>CAKJTW010000027.1:12972500-15945000 GCA_917880005.1 Nanger dama | reverse complement strand
TCCTGAAGATGGAGCAATTTGCCTAGAAATTGGTTTGAAAAAGGTGAAAACAAGTGAATTCAAAAAGAAAACATAAGAAAGAATGGAGAGTGAGAGTGCAAAGGAGAGGGAGAGAGGCTAGAGGATGCATCCAGAATCTGCAATACTTTGTTCAAAATTAATCCCAGAAAAGGAGAACTAAGAGGGATGAAAAAATCAATAACCAAAGATCTATATAAAAACTCCCTGGTGTAAAAGTGACTCATGATTCACATTGAAAGTGCTTACATAATGTCTTCCAAGCATCTTAGGCTTTCCCAGACAGATTTTCAGTGTCTGGAGAATTTGAGATGGGGTATCTATTTTTGCCTTGGGGACCTCTTGCTGCCTGTGTTGAGATATGGACCTGACTTAGAGCAGATGTCACACGGACAACATTTTACCTCTCTATGTCCTGCTCACTCCGCATCTGGAGAGTCTTTGATGCTGGTTCTCCATCAAGGAAAGGATTCTTCCTCTTCAGCCCTTTCCAGCATCTGTGCCCAACTTGTTAATTTAACTGTTTGGATCCCCTGACCTATGTGCAATAAAGTCAACCTTCTCACACCAGGCTGTGGTGAAGAGAAGAACAACTTTTATTGCAGGTGCCAAACAAGGAGTATAGGTGGTTATTGCTCAAAAAACTTGAGCTCTCTGATGGATTTCAGGGAAAGGTTTGTGTGAGTCAGAGGATTTGTACAGCTTGCAAGCTTTCTTCTGATTGGTTGGTGGTGAGGTAATCAGGAGTCAGCATCATCCACTTCCTGATTCCAACCTGTCTGGTTTGTACTTGCTTGTGGGCAGCATACAGTTAACTTCTCCCATTTGGTGGGGCTTTCAGTATCTGTTAACTTAAACAAACAAACAAACAAACAAAAAACCTCTAAGGATTTGGCTCATAATATTATCTATAGTTTTTGAGGAAGAACTAATTTTCCTTGATTATATTTTTTTCTTGTTTGACTGTTTCCTTTGTGTGTGTATTTTCTCACTTCTCTGATTAAGTGTATTCCTTGGAACTCAGGGGAGGCCTCCAGAAGCTATAGTTTTTCTGGAAATAAGAGGAAGGAGAGGACACAGGGGCCCTGTCCTGGGAAGACCCCATAGGGTTCTGTACGGTTGCAAGCTGACTGTGGTTGGTCCTGTGGTACCAGCTGAGCTGCTTTCCATCACCTGCTACTGTCTTCTGTCACGCTGGCTATGCTCCTCTACCTATGCCCTCCGATTCTTCTACTCATTTTTATTCCATTGCCTATCTGGAAGGAGAGAAAAACACCAAGTTTTTGTGCATTCTACATGTAAGACTTACCTACTTGATAAAGCCTAATCATGAGAAAATAAAACTTGTTGTTAGAAACTGAAGGCAGTAAATCTGAGGCCACCATATCTGTTTTTCAACAACTCAACAATTACATGATATATTTGGAAAAATACCAACTTTGGGAGGGAAATATCCTCAATTATACCTGAAAAAAAAATCCCTTGAGTGAGTAAATTATGAATTATATAATCATTATCATTATTTCTCAGTCAGATTTATAGAAATGGAAAGGAAAGAAATTATATAGAAATAAAGAAATGAAGAAGAGCTCCTGTAGTATATGCAGCCATCATTTTTATAATCACAGAAAATATATTAAAACTGGATGAATTGTGCTACTGTTTGATTTTCCAAAAGTATAGCTAACAATTTTAAAGAAGGCTTATGTACTGGAATATAACATATATTTGAGAATTTAGCTGCAGAGAATTTGCTGAGATTTCTACTAACTTAACATAACTAATAAAACAATAAAGTCATTGATACAAGATTTGAATAAAGCAAGACTGAAATTTGTTTTTAAATCTGTGAGTTGTAACACCCATAAACTGCTCATGTGTAACTGTGTAATTGTCCCATTTGCATTTTCATCCTATTTCCAATCATATCCTAGAACTTCTTATTGAGTGCTTTGGTGAACTTAACAAAGGCAGCATCCTGGGTGAAATGAGATATGGAATCAGGAGATTTGCGCTACAGCACTTACTATCAGAATGACTTTTAATGCAATATCAACTTTTCCATAAAAGTTACATTTCCGGTCTGCAAATGGTAATTGAGTCTGAACCAGGCTGTAACTTTCTGTAGCCAATAAAAATGAGTAGAAGGGGCTCCAGGCTAGATTTGACCTTGGTCTTCAGAAGGCCTGGGAGCTACTATTTCACAGAGTATCCTGATTTTCCAGTTCTAACATCGTGCATTTCTGTTTAGCCCCCAAGTGTGGGGTGTAAACCCTTTTGATAAGACCAACAAATCTTTTAAACAGATCTATACCAGTCTTTATGGGAAGCTCTTCTCACTTTCCCAAAAGATTCTATCTCTGATGTAACATATCAAGTCTGGAATATAAAACCTTGTTCCCTGAAACCTACAAACCATTAGCCACATGTTCCCTTTAATCCTTTCCAGAAAAAAAGGAAACTTTATCTATATCTCTAGTCTTCTGCTTTATGACAATAATAACTTTGAAAAATAGGTAATATCCCTCTTCCTTCACCCCAACTCAATGAGGGGGATCGAACATATCTATTAATTTCTCTCTTCCTGAGTCATATCTAAATCCTCATGGTGTTTTGTGCATGCGCTGCAGAAAACTTCCCCGTTATTCATGTCAAACTATGTTAATCTTCTCACCATGCTCCTCAGATGGTGTTAAACCCTCCTCTCAAAAGCACAGGGGCAGGGAGATGGGCAAAAACAGATGGGATTACTCTCTCTAGGCACATTTTCCAAATGGCAACTTTACAAAAAAAAAAAAAATTGAAGATGTTTTCTGGAGAAAAAAATTGTTAAGAATGTGACAAAACATTCAAAGAAGCCTTCTGAAAGAAATATCTATTTATTTCTGAAGACACCATTACTAGTCAAACCTCAAGACACACAGAAAAGTCAGAGCTGTCTCCTTCTTGTAAATTTTCCTGGTGGTCAGAGCTGTCTGCTTCTCATTGTAAATTTTCTTGTTGGTTCACATTCATGCCATGCACTCCCATCCTCATCTGAGAGCCACCTTTGCTTCCTCTTGCTGTTTGGGATTTTTAGATTGTTTTGTGGAGTGGAGTTTTGTGTTTTTTGTTTTTTTTTTTTTTTTTTTACTAGACTATGCTTGTCCAACTATGCTTTTCTCTCCAGACCTTGTACTTACTAAGAATTGTACCTCTACACAAGCCTACTGTCTTGAGAAAAGAAGGTTGTGCAATTTGTATGGTTTCCAAGATGTGCAGATTCTGTTCTTTGGACTTCATTTCTTTTCTGTCTCTTCCTCATAAACATCTCTCTTTAAGCTAACTGTGACTACCTAAACCTCCAAAGGAGTGCTTCTCCAACTCCAACCCCTAGAAATTGTAGAGCTGAAAGGGAGCCTAGAAATCATCCAAGCTTTCTCAGTTTGGAGATACTGGAGTAGGAAGGTTAAATGAACTGCCAAGTGGAACCTAGAGAGTTAGCCAAAACTGGATGAGAGCCCAGATGTGATGTTGACTCAGGGCTCATTATTTAACTATTAAATAATGCTTTATGAGTTACTTTATCAAAACACTCTATAAACATTCTATTTTATAATTCACAGAGTATGAAGCAGCGATCATAAAATCTCTTATCTCAGAGTGGCTCTAACTTCCTGGCTACAACACAATGACAAATAACAAAAATAATCTTTTGAACAGAAATTGCTCACAGTGTATTTTTCAACCTAGAGAATAACTGCAATAACTATACATGTCCTCCTAAACCATGAACGAGAAAGTTTGTGGGCTTGTACCTGCTCAGCAGATCTTTTTGAACACTCTTGGGAGAAGTATTCTTGGTGGACCTGCTTGCAATCATTGCCTTTCTCTCCATTCATTTCTGTTCATTTTTGAGGAGTGTCAGTAATTACTAGAAATTCATACCTACCTGGTAGCACTTTTAGCCTCTCTCAGTAAATAGCACAACTTTTGAATCAAATGTCTGAATAACCTACTCCTTCCTTTTACAGTTGGCAACTTGCTGCAAATCTCTGAATTAAGTTTGGAAGAAATCCATTGTTCCTCGGCGTGCATTGTATCCCTTGTCTTCCCTTTTGCTATCTGTCATGGATTTGGCCTTCCAGGGAAATTTGTATGATATTCATGTAGTAGAGAGTCAGGGGGCAGCAATTTTCAGATGTTTTCCTATTCATAGCAAACATGTTATTCATTCATTCAGCACATAGCTATCAAATATATATGCCATGGCCTGCGGAAAATGCTAGAGCAAAGAAAATACTGAGCAAGACTGACAATGTTTCAGACTTTCTACAGCTTTCAATATCTCACAGAGATAAGCAGTTTAGAATATCATAATTATATAATGGGAGAAATAAAATGTACTAAGGTGGCTCAGAAAGTAAAGGATCTGCCTACAATTCAGGAAACCTGGGTTCTCTCCCTGGGTGGGGAAGATCTCCTGGAGAAGGGAATAGCAACTCACTCCAGTACTCTTGCCTGGAGAATTCCATGAACAGAGGGACTT
Organism: Nanger dama; assembly: GCA_917880005.1. Lineage (NCBI taxonomy): Eukaryota > Metazoa > Chordata > Mammalia > Artiodactyla > Bovidae > Nanger > Nanger dama. Next base: position 15,940,454 of record CAKJTW010000027.1, on the reverse strand, counting down.
GGAGGCTTACAGTCCATGGTGTTGCAAAGAGTCAGACATAACAGAGGGACTAACACTTTCAGTTTTCAGTAGGAGATAGAGTGGTGGCGATTTATCAGGTTCCAGAATGCAATGGGCATGAATTTAGGCAAACTCCAGGAGACAGTGAGGGACAGGGAGGCCTGGTGTTCTGCAGTTCATGGAGTGGCGAAGAGTCAGACACATCTGGGTGACTGAACAGAAACAACAACAATAAAAGTCTACCTACGAGGTGTGACTTCTGAGCTGACACGATGCAGCTAGCCAACAGAGCAACTATATAATTCATGAGACCCAGGTTAAAATGAAAATTGTGGGTCCCCCTTATTCACAAATCATTGTGGATTTCAAGAAAGCAACAGCAGAGCATGAAACCAATTATGTGGTCCTGTGTGACTCATGAAACTGGCCCTACTAGCCTGAAAAGAGCAGGGTTAGAAAGACTATCTGGAGGTTAGCACCTCCCCAGTCATACGTGAAAGCCTGGTGGTCAGACAGAGGATAGTGTATGCGAAGAACAATGCCTGCATGGTTGTAAAAACGGTTTTATAGGTGAGGCAATGTAAATACCTTGATGTTTTCCCTCTACCAGTCTCAGTAAATGCCTAGTTAACTGTGTCCCAGGCACTGTTCTAAGAGTTTCCTGTGAACTGAATCATATAATGTCACAATAACCCCATAGGACAGACCATTGCATTGCCTCCATTTTACAGATGAAAACCCGGAGGTAGAGAAGTTGAGTTACATTGGATGGTTCATGTTATAGTACTATGGAGGTGGTCTATTATCTTCCAACCAAGATAATACAGTAACCAGTCAAGATGTATTCAGTTAATATACTTCCTTCCTGCAGTCACTTCTCATGCGAAGTGTATAAATCTACTCTCAGTTATTATAATCTGTGAATTTCCTCTTTACCTAGATGAAAACTTCATAAACTCTCTGAATATTTTTTTCTCCTATTGAGTGATCTCTTCTATATCATGATTCCTTTCTCATGGGACTTGTCTTCCTTTCTTTTTCTTTTTTTTTTTTTAATTTATTTTTTATTCCTTGCCCCCTTGTCTCCTCCCTGGCTTATTCTGGAAGCTGCCATCTTTCCTTTGTTTTCTTTTTACATTGTACCCTGCCTCCACCCACATTTTCTGTAAGTGTGTGGCCTTACATATGGCCTTCCCCTGCCCTACTCAAGGTAACTCTCAGTTCAGTTCAATCGCTCAGTCATGTCTGACTCTTTGCGACCCCATGAATCACAGCACGCCAGGCCTCCCTGTGCATCACCAAGGTAACTTTATCTCAGCCATTTTTCCCAGGTCCAAGCTTGAATTCCTTTCCTCCAGACCAAAGGAAAAATCCATAGAAAAGAGTTGGTGGGTGGATACTCTGGCTTTGTAGCTTACTCCCTCGGGATTCTGACCTGGCACAGTAGCCACTCACTGTTCTGTACAAACTTATCTAATTTTTCCTGGTGTCTATCCAAGAAAGAGTCCTCCTTTTTCTGCAATCCTGCCTAGGATGAAAGCAGTGGTGGTAAGTGCCTCCTTCTTTTCTGGAGTTTGCCTCATTTCAATTTCTTTGTGTTCTCTGATCTCTGTTAAGTTTAAGAAACTATGATTGGTCACTTCTCTGGATTGTTTCAGTTCTTAGGGTGGAAGTGATGGGGTCCTGCAGCTTCCTGCTGTGAACCAGTAGAGGAAAGCCACGCATGTATATCCTAAAGAAATGTTCAAAGTGTCTAGAGGTACCTCATTTAGGGAAAAAATGATTTTGGGGTTTTGACCTAGATTTACATTTTATCTATACCATTTGGAAGCTACACAGTCAATGGATTAATCTTTGTGAATTTTACTTTCTATGTGAAAAGACTGTAATATCATTTATGTGATAGCCTTGTTATAACAATTAAATAAGGATATTTCACATGTGCTAGAGCTTCAAATAATTTTAATCTGCTTAGGCTGCTATAAAAATGTCATAGCCTAGGTAACTTAAACAGTAGACATTTAGTTATCATTGTTCTGAAGGCTGGGAATTCCAAGATCAAGGTGCCAAACTATATGGTTCTCAGTAAGGGCTCTCTTTCTGGCTTGCAGACAGTGATCTTCTTGCTGTGTCTTCATATCTGAGCTCTCTGTCAGGAAAGAGAGCTGAAGAACCAATACTTTTGAATTGCAGTGCAGAAGAAGACTCTTGAGAGTCCCTTGGACAGTCAGAAGTTCAAACCAGTCAATCCTAAAGGAAATAAACCCTGAATATTCATCGGAAGGACTGATGTTGAAGCTTAAGCTCCATTTGATGCCCTGATGCTAAGAACCTACTCGTTGGAAAAGATCCTGATGCTGGGAAAAATTAAGGGAGGTGGAGAAGGCCCAACAGAGTATGAGATAGTTGGATGGCATCATGGACTCAATGGACTTGAGTTTGAGAAAACTCCAGGAGATAGACAAGGACAGGGAAGCCTGGTGTGCCTCAGTCCATGGGATCACAAAGAGTCAAACATGACTTCGTGGTTGAACAACAACAACAGACAGAGAGACAGAGAGACAAAAGAGAGACATAGGAGACATATTGCTCTTTATGATCTAGTCTCTGAAGTCATAAAGCATCATTTCATGCCATACTATCAAACAAAGCACTTACAAAGATCTACCTTGTTTCAACAGGAAGTGACATAGATCTTACACTTTGATGGAGGAGGGACTGTGTCCCATCCTAAGAAGAGGCAGTAGGATGAGCTATATATTTGTGAGGCCATCTTTGGAAGTATAACTGCAAACACTTGTGGAAGAAATACTGTGTCCCACGAAATAACCTGGCTGTCAAATAATCTAGTTCATCTTTGTTACTTAAAAAAAAAAAAAAATCATGCATGCTTTCCTTGATCTGAACACTCAACCATTACCTCCTAGATTTTATTCTTAATAGGTACAGAATGACTTTTTTTTTTTTTCCTAGCCATCTCAGGACTTGGAGGGAAATCAAACAGGAAGTGCAGAAGGTAGTCCATCATGTGCTGCCACTAGGCCACTCCCACCATCTCTGTCCTTACATGTAAGCAATTTATTTCAGAATCAAGAACATTGCTTGAATTTTACCTTTGGTCATTGAAGTTATTCCATTTCTTTAGATCCTGAAGTTGTGTTCAATCTTATTCTTATGCCTAAAAATGATTCTACCATAACTCAATATGAGAAACATTTTTAAAAGTCTTTATGAAAACATTAATGAAACAAAGGTCAAAGCTCTCACTTGACACAAAGCCTTTGATGAGACCAAGTTACTTTAATCTTTTCATTGATCAAATAGGAACACATTAAACCACCAGTCATCAGTCTGCCTAATTTTCTTTTAAAATAGCTCATGTTTCTTAACCTTAACCAGGGTATTATGAAAAAACATTTTAAATACTTTTCTTTCATTTCTGTACCTTGTATCCATTGTTCTACTAACATCACTATCACTAAACCAATAAAACATTTAATTTTCTTATTAAGGTTATGATGAGTCTGATGAAAAACACTTAGTCACACTTTTCAGCAAACAGACAACAGACTACTGAAAAATTGTTTTCACTAGTCTTTTGCTTGACTAACTTCATCATTTGTGTAATCTGCTTTTGCCTATGTGTAAGAAAAATGACATTGGTCAAAAATAAGCTTCTAGAAGAGAGTCCAACCTCAAACACTGATCAAAGATGACCAAACAAGATCTGAAAATTCCACTTTAGTTAATTATTGAAATTTATGTAGAGAACTAGACTTGAATTAAATTTAAATAGCCATATTTTCTAGGAGAAGGCAATGGCACCCCCACTCCAGTACTCTTGCCTGGAAAATCCCATGGATGGAGGAGCCTGGTAGGCTACAGTCCATGGGGTCGCTGAGTCAGACTTGACTAAGAGCGACTTCACTTTCTCTTTTCACCTTCATGCATTGGAGAAGGAAATGGCAACCCACTCCAATGTTCTTGCCTGGAGAATCCCAGGGATGGGGGAGCCTGGTGGGCTGCCATCTATGGGGTCGCACAGAGTTGGACATGACTGAAGCGACCTAGCAGCAGCAGCAGCAGAAGGCATATTTTCTAGGTTTAATTCTACAAATATTTATGATATTCCCTCACTAATAAATGGACTCCTGACCGTCTTAGCAGCCAGACTGAAATGAGACAGCCATGGGCTATAGAAATTGCAAGGTTTTTTTTTTTTTTTTTTTTTTAATCTACCCTTTGGCACACTGCTGATGTCTGTGTGTGTGTTTAATTAATTTAGTTGCCAACTTTAAGATTTGAGAAAATTTAATCCACAAGAGGCAAAGGTTTACAGTTGGCTGGAACAGAGCCAATTGAATTATGTGATATTCCAAACATCTACTTACCTCTTAAAGAAGCCAAGATTCAGAGAAGTCAAGAAACTTATGTGTGGTTAAAGAAGGAAAAAAGATTTCTTATTCCAACTCAGATCTTTGACCTCAACTCTTGGGTACTTTCCAATAGATCCTGCAAATCCTGCAATCATAGTTTAGAGATGATGCTACTAAGGTTTTCAGGAAATCTGTAATTTGCCCTACATAACATAGATACTAAATAACAAAGTCAGAAGAAACTACACAAGAAAGTGCTTTTTCTACTAAAACTTAAATCCCCATCATTTTCAAGTGTACTTCTTCCGTAGTTAAGTGTCCAATCGTCCTGTTTAATGAGCTGTGGTTCAGCCAACTCTGTCCTCCTGATGGATATTAATTCCATAGCCAACTGCCATCTCTCAGCTCCTCCTTCCAGTTCTGATGTTCTCTGGTGCTTATTTAATTCCATAATTATTTTCATCTCATGCCAGAATCATGTCCCAAGAGAAAAAAATACTTCCTAATTAACCTCCTCTATACTGTTAAAAATGGAGCCACTAAAGATCAAGAGGTTCCTATTAATATTTGCATCCATCCATTATTTCTCAAATAATTCAATCTACAGTACATGAGAAAGTGTTCCAGAAATCAGAGGAATGGTGATGAACAGAAAAACAGCATTTCTGCTTTAAAGGGGCTAACTTTATAGTGGGGGAAAGGGTGAGGAGAGGCTTCCTGGCTGGCCTCGTAGTAAAGAACCTACCTGCCAGTGCAGAATATCCAAGAGATGTGGGTTTGGTCCCTGGGTTGGGAAGATCCCCTGGAGAAAGAAATGGCAACCCACTCCAGTATTCTTGCCTGGAGAATCCCATGGATAGAGGAGTCTGGCATATGACTGAGCGCCTGCGCTATAGTATATACTATGGTAAAGATAGAGAAAGAACAGATTTCAAGAGAAAATATGTTCTTAGGTCAGGATGAAGGCCAAGAACATAATGATGAGTGATGGAGCTGGGAAGGGGATACATATGGGTGGGCAGAGGAGGACTCATTCATGTGGCACTTTGTGACTGCAAGCCTGAATATGAAAGAAATTGCTATCTGTGGATGCCAACCGGCCGCCCAGCTTCTCTTCTTCCATGCCCTGGGAAGAGATCACACCACAGGAGCCCAACCTGGCACCAGGGGATACACCTTAATTTAAGCAAAGCCTGACAATTTAGGCATTCTGACACATCACACTCAGCTTTAGAGAAGGAGATACGAATTTCCTGAGGGCTTTTGCAGAAAATCTTCATTACTGGAAAATGATGTGTGGGGATCTGCACAGACACTTGACTGAGGTATGAAGCTGTGACTGAAGAAACAATAAAAGAGGTTTCTGAAAGAAAAAAAAATATATATATATGTTCTTTCCATATGTCTGGAGAAGCTCCATTCACCTGTGGCCACTAGAGGGGGTTGTTTACAGGCTGGATGGAGCAGTGGATGGAGAGAAAAAACACTAGCCGTCTGATGCCATCATTCAGCCCTGAATCAATCTGAGAAGAGTCTTTCCGGTTTTGGCTATCCGGCAGAAGAAGTAGCCTTCTAACTCTCGCCCAAAACTCTGGGGTCTGAAACACTCCACCTGAGACAGACAGAGTGATGCACTCACCTGTGATGCGCGTTTGCACATTTTTATGAGCACTTGCAGAGCAGTGTTGCTCATGGGGGCCACTACTCCATTATACATTGAGTAGAAACATTTGTTGGATTAGATAGACTACATACTATGAGAAAGAACCAGAATTAGAGGAATATTAAAGAATATTTAAATGATGCACAGTGACTGGAGCTACATGACTAAGGAAAACATTAGCAGATGAGGACAGCTAGAACGATGTGATCTGGTTTACAGTTTCTTATGTAAGAAACCGTCGTGAATCTGGACAGTCTCCTTGGGTTAAACAGGGATTCTATCCCCAATCAGTGGCTACTGGCAACTCTTCAGCAATTAATTTCCATAAATTTCTTGGGACTATGTTACATTCGTAATTCTATTTTTTAAATGTATGCATTGTAAAATAGCTAATTTTAAGGTATGTGCTAGAGCAACACCAGCGGCTCTTAATTCCATTCCTATAAAATCTCTAAAGTCACCAATTACACATAGATGAGGACAATCATTTCTTTTCACAAAAGCTAAGGCCTTTTTCCAAATCAAGACCATCTTTACCTCAGGATCTGAGAACATTTCCCCACCTCCTCCTTCTGTCTCGAGAGCTATGCCATCCTTCTCATGATTACTAGTGATAGTCAACACCTGAAAAAATAGGGGTATTTGTGCCATCTACTGGATTTTTAGAAAAATGCATTTTAAAAATACCCAGATGCTATGTTTAAAAATTTCCAAAATGTATGTTATTTTGATCAGTATTCACAGTATTGAGACATCCTTCAAGTTCTCTTAAAATCTGAGGAAGGTCCACTGCTATTAAATTTTGGATGCAGAGCTGAGCTTTCTTTCTGTGGCAGTAGAACTAGATATTAAGGGATGACAGAGACCTATCATGTCATTTGTAGAAGTAGGGATATATCTAAATTAATTCAGGCATTATTTAGTTCTTGTCCATGTTAAAACAGTTACCCATGAAGTCATGTATCTTTTAACTTAGATCAATTTTTCCTATGAAGAGACCAGCATATAAACTGACAAAATGTTACTTCCTCTGTTTGTAAGTCAACTCATCATATACATAATATTTATGGCTGTATAAGCATTAATTACATCCTTGCAGTTTGTCGATTTCCAGTCTAATAACTCTCTTAAAAACAAACAAACAAACAAACCTCCTTTCCACTAATTCAGAAATAACGAAGATGATTATTTTTTTCTGGGTCTTTATTCATGAAGTTTAGTAACAAGAAATTTAGACCAGGTAGTCTAGACCTTGTGAACTTTTATTTTATATGTGTGTGTGTGTGTGTGTGTGTGTGTGTGTGTGTGTGTGTGTGTGTGTGTGTGTAGCCTTTATTTAAAAATATATATACACACAAACATATATGTCTTTGCTATATGAAAGACACTGCTAAAAATAGAAAAATAATACATTGAGGTTTTCAGATCAACTTTATTACAAAGTCCTTATATGCAGAATAGAGAACAGCAAAATTCAACAATAAGAGAACAAACAACCCAAACAAAAATAGTAACTAAACTATCTAACATCAAAGAGGGCTTAGTGATGGCAAAAACCATATGGAAGATGCTCATAAAAATTAATCATTGAGTAGATGCAAGTGAAAACCACAGTGATATTCTAATACACACATAGTAGAATGTTTAATTAAGAAATGCTTGAAATAACAAAATGATGGTGAGGGCATGGACCACCTATACTCCTGCTAATATACTAATCCTGTTAATGAAATGTTTCCATTTTGTGGAAAATTGTATGGTAATTTATTGCATAGTTAAGCACACAATTTTGTATGACCTAGCAATTCCAATTAATGACATTTTCCCAAGAGAAATGAAAGTTCAAGTTTCCTCAAAAACTACATGTACATGTTTGAGTGAGTGTTATTCACTCAGTCATGTACTATTCTTTAAGACCCCATACACTCTAGCTTGTCAGGCTTCTCTGTCCATGGAATTCTCCAGGTAGGAATACTGGAGGGAGTTGTCATTTCCTTTTCCATGGGATCTTCCCCACCCAGGTATCGAATCTGGAGGCTTCTGCAAAGCAGGCAGATACCTTACCATCTGAGGCTTCCCCTGTGGCTCAGGTGGTAAAGAAACCACCTGGAAAGTGGAAGACTTGGGTTTGATCCCTGGATTGGGAAGATCCCCTGGAGAAGGGAAAGGCTACCTACTCCAGTGTTCTGGCCTGGAGAATTCCATGGACTGTGTAGTTCATGCAGTTACAAGGAGTCAGACATGATTGAGAGACTCACTTTCACTAGGTTTCACTCTCACCTTACCATCTGAGCCATCAGATATAGATCTTTATAGCAGTATTGTTCATAATCCAGGAAACATGAATATAATCCATATGGTTTTCATGCTGTATATAAATAAATTTAATACATCCATGCAATGAAATATTACTCAGACATGGAAAGGAATGAATTATTGCTTCATCAAATAATTAATCTAAATTTATTTTGCTGTGTGAAAAAAGAAGTTTCAAGAACTATGTATTGGTAAATTCCATTTGTATAATCTTTTTAAAAGGCAAGTCTATGGAAACTGCAAAAAGATCAGTGCTTGCCAAGGGTGGAGAGAGGGGCTTGACTAAATATAAGTGGCAGAAGGTAATACTTGGGGTGGTGGAATTTTTCTGTGGTATAAGTATGTTGAGTAAAATTCTATATATGTCAAAAGTAACTGAATTCCACAAAGAGTGAATTTTCCTACACATAAGTTCTAAAAAAATCAACCAGAATATGGGAAGAATGCAAAGTGAATAGATGACATATTTAAAAAGCATACTGAAGGAGGAGAAGAAGATAAGTAACCTAAGTAACTTTGGAAACTAGAATTTTGATGGGATGATAAAAGACTGGAGAAAATTAAAAATACTGTATGTAAAATGTATATTTGAGTTTGTAAATTCATTTTTCCAGGAGTATGGGTATAGGATTTTAAAATATATATTTTGCACATACTAGTATCAAACAAGTACATAAGTAGAATGTATGTAATGAGAAACAAGTCTCTTACTGTTCAGTTTAGTTCAGTACCTCAGTCGTGTCCGACTCTTTGTGATCCTATGAATCGCAGCCTGCCAGGCCTCCCTGTCCATCACCAACTCCCGGAGTTCACTCAGACTCACGTCCATCGAGTCAGTGATGACATCCAGCCATCTCATCCTCTGTCGTCCCCTTCTTGTCCTGCCCCCGATCCCTCCCAGCATCAGAGTCTTTTCCAATGAGTCAACTCTTCGTATGAGGTTGCCAAAGTACTGGAGTTTCAGCTTGAGCATCATTCCTTCCAAAGAAATGCCAGAGCTGATCTCCTTCAGAACGGACTGGTTGGATCTCCCTGCTGTCCAAGGGACTCTCCAGAGTCTTCTCCAACACCACAGTTCAAAAGCATCAATTCTTCAGCGCTCAGCCTTCTTCATAGTCCAACTCTCACATCCATACATGACCACAGGAAAAACCATAGCCTTGACTAGATGGACTTTAGTCAGCAAAGTAATGTCTCTGCATTTGAATATACATGGACATTACCAGATGATCAACACCAAAATTAGACTGATTATATTCTATGCAGCCAAAGATGAAGACGCTCTATACAGTCAACAAAAACAAGACCAGGAGCTGAACTGTGGCTCAGATCAAGAACTTCTTATTGCCAAATTCAGACTCAAATTGAAGAAAGTAGGGAAAACCGCTAGACCATTCAGGTATGACCTAAATCAAATCCCTTATGATTATACAGTGGAAGTGAGAAATAGATTTAAGGGCCTAGACCTGATAGATAGAGTGCCTGATGAACTATGGAATGAGGTTCGTGACACTGTACAGGAGACAGGGATCAAGACCATCCCCATGGGAAAAAAAATGCAAAAAAGGAAAATGACTGTCTGGGGAGACCTTACAAATAGCTGTGAAAAGAAGAGAGGCGAAAAGCAAAGGAGAAAAGGAAATATATAAACATCTGAATGCAGAGTTCCAAAGAATAGCAAGAAGAGATAAGAAAGCCTTCTCATTAGATGCTGAAGATCCATGACCCCTTTGGGCCGCTTTCCCATTGCTCCATCTCCAGGTATTTTTTGCTGGCCCCTGGGCGCCGCATCCCCCAGCAGCAAGCACAAGGCCTCTCCGCCACGTGGTTTCTGGCTGAGGGGGAAACACAGGCGTGCACTGAATCTGTGATTTCTGGTGTTACCAAAAATTAAAGTCTTGATCAGATAGCTAAATATATTTTTAATATTTGGAGCATGGATTATCACTTCCTCTTTCCCTTTTTATAAGGAAATGTTGGAGAGTTACACCATTGCTAATGTAGAAACATGAAATGGAACACATACAATTTGCTAATATTTCAGATTTATCTGTGGATTTTTTCCCTCTTCTTTCCACAGCACTTTTGATAACAAACTAGTGGCTTCCTTTTATGAGTTATTTAAAAAGAGAAAAGAAACAAATGAAGCCTGACTACCTAACCCTTCCTTATTTGTATTTGTTTTAGTATCGTGAAGTTGTGTTAAATAGTATTAGCTTCCTAAGAAATATTGATTTCCGGTTATCATTTATCCTCCCTGTGGCACTTGACATTTTAATTGTCTTAAATTTTTGGTGTATGTCTTCTGGCCTGAGTGCTGCCAGAGGCAAAATGTGTTTGTTTAATCCATTCCGTTTGCATTGTCTCCTGGGATCCCGTCTGCAGCCTGAGGCATGGCTGGGAATTGGACTTGAGAAGACTGGCTTGAGTTAGATCCAGAATCATGTGTGATCCCATCATGAGTTATTGGAATTTGTGTTGCATGTAAGGCAATCTTTTCCTGTTGTAAATCTTCCTTTTTTATGTACATATATTTTGAAAAATATGAATAAACATGGGATTAAAAAAAAATAAGGACTATATTTAAAGACATTCACAATGATTATGAGCTCATCAGCTTCTATTTCTAGTTTGATTAGTTTCTGACATTCCTTGTTTAAGGTTATGTTTTAGACATATGTGCTATACTGTGCTTAGTGCTTCAGTCCTGTCCGACTCTTTGTGACCCCATGGAATGTAGCCCGCCAGGCTCTTCTGTCCATGGGATTCTCCAGGAGAGGATATCAAACTGAGTAGCCATTCCCTTCTCCAGGGGATCTTCCAGACCCAGGGACTGATTCTGCATCTCCTGCATTGCAGGCAGATTCTTTACCATCTAAGCCACCAAGGAAGCCAGGTCTATGATTTTTATGGTTTCATGATTTTTTTTTTTTTTTTTTTTTTTGCTTTCAAGACTTGATTGGACAAAAATAGTCTGAGTATAGAATTTTGGGTATGATTTTTAAAAATCTGCTTATTCTCAAGTTTTTGTTTTTATCATATTATTATGCTATAGTCATCTGTACAATGTTACTGATAAATCTGATAACATTCTGGTTCTTGTTTTACACTGGAGAGCTTTAATACTTTTTTCCTCTTTGGAAACTCTCAGACATTTCCCCATCCTTTATCCTTTATTCTTGAGGATCTGGTATTTGTCAAGGTTCTGATTGGTTTTTATCTTTACATCTTTTTTGACCTTCTGTGAATCCTTCCAATCTAAATACTCAAGTAATAGCTACTCAGAATTATTGCTGATGATTTTTTAAAAACATCCACATCGCTCCATTTATGTTATCTAATTCTGTAATTGGGCAGATGCTAGGACTTTTGAGTATGCTTTCAGTAAGAAGTCGCTTAGTCATGTCCGACTCTTCGCAACCCCATGGATTGTAGCCTACCAGGCTCTTCTGTTCCATGGGATTTTTCCAGGCAAGAATACTGGAATGGATTGCCATTTCCTTCCCAGGGGATCTTTCCCACTCATCGAACCCGGGTCTCCCACATTGTAGGCAGAAGCTTTACCATCTGAGCTACCAGGAAAGCTTATTTGACTCTTAATCTTCCTTTTTGCCTTTCCTTCTCTTATCATTTTTGAAATGTGTTCTAGAAAAATGACTCAGCTTGATCTTCCAGCTGATAACTATTTTTATCTTATCCACTTATCCAGACCATCAATTAAGCTTTAAAAATTTATCAGCAAAGCGTGTGTGTGTACAACTATTGATATTTAATACCTATGATATTTTTAGTTGGAAACCTTGTCTCTTGAATGTGACATCTTCAATCATTCTTCTGAATATATTAGTTTTTCTTAAATTGGTGCCCCATTTTGTTGATTCTATCGTCCTTTTTAGAGATATAGGTTCTCCTGCTTGTTGGACTTCTTTACCTTATCTACCAGCTTTGGCTTTGTCCAAATATCTGATGATTCTTGACTATGCTCTTACACTTGTAGTGAAGTTGTCTCTATCTCTTGTGTGTGGTCTGTGGCAATACTTGGGAGCCACTTTTATTTTTAACAGTCTTACCTGAGGTGTGTTGGTCTGAGAGCATCCCAGGAATGACACATCTCAGGAGCTATTTTTCTGTGTGTGAATGCTCTTGTTTCTGTGGTTCACCACACATCAGGGATAATATTCCATTTTTATGACATGGGTTTCTTTTCCTCTTGCTCCTGATGTGAGTGGAACACTTGAATCTTCCTTTGGCCAAGGGAAGAAGCCGTCAATCACATTGTTGTCTGTCCCTTGGGAATTATTTCATTTTTCTGTGTCCATTTCCTCTACAGATTGGTACCTTTGTTGCTGTGCTCACTCTTAGTGACTGTACTCAGCTGTCAATTTTTCTCTTCTGTGTTCTCTCTCACAGGCCAAATTTTACTTCTTGCTTGTTCATTGGGCTTTCCATGAACGTGGTTATAAAGAAGGGATTTTTAAAAATTTACTATTGTTGGTACATATTTTCTAGGAATGAAGAAATTGTGCTGAGTATATTCAACTTACCATCTTTAAGCAAACATTGTAGCTTTTTTTTGAGTCAAGTCATATTATATGCTATTTTTGTAGGTCTTCCCATTTTTGTAGGTCAAAAATAAAATGAATGGGGGCAATTTCATATGGTACTAGGCAAAAATTTGTTATTCACACACTACTTATAGCATGGATTTTGTATATGGTAGGAATATCCTGGGGCTTCCCAGGTGGTGCAGTGGTAAAGAATCCCCTACCAATGCAGGAGATCCAGTTTCAGCCCCTGGGTCAGGAAGATTCCCTGGAGTAGGTAATGGGCACCCACTCCAGTATTCTTGCCTGGAAAAGTCCATGGACTGAGGGGCCTGGCAGGCTACAGTTCATGGGGTCGCAAAGTCAGACATTTCTGAGTAGCTGAGCACTGCAGCTACTTTGCCAAAACAGGAAGAAATTGAATGGGCATACTGCTTGCCTCTGGATGGGGTATCTGACTATGGTAAATTATATGTAATTCAATCCAGGACATCTTCATAAAAATATCTGCTTCAGTTTACCAAATTTCTTGGGGTTATACACATTAGAGGATCTTCTTTTCTCATGGGAGGGTCTGACTACATTAATTATGCACTAAAGCAGGAAAGTTGCCACTATCTTAACTTGCCAAAATTCTGGGTTGTCCTAACCAAAGATAATTCCTCTGTCACTCCTTATCCAGTTTATTGTCTGGCAGGTACAAGGATCTTAGAGGTTCTTGTTCTCTTCCTTCTATATCCTTGGACTCCAGATTCATCTGTCTTCCCATTTGAGAAGCTCAATTTGGGGAGATTTTCACAGTACATTTCACCCTGGAAGAGTCTCACTTTGCAAGTACATACCTGGCACCCCCTTCCTGCATACAGGGAGCTTGAGACAACAGAGTACCTACTTTTCACTGAGTCTTGGCTCACTCACTTCTGCTTTCTGACAACCTCTTTCCATTTCTCTGTATGTAACTGAAGATGTGAAACACTGGAACCTGGGAAGATCATGCATAAGGATGATTATTTCTTATTCAACTCACAAGATTCAGGGACTCTGGCCTCAAAACTGGACTCTTAAATAACTGAAAATAATAGTCACATTATTGTGTACAACTTGTAGCCTCGAATAATACATTTCTGATAACATTTTCTTGGGGTTATTGCTAACTTTCCCTTTTATCTCGATTGGCACTTGTTGAACAGTCTAAATAAAATCATTTCAGAAATGTAGAAATGAATTATTTAACATGGAATTTTAACTTGAAATTTTTAAGTTCCTCATAAAAGTCACTTATTTTTCAGGTTGAAAATGGTTTTGAAATCCACTTTTATCAGAAGTGGATTTTTGGATTATGAAATAACATTAACAATACTACTTCTAATCCAATGAGGATAGATTTAGGAAATACGGAAGCCTCAATTTATATAACATTACATGTTTTCCTCAAGTAAAACAATACAAAATGGCAGCCATAAAGTTAGATTAAAAATGAGGACACTTATTTACAATGAGAAAAGAAATAAGAATCACAATCTGTCAAAAACTTACAGACAAAAGCATCACTAAATCTATAAAATTATTTCAGTATTTCTATTAATGAAATCTTATTAGTCAGTATTTTAATTAAAATATTTCAATATTTTAGGACTCACCTATATTTTTTTCTCCTAATTCTTTAGCTCAATACTCTTTTATTACCTTTCATATGATAATTATCATACATGATAATAATTTAATTTTTATTATTGCTAATTTAGAAAGTTTTCTTTCACTTTCACACCTTTTAGTTGGAAACTTCTTGTATAATTTTAGAGTTGACAGTTTGAGAGAACAGCTATTAGGATTTTTTTACATGTGAGCTGTTTTGATGTGGGTGACAGTGTATGCAATTCTGTACAGGAATTCCAATTAATTCTCTTGTGCAATATTCTCATCAAAAAGAAGACTTTTTCAAACATGTATAGCACATTCTTTTATGCACCTTGTTTTAAAATATATTTCTAAGACAAGTGAGCTTTCATTTTGAAAAGTTTTTTTTTTAATAACAAATGAATCTACCATGATATTTTTCCATTGCTGATGACAGGGAGAATTTTCTGCAAGCTGCCTCTGGTTCCATCTGTTGCAAGTCTTTTGCTCCCTCACTGCCCTCACATACCTGGTGCCAGGGGTTGTGGGCACGTCTCAGCTGCCAGAACATCCTCAGGGCCAACATTTGCATGCCCCTACACACAGTGAGTTGGCCCAGGGAGTGCAGACATGTCCATGGCAGCCCTTATACACTGGAGCCAAGCAATAAATCTACTCAGAGTGATGTGAACTATACAAATCCTCCCCAGTAAACCCGAACTATGTGTACCCCCAAGTCAGCCTCCCATTCATTGAATTTCAGTTATATTTGCAGTCATTCAACAGCAGCTGACAGCAGAGCAGCATAAATGTAAGTGGGGGCAGGAGACAAGAAATATGGTCAAGTTTAGTGGAAAAAAAAAAGAACCTTTAGAAGCTCACAAAAACTCTTGGTGGTATCACAGCATACACTGCTAGCCTCTACCTGGGCCTTGAAAGGAGACTCTACAAATAAGGATTCTGACATGTACACACTACTGTATTTAAAACAGATAACCAACAAGGACCTACTGTACAACACAGAGAACGCTGATCACTATTCTGTAATAACCTAAAGAGAAAATAATTTGTAAAAGAATAGATACATGTATTGGGCTTCCAAGGTGGCACTAGTGGTGAAGAACCCACCTGACGATGCAGAAGACGTAAAAGATGCAGGTTCAATCCCTGGATCGGGAAGATCCCCCGGAGTGAAAGTGAAGTCGCTCAGTCGTATCCGACTCTTTGCGACACCATAGACTGTAGCCCGCCAGGCTCTTCTGTCCATGGAATTCTCCAGGCAAGAATACTGGAGTGGGTTGCCATTTCCTTCCCCTGGAGTAGGAAATGGCAACTTACTCCAGTATCCCTGCCTGGAAAAATCCCATGGACAGAGGGACTCCCGGTGGGCTACAGTCCATGGGGTCACAAAGAGCCAGACACGACTGAAATGACTTAGCAGCAGTAGCAGGTACACATATATGTATAAATGAATCACTTTGTTGTCCTCCTGAAACTAACACAACTTTGTTAATCAACTATGCTCCAATATAAAATAAAAATCAAAAAGGTTCTGAATCCTGCCAGGCTCAGTGCTTTCACGGAGATGCACTTGAGTTAAAACAAAGTTCTTGTTGTTTATTCACTAAATAGCGTCCCACTCTTTGTGACCCCCTTAGACTGCAGCACACCAGACTTCCTTGTTCTTCACTAGCTCCTGGACTTTGCTCAAACTCATGTCCATTGAGTTAGTGTACTTGAATTTCAAAGTCATACTAAGAACTTTTTTTCCTGTATCTCTGTGTTGTGCCTCACCCTCATTTATTTTGCATCTAGAAAGAATTTTTTTGTAAGAGTTAATCACACAGAAAGTAAAATTTCAGCCAAAGGGAATGTATTTTCAGTTATTTTTGCAGGCAGCAATTTATATGCCCCGAGCAACTTTCTTCATGTTCTGGAATACTCATATAACACTGGCAGCCCCATAGCAAGGTAGGTGGGGTGTTGTTACTATTGGCTAGAGCTGTGATAGATTTGGAAAGCTTCCCATGAAGGCTGTGTGGTTAATAGCTTATAGAAAGTTTGAAAGAACACCTGAGTTCTTGTGAAAGCTCGCAGGGGTACCCTGAATTAATGTTCTGGTGTGGCATTTATGACTGTTGTTGTTAAGATAAGCAAAGAATATTCTCTCTAATGGTGACTCTGCTGCTGTTATAAATGTCCAGCATTATTCCACATGTCCAGCATTGTCCAGTATGGGTTCATTTTCATATGGGTGTGCATGCTCAATCTTGCCTGACTCTGCAAATCCATGGACTGTTAATCCACCAGGGTCCTCTGTCCATGAGATTCTCTAGGCAAGAATACTGGAGTGTGTTCCCATTTCCACCTTGTGGGGATCTTCCTGACCCAGGGATAGAACCTTTGCCTCCTGCATCTCCTGCATTGGCAGGCAGATTCTTTACCACTGTACCACCTGGGAAGCTCTTCACTTCACTTAATTATACTCTTTATGACTGCAATTATCATATAGATGTAACCTAACAAAGCATATTCTAGTAGCCTGTTCTAAACTTTCAAATAGCATGGTGGGTGTCTAAATAGCTTGGTATGAAATGATTCCTGACAGCTTGTGGCAACGTGACATGTTTGAAGAGATTTATATGAAAATATATATATAATTTCAGAACTGAAGTTTAAGGTCATGCTGGTGTTATAATGACTTTTTATTTTTTATTTTTCTGAATTGCATGTAATCCTTGTAGCTCCCATAAACCTCTGGAATCTGTTATTCTCTTCTAATAGGATCTAAATTTTTGCAAAAGCTGTTCACGGCTACCGACAAATAAGTATTTTCTACTTGTGGCCTAAAGGGACTTGAGTTATACTCCCAAATGATGAGTGTCTATTTAGCTCAAAGCTCTGTTCTCTATTATGGAAAATTAGATTATCATTCTTAGCTTTCGGAATTTTCTAACTAATGGAAGATACATAATGGCACAAAAGAGGATCTCCTTCCTCAGAAAGTGTTTATTGTGTTCAAAAATAAAAGAAAAGAGAAGAGAAAAAGAAAATGCAATTGATAATATCCCACAATAGTAATTTCCTCTTATTTTGGCACAGTTTTTTTTTTTCCTCTCTCATACATATACATACATGCATTCACATATGAAATCAGGATCAAGAAAACAATGCTCACTAGCATTACTGTTACTGGAAGTAGAAGTGGATGCAAGGGGACTGAAGAAAAATCCAAAGCTAAATATTGTAATGAAAATAAATCAAGTTATTTGACTGCATCTGATTTTACTTTACACCTGAAATCTAACAAACAAACAAACAAACAAACAAAACACACTGCAGAAAAGTGGGAGCGTACAAGAACAAGAAGATAACATTAGAATCAGTAAGAAAAGCCTCAAGACAAGTGGATGCAGATAAATATAAATATCAGTTTCACTATTTCTAGAAATACCAAGCCAAAATCACAATGGAATCAGTATTTTTATGCAAAATATGGATGCATGCGTCTTTAGTCACTCAGTCCTGCCCAACCTTTGTGACCCCATGGACTATAGCCCACCAGGCTCCTCTGTCCATGGAATTTTCCAAGCAAGAATACTGAGTGGGTTTCCATTCTCTTCTCCAGGAGATCTTCCTGACCCAGGGATCGAATCCAGGTCTCTTGCATTGCAGGCTGATTCTTTATCTTCTGAGGCACCAGGTAATATGGATAGAAATATATAAAGGAGAATATGTCTGGCAAGGCATGGTTAAAGCTATATGAAACTTAAAATAGATTTGAATAGTTAATGAAATAAATAGGAAATAACTTTTTTGAAAGTAAGGAAATTAATGATTATGTTATTAGTTCTCCTCAATTAATCTTTATCTTCCATGTGACTCTAAAGTCTATTTGCCGATATTAAATACTAAATAATCATACAATACTGAGAAAGATTAGTAGTAAAATGTTAGATTAGTAGTAGAAAATATTAAGTGAGAGATTTTTGTTGTTAAACTTCTTTGCCACTAAAAATAATAGACACACAGCATAGTGATCATTTCAAAGCTAGGAAGAAATCAACATAGGAGATTTAGTAATACTGTGATGTCTATCAATTAAACATAGGTTAAATTTCTACCTTTTTCTTAATACAATATAAATATTTAAAATTAATTCATAAAGATATTCATAAAGAAGAAAAAAATGGATAACAAGGTGTGTGGAAAACTTTTTGGCAGAATCTTAAGTCTACAAATAACACACAAACAGAATTTGGTGATCTTAACACCTAAACATTTGTATGTAGCAAAAAATACTATAAGCAAAGTTGAAGTTTATTGGAGCAAAGCTGTGATTTCAAGAGTTTTTCAATAGTTAGAGCAATTATTCTCACCCTTCTGTGCACTTTGGAAATAAAAATAACTTCAAAGAAAAATATGCAGAAATTATTTGCAAGACATGTAATAAACACAATAAACCCCCACACACAAGCTTTTATTTCTAAGATTCAAGTTGATTAGATCTATATTGCTTTTAGTGAAAATAGCACTCTGATGTTAAATTCAAATTTATTCAGTGAGCCTGGGAGTCCCCTCTCTCAATGGTAAAAAGAGTTGTTTTTCAAAATGTCACACATTACATCTACTGTTTAATGCTACCTTCTCATCAAAGATGACTTCTTTGAAATTCTACATTTCCAGTGCTATTCCTTTCCTCTGTCTTTTTAGGTGTTTTGAAACATTGCAAATAAAATGACTAAAGTGAATTCTTAGAGAATGAAAAATACTACTTATTCCTAAACAAGGTACAATATCTTCTTAGCTCAAATACTGTTAGGGTGCAAAATATCCTATAATTTCAGAAATCACCAAAACAACACAGGCACTGTTGAGAGGGATTTTTGGTCACTGAACCCTTAATATCATAGCCGCATCTTTCTGGTGGTCAGTACATTCTCTTACCATATCAAAGGATACTCACAATAATTGCTGACATTTTGACATTTCCCCCAAACTTTGCAATTTTCCTGAATTCTCTGGCCAGGTGACTTCTTAACTACCTCTTCAGTGGAATTTCAATTTTGGCAAAAAGTTTTAACCTTCCAAGTAAAAGTCTGTTTACTCCCTCCTCCAGAAGACTCTTAACTCAGAAGTAAACACGACTGTGTCTCTGTTTAGTGGAAGTAAAGCCTCCATCACTACAACATTCTTCACAAAGATAAAC
Organism: Nanger dama; assembly: GCA_917880005.1. Taxonomy (NCBI): domain Eukaryota; kingdom Metazoa; phylum Chordata; class Mammalia; order Artiodactyla; family Bovidae; genus Nanger; species Nanger dama. Next base: position 15,920,729 of record CAKJTW010000027.1, on the reverse strand, counting down.
GAGCCCATGAGCTGCCAACTCCCAGTCTATTATTATTTACACTCCTAATCATTCTTTCCTCACTGTTGACATAGTTTCTACGCATTTGGGGCAAGCCGGATTGATACATAGTTGATCTGCTGCCGCTAAGTCACTTCAGTCGTGTCCGACTCTGTGAGACCCCATAGATGGCAGCCCACTAGGATCCCTCGTCCCTGGGATTCTCCAGGCAAGAACACTGGAGTGGGTTACCATTTCCTTCTCGAATGCATGAAAGTGAAAAGTGAAAGTGAAGCCACTCAGTCGTATCTGTAAGAAAACGCCGCGGAAGAAAAAGCCACCTCTAGGACCCGTTAGTAAAAAGGCCTTTATTGGGCGGTTGCTCTCGGGCAGAACTCCCAAGGACAGGCAAGCGAGGGAAGCGAGGGAGTCTGCGAGGTGGGGAGGGGTGCGGGAAGGTTTTATAGTGAGGGCTGGCAGACAGGCCAAGTTTTTCCCATGTAAGGCAACAGGTGCGGACCACAGCAGGGGTTGGTTGCCCATGGTCTTTCTGGCATTTCCCGATTGGATCGGGGCTCCAAGGCCGGCCCCGGGGGTCGAGTCCGTTCCCTGGTTCCGGTTTGGTCATCAGCCGCCCCTGGTGCTGACCGGATGCCCCCTTTCTGGCCACGTTTCAGGCAGCTCGCCCTTTCAGTATCCGACCCTCAGCGACCCCATGGACTGCAGCCTTCCAGGCTCCTCTGTCCATAGGATTTTCCAGGCAAGAGTACTGGAGTGGGGTGTCATTGCCTTCTCCGATAGTTGATATAGAAGCAATTATTTCACCAAGCGTTTTTAATGTGTTTCCGGAAAGAAGAATTGCTGTTCAAACTTTTCAATAAACTCTGGAAACTGTGATATGACTATATTTTGCAGGGTGAATCTACAAGGTTTTGTTTCATCTTCCTCAGATAATCAGGAAGATAATCATACCTTACTTTTATTCCATCATTCTATCCTCCTTCTTGATAAGCACACTAGTATTAACATCATTGCATGCATGTCTGTATCCCCAACAGAAGGGAAGGGCATGATGGAATTAAGAGTTTCCAGCTCCATTTTAGGCAGCTCCAGGTGGAGATAAATTTGCAGGTATATTGTTCTGAAGCTCCCATTTCACATATCCCACATTCAACTTGTAAGAAAGCCGCCATCACTTGATGCTGCTTACATGGATGGCATTCAGTCCTTAAGTGACCCCTCTATCTCTCAGCAAGATCCTGTGAAGACTAACAGTGTGACTGGCAAAGAAGCTGACACTACCTCAATGAAGGGAAATCTTTATGGTCTTTGTAAGTTTGTTTCAAAGATGTAAGCTTTCAAAAAGCTTACATCTAAGCACCTTTACAAATTTCAATGTGGATTTTTACTTTGACTCTAGATTTTCTTATAAAAATATCTGTGTCCTTTTGAATATGCAGCTCAAAATCAGTATACTGAAAGGGAAAAATCAAAACCAAGATTACTGTACCTGGCAAGGATCTCATTCAAAATTGATGGAGAAATAAAAAGCTTTTCAGGAAACCAAAAGTTAAGAGAATTTAGTACCACCAAACCAGCTTTACAACAAATGTTAAAGGGACTTATATAGCCAAGAAATATAACAGAAGGAAAAAGATCAAAAACCAATCCCAGACAATTAAGAAAATGGCATTAGGAACATATATATCAATAATTACTTTAAATGTAAACAATTAAGTGCTCCAACCAAAAACAGATTGGATGAATGGGTACATAAACAAGACCCATATATATTCTGCCTACAAGAAACCCACATCAGACATAAAAGCACATATAGACCAAAAGTGAGAGGACTGAAAAATATATTCCATGCAAATAAGAAGCAAAAAAAAAAATTAAAAAGCTGGAGGAGCAATCCTCATATCAGACAAAATAGACCTTAAAATAAAGAAGATTACAAGAGGTAAGGAAGGACACTACATAATGATCAAGGGATCAGTTCAAGAGGAAGACATAACAATTGTGAATATCTATGCACCCAACATAGGAGCACCTCCATACATATGACAAACACTAACAGACATAAGAGGAGATATTGACAAATAGCACAATAACAGTAGGAGACTTTAACACTGAGTTGAACTGTGAAGAAGGCTGAGTGCTGAAGAATGGATGCTTTTGAACTGTGGTGTTGGAGAAGACTCTTGAGAGTCCCTTGGACTGCAAGGAGATCCAACCAGTCCATTCTGGAAGGAGATCAGCCCTGGGATTGCTTTGGAAGGAATGATGCTAAAGCTGAAACTCCAGTACTTTGGCCACCTCATGTGAAGAGTTGACTCACTGGAAAAGACTCTGATGCTGGGAGGGATTGGGGGCAGGAAGAGAAAGAGATGACAGAGGATTAGATGGTTGGATGGCATCACTGACTTGATGGACATGAGTTTGGGTAAACTCTGGGAGTTGGTGATGGACAGGTAGGCCTGGTGTGCTGCGATTCATGGGGTCACAAAGAGTCAGATATGACTGAGCAACTGAACTGAACTGAACTGAACGCCAATGGATGGATTATTAAAACAGAATATTAATAAGGAAACACAGTCTTAAATGATACATTAAATGAGATGGATCTCTTCAATATCTTCAGGACATTCCATCCAAATGCAGAAGAATACACCTTTTTCTCAAGTGCACATGGAACATTCTCCAGGATAGACCACATCTTGGGTCATATATCAAACCTCAGTAAATTTAAGAAAATTGAAATCATATCAAGCATCTTCTCTGACCACAACACTATGACACTAGATATCAATTACAAGAAAAAAAAAAACTGTAAGAAACTCAAACACACAGAGGTTAAACAACACATTTCTAAATAGCCAACAGATTATGGAAGAAATCAAAATGGAAATCAAAATATTTCTAGAAACAAATTACAATGAAAACAAGACAACTCAAAACCTATGGGATGCAGCAAAAGCAGTTCTAAGAGGGAGGTTTATAGCAATACAATCCTACCTAAAGAAATAAGAAAAACATCAAATAGACAATCTAACTTTACACCTAAAACAACTGGAAAAAGAAGAACAAAAAAAATTAGAAAGAAAGTAATAATAAAGATCCAAGCAGAGATAAATGAAAAAGAAATGAAAGAAATAGTAGTAAAGATTAATAAAACCAAAAACTGGTTCTTTGAGAAGATAGATAAAATTGACAAACCTTTTGCCAGAGTTATCAAGAAAAAAACCAAGAAAAAAAGAGAGAAGAATCAAATCAGTAAAATTAGAAATGAAAAAGGAGCAGTTACAGTAGATAATACAGAAATACAAAGGATTATAAGAGACTATTATGAATAAATATATGGCAATAAAATAGATCACCTGGAAGAAATGGAAAGATTCTTAGAAAAGCTCGATCTTCCAAGACTGAACCAGGAAAAAATAGAAACTATGAATAATCCAATTACAAGCACTGAAATTGAAGCTGTGATAAGAACTCTCCCATTTAGAGAAGAGCTAGTGCCTATCTCTAAAAACACTTTCAAAAATTGCAGAGGAAGGAACACTTCCAAACTTATTCTGAGTCACCTATCATCACCCTGATACCAAAACCAGACAAAGACAACATAAAAAGAGAAAACTACAGGCCAATATCACTGATGAACACAGACGCAAAAATCCTTAATGAAATTTTAGCAAACAGAATTCAGCAACACATCAAAAAGCTCATACACCATGATTAAGTTCGATTTCTCCCAGGAAGGCAAGGATTCTTCTATATACACAAATCAATCAATGTAATACACCATATTAACAAATTGAAAGATACAAACCATATGATAATCTCAATAGATGCAGAAAAAGCCTTTGACAAAATTCCTCACCCATTTATGGTTAAAACTTTTCAAAAATGGGCATATAAGGAACCTTCCTCAACATGGTAAAGGCCATATATGCTAGGCCTACAGCAAACGTTATTCTCAATGATGAGAAACTGAAAGCATTCCCCTAAGATCAGGAACAAGACAAGGGTGTTCGCTTTCACTGCTACTATCCAACATATTTCTGGAAGTCCTAGCTAAAGTAATCAGAGAAGAAAAAGAAATAAAAGAAATCCAGATTGGAAAAAAGATGTAAAGCTCTCACAGTTTGCAGATGACATGATACTGTACATACAAAACCCTAAATATAGTATCAGAAAATTACTAATCAGTCAATTTGGCAAAGTTGCAGGATACAAAATCAATACACAGAATTCACTTGCATTTATATATACTAACAGTGAACAATCAGAAAGAGAATTTAAGGAATCAATCCCATTCACCATTGCAACAAAAATAATTAAATTTCTAGGAATAAACTTACCTAAGGAGACAAAAGAACTGTACACAGAAATTAATAGACACTGATGAAAGATATTAAAGACAACATAAACAGATGGAAAAATATTCCATATTCCTGGGTAGGAAAAATCAATATTGTAAGCATGACTATACTACAAAATTCAATCTACAGATTCAATGTGATTCTTATCAAATTACCAATGGACTTTTTCATAGAAATAGAATAAAAATTTTCACAATTCATATGGAAACACAAAAGACCCTGAATAGCCAGTGCAGTCCTGAGAAAGAAGAATGGAGCTGAGTGAATCAACCTTCCTGACTTCAGTTTATACTACAAATCTACAGTCATCAAAGCAGTATGGTACTGGCATAAAAACAGAAAAATAGACCAATCGAATGAGATCAAAAGCCCAGAAATAAACCCATATACCTATGGGTACCTTAGTTTTGACAAAGGAGACAAGAATACACAATGAGGCAAAGATAGCCTCTTCAATAAATGGTGCTGGGAAACCTGGACAGCTACATGTAAAAGAATGAAATCAAAGCACTTCCTAACACCATCGGTTCACTTCAGTTCAATCGCTCAGTCGTGTCCGACTCTTTGCGACCCCATGAATTGCAGCATGCCAGGCCTCCCTGTTCATCACCAACTTCCAAAATTCACTCAGAGTCACATTCATCGAGCCCGTGATGCCATCCAGCCATCTCATTCTCTGTCCTCCCCTTCTCCTCCTGCCCCCAATCCCTCCCAGCATCAGAGTTTCCAGTGAATCAACTCTTCGCATGAGGTGGCCAAAGTACTGGAGTTTCAGCTTGAGCATCATTCCTTCCAAAAAAAAATCCCAGGGCTGATCTCTTTCAGAATGGACTGGTTGGATCTCCTTGCAATCCAAGGGACTCTCAAGAGTCTTCTTCAACACCACAATTCAAAAGCATCAATTCTTCAGCCCTCAGCCTTCTTCACAGTCCAACTCTCACATCCATACATGACCACAGGAAAAACCATAGCCTTGACTAAACGGACCTTAGTCAGCAAAGTAATGTCTCTGCTTTTGAATATACTATCTAGGTTGATAATAACTTTTCTTCCAAGGAGTAACCGTCTTTTAATTTCATGGCTGCAGTCACCATCTTCAGTGATTTTGGAACCCCCAAAATAAAGTTTGACACTGTTTCCACTGTTTCCCATCTATTTCCCATGAAGTGATGGGACTAGATGCCATGATCTTTGTTTTCTGAATGTTGAGCTTTAAGCCAACTTTTTTCGTTCTCCACTTTCACTTTCATGAAGAGGCTTTTTAGTTTCTCTTCACTTTCTGCCATAAGGGTGATGTCATCTGCATATCTGAGGTTATTGATATTTCTCCCGGAAATCTTGATTCCAGCTTGTGTTTCTTCCAGTCCAGAGTTTCTCATGATGTACTCTGCATAGAATTTAAATAATCAGGGTGACAATATGCAGCCTTGATGTACTCCTTGTCCTATTTGGAACCAGTCTGTTGTTCCATGTCCAGTTCTAACTGTTGCTTCCTGACCTGCATACAGATTTCTCAAGAGGCAGGTTAGGTGGTCTAGTATTCCCATCTCTTGAAGAATTTTCCACAGTTTATTATGATCCACACAGTCAAAGGCTTTGGCATAGTCAATAAAGCAGAAGTAGATGTTCTTCTAGAACTCTCTTGCTTTTTCCATGATCCAGTGGATGCTGGCAATGTGATCTCTGGTTCCTCTGCCTTTTCTAAAACCAGCTTGAACATCAGGGAGTTCATGGTTCACGTATTGCTAAAGCCTGGCTTGGAGAATTTTGAGCATTACTTTACTAGCATGTGAGATGAGTTCAATTGTGCGGTAGTTTGAGCATTCTTTGGCACTGCCTTTCTTTGGAATTGGAATGAAAACTGACCTTTTCCGGTCCTGTGGCCACTGCTGAGTTTTCCAAATTTGCTGGCATATTGAGTTCAGCACTTTCACAGCATCATCTTTCAGGATTTGAAACAGCTCCACTGGAATTCCATCCCCTCCACTAGCTTTGTTCGTAGTGATGCTTTCTACGGCCCACTTGACTTCACATTCCAAGATGTCTAGCTCTAGATTAGTGATCACATCATCATGATTATCTTGGTCATGAAGGTCTTTTTTGTACAATTCTTCCATGTATTCTTGCCACCTCTTTTTAATATCTTCTGCTTCTGTTAGGTCCATACCATTTCTGTCCTTTATCGAGCCCATCTTTGCATGAAATGTTCCCTTGGTATCTCTTATTTTCTTGAAGAGAGGTCTAGTCTTTCCCATTCTGTTGTTTTCCTCTATTTCTTTGCATTGATTGCTGAAGAAGGCTTTCCTAACACCATACACAAAATAAACTCAAAATGTATTAAAGACCTAAATGTAAGAGCAGAAATTATAAAACTCTTAGAGGAAAACATAGGCAGAACGCTCAATGACATAAATCAAAGCAAGACCCTCTATGACCCACCTCCTAGAGTAATGGAAATTAAAACAAGTGTAAACAAGTGGGACCTGATTAAACTTAAAAGCTTTTGCACAGCAAAGGAAACTATAAGCAAGGTGAAAAAACAACCCTCAGAATGGGAGAAAATAAAAGCAAATGAAACAACTGACAAAGGATTAGTTTCCAAAATATACAAGCAGCTCATACAACTCAATGCCAGAAAAACAAACAACCAAATCAAAAAGTAGGGAAAAGACCTAAACAGACATTTCTCTAAAGAAGACATGCTAAGTCACTTCAGTTGTGTCCAACCCTGTGCAACCCCATAGATGGCAGCCCACCAGGGTCCCCCATTGCCGGGATTCTCCAGGCAAGAACACTGGAGTGGGTTGCCATTTCCTTCTCCAATGTATGACAGTGAAATGTGAAAGTGAAGTCGCTCAGTCGTGTCCAACTCTTAGAGACCCCATGGACTACAGCCTACCAGGCTCCTCCATCCATGGGATTTTCCAGGCAAGAGTACTGGAGTGGGGTGTCATTGCCTTATCTGAAAGAAGTCATACAGATTGCTAAAAAAACACATGAAATGATGCTCAACATGGCTCATTATTAGAGAAATTCAAATCAAACCTACAATGAGATATCACCTCAAACCAGTCAGAATGGCCATGATCAAAAGTCTACAAACAGTAAATGCTGGAGAGGATATGGAGAAAAGGAAATGCTCTTGCACTGCTGGTGGGAATGTAAATTGATGCTGTCACTATGGAAGACAGTACAGAGATTCTTTATAAAACTAAGAATAAAATCATTACGTCTACTACCATGGGCAAGAATCCCTTAGAAGAAATGGAGTAGCCATCATGGTCAACAAACAAGTCCGAAATGCAGTACTTGGATACAATCTCAAAAATGACAGAATGATCTCTGTTAATTTTCATGGGAAACCATTCAATAGTACAGTAATTCAAGCCTATGCCCCAACCACTAATGCTGAAGAAGCTAAGTTGAATGATTCTATGAAGACTTACAAGTCTTCTAGAACTAACACCCCCAAAAGATGTCCTTTTCATTATAGGGGACTGGAATGCAAAAGTAGGAAGTCAAGAGTTACCTGGAGTAATAGGTAAACTTGACTTTGGGGGTACAAAACAAAGCAGATCAAAGTCTAACAGAGTTTTGTCAAGAGAACACACTAGTCATAACAAAAACTCTCTTCCAACAACACAAGAGAAGACTCTACACATGGACATCACCAGATGGTCAATACCAAAATCAGATTGATTATATTATTTGCAGCCAAAGATGGAGAAGCTCTATACAGTCAGCAAAAAAGACCAGGATCTGACTATGGCTCAGGTCATGAACTCCTTATTGCAAAACTCAGACTTAAATTGAAGAAAGCAAGGAAAACCACTAGACCATTCAAGTATGGCTTAAATCAAATCCATTATGATTATACAGTGGAAGTGACAAATAGATTCAAGGGATTAGATCTGATGGACATGGTGCTTGAAGACCTATGGACTGAGATTCATGACATTGTACAAGAGGCAGTGATCAAGATCATCCCCAAGAAAAAGAAATGCAAAAAGGCAAAATGGTTGTTTGAGGAGGCCTTACAAATAGCTATGAAAAGAAGTGAAAGGCAAAGGAGAAAGGGAAAGATATACCCATTTGAAGGCAAAATTCCAAAGAATAGCAAGCTGAGATAAGAAAGCCTTCTTCAGTGAGCAGTGCAAAGAAATAGAGGAAAACAATAGAATGGGAAAGACTAGAGATGTCTTCAAGCAAATTAGAGATACCAAGGGAATATTTCATCCAAAGACTGGCTCAATAAAGGACATGAATTATATGGACAGAAGCAGAAGATATTAAAAGAGGTGGCAAGAATACACAGAAGAACTATACAAAAAGGAACTTCATGACTCACTCACACGACAGTGGTGTGATCACTCAGTTAGAACCAGACATCCTGGAATGCAAAGTCAAGTGGGCCTTAGGAAGCATCACTATGAACAAAGATAGTGGAGGTGATGGAATTCCAGTTGAGCTGTTTCAAATCCTAAAAGATGATGCTGTGAAAGTGCTGCACTCAATATGCTAGCAAATTTGGAAAACTCAGCAGTGGCCACAGGACTGGAAAAGGACAGTTTTCTTTTTTTTAATTATTTTTAAAAAACAAATTTATTTATTTTAATTGGAGGTTAATTATTTTACAATATTGTATTCGTTTTGCCATACATCAACATGTATCGACCACAGGTTTACCTGTGTTCCCCATCCTGAACCCCCTCCCTCCTCCTTCCCCATACCATCCCTCTGGGTCATCCCAGTGCACCAGCCCCAAGCATCCAAAGAAAGGCAATACCAAAGAATGTTCAAACTATTGCACAATTGCACTCATCTCACACACTAGCAGAGTATGCTCAAAATTCTCCAATCTAGGCTTCAACAGTAAATGAGCTGTGAACTTCCAGATGTTCAAGCTGGAATTAGAAAAGGCAGAGGAACCAGAAACAAAATTTCCTACACCCATTGGATCATCAAAAATGGAAGAGAGTGCCACAAAATCACCTACTGCCTTATTGATTATACCAAAGCCTTTGACTGTATGGATCACAACCAACTGTGGAAAATGCTTAAAGAGATGGGAATACAAGGCCAGCTGACCTACCTCCTGGGAAATCTGTATGCAGGTCAAGAAATTACAGTTAGATCTGGACATGGAACAGATTGGTTTCAAATAGGGAAAGGGGTATGTGAAGGTTGTATATTGTCATCATGCTTATTTAACTTATATGAAGAGTTAATCATGAGAAATGTCAGGCTGGATGAAGCACAAGCTGGAATTAAGATTGCTCAGAGAGATATCAATAACCTCAGATATGCAGATGAAACCACTCTTATGAAAGAAAGTGAAGAAGAGCTAAAGAGCTTCTTGATGAAAGGGAAAGAAGAGAGTGGAAAAAGTTGGCTTAAAACTCAACATTAAGAAAACTAAGATCATGGCATCCAGTCTCATCACTTCATGGCAAATATGTGGGGAAACAATGGAAATAGTGACAGACTTTATTTTCAGGCGCTCCAGGATCACTGCATATGGTGATTGCATCCATGAAATTAAAAGACACTTGCTCTTTGGAAGAAAAGCTTTGACCAACCTAGACAATATACTCAAAAGCAGAGACATTGCATTACCAACAAAGGTCCATCTAGTCAAAGCTATGGTTTTTCCAGTAGTCATGTATGGATGTGAGAATTGGACTATAAAGAATGCTCAGTACCAAAGAATTGATGGTTTTGAACTGTGATGTTGTATAAGACCCTTGAGAGTCCCTAGGGTTACCAGGAGGTCAACCAGTCCATCCTAAAGGAAATCAATCCTGAATATTCATTGGAAGACTGATGCTGAAGCTGAAACTCCAATGTTTTGGCCACCTAATGCGAAGAAGTGACTCATTTGAAAAGATCCTGATGCTGGGAAAGATTGAAGGCTGGAGAAGAAGGGGATGACAGAGGATGAGATGATTGGATGGTATCATCGACTTGATGGACATGAGTTTGAGCAAGCTCTGGGAGTTAATGATGGACAGGGAGGCCTGGCGTGCTGAAGTTCATGGGAGCACAAAATATCAGACACAAATAAGAGACTGATATGAACTGATGACCATGCAATCCCACTCCTTTGCATATACCCTGAGGAAACCATAATTGAAAAAGACACATGTATCCCACTGTTCATTTCAGCACTATTTACAATAGCTAGAACATGGAAGCAACCTAGATATCCATCGACAGATAAATGGATAAAGAAGTTGTAGTACATATACACAATGGGATATTATTCAGCCATAAAAGGAATGAGTCAGTTCTGATGAGGTGGATGAACCTAGAACCTATTATAAAGAGTGAATTGAGTCAGAAAGAGAAAGATAATTATTGTATCCTAACACATATATACAGAATCTAGAAAAATGGTACTGTAGAATTTTATTTACAGGACCACAGTGGAGAAACAGACAAAGAGAACAGACTTATAGACATAGGAAGAGGGGAGGAGAGTGTAAGATGTATGGAAAGAGTAACATAGAAACTTACATGACCATATGAAAAATATATAGCCAATGGGAATTCTCTGTATGGCTCAGAAAACTCAAACAGGGGCTCTATATCAATCCAGAGGAGTGGAAGATGGGAGGGAGGTTCAGAAGTGAGGGGATATATGTATACCTCTGGTTGATTCATGTTGAGGTTTGACAGAAAACAACAAAATTCTGAAAGCAACTATCCTTCAATAAAAAGAAAAAGAAAAAGAAAATTCAGTATCTTAAGCACCAGCTGAAAGTTCTCGTGTCTGCTTACGTGTTCCTGGCTATACGTGAGTGACAAGTTGCGTCAGTCATCTCCAACTCTTTGAGAATCCATGGACTGTAGCTCATCAGGCTCCTCTGTATCCAGGCTTAATCTGATCGGGTTGGTTGTTTTTTGGGGGAATTGTATTTCCTAACTCATAAAATACTTTCTATTGCTTGTATTGAAGGAATGGAAGCTCTTTTGACCTCAGATGAAGATTTAATTGTACATTCAAAAACACCAATTTTGTTTTCTTTCTGTTTTTCATTTGCTGAAGATGTGAAATTACTGCTCTATAGAGGAATTACTGCAATATAGTCCTTCTTGAAAGTGATGACACATTGGATAGAAAGTTGACCTAAATTAAAGTAAACTAATTGGCAGGAAAGTTATGACCAACCTAGATACCATATTGAAAAGCAGAGACATTACTTTGCCAACAAAGGTCCGTCTAGTCAAGGCTATGGTTTTTCCTGTGGTCATGTATGGATGTGAGATTTGGACTGAGAAGAGAGCTGAGTGCTGAAGAATTGATACTTTTGAACTGTGGTGTTGGAGAAGACTCTTGAGAGTCCCTTGTACTGCAGGGAGATCCAACCAGTCCATTCTGAAGGAGATCAGCTCTGGCATTTCTTTGGAAGGAATGATGCTGAAGCTGAAACTCCAGTACTTTGGCCAGCTCATGCGAAGAGTTGACTCACTGGAAAAGACTCTGATGCTGGGAGAGATTGGGGGCAGGAGGAGAAGGGGACGACAGAGGATGAGATGGCTGGATGGCATCACCGACTCAATGGACATGAGTTTGGGTAAACTCCGGGAGCTGATGATGGACAGGAAAGCCTGGCGTGCTGCAATTCATGGGGTCGCAAAGAGTCGGATACGACTGAGAGACTGAACTGAACTGATCTGAATATTGTTTTATTAAAATATAAATGGGGCAGCTTCTTAATGGTTTAAAGTACTTAAAGGCTCATAAAAGGGGGATTTACAGGATAGAGTGGAAATTTCCTTAAAAATGTTATATTTTCCCCATTAAAATGTTCATCATTTTCACTAACAAGTATATTTTTTAATGTTACTCATTTCTGCTTTGAATGGTTATAGCAGATTTTTTTCTTTCTGCCATATCTTTAAAACTCTGATATAACAAAAACAAATACAACTTAATGTTGTAATGTTGAGATTTCCTAAAAGGGGCCTATTGGAGTAAGTCAAAGGAAATTTTGGAGATTAAGGTATGCTTTACAGAAACTTTTCATTTATACTCAGTCTTATTTTCTGTGATTTCATGATGTTTTATAGGCTGAGCATTTGGACTAGATCTTTATTTTGCATCTTACTATAAACATATGCCATGGGTTTCCACGTGGCTCAGTGGTGAAGAATCTGCCTGCCAGTGCAGAGGATGCAGGAGATGAGGGTTCACCCTGGGTCGGGAAGATCCCCTGGAGAAGGAAACGGTAACCCACTCCAGTATTCTTACCTGGAGAATCCATGGACAGAGGAGCCTGGCAGACTATAGCCCATGGGGTTGCAAAAGAGTCAGAGACAGCTTAGCAACTAAATAACAACAACAGCAATAAAGGCATGACAGTTTGAGGCAGAAGCATATACTGTTTTATATTTATACTGAACATTCATTTCTAGCTGTTACATTATTAAATATAGTGAAGTAAGAACTGCAATAAATAATTTTATCATTATCCTGAACTAATATTGATCTCCACTACCTTGGAAAGATTTTGAAGCTTTGCTGCATTTTTTCATCCAAAACACAAAAAAGACATGGGGTGAAATTAGGGATTATTTGAGTAATCATCTTGATCAAATGGTAAGGTCACTGAAAAATATTTATTTGATAATCACAAGTGGTATTACTCTTGGAATAAAGTGGTAATTCTATTATTGGAAGTAAAATAGTTTATGAGTATTATTTTATAGCTTTATTATTAAATTGTAAAGCTGTTTTAATTTCCTGGCCCCTTTCTGAAGCACTGTAGAATAATTAAAATTTCATAAATGACATATTTTACTTATGTCTAATATGATTGCTGTCAGCTAACTTAAACATTTTAATCCTTTTCCCACTTGCATTTTCAAAAGAGATTGTGTTTTAGAGCTGATGCTTTCAGTAAAGTGCATCCTCATATAAATATAAAATAGCATCTACAGTTTTGGTAAACTACATTTGTAGTCATGGATATTTAGATACTATTCGAAACAGGAAGCAGATACAGTAATCTGTGGGACAAAATGCAACGTTTGGTTTGCAAACATTGTCCATGGTCTTGAAAAGACATTTGGTTTAACCAGAGAAGGAACTCGGGTTTACTGAAACCTAGCTCTGCAACCATATAATCCCTATGACCTTGAATATATCTACCTTTTCCACCTTATTTATAAAATAGGGATGCCAATATCTATCTTGTAATGTTATGATAAGACCTTAATTTGATAAGGCCTAGAAATTCTCAGAGCTTTGTGAAAATCATAGTAGCTTCTTATTTAGTTTTATTATGTCAATTCCATTATGCAGTAAAACATTTCAGTATTGGATAATTCTGGATGCTAAAGATAACTTTTAATTCTCTTTGCCAGTAGCCTTTCTTGCTGAGAACTGTAATTTTTGGCAGTAGAGTTAGAACTTCAGGCATCAGAAGAGATGTATAACTGGGAGATATTTTCTTTTAAATAGTTAACTTGCAATTTATCCATAATTTCCCCCTTTGGTATGGTAACTCCCATGGTAAAACAAAAATAACCCACTCAGAAAGTCCCACTAAATTATTAAATGACCCAGCAGACAAACAACAGGGAGAGAAATTTGAGAAATTTTAAAATTCCAGAAATTTCCCAGAAATTTGAGGGGGGAAGTATTAGCCAAATCTTTTGAACCAAGCAAATGCTCCTCCATCCTTTCTAGGCATCAAGTAAATAATTAACTGGTGGTTACAATTTCCATTTTCATTTTTTTCTGATATGTAGACACATATGAAACTTTGTGACATTTTGTTAGACTGTACAGTCACTAAAATGGAAAGAAATGGCTATAAAGAATCTTGGATAGCAAGATTCACACAAAACTCTTGGTTTAACACAGTTCCACTACAACAGAGGGGATCCAGTACACCTGAACCTTAATTACACTGAGTTCTTCTGAAGCATCACACATGTTAGCCACTGTTCATATGAACTCAACCCTGAATGTTTGTTGGAAGGACTAATGCTGGAGTTGAAGCTCCAGTACGTTGACCACAGGATGCAAAGAGCTGATTCATTGGAAAAGACCCTGATGCTGGGAAAGATTAAGGGCAGGAGGAGAAGCAGCGACAGGGGATGAGATGGTTGGATGGCATCATTGACTTAATGGACATAAATTTGAGCAAACTCCAGGAGATAGTGAAGGACAAGGAGGCCTGGCATGCTGTGGTCTGTAGGGTCGCACAGAGTTGGACCTGACTTAGAGGCTGAACAACAACAACATCTGAAGTATAGAAAGAGACAATCAATCAGAGAATGACATTCCACCTGGAGTCAGCTCCCCGCATTTGGTGCTGCAGCTTTCACTGTTCCTGGCATCAGTGAGTTATCTCTGCTCTTTGGTGCAAAGAGCTCTGTGTCTCTTGTCATCCCGGTGTCTCCTGGACTTGGAATCTCTATTCAGGGACAGAAAGGCTGTCCCCAGACCCCCTTCAGTGTCCAGCCATTTCTCCTTAAATAAATAAAGCTGTTCTTCTATCTTGATAGAGTTCCAGTCCTGCCCTGACTCATAAGTAAGGCTACCTTAAATTTCTACCTCCCTTTTTCCATAGGTGACTATAGTAAATCCCAGCAGGAATACCTGCTTCTAAGGAGATTGTCTTTAGTATTTAAAGTAAATAAACAATGAAATAAAATGTTTAACTATAGCTGGGCTTTCTGGGCTCTTGTCCTGAATTTTGATGTATGGAAAAACCAATACAATATTGTAAAGTAATTAACCTCCAATTAAAATGAATTTATATTAAAAAAATAAGCACTGTCTTTTATTATCAATGAAGGCTTGTGGGGCCAGTGTGAAGTATATCGTCTAGCTTTCTTCTCTGCTATATTTCCTGAACCACGTTATTGCTCACCTACTATATCAACACTCCTAAGCTTAATGCATGTACATCGACACATACACACACACATTCAAACAGTTGAAAACACAGATGATGACTATTTAGAATAGCTATGCACATTGGTATAAAACTCTGAGAATTTGTGCCTTGGAAAATCATGCACATAACTTGCAATCTGTGGCAATAGATGAGCTTCTTTCTAAAGAAATAATTTCAGTTGAAAACTTGATTCACGAACGGTGCTGATTTTGAAGCTGTCAATGCATTTCATTTTGTTGAAGAAGAAAAGGTAGAAAGTAAAATCAGTATATATCCTTTATCATTGCCGTTCCATGAATGTTCACATTAGGGTTTCTTAATGTTATGGAATGTATGCCAGATAAATTTTTTGGCATTCTGCTGTCATGTCCAACTACTACTACCAAAGAATACCCTTGGAATATTAACTATTATGTTAATGATTAACATAATTGATGAACTTTATATTTCAATAAAGTTGAACTTTATTTTCAATGATGATTGATGAACTTTATATTTCAATTTGGAAAAATACACTTGAATGTTTTTCAATGGCTTCTGTTAAAATACCAGGATTGAGGAGCACTAGATGGTGCTGTGCCTGCAGAATCATTTTAAGAGCTTACTTAAATCACTTAGGGTAAATGGATCCTTGAGAGAACAGAGACCAAGGATTCTTTTATGTCTGACACTAAAGAGAGTGAGATTTATTTGACGGAGACTCTCATTCTTGAATGACATGTCCAATTGTGTCCCAGCAACCTAAGCATCTGCCTATGCTTTGTTTGGTAGAACTTACAGACATAAGCACATTATGGTCTTTTGGTTTCAGAACTGTCGATCCTTTAAGAGTAAGGAATTTAAATTCAGAACATGTTTGCCCCCTGGTGTTCAGATGTCTGTATTACAACTATATCCGACCGTGTGCTGTGCTGTGCTTAGTCGCTCAGTCCTATCTGACTCTTTGCGACCCCATGGATTGTAGCCGGCCAGGCTCCTCTGTCCATGGGATTCTCCAGGCAAGAATACTGGAGTGGGTTGCTACGCCCTCCTCCAGGGGATCTTCCCAACCCAGGGATCAAACGCAGGTCTGTGGCATTGCACGCAGGTTCTTTACCGTTTGAGACATCAGGGAAACCCAAGAAAACTGGAGAGGGTTGCTATGCCCTCCTCCAGGAGATCTTCCCTATCGAGGAATTGAATTAGGGTCTCCTGCATTGCAGGCGAATTCTTTACCAGTTGAGCTACCAGGGAAGCCTGTATTCAACAATGTACAATTTTTATTCATGGAGAATGATGTAAGTAAAGAATTCGGAAAATGAATAATAAGAACTCCCTTTTTGTTAATATAGTTGACAACAATACATATATATTTCTGACATTGCTGTCAACTTAGGTATTTGTAATATTTTGCTAGGACCACCGTAATAAAATACCACAAACAGGGGGCTTAAACAGCAGAATTTTATTTTCTCACAGTTCCGGAGGCTAGAAGGCCAAGATCAAAACGTCAGCATGTTGGTTTCTCCTGAAGCCACAATCTCTTTGCCTTTAGATGGCCACCTGTCACTGTGTCTGCACACGGCCTCTCTCTGCACGTGTACGTTCCTGATATCTCTTCCTCTTCTTGAAAGGACACGAATCATATTGGATTAGGACCCACTCTGGAGACTTCATTTTTGCAGAGTCCTCAGATATTGTCTCTTAGCTGTCTCCTTGCCCACTTAGAAGGTTACAGTCTGTGACAGATGACCCTAGCTGGCATTACACATCCCTAGAGTTGTTAAGAACAATCCAGATTCAAGAAGGAAAGGCATACAGAGAAAACACTGTGATCCTTCTGCCTCCATCCTCAACTCAGCTCAGGACACTCCCTTCCTAAGCCTCCCTCCCAAGTTTTATATCCTACCCCAGAATCTGCCACTTTGCAAAATTTGTGACAGCCAAGCTTCAGGGCAGATATTTCCTCTCTCCCAGCAGGTGGGAATGCAGTCCAACCTTAGAGAGCCAGACTATTATGCTTTGACACAAAAAAATTAATAAAAAATCAAAAGAAACTCCCCCAATCTCTTAGGAACTAAAAACACCACATGATTATGATAGAAACTCTTCTGTTACTTTATAACAAGGAAAATCTCTAAAAGTTTGGCTTGCTCAGAGTTAGATATCACCCAGTGGAGTCAATCAGTGGTCTAGTTCAAGTTGCATCTTTACCACTTTGCCCATGCTCATGCAGGCACATTTATTCTGGTCATGTCCAACTCTTTGTGACTCTTTCAACTGTAGATCAGCAGGCTCCTCTGACCATGGGATTTCCCAGGAAGAATACTGGAGTGGATTGCCCTTTCCTCCTCCAGGGGATCTTCCTGACCCAGGAGTCAACCCCATGTCTTCTGTGTCTCCTGCATTGCAGGTGGATTCTTTACCTGCTGAACCATCTTTACACTTTATATCTTGTCATTCTTCCTCCATGGTGGACTCCGTCCTGCCTGCCCATCATGTCTATAGTCTACATGGTCCCAACTCCTGACCCCATGAGCATCTGTTCATGGCATCGTTTACATCTCAACAACAAATTGCAGACACAGCACACTGTACATCATAACAACATAAATAAATTATTTTAAAAAAAACACACACATTTGCTCAATGTCCATGTGAACTACAGATAAACTATGGCTGTCAACATGGAGTCTTTGCCATCACAGCATAAAACAGTTTAGACACGGGTTTTCCAGCATCTCTTTCACTTTCTCTTCTATCTCTTTCACTTTTGCCCCTCTCAGTGAAGCACTTTATGTGGTTCTTCCCAGAAAAGGGCTGTTTGAAGTAAAGAGGAATTTTAGTTTTGGATAAATCTCTTTCAGGTTTAAAATTTGGTAAATTTGTCAAGCTTCATTTATGAACATGAAAGTTACAAATGCCAAGGGCAAAGATCAGGACTTTCAAATGTTGTATTCCACCTCCTCTTCCAAGCCATGTCTAAGAGGAGTAACTTCACATGGTAACAAGCCCTAGAATTAGCAATACAGCCTTGAGATGTTGCCAGAAAATTTCATTTCCTCTTTATCAGCATGTTGCAAAGATCGCTTTCTTTTCCTTGTGTTACCAGTAACTGAGTTTTCCCCAATGTCCAAAAGCAATTAGAAGGTAAGTTTATCTAAGACACTATATTGCAGGAAAAGCATAAAAGTCACATGTATATTATCTTATCTCCTTTAAAAATCTAAACAATGTAAAATGAAAGATCTATCTATCTATCTATATAGGCCCATCCTGCCTAGATTAAATTCTTGGCTGGCAGTGAGTTCTCATCATATTGACTGCTAGAAAAGGAGGTCACTTTTACTTCTATTCAGGTCTTTCATCAACTCTTTTATTCAGTCAGCTTTGCTATGATGATTCAGTTCAGTTCAGTTCAGTTCAGTCGCTCAGTCATGTCCGACTCTTTGCCACCCCATGAATCACAGCAAGCCAGGCCTCCTGTCCATCACCAACTCCCAGAGTTTACTCAGACTCACGTCCATCGAGTCCGTGATGCCATCCAGCCATCTCATCCTCTGTCGTCCCCTTCTCCTCCTGTCCCCAATCCCTCCCAGCATCAGAGTCTTTTCCAATGAGTCAACTCTTCCCATGAGGTGGCCAAAGTACTGGAGTTTCAGCTTTAGCATCATTCCTTCCAAAGCAATCCCAGGGCTGATCTCCTTCAGAATGGACTGGTTGGATCTCCTTGCAGTCCAAGGGACTCTCAAGAGTCTTCTCCAACACCACACTTCAAAAGCATCAATTCTTCAGTGCTCAGCCTTCTTCACAGTCCAACTCTCACATCCATACATGACCACAGGAAAAACCATAGCCTTGACTATATGGACCTTAGTCGGCAAAGTAATGTCTCTGCTTTTCAATATACTGTCTAGGTTGGTCATAACTTTTCTTCCAAGGAGTAACTGTCTTTTAATTTCATGGCATCAATCACCATCTGCAGTGATTTGGGAGCCCCCAAAATAAAGTCTGACACTGTTTCCACTGTTTCCCCATGCTATGATGATTATTAAATACAAAACACATTTATCTCATGGCCAATATCCTCAGGAGAAAACAAATACTTTTCTATATGGTTTTCAAGACCTTTCATGATGCAGCTGTTCTAGCTCATTCCTCTCACTCCTAGCCTATCTCTCTGCTTCAGCGCTGTGGGAACTAGTCCCCACATACTACAAACTCCCTCTCCTGCATCCCTGGTCCTGATGTTTCCTGTTCGTAGAATATCCATTGGATTTTCTCCCTTTCATCTTTTTCCTCTTCCTCTCTACCTATTCCTCCCTACCTCATCTGCCTAGCATCCAGTATTCTTTTGAGGTTTCAGATTACATATAATCTCCTTCACAAATCAAGGATTGAAATCAAAGAATATCAGGATGGATGAACTCTATAATGCTCAAGTGGACTGATGTTTGGATTGTACACTGCTGAAATATAAACAGAAAAAAGCAAGCACAATTTGACCCTCAATTAAACAAATGTGAATCAATGGTATCTACTGTTTTCAATTATTTCCTTACAAAATAAACTGTTCCCAATTTCATAGATAAAGTATATTAGAGTATCATTATAGTGAAGATTACTTTTTTCTAAAATTTTGAATTTAAAAAGTGTTATTGTAACGTATTGTTTATTCACAAAAATATTCAGAACTCAAGAAAACTTTGTTATGTAATTTTAAAAAATTGATTCAAATAAATCCACATTTAAATTTCAAAGTGGCTGAATGCTTCAATAAATATGGCAATGCAGAATTTTTAGACTTTATTTATAGTTCCCTCTGTATAATGTTTGCATGTGTGGGTGTATATGAATGCTGTATTTCAGTAAGTGCAGCCCATCTAATTTGCTTTCAGTGTGACACTTTCCATTTATTTAAGGAAGGGAAACTCTTTAGGCTTCTTTGCAAAATTTCCTTTTGGAGGCCTGTGTTCCTGAAATTGATCTTCCCAGGCGGCACTAGTGGTAAAAACCATCTACCAGTTCAGGAGACATAAGAGAGGTGGGTTCAGTCCCTGTGTCCAGAAGATCCCCTGGTAAAGGGTATGGTAATCCCTTCTGGTATTCTTGCTTAGAGAATCCCATGGACAGAGGAGCCTGGCAGACTACAGTCCATAGTGTCGCAAAGAGTTGGACGTGACTGAGGCGACTTAGTACACTCTTGAAATTATGGTCAAATAGAATGCTACTTTTGCTTCAAAATGTGTAATGTGCAATGGCCTGTGTCTTACTGTTCCATTCCCATCAAGTGTTTACTAAAGAAGCCTTTTTTTTTTTTTTTGATCTGATGAAATTAAATCACACACAGTCTGCTGTTGCTACTGATAAGTCACATCAGTCATGTCCGACTCTGTGCAAACCCAGAGACGGCAGCCCACCAGGTTCCCCCGTCCCTGGGATTCTCCAGGCAAGAACACTGGAGTGGGTTGCCATTTCCTTCTCCAATGCATGAAAGTGAAAAGTTAAAGTGAAGTCGCTCAGTCGTGTCTGACTCTTAGCGACCTCATGGACTGCACCCCACACTCAGTTTAGCCATATTTATAATGAGAAGTCATTTTTGTTATTTGCATTGTTTTTTATGTCATACTGCCATCTTGTGGCCACTTAGTCAATCCTGAAAACACATTCCAGGCAAGTGTAATAGAATGACCCCCAAAGCATTGCATAGTATAACTTCCAACATCACGGAAGATATTGACTCTCAAAAGGATGACCCTCTTAACTATCTCTCAGAGATGAAGCTATATTAGTTCTTTATGGCTTCTTAACATTTTAGGAAGCCTAAAATTTTAGGCTCTAAAAATTTTTTGAAAATTTGCCTGATAATTTCTTTACTTTCTTCCATAAATTTATATTCCCAGGTGACTCAATGTGAAAGAATCTGTCTGCAATGCAGGAGACGTAGGTCTGATCCCACGGCTGGGAAGATCCTCTGAGAAAGAAATGGCAACTCACTCCAGTATTCTTGCCTGGAAATCCCCTGGACAGAGGAGCCTGAGGACTATAGTCCATGGGGGTCGCAAAGAGTCAGACACAACTTAGCACCTGAACAACAACAGAAAATAAAACACTTTAATTTTGTTCACACAAATATATTTCATCAGGTATATCCTATTTTGTTCTTGTATAGAATAACATTATTTATTTTAAGAATTGTAACTATTTTACATTTTAAATTGAACATATGAGGAAAAAATAAATTATCAGTTCAGTTCAGTTGTTCAGTCATGTCCGACTCTTTGCGACCCCATGAATTGCAGCACCCCAGGCCTCCCTGTCCATCACCAACTCCTGGAGTTCATCAGACTAACGTCCAGTGCGTCAGTGATGCCATCCAGCCATCTCACCCTCTGTTGTCCCCTTCTCCTCCTGCCCCCAATCCCTTCCAGCATCAAAGTCTTTTCCAATCAGTCTACCCTTCGCATGAGGTGTCCAAAGTACTGGAGTTTCAGCTTGAGCATCATTACTTCCAAAAAACCCCAGGGCTGAACTCCTTCACAATGGACTGGTTAGATCTCCTTGCAGTCCAAGGGACTCTCAAGAATCTTCTCCAACACCACAGTTCAAAAGCATCAATTCTTCACCACTCAGCTTTCTTCACAGTCCAACTCTCACATCTATACATCACTAACGGAAAAACCATAGCCTTGACTACGTGGACCTTAGTCGGCAAAGTAATGTCTCTGCTTTTGAATATGCTATCTAGGTTGGTCATAACTTTTCTTCCAAAGAGTAAGCGTCTTAATTTCATGGCTGCAGTCACCATCTGCGGTGATTTTGGAGCTCAAAAAAAGAAACTCTGACACTGTTTCCACTGTTTCCCCATCTATTTCCCATGAAGTGATGGGGCCAGATGTCATGATCTTCGTTTTCTGAATGTTAAGCTTTAAACCAACTTTTGCACTCTCCTCTTTCACTTTCATCAAGAGGCTTTTAGTTCCTCTTCACTTTCTGCCATAAGGGTGGTATCATCTGCATATCTGAGGTTATTGATATTTCTCCCAGCAATCTTGATTCCAGCTTGTGTTTCTTCCAGCCCAGCATTTCTTATGATGTACTCTGCATATAAGTTAAATAAGCAGGGTGACAATATACAGCCTTGATGTACTCCTTTTCCCTATTTGGAACCAGTCTGTTGGTCCATGTCCAGTTCTAACTGTTGCTTCCTGACCTGCATACAGATTTCTCAAGAGGCAGGTCAGCTAGTCTGGTATTTCCATCTCTTTCAGAATTTTCCACAGTTTATTGTGATCCACACAGTCAAAGGCTTTGGCATAGTCAATAAAATAGAAGTAGATGTTTTTCTGGAACTCTCTTCCTTTTTCCATGATCCAGTGGATGTTGGTAATTTGATCTCTGGTTCCTCTGCCTTTTCTAAAATCAGCTTGAACATCAAGAAGTTCACGGTTCACATATTGCTGAAGCCTGGCTTGGAGAATTTTGAGCATTACTTTGCTAGCATGTGAGATGAATGCAACTGTGCGGTAGTTTGAGCATTCTTTGGCATTGCCTTTCTTTGGGATTGTAATGAAAACTGGATGCAATCTCCAAAAGGACTGAATGATCTCTGTTAAATTTCAAGGCAAACCATTCAGTATCACAGTAATTGAAGTCTATGCCCCAACCAGTAATGCTGAAGAAGCTGAAGTTGAATGGGTCTATGAAGACCTATAAGATCTTTTAAACCTAACACCCCCAAAAGATGTCCTTTTCATTATAGGGGATTGGAATGCTAAAGTAGGAAGTCAAGAAACACCTGGAGTAACAGGGAGATTTGGCCTTGGAATGCAGAATGAAGCAGAGCAAAGACTAATAGAGTTTTGCCAAGAAAATGCACTGGTCATAGCAAACATCCTCTTCCAACAACACAAGAGAAGACTCTACACATGGACTTCACCAGATGGTCAATACCAAAATCAGATTGATTATATTCAGTCAACAAAAACAAGACCAGGAGCTGACTGTGGCTCAGATCATGAACTCCTTATTGCCAAATTCAGACTTAAATTGAAGAAAGCAGAGAAAACCGCTAGACCATTCAGGTATGACCTAAATCAAATCCCTTATGATTATATAGTGGAAGTGATAAATAGATTTAAGGACCTAGATCTGATAGATAAAGTGCCTGATGAACTATGGAATGAGGTTCGTGACATTGTGCAGGAGACAGGGATCAAGACCATCCCCGTGGAAAAGAAATGCAAAAAGCTGTCTGGGGAGCCCTTACAAATTGCTATGAAAAGAAGAGAAGAGAAAAGGAAAGGAGAAAAGGAAAGATATAAGCATCTGAATGCAGAGTTCCAAAGAATAGCAAGAGATAAGAAAGCCTTCCTCAGCGATCGATGCAAAGAAATAGAGGGAAAGAACAGAATGGGAAAGACTAGAGATCCCTTCAAGAAAATTAGAGATACGAAGGGAACATTTCATGCAAAGATGGGCTCAATAAAGGACAGAAATGATATGGCTCTAACAGAAGGAGATGATATTAAGAAGATGTGGCAAGAATACACAGAAGATCTGTGTAAAAAGATCTTCATGACCCAGATAATCATGATGATGTGATCACTCATCTAGGGCCAGACATCTTGGAATGTGAAGTCAAGTGGACCTTAGAAAGCATCACTATGAACAAACCTAGTGGAAGGGATGGAATTCCAGTTGAGCTGTTTCAAATCCTGAAAGATGATGCTGTGAAAGTGCTGCACTCAATATGCCAGCAAATTTGGAAAACTCTGCAGTGGCCACAGGACTGGAAAAGGTCTGTTTTCATTCCAATCCCAAAGAAAGGCAATGCCAAAGAATTCTTAAAGATAAATTATACATAGAGCTAAAGCTATGTGGTAATTTGACATTATTAGATGCTCTAGGCTACAGAATAATTCAACTACTTGGTTAAATTTTTTAATTGCCTATAGAACCTATAGTTAGAAAAGAGCTTAGTTATATTTTTTCTTAGATTATGTCATGTTTTTAATACTTATGGCTCCCCACTCCAGTACTCTTGCCTGGAAAATCCCATGGACAGAGGAGCCTGGTAGGCTGCAGTCCATGGGGTTGCTAAAAGTCAGACACGACTGAGCGACTTCACTTTCATGCATTGGAGAAGGAAATGACAATCCACTCCAGTGTTCTTGCCTGGAGAATCCCAGGGACAGCGGAGCCTGCTGGCCTGCCATCTATGGGGGTCACACAGAGTCGGACACAACTGAAGCAACTTAGCAGCAGCAGCAAACTTCTCTCAGAATTCCCTGGTGGCTCAGAGGGTAAAGCGTCTGCCTGCAGTGCAGGAGACCTGGGTTTGATGCCTGGGTTGGGAAGATCCCCTAGAGAAGGAAATGGCAATCCACTCCAATAGTCTTGCCTGGAGAATCCCAAGAACAGAGGAGCCTGGTGGGCTACAGTCTATGGGGTTGCAAAGAGTAGCACACGACTGATCGACCTCACTTTCACTTTCAAACTTCTCTCACTTTTAAAGGCTTTATTTATTTATTTTTTATAGTAGTTTTAGTTTCACAGAAAAAAATGAGAGGAACATACACAGTGTTCCCACGTACCCCTTCCCTGCCTCGCACGCACAGCCTCTGCCATTACCAACACCCACTTCCAGGATGGTGCTTTCGTTTGTAATGGATGACTCTACACTGACACATCACCACCACCCAAAGTCCATAATTTTCACTGTGCTCACTCTTGGTGACATTACTTCTATGGGTTTAGACAAACCTGTAACGACATGTATCTGTCAATATATTATCACATGCAGCATTTTCCTTCCCTCAAAACCCTCTGTTGTGTGCTATTCACTCAGTCATGTCCAGCTCTTTGCAACCCCATGAAATGTAGCCCTCCAGGTTTCTCTGACTGTGGAATTCTCCAGGCAAGAATACTGAAGTGGGTTGCCACTTCCTTCTCCCCACACCCTCTGTTCTATCCATCCTTCCTGTCACCCTAATCCCTGGCAGCCGCAGATCTTGTTGCTGCCTCCTTAGTTATGCTTTTTTCATTTTTCCTTCATAGTAAAAGCAAGATATTATACACAGCCCATTGTCAGTGTACATAAAACATTTTCACGCCCCTTCATTCTGAGATAGGAGTGGGTGGATGGGAACTTTGAGCACAAAGTTGACTGTCCTGAAATGTCTGACACTGCTCCCACAGAAGATTTTGTCCAACCAGCTCTGGATCCTGGTCAACCATGACATACTTTCTATCCAGCTGCTGTTCACTCACATTCTGGTTTATTCATTGGTCAGGGCTTCCCATCTTCTCCCTACAATGAAGGGCATTTTGTAGGAGGCTCAGTATCAATTTCATTTCAGCTTTCATGGTCTCCTCGCTCTTCTAAGAGGAAACAATGGGGAAAGTGAGAGAGTTTTATCATATTATCCTAAATAGGTATAGAGTGGACTTTTGGACTCTGAGGGAGAGGGAAAGGGTGGGATGGTTTGGGAGAATGGCAATGAAACATGTATATTTTCCTGTAAGAAACGAAGCGCCAATCTATGTTCAATGTAGGATGCAGGATGCATGGGGCTGATGCACAGGATGATTCAAGTAGAGGATGTGGGGTGGGAGGTGGGAGGGGGCTTCGGCATTGGGAGATTGTGTTCACCTATGGCTGATTCGTGTCAATGTATGGCAAAACAAATACAGTATTATAATTTAAAAAATAAATAAATTAATTAATTAAAAAAATAAAGAGCTTTCTGCTTTTAGCTTAGTCAAAGGTGCATCTAAACCCAATAATATTTATTTTAAAAACAGTGTATATCCTAAGTGATTATAGTCAACACAATGCCCACTAACATCTTGTCATTTGAGGGAAGCAGGATTCTAATTAAGATACACTTTATGCAAGCAAAATTGTTACCTCAGCTGTTCTGCTTACAAGTGTCAATTC
This sequence comes from Nanger dama, assembly GCA_917880005.1. Taxonomy (NCBI): domain Eukaryota; kingdom Metazoa; phylum Chordata; class Mammalia; order Artiodactyla; family Bovidae; genus Nanger; species Nanger dama. Next base: position 15,894,531 of record CAKJTW010000027.1, on the reverse strand, counting down.
ATAATATTTTTATTGTGTTCTGAAATCTTTTTTTAAAATAATTATAATGATAGCTAATGCTCATATTCACCAGGTGATGCTTTGAGATATTCATGTATATTAATTCAGAGATTAGGCTGTGTTCTTCTTTCTATTTCCCAGATTGAGAAATAAGGCACAGAGAGATTCATTACTTCTTCCAGAATCACAGAGCCCATGAGTGTTTGAACTCAGGAAGTCTGTTTCCACCTTTGCTGGTGGTTTTAGTGGTAAAGAACCTGCTTCCGAATGCAGGAGACATAAGAGATGCCGGTTCAGTCTCTGGGTTGGGAAGATCCCCTGGATGAGGGCATGGCAATCCACTCCAGTATTCTTGCCTGGAGAATCCCATGTACAGAGGAGCCTGAAGACTAACATCTATAGTGGTGCACAGAGTCAGATATGACTGAGGTAACTTGGCACACGCGCTCAAGCTGGCTCCAGAGTGCCTCTCCTTAAGTTTAACATGTATTTATCTTACTAACTCTATTCCTTTTCACAGTTCTTTTGCTGACAAGAGTTAGTGCTGAAAAATTGGCTCTGAAAAGCAAGCCACTTGGTGGGTTTCTCTGAAATAATTAACAGATTGTCTTATCCACACTAACATGGACTCATGACCCATTAATATGACTAAGAAATGCCTTCAGTTCAGTTCAGTTCAGTTCAGTCACTCAGTCGTGTCTGACTCTTTGTGACCCCATGAATCGCAGCCCGCCAGGCCTCCCTGTCCATCACCAACTCGCCGAGTTCATTCAGACTCGCGTCCATCAAGTCCATGATGCCATCCAGCCATCTCATCCTCTGTCGTCCCCTTCTCCTCCTGCCCCCAATCCCTGACAGCATCAAAGTCTTTTCCAATGAGTCAACTTTTCGCATGAGATAGCCAGAGTACTGGAGTTTCAGCTTTAGCATCATTCCTATCAAAGAAATCCCAGGGTTGATCTCCTTCAGAATCAACTGGTTGGATCTCCTTGCAGTCCAAGGGACTCTCAAGACTCTTCTCCAACACCACATTTCAAAAACATCGATTCTTCATCACTCAGCCTTCTTCACAGTCCAACTCTCACATCCATACATGACCACAGGAAAAAACATAACCTTGACTAGACAGACCTTAGTCGGCAAAGTCATGTCTCTGCTTTTGAATATGCTATCTAGGTTGGTCATAACTTTTCTTCCAAGGAGTAAGCATCTTTTAATTTCATGGTTGCAATCACCATCTGCAGTGAGTTTGGCCTTATGAGGTGATATGTGATTATTAGAAAATTCAAAACATATAAAAAGGAACATAGTTTCTCACATTTATTTTTATGTTTCCCTAATGGTCTAGCATATTGAAAAGCAGAGACATTACTTTGCCAATAAAGGTCTGTCTAGTCAAGGCTATGGTTTTTCCAGTGGTCATGTATGGATGTGAGAGTTGGACTGTGAAGAAGGCTGAGTGCTGAAGAATTGATGCTTTTGAGCTGTGGTGTTGGAGAAGACTCTTGAGAGTCCCTTGGACTGCAAGGAGATCCAACCAGTCCATTCTGAAGGAGATCAGCCCTGGGATTGCTTTGGAAGGAATGATGCTAAACCTGAAACTCCAATACTTTGGCCACCTCATGTGAAGAGTTGACTCACTGGAAAAGACTGATGCTGGGAGGGATTGGGGACAAGAGGAGAAGGGGATGACAGAGGATGAGATGGCTGAATGGTATCACGGACTTGATGGATGTGAGTCTGAGTGAACTCTCGGAGGTGGTGATGGACAGGGAGGCCTGGCGTGCTGCTATTTATGGGGTCACAAAGAGTTGGACACGACTAAGCAACTGAACTCAACTGAATAGTCTGTTTTATAAAAATATTTTATTTACTCTGTTTACAGCAGCTTTCTTTAAAATTTAGTCTAAGTGTATGACATTATTCCTCATATTTGATATTTGAGCTTTTAATAGATAGTGGAATAAATCTACTTAAATGTTTATGTTTTTATTAATTTTAAGAGAGCTTTTGTTTAAAAAGCAAATTCAGTGTGGAAGGAATTACTTACTCTCCAGGAAGTGTGACCAGTGGCATATCCTACCAGAACCCAAGAGAAATCAGACCCATTTCTGCCTTGAGATGTGCTTGAGATGTGCTCTGATTTGGTCAAAGAAGGCCTGAGGGGAAGAGTGGAGCTGGGCCTCACTTCAATGTGCCATCCCGTTTCTTGAGTGCCAGGGAAGACTTTTAGGAGAGAGCTGTCATGGTCAGAGAATTTCATAAGGAATTTTTGAGTTCTTGAGCCTAGAAGGCTTGGCTTTGTGTCTAAATCATCAACAGCTGTATGGCATTAGGGCAGAGACTTACCAAGGCCCAAACAGCTGAGGAACAAGATCTGTCATGGAGCTGTGAGAATGAGATGCTTTCAGTAAAAGGTGGATAGAATGCCCCTTGGGTATGACCTTGAGGTTCACATTCTGTTGGCACAGCAAATGGCATGAGGATGCCAGAGAAGGATATTAAGGATGTCAGGCTTCAACAGGGAGGAATCCAGAACTGGAGAGGTGTGTGTCATGGATATTTATGGACTTGTTTGTGAAAGCAGGTTAGATATGCATCTGAGAGATTCCCAGACACGTTTGAGGATGGTGAAGCATAGACTACTATAGTTATTGTGACGTGAACTCTCACCTTGCCACTAATCTGGGGAGTCATGTTGCCCATTCTGAATAAAAGATAATTCTCATCTTCCTGGCAAGCTCAGTGTGGCCATGTCCCTAAATACTGGAGAAGATGAAGTATGTGAGGCTTCTGGAAATACTCTTTTTTGGAGGGAGCTTTGAAATTTATTTCTTGACATGAAAGATGAACTTGATGGCAGGAACTTCAGCAGTCATCTTGAAACATGAGGTAATCTGGGATGAATGAAGTCAAACACTGATTGTGAGAGAGAAGTTCCAGAGTCTCTTATGAATACAATGTTTCACCTATCTTTCTTGAACTGCCTAACTCTGAACTTCTTTTAAATGAGTAAATGATCATAATCATTATTGACTAGTTTAAAGAGGATTCCCAATACAGCAGTTGGAGAATAAAGAATCGATCTGATTAATAAAATATCCTGTGTATTGATAGCCTAATCAAGCATGACAGTGTTTTGACTACAAGTTTAATATACAATAATTAGACCTCAAGGCACAAAATTGGCTTGGAGAGGTTATCATTTAAACAGCAAATACTGATATCTTTATATAACCAATGCCCTTGCAGACAAGATAGGTTTAGACAAAGAACTGAATACAACTTGGTGCCTGTTCCCAGAATCACACTTCTGTCAGAAGAAGGATATGCATTTCATAAATAATGTGAAGTGAATTTTAAAAATTAACATTTATTTTTTACAGTAGTTTTTGGTTCATGGTAAACTGAGAGAAATATTTCCCATGTATCCTCTGCCCCTACACATGCATAACCTCCCCCACTTATCAACCCCCTCCTCCCCAGGTGTGGTACATTTGTTACAATTGAGGAATCTGTATTAACTAATCACAACCACCCAGAGAACATGGTTTACCTTAATGTTTGCTCTTGCACTCTTGCCATTGTATATTCTATAGGTTTGGACAAATGTAAATGACATGTATCCACCATGATAGTATCACCCAGAGTAGTTTATTTGCCCTAGACATCCTCACTGCTCCACCTTTTAAAACAATTTTAAAAGTTAATGTACAAAAATGTCTTAAGTAATGGTTGGAAATCTCAAGTACTGAGACACTCTGGTATCTCATTTGTGTAAGTATACAGTGTGTAATGTGTCCTTGGCTTGTCTTCTTGACAATATCAAGGTTGTTAGTGTCTCTGTAAATCTTAGGTTGTACACAAGCCAGGCCTTTTAAAAATTCATGAAACAGGCTGTAATGCATTCCCTGGCCTAATACCAGGATATTGCTGTTTATTAGGTAGTCAGTTGATTGATATAATTATATTTAGTTTCCAGACATAGTATAGCACCCTTTACAAAAGTCCAGTGCTATGATCACTAAGCTGATATCAGTAATATTTGATTGAATAAGATTGAACAAGATGTTTGCAAGCACAAAAATGATTATGTCATTCTCAGACAAAATTTCTGAGCAGAATAGCAATGGACTACTTACAAAGAGAAGTGATCACTAGAAACTATCGTCAATTGGCTAAGTACAAGATTTACCAAAAGCAATTTATATCCTGTTAGATAAGGTGAATGAAGGATTCATGAGTATGTCATTTGCAGCAAAGCATTGTCAAAAATTTTCTCTGTTCAGTAGGAAACATTGAAACAATTTAAGCTAGATGATGATAGCAATCGGAAGGATTTAACATCTAAAGAAATGATTCCTGACTTCCTAAAGCCTCATTTCTTTCTCTATTATTTGTCAGTTCTCATCTAGGTACATGCATGGGCAAGACAAATTGTGAACAGTGAAGTATAGGAAGACCTAAAGGGAGTCCTCAGGTGGCTTAGCGGCAAAAAATCTGCCTGCAATGCAATGATCCCTGGGTTGGGCAGATCCCTGGAGAAGGAAGTGTCAAGCCAATCCAGTATTCTTGCCTGGGAAGTCTCATGGACAAAGGAGCTTGGTGGACTACAGTGCATGGGTTCACAAAGAGTGAAATATGACTGAGTGACTAAACAACAACAAAAATGGAAATAAAAACATTTTGCACAAGGTAAACATGGGGATAGGTAAGAGTTTACAAAGTATCTCTGAATACAGTGACCCTTATTAAATGGAACACTTTCCTCTTGGTTATATATGATTTATCTGACCAGAGGACTTAAAAACAATGACATCAAGTCATAAAATCACTTACAATTTGGGTTGTATATTTGGTATATATCTACATTTCTATACGGATTTATTGAGATGAAATTTGAGTCACCAAAGGCACTTGTAACGTGCTACTCATTCTGAATTCCAAATGACCTCTATAATATTGACTTGCAAGAGCTATGATTCAGTTCAGTTCAGTTCAGTTCAGTCGCTCAGTCGTGTCCGACTCTGTGACCCCATGAACCGCAGCACACCAGGCCTCCCTGTCCATCTATAATATTGAATTGCAAGAGTCATGATTAGTGATGGAAAACTGGTTTCTAGACAATGGAATTTGCTTCTATTTCTAGATATTTGAAGTGAAGCTTTATAGTTTAAAGAAACTAGCACACTTTTGGGAGAAGACAGTGGCACCCCCACTCCAGTACTCTTGCCTGGAAAATCCCATGAATGGAGGAGCCTGGTAGGCTGCAGTCCATGGGGTCGCTAAGAGTTGGACAGGACTGAGCGACTTCACTTTCACATTTCACTTTCATGCATTGGAGAAGGAAATGGCAACCCACTCTAGTGTTCTTGCCTGGAGAATCCCAGGGATGGGGGAGCCTGGTGGGCTGCCATCTCTGGGGTTGCACAGAGTCGGACAACGCTGAAGCAACTTAGCAGCAGCAGCAGCAGCAGCAGTCAAACTTTTGTCAAACTTTTGACTGACGTTTGGATTCAAAAGCACATTCCTTTTTATTTTTTTTTTTAATTAAAGACAAAAGTATATATAAGATTGATCTCAGAAAACTATGCTTAGTTAAAATTTATTATTGTCTATTTATATATTTCACCAAGAAGTTTACTGTAACTTATACAATGTTATATCTCAATAAAACTGGGGGCAAATGATGTTTATTGTAGTTTTCAACTTGGTCAACCTCATTGTGTATGATTCTGATTGTGGTTTTCCATTTGTCTTCCAGCTATATATTCCTTTTACTACCTCATTAAAAATACAGTATTAAAATTAGTTCCTTGTCACAATTTTACTTCCTCATTTTATCATTATGGTTAAACAAATCTTTTACCTCTAGTTCATAATAAACATAATAAACATTTTCTTTTTCTTCTTTTCTGGGGCCTATTTTATTTCTCATTTAATTAGCAATATTGGCCTTCTCTTTCTCTAGAGATACAAAGAAATTTTTTTCAAGTGTTCTGTGTAAAAATAATTTTGAGGCCAAGTTACGTTTTTTCTTTTCTAAATCTTTTTCTTCTGTATTCTCCTTTATAGGCATAAGCTCTACAAGGCAAGGCTTCTGTAGAGTAATGTTTTTCCCCAATAGAGTCAGATTTTTAAATCCTGAAGCAATTTGTATGTTATTTATTATTTATTGTGTCTGCTGCTGCTAAGTCGCTTCAGTCATGTCCGACTCTGTGTGACCCCATAGACGGCAGCCCACCAGGCTCCCCCCGTCCCTGGGAATCTCCAGGCAAGAACACTGGAGTGGGTTGCCATTTCCTTCTCCAATGCATGAAAGTGATCTAGGATTTATTAAATAAATTAAATGGGGAATAAATTGAAAGAAGAGAAACCTTTAAAATTTTTGCTTACACAAAGAAGGGACTGATTTAACTATGTAATCAGCAAATTATCTTGTAATTAATATAACATTATATGATTATACCCAAGTATCTCTTGAAAACCCACAACTTTGTGAGGTTTAAGAAATTCTATTAGTTATAGGAATAAAATTAGTTGCAATATAGAACTGTAATGTAATGTATCAAGAATGTAAACTAAGATATAGGCATTAAAATAAGTTGTAAGAATCAGCCTGTAATTCACAGAAATGCAAAATAATTTTCTCATTATATAACACAATCAGATTATTTTCAAGTATCTTTTTTCTTTAATAAAAGTTTCTTCCTTAGTTTTCAAATTTCATTTTATTTTGAAAGGCAGTGTGTGCCCACTCATACTTTTCCTCTCTGTCTAGACTAATGTTTACCAAGATAAATCTTATATTTCTTATAGAACAGATAGACAATGGGATATCACACCTTCCTTCTGCACCCCTGCCTGCCCCGACCAGGACGGGTTCACACCTACAATGTTGGGTTGTGTTAACTTCGCCTTTGATTCCCAAAATAACACACGGTGTCTGTGCTTGTGGTGCAAGGCTTTGCCGTTTTCAAAAGGCCTGCATTTCCATGGAAACCAGGCAGACAGAAAAGAAAGGATAAGTGCATGAAATCATTCTGTGCTTAGAAACAAAGCTGAACACAGACCAAGGGCCTCATCTGAATTCAGCCTGTGAGAACCAGGACCCACGGTGACCCTGGGCTGCCTAAGGAAAACTTGCTCCCCACTGGCTTCAGCCCATGGGAAAACATTTCTTCTCACTGGAGATGTTTTAAAGGCTAGAAAGGCAGGATTTGAGATCCTAGAGCCTGGATTGTTTCTACCTTCTGCCACTCTTTGGTAACCCGAAGTTCACATTTCCATTCTGTAAAATACAAAATCTTTTTAATTTTTTAAAATTAATTAATCTATTTTAATTGGAGGATAATTACACTATTGTGGTGGATTTTGCCATACATCAGTATGAATCAGTCACGGTTGCACATGTCCCCCATCCTGAACCCTCTTCCCACCTCCCTTTCCACCCCATCCCATCCCTCTGGGTGGTCCAAGAGCACCAGCGTTGAGTGCCCTGATTCATGCATCAGCTTGCACTGGTCATCAGTTTCACATATGGTAATATACATATTCCAGTGCTACTCTTTCAAATCATCCCACCGTTGCCTTCTCCCACATAGTCCATAAGTCTGTTCTTTACATCTGTGTCTCTTTTGCTGCCTTGCATATAGGATCATCCTTACCATCTTCTGAGCAGCTTATCATCTCAAACAACTGTTCAGTGTTACTTAAATCTGAAAATTGATGAACAATGCCTTGACATTTTTAGGAAATGCTATGCTAAACGAAAGATGCTTGCTTACTGTAACCTAAGCAATGGATATTTATCAAATGTCTATGGAAGACTGGCTATCGACAAGCAGGAAAATGTCTTTTAGTGAGAAACTAAACAACTGTAGATCCAAGGGAAGAAAACTGGGCCCATCTCTACCCTCAGAGCTTCCTAAAGGAGTACGAAATTTTGATTTAACTGATATGGAACATGCTACTAAAATTGTGTGTATATTATAGAATGTAAGTTGGTTCTATTTTGTGTGTGTGTGTGTGAAAACCACCTAACCATTTGTCATTAAGATAGAAAAAAAGCTTACCATGATTGCACTAAATAACAGCGGCTCCTGTTCTCATGTCCACCTAACCCCCATATCCTAGCATTTTGGTTACTTCACCTGGATGATAAGACGTAGAGGTTCCAGAGGAGAGACTGCAGATGTGGGTTGGGGTCATTCAGTTTAGGTTTTTCCCTTTAGCCATATTGATGCTGTAGTTAAAAGATTAGTTGAAAGCCTAATAAACTTATTAATGTGTGTGTGCAATCAAGTTATTCTTTTCTGGTGTGGGACAATTATAAGTTTGACAGGGCTACTTTGCCACCAGAATTTAGGTATTATAGCCATGTTAACCTAATTAAACAAGAAGGTGATTGAAATGAGATGGAGCTAATTACAAACAGCCATGGAGGCTTTAAGTTACAATCAATCAAATAATTTTTCTTTGCTTCCACACCCATCTCTACATGGTTTTCCCCTAGCTCCTCACAGTGGAACACTCATAACCACTTCCAGTTTGATGCCTGATCTGAATTAATTTTTGCTCAAATGAAATCAAAGTTTTTAATATCCAGCAAGTAAAAGTCTCATATATGACATGAAGAGTCTCAACTCCAAAAAAGAAAAGTCAAAGGAGACAAACTTGGTCCAGAGCAGTGGGTAATTGTGTGTATCACTCAATTTGAAATTTCCTCCAGGTTTCCCGGACTTGTAGAAGATTCTTACATAGCAGAGGGTCCAGTAAACAATGAGAAGTGTAAAAGAACAGCACCAAATAAAGCTCAAAGAGTGGAGGGTGGGTCCTGAGAAAGAAGATAAGAGCATAAATTGTAGTATTCTATCCAACCAGTCACAGTGGTTTTGAAGAATGTTAGAGAGCAGAACCAAGGGAAGACTCATACGTGACATTTCATAGACTGGTACTGTAATGAAAAAATAATTATATCATATTGGATAGTGAGAGTAGAATGTACATCCATTTAAAGAACACCTGTAAGACATTTGGATAATCACAAATGACCAGAAAGTGAACATTTGAACCTGAGGTCTCTGAAGTTCTCTGGGTACAGGAGATAGTGGTTTGGTGTTTTCAACCTTATTGTGGTGATATGACATTATGAAGTACTTGCTGTTAATCCCTGTGAATCATTAACTCTGTTTCAGCCTGCTGCTCCCTGAGAAATTGTCAAGTAAACTAGAGAAAAAAGATATAAGATCACTGGATTTTAATTTTAATAAAGCTTAGCCCATTCACGAGTTTTCCCTGGTAGATTAGCTGGTAAAGAATCTGCCTGCAATGCAGGAGACCCTAGTTCAAGTCTTGGCTGAGGAAGATCCACTGGAGAAACAATAAACTACCCATTTCAGTGTTCTTGGGCTCCCCTGGTTGCTCAGATGGTAAAGAATCCTCCTGCAATGAGGGATACCTGGGTTCAGACCCTGAGTTGGGGAGATCCCCTGCAGGAGGGCATGCAACCCACTCCAGTATTCTTGCCTGGAGAATCCCCATGGACAGAGAAGCCTGGCAGGCTAAAGTCCATGGGGTCACAAAGACCTGGATATGACTGGGCAGCTAAGCATAGCACAGCGCACTCTAGCAAAGTAATGCTCAAAATTCTCCAACCCAGGCTTCAACAGTACCTGAACCAAGAACTTCCAGATGTTCAAGCTGGAATTAGAAAAGGCAGAGGAACCAGAGGTCAAATTGCCAACGTCCATTGCATCATAGAAAAAGCAAGATAATTCTAGGAAAAAATCTACTTCTGCTTTATTTGCTACACAAAAGCCTTTGACCTTGTGGATCACAAAAATTTTTGGAAAATTGTTAAAGAGATGGGGATACCAGACCACCTTTCCTGCCTCCTGAGAAATCTGTATACAGGTCAAAAAGCAATAGATGAAATCAAACATGAAACAATGTACTGGTTCCAAATTGGGAAAGAAGTATGTCAAGGCTGTAAAATGCTGGGCTAGATGAAGCACACGCTGCAATCAAGATTGCTGGGAGAAATATAAATAACCTCAGATATGCAGATGACACCACCCTATGGCAGAAAGCAAAGACTAAAGAGCCTCTTGGTAAAAGTGAAAGAGGAGAGTGAAAAAGTTGGCTTAAACCTCAACATTCAGAAAACTAAAATCATGGCATCTGGCCCCATCACTTCATGGAAAATAGATGGGAAAACAATGGAAACAGTGACAGACTATTTTTTAGGCTCCAAAATCACTGCAGATGCTGACTGCAGCCATGAAATTAAAAGACACTTGCTTCTTGGAAGAAAAGTTATGACAAAAGTAGATGGCATATTAAAAAGCAGAGACATTGCTTTTCCAACAAAGGTTCATCTAGTCAAAGCTATGGTTTTCACAGTAGTCATGTATGGATGTGAGAGTTGGACTAGAAAGGAAGCTTCAGTTCAGTTCAGTTCAGTCGCTCAGTCGTGTCAATTGATGCTTTTGAACTGTGGTGTTGGACAAGACTCTTGAGAGTCTCTTGGCCAACAAGGAGATCAAACCAGTCCATCCTAAAGGAAATCAGTCCTCAATATTCATTGGAAGGACTGATGATGATGCTGAAGCTCCAATACTTTGGTTATCTGATGGGAAGGGCAGATAGATGTGAAGGACTCATTGGAAAAGACCCTGATTCTGGGAAACATTGAGGGCAGGAGGAGAAGGGGATGACAGAGAATGAGATGGTTGGATGGCATCACCGATTCAATGGACATGAGTTTGAGCAAGCTCTGGGAGTTGGTGAAGGACAGGGATGCCTGGAGTACTGCAGTCCATGGAGTCACACAGAGTCAGACACGACTGAGCAACTGAACTGAGCGACTGAACAGGAAGAAGAAAGTCTCCTTTTCCTGACAAGGACTCAGCCAATGAAAAATTAAGGAATCTTTGTATGCAATAGCCCTCCCAACTTCCTTTTTGCCTCTATAAAAGTGTTCTCCTTCCTTTGCTCTGAGGGGACTTAAGATACAGTTAAGTCTAAGATTAAGGATTTTGAATGGCCATTCTTTGTTTATTCCCAATAAATCCACCTTTCCTGGAGAAATATCTGGCGGCTTATTTGTTTCAGGTCAATACTGATTTTTTCTACCTACCCAACACAACATGACTTCTTAGGGTAGATGACCACCTTTATCCCTAGAGGTTGTATCACATCTTCAGATTCCAGCTCATCCTATGGCATTATATGCACCTTCAGAAATTTACACTGATCTCTAGGAAAAAATAGAGAGACCAAGAGATGGGAAAACCCAAATACATCATGATCAACTGGAGTTGACTAGAGCTAATATAGTTTTTCCTTGTATGAACACAGTTGACTTATATATAAGTTACATTATTTGAGTAAGTTTGTGATTTTGAAATTTTATGCTTGCTACTTATTATTTTATCTGTATTAACCAGTTGTTTAATTTTGTCTTAGCTACTTGGATTTTCTGGGCTCTGATAATCTTTTCATAAATTATGCAAAATAACTTCACTAACTGAAGGAATACAGTGGACCTATATTTACCATATTTTATGTGATTTCTGGGGGAAAATATAATATTTTCAAAGTATAACATTAATGAGTATTTCAAAATTCTTAGCTTGAATTCTGAGCAAGTTTAATGAAACATTAATTGCATATAGAAAACACACATATGTCTCTTTTGGAATCATTCCAATACTATATCTTTTTTTTTTCTTTTGATAATAAGCAATCTGTTTTCTCTAGATTTTAAAATGTGTTGATACAAATATACTATTTACTCATTTTTTTCAGTCCTTCCCTCATTCATGCACCTTTACAAATTAAAATTATTTAAGGAGAAACATTTTTGTCTCCTTAGGCTAAAGGAAAAAGACAAGATTCTCAAAAACTCAGGTAGGATCACTGGATTAAGATATTTCATTTTCAAGTGAGGCAATAAGATATCCCACATAATTTATACTATTTACCTTAAAAGTTTTAAATGTGTTTGAAAAATTGCAATACTTTGTTTATTGTTTAAACTAAGTTGAATAATAAAAAAACAAACTTTGATAAAAGTGATAGAGTGATTTTCTTGGAAGAATGTTATTTACTTTTTGACAACTTGAAAAAGATGTTTTGTCATCTTCTCTTTCTTTCACACTTCTTTATCCTTGTACATAAAAATTATAATTTTTTTATTTCAAACTATAGGCTCACTGGAAACAGAAAAAAATATAAAGAAGTCTTTTTTTTCTTTTTGATTACAGTCGATATGCAATGATTTCTTACAGCAGTTATCAGTGTTCATATATTGTCATCATCATCATCAGCATCATCATAAACATGTATTTTCCACCAAATTTGTTCCTCGAAAGATACAAGGTACTGGAGAAGAGAATCTAGGCCAAGTAATCCTTAAAAGTGGGTTTGACTCAAAAACTTTGCTTGGAAACTAGTTTACTCATTTTAAAACAGGCAAATTTAATTTTAATTAGTATAGCATATAATGGTAGAACATTTGATCTTCTAAACAGTGACAAAACTCAAAATTAATACTACAATTAAAGGAATTTTAAAGCATGTTCATTTGCATCAACACACATGCACCTGCAGCAGCGCCTGAGCATCACAGCAGGCATCACATTGCTGTTTTTATATTGATTAAGAACAGTATGTGAAGATTCTCTATTGTCAAACAAGATGTTTTGTTTGGAGGGGGAGATTTTTTTTACTGGAATATAATTGCCTTACAATGTTCTGTAAGTTTCTGCTCTACAGTTAAGTGAATCCACTGTAAGCATACATGCCCATTCCCTCTTGAACCTTCCTCCTACTCCCACTCCCATCCCACCCATCTGAGTCATTAAAAAGAATTATTCTGTAATGCTAAGACTGTGATATTATTGATACAAAGCTTTTTTTTAAAAAAAAAAAACATCTGTTCTTTATTGACAAAGCCATAAAAGTAAACAGAAATTGGCTGTATCTTTCCATAATTACTTCCAGAATTTAAAAACATGCCCCAAACTAAATACGTAGTAGCAGAATGTTTGAAAATAGATTTAAATATTTAACATAGTTTTATAGAAAGAAAAATCAATTAAATATTAAATAATTTAAAAAAATACTCATCAATTTTATTTTCCAGTTTAAAAATGTAGATGTTTGACCCAGGGTCATGACATAGTACTTTAAGTGATGACTTCTAACAGCTCTATTTTTGACACATGCCAAATGTTATGTGTCTTCAGGCTTTAATAAGTGCAGTATTTCCTCCACATGGGAGCTATGTGGTATAAGAGGCACTAGAGTTAATCTTTGAAGTGCAGGTTTCATGACCTGGTGATGAGGTTGGCCACTTAGATTCATGTCACCTTTCCATTCCCGGCTAAACTGAAATAACCCACTTCTTTGGGTTACTTGGTCAGTTAAATAAGAATATATACTAGGACAATTATTCTATACAATATTATTTAACAGTTTTATTAATCTATATATTTTGTTAATGTTAAAATATCTAATATATTTCTACTATTAAGTTATTGATGCCATATGTTTACCTGGTAGTTACTGATTAATTAGCTAGTATATATTTTTATAAATAATTTTTAAGTTATTTTAGAATTTTTTCAAATGATTTGTTTTATTTTAACTTCTATATAAACCTTTTAAAGCTTCTACTTTTTTTTTTTGTATCAGAAGTCATGTAACTTGGCTTGTTCTCAAAAATATGACTGCTATGTCTCATTCTTTTCTTCATCTTTCTTGAGTTTGTTGTATATAAATTGCTAATTTTCAGCACCTGCCCTAAGAAATTCTTTTTTTAATTCTTAAAGCTATGTTTCCTTAAATTAAACTTCTGCAGGACTGGAAGAGATCATGAGGAAGGAAAAAGGGCAGCATGCTTTGGTGATATTTTATATTCTGCAATGTATCAACACAATCAAGTTTCTTGTTCAACTAACCATATTATTATATTAATATTAAAGTAAGAAATATCCAATAGTCTAATTTTAAATCTCACTTCTTAATTTTGTATGGAAACTCAGGAAAATTCATTTTTCTTTCTCCTTTATAAGCAGAGATAACGTCTCCTTTTATGTTTATTGCTAAAGGAAGAGTTGGGCTGCTCAGCAGATGTCACTAGAAGGCTGTCGCACTGTCATTTTATGTTCGTATAATCTTAGTGGCAAAGCTGAAATACAGATGTTTTCAGTTGCTTTAATGTTAGACATATTTTAATGTCTCAATTTTAAGTGAAAATATAAGAGAAAAATAGATGTCTTTAAACTAAAAATAATTTAAGATAAAGAAACACAATTAATACACTATCATTGTGGTATTTTTTAGATGGCATTCCGGGAGCTGGTGATGGACAGGAAGGCTTGGCATGCTGCGATTCAAGGGGCCGCAAAGAATCAGACATGACTGAACTGAACTGAACTGAACTGAAATGCGTATTAACATAATGCAAGTCCCAATTAAATGATCACAGAAACTCAAGCTGATCAACATTACTTAATAAATAGCGAAAAGTAGATTTAATGGCTTGTTCTCTGTCATGTTATTAAAGAAATCTCTGTTGACATATTTGCTATTTCCAAACTCTGTCATGAGAAAGAAGACGTGTCTTGTCTGTTGGGCTTTTTGGTTTAGCACAGGAAATTCATGGAAAGGTAAGTTGACTCTATGGTCCCTTATCTTCAGAAAATTCTCCTTACTTTAACTTTTATATTGCTATCTCCACTTAACATTCCTTTTTAATTTTGTTAATCATCATTATCTTAGGTGTCCATAAAGGTCCCAGCCAACAAGTTCTCTTGGGTGGTTACAATCTTCTCGTTTTTAGTAATATGAAATACGTGTGCACTTCTTGGACTGTTCCTTACAATTCTCCTTGGTTTCTTCTCCCAGACAAGGCATTCTCAGTTCTTGAGTTCTTTCATTCTTCTTCTTCTTACTTTTAATGTCTCTTTGTCATCTAGTTCCTACACTGTGAGTTCAAATTGAATTGATTTGTTTTTTCCACTAATAATGATATAAGTAGCTGAGTGTTGGCTGTGTTCCACCCTCATTCCACAGCTCAGGTAGCTACCGTACTGCTGTTTGTTGTTCCATCGCTCAGGCATGTCTGACTTTGCAGCCCCATGGACCTCAGCACACCAGGCTTCCCTGTCCTTCACTAGCTCCCAGAATGTTCATTGAGTTGATGATGCCATCCAGCCATCTCATCCTCTGTCTCCCCCTTCTTCTCCTGCCCTCAATCATTGTTAAATCAGAGATTTATCAATGATTCTGCTCTTCACATCAAGTGGCCAAAGTATTGGAGCTTTAGCTTCAGCATCAGTCCTTCCAATGAATATTCTCAATCCTTTAGGATTGACAGGTTTGATCTCCTTGCAGTTCCAGGAACTCTCAAGAGTCTTCTCCAACACAACAATTGGAAAACATCTTTATGTTCCAGCTCTCACGTCTATACATGACTACTGGAAAAAACATAGCTTTGACTATATGGGCCTTTGTCAGCAAAGTGATGTCTCTGTTTTTTTTTTTTTTTTTTTTTTTTTTTTTTAATATGTTGTCTAGGTTTGTCATGGCTTTCCTTCTAAGGAGCAAGTGTCTTTTATTTTTATTTTTTTAATTTAAATTTATTTATTTTAATTGGAGGCTAGTTACTTTACAATATTGTATTGGTTGATGTATAGCAAGTGTCTTTTAATTTCATGGCTACAGTCTGTATCTGCAATGATTTTTGGAGCCCAAGAAAATAAAATCTGTCACTGCTTCACCTTTCTCCCCACACTCCTGTAAATGCCTTATTAGCCTGGGTAGGCCTACTGTGCTCATATCTTGGTAGCACAGCACTGCATATATACTTACAAAGTCACTCATGAAGAGTCCAGTGCAAATATTCCTTGTCTGGTTTCTTTTGTGAGTAGCTCTGTCCCAGGATTCAAGATTACTATTATCCTGAGAGTTACTCTCAACAACTGCTTCCCTAACGTCTCCAGGGAAAACAAAGAAGGAATGAAGGCAAAGTGGGCCAGAAATGGGTCAAGATCTTGACCATCTTACTCAACACACCCTCTCACCATTCATTAGCCAGAAAATACCAAATATCTTTGCTTTAATCAAGAGGACTGAGAAATGCAATGCAAATTACATTTTCCCTCTTCATATTCCTAGATTTTTGTATTATAAAGCACACATTGAAAAAACAATAATCAATTTTCCTCATGACACTTTAAAACTATCCACTGTCCTACCCAAAGTACAAAATAATGGGTTTTATGCTTCCATTTGTAAGATTTTAAGATATAAACAATAGCATTATAGCTCAAACCTGCTAAAAATGGAAGTTATCAAAATATATTCTAGAAAATTTAGTGTTAAAATGCATTACTATAAAAGATTCCTTATCTATTAAAATTTTCTATTAAATGTATATTGAATTTATAATTGAATAAACTTGTCTAGCAGACTGAATAGTGGTTTGGGGTTTGAAATGTGATAATATGGTTACATTTATACAGTCTATTATGACATCATGCTGACCTCTCTGGGGACACAATTTTGTCAGCAATTATTTCTTATGGACATGAATTTGAGCAAACTCCAGGAGATAGTGAAGGGCAGAGGAGCCTTTTGTGCTGCAGTCCATGGGGTCACAGAGTCAGAAAGGACTTCATGACTGAACAACGACACAGTGCTTTTCTAAGTCATTCAGGCTTCTGTTGATCACACTGAGGCCCATTTTACGTCACTTTACCTCCTCTAGCTTTTATATATTTCTGTCTTTTTATTAGATTATTTATATCTACCAGAAATTGGCTGTACTATCATACTTCATTTTAAAATGATTTAAATTGCTGATGTTTGCCATAATAGAACCCAAAATATATACAGTGATGCTTGATGTCATTTAACTTAAATTATCAGCTTGATAGCCACACCAGTAATGTAATTTTAAATTCTATGTGTTACTTGATAGAACTAAAAAGCTGGAACATATATAACTTCATGGTAATTGTTTTACTTGATGTATATTTTAAAATACATATTTCTGTGCATCTGTTTGAAATAAGTTTGACTATATATGCCTATGTATATGTGTGTGTATGTGTGCCACATACATATATATATATATATATATATGTGTGTATATTTACAGATAATAAAGCAACAGGGTCTATTAGTATTGTTTTCTCTCTATGTGTCAAAGAAAGCACTCATGGGGGACATTGCCTACTGCATTTTATGTACTATACGAGAAATTGGCAAAAATATTCCTGTTTTCCCCCTAGTTCAGAAACATAAAACAATTTGCAAACTATCATCACTATGAAGACAAATGAAGTGCTTGCTATGTCTTGCTTTTAGCTGATTTTAGCTTAGGTCTCATATTGCTGATGTTGAACAGAATATACTTTCTTTTAACTGCTCTAACTTGGATAGTCTCCCAAAAGAAAAATGGAAAGAAAAGGCTTGTGGTTTTCTATCCTGCGCAAGTCTCCTCTGCTTACAGAAGCCTGCAAGCCTGGTCCTGGAAATGGAGCAGTGGTCAGGATGCTCTCCTGAGGTCTTGTTGCCATGCAGGTGGGAAAATGCTGTGGCTCCTGTTGCCTCTTTAGGAGAGTTAGACTCTCCCTCAGTTCATGGTGTGAATACATAATTATTTTTCTGAAGCAGACCGAGCCAGAGAGAAGAAACTGAACTCTTTGACCTCAGTTCACATAGTGTAAATACATGTAGGAAAAAATACTTTTGGAATGTCTATCTTCAAAACATCTACACAGATACAGATAGATAGTAGAGACACATATCTGATGGCAAAGGTATCATTTAAATATTGATGTGCATCTTCACACATTTTCATATTTATTTTCTTTATGTCTCCAGCATCAGAGGGTCAATTTGTTTCCCTAAATGCTTTTTAAAAAATTTTGTTTATTTTTTAATTGAAGGATAATTGCTTTACAGAATTTTGTTGTTTTCTCAACAACAAAATTTTTCAGCATGAACCAGTCATAGGTATACATATGTTTACTTTTAACAACTATTTTGGGTAACATAATTATGTCTGGTTAACTGATGAGAAGAACAAATACCATATACTCAAGATTAGAATTCATAAGTGGGAGAAATGGGATTTGAACCCAAGTCAGCAACTTCTCTACTATATACACTGAGTTATACTTTCAGGCTGAATGGTATTCATGATGCTACTTTCTAAGGGCTTCTCAGGTGACACCTGAGAAGAGACGTGGGTTCGATCCCCGGGTCAGACAGATCCCCTAGAGGAGGACATGGCAACTTGGTCTAGTTCTCTTGCCTGGAAAATTCCATGGATGGAGGAGCCTGAGAGGGCTACAATACATGGAGCTGCAGAGAGTCAGATGTGACTGAATACACACACACACCTCCCATACACACACATGCCTCCCATACACACACACACACCTCCCATACACACACACACCTCCCATACACACACACACCCTCCCATACACGCACACATACCTTCCACACACACACACCTTCCATACACACACACACACCTCCCATACACACACACACCTCCCATATACACACACACACCCTCACACACCTCCCATACACACACACACACCTCCCATACACACACACACCTCCCACACACACACACACCTCCCATACACACACACACCTCCCATACACACACACACCTCCCATACACACACACACCTCCCATATACACACACACACACACCCCCTCTCATAAACACACACCTCCCATACACTCACACACCTCCCATACACACACACACACACACACACACACACCTCCCATACACACACACACACCACCCATACACACACACACCTCCCATACACACACACACATCTCCCATATACACACACCCCTCCCATACACACACACCTCCCATACACACTTTGTAAATTGAGAGGATTGAGAAGCCCTGGGGAGGAACTATATGCGCTTAAGAAAAATATTATTCTGGATAGATGCCTATTCACAGTGAATCACTCATATGAAGACAAAATTGATACTTGATGGATACAGTGATTCTTACATACTTTTTTCTTTTTTAAAAAGTTTTATTTATTTATTTATTTTTTAAATTACAATACTGTATTTGTTTTGCCATACATTGACATGAATCAGCCACAGGTGAACACAATCTCCCAATGCCGAAGCCCCCTCCCATCTCCCATCCTCTACCTGAATCATCCTGTGCACCAGCCCCATGCATCCTGCATCCTGCTTTGATCATAGATTGGAGATTGGCACTTCATTTCTTACAAGATAGTATACATGTTTCAATGCCATTCTCCCAAACCATCCCACCCTTTCCCTCTCCCTCAGAGTCCAAAAGTCCGTTCTATACCTCTGTATCTCTTTTGTTGTCTCACATATAGGGTCATCATTGCTATCTTCTAAATTCCATATATATGTGTCAGTATACTGTATTGTTGTTTTTCTTTCTGGCTTACTTCACTCTGTATAATCAAAACACAAGAAGAAACTTTAAAAGTTGTAACACTCCAGTGTCACTTCTGAAATTACTTCTTTCAGAGCTAATATATCTATAAAGTACAAAATACAATAGTAATGCCTAGCATAAATTTTTTAGATTCTTGAAGCTAGTAAGAACATTTGACTTTGTACACCTAAATCTCTTTAATTTTTGAAATAATCACCTCTAAAATTTGGATTTTAATTTTAAAAATGGATTTAACAAATGTAACCAAGGAACCCAACTATTACATTTTTATTTAACCTCTTTGTGTTTTAATGTATACATAGATAAGTATGTATATATTATCTTCCCTGGTGGCTCAGTGGTAAAGAATTCACCTGCCAAGTAGGAGTCAGGCATTGGATCTCTGGGTCAGGAAGATTTCCTGGAGAAGGAAATGGCAATGCACTCCAGTATTCTTCCCTGGGAAATCCCACAGACAGAGGAGCCTGGCGGGCTATACTCCATGGGGTCACAAAAGAGTCTGACACTTAGGGACTAAACAACAACAGCAGATAAGTATTTATTACATTTATTAAACTAAATAAATGATATTATACTTTTATTAATATGTTAGAGATCAGAAGATTAAATCAAACATATTATTCAAGGATCTTTCATCTTCTAAGGCATTTAAAAAATTATATATATTCTCTGTTTTTAATTGTGTTTCAATAAAGAAGGAATTTAGATTATGTGCACTCCAACAGAAATTAACATATAGTAGATTAGCTGTGGGCAGGATCTATTAGCTTTGCATTCTCAGATCTTTAGTAGAAGCTAGAAACTCAGGAAAGGAAACTTGTGGCCATCATAAGTGTGTTTGTTCGTTCTAAACTAGAGTCAGAAAGATGAAAGGACTAGTTTATGGAACATTTTCTTGCTTCTTTCTCTCACAGAATATGAATTTATCTGTCATATATTTATTATTTTGTCCAGATAAATTGTGGCTCTAGGGAATTTATCATGGTAGTGGTTTTTAAAGCATATAGGGTCAAGTTATGTGATTTTGGAATATATCTCTAGAAATGCATTCAGGCCAACACATGTGTCAGAAATCTAGAGAGTCACTAGAGACTAGACCCATATACCATTTTACAACATGAAAGAAATTTCTGCAGAGAGGCAGAGGCTTGAGCAAAAGAAATGCTTCTGCCAATAGAGGCAATTTGGCAAAGTGATTCACTTGTCTCCAGGTATATCCAAATGAACTAAAGCCCCATAAAAGAGCGTATCATTCTTTATTTCTATTTTCAGAGTGTTTAAATCTATGAACTTGCTGAAGTAATATCCTGGCTCTATTATGTGTGCATGCTAGGTCGCTTCCGTTGTGTCTGACTCTGTGACTCTGGACTGTGGCCCACCAGGCTTCTCTGTCTGTGGGGTTCTGTAGGCAAAAATACTAGAGTGGATTAGCATTCCTTTCTCCAGGGAATCTTCCCGACCCAGGGATGGAATCCACATCTCTTCTGTCTCCTTCATTGGCATGTAGGTTCTTTACCACTAACTCCACCTGGAAAGCCCTGGTTTTATTAAAAATTACTACAAAACATATGTACTCTTTATATATTAGAATTTACATCATTAGTGTCCTCTTCCAAGTAGAGTCTATAAATCTGACCTACAATGCCTATTTAAAATATTTTTAAATTTTTATATAGTTCATTTTAACAAAACATGAAAAGAATGACTCTGTGTTTGGCTATTATAGTTGGATATATTTGGATATAATATAAATTAAACAACTATACAATAGTTACTTAAGGGCTTTTTGAGCAGAAATATTTAGGCTTTATTTATTAGGTGAATCTTGATTGAGGACTGTGAAATCAGAATAAGAACATCTATCCAGTAGATTCTTATAGTGATGTTAATTTAGTTCATTCATGAAAAATACATGGACTAGTTGTCAAAATGCAGATCCCTAGGCTCTGAGTCAGTCCTACTAAGTTAATACTCTGTGAATGTAGATTTGGAATCTTAATTTAAAAGAATATGTCCTATGTGATTCTCATTAAAACACTGAAGTCTGATAATAATTGATTTTTTTCCTTTTTCCTACTTGATGAAGCCTAGCGTAGTATTTTTTTGGACTGGAGGGCAAATTAACAACAACAAAACCCACCACACACTCAAAAAAAAAAAAAAAACACTGAATTTTAGGAGCCTCTAGCTTATCCTATCTAGTAAGGTTGTAAAATATTTCATGTAACATTGGGAAAATGTTTCATGTATAAATATATATATATAGCACATCTGTGGTGCAGATATCATACTTCATGAGATGTACTTTTATAAGTAGTTTTTATCAATGATCAGGTTATATATCACTTGAATTAACATACCATAAAATATCATCATCATTTTAGGTCCATACATAACAATCACAGAAATAATTATGCTTTCTATAAATTTAACTCAATGTAAAGCTAATTTAAAACTTCAGAGATAGTTATTTCAAGTTTGAATTATTTGTAAAATTATATTAATGTCTATTTCAAGGACTGATTTAATCCTTTTTATTTTTTAAATTAAATTTATTTATTTTTTTAATTACAATACTGTATTTGTTTTGCCATACATTGACACGAATCAGCCATAGGTGAACACAATCGCCCAATGCCGAAGCCCCCTCCCACCTCCCACCCCACATCCTCTACCTGAATCATCCTGTGCATCAGCCCCATGCATCCTGCATCCTACACCAAACATAGATTAGCGCTTCGTTATGACATGAATTTCAATATTTATTGAATAGATGAATAGGACAGAATTGGACATTATATTTTGCGTTTTAACATGTTAAGCCAAAATATTCCCATGTGTTTCTATTAAAAGTTAATTGTAAGTACTTCATTCTATTCCATAGTAAATTTATTTGTTGTTCATTGAGCTGTTTTAATGTCTGCCATTGGAGTTTTTACTAGGAGGACTATTGTTTAACATTTCATACTGAATTAGCATAAGTTTCTGATAAAGAATATTAAATTTCCTCTCTTTATTCAATTTTTGGATTTTAAAAGGCTTAATGTTTACTTAGGAAAGTATCTCTCAACTTCCAGATGAAGTGTTTCTGCCTAGACCACTAGGATTGGCCACAAGGATCACAGGTTCGTAGTTGTTGGTAAAAAAGTTTTTATGGCTGGAGTGATGCTTGCAAACCTCAAAAACAAGAGTCCACTTATGAATGTGGAATTGGATCCAGTTATCCAATGTGAATTGGATCCATGTGCCTGCCAACTGAGGAAAATACAGAAAAAGCAATCAGATTGGAAAAGGGTCAGATTGGAAAGATTGCATTTGATTGTGGCAGCAGGAACAAACTCTGCAGGACAACTGCTTTATGCACTAGGATTCTTATCTGTGGTGCTATTTAAATAAGAGTGGGCGTGGTTATCCACAGAGTTTCTCTGAAAAAAATTTCAGTTAGCTACCTGTGGCTCAAAGAGCTGACTTTGAAGGACAACGTGCTTAAGAAATTATGTCTCAATGTTGAATTCAAAGGGAAAAAAAAAATATTTTGACTTCTCTCTGTCCTTGCAGCATTATTTTCAAACTATTTCCCAGACATAGCCATTTATCTACCTCAGCAGCAGATTGCTCCAATAATTATCATTCATAATGTGGCCACAGGGTCTTTTAATCTTTTAATTGACTACTCTAGGAATTGTACATACATCAGAGGGTAACATTACAGGGAATAAAAATGCCTCTTAACATAGAGATTGCATTTAAAAGATTGTTTTTCTTTTTCTTCCTCCAGTACTTTCTCATTCTGACATCTAAAATTGCTTTTCCCCAACCTGTCGACAGGTTTACGTACAACATAGTTAAATGACTTTCCTGGCATTTGAGGAACTGATGAAGTTCAGTTTGCAAAGAATTATAACATTAAAGAAAAAATAAGTACAGCTAAGATCCCCACATTCCACGGTTTTGCTGGATTTTTTTTTTTTCCAAAATAAAGATGAGCCTCAAAAGTCCCAATTAAAATGGAAATAGAGGGGAAAAGATTTTTCTCTTTGCTTTTATTCTGTGAACCTGTGAAATCATGAATGAAGTTTACAGAATTATTACATAGTTACAGTGCTTCACACTCTGCCCTCTGTCACCCCCTTGCTAGGAGAAGCCTTGGCACAGCTGAGTAATCAAGCTGTTTCTGCTTTTCATGAACTTTCTGAGGAGTAAAAATGGTACTCTTCTACAAATGTGAATTATCTAAAAAAAGTTAATTCTGAAATTAATTTTAGAATCTGAATGAATGAGTAATTGAATCACAAGATTTTAAATTTTCAGTTCAGTTCAATTCAGTTGCTCAGTCGTGTCTGACTCTTTGTTACCCCATGGACTGCAGCACCCCAGGCTTCCCTGTCCATCACCAACTCCTGTAGCTTACTCAAACTCATGTCCATAGAGTCGGTGATGCCATCCAACCATCTCATCCTCTGTCTTCCCCTTCTCCTCCTGCCTTCACTGTTTCCCAGCTTCAGGGTCTTTTCCAATGAGTCAGTTCTTCACATCAGGTGGCCAATATTTTGGAGTTGAACTTTAGTATCAGCTCTTCCAAAGAATATTCAGGACTGGTTCCTTTAGGATGGACTAGTTGGATTTCCTTGTAGACCAAAGGACTCTCTAGAGTCTTCTTTAGCACCACAGTTCAAAAGCATCAATTCTTTGGCGCTCAGCTTCCTTTGTAGTCCAACTCTCACATCCACACATGACTACTGGAAAGGCCATAGCTTTGACTAGACCGACCTTTGCTGGAAAAGTAATGTCTCTGCTTTTTAAATATGCTGTCTAAGTTGGTCATAGCTTTTCTTCCAAGGAACAAGTGTCTTTTATTTTATTTTGATTTTTTTTTAATTTTGTTTTTACTTTATTTTACTTTATAATACTGTATTGGTTTTGCCATACATTGACATGAATGCGCCACGGGTGTATACGAGCTCCCAATCCTGAATCCCCTCCCACCTCCCACCCCATATCATCTCTCTGGATCATCCCCGTGCACCACCCCCAAGCATCCTGTATCCTGTATTGAACAAGTGTCTCTTAATTTCATGGCTGCAGTCACCATCTGCAGTGGTTTTGGAGCCCTCTCAAAAACAGTCTGTCACTGTTTCCACTGTTTCCCCCATCTATTTGCTATGAACTGTTGGGACCAGATGAATGATCTTAGTTTTCTGAATGTTGAGTTTTAAGCCAACTTTTTCACTCTCCTCTTCCACTTTCTCCAAAAAACTTTTTAGTTCCTCTTCACTTTCTGGTGTCACCTGCATATCTGAGGTTATTGATATTTCTCCTGGCAATCTTGTGCTTCAACTTCAATTCCAACTTGTGCTTCATCCAGTCCAGCATTTCTCATGATGTACTCTGCATAAAAGTTAGATAAGCAGGGTGACAATATACAGCTTTGATGTACTCTTCTCCCAATTTGGAACCAGTCTGTTGTTCCATGTCTTGTTCTAACTGTTGCTTCTTGACCTGCACACAGATTTTTTTCAGGAGGCATGTCAGGTGGCCTGATATTCCCATCTCTTGAAGAACTTTCCACAATTTAATCTTAACCTGTGGGAAAAAATGTTGATACAATTGTTTGAAAAAGTCCAAGTGTCCACTTTATGTTTAATAACCACAAGTATTATGGTCATGCTACATTTTAGATTTGTTATTACACAACAAGACAGAAAGAAATTGAATTCCACATAGTGGCTAGTTTATTTGCATTTGGTAATAATAATTCTTTGACCATGACAGTTAGATTTCACCGATTATTCTTGATCCATTATCATCATATAATATTCAATAGAAAAATTAATTTCTCCCTCTAATCTTATAAAATTTAAGATAATAGATATAACATATTTATGTAAATGATAGAAAATATCTTGATGAGGACAGACTTTTTTAGAGACTGAAATTCAAGATTTATATGACAGAAAGTTTTTCACCAATATGTTGTTGAGTGGTAGTCATTCAGTCGTGTCTGACTCTTTGCAACCCCATGGACTGTAGCCCACCAGGCTTCTCTGTCCATGGGATTCTACAGGCAAGAATAAAGGAGTGTTGGATCTTCCTGACCCAGGGATGTAACCCAGGTCTCCCACATTGGAGGCAGATTCTTTGCTGTCTGATTATAACCCATAAAATTCTGCTTTCTTCTAGTCTATGACCACTCATTTTGTTTGCTTTTATGTCATGATTTTGGTTGGAATTTAAAAATCAGAATAGCAATGCCAGAAACAAGCATCAATTGTTTGGTTTGGGACTAAGGTGAAGAATAACATTTGTTTATTTATTTTGCCCCCTGGAATATTGTTACATAAAATTTCAAAAATAACCTTTATAAAAAGAAGTTGCAAGATTTTATATATATATATATATATACACACACACACATATATAATTTTATTTTCAAGTCACTGTCTCTTCAGTTCAAAGCACCAGCTTTGAGGTTTAATCAAAGGAGTGTAGCCTTTGACTTATCTTTGAAGAAACTGTAGTGAAGTACACTATAAAAACACTTTCTCAGTGTCAACAGTGAAACTTTAAAGATGAGAAGTTCGAGTGGAAATACTCAGTAGCTTAAAGTAAAACTAACTCGTAGTTGTAACTACTGACTATAGGCTAGTGAGAGAATATTTCTTACTCTTCTTTCACCTAAACATATCTTAATCTTCGCATTAGCAGACATGTAATCAAGTGTTTGTTGAATGAATGTTGAATACAACAGATCAAGTATTCATTAAAAAGCCATCACCAAGTGATGCTTTACATGGTACATTATAGAATATAGAATCAGGCCGATTTGCCTCCAAACAGGATGACATTCTCAGCATGATAACAGGCAAAACCATTGGCATCATTTTCTAGCAAACATTCATAACAAGAGTGTTATTTTAAGTCAGGGACATGTTGTGAATGATCACAGTCCAACAGATAAAATCATATTTAGAATATTGAAGTTTATTGTCTATTATGCCACAGATAAATCAAAGAGAAGTTTATTTTAATAAGAAAAATGTCACATATTTATTTTTACAACTTATTAAAGAATCTCATTCCAGAAAGGATTTGAGATGAAAAATTTCTGTGATTAAGGGTACAAAGACTCTGATGCTGGGAAAGATTGAGGGCAGGAAGAGAAGGGGGCAACAGAGGATGAGATGACTAGATGGCATCACTGACTCAATAAACATGAGTTTGAGCATACTACAGGGGATGGTAAAGGACAGGGAAGCCTGGCGTGCTGTAATCCATGAGGTCACAGAGAGTCAGACATGACTTAGTGACTGAACAAGGATAGAGTTTGAACATGTGCAGTGAAAAATGAATACTCATTTAACTAACATCACACACACAAAAAGACTATTTCCATTATCCAAGAAAGTTTGTTCATGTTGCTTTCTAGAAAGCCTTCCAGTCCAAGCAAACATTGCTCTAATTTTTTTCATAGATTAATTGGGTTGGCACTAGGCTCATGTCTACAGCTTTGTTTCTTGGTTCTTTCATTCAGTGTATTTTTGAATTTTTTTTCCTTTGGTACTATAGATGCATAATAAATTACCCCAATGTAAAATGCAATGGTACTATATGTGCATAATAAATTACCCCAAATGTAAAATGCATTAAATGAGTACAATATTTATTGTACTCATGAATTCTGTATATGAATCAAAAAGCCCAGTGAAGGTGTCTTAACTCTACTTTGTGATTTCCATAGCCTCAGATGGAAGTTTTGGTAGGGATCTCAAATCATTTGAAATCAATCAGAGGTCTTGTGGTTGAGGTTAACTGTCAGCTAGGATCCTCAGTTTCTCTTCCTGCAGTTTTCTGTATCTTGTCTCTTTTTGTGTGCTGGTATAGATTTTCTTATATCATCTGAGTTCCCAAGACAGTTTTCTCATGCTTAGACTGCAGTTATGGGTTCTTGGGAAGAAGACCACAGAGATTAAGTGCCATTCTTACCACATTGTATCAGTGGTACACGTTCTTAACAGACTTACCAGTGATGATGTTAAATTTTGGCCAGCTGCCTGAATTAATGTTTACTAGATTTTTCCATTGAAAAATTTATTTTCTTCCTTTCCCTATATTCTAACTTGTGAAAGTAAAAGTCATTCAGTCTTATCTGACTCTTTGTGATTCCATGGACTATACAGTCCATGGAATTCTCCAGGCCAGAATCCTGGAGTGGGTAGCCTTTCCCTTCTTCAAGGAATAATCCCAACCCAGGGATCAAACCCAGGTCTCCTGCATTGTGGGTGGACTCTTTACCAGCTAAGCCACAAGGGAAGCCTAAGAACACTGGAGTGGGAAGCCTATCCCTTCTCCAGTGGATCTTCCAGACCCAGAAACTGAACCAGTATCTCCTACTATTTGATGCAAGACACTAAACTTATCCCACAATCTAGGGGATGAGAATTAAGCTTTATCTTTGAGGAGGGAGAATTTCCACAATTATTTTTTAATTCTTCAGATTTCCCTCTTCTACATTTATTCAGCCTTTTATTGATATCAGTAGATGCTCATGGTTTTCATTTCATACTGTGCTAATGGTTCTGTTGCTCAGGACTCTTAGCCATCGAAAGCTCTTTCAGGTTGACTACTCCGGTGTCCCTTTGACATATCCACACCCTTTTGTTTTTTAACTACTTTCTTATTTGCTGTCATTACAAGATACTCCATTCTCAGCTGATATATCCCCTAGAACCAGCCACTTTTCTAAGGAGCCCTACTTTCTTTCATTGGAGAATAGTGTTAGAATCCGATAGCCTGCTGAGTTTGCTTGTTGCTACTGGGGAGTCATTATTTCTAGACTCTCTCAGCAGTCAAAGTTAAGAAATATATATGTGTTTATATTGACATATGTATAAAAATATATAGTTATATATATTTATATTTATATATATGTATTTAAATATATATATATAATATATTTATATATAAATATATATGTGTTTATATATATATATAAACACATATATATATGTGTTTATATATATATGTGTTTATATATATATAAATATAAATATTTATATATTTATATATATAAATTTATATATTTAAATATTTATATATTTATATATAAATATAAATATAAATATTTATATATTTTTATATATTTTATATAAATTTATATATATATATATAAAATCAGTTCAGTTCAGTTCAGTCCACTCAGTCATGTCAGAATCTTTGCGACCCCATTAATTGCAGCACACCAAGCCTCCCTGTCCATCACCAACTCCCGGAGTTTATTCAAACTCACGTCCATCGTGTCAGTGATGTCATCCAGTCATTTCATCCTCTGTCATCCCCTTCTCTTCCTGCCCCCAATCCCTCCCAGCATCAGAGTCTTTTCCAATGAGTCAGCTCTTCACATGAGGTGGCCAAAGTACTGGAGTTTCAGCTTCAGCATCATTCCTTCCAAAGAAATCCCAGGGTTGATCTCCTTCAGAATGGACTGGCTGGATCTCCTTGCAGTCCAAGGGACTCTCAAGAGTTTTCTCCAACACCACAGTTCAAAAGCATCAATTTTTCAGCATTCAGCTTTCTTCACAGTCCAACTCTCACATCCATACATGACACTAGAAAAACCACAGCCTTGATTAGACAGACTTTTGTTGGCAAAGTAATGTCTCTGCTTTTGAATATGCTATCTAGGTTGGTCATAACTTTCCTTCCAAGGAGTAAGTGTCTTTTAATTTCATGTCTGTAATCACCATCTGCAGTGATTTTGGAGCCCCCTCAAATTTTACATATTTATTTATTTCTGTGTCCCTTGGACAGCAAGATGATCAAACCAGTCAATCCTAAAGGAAATCAATCCTGAATATTCATTGGAAGGACTGATGCTGAAGCTGAAGCTCCAATACTTTGGCCACCTGATGTGAAGAGCCAACTCATTGGAAAAGATCCTGATACTGGGAAAGATTGATGGCAGGAGGAGAAGGGGCTAACAGTGGATTAGATGTTTGGATAGCGTCACTGACTCAGTGGACATAAGTTTGAGCAAACTCTGGGAGATGGTAAAGGACAGGAAAACTGGTGTGCTGCAGTCTATGGGGCCTCAGAGTCAGACATGCCTAGCAATTGAACAGCAACAAAGCTATGTATGTATATTAAGGGGGGCATGAATTTATAGTGATTTCTTCAGCTATAAAAATTCTCCAGTTGGCTTATACTGTCTGTCCTCATTTACTGATTTATAATCCAGGTGGTGCGAATGGTAAAGAGTCTATCTGCCAGTGCAGGAGACATGTTTGCTACCTGGGTCAAGAAGATTCCCCTGGAGGAAGAAATGGGAACCCACTCCAATGTTCTTGCCTGGAGAATCCCATGGACAGAAGAGCCTGGCAACTACAGTCCATGGGGTCGTAAAGAGTTGGGCATAACTGAGCACAGCATAGCAGCATAGTCCAACAATAAGAAAACTGGCTCTTACCATCTTTCCTACATTTACTTATAGGTTCAATCTCAATATCCATATACAGAAGTTTCAAAATTTTTCTTACCCACATACCTATGAGAAATGACTTTACCAACTAAACTGAATATCCACATAACTATTTTCTTTTGGCCTAGATTTTCTAGCCAAGAGATCATTATCCAAAGTTATTTTAGGTAATACTACCCTCCCCATTTCCATTCAGTAAAATTACATTGCACATAAAAAAAAAAAAACCCAAAACTTATTTATTTATTTTAATTAGAGTTTAATTACTTTACAATATTGTAGTGGTTTTTGCCATACATTGACATGAATCAGCCATGGGTGTACATGTGTTCCCAATCCTGAACCCCCCCCCCACCTCTCTCTCCATTCCATCCCTCAGGGTTGTCCCAGTGCACCAGCCCTGAGCACCCTGTCCCATGCATCAAACCTGGACTGGCGATCTGTTTCATATATGATAATATATATATTTTCAGTGCTATTCTCTCAAATCATCCCACCCTCTTCCTCTCCCACAGAGTCTAAAAGACTGTTCTATACATCTATGTCTCTTTTGCTGTCTCGCATATAGGGTCATCATTATCATCTTTCTAAATTACATATATATGCATTACTATACTGTATTGGTGTTTTTCTTTCTGGTCTACTTCACTCTGTATAATAGGCTCCAGTTTCATCCACCTCATTAGAACTGATTCAAATGCATTCTTTTAATGGCTGAGTAATATTCTGTTGTGCAAATGTACCACAGCTTTCTTATCTATTCATCTGCTGATGGACATCTAGGTTGCTTCCATGTCCTGGCTATTATAAACAGTGCTGCGATGAACATTGGGATACACATGATTCTTTCAATTCTGGTTTCCTCGGTGTGTATGCCCAGCAGTGGGATTGCTGGGTCGTATGACAGTTCTATTTCCAGTTTTCTTTAAGTTGCACATTTTTAATAGAGTAGAATATTTTTGGTTGCAGTTTGAATTTTATTCTGGAATTTCCTAGACTTCCTAATTATTATTTTTTAAAATTTTCATAGATTAAATTTCTCCTTTTGTGTTGTGAAGTTCTATGTGTTTCAACAGAGACACTGATGCTACTGTATTATCCTGAATAGTCTCACCAATTGAAAACACCTCCTGTGCCTCACCTGGTCATACAGCTCTTCCAAAACACCTCTTGTGACCACTGGTCTCTTTCCTATTCCTATAGTTAGTTCTGCCTTTTTTAGAAGGTATCACTAATGAAAGCATAGAGTATGTAACTTTTGGGGGTCTGTATTTTTCACTCAGAAAAATGCATTTAGGTCTCCTCCAAATGATTACATGAATTATAGCTTGTTTTTTTTTCATTGCTGATTAGTATTCCATTTAAAGTATGTACCCCAATTTGTTTATCTGTTCACTAATTGGAAGCCATGTTGGTTGTTTTTAGGTTTTAGTGATTATGCATAAAGCTGCTTTGTGTGCCAGTTTTTGTGTGGATACAGACTTTTACAGAGAGTTGAACCTAAGAGTGAAACTTCTGGGTTGTTCTGCATTTGATTCTGTAAGAAACCACCATAACCGTGGCCAAAAAGACTGCCATAGTGCCTTGCAACTAGTGGTGCGTGAAACCTGTGTTGCTCCATATTCTCATCAGTGTTTGGTATTTACAGATTTTAGGTATGTAGTGTCTATTCTGGTTTTAATATACATATTCCTAATTATATATTATGTTGTGAAAGTGAAAAGTGAAAGTTGCTCAGTTGCGTCTGACTCTTTGGGACCCCATGGACTGTAGCCCACCAGGCTCCTCTGTCCGTGGAATTCTCCAGGCAAGAACACTGGCGTGGGTTGCTGTTTCCTTTTCCAGGGGCTCTCCCCAACCGAGGGACTGAACCAGGGTCTCCTGCATTGCAGGCATATTCTTTACCAGCTGAGCTATGCTGATTTCTCATCTGTGTACTTTCTTTGTTTAAGAGTCTGTGAAGTTCTTTTCATATTTAATACTTGTTTTAATTCTTTTCTTACCTTATTGAATTTTAAGACATCTTTATATATTCTAGATAAAGGTCCGTCATCAGATATATAATTTGTAAATATTTAGTTCCACTTTGTCACTGGCCTTTTCATTCTCTTAATAGCATCTTTCACAAAGAAAAGTTTTATTAATACATACAATGAATTACAATTTCTTTTTCTTCCCCCAACAGAGAATGCTTCTGGTGGTGTACTCATCATAAAACTCAAAATTACACAGATCTTCCCATAAATTTTCTTCTAGAAATTTTAGTCTTGCATTTTAATTGATTTATATTTTCTATCTTGAGTTAGTCTTGTGAAAGGTGGGAGGTATGTGTTGAAATTCATTTTTAAAAAATTATGATGTCCAACCACTCAGGTAGCTTTGTTAAGAAGACTATTCTTTCCCTACTGAATTTCCATTCAGTTCAATTCAGTTCATTTCAGTAGCTTAGTCGTGCCCGACTCTTTGCGACCCTATGAATCACATCACGCCAGGCCTCCCTGTCCATCATCAACTCCTGAAGTTTACTTAAACTCATGTCCATTGAATCAGTGATGCCGTTCAGTCATCTCATCTTATGTCGTCCCCTTCTCTTCCTGCCCCCAATCCTTCCCAGCATCAGAGTCTTTTCCAATGAGTCAACTTTTCGCATGAGGTGACCAAAGTACTGGAGTTTCACCTTTAGCATCATTCCTTCCAAAGAAATCCTAGGGTTGATCTCCTTCAGAATGTTATATTACAGCTTCAGAATGGACTAGTTGGATCTCCTTGCAGTCCAAGGGACTCTCAAGAAAACAAATACAGTATTGTAATGTAGAATTAAAAAAAAAAAAAAAGAGTGTTGTCCAACACCACAGTTCAAAAGCATCAATTCTTTGGTGCTCAGCTTTCTTCACAGTCCAACTCTCACATCCATACATGACCACTGGAAAAACCATAGCCTTGACTAGACGGACCTTTGTTGGCAAAGTAATATCTCTGCTTTTAATTAAGACTCTCAAAAACCAGTTGACTACGTTTGTGTCAGTGTATTTCTATACTCCCTATCATGTTCAATTTGTCTTTGTGTTTACCCTTTTACTGATACTCTAGATTAATATAATTTTCTAGTAATACTTGAAATCAGGTAATGTGAGTCCTCCATAAAAAAAAAATGTTCTGAGTATTTTAATTTCTTTTACTTTACTGATACCTATAAAATGATTGCTGCAAATTTATTGCTTTTATGTTGAATATACAGATAGAATTATCTTTGTTAGCCTGGACAGAGGTTTATCATGAATTAAAGAATATTGAGTCTTTTCCATGAACTTGGCTTACCTCTCCATTTACTGAAATTTCATTTGTTTCATTTATCAGGTTTTGGTAATTTTCTGCAAATAAGGCATGCTCATATTTTGTTATGCTTATATCTAAGTTCTTTTTTTTTGTTAAATGTATTTTTATTGAAAGATAATTGCTTTACAGAATTTTGTTGTTTTCTGTCAAACCTCAACATGAATCAGCCATAGGTATGCCTAGATCCCTTTAAGTTCTCCTCCTTTTGATGTGACTCTGAAAGTGTTAGTCCCTAAATTGTGTCTGACTCTCTGTGACCCCAATGAGTGTAGACTGCTAGGTTCCTCTGTCCTTGGAATTCTCTAGGAAAGAATACTGGAGTGGGTTACCATTCTCTTCTCCTAGGGATCTTCCCAACCCAAGAAGATGGTACAATTGGTAAAATAGAAAAGTCAGCCTATGACACTTTTGGTGTCTGCCTGGGAATATCCACCTCTTGTTATCTCGTTATTATTTAGAAAACTAAAAATTTCATCATGAATGATGATCTTGTCAACCTTCTAGACTGAATTTTACCTTATCCCCACAAAGACAAGTGTTATATTACAGCTTATAACAACAACAACAACAGTCATAATCAACACGGTGACACAAATACTTTGGAATAACTTTAAAATTTCAAGAGAGAGAGAGAAAAAACCCTCGGTTATAAATATTGCTGAGAAACCAAAGTCAATTAGTGGGGAGAGAAATGTAGGTGGCGAGTTGCCAAAAGCATAAATCTGTAAAGTGAGAAAAATTTCTAAGAGTAATTAGAAAATAAATTTCTATGTAAATCAAGTACTCAAATTTTAGAAAGAAGAGTCTGATTTATTTTCCCTGAGGGAAATGGCTTTTCATTTGCATTCAATACTGTAAATATATAAAATATCATGCACAGATGACTTGCTCTCCGGATGAGGGTGTTCACATTTTCTCATTGTCTTCCTGAGTAGGGAGAAATACACCCTTCTTGGGCAGAAAGCTGTATGGCAAATGTGCTCAAAGAGCTGATGACTGCAGTTGAGAAGAGCCTCAGAAGTCTGGGAAACTGGTGTATTGTCTCAAGTGATTCACATTTAAATGACCTGAAAACTAGAGTTTTCAATTATTCTTTTAGTTCAAGAGAAAACGTCCCTGGTGCTGCAGTGGATCAGAAACCTCTTGCTAATTCTGGAGACATGAGTTCCATCCCTGCTCTGGGAAGATCCCACATGCTGTGGAGCAACTAAGCTCATGACCACAGTTACTGAGCCCCCGCTCTAGAGCCCACGCTCTAGAGCCCACGTACTGTAACTACTGAAGCCCACGCACCACAAGCCTGTGCTCCACAACAGAAGGCATCACAATGAGAAGCCCATGTACTGCAATAACGAGGAGTCCTTGCTCAACCCAGTAGAGAAAGCTCATGGAAACCAACAAAGACTCAGCACAGCCAAAAATAAACAGAATTTTTAAAAAGAATTAATAAGAGAAAACAGAAAGTTGCAAGAAGACTCGTAGCTTTTAGTAATATTATTGCATGACCCATCATATGAGCTTTTAAAATATGTGTTAAACAATCTTGAGTGGAAGTTGCTATAGGCAACAAAATTTTCAGTTACTGCCCTGGATTTTATACACTTAATAGTCATGGCTAATGTGTACTAACAGTAAGATAATCAACTGTCTCAGTTACCTGTGACTGAGAAAGATACTAGTCATGAGTTTTTCAATGCTACAAATGGGAAAGTCACAAGGAAACTGGGACAACTGGTCACTCCAACTGGCACTTACCATGTCCAAGGTACTTACCGCATCTCTCCACATTTAATACACCCATAAACCATGCATAGTATCTATGAGGACTGTAACCATGGAGTGTGAATTCAGGGTCTACTTTCTTTCTCATGTTGGCACATTACTTTGCAACTTTGGAGATTGGGTATAGATAAATGGGAAGAACATAGCACTCATTTGTGTTAGCTACCTGGACTACTACTATTCTGTTTTTCATCCAAAATGAATCAAAGGAAGCAAAATAGGTGGCAAGGGCAAAATACACAAAGGTGTTAGACTAGGTGTGCTTCTACAATATAGATGGATTGAGTTCATCCCAAACAAGGTTCTCTGGGAAGCAGCTGTCTGTGATAGATATTAGTAGGCAGAGAATTGTCTGAAAGTGAATACTAGTGGACAGAAAAACAAGGAAAGAAGAGAAGACCCTGGAAAGGTTAGGCTGACATGTAGTTCAGACAATCCCCAGCTGACCTCATAGACACTGTGAAGCTGAAATAGTCAACAATAGAAGGCTATCATGGAATGAGGGTCCAGAAATGAGTCACCTGTGAAATTAGAATGATAACTTCCATGAGATTAATTAGTCACTTGACACAGAGTGATGCAGTTAGAGAAGGGGAAATAAAACAGGGTTGCCTGCTGAAAAAGCCCTCAAGAGTTTGGGGAACAAAGACCACATTTCTGAAGGCCTATTTGTGCAGCACATCATAGAATCTTTACTGGTGTAAAGAGTACCAAGACTTTCTATAGAGATTAATT
The DNA here is from genome assembly GCA_917880005.1 of Nanger dama. Lineage (NCBI taxonomy): Eukaryota > Metazoa > Chordata > Mammalia > Artiodactyla > Bovidae > Nanger > Nanger dama. The sequence goes on along the minus strand of CAKJTW010000027.1, from coordinate 15,858,696 downwards.
TCCCTCAGAACCAGTGAAATCTCAAATAATATAATTAAAGATTAAAGGGTCTATAGCTTTCTTTTTTCGGAGAAAGCAATGGCACCCCACTCCAGTACTTTTGCTTGGAAAATCTCGTGGGCAGAGGAGCCTGGTAGGAGGCAGTCCATGGGATTGCTAAGAGTTGGACACGACTGAGCAACTTCACTTTCACTTTTCACTTTCATGCATTGGAGAAAGAAATGGCAACCCACTCCAGTGTTCTTGCCTGGAGAATCCCAGGGACAGAGGAGCCTAGTGGGCTGCTGTCTATGGGGTCTCACAGAGTCGGACATGACTGAAGTGACTCAGCAGCAGCAGCAGCAGCCTTCTTTTTTGGTATTCCCTTGGCTTAGGAAGCGCTTTATTTTTAAAAAATGCTAGTGAATGATGAATTGATTAATGATTTGACCTCCTATTTTTATCTCCAAAATTTAAACTTATAGACAAAAATAATGTCTTTGATATAACATATTCTTAGGCCAGAAATTCCATTAAAGCATGAGTAAAATTGCCATATATGGAAGGGCCTCTGTTTTAGTATCACATGCACTCTTCCTAGATCATAGAGCTTTGATGCTTCTTCACGATCAAAGTTTTCAAATGCCACATATCTTCAAAGGAGTTGTCATATCTCTGGGTTTGAGTAGAGAGGTCATTCACATCCAGTTACTGGCTCTGTCCCTGGATTCCAAGCTTTCAAAACAGTAACTCGGTTAATGCTGTTAATTGCGAGAGCAGTTTACAACCAAAACAAAGAAAATGAAAATAAGTGCTACGAATTTTGGTCATATGCAGTCATTGGTCCAATGTCATGAAAACAAAGGTTACCAAGGATAGGTCAAGTATGCAGCATCACTGAAGATCTCCCAACTGCTTCGCTACATGCTCACTATTTTGAAACGTGTTGTTTCATGTTATTTTCTACCAAATGTTTTATTATTGAACAGTGATGCCATGTGAAGTAAAATAGTTTTCTTATATTACTTAAGAAAAAAAGACAATACTTCACGAGATAGAATGGTAAAGATGTTTGCATATATCTAAGGAATACCAGTTATATATTTTCATAATAATTTCTGACCTTTAAAATGAGTTGATACATCACATTACAATTTATAGTCGATGAACTTCTCTGCGTTTTAGGCCAGCCCCTAAATGAAGGTGTAGACAAGAGTGTATTTTTTCTTTGTTTTTGGTATGGAGTCACTGAATAGTTTCACATTTGTCCGTGTCAATATAACAAATCTATTATGTATTTTTATCTTTTGTTTTGATTTTTCTCAATTTATGTAAAATAAGTAACTTCCTAGCTCATTACCCTTTGCTTTCCCTATCTCTTACACATAGATTCTCTGGAAATACAGATCCCATTCATTTTTTTTCCCCTTTAAATATTTAATATTAACAAATTCCCTGGTGGCTCAGAGGTTAAAGTGTCTGCCCACAATGCAGGAGACCTGGGTTCAATCCTTGGATCGGGAAGATTCCCCTGGAGAAGCAAATGACAACCCACTCCGGTATTCTTGCCTGGAGAATCCCATGGACGGAGGAACCTGATGGGCTACAGTCCACGGGGTCGCAAAGAGTCGGACACAACTGAGCAACTTCACTTTCACTTTTCAAAATGTAGCTAAGAGGTACACATTTCTTAGTAAAGATAACCACGTTAATTTTCCCCTCTGGTTTCAATTAAATTTAAAATAATGGATTGAGGAACTCAATAGATTTCTTTAATGGCCAAAGAAATCCTAGAGTAAAACTGATGTATGCTGTTGAAATCAAGCTTTGAAAGAACAATTTATCAGAGGTATTTAGACAGAACTCTAGATCTATTTATTTCTTGAGCAAGTCCATGATAAATTTCTAAGGCAAGCTGGCAAGTTTATGCTCTTAATTTTTTCTTGATTCAAATGCTCCACTTTTTTTTTTTTTTTTAACATAACATGTACTATAGTAAATGTCTTTGTTTGTAGCTAAAATATTATTTCTGTCATGCAATACGTTCATTCAGCTTTAAGTTGGTCTCTTATGATTCTGAAATTTTATGTGTTTTAATAAATTGTGCAAGCTTCACTGGTGGCTCAGATAGTAAAGAAACTGCCTGCAACACAGGAGACTTGAGTTTGATCTCTAGGTCTGGAAGATCCCCTGAAGAAGGGAATGTCTACCACTCCAGTATTCCTGCCTGGAAAATTCCATGGACAGATGAGATTGGCAGGCTATAGTTAACGGTATGGTAAAGAGTTGTGCCACTGAGCAACTGATACTTTTCACTCTTAGTGGATAAAGAGTAAGTGTTGTGTTGGTCAAAAAGTTTGCTTGGGTTTTTTCATAACATCTGACTTGCAAGGGCTTATTTTTTTCTACATGAAAATAAATTTGTGTCTGACATGAGGTATAAATTATAATAGTTATAATAAATAGATACAGAGAGGTAAAATATGCTGTGTGTATTTTGACCTGCCTCTTGAGAAACCTGTATGGAGGTCAGGAAGCAACAGTTAGAACTAGACATGGAACAACAGACTGGTTCCAAATAGAAAAAGGAGTATGTCAAGGCTATATATTGTCACCTGCTTATTTAACTTATATGCAGAGTACATCATGAGAAACGCTGGGCTGGAGGAAGCACAAGCTGGAATCAAGATTGCCGGGAGAAGTATCAATAACCTCAGATATGCAGATGACACCACCCTTATGGCAGAAAGTGAAGGAGAACTAAAAAGCCTCTTGATGAAAGTGAAAGAGGAGAGTGAAAAAGTTGGCTTAAAACTCAACATTCAGAAAACGAAGATCATGGCATCTGGTCCCATCACTTCATGGGAAATAGATGGGGAAACAGTGGAAACAGTGTCAGACTTTATTTTTCTGGGTTCCAAAATCACAGCAGATGGTGATTGCAGCTATGAAATTAAAAGATGCTTACTCCTTAGAAGGAAAGTTATGACCAATCTAGACAGCATATTAGAAAGCAGAGACATTACTTTGTCAACAAAGGTCAGTCTAGTCAAGGCTATGGCTTTTCTAGTGGTCATGTATGTATGTGAGAGTTGGACTATAAAGAAAACTGAGCACCAAATAATTGATGCTGAGAGTCCTTTGGACTTCAAGGAGATCCAACCAGTTCATCCTAAAGGAGATCAGTCCTGGGTGTTCATTGGAAGGACTGATGTTGAAGCTGAAACTCCAATACTCTGGCCACCTGATAAAAGCTGACACATTGGAAATGACCCTGATGCTGGGAAAGATTGAGAGCAGGAGGAGAAGGGGATGGCAGAGGATGAGATGGTTGGATGGCATCACCAACTCAATGGACATGGGTTTAGGTGAACTCCGGGAGTTGGCGATGGACAAGGAGGCCTGGCGTGCTGTGGTTCATGGTGTTGCAAAGTCGGACATGACTGAGTGACTGAACTGAAGACTGAAGATTTCAGTCTTGATTTCAGAGTGACAGCAGTAAGAATTTGGTTGGTAAATACATTCATGTTTTATTTTTTATGTGATTGTAGTAGCTCTTGTGCTTTGTTTTGTGTTGTTTTCAAATGGACAGAAAATCAAAAGCAACTGAATTTTTATTATAAAAATTGGTGTATTGTAAATTCTGCCCTGATCTACTATGAAAAATCAATGCATTCTTACATACTTTACCTAAATTCTACTTAGCAGAAAGTCAAAAGTTTATGTTGCTATTAAGATTGAGAATATTTTAAAACATTAGATCTGTTACTTTTGGTAAAATTTATAGTTTAGCTGTACAAATATTATTTGAAAGAAAAGCCAGAATCTTTATGTTACTCCAAATCTCTGTCTTGGGTATGTAATATATTTTCTTAAGATCACAAATAATTTTCACATGTATTATTTTGTGTGCTGTTGGATTTTATTAAGTTGAATCCTTTTATATCATTCTCTCTATAGACATCATAAAAGCTGTCTCTATGTTTTTGTTTTATTGAATAGAAACAAACATATTCTCTTTTCATTATAGATATTGCTGCTGAAAAGTCTACTCCTCCATATCAGTCATCTCACATTTTACTGATTTTATGATATTCTCCAGTGAAAGTAATTTAATAAAGACTAATTTCTCTCTGGCCTTAAAAAATAACATTTAGTGAGTATTTATGCTTTGAAATACTTTGTTTTATTGACTATCCATCATCCTAGGGGGCTTGCCAGGTGGTGCTAGTTGTAAAGAATCCATCTGCCAATGCAGGAGACTCGGATTCTGTCCCTGGGATGGTAAGATCACTTGAAGAAGGAAATGGCAACCCAACCCTGGATTCTTGCCTGGAAAATTACATGAACAGAGGAGGCTGGTGGGCTACAGTCGATGTGTGGCAACGAGTCAGACATGGCTTAGCAACTGAACATGCGCGCAATCTGAGACAGGAAAGTTTTTACTTTGTTAGGATCGCATAGCTGAGAGAGACACTGAATGATTCAGATACAAAATTAGACTAATAACCCATGAAAAAGTATGTATATTATATACTTGAAACTAGGTTAACATTATAGAATTAATCTTACATACATAATACATATATTAAAGAGTTGTGAATGTCTCTATCAAGTGTAATTCCTGAGTATTCTCTTTAAGCACATGTGTGTGGGAGGTGTTTCAGGTTTTATAAACTGCCTTCCACGTTTTTCTTTCTGTATTGGTAGACAGCTTGAAACTCCTCATTACCAAACTGACTTTTATTTCCTTTATTAACAATTTTGGCTTTGTTATCTGTATGTCAGGTGATAATTTCCTTTTTTAAAAAAAAGTTTGATAATTTCGTGAAAACATTTCTAAATTTGTAAAATTATGGAATGATTTTCCTAAATATATGGTTTTTCATTATAAATGTATCAGTTCAAATACATCTTTTTAATAAAGAAAGCTGATGTTAGCTCTCACAGTTAGTACGTGTTGCTTCCATGGCTTCTGTCGTCTCTGTGTTGTCCTCGTGTTGGCTTTTCTGGGTTTACCTTCCACCTCCTTTGTTTGCCCTCAAACCGGTTTAATCTCTATTCACTTGCAATACTTTCATTTTATTTTTCTTTCACCATCACACGATCAATATTTTTATTTTCTTTCTAAATGCTTTCTATGGAAGTCTAGTTATTTCTCTTTATCATTTTCCTTTTTGTGTGTTTTCCTTCTTGTCTAATCATTCATACCTGAGTGTCTTTAATTCTGATTATACTTTCTTTCACATCTCTGCTTGAATTTTGATATTTTAGCTTATTTGGAGATAATACATTATTGTTTCTCATGTTTTGTGATCATGTCTTTCTGCTCTTGCTGCTGCTGCTAAGTCGCTTCCATTGTGTCTGACACTGTGCATCCCCATAGATGGCAGCCCACCAGGCTCCCCCGTCCCTGGGATTCTCCAGGCAAGAACACTGGAGTGGGTTGCCATTTCCTTCTGCAATGCATGAAAGTAAAAGTGAAAGTGAAGTCACTGAGTAGTGGCCAACTCTCAGCGACCCCATGGACTGTAGCCCACCAGGCTTCTCCATCCATGGGATTTTCCAGGCAAGAGTACTGGAGTGGGGCACCATTGCCTTTTCCACATGTCTTTCTACCTTCTTCTTTATTGTTTTTAACCTGGCTGCCTTGGGTCTCAGTTGTGGCAAGTGGGACCTTTTAGTTGTGGAAGGCAGGATCTTTAGCTGTGGCATGTGAACACTCAGTTGCAGCATATGGGATCAAATTCTCTGACCAAAGGTCAAACCAAGGCTATCTGTGTTAGGAGCGTGGAGTCTTAGCTTTGAACCACAAGGGAAGTACCTTTAATGTCTTCACATTTGTTTGTTGAGATCTCATTCAACTAATTATTCTATTTTCTTTTTCTCATTCATCTTTGGGTGAGTCTCAAGTAACTTTATGAATATTCCATAATTGAGTACAGCAGTGCCTGCACAGGACCTTTTGAAGGATGTTGCCATTATCTTTATTACCTTCACCATAGTTTGGCCTCAGGTCAAAAAACAGGGAGGGAACACAGCCCTGCAACAGAAAATTGGATTAAATATTTACTGAGTATGGTCCTGTCCATCAGAACAAGACGCAGTTTCCACCTCAGTTTCTCCCATCAGGAAGCTTGCATAAGTTTCTTTCTTTCTTTTTTTTTTAGTTTTTTTTTTATTAAATTTATTTATTTTTTAAATTACAATACTGTATTTGTTTTGCCATACATTGACACGAATCAGCCATAGGTGAACACAATCGCCCAATGCCGAAGCCCCCTCCCACCTCCCACCCCACATCCTCTGCTTGAATCATCCTGTGCATCAGCCCCATGCATCCTGCATCCTACATTGAACATAGATTGGCGCTTCGTTTCTTACAAGAAAATATACATGTTTCATTGCCATTCTCCCAAACCATCCCACCCTTTCCCTCTCCCTCAGAGTCCAAAAGTCCACTCTATACCTCTGTGTCTCTTGGTTGTCTCACATATAGGATCATCATTACTGTCTTCTAAATTCCATATATATGTGTCAGTATACTGTATTGGTGTTTTTCTTTCTGGCTTACTTCACTCTGTATAATCGGTTCTAATTTCATCCATCGCATTAGAACTGAGTCAAATTTATTCTTTTTAAGGGCTGAGTAGTACTCCATTGTGTATATGTACCACAGCTTTCTTATCCACTCATCTGCTGATGGACATCTAGGTTGCTTCCATGTCCTGGCTATTATAAACAGTGCTGCAATGAACATTGGGGTACATGTGTCTCTTTCAATTCTGGTTTCCTCAGTGTGTATGCCCAGCAGTGGGATTGCTGGGTCATAAGGCAGTTCTATTTGCAATTTTTTAAGGAATCTCCACACTGTTTTCCATAATGGCTGTACTAGTTTGCATTCCCACCAGCAGTGTAAGAGGGTTCCCTTTTCTCCACATCCTCTCCAGCATTTATTGCTTGTAGACTTTTGTATCGCAGCCATTCTGACTGGTGTGAAATGGTACCTCATTGTGGTCTTGAATTGCATTTCTCTGATAATGAGTGATGTTGAACATCTTTTCATGTGTTTGTTAGCCATCCGTATGTCTTCTTTGGAGAAATGCCTGTTTAGCTCTTTGGCCCATTTTTTTATTGGATCATTTATTTTTCTGGAGTTGAGCTGCATAAGTTGCTTATATATCTTTGAGATTAGTTGTTTGTCAGTTGTTTCATTTGCTATTGTTTTCTCCCATTCAGAAGGCTGTCTTTTCACCTTGCTTATAGTTTAAATTTCTTATCCTTCTCCATCAGAGGGCAGACAGAATGAAAACTACAATAACAGAAAACTAACTAATCTGATCACATGGACCACAGCCTTGTCTAACTCAATGAAAATATGAGCCATGCTGTGTAGGGCCACCGAACACAGATGGATCATGGTGGAGAGTTCTGACAAAATGTGGTCCACTGGAGAAGGGAATGGCAAACCACTTCAGTATTCTTTCCTTGAGAACCCCATAAACAGTATGAAATGGCAAAAAGATAGAACCCTGAAAGATGAACTCCCCAGGTCAGTAGGTGCCCAATATGCTACTGGAAATCAGTGGAGAAATAACTGCAGAAAGAATGAGGAGATGGAGCCAAAGCAAAAACAACACCCAGTTGTGGATATGACTGATGATGGAAGTAGAGTCTGATGCTGTAAAAAGCAATATTGCATAGGAACCTGGAATATTAGGTCTATGAATCAAAGCAAACTGGAAGTGGTCAAACAGGAGATGGCAATAATGAACATCGACATTTTAGGAATCAGTGAACTTAAATGGACTGAAATGGATGAATTTAATACAGATGACCATTATATCTACTACTGTGGGCAAGAATCCCTTAGAAGAAATGGAGTATCCATAAAAGAAAACAAAAGAGTCCAAAATTCAGTACTTGGATGTGATCTTAAAAACAAAAGAATGATCTCTGTTCATTTCCAAGACAAACCATTCAATATCACAGTAATACAAGTCAATGCTCTGACCAGTAATGATGAAGGAGCTGAAGTTGAACAGTTCTATGAAGACCTACAAGACCTTCTAGAACTAACACCCCCAAAAGATGTCATTTTCATTGTAGGGTGATGGAATGCAAAAGTAAGAAGTCAAGAGAAACCTGGAATAAAAGGCAAATTTGGCATGGGAGTACAAAATGAAACAGGTCAAAGGCTAACAGAGTTTTGCCAAGAGAACATACTGGTCAGAACAAACAACCTCTTTCAGCAACATAAGGGAAGTCTCTACACATGGACATCACCAGTTGGTCAATACTGAAATCAGATTGATTATAATTGCAACCAAAGATGGAGATGCTTTATACAGTCAGCAAAAAAAAAAAAAAAAAAAAAGACTGGGAGCTGACTGTGGCTCAGACCATGAACTCCTTATTACCAAATTCAGACTGAAATTGAAGAAAGTAGGGAAGACCACTAGACCATTCAGGTATGACCTAAATCAAATTATTTAAGATTATACAGTGGAAGTGACAAATAGATTCAAGGGATTAGATCTGATAGACAGAATGCCTGGAAAACTATGAATGGAGGTTAATGACATTGTATAGGAGGCAGTGATCGAGACCATTTCCAAGAAAAAGAAATGTGAAAAGGTAAAATGGTTATCTAAGGAAGCCTTACAAATAGATGAGTAAAGAAAATATGTGAAAGGCAAAGAAGAAAAGGAAATATATACCCATTTGAGTGCAGAGTTCTAAAGAATAACAAGGTGAGATAAGAAAGCCTTCCTTAGTGATCAGTGCAAAGAAATAGAGGACAAAAATAGAATGGAAAAGATTAGAGATGCCTTCAAGAAAATTAGAGATGCCAAGGAAATATTTCATGTAAAGATGGGCACAATAAAGGACAGAAATTGTATGGGCTTAACAGAAGCAGAAGATATTAAGAAGAGGTGGCAAGAATATACAGAAGAATTATACAAAAAGTTCTTCATGTCCCAGATAATCAAAATAGTGTGATCACTCACCTAGAGCCAGACATCCTAGAATGCAAAGTCAAGTGGGCCTCAGGTAGCATCACTATGAACAAAGATAGTGGAGGTGATGGAATTCCAGTTGAGGTATTTCAAATCCTAAAAGATGATGCTGTGAAAGTGCTGCACTCAATATGCCAGCAAATTTGGAAAACTCAGTAGTAGCCATGGGACTGGGAAAGGTCAGTTTTCATTCCAATCCCAGAGAAAGACAATGCCAAAGAATGCTCAAACTACTGCACAGTTGCACTCATCTCACCTGCTAGTGAAGTAATACTCAAAATTCTACAAGCCAGACTTTAATAGTACATAAATTGTGAACTTCCAAAGGTTCAAGCTGGATTTAGAAAAGGCAGAAGAGTCAGATATCAAATTGCCAACATCCATTCAATCATTCAAAATGCAAGATAATTCCAGAAAAACATCTGCTTCTGCTTTAGTGACTATACCAAAGCCTTTGACTGTGGATCACAACAAACTGCAGATAATTCTTCAAGACATGGAAATAGCAGACAAACTTACCTGCCTCCTGAGAAATCTGTATGCAGGTCAGGAAGCAACAGTTAGAGCTGGATATGGAACAATAGACTGGTTCCAAATCAGGAAAAAAAAGTACGTCAAGGCTGTATATTGTTTATTTGACTTATATGCAGAGTGCATCATGTGAAATGCTGGACTGGAAGAAGCACAAATGGGAATAAAAATCTCTGGGAGAAATATCAGTAATCTCAGATATGCAGATGACACCACCCTCATGGCAGAAAGAGAAGAAGTACTAAAGAGCTTCTTGATGAAAGTGAAAGAGGAGAGTGAAAAGCTGATTTAAAACTCAACATTCAGAAAACTAAGATCACGGCATCTGGCCCCATTACTTCATAGCAAATATATGGGGAAACAGTGGAAACAGTGAAAGACTTTATTTTTGGGGCTCCAAAATCACTGCAAATGTTGCCTGCAGCCATGAAATTAAAATACACTTGCTCCTTGGAAGAAAAGCTATGACCAACCTAGACAGTATACTAAAAAGCAGAAACATTGCATTACCAACAAAGGTTCATCTAGTTAAAGCTATGACTTTTCCAGTGGTCATATATGGATGTAACAGTTGGACTATAAAGAAAGCTGAGCACTGAAGAATTGATGCTTTTGAACTGTGGTGTTGAACAAGACTCTTGAGAGTCCCTTGGACTGCAAGGAGATCCAACTGGTCTGTTCTAAAGTGAATCAGTCCTGAATATTCATTGGAAGGACTGATGCTGAAGCTGAAGCTCTGGTACTTTTGCCACCTGATGCAAAGAACTGACTCCTTGGAAAATACCTTGATGCAGGGAATGTTTGAAGGCCACAAAAGGAGAAGGGGACAATAGAGGATGGGATGCTTGAATGGCATGACCGACTCGATGAACATGAGTTTGAGTAAGCTCCGGGAGTTGGTGAAGGACACGGAAGCCTGGTGTGCTGTAGTTCATGGGGTCTCAAAGAGTAGGACATGACTGAGCAACTGAACTGAACTGGACATGTTTGAACACAGTGGCTTTGTGCACAATTTACAAGTAATCTTCTAATAGTGGACTGGAGAGTGGACAAGGAAACATTTCCTAGTTTCATGATTCTATGATTCTCTTTTTTTTATCATAAAATTATTTTAATGTGCCTCTGTTTTCTAAGATCTTCCTTTCTACTCATTTCCTGTCATGTATTTGAGACTTCTCTTATTTTTGCTCCTCATTTTCCTTTCCTTCACATTCTTGAGTCTCCTCTCAATGGTTTCTTCTCCTCCCAATGGTTTCTTCTCCTAAGAAGAACCGCTTGGGCTGCTAACTCTCACGAGTTATTTCCTGTTAGGCCACACCAGCACTGTAGACCTCCTCCAATCCCACAGCCTTTGTTGAACTTTGTTGAAGTCTTCCCAAAGTTAGCTTTCATCCTCGTCATCCCACCAAATTTCTATTTATACTAAGGACCACTCAGCTTCTTGGATTTCTATGTTTACAGGATACTTGTTGGAGATGTTATCTGGGGATTCTCAGCTTTGCCACTGTAGTTGCTTATTTGCTTTGTCCTTTTGTGATAGATTGACTGAGACTGAAAAAAATACCTTGACATTGTGACCTTGTTTTCATTCTTCCATCCACTCGTTCCATAGTAAATATGAAGTGATGTCACTTAGTTGCTTACTTGCTTGTCCTTTTATGAGAGATTGAGATTGAAAAACCACCTTGGCATTGTGATCTTATTCTCGTTCTTCCATCCACTCATTCCATAGTAAATGCAAAGCAATGTAAAGACTTCTTTAAAGGGAAGAAGGTCTCACTGCTATGTGGGTATAGATATGCATGCACATACATATAGGTATGCATAAGTATATGTATCTACAGCCCATTCAGAGACAGTCATTCTGTGCTTACACATATTGTCCCGTCCAGAAGTTTTTCACTGTATAACTCTAAGAGCTACTTTTTTTTTTTTTCTCTTCCATGTCTCTTTCCCTCAATGGAAGCCTCCTTCAAGCAATTAAAAACACCAAGCATAAAGTCTCACCCTAAATCAGATCTTTACCTCAAGACACATTATTTATCTAAAAAGTTCTACGAGGCCTCTGTTGTTAGAGTTTTTGAAATTCAGTCCTTCACAGTTTGGAATGTAAAAACATTCAGTTTTTCATTTAAAAATCCTCTAATACCTGGACACTTTTTTCTTTAGTTTACACTGTCAATCAAACAATTATTTCATGGGCTCTTTTGTTCTCACAATCTTTGTAGTTACTGCAGGTAAGAGTCTTACCAAATACTTGAGACTCACCCAAGTTTTAACCTCTGGAATTTGTTTCCTTGTGAGTCTTCACATTGTAAGTTTTTCCCTAGCTACAGCATCTTTAAAGATACTTACTTCTATACAGAACAGAAGAAAGTAGGTTTTATGGAGGTAGAAAATCACACCTTGAATATGAATGGCTTAATTATTTCATAAATGATTTTATTTATTAAGATATATGTTTTTATTCCCTTCACTCTGTGATAGAAGAGAACCAGTCCTTGCCCACATCTCTCCTCCAGGTGGTGCTATAAGATCTGAGTTTCTTGCATGGTATACGCAGTCATAACTGCTGAAACAAGTAGCTTCTTCCTTTACATGGCAGGGCAAGAGAGGAGTGTATCTTTTATTAGGGCTGCAGTCAATTGGCAATATTTCAGTCATGTGACTTGAAACCAAATTGTAGAAGAAGTCTGGCAATGTACTTTTCCTTTATGGTGAGAAAGGTACTAGAGGGAGAACGTATGTTATCTATATAAAGGTAGTAAACTGGGGTGGACATATATACACTATTGATACGACGTGTAAAATGGATAACTAATGAGAACATACTGCACAGCTCAGGGAACTCAGTGCTCTGTGATGACTTAAATGGGAAGGAAATCCACACTGGAGGGAATATATGTGCACGCATAACTGATTCACTTTGCTGCACACTAGAAACTAACAGAACACTGTAAAGCAATGATACTCCAGTAATTTTTAAAAAGGGCAGAAGATCCGTCCTTTTGTCATAAGGTAGTCAACCCATATTTCAGGACATTTCAAGCACATGAAATATTTCCTCTTATCTTCCGTTGTAACTTAATAAAACATTTTACCCAAGTCATCTCAAAAGGTCCTTTAATACCAGTGTAAAAAATAAAGATCGGATGTTATAACTGAAACCAGGATACGCAGAAAAAACTTAACTTGAGGACAAGAACAGTAGATGATGAAAGAAATTAAAGGTGTGGGGTATGTAATGCTGTTTCCATGTAACTTGCATGAGGAGGCAATAACATGTTCAGAACAAAATCTAAAAATTCCAAACGTGGTGGAAGACACAAGTAAACTAAAAACTTAGCATCAGACTAGTAATGGAATTTAAATTTTAGTGAATATGCACCTAAAAGAAATTTAATTTCTTAAAAATAAGGCTCATAGCAGAGAAAGATGACATATAAGAGGCAAACTATATATATGTACAGATTTTAAGTTTATCTTATATCTTTATCAATGTATAAAGTTATATTCACTGAACCATTTTTAAATGATAAAAATCAATACTTCAATGACAGAAAGTATATCTCTAGGAGTTACAATGTACAATTTGTAATGAATTAAGAAAACAGAATCAGAGAAGTATACTAATATTTTCAGAACAGAAAACTTAAAGATAGATTCATTTTATAAAATGTAGATGAAGTACATTGCTTGATGAAATTATGTATTCAGTAAAAAACTTATTTTGTGAAATGTGTCATGCTAACATAGAAGAAAGTATTAAAAAATATTTCCATCCTTAAGAATAACTGTAAAATGATAGCTGCACAATTACCATTCAGGTTAAGCAATAGAAGAGTTTCAGTGCCTTTAAAAGTCAATTCAGTTCAGTCACTCAGTCATGTCTGACTCTTTGTGGCCCCATGGACTGCAGCATGCCAGGCCTCCTTGTCCATCACCAACTCCCAGGCCTTACTCAAACTCATGTCTGTTGAGTCCGTGATGCCATACAACTATCTCATCCTCTGTTGTCCCCTTCTCCTTCTGCCTTAGATCTTTCCCAGCATCAGGGTCTTTTCCGATGAATAGGCTGTTCGCATCAAATGGCCAAAGTATTGGAGTTTAAACTTCAGCATCAGTCCTTCCAATGAATATTCAGGACTGATTTCCTTTAGGATCGAGTGGTTTGATCTCCTTGTGGTCCACGGGACTCTCAAGAGTCTTCTCCAACACCACAGTTCAAAAACATCAGTTCTTTGGCCCTCAACTTTCTTTATGGTCCAATTCTCACATCCATACATAACTACAGGAAAAGTCCTAGCTTCAACTAGGCAGACCTTTGACCACAAAGTAATGTTTCTGCTTACGCTGTCTAGGTTGGTGACAGCTTTTCTCCCAAGGAGCAAGCATCTTTTAATTTCACGGCTACTATCACCATCTGCAGTGATTTTAAAGCCCCCAAAATAAAGTCTCTCACTGTTTCCAATGTTTTCCCATATATTTGCCATGAAGTAATGGGACTGGATGCCATGATTATAATTTTTTGAATGGTGAGTTTAAAGCAAGCTTTTTTACACTCCTCTTTCACTTTTATCAAGAGGCTCTTCAGTTTCTCTTTGCTTTGTGCCATAAGCGTGGTGCCATCTACATATCTGAGGTTACTGATATTTTTCCTGGCACTCTCAATTCCAGCATGTGCTTCATCCAGCCCGGCATGTCACATGATGTACTCTGCAAATAAGTTAAATAAGCAAAGTGACAATATATAGCCTTGCTATACTGCTTTCCCAGTTTGGAACCTCTGTTGTTCCATGTCTTGTTCTAACTGTAGCTTCTTGAACTTCATACAAATTTCTCAGAAGGCAGGTAAAGTCATCTGCTATTTCCATCTCTTAAGAATTTTCCACAGTGTGTTATGATCCACACAGTCAAAGCCTTTGGCATAGTCAATAAAGCAGAAGTAGATGTTTTTCTGGAATTCTCTTGCTTTTTCTATGATTGAATGGATGTTGGCAATTTGATCTCTGGCTCCTCTGCCTTTTCTAAATCCAGTTTGAACAACTGGATGTTCACAGTTCACACACTATTGAAGCCTAGCTTGGAGAATTTTGAGCATTAGTTCGCTAGCATATGAGATGGTGCAACTGTGCGATAATTTGAACATTTTTTGACATTGCCTTTCTTTTGGATTGAAATGAAAAACTGACCTTTTCCAGTCCTATGGCCATTCCTGAGTTTTACAAATTTGCTGGCATACTGAGTGCAGTGCTTTAACAGCATCATCTTTTAGGATTTGAAATAGCTCTGCTGGAAATCCATCACCTCCACTAGTTTTGTTCGTAGTGATGCTTTCTAAGGCCCACTTGACTTCACATTTCAGGATGTATGACTCTAGTTGATTGATCACACCATCATGGTTATCTGGGTCATTAAGATATTTTTTGTATAGTTTTTAAAAATACTTAAGTTCATTTTTTTTTTTTTTCGCTCAGTCATGTCTGACTCTTTGTGATCCCTTGGACTGTAACCTACTAGGCTTCTCCATCCATGGGATTCTCCAGGCAAGAATACTAGAGTGGATTGCCATTTCCTTCTTCAGGGGATCTTCCTGACCCAGGGGTTGAACCCGGGTCTCCTGCATTGGAGGCAGATGCTTTAACCTCTGAGCCAATTGAATACATATTCTCATTCACATCATCTTTTTCTACTTTCTTACTCCATAAACTATTCTGAATTTTCTAATAATAATTACCCAAATGATACTTAATAAAACAATACTGTACTAGAGAACCCACCTGCCAATGCAGGAGATACAAGAGACATGGGTTCAATCCCTAGTTGGGAAGCTCCCCAGGAGGAGGAAATGGCAACCCACTCCAGTATTCTTGCCTGGAGAATCCCATGGACAGAGGAGCCTGCCAGGCTACAGTCCATGATGTTGCAAGGAGTCAGACACAACTGAATGATTAAACAACAATAACACAAGATAGACCGCAAGGCAAATGTTTCATACCCCACTCCAAAGATAATTCATTTTTCAAAAATTTTTTTTAAACTTTCTATAAACTGGGCTGTGATATATGCAGTAACAATCAATGATGTAGTTTTTGATTAATTCAAAAGTTGCATTATTACAGTTCAGTTCAGTTCAGTCGCTCAGTCGTGTCCGACTCTTTGTGACCCCATGAATCACAGCACGCCACAGCAGCACTCTGTATTTTTCCACTTATATTTTGCGATGCTTCCTAGGTGAGTTCTATGGATATGCTCCTGTCCTCCTAAAAGCAGATTGAACTGTAATAGCTGCTGCAGTAGTCTCATATTTACCTCCTTGGTATATTTCTTTTAGAGAATATTTTAAAATTATGTCCAACAGTGGACTTTATAAGCACAGTTTTTTCAAGGCTGTTGGCTGAGAGCGTATCAAAATATCTTAGGAGTTCTTCTACTCCTTCTTAAGGCAACACTGTCTTCATGGGCAGCCCTGTTTAAGTAACTCAGGAATTTCCTAAGGGGGTCATGGCAGGCACGCATCTTACCTAAGATCTAATATAGTATAAAGTCTAAATACAATTATATTTGTTTAAATTGGCATGGCCATGGGTAGTGCTCATGTTGTAATGGGGAAATAATTAAAAATAAACGATCCTAGATAAGCCAATTTGATCTAAAAATACTGTATAACTGAAAATTAAGTCATGACATTTCCATAGGTTTTGTAAGGTAGGAAGTTAGAGATGAGCAAGGAAGGGTGGCTTAGCGGAAAGATTTGAGTTGATTTCTAAACCTGATCCCAGACATGCCCCAGTGTGGCTCAGGAGAGCTCATAGATAAGCTACAAAATAACCACACAGATAGTTCCAATGGGACTTCTCCAACTCGGGCACATGTGACCTTGATGCACAATGTGCAAATGACCTTATGCAGCTGGTAACCCACTCAGTTCAGTTCCGTTCAGTCGCTCAGTCGTGTCTGACTCTTTGCGACCCCATGAATCACAGCACACCAGGCCTCCCTGCCCATCACCATCTCCCGGAGTTCACTCAGACTCACGTGCATCGAGTCTGTGATGCCATCCAGCCACCTCATCCTCTGTCGTCTCCTTCTCCTCCTTCCCCCAATCCCTCCCAGCATCAGGGTCTTTTCCAGTGAATCAACTCTTTGCATGAAGTGGCCAAAGTACTGGAGTTTCAGCTTTAGCATCATTCCTTCCAAAGAAATCCCAGGGCTGATCTCCTTCAGAATGGACTGGTTGGATCTTCTTGCAGTCTAAGGGACTGGGTTCATAGATATTCTATACATACATATATCTGATTATAACAGACTGAAATATGGACAAGACATGTGCCATAGCCTTTTGCTATATAACTTCAACTGTCAATCAAAACCGTCAGCCCATTCTACCTATATAAATATGAAATGCTGTCTCATGAATATGAAAAAAAAAAAAACCACCTCATACATCATGATTCCAGTACCTGTGCCTCTCTTGAATTGGCCCACCTCTCCCTTGAGGTGTTCTTTCTCTTTTGGCTTTAATAAATTTGTTTTGCCACTGGTAGGCCCTCAGATTCATCTTTGTGTCCTTACCAAAAATCGAGACCCATCAGAAAGAGCCCTCATTGACCCTCTCTACCCAGTAACAGTTCTTAAAATAATGCATTTTTCTGAAAGCGTGGTGGTTTTTTCTTGTTATCCATATTACCTTTTTATAATAATATATGATGAAAGTTTAGCTTAGCACATGATTTTTTGATTTCAGCAATCTTCTTTATGCATAGTCAAAATAAATTACTGTCATGTATACTTGCAAATTGCCAACATCTGCTGGATCATTGAAAAAGCAAGAGAGTTTCAGAAAAACATCTAATATTGCTTTATTGACTATGTCAAAGCCTTTGACTGTGTGGATCACAATAAACTGTGGAAAATTCTGAAAGAGATGGGAATACCAGACCACCTGACCTGCCTCTTGAGAAACCTATATGTAGGTCAGGAAGCAACAGTTAGAACCGGACATGGAACAACAGACTTGTTCCAAGTAGGAAAAGGAGTATGTCAAGGCTGTATATTGTCACCCTATTTATTTAACTTACATGCAGAGTACATCATGAGAAATGGTGGGCTGGAAGAAGCACAAGCTGGAATCAGGATTGCTGGGAGAAATATCAAGAACCTCAGATATGAATATGACACCACCCTTATGGCAGAAAGTGAAGAGGAACTAAAAAGCCTCTTGATGAGGGTGAAAGAGGAGAGTGAAAAAGTTGGCTTAAAGCTCAACATTCAGAAAACTAAGATCATGGCATCTGGTCCCATCACTTCATGGGAAACAGATGGGGAAACAGTGTCAGACTTTATTTTTGGGGGCTCCAAAATCACTGCAGATGGTGATTGCAGCTAGAAAATTAAAAGATGTTTACTCCTTGGAAGAAAAGTTATGCCAACCTAGGCAGCATATTCAAAAGCAGAGATATTCCTTTAGCAACAAAGGTCTGTCTAGTCATGGCTATGGTTTTTCTAGTGGTCATGTATGGATGTGAGAGTTGGACTGTGAACAAAGCTGAGCACTGAAGAATTGATGCTTTTGAACTGTGGTGTTGGAGAAGACTCTTGAGAGTCCCTTGGACTGCAAGGAGATCCAACCAGTCCTAGGTGTTCACTGGAAGGATTGATACTGAGGCTGAAACTCCAACACTTTGGCCACCTCATGCGAAGAGTTGACTCATTGGAAAAGACCCTGATGCTGGAAGGGATTGGGGGCAGGAGGAGAAGGGGACTACTGAGGATGAGATGGCTGGATGGCATGACCAACTTAATGAACATGAGTTTGGGTGCGCTCCGGGTGTTGGTGATGAACAGGGAGGCCTGGTGTGCTGTGATTCATGGGGTTGCAAAGAGTCAGACACGACTGAGCGACTGAACTCAACTGATTCCTTCTGAGGAACTAGAAATTACTCAATGAGATTGCTTAAAAAAATAATAATAATAAGGTAAGGTAAGGTAACCAGGAACTAAACTAGGTATCATTGAATTTTTTTTTCTGTATTATCATCTGTTTCCAAGTAGTGATATCGTCAAAAGGAAGAGAGAAACAAAAGATTCAGCATGTACAATTGCATGTTAATTTTCTCTGCTAAACTGAAAAGCTAATTTGAAAAAAAAAGTCTTCTACACAAGGTATTCAAATATTTAATTTCTTGAAATAGATTTCTTCTATGTTGGTAATCTTCATACTCTCTCTGATTCATAGAGCATCCAGGCTTTCCTTTCTTCCTTCCATCCTTCCTGCCTTTCTTCCTTCTTCCTTCCTTCCCTCCTTTCCTGCTCTTTCCTCCATTCATTCCTCTTTCCACCTTTGGCCAATTGGATTATTTGACCCATCTGTGAACAGGAATCACACATAAGGCTGATCTAAGACTATTGAAACCATAGTATATTCTACAGGTCATTTTATTTCCAATCTATTTATAAATTTGGTGAATTAGTAATATTCAGTTTTTCCTGATAACTACTCTTTATTTCTGGTTAATGTGAAATCATTATTCAAATGTTCCCACATATCAAACACATGTTCTTTTTGTGAATCAGGCTACATATCAGACCTTTTTAATCTGTTCTTCATTCCTTTCCATCTTTCATTCCTGCTCATTCCCTTTAAAGTTTCACTGACTTACTGAGTTATCGAAGTGAATAGGGCAGTTGTCAGCTTTTTTTTTTTTTTTTTGGTGGGGGGGTGAGGTCCTGATTTCTCCCTGGTATTATTATTAAATATTTTTACTCTTCCCTGAATATCATTTAAACAGTAAAATAACTCTAGAGCTTTCATAGGCTCAGGTAGGTCACATGTAACTAGAACACACTATAAGCTATATTATGTATAACATATAACAACACTTGAGAAGTGTTGCCAGACAAAATACAAGATTCCCTAATATTGCATGGAAAATGATGATATTAAAAATTACATTATCTGAAATTTTAATTCAACTGAGTGCTACATATTTTTATTTCCTAATAGAGGTCACTTTATTCCAAAGATAGATAAAAGCTTCTTAAATTAATTACTAAAATGATGACAATTTGATTCTTGTGTTGTTAAATTCATTTCCCTTGATACCAAGTGTGTCAAATTGCTTTGATACCATATAAATTTATGCTTCCACAACCATTTTTGTGCTTTTCAACATCTATATGACTTGACCTGGCTTAGGTAATACTACATCTGATTACTGTGTGCAAAAACTTTAAATTGGCAAGAAGGGTTTGGACCCAGGGAGCTACAAAAACATTGTAACTATGTCTCCAGCCACAGGTGGTGATTTGTGGCCTGATTCTGGATGTAATTTGAAGGTAAACTCCATGTGAATTCCTGGAGGTGAGGTGTAAAAGAAAAAATTCCAAGAATTTCCCCAAGGTTTTGGCCATAATTTTAATATTTCTAAAATAAAAAGAAATTGACTTAGTAGGAGCTGTAGTTAGAAATAAAGTTTTGTTTTACTTGTTGTTTTTGTTTTCATTTATCATAACAGATATATGGATTTTCATTGACTCAATGTGTTTCAAAGTAAATTCATTATTTTATCTGAATGTTTGCATTCAGTTTGATGATATTTTGTTGAGGATTTTTGCATCTGTGTTCCTGAGAGATATTGATCTGTAGTTTTCTTCTTCTTCTTCTTCTTCTTCTTCATCTTTTTTTTTTGAAATACCTTTGACTGGTGTGGACGTTAGAATGATGTTAAGCTTGTAGAATGAGTTAGGAAATATTCTCTCTTCTTCTATACTCAAAGAGATTGTAGAAAATTGGTACAATTTCTTTTTTAAATGTTTAGGGAATTGATCAGTGAATTTATTTGGGACTGGTGCTTTCTGTCTTGGAAAAGTATTAATTATTGATTCAATTTACTTTAATAGATATAGGCCTATTTAGAACATCTATTTTTGTGTGTGTGCATGTTTTGACAGATTGTACCTTTTAAAGATTTTTTTTTTTTTCATCTAGATTTTCAAACTTCTGGGCACAGAGTTTTTCATAGTTTCTTTAGTATAATTTTAATGTCCATTGGATCTGTAGTGATGTCTCTTCTTTTATTTCTGATATTAGCAACCAGCGTCCCCTCTTTTTCTTAGAATCTGACTATGGCTAAGTTCTATTTATTTATTTTTTTAAGAAATGGCTTTTGGTTTTGATGATTTTGTCTATTGGTTGCTTATTTTCAATTTCACTAATCTCTGTGCTAATTTGGATCATGTTTTTTCTTCTGGTTACATTCGATTTAATTTGCTCTTTTTTGTTTCTAGTTTCCTAAGGTGGAGACTTTCATTATTGATTTTAGATCTTTCTTCCATTATAATAATATATGCTTTCAATCTTGTATATTTTCCTATAAGTACTGTTTTTGCTCCAATCCACAAATTTTGATAGCGATCATATTTTAAATAACCAAAATATGTACTTGATTCTTTATTGCTTCTTGTTTGATTTCTCACATTTTAATGTCTGTTCATTTCAAGGCAAATCATTCAATATTAAAGTGATCCAAGCCTATGCCCCAACCAGTAACAGTGAAGAAGCTAAAGTTGAAGGGTTCTATGAAGACCAACAAGACCTTTTAGAACTAATATCCAAAAAAGGATTTCATTTTCACTATAGGGGACTGGAATGCAAAAGGAGGAAGTCAAGAAACACCTGAACTAATGGGAAAATTTGGCCTTGGAATATAGAATGAAGCAGGGCAAAGGCTAATAAAGTTTTTCCAAGAGAATGAATGGTCATAGTTAACACCCTCTTCCAACAACACAAGAGAAGACTCTACACATGTACATCACCAGATGGTCAACACCCAAATCAGACTGATTATATTCTTTGCAGCCAAAAATGGAGAAGCTCTATACAATCAGCAAAAACAAGACTGGGAGGTGACGGTGGCTCAGATCATAAACTCTTTATTGTTAAATTCAGACTCAAATTGAAGAAACTAGGGGAAACCAATAGACCATTCAGGTATGACCTAAATCAAATCCCTTATGATTATACAGTGGAAGTGAGAAATAAATTTAAAGGACTAGATCTGATAGATAGAGTGCCTGATGAACTATGGATGGAGGTTTGTGACACTGTACAGGAGACAGGGATCAAGACCATCCCCATGGAAAAGAAGTGCAAAAAAGCAAAATGGCTGTCTGGGGAGGCCTTACAAATAGCTGTGAAAAGAAGAGAAGCGAAAAGCAAAGGAGATAAAGAAAGATATAAGCATCTGAAAGCAGAGTTCCAAAGGAGAGCAAGGAGAGGTAAGAAAGCCTTCCTCAGTGATCAATGCAAAGAAAGTAGAGTAAAACAACAGAATGGGAAAGACTAGATATTTTTCAAGAGAATTAGAGATACCAAGGGAACATTTCATGCAAAGATGGGCTCAATAAAGGACAGAAATGTTATGGATCTAACAGAAGCAGAATATTAAGAAGAGGTAGCAAGAATACATGGAAGAACTGTACAAAAAAGATCTTCACTACCCAGATAATCATGATGGTGTGATAACTTACCTAGAGCCAGACATACTGGAATGTGAAGTCAGGTGATCCTTAGAAAGAATAAAACTAGTGGAGGTGATGGGATTTGAGTTGAGCTGTTTCCAGTCCTGGAAGATGATGCTGTGAAAGTGCTGCACTCAATATACCAGCAAATTTGGAAATCTCAGCAGTAGCCAGAGGACTGGAATAGGTCAGTTTTCATTCCAATTCCAAAGAAAGGCAATGCCAAAGAATGCTCAAACTATCACAAAATTGCACTCATCTCACATACTAGTAAGGCTCAAAATTCTCCAAGCCAGGCTTCAGCAATATGTAAACTGTGAACTTCCAGATGCTCAAGCTGGTTTTAGAAAAGACAGAGGAACCAGAGATCAAATTGCCAACATCTACTGGATCATGGAAAAAGCAAGAGAGTTCCAGAAAAACATCCATTTCTGCTTTATTGACTATGCCAAAGCCTTTGACTGTGAATCACAATGAACTGTGGAAAATTCTGAAAGAGATGAGAATACCAGACCACCTGACCTGCTTCTTGAGAAACTTGTATGCAGGTCAGGAAGCAACAGTGAGAACTGGACATGGAACAACATACTGGTTCCAAATAGGGAAAAGAGTACGTCAAGGCTGTATATTGTCACCCTGCTTATTTAACTTATATGCAGAGTACATCATGAGAAATGGTGGGCTGGAAGAAGCACAAGCTGGAATCAGGATTGCTGGGAGAAATATCAAGAACCTCAGATATGCAGATGACACCAGCTTTATGGCAGAAAGTGAAGAGGAACTAAGAAGCCTCTTGATGAAAGTGAAAGAGGAAAGTGAAAAAGCTGGCTTAAAGCTCAACATTCAAAAAACTAAGATCATGGCATCTGGTCCCATTACTTCAAGGGAAATAGATGGGGAAACAGTGTCAGACTTTATTTTTAGGGGCTCCAAAATCACTGCAGATGATGATTGCAGCCAGGAAATTAAAATACACTTACTCCTTGGAAAAAAGTTATGACTAACTTCAATAGCATATTCAAAAGCAGAGATATTATTTTGCCAGCAAAGGTCGATCTAGTCAAGGCTATTGTTTTTCCAGTGATCATGTATGGATGTGAGAGTTGGACTGCAATGAAAACTGAGTGCCTTAGAATTTATGCTTTTGAACTGTGGTGTTGGAGAAGACTCTTGAGAGTCCCTTGGACTGCAAGGAGATCCAACCAGTCCACCCTAAAGTAGATAAGTCCTGGGTTTTCACTGGAAGGACTGATGCTAAAGCTGAAACTTCAATATGTTGGCCACTTCATGCGAAGAGTTGACTTATTGGAAAGGAGTCTGATTCTAGGAGGTATTGTGGGCCTGAGGAGAAGGGTATGACAGAGGATGAGATTGCTGGATGGCATTACCAACTCAATGGACACGAGTTTGAATAAACTCCAGGAGTTGGTGATGGACAGGGTGGCCTGGCGTTCTGTGATTCATGGGGTCAGAAAGAGTCAGACACAACTGAGAGATAGAACTGACTGAATTTTATAAGTTAGATCTTCAATTGTTTAATTTGAGTAAGGCCAAGCTGTAAACTGCTTTGGAAAATAAAAAGAATTCAGATTGTGATCTTTTGACTTAATGGAATATAGGAATTGGAGGGATTTCTGTTAAAGTAAGAAAAGGGTGAGAAATAGGTAAGAAAGCCCATAAGGGAGTGAGGACAATCCCTTTAATGCTTTTAATAGAAGCATGAAAACAAACTTGAAAGTATAACAAAGATGAAATAACCACATCTGGGATCAAAACAAAGATTGAAAAATTGTAATTTTGCCTAGTCAGTCCTTACAGAAACAACTCACTGTGAGCTCTATTTTTCTGAATTTCTCCTCTGAATTTCTTCTCTGATTGCACTCTTGTTGGAAAGTGCTATTTCCCACATAATAAAACTTTCCTAATTGCAACTGAAATGGTATGCTGTTGAAGAGAATCAATAAATATGTCCCAGAAACAATCTTGAGTCACTTTCAGTTCAGTTCGGTCCCTCAGTCATGTCCAACTCTTGCGACCCTATGGACTACAGCACTCCAGGCTTCCCTGTCCATCACCAACTCCAGAGCTTGCTCAAACTCATGTCCATCTATTTGGTCATGCCATCCAGCCATCTCATCCTGTTATCCCCTTCTCCTGCTTTCAATCTTTCCCAGCGTCAGAATCTTTCCAACGAGTCAGTTCTTCACATCAGGTGGCCAAAGTATTGGAGTTTCAGCTTCAGCATCAGTCCTTCCAATGAATATTCAGGACTGTTTTCCTTTAAGATTAACTGGTTGATCTCCTTGCAGTCCAAGGGACTCTCAAGAGTCTTCTCCAATGCCACAGTTCAAAAGCATTAATTCTTCGGCACTCAGCTTTCTTTATGGTCCAACTCTCACATCCATACATGGCTACTGGAAAAACCAGGGCTTTGACTAGACAGACCTTTGACAGAAAAGTAATACCTCTGCTTTTTAAATACTGTCTAGGTTGGTCATAGCTTTTTTTCCAATGAGAAAGCGTCTTTTAATTTAATCACTGCTGTCACCATCTGCAGTGATTTTTGAAGACCAAGAAAATAAAATCTCTCATTATTTCCATTGTTTCCCCATTTATTTGCCATGGAGTGATGGGACTAGATGCTATAGTCTTAGTTTTTTGAATGCTGAGTTTTAAGCCAGTTTTTTCACTCTCCTCTTTCATTTTAACCAAGAGGCTCTTTAGTTCTTCTTTGCTTTCTGCCATAAGGGTGGTGTCATCTGCGTATCTGAGATTATTGACATTTTTCCAGGCAATTTTGATTCTAGCTTATGCTTCATCCAGCCCAACATTTCACATGATGTACTCTGCATATAAACTAAGTAAGCCAGCAAAAATATACAGCTTTGATGTACTCTTTTCCCAATTTGTAACCAGTCTGTTGTTCCACGTCCAATTCTAACTGTTGCTTCCTGACCTGCATACAGATTTCTCAGGAAGCAGGGAAGGTGGTCTAGTATTCCCATCTCTTTCAGGATTTTTCATAGTCTATTGTGATCCACATAGTCAAAGGCCTTGGTATAGTCAATGAAGCAGAGGTAGATGCTTTTCTGGAACTCTCAAACTATAATGACCACCTTAAGAAAAATATTTCTAATAAACATTTCTAATTTCTGAAGTCTTTGAACTTCAGAGTTTAATCTTGTTATTGATTTGGTAATTGTAAAGAGGACATAGAGGATGCAGTTTCAGGAAGAAAGAGGACACAGTTTCTGAGGAATGGAAAACAGGAAATGAAGAATTCTAGACACAGTGATGACTGCTGCTGCTGCTGCTGCTGCTGCTGCTGCTGCGTCGCATCAGTCGTGTCCAGCTCTGTGTGACCCCATAAATGGAAGCCCACTAGGCTCTCTCGTCCCTGGGATTCTCCAAGCAAGAACACTGGAGTGGATTGCCATTTCCTTCTCCAGTGCATGAAAGTGAAAAGTGAAAGTGAAGTAGCTCCGTCGTGTCCGATTTTTAGCGACCCCATGGACTGCAGCCTACCAGGCTCCTCTGTCCATGGGATTTTCCAGGCAAGAGTACTGGAGTGGGGTGCCATTGCCTTCTCCGAGACACAATGATGACAACTATAACTAATTAATCCACTCATTTACTCAGTTTTCTAGCAATTGTTTACCAATGCCTCCTATGTGCCTGCCACTGTTATACAAAAACGTCAAACAAATATGATACATGAGAATTGTGAAATTTGAAGCCAATGTGCCCCTATGTAAAGTGATTAAATATTTTCTAAAGATATTCACATGAAATCTAAAGTTCAAAAATTTTTACTGTTATTCACTAGCCTTGCATTCACTTTTCTGCAATCAACAGTGTTTGACATAAAGTTTCAACAGAATCACGTACTGATTAGCTTTTCAGACTCAGTTTCCTTTACTTATCTCCATCTTCAGTTATCAAACTGACATGCATAGAGTCAGAACATTTTTGTAGAACACTGAGTATATGAAAACATACAAGATAAATCATATGAGTTCATCATTAATTCAACAAATGTGACTGATAATCTACTGTACAGTAGGCATTAGAGATGTGGCACTGAACAAAGCCAAGTGGTTGCCTTCCTACAGTTTGCAGTCTAGAAAGGCAAACAGATAACAAGCTAATGAATAAATATTTATTTGTTGGTGGAAATTGCTATGAAGGAAAAGAAAACTGGGTATAAGAAATTGAAAATGCTGAGAGAAGGGGGTGGTTAATTTGTATAGGGTGGTCAAGGGACGTACTGTCTGACCAGGTGATATCTGAACAGAAATTTGAATGAAAGATTACAAGCTGTGCTTAGATCTAGACATAGACTACCTAGGCTGAGAAAAAGTAGGTTCACAGGCTATGAAGTAGAAACTAACCTACAAAACCCATGAATAACATTGACAGCAGAAAGGACAAGATGATAGAGTAATTAATTTTTTAAAATATAATTTTCCATATAACATGAATATGCTAAGAAGCAGCAATCATTATTTGCATGAAGACTTGAAGCAGAAGAGGACACATAAAATGGTGGCCACTTGAGGTGTTCCGTAACTCATTATACCCTAGAGCACTGGTGGGTAACTTTGCAAAAGTAATTTAGCAGAGGTCAGCACTGTGTGTGTGTGTGTGTGTGTGTGTGTGTGTGTGTGTTTTATTTTATGTCATCTCTGTGAAAAGGAAATATAAACAATAGATCTGTGTCTCGTTTTCCAAGCCATGTAAGATTTGATTACAAAATTCGTTATTTATACACTTCTGTGTATATACAAGCCTATTCATTGGGTTTCCCAAGTAGTACTACTGGTAAAGAATCTGTCTGCCAGTGCAGGAGACTATAAGAGATATGTGTTCGATCCCTGGGTTGGGAAGATCCCCTGGAGGAGGAAGTGGTGATCCATTTCTGTATTCTTGACTGGAAAATTCCATGGTCAGAGGAGCCTGGTAGGCTATAGTCCATGGGATTGCAGAGTTGGACACAACTGAGCATCTGAGCAAGTCTATTCATTGTTCTAAGATTGAATTTCTCAGTATTCATACTATGCTGGGAAAGACTGAGGGCAAAAAAAGAAGAGGGCAGCAGAGGATGAGATGGTTAGAGAGCATCACTGACTCAATGGACATGAGTTAGAGCAAACACTGGGAAATAGTGAAGGACCGGGAAGCCTGGGGTGCTCCACTTCACTGGGTCACACAGGGTGGGACACAACTTAGTGACTAAAAAACAGCAGTGCTTACTATCACTCTTGACCAGAATGTTCACTCTCATTTCAGATCTTTGCCTGCATTTGTTTTAGGACAGCTCATAATGATTTGCTTTTCTTTTTCAGAGTTTTCCATTTGGCTCACCCCTCCCTTCTGCCTTCAAACTCTGTGTCTGAACAACAAATATTTGGAGATCATGTGATATATTTAATTGTATTAGGTAAATAAATTTAGCGAATAAGTATTGAATACAAGTGTACAGTTTCAATTTCATACATTTGTCAACACAATGAAATTGAGTAATTATGTCAATTATTTAGTCATTTGCTATATTATAAAGGTAAAATCTTGAAAAAACACCTTACACCTCTTAAACTATTCACTTTTCTATAGTGCTGTAAGAGTAAAAATATCCCCCTTAGTGCCAATTGATTTTTAAGAATAATTAAAAATTATTATTTCTTTATATAACTCTGTCTCCTGAAATGGTATAGTAGGCTTCTTTTTGTGGTAAATGGGAGCCAGATGTTTATATTTGAAATCTGGGAATTTTTATTTCTCCATTTTTCTTACTCCCTGTATCTTATTAAATCCCAACTATATCTTACATTCTCCTACTAATTAGTTCTTCTTAAAATAAATTTCTCAGAAACATTTGTTTATATGGTTGCTTGTGTCGTTTATGCCAACAAATTTGGAAAACTCAGCAGTGGCCACAGGACTGGAAAAGATCAGTTTTCATTCTAATCCCAAAGAAAGGCAATGCCAACGAATGCTCAAAATACCACACAATTGCACTCATCTCACACACTAGTAAAGTAATGTTTAAAATTCTCCAAGCCAGGCTTCAGCAATACGTGAACTATGAAATTCCAGATGTTCAAGCTAGTTTTAGAAAAGGTAGAGAAACTAGAGATCAAATTGCCAACATCCTCTAGATCACTGAAAAATCAAGAGAGTTTCAGAAAAACATCTATTTCTGCTTTTTGACTATGACAAAGCCTTTGACTGTGTGGATCACAATAAACTGTTTAAAATTCTTAGAGATGGGAATACCAGACCACCTGACCTGCCTCTTGAGAGACCTGTATGCAGGTCAGGAAGCAACAGGTAGAACTGGACATGGAACAACAGAGGGATTCCAAATAGGAAAAGGAGTATGTTAAGACTGTATATTATCATCCTACTTATTTAACTTATATATAGAGTACATCATGAGAAACGCTGGTCTGGAGGAAGCACAAGCTGGAATCAAGATTGCTGGGAGAAATATCAAGAATTTCAGATATGCAGATGACATCACCTTTATGGCAGAAAGTGAAGAGGAGCTAAAAAGCCTCTTGATGAAAATGAAAGAGTAGAGTGAAAAAAGTTGGCTTAAAAACTCAATATTCAGAAAACAAAGATCATGGCATCTGGTCTCACCACTTCATGGCAAATAGATGGGGAAACAGTGGCAGACTTTATTTTTCTGGGCTCCAGAATCACTGCAGATGATGATTGCAGCCAGGAAATTAAAAGATGCTTACTCCTTGGAAGGAAAGTTATGACCAAGCTAGACATCATACTAAAAGCAGAGACATTACTTTGCCAACAAATGTCTGTCTAGTCAAGGCTATGGCTTTTCCAGTGATTATGTATGGATGTGAGAGTTGGACTATAAAGAAAGCTGAGCACTAAAGAATTGATGTTTTTGAACTGTGGTGTTGGAAAAGACTCTTGAGAGTCCCTTGGACTGCAAGGAGATCCAACCAGTCCATCCTAAAGGAGATCAGTCCTGAGTGTTCATTGGAAGGACTGATATTGAAGCTGAAACTCCAATACTTTGGCCACCTGATGTGAAGAACTGACTCATTGGAAAAGACCCTGATGCTGGAAAAGATTGAGGGCAGGAGAAGAAGGGGATGACAGAAGATGAGAAGGTGGGATGACATCACTGACTCAATGGACATGGGTTTGGGTGGACTCTGGGAGTTGGTGATGGACAGGGAAGCCTTGGGTGCTGTGGTTCATAGGGTCTCAAAGAGTTGGGCACGACTGAGTGACTGAACTGAACTGTGTTGCTTGTGTGTGTGTGGTCAGTTGTGTTTGACTCATTGTAACACTATGGAGTGTAGCCCACCAGGATCCACTGTTCATAGGATTTTACAGCAAGAATATTGGAGTGGGTTACCATTTCCTTGGGTTCCCTGGTGGCTTAGAGGTTAAAGCATCTGTCTGCAATGTGACAGAGCTGGGTTCGATCCTTGGATTGGAAAGATCCCCTGGAGAGGAAATGGCAACCCACTCCAGTATTCTTACCTGGAAAATCCCATGGGCAGAGGAGTCTGGAGGGCTATACTCCATGGGATAGCAAAGAGTTGGATATGACTGAGCAACTTCACTTTCATTTTCACCATTTCCTTAGCCAAGGGATCTTCCCAACTCAGGGGCCAAACACACATCTCCTCCATCTCTTTCACTGGCAGGTGGGTTCTTTATTGCACTGAACTGTCATCTGTGAACCAAATCATTGTAATAGGCCATCACTATAGTCCTAGTGACTCTAATATTATTTCTTGACAGGATTTTGTAATATCTCCAGTTTTGTTCACTCATGCATCATCCTGCCAAAAGTTAACATTATAAATGCAAATTTTGTCATGTTAGTTTCCTACCTAAAATGTTTCATAAAATTATTTGGCATTTTAAGCTTAAGTTCAGAAAATTTAATGTATCCTGAAAGCTCCTGCATGTGTTAACTTCTGCAAACATTTCCCTCCACTTTATAGCCTTATTCCTTGTTTTAATGCTCTTTAGCCATCCTTCTTCCTGGCTTTCACATGATGACTCATGGAAGACCTGCCTTGTTCCTTCTCAATCCGTTCACCTTCTGGTTTTGGTTTAAGTGCCAAGGTTTTCCTGGCTCCTTCTCATCCTACACACTAGATGAATATTCTCTTCAGTGACATTCTCTGTTTCTTCACAGCACTCACCTTACTTCTAACTGCCTATCCCTTTGTCTTCCTTAAGTATATAGTAAGTCATTTTCAAGCAGGAAAATGATCTTGGCCTGGTTTGCATTATCACAAGGACATGCTAATTGCTAAGCACACAGTAATTAGTTCTACAGTGAAATATTACTGACCAATGAGTGACATGATTGATTAATAATTCAAATTATCAGGAATGTCTACACAAAGCACAGACATATATTTAAACACTTTACCATTTTTGATACTAATTTGTTAAGACAATATATATATATATTACTTGCCTGGGAGGTGTCTGTGGCACCAGAGATAAGAGGTTGAGAACAATATGACACGGGATCTGGTTGCATGGATCTGGGACCCAAACAAAGCCATTAAGTCTGAATATTTCCATCTCTTCCATCTGCTCTTTTCTATAGTGGCCTTTTTCCCAGGCAGCCCTTCTGCTCCAGCTGACCCCCTGGCAGCTCACGTGTCATTGTTATAGTTCTGACTCCTAGGCACTCTCATAAAATTTCTGGAAAGCATTCTAATTGGATCAACTTGGGCCTTGCTTCCAACCCTGTGACAATCTTTATGGAGACAAGAGGATGCAATTATGTTGATTAGCCACTTCAGGGATACATGCTTCTCTCATGGAGTGGATGCAGCCCCCACTCAGCCCCACATAGACTGAGGATAAGGAGACAGATGGTTCCAGGTGGAATTGTGGGATAATGTTTCCCAAAGAATTGAAATGAATACATGCAAAAACATCAGATTGTCTACTAACATGTAACTAGGCAAACAGGGTCAGGGGAGTTTCATGCAAATAATAGCATATGCTAAAGGTTTTATAATTTGAGCAGTAGGGGAAAGTAGTAAGGAATAAATAAAGGCCAGTAAAATTGATGCAGAGAGAAGGAAATGGAAAGAGCACATAACAAGATAACCTGGAAATTAAATATAGTTTATACTGTATAAAGATTTGTAGCTCATGTAAAGGAGACAAGAAATAATTGAAGGATTTTCAGAAGGTTGTATGGCATATACACCCTATATTGAGTATTTTGTTAACT
Organism: Nanger dama; assembly: GCA_917880005.1. NCBI lineage: Eukaryota > Metazoa > Chordata > Mammalia > Artiodactyla > Bovidae > Nanger > Nanger dama. Next base: position 15,827,394 of record CAKJTW010000027.1, on the reverse strand, counting down.
GGAATATTTCATGTCAAATTATATAACTATATTATAAAATAAGTGTGCTAACTTTAGAGATAAATTGATTTAATTTTTAGAAAGCAATTGACAAAAGTATCGCTCCTATTAATAAGAGTTCAGAATTGCTATGCAATTTATTTTAAATATAATTATCAGTGCAAAAATTTTGGCATATAACTGGAGATAATAAAATATGATTATATGTTAATAGGGACTTCCCTGGTAGCTCAGACGGTAAAGCGTTTGTCTACAATGCAGGACACCCAGGTTCGATCCCTGGGTAGGGAAGATCCCCTGGAGAAGAAAATGGCAATCCACTCCAGTACTATTGCCTGGAAAATCCCATGGACAGAGAAGCCTGGTAGGCTACAGTCCATGGGGTCACAAAGAGTTGGACACGACTGAGTGACTTCACTTCACTTCATATGTTAATAACATTGATCGTATGAACTTTCTCCCAGGTTTCTAAGAAAAATATCTATAAATGTATCCTTGGAGTAAGAAATATGTGTTTTGTTAAATTATTGACTCTATAGGAAGAATTTGTACTCATACGTTATGCCATTGCTATAAAGTAATTTTGATGTTAGTGGATCATATTATCCACAAACCATTCAGGAAGAAGCTAGCAATAACTGATGTGAAAAGAGCTGGAAAAACGCTGAGAGTCAAGGGAAAAACTTTTTTTCAGAAAATAACAAAGCTGTCTGACTTTTCTTTTCATGAGGAAATTCACATTGTAAGAAGAATTAAAATGCTTCAGTTTATTTAATATGCTGCAAGTTGAAGCTTAGGACTTTAATTATTCAACTAGAGATCCAATACAGTAGCTGCAATGTTTGCTCTATTTAATACAAATTTTCTTAAGAAGGTAACTTCTTTAACGTTTAGCATAGGTAATAATTAATAACATTTTCTAATTAAAATAATATTAACTTTTTCAGTTAAATTTTTACTCTCTGAAATCTTAATAACACAGTTTATAATCTGTGTGAAAATTCATAAGTGACCCAGCGGATAGTTGAAACTTGTAAACAACAGATGTTCCACTGCATCCAGCCACATCATTAGCCAAAAATACATGAATTTAAAAAGAAAGCACCTTAGTGCTTAAACAAGTTTTATTGTGAATAAAAGCTTTTATCTAATAACTCAAAATGGGGATGATAATTTATCATACTATCTTTAATTGTCATACTTTCCATAAATTATCTAATATGGTCTTGATAGGTAAAAGTCCTTCCAAGTTAATTTTCTGATTTTCAGAATCTGTAGGATATATTTGGCTTATACTCTGAGGTACTCATTAATACTTTTCATCTAATATTTCTGGTTGCCCCATCTCTGGGCAAGTATTTCATTGCACTTTTCTGTTCCTTTTGGGAATTAGTGGGGCTGTGTGAAACTGAAGTTCCAATAATTTGGCCATGTGATGCAAAGAACTGACTTACTGGAAAAGACTCTGAGGCTGGGAAAGATTGAAGGCAGGAGAAGGGGACAACAGAGGATGAGATGGTTGGATGGCATCATTGACTCAAAGGACATGAGTTTGAGCAAACTCCAGGAGATAGTGAAGGACAGGGAAGCCTGGCATGCTGCAGTCCATGGGGTCGCAAAGTCGGACATGACTGAGCAACTGATCTGAACTGGGTTGTGTGACTGTTATGTCAATACACTGTGAACTGACCACAGTGTTTAAACACCCACTGATGTGAGCCCTTCAACATCCCCTGATTTTCCTGGTGTGACAATCCGTAATGGCTCTTCATTGACTGAGTCCTCTTGTTGGGCTGGACTCCAGTCACAGGATGGTTGGTCTCCCAACTATATTTAATTGAGGTTTCTGTTTCTTTTTACCATGTGAACAGTAAATAATGAAGAAATTCACATGGTCAGGGACTTAGTGGCCTGAAAAGAAAACTGTTTCTCAAGTCTAAAAAGCGAGCAGCAAAATTATAAATGAATGCTTTGAGTGACAACAGCCAATTGAAATTTAGTCCTGCAGCAAGGACGGTGTATGCTGTCCAATGAAATGTGGCTGAGGAGGGTAATGAAAAAGGAAAAACCTCAGCAAAGAGCATTGGCAGGAGGATTCTTTACCACTGAACCACCTGGGAAGCCCTCAAGTACAAAGGCAAAACATCCAATGGAACCAGGTATGTTTGAAAATTTAGAAAATATAAGTTTTTATAAATATAATATGGTACCTAGAGTTTCTATTGTATAGAGCCATGGTGAGGGAGACTGGGACTTTACTCCATCCTAAGACACATATATAGCTCTACACTGAGACCTTTGCATATTTTCAGTAGGTTCAGTTTTGCTGTCAAAGAATTTTTGTTTCCAGACTTCTGTGAGTTTCAGCACTATGGATAAAAGATGTGGACATACAGTTTTCTGGAGAATAGCAGTGACTAAAACTTGGACCCAGGACGATGTGGGTGAAAATGCAAAGCGAAAATGCAAAAACCTAGATTTTTCAGGAATTCTAGCAGGTATGACTGCAGCTATTTAGCACACACACAGGTTGTTATTAAGGGCTTCCCAGATGGAGCTAGTGGTAAAGAACCTGCCTTTCAATGCGGAAGACATAAGAAATCTGGTTAGATCCTTGGGTTGAGAAGATCCTCTGGAGGAGGACATTGCAAACCACTCCAGTATTCTTGCCTGGAGCATCCCACAGACAGAGCTTCCCTGGAAGGCTAAAGTCCATAGGGTTGTAAAGAGTCAGACACTACTGACCAGCTTAGCACCCACACAACAGGTGCAAGAATAAACCAAGTATTTGATCTTTTAAAACACTATTCCTTAGCCTAGTGCAATTAAGGGTGACAGGACCAAGGTGGAGATTGTAATTCCATGGTTCCAAGAGAGATCTGTTCTCCTCTGCGGAGGGAAAAAAAATGTAGAGCTCCTTCCATTAATGTAATTATGGTCATCTGTTATTCAGTTGCTCAGTCCTGTCTAACTTTTTGAGGCCCCATGGACTGCAGCATGCCAGGCTTCCCTGTCCTTCACCATCTCTCAGAACTTGCTCAAACTCATGTATATTGAGTTGGTGATACCATCAAACCATCTCATCCTTTATCATTCCCTTCTCCTCCTACTTTCAATCTTTCCAAGATGAGGGTCTTTTCTAATGGGTTGGCTCTTCACATCAGCTGGCAAAAGTACTGGAGTTTCACCTTCAGCATCAATCCTTTCAGTGAGTATTCAGGGTTGATTTCCTTTAGGATTGACTGGTTTGGTCTCTTCGCAGTCCAAGGGACTCTCAAGAGTCTTCTTCAGCACCACAGTTCAAAAGCATCAATTCTTTGGCGCTCAGCCTTCATTATGGTCCAGCTCTCACATCCGTATATGACTATTGGGAACACCATAGCTTTGAATATATGGACTTTTGTTGGCAAAGTAATGTCTCTGCTTTTGACAAGCTGCCTAGTTTTGTCATAGCTTTTCCTTCAAGGTGCAAGTGTCTTTTAATTTCATGGCTGCAGGCACCATCTGCAGTGATTTTGGAGCCCAAGAAAATAAAGTCTCTCACTGTTTCCATTGTTTCCCCATCTATTTGCCATGAATTGTGATATTACAAAATCCTGTTGTGCTTTTTAAGTCCTGGCAATAATCTGGGTGAATTTTCCACACAATGTGAGGGCAAGAGTGAAAGAGGAAAATGAGGACAGTTGGGACTGGAGATTTCTTCTGTAGCCCCTCGTGTATACTGACAACAGACAAGGCTTGTACTTCATTGTCCCACAGGAGTTGAACTTCTAACACAGAAGAAAATGTTGCCTCTCTGTGGAATGTCACTGTGATGCATAGAATGTTTTGAGCTGAGAGTGGGCAAAATACCAACTTGCCTAGGAAAATCCATTAACCAGGGAGCGGCAGACAAAGCACCCAGCAGGCCAGGAGAAGCCCTAATGATGAGGGAATTCATGAGCAGTCTGGAATTAGAACAAGCAACCAATGTGTCTACTAAATCAAAAGAACACTTAAGGATATTCCCTTAGAACAAAAATATATGCCCTGCAACTCAAGTCATTAGTTTTTAATTTTAAAATAAATTAGTATACTGAAAGCATAGTAACTGAATAAAAATATTGACATGCAATACAGTTAAAGCAAATAAGTCAAATCATCAAAAGTAAAAATTTAAAAGGTGGAATTAATGAGAGATGAGTTCCACAAGGAAAGAAGGGAACAGATGATACAGTGGCAGTATATGGAAGGGAAAAAAAAAAAATCCCTGACAGATTTGGGTACATTTTGGATAGCCTCACTAATTTACCTAAATAGTGATGTGAAAGTGAAACACACACATATCCTGGAAATGTGTTATTTTTCTTAAAGGTGGCTCAGAAAATAAAGAATCTGCCTGCAATGCAGGGGATCTGGGTTTGATACCTGGGTCAGGAAGATTCCCTGGAAAAGGGCATGACAACCCATGCTGGTGTTCTTGCCTGGAGAATCCTCATGGACAGAGGAGTCTGGTGGGCTACAGTCCATGGGGTCCCAAAGGGTCAGACATGACTGAGAACTGACACTTTTTGCTTTTAACTTTCTCTAACATATTGGTAAACCAAGAATTTAGTTTTCAGAAATCCCTTCTATTCTTACATACAATTAGTGATCCAGAAGAGTTTTTGTTTATGTGCTTTATGCCTATTGAAATGTACTGCATTGAAAATTAAAATGAAGGATTTCAAAAATAATCTATTTACTAATTTACTTAAAAATAAAGTGATATATTTGGTACCTGTTCATATAGAATATTATATATATATACATATACACACACACACATATATATATGCATATATATTTCTAACAAGTTATTGAAAGGAGTGATATCTCATATTTTAGCAAATCTCTTTAATGTCTGGTTTATCCGAAGGCAGCTGATTTCATGTCTAATTCTGCATTCAGTCTGTTGTGATTCATTATTTTGATTGAAGCACATGATGAAATATGTCTTCAGAGATAAGAATTTGGAAAAGTGAGGGTGTTTTCAACCTTTTCAGATACTTGCTGACATTTTATTTTTGTAACTACACCAAAATTTGATGAGTGACAGTTTCTCAAAAGCTAGTGTAGAACCTAAGTCTGTATCAATAAAATTTTCACCCTCTATCACATTAGAGTTCACTGGTCTCTTGTATTTTGACTAACTTTTATTTATGCAGATTTGTAACATCATGAATTGATTGTCTAGAAAATACTGCCTAACTATGAATCTTCCAAATAGTCACCCACTTTATTATGCACTACCAAAATACATATACACACTAAAATCCATTTTTAAAAATGTTTTTGAGTATAGTGAAGCTGCCAGCTGTCACTGGGGACACAAGTTTTCCAAAATTCTGATTTTCCCCTGAAAGCTCAAATTTTATCATCATCAGTAAATACTGTCAGGTGTTTTCTCTTGCCAAATATTCATGTTTGAACAGCCATCATTTGTCTTGCAATCACTCTTTCTAGTGTTAATGGCATTCCATGAAAAAAGCATCCAATTCAGCTGACAGCACACACAATTACCTACCTATTTTTTGCTGTGGGTAACAATTATATCAGTATGTAGTAGAAATGCTTGATGCTTTGTTCCTATGTCTTTACACAGACTATTAAAGAGCTTTACTCACAAAGGTCAAATTTTGATAACATTAATAATTATTACTGTTTCCTCAATGACATTCTCAAGTGAAATAAGGGAATGAACTTTCCTGTGCATGTATGGCAGTGAGCAATAAAATGGTGACTTGTGAAGTTTTGTGCCAACACACTTAAACACCATCATTTAAGACAAGTGACATCTTAATGTTATTTTCAAAGTGATTTGACCTCAGGAACACCCTGAAAATGTCTTTGGGGTCCTCACTGGTTCATGAGCCACACTCCAAGAACCCCAGGTAAGAGACTTTCCATCCCTCCCTGATCCCACAGCAAAGCAGAGACGTTAAATAACACAGAATTTTACTCCTTTCCCACATACCAATGTGATCAATGTAATCTGGAAAGGGATCTCTATTTCTTGAGAGAAACCAGGAAGTCAGTTTCTGCCAAACTGAGGTTAACACCATCTTCAAGGAAGCTGTCTCCATTAGCGTGAGTGCCACCCTATCAAGTTTGCAGCTTTGGGAAGAGGAAAGAAACACTCACGGTCAACTGTTTTCTTTGTAAACCTGTAAAATGGAGGTTGCACAACTTTCTAACCATATTCCATGGACAGCAACTTGGTACAGCCTAGTTACTAGAAGAGCTGGAAAAGTATGTGCTAATGAAGCAAGCATATGGGCTTCCCATGCGGCTCAGTGGTGAAGAATCTGCCTATCAAGCAAGAGATGCACATTCAATCCCTGAATCAAGAAGATCCCTGGAGAGGGAAATGGCTACCCACTCCAGTATTCTTGCCTGGAGAATCCCGTGGACAGAGGGCCCTGGTGGGCTACAGTCCATAGAGTCGCAAAGAGTTGGACACGACTTAGCAACTAGACAACATCAATAGCAAGCAGGCATATGCCCTGGAAAGAGGGAAGGATGGGGTTTGTGTGTGTGTGTGCTTTGGTGGAGGAAAGGAATATAGAGGCAATGTCTCATGATTTTTGAATTTCAAACACTTAAAAAAATAAGAAGCTTCCAATTAAATGGAGCAACTTATTTATATTTCAAAAAATTATATTAAATGTAGTATTTAAAAATTAGTTTAGTAGACTACTAGAGAAGAAGAACTACAGAATATTATTGGCTGACAACTTATCATTTACTTGTTAGTTGAAAGAAGAACTAAGGACTCCCAGTTTTGGTTACCTCATCTAAGAAAAATATTTTAGAAAATTCTCTAACAATTCTAAGTGACTCAGACAGTTTAAGAAGAGAGAAAATGAAAGAAGAATAAGTAGTGTCTGGTGGCATTTTATATCTGATTAAAGCAATGATAGTGTGCTTGGAATTTTGTGCTATCAAGTCTAAGCAATATTTGTGATATGGAGTATACTTATAAAAAGGGAAAAATAAAACTAAATTACTAGAAATAGCACAACAACATTTTAGGAAAAAATGGAACAGGTGAGCTGGAGCAAGGGAAAATTAATATATTCTTTTAAGGTTGAAATTAAATAAGGTAATGTGCAATGATAAAATGCAATTTTCTTGGAGGACATATTCCTCATAAAACTGTAAGTACTAGAGCATTTAGCATTCCAAACATAAAGCTCAATCAATTAGAAATGCAGGAGAAGTTGATAAAAATAGATTGATACTCAGAGAATGGAATATATCTTTTTCAGAAATAGAAAAATCTATTAGAAATTAATAAATGAGAACATATATGAATTGAATACTGCAATAAACTCCACTCAAACATGAATATCTGATTTTGCATTCTATGAATATTGAATACATGTATATTTTATTAGTGTCCAAGGGACACTTATGAAATTAATCATGCATATGGCTATAAGTTTTCAATCTTTTTAAAAAATGAATATTCAAAGGCTACAACCATGGTCATAATTTAATTCTTAGAAATAAATTGTAAACATACAGTATAAAAAGGTGAACTGCTTTAATATAAGAAGCACAGTTATCAATAATGATATGAATTGAAAAAATACTCCTGAAATTGCAATCTTTAGGAAAGTAAATAAAAGGAAATATAAGGAATAACAAAACTGATGACAGACTGCTTGAAAACACTTTAAAAGACTTTATATTTAAAATTGACTATAAATAACTGGAGTAAATCCTCATCTTGTGTTAATCAACTTTGCTGCACTAACAAATAAACCTGTCATCTTGGTGGCCTATGACATCTAAGATTTCTTTCTTGTTGATATCCTCAGAGGGCTGTGTTGGTTGAAACTTCTCCAGGCTACGTGGACTGAGACTGGGGACTCAGGCTGAGGTTTCAGTAACCGCATGGAGGATGTCATTTTCATGACCCAGGGAGAAGAAACAAGCACACAACTGCATTTAAAACATTTGCTTGCACTTTGCCACTCAGATGTTCTTTGCCAAACAAATCACATGTGGCCAGTGATGCACATTACTTATTTGGAGGCACTGAAATTCACTAGATAAGTGCAGGGCAATATCATCCTCTTATAGTGATAGGAAAGGAAAAAATGGTTTTGAAGAACAAGATAATCTTCAATGTATCTTACATACAAAAACTCAAGTTAAAACAAAAGTAACCAGGGAGAGTGCACTAAAAATTAAAATGAACATATAATAATATTATGTTAGAAATGAGAAAAATACACAGCCACGGGTACAGAAGCAGTTGATTCAATCATGATAATATAATTCACTACATGTAAATTTATGGAAACAAATTTTAAAACTTATTAAATAATGACCTAGCCCAGCAAAAATTACCAAATGATTGTTAAAGAAGGACATAAGGCTTTACTAAACTAATTACTAGATAAATTAGTGTTAACTTAAAATAATGATTTCATAGTAGAGATCTATCTAATCTTTAAAAGAGAAATGTGAGTTATCTATGCCTAGAGACATTTCATTTCACAGTGATTAAAGAACTTTATGTCAAAAGTTTATAGCACTAAATGGGAAATCACTAAATGGGAAATAAATAATGGAAGATCATTTTCACTATAGATATATAACCAAATTTTATTGAAACATGTATACTATCTTGTAAGAATGAAGTGCCAGTCTATGTTCAATACAGGATGCAGGACGCATGGGGCTGGTGCACAGGATGATTCAGGGAGAGGATGTGGGGTGGGAGGTGGGAGGGGGCTTTGGCATTGGGAGATCGTGGACACCTGTGGCTGATTCATGTCAATGTATGGCAAAACAAATACAGTATTGTAATGTAGAATAAAGTATTAAAAAAATTAAATAATAAAAACCCTCTTCTAACAACACAAGAGAAGACACATGGACATCACTAGATGGTCAATACTGAAATCAGATTGATTATATTCCTTGCAGCCAAAGATGGAGAAACTCTATGCAGTCAGAAAAAACAACATCAGGAGCTAACTGTGGCTCAGATTGTGAACTCCTTATTGCAAAATTCAGACCTAAATTGAAGACAGTAGGGAAAACCAGTAGACCATTCAGGTAGGACCTAAATCAAAACCTTAAAATTATACAGTAGAAGTGACAAATAGATTCAAGGGTTTATATCTGATAGAGTGCCCTAAAAACTATGGACAGAGGCTCCTAACATTGTACAGGAGGCAGTGATCAAAACCATTACCAAGGGGAAAAAAAAAAAAGCAAAAAGGCAAATGGTTGTCTAAGGAGGCCTTACAAATAACTGAGAAAAGAAGAGAGTTGAAAGGGAAGAGAAAAGGAAAGATATACTCATTTGAATGCAGTTTCAAAGAATGGCAAGGAAGATAAGAAAGCCTTCCTAAGTGATCAATACAAAGACCTAGTGGAAAAAAGAAAAAAAAAAAAAAGAAGAAGAACAGAATGGGAAAGACTAGAGAACTCTTCAAGAAAATTAGAGAGACCAAGGAACTTTTCATGCAAAGATGGGCACAATAAAAGTCAGAAACGGTATGGACCTAACAGAAGCAGAAGATACTAAAAAGAGGTGTCAAGAATATACAGGAAAATTATTAAAAAAAAAAAAAAGATCTTAATGACCTAGATCACTCACCTATAGCCAGACAGCTTGGAGTACAAAGTCCAGTGGGCCTTAGGAAGCATTGCTTCAAACAAAGCTAGTGGAGGCGATGGAATTTCAGCTGATGGATTCCAAACCAAAGAGATGATGCTATGAAAGTGCTGCACTCAATTTGTCAGCAAATTTGGAAAACTCAGCACTGGCCTCAGGACTAGAAAAGATCAGTTTTCATTCTAATCCCAAAGAATGTTCAAACTACTGCAGTTACACTCATTTCTCATGTGAGCAAAGTAATGTTCAAAACTCTCCAAGCTTGGCTTAAATAATACATGAACCAAGGATTTCCAGATGTTCAAGCTGGATTTATAAGAGTAAGCAGAACCAGAAATCAAATTTTGAACATCTGTTGGATCATAGAAAAAGCAAGAGAATTACATAAAAAATCTACTTCTGCTTCAATGACTAGGATAACTCTTTGATGGTGTGAATCACAGCAAACTGTGGAAAATTCTTCAAGAGATGGGAATGCTAGACCATCTTACCTACCTTCTGTGAAACCTGTATGAAGGTCAAGAAGCAACAGTTAAAACCAGACATAAAACAATGTACTGGTTCAAAGTTGGGAAAGGAGTACATCAAGGCTATATATTGTCACCCTGCTTATTTAACTTATATGCAGAGTACATCATGCAATATGCCAAGCTGAGTGAAGCACAAGCTGGAATCAAGATTTCTGGGAGAAATGCCAATAATCTAAAACATGCAGGCCACACCACCCTTATGGCAGAAAGCAAAAAGAACAAAAGAGCCTATTGGTGAAAGTGAAAGAAGAAAGAGAAAAAGCTGTCTTAAAACTCAGCATTCAAAATTCTAACATCATGGCATCTGGTTCTGTCACTTCATGGCAAATAGATGGGGAAACAATAGAAAGAGTGAGAGACTTTATTTTCTTAGGCTACAAAATAACTGCAGATGCTGACTGCAATCATGAAATTAAAAGATGCTTGCTGCTTGGCAGAAAAGCAATGACAAGCCTAGATGGTGTATTAAGAAGCAGAGACATTATTTGCCAACAAAAGTCCATATCAGTTCAGTTCAGTTCATTTCAGTCACTCCGTCATATCTGACTCTTTGCAATCTCATGGATTCCAGCATACCAGGCTTTCCATCCATCACCAACACTCAGAGCTTGCTCAAACTCATGTCCATTGAGTTGGTGATGCCATCCAACCATCTCATCCTCTGTTATTCCCTTCTCCTCCTGCTTTCAATCTTTCCCAGCATCAGGGTTTTCTTAATGAGTCAGTTATTCACATCAGGTGGCCAAATTATTGGAGCTTCAGCTTCAGCATCAGTCCTTCCAATGAATATTCAGAGTTGATTTCCTTTATGATTGACTGCTTTGATCTCCTTGCGGTCCAAGGCAATCTCAAGAGTCTTCTCCAACACCACAATTCAAAAGCCTCTGTTCTTTGGTGCTCAGCTTTCTTTATTGCTCAAGTCTCACTTCCATACATAATTACTTGAAAAACCATAGCTTTGAGTAGATGGACTTTTGTTGGCAAAATAATGTCTCTGCTTTTTAATATGCTAAGTTTTTCATAGCTCTTGTTCTAAGGAGAAAGTGTCTTAATTTTAATGGCTGCAGTCAGCATCAGCAGTGATTTTGAAGCCCAAGAAAATAAAGTCTGTCACTGTTTCCATTGTTTCCCCATCTATTTGACATGAAGCGGTGGGACCAGATGTCATGATCTTAGTTATTTGAATGTTGAGTATTAAGCCAGCATTTTCACTCTTCTCTTTCACTTTCATCAAAAGGCTCTTGATGAAAGGTCCATATAGATAAAGCTATGGTTTTTCCAGCTATCATGTATGGGTGTGAGAGTTGAACCACGAAAAAGCTGAGCACTAAAGAATTTATGCTTTTGAACTGTGGTGTAGGAGAAGACTCTTGAGAGTACTTTGGACTGCAAGCAGATCAAACCAGTCAATCCTAAAGGAAATCAGTCCTGAAAATTTGAATGACTGATGCTGAAGCTGAAGCTACAATACTTTGGCAACCTGATGTCAGGAGCTGACTCACTGGAAAAGAGCCTGATGTTAGGAAAGATTGAAGGAAAGAGGAGAAAGAGACAACAGAGTATGAAATGGTTGAATGACATCACCAACTCAATGGACGTGAATTTGGGCAAACTCCAGGAGATGGTGAAGGACAGGGAAGCCTGGTATGCTGCAATCCATGGGGTCACAAAGAGTCAGACATGACTGAGTAACTGATGAACAAGGGTTAGGTAGAGTGTCAGAATATTTACGATCTGGTTTTTCTTTTTAATGGAAGGATAGAGTTGTATTAAAAATATTATCAAAATTAATTATACATAATGAAATAAAAATCATAGTGCATACTAATAAGTGCTTCAAAGGTGATTGCAGTATCCAGGAACCTGTCTCCAAACAGGCCTATGTAGCATAGAGACAGAAAAAACTTCAAAGCAGCAAAATTCAGCTCCTTTTATAACAGTAATGCTTCATTATATGCTCAGTCACTTCAGGCTTGTCCTACTCTTTCTGATCCCATGGGCTGTAGCCCACCTGGCTTCTCTGTCCACTGAATTCTCCAGTCAATAATACTGGAGTGGGTTGCCATGCCCTCCTCCAGGGGATCTTCCCGACCCAGGGATCCAGGGATCGAACTCTTGGCATGTCCTGTGTCTTCTGCATTGCAGGCGGAATTTTTACCACTGGGCAACCCAGGAAGTGCCTCTCCAAATCTCACTGGCTTCCACAGCCACATTTTTTTCTTATACTGTGATGGTTGGTTTTACCTTTTAACTTGACTAAACTGTGATTGCTTCATCAACATTAGCCCAGATTTGCTGTGATGGTATTTGTACCTGAGATCAATATGATCAACATTTGTAATCAGTCAGCAGCAAGTATAGCAGATTATGTTTCATCATGCAGGTAGCCTTATCCAATCATTTTAAGGCTTTAAGTGTAAAGACAGAGATTTCTCAAAACTGCCATAGAAATCCTGCCTGAGTGTCTAGTCTGCTGGTCCTCACTATAAATTTCAGACTTGTGAGCATTTTAAAAAGTCATGATTCTCTACAATAAACTTTCTTTCTTTGTCTCTATCTTTCTGTTTCTCCTCTAGATGTCCTACATAAAGACAAATGTATATATACCTGTGGGGTTCTCAGGTGGTTCAGTGATAATTTGCTTGTAAGCAGGAGATGCAGGAGACACAAGCTCTGTCCCTGGGTCGGGAAGATGCTGTGGAGCAGGAAATGGCAGCCCACTGTAGTAATCTTGGAAATCTCACAGACAGAGGAGCCTGGAGGGCTCCAGTCCAGGGGGTCAAAAAGAGTCAGACACGTCTAAGCATGTAGACATGAATTCATAGACTATCTTATGTAGCATATATATGGATTTACATATTTATACACATATACATCAAGTATATCTGAGCTATGTATATATAAAATATGTCTAGAATATCTATCTATACCTCACTGGTTCTGCTTCCCTTGGGTTCAGATTTATCACACATGAATTCACCCAGGCCCAACTTGAAGAGACACTGGATGATTCTTACCAGTCTGCCAAAAGACAAGTCACAAAACTCTACACCATCCCATTTAAAACTTTTACTTGAATTGCATCTCATCACGTCTCTGCCCAAAGCACATCTTTGGCCAAAGCAGAATCAGAGGATGGGCAAGTTTACATCATCACATGGAAGAGGGAGGGATTTTTGTTGTTATTGCTTTAGAAAAGCCTATATGACAGTGCCAGAATTCAAATATCATTTTCTGTGTAAATGAAGGCAAATAATAATTCCTTATATCACAATTATTTATGATAAGCTGGGATATGTTGAATAAAATAAGATGGTAAAATAAAATAAGTGGTTTAAAAAACTTTCAAAAATAATACATAAAATCACTAAGTTTTGCTACGTTAATTTGCTTTTGGAGAAATCCATTTTCTGATTAATTATACTAAAAAGCAGTAATTGTTAACATTTGGCTAGGTGATTGAAACATATAAATAAGCATAAATTATAATTTTTGAATTGAAAATGATCAGCTTGTATGAAATGTAAAAATTATTCCCTTTACAAAATTATAAGCAACCTTTAAAATATTTAGAATTAAATTCAATAGTAAAGGTCTGGACTTAAGAATAGGAAAAAAGTATTGAATCTTAACAGAAGATCAGAACAAGTAAATGTCTATACCATAATTTTGGAAGGTAAACTTTAATATATATAAAATATTCAGTGATAAGTAACAAATTAGTAATAATAAATTTATTAAATACTATTTTACTTAGCACCTCAAAATTTAACTTAATTAACAATTTCAATTTTTCGTGGTCAACATGTATTGGGAAATTGTCAAAAATGCATTAGAATAAAATATGATGAAAATATTTGCTTAACTAGATAATAAATTTTACATAAGGGCTATAATATTAATATTGCACAAATATCTTTAGGGTAGAATATTCAATTAATATTTTATTAGTATCTATTTTCCTTTCCTATTGCCTTGTAGCTTTTGGAACAAATGGAAAGTTGAATATTAACAGTGCAAGTTAATTCCTCCTGGCTCTGTTTAACCAGGTCTTCAAGAAAAATGAGCAAGGAAAAGAAGTGCAAGAAAGAAAAGGGATAAGATTTACAAATGAAATGTGTTTTTCAATGAGGAAAGCACAGTATGAAGATATTCATATAGGTAATTTTTGTAAAATAAAAAATTTCAAGGAGTCTATGCATTCATAAAATTAGTTGTATTTTATATATGTGAGTAATAAGCAAAGATGCACAATGTGGAAGGATTTTGGTCCTGTTGGTTGTTTTGATGGAGAAAGAGGTGATGGAATTAAGTGAACACAAGAGTAACAACAGAACCTCTAATATTCCAGTAAAGTAGGTGGTGCCAAAGCCTCCTTAATCCATCATTTGCAGAAGTGAAGACATGAAGACACTCCAAAAGGCAGGCAGGCGTTATCTATTAATACTTTGGAGTTTATTTCTTTCTCTCTGTCTAAGGGTCAATTTGAACAGAACTTCTGAGGAAATCTGGTCCTCACTTAAGCACACTTACCAAATCCATGGACAGAGGAACCTAGCAGGCTACAGTCTATGAGGGGGTGGGGACATCACATGAGTCAAACATGCCTTAGCAACTAAACCACCACCACCCCCAAAACCAGGAGAAAATGAACAGAAAAAAAAAAAAAATCCTCTTCTCAGATTCCTCCTAAGACTTACTCAGCTTTAGCTTCCATATCAACAAATTTCATTCAATTCTAGTCTGTTACATTCATTCTCATAGTGTGTAAGATGAGCTCACTATACTCCAGCCAACATGTTAAACACAGGGGAGAGAATGTTGAACAAAGCAAGCACAATACCTGCCATTTCTGCATAATTCATAACATAGAGTGATAGCAATCAAACAAATACAATAAACTTAAGAAGACTCTAACAGTGCAAATGCACAGTGCTCAGAAACACATATAGGAGTGCATATTTTAAGTGGGTCAGTGAGACATTCCCAGAAAGAGTAGGTCAGATCTGAGACCTAAATAATAAATATCTATACTCTGGGTATCAAACATGATTCCACAAATATTTTCATAGACACATACCATACTTAGGCATTTTCCTCTTTGTTCTAGAATGAGAAATACATTGATTCCATGCCATGGAAAACATACAGTATAACAGTAAATTAAAGAAAGGTCCATCTAGTCAAGGCTATGGTTTTCTGGTGGTCATGTATGAATGTGAGAGTTGGACTATAAAGAAAGCTGAGTGCTGAAGAACTGATGCTTTTGAACTATGGTGCTGGAGAAGACTCTTGAGAGTCCCTTGGACTGCAAGGAGATACAACCAGTCCAGTCTACAGGAGATCAGTCCTGGGTGTTCATTGGAAGGACTGATGTTGAAGCTGAAACTCCAATACTTTGGGCACCTGATGCAAAGAACTGACTCATTTGAAAAGACTCTGATGCTGGGAAAGATTGAGAGCACGAGGAGAAGGGGACGACAGAGGATGAGATGGTTGAATGGCATTACCGACTCGATGGACATGGGTTTGGGTGGACTCTGGGAGTTGGTGATGGACAGGGAGGCCTGGCATACTGTGATTCATGGGGTTGCAAAGAGTCGGACATGATTGAGTGACTGAACTGAACTGAACTGAAGGTGAAGTCAGGATTCTCATTGCAGAGAAAGACTACTGTAAAGGACAATAGATAGATCTTTCAAACACTTTGCTTTTCCTTGATTACAAGAATCAAGTAAAGGTGTGTTGTTAAAACAAGAGAACATCATAAGTACAAATTCTTACTTACTGAGAGGAAAATGGAGAGAATTCTAATATGAAGCAGAAATAAAAGGCTCTATTAATAATAAAAATGTAATAGACACATCAAAATATTTAGATGTATTAATAATTAACATCTCAGAAACCCTATGGGACACAATATGTTAGAAAAAAATCAAAATCCAATAGTAGAATGTAAAGCTGGGCCAAAAGCACTAAAAGAGAAGAATTAATATTACAGAACCATTAAGTTGAGTTTGAACTCAGAGCTCAATACCTCTAAGCAGAAGTATAGGACAAAGAAGAAAATAATGAAACAGGTAATTGTAAGTACAAACATGGAATGAGAGCTCCAACAAGAGAGGGTAGACAGACAGGACTGGAAAATAATCACCCACTTTATGGAAGAATATGTAGACACCTGACTTTCCAGATGAAAAGATTCACTGATATAAGAGGAAATATCCTCAGTTCAGTTCAGTCGCTCAGTCATGTCTGACTCTTCGGGACCCCATGAATCGCAGCACGCCAGGCCTCCCTGTTCATCACCATCTCCCGGAGTTCACTCAGACTCACGTTCATGGAGTCCGTGATGCCATCCAGCCATCTCATCCTCTGTCGCCCCCTTCTCCTCCTTCTCCCAATCCTTCCCAGCATCAGACTCTTTTCCAATGAGTCAACGCTTTTCATGAGGTGGCCAAAGTACTGGAGTTTCAGCTTGAGCATCATTCCTTCCAAAGAAATCCCAGGGCTGATCTCCTTCACAATGGACTGGTTGGATCTCCTTGCAGTCCAAGGGAGTCTCAAGAGTCTTCTCCAACACCACAGTTCAAAAGCATCAATTCTTCAGCGCTCAGCCTTCTTCACAGTCCAACTCTCACATCCATACATGACCACATGTAAAACCATAGCCTTGACTAGACGGAACTTAGTCGGCAAAGTAATGTCTCTGCTTTTGAATATACTGTCTAGGTTGGTCATAACTTTTTTCCAAGGATTAAGCGTCTTTTAATTTCATGGCTGCAGTCACCATCTGCAGTGATTATGGAGCCCCCAAAATAAAGTCTTACACTGTTTCCACTGTTTCCCCATCTATTTCCCATGAAGTGATGGGATCGGATGCCATGATCTTTGTTTTCTGAATGTTGAGCTTTAAACCAACATTTTCCGCTTTCCTCTTTCACTTTCAACAAGAGGCTCTTTACTTCTTCTTCACTTTCTGCCATAAGGGTGGTATCATCTGCATATCTGGGGTTATTGTTATTTCTCCCGGCAATCTTGATTCCAGCTTGTGTTTCTTCTAGTCCAGCATTTCTCATGATGTACTCTGCATATAAGTTAAATAAACAGGGTGACAGTATACAGCCTTGACGTACTCCTTTTCCTATTTGAAACCAGTCTGTTGTTCCATGTCCAGTTCTAACTGTTGCTTCCTGCCCTGCATACAGATTTCTCAAGAGGCAGGTTAGGTAGTCTGGTATTCCCATCTCTTTCAGAATTTTCCACAGTTTATTGTGATCCATACAGTCAAAGGCTTTGGCATAGTCAATAAAGCAGAAGTAGATGTTTTTCTAGAACTCTCTTGCTTTGTCCATGATCCAGCAGATGTTGGCAATTTGATATCTGGTTCCTCCTCCTTTTCTAAAACCAAATTGAACATCAGGGAGTTCATGGTTCACGTATTACTGAAGCCTTGCTGAAGCCTGGCTTGGAGAATTTTGAGCATTACTTTACTAGCATGTGAGATGAGTGCAATTGTGCGGTAGTCTGAGCATTCTTTGGCATTGCCTTTCTTTGGGATTGGAATGAAAACTGACCTTTTCCAGTCCTGTGGCCACTGCTGAGTTTTCTAAATTTGCTGGCATATTGAGTGCAGCACTTTCACAGCATCATCTTTCAGGATTTGAAACAGCACCACTGGAATTCCATCACCTCCACTAGTTTTGTTCGTAGTGATGCTTTCTAAGGCCCACTTGACTTCACATTCCAAGATGTCTGGCTGTAGATTAGTGATCACATCATCATGATTATCTGGGTCATGAAGATCTTTTTGTAGAGTTCTTCCATGTATTCTTGTCACCTCTTCTTAATATCTTCTGCTTCTGTTAGGTCCAGACCATTTCTGTCCTTTATCGAGCCCATCTTTGCATGAAATGTTCCCTTGGTATTTCTAATTTTCTTGAAGAGATCTCTAGTCTTTCCCATTCTGTTCTTTTCCTCTATTTCTTTGCATTGATTACTGAAGAAGGCTTTCTTATCTCTTCCTGCTATTCTTTGGAACTCTGCATTCAGATGCTTATATCTTTCCTTTTCTCCTTTGCTTTTTGCCTCTCTTCTTTTCACAGCTATTTGTAAGGCCTCCCCAGACAGCCATTTTGCTTTATAGTTATATAAATAAATACTCTGAGTTTTGAAATCCAGAAAGAGAATCCTGGATCATTTAAGTAAAAACAGCATGTGCATGCTAAATCATTTCAGTCATGTCTGACTCTTTATGACCCTATAGACTGTAGCTTACCAGGCTTCACTGTTCATGGGATTCTCCCGGGAAGAAAACTGGAGTGAGTTGCCATTCCCTTCTCCAGGGTATCTTCCTGACCCAAGGATTGAACCTGCTTCCTTAGCTCTGCATTGACAGGCAGGTTCTTTACCACTAGCACCACCTGGGAAGCCAGCATAGACACAGACAATTACAATTATACATCTTAGCAATGTGGGTATGTGCTTAGTCACTCAGTCATGGCTAATTCTTTGCAACCCCTGGACTGTAGTCTGCCAGGCTCCTCTGTTCATGAGATTCTCCAGGCAAGAATACTGGAGTGAGTTACCATTTCCTCCTCCGGGGGTCTTCCAGACCCAGGGATCAAATCTGGTTTTCTTGCATCTCCTGCATTGCAAGCGGGATCTTTACCACTGAACCATCAGGGAATATGGAAAGAGTAGTTACAATGTTTCCAGTTTCTCAGTTATGAGAAGCATACAGTAGCAGGAACCAACTGATACCATTCTGAAGATAATTAAAACAGCTATCAACTCAAGAAGCGGAAGATACATGTATCCTTACAGCTGATTCTCATTGCTGTATAGGCAGAAACCAACAGAGCATTGTAAAGTAACTATCCTACAATTAAAAATAAAGACTCTTGTCAACAAGACTACAAGCAATTACCATTGGCCTCAAATACACCCCTTCCCCTGCTCCCAGGGTCTGTCAGTCACCATAGTAAGTTCCAGGAATACCAACAGGCTTAGTTCACAAAATGAAGATTAGTCTCAGGCCAGTTTCTAAAGAACATCTGGCTGATCTTTGGTGTATTGCCAGTAATTACAGGGAACATAAAATGAGCCAACAAGCAACTCCCACCTCTTGTGGAAACAGTCCATGGTCACTCACTTGCTCTATATACTAAAATATAACCCAAAATATTATTCAAGGAGATCAAACTAGTCAGTCCTAAAGGAAATCAACTCTGAATATTCAATGGAAGGACTGATGCTGAAACTGCAGCTCCAATGCTTTGACCACCTGATGTGAACAGCTGACTCATTATAAAAGATTGATGCTGGTAAAGATTGAAGGCAGGAGAAGAAGGGGACTACAGAGGATGAGATAGTTGAATGATATCACTAACTCAATGGGTATGAGTTTAAGCAAACTCTGGGAGACGGTAGGGGGCAGGGAAGCCCACATGTTGCAGTCCATGGGGTTGAAAAGACTGTGTGACATGACTGAGCGGGTGAGCAACAACATCAGCCCAAAGGGGCACAGGTCATTTTGGTTGGGGATTTGTTCTTAAAATTGGTTTTATCCGATGTGGTAGGTTTGAGAGGAGAATGTGGAAACGCTTCTTTTGCCACAGAGAGTATGGGCTACCTTTTTGCAGGAGTTATAAGTCTGCCATAGGCTCCCCTGGTGGCTTCGGGGTGAAGAATCTGCCTATCAGTGCAAGGGACTTGGGTTCGGTCTCTGGGATGGGAAAACCCCTGGAAGAGGAAATGGTAACCCACTCCAGTATTCTTCCCTGGGAGATCCCATGGAGAGAGGAGCCTGGTGAACGACAGTCTATGAAGTCACAAAAGAGATGAATGTGACTTAAGCATTAAACCACAACAAGGTGTCTGCCTGACAACCGTGGCTTTGCATCAGAGCACTTTGTGCTCAGCCTATGAGGGTGACAGTTGCCCTGTTCAGTGTGTTGATAATTCAGTGAGGGAGTGTAGCAAAATGGGCAGCACAAACTTGATCAGGATCTCGGTTCCTGCCTTTGACCCCAGAGAGGGGCATTTGAAACTGCTGGTCCATAGGCTTCCCAGTAGCAGACCAGATGGCTGAGACACTCACCACAGCCCGAGCGTTAGTGATATGACCTGACAGGTCCTTCGGAGTGTTTTCTAAGGCCAAGAAAATGACTGTTAATTGATCCCTTTGTGCTGCTGACTGACCCTTAGAACATTTGTCCTTCCAAAGTCTTCCCTGGGGCTGGATTGCTAATACCACCCAAATGACAACAGCAACTTTTGCCTTAACCAAGCCGTCAGCCTACCAAGCCCAGACAGTTAGAAGAATCTCTATAAATAAAGGTCCTCATGGAAATAATGATTTTGATTCAAAAGTGGAGTGAGGGATAAAGCTTCCCCAAAGATGAAACTGCCACTTTTTCTTTCCTCCCCTTTGGCCATCAGCATAGCACGAGCTGATGCTGGTCCAGGTGTTGTTGCTGATCTGGAAATGGAATACAGAATTTCCATTTCCCACAGAGGCTGATCATCACCTTTCCCTGTTAATTTTTGAATTCCAAGAGTTAACTCCTACATCATATTAATGAGTCAGGGGATCAGAATAAAGCAGCTTTATTTATTTATTTATTTATTTTTAAAGTAACATACTTGGGAGCTGAATCAGGCAGATGTCCTTCTTCTACTGAAAAATAGCTTTTCAGTTTCAGCAGTAATTGTATCTTTTAAAATAATTTAATTGAAGTATAATTGCTTTACAATGTGGTGTTAGTTTCTGCAGTGCAACAATGTGAATCAGTTACATGTACATATATGCCCTCCCTCAAAGACCTCCTTTTCACCCCGCCTCCCACCCCTCCTACCCCTCTAGGTCATCAGAGAGCTCCGAGCTGAGCTCCCAGTGATATATTTGCTAACTTCCCACTGTCTTGGAGAAGGCAATGGCAACCCACTCCAGCACTCTTGCTTGGAAAATCCCATGGGCGGAGGAGCCTGGGGGGCTGCAGTCCATGGGATCGCGAAGAGTTGGGCACGACTGAGCGACTTCACTTTCACTTCTCACTTTCATGCGCTGGAGAAGGAAATGGCAACCCGCTCCAGCGTTCTTGCCTGGAGAATCCCAGACACGGGGGCGCCTGGTGGGCTGCCGTCTATGGGGTCTCACGGAGTCGGACACGACTGAAGCGACGCAGCAGCAGCGGCCACTAGTTTACATATAGGGAGCTGTGCTTCCTCCCCCAGTCGTGTCCAGCTCTTTGCAACCCCATTGACTGCAGCCCATCAGCCTCCTCAGTCCACAGGAGTTCTCCAAGGCAAGAATACTGGAGTGGGATGCCATTTCCTTCTCCAGGGGCTATTCCTGACCAGGCGATCAAACCCACGTCTCTTGTGTCTCCTGTGTTAGCAAGCAGAGTCTACCACTGGTCACCTGGGCTTCTCTCTCTCTCTTTTTAAAAATCTTATAATCAAACAATAATGGAATGTTCTGATATCTCATAAATAAAAGTCAACTGGAATCCATCAATATAACCTGAAGATAAATTCCTATATTTCGAGTGGATTAATTTGTATTAAGCCTTTTGATATATATCAGGAAATTATCTCCTGAAAAAAATCTTAACATAAGGGAGGACATTTTAGGCATATATGTGTGCACAAAATTTCAAAACACAGGGTTAGGAAATTGCATATATTGCTTGAAGAATCATTAATATTTTTAAAGATTAGATTATTAATGTACATTAAGGGTAAATTGTCTTATGTATATCATCTATCTTGCTGAATTCAAAATTTATAAAGGTAGACTCTAAACAATAAAGAAATCTAAAGTTACTAATTTGTTTTGGAATACTAGGAATTTTAGTATTTGAGCGTCAGAGATCAGTTATGTTCAATTGGTAGTCTCTAATCAGCACTCTAATCAGCACATTTTCAGCACTGTTTCCTGAGAGATGCCTCAAGTTATTAGTCATTGATTTATATGTTCTTATATATTGTAAAACATGTAATTTCCCACTGAAACATCCAATGAAATGATTGATTTAATCTATAATTAAAATGTATGCTCATATGTACACCTATGGTTAATTCATGTTGATATATGACAGAAATCAAACCAATATTGTAAAACAATCATCAATTAAAAAAAAATACTTTTTCAGCATAGGATCCCATCATTAACAGAATCATCAATATTTCAAAAATAGGCAGCCTACATCTAGACCTGCTTTCCCAGTGGCTCAGGGGTAAAGAATCTGCCAGCAGTGCAGGATAAAGTGCAGGAGACTTGGATTCGATCTTTGGAAAAATCCCCTGGAGGAGTTCATGGAAATCCATTCCATTATTCTTGTCTGGAGAATCCCGTGGACAGAGGAGCCGGGGCGGGGCGGGGGGTGGGGAGGGGAGGCCGCCTAGAGTCCCTAGGGTTGCAGAGTCGAACATGACTAAAGTGACTGAGCACGCACACATGCGCCTCTAGATCATCCAATTTGGATATTTGACTTATCTTTGAAATTCTACTTTTACTTGCTCAATTTCTCTTCAGAAATAAATATCTAATGACACTTCAGCAAAGAAATAAGCCCTGTGCATTTATTTGCCGTAGAGGTTAGTATAAATAGCCCCTGTTATACTGTAGCCTGTTACAAAACTAGCCAGATAGATAAGCTTGAGCAAGGTTCATTTCATGTTGTTTGGTAAGTATTTTGCACTCAATAAGTAAACTTAAATGTAGAAGCAAAAATGATAGCTGGCATGCACAGTGAAAACAGTCTTGTAAAATTTCAGCTTGCAGCTGATTTATTCACAGAAAGGCAGTGCGGATTTATCATTTCAGGGTATTTTCTGCTTTACATTATACCCCCAAACTAGCAAATTTTGTCAAACTTTCCAGTTCTCTTTATAGACTGTAAAATGATTGCAAACTGTGGGAATTTAATGAAAGAGGATTATGAAAATAAACATATCAATTTTAAATAAAACTTCAGTTGAACTGGATACTTTTCTAAGACACTTAGTAATCAAAAGCCCACAGTCACTGTCTTTATAGGCCTCCCTCTCCATCACCATCTCCCGGAGTTCACTCAGACTCACATTATCGAGTCGGTGATGCCATCCAGCCATCTCATTCTCTGTCGTCCCCTCTTCCTCCTGCCCCCAATCCCTCCCAGCATAGTTTAGTACAAAAATGTATGGATGTGAGAGTTGGATCATAAAGAAGACTGAGTGTTGAAGAATTGATTCTTTCAAACTGTAGCAATGGAGAAGACTCTTGAGTGTCCCTTGGACAGCAAGGAGATCTAACCAATCAATCCTAAAGGAAATCAACCCTGAGTATTCATTGGAAGGACTGATGCTGAAGCTGATACTCCAATACTTTGACCACCTGAGGTGAAGAGCTGACTCATTGGAAAATATCCTGAGGCTGGGAAAGATTGAAGGCAAAAGGAGAATGGGGCAGCAGAGGAAGAGATGGTTAGAGAGCATCACTGAGTCAGTGGACATGAATTTGAGCACACTGCAGAAGATAGTGAAGGACACAGGAGCCTGGTGTACAGCAGTCCATGGGGTCTCAAAGAATTGGACACAACTCAGTGACTAAACAACAACAAAGTAGGAAAATAATAAAATATTATTTTGTTATTTATTTATTATTTATTATTATAATTATATAATTATTTAAAGAATGAGTATAATGTAAGGAATGTCACATGGTTATAAGAAAAAGTATAAATTTCTAGCATAGGTTGCTGAAGTTATTTCGATCAGTAATTTGAAAAATACTCATGGAGAAGGTTATGTTTCAGCAAAGACTGAGACATGCTAAGGAGTAATTATATATGTATGGGTGCAGAACATTCCAGTAAGTGCAAATTATCTGAGGCGACAGGGATAATGAAGGAATGATGAAGAAAACTGTGGGAGAAGCTGGATTTGACAAATAGATCGGGACTTTCGCATCGCTCCAGTACCATGCCATTACTCCATGCTAAGACTTAGGTGCCTTCTAAATATCCAATTAGAGCTGTCAAGCGCACAGGTAAACACAAAAGTTTGAAGTTCAGAGAGGTATGGAGAAAAGATATATTATCTTATAAAATATATGTTCTATATATAGACTTACTTTTATTTTTCTCTTTATTGATTCAATCTCAACATTCCATAGAGTAATATGTATCATATATAATACACTAGATTGTGAAAATCTGATGTGTGAGATATGTGTGTGTGTGTGTGTGTGTGTGTGTGTGTGTGTGTGTGTGTGTATGCTGCTGTTTTGTTGCAAAGTCATGTCCGGTTCCTTGTGACACCATATGTAGTCTGTCAGGCTCCTCTGTCCATGGGATTTCCCATGCAAGAATACTGAAATAGGTTGCTATTTCCTCCTCCAAGGGATTTTTCCCAACATTGAGATCAAAATCATGTCTCCTGCCTGGCAGGCCAATTCTCTACCACTGAGCCACCAGGGTAGCTCTCTCTCCTTTCCCTATGAACTGTCCAACTCTTTGACAACCTATGGACTGTAGCCTACATATTCCACTATCCATGAGATTCTCCAGGCAAGAATACTGGAGTGGGTTGCCGTTTTCTCTTCCAGGTGATCTTCCCAACCCAGGAATTGAACCCGTGTCTCTTATGTCTCCTGAACTGGCGGGCAGGTTCCTTACCGTTAGTGTCACCTGGGAAGCCCACTCTGTGGACAGATAGATAGATGTTAGACTTTTTGTCAGTGTGTTTCTCTATGTTATGTCTTGCCTACTAGGAAAACAATATGGTGGTTTATTGGACTGAAATGATGGTTAACTTTACGTGTCAGCCTGGCCAGGCTGTAGTGTCCATTTGTTTGGTCAAACACTAATATAGAAGGCAATGTGAAGGTATTTTTTGTAGATGTGATTATCGACAGTTGATTTTGAGAAAAACAATTGCCCTCCATAATGTGGGTGAGCCTCACCCAATTAGTTAAAGGCTCTTAAGAGCAAACATTGAAGTCTCACTGGCCAAGGGAAATCCTGCCTTGAGACCCCTGCATAGAAATTTCATTTGGATTTCCAGCCTGCCAGACTTCTGACTCAAGATTCTATCAAATCCTGTCTGAGATTCCAGCCTGAGGGCCTGCATCAAGGATTTTGAACTTGCTACCTCCAGAACTGTGTGTGAGGCAATGTATAAAATATCTTTACAAAGAAATTTACTTTAATTTTATATGTATATATATGTGTGTGTGTGTGTGTATATACATATATATGTGTGTGTGTGTGTGTGTGTGTGTGTGTGTGTGTGTGTGTGTGATGTGTATGTATATATATCCTATTGGTTCTCTTTCCCTAATGAACCCAGACTGATACAAGTAGACAAATCAGGTGCTTGGTTTTTAATGTTATTTCTCCCTCTCTTGGTTACTTAACATAATGCCTGATACACAGTATGCTTTCAGCTTCAATAAGTAGTTTGAAAGCACTGTACTGCTTTTTAGGAACTGCGAGGATTGATGATGTAAAATGCTTCAAAGTTCTATGTTGTTATGAGATTCCAGACTCAGAATAATTATTCAATCCATCTAGCCTGATATAACATTCCGCAGAGTGTGTACAAGAGTGATGAGCAATTATTATCATTTATTTTATTTTTGCTAAAACAGGGTACACCAAAGTAAGGATGAAAGTAAGATTACAGATTTAAAAGCCTGAGATAGAGTCAAGCTCATGCAACTATTGATATAAATAATAATAATAAATAACATTTATTGAAAACCTTCATAATAACCATCCTAACTTGTTTTAACAGTGCCAATAATATTATTTGCATAATTTATAGAATATAAATAAATTACTAACATTAAATAAATCATTCCTTTATATTAAACTAATTATTTAATATTAAAAATCATCATGTGCAATTTTCAAGTGAATTGTCTGCGATATAACAAATCTGTTACAACTGTATATTGGTACTGTCATTTACAATAAGATTTTGGAGAACAATAGAAAATTTGGAAGTAACTGAAATAAAAAGATATTTTAAATGACTTTTTTTTTTTCTTTTAACAAATCTGTCCACCATGTGATTTGCCGCAATGTTAAGAATGATTTGGTCTATTAACAAGATAATATCTATATTAATGTTCTTATTACTTTGTTTTCTACATGCCTTTTCACTTTTTTTTTTCCAAACTTCATTCTTTAATAGGTAGTTGGTACTGCACAGTGCCACTTACATTTCTGTGAGGTAGTCATGTATGGATGTGAGAGTTGGACTGTGAAGAAGGCTGAGCGCTGAAGAATTGATGCTTTTGAACTGTGGTGTTGGAGAAGACTCTTGAGAGTCCCTTGGACTGCAAGGAGATCCTACTAGTCCATTCTGAAGGAGATCAGCCCTGGGATTGCTTTGGAAGGAATGATGCTAAAGCTGAAACTCCGGTACTTTGGCCATCTCACGCGAAGAGTTGGTTCACTGGAAAAGACCCTGATGTTGGGAAGGATTGGGAGCAGGAGAAGGGGATGACAGAGGATGAGATGGCTGGATGGCATCATTGACTCGATGGACATGAATCTGAGTGAACTCCGGGAGTTGGTGATGGACTGGGAGGCCTGGTGTGCTGCAATTCATGGGGTCGCAAAGAGTCAGACACGACTGAGTGACTGAACTGAACGGAACTGAACTGAATATAGTGAAACAAAACAATGGATAACCACCTTGGGTATTTATTTTATGCTGAATGGGTCACAGAATGCTTTAAGATCATTTCTTAAAAGCAGTTTCTCAACAGACTGCAGTAGAAATTGCTATTTGAACCTCTGGTGCTTGCTTATTTAAAGAAAAATTATTAGGACAAATAAACCTGAGAATAATACCAGTCTACTACAGTGGCAAAAAAGAAAAACCACTTATTAAAGTAGATACAGAACACTTATTTGCTAGGATTTTAATACTGCTTTACATTTTGTGTTTATGAAACAGTTCCTATTATGATACGTTTGTTTATAATCCCAGTTTCAACTGATTACATATTTATTTTTCACTGGTCAAACACATAGTTGATATGTGTTGGAGGGGAAAATACATCAAAGGCATATGTACAATTATAGAAGTTTTTATTATACATGTCTCCTGGAAGATACATTTATTTATTACTTTTTATATATTCTACAAGACATTCAAATGAAGATAAATAGATTCAAACTGGTTGCTAAACTCATGGTTGAGGTCCTTCATTTTATTTTTGTGATAAGAATATCCAAAACTATTAATGTTGAATTTCTCAAAGTACATTCATCTAAAAACACAGTAAAAAAAAAAAAAAAGTTGTTAAGATTGTAGATCTATCCCCAGCAGTCAGTTAATTAGATAATAAGCCACTCTAAAACACCTAAATGAACCAGTCTACATGCCTTTTCATTTTCCCTCTAACCCATATAAATATATGCAAGCAATTGTTTTCTAATTTATTCACCTTTATTGGTCTATCAAGAGCAAGTCTGAGTGCATTATCTCACAAAACAACCCACTTTTTAATACTTGACTCCTGAACCTTTATTAATGTACTCTGAATTTTCCAAATAATAACCCGGTCCAGTACTGAGTTAACTGCTGTTTCTTAACACAGTAATTCCCAAATCATTACTTTTTCATTTATTTGCTATGTGATGATAACAAATGGCACATTAAATAAATTTTAATAATATATTTTAAGGTTCTAATTAAAAATATATACATTGAGTTATGACTAACTTTTTATATTGTTTATAGTAAAATAAATGTTTTTATAATTAATCCCAATATTTTACAAGTAAATAGCAGAAATTTCCACCTAAAATTTGAGATAGTAATTTTGTGTGGCGGTATACTTATAATTGGGGTTTCCCAGGTGGTGCTAGTGGTAAAGAACCTGCTTGTCAGTTCAGAAGACACAGGAGACACAGGTTTGATCCCTGAGTCAGAAGATCCCCTGGAGGAAGGCATGGCAATCCACTCCAGTAGTCTTCACTGTAGAATTCCATGGCCAGAGGAGCCTGGTGGCTACAGTCCATAAGGTTGCAAAGAGTCGAGCACAACTAAGAGACTTAACATGCACATATCAGTATTTATAATCAGCCATTTTTATTGATATCTTTTCATTTGCTCCCACTTTATATCACCAACAACAATGAAAAAAATTCTGTAAGAGCTTCTAAAAGTAAACTCAAAAAATATATTTCTTGTGCTATAAAGAAATTTTATTCTCAATTTTATAAAACTAGATAAAATAAGATTTTACTTTCAAAAGCAGTAACTTGAAAATGGCAGACATTTCTTTGTGAACATGTAACCAGTTTTATTGTTTTGAGAAGATATAAATAAAGTTGTACCTTTTTTTGTATTTGGAAATTACATACTGGATTGTATTTTGCATAGTATGGGATACTTGATTAAGATAGACCCTTGGTGAAATTTACACCTGATGTGGCTGCTCTATTTTGAAAGGAAACAGCTGTTTTCCTAATGTTCCTGTGGTTTTATGAACATGATGTTTCCTTTATGAGACAAAGTGGATTCAAATGAGCTCCCTTAACTCCCTCCAGAAACAAATTTTTCAAATGTTTTGTAAGCTACTATTGCTTGATAAATGCTATATTGCAGATCATTCTAGGTGTTATGCCTCAGGCTCCTGAAGTGCTGCCATTTGCTTGTTTATTTTCTTCTCAGGCTAGGGAATTGCTTTATGAACTCCAAGTCATAAAGGAGAGCAACAGAGTGGGAAGAAAGCCATTCAGTATAATACTGCTTTGACTGAAAAGGAAATTGGATTTTACCTGTTGCAAAGAGGTCACAAATTTTATTGTTAAATGGGCTAAATGTATACTTATTTAATAAGATGTGGGCCTAAAAGGAAAAAAAAAAATCTTGAATCCCAGGCCCCTAGCAAATGCTCCATAACAGATTTTTCATAGAATTTTCACATTTGGTAACCTTAAAATTTTTATAGCTTTGATGGATTGTTTTCCATATTTGTTCTCAACCTTGCTATATGGATAAAGTCGACATTTTTAAACAGAGAAATCCTTATGTGGGAAGTAGAGTTATTTATATTTGACATAGATTTCTGGAAGTGATTTATAAAGAAGCTCAAATGTATTAAGCCAATGTCGAAAGGAGAGCTCCATTAAATGTATGTGTACGTACTATGCTGGCAAGAATTCCAATTTAGTTCTTGTCTCAATTGTTTCAAGATGATTCTCTGTGTTTTAAAGGATCTGCTGGGAAAGTAGGAAATGAATTAAATTTAGAATTGTATAATATGTTAGGTTGCATGCATTTTAAATTCTCACTTTAAATATAACAAAATACCATTATCTGAGAATCAAACCCTTTTCTTTTAAAAGCTATGGACACCTTATTGCACATGAATTGCCTCAATAATATACATATGCTATTATTCTGTTTATAATTTACTGTTTTCTAAGATTATTTGAAAGTCAGGCAGAAGAAACATCTAGCAGGAAAATGTGGATATAGAAATTTCAGAGTCAATAAATTAGTATGTCTGCTTAAAATTGAAAAAGATACTATTTTTTAAATGACTGTGTCTAGTTTTTAATAATTTCATGATAAATCATTGTATGTACCAGTTTCCTCTCTTAGAAGAGTGCAGAAAAGAAAAATGAGTGAGAAAATAAACAACTGTTTTGAAGTGCTAAAATTTTAAAACAAAACAGGGGTGTCAACACACTCCTTAATGAACCTTACACACCGAATCATTTGGTTATTGGTCCTATGAAGTTCTATATAATTGTAGGTCATTTGGATTGATTTCTCACGTTCTGCTTTGTATCACATTCCTCATGGCATCCTTTATTTCAATAACCACTTAACAGTTTACAGGAACTAACAAGCCTAGAGAGTCAAAGGGACACTTTCTCTCCACCACTCCTTGCACTCCTATTCTACCTTGTAAAATTTCCAGCGAATTAGCAGATTCTCAGGAGAGAATTTGCATACCATCTGCTTCTGTGGAAATCCATCCCACAGCTTATCTGCCTGTGGTTCTGTGGATTCTAAGTGTTTTCATGGCTACAACTGCTATCCTATTCCCCTGGTAAATCTACCATCTCTTTACCTCCACTACCGAAAAAAGCATATCCCTCTAGGAGTTTCACAGTTTTTGTCTTACATTTAGATCTTTATCCTAGAGGAAAACATAAGCAAAACACTCTCTGACATAAATCACAGCAGGATCCTCTAGGACCCACCTCCCAGAGTAATGGAAATAAAAGCAAAAATAAACAAACTTAAAAGCTTTTTAACAATGAAGGAAACTATAAGCAAGGTGGAAAGAGAGCTTTCAGAATGGGAGAAAAATCATAACAAACAAAGCAGCTGATAAAGAATTAATCTCAGAAATATACAAGCAACTCCTGCAGCTCAATTCCAGAAAAATAAATGACCCAATCAAAAAATGGGCCAAAGAACTAAATAGACATTTCTCCGAAGAAGACATACAGATGGTTAACAAACACATGAAAAGATGCTCAACATCACCCATTATTAGAGAAATGCAAATCAAAACCACAATGAGGTACCATTTCACACCAGTCAGAATGGCTGCGATCCAAAAATCTACAAGCAGTGAATGCTGGAGAGGGTGTGGAGAAAAGGGAACCCTCTTACACTGTTGGTGGGAATGCAAACCAGTACAGCCACTATGGAGAACAGTGTGGAGATTCCTTAAAACACTGGAAATAGAACTGCCTTATGACCCAGCAATCCCACTGCTGGGCATACACACCGAGGAAACCAGAATTGAAAGAGACACATGTACCCCAGTGTTCACTGCAGCGCTGTTTATAGTACCCAGGACATGGAAGCAACCTAGATGTCCATCAGCAGATGAATGGATAAGAAAGCTGTGGTACATATACACAATGGAGTATTACTCAGCCCTTAAAAAGAATACATTTGAATCAGTTCTAATCAGGTGGATGAAACTGGAGCCTATTATACAGAGTGAAGTAAGCCAGAAAGAAAAACACCAATAAGTGTACTAATGCATATATATGAAATTTAGAAAGATGGTAATGATGACCCTGTATGCAAGACAGCAAAAGAGACACAAATGTATAGAACAGTCTTTTGGACTCTGTGGGAGAGGGCGAGGGTGGGATGATTTGAGAGAATGGCATTGAAACATGTATATTATCATATATGAAATGAGTCGCCAGTCCAGGTTAGATGTATGATACTGGATGCTTGGGGCTGGTGCACTGAGACGACTCAGAGGGATGGTACGGGGAGGGAGGAGGGAGAGGGTTCAGGATGGGGAACACGTGTATAGTTGTGGTGGATTCATGTTGATGTATGGCAAAATCAATACAATATTGTAAAGTAATTAACCTCCAATTAAAATAAATAAATTTATATTAAAAAATGGGCCAAAAATAAACAGACATCTCTCCAAAGAAGACATACAGATGACTAACAAACACATGAAAAGATGCTCAATATCACTCATTATCAGAGAAATGCAAATTAAAACCACAATGAGATATCATCTCATGCTGGTCAGAATGGCTGCTATCAAAAATCCACACACAAAATGCTGGAGAGGGTGTGTAAAAAAGGGAACCCTCTTATACTGTTGGTGGGAATGCAAACTAGTATAGCCACTATGGAGAACAGTGTGGAGATTCCTTAAAAACACGGGACATAGAATTGCCATACAAGTCAGCAATCCCACTGCTGGGCATACACACCAAGGAAACCAGAATTGAAAGAGACACTTGTACCCCAATGTTCATCACAGCACTGTTTACAAAAGCTAGGATATGGAAGCAACTTAGATGTCCATCAGCAGAGAAATGGATAAGAAAGCTGTGATACATATATACAATGGAATATTGCTCTGCTATTAAAAAGAGGACATTTGAATCAGCTCTAATGAGGTGGATTAAACTAGGGTCTATTACGCAGAGATGGGAATACCAGACCATCTGACCTGCCTCTTGAGAAACCTATATGCAAGTCAGGAAGCAACAGTTAGAAGTGGACATGGAACAACAGACTGGTTTCAAATAGGAAAAGGAGTACGTCAAGGCTGTATATTGTCACCCTGCTTATTTAACTTCTATGCAGAGTACATCATGAGAAACGGTGGACTGGAAGAAACACAAGCTGGAATCAAGATTGCTGGGAGAAATATCAAGAACCTCAGATATGCAGATGACACCACCCTTATGGCAGAAAGTGAAGAAGAACTAAAAAGCCTCTTGATGACAGTGAAAGTGGAGAGTAAAAAGTTGGCTTAAAGCTCAACATTCAGAAAACGAAGATCATGGCATCCGGTCCCATCACTTCATGGGAAATAGATGGGGAAACAGTGGAAACAGTGTCAGACTTTATTTTGGGGGTCTCCAAAATCACTGCAGATGGTGACTGCAGCCATGAAATTAAAAGACGCCTACTCCTTGGAAGAAAAGCTATGACCAATCTAGATAGCATATTCAAAAGCAGAGATATTACTTTGCTGACTAAGGTCTGTCTAGTGAAGGCTTTGGTTTTTCCTGTGGTCATGTATGGATGTGAGAGTTGGACTGTGAAGAAGGCTGAGCGCTGAAGAATTGATGCTTTTGAACTATGGTGTTGGAGAAGACTCTTGAGAATCCCTTGGACTTCAAGGAGATCCAACCAGTCCATTCTAAAGGAGATCAGCCCTGGGATTTCTTTGGAAGGAATGATGCTAAAGCTGAAACTCCAGTACTTTGGCCACTTCATGCAAAGAGTTGACTTACTGGAAAAGACTGTGATGCTGGGATGGATTGGAGGCAGGAGGAGAAGGGGACGACAGAGGTTGAGATGGCTGGATGGCATCACAGACTTGATGGATGTAAGCCTGAGTGAACTCTGGGAGTTGGTGATGGACATGGAGGCCTGGGCATGCTGCGATTCATTGGGTCGCAAAGAGTCAGACATGATTGAGTGACTGAACTGAACTAAACTGATGCAGAGTAATGTTAGTCAGAAAGAAAAAGACCAATACAGTATATTAACACACATGTATGGAATTTAGAAAGATGGTAATGATGACCCTATATGTGAGACTGTAAAAGAAACACAGATATGAAGAACAGACTTTCACACTCTGGGAGAAGGTGAGGGTGGGATGATTTGAGAGAATAGCATTGAAAATGTGTACTACCATATGTGAAATAGATCACCAGTCCAAGTTCGATGCATGAAACAGGGTGCACTGGGACAACCCTGACGGATGGGATAGGGGAGGGAGCTGTGTGTGTGGGTGGGGGGCGGTTCAGGATGGCAGACATATGGACACCCATGGCTAATTCATGCCAATGTATGGCAAAAAACCACTATACTCTTGTGAAGAAATTAGCCTCCAATTAAAATTAAAAAAAAAAAATCCCTAACAAACAGCTGTTGTGCATAACTGGTTTTACTGAAGGTGTGTATTTACTCAGTGGTGGTTCTGCACAGTGAAGCAAAAGGCACGTTCAAAACTGGAATTTATATCTTCACTGTGTATATGCTGCTCCTTAACACAGAGCATTTCTCATGGGAGCTGGGATGATAGTCATTTCCTACAGTAAACTTGCTCAGCTTCTCTTCACCAACAAGCCCACTTTCTCTAAATTCCTAGATTATATGGTTCAGTGCCCTGAAGTTTTGCTCTTTTAAGTCCACTTTTGGGAAACATCAAATTCCTATTAATTTTTTTTTAAAGCTTCCATAATGGAACAGTGCTTGAAGTCTTACATTTTTAGAATTTTAAAATAACATTTATTTATTAAAAGTTAATGTGCATAATAGGAAACCAAAAGACACAAGAAGCAAAAAGAAAGACATCCATAATCACAGTGTGCTTGAAGTTTTTGTTTTTTTTTAATCAAAAGCTCTTGTCTTGCTAGTAGCAATGTTTTCTTCCTACAACTATCAATTATAATAATATATTTTATTATACTTATTTATAGATTTTGCATGTTAGTTGTTCAGTCATGTGTGACTGAGCTCCCCTAGACTGTTGCCTGTCAGGCTCTTCTGTCCATGGGATTATCCAGGCAAGAATACTACAGTGGGTTGCCATTGCCTTCTCCAGGGGCTCTTCCCAATCCAGGGGTTGAATCTGAGTCTTCTGCACTGCAGGCAGATTCTTACTGTCTTAGCCACCAGGGAAGTCCATTTATTTATGGATTATAGTTTAATATATTTAGTAATTCAAATGTTAGGTTAATATGCATGAGATAGTTGTTTTCAAATGAAAGATAACTATAAAATGTTCAAACATCTCTATCATAACATTAATAACAACATCAGTAACAACACCTGTTAGCTGATTTTCATGACTATAAATTCAGGTAAAATAAGTTATTTTGTTACACTAATCTCCCTAACTTCTTCGTCTAGTTAACATCAACCATAATAAGACAATTAATATCAGTCAACTGGGATAAACAAAATTGTCAGATTCAATTTTTTTGATGTTACTTTTTTTATGGATCAGCATCTATTTCCAGATTTTTTTTTTTTTAAGTCTAAAAGGGCAAGCTGTCCTTAATTTGCACAAGGATGCAGAGTGCATAGCTACCTTTTTAGGGGGAGGGGAATTTTTAATTTTCCACCACTTAATCCCAGACCAATTATTCTTAGAAGGCATTCCCACACCTCCAAATTGATATAAGTTTGTTCCATATTCCAGATACCAACCTTGTATGGGACGAGGATGGTGTGGCTCCCTGTAGGGTGAGCGGTTCATAATGGAAAGAGACCATGATGATTGAACTCCATATGTGTATTACATATGTTAAAAGGTCCTTAACTGACTGACAAGGGTGCAATTATCTCCAATTGTATTTTTTAAACAGAATTTATTTTAGATTTACAGAAAAACTGAGAAGATAGTACAAAAGATTCCCACATACACCATAAAAATTTTTGCCTCTTATTAACATTTTCCATTAGTGTGCTGCATATGTTACAATTAATAAATCAATATTGATGCATTCATGTCACCTAATGTCCATTCTTTTTCAGATATCCACCTTCAGTAGTACTTTCCCTTTATAAAGTATATGAATGATAATAATTCCACTCATATCTGAATAAGAAGCTGAAATACACATATTCTTCCTTTGAGGTAATTATATTTTAACCTTATGGATGGTTCTCAGCAAAACTGGGCTATCATGGTAACTTGGCATCAACATTTTATCATTATGTATGATTTTGAAAATATTAAAAAAATCTTTTGGAATCTGAAAGACAGAAAATAAAAAGGACATCTCAAGAACTGCTACTGAATTTATTTTAAATTATGTTTAAAAGTTACTTTAAAATATTTCTATCAAAGATGATCAGTTCAAAAATACTACATTATCTAAAGATAGTGTTTTCTTTCTTTTGAAATCAATATATAAAATATTGAGTCCTACTTATATAAATATATTCCAGTTGTGAAAACTATTTGTGCTGATAAGTGCATACATTTTCAATTTATGTGATATGTGTTGTGGACTGAATAGTGTTGTTATTTTTGTTAAGTTGTGTCTGGCTCTTTTGTGACCCCATGAACTGCAGCCTGCCATGTTCCTCTGTCTAGATTGTCTGGCTTTCCCAGGCAAACATTCTGGAGTGGGTTGCCATTTCCTTCTCCAGAACTGAATATCCCTCCTGCCCTGCTCTCCCACCAAAATCCATATATTAGGTCTTAATCCCCAGTATAATGGTTTGGAGATCAGGACATTGAGATGTGATATGTCATGAGGGTGCAGCCCTTGTGAATGTGATTAGTGCCCTTATAATAAGAGACAAGAGACAATCCCTCCACCTTGTGAGGATGCAGCAAGAAGGCATCATTCTGCAAACCAGGATCCAGCCCTCACTGCAGCACTTTGGTCTTGGACTTCCCAGCCTCCAGAACTATGAGAAACAAACAAACAAACAAAAAAGTTTGTTGTTTTAGGCACCAGTCTATGGTATTTGTTATAGCAACCTGAGCAAAAACAGCATGAAAAATATATTATTTTGAAATAGCACTCTCCTCGTTTATTCCTTCATTAGGTATGTGACAAAATTCTAAACAATTTATTGTCACTGAAATTTGGTTACCATCCAGGGAGAAAGACTGAATATTTTTAAAGGAAAATGAGCACATTGCTGTGATATGCTGGGTAAGCTGTTTTCCCAAAGCAATTAGAATTTCACTTTTTAAAACTTGTGGTAAAGTGAATGTGATTAGCTTCACATTAGTAAACAGACATAAGACCACTGATCAGGAAAGACCTATTACTAGAAGAAATTCTTTGTCTTTCTGAATTAAGATAACAGGTTTGTAACACTAATTTTTGCCCTTCATAGAAATAATTTCACACATATAAATTATCTAAAAAGAAAAATTTCTACTTTCCTCAACTAATAGCCTATGTTCTCTTAAGATTTTAAAGAATATTGAAGAAAATCAATATTCTTTCAAACAGAGAAATTATACAAAACCTTCTGCTATGGGCTATTTAAAAATTCACTATGCTGCTGCTGCTAAGTTGCTTCACTTGTGTCCAACTCTGTGTGACCCCACAGATGGCAGCCCACCAGGCTCCCCCGTCCCTGAGATTCTCCAGGCAAGAACACTGGAGTGGGTTGTCATTTCCTTCTCCAATGCATGAAAGTGAAAAGTAAAAGTGAAGTCACTTTCAAAAATTCACTATAGTCATATATGAATTAATATAGACTTTGATGCACTTTGTGTTCTCATTTGCAAAAGAAAAATGTGATTATATCAAGATAGGCAAAGTGCTCTGCACATTTGGGTTCACTGCCTTAGTATTCTAAAACATAAACTGCTAATTTATTTAAATTTATTGAATTTTTCTTCATGAGCATATATTTATTAGCATTAAGTTAAACTGCTATTGCAAAGAATAGCTGATAAAAATTGTGGCCTACACAATTTTTTGTTTTGTTTTGGCAACAAATGTGTGATTCACACCAAACTGAGAACAATCTCACTGAAAACTTTACTCTTTTTCCTATGAGAATCTGATTATCTAGTAGATCCAAAGAACTATTCATTTGTATCTATATTCTTGGTCAATTTCTGGATAGTATGGACAATCCAAAATTTCTTGTCTCCTTATCAGTATAACATTTAGCTCCACTTGGAAGCTAGAATGTATTGTACTTTAGAATGTATTATATTATAAAAGTAATGATATGTTTGAGCTGGCTGAGTCCACTCTACATTTATAATTTGTTTAGTAAAATGATTTTTAAAGGAGTGAAAGCATTTTTTTATTTCCGTAAAAGAAGACAACAAGTTCTTGGATTTTTTTGTCAAAGATAATGTCTGGCCAGCTTCTGTAACCTAAGTAGTGTTCTCACTGTTGGCAGATACTAGTACCATTTAACATTATGAGATTGCTTGCTACCACTGTCATTTAAGACATAAAATATATTTTAAAAACCTGGAAAACTACAAGACATATTTATGGGATGATTTTTGCCCTTTGAGAAAAGTCATTTAAAAGGATAATAAAGTTCTAAAATGCATAGAACTGTAGGAACTGCATCAACCATATGAACGGAAAGATTTTGGTAGAAGAAGATGGGAATAAGTATCATCAGAGATATTTTCCCCTATTGCACTTTATCTTTTTCACTTAAAAATGATAGAACTACCACATGACCCAGCAATCCCACTGCTGGGCATATACACCAAGGAAGACACCTGTACCCCAAAGTTCACTGTAGCACTGTTTACAATAACCAGGACATGGAAGCCACGTAGATGTCCATCAGCAGATGAATGGATAAGAAAGTTGTGGTACATATACACAATGGAGTATTACTCAGCCATTAAAAAGAATGCATTTGAATCAGTTCTAATGAGGTGGATGAAACTGGAGCCTATTATATAGAGTGAGGCAAGTCAGAAAGAAAAACACCAATACAGTATATTAATACATATATATGGAATTTAGAAATATGGTAATGATGACCCTATATGTGAGACAGCAAAATAGACATAAAGAACAGACTTTTGGACTCTGTGGGAGAAGGCGAGGGTGGGATGATTTGAGAGAATAGCATTGAAACATATATATATATGTGAAATAGATCACCAGTCCAAGTTCGATGCATGAAACAGGCACTTATAGCTGGTGCACAGGGATAATTCTGATGGCTAAGATGAGGAGGGAGGTGGGAGGCAGGTTCAGGATGGGGGACACATGTATATCCATGCCTTATTCATGTCAGAGTATGGCAAAACCCACTACAATATTGTAAAATAATTAGCCTCCAATTAAAATGAATAAATTGATTAGAAAAATGATTGTTTCTGGTTTTGTTTTATCTTACTGTAAGAATGAGATGGGCTGGGCCCTATCCTGGGACCTAGACCCTCTGCTTCAGTACTTGCACCTGGACAAATATCTTCTCCAGCAATATATAAAAAGCAACTATGAAGGATTAAAAATAAGTCTGTTCATATGCATTTTGGGTAAATTATGAACAAAAAGACACCAAAAGACCAAAAATCTAATTGCTACTTCTCAGGTTTCTGGAGTAAAAGCAGGATACTGGGCATGATTCCTGCACACAGCACCACCAAGAGGCTGGGGACAATACATAAACCACTCCTCCCAACTGCTTGATGGGTCCAACCCTACCCTCATCCAGTTTAAGGGGCCAGCTTACTCCCCCTCCCAACACACACCCGCCCCGCTCAGGAAGTAAGCAAGGAAACATGTTACTTATTTTAGCTCTTCTGTGCTACAAGTCTCAACCATGCCTGAATTTTTGTCAGGCATCGTATAAATTTTTATTGATTCTAAGGGGTCCTAGAGCCCTAGTTGGTAACAAGAACATACCAAAAGAAAATGCCGAAAGAAAGTGCCAAACCATATATGTACAGGATAAACATAACTCTGAACATTGTTATATAACATCACCCATCAGGAGATAGGTGGCCAGTGACGTAGGAGGCTCTTTGTTCCTATCTTCAATCATGTCACACAGTTTGCTTTTCAGAAGTAACCATAACTCTTTTTTTTTTTTGTGATATCCATTTCCTTGCTATTCTTTGTAGTTTTATTTCCTCTGTTTTGGAATGTCATATCAATTTAATAATACTGTAGCTTCTTTTCTGTTTCTTACCTCACTTGTTCAGAAATTTCTAAGAGACTTAGCTATGTAAGTGCTTGCATTTACACCAACATTAAACAAACAAACAAAACCACTAAGATCTTGGCATCTGGTCACATCACTTCCTGACAAATAGATGGGGAAAAAGTGGAAACAGTAACAGATTTTCTTTTCTTGGGTTCTAATATCAATGCAGATGGTGATTGCAGCAACGTAATTAAACATCCCTTGCTCCTCAGATGGAAAGCTATGACAAACCTAGGCAATGTATTAAAAAGCAGAAACTTTGTCACTTTGTTGACAGGGGTCTGTATAGTCAAAGCTATGCTTTTTCCAGTAGTCATATATGCATGTGACAATTGGACCATAAAGAAAGCTGAATGCCAAAGATTTGATGTTTTCTAATTCTGGCACTGAAGGAGACTCTTGAGAGTGCCTTGGACAGCAAGGAGTTCAAGCCAATCAGCTTCTCTGGTGGCTCAGATTGCAAAGAATCCACCTGCAATGCAGGAGACCCAGGCTTAATCCCTGGGTTGGGAAGATCCCCTGGAAAAGGGAATGGCAACCCTCTCTTGATTGGAAAATCCCCATGTACAGAGGAGCCGGGTGCACTACAATCTATGGGGTCAGACACAACTGAGTGACTCATGCTTTCACTGAAGTCCTAAAGGAAATCAACCTTAAATATTCATTGGAAGGGCTGATGCTGAAACTGAAGCTCCTGTACTTTGGCCACCTGATTAAAAGAGTCAGTTCTTGGAAAAGACCCTGATGGTGGGAAAGATTGGAAACAAAAGGAAAAGGAGGTGGCAGAGGATGAGATGGTTAGATAGCATCAGCCACTCAATGGACATGAATTTGAGCAACTCCCAAAGATAGTGGAGCCTGGCATGCTGCAGTCCATGGGGTTGAAAAGAGTCAGACACAACTTAGCAACTGAACAACAGCATACTGTGTGAGATGTTTATTAGTACTGAAACCTATTAAGTGATTGAGTCAGGAATTCAGAATACAGTTGCTAGAAGAAAACAGAGAGATGGTTTTGAAAGTCATAGTGTGGATCATGAATGAATGCGTTTAAGCAGAGATGAGAAGGGAACTAAAAACTATGTCCTGGGCCATTCCTGTGTTTAAAATTTAGGTAGGTAAGGGGACAGCATAGATTCTTATCCACTGATAGGAGAATAGAATCAAGAGAGCATGCCTTTTCAGGACTCCAGTGAAAAG
Source organism: Nanger dama (assembly GCA_917880005.1). Lineage (NCBI taxonomy): Eukaryota > Metazoa > Chordata > Mammalia > Artiodactyla > Bovidae > Nanger > Nanger dama. The sequence goes on along the minus strand of CAKJTW010000027.1, from coordinate 15,786,855 downwards.
AACTCTTTCAAGATGGAAGCAGCTAACTAATGATTCTAAAACTGCTGCGAACTTCAACAAAATGGGTATTGAGGACTGAACATTAGTTTTAACAAGGTGGGGACTACTGGTGAAGTTTCCAAAGGCAGTTCTGAGACTACAGTGGGTAAAAACCTGATTGAAGTGAATTTAAGAGAACATAGGAAGAGAGGATATATATACCAAAAATTATTTAGGACTATTGTGAGATATTTGGCTATAAAGGGGAACAGAAAAACAGTGTAGTAATCTATTAGATGGAGTCATATGAAAAAAAAATTGTAATATATGTAGTAAAACGTGTCTGAAATGCTAATGAGGCCTATATGATTGAGTAGAAAAAAATGATGTGGCTAAAGATAGAATCTAATTGTTCAAGTAATACCTTAGTGGAGACAGACTGGGTCCAGTGCACCCAAAGAGCAGATGGCCTTTGATCAGGGTACGATGCATTGACTTTGGAGTCCATCACCTCTTAAAAATAACAGTAATTTTAGCATCCAGTTGTCAGACTTGGTGCTTGAGGGCTGATTACCCTAATTTGAATTGCTGTCCCAGTGAACATGCCTGAAGAGAGACTGAGAGCTAGCTATGGATTGTTTCTGTTTACTCACTGTCATGTCTGACTCTTTTGCGACCCCATAGACTGTAGCCTGCCAGGCTCCTCTGTCCATGGGATTTCCTAGGCAAGAATACTGGAGTGGGCTGCTGTTTCCTTTACCAGGGCATCTTCCTGGCCCAGGAGTTACGGATATTTGACTCAGCTGGATCTGTCTTGTACACTCTTGATGAAGTTTCTGTACTAGGAAGCCCCCATCAGTGCCTATAGCTTTATTTGGAGAGAGTCATGCACCGTGTTTTGTTTTGCATGGTCTATGTGGCCTGATGTGGTTGCTAGACCTGCCCAGTACATTATGGGGTTCATTTCTAAATCTTGTGGCCCTAACATCATTAACACACTTAAGTTTCTATTTATTCTTTTCTAAGTGGAAAATCCCATGGATGGAGGGAGCCTGGTGGGCTGCAGTCCATGGGGTCGCTAAGAGTCGGATACGACTGAGCGACTTCACTTTCACCTTTCACTTTCATGCACTGGAGAAGGAAATGGCAACCCACTCCAGCGTTCTTGCCTGGAGAATCCCAGGGACGGGCGAGCTTGGTGGGCTGCCGTCTATGGGGTCACAAAGAGTCGGATACTACTGAAGTGACTTAGCGGCAGCAGCAGCAAGTGGATCAACGCCAATAGATCTAAATTTCCCCTCTTGTCTTTAAGACCTTGAACCTCTGAATAAAGCAGATGGTGTGCTCTTACTGATGACTGAAGAAAGAGAGGTCCGGGTGAGCGACTGTATTCTCTCTCTTCAGGCTACCATGTTTATCATAGGGTAATTTTTTTCCTTTACTTGTGTTTCCTCTTTTTCTTTTACATGAAAGTGTCATAGTTACCTACTTTCTAGTTCTGACAACGATTTCTTGTCCACCAATCTCTTATTCCTTTCCTCATTTAAAGTGGAATCAGGAAGAGTTGGAGGGATTTTAGGATTATGATAATTGTATGGAGTCTTACATTCCAGGAATTCATATATATATGTATGTGTATTTAAGCTTAAATACATCTCAACCTTAAATGATTCCTCATCACTAATAAAACTAAAGCATTACACAGTTTGACCCCAATGCACTTTCATACACTTATCTCTCATATTTATCTCCATAAGCTCTTGGTTCTAGTGTAACTATCTTTTTTAACCTTGAGGGAAATAAGGTAAATATTATTTCTTCAAATGTTTACCTTTTACATTTTGCAAACAGTTCTGCCCAATTGTGAGGCTCATTTACTTTGACAAGTGTGATCAATCAATTTTTTCTTCATTTCTGAATCAGAACTAATTTTTCCTCCCTCATGTTTCTATTTCTTTGATAATGATGAAAGTCACTTGAATGGTTTCATTTCATTTTGTGTACAGGTGTTCACATTGGAATGACTATGGTCATTAAGATTACTTACTAGATGAATATATGTTACTTCCTTGTAATATTCTAAAGCTATTAGATGAATACTTCACTGCTATTTTACTTCTAAACATTTTTTTGTGTGTGTGTTTTTTTGAGATGGGTAAAAATTAATGAATGTGTCTTATTTAATTTTTCCATCTCAAAATACTTACCCCACAGTATAACATATAAGAACTTCATCAACATGAAATGTGGACATCTAGATATTTTATTGCAGCCCAAGTGAAATTAAATATTACAGTGATAAGGAGACAAGAAATTTTGTATTATCCAGACTATCCAGAAATTGAGCAAGGAATGTAGATACAAATGAATAGCTCTTTGGATACTATTGAGGTGAAGTTAAGTGAAAGTCACTCAGTCATGTCTGACTCTTTGCGACCCCATGGACTATACTGTCCATGGAATTCTTCAGGTTAGAATACTGGAGTGGGTAGTCTTTCCCTTCTCCAGGGAATCTTCCCAACCCAGAGATTGAACTCAGGTCTCCTGCATTTCAGGCGGATTCTTTACCAAGTGAGCCACATCAGATTCTAGTAGGAAAAGGAGTAAAGTTTCCAATGATAATATCAGGTGGTGTGAGTCTCACATTTGTTGCCAAAACAAAACAAATTTTCTAGGCTACAGTTCTGTTCAAACATTCTTTGTAGCGGCAGTTTATCATAATGCTAATAAATATATAGTTATGAAGAAAACACTCAATAAATTTAAATAAATTAGCAAGTTATGTTTTATAGTACTCAGGCAATGAATCCAAATGTGCAAAACATTTCACTTACTTTGATACACTCATATTTTTTTTGAAAATGAGAACAGAAAGTGCATCAAAGCCATCAATTAATTCTACATGACCATAGTGAATTATTAAATAGCTCATAAACAGAAGGTTTTGTATAATTCTTTTTGAAAGAATATTGATTTTCTTCAGCATTCTTTAAAATCTTAAGAGAATATAGGCTGTTAGTTGAGGAAGATAGAAATTTTCCTCTTCAAATGATTTATTTGTGTGGAATTATTTTTGTGAAAGAAGAAAATCGATGTTACAAATCTATTAATTTAGAAAGACAAAGAAATTCTTCCAGTAATAGGTCTTTGTTTTTAATCTCTGCTTTGTTATTGCTAAAAAATCTTTATAAAACTTAATAGCACATTTATACTCACAGCATCAGTTGTTCCCTACTGAACAGCAATGTTTTTCAGATGCTGTTAGTTCATTGTGTCAGTGTTCCAACTTAAGAACTATAATTAATATGATGTCTTGATTTCCCTGTGGGCACAGGTGTTCCTGGATATACAAATGAGATACCGTGGCTAGCTTCATAATTGAGAAGCAAACTTCTTAACAATGAAATGCTTGGAAACTCTGCGTAGAAAAATGACTTTATGAAAAATATAGATTTTAATGTAGCAGAAGTGAGAAAGAAAATACTACTGTAGCAATTATTGAATCTAATATTTGATACAAGCTGCACTTGAATTGAATCCAGGGCTTTGCTGGTGGGTCAGATGGTAAAAATCTGCCTGCAACGAGTTGAGACTGCGGTTTGAGCCCCAAGTCAGGAAAATCCCCCAGAGAAGGGAATGGCAACCCATCCCAGCATTCTTGCCTGGAGAATTCCATGGACAGAAGAGCATGGCAGGATATAGCCCACGGAGTCACAAAAGAGTCGGACACCACTGAGTGACTAACGCTTTCACGTTCAAGGGAAAATCTTTAAAAACTTACTTCCCAATAATACAGAAAAAAATAATAAAGAGAACCTTAGTTGAACAGTGTATCATTTGAAATGAAAAAAAAAAAAGTTAAACAAGAGGAAAGTATTAATTGTGCGAATTACTTCTTGAGTGTCAGTGATTGTTTGATGCTTCCCTACACGGAGGATCTCAATGAAAGTTTAGCTATTTCTACTCTTCAGTCTTAAAATTTCAGAAAATCAGGGTCTTAAAGAATATTTATGATTCAAATAAATGCTGGAAGGAATGACATCCAAATAGACTTCTCAAAAATACATCCTCCATTTAAAATTATTTCTATCAAAAAGAATTAGAAAAATCTTCTGAAGGTTTTCTTCTATTTGTTTTTTAAATTTACTTTTTTTTTTTTTTTTTGGTGGTGGTGGTGGTGGTGGGTAAGATGGAGTCATTTCTTTCTCTTTCTTTCTTGGGCTCCCTGTGTTTAATCTAGAAACAAACATGAACACACCAAAGATTTGCACAGCAAAATAAAGGCTTAGTTACAGTGATAAAATAAGATACAAATTACCAACACTGCTTAAAAAAAAAAAAAAAAAAACTGTAGTACTGGAGGTTTTTGGTCTGTATCTGAAGTTCTGTTTATTATTATTACATTTTAATATTTTTCTAGCTGATACAGACTTCACTGGCACAGTCTACCTTTTCTGTGACATCCTACTGGTAATTGAAGAATTCTGCACCTTTGCTAAGAGCTGTAGAGGCTTGAACCAGCTCTCAGCATTCTGTCTCAATTTGGTGAATTGTCCCTCTATTTGGAAGCTATAGTTCATAGACTTTGTCTTGGACTTATGGTATTTTAATCAAAGATAAATGGAGCTTCCTAAATGGAAAAAGCATACCCCAGGGGGCATAATTGGGCTAGTGAGAACATACAGAGGAAAATAGCAAAGTTCAGTGTACCATTTACTGTGACTTAGATTCCTAGCCTATTTCTCTGGATGTTTTTCAGGAAACAGCTGATCCTAAAAAAAGAAAAAGAAAGAAAACTCCACACAAAGTAAAGTAATAATGAGAATGGAGCTAGCATCTGACTTCCATAGATAATGCCAATATTTAATAGCATATTAATTGAAATTTTTAAAAAGTAGGAAACAAAACACTTAGCTAAGTACAGAGCAAGAGTTCGAGACTGACATGTACACACTGCTATATTTAAAACAGATAATCAACACGAACCTACTATATACACATGGAATGCTGCTCAGTATTCTATAGCAAACCAAATGGGAAAGAATTTGGGAAAGAACTGATATATGTATATGTATCACCTTGCTGTACACTCGAAACTAACACAACATTGTTAATCAAATATGTTCTGATATGAAATAAAAATTAAAAAAGAAAGAATCAAACAAATCAATTTTGAAGACGATCCCAAAGAAATTATTAAAATAAGACATCCAAGATGGAATCTTAAAGAAAAAGGGAGCTCTCTGTAAGAACCAAGACAAAGTCCAACAGTCTTTTAAAGGCAGAAAGCTTACTTTCAGAGATAATTCTTTTCAAGAAATCAGATTATTTGAAGGTACTAAATTTCCCTATTTTCAACTTTCATGTCTGCATCTTCCTGAATTCTCCTCTTCCTCTCTGACTCCTTCCCCAATGCTATTGGATCCAGGGTTGCTCCTACACTTGAATTTTCTTTTCTTGAGTCTTCAAGGTCAATCTTGAAAGTATGGGTTAGACATACAATATATAATTATCTACTTTTGACTTGAGCACCTTTTCCTGTTGTGCAGTAAATACACCTCACCAGGCGGCTGCTATGCTCCTCCCCTAGGTACCCCTTGCTGAGTGTCTTTGGGAATCTGTGCTATAAACATCCTTGCATCAGGCTGTTCCTTCCAAGGTATCCTGAGATAGCTTGATGCTGAAAAATGATTCTTTCATACAAATGCAGTTTGCACAGTTTATTAGATTTTGCAGAATATTTTATAGCAAGACTGAAGTGTGGTTATCCTTGCTTTTAGAGTCAAAAGTGGATTTATTTCAAGGGCCTGCTCCTCTGTTCCCTGGATGATACATTATCCATACAGCCTTTTGTAAACTTTCAGAACACTATTTTCATGAAATAAATTTAACCAGACTTTGTTGTATTTGGGAAGAAAATCAGGGCCCTGTTTATGATTCTTTTAGCATAAAAGCAGACATTGCAAAGAATATTTCTTTGATATGGAGTGTCATGATAATTGGGCTTCCCTGGTAGGTCAGCTGGTAAAGAGTCTGCCTGCAATGTGGGGGACCTGGGTTTGACCCCTGGGGTGGGAAGATCCTCTGGAGAAGGGCATGGCAACCCATGCCAGTATTCTTGCCTGGAGAATCCCCACGGACAGAGGATCCTGGTGGGTTACAGGATCTCAAAGAGTCTCAAAGAGTTGGACACGACTGAGTGATTAAGCACATAATGATAATTGGTCTTCCAAAAAAAAACAAAGTGTTTGGATATGCTAAATGATTGTCTTGAAAAGTGGGAATAAATACATTAATGCTTATAGAAATAAACTTCCCTCTAACAAAATATATTTCTTTAAAAATGCTATCAACTTGCTTTTGAAAAAGAAACCCTGAGTAACTTAGTTTAAGAATTATTAAATATTTCTATTAAAAGTTAATGGGCATCTTTTCATATGTTTGTTAGCCATCCATATGTCTTCTTCAGAGAAATGCCTATTTAGTTCTTTGGCCCATTTTTTGATTGGATCGTTTATTTTTCTGGAGTTGAGCTGCATAAGTTGCTCGTATATTTTTGAGATTAGTTGTTTGTCAGTTGCTTCATTTGCTATTGTTTTCTCCCATTCAGAAGACTGTCTTTTCACCTTACTTATAGTTTCGTTTGTTGTGCAGAAGCTTTTAATTTTAATTAGATCCCATTTGTTTATTTTTGCTTTTATTTCCAGTATGCTGGGAGGTGGATCCTAGAGGATCCTGCTGTGATTTATGTCGGAGAGTGTTTTGCCTATGTTTTCCTCTAGGAGTTTTATAGCTTCTGGTCTTATGTTTAGAGCTTTAATCCATTTTGAGTTTATTTTTGTGTGTGGTGTTAGAAAGTGATCTAGTTTCATTCTTTTACAAGTGGTTGACCAGTTTTCCCAGCACCACTTGTTAAAGAAATTATCTATACTCCATTGTATATTCTTGCCTCCTTTGTCGAAGAATGCAAATCAAGACCACAATGAGGTACCATTCACACCAGTCAGAATGGCTGCAATCCAAAAGGCTACAAGCAATAAATGCTGGAAAGGATGTGGAGAAAAGGGAACCCTCTTACACTGTTGGTGGGAATGCAAACTAGTACAGCCATTATGGAAAACAGTGTGGAGATTCCTTAAAAATTGCAAATAGAACTGCCTTATGACCCAGCAATCCCACTGCTGGGCATACACACCGAGGAAACCAGAATTGAAAGAGACACATGTACCCCAATGTTCATTGCAGCACTGTTTATAGTAGCCAGGACATGGAAACAACCTAGATGTCCATCAGCAGATGAATGGATAAGAAAGCCGTGGTACATATACACAATGGAGTATTACTCAGCCCTTAAAAGAATACATTTGAATCAGTTCTAATGAGGTGGATGAAACTGGAGTCTATTATACAGAGTGAAGTAAGCCAGAAAGAAAAACACCAATACAGTATACTGACACATATATATGGATTTTAGAAAGATAGTAATGATGACCCTGCATGTGAGACAACAAAAGAGACACAGAGGTATAGAACAGACTTTTGGCCTCTGAGGGAAAGGGAGAGGGTGGGATGATTTGGGAGAATGACATTGAAACATGTATACTATCATGTAAGAAATGAAGCGCCAGTCTATGTTCAATACAGGATACAGGATGCTTGGGGCTGGTGCACCGGATGATCCAGAGAGATGATATGGGGTGGGAGGTGGGAGGGGGCTTCGGCATTGGGAGCTCATGTACACCTGTGGCTGGTTCATGTCAATGTATGGCAAAACCAATACAGTACTGTAACATAGAATAAAGTATTAAAAAAATAAAAATAAAAACAAAAATTCAAAAAAAAAGTTAATGGGCAAAGAAGTGTCTATATATAGATTGAGCTTTTATATGATATTAATGAGTAAGAGAAAAATTCTTATGACAAAAAAATGAAACTAATAAGATTAAAATATGGCCATCAGAAATCCTATGCTATTCTACCTGAAGAAATAATAAGTCTTTCCAGGCAAACAGATTCACATAAACATCATTTTACTCTTAGCAGAGAATCTAGACTATTGATGGAGCTTACCTATTAGAATATAAGGCTCAGAGCAAAATTACATAGGGTACATTCATACATTGTCTTATTTAAAATTTTTAACTGAAAATGTGCAGCAACATCTCATCATATTTAAAGATGGAACCTCTATTTTGTGGTATATATGATCAATGCCATTCCATATACTCTATATGTGAAGAGAGCTATTTATCTATTTTGTAGAATGCCCCTATAAAGTGGGTTCTATACCCAACTCCTGCCATCTACAGGGTTGCACAGAGTCGGACACAACTGAAGTGACTTAGCAATAGCAATACCCAACTCCAGTATGTTTGGAGATGTTTTCTCCCACACCATGAAGCAATTCTCAGACTCGCTGTCCTAATGTCCAGCTCAATTCTATCACTATCTATCTGAAAATGACATCATATTCAGAGATTAAGCTTTCAATCCTAAAAGACTGCCCCCATCACCGCCACTTCACATGCCTATCAAAAGCCCATGTTGTCACCTGTGATTCTGACCTAGTTACTGTAGACTTGAGGGGCCATCATCTCCTCCTTGAGTTTAATTTGCTAGAGTGGCTCATAGAACTCAGAGAAATTTTTTTTATTTACTAGATTACCTGCTTATTATAAAAGGATACAGTTCAGGAACAACCAGATGGAAGAGATGCATAGAGGAAGGAGGGAAGAAGCAGAGCAAGGCCACTCTCCATCTCCAAGTGTTCACCAATCCAGGAGCTCCCGAAACCCCATCCTTTCAGTTCAGTTTAATGGTGGCGCCATTAAATAGACGTGATCATTAAATAGACGTGATCAATTAGCTCATTGACTAATGGTGACTGAAACTCACTCTCTAGACCCTCCCTCTCCTCGCCTTGAAAGTGATGGTGTGGAACTGAAAGTTTCAACCCTGTTAACACATGGTTGGCTCAACTGACAACCATTCCCAACCTTAGGTCACCAAGGGGGTTTCCAAAAAGTCACCTCATTAACATCAGTCAGTTCAGTTCAGTTGCTCAGCTGTGTACAACTCTTTGCAACTCCATGGACTGAAGCTTGAAAGGCTTCCCTGTCCATCACCAACTCCTGGAGTTTACTCAACCTCATGTTCGTTGAGTCGGTGATGCCATACAACCATCTCATCCTCTGTCATCCCCTTCTCCTCCTGTCTTCAAACTTTGCCAGCATCAGTGTCTTTTCAAACGAGTCAGTTCTGCACATCAGGTGGCCAAAATATTGGAATTTCAGCCTCAGCACCAGTTCTTCCAAAGAATATTCAGGACTGATTTCCTTTAGGATGGACTGGTTGGATCTCCTTACAGTCCAAGGGAATTTTAAGAGTCTTCTTCAACACCACAGTTCAAAAGCATCAATTCTTCGGCACTCAGCTTTCTTTAAATTCCAACTCTCACATCCACAGTGACTACTGGGAAAACCATAACTTTTATTAGTTGGACTGTTGCTGGCAAAGTAATGTCTCTGCTTTTTAATATGCTATCTAGGTTGGTCATAAATTTTCTTCCAAGAGCAACCATCTTTTAATTTCATGGCTACAGTCACCATCTGCAGTGATTTTGGACCCCGAAAAAATAAAGTATCTCAGTGTTTCCACTATTTCCCCATCTGTATGCCATGACATATGGGACCAGATGTCATGATCTTAGTTTTCTGAATGTTGAGTTTTAAGCCAACTTTTCACTCTCCTCTTCCACTTTCATCAAGAAGCTCTTTGGTTCTTCTTTGCTTCCTGCCATAAAGGTGGTGTCATCTGCATATCTGAGGTTATTGATATTTCTCCAGGCAATCTTGATTCCAGCTTGTGCTTCATCCAGTCCAGCATTTCTCATGATGCATTCTGCATACAAGCAGGGTGACAATATACAACCTTGACATACTCCTTTTCCTATTTGGAACCAGTCTGTTGTTCCATGCCCAGTTCTAACTGTTGCTTTTTGACTTGCATATAGATTTCTCAAGAAGCAGGTCAGGTGGTCTAGTTTTCCCCTCTCTTGAAGAATTTTCCACAGTTTGTGATGACTCAAACAGTCAAAGGATTTGGCATAGTCAATAAAGCAGAAGTACATGTTTTTCTGGAACTCTCTTGCTTTTTGATGATCCAAGGGATGTTGGCAATATGATCTCTGTTTCATCTGCCTTTTCTAAATCCGGCTTGAACATCTGGAAGTTCATGGTTCATGTACTGTTGAAGCCTGCATTGGACAATTTTGAGCATACTCTGCTAGCATGTGAGATGAATGCAATTGTGCAGTAGTTTGAACATTCTTTGGCATTGCCTTTTTGTGGGGGAATTGGGATGAAAACTGACCTTTTCCAGTTCTGTGGCCACTGCTGAGCTTTCCAGATTTGCTGGCATATCGAGTGAAGCACTTTCACAGCATCATCTTTCAGGATTTTTAATAGCAACTGATATTCCATCACCTCCACAAGCTTTGTTTGTAGTGACGCTTCCTAAGTCCCACCTGACTTCGCATTCTGGGATGTCTAGCTCTAGGTGAGTGATCACACCATCAAGAACATCTGGGTAGTGAAGATCTTTCTTGTATAGTTCTTTGTATTCTTGCCACCTCTTTTTAATGTCTTCTACTTCTGTTAGGTCCATACCACATAACACAACAGATTTTTGACTTTCATCCTGTAGGAAATTTCAAGGAACATTATGACAGAAATGTGGACAAAGACCAAATATATATTACCTATTATGTCATAATATTACACACATTCTATGGATTAACTTGATATTTATTTATGATTAGACTGATATTATGAATGTTTGGGAAAATGCTCCAGTCTCATATATCACATTATATGATACAGAATATAAATATATATGTTTTTATCAGTGATATTAATCTTGGTCAGTTGGTGAAAGTTGTGTTTTCTAGCTTTCACTACTATAAAATTAACATTTTTCCCTCTCTATACTTTATTTTTTAGCAGTTAATCACTAATTACTGCTTATACTCAAGCTGAGAGTTTGGGGGTAAACTTTATCTTCTGGAGAAGTCAGATAATTTCAGGGCATAATTTTAAGCCATCATGTAAATGAATAAGAATTTTGGGGAGATGGTTTGTGTATTTAAAAATTTCCTTTTACTCCTTAAGGTTTCTACTAATATTTTTAATATTCATCAGTTGACCTTTTTGCAGCAACTATTACTTGGTTGTTGTAATGGTAGTTTTCTATTTCCCCCTTCTTTCTACATTCAAAATTGAAATTTCTCTGTAAGGATTAGCTGTTTTTCTCCTCTTTTAAATTTGTTCAATTATTGCTTTATACTTATATGGATTTATGAATATTTATTTTATATGGGGTTATGATTCAATATTGCTAATTATTTTTATCTCTAGATTTTCCAGTGTTGGCCAGTGGGAACACTTTGGGTTTGGTTTCTGTGTCATTTTTTACAGGTGTCCTCTAAAATAATTTTTTTCTAAAGTTATGCAACCACAAGAAAATATATTTTGCATTTTCCCTGACTCTGTCTAGAAGCAATATTTTCTCTAAGGACCCGTGGTTACTTTTAATGAAAAATGATATTGAGAAATTGATATCTGCACATGATCGGTGTGCTCTTTGCTACTGAGATGTTGTCTTTTTCAAACCCTCCTTTCAGAAAGGGCTTTGTAATGTATGTATGTACACATCTGTATATTAATTTACCCTTTTGTATGTGTATACATATTTTCTAAGTTTGTATGTATATATTTATCTATGTAAATATATATGTACCTATGTTTGCATATTTGAAAATAAATTTGTATCTGACTCCAATCTAGCATACAGGATTTATGCTGGGAATTTTTGATGACAAATTTAATTTATTTATTATGGTTTTTGTTTAGTCACTAAGTTGCACCTGACTCTTTTGTGACTCCATGGCTGGTAATCTGCCTGTCTCCTCTGTCTATAGAATTTCCCAGGCAAGAATACTGGAGTAGGTTGTCATTTCCTTTCCCAGGGAATCTTCCCAACCCAGGGGTTGAGCCCTTACATTGGCAGGTAGATTCTTTACCACTCAGTTATACTGTGTTATTAGATTTTTCTGTCTTCCTTGTTGAGCTTTGGTAAAAACTGCCTTTCAAACATTTTTTTGTTAAAGTTATTATGCTTAAGAGTGAGGACAAGATGGCAGAATAGAAAAAATTTGAACTCATATCCTCTCATGACTACATAAAAATTATAATTAAGTGCTGAATGATCATTGATAAAAAGGACTGGAACCCACCAAGAAATATATTCTACATCCAAGACTTAAAAAGAAACCACATTGAGATGTAGGAGGAGTACATTCATGATATAATCAAGTCTCATACCCCCTGGATTGGTGACCCAAATATGGAAGAACAATTATACTAAATATGTTATCCCACAGGAGTGAGATTTCTGAGCCTCATGTCAGGTTCCCCAGCTTAGGGGTCTGGTCAGGAGGAGGATGTCCCAGAGTATTTGGTTTTGAAGCCCAGAAGGGCTTGATTAGTCCATCTCCACAGGACTGGGGGAAACAAAGACTCCACTCTTGGAGGGTGCACACAAGGTCTTGTATGCACTGGGACCCAGGGCAAAACCAGTGACTTCTCATTCTCCTGGACCAGAGGCATTTGCTGGTCTTGAAGGTGTCCCAAGGAGGTGGGGTTGGGGGTGGGGGGAGAAGCTCAGTCTAGAGATAAGGACATTGGTGGCAAGGGTATCGGAATATTCATTAGATCTCCTGAAGTTTGACACTTTGGCATCAAGATCTGACCCTACTCAACAGCTTATAAACTCCAGTGCTGAAATGCCTCAGGCCAAATAACCAACAGAGCAGGAACATAGTTTCAGTTATTAGCAGACAGGCTGCCTAAAAACTTCCTGAGTCTGCAACTGCCTCTAGACACATCCCTTGAGTTATGAAAATTAAATAATTTAAAATACATAAAACTGTATTGTTTAACAGACTGAAAGCATTTAAAATCATGAGTAATAGTTTTTAGTATTTAAAAAATCATTTTGTCATATTTTAATTGATCAATATGACAATATTCAATTTTTAAAAGTATTTTTACTTTCATTTAAAGTTTCTATTTCTCTTAACTCTAAAACTAAATTTATGATAGAAAAATTTAAAGTTATATTTACTTTCCTTTACCTATCAAAGCTTACTCCTTGGAAGAAAAGTTATGACCAACCTAGATGGCATATTCAAAACCAAAGACATTACTTTGCTGACTAAGGTCTGTCCAGTCAAGGCTATGGTTTTTCCTGTGGTCATGTATGGATGTGAGAGTTGGACTGTGAAGAAGGCTGAGTGCCAAAGAATTGATGCTTTTGAACTGTGGTGTTGGAGAAGATTCTTGAGAATCCCTTGGACTGCAAGGAGATCCAACCAGTCCATTCTGAAGGAGATCAGCCCTGGGATTCCTTTGAAGGGAATGATGCTGAAGCTGAAACTCCAGTACTTTGGCCACCTCATATGAAGAACGGACTCATTGGAAAAGACTCTGATGCTGGGAGGGATTGGAGGCAGGAGGAGAAGGGGACGACAGAGGATGAGATGGTTGGATGGCATCACTGACTGGATGGATGTGAGTCTGAGTGAACTCCGGGAGTTGGTGATGGACAGGGAGGCCTGGCGTGCTGCGATTCATGGGGGTGCAAAGACTTGGACACGACTGAGCGATTGAACTGAACTGAACCTATCAAAGTGTTATTAGCTGAATCTTTCTTTGAAAAGGAAGAAACGCTGTCCTGCTTTTACTTTTCCTCTATATCTTTCTTCCAGTTAATGGTCAGACAGTTTTGGGTTGCAACCTCATAACCTGAAACATTATGATGGAAGTAGAAGTTGACATTGTGAAAATAGTTCAAATAATTAGTGCAAACTCCAAAAATATTAGTCTTGTGAGGTGAAGAAAATGGATGATTGCACCATTTTTTATACTGAAAACTCTATTTTTTATTTCCCACTTTGATACAGATTTACTCTTAATTTTTTTTTTTTTCCTCAAACACCTTGGGATCTTGGACTTGATGGTAGCTTGGAAGGAAGTTTGATTCTCTGCTATGTAGGCATTGTGTCCCTACTTGAATAGTTTATGACTAGTCACGATAGGTGGACAGCACCTGTGGCTTACCATCTTCATTCTTTTCTAGCCTCCAAAATTACAAAGTGTTGTTTTAGTCACCATCTCCAATTCTAACTATATGATGTAAACACCTAAAAGGTGGTATGTGTTTAACAAAGTGTTATGTTTAAATAAATATGAAATGCACATCTATACACAATACTTAAAATAGACAAAGCTAAAACATAGAAGTCATATTAATCTGAAATGTTTTATTTTCCCAAAAATATTTTCAAATTTTTTCAACTCAATATTCTCCCATGAAGAATCTACCACATTCTTTTAATTTTTTAAATGATTACATAATGTTCAATAATATTGTAAACTTATCCTTTCATTACATTACATTTCCTTTTTATTGTAATTACGGTAGTACTTTAATTAACAGACACATGAATTTTACTTTTACTTCTGTAAGAGTCTTCTGAATGTAATTAGGAGCCTAAGAGTGGATATGTTCCTTATCAAATTATTTTCTAAATGTGCTATGGTAATTTATATCCTCCAAGACAAAAATAAAAATTTCTTTTTGTAAAATCTTCCAAGCACTGGAAATGCAGAGCTTTAAATGAATCCCAATGTCCTGGACAATGTTACTTAGCAGAACTAGTTGTTCATGCTATTTAAACCTCATAAATGATTTTTCAATTAGATTTACTTCATCAATCACCTCTGAAAGCTGTATATCAAAATCACCCATTGTGCTGTGATTTTATAACCTTATCTTTGCAGTTTAAGAGTTTTGCTTTATGTATTTCATTACTATTATTTTTGGTTCATTAATATTTATAGCTGATCTAGCATCCACAGGGTGTGAAAATTTGGGTAGTTAAACAATTCCAAGATGTTCTTTAAAGGCAGTTCTTCCTTCATCTACTTTATTCGATATTTGCTTTGCCTCACAAATGTATTTGTATGTATCTAGTTTATATCTGACAACTCCATGCTTTTCCCCCTTTGCTTTACTTTTGAGTTAATCTGTTTTTACTATAAAGTATATAGCTGATATTTTCCCCTCAATATGATTGAAGAGTTTGTCATTTGACAGGGACATTCATTCAAACTTTTATTTTGGGCTTTATTCCTTTCCTCTTATGTTGTGACTGATTAAACACCCCCTTAGCTTCATCTCTACTCTATAGGCCAAGTTCTGTTACAGCCAAATATATTTGTCCTAACAATGCTAAACGACTGCCCAGCTTCTTCCAATTAATCATCAGAAGTTACTATATAATGCCTATGTATTCCAGTAATTTCTGATTACCAAGCCTTCTTATTATTTAAACGCTTTCCTTTTCAATTCAGGTCAGTCGCTCAATCATGTCTGACTCTGCAGCTCCATGAACTACAGCACACCAGGCCTCCCTGTCCCTCACCAGTTCCTGGAGTTTACTCAAACTCACGTCCCTTGAGTTGGTGATGCCATCCAACCATCTCATCCTCTGTCATCCACTTCTCCCACCTTCGGTCTTTCCCAGCAAAAGGGTCTTTTCAAATGAGTCAGCTCTTCGCATTAGGTGCCCAAAGTGTTGGAATTTCAGCTTCAGCACCAATCCCTCCAATGAGTATTCAGGACTGATTTCCTTTAAGATGGACTGGTTGAGTCTCCTTACAGTCCAAGGGACCCTCACACCACAGTTCAAAAGCATCGATTCTTTGCTGCTCAGCTTTCTTTATAGTCCAACTCTCACATCCATACATGACTACTGGAAAAAACATAGTTTTGACTAGACGGACCTTTGTTGGCAAAGTAATGTCTCTTTCCTCTTCAGTTCAGTTCACTTGCTCAGTCGTGTCCAACTCTTTGTGACCCCATGAATTGTAGCATGCCAGGCCTCCCTGTCCATCACCATTTCCCGGAATTCACTCAGACTCACGTTATCGAGTCCGTGATGCCATCCAGCTATCTCATCCTCTGTCGCCCCCTTCTCCTCCTTCTCCCAATCCTTCCCAGTATCAGAGTCTTTTCCAATGAGTCAACTCTTTGCATGAGGTGGCCAGAGTACTGGAGTTTCAGCTTTAGCATCATTCCTTCCAAAGAAATCCCAGGGCTGATCTCCTTCAGAACAGACTGGTTGGATCTCCTTGCAGTCCAAGGGATTCTCAAGAGTCTTCTCCAACACCACAGTTCAAAAGCATCAATTCTTTGGTGCTCAGCCTTCTTCACAGTCCAACTCTCACATCCATACATGACTACTGGAAAAACCATAGCCTTGACTAAATGGACCTTAGTTGGCAAAGTAATGTCTCTGCTTTTGAATATGCTATCTACGTTGGTCATAACTTTTCTCCCAAGGAGTAAGTGTCTTTAAATTTCATGACTGCAATCACCATCTGCAGTGATTTTGGAGCCTCAAAAAATAAAGTCTGACAGTTTCCACTGTTTCCCCATCTATTCCCATCTTAAGCTATTTGTTTCCCTACACTTCCTTAGTCAATTGTCTCCTATGCACGTTGAATTCCCTCTATGTTTGTCAGAACTATGTCACATGTTGTTTTGATAATATCATTTCTACCTACTTTTTCTAAGTGACCTCTCAGTATCTCTAAATAAACTGATATACAGTACTTCTAACTCAAGAGGAACATGGCTTTCCTATATTTCATGTATTTAGAGACAGAGGTTGGAACTTAAGAATAGAATTTCCTGTTCTTTTGTAGATTTTATTATTCAATTATACAATCATCTCCTAATCTCAAAATTGTTGCCTAAAATTGCCTTCATTTTTCACTTGTCCATGGATAACTTGAATATTGACATTGTCTTCCTGTCCACTTCTATTTCTGTCAAAGCTCTCAAAAATTCAGAATCCATTGTAAAATCCTCTTAACACCTTGGAGACTCAGTTTCTTGACTTTTCCACCTGTCCTTTGTTTATTTAGTCTCATGGCCATGCCTTAGGCTACAGCTCATCTTCAGATGGCTTTAGGAATATGTCAGGTAAGATAAAATAAAGAAAAATCAGGACTAAGGCTGAAGGAAGTTGAGGGAACTATGGCAAACAGAGGAAAATAATCTAAAAGATTTAAAAATCAAATTTCTATTTGATTTAATTAAGCAAGACTAATCAAATTAACACTTTAGGTCGTTGTGTTTCTTTTTGTCAAAAATTTGTACATTTTGACTGAGAACAATCACCTATAAAAACACTTACTTTAAGTATCTTATTCATCACCCTATACCTTTTACATTTCCCAGATTCCTACGTTTTGTACAATGACTGGTATAATTATTGAAACTTCTTCTCTACTAAGGGCAATACAAGTGCCCTTGTTGGCCAACATTAAAACCAAGAATCATAGACACTTATCACTATTCTCCAACCTCCCAGATGCAATCTCAGTAATCCTTGTTAAACTATTCAAGTGTGTTTTGAATATAGTCATGATTTCAGCTCTTACATTGCTAGTTCAGGTCAGCACTGTCTCTCTTAAAGAACTTTTATAGGCTACTAACTGGGTCTTACCATCCACTTTTACACTCTATAATCCAATATCAGAAAAACAGAACCATCTTTAAAAAGATAAGTGACAAAAGAATATTCCCATACTTAAAATCTGTCAATGGTTTTTCATTTAATTAGAATTACCTTTAAAATCTTTATATTTTTTGAAAGATCCTACAGGTTTTAACCACTGTCTACTTCTCTGATGTCATTTCCTACTATGTTTCATTTTATTCTTTACATTTCCCAGCTGAATGAACTTCTTTCTATGCTTTGATTATATACCCAGATGTTTAAATTCAATATTGTTATCCCAGAAATTCAAATACAAGTTCAAATTTATTAATTAATTTGTTTATTCTCCTTCAATGTTCTCTTCCTAGTTCAGTGTAGATGACTGACATAATCTTTTATTCCCAAGGCCTCCACTACAAAGAGGCATCAGTTTCCAAAGATCACTGTCTCAAATAAACACACTGCCACTCTGTCACTCAGCTGTGTCTGACTCTTTGTAACCCCATGGACTGCAGCCTTCCAGGATCCTGTGTCCATGGAGATTCTCCAGGCAAGAATACTGGAGTGGGTTGCCATGCCCTCCTCCAGGGGGTCTTCCCAACCCAGGGATCAAACCCAGGTCTATTGCATAGTAGGCAGATTCTTTACCATCTGAGTCATCAGGGGAGCCCATGAATCGAGTGGGTAGCTTATTCCTTCTGCAGAGGATCTTCCCAACCCAGGAATCGAACCAGAGTCTCCTGCATTGCACGCAGATTCTTTACCAGCTGAGCTACCAGGGAAGCCCTTAATACTGGTGTGGGTTGCCATGCCTTCCTCCAGGGAAACACACTGCCAGCCACAGACTAAATGGGGAGCCAGGTCTTCCCCTACTGAAACTCATTTTTTTTTTTTTTAAGAGACCTTAGTTGATTTCAATATCTAAACTTTTGGGAGTGCAAACTAGTACAGCCACTATAGAGAACAGTGTGGAGATTCCTTAAAAATTGGAAATAGAACTGCCTTATGACTCTTGCTCTTATTGTTTTAAATTCAGCAGTAAAGAGTGAGCCTAAGAAATCCTAGGCCCCCAACATCCTAAATTAAATGTGTTTCTGTTCCTAAGATTTTAGTGGAAGACTTTTTTTTTTTTAATGTTGGAAAGAAAGGAGAAAAGAAAGAGAAAATTGTGAGTCATCATTGACCCATTTTTGTATAAACCCCATGCTTTCAATCTAATAGCAAACTCTGCCAGTGTTAAATCATTATCACATGATTCCCCTCTACTTTGCTCCATATCCTCTGGAAAGATTTTAGTTCAATTCACCATAATCTCTTACCAAAGGAGTCAATATCAGGATGATTATGAATATAGCTGATTTAACCACATGTTTGATTGTAATTCAAGAGCAAATCATGTAGACCAGCAAAATATATGATGTAATGAGCACAAAAGTTAGAATGGCTGTTATATTCTGTGCTCATGAATTTAAATTGGGAAACATAAGTCAAATGGGACATACAGCAATAGGATGTTGATATGAAAGAATTAACAGGAAAAAGTAAAAGCAAGTGCTAAAATCGATCCCATGAAGGCTCATGGTAAACTATATTTATATGGAAAGTGATTTTTTGAATAAGAAGACACTAGATTGTAAGAAAGATATACAGAACAACAGAAACGTCAAGCTGATCAATAGTAGAAGAGAAATGGGAGAAGTGAAGAGATAATCTGGAAAAAAAAAAACACTCTGTATATGAGAGAGTTTGAGAGGAGGATACAGCAAGAGTTCAGTTCAGTAAAGTTCAGTTCAATAAATGCTGGAGAGGGTGTGGAGAAAAGGGAAGCCTCTTACACTATTTGTGGGAATGCAAACTAGTACAGCCACTGTGGAGATTCCTTAAAAACTATAAATAGAACTGCCTTATGATCCAGCAATCCCACTGCTGGGCATACACACCGAGGAAACCAGACTTGAAAGAGACACATGTACCCCAATGTTCATTGCAGCACTGTTTATAATAGCCAGGACATGAAAACAACCTTGATGTCCATCAGCAGATGAATGGATAAGAAAGCTGTGGTACATATACACAATGGAGTATTACTCAGCCATCAAAAAGAGTACATTTGAATCAGTTCTAATGAGATGGATGAAACTGGAGCCGATTATACAGAGTGAAGTAAGCCAGAAAGAAAAACACCAATACAGTATACTGACACATATATATGGAATTTAGAAAGATGGTAATGATAACCCTGTATGCAAGACAGCAAAAGAGACACAGATGTACAGAACAGACTTTTTGACTCTGTGGGAGAGGGAGAGGGCAGGATGATTTGGGAGAATGGCATTGAAACATGTATAATATCATATAAGAAATGAATCACCAGTCTAGGTTTGATGCAGGATACAGGATGCTTGGGCTGGTGCACTGGGATAACCCAGAGGGGTGGTATGGGGAGGGAGGAGTTGGGGGGTTCAGGGGTGGGAACTTATGTACACCTGTGGTGGATTCATGTTGACGTATGGCAAAACAAATACAATATTGTAAAGTAAATATAATAATAATAAAATTAGAAAATAAAGAAGATATGTGACTTAACTAAATAAAGTCAATAAAGCAACTGGGGAAAAAAAAATTCAGTAGAGTAAGAGAGAGGATGCTTAATCCAAGGTAGCTTTAATAAATGACCCTATCACCTTTTATAGAATTTGCTCAGTTAAATGCTTTGCTTATAGGCATAGGATAGCAATTACTACTTTCTTGTGATTTTTTTTTTTTTAATTTTGGCAAATGTAACTCTGGCATAATATTCAAGAAGTATGCTAAACCAACCAATATTAGGTATCATATCTCTTTTTAGATGTTAATCTTACTTGCTATACTCTTTCTACATCACCACTTAGAATATGCTATTACCTAATTATTTAATTAGAGATATTATTGGTAGCATTAATTTGCTGGATATTTCAAATCACTAGCATATAATTATTATAGCTCTTTTCAAAATTAAATAATATACATATGAATAAGTCTTGATTTATCACTTTAGAATCTCTTAATATCTTTAAATTAACATTAGATTATCATATTCCAGATTTAATACTCAGCAACTATTACAAATCACCTGTGTGTGTGTACGTGCCAGTGTTCAAATTCATGTAGTTTATAAGTAGAACACTCATTGAACTAACTTTTGGTATATGGAAGTTGTGAACATTTAAATTTTGCCAAATTGATAAGCGTAAATCTGAAAAAACATTTTAAAAATAGTTCCCTGTGTCTATCTTGTAGTAGAATAAGGGGGTAACTTTTAGAGAGGTTGTTCGATTTATTGAAAAATATCAGTGTCTCTTTTGATATATTGTACTGAAATTTCTTTCTGTATGTTTTACATATAAATATATTATAGAATCTGTGTTTGTTTAAAAATGCTCAATGACTTCTATTTTGTGAACCAATGTAATAAAATGGAGGGATTCATTAAAAAAAAAAATAGGCTTCCTGTTTTTGATGCAGTGTTTAAGAGCTTGAAAGTCATCATTCCATCAACTCTTTTCAAGTCTCTCAGAGAATTGAAGTCAGAGGGTAAGCAGCTACCCCTCAAATCGGAGAGTCAGACAGGTGGATACAGGGAATCACAATTTACCTGAGTGGAAACTCATGAGTAGAAGCCTCTATGAGAACTGATACTGGGATAGGAAAATCTAATCTGTAATTGCAGAATTGCTAGAGATTCAGTGAAGAAGTCTGAGAGTTAAAACACCCCCATGGTGGTGGCAGTTTAGTGGCTAGGTCATGTCTGATTATTTTGTGAACCCATGGACTGTAGCCTGCCAGACTCCTCTGTCCATGGAGTTCTCTAGGCAAGAATACTGGAGTGGGTTGCAATTTCCTTCTCCAGGTGATCTTCTTGACCCAGGGATTGAACCTGGGTCTCCTGAATTGCAGGTGGATTCTTTACCAGTTGAGCCATCAGGAAAGCCCCAACACTTTTGTAGGCTTAACTTCCAGTAACTTTACCATGTTTTTATAGTAAAACTCAAGGGAAAAGCCCTCACATTTCCATCAGAGGGAGGGAAAACCCTTACATTCTATTTTTAACAAAGCCATGCCTCCAAGAGAAACTATTTTACCAGAGCCTGAACTAAAAGATTTTATCAGGATCTGATCATCCTGGGGGAGGGAAATATGCAATTACAGCCTCTTCTAGCGATCCTGTCCCATCTAGAGTGATGAGTATTTGTGAAGTTCACAACTTAGGGGTACAGGCTCAGAAAAATGCTGTAGAACACTTCCTCTCCCAACAGACTGTACAACCACAAAACTAGGAGCCTATTTTTTCAGAGTTACTTTTACCCAGTATATCAGGTACAACTATCAAAAAACAAAAACAAACAAACAAAGACAAGGCACAGTTAAAAGACAAAGACCACAATTTGAAGAGACAGATCAAGCATTAAAACCATAGTGAGACATGGCAGGGATGCTGGAATTATCCAACCAGGAATTTAAAATAACAATATTTAATATGCTCATGATGTTAACAAAAACATAGATGATATGGGCTGCAAGTGGATAAATGGAAATTCTAAGATGAAATTTTAAAAATGATAGAAATAAGAAACAGTGTAACAGAAAGAAAGAATATTTGGATGGCCTTATTAATAGATTGGACACTGCTGAAGGAAGAATCTGAGTTTGAGTATATATAAACAGAAACTTCCAAAACAAACAAACAAAAACAAAAAGAAGAAAGACTGTGAAACAAAAAAGAAACAGAATATCTAAGAAAAGTGAGACAACTGAAAACATATACATGATGCTAGTACAAAAAGAAAAAGAAGAAAAGCTTTCAGTAATAGAGTATTGCCAAAAATTAAGAGTATTTCCAAAAATTAATAGCATCAGCTAAAGAACTGAGGTTGCCATAGCAGATTAAAAAAAACTAGACCCAGATATATGTTGCTATGAGAAACCAACTGTAAGTATAAAGACATAAGTATATTAAAAGTAAATGAGTAAAGAAAAGTACCCCATGCTGTATTATGTGCAAATGTAGTTATATCTGACCCTCTGCAAGCCCATGGGCCGTAGCCCACCAGGCTCTTATGTCCGTGGGATTTTCCAGGCAGGAATACTGGAGTGGTTGCCATTTTTTTCTCCAGGGGATCTTTCTGACCCAGGAATCAAACCCGTGCCTCCCGCATATTCTATATGTCTTTAGCATATTCTATATGTTAAATGCAGGCAGAGCACATTTCAGACAGAAAGGTGTCAGGGGAAACTTGGAATTACAAAATAACATAAGATTCAGTTCTCCAAGAAAATGCATCAGTTCACAACATGTACATGTGCTCTAAAGTAGAGTCAAATATGTATGTATGTGGGACTCCCATTTTTAAGGATTCTCCTTAAATGTATTACAATATAATGATACATAAAATGATAGATAGATGGCTAGATAGATATTATATATGTTATCTTACATATGTATGAATGTGCTTAAAATGCATTTCAAAAACTTAAGAATAGGTATATTTATACTCTTTAATAATTTGTGAATGCTTTCTTATACCATATAGAATATTAATCTCTAACCAATGTACAATCATCTTAATGCAGAAATAAGCATTCCATTAAATCAGGAATTGACAAAGATTTTCAATATTATCATTCTCTTTTAAGAACAATAAGAAAACACTGTTTTTTAAAATTTGTAACCAATGCAAGCAAAATTTAACACAATGTATTAGGGAAAAATTCCACTGAATTGAAAAAGAACAGATTTCTATTTTACAGCCTGCATATTCACAGTGTCACCATGAAAAGTATCAAGAATCAAATGAAAAATCAACAATAATGTGAATACTTGGAAGAATACCCAAATAACAGTTTTATTATAATTTAAAAAGAAGAAATGAAGAGGGTCCAATGTCTTTTTGATAGCTTATTAAAAAACACTACAGATTCGGTACTGAATAATAATAAATAGAAAATCAGAGAAAATTGAAAGAGTAAGTGGCAAGTTTACTTTACAAATCAATGTGAAGTGGAAATTTAACAAATAGATCAAATGCAGTTTTTGAACACCTAAGGAATATGATCAATTATTAGATGATAAAGTTATTTGGAAATTAACCACAGAATGTACAACTGAAAATGTATGTTGCAATGACTGTCTCCTCGTCTTTACTGGGGACAATATGGTTTCTCATCTCTGCTTTCCAAACACAGGGCTTCCTACGTGGCAGAGTGGTAAAACATCCACCTGTTAATGCAGGAGATGTGAAAGACGTGGGTTTGATCCTTGGGGTTGGGAAGATCCCCTGGAGTAGGAAATGGAAACCCGCTCCAGTATTCTTGCCTGGAAGATACCCATGGACAGAGGAGCCTGGTGGACTACAGTCCTTGAGATTGCACAGAATCTGACACAACTGACCATGCGTTGCACTCTCTCCAAGCACAGATGCTCTGTATCTCTCTCTGCATTGCAGTTTCTACCCACTCAACACTTTACACTGAATTATTTGTCCACTAGTCTTATTGGCATCATGCCATCTCCAGGTCTAGCATCACTTAATTTGCAATACGGCTCATAAAACTTGCAATATCTTTTTATTTCCTTAAAGATATTATGTAAAAATATAAATGACAGTTCCTTCTCATATTATGTGGTATCATATGTTTGCTGTCTGGCCCTCTAAGCTAATGCTCTCTACAATGTTTTGGTAGACAGTACTTAGTTGCTATAATGAATGGAGTTTTTGCTTAGAAATCAGGCAAGCACCATTACTTTCCTAAGCAATATCCCAATCTCCTCTCACTATAGTGAACAAATTCTAATTTAGGGAATAGCAATAAAAATAAACATCATTTTAAAGTCCTTTGAAGATAGCCATGAGTACATGACACATTTCTGGCTGAAGTAAGGAAAAGTAAGTCGGATCTGTGGTCCTTATAAGAAGATACATTTAAAAAAAATTAAATTTATTTATTTTAATTGGAAGCTAATTACTTTACAATATTGTATTGATTCTGACACACATCAACATGAATCTGCCACAGGCGCACATGTGTTCCCCATCCTGAACCCCCCTTCGCATCTCCCCTCCCCGTACCATCCCTCCAGGTCATCCCAGTGCACCAGCCCCAAGGATCCTGTATCGAACCTGAACTGGAGATTCACTTCTTATGTGATATTATACATGTTTCCATGACATTCGCCCAAATCATCCCACCCTCTGCCTCTCCCAGAGTCCAAAAGACTGTTCTATACATCTGTATCTCTTTTTCTGTCTTGTCTTTCTAATGAGAAATATGACAAAGAATAAAGCTAAAGACCTAGGTTTTAATGTGGCTTTTTGAAAAGCTATATCATCCTGAAACTATGTAACTCTGGACTTTGGTTTTAAATAAACTCTATTTTTTCAAGCAAACTCTATTTGGATTTGACATATATAGATAAATAAACAGCATATTAAAAAGCAGAGCCATTACTTTGCCAACAAAGTCCATCTCGTCAAGGCTATGGTTTTTCCAGTAGTCATAAATGGATGTGAGAGTTGAACTATAAAGAAAGCTGAGCACCAAAGAATTGATGCTTTTGAACTGTGGTGTTGAAGAAGAATTGAGAGTCCCTTGGACTTGAAGGAGATCCAAACAGTCCATCCTGAAGGAGATACAAACAGTCCATCCTAAAGGAGATCAGTTCTGAGTGTTCATTGAGAGGACTGATGCTCAAGCTTAAACTCCAATACTTTGGCCACCTGATGAGAAAAGCTGACTTATTTGAACAGACCCTGATGCTGGGAAAGATTGAAGGTAGGAGGAGAAGGGGACGACAGAGGATGAGATGGTTGGATGGCATCACCGACTCAATGGAGATAAGTTTGAGTAAACTCCAGGAGTTAGTGATGGACAGGGAGGTCTGGTGTGCTGTGGTCCATGGGGTCACAGAGTTGGATGCAACTGAGTGACTGAATTGAACTGAGACAAAAATTTAACAGTACCTTAAAATATATCTACTGCATTTCACATCATTCCTTGTGAAAATATATACCTTAATGTTCATACATGTTGTTGTTCAATCACCAAGATGTGTCCAATACTTTGTGATCCTACGGACTGCAGCACAGCAGGCCTCTCTGTCTCTCAACATAGTCCCCCAAATCCCATCCATACTGACCAACGCTGACATAAGTGGTCATGAGAGAAGTTGGACTTTCTGAATGAGGGGGAACACACTGTCTCCTCCCCTTAGTGCATCCAGATGCGATGTGATTGGACTGTTTCTTTCAAGTTTACCAGTATTCAAAGGAACACCCTTTCAACATAATTGGGTGTACACAACTCTCATCTTGCTAGCTACTAATTAAATGATGCCACTTTTGTGCATGTACAGTTCCAGTTCCAGTTCAGTCCTCAGTTGTGTCTGACTCTTTGCAACCCCATGAATCGCAGCTCGCCAGGCCTCCCTGTCCATCACCAACTCCTGGAGTTCACTCAGATTCATGTCCATCGAGTCAGTGATGCCATCCAGCCATCTCATCCTCTGACGCCCCCTTCTCCTTCTGCTCCCAATCCCTCCCAGCATCAAAGTCTTTTCCAATGAGTCAGCTCTTCACATGAGGTTGCCAAAGTACTGGACTTTCAGCTTTAGCATCATTCCTTCCAAAGAAATCCCAGGGCTGATCTCCTTCAGAATGGACTGGTTGGATATCCTTGCAGTCCAAGGGACTCTCAAGCGTCTTCTCCAACACCACACCTCAAAAGCATCAATTCTTTGGCTCTCAGCCTTCTTCACAGTCCAACTGTCACATCCATACATGACCATAGGAAAAACCATAGCCTTGACTAGACAGACCTTAGTCGGCAAAGTAATGTCTCTGCTTTTGAATATGCTAACTAGGTTGGTCATGACTTTTCTTCCAAGGAGTAAACATCTTTTAATTTCATGGCTGCAATCACCATCTGCAGTGATTTTGGAGCCCCCAAAATAAAGTCTGACACTATTTCCACTGTTTCCCCATCTATTTCCCATGAAGTGATGGGACCAGATGCCATGATCTTCGTTTTCTGAATGTTTAGCTTTAGGCCAACTTTTTCGCTCTCCTCTTTCACTTCATCAAGAGGCTTTTAGGTCCTCTTCACTTTCTGCCATAAGGGTGGTGTCATCTGCACATCTGAGGTTATTGATATTTCTCCCAGCAATCTTGATTCCAGCTTGTTTTTCTTCCAGTCCAGTGTTTCTCATGATGTACTCTGCATAGAAGTTAAACAAGCAGGGTGACAATATACAGCCTTGACATACTCTTTTTCCTATTTGGAACCAGTCTATTGTTCCATGTCCAGTTCTAAATGTTGCTTCCTGACCTGCATACAGATTTCTCAAGAGGCAGGTCAGGTGGTCTGGTATTCCCATCTCTCTCAAAATTTTCCACAGTTTATTGTGATCCACACAGTCAAAGGCTTTGATATGTACAACAGTAATAAAAGATAAAATGTCAGTAGTAATCAGACAAACAAATAAAAACAAAATGAAACAAAGTGAAATACAAAGACTTCTCCAGAATACAACTCCACTGCAAAAGACTTCTGTGCTAACAAACTATCAAAGCAGCACAACCTGTGAGGAAAGCCATTTAAGGGTTGTCAGGTAAATTGTAAAGTACAAACTAAAACATCAGTGTTCACATACTTAACAGTTAAGGAACTGGCTTCAATATTCACAGACTTCTGCTATGAAAATTAATGGCTGTTAAGAGGCTGTCCCTTCTCAACAACTTTAAGAAATCAAAGACTCACATGGAACTGATATGTGGGGTAACAGGACATTTAGGCAAAGCAGCTTTCAGGCAGAAAATACTGGAGGGACAAGACTTTTTGCTGTGATGTTTGAAAAGGCAGAGACACTCCTACCTGTTCATGAGGTTCTCAAGGCAAGAATACTGAAGTTGCTTGCCATTCTCCAGTGGACGACGTTTTGTCAGACAGTCTTGGGTGGCCCTACATGGCATAGCTCATGGTTTCATTGAGTTAGACAAGGCTGTGGTCCTTATGATCAGTTTAATTAGTTATTTGTGATTGTGGTTTTCATTCTGTCCACACTCTGACAGATAAGGATTAGAGGCTTACGGAAGCTTTCTGATGGGAGAGACTGAGTACAGGGGAAACTGGGTCTTGTTTTGATGGGCGGGGCCATGCTCAGTAAATCTTTAATCCAGTTTTCTGTTGATAGATGGGGCTGTGTTCCTTCCCTGTTTGACCTGACACCAAACTAGGTGGAGGCAATGAAGATAATGGCTACCTCCTTCAGAAGTTCCCATGCACGGATTGCCACACACAAGTGCCCCTGACCCTGCAGCAGGCCACCACTGCCCTGTGCCTCTGCTGGAAACTCTTGAAAACTCACAGGCAAGTCTGGGTCAGTCTCTTGCAGGGTCACTGCTGGTTTACTGCAGTGTATGGGGTCACAAAGAGTTGGATATGACTGAACGACAGCTGAACTGGAATGAACTCCTATCTGGGCTTCCCTGGTGGCTCAGCTGGTAAAGAATCTGCCTGGAATGCGGGAGACCTGGCTTCAATGTCCAGGTTGGGAAGGTCCCCTGGAGAAGGGAATGGCTACCCACTCCAGGATTCTGGTCACCATGAACTGTATGGTCCACGGGGTGGCAAAATCAGACATGATTGTGCAACTTTCACTTTCACTTTAATTCTTATTTGAGGCAATGGGTTCTCCTAGCCATGTGACCTTCTTGAATCTTCTATGAAATTTTTATCCGATTCATACTTGGGAACCAATGTTAAGATCAAGAGCTGGTGTGGTCCTGTGATTTTCTATTTGCTTTCTAAATCCTCAGCACAGTCGCCTCTGGTACAGAAGGGAAATGAGAGAAGGGCTTCTGTTTCTTGGGAACAATATGGAATAGGCTACATCTTCCAGTGCTACTATGCACTGAATGGCCCTCATTTCGGGATCCTCGGCTCAGTACAGTTAAGTGCAGTTGCTCAGTCATGTATGATTCTTTGTGGCCCCATGGACTGCAGCACAACAGGCCTCACTGTCCATCACCAACTCCCAGAGTTTACTCAAACTCATGTCCATTGAGTTGGTGATGCCATCCAACCAGCTCATCCTCTGTCGTCCCCTTCTCCTCTGGCCTTCAATCTTTCCTAGCATCAGGGTCTTTTCCAGTGAGTTAGTTCTTCACATCAGGTGGCCTAAGTATTGGAGTTTCAGCTTCAGCATCAGTCCTTCCAATGAATATTCAGGACTGATATCCTTTAGGATGGACTGATTGGATCTCCTTGCTATCCAAGGGACTCTCAAGAGTCTTCTCTAATACCTCAGTTCAAAAGCATCAATTCCTGGGTGCTCCGCATTCTTTATAGTCCAACTCTTATATCCACACATGACTACTAGGAAAAAAATCACTGCTTTGCTCGTGTATACCTGTGGCAGATTTATGTTGATGTATGGCAAAACCAATACAATATTGTAAAGTAATTAACTTCCAATTAAAATCAATTTATGTTAAAAAGTAAATAAAACAAATAATATTTAAATAAAAAAGAAAAAATATAACAGCTTTGACTAGACAGACCTTTGTTGGCAAATGTCTCTGATTCTTAATATTTTGTCTAGTTTGGTCATAATGTTTCTTCCAAGGAGCAAGTATCTTTTAATTTCATGGCTTCAGTCACCATCTGCAGTGATTTTTGGAGTCTAAAAAAAAACCAAAACACAAATCTGTCACTCTTTCCACTGTTTTCACATCTATTTGGCATGAAGTCATGGGACCAGATGCAGTGATCTTAGTTTTCTGAATGTTGAGTTTTAGGCTATCTTTTGCACTTTCTTCTTCTACTTTCATCAAGAGGTTTCTTAGTTTTTATTCACTTTCTGCCATAAGGATGGTGTCATCTGCATATCTGAGGTTATTGATGTTTCTCCACCAATCTTGATTCCAGCTTGTATTTCATCCAGTTCAGCATTTCTCATGATGTACTCCAATAAGTTAAATAAGTAGGGTGACAATATAGAGCCTTGATGTACTCCTTTCCTGATTTGGAACTAGTCTGTTGTGCCATGTCCAGTTCTAACTGTTGCTTCTTAACCTGCATACAGATTTCTCAAGAGGCAGGTCAGGTCGACTGCTATTCCCATCTCTTGAAGAATTATCCAGACTTTGTTGTGCAAAACACAGTCAAAGGCTTTGGCATAGTCAACAGAGCAGAAGTAGATGTTTTTCTGGAACTCTCTTACTTTTCAATGATCCAGTGGAAGTTGGCAGTTTGATCTCTGGTTCCTCTGCCTCTTCTAAATCCCACTTGAACATCTGGAAGTTCATGGTTCATGTAACTGCTGAAGCCTGACTTGGAGTATTTTGAGCATTACTTTGCTAGCGTGTGAGATGAGTGCAATTGTGTGATAGTTTGAGCATTCTTTGGCATTGCCTTTTATTGGGTTTGGAATGAAACTAACTTCCAGTCTTGTGGCCACTGCTGAGTTTTCCAAATTTGCTGGCATATTGAGTGCAGCACTTTCACAGCATCTTAGGATTTGAAATAGCTCAACTGTAATTCCATCACCTCCACTAGCTTTGTTTATAGTGATACTTCCTAAGGCCCACTTGACTTCTCATTCCAGGATGTCTGGCTTTAGGTGAGTGATCACACCATCTTGATTATCTGGGTCATGAAGATCTTTTATGTATAGCTCTTCTGAGTATTTTTGCCACCTCTTTTAATAGCTTCTGCTTCTGTTAGGTCCATACCATTTCTGTCCTTTATATTGTGCCCATCTTTGCATACAAAGTCCCTTGGTATCTCTAATCTTCTTGAAGAAATCTCTTGTCTTTTCCATAGTTATGTTTTCTATTTATTTGCATTGATCACTGAGGATGGCTTTCTTATCTCTCCTTGCTATTCATCGGAACTCTGCATTCAAATGGGTGCATCTTTCCTTTTCTCCTTTGCCTTTCACTTCTCTTCTTTTCATAGCTATTTGTAAGGCCTCCTTAGACATCCATTTTGACTTTTATAAAATTTTTTTGGGTATGGTCTTGATTCCTTTCCCTTGTACAATGTCATGAACCTCCATCCATAGTTCTTCAGGCACTCTATCAGATCTAATCCTTTGAATCTATTTGTCATTTCCATTGTATAAGGGATTTGATTTAGGTTATATCTGAATGGTCTAGTGGTTTTCCCTACTTTCTTCAATTTCAGTCTGAATTTAGCAATAAGGATTTCATGATCTGATCACAATCAGCTCCCGGCCTTTTTTTTTTTTTTTGCTTTCGATTGTATAGAGCTTCTCCATCTTTGGCTACAATGAATATAATCAATCTGATTTTGGTATTGACCATCTGATGATGTCCATGCGTAGAGTCTTTTCTTGTGTTGTTGGAAGAGGGTGTTTGCTATGACCAGTGCATTGTCTTGGCAAAAGTTTATTAGCCTTTGCCCTGCTTCATTCTGTTCTCCAAGCCAAATTTGCCCATTTGCCCAGGTATTTCTTGACTTCTTACTTTTGCATTCCAGTCCCCTATAATGAAAAGGATATCTTTTTTTGTTGTTAGTCTAGAAGGTCTTGTAGGTCTTCATAGAACTGTTCCACTTCAGCTTCTTCAGACTTACTGATTGGGGCTTAGACTTGGATTACTGTGATACTGAATGGTTTGCCTAGGAAACAAACAGACATCATTCTGTTGTTTTTGAGCTGCATTCAAGTACTGCATTTTGGACTCTTTTGTTTGTTACTATGGTTACTCCATTTCTTCTAAGGGATTCTTGCCCACAGTAGTAGATATAGTGGTCATCTGAGTTAAATTTAACCATTCCAGTTCACTTTAGTTTACTGATTCCTAAAATGTCGACTTCACTCTTGCCATCTCCTGTTTGAGCACTTTAATTTGCCTTGATTCATGGACCTAACATT
Organism: Nanger dama; assembly: GCA_917880005.1. Taxonomy (NCBI): domain Eukaryota; kingdom Metazoa; phylum Chordata; class Mammalia; order Artiodactyla; family Bovidae; genus Nanger; species Nanger dama. The sequence goes on along the minus strand of CAKJTW010000027.1, from coordinate 15,755,314 downwards.
CCAAGTTCCTATGCAATATTGCTCTTTACAGCATCTGACTTTACTTTTATCACCAGTCATATCCGCAACTGGGTATTGTTTTTGCTTTGGCTCCATCTCTTCATTTTTTTCTGGATTCTTTCTTGATCCTATTTAGAAACTAAAGACAGAGACAATATGCAGAGAAACTGTGCATCACCTTCATTCCAAACTCTCCCCAGCTTTAGAAGAGCCAGAATGTGCTGAGTCAGAGTGTGATAAAAGGTGGGAAATTGAATATAGAAGAATGATAACAGAATCTGTTATAGCTCTTCATATTCCCATTCCAGATTCCAAACTTCCATCATGTTTTAAAAATCAGTGCATTTGGGTCACAAAAGCTACTTAAACAGAGACTGTTACTTTTGTTAGTCAGAATAGTACCTGGTTGGTTTCAAGTAAAACCTAGCAGTCCTACTTCAATAGTTTCAATCTATGCTTTAGGCAAATGGATTTTATAATTTTGCCTAATTATCTTCTTTTATCTGTGGCCTTCTGACAGGGAACTCAGGGCAAATTTTGTGTCTCTTGAAGTCCAGTATAAAAGATGCACACAGTCATAGATTCTTATCTTTGGCTACACATTTTGCCAATTTCTCAACTTCATGGGCATGACATATGAAATAATGAAACCAACTTATAATTGAGCTCTTTTCTCATTACAAAACATAGAAAATATTCTATGTTCATTACAAAACATAGAACCGGCAGTTTACCTTTTGCGGAAATGTTCTTTATTGTCATTTTGCTATGAGTCATTGCTTATTATTATATCCATTTCAACCAGGATTCATCACTAGCCAGTCTATACAATATCTTTCTGTAATTTAGAAAAAAAATGTATCAAGCTATCTCAGCAATAGGAAGAGCTCTATAGTACAGTGTAGTAATTTAGTTTTCAGTTTCCTTGTCCAGATTCCATTATACAGAACACAAATGCATGGTAGCAATGGTTTTAGATATAAAATATAGGAATTCACATAATTTTCAAATTTAAAATAAGAATAATAAAAAGATGAAATTTTAAATACAAAGTTTAGATAGAAAACACAGATACTACTTTTATTTATTTTTTTATTATTTTTTTAAATTTTCATTTCTATGTTTAAATTTTTATTTAAAAATGAGAGATGGTATGGGGAAGGTGGTGGGAGGTGGTTCAGGATTGGAAACACGTGTACACCTGTGGTGGATTCATGCTGATGTATGGCAGATGCTACTTTTAAAATGTAGAATTATTTTATAATCAAGGTATTTATCTTGTAAGCATAAAATAAAAAGATGGCTAAATTTTACTATATAAAATAAGCATTTTTGGCAAAGGTCAACAAAAATTAGAAAAAATGGTTATATATGTGCATGCATAAAACAAATTCTTAATAGTAGAAACTTCAATGATCAATGAGAAAAACACTAACACCACTGGAAAGATGGAGTAATGACACCAACAGACAATAGGCAATAAAGAAATGTAAGTGGATTTAAGCACATCAGTGCTTTATCTCATTGGTGTTAGCTAAAATGCCAAATAAGAGCACAAGGTGACATCTTTCATATGCTGAATTTGTGCTGATTCAAACTGATAATGATACACAATGTGAATTAAAGTGTGAGAAAATATTTCTTATATACTGCTTGAAAAGAGATTAAATTGTATAGTGAAGCTTCTGCCTCTAGTCATTTCTGGATGACAGAACCAGATCAATCTTCTTCCTGAAAACAAAAGAATAACTGGATAAAACTTATAAAACAATTTTTTAAAAATATTCAATACTAGGCTGTGCAAGATTCTGATCACTTAGAGAAAGAAAACAAATTAGGTCACTGTATAATTGGGTATAATTGGGTATACAACTTCCCTGGTGGCTCAGATGGTAAAGTGTCTGCCTACAATGCAGGACACCCGGATTCAATCCCTGGGTCAGGAATATCTCCTGGAGAAGGAAATGGCAACCCACTCCAGTATTCTTGCTTGGAAAATTCCATGGACAGTCTGGTAGTCTACAGTCCATGGGTATTGTTTTCCTGGGGCTTCACAACAAAGTGTCACAGACAGGGTAACTAAAAACAGCAGTATTTTATTATTTCACAGGTTTGGAAGCTAGAAGTCCAAAATCAAGGTGTCAGAAAGGCTTTTGAAGTTGCTAGGAAAGAACCCTTCTTTCCTTACTCCTGTCTTCTCGTGTTCTGAGGCATCTTAGCTTTTGCTGGTGACCAGAAGTCCTTGACTTGCGCAGCATAACTTCACTGACCACCTTCGACTTTCCCCTGTGTGACCGTGTCTCTGTGTGTCCTCTCCTCTTCTTAGGAGGACAACAGTCATACTGGGTTTAGAGTCAATGTTAATCTGGCATGACCTGATCATAATTACTTATATCTGCAAGACCTTATATTAAAATGAAGTTATACCCTGAGGATCCAGATTGGGAATAGATTCTTTATGGAGGTAATTAACATTAAATGAGCTCTTAATGTGGGGCCCTGATGTGATAAGATTAGTGGTCTTAAGACACATCTTAGAGCTGGTTCTCTTTCTCTCCATTATGAGAAGATACAGAAATATGGCAGCTGTCTACAAGCCAGGTAGAAAGCTTCCACCACTGAGTTGCCAGCACTTTGATCTTGAGTCTGAACTTTAACATTGTTCTTCTGAACTGAACATTGTTCTTTTTCTGAAGGAAAAAAAGAAAAAAAAATTTCTTTTGTTTTTACCACCCAATATATAGTATTATTTTTTAACAGAAGCTTGAATAGACTAAGACACAGGTGGGTATGAATTTGGAAGACACTATTCACCCAATTAGAGAAGGGCATGTTTACCCACTCCAGTATTCTTGCCTGGAGAACCCCATGGTCAGAGAATCCTAGCGCGGTACAGTCCCTGGGGTTGCAAAGAGTCAGGCACACACCATTGTGTGACTAACACACACACCAATACAAATTGTTTGATTTAGTTCCTGAAGGTGTTTTCCATAATTGAGCAGGAAGGGGTTATGGGAGATAACCAAATGGAGCACAGTGATTATTCTGAGCTGAGGAGAGAAAGAAGTCAGGAGTTAGAGACACTGTGATGTCTGCATCTGAGTGACAGAATCCTGGAAAAGGAGAGCCTCTTCAGAGAGAGTTGCAAGCAATAGAATTGGTATCCCTTTAAGTATTTATCTGAATTGTAATCATCATATACAAAGGATAATATGCTCTAAGTCTGGAAAAGTAACAATTAGCAAGAAGTTGTGAGATGAAGTATTAGCTTACTCAAATGGCTGGGAAATTTTCACTTTCCCAGACCAGAACAAGGAGCTGCTTGTGAGCACCTTGCCCATGTAACAGGCCCCAGAGGAGTCATACTCAAGTCATAGAGACAATAAGCCAGCAAATGCAATCTGCTTTAATCCTGTCCTTACAGAAATTAAAAACAAGTCTTGAAAGGACCATGCTGATCTACAAGTAAATTATTTCCCTGCTAAAACAAAATTTGAATCTTTTTTTTAAAGGAATGCAGCAACATCTAGACACCCAATAGGAAAGAATTCACAATGTCTGACAACAAAAGTATGTAGTCAATGGAAAAAGAATAAGAAATGACAGACATTACGGAAGAAACAGACAAGGACATTAAAACATTTACTACAAATATGCTTAAGGATTTAAACTAAAGCACAGACAAAATGAAGGGAGAAAATCAACTGAGAAAATGATGGAGTTGAAAATACAGCATTCCAAATTAAAACTTCGCTAGATACACTCATTGGCATATTAAACAATGCAAAGGAAAAATATCAGCTAACTTGAAAACACTCCAATAGAAAATGCAAAAAGTGATACTCTAATAAATTATTTTCTAAGCCAAATATATTAAGGATTTTTTGTGACTTGTGAAAGAACCGATCTTAAATCATGTCATTGGAATACTGAATAGTCGTGTTCCACTCTTTGTGACCCCATGGACTGTAGTCTGCCAAGCTCCTCTGTCTATAGAATTCTCCAGGCAAGAATACCGGAGTGGGTTGCCATTCCCTTCTCCAAGGGAACTTCAGGACCCAGGGATTGAACCAGGGTCTCCTGCATTGCAAGCAGATTCTTTACTGTCTGAGCCACCAGGAAAGACTATACTTTTGAATGCTCTAACCTAAATGTGATTGAAAGGTGAGAGAATCAATTCCTAGGCAGGCTGATAAATCCAGGGTCCCTGAGAAGAAGAAAGAGGTCTGGAATTCTCAATGAGGAAGAAAGGACACACTTTTTTTTTTTTTTCCTCTCTACATTCCTTAGTCTTAGTCACATAAAACATTTTGTTTTTCCTTTAAGCCTGAAACTGGCAATTACACAACAAACAACTCAGTTTAAACTCTGTACTAAGGATTGTAACACCAGGACTTCCCTGGTGGCTCAAAGGGTAAAGCGTCTGCCTGCAATGCCAGAGACCCTTGTTTGATACCTGGATCGGGAAGAGCCTCTGGAGAAGGAAATGACCACCCACTTCAGTATTCTTGCCTGGAAGATCCCATGGATGAATGAGCCTGGTAGGCTACAGTCCATGGGATCTCAAAGAGCTGGACACCACTGAGTGATTTCACTTTCACTTTCAAGGATTATATAACAATGCTGCATGAGGACAGTTTCTCTTTCCTGAAAGACTTCTGACTAATTCTGTTATTTTAAAATGTAAATTATGGGAGTGGGTCTAGTAAGATCTTTACAACCTTGAGATAGTCTTTTGATTTATTGCCATAATTAATTTAAAAAGTAAATAAATCCCTTGCTAACACTAGCAAGGGGAGCACTCTACATCCCCCTTCTGATATCTATGTCAGAAGCTTTCTCTACCTCTTTTCATACTTTTTATAAAACTGTACTACACAAAAGTTCTTCAGTGATCAAGCCTGGTCTTTGGTCCAGAAGCTAAATCTGCTGAAGTTGAAACTCCAGTACTTTGGCCACCTCATGTGAAGAGTTGTCTCATTGGAAAAGACCCTGATGCTGGAGGGATTGGGGGCAGGAGGAGAAGGGGACGACAGAGGATGAGATGGCTGGATGGCATCACTGATTTGATGGACATGAGTCTAAGTGAACTCTGGGAGTTGGGGATGGACAGGGAGACCTGGCCTGCTGTGATTCATGGGGTCGCAAAGAGTCAGACACAAATGAGCGACTAAACTGAACTGAACTGAACACAAAAGCTCTTGAGTGATCAAACCTGGTGCCCGGTCTGGAAGCTAAATCTTCTTTGGCGATCACGAATCTGACATTGTTCACTTTAAGCTATGAAAGGTATATTTGAAGAAAAAATTGCCTGTAAATTTCTAGCTTTGATGAAATTATTCGCTCATAAAGCCAAAGAGCTTGATATACCTCTGGGGTGAGGAAGGGAAGTAATTAACCACTTACAGGAACTTCATAATTATGCTATAAAGAAGGGATAAAGAAAAAAATGAAAACAACCAGAAAAATAAGACAAATTGCAGTCATAAACAATAAGAAACTTCGACAATTTCTGATCTAAAGCAATGAGAATTAAAGGACAGTGAAATGATGCCTTTTAAGCATAGAACAAATACTCCATCAACATAAAATGTTCATCGAATTATGTAGCAACTTGTAAAAAATGAGCATGAGTTAAAGCCATTCTTAAATGTAAATAACTGAATTATTCTCCAGTACACATATTGGAGAAGAAATGTCTATGGAAGTTACTGATGTAGAAGAATAATTGACATCAGAAGAAAAGTTGAATCTGCCTACAGTAACATCGCTGTTGTTGTTGTCTAGGTGCTCAGTCCTATTTGACTCTTCATGATTCCACAGACTGTGGCCCACCACAGTCCAATCCAGTATATAATGATCCAATAAAGGGAACAAATAGAATGTTAATGACTATCTGGTTAATCAAAGAAAGGTAGGAAAGAAAAGAAACAACAGAAAAGGCAAATAGAAATGAAGTACCAAACAATGGTAAATTTAAACCCTATAATATCAAAAATTTTATTAAGCTGTAATAGTCTTAACACCAAATTTAAAATTTAGCTTGCTAGAATTGGTGAAAAAGTAATCTCTTTAACTTTAATGTTGTTAAAGGCAGCACAATTTGTAAATGAACACAGTTTCAAAGTAAAAGAATGAAAAATAGTTACCACACACAACAATCATAAGAAAGCTGGTGTTGCTATGCTAATAAAAGAGGACATAGAATTCAAGACAGGAAATATTACCAGATATACAAATTATATATTATAATGCCAAAGTGATAAATTTATAATAAGCTATTATTATCGGAGAAGGCAATGGCACCCCACTTCAGTAGTCTTGCCTGGAAAATCCCACGGATGGAGGAGCCTGGTAGGCTGCAGTCCATGGGGTCTTGAAGAGTCGGACACGACTGAGTGACTTCACTTTCACTTTTCACTTTTATGCATTGGAGAAGGAAATGGCAACCCACTCCAGTGTTCTTGCCTGGAGAATCCCAGGGATGGGGGAGCCTGGTGGGCTGCCATCTATGGGGTCGCACAGAGTGGGACACGACTGAAGTGACTTAGCAGCAGCATCAAGCTATTATTATAAATGTGTATGTCCCTAATGACAGAGTATAACTTTAAATAAGTGAAAAAATGTGTCCAAAATTATAGTTAGAATTTCAACACTTTTCTCAATAATTGAGACATGTAAATAAAAATTTAAGAAAACACTGTAAGTTTGAAAATCATTATCAATCTGGTTAATCTTATACATCACAGTTACCAGAGTTTGTTTCTCATTTATTGTAATTTACTGATATCTTTTAAATCATTTTCATTTGGCAAATATACTGATCGGATGGAGTAGTAAGAACTAGAGCGATCCTCCTCCCCTGTCACTTCATGGGATAATTTTCTCAATATAAGTAAGAAATAATTTGCCAAAATGTTTGGAGTTTTATCAGTCTCACTAAGTATAATTTCTGCATTCATATAGATGAATTATTCTGCATTGTTTTACTTTATACCTGTTGATGATTGTGTGGTTGCTTGATATATTTGGTAAACATTTTAGCATAGGAATATGTAGTTCTTCAAAATACTTTTCATTGATGATCGATTTCAGGACCTCTTTAAAATAATAATACATACTAGCATTTGTAAATACTAGAATTCAGGGTAATAAAAGAAAAGTTTATCTTCCTCTTCACTATACACTGAGGGCTTAGATTTTTGACTGACTCTCACATTGCCATTCAGCAAGTTTTTTACATTCTTGTATTTTTTCTGTGTGTTATGCATTATTGAATAAAGAAATGTTTTAGGGTAAGAAGGTATTATAAAAATTGAAATAAATATTTGAAATTAAAATAATATTCTCATATCTTCTCCAGTTTTCACGAGAAAGACAGAATTAGCAATACTGAACAAATATACACATTCAGTTCAGTTCAGTCACTCAGTGGTGTATGACTCTTTGTGATCCCCTAGACTATAGAATGCAAGGCCTCCCTTCCATCACCAACTCCCAGTGCCTGCTCAGACTCATGTCCATGAAGTCGGTGATGCCACCAACCATCTCATCCTCTGTTGACCCTTCTCCTCCTACCTTTAATTTTTCCCAGCATCAGAATCTTTTCAAATGAGTCAGCTCTTCAAATCAGGTGGCCAAAGTGCTGGAGCTTCAGCTTCAGCATCAGTCTTTCCAATGAATATGCAGGACTGATTTCCTTTAGGATGGACTGGTAGGATCTCCCTGTAGTCCAAGGGATTCTCAAGAGCCTTCTTCAACATCACAGTTCAAAAGCATCCATTCTTTGGTGCTCAGCTTGCTTTATGGTCCCTCACAACCATGTATGACTATCAGAAAAACTATAGCTTGCAATGGACCTTTGTCAATAAAGTAATGGCTCTGCTTTTGAATATGCTGTCTAGCTTGGTCATAACTTTTCTTCCAAGGGGCAAGCATCTTTTAATTACATGGCTACAGTCACCATGTGCAGTGATTTTGCAACCCAAGAACATAAAATCTCTCACTGTTTCCATTGTTTCCCCATTTATTTGCCATGAAATGATGGGACTAGATGCCATGATCTTAGTTTTTAAATGTTGAGTTTTAAGCCAGCTTTTTCACTTTCCTCTTTCACTTTCATCAAGAGGCTCTTTAGTTTCTCTTTGCTTTTGCCAGATTTCTCAGGAGGCAGGTAAGGTCATCTGCTATTCCCATCTGTTGAATAATTTTCCACAGTTTGCTGTGATCCACACAGTCAAAGACTTTGGCATAGTCAATGAAGCAGAAGTTCTTTTAGAACTCTCTTGCTTTTTCAATGATCCAATGGATGTTGGCAATTTGATCTCTGGTTCCTCTGCCTTTATAAAATTCAGCTTGAACATATGGAAATTCTTGGTTCATGCACTGTTGAAACCTCTCTTGGAGAATTTTGAGCATTACTTTGCTAGTGTGTGAGATGAGTGCAATCGTGGGATAGTTTGAGCATTTTTTGGCATTGTCTTTCTTTGGGATTGGAAAGAAAACTGATCTTTTCCAGTCCTGTGACCACTGCTGAGTTTCCCAAATTTGCTGGCATATTAAGTGCAGCACTTTAGCAGCATAATTATGTAAATTAATATTGCTTAGTTAATAAGTCATGTCTGACTTTTGTGATTGCATGGACTGTAGCCCACCAAGCTCCTCTACTTAAGGGACTTCCCAGGCAAGAATGCTGGAGTGTGTTGCCATTGCCTTCTCCAGGGGATCTTCCCAAGCAAGGGATGGAATCCACATCTCCTTCACCTCCTATATTGGAAGTGTATCCTTTACCACTGAGCTACTTGGGAAGCTCCATATAAATTAATATATTAATATAAACATACATTTTATATTGATATACTATTGATGCCAAATTTCCTCATGTTGTGTCAAATGGATTCCTTTCTTCTATGTGGTTCTCATGTCTCAAGCTCATGCTTGTTTAGTCTTAACCTGGTAGAAAACAGGTTAATGTCGCTAATTTACATTAAATAATTCCATACCTTATCAAGAATGATGCATGAATACTTACTTTCTTATATTCTTCATTTACAAGGAATGAAGAAAAATAATCCATTGCTGTTGTAAACCAAAGTATTGTGATATTCCAACCTTTGGAACAATGGACTTTGAAAAATATATATGTATAGAACACAATATCTTATATACTTACCTATAAACAGTAGCTAAAATTTTATTTTGTTTAAAAATACTGCTCCTTATAAGTAAACTGTGTATTTCTTTACAGTTTCTGACTTCCTTTGTAATTTGTTTTCAAGGAAAATTTGTGTTGCAATAATACCATTGATAGGCATTTACAATAAGTACCAGTTCTAAATCACCTAATGTATTCTTTTTAGTTATGTTAAGTTGAATTGCCTCTAAAGAATAGATCAAATATTTTATGTTGAATTCAAATTCACTTGGTTGGGGGAACAGTTTGTTCTAAACTTGTGTTCTTAGAAATTTATAGATATATGTTGCAAAATTAAATAACATAATTGGATTGAAGGTACCATCAAAAATAATAATTTATTTTCATCAAAATTACCTATTCAGGTAGGTGCATCTTAAAATTTTGTCATTATGCAAATTAAGACTATCTATTATTATATATTTCCGTTGGATAAGAAGCAATGTATGATTATGTTTACAGAATTATGCATCAGATCTGATTTGATTTAACTACCAATAGAAGACTATAAATTGTTGGGTAATTCTGTTTGATTGTAAAATGATTTTAGTGCAGTTTACGCAATATTGTTCTATTTATGTCTGGTTTTCCAATGCATTTTTTTTCTCTGTGCTGATCAAGAATTAATAAAAAGACATTTATATTCTATTTACTTTGTAAAGTACTTAAAATTTTCCTAGGAAAAATATAACTATGATGTATACTTCAGGTTGGAGAGTTCTTCAATATAATAGAATCATCTTCTGTTATTTTGAATACTGAATTGATATATGACAATGCTTTTCTCCCTATGTTTTCTTTTGGAAAAATTAAAACATCATTTTTCATCAGTGATGTGGGCAACGTTTTTCAAGTTTCTTAAATAAAAGATGTAGTTGGTGTTTTTGACAATTCTTTTATACATTATAGCCAAAGCCTGAACAAATTTGGTTGACTCTATCTATAATTAAGTTATAAAAATCTGACTGGTTTCTGAAAACTTCTTTACCACTCTAACTCTAGTCTATGATGCTGTAAACTCCTGTCTGATCTGTAATAATGACTTCTAATTAAAGTTTCAGCTTCCCTGTTTGACACTGCTCAGTCTATTCTTTTTATGTTTGTTTATTTTTTTTAATTTTATTTTTACTTTATTTTGCTTTACAATACTGTATTGGTTTTGCCATACATTGACATGAATCTGCCACGGTTGTATATGAGCTCCCAATCCTGAATCCCCTCCCCACCTCCCACCCCATATCATCTCTCTGGCTCATCCCCGTGCACCAGCCGCAAGCATCCTGTATCCTGTATCAAACATAGACTGGCGCTTCGTTTCTTACATGATAGTATATATGTTTCAATGCCATTCTCCCAAACATCCCACCCTGTCCCTCTCTCTCAGTCTATTCTTAATAGGCAGTCAGAGAGACTTCTCAAAAGGCATCTAATGGCAGGCTGTGCATATAATTAAACATCAAAGTCCAAATCTTAATCAGAATTGTGATATGCTTATCACCACCTAAACTTATCTCCTGTCACTCTCCACATTCCTTGTTCCTGCCAGATGGTCCCTGAATGTCCTGCACCCTGATTATACTCCTGTCTCAGGGCCTTTGCACTTGCTGTTCTTCCAGCTAGAGCACAAGCACAGTTTGGCATATTTTTTCAAGAAATCTGAAATCAATTTTAAATTAAATCATAATCTTTTATTGAAGTATAGCCAATTAACAATGTTGTGATAGTATCAGGTGGACAGCAAAAGACTCAGCCATACATATACATGTATTCATTCTTCCCCAAACTTGCCTCCCATCCAGCCTGCCCCATAACATTGAGCAGAGTTCCCCATTTTATAGCGTGGGTCCTTGTTGGTTACCCATTTTAAATATAGCAGTGAGTACATGTCCATCCCAAACTCCTTAACTAACCCATCCCCCCTCAACTTTCCCTTCAGCAACCATAAATTTATTCTTTTAATCTGTATCAGTTCTGCAAGCAATTTCATTTGTTATCATTTCTGTTTAGATTTCACATATAATGCAGACCATAAGATATTTCCCTTTCTCTGCCTGACTTTCTCTAGTTACTATGACAGTCACTAGGTCCATCCATGATGCTGAAAATGACATTTCTTCATTCTTTCCAATGGCTGAGTATTACTCCATTGTATATATGTACCACATCTTCTTTATCCATCCCTCTGTTGATGGACACTTAGGTTGTTTCCATGTCTTAAATATTGTAAATAGTGCTGCAATGAACACTAGGGTACATGTATCCTTTCAGATCATGTCTTTCTGTAGATACATGATCAGGAGTGGGATCACAGGGTCATTTGGTAGCCCTATTTTTAGATTTTTAAAAAAACTCCACACTGTCTCTATAGTGTCTGTATCAATTTACATTTCCACCAACATGTAGAAGTGTTCCCTTCTCTCCACATTCCCTCCAACACTTGTAAGAAAGACATACTGATGGCCAAGAGATACAAATAATACCGCTATACATTTCTTATCTCCAGAATGCCCCAGCCTTATGTTTCCCTTTTCAGGCAACTCTATCCTGATCACACATCTCTCTATCCTGGAGGATGAAAATGTATCTTTCCTTGCTCAAGACCTGTCATTCACTGTTTTAAGAATTCTGAGTCTCTTCTAGAGGGCTAAGGGGATATATACGCCTTCAGTATCCCTGGTACCCTTCCTGAAGTCTCAGATTCCACCTCATAGAAATAATTTTGTAGATAAAGGAAAAAGAAAAAGTTCTGGAAACTCTATAAGCTTGATGCAGTGGAATCAAAAAGAAAAAAAAATCAATAACTAAAACAACATATCTTAGTTTTTGTTGTCTCTAAATTTTGTTATTCTGTGTAAGAAAAGGTTTCCATTTTCTATAAAAGTTTTGCACTTCAGAACTCTCTTTGCAGGTGGTCTGTTTGTTTCACTTCTTTCTTTCCCAAGCATCACCACATTGTATCCTTTCTACTAATAATGCTACTTCCACAGGACATTATACTTCTATTTATTATATGAAACCTGATTTGCATTTTCAGCCTGTCAGAAATAACAAAATTTCCAGTTTGGGTCATCAAAGGATTGCGACATTTTTCACAATTAATTTGTGCAAGTTGATACTGATTATTTTACTGAAAACAACTTTCTAAAAATGACAGTAGATGGGTTTTTCACAGGAAAATAAACAGGAGAAATATGTCAGAGTAACTTATAGAGATGTAGAAAAAAATCAAGAAAAGAATCAAGGGAGTGTGATTGAAGCTTGTGGTTAAACACAAGTAAAACTTACTTGCACAGAGAAGTTTACAGTTTTCCAACTGACAAAAGATCTTAAGAAATACAATATTGCTCATTAGTAGAGAAGCTGAGAAGAGTAATGAGTGAGGTTGGAAGAGTAGGTCATAAAAGAACAGATCTGACACCAAGGCACAATGAAATGCAATTAAAATGTTCTCAAGACAATTCGTAAAAGGATGAAATGTATTGCACCAAGTTTTATGGCCTAATAAAACTAAAATGTACCTTCGCTCTGTTGGAAAGGTTTATGAAGAGGAAAGAGAGAAGAGGTAATATAAACAGGCGGTTTCTACAGCTTCCGAGGTACTATCTAGAAGGACAGATGAACTCTTCTTCAGTTATAATAAAATAGAAACATACCAAGGTAGAAATACTAGAATTGGGTTTTTTTTTTTTGAATGAAAACATGAAAACAAATTCATCTAGATCAAACTGAATTTTTTTTAAAGTCAAGTTTAAAAACTATAATTCTGTGTAGCAAATTAACCTGACACTTCCATCTAAAATTACCTTAAGATATTTGTTCTTTTCTTTGCAAAATAAATAAATGATAATGATAGGTAGATAAATAGATTTTACACTTAAGAAAAATACAGGGGCTCATATGATTCATACTAATCTAAAGTAAAAGAACTGAGCATTTGATGCTTATTTATTAGTTGTATAAGTCATGTGGTCCTATAGGCTTCAATATGTTTATCCATAAAACTGGGTTCTTATTTTTCCTGCTCATCTGCTTTTAGGGTTTCAGTGATGACAGTGTGGTATTTCTTCAATGTGATATCTGGTGTTATCTCACATCGTGAGATAACAGCAGATGAGGGGAAGAGCTGCAGGTCGAGGGAATCGATGGATTGCTGGCAACCGTCAGAAACTAGGAAAAGGCAAGGAAGGATTTCTTGCTACAGGTTTTAGAGAGGGCATGGCCCTCCTGACTCCTTGGTTTTGAATCTCTAGCCTCTGGAACTGTGAGACAACACATGTTTGTTGTTTGAAGCCACCTGATTTGTGTTGCTTTGTGCTGGCCATCTTAAGAAACTAATACAAAAGTTTTTGAGACACATGTACAAGATCTGCTATCCACTCATAATTAGAAAAAGTCAGATGATTTCATAAAGCAGCAACCTGATTATTGATGGTGTTGCAACTCACCAGAAACTAATTTATCTGAGCTATTGTTCCACTAGTGTAGAAGCTGTCTTGATTTCCAGTTGATTAAAATATATATATATATATATATATTATTATATAGCCTTATAATAAATAAATGCAATGAAAACCATAAATGTTTAAGTTGCACTTTTCTTTTGTAAAATAAGCATTAATAAAACAAGGTTCAAGGTATAATATACATACATTACTAATTTTAGGGGAAGGCAAAAATATTTGTGCATTTGTTTCTCTTTTGTGTGTTGTAATGTCAGTTCTGAGTTTTTTCATAATGATTTTGAGTGGTAACATAACTCAGATACTGCTAAAGTCTTCCCTAGAGAAACACTTGCTCAACTTTAATAATTAATGGCTTATAGAAAGGAAACCAATAGGAGTAAAAAGTAGTGAAATAAGTTTAAGATAATTTTAGTTGCTGTAACTGATAAATCTTCAAGTCTGTCTTAATGTAATAGTTGGCATAAAACCTAAATGTCATGGACTTGGTGATTAAAAAGGATCCATTCTACCTGCTTATTTATAAACCCACTCTGACAGAGTTTCTGTTTGCCTTCAGTATGTGTCTCCTGAAGTCCCCTGAGAACATCAAATCATCTGATGACATAAGTTGATGACAATCTTTACCAAGTCCCTTTCCTTTTAATACCATGTGTATCATCTGGTGTTATAGGCATGCCCAGTGACTTACCGGTTCAAGTTGAACACAGGTGTTGAAAAAATAAACATTAGAATGTAATTCCTCACTATGTTTTAGACTTGGAATTCTTCAAGCAAGTTTTATTCCCTTGAAATTTAGTGATCTACAAAATAAAGACAAGAGACTCACACTCAATGATAATTTGCAGATCAGAATGAGGATATATATAATCAAGATACTCATTACAAAGGAAATCTAGCTGGGCACCTTTGTGAGGCCTCTTTATCTAAGAGGGAAACTTTTTGATGAGATTCTGATTTTTGCCCTTCAGAGGCTTTATTACCAAATCAGGTTTACATGCCCAGCATACAGCGAGGCCAAATGATACCAAAATGTTGGAGTTTGGAGAAGAGAAAGGTTTATTGTAGGGTCCACCCTCACAAAGCACTTTTAGAGGGAAGATAAAGGTGGGGTTTGATTTGTTGTTGTAAACTTCTTTTTCTAAATTAATTTTTATTGCGGTATAGTTGCCACAATGTTGTGTTAGCTTCTATTATACAGCAAAATGAATCAGACATACATATATATTAATATCCCCTCTTTGGATTTCTCTCCCACTTAGCACACCACAGTGCATTAAGCACTCTTGATACTATGTATGAAACAGATAGCTGATGGAAACATACTGCTTGGCACAGGGAACTCTACTTAGTGTTGTAAACTTCTTGGTATTGGAATACTTTGTTCTTGCAGCTGTCCACATAGGTCAGATCATAATTTCCCTGTAAACCTCTAACAAGACAAGCGTTATTCTCTGTAATGTAACTTTCATCTCTATATGAATGGAAAAGTGTTATTCCATTAAAGGCAAAAGTCTTTAAAGTGGGGCTATCTTATATATTTCAGGCTATAGGCAACATTCTTAACTCAGACAAAGGCAGTAGAATACCAAAGTTAAAGATACAAATCTAATATGGAGTCATGGTTCTTCTTGCCTAGTACAGCTTTTATGCATCCTTTATGCCATCCAGGTTAGCAGTAAACTGTGTATGTGGAGCTATTCTTTCCTTGGTATGCTATAGTTTTGGGGCTTTTCAACCTGCCTCCTGCACTTGCAAATTTGGGGACCCACATACTGCTTCCACAGTGGCTCAGACAGTAAAGAATCTGCCTGCAATGCAGGAAACCCGGGTTCAATCCCTGGGTTGAGAAGATCCCCTGAAGAAGCAAATGACAATCCACTCCAATATTCTTGCCTGGAGAACTCCATGGACAGAGGAGCCAGAGGGGCTACAGTGCAGGAGGTCACAAGGAGTCAAACACAACTGAGTGACTAACACTTTCACTTTCATACTGTGTATCTCCTTGAATTGCCCCAAATCATTTTCCTTCTTATTGGGAGATTCCACTAGGAACACAGTTTTCTAAAATTGTTAGTGAACTTCCGTGTCTGCTTCCATACAATCTCATATGCAGATTTCTACCTTAGAAGTTCTTTCCTACACCCAGTTCTCAAAGTCACTATCAATTCCTCTCTTTCTTCTCAGAAGTGATTGGCAGCTGCTTTGAGACCTTTCATGTCATCTGAACTCATGACTGTTTATATATCAGCCTTTGTTGCCCAAAGCCACTTTAGTCTCATTGTTTGGTTTAGAGTCTCATCCTTCACTTTGAACATTGAAATTTCTATTCTATTTGATCACTGTTTAAGGAAAATCTGATTCTTACATGTGTTTATTTCTTATTCATAATAGCTTCCCAAGCCGTTTAACACACACACACACACACACACACACACACACACACACACAAACACATACAATATGCAGATTCCTTCTAGTCACTTCACTCAGATACAGGCTTAGTAGTAGTGTAGCGTTAGTTGCTCAGTCATGTCCGAAACTGCAGCCCCATGGATTTGTAGCCTGACAAGGTCCTCTGTTCCTGGGATTCTCCAGGCAAGAATACTAGAATGTGTTGACATTCCCTTCTCCAGAGGTCTTTCTGATCCAGCAATGAAACCCACATCTCTTCATTCACTTAGTAATATCTCTAGGTCCATGCATGTTGTTGTAAATGGCATTTCATTTTTTTTTATGGCTGAGTAATATTCCATTGACTATATACATTGATGAGGTCACAAAGAGTTGGACATGAATGAGCATGCACACAATATTCCATTGTGAACTTAGGGATTTTGCTCATAACCTTGCTGGCTTGAGAAATGAGCATAATCACATGCTATCAAAGTTATAGTCAAAATCTTTCAAGTTGGTTTCAGCAGCGTGGGAACCAAGAGCTTTGCATTTAGTTTGTCTTCTGAACCCTTTTCCTTTAAAACAGATATATATATATATATATATATATATATATATAAGATTTTCAGACTAGCTATTAAGAAATTATCACGTATTTCTGTTTTTATAAAGGCAGCAAACCATTTCAAGGCAACAGTGTCTGCACTAATTAGGATAACATTCACTAAATGCTACAATAAAAATCTCTTAAATATTACTTTTTTCCCCCAAAATCAGTTTTACAGCTATGGTAACTAAAATAGAAGAGTATCTTGACTGGAAAATTATAAACCTCTTCTCATCCTTGCATTATTCATCTTGTCTACTAAAAGTTTTGTTTATGATTATATTAATGACTGTTTCTATTGTGGCTGAGATGGTAAAGAATCTGCCTGCAAAGCAGGAGACCTGTGTTTGATCCCTGGGCTTGGAAGATCCTCTGGAGAAGGGAATGGCTACTCACACTGGTATTTTTACCTGGAGAATCCCCATGGACAGAGAAGCCTTGTGGGCTACATTCCATGGTGTTTCAGAGTCAGACATGACTGAGTGACTAACACTTCCAACTGTTTCACTTTCACAGAGGTTTTATTTTGTGATTATATTAATGAATGCACCTATATTCATAACTTCTAGTATAACTAAAATTAAGTGTAACTTCACATTTACCCTGAATGCCTAGATTATCACTTTATGTGTATCAGCGTCCTCTTTCATTAAAGATATACTTTAATATTTATGTTGATAGTTGAGCTAGTCTTCTTTTTGTTTATCAGCCATGTAATTACCCAATTCTTCATACTGAAATTACATGTAGAATTGTGATTCTGCACACATAAACACAATTTTTAAAATGTTAATTGCAAACATTATAAACATCTTTTATCTGATAAATATTGTAAAAATTCTGTGCTGTAAAATCTTGAGATATATGTTCTCATAAGGTGTTGCTCACACTGACAGTTTTATAACAGTTAGCATTCTGTAGATTTCCTGATATCTGGAAAATTGTATTTACTCATGTCCAACTCAGTTTGACATCAAAAAAATTCTCCTGCTGATGAATGCATGTCCCTTAGACACATTTCTTAGAAAGGGTGACAATGCAAAAGCTATTGAAACCATAAAACTGTATTTTCTGCTGTCATATTTTTTTCATAATCAACTTCCAGTTTTGTTAGTTCTGTGAAGCAAAATGAGAAAATTTTGTGTGTGTGTGTGAGAGAGAGAGAGATCAGAGGGCAGGTTTTTCTTTAGCAGATGTGGATACACAGTTGGTTTTATGTCTTCCACTTTCTCATAATGGTAATTTGTAATTCTAGATATTTCTTGAAGTTTTGGCAATTTTATTTTGCCATTTTTATAAAGTGCATTTTGATAAAGCCTCTATAGAGAGTCCATTTTGGAGGAATGAGTCTAATATACAACTTGGTAAAATACATAGTTCCCCATTTATTTAGTCAATTCATTTCTCCCACACGATTCCACATATTTCAAGATGGAAGGGCCTTCAAATGGCAAGCATACAAATCTGAGTTGAACACATTTGAAAAAATGTTTTTAAAAAGCTCAAAGACATATGCGGAGTGATCTGTTGTCAGCAAAAATGGAGTAAGCATATTCCATCTTATTCCCTCCGTTGATGGTAATGAAAACTACTGGGCTGTGAAAGATAAGAAACAGCAGGTAGATTGGGACAGAGAGTCAACAATGAAGGAAGACCTATTCACTGATGAATTTCTTACATTTTTACCTACATTTTTTTTTTTCTCCCAAGGGTGGCCCAACTGTGAACCACATGTGAACAACAAAAATTGCAAGTTAAGCTACCAGCTGGAGAGTTTAGGGTAACACATTTTTCTTCTCCCTGCCTTGCTCCAGGGACAGCATCATTCATGGAACTGTGCCGTAGCACTGGTGCAGGCCCGAAACAGCTGAGACGGAACACCTGTATGTCTGGCCAGAGGGACCAGAAATTAGGTCCATTTATCCTGAGTGCAAGGAGTCCTGTTATTTTTTTTTTCCCCTCCTTTCTCTTGGTGTTGTACTGAATATAGCTTTCTTTTTCTTCTTCTTCTTCTTTTTTTTTTTTCGTGGAAATATGCAGTGGAAATATGCAGTGCAGGTGAGGATAACACTGAAATAAATAATTTTTTTGGCCAAAGAAATCAGAAGGGATTCCTATGATCAAGAGAATCTGAAAGAAATCCTGGGGAGAAGTGAGTCTGACCCCTTGACCCTGCAATTCTGAGTGTTCACGTGTGCTCAGTTGCTAAATTTTGTCTGTATCTTTGAAATCCATGGACTGTAGCCATGAGGCTCCCTCTGTACATGGGATTTCCCAGGCAAGAACACCGGAGTGGGTTGCCATTCCCTTCTCCAAATTCTGGGCGTGAGTCAGTAGACATTTCAAGCTTATTCTGAAACTTGCCATTCACAGAACAGATTCTAAGAAGCATTGCAGAGGATTGAGAACTAAGTTTGTGAACCAGGTTTGAAAAACTCTGTCCCAGAGAAAAATCCAGCCCACAGACAGACTTTGTACATCCCAGGAAATACTAATAGTTTTTGTATTGTTAATGGCTATAAAAGAAGAAAACAAGAAAATAACAAACAAAGCAGATGATGTAACAGAGACTTTATGTAGTCCTAAACTGCAACCTGGACTGGAAGAAGCACAAGCTGGACTCAGGATTTCTGGGAGAAATACCAATAACCTCAGATATGCAGATGACACCACCCTTATGGCAGAAAGTGAAGAGGACCTAAAAGCCTCTTGATGAAAGTGAAAGAGGAGAGTGAAATGTTGGTTTAAAGCTCAACATTCAGAAAACGAAGATCATGGCATCTGGTCCCATCACTTCATGGGAAATACATGGGGAAACAGTGGATACAGTGTCAGACTTTATTTTGAGGGGCTCCAAAATCACTGCAGATGGTGACTGCAGCCATGAAATTAAAAGATGCTTACTCCTTGGAAGAAAAGTTATGACCAACCTAGATATCATATTCAAAAGCAGAGACATTACTTTGCCGACTAAGGTCCATCTAGTCAAGGCTATGGTTTTTCCAGTGGTCATGTATGGATGTGAGAGTTGGACTGTGAAGAAGGCTGAGCGCCAAATAATTGATGCTTTTGAACTGTGGTGTTGGAGAAGACTCTTGAGAGTCCCTTGGACTGCAAGGAGATCCAACCAGTCCATTCTGAAGGAGATCAGCCCTGGGATTTCTTTGGAAGGAATGATGCTAAAGCTGAAACTCCAATACTTTGGCCACCTCATGAGAAGAGTTGACTCATTGGAAAAGCCTCTGATGCTGGGAGGGATTGGGGGCAGGAGGGAAGGGGACGACCAAGGACGAGATGGCTGGATGGCATCACGAACTCGATGGACGTGAGTCTGAGTGAACTCCGGGAGATGGTGATGAACAGGGAGGCCTGGCGTGCTGCAATTCATGGGCTTGCAAAGAGTCGGACATGACTGAGCGACTGAACTGAACTGAAGCTAAAACTTAAAATATTCTGTAACTCTTTACAGAAAAAAATGATGATTCTTGACAGAAACACTCCAAACCTTAGCTGAGCCTTTCAGCAGGATATGCAGTGCATCCCCTGAGCAGAATATGCTTCGCCGTGCTTAGTCTTGTCAGATGCTTTACCACCCCATGGACTGTAGTCCACAAGGCTCCCTCTGTCCATGGGATTCTCCAGGCAAGGATACTGGAGTGGGTTGCCATTTACTTCTCCAGGAGATCTTCCTGACCCAGGGATTGAACCCGGGGTCCCACACTGTAGGCAGATGCTTTACCATCTAAGCCACCAGGGAAGTCCAAAAACTGTCCAAGCCCAATCTAAAATTACCTGCTATAATCAAAGCCCACACTGTGACCAATTATCAGCTTTACCCCGAGCTGAGGAAGATTTTAAAGGGGGTGTCTTAATCATGCTCCACGTGGTAGAAGTGAAAACTGCTAAAATAAAGAAAAGATGGAATTCTTATCAGAAAAAAAGGACTATAGAAAAACTAAGTAAAGGTGCTAGAATTTAAATTATGTAATAACTGAAATAAAAAATTTATTATGAAGGATTAATAGCAGTAAATGTCTAATAGCTTTAGCATGAGCATATATCAATAGAATGTAATCAATTTGATGAAGAGCAAAAAAACATGATGAAGAATAGATCCTCAGAGGTTTGTGGGTAACAGCATAAAAGTCTCACATTTATCACTTTGGAGTCCTAAACGGAAAGAAGAAACCAGTTTGTTTCAGGTTTAAAACAAACACAATATTGTAAAGTAATTAACCTCCAATTAAAAGAAATAAGTTTATATTTTAAAAAAGAAGAAAAATAGTGGTGAAAATGCCCCAGATTTGGTTTAAATAAATGTATTGATTAAATAATTTAATCAAATTTTAGAAAGTATAAATTATACTCAGGCACACTATAATCAAGAGTTAAAATCAAAGATAAAAAATATAATCCTGAAGGTAGATAATAAAGAAGGACAATTTGCATACAGTACAGGGGAATAAGAATTCAAAATGATTTTTTTTTAAACATGCAGTCATAACACGTTGGAACACTAAAATTACTTAGTGGAAGGAAGTGGGGCAAAATTTCAGCCCGGGATTCCAAGGCCTATGACAATATTCTTAGGAAATAAATGTTAATAAAAATACTTTCAGCTGAATAAAAACTGAAAGATTTGTGAGTAGTATTTCTCTAAGAAAAAGTGCTAAGGTAAATTCTTCAAGAAAAGTGATTTTCTTAAACTTTAAGAAAAAAAAGTTAACAGAGGCAATTTTTAACTATATGAATGAAGGAAAAACATGATACATATATGACAGATATGACTATTTTCTTGCCTTCCTATTATTTACTATACTTATGAATGATGGAAGCTAAATGTGTACGTCTAGAAATGTTTTCAATCAATATTGATATATTTATGATAGTCATAAAATGAATGGGGAGAAAAAAACCTATATGGCTTTAAAATGAACATTATAATTGAGCTGGTAAAATAATAGCTTTAATTATAATTTTAAAGGTTAATTATTTATCTAGCAATTGCTGCAGCTGCTATTGCGAAGTCGCTTCAGTCGTGTCCGACTCTCTGCGACCCCATAGATGGCAGCCCACCAGGCTCCCCATCCCTGAGATCCTCCAGGCAAGAACACTAGAGTGGATTGCCATGTCCTTCTCCAATGCATGAGAGTGAAAACTGAAAGTGACGTCACTCAGTCGTCTCTGACTCTTAGTGACCCCAAGGACTGCAGCCCACCCACCAGGCTCCTCCACCCATGGGATTTTCCAAGCAAGGGTACTGGAGTGGGTTGCTACTGTCTTCTCCGAGTAATTTCTAGAGCTATCAATTAAAAATGAAAAGATACATACAATGCATTATTCTATAGAAAATCCTAATGAAATTCTCAGTGGAATTTTTGTCTTGTAGATTTTGACAAGTTGTTTCTAAAATTTTTGTGGATGTGCAAAGAGAATACAATAAGGAAAATAATTTGAAATACTTGCTAGATTCACTGTCCTTGCTGTTGTGTCCCTGTCTCTGTTTCTGGGAAAGGACAGAAGGGACAGTGAGTCTAGCAAGTAAGTGAGCAAGTAGCAAGTATAAAGGACAGATATGGTATGGACCTAACAGAAGCAAAATATAGTGAGAAGAGTGGCAAGAATACACAGGAGAGCTATACAAAAAGATCTTCATGATCCAGATAACCACAATAGATTGATCATTGGACTAGAGCCAGACATCGTGGAAGGTGAAGTCAAGTGGGCCTTAGGAAGCATCACTACAAACAAAGCTAGTGAAGGTGATGGAACTCCAGTTGAACTATTTCAAATCCTAAGAGATGAGGCTGAGAAAGTGCTGCACTCAATATGCCAGCAGATTTGGAAAATGCAGCAGTGGACACAGGACTGGAAAAGTCAGTTTTCTTTCCAATTCCAAAGAAAGGAAATGCCAAAGAATGCTCAAACTACCACACAATTGCACTCAGCTCACATGCTAGCAAAGTAATGCTCAAAATTCTCCAAGCCAGGCTTCAACAGCACCTGAACTGTGAACATCCAGATGTTCAAGCTGGATTTAGAAAAGCGACAAGAACCAGAGATCAAATTGCCAACATCCATTAGATCATTGAAAAAGCAAAGAGTTTCAGAGAAACTTCTACTTCTGCTTTATTGACTGCCAAAGCCTTTGACTATGTGGATCACAATCAACTGTGGAAAATTCTGAAAGAGATCGGAATACCAGATCACCTGACCTGCCTTCTGAGAAATCTGTATGCAGGTCAAGAAGAAACAATTAAAACTGAACATGGAACAACAGACTGGTTCCAAATCAGGAAAGGAGTACGTCAAGGCTCTATATTGACACCCTGCTTATTTAACTTACATGCAGAGTACAAAATGTGAAATGCTGGACCGGATGAAGCCTAATCTGAAATCAAGATTACTAGGAGAAATATCAATAACCTCAGATATGCAGATGACACCAACATATGGCAGAAAGTGAAGAACTAAAGAGCCTCTTGATGAAAGTGAAAGAGGAGAGCGAAAAAAGTTGGCTTAAAACTCAAATTTATATTAAAAACAAACAAACAAACAAAAATTAACATTCAGTTCAGTTTAGTTCAGTTCAGTCGCTCAGTCGTGTCCGACTGTTTGCAGTCCCATGAATCACAGCAAGCCAGGCCTCCCTGTTCATCACCACCTCCCGGAGTTCACTCAGACTCACGTCCATTGAGTCAGTGATGCCATCCAGCCATCTCATCCTCGGTCGTCCCCTTCTCCTCCTGCCCCCAATCCCTCCCAGAATCAGAGTCTTTTCCAATGAGTCAACTCTTCTCATGAGGTGGCCAAAGTATTGGAGTTTCAGCTTTAGCATCATTCCTTCCAAAGAAATCCCAAGGTTGATCTCCTTCAGAATGGACTGGTTGGATCTTCTTGCAGTCCAAGGGACTCTCAAGAGTCTTATCCAACACCACAGTTCAAAAGCATCCATTCTTTGGTGCTCAACCTTATTCACAGTCCAACCCTCACATCCATACATGACCACAGGAAAAACCATAGCCTTGACTAGACATACCTTAGTCGGCAAAGTAATGTCTCTGGTTTTGAATATGCCATCTAGGTTGGTCATAACTTTTCTTCCAAGGAGTAAGCATCTTTTAATTTCATGGCTGCAGTCACCATCTGCAGTGATTTTGGAGGCCCCCAAAGTAAAGTCTGACACTGTTCCCACTGTTTCCCCATCTATTTCCCATGAAGTGATGGGACCAGATGCCATGATCTTCAATATCTGAATGTTGAGCTTTAAGTCAACTTTTTCACTCTCCTCTTTCACTTTCATCAAGAGGCTTTTTAGTTCTTCTTCACTTTCTGCCATAAGGGTGGTGTCATCTGCATATCTGAGGTTGTTATTTCTCCTGGCAATCTTGATTCCAGCTTATGTTTTTTCAGTCCAGCGTTTCCCATGATGTACTCTGCATATAAGTTAAACAAGCAGGGTGTCAATATACAGCCTTGACGTACTCCTTGTTCTATTTGGAACCAGTCTGTTGTTCCATTTCCAGTTCTAACTGTTGCTTCCTGACCTGCATATAGATTTCTCAAGAGGCAGGTCAAGTGGTCTGCTATTCGACCATCTCTTTCAGAATTTTCCACAGTTGATTGTGATCCACACAGTCAAAGGCTTTGGCATAGTCAATAAAGCAGAAATAGATGTTTCTCTGGAACTCTCTTGTTTTTCCATGATCCAATGGATGTTGGCAATTTGATCTCTGGTTCCTCTGCCCTTTCTAAAACCAACTTGAACATCAAGGAGTTCACGGTTCACGTATTGCTGAAGCCTGGCTTGGAGAAATTTGAGCATTACTTTACTAGCATGTGAGATGAGTGCAATTGTGCGGTAGTTTGAACTTTCTTTGGCATTGCCTTTCTTTGGAATTGGAATGAAAACTGACCTTTTCCAGTCCTGTGGCCACTGCTGGGTTTTCCAAATTTGCTGGCATATTGAGTGCAGCACTTTCTCAGCATCATCTTTCAGGATTTGAAACAGCTCAACTGGAATTCCATCACCTCCACTAGCTTTGTTCGTAGTGATGCTTTCTAAGGCCAACTTGACTTCACATTCCAAGATGTCTGGCTCTAGATTAGTAATCACATCATCATGATTACCTGGGTCGTGAAGATCTTTTTGTACAATTTTTCTGTGTATTCTTGCCACCTCTTCTTAATATCTTCTGCTTCTGTTAGATCCATACCATTTCTGTCCTTTATTGAGCCCATCTTTGCATGAAATGTTCCCTTGGTATCTCTAGTTTTCTTGAAGTGATCTCTAGTCTTTCCCATTCTGTTCTTTTCCTCTATTTCTTTGCACTGATCACTGAAGAAGGCTTTCTTATCTCTTCTTGCTATTCTTTGGAACTCTGCATTCAGATGTTTATATCTTTCTTTTTCTCCTTTGCTTTTTGCTTCTCTTCTTTTCACAGCTATTTGTAAGTCCCCCCTCCCCCCACCCCAGACAGTCATTTTGCTTTTTTGCATTTCTTTTCTATGGGAATGGTCTTGATCCCTGTCTCCTGCACAATGTCATGAACTTCATTCCATAGTTCATCAGTCACTCTATCTATCAGACCTAGGCCCTTAAATCTATTTCTCACTTCCACTGTATAATCATAAGGGGTTTGATTTAGGTCATACCTGAATGGTCTGGCAGTTTTCCCTACTTTCTTCAATTTAAGTCTGAATTTGGCAATAAGGAGTTCATGATATGAGCCACAGTCAGTTCCTGGTCTTGTTTTTGTTGACTGTATAGAGCTTCTCCATCTTTGGCTGCATAGAATATAATCAATCTGATTTCAGTGTTGACCATCTGATGATGTCCATGTGTAGAGTCTTCTCTTGTGTTGTTGGAAGAGGGTGTTTGCTATGACCAGTGCATTTTCTTCGCAAAAACTCTGTTAGTCTTTGCCCTGCTTCATTCCGCATTCCAAGGCCAAATTTGCCTGTTACTCTAGGTGTTTCTTGACTTCCTACTTTTGCATTCCAGTCCCCAAGAATGAAAAGGACAACTTTTGGGGTGTTAGTTCTAAAAGATCTTGTAGGTCTTCATAAAACTGTTCCACTTCAGCTTCTTCAGCATTACTGGTTTGGGCATAGACTTGGATAACTGTGATATTGAATGGTTTGCCTTGGAGACGAACAGAGATCAGTCTGTCATTTTTGAGATTGAATCCAAGTACTGCATTTTGGACTCTTTTGTTGACCATGATGGCTACTCCATTTCTTCTGAGGAATTCTTGCCCACAGTAGTACATATAATGGTCATCTGAGTTAAATTCACCCACTCCAGTCCATTTTAGTTCGCTGATTCTTCCTAGAATGTCGACGTTCACCCTTGCCATCTCTTGTTTGACCACTTCCAATTTGCCTTGATTCACGGACCTGACATTCTAGGTTCCTATGCAATATTGCTCTTTACAGTATTGGATCTTGCTTCTATCACCAGTCACATCCACAGCTGGGTATTGTTTTTGCTTTGGCTCCATCCTTTCATTCTTTCTGTAGCTATTTCTCCTCTGATCTCCAGTAGCATATTGGGTACCTCATTCAGAAATCTAGTATCCTGGCATCTGGTCCCACCACTTCATGGTGACTAGATGGGGAAACAGTGGAAACAATGAGACACTCTATTTTATTGGGTCTCCAAAATCACTGCAGAAATGACTGCAGCCTTGGAATTAAGACACTTGCTCCTTGGAAGAAAAGCTATGACCAACCTAGACAGCATATTTAAGAGCAGAGACATTACTTTGCCAACAAAAGTCCGTTTGGTCAAAGCTACCATTTTTTCCAGTAGTCGTGTATGTATGTGAGAGTTGGACTATAAAGCTGAGTGCTGAAGAATTGATGCTTTTGAACTGTGGTGTTGAAGAAGACTCTTGAGAGTCCCTTGGACTACAAGGAGATCAAACTATTCAGTCCTAAAGGAAATCAGTCCCGAATATTCATTGGAAGACTGATGTTGAAGCTGAAACTTCAATACTTTGGCCACCTAATACAAAGAACTGACTCATTGGAGAAGTTCCTGATGCTGGGAAAGATTGAAGGCAGGAGGAAAAGGGGAAGACAGAGGATGAGATGGTTGGATAGCATCATTGACTCAATGGACATTAGTTCGAGCAAGCTCTGGGAGGTGGTGATGGACAGAGAAGCCTGGCGTGCTGCAGTCCCTGGGGTAGCAGAGTCTGACAGTACTGAGTGACTGAACTGAACTGAGACTCACTACCTGATTTAAAGACATGCATTAATGTTGTGATTAGCAAGTCATACACAATACAACAAAAATGAGAGTATGGAAATAGACTCAAACAAAATTGTCAGTTGATTTTTGACAAAGGTGCAAAAAAAATAAATGAAGGTAAAATTTTTCTTTCAACAAATGATCTGGAACATTTATAAATCCATGTACCAGACAGATTAAATAATGCATAATTCAATCCCTGGGTGGGGAGGATCCTCTGGAGAAGGAAATAGTAACCCTCTCTAGTTTTCTTACCTGGGAAATAGCATAGACAGAGACACCTGGTAGGTACAATCCATGGGGTAGCAGAAGTAAGACACAACTGCAGTGACTTAGCACACAATTCATATTTTATGCAATCATCAATTTAAAGCGAATCACAGAGTAAGATGTTGAATCCAAAACTGTAAGTCCTGAAGAGGAAAACATTGATGATAAGTCTTGCAACACTGTTAAAGCAAAGTTGTTTTTTGTTTTTTGTTTTTTTAAAGATATAATACACCAAACCTGACCCATCAAAGAATACATTTTTAGAAAGGAGTGGAGGCTACAAATTAAGAGAGCACTGACATATACATAATACTATGTGTCAAATGGATAGCTAGAGGGAAGCTGCTGTATAGTTTAGGGAGTTTAGCTTGGTGCTCTGTGGTGACCTGGAGGCCTGTGATGGGGGTTGTGGGAGGGAAGCTCAAGAGGGAGGATATATGAATCCATATAGCTGATTCACTTTGTTGTACAGCAGAAACTATTGCAACATTTTAAAGCAAGTATATCCTAATAAAATTTTTGACAGAAAGGAGTACGTTGTTAAAATGAACTTCTGTGAAATTAAAACTTTTGCTCTGAAAAGACAATGCTAAAAGAATGAAGAAAAAAAAAATCCAAACATATAAAAATACACTTAAAAATCCCAGAAATAGAGACACAGATGTAGAGAACAAATGTATGGACACCAAGGGAAGAAAGGGTGATATAAATTGAGATTGACAAATATATACCACTATTTATAAAATAGATAATTAATGAGAACCTGCTGTATAGCACAGGGGAAAAAAATAGAACCTGTTTATAGGATATACAGTAAGTTAACCTTAAAAATGCACTCCAGCATACATTAGGTACAGACATATACTGTTTGATTCCACTTACAAAAGATGCCTAGAATAGCCAAATTCATAGAGTCAGAAAGTATGTTGGTAGATGCTATGGGCCTGGGGCTGGTGATGGAGGTTGGGAGGGTGGATGGGAACTTAGTGTTTAAAGTGGACAGAGTTTCAGTTTAGGAAAGTGAGAAATTTGGTAGATGGATCAGGATGAGGGTTGCACAACAATGTGAGTGTGCTTAACACCACTGAGCTCTACCGTCAAATGTGGTCAAAATAGTATGTTTTTGACTCTTACCACAAAAAGAGAAAAACATGAAAAAGAAATGAAACAAATCTATAAATATGCAACAATACTTGAACATACATTATACCAAAGAAAATGCACATATGGCAAATACAAGAAAGTGTGATCAACAACATTATTAGCAATGGGGGAAATACTAACCAAAACCACAGTGAAATGCCTTGACACTTATTTTACTAACTAAATTATTTTTATATCCAATGATAATAAGTAC
Organism: Nanger dama; assembly: GCA_917880005.1. NCBI lineage: Eukaryota > Metazoa > Chordata > Mammalia > Artiodactyla > Bovidae > Nanger > Nanger dama. Next base: position 15,726,772 of record CAKJTW010000027.1, on the reverse strand, counting down.
TGGCAAAGATACAGGGCATTTGCAACTCAGATTTCCCATGCAAACACGACCTGCAACACACATTTTGATAAAACTTTTCTCAGTTAATTATAGAGTTAAATGTATACTTATCATATGAACAATTCATTCTGCTACTATCCTGGTAGCCAGGAAAAATGTAAACTTCTGTTCACATAAAAGCTGTATCAACTATAATTATTTTATCCTTCATCATCAAAAACTAGAGCCAAATTTGGGAATAGATAAATAGTATATATCGATAACCTCAGGTATGCAGATGACACCACCCTTATGGCAGAAAGTGAAGAAGGACTAAAGAGCCTCCTGATGAAAGTGAAAGAGGAGAGTAAAAAAGTTGGCTTAAAGCTCAACATTCAGAAAACGAAGATCATGGCATCTGGTCCCATCATTTCATGGGAAATAGATGGGGAAACAGTGGAAACAGTGTCAGACTAATTTTGGGGGGCTCCAAAATCACTGCAGACGGTGACTGCAGCCATGAAATTAAAAGACACTTACTCCTTGGAAGGAAAGTTATGACCAACCTAGATAGCATATTCGAAAGCAGAGACATTACTCTGCCAACAAAGGTCCGTCTAGTCAAGGCTATGGTTTTTCCAGTGGTCATGTATGGATGTGAGAGTTGGACTGTGAAGAAAGCTGAGCACTGAAGAACTGATGCTTTTGAACTGTGGTGTTGGAGAAAACTCTTGAGAGTCTCTTGAACTGCAAGGAGATCCAACCAGTCCATCATAAAAGAGATCAGTCCTGGGTGTTCATCGAAAGGACTGATGTTGAAACTGAAACTCCAATACTTTGGCCACCTGATGCAAAGAGCTGACTCATTTGAACAGACCCTGATGATGGGAAAGATTGAGGGCAGCAGGAGAAGATGGTTGGCTGGCATCACCGACTCAATGAACATGGGTTTGGATGGACTCTGGGAGTTGGTGATGGACAGGGGGCCTGGCATACTATAGTTCATGGGGTCGCAAAGAGTCGGACATGACTGAGCGACTGAACTGAGCTGAACTGATATGATACACTGCAATACTAATTGGTAGTAAAAAAGAATAAAGAATATTCACACAAATGGATAAAGTTCAAATGTATCCTAAGTTAAAACCATCAGATAAAAAATGCTACATACTTTTAAGTAATTCATATGATATTCCTGAAAAAGGGTCAATCTGAAGCAGAAACAAATTTTTGCCAGAAGTAAAGGCTGGCTTTAGGGTTGTGTATCAAGGAAAACTTTAGAACTAGATGGAACATTTGTATCTCAACTCTAGTGATATTTATACCACAATATGCATTTTTCATAATTCAGAACTGGTCATCAAAAGTCAATATTTTTTTCTATAGAAGAATACTCTAAGAAAACAAGGAAGATTGCCATATTCTCAGCAGCATATTGGAGAAGGCAATGGCACCCCACTCCAGTACTCTGACCTGGAAAATCCCTTGGATGGAGGAGCCTGGAAGGCTGCAGTCCATGGGGTCGCTGAGGGTCGGACATGACTGAGCGACTTCACTTTCACTTTTCACTTTCATGCATTGGAGAAGGAAATGGACCCACTCCAGTGTTCTTGCCTGGAGAATCCCAGGGACGGGGGGAGCCTGGTGGGCTGCCGTCTATGGGGTCACGCAGAGTTGGACACGACTGAAGTGACTTAGCAGCAGCAGCAGCAGCAGATTATATCATCTTAACAATGAAAAAACTCAAAGAGTCTTTCATTTGTGTCTTATTGCTTCCAACTCTACATGGGTTTATTTTTAGCTTTTTGTCCTCCTCTGGCCATAAAAATAATACTATTTACTACACAAAATTTCCAGTCAAATCAAAGAGGATTAGGGGAAAAAAAAAGTCTGCCAACTCCCAATACTGTATCTTCAGAGAATAATGGCAATACTATCAGTTATTTCATGATCAGTGAAATAACTGATCGGTATAATAGAAGTATTATTGTTCTTATTAGTTTGGGGAGAGAATGGTCATCATAGGTCACTGTGAAAAGCTTTAAGAACATATGTCAATTTGGGTGGCAATGCATGATACATGGAGTCAAAACAATTGTATTCAGTCAGTGAAACAGGACCCATGCCATCCCATGGATCCATGGATCACACTTGTTAATGGCTAAGAAAGTTTATTGAGTGGTGTGCTGTTTCTGTCGGAATGTATCAAATCAAGACTTGGCAACAAAGAGTCAACCTGTAGAGTCATAGTCTCCTGGATGCCTTTACTTTTAAGGTGATGTTTACACGTTTGTTTTTGGAGAGATAGCAGGAGCAAAAGTGAAAGGTAGGACAGTGACTGTCCAGTCCTTAAATGGTATGGATTTCTTGTATATGCTAGCCATATTGTCAACAGATTCAGACACAAATATGTTTATTAAGAGGGAAAGAAACAACAGTGAATAGATATTGCAACCATGTACAAGCTACTGTGTCCTTGTCTTTGGAAGTAAAATGTTGACTCAGGAGTTAACTATTGGATTTCCTGGTGGTCCAGTGGTTAAGAATCTGCCTGCCAGTGCAGAGGACATGGGTTTGATCCCTAGTCTGGGAAGACCGCAAATGCCACGGAGCTACTAAGCCCACGAGCCGCAGCTATTGAGCCTGTGCTCTAGTGAGTCGCAACTAGAGAATGCCTGCTCATGGCAATGAAAACCTAATGCCGTCAAAAATAAAGTAATTTTAAAAAAGAATTAAAGATTGGGAAATGTGAAGATGTAGAAGCAAAGAACAGCTGTTAGGCTGGGGAACTGGTGACAGTTTAGACTAAATCTGCCACATAGCAAAATCATTGAACTTTCAGTTCCTTGAAAGATATGAAGACGTGACACGCATTCCTAAGTTGTTTCTATGGGAAGCAGAACCCTTCCAGATGAAAATTGCTGGCCAAAGGAACATAAACTCCAGACTGGTTGAAACTAAGAGCTTGATGCTTGAAACTTCACCTTGATGTCAACTAACCAGAGAATTTCCCAGGAGCTGGTCACACTCTGTTTCTTGAACACTATGAACACTATAAGACTCCTCCTCATTGCTGGGGCAGGTCACACAATCTTGAGACTATTAGCTGACTGTGACCCCCTTTGCCTAGAAAAGCAGTAAAGCTATTTTTTTCTACTTTACCCAAAATGCTGTCTCCATGTTTTCTATTAGGCACTGATGAACAGAGGCTGAGTTTCAGCAACAATATCTCCTATGACAAATATCATATCCTGTCTGATGATTAAGCATCATTATTTAAGTGTACTAATTGCCTGGGTGATATCTTCTTGTTTTTCTTTTCTTTTTTTACTTCCGATTTGTGCTGAAATATTATAGAACTGGACTCTGAAGGACAAGCCCAATCACTAATTGAAGCCAGAAGAGGGCAGCAGAAGGCTTCCACAGCCTGACTTGAGAGAAAAACTTTCTAAAAGAAAATCAGTCTTGTGGGAAGGTCAGAGAAGCAAATACAAACCCCATCAAGACCAGGGACACTGACATTGGGGGCGGGCGGGGGAGAAGGGGAGTCATTTGACATATACAAGCACAAGTTAATTGTCACAGGGTGGTTCGATTCCATAAAGGACTTGATGGATTTATTCATTTCTTCTACCACCAAGTAATGTATTTAGCACCTTCTGTTTTTGCTTCCTCATTTACTAAGTGGCTATAGTGCTAATAATAACCTTACAAAATATATGAAGAGTGCTTAGGGCTCTCTTAAGTATTTTTAAAAAGAGGAAAAAAAAACCCCACTAATATCACTTAAGATATAACATCTGACTCTTTAATTGAAGAATGTCAGGAAAACAATTGCTACCACCATAATAAAACCAACTACCTCTATAAGCCTGCATATTTGTTGTAAATAGGATTCTAAGATCACATATCTTATGTGTAAAAGATGGCTTTTTTCTCAGTATTAGAAAAATGAAGAGTGATCAGTCTCTGCTCAGGCATGTAAAATTGGTGCACAAGTAATCAAGACTGGGGACTACAGTCGCTTTCTGGCACATTTGACCTGAGGCCTGGGATACAAGGGCCTGGGGTAAGACAGGTCCTGCCAGGTGATAGAGGTTCTCAGACAAAGGAAAACTGCCTTGAAAAAAATGTAATACAGAGGAAAATGTGGGGCAGTCAAAAACAAACAAACAAACAAACAAAAAGAGCAGAAAGCAATCCTGTAACTGAGCAGAGAGGATGATGGGGAGGGATTTATAGAATGAGGACAGGAAAATCAGCCCAAAAAGACACACGTGGGACCTGAAGGGCTTATTAAATATTTTGGAGCTTATTGTCATGTAATTTGGAACATTTTAGGATGAATTCAGTAGAGAAAAATTAAACCAAACAAAATTAGAGTAGCACTTTGAGACGGAAGAAAGGGCAGACTTTGGGCCATCACAATTTGCTGTGAATCTAGCTCTGCTGTTTAAAAACTCAAAGACCTTGCCCTGATAATTAACTGCACTTCTTCAAGCCGAACATTTAACAAAATAGGTAGCAAAGAGAAGTCAGAATTCAGGATGAGATGCATACACATGGAGTCATAAAACCATGGCCTTGTGTCTGACAACAGCTGTGCTGTGAGCAGATTCACCTCAAGGACAGACCTTATCCTAACAATTCTTACAGTGTCAGATGCCAAAATGCACACTCGGGACTGGTTTTGTCAATAAATGAGTGAAAGAAAAATAAAAACAACACAGTTATATCTTAACAAATGCAGCAATCAGGTTTTCCTCATCAAGACCTCAACAACTATGGCAGAAAAACATTACTGTGGAATGATTTTGATGTTAAACCCCATATGACTTAGGAAAGTATACATTTGTATAGTACAGAGCAGAATAACGTTCTCTGAAAACAGGATTAATTATACAATAAAACCCTCTATTGTAATGTTAATGTATTTATTATGCTTATTGCAAAATAAGTATATAATAAGACGTAGGCAGAATGATATGCTCCAAAATGTGTAAAAATTTCTAAAGTGACTAAAAAAGGGAGGAAGAAAAATAGAAATCAGAGACATCACTAAGACTTTCTTACCTATAGGTGATAATAAGCCAACTTGTGAAACTTGTATTAGAGAGTTGTATTAATTATGTTCCCTCTCTCATGTATTAATCACCTCTCCCTCTCTCCATAAGCCTCTAATCTTTATCCATCAGAGGGGGCAGAATGAAAACCACAGTCACAAAAAGCTAATCAAACTGATCACATGGACCACAGCTTTGTATAGCTCAATGAAACTGTCAGTCATGCCACATAGGGCCACCTAAGATGAATGGGTCATGGTGGAGAGTTCTGACAACATGTGGTCCACCAGAGAAGGGAATGGCAAACCACTTCAGTATTCTTGCCTTGAGAACCCCATGACAGTATGAAAAGGCAAAAAGATAGGACATGGAAATATGAACATCCCAGGTCAGTAGGTGCCAATTAGGCTACTGGAGAAGAGTGAAGAAATAACTCCAGAAAGAATGAAGAGACAGAGCCAAAGTGGAAACAATGTCCAGTTGTGGATGAGGCTGGTGATGGAAGTAAAGTCCAATGCTGTAAAGAGCAATACTGCATAGGAACCCAGAATGTTAGGTCCATGAATCAAGGTAAATTAAAAGTGTTCAAACAGGAGATGCCAAGAATGAACATTGACATATTAGAAATTAGTGAACTAAAATGGACTGGAATGGGGGGGGATTTAAGTCAGATAACCATTTTATTTACTACTGTGGGCAAGAATCCTTTAGAAGAAATGGAGCAGTCCTCATAGTCAACAGAAGAGTTCAAAATGCAGTTCTTGTGTACAAACTCAAAAATGACCAAATGATCACTGTGTGTTTCCAAGGCAAGCCATTCAGTATGACAGTAATCCAAGTCTATGCCCCAACCAGTAATGCTGAGGAAGCTGAAGTTGAATGGTTTCATGAAGACTTACAAGACCTTCTAGAACTATCACTCAAAAAATGTCCTTTTCATTATAGGGAACTGGAAAGCAAAAGTATGAAGTCAAGAGATACCTAGAGTAATAGGCAAGTTTGGCCTATGAAGCAGAGCAAAGTCTAACAGAGTTTTCCCAAGAGAATGACCTGGTCATAGCAAACACCCTCTTCCAACAACACAGGAGAAGACTCTACACATGGACATCATCAGAGGGTCAATACCCAAATCAGATTGATTATATTCTTTGCAGCCAAAGATGGAGAAGCTCTATACAATCAGCAAAAACAAGACTGGGAGCTGACTGTGGCTCAGATCATGAATTCTTTCTTGCCAAATTTAGACTTAAATTGAGAAAAGTAGGGAAAACCCTAGACCATTCAGGTATGACCTAAACCAGATCCCTTACAATTATACAGTGGATGAGAGAAACAGATTCAAGGGATTAGATCTGATAGTCAGAGTGCCTGAAGAATTATAACAGATTCAGGATATTGTACAAGAGGCAGTGATCGAGACCATTCCCCCAAAAAGAAATGAAAAATGGCAAAATGGTTGTCTGAGGAAGCCTTAGAAATAGATGAGCAAAGAAAAGACGCTAAAGGCAAAGGAGAAAAAGAATGATATATCCATTCAGAAGGCTGTCTTTTCACCTTGCTTATAGTTTCCTTTGTTGTGCAGAAGCTTTTCATTTTAATTAAATCCCATTTGTTTATTTTTGCTTTTATTTCCAGTATTCTGGGAGGTGGATCATAGAGGATCCTGCTGTGATTTACGTTGGAGAGTTTTGCCTATGTTCTCCTCTAGGAGTTTTATAGTTTCTGGTCTTATGTTTAGGTCTTTAATCCATTTTGAGTTTATTTTTGTGTGTCGTGTTAGAAAGTGATCTGGTTTTATTCTTTCACAAATGGTTGACCAGTTTTCCCAGCACCACTTGTTAAAGAGATTGTCTTTATTCCATTGTATATTTTTGCCTCCTTTGTCGAAGATAAGGTGTCCATAGGTGTGTGGATTTATCTCTGGGTTTTCTATTTTGTTCCATTGATCTATATTTCTGTCTTTGTGCCAGTACCATACTGTCTTGATGACTGTGGCTTTGTAGTAGAGCCTGAAGTCAGGGAAATTGATTCCTCCAGTTCCATTCTTCTTTCTCAAGATTGCTTTGGCTATTCGAGGGTTTTTGTATTCCCATACAAGTCTTGAAATTATTTGTTCTAGCCCTGTGAAAAATACCGTTGGTAGTTTGATAGGGATTGCACTGAATCTGTAGATTGCTTTGGGTAGTATACTCATTTTCACTATATTGATTCTTCTGATCAATGAACATGGTATATTTCTCCATCTATTAGTGTCCTCTTTGATGTCTTTCATCAGTGTTCTACAGTTTTTGATATATAGGTCTTTAGTTTCTTTAGGTAGATATATTCCTAAGTATTTTATTCTTTTCATTGCAATGGTGAATGGAATTGTTTCCTTAATTTCTTTTTCTACTTTCTCATTATTAGTGTATAGGAAATGAAGCAACTGACAAGCAACTAATTTCAAACATATACAAGCAACTTATGCAGCTCAATTCTAGAAAAATTAACAACCCAATAAAAAAATGGGCCAAAGAACTAAATAGAAATTTCTCCAAAGAAGACATACGGATGGCTAACAAACACATGAAAAGTTGCTCAACATCACTCATTAACAGAGAAATGCAAATCAAGACCACAATGAGGTATCATTTCACACCAGTCAGAACGGCTGTGATCCAAAAGTCTACAAGCAATAAATACTGGAGAGGGTGTGGAGAAAAGGGAACCCTCTTACACTGTTGGTGGGAATGCAAACTAGTACAGCCACTATGGAGAACAGTGTGGAGACTCCTTAAAAATTGCAAATAGAACTGCCTTATGACCCAGCAATCCCACTGCTGGGCATACACACTGAGGAAACCAGAATTGAAAGAGACACATGTACCCCAATGTTCATTGCAACACTGTTTATAATAGCCAGGACATGGAAATGACCTAGATGTCCATCAGCAGATGAATGGATAAGAAAGCTGTGGTACATGTAGACAATGGAGAATTTATTACTCAGCCATTAAAAAGAATACATTTGAATCAGTTGTAATGAGATGAATGAAACTGGAGCCAATTATACAGAGTGAAGTAAGCCAGAAAAAAACACCAATACAGTATACAGACACATATATATGGAATTTAGAAAGGTGGTAATGATGACCCTGTATGCGAGACAGCAAAAGAGACACAGATGTATAGAAAGGACATTTGGAATCTGAGGGAGAGGGCGAGGGTGGGATGATTGGGGAGAATGGCATTGAACCATGTATACTATCATATAAGAAACGAAGCACCAGTCTATGTTCGATACAGGATGCTTGGGGCTGGTGCACAGGGATGATCCAGAGAGAAGATATGGGGTGGGAGGTGGGAGGGGGTTCAGGATCGGGAGCTCATATACACCCGTGGCAGATTCGTGTCAATGTATGACAAAACCAATACAGTATTGTAAAGTAAAATAAAATAAAATTAAAATTAAAAAAAAAGAATGATATACCGATCTGAATGAAGAGTTCCAAAGAATATCAAGGAGAGATAAAGCCTTCCTCAGTGACCAATTCAAAGAAATAGAGAAAAACAGTAGAATGAGAAATAATAGAGATCTTTTCAAGAAAAAAAGAAATACCAAGAGAATATTTCATGTAAAGATGGGCACAATAAAGGAAAGAAATTTTATCGACCTATCAGAAGCAGAAGATATTAAGAAGGGGTGACAAGAATACAAAGAAGAAGTATACAAAAATGATCTTCACGACTCAGATAACCACAATCGTGTGGTCACACAACTAGAGCCAGACATCCTAGAATGCAAAGTCAAGTGGGCCTTAGGAATCATCACCATAAACAAAGCTAGTGGAGGTGATGGAATCCCAGTTAAGCTCATTCAAATCCTAAAAGATGATACTGTAAAAGTGTTGCACTCAATATACCAGCATATCTGGAAAACTCAGCAGTGGCCACAGGACTGGAAAAGTTCAGTTTTCATTCCAATCCTCCAAAAAGGCAATGCCAATGAATGTTCCAAGTATTACACAATTGTAATCATCTCATATGCTAGCCAAGTAATTCTCAAAATTTTCCAAGTCAGTCTTCAACAGTACACGAACCATGAATGTTCAAGTTCAAGCTTACAGATGTTCAAGTAGGATTTAGAAAAGGCAGAAGAACCAGAGATCAAATGGCCAACATGCATTAGATCATAGAAAAAGCAAGATAATGTCAGATAAACTTCTGCATTACTAGAATGGCTGCGATCCAAAAGTCTACAAGCAATAAATGCTGGAGAGGGTGTGGAGAAAAGGGAACCCTCTTACACTGCTGGTGGGAATGCAAACTAGTACAGCCATTATGGAAAACAGTGTGGAGATTCCTTAAAAAATTGCAAATAGAACTGCCTTATGACCCAGCAATCCCACTGCTGGGCATACACACTGAGGAAACCAGAATTGAAAGAGACACATGTACCCCAATGTTCATTGCAGCGCTGTTTATAATAGCCAGGACATGGAAGCAACCTAGATGTCCATCAGCAGATGAATGGATAAGAAAGCTGTGGTTCATATACACTATGGAATACTACTCAGCCCTTAAAAAGAATAAATTTGACTCAGTTCTAATGAGATGGATGGAATTGGAACCGATTATACAGAGTGAAGTAAGCCAGAAAGAAAAACACCAATACAGTATACTGACACATATATATGGAATTTAGAAGACAGTAATGATGACCCTATATGTGAGACAACAAGAGACACAGAGGTATAGAGTGGACTTTTGGACTCTGAGGGAGAGGGAAAGAGTGGGATGGTTTGGGAGAATGGCAGTGAAGCATGTGTATTTTCCTGTAAGAAACGAAGCGCTAATCTATGTTTGGTGTAGGATGCAGGATGCATGGGGCTCATGCACAGGACGATTCAGGTAGAGGATGTGGGGTGGGAGGTGGGAGGGGGCTTCGGCATTGGGCGATTGTGTTCACCTATGGCTGATTCGTGTCAATGTATGGCAAAACAAATACAGTATTGTAATTAAAAGATAAATAAATTTAATTAAAAAAAAAAACAAACTTCTGCATTACTGATTATGCCAAAGCTTTTGACTCTGTAGGTGACAACAAACTATGGAAAATTCTTAAAAAGATGTCAATACCAGTCCATGACCTGCCTCCTGAGAAATCTGTATGCAAGTCAAGAAGCAACATTTAGAATCGGACATGGAACAACAGACTGTTCCAAATTGGGAAAGGAACATGTCAAGCATGTGTATTGTCATCATGCTTATTTAACTTATATGCAGAATACATCATGCAAAATGCTAGACTGGATGAAGCACAAGCTGGAATCAAGATTGCTGGGAGAAATATCAATAACTTCAGATGCACAAACAGTAACACCCTTATGGCAGTAAGCGAAGAATGATGGAGCCTCTTGATGAAAATGAAAGAGGAGAGTAAAGAAGTTGGCTTAAACTCAACAATCAAAAACTAAGGTCATGGCATCTGGTCCCATCACTTCATGGCAAACAGATGGGAAAACAATGGAAACAGCTATAGACTTTATTTCTTGGGGCTCCAAAATCACTGCAGATGTTGACTGTAGCCACGAAATCAAAAGACGCTTGCTCCTTGGAAGAAAAGCTATGACCAACCTAGACAGCATAGTAAATAGCAAAGACATTACTTTGTCTACAAATGTCAATCTAAACAAAGCTATGTTTTTTTTTTCCAGTAGTCATGTATGAATGTTAGAGTTGGACTATAAAGAAAGCTGATAGCAGAAGAATTTATGATTTTGAACTGTGGGGTTGGAGAGAATTCTGAGAGTCCATTGGATTAAAACGAGATGAAACCAATCAATCCTAAAGCAAATCAATCCTGAATATTCATTGGAAGAACTGATGCTGAAGCTGAAAGCCCAGTATGTTGGTACCCGATGTGAAGAACTGACTCCTTGGAAAAGACCCTGATGCTGAGAAAGATTGAGGGCAGGAGGAGAAGGGGACGACAGAGGATGAGATGGTTGGATGGCATCACAGACTCAATCGATATGAGTTTGAGCATCCTCTGGGAGTTGGTGAAGGACAGAGAAGCCTAGTGTGCTGCAGTCTATGGGGTTGCAGAGTTGGACACAACTGAACAACTGAACTGAACTCTGTCATGTATAAACAATACTTATCACCACTGCTAGGCATCCCTAGTGGCTCGGATGGTAAAGAATATACCCATATCGTAGGAGACGAGTGTTCAAAACCTGGGTTGGGAAGATGCCCTGGAGAGAGGAATGGCTTCCCACTTGAGTATTTTTTCCTGGAGAATTCCATGGACACAGGAAACTGGCAGGCTACAGTCCATTAGGTCACAAGAGTCAGACAAAACTGAGTGACTAACATTTTCACTTTCACCATCACCATAATAAAACTTAGACTTCTAGAAATTCACACACACACACACACACACACACACACACACACACACACACTTGAAACCTGGCACATTCTTTTATTGATGCATTCATTTCCCTGATTATATCACTAGCATAATTCAAGCATCATCTATTATTACAAAAATAAAAAAAAAAGGTTCAAAATAAATCGATCAATTTGGACTTCCTTGGTGGTCCAGCGGTTGGATTTTTGCCTCTCAGTACAGGTGGTACAGGTTTGATCCCTGGTCTGGAAGCTGAGATCCCACATCCCTCAAGGCCAAACCAAAAGAAAATAAAACAGAAATAGTATTATAACAAATTCAATAAAGACCAGAAAAATAGTCCAAAATAAAAAATATTTTAAAAAACACTAATTAATTGAAAGCCAAGAATACTATGGCTATGTGAATGTGCACAGGGTGGTAATAATAATAATGGTGGTTTTACTTGTTACAGAAGAAGAGATGGGAGTAGTAGCAAGAGCAATAGAGGTTGCACCATTCAGTGTAGTTCAGCTCAATTGCTGTCATGTCTGACTCTTTGTGACCCCAAGGACTGCACCATGCCAGCGTCCCTGTCCATCACCAACTGCCAGAGCTGATTCAAACTCATATCCACTGAGTTAGTAACGCCATCCAACCATCTCATCCTCTGTCGTCCATTTCTCCTTCAGTCTGTCCCAGCATCAGGGTCTTTTTCAAGGAATCCATTTTTCAAATCAGGTAGCCAAAGTACTGGAGTTTCATCTTCAGCATCGGTCCTTCCAATAAATATTCAGGACTGATTTCCTTTAGGATGGACTGGTTAGATCTCCTTGCTGTCCAAGGGACTCTCAAGAGTCTTCTCCAACATCACAGTTCAGAAGCATCAATTCTTGAGTGCTCAGCTTTCTTTATAGTCCAATTCTCACATCCATACATGACTACTGGAAAAACCATAGCTTTGACTAGATGGACCATTGTTGGCAAAGTAATGTCTATATTTTTTAATATGCTGTCTAGATTGGTCATAAGTTTTCCTCCAAGGAGCAAGTGTCTTTTAATTTCATGGCTGCAGTCATTTTCAGTGATTTTGGAGTCCAGGAAAATAAAGTCTGTCACTGTTTCCATTGTTTCCCTATCTATTTGCCATGAAGTGATGGGACCAGATGCCATGATCTTAGTTTTCTGAATGCTGAGTTTTAAGCCAACTTTTTCACTCTCCTCTTTCACTTTCATCAAAAGGCATTAGTTCTTCTTTGCTTTCTGCTATAAATATGGTGTCATCTGCATATTTGAGGTTATTGATATTTCTCCAGGCAATCTTGATTCCACCTTGTGCTTCATCCAGTCCAGCATTCGGTATGATATACTCAGCATATAAGTTAAATAAGCTGCGTGACAATATACAGGCTTCACATACTCCTTTCCTGATTTGGAGCCAGTATGTTGTGCCAGGTCCAGTTCTAACTTCTGCTTCTTGACCTGCATACAGATTTCTCAGGAGGCAGGTCAGGTGCTCTGGTATTCCCATCATTTTAAGAGTTTTTCACAGTTTGTTGGGATCCACAGTCAAAGGCTTTGGCATAGTCAATAAAACAGAAGTAGATGTTTTTCTGGAATTTTCTCATTTTTTTGATGATCCAAAGGATCCTGGCAATTTGATCTCTGGTTCCTCTGCCTTTTAAAAATCCTGATTGAATATTTGGAAGATCTCGATTCACATACTGTTGAAGCCTGGCTTGGAGAATTTTGAACATTACTCGGCTAGCATGTGAGATGAATGCAATTGTGGAGTAGTTTGAGCATTTCTGGCATTGCCTGTCTTTGGGATTGGAGTAAGAATTGCATTTTTTCCAGTCCTGTGACCACTGCTGAGTTTTCCAAATTTGCTGGCATTTTGAGTGCAGCACTTTCACAGCATCATCTTTTATGATTTGAAATAGCTCAACTGGAATTTTATCACCTCCACTAGCTTTGCTCATAGTGATGCTTCCTAAGGCCCGCTTGACTTCTCATCCCAAGATGTCTGGTTCTAGGTGAGTGATCACACCCTCTTGGTTATCTGGGTCATGAAGATCTTTTTGTATAGTTCTTCTGTGTATTCTTGCCACCTTTTCTTAATATCATCTGTTTCTGTTAGGTCCATAACATTTCTGTCCTTTATTGTGTCCATCTTAGCATGAAATGTTCCCTTGGTATCTCTCATTTTCTTGAGGAGAGTTCTAGTCTTTCCCATTGTTTTGTTTTCCGCTATTTCTTTGCATTTATCACTGAGGAAGACTTTCTTGTGTCTCCTTGTTAGTCTTTGGAGCTCTGTATTAATGGTTGTTAAACAGTATTTAGAGGCTACAAACACAAGTTCACCTTACAATATCATATGATGGAGTTTAGCCGGACCATATGAAAACTGATCTAATACCTCATAGTCCAATACCACCAATATGTCCAACAACAAAGTGTCAGAAAAGAGAAAATGCCACTGTTTGTATCCATAACCATGTCCAAACTGAAGAGAACTGGCTATTTCTATTCAACTCACCTTTTGCTTTCTGAAATATTTTACTGACTTGTTTGAACCCTGGAGTGGAGTGAGAGATGTTAGTGAAAGCAACAGGGCACCTGATAATCAGAAGTATGGGGACTTCTAAGTTTCCAACTATAGGCTGGCTTCACAGTTATCCAATATTTCAAGTTAAGCATCCAAAAGGAGAGAAAAGTGTTGACTATATCCTCCTTGGACATAAATATGTTTGTGTGTGTATGTGGATGTGAGTACACTTAAAATTGCAGAATAAGACTTTTAACTTTTGATTATGGAACAATAGAAATAATCATAAATGTGCCCATAAAGTAAATCAACGTTAAGTAAAAATAGTGATCAATGAAAATCAGATGAACTATAAAACAAATCAAAAGTAAACCTATTTTGCTGCACACTTCTTAAGAACTTTGAAAACTTCTTGGACTCAGAAGTACATCAAAATTTAATTGTTAAACAGATAATTTAGCTTCTAGTAACAACAAAAATTTCACAAGACCTCAAATGTTCAAATCTATGTTCAGAGGACAAAAATACTTTCATGATTAAATGAGGCTTTAAAAAGAAATGACCTATGAAATTAAAACAAGAAATCAAATATGAAAATAGTAAACAACATTTCAAATAAAGCAGGGATCAATAAAGATGAAAGTTGAATTTTATTCCTTAGAAAACAAACTTTTAAAAATCCACTAGGATTTCTTTTAAAAAGCTAAAATCTTTTTCTTTGAAAACAAGGGATACCAGCTGTTTATAAAGATGAATGACAATGATTGATATATTCTAAGGAAATGAAGAGATATATTGAAGTGGTAGAGTTATTTAAATAGTGATTACTCTGAGGGAAAACACTTAATATTTTAAATTTATTGATGCCTTGTTGAAGTTGGAAATGGGATTATTCTAAAAACTTTGCATTGTCTTAGGCATTGAATTTGATGCATAAAAATAATACATATATTCTTTCTTCTGGAATCTTTCAAACTACTAATCTCATGCAGGTTAACAATTTAATTTTATAAAAATTAGCATTCTAATAGGAATTTAAAAACAGGCAATTTAAAAATACTTGTGATTATAAAATTTAGTGGTTTTATTACTAGTGATGATTATTTTAGAATAAAACAAAGATAGCTAATTTCAAATGTTTTCTGGGCACTGATATAATCTAAAATCAATGTACTGATATTATACTCTTGCTCCTCATCATGTGAATTACATCTAGATAATTGATTTGGTTTTAGTCACTAAGTTGTGTCTGATACCTGTAACACCATGAACATAGCCTGCTAGGCTCCTCTGTCCATTGGTTTCTCCAGGCAAGAGTACTGGAGTGGGTTGTCATTTCCTTCTCCAGATAATTATATATCATTTTATAGTAATTAATCACTTTGCCTGAATATAAACATTGATTTATTTTAGTTGGTATCTTTAAAAATTCTGTTATATTTTAATTTCTGTGATAGCTTTTCTTCACCCATATATTTGTTAATTGTTAGATATCAATTTGCATTAAAATATCATAGACTCAAATACTTTCTTAGACATGTAATGCTTCTGATAATGTTAAAAAACTTTCCTCAGCATAGTTAAAGCACCCTTGAAAGATATGTTTTTGGTACTTCTAATCAAATTTACCCTTTCTTGCACTATTTTTTTCTTTTCTAATTCTTCACTTTTCCAAATATATCTTGTTATTTCCTGTATGTAACTCCATTTGCATATGAATATTTGTCCTGAAATCATCCAAGTGTCTCAGTGGTACAGAATCTGCCTGTAATGCAGGAAATGTGGGTTTGAACCCTGGGTCAGGAAGATCCCATGAAGAAGGAAATGGCAACCTACTCCAGTATTCTTCCCTGAGAAATCTTATGGACAGAGGAGCCTGGTGGGCTGCTGTCCATGGGGTCACATAGAGTTGGACACAACTGAAGCAACTTAGCATGCATGCATGCATCGGAGGAAGAAATAGCAACCCACTCCATTGTTCTTATTTGGAGAATCCCAGGAACAGAGGGGCCTGGTGGGCTGCTGTCTATGGGGTTGCACAGAGTCAGACATGACTGAAGTGACTCAGCAGCACAAACAGCAGCAGAGCACAGGCACATTATTTGTCAAGCCCACTCCAATCCTTCTTTTCATGAGGAATCTCGAACACACAGCATTTATTTGACCTGCCAGATGTATTTTGTCGACTTATCCATTGGTTTTAAATAGCTTTAATTTGCTACCATTTTATAACATTTATGATTCATCATATACATATTCATATATCAAATTTGTCTTGAAAAAGCCAATTATCTGATAAAATAGGGTACTAATACCCATATTACAGCAATACCTGAGACTGAAAGGACTTTATCATGATTTTGACTTTAATTCCTAGCACTCTGCCTAGTATCATGGGGTCATACATCCATTCTCATTTACAGTCTGACCTCTGCAAGAATCTGAGTCTGTGTTAAGACAGATTTAGATTTTTAATGTCACTTACTCAAAGAAGCTTTGCCTGATCCTCTTGGCTGGGAATTCTAGCAGAGTTTTCTGATGGGATTGTATGCCACTAACTGTGTGATAAGTCAGAAAGAAAATTGGAATATTTCATCTGTGTAGGATATTGGAAAGAATATTTGAAACCTTCATGTTGATATTACCCTTTATACTCGTGTGTGCTAAGTCGCTTCAGTCATGTCCAACTCTGTGTGACTCTATGGACAATAGCCTGCCAGGCTCCTATGACCACAAGAATACTGGAGTGGGTTGCCACACCCTCCTCCAGGGGATCTTTCCTACCCAGATATCAAACCCGCATCTCTATGTCTCCCGCATTGTCAGGTTGGGAAGCCCTATTTTTCTCGTTTCTTCTTTGCATGGGGACATCAAGACACAGTGCAGAAAATGAAGGAGAGACAGGACCTGGGGCATATGCCTTTCTTAGTGTCTGTTGGTAGTGTTTTGAGATCCTGGGCTAAGCCCCTAATTGGCCAATTCAATCCAAAATAGAGGGCTTTTGGAAAGCACCGTTGGGATCTTTTCCAAGTTATTCATCAGGGAAAGGCATTAAGAGACAATGGAGATGATGGGCAGTTGGAGAAATCAGAAACTTGCATTTGTTTGAGTCTCTCCAGGTTGCTTTCTAGAGTACACACTTGTAAGAGGAGCTAGTGTCAATTTAAGATCATGATAGGTAATTGGCCAAAAATAATAGATGCTGAAGATAAAAATCACTTAGTTAAACTCTCCACACACAACACACACACAAAATGGAGATAGCCCAAAGATCTCAGCTTTAGGAAGAAAAATGTGATTCATATAAGGATTGTGATTCATATAAGGATTGTTGGCAAAAACAGATTTTCAATGTTGTTGTTCAGTCACTAAGTCTTGTTCAACTCTTTGTGATCCCGTAAACTGCAGCATTCTAAACTTCCCTGTTTTTACTATCTTACAGAGTTTGCTCAAATTCATGTCCATTGAGGTGGTGATGCTATCTAATCATTTCATCCTCTGCCCACCCCCTCCTTCTGCCTTCAATCTTTCCCAGCATCAGGGTCTTTTCCAATGAGTTGGTTCTTCACATCAAGTGACCAAAGTATTGAAACTTCAGTTGCAACACCAGTCCTCCAATATTTAGGGTTAATTTCCATTAGGATTGACTGGTTTGATCTCCTTGCAGTCCAAGGGACTCTCAAGAGTCTTCTCCAGCACCACAATTAGAAAGCATCAATTCTTCAGTGCTCAGCTTTTTTATTAGTACATTATTACATGACACATTTATTAGTCACATTAGTACATGACTACTAGAAAAACTATAGTAATAATATTACTACTTAATATTAAATTAATAATATTACTACTGAAAGTAATGATATCACTTTAACTCTTAAGTGATCCTAAGTAGATTTCTAGAACATTAGGAATATAATCGGCCCTCCTTATTATTGAGCTGCCCATCTGTGGATTCAATCAAATCAACTATAATAGCCTGTTTTGCCTAAGGGACTCAAGCTTCTGAGGATTTTGCTATCCAAAGTTCTCCTGGAACACATATTCCTTTACCAAGGAACAACTATATATGAAATTAGTAAGGCTAGAGATACAGCAAACAAGGGAATACTATAAGAAGTTATGTGCCAACAAACTGGCCAACCTAGAAGAAATGGACAAATTTCTAGACACATACAATGTACCAGGACTAAATCAAGAAGAAATAGACAATTTGAGCAGATCAATCACTAGTAGTAAAATTGAATTTGTAATTAAAAAAAACAACAACAAAACATCCCAACAAACAAAAGTCCGTGACTGAAAGACCTCAGAGGGGGACTCTATAAAGCATATAAAGAAGAACTTATACCTGTCCTTTTCAAACTATTCAAGAAAGTTGAAGAGGATGGGTCACCCCCAAATTTATTCTGAGGACATTACCTTGATATCAAAACCTGAAAAATAAACCAACCAAAGTATAAAATATTTTGATAAATATAGATGCAAAATCCTCAAAAAATATCAGCAAACAAACAAAAATGTTTTTCCTAGTAGCCATCACATTTCTCCTCTTCGACCTATCAGCAAACTGAATCCAACCTGTGTGAATACAAGAAGGCTACTGTAAGAAATTAGATGCAAAAGAAGGCTTTTGAGTCAGCATACTATCAGATAAAACATTGAAATCATCATTAAATTGCAATAATCACATTTTTAAAGAGCAGTTGTGAAGAATTAAAAACAAAAGACATATGGAAAACTGGAAAATACAAAGTCCTGAACTAACAGTAGAGGCCACACTCATTCAGTTCAGAAACTACTCATCTGTCCCAGTGTTTGCAAATGTGGAGTGGCATCAGATATTCTCACTGAGTTTTTCAATTCTATTGACGATTTCTAGGCCATATATATATATACACATACATATATACACACACACATACATATACATATATATAGGCATTTTTCATTGTAGTATCTGAACTCCCTAATTATCTTGTTCATCAAATCAGATTTAGAAGATATATAAATATATTTGAAAAGTAGAAACTAAATTTGGACTAAACCTGAAGCCTTTATTGTTGGCAATTGTTACTTCAGTTCAGTTCAGTCTTTCAGTCATGTCCGGCTCTTTGTGACCCCATGAATCGCAGCACGCCAGGCCTCCCTGTTCATCATCATCTCTCGGAGTTCACTCAGGCTCACGTCCATCGAGTCCGTGATGCCATCCAGCCATCTCATCCTTTGTCGTCCCGCTCTCCTCCTGCCCCCGATCCTTCCAGGCATCAGAGTATTTTCCAGTGAGTCAACTCTTCGCACGAGGTAGCCAAAGTACTGGAGTTTGGAAAAACCATAGCCTTGACTAGACGGACCTTTGTTGGCAAAGTAATGTCTCTGCTTTTGAATATGCTATCTAGGTTGGTCATAACTTTTCTTCCAAGGAGTAAGCGTCTTTTAATTTCATGGCTGCAGTCGCCATCTGCAGTGATTTTGGAGCCCCCAAAATAAAATCTGACACTGATTCCACTGTTTCCCCATCTATTTCCTATGAAGTGATGGGACCGGATGCCATGATCTTCGTTTTCTGAATGTTGAGCTTTAAGCCAACTTTTTCGCTTTCTTCTTTCACTTTCATCAAGAGGCTTCTTAGTTCCTCTTGCCTTTTCATACAGAACCCCATGAACAGTATGAAAGGCAATTGTTACTAATAGTTACTAATTAATTTTAGTAAAAGACTTTTGAGAAAATGCAAAAGAAAAATAAAAAGGGAATATATCTGTTTGCTAGTGGCAGTAATAATGAAATATGATGAATATCAAATTCTACTTAAAAAGTACAATGTGAAAAGCATAAACGGGAGTCTTGTGGAAGTAGAAGTAGACTAATAATTCAATGTTTCTAGGATGATAAAGAAACAGAGTAAGTGATTTTTGTTTTAAGGCTAGGAAGAAAATCGTAGGGTCTCTAAGAAATAATTAATCTATGTACAACTCTGCATAAGATTTGTCTGAGCTTTTGATCTTAGTTGAGTAATAAAGTAAATGTTGCATTAAAAAAGAAAACCATAACGAAATTTAAATTCACTATAAAGTCTTAAAAGTAAATTAAAATACACTTGAAAGTTTTATAATGAAAACAAGTAATTTCTTATTCTAAAAATGATAATTTGATAAGCAATCATTGTTTTTAATAAAATAAAATGGCTGAGAATTTTAATATATAAAATTAATCCAGACCATCAATAAATGATATAATACACTTAAATTTTTAATCTTAAAATCAATAAGCAAAATCTCATTCTATAATCTTGGGTAATAATCTCAACAGAATAAGACATGAAGAAAATATGATTATTTTATGAAATTTTGTTTTCACTTGTCTTTGGTATTTATTCTTCTGGACAAATAGTTTTATTTCTAAAGAACAGGTGTAAAAGGACTTGTGGCTTTTTTTTACATTTTATATGACTTGAAGTGAACTAACAAAGCCAGGTTTTCAGACATATTCAACTGTATAGCTTTTCACGAAGTCAATAAGAACAGACATGTTGTTAATGATTTCTTGTTACACAAATGCCACTCTCTTTGCTGTGACATTTTACTCATTCTTTAATTAAGTAATACATGTAGCCACAGAGAGGGATAATTATCCCTCTATTAATTTGAATTAGTTTCATGCTCAGAGAGACATCTAAAATCCTATGCTAGTATGTCTTTTCTTTCTTTTTTAAGGTAAGTAATAAAATTAATTACTCTTTTGGAAATGCAAATAATATTTAGACAACATTAGTACTTTTGTTATTTCTCTTATAAATTAAAAATATTAAATTATATTTAAATATATATGCAAATCATTCAGTATATTACTTAAAATAATTAAAATGTTCTCCTTCAAGAAAGTGGGTGAAAGTTAATTGCTTATTAGAGGACTGAGAGGATACATTTTAAATTGACATTATGCTAATATATTCACAGAGGTAATATAGAGTTTATATTTACAAGATATACTAAATTACTGTGGGTTTGTGTTGATAACAAATAAAAAGTGTGCATATAGGTATATAATCAGGTTTGACTAAAATCAGACTCCTGTGGCTCATGAACACCATGTCTCAACACACTTCTCTCAACTCTGAAAAAGTTAGAGAATGATTCAGTTTCCTACATCAACCTCAAACCATGCTATACAACATGGTCTTCAGAATTTACTGTTTCAGAGGACATTTGACAAGTGGCACAGCAGAGTGAAGGGAATTCAGTCTAGCAAGCACTGGATTTGAGCAGCCACATGCCTGAGAAGAGAAGCAATTGATGCTTTGTGTGCAGAGAGCAGCTCCAGGAACAAGTGGTGTGCCTCTGAGTCTGAGGAAATCAGTCTTCATTTGAAAATATAAAGATGTTTAAATAAATGTGCAACTTTTGAGACCACACCATCAGCAAATCAACATCTATTTAGAAATTCAAGAGAAAGGGAAAGAGAATGTTTGACAGTGCAATGCCTTATCCACTTTGAAGTCCTATGATCCAACATCTAACAGAGAAAAATGAAATAGAATACCCACAACTTACATAATGCTTATCAGTGTGGTTGCCAGGGACAGGCAAGGGAATGTCAGTGTAGGAGGGATTTGAGGAAACTTTGGGAGAAGGTGGATGTAAATATGTAGATTTAAATAATAAATATAGATATAGCTACTCAATATCTTGCTTGCATTGATCTGTCGGTGTTATGCATATGTCAAAATCCATTACGTGCACATTGAATTCATGCACCTTATTGTATATCAGTTATACCTCAGTAAGGCTTAATGAAAGTAGGAAAACAAATAGACAAACAACTATCTTTTGAGAAGCCCACATAGGAAGCAGTGTCCTCAGAAGAGAAGCAGGTTTTTGTTAGAGAAGGAAGATAAAAGGGATGCCCAGAGAAAATACTATAGGGACCATTCTGAGAGAATGCATGGTGGAAACAGTTCAGGAATTTGACACCCAATATATGTCTCTCTTTTTATTTCTAACATTCATTTTTAAATTAAACCATCACAAATAGAAAGCTGAAATATACATAAAAGACCGCATGTTTTGATTTTTCATTTTTCATATGCACTGAAAAATGCTTATTAATAATTGTTGTTACATAGTGATACTCATGATGATTGATATGATTACAAAGGAAAAATCATAGAGGTGTTAATTAGGAAGTAAAGTTAAATAGTCATCTCATTATAAATGAATAATCTTTATAACAGGAGTTATCCATATACATTTTGATAGGAGTGTAAAACTCCCAATACATCAGAAATTTTGTGTTCGGAATTGACTAATTAAGCAATTTAAATTTTAAAGTAAATTAAATCTGTGTAATTGAAAACTACACATTTTTAACTTAAAAGGCAAAGTAATTTTCATCATGAAGCCATCTGATGAGTTCAAGGCCAGAGGACTGTGGGGATTCATTTCATGTAATGGATATTTTATAGACAATTTTATTTTCTTTCAATGCCTTTATGAGAGATATTTCATTTTTCATTTCCCTTCATGTCAGTTAGTCAGAAAGTCATTAAATGAATATGTAATGAGTCCTGATTAATATTTTAGGGCTCTAAATATTTTAACAATTCTGACAGAGCTATAAAACAACTTCTAATTGCATGACATGTAAAGAACAGGAAAATGTATAGAGGAAGGAAAATAATATTCGATAAATTTCAGAACTATAAATTTAAATTACAGTCATAAATAACTGAAATGATATCACACTATGCACTGAAACATAACAGTCACTGGTAAAATTTACTAAAGAATCACTGTGTGGTAAATGTTACACTGTGTTTCTATTAACATAGAAACATTAAATGAAGTCATTGATATAGGAACAAATCCTGGTGTTACTTGGGTTCACACACTGTTCAATACACAGAAATAATTTTCTGTATATTTATCATTAAATAAAACACATGTAAAATGTGTAATAATAACTGGAAGATCTTTTTGGTTTAAAACATATCTTGATTGATTAGCATTTACTAAATCTTCCCAGGTGTCTCAGTGGTAAAGAATCTCCTGCCAATGCAGCAGACATTGGTTTGATCCGTGGCTTGGGAAGATTCCCTGAAGAAGGAAATGGCAACCCATTCCAATATTCTTGCCTGGAAATTCCATGGATGGAGGGGCCTGATGGGCTGTAGTCCCTGGAGGTTGCAGAGTCAGAGAAGACTAAATACATGTACATGCCACACACAGACACACACAGAAGTGTTGTAAAATATCTATGAATATTTGAACTGCTCAGTGCAGTCGCTCAGTCGTGTCTGACTCTTTGCGACCCTATGAACTATATCATGCCAGGTCTTCCTGTCCATCACCAACTCCTGGAGTCCACCCAAACCCATGTCAATCGAGTTGGTGATGCCATCCAACCATCTCATCCTCTGTTGTCCCCTTTTCCTCCTGCCCTCAATCTTTCCCAGCATCAGGGTCTTTTCAAATGAGTCAGCTCTTTGAATCAGGTGATGAAAATATTGCAGTTTCAGCTTCAATATCAGTCTTTCCAATGAACACCCAGGACTGATTTCCTTTAGGATGGACTGGTTGGATCTCCTTGCAGTCCAAGGGACTCTCAAGAGTCTTCTACAACACCACAGCTCAAAAGCATCAATTCTTCAGTGCTCAGTTTTCTTTATAGTCCAACTCTCACATCTATACATGACTACTGGAAAAACCATAGGATTGACTAGACAGACCTTTGTTGACAAAATAATGTCTCTGCTTTTTAATGTGCTGTCTAGATTGGTCATAACTTTCCTTCCAAGAAGTAAATGTCTTTTAATTTCATGACTGCAATCACCATCTGCAGTGATTTTGGAGCCCCCAAAATGAAGTCAGCCAATAACTTCCACTGTTTTCTCATCTATTTTCCATGAAGAGATGGGATCAGATGTCATGATATTCATTTTCTGAATGTTGACTTTTAAGCCAACTTTTCCACTCTCGTCTTTCACTTTCATCAAGAGGCTCTTTAGTTCCTTTACACTTTCTGCCATAAGGGTGGTTTTAGAAAAGTGTAATGTCACACAAATTCACAAATGAATCACTTAGCATAATGGTTAAGATCACATGCATTGTGCAAATTGCCAATGTTCAAATTTTATTTCTATGAATTTAAATCTTAAAACAAGGGCAAGTTAAACCTCCTTGTGCCTTTGTTTCCTATCTATTATATAGTAATAAAAGTACTTTCTGGATAGAATTGTTGCTAGGATAGAATGGTTAACATAAAAGCATAAATAAATTCTCAGTTCATATAAATCTTAATCATTTTTGTCACAGAGGGGCTATTATCTCTGGACTTTGAGTCCTCTGAGATGTATGAAACAACAGCGGCAGGGGTAGGGGATTGTTGGGGCAATAATAAGCTATGTCTGAGTTCTTCCAATGTACGAGGGAAGATCCAAGATGAGACAAGATGAATTTAACTTTGATCCTTTATTTATAAATGCATTTTTACCTAGCACTGTTGTCCCAAAGTCTGATTATAATTGCTGGAGAACAGCTAGTCAGTTTATCACAAGAGTCATGTAAGGATTTATCTAAGAAAAATGAAACTGTTAAAACATACTAATCATGCTTTAATACATGCTCTTGCTTTCTGTAGAGAATGCTAAAAAGCTTATTCAGCAAATTTTTATTTATTAAAAGAAATATTTTAGTAGCAGTTTTCTTAATTTATTTTACAGTGTTTATGAGTCAACTGCATTATAAATAAAGCATGAATAAAAGTTCATTTTAGTTTAGTGTGATAATTTAAGCTCTGTATGTAAATGTTTTCCTGAGAGAAACAAGTGTACTAAAAAGAAAATTATAAAATAGATGATATGTCTGCTGCTCTTTATTGGTTTAACATATTTCCAATAAATTACTTAATATAAATAATTTTCAAATTTTATTAATAATCTATGAATAAATGGGAAGAAGATATTCTGAAAATAAATTTATTGTTGTATAATTAGTTCTTATATTTATGCTTTTTAGTTTTATAAAAATTAAATTAAATTGACAAAAAAGGGATTAAAATAGTCTTTCTAAGTGTTAAAAACAAATGAAAAACAAATTTTTCATTTAGAGATACAGCTTTCAGAATTAACTTCAATAGTTCTGAATCAGTGGTGTCCAGTGTAAAATATAGTGCAAACCACATATTTAATTTTGTTTTTAAATATTCTATCTAAAAATATAAAATGAAACCAATTTAATTAATATTAGCAATATATTAACCATAGTGTCTGGATCACAATAAACTGGAAAATTCTGAAAGAGATGGAAATACCAGACCACCTGACTTGCCTCTTGAGAAACTTATATGCAAGTCAGGAAGCAACAGTTAGAACTGGACATGAAACAACATACTGGTTCCAAATAGGAAAAGGAGTACATCAAGGCTGTATATTGTCACCCTGCTTATTTAATTATATACAGAGTACATCATGAAAAATCCTGGGCAGGAAGAAGCACAAGCTGGAATCAAGATTGCCGGGGAAATATCAATAACCTCAGATATGCAGATGACACCAACCTTATGGCAGAAAGTGAAGAGGAACTAAAAAGCCTCTTGATGAAAGTGAAAGAGGAGAGTGAAAAAGTTGGCTTAAACCTCAACATTCAGAAAACTAAGATCATGCACTGGTCCCATCACTTCATGGCAAATAGATGGGGAAATAGTGGAAACAGTGGCTGACTTTATTTTGGGGGCCTCAAAATCACTGCAGCCATGAAATTAAACGATGCTTACTCCTTGGAAGGAACGTAAGATAGCATATTCAAAAGCAGAGACATTACTTTGCCAACAAAGTTTCGTCTAGTCAAGGCTATGGTTTTTCCAGTGGTCATGTATGGATTTGAGAGTTGGACTGTGAAAAAGCTGAGCACCAAAGAATTGATGATTTTGAACTGTGGTGTTGGAGAAGACTCATCCCTTGGACTGCAAGGAGATCCAACCAGTCCATTCTAAAGGAGATCAGTCCTGGGTGTTCTTTGGAAGGAATGATGCTAAAGCTGAAACTTCAATATTTTGGCCACCTCATGCCAAGTGTTGACTCATTGGAAAATACTCTGATGCTGGGAGGGATTGGGTGCAGGAGGAAAAAGGGATGACAGAAGATGAGATGGCTGGATGGCATTACTGACTCGATGGACCTGAGTCTGAGTGAACTCTGGAAATTGGTGATGGACAGGGAAGCCTGGCGTGCTGCGATTCATGGGGTAGCAAAGAGTCGGACACGACTGAGTGACTGAACTGAACTAATGAAAAAATTATCTCTTCAACATGTAATTTGTGTTAAAACGATTAATCTAAGGATCATGTATGGTAACTGAAGTGTCCTAAGACATTGTGTGTACTAGGTAGTGGAAATGTAATACAAACAAAAACGTCTGAGTGCTGATCTCGTGTCTTTACCGGTAGGTACTCAAGTTACTATTGCATTAATAATCCACTTTCAGTTTTTCTTGATTGCTTCCATTATAGTCTTTTCCTATTGTATCCTTAATTTTGCTTGAAACTGCCTTACATCCCAGGGAATCATGAGAGATCCTTTCCTTGATGATGATTTGTCTCTAAAGATGAAGATGCCCTGACCAGGCTACACCCGTACTAGTTTGGAGACAGCATGTTTAAAATAAAACATACAATGCTCTTGTAAAGGAGAAATGACAGTCAACTCTTTCTCCCAATAAATGAGAATAAAAATATACCATGTGAGAAAAAAATTGCTTTGCAACAGTTATCTACACTTAACTACAATGTTTAAACCTGGTAGCCATGTGACATGCTAAGTCTCTTCAGTTGTGTCCAGCTCTTTGTGACTCTACGGACTGTAGCCTGCCAGTCTCTGACCATGGGATTCTCCAGGCAAGAATACTGTGTGGGTTCCCATGCCCTCCTCCAGGGGACCTTCCAAACCAGATCAAACCCAGGTCTGCCACACTGCAGGTGGCTTCTTTGCTGTCTGTGCCATCAAAGAAGCCCAGGGAACTTGATTGCATGTTTATCTAATTTTAACGAGCAAATATTTACTGGATCATGAACTGTTATTACTAAGATGCTGTGCTTGGTAATCTGATATAAATGCAAATGAGTAAAACATAGTTTTAATCTGCTAGGAATTTGTAATCTACTGATAAAGTTGTTAAATAATGAGGAGAAAAATAGCACCGAGGTTAATATTTACCGAAAATACAAGATTAAAGAGAACTAGCATGGCATCCCACTCCAATACTCTTGCCTGGAGAATCCCATGGACGGAGGGGCCTGGTGGGCTGCAGTCCATGGGGTCCCAAAGAGTCAGACACGCCTGGGCGGCTTCACTTTCACTTTTCATTTTCATGCATTGGAGAAGGAAATGGTGACCCACTCCAGTGTTCTTGCCTGGAGAATCCCAGGGACAGCGGAGCCTGATGGGCTGTCATCTATGGGGTTGCACAGAGTCGGACACGACTGAAGTGACTTAGCAGCAGCAGCAGCAGCTTAATGCAGATCATGTGAAAGTACTGTTGCCAGATTTAACATAAAATTACAACCTAAGTGTCCAGTTAAATTTAAAATTTCAGAAAAACAAAAAATATTTTAAGTACTAGTAGTTTCATAGGGTAGCCTGGTGGCTCAACTGTAAAAGGAAACTGCCTACAATGCGTGGAGGTGGGGAAAGGGAGGGTTTGATCACTGGGTTGGGAAGATTCACTGGAGGAGAGCAAGGCAACACACTCCAGTATTCTTGCCTGGAGAGTCCATGAACAGAGAGAACTGAAAGGCAAGAGTTCATGAGGTCTCAAAGAGCTGGACATGACTGAAGCGACTTAGCACCTCACCCACGCATATTTCATGGGATATAACATGGATGAAAACTTATTTTTTGAATTAATACTTTTTACAGAATAGAAAAAAGTGATCTGTAAGTAATTTTTAGTTTTTGCCAAAAGTAGATAAGTATATTACTTCAATTCATGTTCATTGAGTCAATGATACCATCAAAACTTTCTCCTCTTGCTTTTATCAAATTACATAGATTATTTTACAAATAATATATGAATTCCTAGAAATTATTTGCTGTGAAATTATTAAGATGTTGAATATTTGTTACATTTTAATAAATTTAATATATATTTCAAAATTAACTTTGAATAAATTTAATAAAATTAAAAACTTTAAGATTTAACCTTGAATTCTATTTATCCTTAAAAATCTAAGTTAATTTCATCTTGCAATATGGGAAATTTTGTTTTGTCAAGTAACTTTGAAAGAAAAACAAAAGTTTAACAAAGCTACTGCAAGAATAACAATGTACTTTTATTTTTAAATAGAGATTCTCAGGAAAACAAATTAAAAAAAACCATTTATTGAAAACAGTTATATCACCTTCTGTGACAGGTATAATCCAAAATTTAGGAAATCTAAAAAATTATATAAGAAAATCTTGGGTCATTTCTTGAATGTGCAATTCTTAGGTTGCTTCTTTTGATTGTGTTATCCCTATGGCAGGTAGTTGACATTACTCTAATTAGTTCAAGAGTAATCACATTATTTTTTTAAAGATGATTGTTAGAATAGAAATATCATTTTAGAAAGTTAAACAGAGAAAGGTAGCTTCATATACCTATTCTTTCATGAACTATTAAAGTGAACCAATCGCCATAGAATTTGATCAATTTTAATTTAAGTAGATGGTATGTTAATGAACATCATTCTTTCTAAAATGTAAAACTAATATCACTTTAATGTATCAGTTTTTCTCAAGATGAACTCAAAACCCAGCATATTTTTTTATCAAATAGCAATACACCCTGGTCTCTTCTTGAAAGCTAATCATTAACATCTTTTTAAAACAAACAATGAGCTAATTTATTACAGTGCCTTGAATGTACATATAATGATGCTTCGAACTTTCCTTGGAACTTCCATTCACAATTCCTTCATATTTGTACCAAACTCTCGTTGAATCTTCAAAACAGTACCCAGACGTTGCTTTCATGCATCTGTCTAGTCAGCCACTCATTTAGCAAACACTAAGAGCATTCTTTGGCTGTGTGAGTCACAACAAACTGTGGAAAATTCTTCAAGAGATGGAAATACCAGACCACCTGAGCTGCCTCCTGAAAAATCTGTATGCAGGTCAAGAAGCAACAGTTAGAACTAGACATGGAATAACAGACTGTTTCCAAATTGGGAAAGGAGTATGTCAAGGCTGTTTATTGTCACCCTGCTTACTTATTTAACTTATATGCAGAGTACTTCATAAGAAATGCTGGGCTGGGTGAAGCACAAGCTGGAATCAAGATTGCTAGGAGAAATGTCAATAACCTCAGATATGCAAATAAAACCATCCTTATGGTTTTATTTATCCTCCACCTCCTCAGAAAGTGGAGGAACTAACAAGTCTCTTGATGAAAGTGAAAGAGGAGAGTGAAAAAGTTGGCCTAAAGCTCAACATTCAGAAAACGAAGATCATGGCATCTGGCCCCATCACCTCATGGCAAATAGATGGGGAAACAATGGAAACAATGAAAGACTTTATTTTTCGGGGCTCCAAAATCAATGTAGATTGTGATTGCGGCCGTGAAATTAAGAGATGTTGCTCCTTGGAAGAAAAGCTATGAGCAACCTAGACAGCATATTAAAAAGCAGAGACATTACTTTGCCAACAAAGCTCTGTCAAAGCTCTGGTTTTCCAGTAGTCATATATGGATGTGAGAGTTTAACTATAAAGAAAGCTGAGTGCCAAAAATTTGATGCTTGTGAACTATGATGTTGGAGAAGACTCTTAAGAGTCCCTTGGATTGCAGGGAGATCAAACCAGTCAATCCCAAAGGAAATCAATCCTGAATACTCATTGGAAGGACTGATGCTGAAGCTGAAGCTCCAATACTATGGCCACCTGGTGTGAAGAACTGACTCAATGGAAAAGACTCTGAAGATAGGAAAGATTGAAAGTGGGAGGAGAAGGGAAAGACAGAGGATGAGATGGTTGGATGGCATCGCCAACTTGATAGACATGAGTTTGAGTAAGCTCCAGGAGTTGGTAATGGGCAGGGAAGCCTGGCATGATGTGGTGTGCTGCAGTCCATGGGGTTGCAGACAGTTGGACGTGACTGAGTGCCTGAACTGAAGAGCATTCTATATTCAAAGGTCTAGGGGCTGAATAGATTAACAAAATTAGGTCAAGTCCTTGCTTTCACAAACGTTTCCTGCTAGTGCAGAGAAATGACAAAGATTAAAGATGTCAAGTATTACCTATGAAGAAAAAAAAAAAGGAATTAGGAACAAAGTGGAAGGCATTTCATATAACATAGTCAAGGGTGGTCTCTCTGATGAGTAGAATGTTGCACCTCAAACTGAATATAGTAAGTCCCCTTCACTGGAGCCTTCAAGACGTGAACTTTCAAAAATGTGAGCATGCATCTCCTTCTGGCAAGGAACCGGAACCTATGCCATCAATGTCAGGCATGAGTGAAATTGCAACTTGCCACCTGGCTCCTATTGCTGATGATCCTTCAGCTCTATCATCTCCCACTCCTCTCCCACCTCGTCAGTGACTCTTTCCGCCTGTTCACTTGATGCCAGATACTCAAGTCAGCTGTTGTACTGTACTACCATACTTTTCAAGGCAATGAACCATTTGGTTAAAAATGTTTATTTTTTGTTTGCTTTTTATGTATTATTTTGATTATATTACAGTACAGTACTACACAGCTGACTGTATTAGCTGGGTACCTAGGGTAATTTTGTTGGACTTAGGAACAAATTGGACTTATCAATTCAGTCTTGGAATAGAACTCATTTGTATGTACAAGACATACTGTGATGTGTGAACATATAACTGGATTTGGGGATGAGGATATCAAAGCACAAAGAGCAGCCAGTACTTAATTCCTGAGAAATATCAGTACAGGGAAGGGCTAGGAACTGAGTTGAGAGGATCAAGACAGGAGATGGAAGATCACATCAAATGACTGTGGTTAAAGCACTCCTGTTCCCACACCAGCCTTCCCCAGCTGCGAGCGCATTTTCTCCTATTGCTCTCACAGAACCCTGCACCATACCAACCTCAGCAGCAGAATGACTTGTCTTTTGGTCCCATGAAATAGTGTTCTGCAAGTCCTGCACTTGTCTTCTATTATATTCTCAGCTCTTAAGTACCCTTTTGTATTTCAGCTCTTGCCACAGTAGCCACATTTATTGAATATTTATAAGCAACCATCATTTTCTGCAAGGCACCATTTTGAGTCATGTGGAGAAACAACACTGCTGCAGATATTTTTATCCTTAAGGATGACTGCAATTCATGTTTTCTTCAGTGAGATATTATGTAAAGAAAGTTTTTCTTAGTTTCACGTAGGTGATGCACTGTCAGGGGATGTTCAGCTTTAAGGAATCCAATATGTTGCACTTTTCTTCCTTTGTGAGCCATTTCTCAAGGATTATCTGTCCCTTATCATTTCCTATTCTGGGAACAAGTGGAGCTGCACGCAGTTCTCAGGACTGAGATCATGGGAAAGGGTACCTGTTTGGATTCCTTTCAGTAACTCCCTTCAGTGACTCTTTTCAGCATCAGCAGCCTTGTATGTATTAGACTATCCATTTTGTCGCAGCTGATGAAATTTCATTCTTTGTAATATCTGAGTAGTCATTTTACTAAAGATATATAAACATGCATTTCTGCTAATAAAATACGCTTGCTCCACTAGAGACTTGGGTCCCCTGCATCCTTCTTTCTGTCTTCATTCTCTTTGGAGTGTGGAAACCTGCCAAGCGCCCTCTCTCACTTGGGCTTTCAAGACCTCCTTGAGAGGACACCCTGTGCCTTTGTGAGCAGTGCAAGTCTTGTGCACGGGCTTTATTGGTATTGCATATAACCCGAGAGAGTCTGCTCTCTCTCTCTCTTTTTTCTCTTTTCTGTCAACTCTGGTCCACCAGATTCTGGTCTGTACTAAAGACCAACAATGCACACACAAAAGTGGCATGGAAGTTGAAAAAGAATTATCCCCTTCAACTGACTTTCAAGATAGGGTCTTGGGAGAAGTAGCATCTCAGAAGAGCACCCTGGGATTCCTGAGGGCTAGAAATGGCCTTTCTAAGCCCTATGTGTATACAGTCTTTGTAGACGAATGGTCAAGCACCCTGAGCCGACTGTGCAATTCTGGAAGTCTGTAATGTATCTTACATTTTGTTCCCCCAACTATGAACTGACAATATCTCACACACAATATTCCTTTGCATTCCTCCTTCTCTTGTCCAGGTCCCAGCCCTACATTAATTCACTTGATAGCAATCAAAGTGCTATGTAAAATATAGCTCATTATGTCACCTCTCTCCCAGGATTAAGATTTCTTGGTTCATCTTTACACTTTAATAAAATCTGTAATTCTTATCCTGCTTTTCAAACCTGCCATGACCTAGTCTGGGCCAATCAGCTGGTTGCTAGTTTATATTAGTCTTTTCACCCATCATGCTTCAACCAAACTGGACATTTTTATTTCCATAAACTGACTGAACTTTATGGAAACTTAGGGCCCATCTACTAATCATTTCGTTTTCTTTTACTAAGAAAGTTCTTTCCCTTAAACTTTTAAGGCCATATAATTTTTTCCTTCAGATTTCCACTTCATAGTGTTTTTCTTTACAATAATAAGAGACAGTCACCCAGTGACTTCCATCCTATATCTCATTTTAATTCTCTGCATGAAGGTTTTAACAATTTGATATGTTTTCTTGTTATTTTTAAATTCACACCTTGTGACAGAGACCATATTAAGGAAAGAAAATTTGGTATTGATCCTCACTCCAGTATTTCTGCCTGGAGAATCCCAATGAACAGAGGACCCTGATGGGCTACCATCCACTGGGTTGCAAAAAGTTGGACATGACTGAGCAACTATCACTGATTCGCTTTATTTTTTGGCTGGGACAGTGTCTACCATAGAGTGTATCCACAAGATAACCAAATCAGTGTTGAATATCTGAATGAGTTGCAGGGCGCATGGTAGTTAAAAGGTAAGAGACAGATGAACATTGCTATAAAGTTGAACATTTATAAAGTCCTCACATGCAATGAACAAAATTACCATAAATGACTGAAGTATGGAAAACTAAGGAAGGGTAAGTTTCATAATCTTATGAAAGATTATGGCTAATAGATCCATTTTAAGTTATGATGAATGTGACAACATGTTTCTGTTGGTCCTAATCTCTCTTAGTGCTGATATGAAGTAGTTTGCTAAATCCTAAGGGCTGGGAAGTGAGAGAAAATCTTTGTGAA
This sequence comes from Nanger dama, assembly GCA_917880005.1. Classification (NCBI taxonomy): domain Eukaryota; kingdom Metazoa; phylum Chordata; class Mammalia; order Artiodactyla; family Bovidae; genus Nanger; species Nanger dama. Next base: position 15,693,524 of record CAKJTW010000027.1, on the reverse strand, counting down.
GGAAAATTTCTGGCTGATTCTCCACAACAGTGATTCTCACATTATCCTCAAGCTGATAAGAATAGGTGTTGTGAGTCTGGTGATATCTTCACATATCTCCACTGGCAATTTCAGAGGCCAAATCGACAGGGCAGTTAGGAAAATGAATAAAACTACTTTTCCTTATGGTAAATTACCATCCACAAGTTTCTTGCTATATTTTAAAACCTATTGCACATTTGTAATTATAGAGGAATATTTTCCAACTGTGCAACATTCATCTACTAGTATGTATTACATTTGAAGTGTGGATCTTCTGAGGGAATTAAAGTCACTAGGAGAAAAATGATAAAGTTATTAAGCCTGTTTCAGGTCAACCACAAGCTGTTCTAAATCTGAAGCCTGTCTTTTTTTTTTTTTTTTTTAATAGTTTCAACATTGATTTTATTCAAAGGGAATTTCTATGTATGTCCGAGTAATTTGTTAGATTTGAAATGTTCACGAACGTTCATAAGTGACCTAAGCTTGAACTTGTATTTCTAGTTAAGCCTTGCTAGAAGAAAGGTGGCTCTCTTTCTCAGAAATAATATAAAGAACAGAGGTGAAAGAAGACCTATGACTAATTCATTCACTGATATGTGGAATGAGGTTTAGAGAGGGAAAGATAACTTTCTGACAAAGACTGGCTTCGGGGATTTGTCAAAGTCACCATGTCTGAAGGACATGCTAAGTTCAGACATGGTTTGGCTAATAATTAACTGGGTGATAGTCAAAGATGGTTGCTCCTTCACTATGAGGGAGCAAAAATTTAGAATCTGAAATATAATTCTATGTATGATTTTGTCCATGATATGCAAAGATTCCAATTAGCTCAAATGTGAAAGCTATACTAATAAGACTCAGTATAGGAAACAGGTAGTTTGATTGGCTATAGATAGATTTGCAACCTTACAGATACAGACAAAGAAACTAGAGAAAAGCAAGTTTATGGTTTAGGTCTGTATTGCGGTGTAGGGAACGCTGTGATCGATTGTCTTAGAGTTCAAGAGTAACCCTGGAGTTCATGAGAACAGAAAGTCATGAAGGAAACAAACCATATTGACAAAGTTATTAAGTATCAACTCTAATTCTCCATTTTTATAAATTACTGTTACTATAACTAGAATGTACTCCCTGAAGGTTAGGATTGACAATAGGTGTTAAAACTGTAAAAAAAGTACATAGTGCCTTTGGATGTAGCACTTCAATTTTTTAGAATATACTTTTGATTTCAGTCTTTATTGAAAATAATGCAAAATTGACGATTTATTGAATCATTTTGTATTTAAATAATTATTAATGTTGGTTTTTGATCATTAAGTATAAAATTAAGGTGAATCCAGTTGGTCTCCATAAAAATTTATTCTTGAAGTAACAAATAGTAAAAGAGTAAAAATTAATGAAAGTGAAAAATAAAAGGAGAGATAATAAAAGTCCTCCTTTTAATTTTAATGGAATTTAATGAATTAATGGTAGAGGATAGTTAAATGAGATTACTTGAATAAGGACATTCAATACATTAATATTACCTCTTGGTTTAAAAATATTTTTAAGAAAAGATTCCTTGGTTCATACATTCCATTTTTCTTGCCTTAACTACCTCAGCAGTGCTAAGTCTGATTTCCAGTTTCAATGGCTTTGAAGTATTATAAAATAATCTTAAAAGCATCTATGAAGTCAATCAGGAGCATAATCCTGTAGACTGTTATTTTTTTGCATGCAAGCCATGTGTGCTAATTTGCTTAGGTTGTATACAACTCTTTGTGATCCCATGCACTATAGCCCACCAGACTCCTCTGCTCATGGAATTTGCAAGACAAGAAACTGGAATGGATTGCCCATGCCCTGCCCCAGGGGATCTTCCCTGCCCAAGTATCAAACCCACGTCTCTTACCTCTCCTGCCTGTTTCAGTAGGTTCTTTATCACTAGAGCCACTATATTTCAAGATTTTCTTTTAGATACCTAATTTAGTAGCAATTTTATTGACTAAATTTATAAATATTTACATGATATTAAAGTAGTTTTTAAAGAGACAAAATACTCTGTACACATAGATCATGAGTTTGCTACCGTTTAATTAAAGTATGTAATGGTAGTAAATGAGTAATTAAATAGCCAGGTTTGGGAGCACACACAATGTTTCTTGGTAAGAGTACACTCAACTAGTGGAAGGAAAAAACAGAGTTTTACCAGAAGGAAAATTACTGTTAGAGAATCCTAGTAAAGATTTGTTGTAGAAGCTTGAAAGAGCATTAGTTAATCTAAAAGTTGGCTGAATTTAATTAGGGAGAAAGTGACTCAACTGAAAATATCATTGAATAAAACAAAGAGTAACATTAGCCTCTTGTGCCTCTGAAGATAAGAAGCCATATCATATAACTTTCTTTACTGGTTACCTTTATGTTATCTTGCTTGCAAAAGCAAGATTACTAACACTAGGATGTAAAACATTATAGTTGGCATCTGTTATGAGTAGCAGTTGTCTTCACTTTCTTATAGTAACAGGCATTTATAAAGAAAATTGTTATTTAGTATTATTTCCAAGTGTCCCAAGATAGCATGATCATAAGCTTGAAGAAATTTCCAATCAGGTTTATTAAAATATATCATGGGAAAAATAGGAGCATTAAAAGTGAAAGGAAAGAGAATTAATTTCTGTTTATCCACAAGAAAGTTTAAGAAAAATTGATAATTGAAACTATTACATAGAGTGATCATGAAGATTAAACATGACATTATATAAAATGGTTCCAGTGATATGAGTTAAAAGGCACTTGAAACGAGGAAAGCATTATTGATTTTTGAGAGATCAACTGTAAAATGGATGCATGATAGAGCTGAGAAGTAATGCTGAGTCACCTTAAAGAGATTAAGTACCTTCTGGGTCAGCAAAACCTTCTTGTAATATGATTTAATATACTGAGAAAGCCAAGGTTTTAATACATGTACCGTATCTAATGTAAGGTTTCTCTCATTTAAGTAATAGATTAAAAGTTTTTGAAAACTCAAATAGCCAAAACTAGAAAGACAATCAAAGGGTATACAAGCATTAATTTAAATCCATTCTTAAAATACTTAAATCTAGATTTAATGTAAACCAATTATGATTATAGTTCCTTTAAAACAAACAAAACAACTTCAAACTAAGCAGTCAAACATGAAACAAAGCAAAAGATAAAAAGAAATAGGTTTGTAAACACTATTTGAACAACTATATTTGATCCATTTAACATGGCATGGAATTAGTCTTTCCACACTCCTCTCCTCCAAGATTAACTATTAGGATTCCATATACAGGAATTTGGATTTCTATATATGCGTTCTTAGAGAATAAGAATACACAAGTCAGGGCCATCCTAATGTCTGCTCTGCTTGTGATCACTGTAAACTGTTCTGCACTAATAGCTTATGTTTATTTCAAGAGTCTACTTGTTCCATAAAAATATTACATCAGTCCCAACTACAATACGGCTTCTCTGATGGCTCAGCAGTAAAGTGTCTGCCTGCAATGCAGCAGACACAAGAGACATGGGTTCGATCCCTGGGGCAGGAAGATCCACTGGATAAGGAAATGGTGACCTCCTCCTGTTGGCTTCACTGGGAAATCCGTTGGACAGAGGGGCTCATGGGGTCATAAGAGTCAGAATTATTGATTAAGCTACCATCAGCACCCAACTAAAATAATCCTGACTATATTTTTGCATCTTTTTACTTATTAACACCCTTATAGTATGGTTTTAAAAAAGATGTAAACTATATTCACCCCACCCTTGGAATATTCACCAGTAATTTCAGCCTGATTATTAAACTCAGTCTTAAAATCAGTCTTTCAGATATGTGAAAAAGGAGAGATATATAATATTGTTTAAACTGTCAATTAGCTTTCATTAAAATATAAAGTATATATTACACATTTTAAAATAGGTATTGTAAATTAATAAAATATTAGTTGTTATCAAAGTTAGCTTTAAACTTTTGATACAGTTTACTGTCTGATTTAATGTACATATTACATTGTCCTTTTTAAAATGTAGTTATTTCACCTGCAAAATAGGAATAGTGAGACTATAATAATAGTATCCTTTGGTGACCTAAGAGAAGATGGAAGGTAATGAGAAAATGGTTTCTCCAGTAGTCATGTATGGATGTGAGACTTGGACTATAAAGAAAGCTGAGTGCCAAAGAAATGATGTTTTTGAACTCCACATTTGGACAAGACTCTTGAGAGTCTCTTGGACAGCAAGGAGATCCAACCAGTCCATCTTAAAGGAAATCAGTCCTAAATATTCAAAGGAAGGACTGATGTTGAAGCTGAAACTCCAATACTGTGGCCACCTGATGTGAAGAACTGACTGATTGGAAAAGACCCTGATGCTGGGAAAAATTGAAGGCAAGAGGAGAAGGGGACAACAGAGGATGAGATGGATGGATGACATCACCAACTCAATGGACATGAGTTTGAGTAAACTCTGGGAGTTAGTGATGGACTGGGAGGCCTGGAGTGCTACAGTCTCCGGGGTTGCAAAGAGTTGGACACGACTGAGAAACTGAACTGGACTGAATTGAACGATAAAATGAGAAAAAACAGGTTGCTGTTTACTCTATAATCTAATACTTATATTGATGTATTGAATTTTAATTTTCTTTATATATTTTAATAATAGTAATGTATTTTTAACTTTAAATATGCTGGTTACATATAGATTTTGCTTTTATTTTCATTTTAAAATATCATATAGTAAAATATTAAAATTTAAGAAAAGAAAACCATATGATTAGATAGTACCAAAAGGGACAATTTTAAAAGACAAATTCAAATATAGTGAGCACATAGATTCAATAAGTGTAAGTACATACCTCTTGAAAAGCTTAAAAGGATCCCTTATTTTGATAGAAAAAATACTTTATTACTTTAGCTTTAAGGTATGTTTGATTTTGAGATTATATTGATCATCTTGAAAAATTAAAAAAAAACTGTCTAAAACACTGAGACACCAGTCTTTTCTTAATACATAAACAATGACCAAGTTGAGTATATATTAATCTGTTAATTATATATCAGTTATGATTTAGAATGGCATCACATCATTTTGCAAATCCAATTTGCAAAGGAATTGCAAATTCAGTTCAGTGTAATTTGAATATTCTTCATAATAAGACTTCGAATTTTCTACACTAGGACAACCCAAGGTATTGTTTTACATGTGAAGAATAATTCTACAATTATGATTCCTAATTTTAAATGCCTGATTATAAGTTGAGGCTCCCTGATGGCTCAGCAGGTAAAGAATCCAGCTGTGATGCAGGAGACACCAGAGACTTGGGTTTGATTCTTGGGTCAAGAAGGTTCTCTGGAGGAAGAAATGGCAGCCCACTCCAGTATTGTTGCCTGGAGAATCCAATGGACAGAGGAGCCTGGCCAGCTAAAGTTCATAAAGTTATAAAGATTTGGGCATGACTGGAAATGACAACCCTTTCCAGTGTTCTTGCCTGGAGAATCCCATTGACAGGGGAGCCTGGTGGGCTGCTGTCTCTGGGGTCGCACAGAGTCGGACATGACTGAAGGGACTTAGCAGCAGCAGCAGCAGAGCCATTAATCACAGACACATAAGTTGGAAAATCTTCAGTTTAGTTTATTTAGAAATTAAGAAGCACAAACTAAATTATCCTAGCATAAGGAAGTAGACAATTTAAAAACAATAGTGTTGAATGTATTTGAATGAATGGAACCAAAAATAGAGCCATAATAATGTTATCTGCTTTCTGAATCTTTGCAAAATGTTTTCTTTCAAAGAGCAAACTTCAGTCATGACAAGAGATAGTCTCCTACACAAAGATATAGTAGTCCCACTGCACTTTTTAGTGCTGGAAAAGATTGAAGGCAGGAGGAGAAGGGGACGACAGAGGATAAGATGGTTGGATGGACATGAGTTTGAGAGGCTCTGGGAGTTGGTGATGGACAGGGAAGCCTGGTGTGCTGAAGTCCATGGGGTCACAAAGAGTTGGACAGTACTGAGCGACTAAAATGAACTGCACCTTTTAGTGATCTGAGTACATCTGGGGCATAAAGTTCAGGGAGGAGCGATACTCAACAATATGGGTCTAATATATAGTTTCTTATTTGAAAAGATTGATAGGAATTTAAATTACCACTTTTGGTAAGTGGATAAACACAGAATTAAGGCTAGAGAAGGGAAGGAAGGTTGGTAGGTCAGAACTGATCATACTGTTTCCTAACACTTGAAATCTTGTGATCTAGGAGATTATATGGTGCCCTTTTGATGAGAAGTTTTCATTCTGTGTACCCACAGTGAACCAGACAAGACTTCTCAGGGCTGTGTTGCAGGGCGTGTCTTGTTCCGTCTCATCTTTCTTCCAAAATCCCCCTTAGTCCAATTCCTTCTTTCTTTTGTTATCCACTTGTATTTCTCACCCCAAATCTGTTGTACAGCTAATTAGATTTTAGCCTCTGCTTACCAGAGAAATGACACTGATACAAAAAGAAGAAAACTAAGTCCCTCAGTAAATAAAATATTGAGTGGAGAAATGAATGGGTGAATTACTCGGGTTTTAGCTTCACAGAACTGACTTCATCTGAAACACGCTTTACCTCATTGTTACTTTGGCCACGTGATGCAAAGAGCTGACTCATTGGAAAAGACCCTGATGCTGGGAAAGATTGAGGCTAAAAGGAGAAGGGAGCAACAGAGGATGGGATGGTTGGATGACAGAACTGACTCAATGGACAGGAGTTTGAGCAACCACCCAGAGACAGTGAAGGACAAGGAAACCTGGCATGCAGCAGTCCATGGTCACAAAAAATTGGACACAACTTAAGGAGTGAACAACAGTGTTACCAAATTGCTCTTCTGTTGAGAACCATGTTTCAGTTTATTTACTCAAGCAGTTAAGATTGTCTCTTCTGAGTCAAAGTAAGGTACCACATTCCATTACTTTTGAACAGATATTCCAGTACACAGAATTATATAGAGACTAGTTAAATTGGGTGCAAAACAATTCAGGAGCAAATTACAGTACTAAAAGGTTTCTTCCCCTTACTATAAATATATAATCATTATTCTACTTTTCTTTCAAGTTGATTGACTCTCCTGTGGTTAGTGAGAGAAATTTACATATTTGTCTTTTTTTATGTTAATCACTGAAGGTAAACTCTACAAAGGCTATTAGCAAATGAAAAAAATCTCCTGATTAATTGTTTCTGATGTTGAACAATTAGCAGAAACCAATCATTTGCATTTTAATAATGTTGTAACCATCTGTTAAATGAATGCATTAATCTTGATTAGCTTGGTTCCAGACACTTGCAGTTGGGGTTTACTAATGTGTTCACTGATAAGGATATTTTTTCAAGTCATGTATAGCTTTAATTTCCACAGTGAAAAGTGACTGAAGAGAATAATGCAAGCTTAACTAACATGCTGATGGTGCCTACACAAGAAAAGCAGAAAATACTGTGAAGAAACAAGAAATTTGGATATAAATAAGCCAATTCAAACTAGAAAAAGTAATGATTTCATTTTTATATTTTATGTTATATAGACCTGAATATAAATCACCAGGTAATGTTTGGCCAGCTACTAATGACATGATAATTTTTTTTCAACTAAAAATATGAAATATACACTCCTAGCCAAAACACTGCCCAAAAGAACTGTGTAAAATCATTCAATTAGTGGAGAATTACTGTACTGCATTAAAATGAAGATTAAAGGAGACATTTAATAAGGTCACTTCCTGCAGGTTTCATTCCTTTCAAGCAGTCTCTTTGTGATTTTAACAGTCTTCATTTTCTTCTGCAGTTCTAGTAAGATGAGCTACCATTGGCTTCTGTATCATATTTAATCACTAGAGATACACATGCTTATTTTTTTAATTTAAAGTCTCTCCTTCTGTTTCCAAATAATAACAAAAAAATCATCCCATGAATAACATCACATGAAGTAGTGAACATGTAGAATAACCTCAAGAGACAGATACAAGTGAGGATTCTTAAAGCTCCTTACTTCTAGTGAAAATGTTACTTAAGATCTTGACAAATTAAGGAAGGAAAAAAAATTAATGTGTTTAAAGGTTAAAATCAAAGGGGTAAAACACTCTCTGTTAGCAGATGACATTATTGTTTATGGAGAAAATTTAGAAATTCTAAAAAATAATAACTAGAATTGACAACAGATATTTTTAAATCAATGTGAACACCAGTGAAGTTAATAGAAAGAGGTCCATTTTTGTATTGTCAGAGTAATGTTTAGGGGAAAAAAACACTATGCAATACTATGCGAGAAGGAAAGTATTTTCAGGGAATGGTGTTCAAACAATATGGCTATTCATGTTAAAATTCGGGTGGCTCTGGATCTTTTCCTCTCACTATAAGCAAAAATGAGCTCCAAAAATGCATCGATATGATTACAAAAGCTAAACCCATAAAGATTTTAGAAGCAAACATAAGAAAATATCTTCAACATTTGGGAGGGGGAAATAATTTTTAAACAAAATCAATAACTTAAAATGTCCAGCAATAGAGGAATGGATTAAGAAGATGTGATACATATATGCAGTGAATATTATCCATAAAACAGAACAAAATCCTGCTATTTCAGTGACATGGATAGGCCTAGAGAAAGACAAAGATCATATGATACTGCTTATACATGGAATTTTAAAAAAAAGGTACAAACAAACCTATTTACAAAACAGGAATAGAATCACAGCTGTAAAATAAAATTATTATTACTTGGGAGAAAAGGAGGAGAAGGGTTAAATTGGGAAATTGAGATTGATGTATATACACTACTATGTATAAAATAAATAGCTAATAAGGGCCACTATATAGCAGAGGGGACTCTACTCAATACTCTGTAACAACTTATATAGGAATGGAGTATGAAAAGGAGTGGATTTACATATATGTTGACGGATTCACTTTGCTGTACAGCAGAAACCAACACAACACTGTAAATCAACTATAATCCAGTGAAAAGTAATTAAAAGTAAAAATCAATAATTTAACTTTATCAACAGTATAAATACTTACCAAGCCACATTGCTAAAAATTAATTAGCAAGTCACAGACTAGGAGAAAATTTTAAGCAAAGAATGTGAAAACTGCTGCTCTTTTCATATATAAAGAACTTTGCAATTCAATAATAAAAAGCAAAAACTCAATGAAAGTGTGCAGACATCTAGGGACTTCCTAGGTGAGGTAGTTGGTAAGGAATCTGCCTGCAAACTCAAGAGACTCAAGAGATGCAGTTTCAATTCCTGGGTCAGGAAGATACTCTGGAGGAGGAAACAGCAACCCACTCCAGTATTCTTGCCTGGAGAATCCCATGGAGAGAGGAGCCTGGCAGGCTGTAGTCCAAGGGGTCACAAAGAGGTGGACATGACTGAGTAACTGAATATGTACGCAAGCATCTAAGCAGACAATTCATAAAAACCATTATAATAGCCAAAAGCACAGGGAAAATGCCCTCAACATCATCAGTTATCAAGGCTGTGCAATTTAAGTGCACAATTTCATACTAATACATCCCCACTACAGCATATAAAGTAAAAACAGGAAACATCAAATGTTGGTGAAAATGTAGAACACCTAGGACACTTACACATTGTTGGCAGGAATACAAAATGGAAAAATTTCTGGAAGCTTCTCATAAAACTAAACATACACCTTCCCAGCAATTTTACTTCACAAAATTAGCAAAGATAAATAAAAATGAGTTCACAAAATTACTTGCACAGGAATGATTGTTGCAAGTTTTATTTATAATAACCAAAAGCTGGAAACACATTAAAAGTTCTGTCAATAGGAAAAATGACTGAATATATTATAGTCTTAAAATGTAATGTAACTCTGCAAGATGAACATAGAATGTACAATTGATCTTTGGAACAACTTGAATGATTCAGAATACTTTACTGAGTGAAAGCAAACTGACACAAAAGCATATACTATTTGACTCCATTTATATTATACAATATGTAATATAGTTAAAATGTTACATTTATAAGAATTCTAGGATAGACAAAATTAATTCTATGCAAAAATAATCAAAAGAGTAATTATTTCTTGGGAATGATATGGGAATTGACTGGGAATAACATGACATGATGGTGTGATCACTCACCTAAAGCCAGACATCCTGGATGTGAAGTCAAGTGGGCCTTAGAAAGTACCACTACAAATAAAGCTAGTGGAGGTGATGGAATTCCAGTTGTGCTATTTCAAATCCTGAAAGATGATGCTGTGAAAGTGCTGCACTCAATATGCCAGCAAATTTGGAAAACTCAGAAATGGCCATAGGACTGGAAAAGGTCAGTTTTCATTCCAATCCCAAAGAAAGACAATGTCAAAGAATGCTCAAACTACTGCACAGTTACACTCATTTCACACGCTAGTAAAGTAATGTTCAAATTCTCCAAGCGAGGCTTCAGCAATACATGAACCGTGAACTTCCAGATGTTCAAGTTGGTTTTAGAAAAGACAGAGGAACCAGAGATAAAAATGCCAACATAAGCTGGATCATGGAAAAAGCAAGAAAGTTCCAGAAAAGCATCTATTTCTGCTTTATTGACTATGCTAAAGCCTTTGACTGTGTGGATCACAACAAACTGTGGAAAATTCTGAAAGAGATGGGAATACCAGACGACCTGACCTGCCTCTTGAGAAACCTATATGCAAGTCAGGAAGCAACAGTTAGAACTGGATATGGAACAACAGACTGGTTCCAAATAGGAAAAGGAGTATGTCAAGGCTATATATTGTCACCCTGCTTATTTAAATTATATGCAGAGTACATCATGAGAAAAGCTGGGCTGGCAGAAGCACAAGCTGGAATCAAGATTGCCAGGAGAAATATCAATAACCTCAGATATGCAGATGACACCACTCTTATGGCAGAAAGTGAAGAGGAGCTAAAGGGCCTCTTGTTGAAAGTGAAGATGAGAGTAACAAAGTTTGCTTAAAGCTCAACATTCAGAAAATGAAGATCGTGGCATCTGGTCCCATCACTTCATGGGAAATAGATGGGTAAACAGTGGAAACAGTGACAGACTATCTTTTAGGCTCCAAAATCACTGCAGACGGTGACTGCAGCCATGAAATTAAAAGACACTTACTCCTTGGAAGCAAGTTATGAATAACCTAGATAACATATTCAAAAGCAGAAACATTACTTTGACAAAAAGGTCTGTCTAGTCAAGGCTATGGTTTTTCCTGTGGTCACGTATGGATGTGAGAGTTGGACTGTGAAGAAGATTGAGTGCCAAAGAATTGATGCTTTTGAAGTGTGATGTTGGAGAAGACTCTTGAGAGTCTCTTGGACTGCAGGGAGATTCAGCCAGTCCACTCTAAAGGAGATCAGTCCTGGGTGTACATTGGAAGGACTGATGCTAAAGCTGAAACTCCAGTACTTCGGCCACCTCATGCGAAGAGTTGACTCATTGGAAAAGACTCTGATGCTGGAGGGGATTGAGGGCAGGGGGAGAAGGGGACAACCGAGGATGAGATGGCTGGATGGCATCACTGACTCGATGGACATGAGTCTGAGTGAACTGTGGGTGTTGGTGATGGACAGGGAGGGCTGGCATATTGCTATTCACGGGGTTGCAAAGAGTCAGACACAACTGAGTGACTGAACTGAACTGAACATGACAGGGAATTCTGAGGGAGTAGGGAATGTTTTATACACCATTGAAAGTTGAATTTCCATAAGTGTATGCATTTTTCAAATCAGAAAAATGTAGACTTTTGTAGTATTTCATTTGTGTAAAGCTTTTATAAAAAGTAAGAACTACTGAAGCAAACATTAAATTTTTTAAATGATTAGCATACTGAAATATGTCAAGCAGGATTTAATATTTTCAATTAATTTTAAAATAAATTTATATAAAACTGATGAAAGTATAAATTGGTAGATAGATCAATGGGTAGACATGAATAAAGCACATAGAACATTTCTTTGAGAAACTAAAAGGTGATAATACAGGAGTTCACTAGAAGTTCTTTTATATCTGATTTGAAAATGTTTTTATATAGTACTGGAGAAGAGCACTGTAAACTGCTTTTACAGACAGTCCTCACTTTGCACAGTTCTGACATACACAGAATTCAGCCTCCCTGATTTACTTAACTAACACCAGTCCCTCAGCAATACAACTTGAATTCAGTTGTTATAGTATACGAACTGAGTAACTGCATAGACTACAAACATCATTGCCAGGTCTTTAATCCGCAAATCACTATATAAATAACAAATGTGCATGAAGATCAATGATTGATCATTGCCTTTTTTTTTTTTTTTTAGTGACTGATCACCTTATGCATCTTAGAGCATCTTATTCCGTTTGTAAACAGACAGCAAGGTGTGCAGTGTGCTGCCTTTTTGTCTCACAGTGATAAACCCATGTGACATTTTAAAAAGTAAATAATTGAGAAAGGAAATTGTACAACAAAGATGAAAGTGCAGCAAAGAAGTCTAGTGTGATAACTCTGGGGATAAAATTATAATAGGATGAAGTAGAGTTATAGAAGAAACAGCTGATTGTTGGAATTGTAGCAGGACATGTTTGAGAGACTAGGTCTGTACCCAGAGAACTTGTAAGACAATGTCATTGAAATAATGTACAAGAAAAGTTATTATAAGCAAAAGGATGAATATGTCCCATGAGGAATGAGTCACAAAAACATTACATGAACGGAGTGCTAAGCAGTATTTCGCAAACATTTAAAGCACAAAGGAGAAAATATTTGAAGTAATTCAGATAGTGCAGTTATTAATATTGTAATATAATCAGGAACTTTTCAAACTATTTTTGACACATTTTTTCAAAAAATGAAACAGCTTAATTCTCAATGTTCTAATGTTTTATATTTACAGTACAGATTCTAACTATACCTTTTCTATTTTTCATCTCTCTATACATTTATAAGCAGCAAAAATATACATTTTAATGCTTTGACAAACATGCTAAAAATCACAGAACAATTGGGTTTTTCCCATTGGTTATTAAGATTGTCTTTTGCAGGAGTAATTTTTATAGTCTAGTACTTCTGTGCAGAGTAGGGACAGTAATATTTAAAAAAAAGATTTGAGTTTCACTAGCTATGAAGGAAAATGAAAGTGAATACTTTCAATTGTGTCCAATGTCTACAAAACTTTTAAGAAGTCAAATTTAGATTAAATTTCTTTCTAGTGAAATTCTATTATGTTTCAAAAGAAAGTGACATTTTTACAAAATAATGAATGCCTTATGTAAAATCATCGAGGTGGAGAAGGAGTAAAGAATATCAGATGATGATAAACTCATTTCTTTACTGTAAGAAACTTAAAACTCAGTTTGCTGCTAAGTCATTTCAGTAGTGTCCGACTCTGTGTGACCCCATGGACGGCAGCCCACCAGGCTCCCCCGTCCCTGGGAGTCTCCAGACAAGAACATTGGAGTGGGTTGCCATTTCCTTCTCCAATGCATGAAAGTGAAAAGTGAAGGGGAAGTCGCTCAGTCGTGTCCGACTCTCCTGCCTACCAGGCTCCTCCGTCCCTGGGATTCTCCAGGCAAGAGCACTGCAGTGGGGTGCCACTGCCTTAGATGTCACCTAGACCATGAATCCTTCCTGGACTCCTTTCCCTTCCCAGACAACGGGTGGTTCTATGCTGTCTGCACCTAATACACATCTCAGGAAGGTAAAATAACTCATTTAAGATAATATAGAGCGTGCTGGGCCTGGAATTGGATATGAGCAGGTATTTTGACATGGTATTTTTAAAAAAGTAAGAGAGAGAAAACATATATTGTAACATCATTCAAAATTTATTTTATAAGAATGATAAAATAGTTTTAATATCAAACAATACCTTAAAATTCAAGGAAAATAGATTTTTGTAAAGAAATGGAATATTTTATATAAAGTCTAATTTACCATTGTGGTGTGAATTTTAAAAATATTTTCTCTACTTTTGGTATGTTTATTCTGAAAATTTATAAAATAAACTATACACTGACTATCACAACTTCATGAAATATTGCTTTTTGAAATAAGATGTAATCACTCATTTTAAATTACCTTTTGAACTTTTAATGACATAACCACTCACATCTATTATTGTCACATCTTCATTGTCTGGTTTAAATATTCTTTGTAGTTAACAGTTCTGTGGCATTATTTTAGCTAGAGGGCTCTAAAAGTAGTAGCTAATTGTGCAGAGTAATGGGTATATATAACTTAATCTTAAATTACAATTTAATATTTTATCACATAAAAATATATGTGATGTAAAAACATGCACCTTAGCCATTACTAGGTATGCAGTTCAATGGCAATAATTACATTTGTGTGTTGTACAAACAACACATCTATTTTTGTAACTTCTTCACCACCATAAACAGAAGTTTTGTATCTATTAAACTATGACTTCTCATTACTCCTGGCCCAGATCATGGTAATTTTGTTCATTCTCTGTCTCTACAAATTTTTCTGTTTTGGATAATTTTTATAGGTGAAATCATGCAATATTTGCCGATTGTTGACTGCCTTTTTCATTAACATAATATTTTTAGATTCATCTAAATTGTAGCATATGTCAGAACTTTGTTCCTTCTTATGCCTCAATAATGAGAGTTTGTGAGGAATTTAATCAAATTGTATTAACTGAAAGTAGGTATTTTTCATTATTTATAATAAAATAATACATTTTACTTGTTGTAACCTTCCAACCTTTATTTCTGCTCTGAGGGTATGAAAATTGCTATTTTTATTGATATTCTCTTTTTTATGTATTTCATTAAGGATTCTTCTGAATACCTAGACAGCATATTAAAAAGCAGGAACATTACTGTAGTCAAAGCTATCGTTTTTCAATTAGTCATGTATGGATGTGAGAGTTGGACCATAAAGAAAGCTGAGCCCCATGGACTGCAGCATGCCAGGATTCCCTGTCCATCACCAACTTCCAGAGCTTGCCCAAACTCACGTCCATTGAGTTGATGATGCCATCCAACCATCTCATCCTCTGTCGTCCCCTTCTCCTTCTGCCTTCAATCTTGCCCAGCCTCAGGGTCTTGTCTAAGGAGTTGGCTCTTCTCATCAGGTGGCCAAAGCATTGAGCGTCAGCTTAAGCATCAGTCCTGCCAATGAATATTGAGGATTGATTTCCTTTAAGGTTGACTGATTTGATTTCCTTGTAGTCCAAGGGACTCTCAAGAGTCTTTCTGAAACATCACAGTTAAAAGTACCAGTTTTTTTGGCTCTCAGACTTCTTTAGGGTCCAAATCTCACACCTGTACATGATTATTGGAAAACCATAGCTTTGACTAGGTGGCTTTTTGTTGGCAAAGTAATTTCTCTGCTTTTTAAAATGCTATGTTGGTCATAGCTTGTCTTCCAAGGAGTAAACATCTTTTAATTTCATGGCTTCAGTCTCCATCTGCAGTGACTTTGGAGCCCAGGTAAATAAAGTCTGTTACTGTTTTCATCGTTTCCTCGTCTATTTGCCTTGAAGTGATGGGACCAGGTGCCATGATCTTAGTTTTTTGAGTGTTGAGTTTTAAGTCAACTTTTTTTCCTCTCCTCTTTCACCTTCACCAAGAGGCTCTTTAGCTCCTCTTCACTTTCTGCATCTGGAGAATCAAGAAGCAACAGTTAGAATCAGACATGGAATATTGGACTGGTTCTGACTTGGGATAGAAGTACATCAAGCTTGTATATTGTCACCCTGCTTACTTGCCTTATATGCAGAGTACATCATGTGAAATTCTGGGTTGGATGAAGGACAAGCTGGAATCAAGATTGCCTGGAGAAATATCAATAATCTCAGATATGCAGATGACACCATCTCTATGGCAGTCGAGTCACACCACCTCCTTTTTTGAAGACATCAATTCCTCTCCTCTAATCCCTGGCATGATTTTGTATCATTCCTACTTATACTTCACAATGTAAATATTGATTTGGTACTAAGAATGCATTCAATACATTTTTAGTGAATGGATCAATGAAGATATTCATGGCAAAATCCAGGGAAATCTCACATTATACAGTGAACTGTGTACATCTCTTACATTCATTGTGCAATGACATTATAAAATTCCTACCCATAACCAGAAATAAACTTAATCTTAGGAGGCTTTTAATTAAAAATGAAGCCATCCTAAGTTATGAAAAATATTCATTGTGCTTGGTTCCTAAAAGTGGTTCCCTGGTGGTTCAGATGGTAAAGAATCTGAGTGCAATGCAAGAGACCCAGGTTCAATCTCTGGGTTGGGAAGATCCCTTGGAGAAGGGAATGGCTACCCACTGCAGTATTCTTACCTGGGGAATTCCAAGGACAGAGGAACCTAGCAGGCTAGTCAGACATGACTGAGCGAGTAACACTGAGTGGTTCAGGAATCCCCTACATCTCCACGCTTGTGGCAAACATGAACTCTGATGTCTAGGGCCTGGGTTTTTCTCCTTACCAAATCACATTCTGGAAGTCTGACCTTTTAAAGATCATGTATTTCTGTCATTTATTTTTTTTTCTTTTTAGTGAACTATTAAGAATAATTGGGGAGGGAAATTGGAGTGCGGTTCAGGACAGGGAGACACATGTACACCCATGGTTGATTCACGTCTACGTATGGCAAAAGGCAGCACCACAATATTGTAAAGTAGTTCAGTTCAGTCGCTCAGTCGTGTCCGATTCTTTGCGACCCAATGAATCGCAACACGCCAGGCCTCCCTGTCCATCACCAACTCCTGGAGTTCACTCAGACTCATGTCCATCAAGTCAGTGATGCCATCCAGTCATCTCATCCTCGGTCGTCCCCTTCTCCTCCTGCCCCCAATCCCTCCCAGCATCAGAGTCTTTTCCAATGAGTCAACTCTTCGCATAAGGTGGCCAAAGTACTGGAGTTTGGGCTTTAGCATCATTTTACCCTCCAATTAAAATAATTAATTTTAAAAAGAATAATGTCTCTACTTTATTGAGATTTAATGCAATACCAATATTTATTTTTTTAAGTTTTTAATATGTATTTATTTTTTATTTTATTTATTTATTTATTTAAAATATAAATTTATTTTAATTGGAGGTTAATTATTTATTTATTTATAGAAATATAGACATTCCTTTTATATTTTAGATCTTAGATATTTACTGTCTTGAGACACTGCCCATACCTCCTCTGCCTGTAATCTTTCTGTTACTTTCCACAATATTTTATATTTTCTTGCTAACATTTACTCTAAATACCTCATATAGAAATGTTCTTGAATTATTTTAGAGTACTACTCTTCTGGAAAAGGGGTGTGTTTATATCCATGTATCCAAAAATATATTTTCCTATATCCAGAAAATATCCTTGCTGTTTGAACATACAAAGAACCTATATGTTTGATAATTTATTTATAGTCTTTTTTACATATAAAGAGAAGTTTGGTGTAAAAAATATACCTATATAACTTTAAATTTAATTGTATTTATTATCATAAAATATTATTTGTCTGTTTTCTCGTATTTGGTGACTTAATCAGATTGGCAACGTTTACTACATTGCTAATGAAACATCTGATATCAATGTGACTAATTTCTTATTCGAGTATCAGCTCTCTGGAATCTTTTAATAGTTTTCTTCTGGGCTTTAGATTTTTTTAAGTGTTTCTTAAGAGTAGTTGTGTATTTTTCTTATATATCCTATTTAGCACTTTTTAAAAACTCTTTAAACTTGGAAACTTTTCATCTTTTTTAGCTCTAGAATTATCCTACGTCATTTGTTTCACCATGTCTCTCTCTCTTTCACTTGTTTATGTCATTTGTTTATTTCCTTAGTGTTGGCATTTTAATCTCTCTACATTACTTAACATTTAAACAAAATATTTTCCCTGAATTTCCTGCTTCCATTTGCCTATGGAAGTGTTTGCTGACTTTATCTCCTGTTTGTCTTCAGCTGTTTCCATTTTGCTACTTGTCCTACATTTTTAAAAAAGAAGTCAAAACTATTACATCATAGCAATGTATAGTACATATGAACATACATATATATGTGATATATTAATTTTTGTTTCTAACATGCACAAAAATATAAATTCTTATCTCTATTTTATCAGTATCTTCAGTTGAATTTCCAAGGCTGCTTACTAATGTCCAATTTTACTTCTTTATCTTTTGTTTAGTGATTTCTAATTTATATCACAAAGGTAGCTTAAATAAATTATTATCTTTAATAAATTATCTTTATAATGACAAATGTACTTTAAGGTATTTGAGGAACATATATTTTTTCTTGTCTGAATATCTTCCCTCTCAATGTATCATTGAACTTTCCTGGCAATGTGTTGTTTTAGTTTTCTTTTGGTTAGGAGTCTAAATGCTTCTCTTAGTTCTCCACCATAGATGCTCATTAAATGCATCTGTAAAGATATTTAAAAAGTCAGTGCTTGATCATGTAAATTTAGTATTCTGTGAGTAATCCTTGGGCATTAAAATCAGTTCATCAGCAGCATTAGATACTCATAGGAGCATGAACCCTACTGTGAACTGTGCATGAGAGAGATCTAGGTTGTGTGCTCCTTATGAGAATTATCCAGAAACCACTCCTCATCTCTGTTCAGTCTGTGAAAAAAATTGTCCCCCAGAAAACTGGTCCTTGTTGCCAAAAAGATTGGGGACCACTGTCACAGACCATTCATTCTTTATTGTTAAAGAGATTCCATTGTATGAATATTACACAATTTATCAGCTCTTCTGTTGATTAACATTTGGATTGTTTCTCTGTCTTGTTGATTACAGGTGAAGCTACTTCAACTATCAATATGAAAGTGTTCATAAGGATATATATACCAAATCTCCCAAGGCAATAAGCTAAGACTATTGTAGGACCAACCTTGTTTGCTCTCCTCTTCTCAGGGATCATTGTTCTTCATTTCTTGATGGTTAGATCTTAAAAACCATTTTTTCTTATATTTTGTTGTTGTTGTTTTATCAAATGGAAGGGTAAATCTGTTCCCTTTTACTTTTTTTCCCCTGAAATACAGTTTCCCAGTTTCTTTTTCTGTTTTACAAATGACATGTATTTTAATGATACAGATCACATGGCCTTGTTCAAGGACACTAGTGACCTTCATAGGGATCCTCCTATTGACTCTTGCCATAAACTCATTCTGCCACACACACCACATTACAACAGATCAATAGGCTGTGTCCTTGCACTTCAGCCTGCATCTGCTGCAGGGTGTTTTCCTCTTGTCTCACTCACTTGGTAATTTGATTAAAACACTATTCCAAGCTCTCAGGCAAGTTGTTGCCACCTCCTGAAGAGACCTACCAAGAATTTCCATTCTTTCTTAGTGGAGGGAAATTTGAAATACAATCAATGATTTGACTTTTATCTAGAGGGAATTTTTCAGTGTTCCCCAGATGATTAACTCCCCTAAAATTTTATTGATCTCCTTCTAAATCTTCTTAGGGTTTATCTTTCAATCTGGAGCATATATATCTCATTAAGACCTTGAGTATATGTACTTATCCATCATTTGTCTCAAATGACACAATATAAGCAAAATAGTAAACATTCTGTTGCTGTGTTTACTGAACATATGCCCCATTTTCTTTTGAACTAAATTTCTTCATAGGCAAGAGAGTTAACAAAGCTCTGAGGCAAGAATATAACTGTATGTTGCTATCTATCTCATATTGTTTTGAAATGCTTTTGGTTATTATTCCACATAGGGAAGGAAAAAGTGAATGATTGTATACTGTGTATCCTAGTCCACTTTGACTGGCAGAAGAACTTCCAATAGGACTTCAGTTTGATTGAGTTTGTGTAGTATCCTGTTACCTTTCAGATCCATTTGTTTTGCATGAAATAAAAGAGTGAATTAAATGAGGATGCAATGAGATACATCAAAACTGAATCATATGGGTCTTTAAGGTTAGTGATGTCATCTGCATATCTGAGGTTATTGATATTTCTCCCGGAAATTTTGATTCCAGCTTGTGTTTCTTCCAGCCTGGCATTTATCATGATGTACTCTGCATATAAGTTAAATAAGCAGGGTAACAGTATACAGCCTTGACGTACTCCTTTTCCTATTTGGAAGTCAGAATGAGAAAGACTAGAGATCTCTTCAAGAAAATTAGAGATACCAAGGGAACATTTCATGCAAAGATGGGCTCGATCAAGGACAGAAATGGTATGGACCTAACAGAAGCAGAAGATATATTCTGTTCTTTTTCTCTATTTCTTTACATTGATCACTGAAGAAGGCTTTCTTATCTCTTCTTAATTCTCCAAGCCAGGCTTCAGCAATACGTGAACCGTGAACTCCCTGATGTTCAAGCTGGTTTCAGAAAAGGCAGAGGAACCAGAGGTCAAATTGCAGAAAGTGAAGAGGAGGTAAAAAGCCTCTTGGTGAAAGTGAAAGAGGAGACTGAAAAAGTTGGCTTAAAGGTCAACATCCAGAAAATGAAGATCATGACATCCGGTCCCATCACTTCATGGGAAATAGATGGGGAAACAGTGGAAACAGTGTCAGACTTTATTTTTGGGGGCTCCAAAATCACTGCAGATGGTGACTGCAGTCATGAATTAGAAAATGCTTACTCCTTGGAAGAAAAGTTATGACCAGCCTAGATAGTATATTCAAAAGCAGAGACATTACTTTGCTAACTAAGGTCCGTCTATTCAAGGCTATGGTTTTTCCTGTGGTCATGTATGAATGTGAGAGTTGGACTGTGAAGAAGGCTTAGCGCCGAAGAAATGATGCTTTTGAAGTGTGGTGTTGGAGAAGACTCTTGAGAGTCCCTTGGACTGCAAGGATATCCAACCAGTCCATTCTGAAGGAGATCAACCCGGGATTTCTTTGGAAGGAATGATGCTAAAGCTGAAAGTCCAGTACTTTGGCAACCTCATGCAAAGAGCTGACTCATTGGAAAAGACTCTGATGCTGGGAGGGATTGGGGACAGGAGGAGAAGGGGGCAGGAGGAGAAGGGGACGACCGAGGATTAGATGGCTGAGTGGCATCACGGACTCGATGGACATGAGTCTGAGTGAACTCTGAGAGATGGTAATGAACAGGGAGGCCTGGCATGCTGCTATTCATGGGGTTGCAAAGAGTTTGACACGACTGAGTGACTGAACTGAACTGAAGGTTAGTGATACATGGAGCTATTTCCCTTTGATATGATATGGTTATCATCTCCTTTCTTGGACAATAACTTGGGTGATTTCAAAGACTTCTACTTGTCTGTCCCCAATAATTAGTTTGTATTTATACATACATACATTCAAGAAAATTACTTGTGGTTCTACAACAATAAAAAGTATCCATTCCAATTATGTACTAGGAGTTTAAAAAAATGAATGTTGAGTGGTTCTGTTGACATACTGATTCACCATATGCCAGACCAGACATTATTCTCTCTCTGATGGGTGGAATAAAGGCACCCTAAAGTTGTTCATGTCCTACTCACTCAAACCTATAAACATCTTGTTATATGGTAATAGGGAATTAAGAAGACAAATGAAACTAATGTTTCTTACCAGCTGTCCTGGAGATAGGCTAATTATCCTGGATTATCTGGGGGATAGACTCCTTTAAAGTAGAATAAAGAAGCAGAGAATCAGTCAGAGATTGGAGTCAAGGTCCCAGAAATATGTGTGAATTAGGCCATATGTTGCTGACTTTGAAGATGGAAGTAGAGATTCACGAGTCAAGAGATGTGGGTGGTCTCTAGAAGATGAAGGGTTCCTCTGGCTTTTTAGTCAGTAAAAAGTCTGCCTGCAATGTGGGACACCCGGATTCAATCCCTGGGTCAAGAAGATCCCCTGGAGAAGGGAATGGAAACCCACTCCAGTATTCTCACCTGGAGAATTCCATGGACAGAGGAGCCTGGTGGGCTACAGTCCATAGTGTCACAAAGAATCGGATGCAACTGAGTGGCTAACACTTTCACTTTCACTAGAAGATGGAAAAGCAACAAACTGGATTCACCTCCTAAAGCTTCAGAAAGTAATGCAGCCTTGGAAATAACTTTAATGAGAACAGGAAGAAGCATTTCAGGCTTCTGACCTCTAGAACTGTAAAATAATAAATTTATTTTGCTTTTAGCCACCAAGATTGTAATAATGTGTTACAGCAGCTGTAGAAAACTAATGCACTCTGTTATTAGGAGACCATGATGCTGTTTCTAATATTATGTAGTCACGTCAACTTTAACCCTCTATCCACAGTCCTCAAAATACCTGAATATTTATCTGTTTCCAGTTTGCGGATGCTTTTGCAAGGTTGTATCTCGTTTTGTAGAAGAATAAGTTGGATCATTACTATATGCACTTCCTTGCTGCTATAGCATTGTATGATCCTTTCTTCTGAGGAGCTGGACCTCTCTTTAGTCACCAAGTTCTCAGTTTGAAAACTGTGTTTAAAAAAAAAAAAGGACAAGTTATTGTGTTTTTAATTGAGTCAGGTGCATGCCACTTCCTGAACTATACATGCCTGATGTCTTCCTATAGATGAAGCACTAGCTTTGTTGAATATGCATCATTCTGGGCCTAGGCTTGCTATATTTTTTTAATCATCTTCAATACTCATTGCAGGTCAGGTACCCCTGGATGCCAATCAGATGCTGCAACTCATTAAAATGACTTGACTAATCTTACTTCTGATTAATAATCACCACCTTCTGACCTCTATGATATTAGAGATCCATTTTCTCATTGTTACCAGGGACTCTGAGTCTGCAACCACATCTCATCCCTTCAGCCCTCACTTACCGAGAAGACCCTCTAATGAGTTTGTCAATGACAGCGGCTCCCCTCTCAGCTGTGTTTACTAATCATTATGGTAAATATGTTGGCCTCTGGGTCCTCCTACAGAATGCAAACAGAGAATGGATTTCTGATCTCATATAGCATTTCCACTTTCTTTGGTCACTTCTTCCACTTCTGCCGTAGTAATTCTGGCATATTACCTCAGTGTGGATCATCACTTCTTTCAAGTTTTCAAAGTATATTTTCACTGGCTCCTGAGATTTTGTCAATATAAGTTCGGTATCAGGGGGAGGACTCTCATACTGTTACACTCTGCTTTATTCAACTTTATATTCTGTCATCTTCCCTTGTGCTAACCATCCCGGAATACAGTTCCATGTATCCTCTGTTAGATACGGTCAATAAGTGTTGACTAGATTCTATGACCCCTTCATGGCATAGTTACTTCCTTGTTTGACTGATCCAGCGTTTCCATGACAAGCATATTTTTGATATCACCTTAGTTAATGGCCGGGAATAGAGGTGAAGGCAAGGGTGATGCATCCTATCTTGTAAGGCAGATGTTTCTGCATTATTTTCCATCAAGAAAGGTGCATTCACTTTTCCAAGAAAGAGTGGGCTACATTTTTAAGCTCAGAAGGTATAAGAAATTCTGAGCTTCAGTAATTACAAGGGCACAAACATGTTGTTCCCAACCTAAGCTTCAGAATCATGTGTCACCTTAGGAACTTGACATTGTCATATCTGACCGGTTTTACATGCTCTTTCAACCTTCTTCTAAACCCTCTTAATCCTGTATTTACCCCTGGACTTGATCTTTACCTTTTTTTCTGTCCTAGGAGTATAGGAGTATTTCATTATTAGCTGTCAAAGGAAGCCTCTTGGATGTCTCATTTTGATTACAGATTTTGATTAAACATTCTAAGACTTCCTGTGTTTTCCTTCAATGCCTTGATATCTCCCTGCTAAGCCATCTGCTTCTTTAATTTTTGCAGTGAACAATTCTCAAAATTGCAGAAACATCTGAGATGTCACACCCATCATGTACTCTTCACTTCTACCTACACAATTTACCAATAGTGAAAACCTTCCAGTTGCCCTGTAACAGTTTTGTAGTAGTACTATAAAATGTGTGGGGCTATACTGTTGTCTAGCTTCAGCTGGTGATGAGGTTCTCATCACTGCCAGTCTGCTTTCAGACTCTCCATTTCCAAGGCCACATTTCAAGGTTTCCTTCAAAGGACCATGCCTGGTCTGTTAAGTGTGGTACCCTGGGAAACAGATTCTGAGTTGCTTGATGATACAGTTAGTTGAATGCACTCTGAACAATTACCTGCAGGAAAGAGAAACAGGGGGACATATGATTGGGAAGAAGGATAATTTTTCACTGTGATGCAACGCAACAGGATCTTCAGCTTGCTGATAAAATGGAGATCTCTGAGTTCTGTCTCTTGGAGACCTCCCAGTTGCTTGTCCTTCCTATTCCCACTCATAGGTATATGCCACCCTCGTAGGAAACAGCAGCAACACTTGTGTCTATGGTGTCAGGAGCCAGCAATTCAGACAGATGGGCCATGAATGTTTCTATTTTGGAAGATCTGAAGTGTGCCCAGCACACCATTCTGGTACAAATCGTGCTTTTCCCTGATTCTAGTAACAGATGCAAACCATATTTTTATTGTCAGTTTACTATATTAGTTTCTGAGAGTAATGATTGATGGTGGTGGTGGTTTAATTGTTAAGCCCTGTCCAACTCTTTCAACCCTGTGGGTTGTAGCCCACCAGGCTCCTCTCTTCATGGGATTTCCCAGGCAAGAATACTGGAGTGGGTTGCTATTTCCTTCTCCGGGGGATCTTCCCAACCCTGGGACTGAACCTGGGTTTCCTGCAATGCAGGTGGATTCTTTACTAACTGAGCCACCAGGGAAGCCCAGTGATCGATATGTCTGTGCTATTCAATAGCATTTTCTATGTCTGCTCAATCAGTTTGAGATCTAGTAAAAATCCTCTGCAGTTTGTCCTCATGCTACATTTTTACCTCTATCATTTAGTATTACTGTTAGAGTAAGAATTTTTCTCCAACCAAACTAGACTGTGTCCAATTTCCGCCTCACTGTCTCCAAGCATCTGTTTATACTGCAGTTAGCTCTCTGGAGTAATCTTGTTTTCTATGTTTATATATGTTTAAGACATCTAACTATAGTTTACAGCTGAGGCACTGACAATGTATCTTACTTCTAAACAATAAAAACTTGAATTATGAAGCCATTGAGGTGATCAATTACAAAGAGAGAAATAAACTCAAACAGGTACGATATTTTTGAAATAAAAACAATAGATCATAATTCATTGAGAGATGCTGACTGTTTCAGTGACTAATTTCATCTAATAGGAAAGAAGATGATAGATTAAACCAAGTGGAATATATTTGGTCAGTTTATTTTCCAGGCTGTATAAATTATAGTGGTAGTATGAGTTTGGGATTTGGGATATTTAATTACACTTACGGGTCTTCTCAGGTGGCTCAGTTGCAAAAACAACAACAACAACAACAACAAACAAACAAATAAAACTCACTTGTCAATGCAGGAGACATGAGTTCAGTCCTTGGGTGGGAAAGATCCCCTGGAGAAGGAAATAGAAAGTCACTTCAGTATTCTTGCCTGGAGAATTCCATGGACATTAGAACCTGCCAGGCTACAGTCCATGGAGTCACAAAGAGTCAGCCACCACTTAACAAATAAGCACAAACACAGTTATATTTTAAGAGATAGTAACCACATATAGGATACATAGAAACCCTGTTAGATATTTTAACAGAGTGAATTTTGTACAAGGATTTGTAAACCCAGAACTGGAGACATGGAAGCATACACATAGACTACTTAGGTAACCCAGAAATGATAACTGTACAGAACAGCCTTGTATTGCTGATCCTATCTGTTATGTCAGTTGTCTTGCTGTTTACACTGTGGCCACTGTTCACTGAACACAGCATAGGCAAGGTCTGAGCTAAGTCTGCAAGGAGACTGGAGGAGCCTTTGGAACTACCAGCATGTTTTTTCTCTCCTGGATGATGCAGCAGCCCTAACAGTAGACACAGTATATTCTCTCCTCTCATGGCTGACCCAAGGGACACAGCCTTGATGCAGCATTAGTGCCTCAGTTTCTTTAAATGGAGCTCAGGTATGGGTACTGCATAAAGTAGCTGGTGACCAAGCAGGAACCTCATGGTGTGCATGCATAGTACTACAAATGATTTCAGCTGTTACATAGTCATTATTTACAAAACATGGGGTGAGAGAGCCTGAACATGGCATCTTGGATAATTTGCTTTCTCCCCAGAAGCCTCTGGGGGCTTCCCTGATAGCTCAGATGGTAAAGAATCTGCCTTCAATGCAGGAGAGCCTTGTTTGATTCCTCGGTTGGGAAGATCTGCTGGAGAAGGGATGGACTATCTATTCCAGTATTCTTGGGCTTCCCTTGTGACTCAGCTGGTAGAGAATCTGCCTGCAGTGTGGGAGATCTGGGTTTGACCCCTCGATTGGGAAGATCCCCTGGAGAAGGAAAAAGCCACTCCAATATTTTGGCCTGGAGAATTCCATGGACTGTGTAATCTATGGGTCACAAAGAGTTGGCATGACTGAGTGACTTTCACTTTCCACAAGCCTCTATCCCTAGGACTAAAGAATCAAAAAGACGTTTTGATATTAGCAAAATCTAGAGGCTCAGTAGGGGTTTCTCATGTAAGTTAGATCCAGATGTTCCAGAAAACAAACAAAATTTACTTTCTTCTCAGACAGTGGAGATGGTTTGCAGAGTACTCTTAGGTGAAGCACCTTGGCTGTGTTGCCTCTGACCATAACATCAGGAACACAAGTCAGATGTCATTCCTCTCTCCCTGCCTCCCAGTGTCTGTCTGTGCCACCTATTAGTAAACACCGGCCAGAAGTCAGCTGGGAAAGAGAATGATAGTATGCAGAGTCACAGCCTCAGTGTCACAAAGCAGAGTATAGAGAGTAATACTTGGATCAAAGCGAAAAGGAAAGTGAAGTAGCTCAGTCGCGTCTGACTCTTTGCGACCTCATGAGCTGTAGCCTACCAGGCTCCTCCATCCATGGAATTTTCCAAGCAAGAGTACTGTAGTGAGCTGCCATTTCATTCTCCAGAGGATCTTCTTTACCCAGCGATCAAACCCAAGTCTTCCGCATTGCAGGCAGATGCTTTACCGTCGAAGGCAGTTCATAATTGGTCCAGGGCTGCAGATCTGGTCTGGTAAAGGACACACATGTGCTATCTCACAGTCAAGACAGAGTTCAAATGGACACGGTTATTAGTTTTGGCATCTTCTGAATTGTACACCTCTGGAATAAACTGTTTGAACTTCTGTTCCCTCATAAGGCTAGTCTCTTCAATTCCACTTCATGTCTGGCTTTTCTAATTTCAGTATCGATCATTTTATGAACTAGCTTTGCAATAAAATAAAGTATAGCTTCTTGATTCACAAGAGATTAATTTATTTAGTGTCTCTACTCCCTTTTCAAGATATGTATAGCCACCATGAGTGCACTGCATTCTTGACCTCACTCTACTCTTTACCTACTAGGAATCTGTATAATAAATTTTTACTACTTGAGCATGCATTGTTCAACAGCCATAAGGTTAATGTCCATTATATATTCCACTTGAATTATTCAAAATACAAGATTTGTATGAATCTGCACAACTCTTATTTTATGAAAAAAACACATTTGCCCATGGAGAAACATTTTAAATAGAGTACATGTTTATGCCGAAAATAATTCCACCCACACATATTTAAACCTTTCATCACACAATGCATCAAACCTTTAAAGCTGCATATTCTACAGAAGTAGTGTTTTATTAATAAAAAGTTCACAGGGATGAACAACAAATACATTTCCAAAAATGTACCACATGTTGGTACAGATTATAATGTTTAGAAAGGTGAAATTGCCTTCAGAAATATTTCTTGAGTTAAAAAATTGTAAAGAACTGTTTTTCTTACTAAAATCCTGAGAATTTTCTTTTCTTTTTGGCTTACTGACCACACTTCACAGCTCTTTAGTATGAGTCCTAACAGTTTAGTGGAGTTGTTTAATTTTAATTGTATATTCATGAAATTGCAGCAGATACAAATAGCCTATATATATATATATATATATATATATATATACACACACACACACACACACACA
Organism: Nanger dama; assembly: GCA_917880005.1. NCBI lineage: Eukaryota > Metazoa > Chordata > Mammalia > Artiodactyla > Bovidae > Nanger > Nanger dama. The sequence continues at coordinate 15,665,521 of CAKJTW010000027.1, read as the reverse complement.
CACACACACTTCATTTGGAAATAGCACCTTCCAGGATTAGCAAGACAAAAGGAAACTTAGACATGACAATTAACATTTTTCTTGTAGCATTTTGTCTATATAGAAATTTATAAAATTTTATTTTTATAATGTAAATTTTTATAATCTGAATTTTTCACATACCATAGCCAAGACTGCAACATGACATGTTTGCTCAATTCTGGAAGATTTTTCCTTAATCATTGTATTTCCTGATGTATGTGTCTGTGCTCTGTCACTCAGTCATGTCTGACTCTTTGCAACCCCATGGACTGTTGGATTTCCCAGGCAAGAATACCTGAGTGGGTTGCCATTCCCTTCTCCAGGGGATCTTCCAGACCCAGGGATTGAACCCAAGCCCCTGCATTGCAGGCAGATTCTTTACCATCTGAGCCACCAGGGAAACTGAGGCTGTGGGTCTTTGTGACTATTAAGTCCCTGTTCTCTCTGTTCAGTGGCAGGTGCTGCACGTTCAGCTCTTCCCATAATCTGAGACAAAGAATCTCTCCCTTACCAGTGTGGTGAATAGGAGATGAGAATGCACAGATTCTGGGAGACTTTTATCACGTATAAAATGCACATACACTCTGGAAGGCAAGTGTAGTCCCGTCAGTAAGAGTTCAGTGGAAATCAACTGATTTCCTTACTCCTGAAGAAAGTAGGAGAAGCTAAGTTTTTGTTCCTACAGATGAGAGTCCTAACCTTTACATCCAAATCCATGAAGATGCAAAGGTGTTTTCTCTTACTACTTTTAGTGGTAATTTGCTGCCTGGAACCTGGCAGGCCTATTGGGCCAATTTGCCTGGAGGAATTATTATTGCTTAAAACCCACCAACAATCAGATCTGAGCATCTATGAATAGCTCAGGCCAATTTGTAGTTCAGGTCCAGCACAGAGAAGCAGATGTGCAGAAATGGACAGCCCTTAGAGAAATACAAATGGCGAAAAAGATAGATAACTTCATTACAAACACCAAGAGCAACAACCACAGTAATGAGAGTACTTCATGAAAGCCCACTTTAGCACAAGAAATGGTAAAAATTTTTCATATTTCATATAACAAATATTATGAGGTTCAGGTTTTTAAAAGAATATATATAGACACGAATAACTGAATCATATAGCTATACATCTGAAACTAATGTAACATTGTAAATCAACTATATTTTAATAAATGAATAATAACTTTGAAGCATTTTAGTGGATGAATAGAAAAAAGGATAGTGTGTGTTCGTTGCTCAGTCGTGTCCTGCTCTTTGCAATCCCATGGAATGTACCTCTGTCCATGGAATTATCCAGGTAAGAATACTGGAGTGGGTTGCCATTCCCTTCAGGGGTTCTGCCTGACCCAGGAATCAAACCGGTGTCTTTTGCATTTCAAGCAGATTCTTTACTGTCTGAACAACAGGTGAAGCTTTCTAAAGGAAGGATCCAATCCAATGTGCTATGCACAGTCATGTCCGACTTTTGAGACCCATATGGACTGTAGCCTGCCAGGCTTCTCTGTCCATGGGATTATCCAGGCAAGAATGCTGGAGTGGATTGCCATTCTCTTCTCCAAGGGGTCTTCCTAGCTCAGAGATCGAACCCAGTTCTTCTGAATTGAAGGCAGATTCTTTACTGTATGAACCACTCAATGATAAAATCCTAGTGGTTAATCTCAAAAATCAAATGAAAGGTATATCTCAAAATTCAAAGCAAAATACCCAGAATTGGAAATCAAAAGGGAAGAAACAGGAATGTGGGGTATTAATAACCAGAGCCATTGCTCACACAATTACAAGAGAGCCATTCACACAGCATAATCCCCAGACTTCTGTTTTGTGGAGTTTCCAGATCCAGGAAAATTCTCCTGTAAACAGTGAGTTCAGAAAATCAGAACAGCAGAGGAACCAAGGAGGGTAGATAGTAGAAGAAATTTTCTCTCTTATGAAAGAATCAGCAGATGAAAAAGGCTCACAGAAGTTTCTGGAAGCTTGGTAAGAAAGGACAGATCTATGCATACCCTGCTCTAGGTACAGAATGCCAGGGACAAAGAAAGTGTCATGCTCAGGCAGAACAATAGACATGAAAACAGTATCTACTTCACAGAGATCGGAGAGCTGACCCTCACTGAGCTGGACTGATCAGACAGGTTAGTGGCCAGGGACCATTTTGAATAACAGCCTTTTTATATTATAGAAAGCAGAGAGCTAACCCAAATCAGTGCCCTTGTACATGGTCAGGGACAATATGACAGCTGGTCAGCAGAGGCACTGACCTCTAATTCTTTATTCAGGGCTGTTAGAATGCAGGCCAGCACTGCAATTGAGAGAAAACCTTGGCTAGAACTGCATTTTCACTAAGCCCCAGTCAAGACCATAAGATGTTACTTAAAAAAATAATACTTTTCATATATTAATCTTTTATTTCGTTAAGGAAAAAATGTAATTGAGTCAGAATAGAATGGAGTGATTTTTTTCCTTAAGTAATTTAGTGAAATGAAATTTGTAACTATTTTGGCATCAAAAGTAATAAAATTCTTAGTCCATCTTGTGTTTCAGATCTCAGACTATTTTGATGTGTTGGAGACTTTTGAGGAGGTGGTCAGTGCAAAACAGGTGTTCTAAAGAAATGAAAGGGGAGACTAGAAGTTATATAATTTGGTGTCTAGTCCTCCTTTTGAGTATGTTAAGTCTGAATACAAACAGGAGTCCAAAGTGGCGGTGGCTAAAAGACAAGGAAGGGAAAAGCCTGAGAAAATAGAATGAAAGAAGGTCAAAGCAATGTCCAAGGACCTGAGTGAGGACTTCAGGTAGAACAAACAGCACTCCTGGCTATCCCAATTTACCTGGGGCAGGCCCAGGGGGAGGAAAAACACATACAGAAAGAGGAACTGAAGCGTGAGCTCTCTCTCTCTCTCTCCCGCATGCTGGCATGCTCCCTCCTGTCTTCTCTTAGCATCTTTGGCTGGGCATGCCCTCACACCCAAGGATCTCTTGCTATTTTCTAAATAAAATAGAGCTGTAACACTGATTTGTCTAAGAGCTATAACAAGGTCTGTCTAAGACCTGAGAGCTGTGACGTGCCAAGGTCTTTAATGTCCGTCACTCCAAATCTTTGTTGTGACAATACAGAACGGAGACTCACCTGACAAGTATGACACCCAAATAACTTAGAAAGTTTTAGAACAGATAAGGAGGCAGAGGAATGTACTTTTTTTCCTAGTCACTGCACGCTCATTCTATACAGCTGAATTTTATGTTGAATACATTTAACTGTATCTGTTGAATATGTTGAATACATTTAACTTTCTGTTGCTCTCATTTGATGAAGATGTAACTTGATCTGAAATTTTTCTAGAATTCTAGCTCTGAGAGCTTTAAGCTCTTTAATTGTTGTAGTAGTGGTAGTATAATACAATGCTGGTTGGCAAGTTCCCTTCTGGTGTTTCTTTTTGGCAATACAAAATGTGCTTGTTTGGGAAGTTTTCAAAGAAACAATGTCTAGTGTGAGTTTTAGTAGATGAATTTTATTTGGGATATAAATATTTGCTTGCACATTTTTTTTTTTCTATTTCAGAGGTTGTGACTCAGTTACTTCCCCATTTTACGTCTCTGACTGTTAGAGAAAACTTTGGAGAACTAGGCATCTGAGGGCTTCAAAAACACTTCGGTTTAGCACAATAAGAAAGCTTAGTGAGAAAAATAAGCAAAAGCATGATTAGTCTTATTCGTATGCAGATATACCTAATAAAAGAACAATACAATGCTATTTTTCATTCAGTAGATTGTTAAATATTGTTTTAAATAAGAAGAGTTGGTTTTGGAAAAGTGGACATTTGTTCGCTGCTGCTACAGTTTGTAGGATAGCTTGGTAAAATATTTCTGGATAGTTATTTAAAAAACCTAGTACTATTTGTGACTGAGCTATTCCAATTATATGAGTTAATCTTTAGGCAATCGATCAATCATATCAACACCAGATTATAAAGAATTCTTACTGAGATTTGTTTTGTAATACCCTCAAAAGAAAAACAATCCAACTGTCTTACAATATGTTAATAGTAACACATTTTCACATATTCAGTTTTGCAATGCAATTAAGAATAAAAATGATGATTTCAAATGTGTTCTTATATTTATTGACACACAGAGATGAACATTACTTATTATTACATATGCATATAGTATTACATATAAATGATGATTTTAGTATAAAATGGAAATACATTTCAGATATGGTTTTACATAAATGATACATATGTATAATTTATATACACATTTTCATACAGTTCATGCAGTAATAACCTCTTTACCATGTTTTTCTCTACTATTAAAATTTATCAAAATATTAATATACTCTTTTTCTACAAGAAATTTATTTTTTTCCAGCTTTGTTGAGGTGTAATTGCAAGTAAAATTTTACACGTTTAGGTGGTACAATGTGATGGTCTGATATGTATGTATATTATATATATATATATATGTATATAAATATAGTGAATTAACTAACTCACTTATTATCTCTTTAATTAATGGTATTTTTAAAATGTATTCCATAAACATTTATGATCCCAGCTTACGTGCCAAACACATATGGTAGTGAGAAAACTGGACAAAATATCTGTCCTCATAAAGTTTATATTTTAGTAGAAGGAAATGAGTGGAGAAGGCGATGGCAGCTCATGCCAGTCCTCTTGCCTGGAAAACCCCATGGGCAGAGGAGCCTGGCGGGCTGCAGTCCATGGGGTCGCTGAAAGTCGGACATGACTGAGCAACTTCACTTTCACTTTTCACTTTCCTGCACTGGAGAAGGAAATGGCAACCCACTCCAGTGTTCTTGCCTGGAGAATCCCGGGGACGGGGAGCCTGGGAGGCTGCCGTCTATAGGGTCTCACAGAGTCGGACGCGACCGAAGCGACTTAGCAGCAGCAGAAGGAAATGAGAGGGTAACAGGCAGGAAGGCCAGGGGTCTCCAAATGGAGGAAATAGCCTGCAAGTGTCAGACATTTTCTCTCTCTTAAGCAGCAGGAGGAAACAAACTAGTGATACTTTTTTCTTCTCTATACAAATTTAAAAGGAGGTTTCTCTTAAAATTCTGTGTTGTCGTAATGATACCTGGTTTCACCTGAAGTTAACCAATGCCTTTTTCTTATGGAAATGTTTATCTTAAGCTATGCTAATATACTATGCATTTACCCCAAACTCTGTCCTCAAGTCGGTTCTGCCTTTTGGGCTCAGAACCTACTTGATAAACCAGTATGTTATACTCTGATATTGCTCCTCTAATCTATGTAAATGAAACTATTTGTATGGTGATCTGCCCTTCTTCAAGATTCAAATTAATCATTTTATGGCCCAAGATAAACCATTTGGAGCCAAGATTATCCCAAAATACATTTTACGGGTGAGGGGCTTGGTGCCATTCTAAGTTTTGAGACATTCCTTTCTTTCATTAACAGACTGCTGATGACTATATAACATCCAGATAAAGACTAGCAGGGGGTACTTTTTCTGTCCCCTTCCGATGCCTATGTCAGAAGCTTTCTCTATCTCCTTTATACTTTAATAAACTTCCCTACACAAAAAGCTCTGAGCGATCAAGCCTTGTCTCTGGCCTCGAACTGAATTCTCCTCCGGGGGCCAAGAATCCCGGCGCCATAATTCAGCAACAACCTTTCAGAAACAATAGAAATATTTTTAATAAATAATCAAAGTCAGTGTTAGTTTAAAACTTATTGATCTGTATTTAAAGGAAATGTTAAAGAAATTAACAGTAAATAATCTAAACAATCAGGAAAATACAGCTCAGTCAGTTCAGTTTAGCTCAGTCGCTCAGTCGTGTCTGACTCTTTGCAACCCCATGAATCGCAGCACGCCGGGGATCCCTGTTCATCACCATCTCTCGGAGTTCACTCAGACTTATGTCCATCGAGTCCATGATGCCATCCAGCCATCTCATCCTCAGTCGTCCCCTACTACTAAAATGATTCCAGGACACGTGGTTAATATGACATAGAAAGTGAACATGGCTTAGTCGTGTCCAACTCTTCGCAATCCCATGGACGGTAGCCTCCCAGGCTCCTCTGTCCATGGGATTCTCCAGGCAAGAATACTGGAGAGGATTGCCATTTCTTTCTCCAGGGTATCTTCCCGACCCAGGGATGGAACGTGGAGTGTTGTCACTGATAAGAAACAGGGTATGGAGTAAATAAATATAACACTGTAAGAGAACTATGGATGCTGAGAGTGGGATGAAATAAAGAACCACAGTTTGCTAAGAGTTTTAGCACATTTTATGGTATGCCTAAATTTAACAAGATTTTGACTTTCAAATACAATAAGCCACACAGACAGAAATCATACATAAAAGAGTTCACGTAGCCAACAGATTTTACCTTGAAGGGCAGAGTCTAGGTATAAATTAAGGTGCAGCAAGCAAAAAATAGTTTATTTTTTTAATTTGCAAATTTATTATTAATAGAAAAAAAAATCCAGTATCTTGAAGGTTTATGCAGAAAAGAAGCTGAACGTCTCTTATTTCAGATGATTCTGGAGGACTCTCTAAGGTTTAAATCATTTCCAAGATTGATTTATAGTACACCCTATGTGTGCTCAAGCGTGTCCAACTCTGCAACTCCATGGAGTGTAGCTCACAAGGTTCTCCTGTCCATGGAATCTTCCAGGCAAAAGTGGGTTGCCATTTACTGCTCCAGAGGATATTCCCCACCAAGGGATCAAACTCAGATGTCTGGCATCTCTGCGTTGGCAAGCATATCCTCTACCACTGCACCACCTGGCAAGTCATATTATACCCTATAGTCCAAGCAAAACAAACATCGCTAGAATCCCACTTCTTGAACTGTATTTGGAAATTTGGTTTCAATCTCCAGATATTTGGATAGGGTATTTCTGGTGGCACAAAAACAAAGACAAAACCTGCTTTTGGTTGTTCTAGCTAGATCTTAATGTCTGCTAACAATTTGCTTGATATTTTACATGCATGAACTTATATGCAGTTAAGGAAAAAAATCAGTTCTACAGGTAGATACCGCAGTGTACATGTCTCCACACAATGCAGACATACTATATTTAATAATGCCTGTGTGAAGTTTTCCTCTTGTATGATTATAACATCCATTTATTGAATTCTATATTAAAAGATGGAGAGTTTCAATCTTCTAAGACCTGGAAATTCCTGTTTCAGGAAAAATAATTTAAATGTATATTATTCCTATGGTTAAAGATCTCAACCAGGCTGAAGTTTTGAAATAGGAAATTATGCAGAGCATTGTAGGGTAATTAAAAACAAAGTCTCCTACCAACTCAGAAAAAACTCTGCAAAGGGAGAAGAAAAATAAAATTTCATTATTAAATAAGCTTTAAATCAGGATTCGATGTGAAATCACAGGCAATCTTCCAAAGAGACTGAGAAGTCAGAAAGGAATCTTACTGTTTTATACAGCCAAGCAGACACAAGCCATTAAACACAGATTCAAAATTGAATGATAGCTAATCCTCCAGTAAAAGGAAATAACAGCACCATTTGTCACATGTGGTACATCTCAAATTCACCTGGTAATTAGGATGACCATTTGTATCAACTAATTGGCTTTTTCCAAAGGGAAAATAAACTTCTCATGTCTTTATGCCAGAATTTAAAGACAGGCACCCACCCAAATTAGCCTCCTCCTTTACCAAAGAAACTGGGAGATGGGGCACCCTTTTTCTTAATGATAGCATTTCAAAGAGATGGTTCCTTGGCCCTTGAAGAAACACTGGTAGGTTGTAAAACTAACTAGTTTATTTAGCTGGCAAAAATGTTTAAATACATCTCAGAGAACCAGAGGAAGATCTTAAAATTGCAAGTTTTCCAAGGTAAATGTTCAAAGAAAATGATGTATATTTCTCTTTCATTCTATCAGAAAGAATAGTTCTTTTTTTGTTTGTTTGTTTGCTTGTTTTTAAATACTGTATTTACCTTTACAGTGTCCATACATTTGTGTGTGCCAAGTCACTACAGTTGTGTCCAACTGCTTGCCACCCTATGGACTGTAGCCCACCAGGCTCCTCTGTCCATGGGATTCTCCAGGCCAGAAAACTGGAGTGGTTTGCCATTTCCTCCTCCAGGAGAAGGGAAATGCTTTCCTTTATCTCCCTCCAGGAGATGGGAAAGACTACCCACTCCAGTATTCTGGCCTGGAGAATTCAATGGACTGTATAGTCCATGGGGTCACAAAGAGTCTGACATGACTGAGTGACTTTCACTGCTCCAGGGAATCTTCCCAACCCAAGGATCGAATCCACATCTCTTATGTCTCTTGCATTGGCAGGGGGTTCTTTACCACTAGCACAACCTGGGAAGCCCTACAGTGTCCATATCTTTACATTATGTATACAGTAATGAATATATCACTTTAATAAACAGAAGATGAGAAATTTAATGCACTTTTGTAATAAGCAAATATGTTTCTTGTTAACAAATCATAAGGAAAGAAATTAATTCAGAAAATATTGATTCTGACAGGAAAGATTATAGCTGATAGGAAATATTTATATTGAAGTCAATAGTTACAACTTCTTTTATAAGAATTGCATCTTCAATCAGCAATCAAGCAAGAACATCAATGTTTGGCCATCTTTAGTTTCTTTTTGTATAAATACCATATCAAAATAGAAGCATTTTTATGACTTTAATGTTTTAATAAAAAATAGTAACAAAAATCAGATGCCATAGATAATTTAACTGGGAAACTGAATTGTGTTGACAAGAAGTATGAAAGTAGATACTAATGCATGTGATAATAATTTTGAAATTGTTCCTTGCAGAAGATAATCATAAATTAGAAGCAGGCAAGGGAAAACCTTAACTTGCAATTTAGACTTATAATGGTAGTGTTTCCCAGTAATCTTATAAAGAGGAATGTAGATATTCTTTATTGAAATTGGATTCCCTGTCTTCACATTCACTGAACAAATTTGAAATCAAACTGACATACAAAACACTAAATTTGGTACTTTTTTCTTTTGGATTTTAAGGTGGAAATGATTGTTCCTTTTCTTTGAAACTTCACACAGAACATACCTCATGGTAAGCAATCTAATAAGTGACATTTTGGGGCTCATGTTTTGTTCACAATTTTAAAAGGAGTGACATTTAGGAAGCAATTTTTCATGAGCTAACCAAATTGGATATAGAACAAGCATGAAGCAGTTCAATTATAAAGGACTCACTGCCTCACTGAAGCAGCAAGAAAGTGGAAAGGAAACCATAGAACACTGATTTTACATTCATTTTATATAGTTTTGAGGTCACTTTTGTGATCTTACATTATTCATTTATCAGCATCAAAATTTTGAAAGTAACAGATGTTTATAAAATTTACAGTGTTTATAAATAAGACAAATGCATATCATATAAATTTTATAGTTCCTGGTTTAGAATAAGTGTTCCAGCAATGGTAGATATTCTGTTACCATTTAAGTTTCCACATCACATTACAGCTTCAAAAAGATTCAGGAAATGTGCACAGTAACACTAATCCCTGAAAAAAAAAATTATAGTTTAAAGAAAGTTGAATACGTCCAATATATTTTTGAAAAAAATTTAATCTAATTAATATTTTGTTAATCTATACAATAAAGTATATAAAGCAACAAAAAGGAAAATAGAAGTCTGCCTATAGTAATCTGCACCACACATTCTAACAAGAGAAAAACTGAATGTGTGAAAAAGAACAGTAAAAATTAAAAAAAAAAAGATAAAGTTTAGTGTGAAAAATGCATTATTGTTTAGTCACTAAGCTTTGTCTGACTGTTTTGCCACTCTATGGACTGTAACCTGCCAGGCTCCTCTGTCCATGGGACTTCTCAGGGAAGAATGCCATTTGCTTTAGCAAGAGTAGCGTATTCAGCTTTAAGTTTTCTAGTAAAATGCAAACAAAAATGCATATTTTAAAATGTGTTAATTTACTTAAAATAGCAACAAGGGAAATCGATATATATATGTGTATATATGTTATATATAATGTGTGTGTGTATATATATATATATATATAACACATATATGTGTATATATATATTATTCCCCATTATTGAGATCTAAAAGAAGTTTCTTAACTAGGTCTTGAAAATGGACAATTGTTTTACATCAAGAAAAAGCATGCTCTTGTCTTCATTAGCAGTAAGTGATTTTATTCAGTAAGGTACCATCTTTGTGAAATAAAATGAAATCACTTATACCAAGGGTTTTTTAATGGATAATTTTAAATGGATCCAAGAGGCCATTAGAACTGAAAGTGAAAGTCATTCAGTCACGTCCGACTCTTTGTGACCCCATGGACTGTATAGTCCTTGGAATTCTCAAGGCCAGAATATTGGAGTGGATAGCCTTTCTCTACTTCAGGGAATCTTCTCAACCGTGGGATCGAACCCAGGTCTCCTGCCTTTCGAGCGGATTCTTCACCAACTGAACTGCCATTAAAGAGGTATTAAAGCATGTCTTCACCTGGTGGAAACGTGAACTTTTTTTTTTTTAATATAAATTTATTTATTTTAATTGGAAGTTAATTACTTTACAATATTGTATTGGTTTTGCCATACATCCACATGAATCTGCCACAGGTATACACGTGTTCCCCATCCTGAACCCCCCTCCCACCCCCTTTCTGTACCATCCCTCTGGGTCTTCTCAGTGCACCGGCCCCAAGCATCCAGTATCATGCATTGAACCTGGACTGGCAATTCATTTCATATATGATATTATACATGTTTCAATGCCATTCTCCCAAATCATTCCACCCTCACCCTCTCCCATGGAGTCCAAAAGACTGTTTTATACATCTGTGTCTCTTTTGAACTAGGCCAAACCACAAATATTTGAAGAACTCTGAAAGAACACTTGCGAATTGTCAGAGCAGTGGACTTTTCCTCACTCAATCCTGTGAGTCATTACTAGCTTCTGCCTTCAATTCCAATTAAAATTTTTGTACTGCAAACCTCCCTGCTTTGTCTTTAAAAGCCCCTGACTTGGTCCTTATTGGGACACTGTTTAGGTTGGCATTCAAATCTGTATAACCTGAATTGCAATTATTTGATCCCAAGTTAATGCTTTCTGCTTTATTATTGCTTCCTAGGTTTATTTAGGATAATGTATTTTAAAAATATTCTCTTTTGAAGTTAATATATACTACCAAGGCAAAGACCAATAATTCTCTAATGAATTAAAATAGAGGTTTACATATTCCAGTTTTTGTATATATATATGTGTGTGTGTGTGTGTGTGTGGTTTCCAAATATATGGGTTTTCCAGATTGCTCAGCAGGTAAAGAATCTGCCTATAATGCAGGAGACATGGTTTGAACCTTGGGTCAGGAAAATGGATACCTTGGAGGAGGAAATGGCAAGCCACTCCACTGTTTTTGCTGATAATCCTATAGACAGAGGAGCCTGGTGGGCTACACGTGTTGCCTAGAGGTCTAAGTTGTTGTTCGAAATAATTGAAAGGATACTGACTTTCATTTTCTAAAATGGTCTAATTATTTGAATTATATAGAAAGATCTTACAGTTTTTTTCTTATCAAGCACATTTTGTAATTTATTTTAAACTAATTTTGTAAGTTACACTTTGAAAAGTTGCATTTTTGAATTTGAATTAATTTAATGTAGGCTAGAGTCATACATTTTGATCTTTTGCCAGTTCATTTTTGACTTTAGAACACAATTATTAAAAAAGCTGTCAGCGATATAGATTTTTATCAAGAATCTGATTTTAGGAAAGCTGTACAAAAATACATGTATTCAAGTACTAAATTCACTTATGATGTTAGCATGGATGTGTTTTACAAATATGTTTATGATGTTTTTGAAAGTTTGCCTAATTTGAATGGAAGGGAAACAATACGAATGCTTTCATAAGTTAGCAAAAAATTCGAGAGAAGATTCTGAAGGTCTTTTAAAATAAGAAATGTGCTCCTTTGTCCAAAATGTTTCAGAGATGGTTTTTAGTTTATTTTTAGAATTATGCCTCTAGAATTCCATTTACAAAGACTCTCATTCAAATACAGATAAGAAAGGGAACCTAAAGGGAAGATATAAGTGACTCACTGACATAAATAGCCTGGAGAATACTTAGTTGAATCATACATAATAAACTTGAGTGAATAGAAAGGGCTAATAGGGGAAATATTGAATTATATTAATATAAAATGTTTGTTTCCAGTCTATATGTGTTTATAATACATGGGTGAAATAATGCATTGAAATAACAGGAAGAATTAATGGCACTAATTTGGAAAAATAAAGAGCTTATTATACAATGTTATCCAGGGAGAATAATGATTATTACATATAGTAATTGGTTAATTTTATACATATGCACACAAATGAACCATATACAGACACATTTCAAAGATGAATTCTAAGATTCTCCTTCTTGGACTCTTCTAAAACAGTGAAACGTTCCCCTACTTTTCAACTTTCAATCCTGTATCTTCACTTTTATTTACTACTAAGAATTGAAATGGTTAGTTTATGAATCAGTGTTATCTTAAATTATCTCCCAATTTTGCTACAATAGCTACAATGTTTTAATCTTCCACATATTCTTCCATTCTATTTTGGTTTCTGAACAGCAAAAATGTGTTCACAACACATTATATTTGAGTTTGATCCATTATGTCTTGACAATGAACACTATCTTCCACAAAATAGTGTCATTTATTTCATTCCAATGAGCATTTTATTAACTGAAAGTATTTAATGATAAAATCAAGTGCTTTGAGATTTCCATTGATCATATGCTGCTGACTTATTTTCATGAACAATTCATACTACTTTCACTGACAAACTGGCAATGTCACAATTCATCCAGACTCATCTGCACTCTGAATATCAATCTAAGAAGCAATTGTGTCAGTTCTAATAGTAAATAGATTGTTTTCAAAGAACTCAGGGATATCTTTTAAAAAATTGTTACTTTTTATCACAAAGACTTTTCAAACTTGTTTCATGAAAATGATAGTAAAATGTGAATATCTTGTAATATTGAAAAAATGGATGTCATAACTTTTGAAAGATAAAGTGTTTCAAATTTAAGGGATTTAGGACTTGGGAAAGAGATAAAATGATCCTGGCCTTAGGGATCTCATTAATTCTACATAGGTCTAGTATCATATGTCCTTAAGAACTTACTTGAAATCTCCTAGTTTAAGATCTTCCTTTATTATTTGAATAATAAATCATTTGATGAGCATTAACCCTGGATTCTCAAAATTGTGTGCCAATATGTCCCCAAACTGACCAGTATCAGACAAATAAGGGTAAAATGGAGTTGCATTAAATGGCATTTGTATAGCTAATTTGGTGAGAAATTGATGGGAATTGAAGGAAATAACAAATTTCAAAATATTTTATAAAAGTCCATTTTTTCCATATTCTAATTATATTAGTTCCAAGGTAATCATAATATTAATATAAAAATACCTCCTATTAACACAAATAACTTCAAATAATTGAATATTATAATTCCATATATGTTTTGTGAGAAGACATGTGTTTACAAAATTATATAATTAAAAGGCTATAGAAAAATTAATATTTAGAACATTTCAAGTCTTTGAATATGTATAAAATAGTGGAATGAGATGAAATATTTATTGATAATGTTACAACTTATAAGTCTGAGTCAATAATTTTCTTTCAAATCTCAGATTTATCATGTAACTAGATAGTTACCAGAAAATATGTGGCTAATAGTTGTAAAACTGCCCTGTTTTATAACATATGACAGTAAACTGTTTATTTGACTTATTTTGCTTTTATCAGCAACCAGATGTTTTTCTTTCTTTCTCACCTAAACCTACTTTGTTATCCTACCAATATAATAACGTTATTTTGTCAAAAGTTCTTTTGTTTGCACTTTTGCTTTCTAATGTCTATCTAGATATCAGAATAACCTTATTTAATTGGAAATCAAATCACCTCTTATCTGTCTAAAATTCTTCCAATGACCTGTTTCTTTAAATGACCTTCAGAAAATTAAGATATTCCTATCAATCTTCAGTGTTCTAATTTCACTTAATTACATTCTTTTCCACTTTAACTATATTTAAGCAACATTTTCTCTTTCATTTCCTTGACTATAGAAAGCACATTCCTACCTCAGAACCTTTGTGCTTACTGACTCAGCTGTGAGGTTCTGTTCCTTGAATCTTTGAATAACTTGATATTTGACTTCTAGTCATGTGGTGGCTATCTGAATTCCTCACAGAAATGCTAATTTGCTATATTTTAGCTTTAAGAGGATATTTCCCACCTCTGCTGGTTTATTCCATTCACTTGTTTAATTTTATTTATAGAATTTAAATGGAAATCTTTATATTTACATGTTTAATTGGTTTTTAATTGCTTCCTCTACTAGCACATAAAGCAAGTATGTGAGAAGTGATCTTATTGTATTGTTTGCCATGCCATTCTCAATATTTAGAATATCACACATGAAAGATACTCAATAAATTTTTTTTAAATAAATGGATGGATCAAAAGCAAATAACAATTTTTTGTGTGTGAAAAAGGTACACTGAAAAATTTAATGTAAATTTCCAGCCTCTTTTGATGCTTCTTTCTATTTTTTTCTTGTATTTTTTATTTCTTTGCTGATTCTAGACCAGTTTTTATAGTTTTCACCTATTTTAAGAGTACAAAAAGAAATTCATTATAGTGACAATGTTTTAAATATTTAAACTAAATTTAAGCTTTGTGGGATATTACTAATATATTGATTTGGGAAAAATAATTCTAAAAGTCAAATAGAATATAACCGATTTAAATATCTAGGATTTTTAAAGCACAAATTAAACATTTTTTTTGTAAATAATATTATAAGAAAATACTTGGTAAGGGAGAAAAAAGAACAAAGGAAAACACCAGTATTGAGTATATCATGACTTATATCCTGAAGAAAATAGAAACAGAAATAAGCAAAATTGACTAAATGTTATTTAAAAAATGAAGACTGGAATTTACAAGCTTGAAATGGTTCAGCTACTAAACACCAATGTCAGATGTTACACCATGAGGATTAAGCAAGCTGCAGGGAAGGGGCTGGAGGATGTGTTTAATTCACAGACTCCTTGAAGGTGTTATAAGCCAGCCAAGGTAAAACAAACAAAATAAATTTAAAAAAAAATCAATAACAACAAAGCAGCTATGAGAGAAAAAAATAAGGAAGAAAGATAATGGAAAAACAAACAAACAAACAAACTCACATCCAAAATGGAAAGGAACATGTAGACAAATCTTTGTTCATAGATCATGAGATACTTAAAATTCACATATATGGTGAAAAGATTTCAATAAGGATGTCAAGATAATTCAATGGAGAAAGGAAGATTTCTTCAACATAAAGTTCTGGAAAAACAAGATATTCACATACAAAAGAATGAAGTTGGACTTGTACAAAGCACAATATAAAAAAGTTGACTCATAATGGATGGAAGGTTTAAAGTTAAGAGATAAGAACTATAAAACATTTAGCATAAAACATAAGGCAAAAGCTCCACTACGTTGATTTTGCAGTGATTTCTTGGATATGACAACAAAGACAGAGATGACAAAAGAGAAAATGGACAAATTTAGCTTCATAAAAATTTAATAAAAAGAAAAATTTGTGCATTACATAGAGTCCTCATAATGTGAGAAAATATTGGTATACCATGTCACTGATAAGGGACAATATCCAGAATGTACAGAGCACATTTAAAGCCCAACAACAAGAAAATAATCTGACTCTAGAATGGGCAAATAACTTGAACAGGCATTTCATTAAAGAAGATGTTTGTATTATTAATAGACCCATTTAAGATGTTTAATTGTATTTTAAAAATCCATTAAAAACTAAAGAAATACTACCTCAAACCTGTTAGAACAGTTACTATCAAAATAACAACAGCAAAAAATAACAAGTATTGATGAGAATCAAGAAAAATTGGAAACCTAATAGACTCTTCCCAGAAATTTAAGGTGATATAGATGCTGTGAAAAACACTATGTCATGGGAGCTCCTCAGTTCTTCTCAGTTCAGTCGATCAGTCACGTGCGACTCATTGCGATGCCATGGACTGCAGTATTCCAGGCTTCCCTGTCTATCACCAACTCCCGGAGTTTACTCAAACTCATGTTCATTGAGTTGGCGATGCCATCCAAGCACCTCATCCTCTGTCATCCCCTTCTCCAGCCTTCAATCTTTCCTAGTATAGGGTCTTTTCCAACGAGTCATTTTGCATCAGGTGGCCAAAGTATTGGAGTTTCAGCTTCAGCATCAGTCCTTCCAATGAATATTCAGGACTGATTTACTTTAAGGTGGACTGGTTGTATCTCCTTGCTGTCCAAAAGTCTCTCAAGAGTCTTCTCCAACACCACAGTTCAAAAGCATAAATTCTTTGGTGCTCAGTTTTCTTTATGTCCAAATCTTACATTCCTACATGACTACTGGAAAAATTACAGCTTTGACTAGACAGACAGACACTTGTTGGCAAAGTAATGTCTCTGCTTTTTGATATGCTGTCTAGCTTGGTCATAGCTTTTCTTCCAAGGAGCAAGCATCTTTTAATTTCATGCCTGTAGTTAACATCTGCAGTGATTCTGGAGCCCCCAAAATAAAGTCTGACACTGTTTCCATTGTTTCCACATCTATTTTCCATGAAATGATGGGACCAGATGTCATGATCTTAGTTTTCAGAATGTTGAGTTTTAAGCCAGTTTTTCGCTCTCCCCTTTCATTTTCATCAAGAGGCTCTTTAGTTCTTCACTTTCTGCCATGACGGTAGTGTCATCTGCATATCTGAGGTTACTGATATTTCTCCCAGGATTCTTGATTCCAGCTTGTGCTTCATCCAGCCCAGTGTTTCTTATGAGGTACTCTGCATATAAGTTAAATAAGCAGGGTGACAATATACAGCCTTGACCTACTCCTTTCCCGATTGATTTGGAACAAGTCTGTTGCTCCATGTTCAGTTCTAACTGTTGCTTCTTGATCTGCATACAGATTTCTCAGGAGGAAGATAAGGTGGTATGGTATTACCATCTCTTGAAGAATTTTTCACAGTTTGTTTTGATCCACATAGTCAAAGGCTTTAGTACAGTCAATAAAGCAGAAATAGATGTTTTTCTGGAACTCTCTTGCTTTTTCCATGATCCAGTGGATGTTGGCAATTTGATCTCTGGTTCCTTTGCCTTTTCTAAATCCAGTTTGAACATCTGGAAGTTCTCAGTTCGTGTACTTGTTGAAGCCTTGCCTGGAGAATTTTAAACTACTAAAAATATTTTATCATGGAATTCTGCAATGCCACTTCTGGATATGACATAAAAACCTTGAAAACAGGGTCTCAATGAGGAATGTGTACACCCATTTTTATAGCAAGTATATTCACAGTAGCTAAAGCCTGGAAGCAGCCCAAATGACCATTAGCAAATGAATGAATAGGCAAAATGAGGTATGCAATGCAAAGGAATGTTATTTAGCCTTGAAAATACTTAACATATGCTACAACATGATCAAGGACATCATGATAAGTAAAATAAGCCAGTCACAAAAAAAAACAAACATTGTATGAACCCACTTTTATGAGGTACTTAGAGTAGTCAAAATCAGAGACAGAGATTAGAATTATTTCTCAGGACTGAGGGGATGGTGGAATAAAAGTGATTGTTTAGTGCGTCTATATTAATAATTTCAGTTTTGCAAGATGAAAATAGTCCTGAAAATAGTGGTGATGGCTGCACAATAATGTGAATGTAGTTAGTACCTCACAAATGTATACTTACGATGATTAAGATGATGAATAATGTTTTGCATATATTTTATCACAGTAAAAATTGGGAAAAAATAACTGAAATCAGCACTGATTCTTGGAAAATACCAATAGCTTTTATTCAAATTTAGCTAGAAAAGAAAAAAAAAAAAAGAAAAGCAGAGAAATGCAAACTCCCCATATATGGAAGAAAGCAAGGCACAACTGCAGATGTGATTTCCTGATGATATTGGTTAATGGGCTTTCCTGTTGGCTCAGACGGTAAATAATCCACCAGCTATACTGGAGACCTGGTTCAATCCCTGGGTTGGGAAGATCCCTAGGAGGAGGGCATGGCAATCACCTCCAGTATTCTTGCCTGGAGAACTGGACAGAAGAGCCTGCTGGGCAACAGTCCTCGGGGTCACAAAGGGTCGAATATGGCAGAGCAACTAAGCACAGTACACAGCACACTGGCATGTCATGATGCTTCCCTGGTGGCTCAGATGGTAAAGAATCTGCCCACAATGTGGGAAACTAGAGTTCAGTCCCTGGGTCAGGAATATCCCCTGGGGAAGGGAATGGCTAGCCACTCCAGAATTCTTGCCTGGAGAATACCATGAACAGAGGAGCCTGGTGGGGCCACAGTCCATGGGATCACAAAGAGCCAGACATGGCTGAGTGCCTGGCACTTTTATTCAGTTCAGTTCAGTCACTCAGTCGTGTATGACTCTTTGCGACTCCACGAATCGCAGCAAACCAGGCCTCCCTGTCCATCACCAACTCCCAGAGTTCACTCAAACTCACGTCCGTCGAGTCAGTCATGCCATCCAGCCCTCTCATCCTCTGTCATCCTCTTTTCCTCCTGCCCTGAATCCCTCCCTGCATCAGAGTCTTTCCCAGTGAGTCAACTCATCGCATGAGGTGGTCAAAGTACTGGAGTTTCAGCGTCAGCATCATTCCATCAGAAGAATATCCAGGACTGATTTCCTTTAGAATGGACTGGTTGGATCTCCTTGCAGGTCAAGGGACTGTCAAGAGTCTTCTCCAACACCACAGTTCAAAAGCATCAGTTCTTCAGTGCTCAGTTTTTTCACAGTCCAACTCTCACATCCATACATGACCACTGGAAAAACCATAGCCTTGACTAGATGGACCTTTGTTGGCAAAGTAATGTCTCTGCTTTTGAATATGCTATCTGGGTTGGTCATAACTTTCCATCCAAGGAGTAAGTGTCTTTAAATTTCATGGCTGCAGTCACCATCTGCAGTGATTTTGAAGCCCCAAAAATAAAGTCTGACACTGTTTCAACTGTTTCCCCATCTATTTGCCATGAAGTGACGGGACCAGATGCCATGATCTTCATTTTCTGAATGTTGAGCTTTAAGCCAACCTTTTCACTCTCTTCTTTCATTTCTATCAAGAGGCTTTTTAGTTCCTCTTCACTTTCTGCCATAAAGGTGGTGTCATATGCAAGGCTGATTCCAGCTTGTGCTTCTTCCAGCCCAGCATTTCTCATGATCTAGTCTGCATATAAGTTAAATAAGCAGGGTGATAATATACAGCCTTGACGTACTCCTTTTCCTATTTGGAACTAGTCTGTTGCTCCATGTCCAAATCTAACAGTTGCCTCCCTGACCTGCATATAGGCTTCTCAAGAGGCAGGTCAGGTAGTCTAGTATTCCCATCTCTTTCAGAATTTTCCACAGTTTATTGTGATCCACACAGTCAAAGGCTTTGGCATAGTCAATAAAGCAGAAATAGATGTTTTTCTGGAACTCTCTTGCTTTTCGATGATACAGCGGCTGTTGGCAATTTGATCTCTGGTTCCTCTGCCTTTTCTAAAACCAGGTTGAACATCTGAAGTTCACAGTTCATGTATTAATAAAATTAATAATATAAGTATATTAGACAAATTCTTCCAAAAACCTCAGCTCAGCAAAAATTAGTGACTTGAAAAGCTACACATATAAATTTAATTATTATTTGTAATGAGTTTTCATTAAAGAAAAGTCTATGTCCTGAAGTTTCACTGATTAATTTTACTAAACATTTAAGAAAAATGTTCTTTATGAATTCTTTCAGAAAATGAGAGAAAGTACTTAACTCATTTTATTAAGCCAGCATTATCCTATACCAAAACAAGTAAATAAACAAAAAATTGTGAGAAGAAAGCATAACAGGAATCTACAACCAACATCCTATGTATTATAGATATAAATGCAAATGTTTTTAATAAGATTTTAGCAAATTGAATTCAGCAACATGGTGATAGGATAATGCAGTGTCAAAATCTTACCAGGTTTTATTTTTAGAAATTGAGAAACTAATTCTAAAATGCAATTGGAAAAGCAAAGTGTCTTCTTTGGAGGATTAGTTACTTAGGGGAGAAGGCAATGGCATCCCACTCCAGTACTCTCACCTGGAAAATCCCATGGATGGAGGAGCCTGGTAGGCTGTAGTCCATGGGGTCGCTGAGTCAGACACGCTGAGTCAGTCGCTGAGCAACTTCCCTTTCACTTTTCACTTTCATGCATTGGAGAAGAAATGGCAACCCACTCCAGTGATCTTGCCTGGAGAATCCCAGGAATGGGGAGCCTGGTGGGCTGCCATCTATGGGTTCGCACAGAGTCGGACACGACTGAAGCAACTTAGCAGCAGCAGCAGCAGCAGCAGCAGTTACTTAGGCACTGGACATCCATGTGACTGATTTTAGTTAGTCTGTCTCCTGGTTACTTTTACCTAATCAGTTGTCCCTATTTCATTTTTTGTCAGTTAACCAAGTAATATTCTCTATAGTAATTATTTTCCTTCATTAGAGGATAAAGTCTAAAATCAAATACTTTTTCTCTTTAATTCTCTTTAATTTCCTTAAATTCAATATAGTCTATTCGTCTTGGTCTTGTTTAAGGTTAACTTTTGAAAAATAATAAGCCCATCTTCTTTTTGCATTAAATGTGTCTCATTGTATGTTTGTTAATAATTTCTACTTATTTTCTTCAGGTTTTCTATTCTCAAGCAAAATGCTTCATACATATCATTGTGTCGTTCTCGGGGTAAGACATTCAGAAGCAATAATGTTTATCTGTTCTTTCACTGACATTCATTTTGGTCATCTGGTGAAGGTATCTTTAACTTCTCCATTATTTGACTGTGATTTCTCCTTGTGTCTGGTTGGTTTTTCTTCCTTGATTTTTTTGGGGGGCATAATATGCTTTATTTTTATTTTTTATTATTTATTTATTCTTTTACTTTACAATATAGAATTGAAATCGAAATGAAGGACCAGTACAGCTTAAGCAGGCATGATTTATTAAGCAGGAAGCAGATAATACAGTCTCGAGATGTGAGTGTGGACCAACCCCTGTAGGAGTGGAGAGATTTGTTATGGTTTCCTACTTTATACTATTTCTCCTTTTCCCTTGACAGTTCCTAGGGCTTAAGTGGCTATTTTTCCTGTAAAATAGAACTTGTACCCTGGGTTAATCAGAGAAGGGAATGTAAATAGTATATGTGCCCAAAGCTAATCAGGGAAAGGGACATGTCAGGTGTATTTTCCTGAGGAAGGTTCTCACTCTGGGCCTGCAGTCTCCCTTTTCACTTTTTCCTTTCCTCTGTTTGCCCTCCGTGTGGTTCTTCCAGCCACCACTTCCTGTAACCACCATTTTGTACCCCATATCCTTATTCTAACCTCCTAAATCTTGCAACTGTAAAACAACCTATAGGGAGAAAATAACTTCACCCCTCCATTGCCATGAGATATTTGCCTTTATCAGGACCTGGCTAGTGATCTTGCTCAGTCGTGTCTCACTCTTTGTCACCCAGTGGATTCTAGCCTCCCGGCTCTTTTGTCCATGGGATTTTTCAGGCACGAATATCAGAGTGGGTTCTCATTTCCTCCTTCAAGGGATCTTCCTGACCCAGTGATTGAACCTGTGTCTCTTGCACTGCAGGTGGATACCTTACCCCTGAACAACTGGGGAAGCCTGGATAATATAAGTATGACTTTCAGTTTGTAACTAAATTGAACCCTATAGGATCTTCCCATGACAGAGCCCTCTTCCATCCTCTGCTATAGCTCCATTTTCAAGGACCTAGGTAATATTATCTGATGCACATTTCCTGACTTGTTTTATAGATGCTCAAACTGCCACCAAATGGAAGAAATTAACTATTTGATGACCATGAGCATGTAGACTCCAGACCTACTGGAGTCTTAGGGTAGATAATGTTAACTCCTGGCATCACCGACTTAATGGACATGAGTTTGAGTAAACTCCAGGAGTTGGTGATGGACAGGGAGGCCTGGCGTGCTGCAGGCCATGGGGTCACAAAGCGTCAGACAGGACTGAGGGACTGAACTGAACTAAACTGTGACATTGACCTATTATCTCACCATTTACCAATCAGAGAATTGTGCGCAAGCTGATCACATACCTTGGAACTTCCTTTCCTCACCTGGCTCTTAAAAATGCTTTGCTGAAACCTATCATGGGAATTTCAGTTTTATGAGCACCAGCTGTCCAGGACTCCTTGTATGGCACCCTACAATAGTTTCTGAATTCTCCTTCACCACAACCTGGTGTTGCAGGTTGGCTTTACTGTGCACATGGGCTGGTGAATGGACCCAAGTGTTGGTTTAGTAACAGGCTACCAAAATTTGCATGGATTGAAGAAAAGAGTAAAACATAACAGTAGAATAAGGATGTAGCCCTAGAAGACAAAATGGATTTCTTTTTAGCTCCACACTTAAGAACAGTGTAGCTTTTTATATAAAATATATGTAATAGCTACTTCAAGTGAATAAGATTTTTATAAGGATCAAGTCAATCAAAAATGCAACGCAACTAGCTCATTGATTGATAAAAAGTTCTCATTAACTTTTAGCACCAAAAGGAATATTATTTCTGTTATAATTATTATTAAATTCCTATTGTTCTAAAATATTAAAATAATTTAGATTATCTTTGTGTTTCTCATTTTTTTCCAGACAGTAATTAAAATGTTTAGGTAAATCAAAGCAAGAGACCACAAAGTTCTTTTCTGTAATAAGAAGTTTGGAGATAATATGTAATTTACCAGGCTAGGTAATTTCAAGGAAGAAAAATTACAGAAGATAGAGTAATATTAATGGGTTAAGTTGAATTTTTAAGATCACAGTTCTTTTTTATTCATTGCGTTAAAAACAGTGTTGAATTTTGGTGCTAGATAACACAGTCAGACAATTTCCCCTGGGTATGCTCGCCATGAACTCTTAATCTTCCAATGCAGAGAAACCTTAATTAAAAAGGAGCCTATTAGGAGTGTACAATGTATTTAATGAGTGGGCCACTGACATCTCAATATGAAATGGGGCAATTGCATTTAAATAAAAGGAAGATTGTTATAGGAACTTCTAGAGTTCACTAAAAGTTCTGAAACTATAAAGGTCTTGTCTTTGTTAACAATGGATTTTTGATATACACCAGCTAAATGTGGCTCAGCTGGTAAAGAATCCGCCTGCAATGCAGGAGATCTGGGTTCAGTCCTTGGGTTGGAAAGATACCCACTCCAGTATTCTGGCCTAGAGAATTCCATGGACTGTATAGTCTATGGGGTCACAAAGAGTCGTACACAACTGAGTGACTTTCATTTCACTTCACTTCACTTATTTTAAATGGCCAGTGAGAGGTCTTCTTAGTTCATCATTCAAAGCAATATTTCAAATTAGTAGAATTAAGGCTAGCTCTGTGACATATTATAAGATCCTTTCACTATTTATTCAAATGTCTTTAAACTTTCCCTTTGACGTCCTTCCATTTTAGAGAGGAAAATATCATTACATAAATTTTTGGTACTTTTTCTGGTCTCTCCTATATAATCTGCACACACCTAGCCAGAATTCATTTCTCATAATTGCTCTTGTAGACTACATATGAAAAAATAGCCCTATAGGAGTAGTGAATGCTTTATTATGGGAAATATTACATATATACTTGCATATGATTTTTTATTATCTTCCACTGGCTTTTGAAAACATGTGTGAAGGTTCATGCAGAATCACCAAACACAATACGCCATTTTGAGCACTCAATAAAGATGGATTGAATATGGATATGTTTAGATCTCTTTTTATCCATCTATGTAAAACTGCTATAAATAAAAAGAAAATTCTGCAGAAAGGGAGAAAAATGATAGGTAGACTCTAGATCAAGTTGGTAACTAATTGAAATGAGCAGTTTTATGAGGAATGAAAGAAGGTCAGAAGATTAATTGACTGAGATTCATTGTCATTAAATGTTTTCCTCAGCTTCAATTTAGTCTATCAAGTAAACATGAAGTTGAAACTATATAAATAAATATGACATAAAGTATGTTGAAAATCATTATGCCATAAATATTGTATGAATTTAATGGTTTTTACTTCATCTATAAATTATTAAATATTTCCATTTCCAGAAAAGTTAAAACATGAGAACTGTGTGCTTCCACTCCTCTGACTCAACCATGTTTATATCATAAAAAATGCTGTTGAAGGGTCATAGCTATAAACCTCTTTCAAATTACATCCTTTCCATTATACTGGAATAAATAAATAAATAATTTAACTCAATTTACTGTTTTGTTCATTATATTTACCATAAAGCTGTTCTAGCCCTGAGATACAATTTTTCCATAGTGCCTTTTGTTTCTTTTGCCATATATGTGCTTGTGTGATTCTGAAGAAAAAAATAAAACCATAGGTGTATATGCCTCTTTCTCACCTTGAGTATATTTATTTCATAAACATGGAAAATAAAATATTTTCCTGTAAGGATGTTATACTATTTTAAAATTTATATGACATTTATTTTAGGTGAGATGTAATTTACACATAAATTTGTATATATTTAAAGTATTTTTAATTCTCAGCCTGAATAATATTTTATTTATTTATTTATTTTTAATTAATTAATTTTACAATATTGTATTTAAGTATAGTCATTAGGCTGAACACTGGATTCCCAAAATGCATTCATCTTATAACTTGAAATCTTTGACCAGCCTTTCCCATCATCAGCCATGAGTGTACATGTGTTCCCCATCCTGAACCCCCCCTCCCACATCCCTCCCCCTCCCATCCCTCTGGGTCATCCCTGTGCACCAGCCCCAAACACTCTGTATCATGCATCAAACCTGGACTGGTGATTCATTTCACATCTTGCTTATAATGTATGCCCTAGTGTTTTTCAGAAGGAAATGCTATTGTTAAGTCAGCCTGAATGTTTCATTTATTGTATCGAAATGATCTTCCACTGAGACACTCACCATTCATTTTCTCAGTATCATCAGGGGTAAATAACGTCCCTTTATTTTAGTTAATACAAACAAAATGAGATATTTGTGTTTAAGTCACTGACAGGAGCCAAGGAGCTGGAGTGTCATCTTTGGATTTTCCATAGTGGTACACGGCTATTCAATAAAACAAACCTCTCATGTAAATGTTCATTTATGCTTCTTAAATAAGATTATCAGCTTTAATGAAATCTTTTCATGAATGCCTTAATCTTATCAGTATTATTAATATTTTGTTTGAAAAATAATTACTGATGTGATGAAGTTGAAAAGCAGAACCTCTGGAACTCAGAGCATGTGGTTTCAAGATTCTGGTTCTGCCATATTAGCTTGTGATCTTTGGAAAGTTACTTAGATTTATTTAAAATGGAAATATTGCAGTCATCTTACTAAAATGTTTTGAAAGGTAAAAGAATTTATAAACTTAAAATCCTTGAAGCTTTGATTCTTAATATACAAGCTCTTTTATCATTGTTTTGTCATTGCTTTCAATAGCATATCTGTTAGAAAAATATGTTTAAAAAGTACAAAGATAGCATTACTGGGAAATGAATACTATGTGGATAATGGGTTTTGTTGTATGTTAAAATCATATAGAAGCCGTCAGAAAACATTTCAAAGAAACATTCATATCCAAGCACCTGGAGAGAATACATATGTGTGCTTAGTTGCTCAGTCGTATCTGAATCTTTACATCTCCATGGACTGCAGCCTGCCAGGCTCCTCTGTACACGGGGATTCTCCAAGCAAGAATACTGGAGCGGGTTGGCATGGGATAACAGGGGATCTTCCCAACCCAAGGATCAAAATCAGGTCTTCCGCATTGCAGGTGGATTCTTTACTAAGCCACCTCACATGCTAGTAAAGTAATGCTCAAAATTCTCCAAGCCAGGCTTTAGTAATACGTGAACCATGAACTCCCTGAGGTTCAAGCTGGTTTTAGAAAAGGCAGAGGAACCAGAGATCAAATTGCCAACATCTGCTGGATCATGGAAAAAGCAAGAGAGTTCCAGAAAAACATCTATTTCTGCTTTCTTGACTATGCCAAAGCCTTTGACTGTGTGGATCAAATAAACTGTGGAAAATTCTGAAAGAGATGGGAATACCAGACCACCTAACCAGCCTCTTGAGAAATCTGTATGCAGGTCAGGAAGCAACAGTTAGAACTGGACATGGAACAATGGACTGGTTCCAAATAGGAAAAGGAATATGTCAAGGCTGTATATTGTCACCCTGCTTATTTAACTTCTATGCAGAGTACATCATGAGAAACGCTGGACTGGAAGAACACAAGCTGGAATCAAGATTGCCGAGAGGGATATCAATAACCTCAGATATGCAGATGACACCGCCTTTATGGCAGAAAGTGAAGAGGAACTAAAAAGCTTCTTGCTGAAAGTGAAAGAGGAGAGCAAAAAGTTGGCTTAAAGCTCAACATTCAGAAAACAAAGATCATGGCATGTGGTTCCATCACTTCATGGGAAATAGATGAGGAAACAGTGAAAACAGTGTCAGACTTTATTTTGGGGGGCTCCAAAATCACTGCAGATGGTGACTGCAGCCATGAAATTAAAAGACGCTTACTCCTTGGGAGAAAAGTTATGAGCCAACCTAGATAGCATAATTCAAAAGCAGAGACATTGCTTTGCCGACGAAGGTCCGTCTAGTCAAGGCTATGGCTTTTCCAGTGGTCATGTATGGATGTGAGAGCAGGACTCTGAAGAAGGCTGAGCGCCGAAGAATTGGTGCTTTTGAACTGTGGTGTTGGAGAAGACTCTTGAGAGTCCCTTGGACTGCAAGGAGATCCAACCAGTCCCTTCTGAAGGAGATCAACCCTGGGATTTCTTTGGAAGGAATGATGCTAAAGCTGAAACTCCAGTACTTCGGCCACCTCATGCGAAGAGCTGACTCACTGGAAAAGACTCTGATGTTGGGAGGGATTGGGGGCAGGAGGAGAAGAGGACGACCGAGGATGAGATGGCTGGATGGCACCACTGACTTGACGGTCGTGAGTCTGAGTGAACTCTGGGAGATGGCGATGAATAGGGAGGCCTGGTGTGCTGCAATTCATGGGGTCACAAGGAGTCGGACAGGACTGAGTGACTGAACTGAACTGAATTGTAGCTTCCTGCAATCTTTCAAGTTCCTTGGAAAACTTTTGACCAGCGGACTTCGATAATATAATCATGACCTGCATTCAGTTGGTCTTGCAAGGTCAGAGAGTAGTTTGGTTACCAGCATGTACAGTTGAATGCTACTTAATGCTAAGCGTAAAATACTATTCCAGACCTTTATTTCTCTATAGATCTATAAACGCTCTTCCACTAACTTTTCTTCGTGAGTAGTTAAAAATATATAAATTCCATTCCTTGCTAATTTCTTGATAATCTTACACCATTGCCTTTGAATAATATAAGTACACTATTGCCCCTAATTCTTAAAGACTTAACCTTAAAGACTGTACTTGGTTTTGAATCTTGGAGTGTAATTGGAGCAGCCTGCAGGCTGCTTTGACTTTAAGAAGTTTTACCATTTATCTTCTAAATATGTTTTGCTATATGTTGTTCATATAATCAGCAATGTGTGAAATTTAGGTATCTGACTCTACTCCCTTAGGGAACTCCTTTAATTTGGTGTTTGTCCTCATTCTTAAATTCAGCCATCATAGAAACCCATGCTTTGATTATTATGGCAAACCATAATAATCGAATCGAATTACCTGTAGTGGCTTCCATTCACTTTTTCATTCAATTCATGATTGATATGTTCCAGATGCTAATACTCGGCCAATAGCAATATCAACTCATGTAAAATGCTTCTTTTCTTCCCCCCACCCAATGTTTTTCCTACTTATCACCTCTTTTTTTTTTTTTTTAATGTGCCATGAATCTTAAACTTCTGATTTATTTTTACATGTTATTATATTTATTATTTTATTTTAGTTTAAGATAGGAGAGACATTTTAAAATTTTAAAAATTGTGGAGTCATGGTATATTTTAAAATTGTGGAATCATGGGACATTTTAAAATTGTGGAATCATGGTATATATTCTAGAATCTGCTAATTACTAGTAATAGGTATTTTATCCAATGATTTGAGTTATTTGACTCAAGCTGTCTTTATTTTCAAAGTGAATTTTGAGGTATATAAAAATAAACTTAAAAAAATGTACTATAACATTCTCTATAATCCTTTTGAACTTATTAAACGCTTCTACTTATGTGGGTCTTCTCCTGATAGCATGACCCAAACAGACTTTCATTCCTGAGTTGTCTGAGCCATTAGCAATCTTGCCTAAATGGGATGAATGTCCTATATTCCAGACTCTTCTTTACTTACACTGTGCCTCCACTGAAGCTGGATTTACTCCTGGTAGTCACTCCAGCCAGTAGTATAACACTCATCTTTGTTCCTTTAGAAGTATGAGGAGTCCAAGTGGCCAGGCTGCTGTCTTATCTTCAAGTTCAGTTTAATAATTGTTGTATCTACTAGTGAAAGCAAAAGTTTTGTTAGTGAATCAAGAGTAACAGGTGGTGGCACTTACACAGGTGAAGGAATAGTCGTATCCTGTGCATCTATTTCACTTTTAGGGAAGCCATGCTCAACCTGCTGGTGTCATGGGTCTCTGGGTTAGGCTATTCTGATCACTGCTGTGGCTCCAGTGTTCATTTTGGTAGCCACACCCACCTTCTCTTTGGCAATTAAGTGACATTACCTGAGTCTTGCAACCCTGGGTTTCCACTACTCCCACTGCACTTAGCGATTCAATTTGATGAAAAATGCTAATATTCCAATTTTCCCTAAACTTTGAGATGCCTTTCTCTACAGTGTGCAAGGCATGTGAGCATGTCAACTTCTTTTAGTTATAGCCTATCTTTGGATCCATGTTTCTGCCAACCAATTAAACATCTGAACTCTATGCTTAATGGTGAGGTGAGGTGAGGTGGAGTCGCTCAGTCGTGTCCGACTCTTTGCGACCCCATGGACTGTAACCTACTAGGCTTCTCTGTCCATGGGATTCTCCAGGCAAGAATACTGGAGTGGATTGCCATTTCCTTCTCCAGGGGATCTTCCCGATCCAGGTTTTGAACCTAGGTCTCCAGCATCAAAGGCAGATGCTTTAACCTCTGAGCCACCAGGGAATTCTCTATGCTTAATGGGCTCATCCAATAATCTTGGACTGATTCAACTGTATATTCTCACTACCATGATACCACATCATTAACATCCATTACCACATGTATTCCTCTTATGTCTCTACAAGAAAAAAAAAAAAAGTTAGAAAAACCATGCACTTTTGTGCAATACACAGCAAAAACTTCATAAGTTATACTTTGTACCTCACTTTTGGAGCCTGCCAGAACTTGAGTCTTTATATGTCAAAAGGCAAAGAGGGTTGGTAGAGTTAGGCCCTGAAGATAATTAGCAAGGCTCTAAAAGGAAAATACTTCAGGGCAAGCCATTACAAATGCTGTAGGCAAAGGTAGGCTTAACCTCTTCAATTAAGAAGACTATGTCTACTGGCTAAGAAGACCAATCAGAATTTAAACATTCAATGTCCCCAGCTTCACTGGAACGTGACCGTATGCACCCACTTCAAATTTCAGGTTCACATCTTTCCAACGACCTAACTTTGATAGAACACATTCTGTAAAATTGAGAATTAATTTGTGCAGTAATTCAGTCACTCACAAGATGAAACTCAAGCTTGTTTTTCTTTGTTACAGAAGTCACCCTGATCTCATTAATAACAAGAGAAAATACTTTATTTCAGGGAGTAATAGAAGCTTTTAATGATTTATGCCTGATTTGAGTTAAGAATCTAATCTCTGAGTTCATCATTTTCTTTCCCTCAATTCTATAGCACAGTTAGGAATAATCAGCCAATCTTGTGATTACTCCTCAATCTGACTAAAATGTTCTAAGGTGATAAATACATGGTCACCCAGACCCTCACTTCTTACTGATATTTGGTTAAGTATATCTGCAGGGCAATATTTTGTATATCTTGATTGCCACATCGTGGCGTGGGCTACTAGTGACCTCTTCAACACTGGCAATAAAATCTTGAGTATCTTTGAATCCAATCTCTAAGAAGAGAGAATAATTTCTGGAAAACCAGAGCCTGTTGGGAGCCAGTGTGAGGAACTCTGCCCATGGCAAAGGTCATGAGGAAAAAGAAGCTTGGCATATGCAAAGGCATGATCAAGCCTCAGGAGATCCCCTGTTCCTGAGCATCTACCCCAAAACCAGAGTACTTTACAGGGAGCTCTCTCCCATAACTATTTCTCTTGGAGAAGGAGTTAACTTGCAGCCCCAGTTAATAAAAATTCCTTGGCGTGATAAGAGTGTTTCAACTTACTAACTCTGAAGGTTCTGTAGCCTGCCTGATCAGGTTGTCCAGCCACATGTGATTGTTTACTGCCTCCCAACTGTGAGAGGCATGGGATGCTTTAAAACTTTCTAAATACAGACTCTTTTGAGAAGTTAGAAGATTATTAGTAGGTTGATTAGGAATTATATTGGTGAAGGGTTTTTCATTTGTCATGCCAATAATTACTGCTAATTCCCTGCCTTAGGTGTGACAAGGGTGACTCAGGTCAAACCTCTCTGCTGACAGACTAGCTTGTGTGACAACCTCTCAACCATAAACAGCACAGAGAGTTTGGAGTATTAGCATAGGGCTTTTCTCATTTGATTGCCTCCAGGCCTTCATATCCTTAGGCACCTGAGAATATATTAATCAATGTATTTGGAATATAGAAAATGAAATATAGTAGTTTTTGATGTTAGCAATATTAGGCTTTTGAGTTAATGAATTTTCTCTTTTGTTATAGACTACTGTACTCTGTTATAAATCACTGTGTCCTTGCTACGCAAAACTGTAACCTTATCACTATCTTAAGGCTAAATAGATTATAAAGGGAACATTGGTGAAGAATTTTCATTTGTTGGACTGATGTTTGCTGCTAAGTCTTCATATTCCCCTACCCTTATAATAAATATAACTAGCATATAGGAGAAATAAGTATTAACCTTTAAGACTAATCATGTTAAACCTTAGGTTAAGTAAATTCCTTTCTTGATTGTAACTCACTGCACCCTCACCCTACAGGAATGCAACTTTATTTGGAGGGTGGTGCCTTGGAAAAATAAGCTTTCTGGTTAACTGACCAGTATCAGAAAGGGCCATAAAATGTCAGCGGACCTCATGGTCAGAAGATGATGTAAAACTCATGAGACCTTTGTATAATTTTATATGAAACACCTGATTGTGACAAGGATCAGGTCTGCTGACCCCCGCGTGACTCTGTATTCATCCCTATGTGCAACAAAAGGTATATAAACAAGCCTGAAAAATAAAGAAATCAGATCAGTTCAGTTCCGGAAAGACTGATTCCCTCATGTCGTTCTTCTCTGCTCCTCCAATTTTCGGGCTGAATTCCCATCTGGAGCGTGGGTGCCCGCCATTCAGATGGTGCAAATTCCTTGTCTGGAATTTTATTGGTACCCCACGTAAGCCAAGTTATTCAGCCCCTTTCTCTCTATCTTACTATTTTCTGGCCAAATTGCCATCTGGTGCATAGGACCCACCAAGCCTACTAATTCTGCCTGGGCTTCTAAGATCGGACGGGGGGGGGGGGGGGCTCAGTGCTTCCTCTCCTTCGGGAGAACAGGAAGATGCCTGCGGCCTTCGTAGGTGGTGATTGGTACCCTGTGTTAACCAAGTTATTTGGCCTCTTTTACTCTGCTAAAATCTTAGTCCTCGCTATCTGTAATTAAATAAGTTTTCCCTAGGCCGCCTACTCCGTCCCCACCTTCGAATCACCCTGGATCCACTGGGGCTGGACCCCGGCAAGAGCCCAAATTAGGAAACCCATATTTAAAATTCTGTTTCTTCTACAGATTAAGAAAAAAAAAAAATTCTTCTTATGAGAACTTGGTTTCATTTTTGACTTTTAAGTTGATTACATCAGGTCCATACAAATTATATAGGATAATATTCTCAAATACTCTTTATGAACTTTATTCGAATCTACAACATACCATCATAACAATACCTAAATTAGGGCTTTACTGGATACCTGGAGACTAGATCCTAGGAAAATTGACTAATCAAAAGATGATAACAATTATCAGAAGCCCCATGGAGTGTTATGAGAATAAAATGTCCTAGCATAAAATAAAGCATTTCTCATCATCTGGCATGTATTAAGTGCTACCAAAAGTGTTAACTATTGTTTAAGCCATTCTGGGTTGGATTTCTACTTCTTGAAGCAAAATGTTCCTTAACACTTTTTCATAATTAGTTAGGAAGTAAGGAGTCTCTTACCTGCTGGCAAAAAGATGTGCAGGAGCTTGTATTCAGCCATTCATCCTTGTGTTGGTCATTCCTGCAACTCTGAGCATTATGATGGGTTATCCCTGTCAAAACTACAGAACAAGCTACTGATTATCTCTTGTGTTCAGGGAGAAAAGAATGTTTCCAGAAAAAGATGAGGAACAATAAATCAAATGCTTATACTAGCCATAATCTTCTATTTTCTAACATGTATGCATGTGCATGCACACACACTCACACACATACACATACACATACCTTATAATGCACAGAATTCTAAACTTTTCCCTATGTGATACTATCATTCCACATGCAACACAGAACACATTCACAGAAGAATAAATTTCTAAGCCAGGTCCATCGCTTTTCATTCCCATCCAAGGCCAGGGCACCCACACGATCTGCAATCTTTTCGTTTAGGCTTAGATATGTAATCATGAAATTTCTGAACTATGCGAT
This sequence comes from Nanger dama, assembly GCA_917880005.1. Classification (NCBI taxonomy): domain Eukaryota; kingdom Metazoa; phylum Chordata; class Mammalia; order Artiodactyla; family Bovidae; genus Nanger; species Nanger dama. The sequence continues at coordinate 15,632,617 of CAKJTW010000027.1, read as the reverse complement.
AGACTACCTTTGTATGTAGCCAGCGGGCTTCCTTGGTGGCTCAGATGGCAAAGAATCTGCCTGTAATGTAGGAGACTTGGGTTCAATCCCTGGGTGGGGAAGATCTCCTGGAGAAGGGCACAGCAACCCACTCCAGTATTCTTGCCTGGAGAATCCCCATGGACAGAGGAGCCTGGTGGGCTGGAGTCTATGAGGTCACAAAGAGTTGGTCACAACAGAGTGACTAAGCACAACCTTGTATGTAGCCAGTGTTTAATTATGTATGGAAACCTGGGTAACTCTCAAACAACAATCAATCAGAAAATAAGTGAAAATAGCACATAATAGTCACCACTTGAAACTTTCATCTTCCAACACGAGGAGTATAAAAGGAACTAAAGCACTTCTTTAGAGAGAATGGAATTATTAAATGAATTATTATTCCAAACTGCCCCAGATTCTATCACCTGAAAATATTCCCTTTCTTCCTTGTCTTCTGCCTGACAAAGATGATCTTTGGGGTGAAGGGGCATCATAGTAAAGCAACAGGCTTTGAATGTATTCCTCTCCTGGCTAAGCACCCCTGAAGCAGAGGTATACCCACATTGAAAAAAAGATAGGAGATAATCCATTTTAATTCCTTTGGAAACATTTGCTTTCTGGTAAGTAGACTGATGGCATTTGTTACTTTTTCTTTCTTTCTTCTTTATTTTTGGTGATAACACTTAAGATTAAATCTTCAGCATATTTCAAGCAGACAATACAGAATTATCAACTACAGTCGCCATGCCATACCATAGATCTTCAGTGCTAGGGGCTGATCATTTTAGAATGCTGTATTTATTATCCCTTTGCTTTTTCTTATACACTTAAAACTTGTATAAGTTTTGTAAAAATACTATTTGGTTTCACTTTCTTTGGGCAGATACAACGGCACACGAGTGCGTTGAGAGGAGCTACCCCACAACTGAGGTCAGGGGCTGCAGCCGAGAGTGCCAGGCTGTGACAGCGCAGGAGGCACCTGAGAGAAGCTACCCCATGTCCGAGGACAGGGGCAGTGGCTGGGAGGAGCTACCATATGCCCAGGGAGTGGTGGCTGCGTGGGCACAGGAGGGCCCAGAGGATCTACTCCACATTCAAGGTCAGGAGGGGCAGCGGTGAGGAGATAGCCCTTGTCAAAGGTAAGGAGCAGCGGCTGCGCTTTGCTAGAGCAGCCATGAAGAGATACCCCACGTCCAAGGTAAGAGAAACCCAAGTAACATGGTAGGTGTTGCAAGAGGGCATCAGAGAGAGGGTAGACACACCAAAACCATAATCACAAAAAACTGGTCAATCTAATCACACTAGGACCACAGCCTTGTCTAACTCCAGTGAAACTAAGCCATGCCCTGTGGGGCCACCCAGGATGGGAGGGTCATGGTGGGGAGATCTGACAGAATGTGGTCCACTGGAGGACGGAACAGCAAACCACTTCAGTATTCTTGCCTTGAGAACCCCATGAATAGTATGAAAAGGCAAAAATGATAAGATATTGAAAGAGGAACTCCCCAGGACAGAAGGTATCCAATATGCTACTGGAGATCAGTGGAGAAATAACTCCAGAAAGAATGAAGGGATGGAGCCAAAGCAAAAGCAATACCTAGTTGTGGATATGACTGGTGGTAGAAGCAAGGTCTGATGCTGTAAAGTCAATATTGCATAGGACCCTGGAATGTTAGGTCCATGAATCAAGGCAAATTGGAAGTGATTGAACAGAAGATGGCAAGAGTGAACATCGACATTGTAGGAATCAGTGAACTGAAATGGACTGGAATGGGTGAATTTAACTCAGATGTCTACTACTGCGGGAAAGAATCCCTTAGAAGAAATGGAGTAGCCATCATGGTCAACAAAAGAGTCCGAAATGCAGTACTTAGATGCAATCTCAAAAGTGACAGAATGATCTCTGTTTCCAAGGCAAACCATTCAGTATCACAGTAATCCAAGTCTATGCCCCAACCAGTAATGCTGAAGAAGCTGAAGTTGGACTGTTCTATGAAGATCTACAAGACCTTTTAAAATTAACACCCAAAAAGATGTCCTTTTCATTCTAGGGACTGGAATGCAAAAGTAGGAAAGTCAAGAAATACCTGGAGTAACAGGCAAATTTGCCCTTGGAACACAGAATGAAGTAGGGCAAAGGTGAATAGAGTTTTTCCAAGAGAACGCACTGGTCATAGCAAACACCCTTTTCCAACAACACAAGAGAAGACTCTACACATGGACATCACCAGATGGTCAATGCTGAAATCTGATTAATTATATTCTTTGCAGCTAAAGAAGAAGCACTATGCAGTCAGCAAAAACAAGACTGGGAGCTGACTGTGGCTCAGATCATGAACTCCTTATTGCAAAATTCAGACTTAAGTTTAAGAAAGTAGGGAAAACCACTAGACCATTCAGGTATGACCTAAATCAAATCTTTATGATTATACAGTGTGAGAAAATATTTAAGGACTAGATCTGATACTTAGAATGTATGATGAACTATGGACTGAGGTTCGTGACATTGTACAGGAGATAGGAATCAAGATTATCCCCATGGAAAAGAAATTCAAAAAAGCAAAATGGCTGTCTGAGGAGGCTGTACAAATAGCTGTGAAAAGAAGACAATCAAAAAGCAAAGGAGAAAAAAAAGATATAAGCATCTAAATGCAGAGTTCCAAAAACAGAAAGGAGAGATAAGAAAGCCTTCCTCAGTGATCAATGCAAAGACATAGAGGAAAACAACAGAATGGGAAAAAGTAGAGATCTCTTCAAGAAAATTAGAGACACCAAGGGGATATTTCATGCAAAGATAGGCTCAATAAAGGACACAATTGGTATGGACCTAACAGAAGCAGAAGATATTAAGAAGAGGTGGCAAGAATACACAGAAGAACTGTACAAAAAGATCTTCATGACCCAGATAATCATGATGATGTGATCACTCACCTAGAGCCAGACATCCTGGAATGTGAAGTCAAGTGGGCCTTAGGAAGCATCAGTATGAACAAAGCTATGGAGGGGATGGAATTCCAGTTGAGCTGTTTCAAATCCTGAAAGATGATGCTGTGAAAGTGATGCACTCAGTATACCAGCAAATTTGGAAAACTCAGCAGTGGCCACAGAACTGGAAAAGGTCAGTTTTCATTCCAATCCCAAAGAAAGGCAATACCAAAGAATGCTGAAACTACCACACAATTGCACTCATCTCACACGCTAATAAAGTAATACTCAAAATTCTCCAAGCCAGACTTCAGCAGTATGTGAACTGTGAACTTCCAGATGTTCAAATTGGTTTTAGAAAAGGCAGAGGAACCAGAGATCAAATTGCCAACATCTGCTGGATCAAAAAAACAAGAGAGTTCCAGAAAACATCTATTTCTGAACTGAACTGAATTGATTCTGTGTGTATCTTATTAAATTTGGATCATTTTAAATATTATTATTATTATTTTAAATATTATTATTAAAATAAATTTCATTTGACTAGGCCAGGTCTGGCATGTGGGGTCCAGTTCCCTGACTAGGGATTGAACTTGGGACCCTGCAGTGGGAGTGCAGAGTCTTAGCCACCAGACCACCAGGGAAGTTCCTAAGATTAATGACATTTATAGTAAGAGTTTCATCATCTATGAAATGCTGCCTGCAGAATGTCCTTTATTCACTATTGGTTATGATAAACTACAGAGGTTCCCTGATTGTTCTAGTGGTTAAAGAATCCACCTGCCAATGCAGGAGACACAAGAGATGAGGATTTGATCCCTAGGTCAGGAAGATCCTTTGGAGAAGGGAATGGCAACCGACTCTAGTATTCTTGTCTTGAAAATCCCATGGACAGAAGAGCCTGTTAGGCTGTAGTCCATGTGGTTGCAAAAAGTCAGACATGACTGAACACCATTACGCATGGTAAACTATGCTAGAATTTATTGCTTTCTGGTACATGGCTTCAGAAAACTATCACACAAGCTAGGTGATCCCCTTGGTATAAAATGAATTTTTTGCAACATAAATGTTCCTCACTAAATGGGGCAATACTCCATACATCTTTGTAGAATTTAAATGTATGATCACGGCCAAAGAATTTTTGTCCAACATGAATAGGAGGGACCTGGGAGTCATGTGCAATGCCCCAGACCTCCTACTTCTCGACTGATTGTTCCTATTGCTTATATAACTCAAATTATTATAAGATTAATAATAATCTTATAATTAATTAATAACCTTATAATTATTTAATAATCTTAATTATATTAATAACATACAATAACTATATAATATGTATTATATAATTGTATAAAATAATATTAATTATAATTAATAATAATCTTGTAATTAATAATTAATCTTTCCCAGGGGTGAGATTATTAATCAATAGAAGTCCAGCTAAAAGCATACCTACATTAGTTCAGAGAAGACTGCCCTGTTAGACTGACAAGTTTTGGCCTCAACTCTATGATTGAGTAGGTGGAGGGTCTGAGAATTTCTTCAGCTGTTGAATAATCTCAAGATATTTCTTCAGAAGTCCAAAACCTTAAAATATTAATTGACTGAATGTAAGCTGGATCATGGAGAAAGCCAGAGAGTTCCAGAAAAAAATCTATTTCTGCTTTATTGACTATGCCAAAGCCTCTGACTGTGTGCATCACAATAAACTGGAAAACTCTGAAAGAGATGGGAATACCAGACCACCTGACTTGCCTCTTGAGATATCTGTATGCAGATCAGGAAGCAACAGTTTGAACTGGACATGGAACAACAGACTGGTTCCAAATAGGAAAAGGAGTATGTCAAGGCTGTATATTGTCACCCTGCTTATTTAATTTATATGCAGAGTAAATCATGAGAAACGCTGGACTGGAAGAACACAAGCTGTAATCAAGATTGCCAGGAGAAATATCAATAACCTCAGATATGCAGATGGCACAACCCTTATGGCAGAAAGTGAAGAGGAACTAAAAGCCTCTTGATGAAAGTGAAAGAGCAGAGTGAAAAAGTTGGCTTAAAGCTTAACATTCAGAAAACAAAGATCGTGGTATCCGGTCCCATCACTTCATGGGAAATTGAAATAGTGTCAGACTTTATTTTTGGGGGCTCCAAAATCACTGCAGATGGTGACTGCAGCCATGAAATTAAAAGACACTTGCTCCTTAGAAGGAAAGTTATGACCAACCTAGATAACATATTAAAAAGCAGAGACATTACTTTGCCAACAAAGGTCTGTCTTGTCAAGGCTATGGTTTTTCCAGTAGAAATGTATGGATGTGAAGTTGGACTGTGAAGAAGGCTGAGCGCCAAAGAATTGGTGTTTTTGAACTGTAGTGTTGGAGAAGACTCTTGAGAGTCCATTGGACTACATGGAGTTCCAACCAGTCCATTTTGAAGGAGATCAGTCCTGGGATTTCTTTGGAATGAATGATGCTAAAGCTGAAACGCCAGTACTTTGGCCACCTCATGCGAAGAGTTGACTCACTGGAAAAGACTCTGATGCTGGGAGGGATTGGGGGCAGGAGGAGAAGGGGACGACCGAGGATGAGATGGCTGGATGGCATCACGGACTCGATGAATGTGAGTCTGAGTGAACTCCGGAAGTTGGTGATGAACAGGGAGGCCTGGCATGCTGCGATTCATAGGGTCAAAAGAGTAGGACACGACTGAGCGACTGAACTGAACTGAACTGAAGCTTCAACCACTAACAGTGCCAGAAAATCTCTAAAGTCATCAACTTCAAATCAAAACCTATCCAGTGTTTGTAGATGCTAGTAGTGTCACTAGTTAGCTGGCCAGAGGATTTGGCTATTCCTCCTTGACTCAGTGTATTACAGAGAGTAATGGCCTGCCTCAACAATGCTTCAGATCTGTCTTACAGTGTCTTTTTCTCTAGACAGGCTATATTTTATTTCAACTTTTTTTCTAGCTTGTAGCATTTTTTACTCAAAAGAGAAAGACATGAGCAATTCTCTTAAATTTCCTATATCTTTTTCCCCCAAGTGAGCTAAAGAGACTCAGCTTAGACAGTGTCCAAGTACCGGCATCTCATAGATGTATTTAAATAGCTGATTACTGCCTATGGACTTGGATAGTTACCATCTGTGTTTGTTTGCCAGGACTGTCATAACAAAATACCACAAACTGTGGCTGAAATGGTGAAAATGGAATACTCACAGTTCTGGAGGCTAGAAAGCTGAGGTCAAGGTGTCAGTAGGATTTATTCCTTTTGAGGATCTGTGAAGAAGAATCTATCTCAGGCCTCTTTCTTTGGCTTGTAGATGACCATCTTCTCCCTGTGTCTCTGTACGTTGTCTTTCCTTTATCAGTGTGTGTAGTCAAATTTTCCCTTCTTATAAGAACACCAGTCATGTTGGATTAGGGGTCCACCCTAATGACCTCGCTTTAAGTTAAATAGTTTATGACATCATCAATAATGTTATTTCCAAATAAACTCACACTCTGAATTTCGAGGGATTAGAACATCAGCATATGATTTTGGGGAGATGCAATTCACCCCATAACACCACCTTGGTTACGTGAAAAGGACTGTATCCTAGCCTCTTGATATAGCCGATTTCCCATTTTGTGGTCTTCTTTTAGGAACATTCCATCCATCTTCCTGAAAGCATTAATCAAGATTCCAATGGAGAGAAACCTTCATGTGAATATAAAAATGCTGGCATTTGTATTCAGTTTTGTTATTGAATTACAAAGGGGATGGAACTGGCTTTGAGGATCATAAAGCACTTGAAAATTATTGAGACTTCCCAAGAGATCCAGGTTCAGTCCCGGGTTGGGAAACTCTCCTGGAGAAAGAAATGGCACCCCACTCCAATACTCTCACCTGGAAAATCCCATGGACAGAGAAGCCTGGTAGGCTGCAGTGCATGGGGTCACAAAGAGTCGGACATGACTGAGTGACTTCACTCGCTCACTCTTTTATATGTTCTCCCTGACTGTTGGCATGATTATCTCAAGCCAGCTGCTCAGGAGAGATTGAATCCACAACAACAGAGTTCTAGGCTCAGGTCCATGGAGCCTCAGGCATCCAAAAACTGAAAGCCGGCATTTCACAGTCAGCTCCTGCAAGAACAAACCAGAGGAAGACTCTCTGTAGTTTCAGCTTTATGGATACCTTCACGTCTGTATCAATCATGGTGACTAAAAATGGGTGAGTTTTATCATGGCTTACCTGCTCACAACTAATGCCTTAGGATTCGGGTAAAATGATTTGAAAGAAAAACATAAACAGTAAACAAACTTTTTGCTGCTAGCTTATCTGGCACTTCAATCATCTTAGAAAATGGTGCTTAATATCCTAAGTACTTTCCTCAATGCAAAAAATGCAAAACAGAAGATTCTCTTTTTTTTTCCTTTCCGTTTACCAATCATTTTGTCTATTACTATGCTCTTTATCTCCTTCTTCTGTGCTTTAGTTTGTGTCTTATCTTTTACATTTCAGAATATTTTCCTAGATATTTGTTCTCTCTCTGTGTATGTGCATGTATGTGTAATATGTGTACATACGTGTTTGAGTATTTTTTTTCTTTAATTTTGATAAAAGCACAAAACTGTGGTTGAATTATTCTGCTCTCTCCCTCATTGCTCAACTGGTCATGGATAGGGAAAAAAAATCACACTGTGGGATGTCTGCTGTGAACTCATGTGGAACAATTCAGTCATTCAACATTCATTAGGAACTTTTATTAAATATTGATACCTTTGAAAATTGGAATCAGATGGGAAGTGGTATGGATTTCCAAGATGGCAGTAGTGGTAAAGAACCCACATGACAATACAGGATACATAAGAGAGGTGGGATTGATCTCTGGGTCAGGAAGATCCCCTGGAGGAGGGCATGGTAACCCGTTCTGGTATTCTTAACTGGCGAATTCTATGAAAAAAGCTACAGTCCGTAGGGTCACAAAGAGTTGGGCATGACGGAAGTGCCTGAGCATGCAGCATGGGAGTGGGCATACAGGCATTTCCCCATGATTTCACTAGTAGATTATTTTTCCCATGGTCTTTTTAGACCAAATTCTTCAGAATATGATGTATTGGAAAGCAGATAAAAATAATTCAAAAACGCATTTATTTCTAGGCTCAGGAAATTTTACTCTTTTTAAAATAAAAATGCTATCAATTATCTTACATGAAAGGCAATTCCAATTCAGTCATAGTAGTATACTGGCTAAAAATTAAGCTGGATCAGCAGATGGTGAACACAGAAACCAATGGATCTCTATATTGGGAAAAAATGAAGTCACTCAGTCATATCCAACTCTTTGTGATCCATGGTCTGTAGTTGGCCAGGCTCCTCCATCTGTGGGATTTTTCAGGCAAGAATACTGGAGTGGGTTGCCATTTCCTTCTCTGGGGAATCTTCCTGACCCAGGGATTGAACCCAGGTCTCCCGCATTACAGGCAGACTCTTTACTGTCTGAGCCACCAGGGAATACCTTTTTTTTTTTTTTTTTAATTGGGAATGCAAGTTCAAAGATAGCTGTGGTTGATTTTGCGAAATGGTTTTCCTTCTTTCATGCAAAGAGTTTCTACCAGCTCACTTATTTTTAATAACACTTATTTCTCTAAATTTTCTTTAACACCTCTCATACTAGTTAGCAAACTGTGTGATGGAAAAATTGATAATGATATTTGAAGTGTTTTAAGAGACCAAGTCTGGAGCATGCTTTGCTGCTTTGAGTTGCTTCAAACCACCTTTACTGCATTGTCGATTAGAGTCTACTTATGCACACATATAAAACTTTATACTGGAGTGTGTTTAAAATAAATTAATTCATAGACAATATAACACTAGGTTAGATGGATGGATTATGCAACATGTAGTTTCAGTCCAAGGTCAAGTCATCCTAGATGTAATTTTGAGGAATTAGAAAATTCAATCTGCATGACACTTTTTTTTTTTCTGGGTTAATTAACAACAGCTCAGCTAGAAACTAGATGTCTGTATTTGCTTTTAATTTTCATACCACCTTCCTCTTCAGATACCAGTATGGCTAGACTTGACATCTTTTTATTCAACAACCCATTGGGTTAAGAAAGCCAGATACTGTATCAGGAAAATCTGCACAGAAAGTTCCACTGTCCTACAAAGGTTTTGTTCAGAGTGGCTGTACTTGTTTTCTTTCTTTCTTCTCTCTCTTTTTCTTTTTTTTTCTTTAGAAATAACGTCATGCATGTTTAGAGAGGTTAAGACATTCTGAGTTTATTAAATATCTTCATAGTAATTACTGAGCTTTTTTTTTTTTCTTTATTCCTGGAAACCATGGAGCTGAGTAATTTCTTCCAGATTCTCCTATATCTCACACCCACAAATTCATTGTCACAGCACTAAGAACTGTTAACACTGATCCTCTGTTCTTTACCAGACTCTCTTAATGTATTAAGTCTATAATCACCCATCTCTGTTTAAGACCTTGGGTAGTACTCTCCTAGTTATTGCAACATAGTGGGGTTTTGTTTGTTCTGTCAAACATATTATTTTGATAATTCCTATTCCTATCAAGACTACAAATTGGGAGTGTCCATTTGCCTTCACTAATCACGTTTCTCAAAACTCTTCTTAAATAATCATTTGCTTGTTGTTTCTGACTTTATTTCCACCTAGTATGTCATCTTTTACTATTCCACTTGTCTTAAAGGTCAGTTTGTTTAAATAAACATTCTTACTCTAATAGATAGGAGAAAATGTGCAGACATTGGGTGGGCTTTCTACCATGAAAATGGTCAAAGTGTTAGCTGCTCAGTTGTGTCTGACTCTTTGTGATGCCATGGACTATAGCCTACCAGGCTCCTCTGTCCATGGAATTTTCCAGGCAAGAATACTGGAGTGGGGAGCCATTCCCTTCTCCAGAGGATCTTCCTGATCCAGAAATTGAACTGAGTCTCCTGCATTGCAGGTAGATTCTTTACTGTTAGAGTCATCAGGGAAGCCCAGGTTTTCTATCATCAATTTCAACAATTAGATATTTTCTTGTTTCTGGATTATTACAGGTTTCTTTAAAACCATTATCATTATACCTTAAAATTAATATATGCTAAAATATGAGTCAAACTTAAATAGGTATTAATAAAATGATAAAACATATTATAAATGTCACTATGTTATAAACCCAAATTAAGCCCTTTAGCCAAGATATTTAACACCTTTTCTTTTCCCTCTCTTAGTAGACCACTGAAAAATAAAAATATTCAAATATTCTATAAAGAAATTAATTTACAAAACATTTAAAAGGAAGAAAAATATTATGGAGAAACCACCTAGCATTTCAGATATATTAACAGAGTAAAATGTGTTAAACCTCAGACTACTAGTTTATATATAGACAAGAACTCCAACTATGCACTACCTAAGAGATGGACATCTCAAATAAAAAAGACTCAAAGAAAGAAGAGTTAAAAATCAAACTTTCCTCACGCATGCTTGAACAAAATTCAAATAAGGGCATTACAATATTAATATAATCCAAACTATAATTCAGGATAAAATCATTTACCAAAATAAAAGAGGCAATTGTTAATACTGAGTTTGTAAATAGCAAAATGATAAGGCATATGTGAAACCATATTCAGGGACTTGTCCTTCCTCTCTTCTAGCTGCTATTTGACATATATGTGTGTGTATATGTGTGTGTACACACCAATATGTGTGTATAATTATCTCCCATTCTTATTTAATCTCTATAATGTCTTATTTCTTAAACAAATACAGTTTGATATGCTAACAGATGCTGATTTTAGCTGTTCCCAATTAGCATATTAGCAATTCAGTGGAGGTTTTTAGTAGCTCAAACCAGGGGAGAATAAAAAGAATGAACATTCTGAGCATCAGTTTGAAACTCCATGAATTCAGAGAATGTACCTGAAATGGAACTGTTTGCACATATTAAATGACATAGGTCAATTAATTTCTTTTGGTTTTCCAAACAAATTTAGACGATCATACAGATGTACCTGTGGCATGTAATTAATGTAAAAAGGAAATTGTGGAAGCAAAAGGAGAAAAATGATACATCGATGCTAGTCTAGTAGAATGGTTGGCATTTCTACATTGCAAACTTTGGCAAGATTAAACTGCACTCCAGTGTATTTTTAGAAGAATGAGGCTGACAGAGTTTACAATGAGAGGTGATGGAACTGGATGAATTCAACCTGCTATGTTCCAAGGTACACTGTTCAGCAACCCCAGGGGGCCACTTAAAGTCTATAATCTTTCTTACTGTAGTGAGGATTTGAGAAATAATTGTTGGCATGTGGGGATTTCTTTATTGTTTTTTGCTGAGCTAAGTGGATTAAATCAAGGTTACCTCAAGTTTTTTTCTATCTTAAGCAACAAAAATATTCAGTATCTCTAGAATAGCAAAGAACCCTAAAGACAAAAATACCAATAGTTCCATATTTTATTGTTCAGCTGAACTTATGTTTATGTGTTACACTCATTTCAAAAGTCTATTCAAGGGAATATGACCAAGTATATTATGCCACTTAAAGGGCAATTAAAGCTTAAGTCAGATATTGAATTAATATGTCACATCTAATATGTCAAATATAATGTTTAGAAAATATAGATTGCATTTATTTGATATGTCAGTATATTTATGTCAAAATCAATATAATATATTTATATCAGACCTGATTGCTGATCACCAAATTATAAGTATGTATTTTCAAAATACATTTGAAGCAAATGTTTTCGGGTATTTCTGCTTCTCCCAGTTTTTAAAACTGTCATGTTGCCTATCACATTCAGGTAGTAAATCATTTTTCTGATTAACAAAAACATTTTCAGAGCTTGATGAAATGTTATGCTAGGATAATTAAAATATTTTAAAACAAAAATAGCTTTAAAAAGTTATATTTGAAAAGGACATAAATATTTTTCTTTTATAAAGTTACAGCATGCATATTATCATATGTGAAACAGATCACCAGTCCAGGTTTGATGCCTGATACTGGGTGCTCAGGGCTGGTGTACTGCGATGACTCAGAGGGATGGGATGGGGAGGGAGGTGGGAGGGGGTTCAGGATGGGGAACACATGTACACCCATGGCTGATTCATGTCAATGTATGACAAAACCACTACAATATTGTAATTAGCCCCCAATTAAAATAAATAAATTAAAAAAAATAAAGTTACAGCATTAAAATTTGGTGAATGAGAAAATTGTGTAAATTAGTTTTTAAAATAAAAATTATTTTCAAATTTGTGAAACACTTAGGAATATGGCCTTAGTAATCAGCTTATGCCTTTTAAAATCAACAGATAATGTTTAAATATTAAGATATAATTTAAAAGCTGTGCAAGTTTGTTTAGTCATATCTGGTTAACAAAATAAAGAAAAATAACAGAAATCCAAATATTCAAGTTTTGTAGTATTTCATTTTTCAGAAATGGTTCACAGTCATTATCTTATTCTTCCAAATGTAAGGAAATGCTATTACTATGAGAATTAAAGTGTAGTCTTATTCTGTGGTGGCTTGATTTAGTCATCCAGCTTGTCAGTAGAGAGGCCATGAGGATGAGAACTCAGATTAGAATATTCAATAAGTAACACTATTTTTAGACAAATAATATCTGTATTAAACTATCCTCTGAGATTTCAAAACACTTTCTGAAGCATATTCAATTCTACAATTATAGATCCTGTACAGGCTAGCCAATTTCTCTTTAAATCTCACCTCTGTATCTTTTATCCTGTCGACTCATTTCTCTTTTACAGTTCCTAGAGCAACCTTGTATTATAATTGCTAGCTAACATACCTGCTGATTCTTTTAAAGAAGAATATCTCTGTTAAATGCATCTGGTATAACATGTCAATTCAGGCAATGTTTCCTTATTGATTTTCTGTCAGGATGATCTATCCATTGATGAAAGTGGATATTAAAGTCCCCTACTATTATTGTATTGCTGTCTACTTCTTTCTCTAGGGGAATCTGAGGACATTTCTTATTCAACTTTATGTATTAAATGTTGAGTATAGTGACTAGCAGATATGAGGTATTTAATTAAAAAGTAAAATAAATGAAAGACACAGTGAAAACAAAACATGGTAAACATATTTATGAATAGAGATTTTAACATCCATAAACTCTGCCGACTTCTCACTTCCACTGTATAATCATAAGGGATTTGATTTAGGTTATACCTTAATGGTCTAGCAGTTTTTCCTACTTTCTTCAATTTAATTCTGAATTTGGTAATAAGGAGTTCATGATCTGAGCCACAGTCAGCTCCTGGTCTTGTTTTTGTTGACTGCGTAGGGCTTCTCCATCTTCTCCATCAGGGCCTAGATCTGATAGATAGAGTGCCTGATGAACTATGGAATGAGGTTCGTGACATTGTAGAGGAGACAGGGATCAAGACCATCCCCATGGAAAAGAAGTGCAAAAAAGCAAAATGGCTGTCTGGGGAGGCCTTAAAAATAGCTGTGAAAAGAAGAAAGGTGAAAAGCAAAGGAGAAAAAGGAAAGATATAAGCATCTGAATGCGGAGTTCCAAAAGATAGCAAGAAGAGATAAGAAAGCCTTCTTCAGCGATCAATGCAAAGAAATAGAGGAAAACAACAGAATGGGAAAGACTAGAGATCTCTTCAAGAAAATTAGAGATACCAAGGGAACATTTCATGCAAAGATGGGCTCAATAAAGGACAGAAATGGTATGGACCTAACAGAAGCAGAAGATATTAAGAAGAGGTGGCAAGAATACACAGAAGAACTGTACAGAAAGGATCGTCATGACCCAGATAATCATGATGGTGTGATCACTTATCTAGAGCCAGACATTTTGGAATGTGAAGTCAAGTGGGCCTTAGAAAGCATCACTACGAACAAAGCTAGTGGAGGTGATGGAATTCTAGTGGAGCTATTTCAAATCCTGAAAGATGATGCTGTGAAAGTGCTGCACTCAATATGCCAGCAAATTTAGAAAACTCAGCAGTGGCCACAGGACTGGAAAATGTCAGTTTTCATTCCAGTCTCAAAGAAAGGCAATGCCAAAGAATGCTCAGACTATTGCACAATTGCACTCATCTTACATGCTAGTAAGGTAATGCTCAAAATTCTCCAAGCCAGGCTTCAGCAATACATGAACCATGAACTCCCTGATATTCAAGCTGGTTTTAGAAAATGTAGAGGAACCAGATATCAAATTGCCAACATCCGCTGGATCATGGAAAAAGCAAGAGAGTTCCTGAAAAACATCTACTTCTGCTTTATTGACTATGCCAAAGCCTTTGACTGTGTGGATCACAATAAACTGTGGAAAATTCTGAAAGAGATGGGAATACCAGACCACCTAATCAGCCTCTTGAGAAATATGTATGCAGGCCAGGAAGCAAAAGTTAGAACTGGACATGGAACAACAGACTGGTTCCAAATAGGACAAGGAGTACGTCAAGTGTATACTGTCACCCTGCTTATCTAACTTTTATGCAGAGTACATCATGAGAAACACTGGATTGGAAGAAACACAAGCTGGAATCAAGATTCCCGGGAGAAATATCAATAACCTCAGATATGCAGATGACACCACCCTTATGGCAGAAAGTGAAGAGGAACTAAAAAGCCTCTTGATGAAAGTGAAAGAGGAGAGTGAAAATGTTGGCTTAAAGTTCAACATTCAGAAAATGAAGATCTTGGCATCTGATCCCATCACTTCATGGGAAATAGGTGGGGAAACAGTGGAAACAGTGTCAGACTTTATTTTTTTGCACTCCAAAATAACTGCAGATGGTGACTGCAGCCATGAAATTAGAAGACACTTGTTCCTTGGAAGAAAAGTTATGACCAACCTAGATAGTGTATTCAAAAGCAGAGACGTTACTTTGCCGACTAAGCTTCGTCTAGTCAAGGCTATGGTTTTACCTGTGGTTATGTATGGATGTGACAGTTGGACTGTGAAGAAGGCTGAGCGCCGAAGAATTGATGCTTTTGAACTGTGGTGTTGGAGAAGACTCTTGAGAGTCCCTTGGACTGCAAGGAGAGCCAACCAATCCATTCTGAAGGAGATCAATCCTGAGATTTCTTTGGAGGGAATGATGCTAAAGCTGAAACTCCAGTACTTTGACCACCTCATGCGAAGGTTTGACTCATTGGAAAAGACTCTAATGCTGGGAGGGATTGGGAGCAGGAGGAGAAGGGGGACAACAGAGGATGAGATGGCTGGTTGGCATCACGGACTCGATGGATGTGAGTCTGAATGAACTCCGGGAGATAGTGATGAACAGGGAGGCCTAGCATGCTATGATTCATGGGGTCACAAAGAGTCGGACAGGACTGAGCGACTGAACTGAAATTGAAAACTCTGCCTGTATTTACAGGTCTTATCCATTACTGAATTTCTAGGGTATTATGAATCTGTGCATTGAAATTTTATTAAAGATGATATGTTACAAACAATAAATTCCTTACGTAGAATTTTTGAAATCAATATTTTCATTAGTACAGGGTAAATGTTTATATTCTATGAGAAGGGAAAACAGATATATTTTAGAGCAGTTTTATCTAAGAATGATTTTGAGTCTCGCTTTAAACATAGTTTGTGATACTTCTTTTTCTCAGACAATACCTGTTACTTCAAGGAGTTAACATTTCAGTTTTTATATCTGAAAATATGAATGGTAGGTGACACTCCAGTGATTTCAAAAGGACCTCACATCCTTTATTGTTGTATAACAAAGCACCAAAACATTTAATGTCTTAAACGAAATGTGCTCTTTCTCACAATTCTGTGAAATGCCTGATCAGTGCTTCGGGAATCACTATGCATCACTAAGTCTCATTCAAGCAGTTACAGGCAGCTGACATATGTGCTGGAGGCTGAATTCAACAGAAACACCTGGATTGCTGGAAACTTTAATTTTGGGATTCTCCACAGCCTGGAGATCGTATAGTAACATTGTATTAAGGCAAACCCAGTGCCTTACATTAGCCAATATCTTGAATTTGATGGGGAAGTGGCCTCTATGGAATAATGGATAAAGAGAGGCATATTTTATTCTGGTCATTAGTGTAAAACTTTAAGGACTACTCGATATTAATATTTAAAATCTCAAACACATATGCATTATTAAATAAATTGTAATAATTCCACATTAATAGTACATTAATAACAAGTCTAATGTCACACTCTTAGCCGGATGGAAAAGAGCTGAAATTTTGAAATCATCAAAGCAAGCAAATTACTTTTCTCATGTTGAGTCATATAACTAAACTTTTGACTTTCCAGTAATCATTTTCTGAAAACTATGCCATAATAAATCATTCTAAAAGTTTTAGCTTGAAAGTACTATTTCCTTTATTAATTCTGTATTTTTATCACCACATCTTGAGGCAGCCCTGAACTCATGCCAGTCAGATATCTCTTCAAGAGCATCATTGCTGTACGGATGCAAGAGTACAGATAGCTCACATCCTCCAGCTGCATCATTTGCTGGATCTAACTGAGTCTTAAGTAGAGGTCATAATCTTCCTGAATATCTTTCTTCCAGGAATGCACCATGGTAGGGGGACTGGAACCAGGCTATTTTTGCACAGTGTGAGATTCATCTAATACTGATGAGTAGGATATCTATCTAAATTGGTGACAGGACATCTCATAGAAGCCTAGAGAAAGCAATATCCTGTGCTGAGTTAAGTTGAAATACCAGAATTGTTATGACAAACAACAGAAGAAATAAAAAGTCTCAGGAAAGTGATCATGCTAGAACCAGTATATTATATGAGACCAAAAGATCACTGGAGGATCATGTTTCAAGAAGACACATTATGAAGGATATTGGGAATGTTCTTATGAGAGGGACCCCAGGATTACTCAGAATTCTTGGCCAGTGG
The DNA here is from genome assembly GCA_917880005.1 of Nanger dama. Taxonomy (NCBI): domain Eukaryota; kingdom Metazoa; phylum Chordata; class Mammalia; order Artiodactyla; family Bovidae; genus Nanger; species Nanger dama. Next base: position 15,615,774 of record CAKJTW010000027.1, on the reverse strand, counting down.
TCACTGTAGGAGAATTTGCTATAGAGCTCAACATATTGATAGCTATGGGGACAGTGCATCAAAGCAATAGAAGCCCAGTGGCAAATCTTAATAGCCCAAAGCAGGGGCAGAGGTGATATGAATTACTATAATAAGTGGGGAGATCAGAGTGGCAGTCAAGCCGCTCAGGACTGACACATAGAAAATTGAAAAGATGGCTAACAGCACATAGTGTGTCTGAGAACAAAATGTGTGAAGCCAACAATGTTTCACTAAATATACATAAACAAAAGAAAGAAAGATTGAATGAGCAGGAGGCTAAGGGAAGTCCCTCCAATAGAATCCCAATTCTTACTCAATTTCCAGAACTAAGTTAGTTCTTGAACCCAGAATGCATTGACTGAAGTAGCTAGATCCCCAAATGGGAAGATTCATAATAGTTAAACAGGGAAGAGATTCCTTCAGCCCATCCCCAAAGGAACATTCAGGTGCTTACTTGGATGATACAATAGGAAATGGGGATCCCCCAGCATTTCAGGAACAACTGAACACAAGATCTGAGTGAACTTTGATACTTGAAGAACAGAAAATCACTGTGGCTTCACTATTAAAATAGTTGCAGACAGGAGACGAGTAGTTACTGACGTTATGGTCAAAATCTAGTTGTGGAACCAATAGTTAAATCCCTCTAGTCCTGAATGTATAATTGAAGTTGAAGTCAATGGTAGCTAAAGTATATCTGATACCAGGTCATTGATCTGAGGGATAAGATCTATTATGATTGTGGTAGTTAAGCATCTGAAATTGCCCATACCTTCTCCTTGATAGTGAATCAAAACCTGGAGTGTATCTCCAGGGTGGAAGAAAATTTGTGTCACCTTTTGTATGGTTTTGTATGGCAAAACCAATACAATATTGTAAAATAATTAGCCTCCAATTAAAATAAATAAATTTATATTAAAATTTTAAATAATGCATAAAGGTAATTCTTATGATTGTCTCATTTGCCAGCGTGGCCCTTGCAGAAATTTGAGGGATCCTGCAGAATGAATGCATAATACCAGAGTTTCAGTCAAGTGGTATTCTCAAACTTAGATGCTATGATGAACAAGCTTAAGTGGATAAATATATCTGGAGTTATACTGAAAGTGACCATCAATTTAGCAAATATATGTTTGATTTAGAATGGTCAAAAAGTGTTTTTATTAACATGAAATAGACTATACATATTTGGTTTTTCCACCAGGACCCAAGAGTCTATTAATTGTCATCCCTTCTGTTGTAATACAGCTTTAAAAAATATTTGAATCATTTGGATTACCCAGGACATCACATTGATCAACTTCATCCATATGTTTTAACCATATTGCCTTAAGTAAGGTATGATGAGGCCAGATAAGAAAGGTAAGAGAAAGGGACTATAAAGAGTTTTACAGTTTGCTTTATACTTATAGTTCTCTGGAGAGAGTACAGAGTGTCATGTAGAACACTCAAGGAAATGTTAGAGTCTATCACAAGGGGTGGGGGATGCAGGGGTTGTGGGAAATTGCCTTTATGGTGTTTTCTGTGGAAAGTAAGGAAAGCAAGCTTAGGATTAGATAATGCTAAAAACCACATTGGACTTTAGGGCATAGGCGCTATTCCTGGTTGCCAGGTACCTGACCCTTGGGGTTATAATAGAGGTGTATAATTTCTCCCAGTATAAGAATCAGAGAGAAAATTAATTGAAGTATGGGCTTCATTAATTAATTGGCTTCCCTGGTGGCTCAGATGGCAGAGAATCTATCTTCAATGTAGGAGACCCAGGTTCAATCCCTGGGTTGGAAGAGCCCCTTGAGAAGGGGATGGCAACCCATTCCAGTATTCGTGCCTGGAGAATTCCATGGTCAGAAGAGCCTAGTGGACCATAATCCATGGAGTTGCAAAGAGTCAGGCAAAACTGAGAGACTAACACTTTCACTTTCACATGAGCTTAATGAGCTTCTTAAGAAAAGGAACTAATTGGTCTCTAGCCAGGGTTCAAAACTAAGTCAGTATCAATCACACACACACACACACACACACACACATTACCACACACACACACATTACACCAGGACATGATGATTATTCAGGATAAGTACAGTACACATTTACTCATGGGCAATAGCAAATGAGGGGACCAACTCCATGATGACCTGGAACAAAAAGGACTGATGAATCAGAGACAAAGAGGTGTCGGATAGAATCATTGTGTGGATATATCTAGGAGAGAGCACAGAGTAGAAATCACTCATAATGCAAGAGAGGTTAAATAAGCAAGTAGACTAAATGACTGCCCACTTGCATTTTCCCACTTTACCTTCATCCACTCCAGAAATTGCATGATATGGACATGACTGGAGTGGCCACAGTGATAGCTTGGAGACCACATGTGGGCCCAACAGCATGAACTTCAAATATCAAGATGAATCTGGCTGCTGTCTCTTCCAAATGTCTAACTTGTCAGCAGTAGAGATGAACTCTAAACCACTGTCATGGCATTATTCCTTGAGGAGTCCAATCAGCCACACTAAAATTCTCTCCTTGAACAACACTAAATTATTCTCATAAGAATAAACCATTATCTTGAGTATAGATTTGCTTTTCCTGCCCAAGTACCCTAATCCAGCACCTGCATCCATATGTAATGGATGCTTAGTTGAAAACAAACAAACAAACAAAAAACCCCTGATATTCCACACAAACTCGTGTCCAACTGAAAAAAAACTTCTTTATAACAGAGTATGTACAGGGTGTGGTCCATGACAATGGATCTATCAATTATATCTTGTAATGCTCCATCTGGATGCAGGTGGCTTTCAGAGAGTATTGAAATGCCCTAAAGCCACAACTAAGCCGCTGGCATGAACATGAGGTACTAGTGTCCAGAATTCTGCTGCTGCTGCTAAGTCACTTCAGTCGTGTCTGACTCTGTGTGACCCCATAGACGGCAGCCCACCAGGCTCCCCCGTCCCTGGAAGGGGTTGCCATTTCCTTCTCCAATGAAGAAAGTGAAAAGCGAAAGAGAAGTCACTCAGTTGTGTCCGACTCTTAGCGACCCCATGGACTATAGCCCACCAGGCTCCTCCATCCATGGGATTTTCCAGGCAAGAGTACTGGAGTGGGGTGCCATTGCTTTCTCTGCCAGAATTCTGTGTAAATCAAAGATCTGTGTGGAGCTGGGTTCCTAACATGAAGGACACAGGAGCCTAGTAACCAACGATTGGTAGCTAGAGTGGTCTTGTTTGCTGTTATCCCCATATCTGAAAATATGGGCCCTTCCTGGTTAGAAGATTTAATCCCTGCATTAAATGCATTAAATGCATTCTTTCCAGATTACAGAAAGTGCTATATTGGACTGCAAACTTGTGCTGCCAATTGGGCACACTGTACTCTTTATATTCAAAGAATCACACAAGAGGAAAAGGCTGTTTTGGCACGAGTATTTTACCCTGATCAACGAGGAGAGATGTGGCTGCTGTTATCCACTGTGAGCAGGGAAGAAAATATCTGGGATTCAGGTCATCCACTGGGGAGTGTCTTGTTCTCCATTTACCAATTAGAACTGCGAATGGATGAATGCAGCATGAACGGTCCAAGAAAGGTATGTTTATCAGAGACTGTTCATTCAGGAAGGTGAGTTTGAATATCACCATCAAGTAAGCCAGTGGACCCAATAGAGGTGCTACCTGAGGCCCACAGACTTAGAATAGATAGTGGATGATAATTACCAGTGGGAAACCAAGAACAATCAGAGATAAATTTATCCTGTTAATCTCCCTCTTCTACATTTTCTTGAAAAGGAAAAGCCCACCAGAACTTGGCAGGAATTGTTCCTTCCACATGTTTGTAGAAGTTGGTCCACACGGCGTAAGAGGGAGACTTTGGCAACCATGGGGACGTGCCACTTGGGTTCTCATCAGAGTAATGCAGTCAGCTGACAACCTCCAGCCTTAGTCCTTCAGGATCTTCCTTAGCTTTTGAAAAGACATGCCCTTTTCAGAAAGCTTGAGCCAATAAGTGACAATGGCTAGTATACTATGGACTGGCTATTTCTGAATGACACAGGGCTCATTTGACAGACAATCTTTCCACTAGACCTCCTCACTGGAATGATCCTGTCAGATTTAGATTGCAGTCCGATATTTTATCTGCCCAATATGTCATACTTCACTCTTTTCTCAAGTGTCAGGTATGCATCTTGGTTGGAAGGATTTCCCTGCCCAGTTCTCTTTCCTTCTTTTAACTCTCACTGAAGTTAACCCCTGGTAAACTGTGTGGACTCAGTGCTATTTCTGTGTTTCTTCAAAGAGCATCCAGCTGACATATGCATTCACCAAAGTAATAACCTACAGAAAATAAAGGTCTTAAGATTTGACTTAATAAAGTCTTAAAATATTGATATTGTGTGTTCTGGACTGAATGTTTGTGCCCCTCCACTATTCATGAATTGAAGCCTTCATTTCCATTGTGACAGTATTTAGAAAAGGGGCCTTTGAAAGGTGCTTAGGTATAAATTAGATCATGCAGTTAAGACCCTGGTCTGATGGGATTAGTGTCTTTATAAGAAAAGACACCAGAAAGTTAGTTCTTGCCTCCCACATGAACAAGAAGAGGTCATGTGATCACAGAGTAAGCTGGTACCTGCCTATAAGCTAAGAAAAGAGGCTTAAGAATAAAAGCTACCTTGCCAGTGGCTTGACCTTGGATTTCCCAGTTTTCAGAAGTGTGAAAAATGAATTTCTGTTGTTTAAAACACCCAATCGATGGTACTTTGTTATGATATCCTGTGCAGATATATACTGTGTGTTATGGTTTAGAACTTATTATACCTACAAATAAATTGTAAATTTCTCTGGTAAGTAGAGCTACTTTCTTATGAATCATATGAATTACAACTTTCTAATTTATACCAACTCTCCCTTTTTTTTCCATCACAAAAAACAAGACTGCTGTATAGACATATACACAGAAAAGACTGCGTTATGTGATCTCAAGAATTTCATGAGCATTTATTAAGTACTGATAAAAGAAATCAGATGAAAGACTTAAAAGAGCTCTTGTACAAATGTGCATCAGGACATATTTCTGAAATGAATAGTCTAAAAGCATGTTAGAGGCAGATGTATGAGAAATTCATTGAGAGAATTATTCCAGTATTAATCTTTACTTCTGCTAAAATTCCATCTCAAATAACACTAATTATGAGAAAGTATCTTGCAAACAATATATCAAAACTTTAATACTTTCCTTTCAAATTGAGCTGATTCATTTTTGGTCAGAGAACATAAACTTTCTCAGATAAATAATTTTTAAAAAGGAACTTCTAGTAAGGAGATAAATGAAAGCCCCCAAGCACTCTGTTCTTAGTAGAAGAAAATATTTCACTCTTTCTTTTCTTTCTATTTATTTTTGTAAATGGGATAACTTTCATAAACTTGTGATGGAAGACTGTTTTGCACAATAAAACAAAAGCCATCCAAATGAGGTTAAAAAAAAAAAAGTTATATGAAGTAGATCAAAGCACCACATTCTTCCTCTATATCTAAATTGCCCTCCTGCTATGACTTGAAATTTTGCAAGCTATAATGGACAAAAATGTAGAAATATATTCATACGCAAAAAGGACTATAGAAAATGTTGGAAGAATGAGGCTTGTTAACTACCTTAAATATAGTGGCATTTACTTTGAAAGCAATCTACAAAGTATCTCTATTTCCATTCATGTGTGAAAAGCAAGATTTTTAAAGGAGTCATTAAATACTTAGGAAAAACTTGCAAGATTTGCCTTTCTCCTAGGTAAAAATGAAATTTTATGATTAGCATGAACATGGAATTTTCTGGAGAAAATGAATCAGAACTGAATCAAAAGCTATAATACTATAGAATAATACCAGAGTCTTAAGAAAAGTAAGAACTGGTTACACTTCTAGGGCTGGCTGTGCTCAGATGTGAAGTGTGACATTTTATAGGAAAGAGGGCTTATAGATTGCTCAGCTGAAAGCCATTTGACTGTCTGGCACATGTTATGTAGAAGCAAACCAAGAGAGGACAACATTTTTGAATAGAGCCAGATCTCATAACATGTACAGGTGGCACAGTCATTCCATTCCTAGTTTAAGCCCACCAGTCAATATTAAAAATGAAACTTAATCTAATTTAGAAAATTTTATTCAGACTGGATGAGAATTTGGCAAGTTTCATGAAATAGAATGGTTGAAGTTTCTGCTAGAACATTGTAAAATGATACTGGCAAAGAAGAAAGGGATAAAAAGACTAAAAAACAAGCAAAAAAAAACTTAATCAACTTTCTTAGTATACATTATATAATAGGAACCCTCTGCCATTATAACTACAGATCTTGTTATAAGGGTGCATGATACTTATACATATTAGTAGAAAATGAGGCATAAAAGATAAAATTAAAAATAGACTTTTCTCTATAAAATAGCTTTAAATAGTGCTGAAATATGGTTTTAAATACTTAATCAGATACAATACAGTAGTGGTTTAGAATATAAAAAGAAAGAGGACAGAGAAACATTAGGTAATGAATTTTCCATGAAATGCTCATTCTGTTGTAGCCACGCGTTCCAGGAAACAAACTCACTCAGAAGGACAATGCAGATAGTGGAGTGCAGCTTATTACAGTGGCGGGCCCAAGGCAGAGTCTCCTCTTAGCCAAGGACCCCAAGCAGCATTTGTGAAAATCTTTTATACCACGTGTGTACGTGTCTGAACCCACCACCTCAAATTCCTTGAGACTTACATAAACCAAGGAAAATACAATCCCAATAACCCCATCATTCACGTGCTATGTGCTCTAACTGTCAAACAATTAGCTAATAATCAATAAACCCGAGGTTACACTCCGATAGATACAGAAAACTTTATGGCTTGTCTGGAGGAAGGAATGACTAGTGGATTTTCTCTTGGGCAATAAGTAACCTAGATACAAACTTCAAGGTCCCCTGTCTTGAGGGGGTCTTATCCTTCTGTTCTTTTCATAGGCACTAAACACAGAGTTCAGAGTCCATTGGAAAGGTGGCTGAGCACAATCAGCATGAACAAGCCTAAGATGGAGTCCAGGCCCTATGAAGTCCTTCTTCAATTTTTAGATTGATTCTTTCATTTCAGTATTTGCTATGAGTATGAGTATGAGTGGAGTCGCTCAGTTGTGTCCGACTCTTTGCGATCCCATGGACTGTAGGAGCTTACCATGCTCCTCTATCCATGGGATTTTCCAGGCAAGAATACTGGAGTGGGTTGCCATTTCCTTCTCCATAGAAAAACAAATTTCTCAGTGCACCTATACCTGTGGCAGATTCATGTTGATGCATGGCAAAACCAATACAATATTGGAAAGTAATTAAAATAAATGAATTTATATTAAAAAATAAATAAATAAATTGTAACAAGCTTTATGGGGTCAAGGAGATTCAAATAAAAGATTTTCAAATTTTCAAAAAAAAAAAAAGAAAAACAAATTTCTAAATATTGGTGATAAAACAAAAAACTCATAAGGTAATGTAGAGTTTTTGTAGAATCTGATTTTGTAGAATTTACAGAGTAGTGAGAAAGGTTGCTAAAATAAAAGTAACGATAGACTGATAGCTACTGCAATGAAGAATAGAGCCAGGATAAGTCAGAGTAAAATCCTTGAGGTATGACAGAATAAAGTTTCAGGGGAAATAAACACAAAATTTCCCAATGTGAAAAATATTTGTAAATGTCTAGATTGAGTAACATTAGTTCGGTTTCTTCATGGAAAGATCCATGTCATGATTCCCTATAAGATGAGAGGCATAGGGTATAGCACTCATCTTCCCTCGTTTCTCAGTCAGTAAAGAGTCTGCCTGTGATGCAGGAGACCTGGGTTCAATTCCTGGGACAGGAAGACCCTCTGGAGAAGGAAATGGCAACCCACTCTAGTATTCTTGCTTGGAGAATCCATGGACAGAGGAGCCTAGCAAGCTATAGTCCATGGGGTCACAAGAGTCAGACATGACTTAGTGACTAAACCACCAAGAGGGACTGGACAGTTAAATTCCCCGAGCATCTTACAGTTCTTTAAAAAGATGTCTTTTCCTGTTAGGAGGAGAATCTTCCTAGTGGTGCTCAGCTGGTAATTACTCTCTCCTCAAAAGCAATGAGGTAAGCGAGCTTCTCATAGACAGGGCAGAAGAAGCAGATCATAAAATGTAAGTAAAGTTCAGTGACAGTGAGTTGAGGATTCAGGTAGGAAGTGTTTAAAAAGGGCGGGGGGAGAAGATCTATGAATCATGGTCTGATAGCACTGGATTGATGTATGTTATTGGAAAAGGAAGTGGAAGCAGACTCCAGTATTTTTGCCTGGGAAACCCCATGGACAGAAGAGCTTGGTGGGCTATATAGTCCATGGGGTTGGCAAAGAGTCAGACACAACATAATGACTAAACAACAACAATAATGTCTACTATATGTGAAATAGCATACACACAGTAACCCGATGGACGCGAGTCTGAGTGAACTCTGGGAGCTGGTGATGGACAGGGAGGCCTGGCGTGCTGCGATTCATGGGGTTTCAAAGACTTGGACACGACGGAGCAACTGAACTGAACTGAACTGAATGACAATATAAAGTAAAGGAACAAATCTGACTTGTTAGATGATTGATACTAAATTGTAGATTGATAACAATCACACACTTTCTTCCACTTTTGCCTTCAAACTGACTGAGAGATTAAATCACAGAAATCAGAATGTTAGAGAAAAACACCTACTGTACTAGTAGGGAAGGCTGGATTGGAATCTGTTGCTGAAATAGGGTGGAGTACCTGTTACTTCATCCAGAATTAACTTCCTTACCCAGTCACAAAAAAACCTGGATGTTCATTAGACCTTTTCTTGAGGAATACTGCTTGTGTTAAATACTGCTTGTTTAAGCATGTCACATGGCTGTGAATAGAAAAAGCAAAATGATACAAAACTGTTTCTCTGCAGGCAGAATGATTTAAAAGAGTGCCAGAAACACTAGGCTGACTTATTTTCTTTCTTTCCCTGAACTCACTGATGAGATCAAGTGACTTCTCCTCCTTTGTTGATTGTGACTGAGCAAAGCAGAGACATGTCAAGAAAAGTCAGAATGTCTTTCCCTTCTGGTCACTTTGCACTTAACCATTATCTCCTAGGAAGAGAAGTGCCCCATTTCTATGGCAACTTGAATGGAGGTAGGGAGAGAGGGTATGATTTTGTTCTAGAAATTGTCTATTGAGCAGAGGCAAAGAGGATTTTTATAAGACCGGGAGACCTGCCTCCTACCATATACAAAGACATATCTGAAAATTATGAATAATTTCAGAGAGCTCTTTTTCAAAGTATAAACTTTCAAAAATGTAAAAACTCAACTCTGGGGTTAATGTAGACTGAATATGTGCCCAGCACATATCTTACTCATTAATGAGGGAGTTAGGAGGATGGTAAAGCTGCATTCTAGAGCATTTGAGGACTAGAGATCTATATATTCATTCATATTATGGGCTGCATTATATCACCTCAAAGTTTATATGTTGAAATGCTGAATCCTTCAATCTCAGAATGTAAGCTTAGTTAAAAATTTGGTTCTTGAAGATATAATCAGTTAAATTGAGATCATTAGGTTAGGTCATAGCTTAATGCCATTCTTTACATAAAGGGGGAATGTAGACATAGAGAGAGACATGCATAAAAGAAGTAGATATCAAGGCAGAAGGAGAAGACATCTGTCCCAAACCAAGGAGAGAGGCCTGGACTAGAACCTCCCTCACAATTCTCAGAAGAAAGCAACTGAAATAATATCTCAATTTTTTTTTTTTTTTACTTTTAGACTTCAAAACTGTGAGGTCAAATTTTTCTGTTGTTTAAATTATTGAGTTTGTGGTGCTTTATTACAGCAGCTCTAGAAAACTAGAGTTTCCCTGATAGCTCAGTTGGTAAAGAGTCTACATGCAATGCAGGAGACCTGGGTTTAATTCCTGGGTCTGGGAGATCCCCTGGAGAAGGAAATGGCAACCCACTCCAGTATTCTTGTCTGGAAAATCCCATGGACAGAGGAGCCTGGTGGGCTATAGTCCATGGGGTTTATAGAGTTGAACGCAACTCAGTGACTAAACCACCAGACCATCTCCAAGGTCAAGTCATGGACTTCCCTGGTGGATCGGATGGTAAAGAATATGCTTGCAGGAGACCTGGGTTCGATCCCTGGGTTAAAAAATCCCTGGAGAAGGAAATGGAAACCCACTCTAGTATTATTGCCCGGGAAGCCCCATGGACAGAGGAGCCTGATAAGCTACATTTCATGGGGTCACAAAGAGTTGGACACGACTGAGTGACTTTCACTTCACTTCACTAAAAGCTAACACACATGGTAACAACCCAGGTTCTGAGGTAACAATCCAGTAACCAGTCAAGGAAATAGCAATATCATTGACAAGAAGAGAGAGAATCTTTCAGTTCATAACAGTTAAGATAGAGTTTCCCTTAACAAAAGTAGGATCAAATCCTAGTGGGAATCGAAGTTCTTTCGCTTAAAAGATTTTGTCATTGTTTCAGTCTAATGAATTCAGTGATTAAAGTTCACATGTGGGAATCTCACATTTCCATAATTTATATTTTCTTGAATATAATGTACTAAGTGATTAACTAGATCTCTCACCAAACAAAAGTTGAATCTTCATGTCAGGTCATTTTATGGTTTCTTACATGCTAATTTAAAAATCATTTCAGGTACAGCAAAGTCAGACCCAGGTGAACTGATTTGGCCTTAAGCAATAAATGTTAAAATCTTCAGCTCAGTTCAGTTGCTCTGTCATGTTGAACTCATTGTGACCCCATGGATTGCAGCACGCCAAGCTTCCCTGTCCATCACCAACTCCCAGAATTTACTCAAACTCATATCCATTGAGTCTGTGATGCCATTCAATCATCTCATCCTTTGTTGTCCCCTTCTCCTCTCACCTTGAATCTTTCCTAGCAACAGGGTCTTTTCCAGTGGGTCAGTTCTTCATATCAGGTGGCTGAAGTATTAGAGTTTCAGCTTCAGCATCAGTAAAAACTGATAAATGCTTCTTTTGAATCTATAAGGAACATCAGTTCATAGAATACTCTGATATTACTGTCAGGTCAGGACAGTGTCGTATCAGTAGCTGGACAATTCATATTTGGAAAATTAATGCATGAAGAATTAATTCAACTGATATTTAATGGACTTTTAAAATGTCTGATAAACTGATCCAGGAACACTCTTTTGTTCTTCATGATGAACAGAGAATCTTACCACCAGAGAATGGATCAGTATCCAAGGTTTCTTATAGTCATGTAGGGAGTAGAGCTAGTCTCAAGTAGAGAGTAGCAATTTACATACTCTATACCTGGCTGTACTCCCTTCCTCCAGGCATGCTGTCAGCAGAATCTATATTCACTGTCAAATGCAAATCCCCTGGTGGGCTGTAAACATTTTCCATAGCTTCTATCTTTGTTCATCTACTTCACGTCACTGAAAATGGACAGATAACCAAGTTGAACAAATACTAAAAAAATACTTGAACAAGGTAAAAGAAAAAAATATCCCACAAAGAAATGAGAACAACGCATCAAGCTGATAAGTAAATCCAGAGAAATAATGAGGTAAGCTTCCCAAGTGGCACCAGTGGTAAAGAACCCATCTGCCAGTTCAGGAGGTTTAAGAGATGTGGGTTCAATCCCTAGATCAGGAAGATTCCCTGGAGAAGGAAATAGCAACCTGATCCAGTATTCTTGCCTGGAAAAACCCATGGACAGAGGAGCCTGGTGGTCTACAGTCCATGGGGTTGCAAAGAGTCAGACATGAATGAGCATGCGTGCACATACCTGCAAAACAGAAGCACATTTAAGAGCAATATAAATCATATGAATAGAGAGATTGGAAATCATAGTATGTCTCTGACTAATGAAAAGCTGTCATGAGAAATAGAATTCTCGGAATCTAACGATGTCATTTTGAATATCTAATTGTGAAACAAACTATAATAAAAATAGTGTAGCAAAAGGTCAAAAGATAATCTTGCATCATAATGCAAAGGCAATACATGAGAAAAGTTAAGACTCATAGAGCAAAGACATAAAAATTTCAATGTCTTTCCATCCATTTAATAGATGTTTATGAAACACCTGCTAGGTGGCAGAAATTGTTTCAATGCATCCAAAGACCATGGGCTTTATTCTCAAGGAGCTTATGAAATAATGTGAGTAGTCAGTTAACAATAGACACATGAAGTAATAAATTATAAAAAGGTCAGAGGATGGAGAGGAAGTAGAACAGGTGAAAGGAGTTTGAGGATAGGAAAAGAGAGGATAGTTTTTATTTTAAATAGAAGAATGTGGTAGGCGTCATTAAAAAGTTAACAAAGATGGTTTGGGGTAGTGTTCTGGGTGTTGAGAAACTCAAGGGATGAGGTCAACAGGCTCCATGAACAGAGATTTGCCAATTCAAGTGAAAGAACAAAAGCAAACTAAAAATAAATTTCATAGAGTTGAAGATGGGAAAAAAGTTTTGAAAGAACTAAGGCAGTGGCTCCCCACTCCAGTACCCTTGCCTGGAAAAATCCCATGGACGGAGGAGCCTGGGGGGCCGCAGTCCATGGGGTCGCTAAGAGTCGGACACGACTGAGCGACTTCACTTTCACTTTTCACTTTTGTGCACTGGAGAAGGAAATGGCAACCCACTCCAGTGTTCTTGCCTGGAGAATCCCAGGGACGGGGAAGCCTGGTGGGCTGCCATCTATGGGGTCACAAAGGGTCGGACACGACTGAAGCGAGTTAGCAGCAATCTCATACCAAATAGAATTAATGAGGAAAAAAAAAAAAGTACCCATACTCAATTACACATCAATAATATAAAAAGCAAACGTTAAACATCTCAGTTAAAAAAAGAAAATACTCAGTCGATGATTAGATGTATGTAACTGAACATTCTACGTGAGTGTCTACGACTATGGGTGTATAATTATGCAGATTTGGGATTGTCTACCAAATATGAATTTAATAATTGATTTAATAAATTGACCATCCATAATTGTGACCATTTAATAAGTTTATCATCTATAATGGTGAGAAAAGGTTTGGTTTGTGGGAAATAAGCCAAGAGGACTCGAGGGTTAGCAGTGTGCATGGGTAGTGAGTAACTAACAGCACCCACTCATTGATTGATATAGTTCATCTATCAATGATCACATGCTTTCACTAGCCTTGCTTTAACTCAGAAGTTAAGCCTAATCCTAACTCTAACCCTAACCCCCAAAGAGGACATAAACTACCTAATTAAATCATGAATAAAATATATAGACAGATAAATAGAGGAGATAGGATAGATACATAGATAGATAATATTAATAGATATATACTGACTGCTGGTAATCCTTTCACCCTGCCTGTTAAATAGGTACATCTTCTATGAATATTTTTTTAATTCTGTGGAGAATGTCAATGATTTACTATTTAAGAGAAGATGATTTTTGTTTCCTATTACCTCTGTTTATCCTCCATTTTTAAAAATTGAGTAGAGAACTTAAAAAAAAATATTTGCTATTTATGCCATGCATTTAAGGTATATTTCTGAATGCCAAAATCTCCCATGCCAATTAAGGTAAAATTGATACACTTGTAACATCGAGTCTGCAGAAGCTATTTTCAATGCTACCCAGTAGAGCTGAACTAAGATATCTAAAAGAAAGCCTCTGCTACTTTTATGGTTGCAACCTGAAAAATTGCATGTGGGAAGCAAGAACAATTTCTTCAAAATATATTTCTGGGTTTTCCAATTCTAATGACTCAGAAATAAGTACATAAGAAATCCCTTTCCCTTTTGAGATGATCAGTGTGGAAAAGCAAATGATTAGCTATTAATATCTGAGAATCCTCTGAAGTTTCACTTTGACTGGTTTGGGGGATACCATCCCACAAACACATATCTTAAAGAGAACATGGCCTGTAGGTTAAGTGAACGTGAGCTGAGAATTCAGTGGCAATTCTATTATGTGCACATATGTGTCCTTGAGGCTGTTGATGGCATTTGAGGACTCACTGAATAAAAAATGAATACAATCTTAGGTTAGAAAAATATAATATGATGCTGTAAAAGGCATATTGGAAAAATGAAGATCAGAAGTGTTATACAATCTTTAATCAATTCAAAGATATTTGGTATATTTTACAGACCAAAATGTGTACCCATGTGATAAGGAATCAGAAAAATGATTTTCCATTAGATTCACTTCTGTGATATTTGAAAGATTAAAGCATTTATTCTTGTTCTAGTTCTATTTTTTCTCCCACTCGCACTTAATGTCAAACGTGTCTAAGAAATAGATCACATGTGATTGTAGATCAAGTCTCAAAAGACTGCCTCAGTGGTCAACATTATCCTTATCCCTAGTTGCACAAATATACTTCTTACATGGGAGAAGACAGGCCTGATGAATTTTAGCCTCAGGTTTTCTATATTCAGAGCTCCTCTACTAGGTGAGAGAGAAGCTTCTCTCCATTTGTGTAAGAAGGAGATATTTCTTAACATGACTACTCTCTCTCTCTCTTTTTTTTTTTGAATATGAAAACTCTGTGGCAGTATAGTGGAGTCTCAACATGAAATTTTGCAATGCTGTCATTAAATATCTGATATGAGTGTCCAGTGTGTTTTCTAGAAAAGATTTGTTTGTGGGAAATAGATCAAGAGGACTTGAGGGTTAACAACATGCATGGGTAGTGAGTAACTAACAGTACCCACTCAAGATACGTGCACTTGCTTAGAATAGTGGGAATGAATCCCTTAGTTTCCATCCCAGTCAGCAAAACACAGTCCTCAGCTACCACTGGTGTGTAGACATGCAATGAAACATCCAACCAGATTGTTGAGAATAAAATGTAATAAAATTTGAGAATGTTCAGCTCATTCCGTTTCTTTTCCAATTTGATACTAAGAAAAGTATGTTTACTAGTTCTATTCAGAATGAGTTCTTTTAAGGCATAAGGAAAAATAAAAATAAAAATTCAGAACTGTGTGGCTGGAGTGTGCAATGTAGAAAGTCATCTTTAGCAAATCAGCTAAATATTTTTACAACACACTGAGTTTCAAGGTGCAGCATCAAAGGTAGATTCCAGAAATGAAACTCCATATTGCAAAACCAAGATACAGATTTGCAAAAGTAATTCTCTAAAGCATTGTTCTAAAAATGAAAAAGATACTTCTACTTTTGGTAATAGAAGAAATTTGAGATGAATAAAGTATGATTTTATTGCAAGGGGATAAACCATGCAAGTGTTCCTAACATGTGACTAAAGCATTCATAACTTTAAAAGTTCTTCCTTTTCAGAAAAATCCAGATGGAAAGAGATTCTTTTGTGCTCATCATATGTGAATTTTCTATTTTAATTTGTATTTCATTTTCTCTACAGTTAGATTATGCATGTAAAAGAATGAACTAGACATATATAACTTTTATAACTATTTACTGAGTACGCTTTTTTCACAAGTTAACACTTATAAAAGGTCATGTGTAGTAAGCATGACAATACAATTTAGGATCATTGTTTGCTAATCTATTTTATTTGTGATTAATTTCATAAAATATAATGATTTCATAATTTACACTACTAAAATGAAACATATTTCTTGTGTGGATAATTCCTTCTGAAGTTAAACAGATAAAATGGTAACCTATTACAGACAGATAATTATTGTATTGACTGAATAGATAGATAAATGGTTATTAATTTTATAGCACAAGGAGATTATATGATTAGGTAAAAATATTATGATTTTTGTAAAATCATATGTAATATTATATAAAATTTTCCATTAATTTTGCATAATCACAACATGTAAAAGGTGAACTAATGTAATTATTCCATTGCATGGGATAATTTTAGTATAATTTTGGTGTAAGAACAATCCCATAAGGAAGTGAGTGTTGTTTAAGCATCCTGGGAGTTAATGGTAAAGCAATCTTTCTCTTTAATACTTTTAAAATAAATTTTTGATATTATAACCTTAAAGCTTTTAGGACTTATTTATTAATTAACTTGTAACTACTAAAATGTATGCATAGAATGTTGTTTTACTCAAATTATCTTCTCAAATGTCAGAATGTACAAGAAATCTGTCTTATTTTAAGACAATATGCCAAAATTTTTACCTGAAATGATGATTTATTATAAATCCACTTAGTAAGCACTGAATCATGGATCCAAGTATCTACACATTTCTAACAATAGTTATTTAAAATACATGCCAATTTTTGTCATCATTTCTATCAAATTCTGTTGTTTAAAATTTATAAACAAATCACCTGGAGAGAGTTTTAAATGACTGATGCTTAAGCTATGTGCTTAACTGCTTGAGTCATGTCTGAATCTTTGCTACCTCATGGACTGTAGCTTGCCAGGCTCCCCTGTCCTTGGAACTCTCCAGGCAAGAATACTGGAGTGTGTTGCCATGCTCTCTTCAAGGGGATCTTCCCAACCCAGGGACTGAATATTTAGGCTCTGGAAAAATTAAGAGACTTGACAAAAAATAATGAGAACAAAATATCTGTGACAAATCATGATAAAGTTTAGATTTCAAAATTTGTCTTCCTCTAATGAATTATTTAAGGACATAGAATTCACAACCTTTAAGATAAGTTTGATGGAAAATAGCTAGTTAGCTCTATGAGAAAAGCTATATTATCTTTCTTTTTAGCTCTATCCACAGGAACTGTAGCCATGCCTTGCAAAGAGTAGACACTCAGCTATTCATTAACTGAACAAGTTAATAAATGAAATAAAGAAACTTGAGGCACTTATGTAAAATGATGGAACACACGAAATCTGTATTTTACTATCCCTTCCTCACACACCACCCACATACACAAAGGAAGATTATTTCATTATATATAGAATGCTTGCGAATTGTGGTGCTAGAGAAGACTCTTGAGAGTCCCTTGGGCTGCATTGTGGTCAAAGCAATCAACACTAAAGGAAATCCGTCCTGAATATTCATTGAAAGGACTGATGCTGAAGCTGATACTCCAATACTTTGGCCACCTGATGGGAGGAGCCAATTCATTGGAAAAGACCCTGATTCTAGGAAAGACTGAGGGCAGGAAGAGAAGGTAGTGACAGAGGATGAGTTGGTTGGATGGCATCACCAACTCACTGGACAAGAGTTGGGCAGAAGAGTTGGACATGACTTAACAACTGAATAACAACATAGAATGGATAAGCAACAAAGTCCTGCTATATAACACAAGAAGCTATATTCAGTATCCTGTAATAAATTGTAATGGAAAAGAATATGAAAAGGTATATATATATATATATATATATATATATATATATGAATAACTTTGCTGTTCAGCAGAAATTAGCACAACATTATAAATCAACCATACTCCAGTAAATAATTTTTAAAAGGAAACTGGTTTCATTTTGGAATGGGAACAAAATTGAATAATTTCAGATGATTAGAACTGAAACTCAGTCAGGACTCATGATTCACAATGAGTTGCACACTAGTGTCTAAGATTAGCACACAATGTTGGGTCATGAGATGGATAGACAGCTCCTTAATGACCATTTCATCCTGACAGGCACTCACATAAAAATAACATTACTGTTTTTATACTTTTCTGGCAGACAGATGTCACTACCACAATTGGAAGCAATTGGAGGCCTTAAAAATAGCTGTGAAAAGAAGACAAGTTAAAGGGAAAGTAGAAAAGGAAATATATACCAATATGAATGCAGAGTTCCAAAGAGCAGCAAGGAGAGATAAGAAAACATTCCTCAGTGATGAGTACAAAGAGATAGGGAAAACAATAGAATGGGAAAGACTAGAGATCTCTTTAACAAAATTAAGAGATACCAAAGGAACATTTCATGCAAAGATGGACACAACAAAGGACAGAAATGGTATGGACCTATCAGAAGCAGAAGATATTAAGAAGTGGCAAGAATACACAGAAAAACTATACAAAAAGATCTTCACAGCGCAAGATAACCATGATGGTGTGATCACTCACCAAGAACCAGACATCCTGGAATGTGAAGTTAACTGTGCCTTATGGTCAAGTGGGCCATCACTACAAACAAAGCTAGTGGATGTGATGGAATTCCAGTTGAACTATTTCAAATCCTAAGAGATAATGCTGTGAAAGTGCTGTATTCAATATGCCAGCAAATTTGGAAAATTCAGCAATGGCCACAAAACTGGAAAAGGTCAGTTTTCATTCCAATCCCTAAGAAAGGCAATGCCAAAGAATGCTCAAACTACCTCTCAATTGCACTCATTGCACATGATAGCAAAGTAATGCTGAAAATTCTCTAGCCAGGCTTCAACAGCATATGAACCATGAACTTCCAGATGTTCAAGCTAGTTTTAGAAAAGGCAGAGGAACCAGAGATCAAATTGCCAACATCCATTAGATCACTGGAAAAGCAACAGAATTCCAGAAAACACACACACACACACACACACACACACACACACACACATCTATTTCTGCTTTATTGACTATGCCAATACCTTTGACTGTGTGGATCACAAGTTCAAGTTCAGTCTCTCAGTCATGTCCAACTCTTTGCAACCCCATGAATCACAGCATGCCAGATCTCCGTTTATTACCATCTCTCTGAGTTCACTCAGACTCACGTCAATCGAGTCCATGATGCCATCCAGCCATCTCATCCTCTGTCATCCCCTTCTCTTCGTGCCCCCAGCCCCTCCCAGCATCAGAGTCTTTTCCAATGAGGTGGCCAAAGTACTGGAGTTTCAGCTTTAGCATCATTCCTTCCAAAGAAATCCCAGGGATGATTTCCTTCAGAATGGACTGGTTGGCTCTCCTTGCAGTCCAAGGGACTCTCAAGAGTCTTCTTCAACACCACAGTTCAAAAGCATCAATTCTCTGGCACTCAGCCTTCTTCACAGTCCAACTCTCACATCCATACATGACCACAGGAAAAACCATAGATAGCCTTGACTAGACGGACCTTAGTTGGCAAAGTAATGTCTCTGCTTTTGAATATACTATCTAGGTTGGTCATAGATCACAACAAACTGTGAAAATTTCTTAAAGAGACAGGAATACAGGACCACCTGACCTGCCTCCTGAGAAATCTGTATGTAGGTCAGGAAGCAAAGGTAGAACTGGACATGGAACAACAGACTGGTTCCAAATAGGGAAAGGAGTATGTCAAGGCTCTATATTGTCACCCTGCTTATTTAACTCATGCACAGTATATCATGTGAAATGCTGGGCTGGAAGAAGCACAGGCTGGAATCAAGACTGCTGGGAGAAATATCAATAACCTCAGATATGCAGATGACATCACCCTTATGGCAAAAAGTAAAGAATTAAAGCGCCTCTTGATGAAAGTGAAAGAGGAGACTGAAAAAGTTGGCTTAAAATTTGACATTCAGAAAATGAAGATCATGGCATCTGGTCCCATCACTTCATGGGAAATAGATGGGGAAACAGTGGAAACAGTGACAGACTTTATTTTCTTGGGCTCCAAAATCACTGCAGATGGTGACTGCAGCCATGAAATTAAAAGACACTTACTCACTGGAAGAAAAGTTATGACCAACTTAGCATATTAAATAGTAGAGACATGACTTTGCCAACAAAGGTCCTTCTAGTCAACGCTATGGTTTTCCAGTAGTCATGTATGGATGTGAGATTTGGACTCTAATGAAAGCTGAACACTGAAGAATTCATGCTTTTTTACTGTGGTGTTGGAGAAGCCTCTTGAGAGTCCCTTGGACTGCAAGAATATCCAACCAGTCCATCCTAAAGGAAATTAGCCCTAAATATTCATTGGAAAGACTGATGCTGAAGCTGAAACTTCAGTTCTTTGGCCACCTGATAAGAAGAACTGATTCATTTGAAAAGACTGATGGTGGGAAAGACTGAAGGTGGGAGCAGAAGGGGGAGGGCATAGGATAAGGTGGTTGGATGGTATCATTGACTCAATGTAAATGAGTTTGAGTAAGCTCCAGGAGTTGGTGATGGACAGGGAAGCCTGGCATGCTGCAGTCCATGGGTTTGCAAAGAGTCAGACATGACTGAGCATCTGGACTGAACGGAACTGAAAGGAAGCCTGCTGGGAGCATAAGTGTGGAGGCAAAAAGAACATTTTTGTGGACTTGGAAGTCACTTTTATGTCTTCTGGTTAACTCCATTAGAGAAGCATATTCTTCTGAGCAACTGACTTTCCTCATGTTACCCTTGGTTTCCAGTTGCTGTTTTCTTAAATAATCAAATGCTCATATATTATACAAAAGGCTTCACGAACGGCTCCAGTGGTAAAATACCTGCCAATGCAGGAGACATGGGTTTGATCCCTGGGTTACAAAGATTCCCTGGAGTAGGTACTGGCAACCCACTCCCATAGTCTTGCCTCAGAAATCCCATGGACAGAGGAGCCTGGCTGGCTATAGTCCATGGGGTTGCAAAGAGTCAGACACAACTGAGCACACACACACACATATCTTATAAAGTCATTTATCTGATATTATTTCTCAGATGTAGAAATTCTCTTAAATTAATGCAAAAAAAACACCCTTGGTAAATCAATGCAATCAATAATATGAATAGTATTAAGGTCACATTAATTGTGTGCCTCTGAATGTTTACTAAGCTACAGGAGCATTTGAGTTTCAAATAGTAGTCTGCCCAGTTGTCTCCCTGGACCTATTATCTCCATCTAAGCATGGCTGAACTAAACATGAATTTATAGCAAGATTACTGTGATCTTTCTAAGAGATTTTTGGGAAACCTAAAAACCCCTGCATTAGAGCAAAGACTTACAGCATATAGTTGGCAATATTCGATTTGAGATTTAATTGTATAATTTCTTGGCAAATAGTTTCTGTGAACCTTCTGGAACCACTTTAAATATCCTTGCTCACAGGATAGCTTCTGTCTAGACCACTGTCATTTTCTTCCCTGCTGGAGGAAAAATAGGTTGTTCTATTGTTTTCCTTCTCTATACACTGAGATGGAAATAACACCAGTACTGCCCTGAGATTGTATCTGTTGTGGAAAAAAAAAATCAGAAAGAAAAAAAGGTGTTTGCATCTTTAAGAAAAAAAAGCTTAATAATATTTTTTATTAGATCATTTGAACTTTTCTGCTCAGAAAATGATTATTTTAGTTGTCTTCCAAGACATACTGGGCTGAGCTTTAGAATTCTCCCTTAAGAGAAGTTACATGGTATTGACTGTGATATTTTCTTGTACAAAACAATCAGATTTACATGCTCTGAACTTGGAAACTGAACTGAATACATGGCATTTTCAGCAGGATATTCTCAGTGCTGTGTAAATAAGGAAGCTTTGGGTATATTTACATTTTATACTTTATTTATTAAATGTTATTTCCCATAATTTAATGTATGAAATGGAGGTAATTTCAGTTAGTGAATAAGACTTAGGTTTCTAGATAAAGAAAATCCTGTGTGTTAATGTGATTACATAGAAACTGACCTACTCTATGAGTATATGCTTCAGTTTGCTTATTTTTAAATCAAGATGTTAATTTGACATTCAATAGAGTAGTTGGAGAAGTTAGTTGATCTTAATATGTATAGTTCACTAACAATTATGTGTTCAAAAATAAAATATTCAAAGATCTAAAATAATTAAATCAAGTTTTGTCAGGGTTATTTCATTCACATGTAATTCAAACTTAATTCAGAGTAGTATAAACAAACAAATGATACACCATTTTTTAATTTATAGATTTGGTGAATATGGTGGGATTTTAGGAGTTCATATAACAACTGGGTTCTATTCTCTTCAAGTCTGATCTAGATTTTCCTATTAGCTTCTTTCTCTATAAGGATGTCTCTGTCTTCCAGCAAACTTCTTACTTGCTTGAAGAGTTTTTGTATGTATTTCATAATAAATTGCATGTGTGGATGTGCCAGTGAAGTTTTTGCAAGTTCGAAATTGTTTTTCTTACTGCTATGTATTTTCTTAAGGAGAAGGTCACATTTATTGAAATATTTATATGTTTTGCTTTTTTATGGTTTGCTTCTATGGTTTTGATGTTTCTTTCTATTGGAATTTAAGCTCATTGAGGGCAGATCATTGTCTAAAATATCCCCAAAACACAAAAATACAGTCTAAAACAGATATTTCTGGACTTATTAAATTCCAAAGATAGCAAGATAGGCAAGATGCCCAGTCATATCATTATATGGGTGGTTACATATTTTGAATTTTGAAGAAACACACATATTCTCAAAGGCTCATTTTTAGTCACATTAAAAAGGCATCTGAATATATGTTTTAAAGATTCTCCAAGTGAATCTGCTGCATAAAGTAATATCTATATCTCTAATACAGAATATAACTCTAATTGTTGTCCTTTAGAAACCATCCTTAATGGGAGCATAATATTTGAATAGCGGTCCTAAAGGAAACATCAAAGAAGAAAAAGAAAAATATATATATATATATACTGCTCCCTGGGAAATCAAATTACTATTTTGGAATAGAAAAAAAAAATTGTAAGACACTAATGACTATTTAAGAACACCTTAGCTTGCAGCATAGTTATTCTTGAAAGGTTTTCTTTCAGTATAAGGAACATATCATCAAACCAAAAGAATACAAGGAAATAATAAAGCCTCCTAAGATGTGATGACACACACATTCATTAACAAGCTTTAGAAAATTCTGCTTATGACAGTGCTCATCATGGTGATCAGAAATGAATGTCATCAAGTGGCACCTAATTAGTGTGATTAATAAACTTCAGAGCTCACCAGAGAAGGCCCTGAATAAGTGTTGCCTTTTATACATGGAAAATGTTTTACATTTGGGATCAATGCCTGTATCTTAAATATCTGCTAATACAGCTCTTTTCTTGTTTTTAATCTCATATATCCAGTTGGTCCGTTATCAGGCTGCATGTCTGTTAGATAAGCATGAATGACCTTGGAAATAATGAGGTACACTGTGAACAATTTGATAGGGTTCTACCCAATGGATTTGATGAGACTGAGTATCAGGAATCCTAGCACTGGGTTTGAAACTCAAGCCTTATTCACTTTCAGCTAAATATTCTTAAACAAATTGTATGAATTTGATCATCTAGATAATTTTCAGGAGTGAAAACACACATCCTGTCACTGGGAAAATTTCCATATGGAAGAAAACCATATGACAAATAATTGCAATTATAAACAAAGCTGCTGCCGCTGCTAAGTTGCTTCAGTCGTGTCTGACTCTGTGCAACCCCGTAGACGGCAGCCCACCAGGCTCCCCCATCCCTGGGATTCTCCAGGCAAGAACAGTGGAGTGGGTTGCCATGTCCTTCTCCAATGCATGAAAGTGAAAAGTGAAAGCTAAGTCGCTAGCCGTGTCCAACTCTTAGAGACCTCATGGACTGCAGCCTACCAGGCTCCTCCATCCATGTGATTTTCCAGGCAAGAGTGGAGTGCCATTGCCTTCGGTAAACAAAGCTGCTGCTGCTGCTAAGCTGCTTCAGTTGTATCCGACTCTGTGCGATCCCATAGATGGCAGCCCACCAGGCTCCCCCATCCCTGGGATTCTCCAGGCAAGGACACTGGAGTGGGTTGTCAATTCCTTCTCCAATGCATGAAAGTGAAAAGTGAAAGTGAAGTCGCTTAGTGTGTCTGACTCTTAGTGATCCAATGGACTGCAGCCCACCAGGCTCCTCCATCCGTGGGATTTTCCAGGCAGGAGTACTGGAGTGGGGTGCCATTGCCATACTCACTAATAGAGACAAGAAAATTTTGAGTCTTGTTATATGGTTCTTAGCTGGCACTTACAGGAGAAACTTGGCATAATAGATTGGGGAAATTTAAGTCAATCAAGTTTAATAAAATTATAAGATTATTCTGACAATGATGAAGAGTCATATAGTCATGTATTTCCAGAATTTAAGCAGAGTGTCACACATGTATGCATCCAGATTTCAGAAATGCATGTAAAAAAAAAAAATTTGTATCTGTTAAACCTCAGCATCTTCACCTAACAAAATATATGTTTTTTTTTTTATAAAGTCATTACATTATTTATTTAACACAGGAATGTACACTTAAAATAACTGGAAAATTAGCATAGAATCTGTAAATATTAGCATTAAGTTGAATCTCAGAAAATAAAAAGAAAGCAATGATTCTGATCTTACAGAAGTCATTCGCTGTGTAGGCTCTCTTTATCTAGAAAATTAGACTTTAAGAACTTTTGTTGTCAGGGTTATTACAAGAATCAATTCAGGCCATGAATACACAGTCCATGGAGTCACAAAGAGTCAGACATGACTGAGGGTCTGATTTCTGGATCTGAAAAAAAAAAATTGGAAGTTTTTAAAGCTAAATGAGTTTTATTAGTTACAAAATGATGCCTATGCAGATGACACCACCCTTATGACAGGAAGTGAAGAGGAACTAAAAGCCTCTTGATGAAAGTGAAAGAGGAGAGTGAAAAAGTTGGCTTAAAGGTCAACATTCAGAAAATGAAGATCATGGTATCTTCTCCTATCACTTCATTGCAAATAGATGGGGAAACAATGTCAGATTTTATTTTTCTGGGCTCCAAAATCACTGCAGACGATGACTGCAGCCATGAAATTAAAAGACGCTTACTCCTTGGAAGGAAACTTATGACCAACCTAGATAACATCTTCAAAAGCAGAGACATTACTTTGCAAATGTCCAGTCAAGGCTATGGTTTTTCCTGTGGTCATGTATGGATGTGAGAGTTGGACTGTGAGGAAAGTTGAGCACCGAAGAATTGATGCTTTTGAACTGTGGTGTTGAAGACTCTTGAGAGTCCCTTGGACTGCAAGGCGATCCAACCAGTCCATTCTGAAGGAGATAAGTCCTGGGTGTTCTTTGGAAGGAATGATGCTCAAGCTGAAACTTTAGTACTTTGGCCACCTCATGCGAAGAGTTGACTCATTGGAAAAGTCTTTGATGCTGGGAGGGATTTAGGGCAGGAGGAGAAGGGACGACAGAGGATGAGATGGCTGGACGGCATCACCAACTAGATGGACATGAATTTGAGTGAACTCTGGGAGTTGGTATTGGACAGGGAGGCCTGGCATGCTGCGATTCATGGGGTCACAAGGAGTTGGGCACGACTGAGCAACTGAACTCATGACATATGATACGTTTGTCATTCTGAAAGGAAGGCTGTGAGTCACAGATGCTACTTGGAGCATGGTGGTCATTTCAGTGTTATATAAATCCCTCTCAATTTTCCAAGCATCTTATAGATATGCATATGTATATAGATTTTTCCCCTCTTATTTAGCTTTTTCATGTATCATGAATTTATTTCAGCTGTGATGTTTCTAAACATTATTATTAAATGGTATTGCATTAAGATTTGCACAAAATTAGTTGTCTTTTACTATACTTTTTAACTTGGCATTTGGAGTAGAGCAGTTTAAGCTAAAATGCACAGATGCTTATTTATATATTGTATATTCACATGCTCTTGTATTCTACCTTTCTTAACATGAATGCTAGCAGGTATTTCAAATATCTTGATAATTGACATAGTGAAAGTTGAGATATAAGATACTGAGTTGAGAAGATAAGAAGAAAGATGTTTCAAAGCTTAAAATCTATGTAAAGCCATTAATTCAATCTCATTTAACTCCTAATATTTGGTAGCCAGGAGATCAGTGTTTATCAGAATATCTCTAGTAGCTTTGAAACAATAATGTGCAAGTCTTGAGTTTGTGTCAAATCAAGTTGCCAAATACACTCAGTGGTCTAAAGGAGGTGGCTAAATGCCAACATGCTTGGCTTTACCCTGAGATTTCATAAGGAACTTCTTAATGATATAGTGATAAGTTTAGTTAGAGTAATAGCCTTTTGTAAATTTATGATTACTAAATGCATAAAGATTCACAAATTTTTGATAAAATCTATTTAAGTAAATTAAAATCAATTAAAATAATGATTCCTAATCATAAACTAAAATTTTCAACTGAAGCATCTTAATTTGTCATACTAAAATTACTTTAATATAACTTCTTCATTTCGGGGGAGTGGTGTGAACATTTTATAAACAAGACCGTAATCATCTGTGATGGATACCTAACTGAAAATGCATTTCCAAAAATTTGGTTTTGAACATCATCTCAATGCTCAAACATGCAACCATTTTGACTAGATTGATCTCCTTGTAATCCAAGGGACTCTCAAGGGTCTTCTCCAACACCACAGTTCAAAAGCATCAATTCTTTGGCGCTCAGCTTTCCTTATAGTCCAACTCTCACATCCATACATGACTACTGGAAAAACCATAGCTTTGACTAGATGGACCTTTGTTGACAAAGTAATGTCTCTGCTTTTCAATATGCTGTCTAGACTGGCCACACTTTTCCTTCCAAGGAGTATGCGTCTTTTAATTTCATGGCTATAATCACCATCTACAGTGATTTTGGAGCCCCCAAAATAAAGTCAGCCACTGTTTCCACATCTATTTCCCATGAAGTGATGGGACCAGATGCCATGATCTTAGTTTTCTGAATTGTTGAGCTTTAAGCCAACTTTTTCACTCTCCTCTTTCACTTTCATCAAGAGGCTTTTTAGTTCCTCTTCACTTTCTGCCATAAGGGTGGTGTCATTTGCATATCTGAGGTTATTGACATTTCTCCCAGCAATCTTGATTCCACTTGTGCTTCATCCAGCCTGACATTTCGTAGGATGCACTCTGCATATAAGTCAAGTTAGCAGGGGTGACAATGTACAGTCTTGACATATCCCTTTCCCTATTTGGAACCAGTCTGTTCCATGTCCAGTTCTAACTGTTGCTTCCTGACCTGCATACAGATTTCTCAAGAGGCAGGTCAGGTGGTCTGGTATTCCCTTCTCTTTCAGAATTTTCCACAGTTTGTTGTGATCCACAGAGTCAAAGGATTTGGCATAGTCAATAAAGCAGAAGTAGACGTTTTTCTGGAACTCTCTTGCATTTTCGATGATCCAGCGGATGTTGGCAATTTGATCTCTGGTTCCTCTGCCTTTCCTAAAATCAGCTTGAACATCTGGAAGTTCACGGTTCACATACTGCTGAAGCCTGGTTTGGAGAATTTTGAGCATTACTTTACTAGCATGTGAGATGAGTGCAACTGTGCGGTAGTTTGAGCATTCTTTGGCATTGCCTTTCTTTGGAATTGGAGTGAAAACTGTCCTTTTCCAGCTCTGTGGCCTGCTGAGTGGAAATCCTTGGCTCATAACAAAATTTACAGATTCTGGTACACTCATGTTTAGCATTGTGCTTTGAAAAAAATCATGGTTAACTTTCAAAAACTGAAGTGAAAAATAAAACACAAAACAAGACACACACACACAAGCCATGATAGAGTAATGCTGGCAAATAGTATTGTGACATTCCATGGGCAGAGTTCTCTCCCTTTGTCCATATGAGCCATTTCAAACATACCTGTGTGCTTTTTAGTGGCTCAGTAATATCTAACTCTTTGAGACCCCCTGGACTATAGCCCACCAGACTCCTCTGCCCATGAGATTTTCCAGACAAAATACTGGAGCAAGTTGCCATTTCCTTCTCCAGGGAATCTTCCCAGCCCAAGGATCAAACGTAGGTCTCCTGTATTTCAGGTAGATTCTTTACTGTTTGAGCCACCAGGGAAGCCCTCAAATATTCTTAAGTTTTACAATAGAGTGATCCTCCTCTCTCACCAGCTCTTTTTCAAAGATGTTGTCTGATAAGCCACAAAGAAATTAGAAGGCATAGACTGAGACTATTCTCAATCTCCTGCCATCCAACTTGAGAACAAAGATTTCTTTATGGTCAGTTATTCCTGCATTTCTCCTTTTTCACTGGGTCAACTAACTGTAAAATCTTCAAGGCGATTTAATTTGTCTTGTATTCTGGATCTTATTGGCATTAGCTCTATCAGAAACTGCTCACTCTCAATCACCTTCCAAATCCTTATCTCCAAATAGTTTTTCATTCTGCTTTTGGTTTGCTCAATTGTCTCATACCCTCCTCTAAATTCATTTGATACTTATCCATTGCATCTATTAACTTCTGCTTCTCAGCTTCAAAGCTATTTTTCTTGAATGAGTTTACTACAAACTATTTCATCACTTTTAACACCCACTCTGCTGTTTATTAATCTCTGGCTTACTATTGAAATAAAACTCCTTTGAATGACATCTCACATAAATTCTTCATATTTAAAATTCTTCCTATTTAAAGTTAATTGACTCATCATTAGTTTTATTCTACTTGATATATTAAAAATATGGATACATCTGATGACTGTATTCTTGAAATATTTTCCTTGGGTTCCATGACACTATATTATTTTTCTATTTATATATCTGGCCTTTATTTAGTATCATAGGCATGCTCCTATTTTTTGTCCTTAAACATTAATATTTTTATGCTCATTTCAATTTTTAATTTACTTTGTATAACTTGATTAATTTTTAGCCTTCAACAATAACAGTTGTTCAACAATGCCAATGTTCAACTATTTTCATTTCATAAGTGAATTGAGGAGCATGCCTGATATAAATTTTTACTTCCTACTTTCCCTGGAAATCCTTGGCTCATTCAAAATATGCATTTTCTGGTATCCTCATGTTTAGCAATGTGCTTTGGAAAAAATCATGGTTATTTAACTTAAAAAAGATTGTAGTGAACATCTATATAGTTTCTTCTTTTAAAAACCACAAGCCATAAGTTGTACTCAGTATCCAGATGCCTAATGAGAATCTACTTACACGCCTTGCAAATTCTTCAATATGAACATGACTAAAACTATCTTCAATGTTCCAGTTTTAGTGAATAACTTTAGCCTTTCCATAAGTTGCCAGTGCCAAGAACCTGAAACTCATTTTTGAAGCTTACCTTAAGACTGAGGAACTAACACTTTCGCTTTCACTTTTTACATTCATATATGCAACAGATTTCCTAGGCGGTGCTGGTGGTAAAGAACCTGCCAACACAGGAAATCTAAGAGATGCAGGTTCTTTCCCTGGCTCTGGAAGAACCTCTGGAGCAGGGTGTGACCACCCACTCCAGTAGTCTTGCCTGGAGAATCTCTTGGTCAGAGGAGCCTGGAGGCTTACAGTCCATAGGGTCCTACGGAGTCGGACACGACTGAATGACTGAGCACACACGCACATCAAGTTCAATAAAATCAGCCGCTGAGTCTTATAAACATCATTTACGTCCACCATAAACAGACACCCGCAAATATCTCCACTCATTTTGCTGCAATAGCCGTGCTATATTCCCTAAGCAGTGTTCTTTTCTTTCTCCACATCTTCTACTTTGTCATGCTTCTATTTATTCTCTGGTTGCAGACATAGTTAGCTACTTAAAAATCAAACTTGGCTATGAAATCCACTTTGCCTTTCTTTATAACACCAATATCTGGGACTCCAATCCAATGTCATCTCCTCCAATGTCTGGAGTTCCTGAGCTTCAGTATAATTTTGCTAAAGCATTAGGGCTGGTGTGATTTATTTTTCATTTTCTGCTCATAGGAAACGGAAGTAAATCAAGGTTATGTCACTATCGGTCTCTGAAGTTCAGACCTCGATAACCCGTTTTGCTCCCTCAACAAATTCTCTCATCCCATTCTGTGATGTATCCCTAGCCAAAGTGCTGGTTCTCAAGTATCAGCTTAGATTTCTTGAAAGAAGAATGTTCTGTGTACTCACTCAGTCATGTCCAATTCTGCCATCCCATGGATTGTAGATCACCAGGCTCCTCTGTCCAAGGAAATTTCCAGGCGAGAATACTGGAGTGGCTTGCCATCTCTTCCTCCAGGGAATCTTTCCAACCCAGGGACTGAACCCACATTTCCTGTGTCCTGCATAGCAGGCAGATTCTTTACCACTGAGCCACCTGGGAAGCTCAGGGGAGGAGATTAAGACTTTTAAGATATCTTTTCTGTTAGAACAGGTAAGTTTGACTCTGTGGGAGCAATAATATATGTAGGGGTTAACTATTTTATTCTCTCTCTATGCATATGAAGTTAAGCATTGAACAATGCAGAGGTAAGTGGCATTATCTGTGTGACTGAGAATCTGCTTACAACTTATACTTGGCCCTCAGTATATATTAGCCCTTCAAATCCTATTGCTATCATATCAGATGTTCTATATCCACAGATTCAACCAACCTTGAAGAGAGTAGTACTACAAAGTGTATATAATGAAAAAATCTGTGTACTTACAGTTCAAACCTGTGTTTTTCAAGGGCCTCTGTATACAACACACTGACATTTTATCCCATGGTAACAGTCAGTGAAACACTTTTACCAGAACTCCAGATGGGAAGTGGAGCACCAATAACTTTCTATTAATTTTTAGCAACAATGTGATTGAATAAAAATTTTCTCAAATTCTTTTCTTTTTTTGGTTTTGTTTTTATTATTTTTATTTTTTAATACTTTATTCTACTTTACAATACTGAATTGGTTTTGCCATACATTGACATGAATCAGCCACATGTGTCCACGATCTCCAAATGCCGAAGCCCCCTCCCACTTCCCACCCCACACAGTCTCCCCGGATCCTCCTGTACACCAGCCCCAAGCATCCCGTATCCTGTATTGAACATAGACTGGCACTTTGTTTCTTATATGATAGTATACATGTTTCAGTGTCATTCTCCAAAATCATCCCACCCTCTCCCTCTCCCTCAGAGGCCAAAAGTCCGTTCTATACCTCTGTGTCTCTTTTGTTGTCTCACATGTTTTTCTTTCCAAGTGCATTTTCTCTTTCTTACTGGTGGAATATATGTTCATATCATATTCTGTGACTCTTCTGAGCCCACTGTCAAAGCAACAATACCAGAAAAATTTGGAGTCAAGAAACAGTCTATTCAAGACTATTTCAATAGGAGTGAAAGGACAGGACTCAAACAGCTTGGTCTGAAACAAAGGGCTAGAAAGTTTTTAAGAGCTGAGATGATAAAAGATCAAAGGTCGTTCAGTGTCAGTTAATTTGTTGATTGCCACTCCTCCAAAAAAGGAAAAGGAAAACTTTCTTCATGACAGGAGGTAGCTTTACAAGTTGTGGCAAGATACCCAGAGCTCTTATCTTCCCATAGACACTGGTAGTCAGGAACTCTATCTTCCTTGAGTATTATATTTTAAAAAGAAAGTTCTCTTGAGAGATGCTCCTGGAGTGTAAATCTGACAAGAAGGTTTTTACCAAGATTTACATCTCAAAGGGATTTTTATTAAATACTCTTTGAAGTAAATGTTGTAAGGAAAGGGAGGTCAGAGGACCTGCAGTGTCTAACTGAAAGGAACAGGGAGGTCTTCTTGGATACTGACTGTCATAGCTTTTAATACATCAGGAAAAGGGGATTTTTAGAAAGTCTGCTTTTCTGTGAACAAACATTTCCTTTCATATCTTATAGGAAATTAAGAGAAATAAAAATTATCTTTTTCCTTGTCTTGCCGTCTTTTATTAAAATGTAATTTCAAAGAAAATTAACAGATGGAGGGAGAGAAATTATGCAAAAAAGAACAAAAAAAGAAGAGTAGGCTTTTATAATTTAAAATAATTATCTTTTTACAAAAGTCTACTTGTTTCTACACTCTTATTATAATTACTTGTTCAGTAATCTTTCTTCTAATTCTGATGGTAAACCCTATAAGACCAACCTGGACAGCATATTAAAAATCAGAGACATTACTTGGCTGACAAAGATCCTTCTAGTCAAAGATATGGTTTTTCCAGTAATCATGTATGGATATAAGAGTTGGACTATAAAGAAAGCTGAGAACCCAAGAACTGAAGTTTTTGAACTGTGGTATTGGAGAAGACCCTTGAGAGTCCTTTGGACTGCAAGGAGATTTAACTAGTCAATGCTAAAGGAAATCAGTCCTGAATATTCATTGAAGGACTGATGCTGAAGCTGTAACTCCAATACTTTGGCCACCTGATAAGAAGAACGACTGACTGGAAAAGACCCTGATGCTGAGAAAGACTGAAGGCAGGAGGAGAAGGGGACGACAGAGAATGAGATGGTTGGATGGCATCACCGACTCGATGGATGTGAGTCTGAGCATGCTCCGGGAGTTGGTGACGGACAGGGAAGCCTGGCGTGCTGCAATCCATGGGGTCACAAACAGTCAGACACGACTGAGCAACTGGACTGACCTGCAACACTAGGCCAGGACTATCTTGTCTTCTTTTTAAAAAGACTAACCCAAAGTCTGAAATAGAGTAGTTACTTCAAAAACATTAATGAATAGATGAATAAATGAGTGAACTTGCAGAGATATCCTGAGGGAGATTCAGTGTGAGATACCTATTTTAAGCATATATTAAGACACAAACATTTGCTTGCCTCTCTGCCTACTTTTTCCCCAATGCTATTAGAATACTAGGCTTCATTCTGATTAATCTTTTGTGTCTTAAATACCAGAACTCTGGCAGCTTCATCTATTTATTTTCAATTTGTAATTTTCTTAGTTAGTCCCCATTTTATGACAGATTGTTTGACAATATTTTTGACAAATTACAACCTAATAATCTCACAGATCCAAACACTTATACTGATGAGAATATTGCCTTTCTTATTTCTAAATTTTAAATGTCTCATAGCACATTTTTAAAGTCACAGCAGAATAAAACCTAACTTGCTCTGCTTTGTATGGCTGGATCTGAGACAACAGCTTGAGTAAAAGTCTTAACGGGTATACTATGCAAGCATCAAATATTCTAATTAGACACAATTATGCATATTCACTTATGCAATGTTTCTGCAGGAGCACACCAGAAAAATCTCCCTTCCTCAAGACTTTCTGTTGTCTAGAAGAGGTTATATTGTACCTTTAGGGAAATGTCTAAACAAATACCTATTAATTCTAAGCATTCTTTTAAGATTGGACTACAAATTTAAGAAATAACAATATGAGATACCTAGTTACATTTACTTTTCAGGTGAACAATAAATGTCAATATTAGTACATTCCATTCAATATTTGACATACTTTTATACTTTTTACATTGTTCCTTTTTGTTATTTCATTTGAAATTAAAATTTACTTGGATGTCTTGTGTCTTATCTGGCAGCTTTACTTATGATGAATATCCGGATAATCAGTCTTCTGTAAAGTGATTCAAGAAAGAGTAAAATTTTCAGAGTCAAACTAATAAAAGATACTGTGATCTAGTAAATTAAAATGAATCAGCATGCTGATTTAAAAATGAAAGACAGAATATTTTTAATATATTTTTTCCTGATCATAAATGTTTCTTAGGAAAGCTAGTTATCCATCATTCTTCTGTTTGTACTGAAGTTAATAATATTCTGGAGGATATTGGATAATACTGCATAGTCTTGAAATTGCTGCTGTATTGTTCTGACTCATAAAATATATAATTGATCAATCCTCTATAAGAAATGGATTTCCAATATTTTTTATTCCCTTTTCATCTTATTCAATATATTTTTGAGATAAGTAATATTTCATTGGAAAATATTTACCTTATACAAATTGCCACATTTTCATTAGCTATAGAATAGGTAACACATGACAGGTATTAAAAATTAATTTCTGATTTTTCTCTACTTTTCACTCATTCAATTCAAATGCTTTATGTTAATAAAAGAGTACATCAGGGATATACCAACATTTAAAAGTATTAAAGACAATGATTATATTCATTCAAGTATTGAGGTATGTGTATGTATGTGTATGTCATATGAACCTAACACAGCAAATGAAAAACAGAATGTTTTAACACTATCACTTATACAGGAAAAGAAAAAAAGGGTTCTTTCATACTTGCACCCAAGTAAAGTAATGAAATTTTTGGTGCTGAAAATATCAAACATTAAAAAAAAATTAGATGCTTTAAATATACTTAGATTCTGCAACTTAGAAGATGAACCTTAATAATATCATGTAACACAGTAAATTAACCAATCCTTTAAAATAAAGTTAGTTAATTTCACTTCCTTATGCTTATGAGAGCAAATAACCTTTGAATTTCCCTTCAAAGTTGGAAAAATATAAGCTATGATGCTTTCCATGATTAGAAGACAGCCCACTATTTCCCTTATTTCTCTCCATAGTGTGAGATAATGAACATTTATGCATACTTTCTCAAAGAAGTGACATGCTCCAATTTATTGTAAGCTCCAATTATGCCTAAGCACTGGTATGGTCCCCTGAAATTAATATACATTTATGCATATTCACTTAAGCAATGTTTCTACCATGGCACACCAGAAAAATCTCCCTTCCTCAAGACTTTCTGTTGTCTAGAAGCACCACAAATTCTTTGGTGATAAAAACAAATCTGTAGTGAAAAAGTCTTATTTCAGACTACAAGTAATCTTCTAAGCATAAGACTTATTGTTCCAAATACTTGCCAAGAATTATGAATTCTCACATCTTTGGAAAATTTGAGATAATTTATATAGTTAGAATTCTTAGGTATTGCTAAAGTAAAAGAATAAAGGCACAAGAGAAATTCCAAGAGTTATGATTTAAGCAAATATGCCTTATTGATCCGGGCTTTTGAGGTAAGAAGACCCAGGAGGAAGCATGGGTAAAGAAAAGTAGGATCAGGTATTCTGTTTCAGCAACATTGCTTTTAAGATATCTATTAAATATTTGGTATGATTTATGCTTGCATTTTTAAAAATATACTTATTTACTTATTCATTTATTGGCTGTGTTGCATCTTCGTTGCCGTGTGGGCTTTTCTCTAGTTGCGGTTTCTCACTGTGGTAGGGTCACTTGTTGCGGAGCGTGGGCTCTAAAGAATGTGGGATTCAGTAGTTGTGGCGTGAGGCCTCACTAATGCCAGTTCCAAGGCTCTGCAGCCCAGACTTAATAGTTGTGACCCAAGGGTTTTGTTGCTTTGCAGCATATAGGACTTTCTTGGATCAAGGCTGCAACCTGTCTTCACCTGCGCTGGCAAGCAGATTCTTTACCACCGAGCCTCCATGGAAGCTTTACGTTTGCAGTTTTGCTTGACCTACACCAAGAGATTAAGTTTTCCTCCCCCGAACAGTGGCCTTCCATGGTGGCTCAGAGTGAGGGAGACCCGGGTTCAATCTCTGGGTTGGAAGATCTCCTGGAGAAGGAAATGGCGACCCACTCCAGTATTCTCGTCTGGAGAATTCCATGGAGGGAGGAACCTGGTGGGCTACAGTCCACGGGGTCGCAGAGAGTCGGACATGACTGAGTGACTTCTGAGAGACAGTGAAGTACTTTTTCAAATTTTTATCCACTCCTTGCCAAAGGTATCTGGTAATATTGTTTGTTATGTTCACTGAATAATTTAGAGTTTCTTAGATAAGTTATTTACAAGGTATTCCTACAGAGGGAAAGATTCCAGAGAGATTTTTCCACTCTAGTTGGGATACATAACACAGAGGTTTTCTTTTCAGCTGCCTCAAAGGCAAAATTATTTTCAAGTGTCTTTTATCTGTGCATGTAAGCACAGGCTTGTCTTCTCTTTCTTTGCCAATTTACTCAAGGGGTTGAGAGCAAAAATAAATGTGACTGTTACTTTCTAACGTTGGACTCTCTCCATTGAAATTTCTTTGAGACTTGCTCTCTTTTCATGATTCCTATGCAAATGATAGTGCTTTTTACAACTGTAATATATATTTAATAGTGCATCTCCTAATTTTGCCCACAGTGGAGTTTGTAGTTGGTTCTCCTTTCTCTTATAAGCTTCAGGATGCTTTTGGAGAGAAACGGGAAAATGCTTTGGTTCAGAGTTTGCTTATGGTGAAAGAATGCATAATCATCTTTGAGTTTATACTATTGTGAATAAAAAACGCAGCCTATATACATAATTTAATAACTAGTTGGGCCTAAGTACAATTTAAATGTTTAAATATATACATACCTACATGATATGGACTTTTGAAAGCTATGCTGTGCTGTGCTTAGTCGCTCAGTTCTGTCTGAATCTTAGAGATCCCATGGAAGATAGCCTGACTGGCTCCTCTGTGGGAATTCTCCAGGCAAGAATACTGGAGAAAGCTGTCAGACTCTCCTTCAGGGGATCTTCCCCACCCAGGGACAGAACCCAGGTTTCCTGAATTGCAGGCAGATGCTTTACAATCTGAGCCACTAAGGAAGCTGAAGAATACTGGAGTGGGTAGCCTGTCCCTTCTCCAGAAGATCTTTCCGACCCAGGAATCAAAGCGGGGTCTCCTTTATTGCAGGCAGATTCTTTACCAGCTGAGCTACCAGGAAAGCCCATTTTGAAAGCTACAACAATAATATTATACATTGAAAGCTGCAATAAATATAAAAATGCTCAGTCTTTCTCTTAAGGCCGTAGTCCTCTGCACAGTTTTGACTCACCCTAAGTTTTCACAAGTCACAATGGACTTCTCTTGAAAGCAATTCAGATTTTCATGTATTTCAAGGGAGATGATGGCACAGAAAATACACACTTTTAATCAAGAAATTGTAAAAAAAATACACATGCATATATATACTTACAATAAAATGTTAAGATTATGTCAGCAACATGGTTTGTAGTCTGGCTTGTAAACTTAATAGTTGTTTGACACTGAGCATGAAATATTACAATGGTTTTAGAAATACATGTTTTATAATAAAGAAATAATAGATTTAAATGTAGGATAATGTCACATATTATTAAATAAATAGAAAAATGGTATCTATGTGAAGCATTATCTATATACATTTCCTCACAGAATCTTTCCGAAATCAAAACAGGTGATGGTGGTAACAATGGAAACAGTGATACATTTGAAGCAAACTGTCAATAAGGCGATGTCTAAACTACTTACCATACTATGGAATATTATGCAATTAAATAAAAAGTCACTAAAATGATGTATAATAAGTCTCTGATATATGAACCTTCAAGTTGTAAGCTTTCAAGGATTGGATGTGTGTTCACATGTCCAGTCATGTGAGTGCGATTTTTCAATGGCTGTACTGTTGTGTATTTTACTGTGTAGTATTGTGCAGAGTACAGTAATAAAGCAAGCCCAGGATATCTGGAAGCAGGCAATTTTCTTTACTTGTGAAGACATTGTTAGCTTTTGAGACATAGGACTCAAAGATTGGTCTATACATGAAACTTGCAGCAGCCATTAAGGATGTAATCCAGTGCTACTGTGTCATCTGTAACAAGGGAAAAGAGCTACTGCCCAGACAGCACTGGATCATTTTTTCAGTAGGGTACATAGAATTGAATACATAAAGGATCTAGAACCTGTTCCATCAACAACGGGTGTTAATGAAATTGCAGCTTGCTGTACAGATTTTAGTTTTTGAGCTCCAAAATCACTGCAGATGATGACTGCAACCATGAAATTAAAAGATGCTTGCTCTTTGGAAGGAAAGTAAGGACAAACCTAGACAGCATATTAAAAAGCAGAGACATTACTTTGCCTACAAAGATCCATCTAGTCAAAGTTATGGCTTTTCCAGTAGTCATGCAGGGATTTGATAGTTGGACCGTAAAGAAGGGTGAGTGCCAAAGAATTGATGCTTTCAAATTGTGGGGCTGGAGAAGACTCTGGAGAGTCCCTTGGACTGAAAGGAGATCAAACTAGTCAATCCTAAAGGAAATCAGCTCAATATTCATTGAAAATACTGATGCCAAAGCTGAAGCTTCAATATTTGGGCCAGCTGGTTGCAAAGAATTGGCTCACTTGGAAAAGACCTTGATGCTAACAAAAGGAGAAAGGGGGTGACTGAGGATGAAATTCTTAGACAGTATCATTGACTCAGTGGACATAAATCTGAGCAAACTCCAGGACATTGTGGAGGACAGAGTGAGCCTGGTATGCTACAGTCCATGTGGTTGCAAAAGAGTTGGAGAAGACTTAGTGACTGAACAACAACAACTTTGTCTCCTGAATCTGAGGATTCTTTAGCTCTATCATTTACTTCCTCTACCTCCTCCAGTCAGTAACTTTTCTTGCCTTTTCACTGATCACAGCACCTGTTTGCCAGTGGTTGTATTGTACTGCTATACTTTTCAAGGTACTGTGCTGTATGGTTAGAAATATACTTTTTTTATTTTTGCATTTGTTTTTTATGTGTTATTTATGTGAAAAGAATTATAAGCTTATTACAGTACACTACTGTATAGCTGATTGAGTTAGCTGGATACCTAGGCTAACTTTTGGGGACTTATGAACAAATTGGACTTATGAATGTACTCTTAGAATAGAACTCATTCATACATAGGAGAAAAACTCCATATAATATATATATACAAATATTTTATATATAATTTATGTAAGTTATGTATCAATGTCAATATAAAACAAAATGTCGTGTTAAGATTCTAAAATGATTTATGTATCAAAGTGTCTATGGATATAAAAATACATCTAAGTAACATTTTATGATTTTTATAAATACACTTACATGTTTATAGAAGCATAGAAAATGTCTGGAAATATGGTCTTAAAATAACCCATTTCCTTTAATGAGACTGTGTGATTATAGTCAATGGAAAAGTTTGTCTTATCTTGAATAGCAAGCTTACTTAAAGACAATGATATGTGTGTTGAATGTACAATTAAAATTATTTTTGACAAAGGGGGAAAGTAATCATTTGCTAATTATATTTTACTGAATATGAGTGAAGAATGGAATTATTTTGAATGCATACCAACACAGAAAAACAGTATAGCTATTTAAATATATTTTATTTTCACTGAGCTTTTGATGTCAAATACCCTCTAATTGGAAACTAATTAATATCTTGAAAGTGTAGTAAAAGAAAAACAGTTATTTGAGTTGAAAAAAACTCATAGGTGATATTACTTTATGAAATATGTTTTATAGCAGTAGTTTTCAGTCTTAATTATCAGAATTTTTATTTATATCATTTCAATAAATTTAATCATTGTATAATGAGCAATGATCTAATATTTTACTGGTTTTATCAGAGCCACACCAAAATCAGACTGATTATATTTTCTGCAGCAAAAGATGGAGAAGCTCTATACAGTCAACAAAAACAAGACCAGGAGCTGACTGTGGCTCAGACCATTAACTCCTTATTACCAAATTCAGACTTAAACTGAAGAAAGTAGGGAAAACCACTAGACCATTCAGGTATGACCTAAATCAAATCCCTTATCATTATACAGTGGAAGTGAGAAATAGATTTAAGGTCCTAGATCTGATAGATAGAGTGAGTGATGAACTATGGACAGAGGTTTGAGACATTGTACAGGAGACAGGGATCAAGACCATCCCCATGGAAAAGAAATACAAAAAGCAAAATGGCTGTCTCGGAAAGCCTTACAAATAGCTGTGAAAAGAAGAGAAGTGAAAAGCCAAGGAGAAAAGGAAAGATATAAGCATCTGAATGCAGAGTTCCAAAGAATAGCAAGAAGAGATAAGAAAGCCTTCTTCAGCGATCAGTGCAAACAAATAGAGGAAAACAACAAAATGGGAAAGTCTAGAGATCTCTTCAAGAAAATTAGAGATACCAAGGGAACATTTCATGCAAAGATGGGCTTAATAAAGGACAGAAATGGTATGGACCTAACAGAAGCACAAGATATTAAGAAGAGGTGGCAAGAATACACGGAAGAACTGTGCAGAAAGGATCGTCATGACCCAGATAATCATGATGGTGTGATCACTCATCTAGAGCCAGACATTTTGGAATGTGAAGTCAAGTGGGCCTTAGAAAGCATCACTACGAACAAAGCTAGTGGAGGTGATGGAATTCTAGTGGAGCTATTTCAAATCCTGAAAGATGATGCTGTGAAAGTGCTGCACTCAATATGCCAGCAAATTTGGAAAACTCAAGGTGGCCACAGGACTGGAAAAGGTCAGTTTTCATTCCAATTCCAAAGAAAGGCAATGCCAAGAATGCTCATACTACTGCACAATTGCACTCATCTCACATGCTAGTAAAGTAACGCTCAAAATTCTCCAAGCCAGGCTTCAGCATTATGTGAACCATGAACTTCCTGATATTCAAGCTGGTTTTAGAGAAGGCAGATCAAACAGATATCAAATTGCCAACATCCTCTGGATCATCAAAAAAGCAAGAGAGTTCCAGAAAAACATCTATTTCTGCTTTATTGACTATGCCAAAGTCTTTGACTGTGTGAATCACAGTAAACTGTGGAAAACTCTGAAAGAGATTGGAATACCAGACCACCTAACCTGCCTCTTGAGAAAAATCTGTATGCAGGTCAGGAAGCAACAGTTAGAACTGGACATGGAACAACGGACTGGTTCCAAATAGAAAAAGGAGTACGTCAAGGCTGTATATTGTCATCCTGCTTATTTAACTTATATGCAGAGTACATCATGAGAAACGCTGGAGTGGAAGGAAGACAAGCTGGAATCAAGATTGCCAGGAGAAATATCAATAACCTCAGATATGCAGATGACTCGACACTTATGGCAGAAAGTGAAGAGGAACTAAAAAGCCTCTTAATGAAATTAAAAGAGGAGAGTGAAAACGTTGCCTTAAAGCTCAACATTCAGAAAACAAGATCATGGCATTCGGTCCCATCACTCCATGGGAAATAGATGGAGAAACAGTGTCAGACTTTATTTATTTATTTTTTTTGTGCTCCAGAATCACTGCAGATGGTGACTGCAGCCATGAAATTAAAAGACACTTACTCCTTGGAAGAAAGTTATGGCCAACCTAGATAGTTTATTCAAAAGCAGAGACATTACTTTGCTGACTAAGGTCTGTCTAGTCAAGGCTATGGTTTTTCCAGTAGTCATGTATGGATGTGGGGGTTGGACTGTGAAGAAGGCTGAACACCAAGGAATTGATGCTTTTGAACTGTGGTGTTGGAGAAGACTTTTGAGACTCCTTTGGACTGCAAGGAGATCCAACCAGTCCATTCTGAAGGAGATCAGCCCTGGGGTTTCTTTGGAAGGAATGATGCTAAAGCTGAAACTCCAGTACTTTGGCCACCTCATGAGAAGAGTTGTTGACTCACTGGAAAAGACTTTGATGCTGGGTGAGACTGGGGGCAGGAGAAGAGGGGACAACTGAGAATGACATGGCTGGATGGCATCACCGACTCAATAAACACAAGTCTGAGTGAATTCCAGGAGTTGGTGATGGACAAGGAGGCCTGGCGTGCTGTGATTCATGGGGTCGCAAAGAGTCGGACACGACTGAGTGACTGAACTGAACTGAACTGATCAGCGCTAATTTTCATTAATAGACTAGTAATTTGATTTCAATTTAGGGAGAAAAATATCACACTATTGTTTCAGTGTATTTTTCTTGTTTTCTGTTTTTGAAAAATCTTTCTCAAGTGAACTTGTTTCTGACTCAGGTAAAACTATCTGCTGTATCCATAGCCTAGGAGACCACCAAGAGAACAATACCGTCAGATGGATCCTGTCTTGTTTGTGATGGGTACTGGGCAAACCTTACCTGAGTTATGCTGCTATTTTACCATTGCTTCATATGTGTGTTCAGTATGTTCTACATGCCCTGGATGGTGTATATCCTTACTTTAAAAACTTCTGCGCTTGGAAGTAATTTTGCTTACCTGGCTGGAGGTCCTTTGTGGATGCTAGCATTGGAAGAGCAGACGTAGTTCTACATCACCTTTGGTTTTTGCTGTTTTCCTTAGACTTTTCAGATTTATTATTTAGTTACTACTTTTCTACATACTTATTTAAATATTGTTATTAAAAACATCTAAATTGTCATGGGGAATTTCTTAGAGAACTTTGGTGGAGGTATGTCCAGGTAGTTGCAAATGGTGCTGTATAAAGGAGTGAGACTTCCCATTTGTTTATGCTATGAAGTTACAGTTCATAATCCAATCTCCAGTGCTCAATCGTGCTGGACTGTTTGTGACTCCCGTGGTCTGTAACCTGCCAGGCCGCTCTGTCCATGGGATTTTCCCAGCAAGAATAATGGAGTGGGTTGGCATTTCCTCCTCCAGGGGCTCTTCCTGACCTCAGGATCAAACTCACATCTCCTGAGTCTCCTACTTACCTCTGAGCTGAGCTACCTGGTAAGTTGAACAGTTTATAATGTTTTGTCAACACACCTTGACTTTTCAGACAGTGAAAGTCACTTAGTCGTGTCCAACTTTTTGTGAACCCATGGACTATAGAGTCCATGGAATTCTCCAGGCCAGAAGACCGGAGTGGGTAGCCTTTCCCTTCTCCAGGGAATCTTCCCAACCCAGGAGCACACCCAGGTCTCTTGCATTGCAGGTGGATTCTTTACCAGCTAAGCCACAGGGAAGCCCATATCAGACAGACTGTGTGTTAAAATTGTTTTCAAAATAATGCTAAGACTTTTTTGCCTTTTTATTGAATTGATATTCTCACTAATGGTATAAAGTAACTGTGGGTAAAAATGATTGGTGCCTTACTATGAATCACACTGCTGACATAATAATGAGTTAACAGTCACTCCATTCTTCACTTGGCACACCTGTACAGAGAAAGAAGAAGGGAGAGGAGAGAATACAGCAGCAGGGGGACAACTGGTTTCAATTATTTTTTGTAGCAGTGAAAAACCCTCAACTCTTGGGTAGATGTATTGTTAATACATTGAGTGATGAAATGGAATTCACATATTACATATTTTCCTACCCTAATAGCTCAGACAGTAAAGAATTTAGCTGCAGTGCAGGGGATCTGGGTTAGATATCTGGGTCAGGAAGATCACCTGGAGAAGGGAAAGGCAACACACTCCAGTCTTCTTGTCTGGAGAATTTTATGGAGCCTGATGAGCTACAGTCCATGGGGTCATAAAGAGTTGGACACTGACTGAGCAGCTAACACTTTCTTACCAAAGAACAATTGTCTCTCAAGAAAAATATACTTCTGTGATTGTTTGGACTGCAAACTGAGTTTTTGTTTTTGCTTTTTTTTTTTTTTTTTAACAAAAACACTTTCTATTTGA
Organism: Nanger dama; assembly: GCA_917880005.1. Classification (NCBI taxonomy): domain Eukaryota; kingdom Metazoa; phylum Chordata; class Mammalia; order Artiodactyla; family Bovidae; genus Nanger; species Nanger dama. Next base: position 15,572,868 of record CAKJTW010000027.1, on the reverse strand, counting down.
AAGAATGACTGCCATACAAACTATTCAGATTTTGTATTGGAACATCTGTAGAATTCACTGAACCATTACATTTAAAATGACCCACACATGACCCTTAGAGCCTCTTGATGAAAGTGAAAGAGGAGAGTGAAAAAGCTGGCTTAAAACTCATCATTCAGAAAAGTAAGATCATGACATCTGGTCCCATCACTTCATGACAAATAGGTGGAGAAATAATGGAAACAGTGAAAGACTTTATATTTTGGGCTGCAAAATCACTGTGGATAGTGACTGCAGCCATGAAATTAAAAGATGCTTTCTCCTTGGAAGAAAAGCTATGATAAACTTAGCATATTAAAAAGCAGAGACTTTCCTTTGCTTACAAGGGGTCGTATGGTCAAAACTATGATTTTTCCAGTAGTCATATACAGATGTGAGAGTTGGACAATAAAAAAAAAGGCTGAGCACTGAAGAACTGATGCCTTCAAATTCTAGTGCTAGAAAAGACTCTTGAGAGTCTCTTGTCCTAAAGATCAATCCTAAAGGAAATAAACCCTGACTATTCACTGGAAAGACTGATGCTGAAGCTGAAGCTCCAGTACTTGGGCCACATGATGTGAAGAGCCAGCTCACTGGAAAAAGACCCTGATGCTGGGAAAGACTGAAGTCAGGAGGATAAGTGGAGGACAGAGGATGAGATTGTTGGATGGCATCACTGACTCAGTGAATGTGAGTTTGAGCAAGCTACAGAAGTTGGTGAAGGACAGGGAAGCCTGGTGTGCTGCAGGTCCATGCGATCGCAAAGAGTTGGACATGATTGGGCGACTGAATAACACGTGATTTAAAGATTCATTATTAAAATTATAATCTGGAAAGTCTTTTGACATGTTTTCAGATTCCACATTAAAACTAAACATTAATAAATTAACAGGTATTAAATTTGGGTATAGTGTCAAAATAATTATAGTATCTGATAAAGTTTTAAAAATCCTCCTACCTTTTTCAACTGTGTATCTCTGTGATGCTGGATTATCTTTGTGTGCTACATATTGAATAAGATAGACAGTGTATTAGATCAAAAGTAGACATGCAAGTCTCGCTGTCATGTACTAAGTCAGACATAAAAGAGTTTTGAGTCAAATTAAAGAGACTTGACCTAGAGATTTGACAAAGACAGTCAATTTTAACTGCTAGTTTTAACGCTAGGTTCAGAAACAGTTCCTTAGTTATTTCTGCATGCCTAAGATCCCTACCAGGAAATGTATGAATATTTCAGGGCTATTTCTATGAGTCATGTATTTCCCTTTCTTCCTGTATTAGATGGACTAATTATATTGCAGAAACTTGTACTATAGCTGTAAAGACTTTTTATTGTAACACTGCATGTTGATCAGTGGCACAGTGTAAAGTAAGGCAAGGTAAAGGAGTAGAGATTGAAAGGCATGCCCTTTTAAGCTAGATGAACAGAAACTGCCTCTCCGAATAGGTGGCAATTGTGTGAATAAGCTGGGGAAGAACTTAACTGGAAGAGGAGGCCAGTACATATGTGGCATGTTAGATGAAGAAAAAGAAGTCTCAGTTGCATAGCACAAAATTAAAAACAATGGTTTGGGAAAAGTTGTTTGGCAAAATATCATGAAAGTCCCCCATGGGAATGAAGAGATATGTATATGGAAAGATGATTAAATGTTAAGACTGAAGCTAAGTTTCCTTGGTTCAAATTCTAGCTATTACTGTGTCCTAGGATATGGTTTTTAACTAATACCTTCATTTTCTTATGTTTATTCCTGGGAGTAATACTCAATCTTGGAGAAAGAATGTGATTATTAATCATTGACATATACACACATGGTACATTAGTTATAATTTTTCTTACTAAATGGGATTATTAGCTGTAATTACTATTAATGACTGGGATCTACACTATTAAAGAGTTTTAAACAGGAGACTGTCATTATCTGAGTCATATTTTAAAATACAGAAATAAATATTTAAAGTTATTAGCCTCCAATAAAATAAAATAAAATACATACATAAATAAATTTATATTAAAAAAAAGAAATCACTCTGGCTTCATGCAGAGGCATGATAGTGGGGTGAGGACAAAGGGAAACATTGGGGAAATACTTATGACCACTATTGAGATAATTCTTGTGGATGATTAGAGGGATCTGGATTGATGGTAGCACTGAAAGTGGCTGAGTGGTTAGATTCAGGAAATAGAGTTAAATATGCAGACTTCAGTTAAAAAACAAACAAACAAACAAAACAACTTTATACCACACCACCTTCACAATATTTATATTTAAAAAATGATGACTTGCTTATACCTAATTCTGAATAACTTATTGATCACATTCATTTTTATGATTCCTAAAACTCATTTCCAAATATTTGATACTCACATAACTAATAGTTCTCTAAATCACATGTGGCTCTGCTCATTATCAGGTGTATTCTTATTTAACCTGAAATAAATTGATCCCCTTGGCCAGTATATACTCTAGCTTTATATGACATAGGACCACACCATCAGTCTCCCAGGGGCAGTAATCATCTGCTTCATTCTCTTTATATGTTCGTTTGTTTAACTCTCAGGTACGCAGGAAACACCTTGAAGGGCTTGTTCAATTGCAGATTCTGAAGAGGGGCCTGAGATTTTGCATTTCTCACAGTTCTCTGATTATGTCAATACTGCTAATCTGTGGAACACACTTTGGGTAGCAATAATCTAAATGATTGCTGAATTTTTAATGACCTCCTATCCTAAAATATCAAAGTCTTCATGTTGGTTTCATTTACATAGGCTTTCACCTATGTGCTTAAAGTTAGCTAAGTGAAAGAAAAGTGAAAGTGAAGTCACTCAGTAGTGTCCAACTCTTTGTGACCCCATGGACTGTAGCCTACCAAGGCTCTTCCGTCCGTGGGATTCTCCAGGCAAGAATATTGGAGTGTGTTGCCATTTCCTTCTCCAGGAAATTTTCCCAACCCAGGGACTGATCCTGGGTCTCCCACATTGCAGGCAGATACTTTACCATTTGAGCCACCAGGGAAGCAAAACAAACAAAAAATAATAATAATATTAATAATAATAAATTTAAATTAAAGTTATCTAATTCATACATAAATCTTTCCTAATATAAATATGAAAGCCCAAGGAAGCAAAGTTCTGTTCAAGTCACTATGTCAACAGAATTTATATTTCTTAAGTGAATGTTTAATGCTTGTATGATGTTGATAAAACGATTCTCGGCATAGCATTTCAGTATTGGTAAGAAAGAGACAGATTGTTTAGAGTAGCAAAATTATTTTTAAAGACAGATCTTTGAGCCTTTCATTGACTTTTCTGAGAATCTGACAGATATACATCAATCATATTAAGACAAAAATATGTTGAACCATTTGAAAACACTTAAATAATGAGCATCACATTTAAATGATAACATAATACGCGGTACTCTAAACACTTTTAGATATTGCTTCTTCTGATTTTTTTTTTTGTAGATAGCAGCTATCCTTTTCACACAAAATACATATAAAAGTATCATATGCACTATTACCTGACATCAATTTTAGAAAATTTAGTTTTAAAAATTAGATGACTACTTCTTCAGTGTCCCACAATTGCACAATAATTTTTTTTTTAATTGGATAAGTTTTTAGTTTCAGTACATGTTACACTTCTATCTTTACTTCCAGATGAAAAGCAGTAACTTTCTTAAATCTTTTCTTCCAGTCTCTTCCTTTCAGTGAGTTCAGTCTTAAACTCTAGCTTGGCTCTCATGTCGTAAGTGTACATGCTTTTGATGCTGTTGGTGCTTTGAAATATCTGTAATATCACAGTGGACATCATCACCACCCTCATCATAATCATCTCTAATGTAAATAGAAGATAGACAAATAAAATTTAAAAAATGTATTACTAGTGGAAAAACCTAAAGATGCAAACTTTATACAACAATAATGAAATCAAACTGGCATAACCACAATGTTTTATTAGTTGCTATTAAACCAATTACTTTGAGATATATGTAAGCTATGTGATATAAAGGAGAAATAACATAAAGGTGATTCATATGGTTTATTTAAATTTAGCATCAGCTTTTTGGTCAATATTAAAAGTATGGAATTCAATTAAATGCAGATGGTGATTGCAGCCATGAAAGAAAGTTATGACCAACCTAGACAGCATATTGAAAAGCAGAGACATTGCTTTCCCAACAAAGGTCCATCTAGTCAAGGCTATGGTTTTCCCAGTGGTCATGTATGGATGTGAGAGTTGGACTGTGAAGAAAGTTGAGCACTGAAAAATCGATGCTTTTGAACTGTGGTGCTGGAGAAAACTCTTGAGAGTCCCTTGGACTGCAAGAAGATCCAACCAGTCCTTCCTAAAGGAGATAAGTCCTGGGTATTCATTGGAAGGACTGATTTTGAAACTGAAATGCCAATACTTTGGCTACCTCATGTGAAGAGGTGTTTTTTTTTTCTGTTTTTTTTTTTAAAATTTTTATTTTTACTTTATTTTGCTTTACAATACTGTATTGGTTTTGCCATACATTGACATGAATCAGCCACGGGTGTACATGAGTTCCCAATCTGGAACCCTCCTCTCACCTCCCACCCCATATCATCTCTCTGGATCATCCCCCTGCACTAGCCCCAAACATCCTATATCCTGTATCGAACGTAGATTGGCGATTTGTTTCTTACATGATAGTATACATATTTCAATGCCATTCTCCCAAATCATCCCACCCTCTCCCTCTCCCACAGAGTCCAAAAGAGTTGACTCATTGGAAAAGATCATGATGCTGGAAGGGATTAGGGGCAGGAGGAGAAGAGGACGACAGAGGATGAGATGGCTGGATGGCATCACTGACTCGATGGACATAAATTTGTGTGGACTCCAGGAGTTGGCGATGGACAGGGAGGCCTGGTGTGCTGCGATTCATGGAGTTGCAAAGTCAGAAATGACTGAGCGGCTGAACTGAACTGAAGTGAACTGATACTTGCAAGTTAAAGTTATTCTGTAAGACTTATGATCTTGACTATTTTTACACTGTCATCATTATAAATAGAAATGATAAAATATTTTAAATATACAAATATAAAATGTTTATATCCAAATACCTGGCATATATCTGTTGTTGATAGTCTGGGCAATTTGTATTTTAAACAGTCAAAAAAATATGTTAACAAACACTGGTGTGTTCAGGTATTTTGGAATGTGTGCAATGCAGGAACATACTCTTGAATTGTGAACATGCTAAGGAGCATGCAGATAACACAGCGTGTGGAAAACTTATGTAGATTTTACACTGTGCCCAAAATAACTATACACAATATTTATATAGGATCAAACTGGCATCTCTCTTTTAGCTATAATATGAAGAACCAGCAGAATGATGCAAGGGAACTGTCTTACACTGTTACTCATCAATCATTTCTCTCTTTTGTTCTTCATTTGTATTACACAGATATTAAAACTCCAGGATCACCTTCACATTTTTCTTGTTTTTTCAAACACCTTGAAATTTAAATCTATGTTCTGGGAATACTTACAGATCCATACTTTAACTTGCTTTTGTGTTTTATTGTTTTATTTGTCCCACTTATGTTTTAATTTTCCTGTTTCAATTTTAAATGTTCAATGAGTTATTAGTTTCATTCATATAATTTATGTTAATTTTGAATCTATCATCATTATCATGTTTATTACAATAATATGTCATTATCTGCTTGCTTTATTAAATCTTAGCCTAGTGGTGCTAGTTTTGTTAAGTTTGGCATTTTCTATTTTTGGCCTTCGTGTTTCTAGAAGATTTGGTAAAGCTTAATTAGTTCAACCACTATTTCTTGCAATGCTCCTAGTATGTCTTTAAGACATTTACTTCACTCTAAAGAATGAAGTTTCTTTATCTGTAAAGAGCATCTACCTCATAGAGGTACAGTGAAACGGAATTGATTATGTATCTGTTCTCACAGTGTTGCCTTGCACATAGTAAATATACATTGCTAGCTATTCTTATTTTTTAAATTAATTTATTTATTTTAATTGGAGGCTAATTACTTTACAATACTGTAGTGTTTTTTGTGATTTTTTTTTTTTTTTTTGGCCATACATTGACATGAATCAGCCATGGGTGTACATGTGTCCCCCATCCTGATTTTTTATACACTATGGGCCTAACTCTAATCTACTTGTGAAAAACAAGAGTAAATGATAGAGATAAGTATTATTCCATCATGATGCTTATGTTCTAGTGGCGAACAGAGGCAGAAACAAAATAAATATATTAATGTGTTATTGCATATTATGGTAGGTGATTTGAATGAAATATACCAGATAGTTGATGTAAATAAGAATAAGAGTAAGAGGGCTCTGATTGACCTGAGCCCTCTTTCAAAGAAAAGTCTGCAGATCTCACTATAAGAGTGCACCAGATATACTGTAAGTCCTAGTCAGGCGGTGGAGGTACCAAATCAAATCTGAAAGAAAGGGAGTTCGTAATAAACTTGGTAAATAGCAAATCAGTGTGTGCATGGAGCTGAGAGGAGATTTAAATTTTATATTCTGATTTAAGTTTGAAGTTCAAATTTTAATGTGAATTTCAGCTCTGTATATTTTATTGGAACCAGAATTGAAAATGGCATCACCTAGGGATAGATCACAGAATGAAAAGAGAAAAGGTACAAACCTGATGCCCAGGAGAGCTCCTTAGTGTGATAAAGATGAGCCTAAAAGCCAACTAAGAAGTAACAGGCAAAAAAGGTGAAAAAAAAATATAAGGATGTGTCATAGAAACCAAATGAATTGACAGTTTCTTGGATGGAGCAATCAACAGTGTCAGATTCAGCTGAAACATAAAATACAACAAAGATAGAAAATGTTCAGGATTTAGAGATATAGATATTATCATTCTCTTCAGCAGGAATTTTTTTGTTAAGTGATGAGACCATTTTCCAGAATAAAATGAGCTGAGAAAACAGAGACAAGTCGAGGGAAAGTTATTCAAGTGGACTGTGATAGAAGAAGAGAGTTTATGATTTATCTAGTGGTTTATGAGGAACTGATTGTCTTCCCTGGTGGCTCAGATGGTAAAGAATCTGCCTAGAATGCAGGATACCTAGGTTCAATCTGTGGGACAGAAAGAAACCATGGAGAAGGAAATGGCAACCCACTCTAGTATTCTTGCCTGGAGAATTCCATGGGCAGAGAAGCCTGGCAGGCTACATATACAATCCATAGGGTCACAAAGAGTCGGGCACAACTGAGCAACTAACACACACATGAGAAATGAAATGAAAATGTTTCTGGTATTTTTGCATTTGTTATATGGAAACATGCTTAAAAGTTACCAAGAAATATTCACTGGAGAAGGAGTGATGAAATTTTCAAGTGAAGAAAGGTAATAAATGTAGTTGTTTCTTTATAATATGAGAGGAAAAGAAAGTGAAAACACTGGTGGAGAGAATTAGATTATATAAGAATAGGAGGAAGGTTCCATATCGGAACAGAAGGGAATAATATCAATTATGAGTGGTTGATCGGAATATGAAGCGCTTTTCATGGGATATTTATAGTTTCTAAATGAAAGTAGATCTGATCAAAGGCTAAACATAAAGAATTTGGAACTTGGATACATAGTGCGCAGTTATGTACACAACCGAGGGGGAAAGAAAGAGAGGATATAGCAGAAAGATACATGTTTGGTTGTATGCCTTGCATTTATAGAAGTATATTACCCTGTTGGGTAACTCGATCTGATAGAGCCCGGCTTCTGTATGAAACCTGTGGAGAGTTTAGTCATTTAGTTACATTCAGAATTGAATTCTTTGAATGAATAGAGTGAAAAGATTCAGTGGATGGGGGCGTCTTGTTAGGACGAAGCGGGGATGAGGTGAAGCGCTTAAAACAGTGTGAGCAGGTGCAGAGTGCGGTTGGACCCAGGCTAAGGCAGACCCCCGCCTCCCTCCCGCTTCAGCGGATCAAGCCCAGAGCGTCAGCTGGGGAGGTTGCCAGGGAAGATGGGACTACTTGGTGGCGGCACAGGAGATGATGCTGTTTCCAGTTACAACGCAGGGATCATAGGCAAACAGCCGCCACGGAAGCACTGGGACATTACTTCTCCTGTCAGCTTAAAATGCCCCCAAGAAGACTGACTGCCTACTTGAACAGAAACTAGTTGAGACTCTGAAGCCCTTTGGGGTTTTTGGAGAGAAAGAGAAACTAAAGTGCAGGATTTTAATTTGGGAAAAAATTAAATAACCTGGTAAAAGAGTGTATTCGAGAAATCAGTGAAAGCAAGAATCTGCCACAGTCTGTAATTGAAAATGTTGGTGGGAAAATTTTTACATTTGGATCTTACAGATTAAGAGTACATGCAAAACGTGCGGATATTGATGCATTGTGTGTTGCATCAAGACATGTTGATCAAAGTAATTTTTCACCCCATTCTGTAAATTGAAATTACAGGAAGAAGTAAAAGATTTAAGAGCTCTTGAAGAGGCATTTGTAAAAGTTATCAAATTGTGTTTTGATAGGATAGGGACTGATGTTTTGTTTGCAAGGTTAGCACTGCAGACTATTCCAGAAGACTTGGATTTAAGAGATGACAGTCTGCTTAAAAATGTAGATATAAGATGTATAAGAAGTCTTCAGGGTTGCAGGGTAACCAATGAATTTTACATCTACTACAAAACACTGACAACTTCAGATTAACCTTGAGAACTATCAAACTGTGGGCCAAACACCACAATATCTATTCTAGTATATTAGATTTCATGGGTGGTGTTTCCTGGGCTATGCTAATAGGAAGAACTTGCCAGCTTTATCCAAATGCAACAGCGTGAACTCTTGTATGGAAATTTTTCATGGTATTTTCTAAATGGGAATGGCTAAATCCAGTCCTATTGAAACTGCCTGAAGAATGCAATCTTAATTTACCTGTACAGGACCCAAGAGTTAGTGTATTATTTTTTTCCCCTACAAATTTGCACTGTGCCATAAGGAGTAGAAATCATATGCATAAATTTGAGGGAGACTTCTCATCCTATTAGGCATGTATAGATATGTTCATATCACATTTTTTAATCTCAACTAGAATTGTTCTCTGGTGTGAGAAGCAAAATTATGTACCCTGGGGCCACATTTAATTGTACATAGTTTATACCAAGGTCACTAACGTTTTAATTTATTTTTCATAGAAATACCTTGTAAGTCAAAGTTGTGCAGGAATTTGTGCTTAGAAAATAATAAAATATACTAAAGATTCAGTGGATGATTTGATTCAACATTGATTTGATCAATAAATAATAATTAAGCACCTGATATGTGCCAAGACCACTTTTAGAAGACCTGATATAGTAGTTAAAATATAGACTTTTCTTCTAAACTCATTTTGATGGACTGTTCAGAAAATAGTCCTGTCATTCTAGATGGCAACAAATTCTGTTAACAAAATATAAAAACAAGATGAGAAATAATGGATGGTTAGAATCATATTTTATAAAGCGTTCAGGTGATGTTGGAGGAGAAAATGTAATCATGGGGAAAACAATGCACATGAAGGAGGAGGAAGATGAGGAGAGATAGTGTGAAGGTTTTGGTGTTATTAATAAATGTGTGATGTGTGCAAGAGAAAACAAGGGAATTGATATGATTTAATGGAAGAAATCAGAGAGATGGAAGAGATGAAATAGAATGATTAACTGAGAGGCAGATCTTTTAAGATCTACTAAGAAATTGAAACAGTTTTGGATATTAATTGGAAGAAAATGGAAGGCCTTTGGAGAATTTTAAGCAGAAGGCTGATCTGTAGCATATGTATCTGAGGTCTCATTCCAAGTTTTGCATTATACATTTTATGGCCAAGAAAGTATATAGGAAAATGTTAGAAGATCATTGCAGTAGTTAGGAGAGACTAAATTGGTATTGGGGCTTCCTAGGTGGCTCAGTGGTAAAGAATCTGTCTGCCAAGCAGGAGACACAAGTTTAATACCTGGGTCAGAATGATCCTAGGAGAAGAAAATGGCAACACACTCCAGTATTCTTGCCTGGGAGATCCCATAGATAGAGAAGCCTGGTGGACCATAGTCTACGGGGTCGCAAAAGAGTCAGAGAGGGCTTAGCAACTAAACAACAACAAGCTGGTATGGACAAAGATTTCATTAAAATGACGGTCATTAGACTATAAAAATGGACGTGAAAAGAAGCAAAGAAACAACGGTACATATAGAGCTTAATAGCGGGGACTCAGAAAACCGCCAAGGTGGGAATCTCACCATTGGTGATGCATAACTCGTGTGAAAAATTTCCATTTTCTGTCTCAGTTGTTAATGCATAAAATGGGGTCAGTATGTATTTCTACCTTTTATTCAGTTCAGTTCAGTCATTCAGTTGTGTCCGACTCTTTGCAACCCCATGAACCACAGCATGCCAGGCCTCTTTGTCCATCACAAGCTCCTGGAGTCCACCCAAACCCATGTCCATTGTGTCAGTGATGGAGTTAACCACCTCATCCTCTGTCGCCCCCTTCTCCTCCTGCCCTCAATCTTTCCCAGAATCAGGGTCTTTTCAAATGAGTCAGCTCTCTGCATCTGTGGCCAAAGTATTGGAGTTTCAGCTTCAACATCAATCCCTCCAATGAACACTCAGGACTGATCTCCTTTAGGATGGACTGGTTGGATCTCCTTGCAGTCCAAGGGAATCTCAAGAGTCTCCTCCAATGCCACAGTTCAAGAGCATTAATTCTTCAGCGCTCAGCTTTCTTTATAGTCCAACTCTCACATCCGTACATAACTACTGGAAAAACCATAGCCTTAACTAGATGGACATTTGTTGGCAAAGTAATATCTCTGTTTTTTAATATGCTGCCTAGGTTGGTCATAACTTTCCTTCCAAGGAGTAAGCGGCTTTTAATTTCATGGCTGCAATCACCATTTGCAGTGATTTTGGAGCCCAAAAATAAAGTCAGCCACTGTTTCCCCATCTATTTGCCATGAAATGATAGGACCAGATGCCATGATCTTAGATTTCTGAATGTTGAGCTTTAAGCCAAATTTTTCATTCTCCAGTTTCACTTTCTTCAAGAGGCTCTTTAGTTCTTTTTCACTTTCTTCCATAAGACATGCCTCATCTGCATATCTGAGGTTATTGATAGTTCTCCTGGCAATCTTGATTCCAGCTTGTGCTTCTTCCAGCCCAGCATTTCTCATGATGTACTCTGCATATAAGTTAAATAAGCCAGGTGACAATATACAACCTTGACATACTCCTTTTCCTATTTGGAACCAGTCCATTGTTCCATGTCCGGTTCTAACTGTTGCTTCCTGACCTGCATACAGGTTTCTCAAGAGGCAGGTCAAGTGGTATGGTAGTCCCATCTTTTCAGAATTTTCTACAGTTTGTTGTGATCCACACAGTCAAAGGATTTGGCATAGTCAATAAAGCAGAAATAAATGTTTTTCTGGAACTCTTGCTTTTTCGATGATCTAGTGGATATTGGCAATTTGATCTCTGGTTCCTCTGCTTTTTCTAAAACCAGTTTGAACATCTGGAAGTTCATGGTTCATGTATTGCTGAAGCCTAGCTTGGAGAGCATTACTTTACTTGAGCATTACTTGGCTTGAGCATTACTTTACTAGCATGTGAGATGAGTGCAATTGTGAGGTAGTTTGAGCATTCTTTGGCATTGCCTTTCTTTGGGATTGGAATGAAAGCTGACCTTTTCCAGTCCTGCTGAGTTTTCCAAATTTCCTGGCCTGTTGAGTGCAGCACCCTCACAGCATCATCTTCCAGGATTTGAAATAGCTCCACTGGAATTCCATCACCTCCACTAGCTTTGTTTGTAGTGATGCTTCCAAAGGCCCACTTGAGTTCACATTCCAGGATGTCTAGGTGAGTGTGAGTGATCATACCTTTGTGATTATTTGGATCATAAAGATCTTTTATGTACAGTTCTTCTGTGTATTGCCACTTCTTCTTAATATCTTCTGCTTCTGTTAGATCCATATCATCTTTGTCCTTTACTGAGCCCATCTTTGTATGAAATGTTCCCATGGCATCTTTAATTTTCTTGAAGAGATTTCTAGTCTGTCCTGTTCTGTTGTTTTCTTCTATTTCTTTGCACTGATGGCTGAGTAAGGCGTTCTCATGTCTACTTGCTATTCTTTGGAACTCTGCATTCAAATGGGTGTATCTTTCCTTTTCTCTTTTGCCTTTCTCCTCTCTTCTTTTCACAGTTATTTGTAAGGTTTCCTCAGACAGCCATTATGCTTTTTCGCATTTCTATTTCTTGGGGATGGGGATGGTCTTGCTACCTGTCTCCCATACAATGACATGAACCTACTTCCATAGTTCTTCAGGCACTCGTCTATCAGATCTCGTCCCTTAAATCTATTTCTCACTTCCACTGTATAATCATAAGGGATTTGATTTAGGTCATACCTGAATGATCTAGCAGTTTTCCCCACTTTCTTCAATTTAAGTCTGAATTTGACAACAAGGAATTCATGTTCTGAGCCACAGTCTTCTCAAAGTCTTGCTTTCGCTGACTATATAGAGCTTCTCAATCTTTGGCTGGAAAGGATATAATCAGTCTGATTTCAGTGTTGACTGTCTGTTGATGTCCATGTGTAGAGTCTTGTCTTGTGTTGTTTGAAGAGGGTGTTTGCTATGACCACTGCATTCTCTTGGCAGCACTCTGTTAGCCTTTGTCTTGCATCATTCTGTACTCTATTGCCAAATTTGCCTGTTATTCCAGGTGTTTCTTGACTTCCTAATTTTGCATTATGTTATGAAAATTAAATTATTACCCATGAATCATGTCTGACTCTTTGCACCCCATGGACTGTAGCCTGTCTATTTCCTCTGTCCTTAGAATTCTCCAAGCCAGAATACTGGAATGGGTAGCCATTCCCTTCTGCAGGTGATCTTCCCAACCCAGGGATCACACCAGGTCCCCTTTACCATCTGAGTCACCAGGGAAGGTCGGTTTATGGCTATTGTATTCATTTGTATTCTTATGAGATAAAAGGCTGGTTAATCAGCTAAAGGCTCTAATGAGATCAAACACTGGGTGAAATGTGAGTGATTATAAAAGTGATCTTGGCAGAGGAGAAGGGTGTTAGAAAGTGGCATACTGTGTGAGTTGATGCCCTTGCATTGCACAGCTCTGGGATGGGAGCTTGCTCACAGAGGTAGAAGCACGGTGTAGCTACTGGTCCTAGCTACTGGCTTCTTTCTTTTCTCCCGCATACAGTTTTTTGCTTCCTTTCAAGGTTAACAGCACTAGCCTGACCACATCCCTTTCCAGATACTTTAAGTGCCATTATATCCCCTCGTATTAGTGGTGGTAGTTGCTTTCTGTGGTTACTATCTCTGGCTAATATCAATGTTCCCTTTTGTTATTTAATCTTCAATTTTTATGATAGCAATTCTCCATATTAAATCCTTCCTGTGAAACATTAATGCTATTTTTCTATTTCCTGACTAGGCTCTGGTTGGCATACAAGAGCATGTTTCTGTTCTTATTTATTTATACATATTCATAGATATCTATGTGATTAAAACTTATATGCATGAAAACATTTTATAATGTAGGAACATTTTGTGCAGAGCTTGTTCTTTAAATTGGTATTTTTATTAAGGTTCACTAGGCATATGCTTTAATCTTCTCAGTGTCTTTGATGTATTTCTCTGCATTCTTTGACTAAGGATTAAAGGGTACTCTTTGTTGGGGAAGGGAATGGCAAACTCCAGTTTACTTGCTGTGAGAACCTCATGAACTGTATAAAAGGATAAAAATATATGATACTGAAAGATGAGTTCCACAGGTCTAAAGATGTCCAATATGCTACTGGGGAAGAGTGGAGGAGAACTATAATAGCTTCAGAAAGAATGAAGTGGTTGGGCCAAAGCAGAAATGACACTTATTTGAGGATGTGTCTGGTGATAAATCTGATGCTGTGAAGAACAGCACTGCATAGGAACCTGGAATGTTAGGTCCATGAATCAAGGTAAATTGGCTGTGGTCAAGCAGGAGATGGTAAGAATAAACATCAACATCTTAGGAATCAGTGCAGTAAATGAACAGAATGGGTGAATTTAATTCAGATGATCATTATATTTACTACTATGGGCAAGAATTCCATAAAAGAAATGGAATAGCCCTCATAATCAACAAAAAGTCCAGAATGCAGTACTTGGGTGCAACCTCAAAAATGACAGAATTATCACTGTTTGTCTCCAAGACAAACCATTCAGCATCAAAGTAACTCAAGTCTATGCCCCTACCACTGATACTAAAGAAGCTGAAGTTGATAGGTTCTATGAAGTCCTAGAAGACCTCCTAGAACTAACACTAAAAAAAAAAAAAAAAACTCAAAAACAAATGTTCTATTTATCACTGGGGATTGGAATGCAAAAGTAGAAAGTCAAGAGATACCTCGAGTAACAGGCAAGTTTGGCCTTGGAGAACAAAATAAAGCAGGGCAAAGGCTAACTGAATTCTGATAAGAAAATGCACTTGTCATAGCAAGTACCCTTTTCCAATAACACAAGAGATGACTTTACACATGAACATCACCACATGGTCAATACTGAAATTAAATTGATTACATCCTTTGTAGCCAAAGATGGAGAAGCTGTATACAGCCAGCAAAGACAAGACCTGGAGCTGATTTTGGCTCAGATCATTAGCTTCTCATTGCAAAATTCAGCCTTAAACTTAAGAAACTGGGGGAAAACCACTAGGCCAGACAGGTAAGACTTAAACCAAATCCCCTATGAACATGCCATGGAGATAACAAGTAGATTCAAGGGGTTAGAACTAGTAAACCAGGTGCCTGGAGAACTATGAACGGAGGTCCATAATACTGTACAGAAGGCAGTGAACAAAACCACCCTAAATAAAAGCGAGAATGAAAAGTGGTTATCATCTGGGGAAGCCTGATATATAACTAATGAAAGAAAAGAATCAAAAGCAAAGGACAAAGGGAAAGGTGTAACCAACTAAATACAGATTTCCAAAGAACAGCATGGAGAGAAGAGAAGTTCTTTAATGAAAAGTGTATAAAACTAAAAGAAAACAACAGAAAGGGAAAGACTAGAGATCTTGTAAGGAAAATTGAAGATATCAAGGGAATATTTTGCCCAAAAGTGGGCACAATAAATGACAGAAATGGTAGAGATCTAGCAGACACTGGTGAGATCAAGAAGAGATGGAAAGAATACACAGAAGAACTGTTCAAAAAGATGTTAATGAACCAGATTACTACAATAGTGTGGTCAGTCACTCAGAGCCAGATATTCTGGAGAGTGGGTCTTAGGAAGCACTGTGGTTAATAAAGCTAGTGGATGCAATGTAATTCCAGTATAACTTAAAAAAAAAAAATATTTATTTATTTAATTACAATACTGTATTTGTTTTGCCATACATTGACATGAATCAGTCACGGGTGAACACAATCTCCCAATGCTGAAGCCCCCTCCCACCTCCCAGCCCACATCATCTACCTGAATCATCCTGTGCACCAGCTCCATGCATCCTGCATCCTGCATTGAACATAGATTGGCGCTTCGTTTCTTACAAGAAAGTATACGTTTCAATGCCATTCTCCCAAACCATCCCACCCTTTCCCTCTCCCTCAGAGTCCAAAAGTCCACTCTATACCTCTGTGTCTCTTTTGTTGTCTCACATATAGGATCATCATTACTATCTTCTAAATTCCATATATATGTGTCAGTATACTGTATTGGTGTTTTTCTTTCTGGCTTACTTCACTCTGTATAATCGGTTCCAATTTCATCCATCTCATTAGAACTGAGTCAAATTTATTCTTTTTAAGGACTGAGTAGTATTCCATTGTGTATATGTACCACAGCTTTCTTATCCATTCATCTGCTGATGGACATCTAGATTGCTTCCATGTCCTGGCTATTATAAACAGTGCTGCAATGAACATTGGGGTACATGTGTCTCTTTCAATTCTGGTTTCCACGGTGTGTATGCCCAGCAGTGGGATTGCTGGGTCATAAGGCAGTTCTATTTGCAATTTTTAAAGGAATCTCCACACTGTTTTCCATAATGGCTGTACTAGTTTGCATTCCCACCAGTATAACGATTGAAAATCCTAAAGGAAAATGCCATCAACGTTTTGCTTTCAATATGTCAGCAAATCTGGAAGACCCAGCAGTGGTCACAGGTCTAGAAAAGATCAACTCTCATCCCAGTTCCAAAGAAAGGTAGTACTAAATAAGGGAGATGGGAGTGGGGTTCAGGATGGAGAACAAGTGTACACCCGTGGTGGATTCATGTTGATGTATGGCACAACCAATACAATATTGTAATTATCTTCCAATTGAAATAAATAAATAAATAAAAGAATATACTAACCACTGGACAATTGTACTCATCTCCCATGCTAGTAAGGTCATGCTTAAATCTTGCATGCTAGTCTTCTGCATTATGGGAACCATGAAATTCCAGATGTCCAAGTTGGATTTAGAAAAGGAAGAGGAACCAGAGATCAAATTGCCAGCATTCCCTAGATCATAGGTCTTCCCTGGTGGCTCAAAAGGTAAAGCGCCTGCCTGCAATGCAGGAGACCCAGGTTTGATCCCTGGGTTGAGAAGATACCCTGGAGAAGGAAATGGCAACCACTCCAGTACTCTTCCCTGGAAAATTCCATGGACAGAGGAGCCTGGTAGTCTACAGTCCATGGGGTTTCAAAGAGTCGAACACGACTGAGCGACTTCACTTTCAGACTTTTGAGACCTGGATTACAGAGAAAACAAGGGAATTCCAGAAAACAAAACAAAACAAAAACATCTACCTCTATTTCATCAACAACACCAAAGCGTTTGACTGTGTGGATCATAATAAGCTATGAAAAACTCTTAAAGAGATGGAAATGCCAGACCACCTTACTTGTCTCCTGATAAATCTCTATGCAGGTCGAGAAGCTACAATTAGAACCCAATATGGAATATACTTATTGGCTCAAGATTGAGAAAGGAATACAGCAGAGCTACCTACTCTGACCCTGTTTATTTAACCTATATGCTGAACACATCATGAGAAATATCAGGCTGGATATTACAAGCTGGAATCAAGATAGGCAGGAAAAACATCAATAACCTTGGATATGTGGATGATACCATTCTAATGGCAGAAAGTGAAGAGGAGCTAAAGATCTTCTTGATGAAGGAGAAGGAGGAGAGTGAAAGAACCTGCTTAAAACTAAATATTAAAACAATTAAGATCATGGGATCCAGCCTAATTACTTCATGGCAAACGAAGAGGAAAAGGTGGAAGTGGTGGCAGATTCCCTCTTCTTGGGCTCTAAAATACTGAATATGGTGACTGCAGCCATGAAATCAGAAAACATTCGCTTCTTGGGAAGAAAGCTATGACAAAATTAGACAACGTGTCGAAAAGCAGAGACATTACTCTGCTGATAGTCAAGGCTATGATCTTCCCAGTGGTCACATATGGTTGTGTGAGCTGGATCCTAAAGAAGGCAGAGCACCAAAGAATTGATGCCTTTGAACTGTGGTGTTGGAGATGACTCCTGCAAGTCCCCTGGACAGCAAGGAGATCAACTGATCAATCTTAAGGGAAATCAACCCTGAATACTCACTGGAAGGACTGATGCTGAAGCTGAAATTCCAGTATCTTTGTCATTTGATGCAAATGTTGACTCATTGGTAAAGTCCCTGATGATGGGAAAGACTGAGAGCAGAAGGAGAAGAGGGCATCAGAGGATGAGATGGCTGGATGCAATGGACATAACTTGGACAAATTTGGGGAAGTGGTCAAGGACAGGGAAGCCTGGTGTGCTTCAGTCCATAGGTTTATATAGAGCTGGACATGACTGGCGACTGAACAGCAACAATGCTTTACTTGTCACAGCTGATTATACAGAAATGATAGATGGATAGGGATATAATCTTAGTTTTTTAAAATATCCCTCTTTATTCCTTTTGAAATAAATTCAGAATCAACTTCATATATTTCTTTTTATATTTTTAATACTTAAGAATGTATGTATAATTCAATGTTAGATTTTTATATCTTCAGCATTTCTCTTGCACAGGTGGGCCTTCCCTGGTGGCCCAGTTGGTACAAAATCCACCTGCAATGCAAGGGACTTGGGTTCAATCCCTGGATTGGGAAGATGCCCTGGAGTAGGGAATGGCAAACCACTTCAGTATTCTTGCCTGGAGAATTCCTTGGACAGATAGGCCTGGTGTACTACAGTCCCTGGCATCACAAACTGTGGGACACGACTGAGGGACTAACATTTTCACTGTCTTTTCTTTACCAGTAGTGCCACTGGGGAAGCACTGTGAATCATAAAACTGTCAATGATTAGAATTATAGATAAGGTCTATGTGGTATATGGGTTTCCCTGGTGGCTCAGTGGTAAAGAATCTACTTGTAATGCAGGAGGCACAGGAGATGCAGGTTCAATCCCTGGGTTGGAAAGATCTCCTGAAAAGGACCTGGCGACACACTCCAGTATTCTTGCCTGGAGAATCCCATGGACATAGGAGCCTGGTGGGCTATACAAGATATATGCATTTGTATATCTGTATATATATATGTATGTGGAGTAGTCTGTGATAGATGTATTTCTGCATTTCTCCAAATGTATCTGGGGGAAAACATTTAGAGAAAAAGGAGAAAGCAATTTATAAAGATTCTTCAGTGCATAATCTCCAATTTCCCTCTAGAATATATGTTTTTTTTGAGAAATGTGTATTCAAGTACTCTTGTTAGTTTTAAATGGATTATTCGAATTTTGTTGTTGATGTTGTTTGTATGTTTGTTTCATTTGTCTGGCTATTGAGCTGTAGAAGTTTCTTGTATATTTTGTGTATTACAGCCATTTGATAGGTCTAGTCTTAGACTTTCTTTCATTGGGAGATTTATGATTTCAGATTCATTTCCTTACTTGGTATTGTTCTCTTCAGTTTTCTATTTCTTCCTGATTCAACCTTGGTAACCTGTATGCTTCTAGGAATTTATCTTTTTTTTTTTTTTTTTTAATTGGTTAGTATATAATTGTTCATAGTAGCCTCTTAGGATCCTTTTTATTTCTGTGACAACAGTTGCAATATCTACTTATTTCTGATTTCATTTATTTAACAATTGAGTCTTTTCTCTTTTTATCTTAGCCTAGCTAAAGATCTGTCAGTTTTGTTGGTCTTTCCAAAAGCCTGTTGTCACTTTCAGCATAGATCTTTTTTTTTTTTCCCCTTTTTTCTTTTTTTTAAGTTCTGCTCTAATCTTTAGGATTTATTTTCTTCTGTGAAGATAGGAATGTGCTTATTTTATTTTTCTTGTTCCTAGAGATACAAAATCAGGCAATCTTCTTCTTCTTCTTTTTTTTTTTTGTTTTTACTGCTCTTAAACCTTAAACTTTCCTCTTAGTATTGCTTTTGTAAAAATATTACTATTTTCCATAACTTTTGGTAAGTTGTATTTTCATTTTCATTTGTTTCAGGATACATTCTCATTTCCACTTTGATTTTCTATGTAAAACTTACACACAAAGGCAACTCTAATCAACCACAAATATTTTTAATACAAGGGGAATTAATTATCTTCATTTATTCTGTGAAGGGAAGTCAAATATTACATATACTCATTAATATATATTGGAGTATTGGAAAGTCATAGGAGAGCACATGTTGAAGATTTCATGAAAATTCTTCTAGTATAATTTGAATTAGCTATAAAATGTAATATAAGGTTATGAAAGTGATCTGTATTTATAAAAGTGGCCATTTTTTATACTGAGGCAATTCTTAGGATCTATGTATGAAACTGAAGGATATATTAACAGTCAGCTTTCTACCAGGGAGCATGAACACATAAACTGGATAATTTGCTACGAGTTAATAAATTGACTATTTACAGGTGCATGGGTAATTTTGGAGATCAGCAAGAGATGGTGTAGTATATGTAAAAGAAAGGGGAAATATTCTATTATTGTAGTCCATTTATAAAACTCAGGATAAAGGATGAACATCTGAAATACCAAAAACATCTAGCACCAAGGTCTATTAAACTTTTTACATTTTAGTATAAATTAAAATTGTTAAATCATGAGTAAATTTACTCTATTTCATAATATCTTTGTTGTTTTTTTCCCTACAGTGGCAGTCATTCTCTTTTTCAGGGGATCCTCTCAACACAGGAATCAAACCCAGGTCTCCCACATTGCAGGTGGATTCTATATCAGCTGAGCCACCAGGGAAGCCCAAGAATAATGGAGTCGGGGATAGCCTGTCCCTTCTCTAGGGGATCTTCCCAATCCAGGGATTGAACCCAGGTCTCCTATATTGCAGACAGATTCTTTACCAGCTGAGCTACCAGAGAAATCTGAAGTGGTTATTTAAAAACATTTCATATATTTTAAATGCTAAGTTTCTCAGTCATGTCTGACTCTTTGTGATCCCATGGACTGAAGCATGGAATGTTGCTTCTCTGTCTTCCACAATCTCCCAGTGTTTGGTATGATCCCATGACTATCTAATCATTTCATTCTCTTTCACCTCCTTCTCCTTTTGAATTCAATCTTTCCTGGCTTCAGGGTTTTTTTCCAAGGAGTCAGCTCTTTGTACCAGGTGGCCAAAGTATAGGAACTTCAGCAATAGTACTTCCAATGAATATTTAGGGTTGGTTTCCTTTGTAATTGACTGGTTTGATCTCTTTGCAGTCCTAGGGACTCTCAAGAGTCTTCTACAGAACCACAGTTCAAAAGCGTAAATTCTTTGGAGCTCAGCTTTCTTCATGGTCCAACTTTCACATCCAAACATGACTACTGGAAAAACCATAACTTTGTAAGGATTTTTGTCAGCAAAGTAAGGTCTCTGCTTTGTAAAATGCTGCCTAGGTTTGTCATAGCTTTCCTTCCAAAGTGAAAATGTCTTTTAATTTCACGGCTTGCAGTCACTGTCCACAGTGATTTTGGAACCCAAGAAAATAAATCTGTCACTGCTTCTACTTTCTCCCCTTTTATTTGCCACGGGGACAGGATGCCATGGTCTTAGTCTTTTTAATGTTGAGTTTCAAGCCAGCTTTTTCACTCCCCTCCTTCACCCTCATTTAGAGGCTCTTTAGTTCCTCTTCACTTTCTGCCATTAGAGTGGTATCATCTGCATTTTTTAGGTTGTTGGTATTTCTCCCAGCAATCTTGATTCCAGTTTGTGATTTATAACTGTATCCCACAAATATTACATGTAAAATATTGCTGTCTAAAATTTTAAACTTGATATGCCTTTGTGTGATGTTTTTCAATATTATATTTGCTCATTTATTTACTGAAAAAAATTTCTCAAATATGGTTTATGTGTCAAGAATTTTTCAGTTCTGATCAGAATAAAGTCCCTACCTTCAAGAAATTAATTTTTAAGTTTTCAAAGATAACCAGTTCTTTCAGTATCAGCTCAGTAAAATTTTACGTTTTTAGCATATCATTTTATATTATATTGTGTAAGTGATTACAAATGGTAAACTCTCACTGTGTGTGTGTGAGCTAGAGCGAGAGAGGAAATGAGAACCCATGTATGGAGAGGTTCCTTAGGGTATTTTGCCTAGTTATTTTCATATATGTTTCAGGCAATTTTATCAGTGATTACTTTGTAACTCTTTAAATTTTATCTTTTATATTGCCTTTAGAGTCCTACACTTTATCATCTGTTAAGTCCAAAGGCCATCTTTCTAAATTGATTTGACTCATCTAAAAATTAGCCCACTAAATAGATTAATTTTATAGATACATGTTAAAATGATTACACCTTTCAGTTTAGCATGTCATAATTACTTAAAATAGTTCTCTAAAAGTGGTTTAATTGGTAATTTATCAAAGATGCCAAACTTCTCTGTTTCCTAGTTAATTCTAATATTACTTGATAGCTATGCCTGAACTAACCACTCATACAAATATATATATATATATATATATATATAATTGCATATGGTTTTAAGAATACATATTAAATATTTAAAATGTTAAAGTCATTTGTTTAATTATAGTTTAATTGAAAGTAAAAGTCACTCAGTCGTGTCTGACCCTTTGTGACCCCATGGAATATACAGTCCATGGAATTCTCCTGGTCATGGTACTGGAATGGATAGCCTTTCCCTTCTCCAGAGGGTCTTCCCAACCCAGAGATTGAACCCAGATCTCCTATATTGCAGGTGGAGTTTTTATCATCTGAGCCACATGGAAGCCCAAATTAGAAAGTAAATATGTATATATACAATTAAGGAATGCTTTTGGAACCTCATTGTCATTTAAAAACTTGAGAAATGTGATGCTGATTCTCGGTAATATGTTACTTACTGATGAATTTGCTTTGCATTGCATATACATGGTGTTGCAACTAATCATTCTTCAAGTTGTAAGAGGCTAAAAATTAACTGAAAAATAACTAGAAGGAAATAGACAAAGGGCTATTTCAAAAACATTATTCACAATCAATACTTCTCTCACTGTATCCAAACTTTTCTCCTTTAATCTCAAGGGGATTTGTTATCTCAATAGCCTGTTTCAATTCAAAATAAATAACAATATACTTTGGAGTGGATTCTGTCCTTACAATGTGGAAGTCTTTCTTAAACATGGATCAGCTTCCTCCTTGTGCTTTGAGAATGGTATCTGAAGGTTGGAATAACCTTGCAGGTCTACAGGGAAAATTATACATGAAATAATTACAGAAATATCAGTTCTAAGAATGGATTGTCATGCATAAATAATAAATTATCTACCACAGAGGAACAAGTTTTTAAATCAACATATAGTATAAATCTGAATTCTCTGGTGGCTCAGACAGTAAAAATCTGCCTGCAATATAGGACATCCAGTTTGGATCCCTGGGTCAGGAAGATCCCCTGGAGGAGAAAATGGCCATCTAATCTAGTATTCTTACCTGGAGAATCCCATGAACAGAGGACCCTGGCAGACTACTGTCCATGAGGTTGCAAAGAGTCAGACATGACTGAATGTCTAACACTTTCACATCACTGCTACTGCTACTGCTAAGTCACTTCAGTCATGTCCGACTCTGTGCAACCCCATAGATGGCAGCCCACCAGGCTCCCCCATCTCTGGGATTCTCTAGGCAAGAACACTGGAGTGGGTTGCCATTTCCTTCTCCCATGCATGAAAGTGAAAAGTGAAAGTAAAGTCTCTCAGTCATGTCCGACCCTCAGCGACCCCATGGACTGCAGCCTTCCAGACTCCTCCATCCATGGGATTTTCCAGGCAAGAGTACTGGAGTGGGGTGCCATTACTCTAGTCATATTAATTTGCTTCTTCTAAGAGCATAATGACATTGTTGCCTTTGAGTCCCACTCTCATGTAGCCCACCTTTGGGTAAAGTAATGATTGCTCTGAGATGGTCCTATTCCTAAACAAATTAATAAGAGCACTCATTAATAAAGCATACACACATTGTTTCTTTAGAATGCCTACTCATTTGGTAAGGATTTTCGTAAAGTTTGAATGGGTGTTATTGATGTTCTGTTGCTCAGCCATGTCTTACTCTTTGAGACCCCATGGACTGCAACACACCAGGCTTCCCCTGTCCTTCACTATCTCCCAGAGTTTGCTCAGACTCATGTTCATTGAGTTGGTGATGCCATCCAGTCATCTCATCCTCTGTTGCCCTCTTCTCTTCCTGCCCTCAACTTTTCCCAGGGTCTTTTCCAATGAGTGGGAGCTTCACATCAGGTGGCCAAAGTATTGGAACATCAATTTCAGCATCAATCCTTCCAGTGAATATTCAGGGTTGATTTCCATTAGGATTGACTGGTTTGATTGCTTTGCTTTTCAAGGGACTCTCAAGAGTTTCCTCAAGTGAAAAGTTATCACATTCTCAGGGTAGTACATAGCCAAAAATGCTACATTAGTGTTTCTGTATATTACTAAAATTGATATTGCTTAGATGATTAGCTTTGAGTAATTCAAGAGGACTTCCATAGAGTTCTATGCATTTTAGTAGAATTTTTCCTCTGAATTTGAGTCCAAAATTTCAGCTAATTATAAATTATTGCCTTCTCTTAATTTGTTCATGTGCATTTATTTTTCTCTACATCCTGGAAGTATATCTTTTAGTATAGAGATATATCTATCAATTAATTGTGTAAATTGATACCCAAGGGAAATATATTATTCATTCTCAAGGAGAGAAATATATTTTGAGATTACATTTTTAAATCACATGTAATTTTTAGGATGATTGCAAATTCTTTTTACAATAGGAAATATCTTTATTTACATTTTTCTTTAATATATTAGATTCTAACACTTAGAATTCTTAATATATACAATATTTTACAACTTTATGCTTAAATATAGCATACATACAGAAAAGTGGACATGCCACAGTATTTAAAAAAAATCTGAATGTTCTGTGTTACCTAAAACTAAGTCAAGAAACTGATGATTAACAAACCAGAAAAGCAACATCACCCCCCACCATCGTTCTTCCATCCTGTCACTAAACCCACAAGGAGGAAAACCAGTGTTCTCGTCTATTGCAGGATACATCAATTTTACCTGATCTTATATACAGTTGGAAAAATATTCTTTGTTCTCTATAAGTGGAATTTTTTCAGGATATACTTTTAAAATTCAGTATTATTGAGATTCCTACATATTATTGCATGAACTTTTAGGACCAACTACCATCAAGCTTGTATTTTAGTCTCGCATCTTCCTGTGTAGTACTAGGATATAACAACTCTATTGCCAAAGCCAGCTGTGCATTTGTTTCCTCTTAATTTTAAAATTTTCCATATCAAATTTTGCATTGACATTTTTACCTGGTCATGACAAGTTAGCATTCATGCACTAGGATAAGGTGAAAAAACACAGGGAGACATAACAGTCTGATCTGGAGATGACTTACTTTCTCTGGAATTTTAATTCTCCCTATACAGTTTGCTCTACACTTTTCTTAATGGAACAGAAACACATATTTTATACATACAGGCACCTTTATATAGTGCCTTATTTATTTGCTACAGAATCAATAATTACTTTTTAGTGAAGTTTTGATTTATATTGTTTGATAATTATATTGTTGTAACTATAAAGTATTATGATTTATGTAAGTATACACATATATTTCAGACAGAAAATTTTCAGTGTTTTTATTTATAATATTATATTCAAATGATACTTAATATGGCTAGCAATTAAAACCCAAACCTACCTTACAGGTAGTTGTATAGCCTGGCTTTCACAATTATTACACTGGTGTTTTGATTATATAGTGACCATAGCTGAAGTGTAGTTCTGAGTGTCAGATTCAGATTTACAGCTAAAAATTATTTTAGTTTTTATTCACATACAATAAATCCTTCCTATAAAAATAACTTTGAGAAAAACTCGTCCTATATTTACTTACTAAAATTCTCTGTATATATTTATTTATACAAGCAGAGTTAGTAAACAGTGAAATGTTTCCTACATACAATAAACACAATATAAACTAAATAATGTTGAAATAGATCAGTCTCCACATTTCATAGACAGAACAGGAGTGTAACTGTATCTGAGCAGTGTTGACATTTACAATAAATATACTTTTAATGAAATGCAATTAAACCATAAATTAATAACTTACTAGTTTTGGTAAGGGCACATATCTAATACTGTAAAAGGTATGGCTCGTCAGTCCACTTTAATTTGCTGGTAACGGTCTTTTACCCTGCAGTTTGCTCTTGTCTGCGGTTTTATATTTTGTTTTATTTTTGAGCTGTGAAATTTTTTAATAAAATGTTCAAAGCTCACACAACATAACAAATGTGAACACATATCTTTTAAAGAACTTTTAAATGTTTATATCCAAAGGCACTTTGTAATATCATTTTTTTCCTAGAGACCCCCTTAATATATCAAACCTCTCAAATGATTTTGAGAAGAATATTAGTATATAACAGGATCTCATTGCTTTCCCCATCAGAAATATACCACTTTAAACCAATAATTTTATATATAAATAAAATTTATATCATAATACTTTCAAGAGTTGAAATGAGAAATCATCTAAACTCAAAAAGGATGACTTAAAATATAAAAATTGCATTTTTTTCCATATGAGAATACACAAATCTTTAGTTTACTTTCAGTAAACTTGCTATTGCTTCCAAACAATGTATCTTCATTTGAAATATGATTTTGACCTTGCTAGAAAGAAGTGAACATTAAATGATATGGGAAATAAAGATTCAGACTATCTATAAATGTATCTCTATATATGTAATGTTCTTGCCATTTTCCTGATGATAGCTGGTAAAAAATATAAATATAACATATTCTTTCTTATGCCTGACCCACATTTTCTATAGAAAATTAAAATGTAATTTCCAATGTGCACTTTTGTTTTCAAATTATGAAACATTAATTACTCAGTCTTCTTCAGTTCACAATTCTGTAGCTCAGAAGTTCAGATACAATGTGTTTGGGTCATCAGCTCAGGCCTCAAAAGGAAAGTGAAGATGTCAGCCAATCTGCATTCTCATGTGAAACATGGAGTCCTCTTCTAGGCTCACATAGTTATGGAAGAATTCAGTTTTGCAGTTCTAATATGAAGTTTGTCAACCACCGATTGGCACTTGCCATGGTTGCTTGCTTTCTGCCTCTACAAGGATTAAATCATGTGCTTCTGCAGCTGCTGATCTCCACACCCCATGAAGGGGTTGAGGGTGGAGAGCAGAAATGAGGCACTCTGTGCTCCAGGAAACTGGCAGGCAGGCCTTTGTTGTGGTTGTCGTGATGCACTTTGTTCTCCTTCATGCCCACTTGCTCAGTTGTATCCAACTGATTCTTTGTGACCCTGTGGACTGTAGCTAGTCAGGCTCCTCTGTCCATGGGAGTTTTCAGGCAAGAATACTAGAGTGGGTTACCATTTCCTTTTCCAGGGGATCTTCCCATGCTCCCTGCATTGCAGGGAGATTCTTTCCTCTCTGAGCCATAAGAGGTATTCTCAGGAGCCAATTTTATGAACATGATTCTTGTATCTTCTCATATCTAGAACTAAAATCCTTCACGGTGATGGTTGCTTTTTGTGACTAGCAGAAACTTCATGAGACCAGCAGAAACTTTAAACAAAAAATATGTACTTGATTGTATGTACCCCCCTTTGCCAAAATCACATATATACTGTCTTTTCACCCTACATCTTTGGGACAGTTTCTCAGAGCTATCTGAGCTTCTGTCTCCCAGATTGCATTCCACATATTGCCCCGAATAAAACTTAACTCCTAAATCTCATGAGGTGTTTTTTTTTTTTTTTAGTCTACAGATTCCCATTCCTTTGTTACCTGTCAGCTATTGGTTAGAACCCCCAGAAGGCACTTGAATTTCTTGCTACATAGCCCCACGCATCTTCTAAGCCAGCAATAGAGATATTACCTCTGAGAATCTCTCTCAGATCCAAAAGATAATGATCTGCTCTTATTCATCCTTGGCACTTTGTTGTTTCAGCCCGGTATGCTCTGCAAATTCCTTCTCTCTGATGGAGTCTTAAACTCTAGTCTTTTCTCTGTCTCAAAGGATTGTGAAAATCCATTTAGATTTTCAGTCTTTGCTCACAGGTATTTGTTTTCCTAATCTATAGAAACTCCAGAGTAAACAAACCTCCTGAGGGGAAATTTATTTGAGGCCACCCAGATCTCTGCTGTAAATTATTTTGTGTTCCATAATGACTCACTTATTGTCAAAGTCAGTCTTTTGTACCTGTTTGCTTAAGGCTTTACAACCTGCTCAGCATCCCACCATGCAAATGCCCCTGGGGGAAAATGGAAGCAGAATCCAGCTCACCTCTCTGATTTTCCTTTTTCTCTGGAATTTTATTTTCTTTCTGCTTTAGGAGGATTTTATTACTCTCATAGAAATGATTTCTCTATTTTATCTGCTTTTTTTTTTAACCATTTTAGAGAGAGAGACATTGATCTTCCACCAGTAATTCCAGAAGTGAAGCCAGTTCAGATATTTTGAATAGTTTCACTTACCCTGGATTATTGAAATATATTTACTTTTGTATTTAATTAATTAATTCAAATTCTGCCCTATTATAGTTCTTAATATGCCAAATCAAAGAAGTATTGATTGAGATACTCTATGGTCACATCTATTTATCCATCAAAATTACAGCTTATCCAAAATTTAGAGTTAAAAGTAACTTCCAAATCTTGTCTTCCAATCAGAGACCTATATTTAGTAAACAACATCAAAATTAATACATATGTTTAAAATTCCTTGTCATGTTCATAGTATGTCCTGTTTAATTTTATGTTAATAGTGCTTGGATCATTTAAATGGTAATACGATGGCCTTCCCCAGAGGTGCAGTGCTAAAGAATCTATCTGTCATGCAGGAGACACAGGAAACTCAGCTTCTATCCCTGAGTCAGGAAAATCTCCTGGAGTAGGGAAGTACAACCCACGACACTATTCTTGCTGGAAAATTTCTTGGATAGAGAAGTCTGGCAGGCTACAGTCCATGGAGTTGGAAAGAATCAGACATGACTGAGCAACTAACACATGATGCAAAGATGTGAGCATAGATCTTTGAAACATAATTGCCTGAGTTTTAGAATCTATACTCTACTTTCTGTCTGACTGGCCAACTGAAATTTTTGCCTCATTTTTCTGACCTAGAAGGTGAGAGATATAACGTCCCCCACTTTTTAAGCAGGTTTTCAAAGAGTCAGATATGACTGAGCTGCTAACACTTTCATTTTTTATGATTCTTATAAAAATTAAGAAATCTAATTTTTTAACTTTAATGGACTTAAATATTCCCCTCAGTTCTTGTGTTGGAGAGCTAACTGCCCCCTCCTCCACTGTAAGGTGAGTGCAGAGAAAAAGAGAGCTAGCCAAAGAGTTAGCAAGAAAAGGGAAATTTATGAGAAGGAAAAGAGAGGATGATGGGTTGTTAAGGAAAACCAGTGTCCTGCCTTTCTGACAGGGTCCTTCTTATATCCCACCAATGAAAAATTCTCTGAAGGGATGGTTAATTTTTAGCCTGCAGTTGAGTCCTGTGGTCACGTATCCAGAGGTCTGGAACCTGGTGGTCTCACAGCTTTGAGAAGATAGACACCAGTGAGAAAACAGAATGCCATTTGGGCAATTTGGGCAGTCTCATGGATCACTGTGATTTTATTTTTTGTTTGCAAAGTCAATATAATGAGCTGTCTTATCCATGAGACCCCATGTGGGCCCTTTGAGTAATAAATAGGCTCAGTTGGGCCATTTGAGAGATAAATAGATTTAGATGGGGTCATGAGAATGAACCGTGGGACAGAAGCCGGAAGGACCCCATTCCTGAGGAGCGGTGGCCAAGAGAATTCACCCACGTCCGAGGTCAGAGACAGTGGCCGAGAGTGCCAGGCTGCGACGGCACAGGAACGGCGGAAAGGAGCGACCCCAGTCCAAGGTCAGGGCAGCAGCTGAGAGAAGCTACCCTGCATTCGAGGTTAGGGGCAGCGGCCGAGAGGAGCTACCCCATGACCAAGGCCAGGGGCGGTGGCAGGGAGGAGCTACCCCCTGACCGAGGCCAGGGTCAGCAGCCAGGAGGAGCAATCCCATGCACGTCCAAGGAGCAGTGGCTGCGTGGGCGCAGGGGGCCTAGGAGGAGCTATTCCATGTTCCAGGTCAGGAGGGGCGGTGGTGAGGAGATATATCTTGTCCAAGGTAAGGAGCATTGGCTGCTCTTTGCTGGAGCAGCCATGAAGAGATATCCCATGTTCAGAGTAAGAGAAACCCAAGTAAGTCGGTAGGTGTTGCAAGAGAGCATAAGAGGGCAGACACACTGAAATCATAATCACAAAAAATAGTCAATCTAATCACACTAGGACCACAGCCTTGTCTAACTCAGTGAAACTAAGCCATGCTTGTGGGGCCAACCAAGATGGGTGGGTCATGATGGAAAGATCTGACAGAATGTGGTCCACTGGAGAAGGGAATGGCAAACCACTTCAATATTCTTGCCTTGAGAACCCCATGAACAGTATGAAATGGTAAAATAATAGGATACTGAAAGAGGAACTCCCCAGGTCAGTAGGTGCCAGGTATGCTACTAGAGATCAGTGGAGAAATAACTCCAGACAGATAGAATGAAGGGATGGAGCCAAAGCAAAAACAATACCCAGCTGTGGATGTGATTGGTGATAGAAGCAAGGTCCGATGCTATAAAGAGCAATATTGCATAGGAACTTGGAATGTCAGGTCCATGACTCAAGGCAAATTGGAAGTGGTCAAACAAGAGATGGCAAGAGTGAACGTCGACATTCTAGGAAGCAGCAAACTAAAATGGACTGGAATGGGTGAATTTAACTCAGATGACCATTATATCTACTACTGCGGGCAGGAATCCCTCAGAAGAAATGGAGTAGCCATCATGGTCAACAAAAAGAGTGTGAAATGCAGTACTTGGATGCATTCTCAAAAATGACAGAATGATCTCTGTTCATTTCCAAGGCAAACCATTCAATATCATAGTAATCCAAGTCTATGCCCCAACCAGGAACACTGAAGAAGCTGAAGCTGAATGGTTCTATGAAGACCTACAAGACCTTGTAGAACTAACACCCAAAAAAGATGTCCTTTTCATTATAGGGGACTGGAATGCTAAAGTAGGAAATAAAAACCTGAAGTAACAGGTAAATTTGCCCTTGGAATATGGAATGAAGCAGGGCAAAGACTAATAGAGTTTTGCCAAGAAAATGCACTGATCATAGCAAACACCCTCTTCCAACAACACAAGAGAAAACTCTACACACAGACATCACCAAATGGTCAACACTGAAATCAGATTGATTATATTCTTTGCAGACAAGGATGTAGAAGCTCTATACAGTTAACAAAAACAAGACCAGGAGCTGACTGTGGCTCAGATCATGAACTCCTTATTGCCAAATTCAGACTTAAACTGAAGAAAGCAGGGAAAACCACTAGACCGTTCAGGTATGACCTAAATCAAATCCTTTATGATTACACAGTGGAAGTGAAAAATAGATTTAAGGGAATATATCTGATAGAGTGCCTGATGAACTATGGAATGAGGTTCATGACATTGTACAGGAGACAGGGATCAAGACCATCCCCATGGAAAAGAAATGCAAAAAGCAAAATGGCTGTCTGGGGAGGCCTTACAAATAGCTGTGAATAAAGAGAAGAGAAAAGCAAAGAAGAAAAGGAAAGATATAAGCATCTGAATGCAGAGTCCCAAAGAATAGCAAGAGATAAGAAAGCCTTCTTCAGCGATCAATGCAAACAAAGAGAGGAAAACAACAGAATGGGAAAGACTAGAGATCTCTTCAAGAAAATTAAAGATACCAAGGGGACATTTCACGCAAAGATGGGCTCAATGACAAGATGGAGTTCAGTCACTCAGTCGTGTCAGACTCTTTGCGACCCCATGGATTGCAGCATGCCAGGCCTCCCTGTCCATCACCAACTCCCAGAGTTCACTCAGACTCATGTCCATCGAGTCAGTGATGCCATCCAGCCATCTCATCTTCTGTCATCCCCTTCTCCTCCTGCCCCCAATCCCTCCCAGCATCAGAGTCTTTTCCAACGAGTCAACTTTTCGCATGAGGTGGCAAAAGTACTGGAGTTTCAGCTTTAGCATCATTCCTTCCAAAGAACACCCAGGGCTGATCTCCTTAGAATGGACTGGTTGGATCTCCTTGCAGTCCAAGGGACTCTCAAGAGTCTTCTCCAAAACTACAGTTCCAAAGCATCAATTCTTCGGCACTCAGCTTTATTCACATTTCAACTCTCACATTCATACATGACCGCAGGTAAAACCATAGCCTTGACTAGATGGATCTTTGTTGACAAAGTAATGTCTCTGCTTTTCAATATGCTATTCAATTTCCTTACCCATCTTTAAAATCAAACTTTATTTTGTACTGAGTTGTATGAATCGCTTATATATTTTGAATATTAACCCCTTTTTAACATATATGATTTGTAAGTATTTTCTCACATTCTGTAGAATATATTTTCATTTTGTTCATTGCTTCTTTTGCTATTCATAAACGTTTGATTTGATATAGTCCACTTGCTAAGCTTTGCTTTTATTCTTGTATTTTTGCTGTCATATTTAAAAAAATATTGTCAAGACAGATGTCAACAAACTTTTTCCTAAATATTCTTCTGAGAGTTTTATGGTTTCAGGTCTTATGTTTAAGTCTTTAATTTTGAGTTAATATTTCTGAGCAGTGTGTAATAGGAATGTAATTCCTTTTTTTCCCATGTGATTATGTAGTTTTCTCAACTTCCTTTTATTGAAGACTGCCATTTTCCTTACAAGTATTTTTGCTTCATATTCAAATGTTAATATATATGTGAAGATTTGTTTCTGAGCTCTCCATTCTGTTCCATTACTCTATGTGTGTACTTTTATGTCAAGAACTTACTGTTTTGATTATTATATCTTTGTGGTATAGTTATCTTGATTATTTTATAGCATTTATATTTAGGCCATTTTTCTTTAATTTTCCAACAAAGAAAATAAAATGTCCAGAATGCATATATTACACAAATCATGGTATATTAAATTTCACAGATCCTGCTTCACTTCTAAATTGTATTTGATAAAAATCAAATAATTTTCCTTATACAAATATTTTCAGTTCTCAAATTTTTGTAAAATTAAAATAATGTCAAAGCATTCTGGCCAGAAGCAGAGAAGTGGTGGTCACAGCTAGCAGAGGTGCACCTCGGTTTCTCACAATACCCTTCACCCTCAGACCCCATCCCCATCCCTCTGACCTCTAGACCCACCCAATCAAACAATTCTCTGTGCTGGGTGACTCTGGACACCGCCCCCCCTCGCCCCCAGCAGAAACCCCTGCCCATGGGCAGCCAAAGCTCCAAGATGCTTCCCCCTCCAGAGTCAACAGACAGGGGAATGGCCACGTGAAAAGCAATGGAGACTTATCCCCTCAAAGGTGAAGGGAAGTCAACCCTCAAAAATGGAGCAGAGGAGGCAGCAGGGGCCGCTGGTGATGCCATAGAACCCTCATCCCCTAGGCAGGGAGCTGAGGCCAAGGGGGGGAAGGCGTGCCCCCATGGCGACCCCCAAGAAGAGGAAGAAATTCTCTTTCAAGAAGCCTTTCAAACTGAGTGGCCTGTCCTCAAGAGAAATCGGAAGGAGGGAAAGGGGTGATTTGTCTGTCTCCTCATCCGCAGAGGCAAAGCAGGATCAGGGGGAGAGGATTCCCTGCAGCAGTGAAGGCACTGCCCAGGAAGGGAAGGCTGTTGCCACTCCTTAGAGCCAGGAGCTCCAGGCCAAAGGGGCAGAGGCCAGGGCTACCTCCAAGGGAGGAGCACAGAAGAGGCAGGACCCCAGGTGGCAGAGCCATCTACTCCCTCGGGGCCAGTGGCTGGCTCTACACCAGCAAGCGAGCAGAATGAGCACCTGGGTGAGGGCAGGTGGGTGATCTCTAAGCTGCAGAAACTTGGTCCTTGTGAGCTCACTGCCTAGACCTGGTGCCTCTGCTGCTTTCTTGTACCCAGAAAGGAATGAGGCTGTTGCCTTCTAGCCACATTACCTCTCTTTCTCTCCCTCCTGTGGATTCTCCCATCATCCATCTGGTCTTCCTCTAAAGGCCAGCTGAATATGGTCCCTTCCAATTTCCCAAGTTAGGTTTGTGATGTGAAATGATCTTGTCCTTGACCCAACCTCCTTTCCTTCCTCACCTGTGCTGAAGGCAATTGCTGGTTTTCTTTCCCAATTATTTTCCAGGTAGGTATGCTTACCAGCTTCCCAGGTGGCTTAGATGGTAAAACATCTGCCTGCAACGTGGGAGACCTGGGTTCAATCCCCGGGTTGAGAAGATCCTCTGGAGAAAGAAATGGCAACCCACTCCAGTACTCTTGCTTGGAAAATTCCATGAATGGAGAAACCTGGTAGGCTACAGTCCATGAAGTCTTAAACAGTCGGACACGACTGAGCGACATCATTTTTCTTTCACTTTTTGTTTACTCCCCAAATCCCTGAGCCAGATGTGGGGACACCACACTCCCAAACCCTGAGTGTAGTCCAGCTTTTCCCTGTTGAGCTTTCAGTCTCTCCTGCTGTGCCTGGGGGAACCTGGGCTAGGGAGGACACTGCTCCTGCCTAGGATTTTATAGGTGCCTTCAGTTCAGTTCAGTTGCTCAGTCATGTCTGACTCTTTGCAACCCCATGAATCGCAGCACACCAGGCCTCCCTGTCTATCACCAACTCCTGGAGTTCACTCAGACTCACGTCCATTGAGTCTGTGATGCCATCCAGCCATCTCATTCTCAGTTGTCCACTTTTCCTTCTGCCCCCAATTCCTCCCAGCATCAGTCTTTTCAAATGAGTCAACTCTTCGCATGAGGTGGAGCACTGGAGTTTCAGCTTTAGCATCATTCCTTCCAAAGAAATCTCAGGGCTGATCTTCTTCAGAATGGATTTGTTGGATCTCCTTGCAGTCCAAGAGACTCTCAAGAGTCTTCTCCAACACCACAGTTCAAAAGCATCAATTCTTCGGCACTCAGCCTTCTTCACAGTTCAACTCTCATATCCATACATGACCACAGGAAAAACCATAGCTTTGACTAGACGGACCTTAGTCAGCAAAGTAATGTCTCTGCTTTTGAATATACTGTCTAGGTTGGTCATAACTTTTCTTCCAAGGAGTAAGTGTCTTTTAATTTCATGGCTGCAGTCACCATCCACAGTGATTTCGGAGCCCAAAAATGTAAAGTCTCACACTGTTTCCACTGTTTCCCCATCTATTTCCCATGAAGTGATGGGACCGGATGCCATGATCTTCATTTTCTGAATGTTGAGCTTCAAGCTAACTTTGTCAGTCTCCACTTTCACCTTCATCAAGAGGCTTTTTAGTTCCTCTCCACTTTCTGCCATAAAGGTGGTGTCATCTGCATATCTGAGGTTATTGATATTTATCCTGGCAATCTTGATTCCAGCTTGTGTTTCTTCCAGTCCAGTGTTCTCATGATGTATTCTGCATATAAGTTAAATAAGCAGGGTGCCAATATACAGCCTTGACGTACTCGTTTAGATGTCTTACTCAAGTTCAAACAAACAAACAAACAAAAGATGTCAAATATGTTTCCTGGCACACATCCAGATATATAATGCATTTCTAAACAATGTATAAAACTGTATATTAGAAAAAATAGATAAAATATAAAATAGTATATTATTTGGCAGTTATACTGAATCCCAATATCAGCTACTATCTACACAAGTGTTACTTTTTCTGGTGTGGTATTTGTTTATCATACTCTTCAAAATATTAGGAAAATATTATGACCTCTAGAATATATATAAATAAAGACTATTTTCCACTATCTAAGTCTAGAATGATTAAGTCCTTCAGCTATATGACCGTAAAAAGGATTATTATGCATTATATGGAAATATTACACTGTTCTGCTGTCTCCTGTACTGTACAGCTCTGTCCCAGGTGTGAAATGTGAAGGTTGCTCAGTTGTGTCTGATTCTTTGCGACCTCATAGATTATACTGTCCATGATGTTCTCAAGGCCAGGAAACTGGAGTGGGTAGCTGTTCCCTTCTCTGGGAGATCATTCCAACCCAGGTATCAAACCCAGGTCTCCCCTATTGCAGATTCTTTACCAGCTAGCTACCACTGAAGCACAAGAATATTGAATTGGGTAGCCTACTCCTTCTCCAGGGGATCTTCCTGATCTAGGAATTGAACCAAGGTCTCCAGCATTGCAGGATTCTTTATCATCTGACCTACCAGGGAAGCCCAGGTGACTCAGTGGTAAAGAATCCAGCTGCCAGTGAAGGAGATGCAGGGGATATGGGTCTTATCTCTGAGTTGGAAAGTCCCCCTGGAGAAGGAAATGGCAACCCACTCCAGTATTCTTGCCTGGGAATCCCATGGGCAGAGGAGCCTGGTGGACTACAGCCCATAGGGTCACAAAGAGTAGGACACAACTGAGCGCACAGATATATTTATGAAATGTTTTCTCCAATTTCCTTCGCTAGATATTTCAAGTCATTCTGAATATTGCTAAAGTATTTCTTCAACTGGGCTTCCCTGGTGGTTCATATGGTAAACAATCTGCTTACAAGGCAGAAGACCCAGTTTCTATCCTTGCATTGAGAAGATCCCCTGAATAAGGAAATCAAAACTTACTCTAGTGTTTTTACCTAAGATATCTCACAAACAGAGGAACCTGGGAGGCCACAGTCCAAAGGATTACAGAGAGTCAAATACAACTGAGTGAAATTTCTTTATTTAGGGAGACTTCAAATAACTTTATAATTATATTTACCTGTATACTTTGTTAACTATAATTTCTTTGAAATGTCAGTCTCTACCTACCCTGAAAACCTGCATAGCATGTGGGTGTTTTGGAAATTTGTATATGCACACACACACACACACACACACACACACACACAACTGGGTGCATCGCTGGCTCAATGGACATGAGTTTGAGCAAGCTCCAGGAGTTGGTGATGGACAGAGAAGCCTGGTGTGCTGTATGTAGTCCACGGGGTCACATAGAGTTGGACATGACTGAGTGCCAGAACTGAACTAAACTGAATTATTTCTAAGGTAACTT
The DNA here is from genome assembly GCA_917880005.1 of Nanger dama. NCBI lineage: Eukaryota > Metazoa > Chordata > Mammalia > Artiodactyla > Bovidae > Nanger > Nanger dama. Next base: position 15,536,258 of record CAKJTW010000027.1, on the reverse strand, counting down.
GAAGACATAAGATTTGAATCAGAGGGTTTATTTTAAGTTTTTAACTACCTTTTTACTTTCATTATGTAACAGCAGAATCACATGTAAATAGGTCAGTTAAGGTTTAGAATCTCATTAAAAATCTTTCATACTGGGAGAATGAAGAAACTTTGATTTGCTTTATGTTTTAAATATAACTTTTAAGTTTTACAGATTTTTTTTTCTTTCACGACAGAGAAAGGAATAGTTCTGATAATTACTCTGCTTTTTGCAAATTATCAGAAGGATGTAAAGTGTATTTACTGACATTAATAAGTTACTCTTTGGCATCATTATTCACTAATGAGCTTGTTTCAGAATGTTTGCAAGCTTATGTGACAGGATGGCATTTTATTATATGAATAAGGTCAACTCTGTTATTTAGTCCTTGAAAGAAAAAAAAATATTCTTGAAATGTGAAGCTATTAAGTACATTTGACTCAAAGCTTGCTTTAAAGTCAAGAAGTGGCATCTCAAATTCATGTAGCTGCTCTAACCTATGAGGTGGAGTTTTGGCAATTATAAGGGGATGTCAGGAGGTACTTTGCAGATAGTGATTAGCCATGTTAAAGGTTATGTTCAAGCTAAATTTTGAATGGCACAGTGGCTATTATTTGGAAGAGCAAGATACACAGACTTAGAAGTTGAAATGTAAAGTTTGCTCTGTTTTCCTTGAAACTTCCTTGCCTTCATCATCCACTGTCATTAAAAATATCAGGACCACCATAATTAAGGGCTCTAAGAAACAAGTACACATTATTTTTAGTTGCTTCAGATGCAAAAAAAAAAAAAAGGACCTGGGTTTTGGTCTTTAGGAAATGAGAAGGTTTGGGAATGTTGGCATAAATCTCTGAAATTGTTGGCATAAATCTCTGAGATTGACTTTTTACTAACATAACTCTTGTGACTGTAGAATAAATTGAAATGGAAAAATCATCTATAAAGAAGCATATCTCAGTGAAAGGGAAATTTTAAAGCCCTTGATTATGACAGTATTCTTTTTGCCAACTGCATTTGTCTCATTATAAAAATTTTCAAGTTGATTAAGGTGATTATTGTTATAATCACTATATGATTGTTATAATAAAGTGGAATACGAGGAGAAGGAAATAAAGTACATAGGGAGTAAGTTTAATAACACAGTGTCCTGTAAGGAGAGTAATATTTTGAAAGACTAAAATGTGGAGTGCTTTGTTATATCTCTTAGTAATTGCAGGAGCCCAGTTGCATTCACTCCTGTCTCCTTTGAATGCTTTGTGAATAGTAAGCATTCAGAGACAGTGAAATTTATTTCCATATATTTTCTCTTCCCTTGAGTAAAGGCATATCTTAGTGAATTAAAAAAACAAAAACTTTGTTGGAGTACAGTTGTTGTTGTTGTTTTTTGTTTGTTTGTTACATTGTGCAGCATATGGGATTTTAGTTCTCCAATCACGATGGAACACCATGTTTCCTTGCCTTGGAAGCACGGAATCTTCACCTCTGGACCACTAAGGAAGTCCCTTCAGTGAGTTTTTAGGTATATGATAATTAACTTCTTTGACCTCAATAATATAAAACTATAAGGCAGACAAATTGAGATCTAACTTCTATGCAGATGTGTTTCATTATCTCAGACAAGCTTCTATTCTTCTTGCTGTGACCTGTATGCATCATAACTTGGTTAGGCTGACATGTGAATCAAGGCTACAGAGAGAGAACAGAATGAAGCAGCTAAGGGTGCCCATGGGAGCGCAGCCTGTTTGAGTGTACAGGAAACACTTCTGGGAGGAAGGTTGGAGATTAGCAACATGGACTATCAAATTTTGGATTTCCCACACTCAGTCATCTAATTCTACATGCTTTCTTCTCAAAGTAGATTCTTTTGACAGGTAAGGATTGTAACATACTGTATTCAAGTGGAGGTGCAACATAAGGAGTCTGCACGTAGGTAACAGTGATGATAATGTTTGGCAAAGTGATAGCGAATGTCCTAAGCGAAGGATTGAAAGCTTGATCCCTGTGACTGAGATAGCACAGCAATATCTAATGGGACTCCATAGAGAAGAAGAGATCAGGATCAGTGGTAGCAGCAAACAGGAGGAAATAATAACTTAAAAACATTACCATTTGAAAGATCCCTCAAATTCATCATTGTATGTGTGCACAGTGAGCGACTAACACACTCAGGCATCGGTCATGTCCGACTCTGTGACCCTATGGACTGTAGCCCACCAGACTCCTCTGTCCATGGATTTTTCCAGGCAGGAATCCTGGAGTGGATTGCAGTTTCCTCCTCCAGAAGATCTTCCCACTCAGGCATCAGACCTACAACTCTTTTGTCCCCTGCATTGGAAAGCAGATTCTTTACCACTAGCACTGCCACAGAAGGCCCAGGTTCATCTTTAGTGCTCTAGGAAAACATTGCTCTTTTCAGGGAACACGGCTCAGTTTAAGGGCCATTTTCTTTGACAATTAGGCAAGAATGAATGAGGAGAAAGAATTTGGAACTTGTTATCATTATTAATTGTAATATTTTCACATTCAAATTTAACTAAATATGTATGTTGTAAATCATTTCAGAAGTACAGAATGAGAACAAGTGTCCAATTTTAATCTTAGCCTCAGATTTTAAATATATGTATATATAAAGTGAATAAATTTCAATCCATTAATATACAGATAAGTATTGATACACTCTTGAGAGTTTACTTAAGTAAGGGAAAACACAAATAAACAAAATAGGAAGAAAAAAGTCAGTAAACCACAATGGAGTCCAAGCACCTCGCCACTCAGACATGGATGAAGACACACACTTGGTTATACGTGCTATAGATTCTACTAGGGGTAAGGATAATTATTTACCAGATTTTAAGAACTGTAGGTCAGATTATATCTTCAAGATTTTTCAAAATTAGAGCTAGTGTCATATCATTAGAGTATGTGAAGCAATTATGATCCTGTCCCTGAAATTAGTGTTTTAAAATAATATCTTCTATTTGATTTTCAGTTTCTAATGTCAATGTTAAAACTATTTTGGTGCTCACTTCAGCAATACACGTGTTAAAATTAGAACTATACAGAGAAGAATAGCATGGCCCCTGCTTAAGGATGACATATAAATCTGTGAAGTGTTCCATATTTTTGAAAAGGTTATTTAAAAAGAATATATATATATATAACTGAAGCATTTTGTTGTATAGCAGTAATCAACATAATATTGTAAGCCAATTACACTTCAATAAAAACAACTTAAAATTAAAGTTTTATTTTAAAATAAAAATTGGATATTTTAATGGTATAAAATATGATTTGATATACATATGAAAAGTTTACTACAGTCAAGTTAATTAACATACCTTTTCCTCACATAGCAATCTTTTGTGATCAAAACACCTGAAATCTACTCTAAAATCTGAAGGAAAGTCAATGAGGTTTAAAAATTCCCTGCTATATTTAAAGGTCACAAATTAGACATATTATATGAATCTCTTAGAACAATGATATGCAATTATAAGTAAATGTTTTAAAAGTGTTGCTATTACCAATACAAATTCTGTATATTGTATCACCCTTAAGTAAAATATTAATATATTTTAAAAATGAATTTTTAAAGGTAGAGACTAAATGTTTTATAAGTATATTTTATAAGTATATTTTATAAGTATATTTACTCACATATTCATGGGATTCATTCCAATAAGAACTGTATACTCAGACTAAGTAAATTCATATTTTTTTCACTGTATGCTCAAAAGTGCTCTGAGTGATAAACCACCCTCGTATCACTAATCTTGTCACTTTGGTAGCCTACAGATTTTTCTCTTGGAAATCAAGTCTGGACTGATTAATATCTACTGTCTTATGAATCTCAAAACTATTAGGCTGAAAGCAAGGTGTTTTTTGATGATTGTAAGTTTGATGCATAAAGCAGGGTGCTCAAAGCTGGTGCTTTGGGACAACCCAGAAGGATGGGGTGGGGAGGGTGGTGGGAGGGGTTTTCAGGATGGGGTACATGGATACATGTGCATCCATGGCTGATTCATGTCGATGTATGGAAAAAACCATCACAATATTGTAAAGTAATTATCCTCCAGTTGAAATAAATTAATTTACAATATTTAAAGTATTGTCTTTTACTGGACAGCTACAAATCCCAAGTAAGAAAAACAGCAGATGGATATAAAATGAGCCAATCACAATCAAGGAAAGGCTTATCTTTGAGGCTAACAGGAATCTAACTCATTCTGACTTATTTATCTTTCTATCTGCATAGCTTTGCATGCTGTCAAACACATAATGGGAGTTCAGTAATTGGGTTGTGAAGAGATTTATACTACTTCAAATATTAACAAAGTAATGCCCTTCCTAAATAATTTTCAGTCCCCATACTCATTGTGAATGTAATGTTGTTTCTTAACTTGTAATCAAATTAATAAATGTGCATGCCATAAATATCAAATCGTATTGAGTTATAAAAATAGAGATGTCTTAGTCGACATGCTGTAGTTTTCAGCCCTGCTTCTCTGAGGCAATCATATCCACAACTTTTTACTTTTTCCTCTGGCATTTGCTCCATTTTTCTAAATGTATGTTTTATGACCACTTCATAGATTAATGATTTTGATCATCAATTCACTTACTGTAATAGTAGATGAAGACTTTACTCTTCATTACTTTCCCTCCAAAGTCTCCCCTTTTGCACTAGCATTCTTACTAATATATTGTTGTTCAATTCCTCAGTTGTATCCAACTCTTTGCTCCCCCATGGATTGCAACATGCCAGGCTTCCCTGTCTTTTACCATCTCCTGGAGCTTACTCAAACTCATGTCCATTGAGTTGGTGATATCATCCTACCATCTTGTCCTTTGTCATCCCCGTCTCCTTCTGCCTTCAATCTTTCCCAGCATCAGGGTCTTTCCTAATGAGTTGGTTCTTCGCATCAGGTGGCCAAAGTATTGGAGCTTTATATAGCTGTCCTTGATTGCTGTTTTAATCAAAGATGATTACATTATTTTAAATAATTCAGTACTGTTCACAGCTGATCCAGAATTTTTGTTTGTTTATGCACCTCAACAGACTTTTCCTAAGTTTATAATATTTTTTCTTATAGCTATTTACGCTCCTACTTTTAAATTTCCTGAAATCTTCCAACAGATCTATAAACATATGGATGCGTTCTAAGTACTTTGTTGCTACTGTACAGTCACTAAGTCATGTCCAACTCTTTGGGACTCCGTGGACCATAGCTCACCAGTCCTCTCTCCATGGGATTTCCCAGACAAGAGTACTTGAGTGGGTTACCATTTCCTCCTCCAAGGGATCTTCCCAACTCAGGGACTGAGCCCATGTCTCTTGCATTGGCAAGCAGACTGTTTACCACTGAGCAACCAGGGAAACCTGTTCTGGATACCTTCTATTAAAAATATCAACTTGTGCTAAATTATGATTATTTTCAGTCCTTATGAATAAAAATTTGAACAGTTTATTCCTTTGTTGATTATGTAATTTTAATTTTTTTCTAAAATGTTATGGTGACTTTTTATCTGTTGTCATTACAATATATTTTAAAGTCAATTTTAATGACTGTATAAATCTTACAGTGTGGCTCCCTTAATGTAATTAGTTATTTCTCCTTCTTCTGGGACATATCTGGAGAAGTGACATCCCAGAGAGACTAGAAATGTGGTCTCCTCTAGGCTAAGATTTTTTTTTTTTTTTTTTTTAATATCAGGGGCAACAAGGGAGCCACTGATGCAGCAGGAATGTAGTGAGTTTTGAAAGAAGCAGCTGCTGGGGTCAAATGGGTAGCAGGTATACACTGTAACTTTTACTCAGTTTGCTGTGGCCTTGAAGACACAGACTCTAGAAGTCCTGTAGCAGTACAAGGAAATATATTCTGTCAATAGCCACACGAATGTAGCAAAGGTCCTAAGCCTTGAGTGAAACTTCAGCCCTCATCTGATACCTTGATTTCAGCCTGGACAGGCCTCAGGGAAAGAATCCAGCTGACTATTGCCTGAAAACTTTACTCTCAAACCCCATTAGTAAGTGTGTAGTACTTTGTTAAGGAGCAATAGAGAACTGACTAACTCTAGAAAGCTTTAATTCTACTGTGTTTCAGTGCTTTACTATATCCAGAATAAGTGTTCTTTTTATTTTTTAATATTCAGTTCTCTGTACCTAAATCTTTTCATGCAGCAATAAAATATTTTTTCACAACTAATAAGTTTCTTAATTGCCCAGATTGCAGGTAACAACTTTAAATATAAAATTATTGCCAATAAATTAATTTTAGAAGCTAAAACCAAGACCACAATGAGGTACCATTTCACACCAGTCAGAATGGCTGCGATCCAAAAGTCTACAAGCAATAAATGCTGGAGAGGATGTGGAGAAAAGGGAACCCTCTTACACTGTTGGTGGGAATGCAAACTAGTACAGCCACTATGGAAAACAGTGTGGAGATTCCTTCAAAAATTGCAAATAGAACTGCCTTATGACCCAGCAATCCCACTGCTGGGCATACACACCGAGGAAACCAGAATTGAAAGAGACACATGTACCCCAATGTTCATTGCAGCATTGTTTATAATAGCCAGGACATGGAAACAACCTAGATGTCCATCAGCAGATGAATGGATAAGAAAGCTGTGGTACATTTACACAATGGACTATTACTCAGCCCTTAAAAAGAATAAATTTGACTCAGTTCTAATGAGATGGATGAAACTGGAGCTGATTAAACAGAGTGAAGTAAGCCAGAAAGAAAAACACCAGTACAGTATACTGACACATATTTATGGAATTTAGAAAGATAGTAATGATGACCCTGTATGTGAGACAACAAAAGAGACACAAAGGTATAGAATGGACTTTTGGACTCTGAGGAAGAGGGAGAGGGTGGAATGATTTGGGAGAATGGCATTGAAATAGGTATACTATCATATAAGAAATGAAGTGCCAGTCTATGTTCAATGCAGGATGCAGGATGCTTGGGGCTGGTGCATGGGATGATCCAGGGAGATGATATGGGGTGGGAGGTGGGAGGGGGCTTTGACATTGGGAGATAGTGTACACCTTTGGCTGATTCATGTCAATGTATGGCAAAACAAATACAGTATTGTAATGTAGAATAAAGTATTAAAAAAATCATTTGGAATTACCTGTTGTGTGAGGTTAGGAAATGTCTATGAAATTTCTTCCATCTTGACAAAATAATTTCACACCACTGAAAACAATTCATGTTTCCCTCATAATTAATAGAGGCAAGTATTTTTCTTGAGGTCTGCTTTAGAAAAACTTGACCCTATTAGACATTATCTTTAGTTACTTAATTTTTCTTTTTATTGTTTTGTAATCTGTGTCTATATTATTTAAATGCATGTAGTAGGTTTTTCTTTTTTTTGGTTGAATGCAAAGTAGATTAACAGAGTCCAACATTTATAAGTTGGTAAATATTTAACTGGCAGTTATTTCTTCAGAAATATGTTGTTTATTTTATGTATAGCTTCAGCTTATATTGATAATGCAACCTAGCCTGGGATTTTGCTTAATAAAATTTAAAAACAACTAGGAGGATTTAAAAAAAAGAAGCTAAAACCACTGCTGTATGACACTATCACCTATGATTTGGAAGCACAATCTGCCAACTTCCTACAAGTAATATTAGAGCACTTCAGCACAGTTCAGTCGCTCAGTCATGTCTGACTCTTTGTGACCCAATGAATCGCAGCACGCCAGGCCTCCCTGTCCATCACAACTCCCGGAGTTCACTCAGACTCACGTCCATCGAGTCCGTGATGCCATCCAGCCATCTCATCCTTGGTCGTCCCCTTCTCCTCCTGCCCCCAATCCCTCCCAGCATCAGAGTCTTTCCCAATGAGTCAACTCTTTGCATGAGGTGGCCAAAGTACTGGAGTTTCAGCTTTAGCATCATTCCTTCCAAAGAAATCCCAGTGCTGATCTCCCTGAGAATGGACTGGTTGGATCTCCTTGCAGTCCAAGGGACTCTCAAGAGTCTTCTCCAACATCACAGTTCAAAAGCATCAATTCTTCGGCGCTCAGCCTTCTTCAGTCCAACTCTCACATCCATACATGACCACAGGAAAAACCATAGCCTTGACTAGATGGACCTTAGTCAGCAAAGTAATGTCTCTGCTTTTGAATATACTGTCTAGGTTTCTAACTTTCTCTATAAAAATGCACGATAACAAATATAGAACTAAAGATCTCTATTCCTTATGTTCCCCTGAAAGGTGTATTTTATGGTGGGCATATATTTATATAATGTTTATATGTGCTTACACATTCTCTGAATATAGTAATATATAAAATAAGTTTGTATAAACACACTTTGAGGCTTTTTCTCTGAGGCTTATTCTTTGAGGCTTATTCTCTGGCCTGACTTCTAAATAAATACCACCCACTCTGAAGGCTATTTAAATGTGATGAAAAGCTGAGGTGTTGCATAAATAGGACTAAAAATAAACCACTTTTAGAGCTTTACTGATGCTATTATAAGACTGGAAAATGTTTTCTGCAAGTTTGAATTTTACCACACATTTATATGTAGCTACAAATCACGTTACTATGACTTTTCTGGAAAAAAAGAAAAACACAATTTGAATTCATTTGAGGAAAACAGATTTCAGAGGGGGAAAAAAGCTATTTCAACAAAGGAGGAAAAAAAAAATCCTTAAGGCAAAAAATGGAAGACAAGAAAAATGAACATCCTTAAGCCAAATAATGAAGAAAAGAAAGGAGCAAAGTGTTAGAAAAACTTAAATATTGATCTAGGCATGTGGTTTTATAAGATACAGTCTGCTTGTTAAAATATTTCTTCATTTACTCTCTTTCTCTTTCTCTCTTCCTCCCTGAATCTCTCTCTTTCATAAACATACTCATTTTTTATTTCACCAGATCATATTTGTTATTTTGTTTAGAATGCTTCTTTGTACTTTTATTTTATGTTCTCAGTCATGTCTGACTCTTTGTAACCCCATGGACTACAGCCCTCTATGCTCCTCTGTCCATGGGATTTTTCAGTTAAGAGTGCTGGAGTGGACTGCCATTTCCTCTTCCAGGGAATCTTCCCAACTCAGAGAATAAGCCTGTGTCCTCTACACTGCCAGTCAGATTCTTTACCAGTGTGTCACTTGGGAGACCTCCTTACTACACTTGATCTTAGCCAAAAGGTCTTGTTAACAAATTATTTGAAGATTTTGGTGTCAAGTTTATAGTGATCTCATAAGATGAAGCAGGAAATATACTTTTTCTCTATTTTCTGGAAGTGTTGGTATAAAACCATATTATTTCACCCTACAAGTTTTTCTCCCTAAAATTTGCCACTTAGCTCATCTGTTCCTGGAGTTTTCTCTGTGAGTGAAGTCGCTCAGTCGTGTTCAACTCTTTGTGACCCCATGGACTGTAGCCTATCAGGCTCCTCTGTCCATGGGATTTTCCAGGCAAGAGTGCTGGAGTGGATTGCTCTTTCCTTCTCCAGGGGACCTTCCCTACCCAGGAATCGAACCCATGTCTCCTGCATTGCAGGCAGACATTTTACTGTCTGAGCCACCAGAGAAGCCCTGTGTTTTCTCTGTGGGAAGATTTAAATTAAGACTTCTGTTAGTAGATTTAGAACGATTCAGATTGCCTTTTGTCAGTATTGCTAAACTAAGCAGTTCAATTTTAATTGCATATAGATTTTACCCCCAAATGGCAAATGGTACACAAAATTATATTATTATTCTATTAATAGTGTCTGCATGATTGACAATAAAGTCTCCATTTATAATCCTTATATTATGTCTGTTCGCCTCTCCTCTTTCTTCTCTTCTAACTGCTCAGCAAAATTCTGAAAATGGGGAATTATGGAGTAGAGATATTACCGAGGGCCAGAAAAACTAACTTTAGAACATTGACTTTTTTTCCATGGTAGGGCCTGGAGGTCATTCTGTTTAAAAAATGATCTATGATGTGCTGGTTCAAGGAGTGGTATCATCTTTTTTTCTTTCATTCCATGGATACAGCATAAAAATCACATCAACATCAGTATTCAGGATCTCAAAAATTTGAGGGGTGGTGATTACATTAGTATTTCCACTCAATTTACTAGAATGAATCCTCTAAACCAGATCATGGTGGATGAGAGTGGACAATTCCAAAGTCACTAAAATGTGGCTCCATTTGCAGCTTCTGTGTAGATATTGCATCGTTGGTGGGTTGGGTTAATACATCTTTCTGTAATCTCTGCTCAGAAAGCTCTGTACAGATACACGGGAATATTTATGAAGTAATTCCAGCAGTAAAGAAGGACAGACAGGGATTCAGAATCTAAGGAGTTGACAAATATCAATTGCATTACTAACTGACATGTACATATATGCTTTCCTCATTCTTAAATATTGACAATATTTTACTATTAAAGCATGAAATTATTCTAAAAATAAATATTAGTCTAAGTTTCTACTGATAGGCTATAAATACTTCGCTTTACTTTTTCTCTGATCTTTTTGTTAAGAAGTGTGTTTGTGTGTGTACATACATGGGTTTCCTTCATAGCTCAGTCGGTAAAGAATCTGCCTGTAATGCAGGAGATCTGGGTTCAATCCCTGGGTCAGAAAGATCCTCTGGAGAAGGAAATGGCAATCCACTCCAATATTCTTGCCTGGAAAATCCCATGGACAGAGGAGCATGGTGGGCTACAGTCCATGGGGCCACAAGAGTTGGACACGACTTAGTGACTAAACCAACCAACCAACACATATATAATAGCAGTAAATCCTAAAGGAAATCAGTTCTGAATATTCATTGAAAGAACTCATGCTGAAGCTGGAAATTCTAATACTTTGGCCACTGGATGCGAAGGACTGACTCTTTGGGAAAGACCCTGTTGCTGGGAAAGATTGAAGGCAGGAGGAGAAGAGGACAACAGAGGATGAAATAGTTGGATGGCATCACAGACTTGATGTACATGAGTTTGAGGAAGCTCTGGGAGCTGGTGATGGACAGGAAAGCTTGGCATACTGCAGTACATGGGATCACAAAGAGTCGGGTACAACTGAGTGACTGAACTGGACTGATGCAAGTATATAACACACACACACACACACACACACACACACACACACATTCCACTATTATATCATATCTTTGGAATGAAATGTTTGAAATAAGTTGCTTGAAATCTTCCAAGAATGATTGAATTTTTTTGACCAATTCTATCTACTCCTAAAAGAGAAAAATAGTTACTGCAGTATATAAAGTTTGCATGCTAAGTTGTTTCAGTCATTTCTGACTCTTTGTGACCCCATGGACTGTAGCCCTCCAGGCTCCTCTGTCCATAGTATTCTCCAGGCAAGAATATTGAAATGGGTTGCCATTTCCTTTCCCAGGGACTCTTTGCTACCCAGAGATAGAACTCATGACTCATGTCTCCTTCAGGAGCAGGTGGATTCTTTACATCTAGCAGCAACTGCGAAGACCAATATAAGGTTTAATTATATTAAATATAATATTATATGTTTTATAAGAGAAAATAATTACTACAGAATATAAATCTTAAATTATATAAATATAATATCATACATGATATTATAATTTCAAGAAAATTAGAAATACAAAGAGAATATTTCATGAAAAGATGGGCACAATATAGGACAAAAATGGTATGGACGTAAGAGAAGCAGAAAATATTAAGAAGAGGTGGCAATAATGCACAGAAGAACAATAAAAAGTGATATTCTTGACCCAGATAACCAGGTTGGTATGATCACTCACCTAGAGCCAGATATCCCGGAGTCTGAAGTCAAGTGGGCCTTATGAAGCATCTCTCTGAACAAGGCTAGTGGAGGTGATGGAATTCCAGCTGAGTTATTTCAAATCCTAAATGATGATACACTCAATATGCCAGTAAGTTTGGAAAACTCAGCACTGGCCATGGACTGGAAAAGGTCAGTTTTCAGTCCAATCCTAAAGAAAGGCAATGCCAAAGAATGTTGCTCAAACTACCACACAACTGCACTCACTTCACATGCTAGCAAGTAACACTCCAAATTCTCCAAGTGAGGCTTCAACATTACATGAATTGAGAACTTCCAGCTGTTCAAGCTGGATTTAGAAGAGGCAGAGGAATCAGAGGTCAAATTGCCAACATTCCTTGGATCACAGAAAAAGCAAGAGAACTGTGGAAAAAGAAAAAAAAAGAAAATCTACTTCTGCTTCATTGATTATGCCAAAGCCTTTGCATGGTCACAACAAACTGTGGAAAATTCTTAAAGAGATAGGACTACCAGATCATTTTACCTGCCTCCTGAAACCTTTATGCTGGTCAAGAAGCAACAGTTAGAACAGGGCATGGAACAACAGACTGGTTCCAAATTGAGACAGGAGTACTTTAAGGCTGTATATTGTCACTCTGCTTCTTGAGCTTATATGCAGAGTACTTGATGCAAAATGCTGGGTTGGATGAAGCACAAGCTGGAATCAAGATTTCTTGGATATGCAGATGACACCACCCTTATGGCAGAAAGTGAAGAAGAACTAAAGAGCCTCTTGATGAAAGTGGAGAGTGAAAAAGCTGACTTAAAACTCAACATTCAGAAAACTAAGACCATGGCATCCGGTCCCATCACTTCGTGGCAAATAGATAGGGAAAGAATGGAAACAGTGACAGATTTCATTTTCTTGAGCTCCAAAATCACTGCAGATGGTGACTGCAGCCATGAAATTAAAGCCACTTGCTTCTTGGAAGAAAAACTATGACAAACCTAGACAGAATATTAAAAAAACAGATATCACTTTGCCTACAAATGTCCATATAGTTAAAGCTATGGTTTCCAGTAGTCATATATAGATGTGAAAGTTGGACCATAAAGAAGGCTGAGTGCTGAAGAATTGATGCTTTTGAACTGTGGTGTTGGAGAAAACTCTTGAGAGTCCCTTGGACTGCAAGGAGATCAAATTAGTCAATCCTAAAGGAAATCAATCTTGAATAATCATTTTAAGGACTGATGCTGAAGCTGAAGCTTTGATAATTTGGCCACCTGATGTGAAGTGCCAACTCACTAGAAAAGACCCTGATGCTGGGAAAGATTGAAGGCAGGAGAGGAAGGGGATGCCAGAGGATTAGATATTTGGATGGCATTACCAACTCAATGGACATGAGTTTGAGCAAGCTCTGGGAGATAGTGAAGGACAGAGAAGCCTGGTGTGTTGCGGTCGATGGGGTTGCAAGCAGTCAGACATGACTGAGTGACTGAACAACAATCCATTTGTAAATTATGCCATGTATTATCATAACTACATAAGATAAAAAGACTGTAATAAACTTCATGTGTATTTGTGCTACGTTGAGAAAGCAATATAGGTTTTAAATAGATGCACTGTGTATTGCTGATTCTCTACTTCTCTCAGTAAGGATCCACAAAACCCCGACAGTCACTGGGCCCACACTTGTGTCACATAGTTGCAGAAGCCAAGTTGCCAGGGTTTCCCTTTGCTTTTGTCGAAACTGCTTACGCAAGTGGACCACCTCTTTCTGTGTATATGGCTGAAATGTCGTAAACTCAGTCACAACTGTGGCCTTGAGGATGTGCCCCTGGTCCATAGGCTGCTCACTCTTCACTTTCTGCTGTACAATGGGACTTGCTGCCAAGCGTGGACCCATAGTCTCATAATGTTGCAAACTGGGCACCAGTGTGGCATCACATAGGACATGATCCATATTTTCTAACGCATTTTCAGTTCTATCCAGGGAACCATTCATCACTTCCCAGTGTTCCACTGGAGCCCATGCTGAGAGTATAGTGGCCACATGGTACCACATGCTCTGTGGTGGCCACTGGCTTCCTCCATCCAGTGTAGCCTCAGGCTCCCCTAGCTGCTGGGTATCCTGCCAACTACAGTGATTGTATCTCTGATTCTGTTCGTGATGCCAATTGTCTCATGCTGTTTGCACTATTCACTGAACCCATGGTAGACAAAGGGAAAGCTAGAAGAAAACTCAAGGAGCTATAGGAACTACAGATGGGTTTATCCTCTCCTGGCTAGCACAGCAGCTGTAGCAGCAGACACACTATACTTCTCCTCTTGTGGCTGACCCAACAGATACAGCCATGCCACAGTACTGGTAACATATCCATAATGTTGCCTACATAACATAACCTCTATGCAGCCTCAGTGCCTTCTCAGATGAAGCTTATATATGCTTAGTGCACAAAGTAGCACTTGACCAAGCGAGTTCCTCATGAGGCTGCAGGCGTAGTGCTGTAAGTGATCTCGGATGTTACACAATCGTTATCCACAAAACGTGGGGCAAGAGCTAGAGGCTGTGGGTCGACAGAGCCTGACCACACCATCTTGGCTAATGTGCTCTTTCCCTACAGACAGTAAGTTGATAGAAACTTGTGAAAAATCTTTGTTATTGAAAATATTTATAGTCACAAATAATCCTTCTCTGGATTGTAACACAAAACTGAAGCCTTACCTTGTTTAGCTGGTGTGTATGCTCAGTCACTCAGTAGTGTTCTCTTTAAAATGCTGTGGACTGTAGCCTGCCAGGTTCCTCTGTTCACAGAATTATCGCAGCCAGAATAATAGAGTAGGTTGTCATTTTCTCCTTCAGGGGGTTATATACCATAATGACATTTATCAGAGTTGAATTTGATCTGCAGTTTACTGAAGGGTCACTTCCTACCTGAGTGAGCAATTTCAGCCCTTCAAATTATGAACATCATTCTAAACCTATGCCTATTCAATTGATGGTAGAGCAATTCTTGTTGAAGTCCAAAAATAACACTCAGATGAGTGCATATGGACTGGAGAAATTAGATGGGGTGTAACTGGCAGAGATTCAGAAGAATCAATTGCTCTGATTTCACCACTTGGTAAATGGACCAGAGCTGACGGTCTAAATTGAAAATAATAGTTGGAATGTTCTACAATGGCTTTGATCCAGAGCATGTAAGACAACTTTACAGAACAGTTTAAGCACCAGACAATTACATTTCAAAATTCAGTTAATATCTAAAAGACTCTGATGCTGGGAGGGATTGGGGGTAGGAGAAGGGGACAACAGAGGATGAGATGGCTGGATGGCATCACCAACTCGATGGACGTGAGTTTGAGTGAATTCCGGGAGTTGGTGATGGACAGGGAGGGCTGGCGTGCTGCTGCAAACCGTGGGGTCGCAAAGAGTCAGACACGACTGAGTGACTGAACTGAACTATTACATTCTTACACTGTACTTTACATTTAACATGTTTGTACAAAATAAATACTTCGGGTCACATTTTGTATAGTTAAGTGAACCACTGTTGCTGGACTTTGTAAAAATGCCATGATAACAGGAAAAAAATGCTTGTAGCAAAAACAATTGCATACTAATTATAGCCTAGTATAGTAACCTCTTCCATTTCACAACTTCATGTGTAGATTCTAAATTGTCATTGTCATATGTTTGTTATTCAAATGTTAGCTGACTTACAAGAATAAATGTAGAAGCAGCAAGGACCCTTTCTTGTTTAGCTTTATTTTTGCATGTAATTGCTTAGCTTATATATTTAATACAACTAGGGGCTTTCCAGTTGCCGATAGTGATAAAGAACACTTGCTGATGCAGGAGACATAAGAGACTCAAGTTTGATCTCTGGGTTGGGATGAACCCCTGGAGGAGAGCATGGCATTCCATTCCAGTATTCTTGCTTGGAGAATCCCATGGACAGAGCAGGTTACGGTCCAGAGGGTCACAACAAGTTGGACACGATTGAAGTGACTTAGCAGGCATACACACCTAAGAAAACTGTGAATTTCTATTTGAGTAATTTAACAAACAGAAATTAAATGACCTATAATTTATCTTTAGTACCATTTATTTTTGGGGTTACATGTGAAATTATTTATATGGAATTGACCACATAGTTACTTTTTCTATATCCATTATCATGTGGAGATTATTTTCATATGATTTATATAAATATGGTATATAATAAACCCTTAAATCTAACAAAAATAAAGTGTCTTTTCCACTTTAGTGTTTTTAGAGAATGCATTTTGCAAACTGTGTGCATGTAAGTGGTGGTTTCAAAACTGTAAAGTTTATTAGCATCAAATCCAATATATAGTGCTTTAGAAAAAAAAAAATTATGATATTTTTAACTGAGTGGAATGACTGTGTAACTAGCACTTATAAAGAAGTTCCATATAAAGGATGATGGATCATCACGTTTTTCTTGGTCTTTGCTGAATATCCAGTCCTTATCCTGTATGCAATATGTAGAAGGCATCTAATAGCTATTTCTTGAAACCTAAATAAAGAAGGAAAAGAATATACTTTTTGATATTTTCAAGAGAGAAAGAGTAATAACCAGAAGTTCCAGGGGGGCAGAACAAACCTGATTTATCTACGTACAGTCTTTGATTACCTGACTTCCCTGGTGGTTCAGATGGTAAACAGTCTGCCTGCAATTCAGGAGACCCAGGTTGAATCCCTGGGTTGGGAAGATCCCCTGGAGAAGGAAATCGCAACTCACTCCAGTATTCTTGCCTGGAGAAGCCCATGGGCAGAGGAGCCTGGTGAGGTACAGTTCATGGGGTTGCAAAGAGTTGGACATGACTGAGTGACTTTCACTTAATTCACTTTCACTTTGATTACCTAATGAGTGGGAGACTCTTTGCTTGGGAGTGGGGGCGAAGGTGATATATATAACATGTCACTGAACTAAATTCTCTTTAATGATAAGACAAGTGTATACAAAAAATGACTATGGCCAAATTTCTGTAAATTTAAAATATTCTAGCTACTGTTGCCATTCTTTTAACCAGAATGTTTGAATAATATCAAAATCTCTCACAACTTAATATCTTCAAATTTTCATTCTCTTAAACATCTTAAACATTGTTATAATGTATGCAAAAATACCTTATGCCAAATTTTCTATGGAAATTTTTATGACTTCATAAATAGGCATTTCTGTGGCAGTTAGCAAAATTACCATATCTATGGATTCTCTAAATGTATAAAATTTCCCTTGAAAATTTGGCAAGTGATAACTATGTGAGGTGACATATATATTAATTTAACTTGATTGTGGATATTATTTTATAATATTTTTGCATATTGAATCATTAAATCTCACCTTAAATACAAGTTTTATTTGCCAATTTTTCCTCAATAAAGCTGAAAAAATAAAGTTAATTTTTTTCACAATATTGTTATTTTATTGGTCATTTGCTTATCTTTTTGGAGAAATAGCTTTTGAAGTATTTTGTCCATTTTGCATTTGAGTTATTTTTGTATAAGAGGTTTTATGATCAACATGGTTACTCTGATAACATTTAAAATGTTACTGACAAACAAGTAAAATTAAGAGAATACTCCTATCTCAGCTTTCAATATGTACAACATCGTGTATAAATTAGCATTTTATTTAAAACCCTGTCATAGGCAGTATTCTATTAATAAGAGGGTCTCCTCCATTATCCCATATTTTCATATTCTTGTTTCATACCTCCTCTTTGAATGTAAGATGGCTTAATGACTTGCTTTTAGCCAATAGAATATAGGAAATATGATGAGATTTTCTCTTGTGTTCTTGTTACAAAAGCTTGTGACCTCTACATTGCTATTAAACACTATTGTCCTTTCAGATTGTATGCTTTGATGAAACCAGCTGCCATTTTGGAGACACTATTTTGTCAAGATATGAAAGCAAATTTTTGTTCAACAACTTTTGATGAATTATTGCAACTATCATGTGCCCTCAGAAATCTTCAGTCATGCTTCAGATGAGAAGTCCCTCTAGGCTGACATCATAATTTCAGCCTCATGAGAATTTCTAATGCGGCAGAGATACTAATCCATATCTAAATTTTTGACAAACAAAGATAAATACTTCTGGTTTTGAATGACCGTGTGTGGTAATATATTATGTAGTAATAGACAATTAATTGTTTCTCCAAATGAAAATTTTGATAAGTATTGAAATCATCAGGAAATAAATAATATTTTTAGAATAATTTTAAAATGTTCTAAGAGCATTATTCATTTCCTGATTATTGCAATGCATATCAAAATTCTCCAAGCAAGGCTTCAATAATATGTGAACTGTGAACTTCCAGATGTTCAAGCTGGTTTTAGAAAAGGCAGAGGAGCCAGAGATCAAATTGCCAACATTTGCTGGATCATCAAAAAGCAAGAGAGTTCCAGAAAAACATCTATTTCTGATTTATTGACTATTCCAAAGCCTTTGACTGTGTGGATCACAATAAACTGTGGAAAATTCTGAAAGAGATGGGCATACCAGACCACCTGACCTGCCTCTTGAGAAACCTGTATGCAGGTCAGGAAGCAAGAGTTAGAACTGGACAAGGTCAACAGACTGGTTCCAAATAAGGAAAAGAGTACATCAAGGCTGTATATTGTCACCCTGCTTATTTAATTTCTATGCAGAGTATATCATGCAAAATGCTGGACTGGAAGAAGCACAAGCTGGAATCAAGCTTGCCGGGAAAAATAGCAATAACCGCAGATATGCAGATGACACCACCCTATGGCAGAAAGTGAAGAGGAACTGAAAAGCCTCTTGATGAAAGTGAAAGTGGAGACTGAAAAAGTTGGCTTAAAGCTCAACATTCAGAAAACGAAGATCATGGCATCTGGTCCCATCACTTCATGGCAAATAGATGGGGAAACAGTGGAAACAGTGGCTGACTTTATCTTTGGTGGTTCCAAAATCAGTGCAGATGGTGATTGCAGCCATGAAATTTAAAGAGGCTTACTCCGTTGAAGGAAAGTTATGACCTAGACAGCATATTAAAAAGCAGAGACATTACTTTGTCAACAAAGGTCCATCCAGTCAAGGCTATGGTTTTTCCTCTAGTTATGTATGGATGTAAGAGTTGGACTGTAAAGAAAGCTGAGCACAGAAGAATTGATGCTTTTAAACTGTGGTGTTGGAGAATACTCTTGAGAGTTCCTTGGACTGCAGGGAGATCCAACAAGTCAATCCTAAAGGAAATCAGTCCTGGGTGTTCATTGGAAGGACCGATGTTGAAGCTGAAATGCCAGTATTTTGACCACCTGATATGAAGAGCTGATGTTAGGAAAGATTGAAGGTAGGAGAAGGGGATGACAAAGGATAAGATGGTTAGATGGCATGACTGACTCAACGGATATGAGTTTGGGTGAACCCTAGGAGTTGATGATGGACAGGGAGGCTTGGCATGCTGCGGTTCATGGGGTCGCATAGAGTTGGATACACCTGAGTGACTTAATTGAACTGAACTGATACATAATATAACGCTTTAATGGCAGAAAGTGAATGGGAACTAAAAAGCCTCTGGATGAAGGTGAAAGAGGAGAGTGAAAGAGCTGGCTTGAGACTCAAAATTCAAAAACTAAGATGATATCCGGTCCCATCACTTCATGGCAAGTGGATGGGGAAAAAGTGGAAACAGTGAAATATTTTATATTCTTGAGCTCCAAAATCACTGAGGACTGTGACTGCAGCCAGGAAATTAAAAGATGCCTTCTTGGAAGAAAAGCTATGATATATCTAGACAGCATATTAAAAAGCAGATACATCATTTTGCCAATAAAGTGATGTAGTCATAGCTATGGTTTCTCCAGGAATCATGTACGGATGTAAGAGTTATACCATGAAGAAAGCTGAGCACCGAAGAATTAATGCTTTCAAACTGTGGTGCTGAAGAAGACTCTTGAGAGTCCCTTGGACAGCAAGGAAATCAAACAATTCAATGGTAAAGAAAATCAACCCTGAACATTCATTGGAAGAACTGATGCTAAGGCTGAAGGTCCAATCCTTTGGCCACCTGATGCATAGTCAACTCAATGGAAAAAACCCTGATGTTGGGAAAGATTGAGGGCAAGAAAAAGGGGCTGCAGGATGAGATGGTAGGATGGTGTCACTGACTCAATGGACACAAGTCTGAGCAAACTAGGAGATAGTGAAGGAAAAGGAAACCTGGAATGCAGCAGTCCATGGGATCACAGAATCAGACATAACTGAGCAACTGAATAGCAGCAATGATATTTAATATAAAATAACACATTTATGTATTTATATATCAATTGAAAAATTAATATATACTAAACATTAAAAAGATTAAATAGGACTCACAACAAAGCCATGAAAAATGTATAAAAATGTGGAAATGCATGAATGTGAAACAAGCAAAACAAATAATCAAAAGCTATTTTCAGAACTCATGTAAAATAATGTTAATGGATGACCTGCAAAGAAATACCATTTGTATCTCAAAATATATACATCACTGAACTAATTAAGTGTCAAAATTTTGAGAGTTTGCTTTAATTGATATAACTCAATGTGGGAAAACATGCAATACCAGACCCTGATCCATCTATTACTTTTATCTTTGGGTAAGTATTATTGGTAATCACATTCTGAATTGGTTTCTGCCCAGCCTGTGATCCCTGGAGAAGGAAACGGTAACCCATTCCAGCATTCTTGCCAGACAGAGGAGCCTGGTGGGCTGGAATCCATGGACTCCCAAAAGAATTGGACATTACTTAGCAACTAAACAACACCAACAATCTTTCATTTTGTTGGAGTTTTGATTCCAGTTAAACAGAGAGTGACTCACACCTGGGTTTCCTATCTGGCTTATATTCATGATGTGGAATTTGCCTAATGTATTCATACATGGACCTTCATCTAAGCTTAGTCATAACCGTCCACTTCCACAGTTCCATCTGTTACTGCTAAATAAT
Source organism: Nanger dama (assembly GCA_917880005.1). Lineage (NCBI taxonomy): Eukaryota > Metazoa > Chordata > Mammalia > Artiodactyla > Bovidae > Nanger > Nanger dama. Next base: position 15,515,505 of record CAKJTW010000027.1, on the reverse strand, counting down.
TATTCTGTAAAAATAAATAAATAACATTTCATCTCTAGTTTCAAACATAGCAACTACTGGCTGAGTAACTTTGTGTTGCTTTTTAGGTGTTTTCGAATGACATTGATTTTTATTGCTTTGCTTTGCATCATTATAACTTTAAATAAAAACTCTAGGAAAAAATGATGTTTTCATGTCAAAAGTAAATCGGCATGACCTAATATGGTAAAAAAATCATGTACGTGCTTGCTTATAGAAGTTATAATTCTCTAATTTCTACTCCATTATCCCAAGAAAGTATTTATTACTTATGTGACAAAAATTTGTGAAACTGATTTTTAAAAAATTCACTGTTAAAATATTCTAATATGGATTAAAGATGAAAATTTCAAGATACAGCAAATGACATTTATTGACTATGCACTGAATTAGCTTTTGCTATCTTCAGTCAATCATGAGCAAAGAAAAAGCTGGTCAAATTTAATTTAGTAAATATGAGCTAAAAACATTTTATATAAGTCAAACTAAATAATTAACATAAAAAGACACACTGAGGCATATAGATAGAAATGATCTACCTGTTACAGTCAGTTAATTCTCTGTAATAAAATAATGCCACCACAAAAATAACACTTTTCAGTGCCTAGAAGTTGAAGTAGTTTTCAAATATTTATTTCAGAATTAAAACAATGCAATTTCTCATTTATAATAACATTGCAAAGAAGACAAAACATGCCATGTGTTGTTTTTCAATATCAATAAAATTAGGTTTATAATTGCAAACTAAGTAAACAATTGTCAAATTATTTCCTGAAATAAGTTAATGTAACTTAGGAGCTTTATTAAAATAATCATTGTGCCCTATGGATGAAGACCTGATTGTAATATGATTTAAAACATGTAAAAACTCTCAAGTAAATATACTGCCAAAATATCTATTTTCATGGAGTATCATAAATCTTTAAGGAGAACTACAAATGCAGAATCTTGTAAACATTTCAGAATATCATGAATCTTCTGAATAAAAAGTATGCTAGAGAAGAAATTATATAATCACCAATTCTGAATTCAAATAGTATTTATTGCCAAGCCTCAAGATTGTTAATATTAGACAAAGATCCGTTATGAAATATCTCAAGACAAACACACCTATAGTTGAACAAGATGGATTTATCACACTTTGCCTGAAAGGAAAACACACAAGGATCCATGAGACTTATCAGTAAGATGGCTTTAGAAAGATCTAGTGTAGAAATGAATTTGGGCAATTTTTGGCTTGGTCCAGGGAAGTCAGACTTGGCTCATGATTAGATGCTGTCAGGAAGTGGGACAATTTTATGACTGAGTAACTCAACAAATCTTAGTTACAGGAAAGGCAAACTGGGTGAAGGAGCAGCTGACACTTATTTCAACAAAGAGAAGGAAGTTTGTATTTCATGGGTTTCACAGTGACCTTGTTTTGCCTCATACATCCTCCACTCAAAGTGACCTGAGGTTTGTATGTTTTGTGAGATTGTTTATGTTTACCAGGATAATAACATGGTCCAGCTGTGAGCATCAAGCCAGTTTATAACAACATTGAGCCCCACCTGTAAGCATCAGACCAGCTCCAGAATGCTAGGGATTATTTTCTTTATCAGTGTTTAGTGTAGCAGCTTCTGTTGCTGTTGTTTAGTTGATAAGTTGTGTTTGACTCTTTGTGACCCTAGTAAGCTATTTACTTCAAAACACAAGGGTTCATAAAATTATTTAGTCACATTTTTAAAGTTGATGGCAATTGTCTTGGGTAATTTATTCATATTTCACGTGACAACATTACACCTCAAAGAGTTTGAGTTACTAATGCAAAATTCTGATTCTACATAAGATCAAGAAAACTCACTTCTTTTTTAAAAAATATAAATTTATTTATTTTAATTGGAGGTTAATTACTTTACAATATTGTGTTGTTTTGCCATACATCAACATGAATCTGCCACAGGTATACACATGTTCCCCATCCTGAACCCCCCTTCTTCCTCCCTCCCTGTTTGACCTGAGTACTGTGTGGTGTCTTCTGTACCAAATTACTCTCTCAACTGACATGTTATATATTCATCTTCATCTTTATTGATATATAATTGACAAAATTATTTCTATACAATGCATATATCTGGAAAAGGGAATGGCAACCCACTCTAGCATTCTTGCCTGGAGAATTTCATGGACAGAGGAGCTTGAATGACTAACACTTAATGTGTATAAGTTGATATTTTGATATACATGTACAATGTGCAATAATTAACAAAGCAAAGCTAATTATCATAACCAACACCTCACATAGTTACTATTTTCATTTCTGAGTAAAGCTGAGAGTGAGAATATTTAAGATCTACCTCTTAGCAAATTTAAAATATAAAATTTGCTATTTTTAACTATGGAGAAGGCAATGGCACCCCACTCCAGTACTCTTGCCTGGTGGGCTGCAGTCCATGGGGTTGCAAAGAGTCGGATAATCTCATTATTTTACCCTGCATCTCTAGAACATATTAATTTTCCATAACTGAATACGTGCAACTTGAGCCAGCATCTCCCCATTGCCCCCTCCCCACAGCTCTTGGCAACACCATTCTGCACTCTTTCTGAGTTTGACTATTGTGACTATACACACAACTGAGATTGTGCAGTATTTATCTCTTAGCATTTAGCTTTATTTCACTTAGTGTAATGTTCTCCAACAAAAGCAAATTTAGATGTGTGCTGCTGCTGCTAAGTCATTTCAGTTGTGTCCCACTCTGTGCGACCCCAGAAACGGCAGCCCACTAGGCTACCCCATCTCTGGGATTCTCCAGGCAAGAACACTGGAGTGGGTTGCCATTTCCTTCTCCAATGCATGAAAGTGAAAAGTGAAAGTGAAGTCACTCAGTGTGTGACTCCTAGCGACCCCATGGACTGCAGCCCACCAGGCTCCTCCGTCCATAGGATTTTCCAGGCAACAGTATTGGAGTGGGTTGCCATTGCCTTCTCTGGTTAGATGTGTTGGACAACATTAAACTAAGAAGTTTCAATTTTCAACGTCTCTTAAAAAAAAAAAAAATCAGTATAGTTTCTTCCCTTCACAATTGATAAGAATTCTAGTGTTCAAGGAGGATAATTAAATGTATTTACCAAATATACAATTGCTATATTGGAAAATTCTAGAAGCAGAATATCATTAAGCTCAGGCAATAAAATTTGACAAGGTGTGAGAAATAGGAGATAAAAATCATCATTATTTATGGATGAAAGGTTTGATATTTTACATATCTAAGAGTCCAGTTTAGCACACTATTACTAAGATGAGGATAAATTATTAAGAAAGTTGGATACAAAATGAAAATATAAAATACATGAGCCATATTTACATATATATACATGAAAACCACCTCATTTTTTAAAACAAAATGACAGATTAAAAGATTTTATAATCAATGTGAATGAATTTGGAAAAGTAAAGCTAGATACATTAAGAGACATAAAATATGCTTTTAACAAACATCATGCAATTTTTTTGGAGAAAAATTCAACAGTATAATGATGGTTCTCTCAACATTAATCCATAAATCTAACAATATAACAATAAAATAGAAATAAGTATACATTTGCAGTTGTAGTAAAGTTGAATTCAATTGATCAAGAACAACTGGGTTCTTTGTGATAAGATGGATGGTTAGGAAACCTTAGTGAACTTGCTGCGATACTTTACCGTCTGAGCTAATCTTTCTAGGTAGCTCAGACGGTAAAGCATCTGCCTACAATGTGGGAGACCTGGGTTCGGACCCCTGGGTCAGGAAGACCCCCTGGAGAAGGAAATGTCAACCCACTCCAGTATTCATGCCTGGAAAATCCCATGGACCGAGGAGCCTAGTGGGCTACAGTCCATGGGGTTGCAAAGAGTAGGACACGACTGAGCGACTTCACTTCACTTCACTTCACTTCACTTCTTCACTTCACTTCATGTATATATATGTATGTTGGGCTTCCCTGGTGGCTCAGTGGTAAAGAATCTGCCTGTAATGCAGGAGACCCAGGTTCAAACCCTGGGTTGAGAAGATACCCTGGATGAGGGCATGGCAACCCATTCTGGTATTCTTGCCTAGAGAATCCCATGGACAGAGGAGCCTGGAGGGTTACAGTTCATAGGACTGCACAGAGTCGACAGAGTCGGACACGACTGAGTGTTTGAGAAACAACAACAAACATATATGCTGCTGCTGTTGCTGCTTAGTCGCCCCAGTCATGTTCAACTCGGTGAGATCCTGTGGACTGCAGCCTGCCAGGTTCCTCTGTCCATGGGATTCTCTAGGCAAGAGTACTGGAGTTGGTTGTCATCCCCTCATTCAGGGTATCTTCTAGACTCAATATGGGGCTTCTGGGTGGCTCAGGGGCTAAAGAATCTGCCTGCAATGCAGGAGATACGGGGACCATGGGTTCGATTCCTGGGTCCGGAAGATGCCCTGGCAGGCTACAATCCATAGGGACACAAAGAATTGTACATGACCGAAACACCTGAGCATGCATGCATACACATACTCACACACACACACACACACACACACACACACACACAGAGGTATACAGAATTTCTATATAGAGAAAATTTAGAAAAGATTTTACATAGAGAAACAACCTAAACCTATTTCTGTTTTAGTAAAATCATTTTCCGTAATGTATGGAAAGGACTGTGAAACAGCAACACTGAAACAGCTTTTTCGCTAATACTTGAAAAATAGTAGAATCTTGAGAAATAGCAATGTGCTTAGTGGCTTCAGTTGTGTCCAACTCTTTGCGTCCCCATGGACTGTAGCCTGCCAGGCTCCTGTGTCCATGGGGGACACACGCATGGGGATCCTCCATGCAAGAATACTGGAATGGGTTGCCATGCCCTCCAGATACCTAGTAGATGGTATCAGCATGCAATTGTAGCAGATACACAATGCACAGTGTGTGGCGAGTAGATGATTCGAAAAGTTAGCAAACATTTTTTATGTTGAAGTTTTTCTTGTCTTTCCATAAAATATAAATTTTTATTTCACAATTCAAAGTTTGAAAAAATAGAATAAATATTTTTCCTTGTGATGAGAATTCAAGATTTACTCTCTTAACAATGTTCATACATAACATGCAGCAATAGTAATTACATTTATCTTGTCCATTATATTCCTAGTACTTATTTATCTTATAACTGGACGTTTCTGCTTTCCCTCCATCCTCATTCAGTTTCTTATAGTTTCCTGAGCAACCTTGGCAAGCTTGTTCATTGTTGAACTTGAAATAGCCTCTACCAATGAGAAAAGACTCTTACTAGGTTAATCGTGAATCGCCTTTCAGGATTTGGTTTACTCGTGTCTCCTCCCTTCCTTTACCTTCACCAATTTATGAAAACTTCCATATTTCCTTCTGTCCTGTTTGCGTGTGTTTGTTGTTGTTGTTGTTGTTGTTGTGTGTGTGTGTGTGTGTGTGTGTGCTTTTCTAATATTTTATGCTTTGTATGTTTTTTTCAAGCATTTCACAGTATGTTGCAATTTTTCATGTGTTTCTTCCATTAGGCAGTTAGATTTAAATGATTTAATCAAGCAATTAATCTCTCAGAGCAAACTTCAGCTTTAGCATTCAGCAACTTAAATTGTGAATTTAAGATGATAATACAGTACACTGTTTGTGATTTCCTGGTCAAAGAGATATAAATAATGAATTCACATTTTAAAATAATACATTGCATAATATCTACTTTGATTCACATTAAGAAATGGTAAATAGATTTGATTTGAATTAAAGGCATATTAATAATGTATCATGATTCCTCTAATGTGGGAAATAGAGCTTTAAATAATATAAAATTAGTATTTATGAGGTGTTAGAACTCCTAAGAAGTAGCACAGTTGACTTGACAGAGGCAAATGAGGCAGATTAAGAAAGTGAATATGGCTTGCCTAAGATAGAGTAAGAGGATTCAGCTGTTTGTCACAGAGCAATCACCAGACAAGCCAGTGGAGAATTGTCCCCAGGCTAGTACTTAATAAAGAATGCATGAATGAATTGATCAAAAGTCTGTGTTCTGTGTGCATCTGTGTAGGCAGACGCTATAAAACATCAACATTAATGAGAAGCCTAAAAAGTTATATTCTCACAAAACATAGGCAAAATACGAATTTTAATTTTAGCATTGAGTAGAAAAAACTTCCTATCCCCATTCAACAGGCATTGTGAAAATTTAAACATGAAGCTTCTCAATTGTAAATAAATGTATGGTAAAGAAACACAAATATTTATTCAGATATCATTATATTTTAACAAAAATACCAATCAGTTCCACCAAAACCCTGCATTGCTTTCTCTGGGAGAAATAAAGCTGTTTATTACCCAATCCAAGGTTACTCCTACCTAGTCAGTTTGTTTGTTCTTCAGTCCCTAAGTCATGTCCAACTCTGAGACCCATTCTACTGCAGCACACCAGGCTTCCCTGTCCTTCACTCTCTCCCTGAGTTTGCTCAAACTCATGTCAATTGAGTCAGTAAGGCCATCCAAACATCTCATCCTCTGTCACCTCCTTCTCCTCTTGCCCTCAGTCTTTTCCAGGGTCATCTTTTCCAATGAATTGATTCTTCACATCAGGTGGCCAAAGTCCTGGAGCTTTGGCTTCAGCACCAAGATTCTTAATTATCAATAAAAATTAGCTAGGTAAATATAGTAAAATGTTGGAGAGAGAAGTGATCTTGGAATGAAGTGAATATCTCTCCTAATTGTAGAAATTCAAGTGCTGATTTCCAGGAAGAAGAAAAACTGTTTCCAAGGAGACAAAGAAAATTAGTAAGAAAGATAAGGTGAAATAAAATATTCATCAAGCCCCACCTTGTATACAAAGCTGTGCTCATATTGGGCCAAGATCCAAAGATATTATCAAGAATGCCCTTATCTTTCATAGCTTAAAGACAAATAAAATATACCAAGTTGACTTATAAATACTTACTATACCATGTTGATGCCTGGCCCAGAAGCTGTTAAAATATAGTGCAGGCAAAATAATTATCTAGAATAATTGAATTTAAAGATCATTTATTTCAGCATTCGTCATTTCAATGGTTACTTTTTAAAGTTCCATTTACTATAAAGGTATTATTCATCTATGCACTATAAATGTTCACTGATTATCACATAGCGTGCACTATATTAAATTTTGGTTATACATATTTTATTTTTTTTTCAGATTTTACTGTTTTACAGTGGCTTTCAGTTCACAGGTATTATAAATTTTGAAGTGAACATGAAAAAGAAAAAAATATAAGCAAACAAGAAGCAAACCTAACAAATACTCTTTAGAGTGTTTAGTCTAGTGGCAGAAACAGTAAACATGATAAATCAGTAATTAAACTTATATTAGAAGTTGATAATTGCAAAGGAAAAACCAGAGCAGGATAATGGTTCTTAAGAACTGCAAGAGAAGGAGGAAACTTCCAATGGAAAGAAGATGAGTAGGGCAGGCCTTCCCTAAAACTGATCTTGTAGCACACTTAGAAGGAGCTGAGGAAGTCAGCAAATTAACAGAGAGATTTTTCCAAAGCAGAGAATTCTAGTATTCAAGCATTCCCAGTGTTACCATTCTGTTAGGATATTTCTATATAATTGGCTGCCATGTAACTGAGGCCTTAGAGATACAGAAGTTTAGCCAAGGCAATGATTTTTGTGTTATTGTAAAATGCTTGACCTTTATGTGTCACCAGTGGGAACCCTTAATTGATTAGTTTTAATTGTCTTCTAAGACAAAATATTATTTCAAGCAGCAAAGTAAAAGTCATGAAAAAGTCAAAGAGAGGCACAGACCATCTCCAAGGCACATTATTAGAATGGCTTATTTATACTGTCTCTGCTCTCATCACATCTTTACCTTCCCTGACAACCCAGAATAAATACCTGAGACAGCCATTCATTCTGTGTTAGTTTCATACTAGCAGTTGCCTTCAGTTTTTCACCAAAAGGGTACAGGAGCCATCTAGTTTTGGAGAAGATCTATGCTTCTTTAATTTGGGTGTCACAGAGATCACTCTAAGGGGAGCTACCAAAACTGATACCTAGATCTAAGGATCTTAATCCTAGAACTTACAAAGAACCTTAAGAATATTTCTTGGGAACATGAAGTTCTAGTCCCACATTCCCAGGCTGGGGTTTTTCTGAAAGGGATTCAGTCTTAATTCATAATAGTTCAGTTCAGTTTAGTTCAGTTGCTCAGTCGTGTCTGACTCTTTGCGACCCCATGAATCATAACAGATAGTAATACACTTCATGTAGAGGTGCCTGCTTTGATGCTTCTGACAATTTCCAGAAGCCTATAATGATGTTCCATGGACACATACTTTTTCAGTGTTTTATATTTTGCCTTAAAGAATATGATGGAGACACACTCATCAGTAGCCTGTAGGTTATCAAGTCTTTTATTTGAGACTGTCTGCATGAAGGATGAAGGAACATATGTTTTAGGGGTTAGTTCAGTTCAGTTCAGTCACTCAGTCACGTCCAACTCTTTGCGACCCCGTGAATAGCAGCACACCAGGCCTCCCTGTCCATCACCAGCTCCCAGAGTTCACTCAGATTCACGTTCATGGAGTCAGTGATGCCATCCAGCCATCTTATCCTCTGTCGTCCCCTTCTCCTCGTGCCCCCAATCCCTCCCAGCATCAGAGTCTTTTCCAATGAGTCAACTCTTCACATGAGGTGGCTAAAGTACTGGAGTTTCAGCTTGAGCATCATTCCTTCCAAAGAAATCCCAGGGCTGATCTCCTGTAGACTGGACTGGTTGGATCTCCTTGCAGTCAAAGAGACTCTCAAGAGTCTTCTCCAACACCACAGTTCAAAAGCATCAATTCTTTGGCACTCAGCTTTCTTCACAGTCCAACTCTCACATCCATACATGACCACAGGAAAAACAATAGCCTTGACTAGACGGACCTTAGTCAGCAAAGTAATGTCTCTGCTTTTGGATTATGCTATCTAGGTTGGTCATAACTTTTCTTCCAAGGAGTAAGTGTCTTTAAATTTCATGACTGCAATCACCATCTGCAGTGACTTTGGAGCCCCCCAAAATAAAATCTGACACTGTTTCCACTGTTTCCCTATCTATTTGCCATGAAGTGATGGACCAGATATCATGATCTTCATTTTCTGAATGTTGAGCTTTAAGCCAACTTTTTCACTCTCCACTTTCACTTTCATCAAGAGTTTAGTACTAATGTATTAAATCTGTGTCAGTATATCTATCATAAGACTATTGTAATTTGATATACTCAAATATATTTCCTTAGCTTTCTTTTGGTAAATGCAAACTTGTAATGAATTAAATATTCTACACATTTTCAAAGCAAAGGAGCCAGTTAAAATTACCATATTGAATTATCAAGGACATAAAATGTAAATTTTATTATAATATTTATATAAATTATGGGGTGCCTATAATCAATATATTTAAATTATCATGTTAACACATATCTTGAAGTTTTATAGATCCATAATAATTTTCATAATATCAAAGTAACTGCCAAGGTTTTATTGGCACATCATATTTTTAGAAACTACATAAACAAAAACCAAAACCTGAGTAATACTTTTGATATAGTGCTTCCACGACTCATTTCCTTTTCACGTGGTAAAACTAAGATCAGGGCATCTGCTTCCATTGCTGCACAGCACATAAAGGGGAAAAGGTGAAAGTAGTGACAGATTTCCTCTTCTTGGACTCCAAAATCTCTGCAGATGGTGACTGCAGCCATGAAATCAGAAGATGATTGCTTCTTGGCAAGAAAAGTGATTACAAATCTAGACAGAGTGTTGAAAAGCAGAGACATTACTCTGCTGACAAAAGTCTGTATTAGTCAAGGCTATGGTCTTCCCAGTGGTCATGAATGGTTGTGAGAGCTGGACCATAAAGAAGGCAGAATGCCAAAGAATTGATGCCTTCAAACCGTGGTGCTGAAGAAGTCTCCTGAAAGTCCCAGGACAGCAAGGAGTTCAAACCAGTCAATCTTCAGGGAGATCAACTTTGAATATTCACTGGAAAGACTGATGCTGAAGTTGAAACTCCAGTATTTTGATCATCTGATGTGAACAGACGACTCATTGGAAAAGTCCCTGATGCTGGAAAAGATTGAGGGCAAAAAGGAGAAGAGGGCGTCAGAGGATGAGATGACTGGACAGCATCACTGATACAATGAACATGAACTTGGGCAAACTGCGGGAGATGATGAGGAACAGGGAAGCCTGGTGTGCTGCAGTCTATGGGGTAGTAAAGAGCTGGACACAACTGTGAGACTGAACAACAGCAACAATTCAGAAGTTTACCAAAGTACTTTGAAAGAAACTAGCCACATTAGATTTTAATAGATGAGGGTGTGTGATAAGTGGTCAATTAAGTTTGAGATATCATGAGATAAACTAATTCAACATTTTCCTCCCTCCTCTGGTTTGCACTGCTTTTGATCCAAGAGTAGATATTTACACTAACTCAAGAGGGACTGAGGTTTGAAAAACTGTTATACTTGCAGTTCTTGAAATGTTACTGTGATTCAGATGCTAAAGATCCTATTTGGGGACTGATGGTATGGTGGAATCAATGCTAACTTAAAACTAATGCAGCCCACATGACTTATAAAGTGCATGCTGGAGAAAATTACCTAAGTTTTCTAATTCTTAGTTTTATCATCTGATGACTATAGAAGATGGCTTCATGTTCTGTAAACTTAGACTTTATACAATAATAATAGCAATAATATAAGAATATATTTAAACATAACATATAATACAGAAGCAAAAATAAAATATTAATTCCAGATACGTGAGTAGATTGATCATGATGTTAGCATCTAAACTTGTGTTGTATAAAACATTCCTTTTCGTTCAATATTTTGTTTTTGAAACATTTTTCCCTTGATGTGAGTTGTCTTTTCTAAAGTGACTAGATGACTCAAAGCAAAGGGAACAATCAAAGTAGCTTTGATGCAGGCTATTTGCAGTTGATGTCACTTGAATTTAAACCACAAAGACATTGCAAATAAAAACATTTTTATCTCCTAATGTATAACCCAGGAGATAAGAAAGCATGGCATCCCAGGAGAAACAACTTTCAGCTATGTCAACTGGGCAAGTTGCATCTGCTTTTCAAGAGAACAAAGAAAAGAGTTTGGATATGGCAGTCTAAAACCCTGCTCCTTAAACTTTTACCTTCAACATTGCATGAATGAAATAACTTTGCTCTTCAAAAGGCTATTAAAGGCTATTAGCTCTCCCACAATTGTGTTGGCAAGGTGAAAACTAACTTGAGAATGTTTTGTGTTCTCATTTATTCAAAACTACATTCTGTTCTGAACAACAAAATATAATCACCAAGATAAGCAAGTTCACAGCAAAATAAGTCAACTATAAACTATTGCTAATGCTTCAAGCAAAACCCCATGTGTTTATCACGTCACACTTTCCATTTTCATTGGTATACAACCTTGCATAAAAAGGTGTATGCAAAAGAACCATTTTTGGGGGAAACATTTCCTTTGAAGTCTCTTCAAATAAATTTTGTGGTAATTATTCCACTCTTAGGTAACTTAGAGCACATATTTAAATATTCTATTACTTTCATTAAAAATGAATAATGAAATGTGACTTTGAAAAGCAAACAGAAAAAAAAAAAAGATAAAACATGGGGCTTATCTTAAGAAATTAACATTCTGGTAGTAATGGGTACTTGCAAACACAAGCAAACAGAGTTGATGGAAGGATCCATTTCTGGAGAAGAGAGCTAAAGTTTTATACAGAATATGCTATTTTTTTGAAGAACATAAAAATAAATTGTATCCATTATTATTATTGTTTTGCTTGGAAGACAACAATTAGAATTGTTTTCATAAAGGGAAGAGAACCTACAAACTGTAAGGGCTAAGATAAAATTCAGTGTATCTTTAAGGTGGAAATAATGGGTAATTTAGAGCTGAATAAAGAGATAAAGTATCTTGAGTATGGAACCATTTGTGTTACACAAGCACTTTGTTAACAGTGACTGCCAACTCTTGAGGTCATGGAGATATATATGTGTACCAGTCTGGGAAAATGAGTTATAGTAGAAAACCAATTCTCCAAATACTCTTCAGATGGATTCAATGGGTCATATTGATATCTATGAGTGTATCCCAGACACAACAAATAAAACCCATCTTCAGAGGAAAGAATAGTGTTTCCATTTGTTGCTTCAGTTCAGTTCAGTTCTTGGATCAGTCATGTCTGACTCTTTGCGACCTCATGAATCGCAGGATGCCAGGCCTCCCTGTCCATCACCAACCTCCAGAGTTCACTCGTTCAGACTCATGCCCATCGAGTCAGTGATGCAATACAGCCATCTCATCCTCTTTCATCCCCTTCTTCTCCTGCCTCCAATCCCTCCCAGCATCAGAGTCTTTTCCAATGAGTCAACTCTTCACATAAGGTGGCCAAAGTACTGGAGTCTCAGGTTTAGCATCATTCCTTCCAAAAAATTCCCAGGGCTGATCTCCTTCAGAATGGACTGGTTGGATCTCTCAAGAGTCTTCTCCTACACCACAGTTCAAAAGCATCAATTCTTCAATGCTCAGCCTTTTTCATAGTCCAATTCTCACATCCATACATGACCACAGGAAAAACTATAGCCTTGACTAGAAAGATCTTAGTCAGCAAAGTAATGTCTCTGCTTCTGAATATGCTATCTAGGTTGGTCATAACTTTTCTTCCAAGAGTAAGCATCTTTTAATTTCATGGCTGCAATCACCATCTGCAGTGATTTTGGAGCCCCAAAAATAAAGTCTGACACTGTTTCTACTGTTTCTCCATCTATTTCCCATGAAGTGATGGGACCGGATGCCATGATCTTCATTTTCTGACTGTTGAGCTTTAAGCTAACTATTTCACTCTCCACTTTCAATTTCATCAAGTGGCTTTTTAGTTCCTCTTCACTTTCTGCCATAAGGGTAGTGTCATCTGCATATATGAGGTTATTGATATTTCTCCCGGCAATCTTGATTCCAGCTTGTGTTTCTTCTAGTCCAGCATTTCTCATGATGTACTCTGCACATAAGTTAAATAAGCAGGGTGGCAATATACAGCCTTGACGTACTCCTTTTCCTATTTGGAACCAGTCTGTTGCTCCATGTCCAGTTCTAACTGTTGCTTCCTGACCTGTGTATAGATTTATCAAAAGGCAGGTTCAGTGGTCTGGTATTCCCATCTCTTTCAGAATTTTCCACAGTTTACTGTGATCCACAGACTGAAAGGCTTTGGCATAGTCAATAAAGCAGAAATAGATCTTTTTTTTCTGGAACTCTCTTGTTTTTTCCATGATCCAGTGGATGTTGGCAATTTGATATCTGGTTCCTCTGCCTTTTCTAAAACCAGCTTGAACATCTGGAGGTTCACGGTTCATGTATTGCTTAAGCCTGGCTTGGAGAATTTTGAGCATTATTTTACTAGCATGTGAGATGATTGCACCTGTGCGGTAGTTAGAGCATTCTTTGGCATTGCCTTTCTCTGGGACAGGAAAGAAACTTTTTCCAGTCCTGTGGCCACTGCTGAATTTTCCAAATTTACTGGCATATTAAGTACAGCCCTTTCACAGCATCATCTTTCAGGATTTGAAATAGCTCAACCGGAATTCCATCCCTCCACTAGCTTGGTTTGTAGTGATGCTTTCTAAGGCCCACTTGACTTGACATTTCAAGATGTCTGGCTCTAGATGAGTGATCACACCATTGTGATTATCTGGGTCATGAAGATATTTTTTGTACAGTTCTTCCATGTATTCTTGCCACCTCTTCTTAATATCTTCTACTTCTGTTAGTTCCATACCATTTTTGTCCTTTATCAAGCCCATCTTTCCAAAAATTTGTTCCCTTGGTATCTATCTCTAATTTTCTTGAAGAGATCTCTAGTCTTTCCCATTCTGTTGTTTTCCTCTATTTCTTTCCATTGATTGCTGAAGAAGGCTTTCTTAACTCTTCTTGTTATTCTTTGGAACTCTGCATTCAGATGCCTATATCTTTCCTTTTCTCCTTTGTTTTTGGCATCTTTTCTTTTTACAGCTATTTGTAAGACCTCCCCAGAGAGCCATTTTGCCTTTTTGCATTTTTTTTTTCCCATGAGGATGGTCTTGATCTCTGTCTCCTATATAATGTCACAAACCTCATTCCATAGGTCATCAGGCACTCTATCAGATCTAGGCCCTTAAATCTATTTCTCACTTCTACTGTATGGAATTTGATTTAGGTCATATCTGAATAGTCTGGCAGTTTTCCATACTTTCTTCAATTTAAGTCTGAATTTGGTAATAACGAGTTCATAATCTTAGCCACAGTCAGCTCCTGGTGTTGTTTTTGTTGACTGTATAGAGCTTCTTCATCTTTGGCTGCAAAGAATATAATCAGTCTGATTTTAGTGTTGACCATCTGGTGATGTCCGTGTGTAAAGTCTTCTCTTGTGTTGTTGGAAGAGGGTGTTCGCTATGGCCGGTGCATTTTCTTGGCAAAACTCTATTAGTCTTTGCCCTGCTTCATTCCACATTCCAAGGCCAAATTTGTCTGCTACTCTAGGTGTTTCTTGACTTCCTACTTTTGCATTCTAATCCCCTATAATGAAAAATACATCTTTTTAGGTGTTACTTTTAAAAGGCCTTGTAGGTCTTCATAAAACCATTCAACTTCAGCTTCTTCAGCATTACTGGTTAGGGCATAGACTTGGATTACTGTGATACTGAATGGTTTGCCTTGGAAACGAACAGAGATCATTCTGTCATTTTTTGACATTGCATCCAAGTACTTCATTTCAGACCCTTTGTTGACCATGATGGCTATTCCATTTCTTCTAAGGGATTCCTGCCCCCAGTAGTAAATATAGTTGTCATCTGATTTAAATTCACCCATTCTAGTCCATTTTAGTTTGTTGCTTCCTAGAATGTCAATGTTCACTCTTGCCATCTCTTGTTTGACCACTTCCAATTTGCCTTGATTCATGGACCTGACATTCCAGGTTCCTATGCAATATTGCTCTTTACAGCATCAGACCTTGCTTCTATCACCAGTCATATCCACAGCTGAGTATTGTTTTTGCTTTGGCTCCATCCCTTCATTCTTTCTGGAGTTATTTCTCCACTGATCTCTGGTAGCGTGTTGGCACCTACTGACCTGGGGAGTTCCTCTTTCAGTATACTATCATTTTGCCTTTTCATACTGTTCATGTGGTTCTCAAGGCAAGAATACTGAAGTGGTTTGCCATTCCCTTCTCCAGTTGACCACATTCTGTCAGACCTTTCCACCATGACCCACCCATCTTGGGTTGCCTGTCAGGCATGGCTTAGTGGGCGGCTTTGACCAGCACACTAAGTGTGGGCGGCTGCAACTGGTGCCTTAAGTGCGGCCAAGGGGAGCTGCCCCACGTCCAAGGTCGGGGCAGACGTCAGGAGGACCCCCATGCCTGAAGGGCAGTGGCCAAGAGGAGTTACCCCAAGTCCGAAGTCAGAGGAAGAGGCCAAGAGTGCCAGGCTGTGACGGTGCAGGAATGGCTGAGAGAAGCTATCCCACATCTGAGGTCAGGGGTGGCAGGGAGGAGCCACCCTGCACCTAGGCCAGCGGCGGTAGCCGGGAGGAACAACCCACGTCCAAGTAGCGGTGGCTGTGTGTGTGCAGGAGGGCCTAGAGGAGCTATTACAAGATGTAGGTCAGGAGGGCGGCAGTTAGGAGATACCTTTTGTCCAAGGTAAGGAGCAGCAGCTGCGCTCTGCTGGAGCAGCCATGAAGAGATACCCCACCTCCAAGGTGAGAGAAACCGAAGTAAGATGGTAGGTGTTGCAAGAGGGCATCAGAGGGCAGACACACTGAAAACATACAGAAAACTTGTCAATCTAATCACACTAGGACCACAGCCTTGTCTAACTCAATTTGTTGCTTAGGAAGAGATAATAAGAAGGGCAAAAAGACAATTTTAGGTCATATTTATGAGTAGATAAAGCACTAAGAGCCTTAGAGCATTGATAAATCATTAAGGTTATTATGTATCCAAAGTCTAACCAGCCTCTTGAGAAATCTGTATGCAGGTCATGAAGCAACAGTTAAAACTGGACATCGAATAACAGACTGGTTCCAAATAGAAAAAGGTGAAAGTCAAGGCTGTATATTGTCATCCTGCTTATTTAATTTATATGCGGAGTACATCATGAGAAATTCTGGATTGGAAGAAACACAAGCTGGAATCAAGATTGCCGGGAGAAATATCAATAACCTCAGATATGCAGATGACACCATACTTATGGCTGAAAGTGAAGAGGAGCTAAAAGCCTCTTGATGAAAGTGAAAGAGGAGAGCGAAAAAGTTGGCTTAAAGTTCAACATTTAGAAAATGAAGATCATGGCAGCCGGTGCCCTCACTTCATGGGAAATAGATGGGAAAACAGTGGAAACAGTGTCAGACTTTATTTTTTTTTGACTCCAAAATCACTGCAGATGGTGATTGCAGCCATGAAACTAGAAGACGCTTACTCCTTGGAAGAAAAGTTATGACCAACCTAGTGTATTCAAAAACAGAGACATTACTTTGTCAACTAAGATTTGTCTAGTCAAGGCTATGGTTTTTCTTGTGGTCATGTATGGATGTGAAAGTTGGACTGTGAAGAAGGCTGAGCACTGAATAATTGATACTTTTGCACTGTGGTGTTGGAGAAGACTCTTGAGAGTCTCTTGAACTGCAAGGAGATTCAACCAGTCCATTCTGAAGGTGATCAACCCTGAGATTTCTTTGATGCTCAAGCTGAAACTCCAGTACTTTGGCCACCTCGTGTGAAGAGTTGACTCATTGGAAAAGACTCTGATGCTGGGAGGGATTGGGGGCAGGAGGAGAAGGGGATGACCAAGGATGATATGGCTGGATGGCATCACGGACTCAATGGATGTGAGTCTGAGTGAACACAGGGAGATGGTGATGAACAGGGAGGCCTGGCGTGCTGCAATTCATGGAGTCGCAAAGAGTCGGACATGACTGACAGACTGAACTGAACTGAACTGAACTGAAAGTCTAACTTCAAGAATACAAATCTCTTGCTTAAAAGGATGAGATAATCAGTGAAGAGTATCCACTACTGTGCAGAATAAAGAGCATTGCCAGGTAGGTAAGCATGTGATGTGAGCACAGTGAGGACAAGAGTAAGCTAAACTGATAAAGCAGTGCTGGATATGGTTGTTTTAAAATGTAGCACAAAATACTCAGGAAGAGACTCTGAATTTCCCTTTACTGTCTAAATAGAATTTAAGGCAGGATACCTATCACAAGGACAATCTATCATGTTAGATAACTCTAGGAAAGTATTAGTTATGACAAGAAGGAACCTAGCAAAGTCCATTTAATGAAAATTCTCTGTTTCCCTTTGCCTTTGGATGGCCCTGCAAACATTTGTTTAAATATTACCTGCTTTTATCTTCCTGTGAATTACCTTCTTTGCTTTTGAAGTCTTCCTTGCCTGGCCGTCTTTGGATTTCTTCATACTTACACACAGAATGAATTTAATATTCTCCTGGTAAATCTGCCTGATGTCATTTAAGTTGCCAGGCAAAAGATATAAGAGAGGACATTGCCCCTCTTGGAAAGAAGCCAACCTAAAAATCATCATACTGCAGGATTCCAACTAAACGATATTGTGAAAAAGAAAAATTGTGGAGCCAAGAGAAAGATCAAGGGTTGCTAGAGGAAAAAGACACAGGTGAATAGGTGGAAGACAGATAATTTTTCAGTTCAGTTCAGTTGCTCACATCCGACTCTTTGCGACCCCATGGACTACAGCACTCCAGGCCTCCCTGTCAGTCACCAACTCCTGGCCTTTACCCAGTCTCCTGTCTATTGAGTCGGTGATGCCATCCAACCATCTTATCCTCTGTCATCCCCTTCTCCTCCTGCCCTCAATCTTTCCCAGCATCAGGACCTTTTCAAAAGAGTCAGCTCTTTGCATCATGTGGCCAAAGTATTGAAGTTTCAGCTTCAACATCAGCCCTTCCAATAAACACCTACACCTGCTCTCCTTTAGGATGGACTGGTTGGATTTTCTTGCAGTCCAAGGGACTCTCAAGAGTCTTCTCCTACACCTCAGTTCAAAAGCATCAATTCTTCAGTGCTCGGCTTTTTCACAGTCCAACTCTCTCATCTATACATGGCTAATGGAAAAAAATATACCCTTGACTAGATCGACTTTTGTGGGCAAAGTAATGTCTCTGCTTTTAAATGTGCTGTCTTGGCTGGGCATAACTTTCCTTCCAAGGAGTAAGAGTCTTTTAATTTAATGACTGCAATCCCCATCTGCAGTGATTTTGGAGCCCCCAAAATAAAGTCAGCCAATGTTTCCCCACCAATTTGCCATGAAGTGATGAGACTGGATGCCATGATCTTAGTTTTTTTTTTTTTTTAATGTTGAGCTTTAAGTCAACTTTTTCACCCTCCTCTTTCACTTTCCTGAAGAGGCTCTTTAGTTCTCCTTCACATTCTGCCATTAGGGTGGTGTCATCTGCATATGTGAGGTTACTGGTATTTCTCTGGTAATCTTGATTCCAGCTTGTGCTTCATCCAACCCAGCATTTCTCATGATATATTCTGCATAAGGCAATAAAAATATTCTATATGATATTATCATAATTAATATATGTAATTATAGATTTGCTTAAACCCATAGGAAAATCCACATCAATTTCCCATAAAGTGATGGGACCAAATGCCATGATCTTCATTTTCTGAATATTGAGTTTTAAGCCAACTTTTTCACTTTCTTCTTTCACTTTCATCAAGAGGCTTTTAGCTCCTCTTCACTTTCTGCCATAAGGGTGGTGTCATCTGCATATATGAGGTTACTGATATTTCTCCTGGCAATCATGATTCCAGCTTGTGTTTCTTCCAGTCCAGCGTTTCTCATGATGTACTGTGCCTATAAGTTAAATAAGCACGGTGACAATATACAGCCTTGACGTACTCCTTTTCCTATTTGGAACCAGTCTGTTCTTCCATGTCCAATTCTAACTGTTGCTTCCTGACCTGCATACAGATTTCTCAAGAGGCAGGTGAGGTGGTCTGGTAGTCCCATCTCTTTCAGAATTTTCCACAGTTTACTGTGATCCACACAGTCAAAGGCTTTGGCATAGTCAATAAAGCAGACACACATATTTTTCTGGAACTCTCTTGCTTTTTCCATGATCCAGCAGATGTTGACAATTTGATCTCTGGCTCCTCTGACTTTTCTAAAACCAGCTTGAACATCAGGAAGTTCATGGTTCATGTATTGCTGAAGCCTGGCTTGGAGAATTTTGAGCATTACTTTACTAACATGTGAGATGAGTACAATTGTGCGGTAGTTTGAGCATTTTTTGGCATTGCCTTTCTTTGGGAAGGAAATGAAAACTGACCTTTTCTAGTCCTGCAACCACCCCTGAGTTTTCCAAATTTGCTGGCATATTGAGTGCAGCACTTTAACAGCATCATCTTTCAGGATTTGAAACAGCTCCACTGGAATTCCATCACCTCCACTAGCTTTGTTCATAGTGATGCTTTCTAAGGCCCACTTGACTTCACATTCCAGGATGTCTGGCTCTAGATTAGTGATCACATCATCATTATTATCTGGATTGTGAAGATCATTTTTGTACAGTTCTTCCATGTATACTTGCCACCTCTTCTTAATATTTTCTGCTTCTGTTAGGTCCATACTATTTCTGTCCTTTATCGAGCCAATCTTTGCATGAAATGTTCACTTGGTATCTTAATTTTCTTAAAGAGATCGCTAGTCTTTCCCATTCTGTTGTTTTCTTCTTTTTTTTTTTTTTTTTTTCATTGTTCGCTGAAGAAGGCTTTCTTATCTCTTCTTGCTATTCTTTGGATCTCTGCATTCAGATGCCTATTTCTTTCCTTTTCTCCTTTGCTTTTTGCCTCTCTTCTTTTCACAGCTATTTGTAAGACCTCCCCAGACAGCCATTTTGCTTTTTTCATTTCTTTTCCAAGGGGATGGACTTGATCCCTGTCTCCTTTAAACTGTCACAAACCTCCATCCATAGTTCATCAGGCACTCATCTATCAGATCTAGGCCCTTAAATCTATTTCTCACTTCCACTGTATAATCATAAGGGATTTGATTTAGGTCATACCTGAATGGTCTAGCGGTTTTCCCTACTTTCTTCAATTTGAGTCTGATTTTGATAATAAGGAGTTCATGATGTGAGCCACAGTCAGCTCCTGGTCTTGTTTTTGTTGACGGTATAGAGTTTCTCCATCTTTGACTGCATAGAATATAATCAATCTGATTTCAGTGTTGACCATCGGGTGATGTCCATGTGTAGAGTCTTCTCTTGTGTTGTTGGAAGAGGGTGCTTGCTATGACCAGTGCATTTTCTTGGCAAAACTCTATTAGTCTTTGCCCTGCTTCGTTCCTCATTCCAAGGCCAAATTTGCCTGTTACTCTAGGTGTTTCTTCACTTCCTTCTTTTGCATTCCAGTCCCGTATAATGAAAAGGACATGTTTTTTGGGTGTTACTTCTAAAAGGTCTTGTAGGTCTTCATAAAAACATTCAACTTCAGCTTCTTCAGCGTTACTGGTTTGGGCATAGACTTGGATAACTGTGATACTGAATGGTTTGCTTGGAGAAGAACAGAGATCATTATTTTATTTTTGAGATTGCATCCAAGTACTGCATTTTGGACTCTTTTGTTGACCATGATGGCTACTCCATTTTTTCTAAAGGATTCCTGCCCACAGTGGAAGATATAATGGTCATCTGAGTTATAATCACACATTCCAGTCCATTTTAGTTTGATGATTCCTAGAATGTCGACATTCACCCTTGCCATCTCTTGCTTGACCACTTCCAATTTGCCTTGATTCATGGACCTGACATTCCAGGTTCCTATGCAATATTGCTCTTTACAGCATCGGACCTTGATTCTATCACCAGTCACATCCACAGCTGGGTATTGTTTTCACTTTGGCTCCATCCTTTCATTCTCTCTGGAGTTATTTCTCCACTGACCTCCAGTAGCATATTGGGCACCTAATGACCTGGGGAGTTCCTCTTTTGGTATCCTATACTATCATTTTGCTTTTTCATACTGTTCATGGGGTTCTCAAGGCAAGAATACTGAAGTGGCTTGTCATACCCTTCTCCAGTGGACCACATTAGATGGGGAAACAGTGGAAACGATGTCAGACTTTATTTTTTTGGGCTCCAAAATCACTACAGATGGTGACTGCAGCCATGAAATTAGAAGACACTGATTCCTTGGAAGAAAAGTTATGACTAACCTAGATAGTTATTCAAAAGCAGAGACATTACTTTGCTGACTAAGGTCCGTCTAGTCAAAGCTATGGTTTTTCCTGTGATCATGTATGGATGTGAGAGGGTGGACTGTGAAGAAGGCTGAGTGCTGAAGAATGGATGCTTTTGAACTATGGTGTTGGAGTAAACTCTTGAGAGTTCCTTGGACTGCAAGGAGATCCAACCAGTCCATTCTGAAGGAGATCAGCCCTGGGACTTCTTTGGAAGGAATGATGCTAAAGCTAAACTCCAGTACTTTGGCCACCTCAGGTGAAGAGTTGATTCATTGGAAAAGACTATGAGGCTGGGAAGGGTTGAGGGCAGGAGGAGAAGGGGATGATAGAGGATGAGATGGCTGGATGGCATCACTGACTCAATGGACATGAGTCTGAGTGAACTCCGGGAGATGGTGATGGACAGGGAGGCCTGGCATGCTGCGATTCATGGGGTCGCAAAGAGTGGGACACGACTGAGCGACTGCCCTGAACTGATAGGAAAGTCCCATAGGTGGAAAAGCCTGGTAAGCTGCAGTCCATGGAGTCGCTAAGAGTTGGACAAGACTGAGTGACTTCACTTTCACTTTTCAGTTTCATGCATTGGAGGAGGAAATGGCAACCCACTCCAGTGTTGAGCCACTTAGCAGCAGCAGCAAACCCATTTAATGTGCAATACCAAGAGTGAGCCCTAAGGTAAACTATTGACTTTTGGTGATTATGATATGTCAGTGTAGGTTCATTCATACAGTGTAACAAACATACTATTCTAGTAAGTGATTTTGATAGTGAGAGAGGCTATGCATGTGTGGGAGCAGTTGATATATGAGAAATCTCAATGTTCCCTCTCCAATTTACTGTAAGAGTTTCACTGATCTGAAATATCAAATCTTTAAAAATGGTAATTTAAAGGAAACTTAACAGAAAAAAAAATAAGGGGAAAGCTCAATTTTGAAAAGGCTTATGAAGAGCTAAGAGAAAAAGATAGGAGAAAAAAAATCTATATATATATATACACAATATTCTCATATATATATATATATATATGGATCAATTTCTGAAAAAATACATAGAAAGCTTTAAACATTTGAAGAGAATTTCACAGGATATTTTTATCAAGTTTTAAAAATGCTATTTAGCTTTTTTGGAAAAAAGGAAAACTTCAGTATTATATTTATAAAATGAGTCTATTATAATTGATTATGCCAAAGCCTTTTACAGTGTGGATCACAATAAACTGTGGAAAAATCTGAGAGAAATGGAAATATTAGACCACCTGACCTGCCTCTTGATAAATCTGTATGTAGATCTGGAAGCAACAGTTAGAACTAGATGGAGAACAACAGACTGATTCCAAATAAGAAAAGGAGTACATTAAGGCTATATATTGCCACCCTGCTTATTTAACTTATATGCAGAGTACATCATGAGAAATGCTGGACTGGAAGAAAGCTGGAATCAAGATTGCCAGGAGAAATATCAATAACCTCAGATATGCAGATGACACCACCCTTATGGCAGAAAGTGAAGAGGAGCTAAAAAGCCTCTTGATGAAAGTGAAAGAGGAAAGCGAAAAAGTTGGCTTAAAGCTCAACATTTAGAAAACGAAAATCATGGCATCTGGTCCCATCACTTCAGGGGAAATAGATGGAGAAACAGTGGAAACAATGTCAGACTTTATTTTGGGGGCTCCAAAATCACGGCAGATGATGATTGCAGCCATGAAATTAAAAGACGCTTACTCCTTGGAAGAAAAGTTATGACCAACCTAGATAGTGTGTTCAAAAGCAGAGACATTATTTTGCCGACTAAGGTCCGTCTAGTCAAGGCTATGGTTTTTCCTGTGGTCATGTATGGATGTGATAGTTGGACTGTGAAGAAGGCTGAGCACCAAGGAATTGATGCTTTTGAACTGTGGTGTTGGAGAAGACTCTTGAGAGTCCCTTGGACTGCAAGGAGATCCAACTAGTACATTCTGAAGGAGATCAACCCTAGGATTTCTTTGGAAGGAATGATGCTAAAGCTGAAACTCCAGTACTTTGGCCACCTCATGTGAAGAGTTGACTTATTGGAAAAGACTTTGATGCTGGGAGGAATTGGGGGCAGGAGGAGAAGTGGACGATAGAGGATGAGATGGCTGGATGGCATCACTGACTCAATGGACATGAGTCTGATTGAACACAGGGAGATGGTGATGAACAGGGAGGCCTGGCATGCTGCAATTCATGAGGTCACAAAGAGTCGGACACGACTGAGTGACTGAACTGTACTGAGCCTAATGTTGGCATGTCAACAAAAATTGGTTCAAAATGTATCATACTTAATGGTTTAACAAAAAAATCCCCAAAAGAAACAAAACCAATACAGTATTGTAAAGTAAAATAAAATAAAATCTGAAAAAACTGCATTGAAAACAAAACAAAACAAGACAAAATTCAGTATCAACAAATAAATCTATTTTATGCATGACCCAGAAGAGAATAATCTCTGTGACTCATTATTTTCATTCTAGTTATAACACTATGTCTCAGTGTTAGATAAACATAATGCAATAATCTTAATAAAGTTAACTAGAGAATATAGTAGATATAGAAAGTTCAAAATATACCTTATTTGGGAGAATTATATAAATTCTAATATTTCAAATAAGGAGAAAATTTGCTCAATTAATAGCAAAACTGTGTAAGTAGAAGAAAAGTGATGCCAATTTATATAAGAATAAATCATAAATGTGTAAAAGAAGTTAAAATCAATCCATAAATTACTTGAAAAATGTATGAATTTTTATTTTATAAAGTCAAAGTAAGTTAAAGATATTTGGCTGTTTTAAAAGTATCTTGAACAGAAATAGCTAGAAATATAAATGTGTTATAAAAAAATAACAAAAGACAAATTTCACCTTCTTCAATGTATATCAAAAAGCCACAACAAATCAGGGAACTATTTGCAAACCCATATAATAGAGTAAAAGTGCAAAGTTCTCTATTTTATAAAATGCTCATGCAAATTCATACAAACATGACTTAAATCAATGTAAAATGAGTAAATATTGCAGGAAGTAGAGTACTGATAGCTTTTAAACATACATGACATTCAAACTTCCTTAAAAAGAAAAATAAAAATCTGAAGAATTAAATATTTGACCATTTGATCAACAACGATGCAAAATTTTTATAAGAGGTTTCTTGGGAATTCAGTATCACTTACTATTGGGAATGTAATTTTTAAACAGACCTTAGAGAGAACAATCTAGTATTAGGAAACAAAATTGCAATAATAAAATTATGTGACCAATAATTCTATTCCTAAAAATTCAGGTATATGAGACACTGATGCAATTAAGTATGTTAAAGGATTTAATGCACTAACATAGAAGAGTCCACAGTAAAATATTGTATGTACCTTAAAGGTCTATCAGTTCAGTTCAGTTCAGTTCAGTTCAGTCGCTTAGGACTGCCTAAATAAAATTGCAGTGCATCTGCAAAATGGAGTATCATTTAGTTAAAAACTGAACAACATTTTTACATGGAAATATCTTCAATATGTATTTAATGCAAGTAAAGAAAAATGCATAAATGTATAGGATATGCTACTAGTTTTATAAGGGGGCTTACTTGGTGACGCAGTGGTATAGAATCTGCCTGCCAATGCAGGAGACATAGGTTCAATCCCTGGGATGAGAAAATCCCCTGAAGAAGTAAATGGCAACCCAATCTAGTATTCTCACCTGGGAAATCCCATGAACTGAGGACCCTGATGGGCTACAGTCCATAGGGTTGCAAAAAGTTGGACAGGACTTAGCAACTGAGCATGCACATACTTGTTTTGTAACAGAAGCAAAATATTTACAAAATAATTTTCTTCTATACACATAAAATAATTGAAACAAAAACAAGAAACTAATAAAAGAATAATTGTGAAAGGTAATAATTAGACTGAGTGGACCCAAAGAGAATTTTCACTAAATAAGCAAATATATATGTCACATGTCTTATCTATTTGTGTGTGTGTGTGTGTGTGTGTGTTTGCATACACACATACATACATATTCCATGGTCTATAGCCCACTAGATTCTTCTGTCCATGTATTTCCCAGGCAAGAATACTAGAGTGGGTTGCCATTTTCTTTTTCCAGGGGATCTTCCTGACCCTGGAATCAAACCTGCCTGACCCACTGGAGAAGGCAATGGCACCCCACACCAGTACTCTTGCCTGGAGAATCCCAGGGACAGAGGAGTCTGGTAGGCTGCAGTCCATGTTGTCACTAAGAGTCGGGCACAACTGAACGACTTCACTTTTTTCACTTTCATGCATTGGAGAAGGAAATGGCAACCCACTCCAGTATTCGTGCCTGGAGAATCCCAGGGACAGAGGAGCCTAGTGGGCTTCCGTCTATGGGGTGGCACAGAGTCGGACACGACTGAAGTGACTTAGCAGCAGCAGCTCCCATTGCAGGCAGATTCTTTACCACTGAGCCATCAAGGAAGTGCATATATATATATATATATATATATATATATATATATATATATGTTTTCACTGCTAAAAACTGGATAACATTAAATCAGGGAAAATTTAGTCCAATGAGTATAGTTTTTAAAAATTCAGGTGTAAATACTATAACTTAAATATTATTTACTGATTATGAGACAAAGTAAATGACTAAAACACTATCGTTCTCACACTATTTTGTTTAGCCAATAGAAGGAAATAAAAAAGCACAGCATCTTAAAAAATTGTTGTGTGATAGTGTTTAATTAACTCTTTGCTACATAAACTTCATCACTTTAATTTCATCTGTAAAGTCATTTGAATTTAGTGAAGAGGAGGGGAGAATGTAGCTATTCATATTCATAGTATTCTTGCATGCCCTCTTTGTTAATATATGAAGCTTAATACATGAAGCTATCCAGTGAAGAGACTAAGGGTTATTAGAAACTCACTATTTGACTCACCATAAATAATCAACAAGTAACCAAATCTTGATCATAGTAAAAATATCCCCAATAGTATGTGTGTGTGAGGGCATATTAAATTTTTAAAATTTTAAGTAGATTTAAAGACTTTTCCCTGTTCTGCCAAGGCTGTTGCTTCATTAATTTCATATTTCATTGTGTGTATTTCATTGCAAACTTTGCCATAAGCATCTCTCTCCCATGATGCTTGAGAGCTTGTTCTGAAATAGGACTATGATTTTTCATCTTTGTGGACTCGGCAAACAAGTAGCAGAGTGAGTGGGAACAATAGTTTGTGGAATAAGAACATCAATATAATATTTATCTCACAAATATACAGATGAATGCATTGTGAATATTAAGATAGTCATATTAGAAATGCTGATTTTCACTCTGATCATTTTTTTTTTCTTTCCTTTTAGGATTCAGACTAATTCTTACATTTCTAATAATGTCATAGGAATTGCCAAAATGCTCATCTTGTATCTATTTTCCAACAGCAGGAGGCCTTGAAGCTATGTATTTTCAATTACTCTATAATTACAAACATTTCATGATTTAGTTCAAATTAAGAAACTTGTTTTTATCATAGATACAAAAAATCTTGTTATTGCCAAGGTACAACCACTTCTGACAATTCAGACTCTTTACATCAAGAATGTCTTTTTCATTTTCAGTGAAAGATGTTAAGAGAGGCAAAGCATTAATTCAAATACCTTCCTTCCTTTCCTCTACAATTATGATTTATTGAAATGGAAGTTAAAAGCAAGTATAGAATAATTCCTAACAGAGATATAAAGAACTCAGAAGTGGAGAAACATAAACTTTACGTTTAACAGCAAATAAAAACTTCATTTACTCTCCATTTAGCTCTTAGGAATATCAGTTCAGTTCAGTTCAGTCGATCAGTCGTGTCCGAATCTTTGCAACCCCATGAATCACAGCACGTCAGGCCTCCCTGTCCATAACCAACTCCCGGAGTTCACTCAGACTCGCGTTCATCGACTCTGATGCCATCCAGCCATCTCATCCTCCATCGTCCCCTTCTCCTCCTGCCCCCAGTCCCTCCCAGCATCAGGGTCTTTTCCAGTGAGTCAACTCTTCACATGAGGTGGCCAAGGTACTGGAGTTTCAGCTTTAGCATCATTTCTTCCAAAGAACACCCAGGACTGATCTCCTTCAGAGTGGACTGGTTGGCTCTCCTTGCAGTCCAAGGGACTCAGAATATAGATAAATAAAAAACAGTTTACTAATGGCCTCTGCCACACTTGTGAATCTGACCACTCTCATAGACAAATCTCATCCAGAACACCAGGCTTACGCTAACTACATCTACCTTATAAACCATTTCCAATTTTATCTTCCTCTCAATATAGTACTATAGCACTTCAAGTATACTAAAGTTAACTACTATATTAATACTTCACTTGAAAGTATATGCAGTTATGAAAAAAGCAAGAAATGCACTTCAACCCGAGTTTTAGCATATCATATAAAATTCCCAGAGTTTCTATGGAACTATTTGACAGCTTCAAGAATAAAAATATTTTAAAGTTTTTAAAATTCAGATATTTTTGACACAGTCCTTACTGTTCTTTAATCTTTTTAATATATAAGTCTTAAGTAAAAATGACAATAATCATCAGTTCGGTTCAGTTGCTCAGTTAGGTCTGACTCTTAGCGACCCCAAACCGCAGCACACCAGACCTCCCTGTACACCACCAACTAGCTGATGTTAATCAAACTCATGTTCATGGAGTCGGTGATGCCATCCAGCCATCTCATTCTCTGTTGTCCCCTTCTCCTCCTGCCCCTAACCCCTCCCAACATCAGGGTTTTTCCAATGAGTCAACTCTTCACATGAGGTGGCCAAAGTATTAGAGTTTCAGCTTTAGCATCAGTCCTTCCAATGAACACCCAGGACTGATCTCCTTTAGAATGGACTGGTTGGATCTCCTTGCAGTCCAAGGGACTCTCAAGAGTCTTCTCCAACACCACAGTTCAAAGCATCAATTCTTCGATGCTCAGCCTTCTGCACAGTCCAACTCTCACATCCATACATAACCACTAGAAAAACCATAGCTTTGACTAGACAGACCTGTGTTGGCAAAATAATGTCTCTGCTTTTCAATATGCTATCTGGGTTGGCCATAACTTTTCTTCCAAGGAGTAAGCTTCTTTTTTATTTCATGGCTGCAATTACCATCTGCAGTGATGTTGGAGCCCCCCAAAATAGAGTCTGACACTGTTTCCACTGTGTCCTCATCGATTTCCCATGAAGTGATGGGACTGGATGCCATGATCTTCATTTTCTCAATATTGAGCTTTAAGTCAACTTTTTCGCTCTCCTCTTTCACTTTCATCAAGAGGCTTTTTAGTTCCTCTTCATTTTCTGCCATAAGGGTGGTCTCATCTGCATATCTGAGGTTATTTGTATTACTCCTGGCATACTTTATTCCAGCTTGTGTTTCTTCCAGCCCAGCACTTCTCATGATGTACTCTGCATATAAGTTAAATAAGCAGGGTACAATATACAGCCTTGACATACTACTTTTTGTATTTGAAACCAGTCTGTTTTTCCATGTTAAGTTCTAACTGTTGCTTCCTGACCTGCATACAGATTTATCAAGAGGCAGGTCGGGTGGTGTGGTATTCCCATCTCTCTCAGTATCTTCCACAGTTTATTGTGATGCACACAGTCAAAGGATTTGGCATAGTCAATAAAGCAGAAATAGATGTTTCTCTGGAACTCTCTTGCTTTTTTGATGGTCCAGCGGATGTTGGCAATTTGACTTCTGGTTCCTCTGCCTTTTCTAAATCCAGCATGTACATCTGAAAGTTCACAGTTCATGTATTACTGAAGGCTGGTTTGTAGAATTTTGAGCATTACTTTACTAGCATGTAAGATGAGTGCAATTGTGTGGACGTTTGAGCATTCTTTGTCATTGCCTTTCTTTGGGATTGGAATGAAAACTGACCTTTTCCAGTCCTGTGGCCACTCTGAGTTTTCCAAATTTGCTGGCATATTAAGTGCAGCACTTTCACAGCAATATCTTTCAAGATTTGAAATAGCTCAACTGGAATTCCATTACCTCCACTAACTTTGTTCATAGTGATGCTTTCTAAGGTCCACTTGATTTCACATTCCAGGATGTCTGGCTCTAGGTGAGTGATCACACCATCATGATTATCTGGGTCGTGAAGATTTTTTGGTACAGTTCTGTGTATTCTTACCATCTCTTCTTAATATCTTCTGCTTCTGTTAGGTCCATACCATTTCTGTCCTTTATCGAGCCCATCTTTGCATGAAATCTTCCCTTGGTATCCCTAATTTTTTTTTTTTTTTGAAGATACCTCTAGTCTTTCCCATTCTGTTGTTTTTCTCTATTTCTTTGCATTGATTGCTGAAGAAGGCTTTCTTATCTCTTCTTGCTATTCTTTGGATCTTTGCATTCAGATACTTATATTCTTCCTTTTCTAATTTGCTTTTCTCTTCTTTTTTTTTCACTGCTATTTTTAAGGCCCCTCAGACAGCCATTTTGCTTTTTTGCATATCTTTTCCATGGGGACGGTCTTTCTCCCTCTCTCCTGTACAGTGTCACGAACCTCCATCCGTAGTTCATCAGGCACTCTGTCTATCAGATTTAGGCCCTTAAATCTATTTCTCACTTCCACTGAATAATCATAAGAGATTTGATTTAGGTTATACCTGAATGGTCTAGTGGTTTTCCCTACTTTCTTCAATTTAAGTCTGAACTTGGCAGTATGGAGTTCATGATCTGAGCCACAGTCAGCTCCTGGTCTTATTTTTGTTGACTGTATAGAGCTTCTCCATCTTTGGCTGTGAAGAATATAATCAATCTGATTTCGGTATTGACCATCTGGTGATATCCATGTGTAGAGTCTTCTCTTGTGTTGTTGGAAGAGAACATGGTCATGATCAACATGACCATGTTGATCATGTTTGCTATGATCAGTGTATTCTCTTGAAACACTCTATTAGCCTTTGCCCTGCTTCATTCTGTACTCCAAGGCCAAATTTACATGTTATTCCAGGTGTTTCTTGATTTCCTCCTTTGCATTGCACTCCCCTATAATGAAAAGGACATCTTTTTGGGTATAATTCTAAATGGTTTTGTAGGTCTTCACAGAACCATTCAACTTCATCTTCTTCAGTGTTACTGGTTGGGGCATAGGCTTGGATTACCATGATACTGAAACGAACAGAGATCATTCTGTCATTTTTGAGATTGCATCCAAGAAGAAAGACAAGCTGGAATCAAGATTGCTGGGAGAAATATCAATAACCTAAGATATGCAGATGACACCACCCTTATGGCAGAAAGTGAAGAGGAGCAAAAAAGCCTCTTGATGCAAGTGAAAGAGGAGATGGAAGAAGTTGGCTTAAAGTTCAACATTCAGAAAATGAAGATCATGGCATCCAGTCCCATCACTTCATAGGAAATAGATGGGGAAACAGTGTCAGACTTTATTTTGGGGGCTCCAAAATCGCTGCAGATGGTGACTGCAGCCATGAAATTAAAATATGCTTACTCCTTGAAAGAAAATTTATGACCAACCTAGATAGCATATTCAAAAGTAGAGTGATTACTTTCCTGACTAAGGTCTGTCTAGTCAAGGCTATGGTTTTTCCTGTGGTCATGTATGCATGTGAGAGTTAAACTGTGAAGAAGGCTGAGCGCTGAAGAATGGATGCTTTTGAACTGTGGTGTTGGAGAAGACTCTTGAGAGTCCTTTGAACTGCAAGGAGATCCAACCAGTCCATTCTGACGGAGATCAGCCCTGGGATTTCTTTGGAAGGAATGATGCTCAAGCTGAAACTCCAGTACTTTGGCCACCTCATGAGAAGAGTGACTCATTGGAAAAGACTCTGATGCTGGGAGGGATTGGGAGCAGGAGGAGAAGGGGATGATCGAAGATGAGATGGCTGGATGGCATTACTGACTCGATGGATGTGAGTCTGAGTGAACTCCAGGAGATGGTGATGGACAGGGAAGCTTGGTGTCATGCGATTCACGTGGTCGCAAAGAGTTGGACACGACTGAGCGACTGAACTGAACTGAACTGAACTGACTGCATTTCGGACTCTTTTGTTGACCATGATGGCTACTCCATTTCTTCTAAAGATTTCTGCCCAGAGTAGTAGATATAATGGTCTTCTGAGTTAAATTCACTCATTCATGTCCATTTTAGTTCGCTGATTCCTAGAATGTCGACATTCACTCTTGCCATCTCCTGTTTGACCACTTCCAATTTGCCTTGATTCATGGACCTGACATTCCAGGTTCCTATGCAATATTGCTCTTTACAGCATTGGACCTTGTTTCTATCACCAGTCACATCCGCAGCCGGGTATTGTTTTTGCTTTGGCTCCATTTCTTCATTCTTTCTGGAGTTATTTCTCCACTGATCTGCAGTAGCTTATTGGGCACTTACCTACCTACAGAGTTCCTCTTTCAGTAGCCTATCATTTGCCTTGCATGTTCTTCATGGGGTTCAAAAGGCAAGAATACTGAAATGGTTTCCCATTCCCTTCTCCAGGGGGCCACATTCTGTCACACTTCTCCACCATGATCTGTCCATCTTGGGTGGCCCTACACAGCATGGCTTAGATTCATTGTTAGAAAAGGCTGTTGTCTGTGTAATCAGATTGGTTAGTTTTTTGTGATTATGGTTTCAACATGTCTGCCCTCTGATGCCCTCTTGCAACACCTACACTCTTTCTTGGGTTTCCCTTACCTTGGACTTTGGGTATTTCTTCACGGCTGCTCCAGCAGAGCACAGCCTCTGCCCCCTTAACTTGGATGAGGTCGCCCCTCCTGACCTTAAAAGTGGAGTAGCTCCTCTCAGTCCTCCTGTACCTACACAGCCGCTGTTCCTTGAATGTGGGATTTCTTCTCTTGGCTACAGCCCCTGACCTCAGACATGGTGTATCTCCTCTTGGCAGCTCCTGTGCCATCACAGGCTGTCATAATATTGTTATTATCATGACAATAAACATAATAAACATTTAAATATATCCTTAAATAAGTAACTATGAATCTGGCACTGTGCTTAGCAATTTATGGAAATTAATTTAATGCTAATAAAACTCCATATGTGCTTACTATTACTGTTTCATTTTACAGATAAGGATATGTCTCTGACTTATTACCTTCCATTTTCATTTATACCAATTCCAATCAACCTATCACTTAAAACTCCAAAGAGAAAACCATTTTTGCAAATGTCACAAAAATCTTCCCTTGGAAAATCCAGTGTGAACTTCAAATTCACTTCCTAGTTGTTCTCTCTGCAGCACTGATCACATAGTACTTCTGGAAACTATCCTTTAATTCATTTCAGGGGCAACACATCCTTATCTAGCTTACTTACAGCCTCTTCTTATAGCCTAGATTATCATCATATAGACGTAAATTTGAATGAACTCCAGGAATTGGTGATGGACAGGGAGGCCTGGTGTGCTGCGATTCATGAGGGCGCAGAGTTCGACATGACTGAGCGACCGAACTGAACTGATCATCGTATCTTATACCATCATCATCATATTTCCAACCATTTAATTTCGAAACGGTCACAGTTTAGTTTGGAATCACTTTTGTTTGTTCATAGTCACTTACTTGGTTACAAAGTCTTGTCTTGTACATGTAAATATCACTTAAGTGCTGAGGATCCCAAAATTATACCTCCAGTCCAGACCTTTATCTTAAATTCCAGACTAAAAATTTAACCGTTCACCACTGTTACTTGCATATTCAATTGAAAATCTCTTTCTTAGTAATGCATTCAATTTGCACTGCTGACTTTTCCACACTTGAATCACCCATTCAAATTCTACTTTTATTGTAATCTTCCATACTTTGTAAAGGCAATCATATAGAGATATGTACAAAGAAGTTCCATCCTTCTCTTGATATAAGTGAAAATACTTGAATTTGCCTCAACTTGTTTCTTTGGTGCACATGCTCATTCACTTCTGACTCTTTGTGACCTCATGGACTGTAGCCCACTAAACTCTGCTGTCCATGGAATTTTCAACACAAGAATACTGAAGTCGGTTGCCATTTCCTAGTCCAGGAGATCTTTCTGACCCAGGGATCGAACCTGAGTCTCTTGCATCTCCTGCATGGGCAAGCAGATTCTTTACCATTGTGCCACCAATCCTCTTGTGTTAAAACTGACAAAAAATTCAATTAGCTTTTACCTACAAAATGTACCCATAACATAACTGGTTCTTGTCAACACCACTGTTTCTCACCTGCCAATCATCTCTGTATCAGTTTTCTTGCTTCTCACTTTGCCATCTTCAAGTTCAATCTGAGAGCCTTACCATCCTTTTCAAATATGTGAGAATATATGACTCTTCCACAATGTACTTTTTAAAAGCACTCAGAAAATGTGTGCCTCATTACTTGTGGATCAATAACATAATCTTTAAAAGTTTATGTTTTATTTCATATATATAATTATTTCATGCATATCAATATAGCTTCACCTTAAATATTTGTAACTAGTCAGCACAAACCTTAGATCACTATAGAATTTTCAGTAATAAACAAATTAAATCTTATAATAAGTTTCACTTTAAAATAAGAAAAGGCTTCTGATGAGTTCTGCTGTTTTTAGAAAATATATCTGGACTCTTATTCTTACAGCATGGAAACTTCTTCATTTTTTCTTCAAGTAGTCACCCTGATCCCTCTCTTTTCCTCCTAGAAAAACTCCCTTCAGGGAATAAGTAGTGCAATATATGAAGCCTTGACATTCTGCATTCCCTTTCTTATTTTTTAACATTAGAAAACAAAAATAAGGATATTTTCATAAACTTATGTTTCATAAATAATTAGGGAAATGAAGGAACACTTTTGCAGATACTCCTGCTAAGTTACTAGGAATTTTTTCTTTCTATACTAGCCTTTAAAACTCATATACAAGTACCAAGAACACTTAATTCATTTTAAAATACATGTATTTCCAAAAATTTCATATGGGCACACACAAAAGTGATTATAGTGTGTGAGTGTAATTAAACAACTCAAACTGTAGAGCCTAGTAAAAGATATATGTACTAGCTTACACATATTAAATAGCTGATATGTGAATGACACTGTTTTCAGTATTTGTACATATTATCTCATTTAACCTCTACAAAAATTATTAGAACTAGTAGTTAGACTCAGTTGTGCTGATTATGCAACAATGATCTTAACCCTATGTATCATTCTTTTTTTTTTTAACATGGAGATTTTATTTTATTATTTTTTTAAACATAAACATTTGTTTTTATTTATTTTTTAAATTAAATTTATTTATTTTTTAATTACAATACTGTATTTGTTTTGCCATACATTTCTTAAAAGTTGTCGACAGAGGGATGGTATAGGGAGGGAGGAAGGAGAGGGGTTCAGGATGGGGAACACGTGTATACCCGTGGCGAATTCATGTTGATTATGGCAAAACCAATACAATACTGTAAAGTAATTAACCTCCAATTAAAATAGATAAATTTATATTAAAAATAACAGGCTTACTTTCTTCATTAATTCACTAAGGAACTATGCCCCTTGGTTACCTGTCTGACATTGGTGTATAGCTATCACATCACTGCAGGAGGATTAAATGAGTTAACAGATGGAATATCTTCGTATTTATTGATTGACAAGTAAAACAGATATAAATGTTAAGGCAAAGGAAGGAAGAAAGTAAAATATCTTCTTATAGGTTCATTAAAATAAAACATTATTAAAATTTAACTTATACATGCATATATTTATAAGAAGGGCAAATGGATAAAATGGAAATCAAGTGTCTCTAATTAGAATTTTTTAAAAGGATCGATTGTATTCTTTAATTAGATAATTGCAATTTTATTTTAAGTATAACATTTTATTTTAATTTGTGAGCAGATATGGCCTTATTTTAGGAATACTATCAAGAAAATTTTTTGTCATTGTAAGAGAAATTTAAAACAAAGAAGACTGTAATCATTTAACTCCAACAAGCAGCTTCACTTGGTTTTATTTGACTGTCAACATTTAAATACTTATTTTGAAAGAGTATGTTTCTGATGAACATAATACAAAGGAAAGGTCTGATAATTAGCAAACACTCTATTAACAGATGCAGGGTTTTTTGTTAATTTTCTTCCTCTTTTTTTTTTTTTTTTCCAGGTCAGGCTCTTGGAAATTCTAGCTGTTAAGTCGCTTCAGTTGTGTCCGACTCTGTACGACCCCATAGATGGTAGCCCACAGGGCTCCCCGCCCCTGCAATTCTCCAGGCAAGAATACTGGAGTGGGTTGCCATTTCCTTCTCCAAAATCAGTATTTATTCAAGATTTAATGCCACTGTCAGTTCAGATTCTTTAGCTAGAAAAGGCAAATCTGATTTACATTAACATGAGCACCTTAATAACTAATTAAAATCTCAGCCTTCTGGCCAAGTTCTAAGACATTCATTCTGTTTAACTCAGCAACAAAATATTGTTAGTCACTTTCTTCTGAGAAAGAAGGCTCTAATTTATTGGCACTGTTAGGGCATTTTATAATTTACAATCTAATCAGCCTTAACAAAAGATTTTGCACTTGGCATGACTCAAATACTTTGCTCAGCAGCTTACTGAGAAATGATCATTTTCCACTGCATTTCTGCCTAATTTACTGCAGTTATTTCATATTTGCAGTGTTTATTTAGTTTGTATGTTTCAGATTGAAAAGTGTAGAACAAAGGTTGTATATGTATTATGACATGAATTCCAAAATTTTGCTCATATATATTAGATTATAAAGCTAAGTAGATTATAGGTTAGCATTGTTTCTAAATTGAAATAGGCTAACGGATATATGAATTGAAGTCAGTTCATTCTATTATTTACTATTCTTAGTATACACAAGAATTAAGCATATGGCTGAGAGCATGAGGCTGTATAAGGGACATAGGTCAAGTGAGCAATATCATTTTCCTAAATTTCAATTTGAAACACTGTCAAAAGAAATAATGAAATTGACCAAACGGATAATGGAATTGGAAATATATAGCACATGTGATAATATTAAAGTATTTAAAATTCACTCATTTTATTTATATTTCTCACACTTCTCAGCAGTTTTTTTAAGAACCTTTTAAGAAATCAGTCTTCTTAAAATGCACAATAAATATGGTGTTCTCTCACTTTATCTACTCTTTCAAAATAATTATTTGTCAGTTGTAAAAGTCAAAAGAAAAGATAATTTACAAGAAGTAATTTAGATGTCATATGTAATGCCTCTGAGAGACAGAGTAAGTTATGACGGATTTTGTATATAATCATGATTGTGTTACAACTTCATTTCAGGAGGGTGAAAAGACCAGAACTAGTTAGTGTAAAATGTCACCGAGTCCAAGCCCTTACTACTTGCTGCAAGATAGACCAGTCAATTGATAGATGAATTGCTGAGACAAAGAATAGTGACAATTCCTAAAGGCAGCAGACAGAAGAGAGGTAGAGCAGTGTCCTAAAGAATTATTATACTCAATTTAGAATTCAAGTTTCTTTTATATTAAAAGAAATGTACATTTAATATAAATTTATAATTATAAATTTTAATATAAATTAATAAATTTATATTAAATGTACAGGGTGGCCCATTTCCAAGGCTCTGAATTTAAGCATAACACTTTTCATTCATTTGGATTAAAAGTTTCAGGACAGAGAATAATATTTGTCTTGGAGGTTTACAGAACTTCTTGATCAACCTTCATGGACAGCTGCAATGATAAACGA
The DNA here is from genome assembly GCA_917880005.1 of Nanger dama. Taxonomy (NCBI): domain Eukaryota; kingdom Metazoa; phylum Chordata; class Mammalia; order Artiodactyla; family Bovidae; genus Nanger; species Nanger dama. The sequence continues at coordinate 15,478,452 of CAKJTW010000027.1, read as the reverse complement.
TTTTGACACCAAGAACTTGCAACAGCTAATCATGTCTCCTCCCCTTTGATGATTCTGTTTTTGAATAGCTTCATCAGAAAAGACTTGGATAAGAAAAATGTTTTACTCAGGAGCTTTGTTTAAAGTGTTCACTCAATAGAGGAGACTTTTTCTGGAGTGCATATGTATGGAAGTGCATGCATATATACGATAATCAAGTAATTGTAGTTCTATTCCTACACCTTCTAATTTATTCCATTGATGTATTTATCAATTCTTACTCAAATTTCACATTGTCTTTATAATATCTTAAAATATATATTGTAAGGTTTTTATATGTGTATTTCCTTTGAAATATTGTTTCACTATTTTCAGTCCCTTATATTTCTATTTACATTTTAGAATTAGCTTGTAAATTTATACAACAAAAAAGTCTGCTGGATTATGACTGAAACTGCACTATCTACATATCGATTTGGGGAATTTAAAAATGTATATATATATATTCCAAGGCTACAAGTTAATCAAGAAATGTGCAGTGCATACTGATGTTGATATCCAAATTCTTTCAAAATCTCCCATTTTACCCCTTTTAAACTAGAATGTCAATAAGCACTTAGATATGCATTTAGTTACTTTTTGTCCATATCTCATATTATACTACTTTAGTGTTATGATTTTATACAGTTTAAATCATAGACAATCAAATGTGTCACTGCAATAGATTTACATTTCCTCATCTCTAAGGATCAGAATCTTTAAGTTCTGATCTTGAGTGGAAGGAAGGTATAGTGAGGTACAGCATAGTAGGAGGTATGAGTAGGTACACTATAGTAGGAATGAAACTACCGCACAATTGCACTCATCTCACATGCTAGTAAAGTAATGCTCAAAATTCTCCGAGCCAGGCTTCAGCAATATGTGAACCATGAACTGTGAACTCCCTGATGTTCAAGCTGGTTTTAGAAAAGGCAGAGGAACCAGAGATCAAATTGCCAACATCCGCTGGATCATCAAAAAAGCAAGAGAGTTCCAGAAAAACATCTACTTCTGCTTTATTGACTATGCCAAAGCCTTTGACTGTGTGGATCACAATAGACTGTGGAAAATTGTGAAAGAGATGGGAATACCAGACCACCTAACCTGCCTCTTGAGAAATCTGTATGCAGGTCAGGAAGCAACAGTTAGAACTGGACATGGAACAACAGACTGGTTCCAAATAGGAAAAGGAGTGCACCAAGGCTGTATACTGTCACCCTGCTTATTTAACTTATATGCAGAGTACATCATGAGAAATGCTGGACTAGAAGAAACAAAAGCTGGAATCAAGATTGCCGGGAGAAATATCAATAACCTCAGATATGCAGATGATACCACCTTTATGGCAGAAAATGAAGAACTAAAGAGCTTCTTGATGAAAGTGAAAGAGGAAAGTGAAAAAGTTGATTTAAATCTCAACATTCAGAAAACAAAGATCATGGCATCCAGTCCCATCACTTCAGGGGAAATAGATGGAGAAACAGTGGAAACAGTGTCAGACTTTATTTTGGGGGCTCCAAAATCACTGCAGATGGTGACTGCAGCCATGAAATTAGATGACGCTTATTCCTTGGAAGAAAAGTTATGACCAACCTAGATAGTATATTCAAAAGCAGAGACATTACTTTGCTGACTAAGGTCCGTCTAGTCAAGGATATGGTTTTTCCTGTGGTCATGTATGGATGTGAGAGTTGGGCTGTGAAGAAGGCTGAGCGCTGAAGAATTGATACTTTTGAACTGTGGTATTGGAGAAGACTCTTGAGAGTCCCTTGGACTGCAAGGAGATCCAACCAGTCCATTGTGAAGGAGATCAGCCCTGGGATTTCTTTGGAAGGAATGATGCTGAAGCTGAAACTCCAGTACTTTGGCCACCTCATGTGAAGAGTTGATTCATTGTAAAAGACTCTGATGCTGGGAGGAATTGGAGGCAGGAGGAGAAGGGGACGACAGAGAATGAGATGGCTGGATGGCATCACTGACTCGATGAACATGAGTCTGAGTAAACTCCGGGAGTTGGTAATGGACAGGGAGGCCTGGCGTGCTGTAATTTATGGAGTTGTGAAGAGTCGGACACGACTGAGCGACTGAACTGAATTGAACTGAACCACTCCAGTATTCTTTGGCTTCCCTGGTGGCTCAAACATTAAAGAATCACCCTACAGTGCAGAGACCTAGATTCAGTCCCTGCATTGGGAAGGTCCCCTGGAGAAGGGAATGGCAATCCACGCTAGTATTCTTGTCTGGAGAATTCCATGGACCGAGAAGCCAGGCAGGCTACAATCTATGGAATCTCCAGATTTGAACATGAGTGATTAACATTCACATTCACACACATTTCCTAGGTATACTATTTCATATGTGTGTATTTCCTATTGTACTTATTGCAGGTTGAATGTGAATGGGACAGATTGTTTTCTTAATTTCACAGATTTAAAATTGAAAAAAAAAAAAAAATATATTCCAGAAATTTTACTGGAACATCCTCATTCAGAGTGACTTTCAAGGATTCATGTTCCTCTCATTTACAAAATATGCTCACTGCCTCCCAAGATCCCCAAGAATTTGCCCAGTTACACCGTCAGCTCAAAGTCTCGTGGTTTTTTTTTCTTTTTCTTTTTTCAGTCTCTTTAGACTTTGTCAAAAGAATTCAGTTTTAAAATTAGAGAGAATTTCCTCTTAAAAATGTTGTTGAATAAACAGTTGTCACTCTTTAGAAAGATATATTTAGATTACTTGATTAGTAGAAGGCTTGATTTTACTTTATTTAAGTCAGTCTCTAAAAATTGATTATATAATTGCATACTCATGTCAAATTTGAAGATACACATTGAAAGAATTTTTTTCTTTCCTTATTAAAATGAATATTCCCTATGTATATTTTGTAGTTTGCAATATTCACCTATGTTGTAGGTATTTTTATGAAGATTATACATTTTGTCCTATATTCTGTTATTCAAATATCTAAATGACATTTCCTTACTAATGTGAATGAGTGAAAATAAATAAATGAATATCATTAAAGTTATTTTTATTCATTTACTATGAGGCCAAAGTAAAGAAGTCATAATATTAATTGCTGTTATTCCCAAATCATCAAAGAAAGTTTTTCTCCATTTTATTTATGTATTTATTGTGGCTGCAGCCACATGGAAGGTGAGATCTTAGCTCCCTGATGAGGAATGGAACCTGTGCCTCTTGCAGTAGAAGCACAAAGCCCTAACCATTGAATCACTAGGGGATTCCTTCTGTGTTTAATTTAATGTAATATAAAAATAATAATTTGTAATTTTTACTGCAATTAAATAATAAAGCTATAAGCAAATACATAAATAGAAATAATTTATATGTATTTAAGAGAAACATAGTAAAGCTTAACAGTACAATTATGAAATGAAGTTGGAGAGAAACTATATTCATTAATAAAAAATGTAAATATATATTAATATATTGGAATAACTTTCTCTTTTTATTTTAAAATAAGCACTGATTCTTAGAGCTTCCCTGGTGGCTCAGATGGTAAAGAATCTGCCTGCAATACTGGAGACCAAGGTTCGATCCCATAATCAGGAAGATCCCTTGGAGAAGGGACCACTCCAGTTTTCTTGCCTAGAGAATTCCATGGAAAGAGTACTGAATGAGTGGTTAATACACACTGGTTCTTAAAATGCAAATTAAAATATGCATTTGATATTAAGAAGTTTTTTTTTTCTTTTACTATTAAATTTATATTGAGAAAACTGATCTGGTTTATTTGAGACAATACTGGGTTTTCAAATATTCATTACAAAGAAATTTATCAATGGAGTGTATGATTTCCTTGGTTCTGTCTCTCAGCAGCAAAAAGTTGAAGTGTAGATCAGTGTTACAGCTAAGTTGTATTTGGCAAGCAAAGGAAAGTACACTCTCAAGGCATGAGTGCCGGCTGACTCCAAAGGAGAGGCTTCACTCCATTTGAGTTTCTTCCTTTTATTCCTCTGTCTTCTCCCTATGCAAATTGAGCTAGCCAAGAAGGAGGTGTGTTTGCTTCACCTGAAGTTCTCCCTCCAGTCTGTGGTTTTTCTTTTGTTCCATTTTCCTGGGCTTTTCCCTTTCTTTGTCTTTTAGCCACCACAATTTTGGATTCCTTTTTCCCATTTTAACTACCTAACAAACTGAAAATACAGTCCATTTAACTCTCCAGGCCAGAATGGTTGCCTTTCCCTTTCCAGGGGATCTTCCCAACTCAGGAGTCAGACCCAGGTCTCCCATGTGGCAGTCAGATTCTTTACTGGCTGAGTAGCAAGTGAAGCCTAAGAATACCTGAGTAGGCAGCCTATCCCTTCTCCATCAGATCTTCCTGACCCAGGAATTAAAATGGCGTCTCCTGAATTGCATGCGCATTCTTTACCAACCGGCTATCAGGGAAGTCCTCAATACAAAGAAACTGGAAATAAATTTATTTGACTATTAGTTTGCCTAAGGATAAAATTTTGATATTGCTTTTAGTATAAAAAATATATTTGGATTTATCTTTGGGGTTCCAAGTATAGTTTCAAAATTAAGCTTATGTTTTTCTGCTCCTGACTTGTGAAAAACAATGAAAGCTCTACTGTTTTACAAAGAAAATATTTCAGATTTAAGAATCTACAGACTGGTTAACTGGAGATTTAAGAAACTCCAATTAACAAAACATTTAAATATTAATTTATTTAATTAAGTTAAAATAGTGCAAATACTATTTATATATAAGGTTCTCTTTAGAACTTACCAGTTGTTTGGAAAGAAGTAGGGAAATATCAAGCTAAAGGAAACGCTTTAATGGAAAACAGAAACTCTCCTCCTTAATTTTTAAAGACGCTTACACACCTCTCTTGGCTTTCTTAGAGGTAATTTTTTCCAAAATTAAAGGAAGTTCCAGGTCTTTATTCTGGTTCTACATAGAAAACAAAATAGAAGTCTAAATTATCTGAATCCCAATGTGAAGGTAATGCAATGAATTTTCCATTTTAATACATAAAACGATGATGTTGTTCAGTCACTCAGATGTGTCCGATTCTTTGCGACCCCACGCATTGCATCAAGTCAGGCTCCCTGTCCATCACCATCTCCCAGAACTTGCTCAAACTCATATTTACTGAGTCAGTGATGCCACACAACCTCCTCATTCTCGGTCGTCCCCTTCTTCTACTGCCTTAAATCTTACCCAGAATCAGGGTCTTTTCCAATGAGTCGGCTCTTCACAATTAGACAGGCAAAGTATTGGCGATTCAGTTTCAGCATCAGCCCTCCCAGTGAATATTCAGGACTGATTTCCTTTAGGATTGACTATTTAATCTCCTTGCAGTTCGAGGGACTCAAGAGTCTTCCCCAGCACCACAGTTCAAAAGTATCAATTCTTCAGCACCCAACCTTCTTCGTGGTCAAACTCTAACATCCACACAAAGCCATATGTGGTCTTAATTTAGCTAATAATCGTCATTTTTTACATTGTGCTTTCCCCCAGACCTACATCCTCTGACTCAACCATAGCAAAACACATTTTGTTCTTAGTATATTCCGTGTTACATTTTTTCTCTGTGTTACGTTTTCTCTACAATGTTTCTGAAAATGAAGAGCAAACTTCTTTCCACATTTATCCCAAGTAAAGTTCCAAAAGTTTAACATAGTTTGTCTGGATGCAGAGTCCATGAATGAGCATGAGGTGTCCCATGAACATTGTAAAACTGTAAATGTAAATTTTTGCCTATATGCATATGTTTTTCTCCAGAAAATTTTCTTAGGAATCCTTAAGTTGTTAAAGAGGTTCAAATACACAAAATTATTATCACTAACTTTTTATTATAGTCAGTCCCAATGTCTCTATAAATATAATAAACACCTTTCAGATTAATACACACATTTAATATTCACCATATTATTCCCAGATCAGATATATTACATGATGCATGAGAATGCTTAATAACTATTTTCTGAATGTTTGAACAAATAAGAAAATTCTGGGAAATTATTTGGAGGCTGCAGCATAACGAAATCAACTTGATTGCTCAAGAATACTCAGCCAGTAAGTGTCAAGTTAGAAATAAACCTCTTGTCTGTATGATACCAAGTCTAAGTGGGAATATTTAAAGTTCCAATCTACCAAAAGATGCATTTGGAGCATCAACTTTTCTATTATGTTGCTTCCACAAAATAGTATTCTCTGGCCTCTAACTATTTGACTGCCTGAGTTAGCTGCTCCCTTTACCTCTGCAAAACTTCATCACAACAATTAATGTTACATATTGCAATTTGCAGTGATGTGCTGACAACAAATCTCTGCAAATGTTTAGGACCCCAGGGTCCAAACACTCTCACGGAAGCTATCTTGTAGGTACCAAAATGGTGTCATAGGACACAGAGCTCAGAAAGTCGAACATGACTGGATCACACCTGCTGCTAGTAGCTGGCGCCACCATATAAATGTATGTGTCTAAGTTTCAACAATGATGGAATGCTTTATTTTGTCCAGTGGATGGGTCTTAATTGCAAAAGAGTTTTAAACAGTAAGTTGTGATGCATAATATACCTTTCTGACATTTTAAGCAAGGACAAATAGTCAGATTTCCAGTTCAGTTCAATTCAGTCGCTCAGTCGTATGCGACTTTTTGCAACCCCAGGAAGTACAGCACGTGAGGCTTCCCTGTCCATCACTGACTCCTGGAGCTTGCTCAAACTCATGTCCATCAAGTCAGTGATGTCATCCAACCATCTCATCCTCTGTCATCCCTTTATCTTTCCACCTTCAATCTTTTGCAGCATTGGGGTCTTTTCTAAGGAATCAGCTCTTCATATCAGGTGGCCAAGGTATTGAAGTTTCAGCTTCAGCATCAGTCCTGCCAATGAATATTCAAGACTGATTTCCTTTAGTATTGACAGGTTGGATATCCTTGCAGTCCAAGAGACTCTCAAGAGTCTTCTCCAACACCACAGTTCAAAAGCATCAGTTCTTCTGAGCTCAGCTTTCTTTATAGTACAACTTTTACATACATACACGACTATCAGAAAAATTATAATTTGACTAGGCAGACCTTTGTTGGCAAAGTAATGTCTCTACTTTTTAATATGCTGTCTAAGTTGGTCACAGCTTTTCTTCCAAGGAGGAAGGGTCTTCTAACATTATGGCTGCAGTCAACATCTGCAGTGATTTTGGTGGCCAAGAAAATTAAGTCAGCCATTGTTTCCGTTATTTTGCCATCTATTGGCCATGAAAGGATTGGATTGGACGCCGTGATCTTAGTTTTCTGAATGTTGAGCTTTAAGCCAACTTTTTCACTCTACTCTTTCACTTTCATCAAAAGGCTCTTTAGTTCTTCACTATCTGCCATAAGGATGGTGTCATCTGCATATCTGAGGTTATTGATATTTCTCCCAGCAATTCTTCCAGCCCAGCATTTCATGTGCTATACTCTGCATATAAGTTAAATCAGCAGGGTGACAATATAGAGCCTTGACATACTTCTTTCCCAATTTGGAACCATTCTGTTGTTCAATGTCCAGTTATAGCTATTGCTTCTTCAGCTTTCTAAGGAAGCAGGTACGGTGGTCTGGTATTCCCATCTCTTTAAGAATTTTCCACACTTTGTTGTGAACCACACAGTCAAAGGCTTAGGCATAATTAATAAAGCAGAAGTAGGTGTTTTTCTGGAACTCTCTTGCTTTTTCTGTGATTCAGTAGATGTTTGCAATTTGATCTCTGGATCCTCTGACTTTTCTAAATCCAATTTGAATAACTTGAAGTTCACGATTCATGCAATGTTGAAGCCTGGCATAGAGGATTTTGAGCATTACTTTACTAGTGTGTTAGATGAGTGCAATTGTGCAGTAGTTTGAACATTCTTTGGCATGGTCTTTCTTTGGGATTCGAATGAAAATTGAACTTTTTCAGTCCTGAGGCCATTGCTGAGTTTTCCAAATTTGCTAGTGTATTGAGTACAGCACTTTCACAGCATCATCTTTTATGATTTGAACCAGCTCAACTAGAATTCAATCACCTCCTCTAGCTTTGTTTGTAGTGATGCCTCCTAAGGCCCACTTAGCTGCACATTCCAGGATGTCTGGCTCTAGGTGGGTGATCATGCCATTGTTGTTGTAGTTATCTGAGTCATGAAGATTTCTTTTTGTATAGCTCTTCTTTGTATTCTTTCATCTTCTTCTAAATGTTTTCTGGTTCTGTTAAGTCCATACAATTTCTGTCCTTTATTGTGCTCTCCTTTGCTGGAAATGTTCCCTTGGTATCTCTAATTTTCTTGACGAGATCTCTGGTCATTTGCATTCTTTCATTTTCCTCTATTTCTTTGCATTGATCACAGAGGAATTCTTTTTAGATCTCCTTTCTATTCTTGGGAACTCTGCATTCAAATGAGTATATCTTTCATTTTCTCCTTTGCCTTCAGCTTCTCTTCTTTTCTGAGCTATTTCTAATGTTCTCCTCAGATAACCATTTTGCCTTTTGTATTTCTTTTTCTTGAGGACGATGTTCATCACTGCCTCCTATACAATGTCACGAACTTCTATCCATAGTTCTTCAGGGACTGCAAGAGCAAGCAGAAAGGTATGTAGCAAGACTTGAGGTGAGGTGAAGGTGAAGTCGCTCAGTTGTGTCCGACTCTTTGCAACCCCATGGACTGTAACCTATTAGGCTTCTCCATCCATGAGATTCTCCAGGCAAGAATACTAGAGTGGATTGCCATTTCCTTCTTCAGGGGATCTTCCCAACCCAGGTATCAAACCTGGATCTCCCACATTGGAGGCAGACGCTTTAACCTCTGAGCCACCAGGGAAGCCCATGTAGCAAGTCTTAGTTTTTAAAATATAGCTTGTGTATATGTACCACAGCTTTCTTATCCAATCATCTGCTGATGAACATCTAGGTTGCTTCCATGTCCTGGCTATTATAAACAGCACTGCAATGAACTTTGGGGTACATGTGTCTCTTTCAATTCTGGTTTCCTCAGTGTGTATGCCCAGCAGTGGGATTGCTGGGTCATAAGGCAGTTCTATTTGCAATTTTTAAGGAATCTCCACACTGTTTTCCATAATGGCTGTATTCTTTTACAAGTGGTTGACCAGTTTTCCCAGCACTACCTGTTAAAGAGACTGTCTTTACTCCATTGTATATTCTTGCCTCCTTTGTCGAAGATAAGGTGTCCATAGGTGTGTGGGTTTATCTCAGGGCTTTCTATTTTGTTGCATTGATCTATATTTCTGTCTTTGTGCCAGTACCATACTGTCTTAATGACTGTGGCTTTGTAGTAGAGCCTGAAGTCAGGCAAGTTGATTCCTCCAGTTCCATTCTTCTTTCTCAAGATTGCTTTGGCTATTCGAGGTTTTTTTGTATTTCCATACAAATCTTGAGATTATTTGATCTAGTTCTGTGAAAAATACTGCTGGTAGCTTGATGGGAATTGCATTGAATCTGTAGATTGCTTTAGGTAGTATACTCATTTTTACTATATTGACTCTTCCGACCCATGAGCATGGTATATTTCTCCATTTATTAGTGTCCTCTTTGATTTATTTCATCAGTGTTTTATAGTTTTTGATATATAGGTCTTTAGTTTCTTTAGGTAGGAATATTCCTAAGTATTTTATTATTTTCGTTGCAATGGTGAATGGAATTGTTTCCTTAACTTCTTTTTCTACTTTCTCATTATTAGTGTATAGGAATGCAAGGGATTTCTGAGTGTTGATTTTATATCCTGCAACTTTACTATATTCATTGATTAGCTCTAGTAGTTTTCTGGTCGAGTCTTTAGGATTTTCTATGTAGAGGATCATGTCATCTGCAAACAGTGAGAGTTTTACTTCTTCTTTTCCAATTTGGATTCCTTGTATTTCTTTTTCTGCTCTGATTTCTGTGGCCAAAACTTCCAGTACGATGTTGAAGAGTAGTGGTGAAAGTGGACACCGTTGTCTTATTCCTGACTTTAGGGAAATGGTTTCAATTTTTCTCCATTGAGGATAATGTTAGCTGTTGGTTTGACATATATAGCTTTTATTATGTTGAGGTATGTTCCTTCTATTCTTGCTTTCTCCCAGTATACTGGAAATAAAAGCAAAGATAAACAAATGGGATCTAATTAAAATTAAAAGCTTCTGCACAACAAAGGAAACTATAAGCAAGATGAAAAGACAGCCTTCTGAGTGGGAGAAAACAATAGCAAATGAAACAACTGACAAACAACGAATCTCAAAGATATATAAGCAACTTATGCAGCTCAACTCCAGAAAAATAAACGATCCAATAAAAAAATGGGCCAAAGAACTAAATAGGCATTTCTCCAAAGAAGACATATGGATGGCTAACAAACACATGAAAAGATGTTCAACATCACTCATTATCAGAGAAATGCAAATGAAGACCACAGTGAGGTACCATTTCACACCAGTCAGAATGGCTGCGATCCAAAAGTCTACAAGCAATCAATGCTGGAGAGGATGTGGAGAAAAGGGAACCCTCTTACACTGCTGGTGGGAATGCAAACTAGTACAGCTACTATGGAAAACAGTGTGGAGATTCCTTAAAAATTGCAAATAGAACTGCCTTATGACCCAGCAATCCCACTGCTGGGCATACACACCAAGGAATCCAGAATTGAAAGAGACATATGTACCCCAATGTTCATTGCAGCACTGTTTATAATAGCCAGGACATGGAAGCAACCTAGATGTCCATCAGCAGATGATTGGATAAGAAAGCTGTGGTACATATACACTATGGAGTACTACTCAGCCCTTAAAAAGAATAAATTTGACTCAGTTCTAATGAGATGGATGAAATTGGAACCGATTATACAGAGTGAAGTAAGCCAGAAAGAAAAACACCAATACAGTATACTGACACATATATATGGAATTTAGAAGATAGTAATGATGACGCTATATGTGAGACAACAAAAGAGACACAGAGGTATAGAACGGACTTTTGGACTCTGAGGGAGGGGGAAAGGGTGGGATGGTTTGGGAGAATGGCATTGAAACATGTATACTTTCTTGTAAGAAACAAAGCACCAATCTATGTTCAATGTAGGATGCAGGATGCATGGGTCTGATGCACAGGATGATTCAGGTAGAGGATGTGGGGTAGGAGGTGGGAGGGGGCTTTGGCATTGGGAGATTGTGTTCACCTATGGCTGATTCATGTCAATGTATAGCAAAACAAATACAGTATTGTAATTAAAAAAATAAATAAATTAAAAAAAACTCATAAATAAATAAATAAAATATAGTTTGTGTGGAGCATCTGAATGTAGAGTTCCAAAGAACAGGAAGGAGAAATAACAAAGCCTTCCTCAGTGATCAATGCAAAGAAAGAGGAAAACAACAGAATGGGAAAGACGAGAGATCACTTCAAGAAAATTAGAGATACCAAGGGAACATTTCAGGCAAAGATGGGCTCAATAAAGGACAGAAATGGTATGAATCTAACAGAAGCAGAAGATATTAAGAAGAGGTGGCAAGAATGCACAGAAGAACTGTACGAAAAAGAGCTTCATGACCAAGATAACCACGAGGGCATGATCTCTCACTTAGAGCCAGACATCCTGGAATGTGAAGTCAAGTGGGCCTTGGAAAAGTGGGCCCTTAGAAAGCATCACTAAGAACAAAGCTGGTGGAGGTGATGGAATTCCAGTTGAGCTGTTTCAAATCCTGAAAGATGATGCTGTGAAAGTGCTGCACTCATATGCCAGCAAATTTGGAAAACTCAGCAGTGGCCACAGGACTGGAAAAGATCAGTTTTCATTCCAATCCCAAAGAAAGGCAATGCCAAAGAATGCTCAAACTACAGCACAATTGCACTCATTTCACATGCTGGTAAAGTAATGCTCAAAATTCTCCAGGCCGGGCTTCAGCAATACTTGAACTGTGAACTTCCAGATGTTCAAGCTGGTTTTAGAAAAGGCAGAGGAACCAGAGATCAAATTGCCAACATCCACTGGATCATGGAAAAAGCGAGAGAGTTCCAGAGAAAAACACCTATTTCTGCTTTATTAAATATGCCAAAGCCTTTGACTGTGTGAATCACAATAAACTGTGGAAAATTCTGAAAGAGATGGGAATACCAGACCACCTGACCTGCCTCTTGAGAAACCTGTATGCAGGTCAGGAAGCAACAGTTAGAACTGGACATGGAACAACAGACTGGTTCCAAATATGAAAAGGATTACTTCAAGGCTGTATATTGTCACCCTGCTTATTTAACTTATATGCAGAGTACATCATGAGAAACGCTGGGCTGGAGGAAGCATATGCTGGAATCAAGATTGCTGGGAGAAATATCAATAACCTCAGATGTGCAGATGACACCACCATTATGGCAGAAAGTGAAGAGGAACTAAAAAGCCTCTTGATGAAAGTGAAAGAGGAGAGTGAAAAAGTTGGCTTAAAGCTCAACATTCAGGAAACTAAAATCATGGCATCTTGTCCTATCACTTCATGGGAAATAGATGAGGACACAGTGGAAACAGTGTCAAACTTTATTTATCGGGGCTCCAAAATCATTGCAGATGGTGCTTGCAGCCATGAAATTAAAAGCTGCTTACTCCTTGGAAGGAAAGTTATAACCAAACTAGATAGCATATTAAAAATCAGAGACATTACTTTGCCAACAAAGGCCCATCTAGTCAAGGCTATGGTTTTTCCCGTGGTCATGTATAGATGTGAGAGTTGGACTGTGAAGAAAACTGAGCACTGAAGAATTGATATTTTTGAACTGTGGTGTTGGAGAAGACTCTTGAGAGTCCCTTGGACTGCAAGGAGATCCACGCAGTCCATTCTAAAGGAGATCAGCCCTGGGTGTTCATTGGAAGGACTAATGCTAAAGTTGAAACTCCAATACTTTGGCCACCTCATGTGAAGAGTTGACTCTTTGGAAAAGACCCTAATGCTGGGAAGGATTGGGGGCAGGAAGAGAAGGGGACGACAGAGGATGAGATGGCTGGATGGCATCACCAACTAGATGAACATGAGTTTAGGTGAACTCTGGGAGTTGGTGATGGACATGGAGGCCTGGCATCTTGTGATTCATGGGGTCACAAAGAATCAGACACAACTGAGCAACTGAACTGAACTGATCTTGTGTGGAGCATAGACATAATTCTAAAGATATTCCAAGATTCCAACTCCTGACTATTGAATCAAGCACAGCTGTAAACATTGCTGTGAAAGGATTTGAACATGACAAGATTAGATGGCATTTAAAAATATTATTCTGGATTATCTAGATTGGCCCCAAGATAACACAGGGACATGTAAAAGCAGAATAGGGAAGCAGAAGCATCAGATAACAAAAAATCATAGGAAGGAATGGTTCGTCATTGCGTATCTTGAACATGAACTAGCAAGTGATTCAGTTGGCTTCTAGAAATTAACAATCCTGCTCTTCCAATGGCTGGCAAAGAAACAGGGCTATAAGTCCGCCAGCCTCACGAAACTGAATTTTTCCAACACCTCAATGAAATTAGAAGTGGCTCTTCTCCAAGATGTTTAGATAAGAGCCCAAGTTGATTGTCACAAGATTCCTGACCCACAGCACTATTGGACACCAAATAATGTTCTAAACCATGAAAAGTAGAGTAACTGTTGCAATAGTAAAAGTAAAACAAAACAACAACAACAACGCTAATGCAGTGAACAGAGAGAAATAAGATTTAGAACAATGACTTTGAAAGTGGTTTAGAGAAGTGGGGAAAAAAATCCCAGAGTATATCCCTGGAGTTTGCTAAGGCTGGCAGTGCAAGGCTTTAGCAGCAGGAGGAGCAGAAGCACATAAAATGAAATATCCTTTCCTTCGAGGAGGCAGCAATGCCTTTCATTACAGATAAGGGTGAAGAATAATCTTCTGCATGCAATAAAAATGAGTCTTTTGCTTTTACCAACTTAGCATGTTGCATCTTTTCACCAACTCATTTTCCTTCTTTAGAAAAACTATTTAAACTCTACTTTTAGTTTTCACTTGCAAATTAAAGTTACTTTTCTACAAGCTTGTTTAAGAAATGGCTATTAAAATTTGTTCTGAGTCCACCTTTCATAGACTGTAACTAAATAAACAAAGGAACATATAACCAATAAAGCAATGTGTATAATGAGAAATCCTGAAAACAATTATCTTAAAATTTAGAATGGATGAAGAAGGAGTGTTTGTCTTTTGGTCTGATGTTTTAAAATCTAAGCTTAATTAGGTTTTGAATTACCAATATGAGTCTTGTGTTTTGATGCAGATAAATGTAAGTAAGAATTATTTATGTAAACACACACACACATATTTCAAACTTTTAAAAATGAGGGAAATATGTTATATAGATTAAAATACATCACTGACCTGACACTTGCAATTACTTTGCAGTGAATAAAGCTTTTATATTTCAATTAGAATTGTTAAAATGGAACTATAACCAGTTAAGATTGCACACTAAAGTGCAAGCTAGCTATATTTTTCAGAAAAATACATTCATTAAGTAGATTGGAGATAAATTATCATAGAAGCAAAATACCTGGTAGTTCTAGTAAGCAATATTCTATCTCCTTGGAACATATATTCATAAATATATTTCAACTAAAAACTCTCAAGTTGTTATGAAGATTTTTACACATCCTGGCTATTGAAGAGCCTGAAAAAGAAGTATTAAATTTAGTTTCTATTCTCAATAGTGTTACAATTTAATTAAAGAGAAATGACTAATGCACAGGAGATAATTAGCAAGTAATGAAAAATAGTATAAATTTATGTGATAAATGTAGAACCAACTTTTAGTTCTAACATGCAGTTCCACTTTTTCTTTATCTCAAGCACTAATATATATCACCTTTGAAGAAAACAAAACAAAAACTCAGCAAGTAATCAAAAGGGAGAGTTTATATGTTGTTCTTAAAATATTAAGTAAAATAACTTCTTGTTGCTTCTTTTTGCTGTTTTTATGAATCTGAGTCTCTTCCATTAGGGACCAGAGTCACATTAATTGCTATTTTTTCTTCTCTGTACCATCTTGTTCTGATTGTTCATGTGGGTTTTATGGCTTCTGTTTATATAAATTTTACTCTGTCTCAGAAAAGAAAGGTTTCATTACTGAAAAGAAGCCATGTAATCATTAGGTTCTCAAATAAAGACTGTTCAACTTTTTCCCGGTATTTTAAACCAATTAATCAGTTTCTAGTTAAAGAGAGAAGCCTTCATTATTCACATATTATTAGAGTAGGTAGAATTCTAACGTGATTCTGGAAAGGAACTCATGCTTGTCTTTCAGATTTGACAAATGTATATTGGGCTCTGATGCTTATTATATGAATCAAAGCCACTGGCAACAGTTTTTCTTCTAATTTTGCTCTACAAAATGATGAACAATTGATAGAATAATATTCATTTTGAAATGATAAGAATAAAATATCTCTAACGATTGTCAGACTTTATTTTTTGGGCTCCAAAATCACTGCAGATGGTGACTGCAGCCATGAAATTAAAAGACGCTTACTCCTTGGAAGAAAAGTTATGAACAACCTAGATAATATATTCAAAAGCAGAGACGTTATTTTGCTGACTAAGGTCATCTAGTCAAGGCTATGGTTTTTCCTGTGGTCATGTATGGATGTGAAAGTTGGACTGTGAAGAAGGCTGAGCGCTGAAGAATTGATGCTTTTGAACTGTAGTGTTGGAGAAGACTCTTGAGAGTCTCTTGGACTGCAAGGAGATCCAGCTAATCCATTTTGAAGATCAGCCCTGGGATTTCTTTGAAGGAATGATGCTGAAGCTGAAACTCCAGTACTTTGGCCACCTCATGAGAAGAGTTGACTCATTAGAAAAGACTCTGATGCTGAGAGGGATTGGGGGCAGGAGGAGAAGGGGACGACCGAGGATGAGATGGCTGGATGGCATCACGGACTCGATGAACGTGGGTCTGAGTGAACTCTGGGAGATGGCGATGGACTGGGAGGCCTGGTGTGCTGTGATTCATGGGGTAGCGAAGAGTCAGACACGACTGAGCGACTGAACTGAACTGAACTGAACAATATTTCAGTTAGTTTTTTACTATAAAAACAAAACAAACAAAAAACCTAGTAGCTGTCATCCTTGCTTCATACCTTTCTTCTATCTAGCTATTTAATACTTTTTAAAAATATAATTCAAGGATTAGATCTATCAAGGAGAAGAAGCATTTACATTCCTATTTTGCTCTGATTACATTTTAATTGCCCCTCTTCCAATTCCCAGTTTACTATGAAATCTATGTATTATAAATTGGAGTCTCATTTAGTGTTCTTTCTAGAAAAAAAAAAACATGCTGACCAGAGGAACTGTGTGGTGGTCCCATTGGCTACTGTATTTCTTATTAAAACTACCTTAATTAGCTTTCTGGCACAAAAGTCATCCTATCTTGAACTGGTGCAAGATATTACTTTCAAGAATATCCAGTCTTGGGAATTGGAATAATCATAGTTTGATACCATAAATTTTTTTTTTAAGTATTTGACTGTATTAAACATAAGAATTTAACCCCTCTTGTCACATGAAAAGATAACGCTCTTCTGATGGACCACTATTTCCTTGAAGTCACATTTGAAAAAAAAAAAAAAGACTTGCTTTATTCCCTAAGCCTGTATCTTCCCAATCTCTGCTTCAGGAAAATTATACTCATTTTGTTTAAATGCTTCAGTTCAGTTCAGTCACTCAGTCGTGTCCGACTCTTTGCGACTACATGAATTGCAGCATGCCAGGCCTCCCTGTCCATCACCATCTCCCAGAGTTCATTCAGACTCATGTCCATCAAGTCCGTGATACCATCCAGCTATCTCATCCTCGATCGTCCCCTTCTCCTCCTGCCCCCAATCCCTCCCAGCATCAGAGTCTTTTCCAGTGAGTCAACTCTTCACATGAGGTGGCCAAAGTACTGGAGTTTCAGCTTCAGCATCATTCCTTCCAAAGAAGTCCCAGGGTGGATCTCCTTCAGAATGGACTGGTTGGATCTCCTTGCAGTCCAAGAGACTCTCAAGAGTCTTCTCCAACACTACAGTTCAAAAGCATCCATTCTTCATCGCTCAGCCTTCTTCACAGTCCAACTCTCACATCCATACATGACCACAGGAAAAACCATAGCCTTGACTAGGCGGACCTTAGTCAGCAAAGTAATGTCTCTGCTTTTGAATATACTATCTAGGTTGGTCATAACTTTTCTTCCAAGGAGTAAACGTCTTCTAATTTCATGGCTGCAGTCACCATGTGCAGTGATTTCAGAGCCCCCCAAAAGAAAGTCTGACACTGTTTCCACTGTTTCCCCATCTATTTCCCATGAAGTGATGGGACCGGATGCCATGATCTTCGTTTTCTAAATGTTGAGCTTTAAGCCAACTATTTCGCTCTCCTCTTTCACTTTCATCAAGAGGATTTTTAGTTCTTCTCTTTCTTCCATAAAGGTGGTGTCTTCTGCATATCTGAGGTTATTCGTATTACTCCCGGCAATCTTGATTCCAGCTTTGTTTCTTCCAGTCCAGTGTTTCTCATGATGTACTCTGCATAGAAGTTAAATAAGCAGAGTGACAGTATACAGCCTTGATGTACTCCTTTTCCTATTTCGAATCAGTCTGTTGTTCCATGTCCAGTTCTAACGGTTGCTTCCTGACCTGCATACAGATTTCTCAAGAGGCAGGTCAGGTGGTCTGGTATTCCCATCTCTTTCAGAATTTTCCACAGTTTATTGTGATCCACACAGTCAAAGGCTTTGGCATAGTCAATAAAGCAGAAATAGATGTCTTTCTGGAACTCTCTTGCTTTATCTATGATCCAGCAGATGTTGGCAATTTGATCTCTGGTTTCTCTGCCTTTTCTAAAACCACTTGAACATCAAGGAGTTCATGGTTCACGTATTGCTGAAGCCTGGCTTGGAGAATTTTGAGCATTAGTTTACTAGCATGTGAGATGAGTGCAACTGTGTGGTTGATTGAACATTCTTTGCCATTGCCTTTCTTTGGAATTGGAATGAAAACTGACCTTTTCCAGTCCTGTGGCCACTGCTGAGTTTTCCAAATTTGCTGTTATATTGAGTGCAGCACTTTTACAGCATCATCTTTCAGGATTTGAAATAGCTCAACTGGAATTCCATCACCTCCACTAGCTTTGTTCATAGTGATGCTTTCTAAATCCCACTGACTTCACATTCTAGGATGTCTGGCTCTAGATGAGTGATCATACCATCTTGATTTTCCGGGTCATGAAGATTTTTTTGTGTGTGCAGTTCTTCTGTGTATGCTTGATACCTCTTCTTAGTATCTTCTGCTTCTATTAGGTCATACCATTTCTGTCCTTTATCGAGCCCATCTTTGCATGAAATGTTCCCTTAGTATCTCTAATTTTCTTAAGAGATCTCTAGTCTTTCCCATTCTGTTCTTTTCCTCTATTTCTTTGCACTGATCGCTGAAGAAGGCTTTCTTGCTATTCTTTGGAACTCTGCATTCAGATGCTTATATCTTTCTTTTTCACCTCTCTTCTTTTCACAGCTATTTGTAGGGCCTCCCCAGAGAGCAATTTTGCTTTTCTGCATATCTTTTCCAATGGGATGATCTTAATCCCTGTCTCCTGTACAATGTCATGAACCTCATTCCATAGTTTATCAGGCACTCTATCTATCAGATCTAGGCCCTTAAATCTATTTCTCACTTCCACTGTATAATCATAAAGGATTTGATTTAGGTCATACCTGAATGGTCTCGTGGTTTTCCCTACTTTCTTCTATATGAGTCTGAATTTGGTAATAAGGAGTTCATGATCTGAGCCACAGTCAGCTCCTGGTCTTGTTTTTGTTGACTGTATAGAGCTTCTCCATCTTTGGCTGCAAAGAATATAATCAGTCTGATTTTGGTGTTGACCATCTGGTGATGTCCATGTGTAGAGTCTTCTCTTGTGTTGTTGGAAGAGGGTGTTTGCTATGACCAGTGCATTTTCTTGGCAAAACTCTATTAGTCTTTGCCCTGCTTCATTCCATATTCCAAGGCCAAATTTCCCCGTTACTCCAGGTGTTTCTTGACTTCCTACTTTAGCATTCCAGTCCCCTATAATGAAAAGAACATCTTTTTGGGTGTTAGTTCTAAAAGGTTTTGTAGGTCTTCATAAAGCCGTTCAACCTCAGCTTCTTCAGCATTACTGGTTAGGGCATAGACTTGGATAACTGTGATATTGAATGGTTTGCCTTGGAGACGAACAGAGTTCACTCTGTCATTTTTGAAGTTGCATCCAAGTACTGCATTTCGGACTCTTTTGTTGACCATGATGGCTACTCCATTTCTTCTGAGGGATTCCTGCCCACAGTAGTAGATATAATGGTCAGCTGAGTTAAATTCACCCATTCCAGTCCATTTTAGTTCTCTGATTCTTAGAATGTCTATGTTCACCCTTGCCATCTCTTGTTTGACCACTTCCAATTTGCCTTGATTCATGGACCTGACATTCCAGGTTCCTATGCAATATTGCTCTTTACAGCATCGGATCATGCTTCTATCACCAGTCATATCCACAGCTGGGTACTGTTTTTGCTTTGGCTCCATCCCTTCATTCTTTCTGGAGTTATTTCTCCACTGATCTCCAGTAACATATTGGGCACCTAATAACCTGGGGAGTGCCTCTTTCGGTATCCTATCATTTTGCCTTTTTATACTGTTCATGGGGTTCTCAAGGCAAGAATACTGAAGTGGTTTGCCATTCCCTTGTCCAGTGGACCACATTCTGTCAGACCTCTCCACCATGACCCACCCATCTTGGGTTGCCCGGTAGGCCTCCCATAAAGTCAGAGGTGTAGGTTAGAAAATAAAGCAGTAAAGTAGACAGACTCTGGTTTTTGGGTAGATGCTCAGAACAGGGTGTCTCCTGAGGCTCGATCCTGCCTTTGTGTATGCTGAGCTCCCTTCCTCATGACCTTTGCCATGGGCGGAGTTCCTCACACTGGCTCCTGGCATCGCAGCAACTTAGATTATCAATTTTAAACCTTTTTCTTTTTAGTATATTCATCCGAAGCTATGAAACAAATCACCAGTCCAGGTTTGATGCATGATACTGGATGCTTGGGGCTGGTGCACTGAGATGACCCAGAGGGATGGTATGTAGAGGGAGGAGGGAGGGGCGTTCAGGATGGGGAACACGTGTATACCTGTGGTGGAGTCATGTTGATGTTTGGCAAAAGCAATACAATATTGTAAAGCAATTAACTTCCAATTAAAATAAATAAATTTATATTAAAAAATGAAACAATTCCTCTAAGCACCACTTTCTTTTCTATTCATTCACTAAATTGCGTCCAACTCTGTGAACCAGTTCCTTCCCTATCCTTCACTATCTCTCAGAGTTTGCTCAAACTCATGTTTATTGAGATGATGATGCCGTCCAACCATCTCATCCTCTGTTGAACACCTTCTCTTCCTACCCTGAATCTTTCCCAGTTCAGGATCTTTTTTTTTTAATGAGTCAGCTCTTCTCATCAGATGGCCAAAGTATTTAAGCTTCAGTTTCAGCATCAGTCTTTCTAATGAATATGTAGAGTTGATTTCTTTTAGGATTGCCTGGAATGATCTCCTTGCTAGCCAAGGTACTCTCAAGAGTCTTTTCCATCACCATAATTTGAAAGCATCAATTCTTCTGTACTCAGCTTACTTTGTGGTCCAACTCTCATATCAGTACATGACTACTTGAAAAAACCATAGCTTTGACTATACAGATCTTTGTTGGCAAAGTAATGTCTCTACTTTTTAATACACTGTCTGGATTTGTTAGAGCTTTTCTTCCAAGGAGCAAGTGTCTTTTAATTCTATGGCTGTAGTAATCATCCACAGTGATTTTGGAGCCCAGGAATATAAAATCTGTCTCTATTTTCACTTCTTTTTCATTTATTTGCTATGAAGTGATGGGACTGGATGCCATGATCTTAGTTTTTGAATGTTGAGTTTTAAGCCGGCTTTTTCACTGTCCTGTTTCACTCGCATCAAGAAGCTCTTTAGTTCTTCTTCACATTCTGCCATTTGAGTGGTATCATTTGAATAGCTGGGCTTCCCTGATGGCTCAGTTGGTAAAGAATCTGCCTGCAACATGGGAGACCTAGGTTCGATCCCTAAATTGGGATCTTTGAACCATGAGCTATTTAGAAGTGTGATCCTTTGGGCTGGAGCTTTTCAACTATTCTTTTGTTATTAATTTCTTAGATTAATCCCACTGTGCTCTGAAAACAGATGTTGCATGATTTCTACTCTTTTAAGTTTGTTAAACTTTATTTTATGTTCCAGAGTATGGTCTATCCAGTTAATGTTCCCTGTGGGTTTTAGAAGTGGATGTTTTTTGTTGTTATTGCATAGAGTAATTTATAAATGTCAATTATATCCAATTGATGGATGGTATTGTTGAGTTCAACTATGTATTTACTGATTTTCTACCTGCTTGATAGTTCCATTTCAAGAAGAGGATGATAAAGTCCCTAGATTTGATAATGAATTCATCTGTTTCTCCTTGCAGTTCTACCAGTCTTGCCTCACATCATTACATGCTCTTATTTGGGGCATGAACACATTAAGAATTGTTATGGATTCTTGCACAATTGACATTGTTATTAATTTTGTCCTTTCTTATTCCTTAAAACTTGTTCTACTTTGAAATCTGCACTGTACAGAAATAACTTATTTATTCCCATTTTCTTTCAGTTAGTATTAGCATGATCTGTTTTCTCCATTTTCTTATTCTATATGTGTCTTTACTTTAAAAATTTTCTTTTGTAAACAACATGTAATTGGATAATGTGTTTTTTGTGCAGTATGCTAATTAACCCATGAAAGCTTTCATTCATTTTAGTTACACTGGTTTTAATTGGTCGTATTTTCCTTGGCTCTTCCTTAGGATCTCCATATTTCTGCTGAAAATAACCAAGTACCCCACTCATCCTATTTGGATTGTACTTTGAGGTAAGATAAGGGCAATTAAACATTAAATATACAGAGAAGTATTATTTAGGAAATTTATAATTAGAAGATGACATCACCATAGATAACTAAAATTGATGATATTAACAAAGATGGGCTTCCCTTCATGCAAAACAGCATGATGTATTGTAAATCCTATTGATTAGTCTTAACAACATGATTGATACCTGGGTTTAATCAATATTTACATCTGATTTCTAGTTTATATGACATACAGTCTCTTGAACAAAATATTCAATGATATGAGTATGAATCACCCAGATAAATATAGACTGTTTGGATATTTAATAAAATTGGACACACTTTTTAATAAAAATTAATAGCAGGGAAACAATCAAATTAGGAAACCTAACAAGGAAGAGTTAATAGTTATAATAGCCACAATAGGAGTATTGTGATTTTAAGACCTTTTTACTCCTAATTCAAATAACCTATCTATAAAAGATAATTTTCCAAAAATAAAAATATGAATATAGACTGAGTATGATGTTATGATGCTATCATAATCATGACCATATGATCATATAATATCATGATCCCTTATGATATTAGGGGATTTTAAAATTATTTATTTATTTATTTGTCTGTATTGGGTCATAGTTGTGGCACGTGGGATCTTTAGTTGCAGTATGGAGGATTTGGCTCCCTGACCAAGGATCAAACCTGGTCCCTCTGCATTGAGAGTGAGATATTGTAACCACTGAACTGTCAGAGAAATATCTAAGGGATTATTGGTGAAACAATACTCTAAGTGAAATAATAAAATTGTATTTAGACAAGAAATGATCCTTGATTTTTAGAAAAGCCTAAGGAAATATTTATGAATAAAATAAATTTTTTAGGATTTCACTTTAAATTACTGCATCAGTCCAGAGAAAGAGAACAAAATATGTGAAATGTGTGCCAAAATACTAATTATTAAATGTGGATGATTTTAGTATACTGTACTGTCTTTCCTTATATTTTTAAGCTTGAAAATTTTCATAATAAAATTAGTTTTTGAAAATTACAAAAAAAAGATGGTTATGTACAATTAATTTTACAAATTTTGACGAGTCAAAATCTTTAGTGAAAAAATATTAATATTCCAATAATTAGGTTGTGAAGGTGAATTTATTTCTTTAGATTTCCTTCAGTTTCACCCATTTTTCTTTGTTTCTGTAAATGAAGGTAAATGATCAACATATGGAGGCAGAATCTTTCCCTAAGACTATTCAGAAGCGGTGCTTGGACATCAAGGTGATCCAACCAGGCCACCCTAAAGGAAATCAGTCCTGAATATTCTTTGAAAGGACTGTTGCTAAAGCTGAAATTCCAATACTTTGGCCACCTGATGTGAAGAACTGACTCATTGGAGAAGACACCGATGCTGGGAAAGATTGAAGGCAGGAGAAGGGGAAGACAGAGGATGAGATGGTTAGATGGTATCATTGACTCAACAGACATGAGTCCAGTAAGCTTTGGGAGTTGGTGATAGACAGGGAGGCCTGGCATGCTGCATTCCATGGGGTCTCAAAGAGTTGGACATGACTGAGCAACTGAACTGACTGACTGACTGCACATCTGTGATTGATAATTATATAAAAGATATTTTAACTAAAATTGTATGCACATTATTCTTTTCTGAAACCTTATTTCTATATAATACTCAAAATGAAAAATCCACAGATCCCTATTAAAAATTGTACCCTGGATCCTATGAATTTATATTTATAAGCTAGCTTCAACAGTACATGAACCAAGAACTTCCAGATGCTCAGGTTGGATTTAGAAAAGGAAGAGGAAACAAAGATAAAATTGCCAATATCCGTTGGCTCATAGAAAAAGCAAAATAATTCCTGAAAAACATCTACTTCTGCTTCAGTGACTATACTAAAGTCTTTAGCTGTGTAAGTCACAGGAAACTGTAAGAAAATTCTTAAAAAGGTGGGAATACCAGACCACCTCACCCTACCTCCTGAGAAATCTGTATGCAGGTCAAGGAGCAACAGTTAGAGCCAGACATGGAACAAAGGACAGGTTCAAAATTGGGAAAGGAGTACTTCAAGGCTGTATATTGTCATCCTACTTATTTAAATTATACACAGAACATATCATGCCAGATGCCAGATTGGATGAAACACAAGCTGGAATCAAGATTGCTGGGAGAAATATCAATAACCTCATATATGCAGATGACATAATGCTTATGACAGAAAGCAAAGAGGAACTAGATAGCCTCTTGATGAAAGTAAAAAGGGAGAATGAAAAACTGGTTTAAACTCAACATTCAAAAGACTAAGATCATGGCATCTGGCCCCATCACTTCATGGCAAATAGATAGGGAAACAATGGAAACAGTGAAAGACTTTATATTGGGAGGCTCCAAAATCACTGTAATAGTGACTGCAACACTTGCTCTTTGCAAGAAAAGTTATGAACAAAATACACAGCATATTAAAAAGCAGAGACACCACTTTACTGGCAAAGGTCCATCCAGTCAAAGCTATGGCTTTTCTAGTAGTTCTGTATAGATGTGAGTGGTGGACCATAAAGAAAACTGAATGCCGAAGAACTGATGCTTTCGAAATGTGGTGTTCGAGAAAACTCCTGAGAGTCCCTTGGACAGTAAGGAGATCAAACCAGTCTATCATAAAAAAAAAAAAAAAATTCAATCCTGAATATTCATTGGAAAGACTGATGATGAGGCTGAAACTCCAAAACTTTGGCCATCTGATGTGAAAAACTGACTCATTTGAAAACACCCTGAAAGACTGAAGGGTGGAGGAGAATGGGATGACAGAGGATGTGATGGTTTGATGGTATCACCTACTTGATGGACATGAGTTTGAACAAGCTCTGGGAGTTGGTGACGGACAGGGAAGCCTGATGTGCTGTACTCCTTTGGATCGCAGAGAGTCAGACAGGACTGAGAGGCTGAAAGCCAGCTTATATATATGGAAATGCTTGGATCACATAACGCTGAAGCCTAACTTGAAGGATTTTGAGCATTACCTTGCTGGTGGTTTGGTGGTTTAGTTGCTAAGTCTTGTCCAACTCTTGTGAACCCATGGACTGTAACCTGCCAGGCTCCTCTGTCCATAGAATTCTCCAGGCAACAATACTGGAGTAGGCTTCCATTTCCTTCTCCAGAGGATCTTCTTGACCCAGGGATCAAACCCAGGTCTCCTGCATTGCAGGCAGATTCTTTACCAACTTAGCTAAGAGGGAACACTATTACCTTTCTAGCTTGTGAAATGAGTATGACTGAATGGTAGTTTGACCATTCTTTGGCACTGGCATTCTTTGGGACTGGAATGAAAATTTACCTTTTCCAATTCTGTGGCCACTGCTGAGTTTTCTAAATTTGATGATATATTGAATGCAGCACTTTAACAGCATCATCTTTTAGGATTTGACATAGCTCAGCTGGATTTCCATCACCTCCACTAGCTTTATTCATAGTGGTGCTTCCTAAGGTGCACTTATCTTCACACTCCTGGTTGTCTGGCTCTAGGTGAGTGACTACACCATCATGATTATCTAGGTCATGAAGGTCTTTTTATATACTTATTCTGTGAATTCTTGCCACCTCTTCTTAATATCTTCTTCTTTTGTTAGGTCCATACCATTTCTCTCCTTTATTGTACCCATATTTGCATGCAATTTGCTCATCTTTGCATAAAAATTTTCTTGTCTAGATCTCTAGTCTTTACCATTCTATTTGTTTCCTCTATTTCTTTGCATTGATCACTGAGGAAGGCTTTCTTATCTCTCCATGTTATTCTTTGGAAGTCTGTATTCAAATGGATATAGCTTTCCTTTTCTCCTTTGCCTTTGGCTTTTCTTCTTTCTCCGCTACTTGTAAGGTCTTCCTCAGACAACTATTTTGCCTTTTTGCCTTTCCTTTTCTTGAGGGTGGTCTTTCTTGATGGTTTTTATTGATGATCTTTCTTAACCATTGCCTCCTATACAATGTCACAAACCTCCATCCACAGTTATTCAGGCACTCTACCAGATCTAATATCTTGAATCTATTTGCCATTTCCATTGTATAATTGTAAGGGAGTTGATTTAGGTCATACCTGCATGATCCAGTGGTTTCCCTACTTCCAAATCTGAATTTGGCAGTAAGAAATTCATGATCTGAGTCATAGTCAGCTCCTGGTCTTCTTTTGCTGACTGTATAGAGCTTCTCCATCTTTGCCTACAAAGAATATAATCAATCTGATTTTGGAATTGATCATCTGGTTATTTTCATGTATAGAGTCTTCTCTTGTGTTGTTGGAAGAGTGTGTTTGCTACAACCAGTGTGTTCTCTTGGCAAAACTGTTTGCAAAAATTTAAAAAAACAACAACAGCAAAAAACAAACAAACAAAAAACAGAGGTACCAGAGATCAAATTGCCAACATTCATTGCATCATATTGAAAACAAAGGAATTCCAGAAAAACACCTACTTCTGCTTCATTAACTACACAAAACCCTTTGACAGTGTGGGTCACAAGACACTGTGGAAAATTCTTAAAGAGATGGGAATATCAGGCCACCTTAACTATCTCCTGAGAAATCTGTATGCAGGTAAAGAGGCAATAGTTAGAACCTTAGAACAATGAACTGGTTCAAAATTGGGAAAGGAGTATCTCAAGGTTGTATATTGTCACCCTGTGTATTTAGCTTCTATGGAGAATACATCATGCAAAATGCCAGGCTAGAGAGTCATAAGCTGGAATAAGATTGCCCAGAGAAATATCAACAACCTCAGATATATACATGATACCACTCTAAAGGCAGAAAATGAAGAGGAATTAAAGAGCCTCTTGATGAGGATGAATGAAGAAAGTTAAAAACTGGTTTAAAATAAAACATTCAATAAAATAAGATCGTGGCATATGGTTCCAATCACTTTATGTAAATAGATGGAGAAAAAGTGGAACTAGTGACTCATCTTTTTTTTTTTTTCCTTGAGCTTTAAAGTCACTGTGAATAGTAACTACAGTCATGGAATTAGAAGACACTTGCTTACTGGAAGGAAAGCTATGACAAATCTAGGCAGCATATTAAAATCAGAGACATTACTTTGCTGGCAAAGATCCAGAAAAGTTATGACCAACATACAAAGCATATTAAAAAGCCAAGACATTACTTTGCCAACAGAGGTGCGTTTAGTCAAAGCTATGGTTTTTCCAGTAGTTGTGTATAGATATGAGAATTGAACCATAAAGAAAGTCAAGCACTGAAGAATTAATGTTTTCAAACTGTGGAGCTGGAGAAGACTCTTGAGAGTCCCCTAGCCTGCAAGCAGATCAAACCAGTCAATCCTAAAAGAAATCAACCATGACTATTCATTGGAAGGACTGATGCTAAAGCTGAAACTCCAGTACTGATGTGAAGAACAGATTCATTGGAAAAGACCCTGATGTTGGAAAGATTGACGCAAAAGGAGAAGACAGAAGCAGAGGATGAAATGGTTACATAGCATCACTAACTCAATGAACAAGAATATGAGCAAACTTTGGAAGACAGTAAAGAACAGGGAAGCCTGGCATGCTGCAATCCATGAGGTTTCAAGGGTTCGACCTGACTTAGGAACTAAACAACAGGAGAGCAACAAGACAAATTAAAAGGACATAACATTTACGTTTACTTTTTGTCATTGTTGTTACCAAGATCCATCCTTTTCTTGAAGAAATGCTCCCCAGATTGCTGCATTGTTTGGTTAATTTCCAGAATAATAACAAAGTAGATTTTGACAATTTTGGCCAGTATTCTTACTGGTTTCATGGAAAATAATCTAGCAGCAGTAGCAGGTCCTACTCTAATATTTTTGTTGACATCTGTCACACTCAGGTTATTCCTCATTTAAATAGCTATCAAGTTGTAAATGTCCTTTAAAAAAAAAACCTCTGATTATATACTAATATTTCATAATTTGCTAACATTTATATTATATAGTTTCTGAGCTTTCTGCTTATGTTTTATGTCAGCACTATACTTTTAAATTACTAAAAGTCTCTTACACATTTAATATGTTATAGAACTAATATAATCTTAAAATTTTTCTTTTACAAATATGTATTAAATACTAATAATACAAAATATATAGCATATAAGATATATATATATATATTTGCATACAATATAAAATAGTACTTAAAACCTTGACTGCCTAATGCAGTAAACTAAGAAGTAAAATGACCAATGTTGAAACTAAGTTAAAGAAACATCAATTTTGCATTAACAATGAAAAGATGACTCAGCTTGCTGAAAGTAAAATAAATGATTCAATCAGCTATTAATAATAAATGGATAATAAACATATTAATAGCACTAAATACTAGAAATCAGGGCATAAGATACCCCAAAGTAAAAGAACAATATTTTAAAAGACATAATTTTCAATTTTGCCAAAGTTATGGTCAAATATGAGAGAACAGAAATATTTTCAGACATATAGCAAATCAGAAAAATTTTCTTGAAAAATATTTAATGAAACTTCACTAGACTAGTCTCTACAATGAAAGCAATACTCATAAAGCAACTACTTTGCAAAGATATCAAGAGATGTATAAATTTTCATGATTATATGATATATAGCAAATGTAATAATGAATTACCAAATGTTCATATTTAATATAATAAATAAAGTATACAGTCATTTTAAACTCATGTCATCAGTTCATTTCAGTAGCTCAGTCGTGTCTGATTCTTTGCAACCTCATGGACTGCAGCACGCCAGGCTTCCCTGTCCATCACCAGCTTCTAGAGCCTACTCCACAGAGTCAGTGATGTCATCCAACCAACTCATCCTCTGTTGTTCCCTTCTCCTCCAGCCTTCAATCATTCCCAGCATCAGTGTCTTTTCCAGTGAGTAAGTTCTCCGCATCAGGTGGCCAAAGTGTTGATGTTTCAGCTTCAACATCAGTCCCTCCAATGAGTATTCAGGACTGATTTCCTCTAGGATTGACTGATTTGATCTTGCAGTCCAAGGAACTCCCAAGAGTCTTCTCCAACACCACAGTTCAAAAGCATCAATTCTTTGCTGCTCAGCTTTCTTTAGAGTCCACATCTCACATCCATACCTGACTACTGGAAAAGCCATAGCTTTGACTAGATGGGATTTTGTTGACAAAATAATGTCTCTTCTTTTTAATATGCTGTCTAGGTTGGTCATCAAAGAAGACAATGACACCCCACTCAAGTACTCTTGCCTGGAAAATCCCATGGACGGAGGATTCTGGTGGGATGCAGTCCATGGGGTCGCTAAGAGTCAGATGCGACTGAGCGACTACATTTTCACTTTTCACTTGCATGCATTGGAGAAGGAAATGACAACCCACTCCAGTGTTCTTCCCTGGAGAATCCCAGGGATGGGGGAGCCTGGTGGGCTGCCATCTATGGGGATGCACAGAGTCAGACACGACTGAAGCAACTTAGCAGCAGCAGCAGCAGGTTGGTCATAGCTTTTCTTCCAAGGAACAAGCATCTTTTAATTTCGTGGCTGCAGTCAGCATCTGCAGTGATTTTTGAGGCCCCCCTCTAAGTCTCTGTTTCCTTTGTGTCCCCCTCTATTTGCCATGATGGGATGGGACCGGATGCCATGGTCTTAGTTTTCTGAGTGTTGAGTTTTAAGTCAGCTTTTTCACTCTCCTCTTTCACTTTCCTCAAGAGACTCTTTAGTTCTTTGCTATCTGCCATAAGGGTGGTGTCATCTGCATATCTGAAGCTATTGATATTTCTCCCAACAATCTTGATTCCATCTTATACTTCATCCAGCACAGTAATTTGCATAATGTACTCTGCATATAAGTTAAATAAGCAGGGTGACAATATATAGTCTTGATGCACTCCTTTCCTGATTTGGAACCAGTCTGTTGTTCCATGTTCAGTTCAAAATGTTGCTTCTTAACCTGCATACAGATTTCTCAGGAGTCAGGTCAGGTCGTCTGGTATTCCCATCTCTTTCAGAATTTTCCACAGTATTTTGATCCATATAGTCAAAGGTTTTGGTGTAGTCAATAAAGCAGAAGTAGGCGTTTTTCTGGAACTCTCTTGTTTTTTCAATGATCCAGCAGATGTTGGCAATTTGATGTCTGGTTCATCTTCCTTTTCTTAATCCAGCTTCAACACCTGGAAGTTCATCGTTCACATATAGTTAGTTGAAGCCTGGCTTGCAGAATTTTGAGCATTACTTTGCTAGCATGTGAGATGAGTACAATTGTGTAGTAGTTTGAACATTCTTTGGCATTGCCTTTGTTTGGGATTGGAATGCAAACTGCTGTTTTTGTTTTTTTCTCCACTGCTGAGTTTTCCAGATTTACTGGCATATTGCCAAATAGACTCAAGGGATTAGATCTGATAGAAATAATGCCTAAAGAACTATGGATGGAGGTTTGCAACATTGTACAGGAGACAGTGATCAAGATGTCTGCAAGAAAAAGAAATGTAAAAAGGCAAAATGTTTCTCTGATGAGGCCTTACAAATAGCTGAGAAAAGAAGAAAAGCTAAAGGCAAAGCAGAAAAGAAAATCTATACCCATTTGAATGCAGACCTCCAAAGAATATCAAGGAGGGATAAGAAAGCCTTCCTCAGTGATCAATGCAAAGAAATAAAGGAAAACAATAGAATGCAAATACCTAGAGATCTCTTCAAGAAAATTAGAGATACCAATGGAACATTTCATGTAAAGATGAGCACAATAAAGGACAGAAACAGTATGGACCTATCAGAAGCAGACAACATTAAGAAGAGGTGGCGAGAATACATAGAAGAGCTATACAAAAAATTTTTCTTGACTCAGATAACCACAGTGGTATGATTACTCACCTAGAGCCAGACATCTTAGAATGTGAAGTCAAGTGGGCCTTAGGAAGCATCACTACAGACAAACTTAGTGGAGGTGATGGAATTCTAGTTGAGCTATTTTCAGTCCCAAAGATGATGCTGTGAAAGTGCTATGCTCAGTATGCCAGCAAATTTGGAAAACTCAGCAGTGGCAACAGGACTGAAAAAGTCCATTTTTATTCCAATCCAAGCTCACGTCATATGTTTTGGATAAATGGGTCAAAATAATGTTAATTTACTTTAAAAATAACAACCGGAAATGTTTTTCTGCTTACAATGGCATATGACTTTTGAATAAACATGTTATGTGTATTAATGCATAGAACAGTAATAAATATATGTTCTTCCTGTCTTATTTCTTAGCTTTGAAGTATAAAGTAAGATAAATAGCTTTGTTTCCTATAATCTACATTGTGTCTATATCTATCATGTCTATCACTTTATCCTTATGTATGCCAGATAACGTGTGTGCTTGCAAGTGCACATGTACAGCTGCAGCGTGTTCTCAGTGGCTCAGTCATGTCCAACTCCTTGAGACCTTGTGGACTGTAGCCCACCAGCCTTTTCGGTACATGCGATTTTTCCCAGCAAGTATATTGGAGCAGGTTTCTTTTTCCCTGTCAAGGGGATCATCCTGATTCAGGAATCAAAACTGCATCTCCTGCATTGCAGAAGGATTTTTATTTTTATTTTTTTTACCACTGAGTCACCAGGGAAGCCCTATATATCTGCAAATATACAGTAAGTTCAGATATAATAAAAACTCATTAAAAAATTTATGTATAATTCCTAGCATCAGAATAGATACGAGGGTGTATTGGAAAATAATCCATCAAGGGTTCTTCCATTATTTATAACTATAGTAACAACATATGCTCTGGGTATGTATATATTTCCATGGGTTTGTTGAAATAAGTAATCCTTGTTGTGTGAGTTCTCAAACAGAGAGAAATAAAATTATGAAAATAAACGTAAATAAAGTATTTATCATATACTCATCAATGACAATGCACTTGCGAGAAACCACACTCAATTTCAGATGACAAGCAAGGGAAATTCTTTGAAGAGAAATGCAGAATGATTCCTGGTGTCTTGAGACATCTCTTATAAAATATTTAAAGATTTGAAAAAGCTTTTGTAATAATTTCACTTAGAATCCACACTAAGTGTATGCTTTCCACCATGGGGTACCGATTCTAAAAATAATTTTAACAAATTCAAGGGTATCAAGGGAAATGTATGTGCGACATGAAGACTGTGAAGTTATTAATATTTACAGGAGGTATTCTATCAATTTCACCAGGCTGAAGCAATTCCATATTTAGTTGTTGTAATAATAAATGTTCCGTGAAATAGAGCTATATTACTGTGAGCTAGGATGTTCTAGCTGACTTCAACATAGTTATTGACCTCCATGCATTAAGATTTCTTCCTCCCTGAACATCACACATTTTCTCTGAAAGCAATCCAGAATTAGGCTGAAAGAATTAAATAAATATAAAAATGTAACCTAGGAGAAGAGCTTACTAAAACAAAATTTAAAGGCAAAGCACAAGATAACTGTTCTTAAAACATTAAGAAGCAACACAGAGAGTTTTGTCAGAAAGATCTTCTACTTGCCTTCTTTGACTTAATGCATTTTTATGAATTTCCATGGGTTCACTTCGTTTGAAAATATGTAAATTTAAAATTTAGATGAGTGTGGCAGGGAAGAACAAATCTGACTTCATATTGGATCTGTTTCTTTTACTTTAACCTTTGCTCTTGTTGCAAGTTAATCACTCACCAGGTGATGCCTGTAGTTTAAAGCCCCTGCCTTTTAGGCATCAGGAACCAGTTTCATGAGAGACATTTTTCCATGGTCTGAGGGGGAGATGGCTTCAAGTGCATTACATTTATCATGCACTTTATTTCTATTATTATTCCATTGTGATGTTTAATGAAATAATGGCTTCACTGGTGGCTCGGTGGTTAAGCATCTACCTGCCAATGGAGGAGAGTTGTGTTCAATCTCTAGGTCAAAAAAATCCCCTGGAGAAGGAAATTGCAAACCACTCTAGTATTCTTGCCTGGGAAACCCCATGGACAGAGGAGACTGGCAAGCTATAGTTCATGGAGTCCCCAAAGAGACGCAACTAGCGACTAAACAAGTATCTTGAAATAATTATACAACTCACCGTAATGCGGAATCAGATCATCGGGCATTAGATTCTCATAAGGAGCCAGCAACCTAGCTCCCTCACATACACAGTTCAATGTAGGGGCGGTGCTTCTGTGAGAATCTGTTGCTATTGCTGATTTGACAGGAGGTGGAGTTGAGGCAGTAATGTGAGAGATGGGGACTAGCTGTTAAACATAGAAAATGCTTTAATCAATCACTTGCCTGTCACACACCTCCTACTGTTCAGCCCAGTTCCTAACACACCGTGGTCTGGTATCAGTCTGTGACCCTGGGGTTGGGGACCCCTGGCTTATGTATACAGAATGGACTATTTCCAGGAACTCTGCCTCCAATGCCTGAAGGTTAAGCTAAAATACTTATGCTCAGCTCACAGGAAACGTCCTGATCCGATAAGAAGAAATGAACATATCCTCTTCCGAAATCTGGCTGAAGCTAGGAAATACCTGCAAACCTTTATGGGCTCTTTTATTTGGGGGCGGGGGAGGCGTTGAGAGGTGGTGCTTCTCAGGTGGTGCTAGTGGTAAAGAACCTACCTGCCAATACAGGAGACACAAGAGAGGCGGGTTCAATCCCTGGGTAAGGAAGAGTCCCTGGAGGAAGAAATGGTAAAATAGCAACCCACTCCAATATTCTTGCTGGAGAATCCCATGGACAGAGCAGCTAGGTGGGCTACCTAGTCCATGCGGTAGCAAAGAGTCAGACATGACTGAAACAACTGGCCTTTATTACTTTACCTCCTCAGGGCCTCCCTCTTTGCTCTGTAAAGAAACAAGCTCTTAACCTGGGAAATGTGGCTCTTTAGGATTTCAGCCCACAACTCTCTTGGTCTGCTGGCTTCCTGAGTAAAGTTTCTCTTCCTTGCTCTAGCAATTCAGCCATCAATTAGTTGGCCTGCTGTACAGTGAGCAGCATGAACTTCGACTCAGTAACATTAGTCCTTTATACCACTGCTAGTAAAATACATATAATCTAATTATTTCTGTACAGTAACTTTAGGTTTAAAAATTATGTAGCAGTTGCTTTGAGAACTATTTGTGATCTAGTCTCTTCTACATTGTTCTATTCCTCCTCACAACATCTACAGTTACTGCCAATAACATTCAAGTCAGCATTAGTATTTTATAAATGAAGTCTTTTTGTTTTAAAGTTTAATTATGTAGCTTGGAAAACAATTTCTGTCTGTAAATTATGATTTGGCATATTAAGCCAAAAGCAGATGGTATAGTCAGTAATTTTATTTTCTTATTATTTTGTTTTTAAATTTTAGATGTTTATGCAAAAATTTGATTGTTTAATTTCAACAGTTACCACAATTATAAAATATGTTGCATTTTAAAACATGCAGAAGATTCTCCAAATGTTATATTTTAATCAAATATTTGACACAGTATCTTCCATTGCTACATTAACAATTATTTTAAAAATAAACCTTCCTATAACTGAAATATATGTTCTGCACTTGTAATAATTCCTTAGCGGGAAATGTTTACAAATATTTCTGGAAATTTTACTTTGAATAGCAAAATACACATTCTCCTTTGTAGGAAGATAACTATATAAGATGAAACTTGTAAGAGCAAAATAAACTCATGGATTTTTTTGGAATAGACCTCAATACAGGATCTAAGAAAGCAAGCAAAGTCTAGAATTCTGATTTTGTGTTATCCAATGTCCTAAATAATCAGATCCTACTATCTCAGAGGGCAACCCAGGTGGCTCAGTGGTAAAGAATTGTGTTCAAGACAGGAGACAAGAGTTTGATCCCTGGAGAAGGAAATGGCAACCCACTCTAGTATTCTTACCTGTGAAATTCCATGGACAGAAGGGCCTGGTGCAGTGCAGTTCATGAGGTCACAAAGGAGTTAAACAAGCCTTAGCAACTAAAACAATATATTTCACTACAAAATATTAGAATAGAGACTTGTTGCCTGAACCACTGCTGAGCCTTCTGTTATGGCCTCCCAAATGTATTTGGAGGTGGAGTCTATAAGAAAAAATAAAGATTAAATGAGTTCATAAGGGTGAATCCCTGAACTGATAGTATTAGCATCCTTATAAGAAGATTCCAGACATTTCATCTTCTCTCAGTTAATTCAGAGAAAAGATCATATGAGGACAGAGTGGTAGCCATCTGCAAACCAGGAAGAGAGACCTTTCCAAAACTGAATCAGTCAACATCTTTGTCTGGGACTTCTAGCCTCCTAGATCGTGAGAAAATACATTTCTGTTCCTTATGCCACCCAGTCTGTGGTATTTGTATGGCAGCCTTAACAGACTGATGCATCCACCAAATAAAATTTAAATTTAAAATGAAACAGGTAACTGAAGCCAGATAAAATTAAGGAGGGTTAAGAAATATTCAGTCAAATTTCCTCAAAGCAAATAAGAACTCAAGGAATATATGCATGATCACTGGAGAAGTAAATAGCAAGCCACTCCTGTATTCTTGCCTGGGGAATCTCATGGACAGAGAAACCTGGAGGGCTATAGTCCATGGGGTTTCAAGAGTCAGACATGACTTAGCAACTGAACCACCATCACCACCATCACCACCATGCATGATCACTTGCACTGATAGGAAAATGAGAACAAATAGTTATAAAAATGTGAGGGTAATGATAAAATACTAAAGAAAAAAATGGATATGGTGTGATGAGAAAAATAAGTGACAAAAATGCAATGTGCCTTCATTTTTGGGGGATTCGCTAGTGACTCATATGGTAAAGAATCTGCTTGCAATCCAGGAGACCTGGGTTCAGTCCCTGGGTTGAGAAGATCTCCTGGAGAAAGGAATGACAACCCCCTCCAGTATTCTTGTCTGGGGCATTCCATGGACAGAGGAGCCTGGTGGGCTACAATCCATGCAGTGGCAAAGAGTCAGACACGTCTGAGCATCTAACACCTTTCACTTTCACTTTTCACCCAGAACCAGTTCCTTGAGAGTGGTGGTGTTTATGGAGCTTCATCTTATCATCTGACTTCCGTGTATCTCTGGAAAGAGGCAACTGTGTCTATGTGTGTGTGTGAATGTGTGTGTGTGTGAATGTGTGTGTGTTTGAATGTATGTATAGTTTTATCATCTGGAGTTCTTCCTAATGGGAAAAGTTTTCACCATCATTATTTTTCACAGCCTCATCTAAGTGGAGCAACTTTGCACTCACAAAGCACAGTCAGATCCTTTGGTAAAACAGGCTTGTCCTTTTCTCTCCATTAACTGGTTGAGAAAAACACCATAAGGGTTCATAGATATGCATGGAGAAAGAGATAGCAAAACAATTAAAGAGCATACTGAGCAGTTGCTTTGTGCCTATATAGACCCATTCATCTTTGAACCCGTATATTTCACTTCCACTAAAAGCTGAAAATGTCTGCACAATCTTGAGTTGACACTATTCATTATTATGGCATACGGTAAAACAGAGAACAGAGGCTTAGATTTTAGCTCTTAATACTTCTTCCTTAAGATGGTGATATAGACTTTGTTCACAATTATTTTGCCAGAACAAGTCATAAGTCCAAACCTGATTTCTTTGAATTTGGGAACTAAGCCTCTGTCCTTCATACCCACCCAAGGCTCTGTATATAATAATATGATTGTCCATACACTTGTTGTAGTTTGTCTTTTTATTCTTAGTTTTTGAATTTATGGTCTCCCCTACCCACATTCTCAGTAGATTGTTCAATTTTACTTTATTCATGCTGAATTCTTGTATTAGAGTTTTCTTCTATGTTGAGACTGTTTCAGAGTATTTTATCAACTGAAAAATTTTAATTATCATGTTCTAGTTTATTTCAGTAATTTTTAATAGCTATGAAGTTTTGTTTTGTTTTGGGGGTTTACTTTTTATTTTCTTATATATATAGATATATATATTCAAGTATATTTCATGATTTTCACAGATCATAATATAAGGCAATCACTTGGGAAGAAAAAGTAAGACAGAATTATTTCATCTCTTGGTTCAAGATTATTTTCATTGATTGTCACATTAAAGCACAGTTTTCATAAACCACACCCTATGTTGGCGGAAGAGTCAGTTTTCTGATTTATTGTTATTAATTTATTTTTGATAGCTTCTTTTTGAGATATTTTCTGTTTTTCCATCTTCACTAAGTTTCCAAGGATATCTCATCTCCCCAGATTAATCTGCTCAACTCCAAAACTAGGCTTCCCGAGATTCACCTTCTATCTTATGTTTTGTCAAGTTCCTTCCTTTCAACATGGCAATAGTTAGTTCTTTTATTCACTACATGTTAAAATTACTTCCAACATCACAGGTACTTCTGACAGGGATGAAAGTATAGAATGCCATTTACTTTTTATAAACTTATAGACTTATAGTGAAGGCTAACATCCTATACATGCTGAATGTAGGGAAATGTAATATGAAAATTGTATGAAGTTATATAATAGGAGCCATCAACTCAAAGGACATAAGTCTGAACAAACTCTGGGAGACAGTTAAGGACAGGGAAACCTGGAGTGCTGCACCATGGGGTCACAAAGAATCAGACACGACTGAACAGTTTAATAACAACAATATAATAGGAATAGGGAATATAGTTGATGACAGATTGATGGTTCAAGAAGATATATACAATTATTAGAAGATTATAATATGATTTTAGAAAAAGAGGTGATAAACTTTCTGGTTATATTAATAAATGCTTAGTGTCCAGAACTAAGATAATAGATATGTGTACTGCACATATCTACTTTCTAAGCAATATCTTATAACTATTTAGAATTCAACCTGAGAATAGAAACCAGGATGGTAATGGACTTGAGACTATTAGAAATAAGCACTAATGTGCAACTTAATGGTATTGAGGATACCTCGTGTGAAAGTGGGTCTCCCCATCACTAAAAATCCTCATCAAGTGACTGAAAGGGCATAGAGCTGTGACTTAATCAAATTCATGTTAAGACTGTGAAAGATTACCTCCCAGATTTCTTCAAAGTCTTGAGACTGTTATCAAAGCAGTTTCTTTTTCTGAAAACATTTTATTTTTTGAAAACTCTAATTTTGTGGGCAGTGTATATATATATATATATATATATATATATATATATATATATATATGTTTTTCTAATAAAGATGCATTTTAAGCCTCTAATATAAGCATAAGACATTAAAGAGTAATGGTATTATGTGTGTTTGAGATAAGCAATTATGGCAATAAACACATCTAGAGACTCTAGCATGATCTGAGAAGCACTGCATTTGTTTTGACATCTGTTTAATTAATCCTTGATAATTTTCTCACTTTCCATGGCCCTCAAATACTTCACTGGTAAACTAAAAATGATAATATACAGCATCTTTACAGAGGAGGATCTATAACTATGCTTCTGTCTTCTCCATGGGTATGATACATACTTTTTGCTTTAATAGATATGTTCTATTAAATTTCTTCTATAATTGGGTAAGTCAGATTAAAAGGGTCTGATGCAGATTCAATTCCTAGGTTGAGAAGATCCCCTGGAATAGAAAATGGCAGCCCACTCCAGTATTCTCCCCTGTTAAGTTCCATGGAAAGAGTAGCCTGGTGGGGTACAGTCCTTGGGATCACAAAGGGTCAGACACCATTGACTGACTGGACACACATGCATGTAGATAAAATAGTGTATAATGAAATGAGAAATATATTAAATGAAATAAAATGAGTTTTTAGATGAAATCAGTGTTATGAATAGAGAAAGGTTAAATAGCAAGTTGATATTCTGTTTTCTAATATACTTCTGCTGTTAATTCAATGAATGAAATGGATCTCAAAATTCATTTGTGTATCTCTGCATAGCAAAAATAAACATCATAATAAAAGCAAAATTCTATTATTTTGAATCAATAACTTTTAAAACTTAAAAAAAAAGATCTACTCTGATGAATGTTCTGTTTAGGGTTCTACAAATGTATTTGATATCAAAAGTCATCTCTAAAAGAATATCACCTAATACGAGTTATAAAATAGGCAAAATTGTATACATTTCTTAATTAAAGATGCATATGGGGATGGAAAGAAATGCAATATTTGGATGTTTATCTTATTGTTAATGCAAAATTAAGTATTTTGGTACATTCAAAAGTTTTCTTTAATGGAAAAATTAAGTCCAAGTAAATGGCTAAATTATTTTGCTGGAATTCATTTTCTTCTTAAATTTTAATGTAATATTTTCTATCCTGAATTACTCAGTGGAAAAGTAAATTGATGGCATGAAATTAATTTCCACTTAAAAAAATCTACATGGATATAAATCACTGCAACTTGGGGGAAGTTGAAAAATGACTATATTAACAAAATTTCATGTTCAACAGACAAATAAACATCCTCACAAATCCAAATTACCACTGTGTATTTACCCATCATTACCCATAATCTACTTCAGATGATGATGATAAATGAACCAAGAAACTGGATCCCTGAACAATACCTATTTAATGATAATAAACAACCAAGAATATACAGACTCACCTGCCCTGAAATTGGTATTTAGCTTGATAAGGACCTTACTTAACTGCTGTTTCCTCTGGCATAACTGTGTTTCTCTATTATCAGAGATCCTTTCCCCAAAACATAATAATAATTATATTTTAAAACTTATCTATTCATGAATGCAGTTAATATATAGTGATGAACTTTCTCAAGGTAAACTCAATTTGATTTAGGTGGATAGATAGAGTGATTGATCTATGTATCTATCTAGATTATCCATAAGAAACTGTTTGATATAGTTCTCTCTTTTCACCTAAAACTAGCAGACTGAAAATTTTGAAGATTTTGCAAAATTTATCAAAGTTCCATCCTTCAGTCTTCTAAGCTATAGCTAGAAAATCAAGCTTTAACATTATCATGTTTTTTGCTGTGTCCAACAAGGTCTAATATGAACTTTTTGCAGTCTCTGAGTACCTGAAAAGAAGTGCCTTTTGCTTTGTGCCTCTGGTAAATTCAGGTTATAACAGTTTGCAGTTATAAGACCAAACTCCAACTAGGTATCTTAAATTATGTTTATAGTTTTCCTGGTCACTCTTTCACCCTTCTTGTTTATGGGCATGAAATGTCCTATTTTTATTTGAGCTTTCCATTATGTGTAAAAGATACAGCATAATATTTTTTATAGTTGCTGTTAAAAGATCTTAAAATAAAATAACTCAGATCAAAATGGAATTGCAAAGACAAAATATATCCAGGAAAAAAAAAAAAAGAAAACATAAACGGCAAACAGAACTGCACTTATTATAACAGACAATTCTAATGTCTCTACACATTGAAATGTAAGAGACAAACACATAAGAAGAAACAATGGAAAATCCATTAACATATGTTATATGGAAATGAATAATGCAAGTAATATCTATGCTATGGTGGTTTAATTAAAAAGACTTAATGGTCACTTTAATGAATAATAGAAGTTGAAATGAGCTTAATCTTCAGATAAAAAAGTAAATTTTATTTTTGTGTATAAGAAAGAAAGAGAGAAGCAGTGAGGAAGATAATTTCATAGAATCAAAGACAGAGATATTAGAGAGATTAGCACTGCTATTTGTGGTAAGTCTTTCTCATAAGAATTGAAAAAGTTGAGACACGATTGAATTTTCCTGCAGAAGGTTGATTAGTGCAGACATTTCAAGAGGTTTTGGGGAAAACTCTAGAATGACAGCTGTATTAGTTTCCTATTGCTGCCATACATTGCCACAAATACACTGGAATAGAAAAATGCAGATTTACTATCTTAAAGAGTTTTAGAGGTCAGAAGTCCAAGATGTAGTCCATTGGCTAAAGTCAAGGTGACTGCCTGACTCCACAGAAATACAAAGGATCATAAGCGACTATTATGAGCAATTGCATGACAAAACACACCTGGAAGAAATGACCAAATTCTTAGAAATGAACGCTCTCACAAGACCGATCCAGGAAGAAATAGAAAATAAGAACAGACGAATCACAAGTACTGAAATTGAAACTGTGATTAAAAACCTCCCAATAAACAAATGTCTTCACAGGTGAATTCTATCAAACATTTAGAGAAGAGTGAAAACATATCTTTCTGAAACTATCCCCACCCCACTCTACCCCCAAAAAGGCAGAGGAAGGAATCCTCCTGAACTCATTCTGTGAGGCCAGCATCATCCTGTAGTAGGCACACTTGATTTACACCTAGAGGGAGATAGATGTAGTACAGGACTCATACTGTGGTTATTTCCCTTTTCAGGATGGGCATCTACACAAGCAACCCCAAGATGTGGTCCAGACGAAAGAACAGCCAAAACCTGGAGATTTGAGGACACTGTCAGATGTGTAAAACTTTCATTGGTTACTCAAATCACCATAGATTCCAGGACCACAGTCTCAAGCTTTTATCTAATTTGTCATATTTCTGTTTTACCTGATTTGCTCACACCATTTACAGCTAATGTGCATTATGAAAAAAAAAAAAGGTAAGTTAAATATATAATCTTATAATTTGTTTTCGATTTTTTGATCTATTTTTGTGTGTTGTTTTTCCTTTTTCCTCTTTTTCCGATTCCCATTGGATGGTGCATTTTTATTATTACACATATTTGTCTTGTGGGATTATTAGATAAAATCATTCTGTTATTTTAATAGTTGCTCTAAAGTTATAATAAAATTATTTAACTGAACATATTCTACTCACAAGTAATATATTATTTTACACATACTTGTCTCATGTTAAAGTAACTTATAGTAGTACACAAATTTCCCTCATTATTCAAAATTAAAGCATTCCTATTAAAAATTTGCATAAAGCAAAAA
The DNA here is from genome assembly GCA_917880005.1 of Nanger dama. NCBI lineage: Eukaryota > Metazoa > Chordata > Mammalia > Artiodactyla > Bovidae > Nanger > Nanger dama. The sequence continues at coordinate 15,436,697 of CAKJTW010000027.1, read as the reverse complement.
TGGCATAAACCAAAGTAATATAGAGTATCTCCCTACTTTCTAAATGTCGAGACCTACATTAGTATCTATTTTCACTAATAGAAATCCAAAGAGGGATTTGCTTTTTACAAAACAAAACAAAAAACACATATTATTGTACAAATGCAGGTCTTAATACAACCTTTTCAGAAAATAGAGAATAATTACATTATTTATCTCTAAGCCTTTGTGCTATTTTTGTTATAAATTTTATTTCATTAATATTATGAATCCCCAAATACATTCTTGTTGCTCAATTGCTAGGTTGTATCTGACCATTTGTGACTCCATGGACTGCAGCATGCCAGGCTTCCCCTGTCCTTCACTATCTCCTGGAGTTTTTTCAGACATATGTGAATTGAGTTGATGATGCCATGGAACCATTTCATCCTCTGTTATCTCCTTCTCCTTTTGCCCTCAATCTTTTGTAGCATCAGGGTCTTTTCCGATCGGTCAGTTCTTTGCATCAGGTGGCCAAACTATTGGAGCTTCAGCTTCAGCATCAGGCCTTCCAATGATATTCAGGACTGATTTCCTTAAGTTTTGGCTGGTTTGATTTCCTTGCTGTCCAGAGGAATTTCAAGTCTTCTCCAACATCAAAATTTGAAAACATCAGTTCTTTGGTGCTCAGGCTTCTTTATAGTCCCATTTTCACATCTGCATGTGACTACTGGAAAAACCATAGCTTTGACTACACCAACCTTTGTCAGCAAAGTGATGTCTCTGCTTTTTAATATGCTCTCTAGGTTTGTCTCTTCAAGAAAATTAGAGATACAAAGGGAACATTTCATGCAAAGATGAGCACAGTGAAGGACAGAAATGGTATGGACCTAACAGAAGCAGAAAATATTAAGAAGAGGTGGCAAGAAGACACAGAAAAACCTTACCCAAAAAAAAAATCTTGATGACCTGAGTATCACCTAGAGACAGACATCTTGGAGCATGGAGTCAAGTAGGCCTTAGGAAGCATTAGTATAAGCAAAGCTAGTGGAGGTGATGGACTTTCATATGAGCTATGTCAAATACTAAGAGATGATGCTATTAAAGTGTCACAATCAATATGCCAGCAAATTTGGAAAACTCAGCAGTGACTACAGGATTGGAAAAGGTCAGTTTTCATTCCAATCCCAAAGAAGGACAATGCCAAAGAATGTTCGAACCAATGCACAATTGCTCTCTTTTCATATGCTAGCAAAGTAATGATCAAAATCCTTAAAGCTAGGCTTCAGCAGAATGTGAACTGAGAACTTCAAGATGTACAAGCTGTATTTAGAAAAGGCAGAGGAACCAGAGATCAAAATGCCAGTGTCTATTGGATCATAGAAGAAACAAGGGAATTCCAGAAAAACAGTGACTTCTACTTCATCCAGTCCAGCATTTCACATGATGTCCTCTGTATATAAGTTAAATAAGCAAGGTGACAATATACATCCTTGACATACTCCTTTCCCAGTTTTGAACCAGTTTGTTGTTCCATGACCAGTTCTAACTGTTGCTTCTTGACCTGCATACAGGTTTCTCAGGAGGCAGGTCAGGTGGTCTGGTATTCCCACCTTTTTAAGAATTTTCCACAGTTTGTTGTGATCCACAGAGTCAAAGACTTTACTGTAGTCAATAAAGCAGAAGTAGATTTTTTTTTTTTTCTGGAATTGTCTTGCTTTTTCTATGATCCAACGGATGTTGGCAATTTGACACCTGATTCCTCTGCCTTTTCTAAATCCTATTTGTACGTGTAGAATTTTTTGGTTTACATAGTGACTATCTTGAAGGATTTTAGGCATTGCCTTCTAGCATGTGAAAATGAGTGCAACTTAGTTCAATTGTCCTCTGAAGAAATTAAATAAAAAGTGAAAAGTTCTTTAATTACCCATATATGCTCTTTATGAATTTGTATCTAGCAGTACATCTAGTATAATTATTTCTGCCTGAAAGATTTCCTTGATACATATTTTTAGTTTTTATGAGCATTTAAAAATTTCAGTTTTCTCTTAGAAAAGCAACTTTTGCTGGTAAAAGTGGACTGTTTTGCTTCTTTCAACATTTCAAAGAAATTATTCCCGTGTATTCTGGTTTGCATTGTTTCTAACGACAATTCTGTTAACATGTTTACCTGTTTTTCAGTGTATGTCATGTGGCTTATTTCCTCTGGTTTCTTTGTCTTGCTCTGTATCACTGGCCTTAAGCAAGTTGATTAATATGAATTAATTTAGTTTTTTCATAATTCTTATGTGTGGAGTTTGTGGAGATTCTTACATAAGTAGGTCTATATTTACTATTGTGGTTGTTCAGTCATTCAGTTGTGTCCAGCTGTTTGTGACCCATGGACTGCAGCACCCCAGGCTACCATGTCCTTCACCATGTCCCAAAGGATGCCCAAACTCATGTCCACTGAGTCGATGATGTTATCCAACCATCTTGCTTTCTGTTATGCCCTTCTCCTGCCTTCAATCTTTCCCAGCATCTGGGTCTTTTCTAATGAGTCAGTTCTTCACATCAGGTAGTCAAGTACTGGAGCTTTAGCTTCAGCATCAGTCCTTTCAATGAGTATTCAGGACTGATCTCCTTTAGGATTGACTGGTTGGATCTCCTTGCAGTCCAAGGGACTCTCAAGAGTCTTCTCCAACACCACAGTTTAAAAATTCATGTACACCCATGGCGGATTCATGTCAATATATGGCAAAACCAATAGAATATTGTAAAGTAGTTAGCCTCCAATTAAAATAAATAAATTTATATTAAAAAATAAATTTTAAAAAGTAAATAAAAATTCAATTCTTTGATGCTCAGCCTTCTTTATGGTCCAGCTCACACATCCATGCATGACAAATGAAAAACCATAACCTTGACTATATGGACCTTTGTTGGCACAGTGATGTCTCTGCTTTTCAACATGCTGTCTAGATTTGCTATAGCTTGTCTTCCATGGAGCAAGTGTTTTTTTAATTTCATGGCTGCAGTCACCATCTGCAGTGATTTTGGAGCCCTCCAAAATAAAGTCTGTCACTGTTTCCACTGTTTCCCCATCTATTTGTCATAAAGTGATGGGATCAGATGCCATGATCTTTATTTCTTGGATGTTTATTATTAGATACGGAAAAAATGTGAGCTTCCCTGGTGGCTCAGTGCTAAATAATCTGCCTGCAATTCAGCATACACTGGTTTGATCCTTGGGTCAGAAAGATCCTCTGGAGGAGAAAATAGCAACCCACTTTAGTATTCTTGCCTGGAAAATCCCACGGACAGAGGAACCTGGTGTACTTCAGTTCATAGGGATGCAAAGAGTCAGACATGACTTAGAGATTGAACACACACACACGGAAGAAATGTTGGTCATTACTTCCTCAAATAGCTTTCTGCATTCCTCTGTAGCATCTCCTTTGTGACTACAAATTGCATGTACATTTTGCCGCTTGAAATTTTCTTTAGCTCAATGTGCTTTGTTTTTCATTTTTTTCTTATATGCTGTTCATTTTGGACCGTTTCTATTTCTGTGCTTTTATGTTCAAACATCTTTTCTTATATTATGTCTTTTAAAGCATTTACCCCATGCAGTTCATGTTTCATTTCAGACATTGGAGGTTTTTCCTTAGAAGTATGTTTTACATTTAAAAATTAAATTCTATATTTTTCCTTATCATTTTAAATATTTCTTCATTCTTGAATTTATGGAATGTAGTTGCAATTACCATAAGTTTTATCACTGATGCCATTTCTGAATCCATTTGACTGAGTGACATTTTTCTCATGATGAGCTATATTCTTTTCTTTTTTAATCGCTGGGAACTTTTATTGGATATTAGATATCTTGAGTTCTTATTATTGGGTTCTGATAATTTTTATCAGTTCAATTCAGTCGCTCAGTCGTGTCCGACACTTTGTGACCCCATAGACTGCAGCACGCCAGGCCTCCCTGTCCATCACCAATTCCCAGAGTTTACTCAGATTCATGCCCATTGAATTGGTGACACCATCCAACATCATAAGTAAATAAGTAACATAATTGTGCTACCCTCTGTTATAGTTTAAAATTTTTAATTAATTAATTAATTTTAATTTTTGACTGTGTTGGGTCTTCATTGCTTTGTGGGCAGGCTTTTTCTTGAGCTGTGGCAAGTGAGGGCTACTTTAATTGTGGTGTGTGGGTTTCTCGCTGCGGCAGCTTCTCTTGTTGCAGAGCGCAGGCTCCAGGGTATGGTGGGCTGCAGTAGTCATGGTATGCAGGCTCAGTAGTTGTGGCTCATGGGATCTAGAACAACAGGGTCAATACTTGCAGCACAGAGGCTTAATTGCTTCATGGCATGTGGGATCTTCCCAGACCAGGGGTCAGACTTGCACCTCTTACATTGGCAGGCAGATTCTTTACCACTGAGCTAGGAGGGAAGCCTGCAGTTAATTTTAGACAGAGTCAGAGCTACATTTAGTCGTTTCCCCACTAAATGACACATAACTCTTAGTCTCTCACCCAGTACCTCAGAAGTTTTTCACACTGATTGCTTTTAACAGGTACTGTTCTTTCATGTTGTCTTAAATTTGGGGGAAAACAAATGTTCAGACCATAGCACATGCTCATGCTCATACAGAAAAAAGTATTAATATAAGTTGAAACAGAAAATTTGACCTCTCAGTTAAGTAATATGGCATTTTTACAGGCAATGTTTAAAGCAAATGTTTATGTAAATAAATATTTCTGTGCTGCATTCTAATGGGAAAAATTATGAATTAAAAATTGATCATTATTGAAATGATTTGAGAAATATGACTGGTATGGGAAAATGGACATTAAAAGGTAGAGCTGATTTAAACTTCTTATATCATCATCTTTTCCTTTTAATGCAAATATTAATTTTAATTAATGTGTTTCTAGATTTGGCAACAGCTTTTAGTACTGCCATTTCTTTCTGGTAGTTACCAAGGTATTTCCTCATTAAAAAAGAACCATTGTAGTTCCAACTTTGCCTAGCACATCTAATAGTCTGCAGCAAAAAAATCCTATAAAATCAATCAATTATATTTATGGAAATATTTTTTTCCAAAAAAGCAATACTAAGTTTTCAAAGCATAATATTAATAAAAACCTAAATTTAAAATAAAATTAAGGAAAGAGATTCTCTTTCTGGAGGATGATAAAGCTTACAAAGTTTTGAATTTTTAAATTTTAGAGTTGTACTTGAGGAATAAATCATTTGATAAACTTCATTATAACTTCAGAATGTTGATGGCATTTTGAGAGTGCTTTTAAAATGCAGTACACATATGAGATTTTCTAAAAATAAGATTTCATATTGTGTCACTTTCCTTATGTAGATAGAATAATATTTTCATGTCAACATGTAATCAACATATGAATGATTCTTTCATCAGATTCAGTGTATTAAACTGCATTTTCTGTAAAATTTTAAGATTTCTTAATATTTATCAAGCTACTCTAATTAAAAAAAAGAATAAAACAGGGAGAAAAAAGAAAAGAAGAGACAAGTGGAAAGAGGAGAGAGGGGAAGAAATTAAAGAAATGATTGAGAGTGGAAGAAATAATGGAGGGAGCTAAAGAAGACTGGAAGAAGTCCTACTCATCTAAGAATAAGGACCATCTAATGAGATCAACCCTGGGATTTCTTTGCAAGGAATGATGCTAAAGCTGAAACTCCAGTACTTTGGCCACCTCATGCAAAGAGTTGACTCACTGGAAAAGACTCTGATGCTTGGAGGGATTGAGGGCAGGAGAAGAAGGGGTCGACCGCTGGATGGCATCACTGACTCAATGGACGTGAGTCTGAGTGAACTCCGCGAGATGGTGATGGAAGGGAGGCCTGGCGTGCTGTGATTCATGGGGTCGCAAAGAGTCCGACACGACTGAGCAACTGAACTGAACTGGAAGTGAACTGAATGAGGGGCTTCCCCTAGTGACTCAGTGAAGAATTTGCCAGCCAAGGCAGGAGACATGGGTTCTTCCTCTTGTCCAGAAAGTTCCAACATGCCACAAGCAACTAAGCCTGTGCATCCTAACTAATGAGCCTGTGCTCTAGAGCCTGGGAACCACAACTGGCGAGCCCACACGCCAGGGCTACTTAAGCCCGTGTAGAGCCTCTGCTCTGCAATGAAAGCAGCCTTGTCAATGAGAAGACTGTGCACTGCAACTAAAGGGCTGCCGTCACAACTAGAGAAAAGACCGCTGGAGCAACAAAGACCCAGTACAGCCAAAAAATACAGAAAATTATAAAAGAATCACCCAGTGAAAATGATTCATATGGCGTGAAATATATATTTCAAAACTACATCTAAAAACAAATACTGCTATACAAATTTGATCATAGCAAATCAAGTCCTAATGATAAACTATAGAAGAATATACAGGAAACTTCAGTTTTAAAATATGCCACTCATCTCTCATCACAAATTTATAATTCATCATTATATTAAAATTCAAATAAGTGATTATTCAAATAATGATTATTTCCATATTTTCTATTGTCTGGGACAAATATTTCTACATACCAACATTTATTTTTGCTTGCTTAATGGGTGGATAAACCTTTTAATATTCTACATTTATTTAAATGTAGTATTCAGTACAGTGGTACTCTTTATAAAACTTTCTACCATCGACTTCCAGTTCTCCAGAGAATAAATTTCTGTGAACAGACCAGTGTTTAGTAATAATTACTACTAATCAGATAAAGAAAAACTATGTGAGACAGTCTAAGAATGATTATTTTATCATCAGGGACTAAAATAACTACATAGAGAGACTCCATTAGAAGGAAGAATAGACCTGTCAAAGGCAGACTTGATATTTTGCCACAGAAAAAAAATTTACCACCTTTGCTTTCACTGGTATAACTAATTAATATTTTGCATGGATTTGTTTAAATTAGTCCACCAGGGAGTTGAGTATTATACAAAAATAATAAAGCCAAGTACAGATACTGACCCAAACTCAGCAAACTGTTAATCAAAAGATGCTCAAGCTATTACATTTCTTTTGACTTGGAAATAAATGACTGTGTATATATATATGTGTGTGTGTGTGTGTGTGTGTGTGTGTGTGTGTGTGTGTGTGTGTGTGTGTATGTATATAGATTAACTGAACAAAAATTTTAAAAGAACTCCTTGAATAAATAGAATTTCCCCAAAAGTTATTTTTTCTTCCAAAATTATAAAAGTCTTTTTAAGTTCCTTTTTGTTTGATTTGGTAAAATTTTTAATCCCATTTCTAATGTCAGGTAGAATATTACAAGTGAATACATTTAAAACATTGTTAAAGATTTAATTTATCTAAAATATTTTAATAATGTTTTATAATATTATTTTATATATTTTTATAATTTGATTTATTTTAATAAATTGACTAATTCAAATTGAGGAAGCAGTGTTAGAATAGCAAGAATCATAGTCTTTCAGGCAGGACTGCCTGGGTACATATGTCACTGCTGCCTGTTATTAGCTACAGACTTGATTTGGTTACTTAAATTGTCTTATCTGATTCATTTCTCTAATTGATAAAATGAAAGCTATAAGATAATAATGCAATTAATGTAGGAAACTTACATTCAGTTCAGTTCGGTTCAGTCGCTCAGTCGTGTCTGACTCTTTGTGACCCCATAAATTGCAGCAGGCCAGGCTTCCAAGTCCATCACCAACTGCTGGATTCCACCCAAACCCATGTCCATTGAGATGGTGATGCTATCCAACCATCTCATCCTTTGTCGTCCCCTTCTCCTCCTGCCCTCAATCTTTCCCAGCGTCTTTTCAAATGAGTCAGCTCTCCACATCAGGTGGCCAAAGTATTAGAGTTTCAGCTTCAGCATCAGTCCTTCCAATGAATACCGAGGACTGATTTCCTTTAGGATGGAATGGTTGGATCTCCTTGCAGTCCAAGGGACTCTCAAGAGTCTTCTTCAACATCACAGTTCAAAAGCATCAATCTTTTGGTGCCCAGCTTTCTTTATAATCCAAATCTCACATCCATACAGGACTACTGGAAAAACCATAGCCTTGACTAGATCGACCTTTGTTGGTAAAGTAATATCTCTGCTTTTAATATGTTGTCTAAGTTGGTCATAACTTTCATTCCAAGGAGCAAGTGTCTTTTAATTTCATGGCTGCACCCACCATCCTCAGTGATTTTGAAGCCCATAAAAATAAAGTCAGCGACTTAAGTGATGAGACTGAATGCCATGATCTTCATTTTCTGAATGCTGAGCCTTAAACAAACTTTTTCACTCTCTTCTTTCACTTTCATCAAGAGGCTTTTAGTTCCTCTTCACTTTGTGCCATAAGGTGGTGTCATCTGCATATCTGAGGTTATTGATATCACATTAAGATAATGCAAATTACAGGTGAAATTTTAATAAAAAGTAGTTGCTTTTCTCATCATCATTAGCATCATCACCATCATCATCATTTTATTCAGTGAATCATACTAAATTATTTTTAAAAGTGACTTCCCTGGTAGCTTAGACGGTAAAGTGTTTGTCTACAATGCGGAAGACCTGGGTTTGATCCCTGGGTAGGGAAGATTCCCTGGAGAAGGAAACGGCAATCCACTCCAGTACTCTTGCCTAGATAATCCCATGGACAGAGGAGCTTGGTGCAGGCTACTGTCCATGGGATTGCAAAGAGTCAGGCATGGCTGAGCGACTTCACTTCACTTCAACTATTTTTTAAATGAGAGAATTTGAAAATGTTAATTAATATCCCCCTATTTACCAAAAAAGGACAGTTTTTTAGGTAAATTCTTGTGTACACTGGAAATCACAGCTACTAAACAATAAAAAAATTGGAAGATACATTATTCATCCTATTAAACATACATTTAAAAGTCATGGAAAAATTAGTTTTCTAAAAAGTCAAGATGTCACATATTGTCAATCTTTAAATTCATTGCATTAATTTGATTTTGAAGTTTGCTACAAATTCATCCAAGTAATGCAGTCATGACTTAGAGGGAAATTTTATATCATAGATCTTTCAACCAGAAGGCCTCAAGGACATTTTTGAATATGAGCTAGTGAATCCAAAATATCATTCATCATCTGTCATAGATTGATGCCCTTCTTGGAAGTTGGCTGATTTGTCATAAGCTGGATATTTAAGTTACTGACTTACATTCTGTCTCCTAGGCTCTGAACTTCTATTTCTCTAGGTAAAAAATGCACCTCTTTGATTCAGGGTGTGTGTGTACTCTGTGCATGTGCACGCATACATGAATTATGTACACATACTTATTTTGTTTAGTTTTATTATTTGATGTTAAGTCACATGCTGTGTATAGAAAAAAATGAACAGTGCAGAAGAAAAGAAACTTGCTCTGTGACTTAACAGCAATAGAGATAAAGTTCTCAAAATATATTACCCAGTCCTTAAAGATGAAAGTGAAAAGGATGAAAAATTAGTGCAAATATGACAAAATTAGCACAGTCTACAAAGGGTTAGTGTTGTTCTTTTACATTATCATTTCTACAACACTTTTATTACTTTACATATTAAATTTTACATTAAAAATAAAACATTTTAAATTTCCCATTTAGTACCTTTTCAGTTATATATCAGTTGTATCTCTTTTCTTTATTGATCTATCTTAGGGACAAAATGATACACTTCAGGAGTTTCAGTTCAGTCACTTAGTTGTGTCCTACTCTTTGCCACCCCCATGGGCTAAATTATGCCAGGCTTCCCTATCCATCACCAACTCCTGGAGGAGCTTACTCAAAAGCAGCTATGTGGCTCTGACTTCTGTCACCTTGTTCTCACGATGACCATACTTTCCACTGGCTCCTTCCAGCCAATGATAGAATGAGTATACAGCGAGCTTGTATAGGAGTTAGGGTAAAGCAACAAGTTAGGACCTGTTCTTAGACTTGTAAGGGCTCTCGCTATGATATATTTAGATAACTGGGAGGCAAAATATTCTTTATCATTAATATATCACTTCAGTTATTTTTTGCCTATGTCTTTCACATAAGATTTTCTGAAAATATGTTTTCAGAAACATATGAAAATATGAAACATCTACTAGAGTTTCAGTTATACTTATTATAAATTTATGGGTTCATCTCATTTCTCCAAGAGTATATCAGATCTTAATTTTGGGAAAGACTGCGGGCAGGAGGAGAAGGTGGCAACGGAGGATGAGATAATTGGATGGCATCAGTGACTCAAACTCCAGGAGATGGTGAAGGACAAGGAAGCCTGGCGTGCTTCAGTCCATGGAGTCACAAAGCGCTAGACATGACTGGGTGACTGAAGAACAATATACCATTCTTTTGTTTTGTCCGACCATCAAATGGAACATTTTTCTCAATATTGTTCGGACATGTTTCTTTTTGCTTGTAGTAATATATATGTTAACTATACTTCCATTTGGAAAGTAAGCTAATGACTGTCAATAATCAAAGCTACAATTCATCAATATACTTTTGAATTGAGGGAGGAAATGCAACTTTATAAATGTAAGCAAGGAATAAAGCAAATTCTTTTACATAAGTTGAATATGGTCTAATAATAAGTAAATTTTTAAAATTATTCTTTAAAGTAATAAAGTATATGTTGTATAAATATGTAACATCAATAGATTTTTCTAGGTTAAGGCTAGAAGACTTTCTTCTTTCTAATATGAAAGATTTTCTCTAAGAACAGTCTGTTGCCTACTATCCAATATTCCAGGATGGAGGTAAAGGCTTAGAGTGCATCAGCTCTTTGGGATATTTAGAAAGACTAATTAGGTGTGTGTAGCTTATCCCTGCCTTCTTCCTTCTGTAAGCAAATCTATTCACAGAGAGAATAGTTTTTTATTGTTTCCAACACAACTTCTGTCTTAACCTAGCTAGACCTTTCTTCCATGTAGGGAAGACTGTCTGACTAGCAGAATATGCTCCCAATTTACTAAGTCTTATTCTGTGATTCAGGTAGAAATTTCATTTGAACATCAGACTGAGCTATATTTCTGACCTCAGCCCTATCATTATACAACTGATATTTGCTTTTCATGGCTGGTTGTGCTTGAGATAAGGTAGGAACAGTTATGTATGAAGCATTCTGTCTCTTAAGAAAAAAAGGGATGTTTTTATATTTCTGTAAATAAATTTAATTATAAAATATTCATGAACCTAATATAATTTTACAAGGCATAACAATAAAAGTTGAAATATAAGAAACATTTTATGATGTATGGGGGAAAATCCATCTCAAAATTGTTTGTTCTCCAGAAAAAACTTTTAGCCTGTATTACACGCAAATAGAATGTAAAGAAAAAGAGAGAGAGAAAAAAAACACAAAACTTCAATAGTCAAAACCTTATGTCTTTAATCTTCTAAGATGACCCAGACATAATCTCCATGTACTTTAATTTTAGGCATTAATGTTTTGCACAAAAACTCCATGGGGCCTGGAGATTCTATGCTTTAGGTTTCCACTTTTACTGCAGAGGAAAGAGGTTTGAGTGAATTTAGGCAAAGTTCTTAGAGAATGTGTAAATTTAGTGAAAAAATGACATTAATGTAGACCTTCTGAAATTTTAAAATATAGTTGTTAACTATATTTTAACTCTGTTAAAATTTAACAGAGTTCTGCTGTTTCTAATCTAGTTTTAATAATATTCTAACTTTTGAAATTTCAGATATGATACCTGATATTACAAGAATGAAATATATATATGTAAATGTAATATACACATATATGGATAAATGTAAAATACAGGGCTGAATGCATCCAGTATTTGGGGAAAAAATCTGGTCATTAACAGGGTAGATAACTTGTTTTAAGTAATTCATATAAGTAATTTTGATCTGCAGTATGTCACATAAGATACTGTTATAGCCTTTAAGAAAGCTTGGAAGTTTAAAATCTACATTTAAATTCTAATGTATACAAATTTATACCTATGCAAATGAGATTATTAAGTTAGTGTTAGAAATTTTTGAAATTTATATTTGAATGTATAAATCCTATGAAGATAAAGATTTAGAGAAATACTTGTGCTTTGATGTTACCTCTGAGAACCTGTTTGAAATAATTAAAGGTTTGCTTACAGACAGATATTATAGGAAATTGTAAATGAGGTGGTTTGATATTCCTTTGCTGTTACCATATATTTCTTTTTTTGTCTACTGCTTTCCAGTTTCCCAATTTCCTCAATGACAATGCTGTCCTAATCTAGAAAATAAATAAGATCCATTTGTTTTGGGGTTCAGTTCAGTCGTTCAGTTGTGTCTGACTTTGTGACCCCATGGACTGCAGCATGCCAGGCTTCCCCGTCTGTCACCAAGACCCAACTTTCTCAAACTCAGGTCCATCGAGTCGGTGATGCCATTCAACCATCTCATCTTCTGTCATCCCCCTTCTCCTCCTGCCTTCAATCTTCACCAGCATCAGGATCTTTTCCAATGACTCAGTTCTCCCCATCAGGTGACTAAAGTATTTCAGTTTCAGCTTCAGCACCAGTCCTTGCAATGAATATTCAGGACTGATTTCCTTTAGGATTGAATGGTTGGATCTCCTTCTAGTTCAAGGGACTCTCTAGATTCTTGTCCAACCTCACAGCTCAAAAGCATCAATTCTTCAGCATTCAACGTTCTTTATGGTACAATTCTCACATCCATACATCAGTCAGTCAGTTCAGTCGCTCAGTCGTGTCCAACTCTTTGCAACACCATGAATCACAACAAGCCAGGCCTTTGTGTCCATCATCAACTCCCGGAGTTTACCCAAACTCATGTCCATCGAGTTGGTGATGCCATCCAGCTATCTCATCCTCTGTCGTCCCCTTCTCCTCCTGCCCCCAATCCCTCCCAGCATCAAAGTCTTTTCCAATGAGTCAGCTCTTCGCATGAGGTGGCCAAAGTACTGGAGTTTCAGCTTGAGCATCATTCCTTCATAAGGACACCCAGGACTGAGCTCATATAGGATGGACTGGTTGGATCTCCTTGCAGTCCAAGGGACTCTCAAGAGTCTTCTCCAACACCACAGTTCAAAAGCATCAATTCTTCAGCGTTCAGGTTTTTCACAGTCCAACTCACATCCATACATGACCACTGGAAAAACCATAGCCTTGACTAGAATGATCTTTGTTAGCAAAATAATGTCTCTGCTTTTTAATATGCTATCTGGGTTGGTCATAACTTTTCCTCCAAGGACTAAGCGTCTTTTAATTTCATGGCTATAGTCACCATCTGCAGTGATTTTGGAGCCCCCAAATAAAGTCTGACACTGTTTCCACTGTGTCCCCATCTATTTCCCATGAAGGAATGGACCAGATGCCATGATATTAGCTTTCTGAATGTTGAGCTTTAAGCCAACTTTTTAACTCTACTCTTTCACTTCATCAAGAGGGTTTTTAGTTCCTCTTCACTTTGTGCCATAAGGGTGGTGTCATCTGCATATCTGAGGTTATTGAGATTTCTCCCAGTAATCTTGATTCCAGCTTGTGCTTCTTCCAGCCCAGTGTTTCTCATGATGTACTCTGCCTTAAAGTTAAATAAGCAGAGTGACAATATACAGCCTTGACATACTCCTTTTCCTATTTGGAACCAGTCTGTCATTCCATGTCCAGTTCTAACTGTTAGCTTCCTGACCTGCATATAGGTTTCTCCAAGAGGTGGGTCAGGTGGTCTGGTACGCCCATCTCTTTCAGAATTTTCCATAGCTTACTGTGATCCACACAGTCAAAGGCTTTGGCATAGTCAATAAAGCAGAAATAAATGTTTTTTTCTGGAACTCTCTTGCTTTTTTGATGATCTAGTGGATGATGGCAATTTGATCTCTTCCTCTGCCTTTTATAAAACCAGCTTCAACATCTGGAAGTTCACAGTTCATGTATTGCTGAAGCCTGGCTTGGAGAATTTTGAGCATTACTTTACCAGCGTGTGAGACGACTGCAAATGTGTGGTATTTTGAGCATTCTTTGGCCTTTCTTTTCTTTGGGATTGAATGACTAGTGGAGAAACCATACATTTGACTAGACAGAACATTGTTGGCAAAGTAATATCTCTCATTTTCAGTATAATATCTAGGTTGGTCATAGCTTTTTTTCCAAGGAGCAAGCATCTTTTAATTTCATGGCTGCAGTCACCATCTGCAGTGATATTGGAGCCCAAGAAAATAAAATCTCTCACTGTTTCCATTGTTTTTCCACCTATTTGCCCTGAAGTGATGCAACGATGGATGTGAGTTTGAGTGAACTCTGGGAGTTGGTGACGGACAGAGAGGCCTGGCATGCTGCAGTTCATGGGGTTGCCAAGAGTTGGACATGACTAAGTGACTGACTTAACTGAACTGAACTGATGCAACTAGATGCCATGATCTTAATTTTTTGAACAATGAGTTTTAAGCCAACTTTTTCACACTCCTCTTTTATTTTCATCAAGAGTGTTATAGATTTTCTTTGTTTTCTGCCATAGGGTAGTGTCATTTGCATATTTGAGGTAATTGATATTTCTCCTGGAAATCTTGATCCCACATTATGCTTCACCCAGCCTAGCATTTCACATGATGTACTCTGCATATAAGTTAAATAAACAGGTTGACAATATACAGCCTTGACATACTCCTTTCCCAGTTTGGAACCAATTGGTTTTTCCATGTCCGGTTCTAACTATTGCTTCTTGATCTGCATATAAATTTCTCAGGAGGCAGGTCAGGTGGTCTGGTATTCCCATCTCTTGAAGAATTTTCCATGGTTTGTTGTGCTTTGGGTTTACCATTAGCAATTAAGTTGATCTAGCAGAAAACAAAATAAAACTGGACTTGAATTTTCTTTTAAGAATATATGGGCATCCCTGGTGTTCCACTGTTTAAGAGTCTGCCATGCAATTCAGGGGACACAGTTTGATCCCTGGCCCAGAAAAATCCCACATGCCACAGAGCAACTAAGCCCGTAAGTGTGCTTAGTCGCTAAGTCATGTCCAACTCTTTATGATCTCATGCACTGCAGCACCCAAAGCTCCTCTGTCCATGGGGATTCTCCAGAAAAGAATACTGGAGAGGGTTGCCATGCCCTTCTCCAGGGGATCTTAACAACCCAGGATCAAACCCATGTATCCTGCACTGCAGGCATATTCTTTTACTGACTGAGTCACAGAGAAGCCCTACAATATTGGAATCTGTAGCGTATCCCTTCTCCAGAGGATCTTCCCAACCCAGGAATAGAATCAGGGTCTCCTGCATTGCAGGTGGATTCTTTACCAGCTGAGCTATCAGGGAAGTCCAACTAAGCCCATGAACCACAACTACTGAGCCCATGTATCCAAGAGTCCATGCTCCACAATAAGAGAAACCACTGTAATGAGAAGCCCATGCACCACAACCAGAGAGAAGCCCTGCTCAGTACAAGAAAAGAAAGTCCCCACATAGCAACAAAGCACTGGCACAGCCAAAACTAACTTAAATAAGTAAATAAAGTTTAAAAAGATAAAGAATGTACATTAATAAGATACTCTGATATCAGGCCAGCTCCACACGTTTCCAGGTTTGATCCCTTATTGTTTCCATTGTCTTTCATTCCGTAGCTTTAACATAGAGCAAGGGACGTTTCTTCATGTCTTTCCAGGTTTTTCATTCAGACTAAGAAAATAAATTCTATATTCCTCGAATTGTTTCATAGGATAGACTCAAGAACACAGTTATAAGGGAAAAAAAAAAAAAAACAGACATCTTTCCATTGCATTTCATTAACCACAATCAGGAACCCAGTCTTTCAAATTCAAGAAATGGTAGTAGAAATAAAAGTGTTTTAATGGTTTTGGTCCAGTCAGGATAAAGCCCTGGAATCTGATAAGGGATCACATTCTGTGGGGCAGTGGTGTAGAACAGAACAAAACAAACATCTTACTGGGAAGGAAAAAGGCAGAAACTGACATTGGGTAGATAGATGGGGCAGCCATGTCATTTAACAGACTAGAAGAATTATTATTATTATTTTTAGAAAGGGTGCTAAAACAGTTGTATAAAATAGTAAAGGTACAAGTATTGCTGCTAATAAGCAACAGACATGGGAGTCAATTTTGGGTAGATTTTACAGGATCCATTACACTACAAAGGAAACCCTCTATTAGCATTTTTAGGTAAAATAAATATTCTTCATGTTAAGTATCAATTGTTACCTTATTTAAACATAAATGAAGGTGAATGGGTATATTTAAATAAATATGATATTTTAAATTATTAATTTTAGCAATTTATTATGCTTAAAAATAGAACATTTTTAAGGGGTGAGCATGGATTGGATTCCCTGGTGGCTCAGACAGTAAAGAATCTGCCTGCAATGTAAGAGTTCTGATTTCAGTCCCTGGATTGGAAAGATTCCCTGGAGAAGGGAATGGCTACCCACTCCAGTAAAGTTGCCTGGAGAATTCCATGAACAGAGGAGCCTGGCAGGCTACAGTCCATGGGGTCACAAAGAGTTGGACATAACTGATTATATAGACCACTATTTATATGCTAGACTCATTGCTCTTTTAACAATTCTTTTTTTTTTTCTTTTTTGTAATGCATTAATTTTTAATGGATCCAGGATTTTAAAATATATAGTCATTTTGAGGGATAATTTGAAATTTTTGAATATAGGCTAAGATGATATGAAATATTATTTTAGTTTTCTCATGTGTTTTAACAATTCTTGATGATGTTTTGTTCTAATAGTAGCACATTATGGGCTTCTGTTCAACAAAGCAATTGTTTTATAATACCAGAAATAATGGCTGAACTGTGGATTTGCTTATTTGTTAATAATATTAGTAGCTCAGAATGTAACTGCAAATATTCCACAGTAGAAACTCAATGTTTTTTTGATGGATGTGTGAATAGTCAATGCCATTTACTCACAATTTCCTGTATCACAGAAAATTTACTAGTGGTGGTTGGTGGTTTAGACACTCAGTCATGTCCAATTCTTGTGACCTATGGGCTGTAGCTCATCAGGCTCCTCTATCCATAAGATTTTCCAGGCAAGAATACTGGAGTGAGTTACTATTTCCTTCTCCAGGAGTTCCTCCCAACCCAGGATTGAACCTGGGTCTTCTGCACTGCAGGCAGATTCTTTACTGACTGAGCCACTAGAAAAGCCCTAGAAACTTTACTCTCACTTATTTAATACTAACAACATCATTGCAAGATTAGTGATAGTTTTCCCATTTAACAGAAGGGATGACACATATTAAATAATTTTCTCTGAAGACAAATATTAGATGACAAATATTAGATGACAGCATTCTTTTGGAATGCGTCTATTCGGGTTGACAGCTAATATTAAAGGACACAGTGTACCTATATTTTTATAAGCAATATAATCAATGAAAATATTGTCAAAAAGAATGATGGAAAGAATGGTTGTTTGCCATTAAACAGAAGTTTTGTTTAACAGTGAGAGATACATTTCCTCATTAAGGTGATATACTCAATAATCTGCATAAAAATTGACATGTTTTTATAATTAACATGACAGAAGTCTTTTTAGTATGACTAAGGATGTTTACAACCTGTAACTATGGCTGTAACAATAGCTTAACTTTTTCAACCATATCAGAACTTAAACTTGCTTAAATTATCATAACACATAGTCTAAGTTGTTTACACTAAATTAGAAGTGACCTCAATTTCTATAATAGAAATAAGCTATATATTATGTAGCTTTATATAAAAGCTATACTTGTGTATACTTTGTAATATTTTACTAGTGTAATCTAATGCCAAATGCACTTGAAACATCCTATTTCTTTCTTTTCTGTGTGTGTGTGGAAGGTGCCTATGATCTATAAAAGGCAAGAAATCTCATTTGAATAGAGGAAAAGGATGAGCTATTACTTATGCATAGAAAAATTTTTTAGGATTCAGTTGTGTCAGTGATAGATAGACTGCTAAGAAACCATTTGAGACTTCTGTGATTAGGTTAGACAGGTCCCAACTCCTATTAGTGAGTGTTGCCTTGTTCTGTTACAGAGAGGAGGCAGCTGTCTTCTTCAGTTTTCCCGTGGTGCTGCCTGCTTTAACTCAAGCCTGTAACATTTTCAACAAGCAAATCAGGAAGGACTTCCCAGACAGATGGCAAAGCTGCCTATGCATTCTCATTTACATGCAACCTTGGTTCCTAACTGTATTTGAGCCATATGCAAGGGTTTTGTGTTCCCACTGGACTGGTTTTAGGTGCTAGGCAGGCAAGTCAAATCTATCTTGGTCCATGTTTTCCTAATATGATTTAATTCAGTAGAGTTATGCAAAGTGTTTATCAAAAGAATTTTTGAAACTAAGATCTTGGCTGACTGCAAAAATTAATACCAACCATAGCTAGTGAGAAGAGTGCCCTAGGAGACCTAGTCATAGGAAATGAAGACTAGATTATATAATTTTATAAGCTAAAATTAAATAAAAACATAAAAATAAACTCTTCTTGGGATTTTGAACTGCTTAAACATAATGTTGGGCATTAAACTGCCTGCATTACACTAGTCAAATTATGTATTTTACATTATGGAAAATAAACTAATATTAGAAAATATGCAAACACCCTAACTTTGACTTATAACCTTACATACACTTTTGATAATATACCAAATAAATAGCAAATCAAAATTTTGAGGTTATTGCCTCAAAATTATTTACACAATAGCTAAAACTTTAGTTGTGATTCATCAGAATAAGTAGTGCTTCATAAAATCATAAAAGCATATATTATATTTTATTTAAAAGAAAAAGTTACTAAAGCAAAGATGAATGTAAGTAATGTTTTAATTAATTATTTTTGACTTAATGAATTTTAAGTTATGATATAGCGCTTAATTGTATTTCAACATATTATGGTGAGAAAACTAGTTCTTATAATTTTGTTTGTTTTCCATGAATCATCAGTTCAGTTCAGTTCAGTCACTCAGTTGTGTCCAACTCTTTGTAAACCCATGGACTGCAGCATGCCAGGCTTCCCTGTCCATCACCAACTTCCGGAGCCTACTCAAACTCGTGTCTGTTGAGTCAGTGATGTCATCCAACCGTCTTATCCTCTGTGGTCCCTTTCTCCTCCTGCCTTCAATCTTTACCAGCATCAGGATCTTTTCCAATGAGTCAGTTCTCCCCATCAGGCGGCCAAAATATTGGAGTTTCCTCTTCAACGTCAGTCCTTCCAGTGACTCATAGTCAAACTTATAAAGATAGTTTGTGTATTATCAGTTCAGTTCAGTCACTCAGTCATGTCCGACTCTTTGCAAACCCATGAATCGCAGCACGCCAGGCCTCCCTGTCTATAGTAAAATAATATTTTATCCCTAGAGAAGGGAATGACAACCCACTCCAGGAATCTTGCCTGGAGAATCCCATGGACAGAGGAGCCTGACAGGCTACAGTCCATGGAGTTGCAAAGAGTTGGACACAACTAAGCAACTAATATACACGCTATTTTATCATTAGAAAAAGTATGGATTTTAAAAAGGTTTGAAAGAAATCTATAATTCTGTCCCCTCAAAAAATATTAGCATCATACACATTTCATTCACATATTAAACACAGTTGAGATAACTCTGTATAAACAAATTATTGTCTTCTATTTCTTACTAAACTCTGTACCCTAGGGTACCCCAAAGTTTATTAAATTAACTTTAAACTTTAAATTCTTTAAGCTGGACTCATGAATACTATGAATGTATCTCTTTAACAAAAGCCTATTGTAGATGGCTATCATTTTTATACATTTGCACTATTATTAATAATTCTGTTGTGAATATTTTGGCATAAGTACTTGATTTTAGTTTCAGTGATTTCCTTAAAAAGATTCCTAGGTTAGAATTATACTGACAAGTGAGGCTTTTTAAAATTTTTATTACATACTGACAGATAGACTTCAGAAAATTTTATGGTGATTTATTCTATCACCATTATCTTGTATGTTTGTGAAGCATTGCTAACTATGTCAGTTACGATATGTTTGATTGCAAATAATATAAAATATCAATATTATTGTGTAGATTTTTTGATAAGCAGTTTAATGATTGGACAGGAATCATGAGTGGTTAGTTCTATGATATAAAACATATATGGACTCAGGTTATTTTTTTCTTTTCTCTCCTAATCTTAGTGCTGAATTTATCCATATGTTGCTAGAATTCTGAGAATTGTCAGAAACCTGAATTTCCAGGTATCATTTAAACATAATGTCTATAGGGCAAAAACCAAGATAAATCATTGTTTACTATGGTTGTTTTTTAGGAAAGAGCAAACTTTTCACAAAAATTATTCCCTTTTGACTGACGGCTGAGAATTTGCTTGTATTCTGAGACAAAGTTAAAAACTATTTGTCTAATTGTCTACCATTCAATTATGACAAAAAAATAAATAGTTATACAATAAAAAAAACACTAATGAAAAAGAGATAAAAGGAACACTCTGTAGGCTAAGCTATCCCACATAGATGCTAGTTCCACCTTCTGAGAAAAGTCTTCCTTCACTGTTTATCATCTGCTGGGTCCATAGGGAAGATGGGCTTCACAACTCGAGTGACCTACTTGTTCTGTTGTCTGCAGATCAACTCTGTTTAAATGCGAAACAAATGTGACCACGTTTTTACCTGGAAAATATAGCATGTTAACCTCCTCTGGGCCAATCCTCCACTCTCACAGTGTCACATTTCAGTATCTTTTACATACTGTTTTTCATTTTCTGGTGCCAGAATCTACATAAGATTACTTTCAAGTAGCAGGAAGCAATATCATCCACTCAAACTGGCTTTATAATACAAGCACATGTATTATCAGATATAGCAGGTAATCTAGAAGTAGAAATCTTGATAACTACATGATTTTGTTGTTGTTTAGTCGCTAAGTCATGTTCTACTCTTTTGTGACTCCTTGTACAGTAGCCCACCAGGCTCCTTCTGTCTACTCAAAATCGTAATGTAAATTTCTTCTACTTTCATCAGCATCTTTTGTGACTTTGTCTTGAAGATAGCTATGGTCAATCCAGGTGGTCCACACACAGCAAGATCAAGAAAAGAGTTTCTATTAGTGTGGATTTTCTAAAGGAAAAAAAAATCTTTTTTTCTTTCTAGGAATTTCTGGTCAGGTGTCCACTGGTATCCTATTTGTTAGGATCAGGCTGTGTGTCTATTTATAAACTAGTAATAAGTGGCTAGAATCATGCAATTACCTTAGATCAAAAGTCTTTTGCTAGAAAGGAATGTGAATTCAAATCATTTCCAGGAACACTGTTGTATAGGAGCAGACTCTATAGATGATCAATACCAGTACAAAAGTAGATGAAGTATAAGAATATTTCCCAGGCAAATAAGTTTAAAATTTCTTTTCTTGTATTTCTAATACAAAGTTGGATAAAAATTATGAGAGCAGATCAGATGGCCTTGTCTTTTTCCCTTATCTGAGAAGGAAATAACTTATTCTTGCAACATTAAGTATGATGGCTATAGAACTTTCCAAGATGCCCTTTATGATAGATTTTGTTAAATGTATTTCCTTTGTCTATGGAGATGATCATGATTTTCAGAAATTATTCTAAACTTGTATTTCTGGAACTCAAACTACTTGGTCATGTTCACAGAATACAACATATACTTCCATGATGTTGAATTTTGTTTGATAGAAGTTTCTTTATAATGTTTGTATTTTTATGTTCATAAGGGATATTTTTATCCTTAGAGCATCTTTCTCTGGTTTTGGTGTCAGTAGAATTGTAACCTTATACAGTGATTTGGAAAGCAATTCCATCTCTAAAATTTGGGGGAAGATTTCAAATTTGTCTAAGATTGGTATTATTTATTCCTTAAATATTTAGCAGAATTCACCATAAGGACCTTCAAGTTTTCATGAGCATTTTTAAAATTTCAAATTCATTTTATTTAATAATTATAGACTTAATTATTTAACAAATGATATTATAGTTTTATAATTATATGACATTACATAGTTCAAATGAGATTTAGTAAGTTATGTATTTCAAAAGATTTTTCCATTTATCTAAGTTGTAATTCTACTGGCATACAATTGTTAAAATACACGAACATTTGGCATATTATTATTTTGACATTTTCAGAATAATCTATGGCCATGCCATGTCTCTAATTCCTGACATTGATGACACTATTCAATTTTTATGTACCATCTGATTAGAAATTTACTTATTTTCTTGATCTTCTCAAAGAACTAGCTTTTGATTTCATTGATTATCTCTAAAGCCTATTTTCTGCTTCACTGATTACTGCTATCATCTTTATTGTTTCCTTTCTTCTACTTATTGTAGGCCTAATTTGTTCTTTGCTTTATTGTTTCTTAAGGTGAAAGCTGAGGTTATTGATTTTAGTGCCTTTCTTCTTTTCTTATACAGGCATTTAATGTTATAAATTTCAAGCTAAGTGCTGCTTTAGCATTCCACTAAAATTTCATTCTGTGCACATGCTTCTGTGTGGTCTGTGGGGTCTGCAAGCCTCTGCGCAGTACATTGCAGCCGGATTCCAATCTCAAAGAAAGGCAATGCCAAAGAATGCTCAAACTACCAAACAGTTGCACTCATCTCACACAATAGGAAAATAATGCTTAAAATTCTCCAAGCCAGGATTCAGCAACATGTGAACCGTGAACTTCCTGATGTTCAAGCTGGTTTAGAAAAGGCAGAGGAACCAGAGATCAAATTACCAACATCCGCTGGATCATCGAAAAAGCAAGAGAGTTCCAGAAACATCTATATCTTCTTTATTGACTATGACAAATATTGTGTGGGTCACAATAAACTGTGGAAGATTCTGAAAGAGATGGGAATACCAAACCACGTGACCTGCCTCTTGAGAAATCTGTATGCAGGTCAGAAAGCAACAGTTAGGACTGGATATGGAACAACAGACCGGTTCCAAATAGGAAAAGGAGTACGTCAAGGCTGTATATTGTCACCTTGCTTATTTAACTTATATGCAGAGTACAGAGAAACACTGGACTGGAAGAAACACAAACTGGAATCAAGATTGCCGGGAGAAATATCAGTAACCTCAGATATGCAGATGACACCACCTTTACGGCAGAAAGTGAAGAGGAACTAAAAAGCTTCCTGATGAAAGTGAAGGAGGAGAGTGAAAAACTTAAAGCTCAACATTCAGAAAACGAAAATCATGGCATCCGGTCCCAACACTTCATGGGAAATAGAATGGGAAACAGTGAAAACAGTGTCAGACTTTATTTTTTTGGGCTCCAAAATCACTGCAGATGGTGACTGCAGCCATGAAATTAGAAGACGCTTACTCCTTGGAAGAAAAGTTATGACCAACCTAGATAGCATATTCAAAAGCAGAGACATTACTTTGCCAACTAAGGTCCGTCTAGTCAAGGCTATGATTTTTCCAGTGGTCATGTATGAATGTGACAATTGGACTTTGAAGAAGGCTGAGTGCCAAAGAATTGGTGCTTTTGAACTGTGGTGTTGGAGAATACTCTTGAGAGTCCCTTGGACTGCAAGGAGATCCAACCAGTCCATTCTGAAAGGAGATCAGCCCTGGAATTTCTTTGGAAGGACTGATGCTAAAGCTGAAATTCTAATACTTTGGCCACCTCATGTGAAGTGTTGACTCATTGGGAAAAAATGTGATGCTGGGAGGGATTGGGGGCAGGAGGAAAAGAGGATGACAAAGGATGAGATGGCTGGATGGCATTACTGTCTCAATGGACGTGAGTTTGGGTGAACTCCGGGTTTTGGTGATGGACAGGGAGACCTGGTCTGCTGTGATTTGTGGGGTTGCAAAGAGTCAGACACGACTGAGCAACTGAACTGAACTGAACTGAAAATTTTATTTTTGTTGTGATTTCAAATTTATTTAAATCTTAATTATTTCTAATTTCTCTTTTGAAACATTCTTTGAGCCACTGGTTGTTTCAGTTCAATTCAGTCGCTCAGTCGTGTCCAACTATTTGTGATCCCAAGAATTGCAACACGCCAGGCCTCCCTGTCCATCACCAACTCCCGAAGTTCACCCAGACTTTTGTCCATTGAGTCGGTGATGCCATCCAGCCATCTCATCCTCTGTCGTCCCCTGCTTCTCTTGCCTCCAATCCCTCCCAGCATCAGAGTCTTTTCCAATGAGTCAACTGTTCGTGTGAGGTGGCCAAAGTATTGGAGTTTTAGCTTTAGCATCTGTCTTTCTGAAGAACACCCATGACTGATCTCCCTTTGAAAGTGACAGTGAAGTCCCTTAGTCGTGTCCGACTCTTTGCGACCCTGTGGACTGTAGCCCACCAGGCTCCTCCCTCCATGGGATTCTCCAGGCAAGAATACTGGAGTGGGTTGATATTTCCTTCTCCAGGAGATTTTCCCAACTCAGGGATTTAACCCAGGTCTCCTGCATTGCAGACAGAGGCTTTAACCTCTGAGCCACGAGGGAAGCTCCTTTAGAATGGACTAATTTGGTCTCCTTGCAGTCCAAGGGAGTCTCAAAAGTCTTCTCCAACACCACAGTTCAAAAGCATCAATTCATCAGTGCTCAGCTTTTTTCACAGTCAAACTTTCACATCCATACATGACCACTGGAAAAACCATAGCCTTGATTATATGGACCTTTGTTGGCAAAGTAATGTCTCTGCTTTTGAATATGCTATCTAAGTTGCATAACTTCCCTTCCAAAGAGTAAGTTCAGTTCAGTTCAGTTCAGTTCAGTTGCTCAGTCATGTCCGACTCTTTGCGACCCCATGAATCGCAGCACGCCAGGCCTCCCTGTTCATCACGATATCTCGGAGTTCACTCAGACTCACGTCCATCGAGTCCGTGATGCCATCCAGCCATCTCATCCTCAGTCGTCCCCTTCTCCTCCTCCCCCAATCCCTCCCAGCATCAGAGTCTTTTCCAGTGAGTCAGCTCTTCCCATGAGGTGGCCAAAATACTGAAGTTTCAGCTTTGGAATCATTCCTTCTAAAGAAGTCCCAGGGTTGCTCTCCTTCAAAATGGATTGGTTGGATATCCTTGCAGTCCAAGGGACTCTCAAGAGTCTTATCCAACACCACAGTTAAAAAGCATCAATTCTTCAGCACTCAGCCTTCTTCACAGTCCAACTCTCACATCCATACATGACTACTGGAAAAACCATAGCCTTGACTAGACGGACCTTAGTTGGCAAAGTAACATCTCTGCTTTTGAATATGCTATCTAGGTTGGTCATAACTTTCCTTCCAAGGAGTAAGCGTCTTCTAATTTCATGGCTGCAATCACCACCTGCAGTGATTTTTGACCCCCAAAAATAAAGTCTGACACTGTTTCCACTGTTTCCCATTCTATTTCCCATGATGGAACCGAATGCTATAATCTTCGTTTTCTGAATGTTGAGCTTTAAGCCAACTTTTTCGCTCTCCTCTTTCACCTTCATCAAGAGGCCCTTTAGCTCCTCTTCACTTTCGGCCATAAGGGTGGTGTCATCTGCATATTTGAGGTTACTGATATTTCCCAGCAATCTTGATTCCAGCTTGTGTTTCTTCCAGCCCAGCGTTTCTCATGATGTACTCTGCATATAAGTTAAATAAGCAGGATGATAACATACAGCCTTTAAGTACTCCTTTTCCTATTTGGAACCAGTCTGTTGTTCCCTGTCCAGTTCTAACTGTTGCTTCCTGACTTGCATACAGATTTCTAAAGAGGCAGGTCAGGTGGTCTGGTATTCCCATCCCTTTCAGAATTTTCCATAGTTTATTGTGATCCACACAGAGGCTTTGGCCTAGTCAATAAAGCAGAAATAGATTTTTCTCTGGAACCCTCTTGCTTTTTCCATGATCCAGCAGATGGTGGCAATTTGATCTCTGGTTCCTCTGACTTTTCTAAAACCAGCTTGTTGTCTCACATATAGGGTCATCATTACTGTCTTCTAAATTCCATATATATGTGTCAGTATACTGTATTGGTGTTTTTCTTTCTGGCTTACACCTATGGCTGATTCGTGTCAATGTATGGCAAAACAAATACAGTATTGTAATTAAAAAAATAAATAAATTTAATTAAAAAAATAAAATAAAACCAGCTTGACTATCAGAAAGTTCACGGTTCACGTATTGCTGAAGCCTGGCTTGGAGAATTTTGAGCATTACTTTAAAAGCATTTGAGATGAGTGCAATTGTGCGGCAGTTTGAGCATTCTTTGGCATTGCCTTTCTTTGGGATTGGAATGAAAACTGACCTTTTCCAGCCCTGTGGCCACTGCTGAGTTTTCCACATTAACTGGCATATTGAGTGCATCACTTTCACAGCATCATCTTTCAGGATTTGAAACAGCTTAACTGGAATTCCATCACCCCCACTAGCTTGTTTCATAGTGATGCTTTCTAAGGCCCACTTGACTTCACATTTCAAGATGTCTGGCTCTAGATGAGTGATAACATCATCATGATTATCTGGGTCTGGAAGACCTTTTTTGTACAGTTCTTCCGTGTATTTGTGCCCGTCTTCTTACTATCTTCTTCTGTTAGGTCCAGACCATTTCTGTCCTTTATCGAGCCTATCTTTGCATGAAATATTCCCTTGATATCTCTAATTTTCTTGGAAACATCTCTAGTCTTTCCCATTCTGTTCTTTTCCTCTATTTCTTTGCATTGATCACTGAAGAAGGCTTTCTTATCTCTTCTTGCTATTCTTTGGAACTCTGCATTCAGATGCCTATGTCTTTCCTTTTCTCCTTTGCTTTTCACCTCTCTTCTTTTCACAGCTATTTGTAAGGCCTCCCCAGACAGCCATTTTGCTTTTTTGCATTTCTTTTCTATGGGAATGGTCTTGATCTCTGTGTCCCGTACAATGTCACGAACCTCATTCCATAGTTCATCAGGCAATCTATCAGATCTAGGCCCTTAAATCTATTTCTCACTTCCACTGTATAATCATAAGGGATTTGATTTAGGGCATACCTGAATGGTCTAGCGGTTTTCCCTACTTTCTTCAATTTAAGTCTGAATTTGGCAATAAGGAGTTCATGATCTGAACCACAGTCAGCTCCTGGTCTTGTTTTTGTTGACAGTATAGAGCTTCTCCATCATTGGCTGCATAGAATATAATGAATCTGATTTTGGTGTTGACCATCTGGTGATGTCCATGTGTAGAATCTTCTCTTGTGTTGTTGGAAGAGGGTGTTTGCTATGACCAGTGCATTTTATTGGCAAAACTCTATTAGTCTTTGCCCTGCTTCGTTCCGCATTCCAAGGCCAAATTTGCTTGTTACTCCAGGTGTTTCTTGACTTCCTACTTTAGCATTCCAGTCCCCTATATGAAAAGGACATCTTTTTGGGTATTAGTTCTAAAAGGTCTTGTAGGTCTTCATAAAACCGTTTAACTTCCGCTTCTTCAGCATTACTGGTTGGGGCATAGACTTGGATAACTGTGATATTGAATGGTTTGCCTTGGAAATGAACAGAGATCATTCTGTCATTTTTGAGATTGCATCCAAGTACTGCATTTCGGACACTTCTGTTGACCATGATGGCTACTCCATTTCTTCTGAGGGATTCCTGCCCGCAGTAGTAGATATAATGGTCATCTGAGTTAAATTCACCCATTCCAGTCCATTTTAGTTTGCCGATTCCTAGAATGTTGACGTTCACGCTTGCCTTCTCTTGTTTGACCACTTCCAATTTGCCTTGATTCATGGACCTGACATTCCAGGTTCCTATGCAATATTGCTCTTTATAGCATTGGATCTTGCTTCTATCACCAGTCCCATGCACAACTGGGTACTGTTTTTGCTTTGGCTCCATCCCTTCATTCTTTCTGGAGTTATTTCTCCACTGACCTCCAGTAGCATATTGGGCACCTAATAACCTGGGGAGTTCCTCTTTTGGTATCCCATCATTTTGTCTTTTCATGCTGTTCACGGGGTTCTCAAGGCAAGAATACTGAAGTGTCTTGCCGTTCCCTTCTCCTGTGGACCACATTCTGTCAGACCTCTCCACCATGTCCCGCTTGTCTTGGGTTCCTCCGCAGGCATGGCTTGGTTTCATTGAGTTAGACAAGGCTGTGGTCCTAGTGAGATTAGATTGACTAGTTTTCTGTGAGTATGGTTTCAGTGTGTCTGCCCTCTGATGCCCTCTTGCAACACCTACCATCTTACTTGGGTTTCTCTTACCATGAGCATGGTGTATCTTTTCATGGCTGCTCCAGCAAAGCACAGCGGCTGTCTTACCTTGTACGAGGGATGTCTCCTTACCGCCGCCTTCCTGACCTTAAATGTGGGATAGCTCCTCTAGACCCTCCTGCTCCTGCGTGGCCACAGCTCCTTGGGTTGATGCTCCCAGCCGCCAGCCCTGGCCTTGGGTGTGGGTGGCTCCTTTCAGCTGCCACCCCTGGCCTCAGGTTCGAGCTCGGAGTGGCTCCTCAGGGTTGCCTCCCCTGACTTCGAGTGCAAGGTGGCTTATTCTGGCTGCCCCTGACTTTGGACACGGGGTAGCTCCTCTTGGCTGTTCCTGCGCCATCACAGCCTGGTACTCTAGGCTGCTGCCCCTGACCTCGGATGTGGGGTAGCTCCTCTCGTCCGCCCAGCCTGGCTCTCGCAGCTGTCCGCACTTAGTGCGCCGGCTAAATATTTTTAATTTCATGACTGCAGTCACCATATGTAGTGATTTTGGAGCCCAAAAGTGTAAAGTCTGACACTGTTTCCACTGTTTCCCCATCTATTTGCCATGAAGTGATGGGACCAGATGCCATGATCTTCGTTTTCTGAATGCTGAGCTTTAAGCTAACGTTTTTACTCTCCTCTTTCACTTTCATCAAGAGGCTTTTTAGTTCCTCTTCACTTTCTGCCATAAGGTTGGTGGCATCTGCGTATCTGAGGTTATTGATATTTCTCCCGCCAATAGTATCCTATTTTGTTTCTGTTAGTTTGGAGATTTAAAGAGTAGTTTTGTTATTTATTTCGAATTTTATTAGATCCAAAGTTTTGTATAAATTGTATACTTATAACTTTATTGAGATTTTTATGGCTATAATATAATATTAGTGTATTTTGAAAAATAATTACATGGATTTAAGAATATAACATGTATTTGCTACTATTGGTTGTTATACTCGTAGTCTGAGTTCCCAAAGCTGAAAAAACAAGACATCCATGGCAATGCAAAAGCAAAAAGGGTTTTATTACTAGCTCGAGCTAGGACCTTTGCCACCTCCAGTGCAGTGAAGTGGTGCAAGGGCCCCAAGCCCTGAATTACAGCAGTATTTATAGACTTAGAGCAAAGACAGGGAGTTGGCAAGGGCGGATTGGTTGCAAGGGGTTCTTGGCATCTATTAATTGGCTAAATTTTGCACATGTGAGCTCACTTAAGGGACTTTTCGTGTTATCTGAGCTAGATCTAACCAGGCTATGGGGAATATGCTGACTGTCTGAGTCTCAAGATTGGGGAGATGATGATCTCAGTTCCTTCTGGGCAGTTACCCAGCCTTTTCTGTGCTTGTAGCTCTGGCCTACTTTAGTCCTTGAAGTTTGTCATGGCTTCTGTCAGGTCTCAGCATTCCCCCTGTCCTTTGATCATTGAGAGGAATCTTCCTCTCCATTCTGAGATTCTGCCTGGTACTGTTGTCTCAGTACCAGCATCTGAACTGCACTGATACGTTCTCTCATAAAGGTTATTATCCCATTTAAAATACATGGGCCAAGGGTAAGGATAAGCAAAAGTATAATACGAGGGCCGAGCAGGGTAGAAATTAACATCGTCAACCAAGGAGATTGATGGAACCGAGATTCAAACCATCTCTGTTGGGCTCCCCATTCTTTCTTGCGCTGTGCCAATCCTTCTCTCACTTTTGTCATGGATTCTCTCACCACTACAGTATGGCCTGCATAAAAACAACATTCTTCTCCTAAGGCCACACATATTCCCCCTGGTGTAGGAAAATCCAGTCTAAACCTCTCCGGTTTTGCAAAACTACCTCTGACAGGGAAGTTAGAGATTTCTCAAGGTGGCTAATAGACTCTTCTATGCGGGTAATGTCTTCCTCTATGGCAGCCCTCAGGGAAGTTAATCCTTGATCTTGCATAGTCAAAGATGCTATTCCCGTCCCTGCACCAGCAATCCCAAGACCAAACAAGGTTGCTATAGTGATGGCAATAATCGACTCTCTCTTATTTCTAGATATCTCCCTTGGCTGTATTTCCTGGTTCCAGTGAGTGTACATAACTTCTTTAGAGTGGTATAGTATTTTTGTCATTACAGCAACTAAAACACAGAATTCTTTACTGTGGTTAAAAACTGTTATGTGTAGGCAAGGGGTCAGCCCAGGTATGTGAGCAGACCCATTAACCCCCTGCCTCGGGCACAATCCATTTTACTTGGTCCAGTCCGGTGAGATTGGCTGTTTGGGTGCACAAGGGAACCTTTTCAGGCAGAACTTTACCTTCGCAAAGTCCCTTTCCCCAGACTTCTCTCATAGTGAGACAGACTTTATGTTTTCCCCAGTGACACTGAGGCGGATCTGAGCTGGTGAACAGGCTATAAGATACATTTAGGCCTATTGCTTCATAAAAGGGAGGGTGAGGAATATAACAGAGCCAACAGGACTGAGTTGCCCTCGGGTTGGAATGGTATAGGGCTTCAAAGGCTGCTTTAGCTAGATCCCATAACGGGTCCGACGTTTCCAGGTTGGAAGTGGAGGACAAGGGGCTGTGGGTCTCTGCTTCATTAGGCTGGTCCCCCGGCAGGGCAACAGAGGGTGCAGAGCTCAGGGTTGTATCCCCCTGAGTCGGATCTGCCTTTAACATCCTTTGTGGGCCGGGATTCTCGATCTGATTGGCGCCCACACTTTGGGTCCGGATGGGGTCTATCATTTGGCTAATGACTAGAATCCCTCCAGGGTATGGACCAGGCCATCTGACATTGAGCTGGAAGCCCCAAGTTAACTCAGAAACCCAAGACCTTTCTTGCTTAGCCAACTCCTGATTGAACATTGTTTTCATCTGATCAATCTTGTGCCAGAGTGTGTTCTGGGCTCTGCCTTCGATTATGTCTAGGGGATTGGGCAGGGGATAGACAAACGAAAAGTTGACCAAGTCCCAGTTCCCTACCTCCCATTTTGCTGCCCCATCAGTGGAGGTCACATAGCTCCAAGACCTACAGAAATAAGAGCGTGAAGGGAAGGAGGGTCACCCAGTCCCCGCCAGTCTTTATTGCCAGTTTTGTTAAAGTATCTTTGAGGGTCTGATTCATTCTTTCTTCGTATCCTGAGCTCTGGGGACTGCACTCGCAATGTAACTTCCATTTGGTCCCCAGGGCTGAGGCCAGTTCCTGAACAATTTGACTCACAAATGCAGGTCCATTATCAGAGCCGATAGATGCCAGCAGCCCAAACCTAGGTATAATCTCTTCTAGGAGCTTCTTAGCCATTATTATCGCTGTCTCTTTTTAGTGGGGTAAGCTTCCACTCACCCAGAAAATGTATCAACCAAAACTAGCAGGTAACGGTACCTGTACTTACCTGGCCTTACCTCTGTAAAATCTATCTCCCAATGATGTCCTGGCCTTTCCCCCCGATATCTTCCACCTGTGTGCTGTCCTTTTCCCGGTCTCATCATCTGACAGGCCTTTCAGGTGCGGACTATATTCTGTATGGTCTTCTTCCATTGGGGAAACCGCAGCTGAGCTGTTTGTAGGAGTGTCAAGGTCTTTTTTTCTTCCAAATGGGTAGTTCGATGTAGATGGGTACAGAGATGTCTGCCCAGGTTGGCAGGAAGCAACAGGTTGTCATCTTGGTCCTGATACCATCCGTCTTTGCTGGCATGACGGGTGGTATTATCTTGCACCCAGCGCAAATCAGAGGGGGAGTATATGGGGCTTGGGGGAAGTGTTCCCATCCCCGGTGGTGGCAATCCTACAGTCAGTATATGGGTTTTGTAGTCTCCAGCAGCTGCCTCACAGGCTGCTGCATCGGCAGCTCGGTTGCCTTGGGCCCTGGCATCCTCTCCTTTCTGGTGTCCAGGGACATGTACTATGGATACCGCCTGGGGCGAGTGGACCACTGCCAAGAGTCTGCGAATCTCAGGGAAGTTTTTAATCTCTTTTCCCTCCACTGCCAAGAGCCCCCGTTCTTTATATATGGGGCCTTGAATGTGCACAGTGCCAAATGCATATCGGCTGTCAGTGTAAATAGTGACTCTTTTCCCTTTTGCCCTCTCTAGTGCTTGTATCATAGCTATCAGTTCTGCTTTTGGGTGGATGTTCCAGGGGGCAAGGCCTCAGCCCAGATGACCCTCCCAGTGTCATCTACCATGGCTGCCCCTGCTTTTCTCTGTCCATCCTTTATATAACTGCTCCCATCCGTGAACCATACCAGCTCACTGTTTTTTAATGGCAAGTTGCTGAGGTCTTTTCATATGGCGGTTACCTCAGCTAACATTTCAATACAGTCATGGAGGGGCCCGTCCTCTTCCAGGATGGGTAGTAAAGTGGCAGGGTTCAGAAAACAAGGTGTCTGAAAGTGTATCCAAGGAGCATCCAGCAGCAGGGCCTGGTAATGGGTTAAGCGAGCGTTAGAAATCTATTTACCTGGTAGCTGTTTGAGGATCCTCTCTATGGCATGAGGAGTGTAGACCAGGAGACGCTGTACATAAGTCAGCTTGTCAGCATCATGGACAAGGAGAGCAGTGGCTGCGATGATACGGAGACAGGGCGGCCATCCCGCAGCTATTGGGTCCAGCCGTTTAGAGAGATATGCCATAGGCCACCTCCAAGGTCCCCATTGCTGCATCAGGACTCCCTTTCTCACTCCCTGCTTTTCATCCATAAACAGTTGAAATGGCTTAGCCGGGTCAGGAGAGAGCAAGGGCTGGGGCTTTTAGTAACGCCTGTTGAAGTTCCTGAAATGCCCTCCTCATAGGCTTAGTTCAAGTCCAGTTCTTATTTTCTCTGCTTCCTTCATATAGAGGCTGGGCCTTTTCAGCAAACCCCATAATCCATAGCCTGCAGTACCCAACAGTCCCTAAAAACTCTCTCATCTGCCAGGGAGTCGTCAGCTCAGGGATCTGTAGAGTAGTCTCTTTCATAGCCTGAGTCAACCATCTTTGCCCCTGTTTATTTTATATCCCAAGTAAATGACTTCCTGTCTAGCAATTTGGGCCTTCTTCATACTTGCCTGGTACCCCCAATGTCCCCAAAGTCTGGAGGAGATCACCTGTGGCCTTTAGGCATACCTCCTTAGTAGTAGCGGCCAGCATGAGGTCATCTACATACTGCCACAGAACAACATCTGGGTGGCTGATTCGGTACTCACAGAGATCTTTGCCCAGAGCCTCATTGAACAACGTCGGTGAGTTTTTGAATCCCTGTGGAAGGCAAGTCCAGGTCAGCTGCCCCACAGTTTGACCGTCCTCGTCAGTCCATTCGAATGCGAAGATTTCCTGGCTCTGGGGGCCAGAGGTAAACTAAAAAGGCATCTTTCAAGTCCAAAATTGTATACCAGACGTAATCTGGTGGCAAGCTGCTCAGGAGGGTGTATGGGTTAGGGATGGTGGGATGAATGTCATTCACCCATTTGTTGACTTAACAAAGATCTTGTACTGGTCTAAAGTCTGTTCCCATGGGCTTTTTCACAGGCAACAGGGGAGTATTCTATGGGGATCAGCACTTTTTGAGAATTCCTACCTTCAGGAGGCGCTGTATATGTGGCGTGATTCCCTGTTGGGCTTCCTGACTCATGTTTTACCCTCACAGGAGTAGCATTTGCTTTTAATTCAGCAATGATGGGAGGTCTTTGTTTAGCCAGTCCTACTCCTGCTGTCTCTGCCCAGGCCAGAGGGTATTTCTGAATTCACTGTTGCATAGCAGGGTCCACTGCTGCAGGGGCCTTTGGTGAATACAGTCTGTATTCATCCCTCAGTGCCAGAGATAAAGCATGAATCAGTTGTCCAAGACCATCTGTGACTGATATCCCTCCAGAGTCAAAGTGGATTTGTGCATTGACTTTGGACATAGGTCCCTCCCTAATAAAGGGGCCGGACATTCCGGTATCACCAGAAATGAGTGGGACACCCATTGGGCTCCCAAGTCCACTTTTTGTTTAGTAGTCCAGTAATATCTTTTGGTCCCGGTGGCTCCCTGGACCAAACTAGTCTTTCTGAACATCGACCTGAGTTTTTGATTGAGGACCGAGTACTGGGCTCCCGTCTCCACCATGAAGCCAACCAGTTTCCCCTCCATATTGATAGTTACCCAGGACTCGAGGAGGGGGCCGGGTCCTGACCCCCCTAAATCACTATCTTCCCCTGCATATAAGACGTGGGGTCCCCGAGGAAGATTCTTCCTTTTTACAGTCTTTCTCTTCAGGTCTCTTTTGGGGCACTCATTTTTCCAGTGACCCTGTTCTTTGCAGTTAGCACATTGGTCTCTCTTTAGGACTGGTCTAGCTGGTTTTTCCCTTCCTCCCGTTTAATCCATTCTTCATATTCCCTTTCTTCCCATCTAATCCGTTCCTCCCTCTCCTCAGGGGTCTCTCTGTTATTAAACACTTTTTCAGCTGCCTTTACCAGATCCTGTATTGACAGTTCCCCCAGCCCTTCTATTTTGTGTAATTTCCTCCTGATATCTGGAGCTGCCTGGTTCACAAAAGCTAACAGAACTGCTGCGCGTGATACATCAGCCTGGGGGTCCAAGGGTGTATACTTCCTGAAGGCTTCCATTAACCTTTCTAAGAAGGCTGCTGGGCTCTCGTTTGGCTCCTGTCTTATCAAATTTACCTTAGACAAATTTATTGGTTTCCTGGCGGCTGCTTGGAGGCCAGCCATCAGAGTCTGGTGGTACACTCGGAGACGCTCCCTACCTTCAGCGCATTCAAAGTCCCAGTTCGGCCGCATTGCAGGGAACCCTTCCTCCACTAGGTGGGGCTTCATGGTCAGTCTCCCATCCACTCCTGCAACATGTTTCCATGCTTCTGACAGGATTCACTCTCTTTCATCCATGGTTAAAAGCACCTGTAACAGCTGCTGACAATCATCCCAAGTAGGATTGTGAGTAAACAGGATAGTGTCTAAAAGATCAATGAGGCCTTGTGGCTTTTCGGAAAAAGTAGGGTTTTGAGCTTTCCAGTTGTATAAGTCACTCGAGGAGAAGGGCCAGTACTGAAATGTACACCCTCCATCGGGATTGGCTGGTCCCGCCCTAACAGGAAACACCCGGATGGTGGGTGATGGGGCCTCTCAGCTCCGGTAGTCCAACAAGTCTCTGCCCCCTTGAGTCCTTCCGTGAGTTCCCTGGGCTGGCCCCCTTACTGCTGCAGGGCCGAAGGTTCAGGGTCCCCCCCTTTGTCCTGAAGTACCTGCAGGAGCAAGGGTGGTGGAAGATATGGGGGAGGTGAGATTTCAGTGTCTAAGTCAATCAGTCTAGGGTATAGAGAGGATTCCTGGAGTATTGGCTTCTTCCGGCTCTCCCGTGCCTCGCGGTCTTCTTCCATGGGGGCCTCCATGACCAGGACATGTGGAACAGAAGCACTTGGGGGGGGTGGTTGTGAATAAAAGGTTTCAGCCAAGCTGGAGGGTCTTCCACTAGTTTTTGCCAGACCAAGATGTAAGGAACACTGTCCGGATGGCCCCGGGGGTCTGGAGCCATTATTTTCTCCTTGACCGCCAGGATGACAGGCAAACCGAAAGCTCCCTCTGGTGGCCAGCCGACCTCAAATGCAGGCCACTCAGATGAGCACAGGGTTATTAGCTTGCTCTTGTTCACTAGCATCGACAGGTTTTGTGTCTTGGACTTAAAATCAAAAAAAATGATCAGTCATTATAGACAGAGGGGTGGAAGAGTTTTGACCCATAATGGCAGAGTACACAATGAACACACAGAAAGCAGAAACTGTGCCGGCACACAGAGATAAGCGACAGATGGGAGACAAACAAATATCGGCCCAAAACACTAAACTAGGTTTATCCCGGGTTGCTGTTATCCTGTTCCCCAAAGGTACCTTACCGAATGGCGTTCATTGCCCATGAGATTCAGGATCGGGAGAAACGCTTTCTCCTGCTCCCTTATGGAACCAGATGAACCAGCCGCCTTCCAGCGCAAATTGCTGGGCCCCAGACTTATGCTGGCTGGGCGATTCTTTCACCCCTGACCTGATACCGGCATCTAGATGTCCTTCTTCCTAATGAGGCTCCCCTTATGCCTGGAGGGTGTTGTTCTTCTCAGTTAGGGGATCCCGGACGAGCCCCCAAATGTTATGCCCGCAGTCTGAGTCCCCAAAGCTGAGAAAACAAGACATCCATGGCAATGCAAAAGCCAAAAGGATTTTATTACTAGCTTGAGCTAGGACCCTTGCCACCTCCAGCGCAGTGGAGTGGTGCAAGGGCCCTGAGCCCTGAATTACAGCAGTATTTATAGACTTAGAACAAAGACAGGGAGTTGGCAAGGGCAGATTGGTTGCAAGGGGTTCTTGGCATCTATTAATTGGCTAAATTTTGCACATGCGGGCTTGCTTAAGGGACTTTTCGTGTTATCTGGGCTAGCTTTAACCAGGCTATGGGGAATATGCTGACTGGCTGAGTCTCAAGATCGGGGGGATGATGATCTCAGCTCCTTCTGGGCAGTGACCCAGCTTTTTGTGTGATTGTAGCTCTGGCCTACTTTAGTCCTTGAAGCTTGTCATGGCTTCTGTCAGGTCTCAACATTGGTGACATGTTACATAAATATCCAATGTAAGTGACATTGAAGGACTCCTTGACAGCACTTAAGAGGAAAACTTTTTTTTTTTTAATGCCTAAACATTGTGTCAAGTAAAAAGTTTAAGGCAAGGTAAATACCAAATTATAATCACTAGTAAGTTTCTCAGTGTTTAAGCCATATTATAATTAAATTTATTCCATATTTCTTTAGGGTTAGATTTGCTGCCATCCAACTTTTATTATCTCTTATAAATATTTTATTAAAAAATAAATTTATCTTAGAACAATTCAACTTTGATTGTATAATCAGTTGTGTCTGGTTCATTTAAAATGCCCATGGACAAAATACATTATACATATAGATAATATTTGAATCAGTTTATGTGGGAAGAAACAAATGTTCCTGTATCCAAAAGTTAGTTTGCATTTTAGAAAATTTAAAACAAAAATGATTTTCCCAGGATAGTTAAATTAAATTTAACAAAAATCTGGCATGTTTGATGATTATTTACTTTGAACAATTATGCTCTGTATCCTAGTACATTCCCTTAAGCAGTTTGTTTCAGTGGGCAAAACATGACAATTTGTTATTTAGTGAACTTCGATTTTAGAAGAGTTTTAGACCTACAGATCTAAAGAAAAATTGCAAAGATGGTAAAAACGTGAGCT
The DNA here is from genome assembly GCA_917880005.1 of Nanger dama. Taxonomy (NCBI): domain Eukaryota; kingdom Metazoa; phylum Chordata; class Mammalia; order Artiodactyla; family Bovidae; genus Nanger; species Nanger dama. The sequence continues at coordinate 15,399,446 of CAKJTW010000027.1, read as the reverse complement.
TTGAACTATAATCTTTTATCTCTTAGAATTCAGAAATGGAGTGGCATGATACACCCTGAAGACATAAATATACCACTGAGAACCCGAAGTAAATTGGAATGTTTTGGTTTTTTGATTTATAAACTAAAAATATTTTTTTATATCCCTTAATTTTTCCTTGGAGAATATAAACTGTGTTGTGATGTCAAACTCATTTTAAGTTTACGTACCCACAGGCAAGTTGTTTTCTCTAATTAAAACAAACTGAGTACAAATTTCCTACAGTTATGTCTCTGATGGTAAAAATTGTACTTTAATGTTTCAAAAGATTCCTCAGCAGTCAAACTTCCTCACTGTGATAATGCTACTTTTTCAGTCATCTAAAATCGTTGTGAAAGGATATTTAACACACCAAATTCATCTCATTCTTCTGTACTGTTTAATAGTAGGGATCTTTGGACCTTTTGCCCCAAATGTTTCACAGTCATTAAATTTTTTTCTATCAGAAGACATTATAAAAAAATATTTATGCTTAAAATATTTAGTTATCAGAAACTGTTCAACAAAGCTTTATTAATGCAACAAATTCTAATTTTTTTGTTGCTATTCAGTCACTAAGTTGTGTCCAGCTCTTTGCAATTCCATAGGCTGCAGAACGCCAGGCTCCTCTGTCTTTCACTGTCTCCTGGAGTTTGCTCAGATTCATGTCTATTGAGTCCATGATGTTACCTAACAATCTCACCCTCTGCCACCCGCCGCTCCTTTTGCCTTCAAGCTTTCCCAGCATCAGGGTCTTTTCCAATGAGTTTACATCAGGTGGTCAAAGTATTGGAACTTCACTTTCAGCAACAATTTTTTCAATGAATATTCAGAGTAGATTTTTCTTTAGGATTGACTGGTTTGATTTCCTTGCAGTCCAAGGGACTCTCAAGAGTCCAGCACTGAAATTTTGAAAGCATCAGTTCTTTGGTGCACAGCCTTCTTTATGGTCCAGCTCTCGCATCCATACATCACTACTGGGAAAACCATAGCTTTGACTATACAGACAAATTTCATGCTTTTTTATTAGCCAAAATATTTTTCTGATCCCCTTTAATAATGTGATATATTTTAGCGCCTTCCAAAAATCTGAGGAAAATGAGAAGCTGAAGAGTGTATAAAGTAAAATAAATTTTTAAAGAAGACATTTATAATGTTAATTCTTGAAGGCAAAACACTTAAATTTTAATATAACTCAATATTCATGTTATTATCTATATCTAAACATGATAGTCAAAGTTCAGCATTTACTGTAAGCTATGAATTTGGGGAATGTATTTTCCTTGACACTGTATCATTTTTTTATTTATTAAAAAAATTGTGTTCCACGAGGGAAAAATGTTACTATTTCATCTCAATTAAAATTAACCTAAAATTAATTTTAAGTCATTAAAAAAATAAAACCCATAAGAGAAACTCCAAACTCTAAAAATACTGATGTTATAATCTAAATATAAATACTCTAGGATATATATATATATATTTAAATTTTATTAATTTTTTATTAAAAATTTGTTTATATTTCTATCTCATAATGGATTGACACCTTTGTCACAAGGAAGCAATGCCCTTAGTCAATATTTACATTTTTCAACTCTTTCTCCTCAATATTATTTTCTAACCTTCTATTTTCTAACCCCTACTGCTGAAAAGAAGGGGTTCTTTAAAAATAATGAGAACAATTCTGATATCCTCGTGCTTTTTGTTTGTTTTTTATTAGGTTGTTTTTACCTTTTTTCCTGCTTTCTTGGGGTTAAATATTTCCTTTGAAATATTTCCTTTAGATTGAAGTCATATAGAGAGGCACTAAAGTACCTATTAGTACATCCCTTGTTTATTATTCACTCTTCCCTTGATAGAGGTGGTATGGTCAGCCTTACATGACTGATGATGTTAGAAAATGAAAATGAATGACTATAGCTTATTCCTTTCACAATTTCTTTTTCTCTAGGATGTCTCAACTGTCTGAATCTTTGAAATCCTATGGACTACAGTCCAAGAAATTCTCCAGGCCGAATACTGGAGTGGGTAGCCTTCCCATTCTCCAGGTGATCTTTCCAACCCAGGGGTCGAACCCAGGTCTCCCACATTACAGGCGGCTTCTTTACCACTTGAGCCACAAGGGAAGCCCAAGAATACCAGAGTGGGTATTCTATCCCTTCTACACTGGATCTTTCGAATCCAGGAATCAAACCAGCTCTGCTGCATTGCAGATGGATTCGTTACCAACTGAGTTATCAGGGAAGCCCTACATGACTGGTGATATTAGAAAATAGTAATGAATGACTATAGCTTATCTCCTTTCACCCTTTCCTTTTCTCTAGGATGTCTCAGCTACAGCGAACAGCAATTCTGACCTGTCCTCTTTTATGCTGTAAATTTAACTGTAAGTCCCTGCTCATATGTGAGTGACTTCATAAGACTGTGGTGTACTGGGGTGCAAGGTAAGAAGGGTTCTTGTGGCTAAGCACCAAGGTCAACTACTCCATAAACAGGAAAGGTCACATATTTATTTAATCATGCCTTACTTCTATCTTTATCTTGAATGGTTCAGGATTAAGACAGGGGAAATATGAGTGTAAGTTATCACTCTTCCTTGCAAAAAAGTCTGTAAAGTCCTTATGAGTTCTATATATAACCAAATTTAACCAAAAACCTGTAGTAAATTACAGAGTTTTTGAACACATTCTCTCTCTCTCCTGTATATTATTGATAGCTTCTTAAGAGTTATTATCCAAGATTAATACATAACAATTCCTTTTATAGTTTTCATATGTAACCAAATAAATCATCTTTGAGACTGACTGTATTAACATACCTAGAGCTAATGTTTCTAGTCTAATATCAAAGCTAAAATGTTGTCAGAATCATAGCAAAAATAATAAAACTGGCAAAGCATCACTCCTTACAAGATATTTTAAGAATAGTTTCATTTGCTTAATTGTACAGGTTCAAAGACCTAATGATGTACACCAAGCAAAACATTTAAAATGCCATTAGTAAATCAGATATTAAAAAACACTAAACATGACTTTAGCTGAAAAATATATTCATCATTAATGTTAACTCCTATGAGATAGATTTCATCTAGATAAAATCTGCCTCCAAATTATTTGCAAATTGCAAGATTCTTTGGGAAAAATGGATATATAAACTCAGGTTAAAGAGCCCTTGAGACTTTTTAAAATCATTTCAGTCTTTTAAAAATTCTAAATTTAAACTACCCAAAACTAATTTGGTAATTAATTTTTAATATTAGGTTCAATTGAGTATATGTAAATCTACCTCTACCTTAAATACATATAAATGCTGAGTATTAAATAAAAAAAAATGAAGCACGATTCAAAATAATAAAAGGGAATAATTCTGTTACTGGATTGAGTTTGGGCTGTTCCCTCCTCTAAAGCCAATATTTGAGGTACAGGTGTCAGCAAGAAGGAAAGGCCCTTTATTCAGAAAAGTTGGCAGTCTCAGGAGAAGGTGGAGTCATGTCCAGAGACCAACTCTGAAGATGTTCAGCCATGACAATGTTTAAAGGGAAAAAGGGAAGTAATCTCAGTTAATCATGGAGGCAAAATGTGAGGTTCTTTGTCAATTCCATTTTGCTCAGACTGCTGACTTCTCCTGATCTTACGCCATCCTGCCCACATTGTGTTGTGCTGTGCTTAGTTGCTCAGTCCACTTCTTTGCAAGCCCATGGACAGTGGCCTGCCAGGCTCCTCTGTCTATGGGGCTTCTCCAGGCAAGAATACCAGAGTGGGTTGCCATGCCCTCCTTGAGAGGATCTTCCCAACCCAGGGATGGGACCCAGGCCTCCTGCATTGCTCGTGGGTTCTTTACTTTCTGAGCAACAACAGAAGCCCAAGAATAGGAGTGGGTAGACTATCCCTTCTCCGTGTGAGCTTCACAACCCAGGAATTGAACTGAGGTCTCCTGCATTGCAGGCAGATTCTTACCCACATTGCCCATCTGCAAATTTACTAAGGGGAAAGCTGGAGGTAGAAGGTTACTTACTGTTTAACTACTGGATTCTCCTTTCTTACTTCTTATAATCAAGGGAAATGAATCAACAGGTTAAGCAGGGACACTGTTCATTCAGTGAAACAAAAATCAGGGTTAGGTTGAATGTTCGTTAGTGATCTTAGTTTTATGATTAAAATTTCAGGGGAACAAAAATAGACAAACAGAAATGGGACAAAAGATCTGCTTACAGTTCCAAGTTATGAGAAAACATTTAAAAGCAGAATGTTAATAAAAATTAAAAGCATTCATTATTGACAGTTGGAGACCCGGGTTCAAACACTGACTTATATACAAACACTAACTTATATACATTAGCTGAGTTATTGGGGAATATAATTTAATCTCTTTAGGTATTTTTTTCTTTTAGAAATACATTGATTTAACTGTTAAAATCCTCTGTAGTGAATATTTTCTTTGAGAAAACACATTTGATTTAAAATCTAAATATAAAAAAATAAAATCTAAATATATTTAGACAAAAATGGAATACAGAAGTCATAAAATTTATTTACACACACACACACACACACACACACACACACAAAATCAATTTGAGGGGAATTCCCTGGCATTCCAGTGGTTAGGACTCTGTACTTTCATTGGTGAGGGCCCAGGATGAATCCCTGTCAGGGAACTAAGATCCCACAGTCGTTATGGCACAGACAAACAAAACAAACAGCAAACAAACAAACAAACAAAAAAACAAACCAGTTTTGGATTTTGTAAAATGCCAAGTTGTTTTAGATTTTATAGACTTATAGAACAACTTTTCTCACTTTATCACCATGGGATATTTCTTTTAAATTGAATTAAATTTAATAATTTATAGGTGATCATTGAAATTACTATACTTTTCTGCAAAAATATCTCACTATTAGTATATCCATTATAGGCATTTTTAAATAAATGAATAAAAACATTTTAGGATGATACATGAATTTGTGAATGAATTAGAAAAATAATAAGGCATCACTGAGATAAAAAGAACAATACTTCCTGGGTACTCTTAAAAATACATTTTTGTCCACATTGTTGTACCAGCTCCAATGAGGACCTAGAAATTCATTTCATAGTGCTTTTATAACATTGTTTTCTTGTTGGGAGTTTTAATGTCCTAGAATTATTTGGAAATAAGTTTTATATTCTCTATTCACATGTAAATGGCTCCAACATTTCATACAAATTTTTTCTAAAACACTTTTGAGCCATGAAATAAAAATCTCACCATAAAATGAGAGATAATATTATAAATTGATAGAAAACAGCATCTAAAGATAAATGACCCAATCTTTTATCCCATAGATTATACCCTGAAGTTAAGTAAGACAATTCAATTCCACTCTATTATCTCTGCATTGCTGTGGAGACAGAAGAAACAGGTGTTAACGCTGGTCACTGCTAAAGGAGGCTCCATCATTCTTTAGTCACAAAATGTGTTCATCTCCACAGGGTAGAAAATAAGGCACTAAAGATAGATCATCATCCTCACACTATATTAAAAAAAATGCCCATTTTTCCATTGATATGATACAGTCAATTGGACAGGTGAAAACCCCTTTAAAATATTTTTAGTTTTGAGCCAAAGAGAACAATGTATCAAAAGGACAACTCTTCTAGGGTGAAAATACAGTTGCCATTGTAATGAAAACTAAACCGTAATTATATATATATATATATATATATATATATATATTACACAGATGGATCATGAAAAAGCAAAATGGACAACTGATAACTCAAAACATGATCGTTTTCCAATAAGCATATTTTCTGATGCTTAAACTAAGACTGCAATCCTGTAATGTGCTTTTCACACTTATTTGGTTTTCATTGAAGAGCAGATAGCCATTATCTTACATTGGGTTTGTTGTCCTAATAAAAAGTACATGATTTATCATGGCTTTTTAAAATTTAGATTTTAAAATTTAGATCTGCTTATCATGCATCTATTAAAAATATAATGTTTGTCTCTAAAAAACTGCATAAATAAAGAGGTACATCCATCCAGGGTAAAATATCAATAGCATTATATAACTTACGCTAAGCACATTATCTATACAAAATCTTATATATATATATATATAAACATATATATATATAGAAAAACTAAAGATGTATTTGTATATGCAAATGGATAATCTGTGATAAGCTTAGTCAGTAAAATATACTTTACAATCAAAAGAACAAAATATTTATTCAGACAAGAATATTGATGCACCTTAAATATGTTTTAAGTGAAATAAGTCAGATGCCAAGGCTACATATTTATATGGCCTTCAGAAGAAGATAAACCTATAGGGTTGAAAACAGATCAGTGCCTGCCATGTATTTCTAGAGGTGAGTTTGCCTCCAAAGACAAGATACAAGGTAATTTATATATTGTTTATGGCTGCTTTGGAGATGCAAAGAAAGAGTTGAGTAGTTCATGGAGATTGACCCACTGGAAAATAAAATGCTACCTTTATTCCCAACTAAATAATGAGATGCATTAGAAGGTATAGTTCAGATACTGTTTTCATAGAATGTCAAAATATAATTGTCTACTTGAGATACATTCAACAATATGCATGTTACCACATGTTCTCCATATAAATATATTTCCATTAAAATATTTTTAACATCAAAGTCCAAAAGTAAGCACAGAATACCTGCTTTTCATCATAGAACTTCACTTTACTCTGACAATTTGAGGCAAATCCATATTTTTTCTAAAGTACATTGTCGCAGATTTCATCTAAATGTTTATTTGACCAGATCATATGACAATAACACAGTTCTAACTACAGTCCAAAGAGGATTATGAATGAGATAAAAATAATGGCAATCAAACAAGAAGCCAAGTTCATGTAACAATGTTTGTTGTTGCCGTTAAGTTGTTCAGTTGTGTAAAACCCTTTACGACTCCACAGACTTCCCTGCCTTTCATTATCTTCTGGAGTTTTCTCATTCATGTCCATTGAATCAGTGATGCCATCCAACTATCTCATCCTCTGTCATCCACTTCTCCTGTCTTCAGTCTTTGCAATCATCAGGGTCTTTTCCAATGAGTCAGCTCTTCACATTAGATGGCCAAAGTCCTGGAGCTTCAGCTTCATCATCAGTCTTTCCAATGAATATTCAGGTTTGGTTTCTTTTAGGACTGACTGGTTTTGTCTCCTAGGGACTCTAAAGAGTCTTAGTCAACATCGCAATTCAAAAGCATGTGTTCTTCAGTGCTCAGCCTTCTTTACATTCCAACTCTCACATCAGTACAAGACTGCTGAAGAAACCACAGCTTTGACTATACAGACCTTTTAATACTTTGTCTAGTGTTGTCATCTTTTAATTTCGTGTCTGCACTCACCATCTACAGTGATTTTAGAGCCCAAGGAAATAGTCTGTCACTGTCTCTAGTTTCCCTCATCTCTTTGCCATGAAGTGATAAATCTGGTTTGTCATTCCGGTTCCAGCAAAATGATTGCCTGAGGAGGTCTTACAAATAGCTGTGGAAAGAAGAGAAGTGAAAGGCAAAGGAGAAAAGGAAAGATATACCCATCTGAATGCAGAGTTACAAAGAATAGAGAGGAGAGGTAAGAAAGCCTTCCTCAGAGATCAATGCAAAGAAATAGAGGAAAACAATAGAATGGGAAAGACTAGAGCTCTCTTAAAGAAAAATTAGAGATACCAGGGGAATATTTCATGCAAAGATGGGCACAATAAAGAGCAGAAATGGTATGAACACATCAGAAGTAGAAGACATTAAGAAGAGGTGGCAAGAACAGACAGAACTGTGTAAAAAGATCTTCATGACCCAGATAATCATCATAGTGTGATCACTCATGTGAAGTCAAGTGGGCCTTAGGAAGCATAACTATGAACAAAGCTAGAGGAAGTGATGGAATTCCAGTTAAGCTATTTTAAATCCTGAAAGATGATGCTGTGAAAGGGCTGCACTCGGTATGCCAGCAAATTTGCAAAACTCAGCAGTGGCCACAGGACTGGAAAAGGTGAATATTCATCCGAATCCCAAAGAAAGGCAATATCAAAGAATGCTCAAACTACCACACAATTGCACTCATCTCACACGTTAACAGAGTAATGCTCAAAATTCTTTAAGTCAGGCTTCAATAGTAAGTAAACCATGAACTTCCAGATGTTCAAGCTGGTTTTAGAAAACGGAGAGGAAACAGAGATCAAAATGTCAACATCTGTTGGATCATCAAAAAGCAAGAGAGTTCCAGAAAACATCTGCTTTAATGACTATGCCAAATCATTTGACTGTGTGGATCACAGCAAACTGTGGAAAATTCTTCAAGAGATGGGAATACCAGACCATTTTACCTGCTTCCTGAGAAATCTGTATGCAGGTCAAAAAGCAACAGCTAGAACCGGACATGGAACAACAGATTGGTTCCAAATCAGGAAAGGTATATCTCAAGGCTGCTTATAGTCACCCTACTTATTTAACTAACATGCAGAGTACATCATGAGAAATGCTGGGCTGGATAAAACACAAGCTCAAATCAAGATTTCTGGGAGAAATATTAATAGCTTCAGATATGCAGATGACACTACCCTTATGGCAAAAAGTGAAGAAGAACTAAAGAGCCTACTGATGAAAGTAAAAGAGGAGAGTGAAAAAGTTGGCTTAAAACTCAACCTCCAGAAAACTAAGATCATGGTGTCTGGTCCCATCACTTCATTGCAAAATAGATGGGGAAGCAATGGAAACAATGACATACTTTATTTTGGGGGTCTCCAAAATCACTGCAGATGGTGACTGCAGCCATGAAGTTAAAAGGCACTTACTCCTTGGAAGGAATGTTATGACCAACCTGGACAGTACTTTAAGAAGCAGAGACATTACCTTGCCAACAAAGGCTCGTCTAGGCAAAGCTATGGTTTTTCCAGTGGTCATGTATGGATATGAGAATTGGACTATAAAGGAAGCTTAATGTTGAAGAATTGATGCTTTTGAACTGTGGTTTTGGAGGACTCTTGAGAGCCCTTTGGACTGAAAGGACATACAACCAGTTCATCCTAAAGGAGATCAGTCCTGAATATTCTTTGGAAGGACTGATGCTGAAGCTAAAACTCCAATAATTTGGCCACCTGATGCAAAGAGCTGACTCATTTGAAAAGACCCTGATGCTGGGAAAGATTGAAGGCAGGAGGAGAAGGGGATGACAGAGGATGAGATGGTTGGATGGCATCACCAACTCAATGGACATGAATTTGAGTAAATTCCAGGAGTTGGTGATAGACAGGGAGGCCTGGCATTCTGCAGTTCATAGGGTCACGAAGAATTGGACATGGCTGAGCAACTGCACTGCACTGAACTTACAGAACTGGATGCCATGATCTTTACTTTTGAATGTTGAGTGTTAAGTTTTTACTCTCCTCTTTCACCTTCATCAACAGGTTCTTTAATTTCTCTTCACTTTCTGGTATTAGGACAGTGTCATCTGCACATCTGAGGTTACTGCTATTTCTCTGGGCAAACTTTATGACAGCTTGAGCTTACATGTGAAAAGGCGTGTACATGTGCCATGGAAAGCCACACAAAGATGTGTACCTGAGACCACTGAGAGGTATTCAACCTTGAGCTTAAGTGTAAAAATTTGTATACCTTTAATAAAACCAAAGTAAATTTGAATTACAGTTTGATAATTATGGATTAACAAAGGTATTGATAAAGGTATGGATTAATAATTCTTGATTTTCAAGCCCCCTCAAGGGCTTTCCTGGGTGAAACATGAAGCAGACCTCCATACTTAGAGGGCAGGGAGTGACCACAGAAAGTTACAGGCCACTCCATACTGGTAGGTGACAGTTTTAATAAGCAAGGGGAATTCCATATTAGGCTTGTCTTGCACAGCCAAGGGATGAGTAGATTTCCACACCCACCAGAGAGAATGTTGGTGTTTTTTATAGAGATATTACTGGTTCAGTCACAGGTGCCCAGTCAGACAGAAATATCAAATTTCTTTTTCAGATCTCTCTTCAGAGCACTTATGAGAGTGAAATAGGCAGGCAGAAGGCACAGTCTAAGCAAGGGGGAAGATGAGAAGCCTCCAATTGCCACGGTCCAGCGGGAGGGTCAAACTTATGGTCAGGTCATCTTGGTGACTTCCGCCAAAAATAAAATAGCATTCTAGCAGCATAAAGGTATACTTAGGTATAGTTATATACATAGCTATAGTCATAGCCATATATGTAACAATATACATGTAAATTATATACAAAATTTATGTTTTCCAACTTCAGTTATAGTTGAAAAGCATAAATTATATAATTTCTTAATAAAATCACAAAACGAGGTATAATCATACCATAATACAGTGTGTATACCTGCTGTTGCTGCTGCAGCTAAGTCATTTCAGTCATATCTGACTGTGTAATCCCAGAGATGGCAGCCCATCAGGTTCCCCCATCCCTGGGATTCTCCAGGCACGAACACTGGAGTGGGCTGCCATTTCCTTCTCCAATGTCTGTATACCTAGTCAATCATAAATAGTTTTGCGTGTGTGTGTGAGTGTGTGTCCTCACTCAATCATGTCTATTTGCAACCATGTGGACTATAGCCCACCACGCTCCTTTGTCCATGGAATTATCCATGCAAGAAGATTGAACTGAGTTGCTATTCCCTTTTCCAGGGGATCTTCCTGACTCAGGGATTGAATTCATGTCCCTCAAGTCTCCTGAACTGACAGGTGGATTCTTTACTACTGAGCCATCTGGGGAGGATAATTCTGCATCAGTTAGTTCAGTAGCTCAGTTAGGTCTGACTTTGTGACCCCGTGGGCTGCAGCACATCAGTACTCCCTGTTCATCAACAATTCTAGGAGCTTATTCAAATTCATGTCCATTGAGTCGGTGATGCCATCCAACCATCTCCTCTGTCATCCCCTTCTCCTTCCACCTTCAATCTTTCCCAGCATTAGGGCCTTTTCAAATTAGCCAGTTATTCACATCAGGTGGCCAAAGTATTGGAGTTTCGGCTTCAGTATCCAATGAATATTCCTTCCAATGAATATTCAGGGCTGATTTCCTTTAGGGTGGACTGGTTGGATCTCCTTGCTGTCCAAAGAACTCTCAAGAGTCTTCTCCAACATAGTTCAAAAGCATCAACTCTTCAGTACTCAGCCTTCCTTATGGTCCAACTCTCATATCCATACGTGACTATTGGAAAAACTACAGCTTTGACTAGATGGACCTTTGTCAGTAAAGTGATGTCTCTGCTTTTTAATACACTGTCTATGTTGGTCATAACTTTTCTTCCAAGGAGCAAGCATCTTTTAATTTCATGGCTGCAATCACTAGATGGACCTTTGTTGGCAAAGTAATGTCTCTGCTTTTTAATATGTTGTCTAGGTTAGTCATAGCTTTTCATCCAAGGAGCAACCATCTTTTAATTACTCACAAATACTTGTCTTCCTACATCTTCTTTTTACAGAGTAAAACACATGTAATGGAACTTTTTGAAATTTATCCCAAGTAGTGGTAAAGTTCATCATACAATACTTTAATCTCACTTCATTTTCCATAGTTTTTAATATGCTATCTTGACAATATTTTGCTAATGCCTTAAAATTTATTTTTTTTACTTCCTAATTATGTGAAAATATAAATGAATAAACATAGAAATAACAGTCTGTAAAGGAATGAACAATCATGGTGACAGTGGGTATATTTAAGTTACAATACATTTTCATATCATGTGCTCTTAATTTCTCATTATGACATATTTATGAATCTTATAATTAGACTGCCTTAAAATTATATTATTATAAAGCAGGAAAAAATAAGGAGTAGGAATATTCTCAATATTTTGTAAATAATGCTGTGTCTTTCAATGGCCCATGACTATACTCAGCTGTTTATATACTCTATTACTAACTTTTAAAGCAACTTCTGAGAATGAAATTGCCATGTAGCTAAATTATGTGATTTTGATCATGAATTCTAAAAAATAAAGATTCATTGTTTTGGTTTTAGTTTCTTGATAAATCCAACATCAAAGCAGTACACTGTGAGGTTAGAATTCTTTCCAAAATGTCAGCCATGTATTGGGAAAACACTAACACTTGGAGGTTATAGAGCATGTTAATGATTCAACTGGGCAGATGGAGGTCACTTGGGACAGATGGTAATAGCATACTGTATATACTAAATATCTTTCAAAATATAGATGATATTTTACAACTTACACCACAAAATTCATCATTGAGTTCAGCAAATCCCTTTATCTCTGCTTTCATTGCCACTTGAAGACATTATATGTGATGCAACTGTTATAGTCCATTAATGTGCTTCTCTTCAGAAATATCTGTATGAAGAAGCTCAAATATTCACAGAATGAAAATGCCTTCAGCATCTCAAGAACAATGCCTATCACCAAATAAAAAGTTACTTTTAAAAGTAGGTGAAAGTTGAATACTATCAACTTTCTCCAGATGATATTTCTTCCTATAAGGTTATCTTTTATGAAAGCACTAGCGTCTTAAAGGTTTGTATTTCACTTTTAAAATGAATAGTTATTGACATCTAATTAGTATACTTGGATTTAAAGTAGTAAATGCCCTCTCATAAGCAGATCAAATGATTTAGCTATGGAAAATAGTAGGTGTTGAATTTTTTTTTCACTTTGCTAAGTATTGACAGGAAAATACATCAGATGAGACGTGTATGCAAATTTTGAAACCTGTACAATTAAAAGTGTGCCTCTGTGTTATAAGGTTTATAACCTAATTTCACAATGTCAAGGTTAATGGCTGGTTTCATAGATGTGTGCATAGTATAGTTCTATAGGCAACAAACAGTCAAATACTTGAGGTTAAATATGTTGTGATCACTGTCTTTAATTTTTGTTCATTTTATCCTTTTTTGTTGATGTGTGTGTGTGTGTTTAATTTTATTTTATTATTATTTTTTTACTTTACAATACTGTATTGGTTTTGCCATACATTACATGAATCCACCACGGGTGTACAAGAGTTACTTGAATTTGCATGATCTAACTGAGGTATGACATAAATCAAATCCCGTATGATTATACAGTGGAAGTGAGAAATAGATTTAAGGGCCTAGATCTGATAGAGTGCCTGATGAACTATGGAATGAGGTTTGTGACATTGTACAGCAGACAGGGAGCAAGACCATCCCCATGGAAAAGAAATGCAAAAAAGCAAAATGGCTATCTGAGGAGGCCTTACAAATAGCTGTGAAAAGAAGAGAGGCAAAAAGCAAAGGAGAAAAGGAAAGATATAAGCATCTGAAGGCAGAGTTCCAAAGAATAGCAAGAAGAGATAAGAAAGCCTTCTATAGTGATCAATGCAAAAAAAAATAGATGAAAAGAACAGAATAGGAAAGACTAGAGATCTCTTCAAGAAAATTAGAGATACCAAGGGAACATTTCATGCAAAGATGAGCTCGATAAAGGACAAAAATGGTATGGACCTAACAGAAGCAGAAGATATTAAGAAGAGGTGGCAAGAATACACAGAAGAAATGTACAAAAATGATCTTCATGATCCAGATAATCATGATGATATGATCACTAGTCTAGAGTCAGACACCTTGGAATGTGAAGTCAAGTGGGCCTTAGAAAGCATCACTATGAACAAAGCTAGTGGAGGTGATGGAATAGTTGAGCTGTTTCAAATCCTGAAAGATGATGCTGTGAAAGTGCTGCACTCAATATGCCAGCATATTTGGAAAACTCAGCAGTGGCCACAGGACTGGAAAAGGTCAGTTTTCCTTCCAATCCCCCAAACAGGCAATGCAAAAGAATGCTCAAACTACCCCACAATTGCACTCATCTCACATGCTAGTAAAGTAATGCTCAAAATTCTGCAAGCCAGGCTTCAGCAGTACTTGAACCATGAATTCCCTGATGTTCGAGCTGGTTTTAGAAAAAGCAGAGGAACCAGAGATCAAATTGCCAACATCCGCTGGATCATCGAAAAAGCAAGAGAGTTCCAGAAAAACATCTATGTCTGCTTTTTTGACTATGCCAAAGCCTTTGACTGTGTGGATCACAATAAACTGTGGGAAATTCTGAAAGAGATGGGAATACCAGACCACCAAACCTGCCTCTTGAGAAATCTGTATGCATGTCAGGAAGCAACAGTTAGAACTGGACATGGAACAACAGACTGGGTCCAAATAGGAAAAGGAATCCGTCAAGGCTGTATATTGTCACCGTGCTTATTTAACTTATATGCAGAGTACATCATGAGAAACGCTGGACTGGAAGAAACAAAAGCTGGAATCAAGATTGCCGGGAGAAATATCAATAACCTCAGATATACAGATGACACCACACTTATGGCAGAAAGTGAAGAGGAGCTAAATAGCCTCTTGATGCAAGTGAAAGAGGAGAGCGTAAAAGTTGGCTTAAAGCTCAACATTCAGAAAATGAAGATCATGGCATCTGGTCCCATCACTTCATGGGAAATAGATGGGGAAACGGTGGAAACAGTGTCAGACTTTATTTTTGGGGGCTCCAAAATCACTGCAGGTGGTGACTGCAGCCATGAAATTAAAAGACACTTAGTCCTTGGAACAAAAGTTATGACCAACCTAGATAGCGTATTCAAAAGCAGAGACATTACTTTGCCGACTAAGGTCCGCCTAGTCAAGGCTATGGTTTTTCCAGTAGTCATGTATGGATGTGAGAGTTGGACTGTGAAGAAGGCTGAGTGCCGAAGAATTGATGATTTTGAACTGTGGTGTTGGAGAAGACTCTTGAGAGTCCCTTGGACTGCAAGGAGATCCAACCAGTCCATTCTGAAGGAGATCCGCCCTGAGATTTCTTTGGAAGGAATGATGCTGAAGCTGAAACTCCAGTATTTTGGCCACCTCATGAGAAGAGTTGACTCACTGGAAAAGATGCTGATGCTGGGAGGGATTGGGGGTAGGAGAAGAAGGGGACATCTGAGGATGAGATGGCTGGATGGCATCACATACTCAATGGATATGAGTCTGAGTGAACTCCGGGAGATGGTGATGAACAGGGAGGCCTGGCGTGCTGCAATTCATGGGGTCACAAAGAGTCGGACATGACTGAGTGACTGAACTGGATTGAACTGATGTTCACTGAGATAAAGAAGTAGATTGCAGAATGTTGTAGCAACCTTTGCTTTCTTCCTATCCTGGTGGTGTGTCGAGGATCTATGTCATGTTGTTGCAGCACCCTGCATCAATCCCGTATAACTCTCTCAATATGTGCCTCCTGGCATCTTCAACAAAAAGTAATTAGCCATGAATGCAAAGTTTCATTTTGAGATTTTTAATCTGTTTATTTATATGTGTATATATGTTGCAGTATCAAAATATTTTATTTCTGTAAATTTGAAGTAATAACTGAAATCTAGAAGTATGAGATCAACAACTGCATTTTTAATTTTTTATTTTTCCAAGATTGTTTTGTAATTTCTGGAGGCTTGATTGTGCCCTCCAAAAAGATAGGTTGAAGCTGAAATCCATATATCACAGGAAAAATAGAGATATAGCTTTGTGGACATAATCAAGTTAAAAGGTCATTTTCTAGGGTGAGCTCTAGTCCGATAAAACAATTATCATTATAAGAAGAGAAATGAAGACACAGGGAGAACTCTATGTGACGACACAGACTCACAGACATAGAGGGAAGATGATTATTTTAAAATGGAGCCAAAATAATGAGTTCTGTTAATTTAAGTCAAGGATCACCTAGTAGTACTAGAAAATGAAAGGGAAGGGAAGGATCATCATCTAAAGGTTTCATAGGAAGTCATTTGCTATTTGTTTTCTATGTGCCTATTTATTTATTTACTCACTTATTTTTCTGTTCATCCATCATGATTTCTTTTGGGCTAAACAAATTATCTTTATAGAAAGTTTATTATTTTGTTTCTATTTTTAATTTCTTATAGATTACCCTAGGGTTTTAATTAACATCTTAATATAAAACAATTTAGCTCAAATTTGAAAAATCATAACTTTGGTATACAAGAATCTCTCATTCCAGTAGAGATCCTTTCCCTCCTCCTTCCTTTGTGCTAAATTATCAGGAAAACTACAATTTTTAGATAGTAAATCCATCAATAAGATTTGTCATTTAATTTTTAGTGACTTTCTTGAACAAATTCTCAAAAATTTATATTTTTGACATTTGGGACCAATGAGGTTTATGCTTAACTTGGTTGACTGAACAGGTTTCCTCAAATGCCTTGAACCCAACATTTTCAGATGTGCTTTCTGTATTTATTGGGTCATGTCCTGCTACTCTAGTTTGTAAATGTTTCTTAGCCTTTCTGTTCAGAAAGAGTCTAAAACCCAGCCACACGATTTAACAGTGTTTTTCCTGACCATATATGTGCCTGAAAAGAAAGTGATGTCACTCAGTCATATCTGACTCTGTGCAACCCCGTAGACTGTAGGCTACCAGGCTCCTCTGTCCATGGTATTTTCCAGGCAAGAATACTAGAGTGGGTTCCCAGTTCCTTCTCCAGGAGATCTTCCCAATCCAGGGATTGAACCTGGGTCTCCTGCACTGTAGGCAGACACTTTACCATCTGAGCCACCAGGGAAGTCCATATAAGTGTTTAGCCTGCCCCATTTCCATTATGTCAGAGTTTTTCATGTCCCCCATACCTCTCACTCATTATATTTTTATTTTAAATTGTATCTTTAAGTAAAAATAAAAATTAAAAAAATTAAATTTATCTCTAGCCTCATGTTTGGAAATCAACAACTCTCTCTCACTTCATGATGCTATATAACTATTTCTCATTGTTTTCAACTACTAACTTGGGAATAGGACTTTTTCCACTGAAAATCTCTTAGTGAAGTCAAATGAAGACAAACCTTGTGAATGAGGCTACTCTGAACAATTGTCTCACAGGTCAAATATTCACAATCCTTGGGGATGAGAGTTTAGCAGAGCTCAAAACCTGTCTACTTTCTCAAATGGCTGCTGCACTTCTGACTCACACAGCTACTCTGATTTTGAGGCTGCTATTTTCATGGTTCCTGTGCAGCTGAGTAGCAAGGTGTGTGTGTGCTAAGTCACTTCAGTCGTTATCTGACTCTTTGCAACCCTATAGACTGTAGGCTCCCAGGCTCCTCTGTCCATGGGATTCTCCAGGCAAGAATACTGGAGTGGATTGCTGTGCCCTCCTCCAAGGGATCTTCCTGACCCAGGGATCAAACCCTTGTCTACTGTGTCTCCTGTACTGCAGACAAATTCTTTACCTACTGAACCATCAGGGAAGCCTAACCAAGCTAGTACAGCAAAGCAAAGGTTGTTTGAGTAAAGCCTAGCCACAGACAATTTTACATTTCCCTGGATCCCCCTCAGCAATTTAATTAATTCTTACAATGTTTCACAGTTTTTAACTTTGCATTTGGAATGCAAAGTATTTTTTTAGATGAGAAACACTTACTATAGTAAAGTAAGGCAAAAAGTAAGTTTGAGAATTAAAAATAAAATTAAATCTGTAAATTCAGGTAAAACTTTTCAAAAAAGAAATAAAAGTCCATTATGAGAAGGGAAAAAAAGCATTTAGAAGAGGAAAAAGTAATCTCCTTTGTCTCAACCCTCCCCCAAGAATAATTACAACAATGAAGTGAAGTGAAGTGAAAGTCACTCAGTTATGCCTGACTCTTTGTGACCCCATGAACTCTACAGCCCATGGAATTATCCAGAATACTGGAGTAGGTAGCCTTTCCCTTCTCAAGGGGATCTTCCCAACCCAGGGTTCAAACCCTGATCTCCTGCATTACAGGCAGATTCTTTACAAATTGAGCCACAAGGGAAGTCCAATTACATTAATAAATGCTTTCAAAATTATGGTAAGATTC
Organism: Nanger dama; assembly: GCA_917880005.1. NCBI lineage: Eukaryota > Metazoa > Chordata > Mammalia > Artiodactyla > Bovidae > Nanger > Nanger dama. Next base: position 15,381,578 of record CAKJTW010000027.1, on the reverse strand, counting down.
AGATCAAGTAGGCCTAAGTTTGGGGGACCATCCTTTTGCTTACCATCACTTGAGAACATAATTTGCAAATATAAGAGGTAATAAGAATCATTGAGGAATTAATTAGGACTTCACAGTCACTGAGGACCTTGTAAATTATCATCTTCCATGAACCCTAATATGAATCCTCCAGGTGGCCTATACTGATATAGTGAATGAACCACAAACATTTAACATGATATTTAACTTCAAGGGAGTGTGAAAAGCCTGGTTATGCATCACAGAAAACATGTTTTGTCCACTTTTTTACCTCAGTTATGAGATTTTTCTTCATACAGATATGCTTCACTTGTATTTTTCCATTTATGAATTGGGATGGAACCAAATGGATTTCATAAATGATTACAGCTAGTACGTAAGCAAGAGAAGCTTTGGGAAAATTATTATACATATATTTATACTTTTGATACACTTGTTTAGTATTTCTATCTCTTTCATCATAAAAATAGATATCTGAGTCCAATATGTTTATAAACTCATTGAATATCTAATCATTTAATTTAAAATATAATAGTTGATGGTAATAATGAAACATATAAATAGCATGTAGATGAAATATAACTGCTGGAAATAAGTTAATTTTTGCATAGTAAAATTTCTTTACTTTTCCTCAAAGTTACAAAGAGACATAAAATATATCTGAAAGTAGAAATAAAGCACAATAAAGTATTTGAAATGTAGTTCTAATTCAGTTAGGGAAAGTCAAATTAACTTTGTGTCTGGGTTTTTTATTTACTTGTATTTTGTTTTGGGACAATGATGTCTGACCTTTCTACCTCATTAGGTTTTAGTAAGGATACATGAGAATATGTTTTGGATACACTTTATAACCCATGGAACTTCATAGCTATAAACAATATAGTTATATTATGATCTGACAACATAGCTATATTCATGATTTGACAAAATAAAGCACACAATCAATCTGAAAACATAAATTTCACCCTGGAAGTTAACTCAGAGAATATTGAGATTTGAGTTTCACGTAACAGCTACTGAGTAACATAATCAATATTACCCTCAAATTTAGTTCTTAAATTGACACATACTGTTAAAAAATGAATGATTTGCATACAGGGTTATTGGTACCATCTTTCTAAATTTCATATTTATGCGTTAGTATACTGCATTAGTGTTTTTCTTTCTGGCTTACTTCACCTTGTATAATAGACTCCAGTTTCATCCACCTCATTAGAATTGATTCAAATGTTTTCTTTTTAGTGACTGAGTAATACTCCATTGTGTATATGAACCACAGTTTCTTATCCATTCATCTGCTAATGGACATCTAGGTTGCTTCCATGCCCTGGCTATTATAAACAGTGCTGCGATGAACATTGGGGTACACGTGTCTCTTTCAGTTCTGGTTTCCTTGGTGTGTATGCCCAGCAGTGGGATTGCTGGTTCATAAGGCAGTTGAGATAACCCAGAGGGATGGTATGGGGAGGGAAGAGGGACAGGGGTTCAGGATGGGGAACATGTGTATACCTGTGGTGGATTCATGTTGATGTGAGGCAAAACCAATACAATATTGTAAAGTAATTAACCTCCAATTAAAATAAATAAATTTATATTTTAAAAAATGAATGACTCTTGTATAGCCTCAGTAATGGCTAGAGAGAAGAAAGTTAAATTGAAATCTAGTGAAGACATTTCTTTTGGAAAATGAGCTTTTTTGCGCAAGTGCTTTTCTTTCAGATGATCTAATACAGAGATTTAATACTTGAAGATACTCAGAAACTAGAGAGTTGAGCTAGTCATTCTCAAATGTGTGAATTATCAAAATTTTGGCAGCTGCTCAAAAATTAGGCTTATCTAGCACTCAAGTTGGAAACGGCAATGGCATCCCTCTCCAGTACTCTTGCCTGGAAAACCCCGTGGAGGCTGCAGTCCATGGGGTCACGAAGAGTCAGACATGACTGAGCGACATCAGTTTCATTTTTCACTTTCATGCATTGGAGAAGGAAATGGCAACCCACTCCACTGTTCTTGCCTGGAGAATCCCAGAGATGGGGAGCCTGGTGGGCTGCCGTCTCTGGGGTCGCACAGAGTAGGACACGACTGAAGCCACTTAGCAGCAGCAGCAGCACTCAAGGATCAGCTAACATCCTTGTAAATTTCTGCCTCTGTGATTCAAATCCCTACTGATTTGCTGGCAGCAATAGTTAACATGTCAGATCTTTTTCCACTCATGATTACTGGTTGGAATATATGTACTTGGAAAATGTTTCAGTGCTATTTAGGGATATCTCATTTAGCCTTATGATTTTGAGATCTATACAAATAGTTTTCTGAAAGCAAAAATGGCTCCTTTATTAATAATCTGAGACAAAAGGTCTTATACCTGTGACAATCTGGTCAACAACAAATTATCCATGACACCCCCTCAAAAGGAACAATTTGAGTAAATAGATTATGACAGAAGCAATACTGTTTACAAAATAATGAGATGATAAAATAATGATTAGCCGATATGTTCTAGTCTGATTATTCTGTGGTTGAAGTTGTCTCCTCATTTGAATTACACATTGTATATAAGAATATGAATTATAAGTTCTTAAACTCAATGCATAAAATATTTGTATGACAGCAATAAAAAAATCAGCTCAACAAGTAAAAATATATTTGGTATTCTCCTTGGAATGTTTTATTGTTATATTAATAATTAGCTAATGTATCTCAAACAATTTTAAAATGGTCAAGTACATAGTTATAGAAAACATGAAAATATTAATAATAGTATAAATGCATAAGTAGTATTGATAAAATGGTTAAATTTATTTATTGAAATACTTTAAGAACATGAAACAATTTCAAAAGTCTTATATACATGGATAACATGACTAAATGATAAAGAATCTCTCAGATAAAGCATAATGAGTGAGATAATACTGAAATTTAAAAATCTGCTAGTTATCTCTGTATTAGGGTTTATTTTATTTTTCTTCACTTATTTCTCCTTTTTGTCTCAGATTTCTCAATCAACAGGTTAAGTTTTAAAATCAGTAAAATAGAATATTATTTTAAAATAAATACTTTTAAAATTTAATATCTACAAGTGCTCGAGCAGATCCTACATGAGTTTCAGACCATTAAAGGTACATGTTGCACTTTCCAGGTGATATAGTGGTGAAGAATCTGCCTGCATATAGGAGATTTGGGCTCAATCCCTGGGCCAGGAAGTTCACCTGGAAAAGCAAATGTCAACCCGTTCCAGTATTCTTGCCTGGGAAATCCTATGGACAGAGGAGCCTGATGGACTATAGTCCGTGCAGTTGCAAAAAGTTGGACATGACTTAGCGATTAAACAATAACAATCAAAGTTATGCATAAGCTTAGTGATATCACTGAATTATATTAGGTATTTTCTTAAAATATACAATACTACCTTTGATCGGAACTAAAAAATATACTTTCAAAATTAACTTTTTCTTATTAATTCCCAGGTATAAGTACTGTGGCTATTTGACAAGGCATATAATATTTATTATTTACTTCAGTTCAGTCCAGTTCAGTCACTCAGTCATGTCCAACTCTTTGCGACCCCATGAATTAGCCTCCCTGTCCATCACCAACTCCCGAAGTTCACTCAAACTCACTCATTGAGTCGGTGATGCCATCCAGCCATCTCTTTCTCTGTTGTCCCCTTCTCCTCTTGCCCCAAGTCCCTCCCAGTCTCATCAGAGTCTTTTCAAATGAGTCAACTCTTCACATGAGGTGGCCAAAGTATTAGAGTTTCAGCTTTAGCATCAGTCCTTCCAAAGAACACCCAGGACTGATCTTTAGAATGGACTGGGTGGATCTCCTTGCAGACCAAGGGACTCTCAAGAGTCTTCTCCAACACCACAGTTCAAAAGCATCAATTCTTCAGTGCTCAGATTTCTTCCCAGTCCAACTCTCACATCCATACATGACCACTGGAAAAACCATAGCCTTGACGAGATGGACCTTTGTTGGCAAAGTAATGTCTCTGCTTTTGAATATGCTATCTAGGTTGGTCATAACTTTCCTTTCTAGGAGTAAGCGTCTTTTAATTTCATGGCTGAAGTCACCATCTGCAGTGATTTGGAGCCCCCAAAATAAAGTCTGACACTGTTTCCACCGTTTCCCCATCTATTTCCTATAAAGTGATGGGACCAGATGCCATGATCTTTGTTTTCTGAATGTTGAGCTTTAACTTTTTCAATCTCCACTTTCACTTTCTTCAGGAGGCTTTTTAGTTCCTCTTCACATTCTGCCATAAGGGTGGTGTCATCTGCATATCTGAGGTTATTGATATTTCTCCCAGCAATCTTGATTCCAGTTTGTGTTTCTTCCAGCCCAGTGTTTCTCCTGATGTATTCTGCATATAAGTTAAATAAGCAGGGTGAAAATACACAGCCTTGACATACTCCTTTTCCTATTTGGAACCAGTTTGTTGTTCCCTGTCCAGTTCTAACTGTTGCTTCCTGACCTGCATATAGGTTTCTCAAGAGGTAGGTTAGGTGGTCTGGTATTCCCATCTCTTTCAGAATTTTCCACAGTTTATTATGATCCACCAGAGAAGGCAATGGCACCCCACTCCAGTACTCTTGCTTGGAAAATCCCATGGACGGAGGAGCCTGGTGGGCTGCAGTGTATTTGATCACGAAGTCGGACACGACTGAACGACATCACTTTCACTTTTCACTCTCATGCATTGGAGAAGGAAATGGCAACCCACTCCAGTGTTCTTGTCTGGAAAATTCCAGGGACAGAAGAGATTAGTCTAACTCTGGGGTCACACAGAGTTAGACACGACTGAAGCGACTTAGCAGCAGCAGCAGCAGCATTGTGATCCACACACTCAAAGGCTTTGGCATAGTCAATAAAGCAGAAATGGATGCTTTTCTCTGGAACTCTCTTCCATTTTTTGGTGATCCAGGGGATGTTGGCAATTTGATCTCTGGTTCTTCTGCCTTTTCTAAAACCAGCTGGAAGATCACGTTTTACATATTGCTGAAGCCTGGCTTGGAGAATTTTGAGCATTACTTTATTAACGTGTAAGATGGGTGCAATTGTAGTTTGAGCATTCTTTGACATTGCCTTTCTTTGAGATTGGAATAAAAACTGACCTTTTCCAGTCCTGTGGCCACTGCTGAGTTTTCCAATTTGCTGGCATATTGAGGGCAGCACTTTCACAGCATCATCTTCCAAACCTTGAAATAGCTCAGCTGGAATTCCATCACCTCCACTAGCTTTGTCCATAGTGGTGCTTCCTAAGGCCCACTTGACTTCACATTCCAGGATGTCTGGCTCTAGGTGAGTGATCACACTATCATGGTTTTCTGAGTCATAAAGATCTTTTTGTACAGTTGTTCTGTATATTCTTTCCACCTCTTCTTAATATCTTCTGCTTCTGTTAGGTCCATACGATTTCTGTCCTTTATTGAACTCATCTTTGCATGAAATGTTCCCTTGGTATCTCTAATTTTCTTAAAGAGATAGCTAGTCTTTTCCATTCTGTTGTTTTCCTCTATTTCTTTGCACTGATCACAGAGGAAGGCTTCCTTATCTCTTCTTGCTATTCTTTGGAACTCTGCATTCAAATGGGTATATCTTTCCTTTTCTCCTTTGCTTTTCATTTCTCTTCTTTTCACAGATCTTTGTAAGGCCTCCCCAGACAGTCATACTGCTTTTTTGCATTTCTTTTTCTTAGGAGTGGTCTTGACTCCTGTCTCCTGTACAATGTCACAAACCTCTGTCCATAGTTCATCAGGCATTCTGTCTATCAGATCTAGGCCCTTAAATTTATTACTCATTTTCACTGTATAGACATAAGGGATTTGATTTAGGTCATACCTGAACGGTCTAGTGGTTTTCTCCACTTTCTTGAATTTCAGTCTGAATTTGGCAGTAAGGAGAGCATGATCTGAGCCACAGCCAGCTCCCAGTCTTGATTTTGCTGACTGTATAGAACTTCTCCATCTTTGGCTGCAAAAAATATAATCAATCTGATTTTGGTGTTGACCATCTGGTGATGTCCATGTGTAGAATCTTCTCTTGTGTTGTTGGAAGAGGGTGTTTGCTATGACCAGTGTGTTCTCTTGGCAGAACTCTATTAGCCTTTGCTCTGCTTCATTCTATACTCCAAAGCCAAATTTGCCTGTTACTCCAGGTGATTCTTGACTTCCTACTTTTGCATTCTAGTCCCTTATAATGAAAAGGACATCTTTTGGGGGTGTTAGTTCTGGAAGGTCTTGTAGGTCTTCATAGAACTGTTCAACTTCAGCTTCTTCAGCATTACTGGTTGGCGCGTAGACTTGGATTACCGTGATATTGAATGGTTTGCCTTGGAATCAAACAGAGACTATTCTGTCTTTTTGAGATTGCATCCAAGTACTGCATTTCAAACTCTTTTTGACTGATGACTATTCTGTTTCTTCTCAGGGATTCCTGCCCACAGTAATAGATATAATTGTCATCTGATTTAAATTCACCCATTACAGTCCATCTTAGTTCACTGATTCCCAGAATACGTATGTTCACTCTTGCCATCTCCTGTCTGACCACGTCCAATTTGCCTTGATTCATGGACCTAACATTTGCCTTGTTTCATGGACCTAAATGCACTATGCACTATTGTTCTTTACAGCATTGGACCTTGCTTCTATCTCCAGTCCCATCCACAACTGGATGTTGTTTTTGATTTGGCTGCATCCCTTCATTCTTTCTGGAGTTATTTCTCTACTGATCACCAGTAGCATATTGGGCACCTACCAACTTGGAGAGTTCATCTATCAATGTCCTATCTTTTTGCCTTGTCATACTGTTCATGGGGATCTCAAGGCAAAATACTGAAGTGGTTTACCATTCCCTTCTCCAGTACCAGAGAGATACAAATCAAAATCAAAATGAGACATCATCTCATACTTGTTAGAACTCTTACCATAAAAAGGACAAAAGGTTAAAAATGCTGAAGAGTGGGTAGAGTGTTGGTGGGAACATGAACCAGTATAGCCACATGGAGACTAGTATGGAGGTTTGAGGTTTATCAAGAAATTAAATTAGAACTACCATTTGACCCAATCATCCCACGTCTTGTTTACAGCCAAAAGAAATAAAGCCATTATATGACAGAGATATCTGCACTTCTAAGTTATGTGAAACATGAATTCAAAGTAACCAAGGTATGGAAACACACTGAGTGTCCACCAATGGATGGATGGCTCAAGAAAATGTGGTATATATATATATATATATATATATATATATATATACAATTAAATATCGTTCAGCCTTAAGAAGAAAGAAATCTTGTCCTTTATGACCTCATGAATGAACCTGCAGGGCATTAGTCAATGAAATAAGTCAGAGGAAAAGACAAATTCTGCATGGTATCACATGCTATGTGTGTGGGACCTAAAAATTTGTTTTGAACTCCTTGAAATGGAGTAGAAAAGTGATTGTCAAAGGATTGCTGGGGGAAGAATGGAAACTGAGAGAGTAGATTGAATACAGACTTTCAGCTATAAGATCAATAAGGTCTGAATCTCATGTATTACATGGTGACTATAGTTGATTACTTTGTATTGTACAATTGAAATTTACTCAATGTAGAACCTCAGTATTCTCACCAATACAAAACAAAAACAAAAAACAAATAAACTTAACCAGCCCAACAAGAGTTAAATGTGTGAAATGGTGGATGCATTAAAAAAGAAAAAAAAAATCTTCTTTGGATTTCTGTGATACCTTTATGAATGCTTGACCCAGGTCACTGTTTCTAGGCTACTAGTTCTTCTTTTCTTTATGCCCTCCTCTTTTCATTTCTTTTTCATCCAGTAAATAAGACAATAGAACAGTAGAACTTAGATTATCACTCTTGATTCTTAAATAAGAAGTTCTAAAACTTTTTAAATATAAAGTTGAACTTGCTGCTTTAGGATACAGCAAACTTAGAAACATTTGCTACTTGTAAACATGACCTATATGAATCATTAATGGCATGGGGGATCTCCTGCTAAGAAAATAAATGATCTGCTTTGTGCAGAGTGGTAAGCCATGACTTTTGGTCATAGGCAAGGTGAGAGAATCAGGCATCAAATAAGGTCACTTGAAAGTAGGAGAGGGCTTAGGGTTTCTAGGAGGAAGATTTATTTTGCTTTATTTTTCAATCATTTCTTAAGGTCAATATCAGGAACACTACCAGCATCTGCAAACATTAATAAGAATGGCTTACAGCACAACACATTGAGGAAATTTAGTATGTGAAGGTCAAAGAAGAACATTTTTCATTTAGTATTTGTTTCCTCCAAACTAACTATACAGCACCCTAAAACTTTACTGAAAATGGCTAAATTTATATGAGGTTAGCAATATCAAGATAAATATATATACACAAAATCTTTTGGAAAACTCTCTTGGCAAATAGTGAAGTCAGCACAACTGGCCTCTTTCCAAGACTTTGCTACCTTTGGTATCACCAAAGATATTACTGGTATCCATTTCACTGGTTCAAAAAATTTTTACTTATATCTCAAAAATCTATATAGAATTCATTCTTGAAAATATTTTAATAGTAATATTTTAAATATATTTATAATAGAAACATATTTTCTACTTTCATTTACCAATTTAAAATAGAGATTTCCTGGTATTTTTATGAATATATTGATAAAATGCTTTAAATTTCTTAATCCTTTGGTGAAATCTTTTGCTATTTCTTGCTGCCCCTTGAACATGGTACTTCCTATAGATACATCTCAAAATATTTCTCATAAACTCAGGTTTTTACTGTTTTATTCATGTGTATTCTATGAAATATAAACTTGATGATTAATTTATACATGGCTATGTTTACATATTGTTTTAAAAAGTTTATGATCTCTGACTTTTAAATAAATAGACTTTCATCTTTTTTTTCTACACATTTACATTTTCTCTAGTTTTGGCATTTTGATTTTAGAAACTCATTGAGTTCTTGACCCAATTTGCTGAGATTAGAGTTTTTACTTCTCAATTTTATTTCATATAATTGGATGACTTTTGCTTTCTCTTAAAAGTTATATGATTTTAAATTTCTGAAGATTTTATTTTAAGGAGGAAATGTCAATTTTCTGTAGATAACTGTCACTATAACTCTTTGCATGAAAGCAGACATCAGATATCCACAGTATAGGATGAAAACCTAGAAACTGGACAAGAAGAGACTGAGGAATGCACAAACTTAAAGAAATATCTTTGGAAAAATGAGTGAGGAGAGAAAAACATATTTTTAAAAGGCAATTCAAATGTAATAGCAGTATGCAGAATTATTTTATATCAACTAGTAAAGACTAAATTTCTCAGATGATAAAAATGAGAATGAAGGTATAGAAATCAACAAATTATGTTGAAACATGTAGTCAGTACTGTGAAATAAAGAGAACAAATATTTTTGTCTCCTGAAACTCTTACATTCCTGTTTCTTCAGTTCAGTTCAGTTGCTCAGTCGTGTTCGACTCTTTGTGACCCCATGAATTGCAGCACACCAGGCCTCCCTGTCCATCACCATCTCTTGGAGTTCACTCAGACTCACGTCCATTGAGTCCGTGATGCCACCTAGCCATCTCATCCTCAGACCTCTCCTTTTCTTCCTGCCCCTAGTCCCTCCCAGCATCAGAGTCTTTTCCAATGAGTCAACTCTTCGCATGAGGTGGCCAAAGTACTGGATTTCAGCTTCAGCATCATTCCTTCCAAAGAAATCCCAGGGTTGATCTCCTTGAGAATGAACTGATTGGATCTCCTCCCAGTCCAAGGGACTCTCAAGAGTTTTCTCCAACATCACAGTTCAAAAGCATCAATTCTTCAGCACTCAGCCTTCTTCACAGTCCAACTCTCACATCCACACATGACCACAGGAAAAACCATAGCCTTGACTAGATGGACCTTAGTCAGCAAAGTAATGTCTCTGCTTTTGAATATGCTATCTAGGTTGGTCATAACTTTTCTTCCAAAGAGAAAGAAAACTAGTCAGTCTATTCACACTAGGACCACAGCCTTGTCTAACTCAATGAAACCAAGCCATGCCTGCGGGGCAACCCAAGACAGGCGGGTCATGATGGAGAGGGCTGACAGAACGTGGTCCACTGGAGAAGGGAATGGAAAGCCACTTCAGTATTCTTGCCTTGAGAACCCCATGAACAGTAGGAAAAGGCAAAATGATAGGATACCAAAAGAGAAACTCCCCATGTCATTAGGTGCCCAATATGCTACTGGAGGTCAGTGGAGAAATAACTCCAGAAAGAATGAAGGGATGCAGCCAAAGCAAAAACAATACCCAGTTGTGCATGTGACTGGTGATAGAAGCAAGATCCAATGCTATAAAGAGCAATATTGCATAGGAACCTGGAATGTCAGGTCCATGAATCAAGGCAAATTGGAAGTGGTCAAACAAGAGACGGCAAGCGTGAACGTCAACATTCTAGGAATCAGCGAACTAAAATGGACTGGAATGGGTGAATTTAACTCAGATGACCATTATATCTACTACTGTGGGCAGGAATCCCTCAGAAGGAATGGAGTAGCCATCATGGTCAACAAAAGAGTTCGAAATGCAGTACTTAGATGCAATCTCAAAATGACAGAATGATCTCTGTTCATTTCCAAGGCAAGCCATTCAATATCACAGTTATCCAAGTCTATGCCCCAACCAGTAATGCTGAAGAAGCTGAAGTTGAACGGTTCTATGAAGACCTACAAGACCTTTTAGAACTAACACCCCCAAAAGATGTTCTTTTCATTATAGGGGACTGGAATGCTAAAGTAGGAAGTCAAGAAACACCTGGAGTAACAGGCAAATTTGGCTTTGGAATGCGAAATGAAGCAGGGCAAAGACTAATAGAGTTTTGCCAAGAAAATGCACTGGTCATAGCAAACACACTCTTCCAAAAACACAAGAGAAGACTCTACACATGGACATCACCAGAGGGTCAACACCAAAATCAGACTGATTATATTCTATGCAGCCAAAAATGGAGAAGCTCTATACAGTCAACAAAAACAAGACCAGGAGCTGACTGTGGCTCAGATCATGAACTCCTTATTGCCAAATTCAGACTTAAACTGAAGAAAGTAGGGAAAACCGCTAGACCATTCAGGTATGACCTAAATCAAATCCCTAATGATTATACAGTGGAAGTGAGAAATAGATTTAAGGGCCCAGATCTGATAGAGTGCCTGATGAACTATGGACAGAGGTTCATGATATTGTACAGGAAACAGGGATCAAGACTATTCCCATGGAAAAGAAATGAAAAAAAGCAAAATGGCTGTCTGGGGAGGTCTTACAAATAGCTATGAAAAGAAGAAAAGTGAAAAGCAAAGGAGAAAAGGAAAGATATAAGCATCTGAATCCAAAGAATAGCAAGAAGAGATAATAAAGCCTTCTACAGCGATCAGTGCAAAGAAATAGAGGAAAACAACAGAATGGGGAAGACTAGAGATCTCTTCAAGAAAACGAGAGATACCAAGGGAACATATCATGCAAAGAGGGGCTCGATAAAGGACAGAAATGGTATGGACATAACAGAAGCAGAAGATATTAAGAAGAGGTGGCAAGAATACACAGGAGAACTGTACAAAAGATCTTCACGACCCAGATAATCATGATGATGTGATCACTAATCTAGAGCTAGACATCCTGGAATGTGAAATCAAGTGGGCCTTAGAAAGCATCACTACAAACAAAGCTAGTGAAGGTGAGGGAATTCCAATTGAGCTATTTCAAGGTTTGGAAGATGATGCTGTCAATATGCCAGCAAATTTGGAAAACTCAACAGTGGCCACAGGACTGGAAAAGGTCAGTTTTCATTCCAGTCCCAAAGAAAGGCAATGCCAAAGAATGCTCAAACTACCTGTTTCTTAGGTCACTCTAAATATAAGCAGAATGAATAGTGAAATAGACATATGAGCATTAGTAAAGCACTCTTGAAAAGATAATACAAGGTAATAGAACCACCACAGAAAATTGTTTCCCGACAGATCACAATGGACACCTTTCTGTATTAAAAATTGTTAATTCTCAATGTTAGAATGTTATAAATGTTTTATACTACACTGCTCTTGCAGCTTTCTGTATTATTTCTAAGTAAAAACAAATTATGTACTTAGTACACATGGTAATTGTAAGGTTACTGATAATTAAAGTAACTGATAATTACCCATTGAGGAGAAGAGCTGGCTTTATTTCCCCATATAATATGACAGTCAATCTTGCCTTTACCACAGGATGATAGACAAGGGAGGGTCAATTACTTGAGGTCAATGGATACTCAGTTCAGTTCAGTTGCTAAATCATATCTGCCTCTTTGCAACCTCATGAACCACAGTCCGCCAGGCCTCCCTGTTCATCACCAACTCCCGGAGTTCATCCAAACCCATGTGCACTGAGTTGGTGAGGCCATCCAACAATCGTATCTTCTTGTCCCCTTCTCCTCCTGCCCTCAATCTTTCCCAGCATCAGGGTCTTTTCAAATGAGTTACCTCTTCATATCAGGTGGCCAAAGTATTGGAGTTTCAGCTTTAGCATCAGTCCTACCAAGGAACACCCAGGACGGATCTTCCTTAGGATGGACTAGTTGAATCTCCTTGCAGTCCAAGGGATTCTAAAGAGTCTTCTCCAACACCACAGTTCAAAAGCATTAATTTTAAGTGCTCAGTTTTATTTATAGTCCAACTCTCACATCCATATATGACCACTGGAAAAACCATATCCTTGACTAGACAGACTTTTGTTGACAAAATGATGTCTCTGCTTTTTAATATACCATCTGTCAAAACTTTCCTTCCAAGGAGTAAACATCTTTTAATTTCATGGCTGCAATCATCATCTGCAGTGATTTTGGAGCCCAAAGAATAAAGTCAGCCACTGTCTCCCCATTTATTGGTCATGAAGTAATGGGACTAGATGCCATGATCTTAGTTTTCTGAATGTTGAGCTTTAAGCCAGCTTTTTCACTGTTGTCTTTCACTTTCATCAGAGGCCTTTTAGTTCTTCTTCACTTTCTGACATAAGGGTGGTGTCATCTGCATATCTTAAGATTTCTCCCAGCAGTCTTAGTTCCAGCTTGTGCTTCTTCCAGCCCAACATTTCTCGTGATGTACTCTGCATATAAATTAAATAAGCAGGGTGACAACAAACAGCCTTGACATACTCCTTTTCCTATTTGGAACCAGTCTGTGGTTCCAAGTCCAATTCTAACTGTTGCTTCTTGATTCAGGAATACTGTAAAATCTAGCTAAACTAGCTAACTCAGACTATGTATTTCTTGGAAATTGTGATGCTGAATCAATTCAGCTTTTATTTTGAAGTTACTGCATCATGATTTATTCAGGAAAAGATAAATTGATGCTAGGAATGTTAAACAAAGGGAATTTTATAGAGTAAAATGGCCTTATAGGAACTGAAGAATTTAGATAGCAAATGGGAAACTGGGCTAAGCCAGAGATAATAAGCAATGAAAAGAGAGATGAAGAAGAGATGGTTAACAGAAACCAGGGGTCCTAGGTGGGGCCCCATGCATAGTGTGGGTTCTCACATCTCTGAAGAGGAGATCCTCCTGGCTGACTTTCATGTCCACAGTGAAGAATGATGAGGCTGATGCTGGGATTTGCAAAGGAAGCTAGAGAGCACAGCCAAGTCTCTCTTCTGGAACAATGTTGACTTAAAGGAGCAGGGAATGCAGGAATAGAGACCCAGATGTAGAGAAATAACATGTGGACACAGTGGGTAAAGGAGAGGGTGGAAGGAATTGAGAGCATAGCGCTAACATCTATACACTACCTTGTGTAAGACAGATAGCTTGTGGGAAGCTGCTGCATAGCACAGAGAGCTCAGCTCTGTGCTATGTGATGACCTAAGAGGGTGGAAAGTGAGGATGAGAAGGGAGTCTAAGAGGGAGGAAGTATATGTGTATGTATAGATGATTCACTTCACTCTGCAACAGAAACTAACATGATATTATAAAGAAATTGTATTCCAATATGAAAGGGAAAATGAATTAAAAGCAAAAAACAGGAAGCAGTTTTTTCTTATTCATCAATCCCTTTGCTTCCTTCTTGGCCTCCTATTGTGACTAGCATGGGTGTGTGGACTGAAAAATATTGTTTGTAAAGTTGCAGTCCCAATATTTCAGAGAAGAGTATAAAGTATAAAGGATGAGTTTAAAACTGAAAGATCACGAGTAGCTAACCAGAAAAATTGCTTACTAGCAAGTCATTCTTAGGGGATTTTAATCCATTATTTTATATGGAATATCTACAGAGGCTTCTAGATTTCTCTGTAAAAGCTGATTAACTTCCAAGTTCATGTCACTAAATACGTATTTATTTTTTTCTAATGGAAAGCACAACTGAATAGTAATATAAATTGATGCTTTCTCAGGAATGATTTTTTTTTCATAATTTATTAATACAGAATGAGTACTTTCACATGGAGGAATGACTCTGTTACATTTATTTACATTGGAAGCCAAATTTAATTGAATGTGCCAATTTGCTTTGAAATATATCCTTTGACATTTCTGTATATATCCCCCCTCTATCCTCCGTAAAACATATAGCTTTTCTCATTTCACCTTCTTCACAAGTAGTAGGGATTGTAGAATGGATAAATAATGGTTATAAATAAAACATTTCCTCTTGTGTAGTCTGTTCTCAAAATTTTCTTTTGGATTATGTGTGATTGATCTTGTTGATATTTTAAATTTTAGCATGAAGAATAGTCTTATGAATGCCTTTTATTTATGAAAAAAAAAAAAGGAAACTAGTTTTGTTTCCTGTTCTGACTCTATCACCATTGTTCAACGTTCAGTTGCATAAAGCAAAGTACACTTAACCTTCAGGCACACTCTGCAAATCTCAACACATCTACTTAAAAATTATATTTAGGAATAATATTTTCAATTTAGGGTGAAGTTCCTTCAATTCAGTGCAAAAATCAATACAGTAAATGAACACACATGCAAATCAAACTTTTCTTTGTAACTTTTGTTACAAACTTTTCCGTATTTTAAAGCTTTTTTTCTGAGAAGCTGAAATATTAAAACTCTTTGTCTACAATTTTCCATCTATTTCTATCTTTTTCATGGAACTGACTTGGATCATGCAACAGCGGTCATTGCTTGTAAGTATCATCTAACACTAATTTATACTTAAAATGTTATTGTATTTTTACTAAAGTATATTTGATTTACAGTTTAAATTATATTTATATTAGTTTCAGATAAAGCACAGCGATTCAATAGTTTTATGGTATACACTACATTAAAAGTTATTATAATGTAACAGCTATAATTCCCTGTGTTATACAATATATCCTTGTTGCTTATATTTTATGCAAAATAGGCTGTATGTCTTCATACTCTTAAGGTCCACTTCCCCATTGTCTCTCTCCGCTAGTGACCATCAGTTTGTTTTCTCTATCTGTGAATCTGTTTCTGTTTTGCTATACACTTTCATTTGTATTATTTTTTAGATTCCGCATGCAGGTGGAATAGTATTTATCTTTCTCTGACATTTCACTAAGCATAATGCTCTCTAGGTCTATCACATTTCTGCAAATGTCCATACTACCCAAATCAATCTACAGATTTAATGCAATCCTTGTGAAAATATCCATGCCATTTTCCATAGAACTAAAACAAATATGATTGCATTTGAACATTTGCTGGAACTCTGTGTCATAGACTGAATATTTGTGTTCCCTCAAATCCATATGTTGAAACCCACATTACAGGAGTGGTTGTATCTGAACATGGGGCCTCAGTGTTGTTGCTGTTGTTGTTCAGTCACAAAGTCGTATCTGACTCTTTGTGAACCCATGGACTGCAGCATGCCAAGCTCCTCTGTCTGCCACTGTCTCTTGGAGTTTGCTCAAATTCGTGTCCGTTGAGTTGGTGATGGTATATAACCATCTTAACCTCTGCCTTCCCCCTTCTCCTCCTGCCTTCAATCTTTCCCAGCATTAAGGTCTTTTCCAATGAGTCAGTTCTTTACATCATGTGGCCTTTCATTGAAGACCCAAAGGTGGGGCACTGAAAGAGTAAGATCAATGTGCTTATAAGAAGAGATACCAGTGAGCTCGCTCTCTCTCCAAATATAACACAGAGGAAAGGCTATATGGGCTCATAGCAGGAAGGAGGCTATCTACAAGTTAGGAAGAGAGCTTCCATCATAAATAGAATGAATACATTTTTTTGTACTTCTAGCTTTCAGAACTCTGAGAAAATTAAAGTATGTTGTTTAAGACAGTTAATTTTACTATTTTATGATTGCAGCCCAAGCAGAGTAGTAAACTTTGGAAGACAAAACAGGGACATTTCGTATATGCAATGCTACACGTCACCTTGTAAGCTCTCCAAATCTATATACTTCATGAAGGAAAAAGCTAGAACCGTATACTCATCTATGTGGATTCTACTATGAAATGATGTCCCTGTCACCCAGTATAACATTTGATGGTGTTCAACACACAATAGCATATATTGAGAGAGGTAGTCCGGTAAAATGCTCATTGTGGTCATTACCTGTGGTCTATCTTGACTTTCATGTCAGGACATTAAAAACTTGAAAATAAAAACAGTCTCCCCCTTAAAAAATGTTCATTGTGTGATCTTACATAGATAATAATGTGAGAAAGAAGTAACATGCTTTCAAAAATTATATTTTAGTTGATTCTTGATTGAGTTTTTTATTTTGTTACATTGAATTTTGGTATATCATTAAATGTATCTAATAAAACATATCCAATGCATAAAAAATAATACATGTTTAATATTAAAATGCAAATCACCTAAAATCAACAGGTAAAAGAAATTATGCAAATAAAATATCGATGAGTACATAATTCCTAAAATGAAAGTACAAATAGAAAATGAACATATAAAAACATTTCAAATCTTATTAAAATTAATAAAAACAATCTAAAAATATCATTTATTCATCCATTGCTTCAACAAAAGATAAATGATGCATAATGCCAACAGAGGTATGACAAATGGACATTCATTTATTTATGGTAAAAATATAAGCTAAAATATTATTGGAAGGCAATCAAGTAGTGGTTATATGACTTACAATGTGTTTATAATTGACCAAGACTTTTATTTCTAGAAACATATTTTTGAAATAATTGAATATTTTTAAAAGTATAATGTGAAATGATTAATTTTACATTCATTGAAAACTGGATGACTTAATGCTTATCAAGGGAATAGTAGTAGGTATAGTTCCATAGCTTTAATAATAGCAGTTTTTATAGCTTTCCATAAAATGGAAAAATAGACACTAAAGAGTTTAAAGTGTTTTTATTTATATATATATATACAACTCTAGAAAGATCATGAAGATATATTTTCAGTAAAAACACAAAATTAGATGCATTGTGTGACATCATTTATATGGTTACCTATCTGTGTGTTTATAAACCAAATGAATGCATTCAAAAGACATATAAAATGAATTTTATATTTAATGGGAAATTTAGAATGAAGTTTCTTAACTAAAATTTGGCCTTCTAGTATTTTTAAAATTAACTAAGTTACTAAATAAATTATATGGAATTTAATAAACATCAATTGAGAATGGGACAATTTCAACTTAAATTTCACAAGATGGAAATCAGGATCACAAATGGTATTTAAGTTCAATGCAGCTGCTCAGTCATGTCTGACTCTTTGTGACCCCATGAGCTGCAGAATGCCATGCTTCCTGGTCCATCACCAACTCCCAGAGTTAACGCAAACTCATATCCATTGAGTCGATGATACCATCCAACCATCTCATTCTCTGTCGTTCCCTTTTCCTGCTGCCCTCAATCTTTCTCAGCACCAGGGTCTTTTCAAATGAGTCAGCTCTTTGCATCAGGTGGCCAAAGTATTGGAGTTTCAGCTTCAACATCAGTTCTTCCAATAAACATTCAGGATTGATCTCCTTTAGGATGAACTGGTTGGATCTCCTTGAAGTCCAAGGGACTTTCAACAGTCTTCTCCAACACTATGGTTCAAAAATGTCAATTATTTGGTGCTCAGCTTTCTTTATAGTTCAATTCTCACATCCATACATGACTACATCAATTCTTCAGTTCTCAGCTTTCTTTATAGTCCAGTTCTCATCCATACATTAACTAGATGGACATTTGTTGGCAAAGTAATGCCTCTGCTTTTTAATATGCTGTTTAAGTTGGTCATAACCTTCTTTCCATGGAGTAAGTATCTTTAAATTTTATGGTTTCAGTCACCATCTGCATTGATTTTGGAGCCCACAAAAATAAAGTCAGCCACTGATTCCCCATCGATTTGCCATGAAGTGAGGGGACCAAATGCCATGTTCTTCATTTTCTGAGTGTTGTGCTTTAAGCCAACTTTTTCACTCTCCTCTCTCACTGTCATCAAGAGGCTCTTTAGTGCTTCTTCACTTTCTGCCATAAGCGTGGTGTCATCTGCATATCTGAGGTAATTGACATTTCTTCTTGCAATCTTGATTCCAACTTGTGCTTCCTCCAGCCCAGAGTTTCTCATGATGTACTCTGCATATAAATTAAATAAGCAGGGTGACAATATACAGCCTTGATGTACTCCTTTTCCTATTTGGAACCAGTCTGTTGTTCCCTGTCCAGTTCTAACTGTTGCTTCCTGACCTGCATACACATTTCTCAAAAGACAGGTCAGGTGGTTTGGTATTCCCATCTTTTGAAGAATTTTCCACAGCTTATTGTGATCCACACAGTCAAAGGCTTTGGCATAGTTAATAAAGCAGAAATAGTTTTCTGGAACTATCTTGCTTTTTCGATGATCCAGCAGATGTTGGCATTTTGATGTCTGGTTTCTCTGCCTTCTCTAAAACCAGCTTAAACATCTGGATGTTCATGGTTCACATATTGTTGAAGTCTGGCTTGGAGAATTTTGAGCATTACTTTACTAGCATGTGAAGGTAGTCTGTGGTAGTTTGAGTATTGTGTGGTAGTTTGAGTATTCTTTGGCATTGCCTTTCTTTTGGATTGGAGTGAAAACTGACCTTTTCTAATACTGTGGCCACTGCTGAGATTTCCAAATTTGCTGGCATATTGATGCAGTACTTTCACAGCACAATCTTTTAGGATTTGAAATAGCTCAACTGGAATTCCATCACCTCCACCAGCTTTGTAGTTAGTGATGCTTCCTAAGGCCCACTTGACTTCACATTCCAGGATGTGTGGCTTTACATAAGTGATCACACCATTGTGATTCTCTGGGTCTTGAAGATATTTTCCTGTACAGTTTTTCTGTGTTTTCTTGCCACATCTTCTTATTATCTTCTTCTGTTAGATCCATACCATTTCTGTCCTTTATTGAGCCCATCTTTGCATGAAATGTTTCCTTGGTATCTCTAGTTTTCCTGAAGAGATCTCTAGTCTTTCCCATTCTGTTGTTTCCCTCTACTTCTTTGCCCTGATCACTGAGGAAATCTTTCTTATCTCTCCATCTATTCTTTGGAACTCTATACTCAAATGTATATATCTTTTCTTTTCTCCTTTGCCTTTCACTTCTCTTCTTTTCACTACTTGTAAGGCCTCCTCAGACAGCTGCTTTGCTTTTTTGCATTTCTATTTTTGGGGAATGATCTTGATCCCTGTCTCCTGTAAAATGTCATGAACCTCCGTCCATAGTTTATCAGACACTCTGTTTATCACACCTAGGCCCTTAAATCTCTTTCTCACTTCCACTGTATATTCATAAGGGATTTGATTTAGGTCATACCTGAATGGTCTAGTGGTTTTCCCTACTTTCTTCATTTCAAGTCTGAATTTGTCAATAAGAAGTTCATTATCTGAGCCACAGTCAGCTCCTGGTCTTGTTTTTGCTGACTGTATAGAACTTCTCCGTCTTTGGCTGCAAAGAATATAATCAATCTGATATTGGTGTTGGCCATCTGGTGATGTCCATATGGAGAGTTTTCTCTTGTGTTGTTGGAAGAGAGTGTTTGCTCTGACCAGTGCATTTTCGTGGCAAAACTCTATTATTCTTCCTCTGCTTCATTCTATACTCCAAGGAAAATCCTCATAAATGACACCAAATTGTTGAAAAGCTGCCTCAGAGAACATTTTTATCTTTTCCTTCTCTAGTTAACAGGGAGTGAAAATGACCATGGATGAGATTTGCACTGTCTGAATGTCCCAGAGAGGGTTGAAATTTTTAATAAAAGCATGAGCTCTAGTAATTTTGTGAATTATGGAAATAATTAATTTAATTCCCTGAATTGTTATTAATAGAATATATGTTACATATATTATCAATTTATTGAATTATTAGTATATGCCATCCATGGAATTAGATTTTACCTTTGTTTTGTGTGTTGAATCCTTTTAAAATTTTCCTATGCTAAGTTTCATCATCAGACCAGGGACACTGATATCACTGAAGAGCTTTTAGCAAATGTTGAATCATGGGCATACTTTTTATTATTTAGCAAGAACCCCATGTAATTCAAGTGACAATGTTTCAAAATATTATTTTAAAGGACTTGAAATATTATAATGCTACATTAGGCACCAGTTCTTATAAAAATATCTACAGAAAACTGAGTTGTCCCCTCTCACTCAGCAATCATTATTTTGGGAGTTTAGGGAGAAGAACAGACTTTAGGTGAGGGAGTAGGGAGAAAGATTATGTCAAATTCTATTGAAAAATATCAGGTTAGCAAGATGAAAAGAAGACGTTTCACAATAACATAAACATGAAAAGAAGCATAAATTAAAGAACACAAATTTCAAAAGACAAGTTACTGTCTTAGTCAAGGTGAAATCACCAAATGGAAAGAAAATAAAAGGTTTCATAAGTAGCTTTTAAGTACTTAATGCAAACGTTCATTTGTGTAACAAAAGTGTAGAAATTTGATAGTACTCAACACTAAGGTGAAAATGGGGACAAGAGAGATCTGGAAACAAATTGAAAAAGAAAATTACAACAACACAGAAATAATAAATATATTCCAAATAACACAAAACAGACCAGATACGGTTGAAAATGGAATCACTGACACACTGGAGGAAAGAAGTATTAAAACTTTGTGAATACAGAGGAAAAAAATGCAAGATCAAAGCAATTAGATCAATCACAATATATGTTTTAGCAGAATTACTGTCATCTGAGATTAGAAAATCCAATAGAATTCACAAAAATCATTCACCCAAAATGGATAAAATTTACCCAGAAATAAGGTTTTAAATATATAGAATACACAGTATTCCAGAAACAATAGATGCAAAAAAAAAAAAAAGTCCCCAGAAATAATCAGCTGATGTCATTGAAACTGAAGAACTAAGTATTGCGTGGTCTGTAAAGAAGACAGAAAGTTTACGCACAATGAGGAAATTCAGAGAAGTTTCAGACTCACCCATGAAAAGTGCAGTGGCAGAATATTAGTACTGTATCTACAATAAAATCATTATGCACAAAACTACAGAGTTCTGAAGAAATAAAAAGTCAAATACCCAATACCCATATAGATCCAAATATATGGATCTTAAATCTACTCAAGACCCATATACTCAAGTACTTTATCATTTAAGCATGAATATATGACTCATTTTTATACAAAATAAATTTTAAAAAGGAAATAAAATGATCACTAAGTCTTTCTGGGAAAAGAAAATAAATAAACAGAGAGACAAATAAACAGATCATCTTGGACAAATAAGCCAGTCAAGTAACAGATGAAGAAAAGAATTGTGGAAATCCAAACCAAATAAATATAAACTTAGTATCTGTGCTAATGAAACTTTAAGTGAAAATACACATATTATGTCCATAACAATGAAGATTTGGGGTATGAAAAAACGTCTAGGACTTTGTAGGATATATTATTTCACATTGAAGCTCCTAAACTTTCAATATTTTTACAATGTTTCCTTAAATTTTGAGATACCTTAAGGAATAGGGATATCTTTAGAAGAACAAATATTTATACAAATACCATTTTAAACCTTTAATTTGCTTTCATTTTTCTTTGAAACTCAACCAAAATAAAATTTTATATAAAGCATAATTTATACTAGGCCCCCTGTTTTAAATAAAATAACTCCCTTTTTAATTCTTTTTGCTTTCTTTTGCTTTCTTGCTTTGACTCTTTTTCTTTCTTTTTCTGTTTTCTATAAGTATAGCAAATCATCAGGGATGCAATCTATTTAACTGGTTTTTATTTTTTTTGATAATCATTACTTTTTTATTAATTAAATTTATTTATTTTTAAATTACAATACTGTATTTGTTTTGCCATACATTGACACGAATCAGCTTACTTTTTAAAAATACTTTACATTACAGTACTGTATTTGTTTTGCCATACACCGACATGAATCAGCCACAGGTGTACACGATCTCCCAATTTAACGGTTAAAGTGCAATTTCTGGCTATTGTGTGCTTAAATTTGTTCTGGACATGTTTTCATGTTGTTTATATTTTAACAAAACAGCAATTATTAATAAAACAAAAAAGATCTAAAAGAATGCATACCAAAATTTAAATGTCTCTTTTGGTTGAGAATATTGGATTGAATGCAGACAGAAAACAAGAAGAAAAAAAAGTATATTAACACTCCATAATATGTATACTGTGCCGTGCTGCACCATGTTGTGCTCAGTCATGTCTGACTCTGCATGAACCTATGGATTATATCCCTCTGGATTCTTCCACCCATGGTATTCTCCAGGCAAGAATACTGGAACACATTGCCTTTTCCTCCTCCAGGGGAATCTTCCTGACCCAGAGATTGAACCTGGATCTCCTGCATTTCCTGAACTGGCAGGGTGATTATTCACCTCTGAACCACCTGGGAAGCCCAATATTTATACTACTCTAACTAAATTATTACTAGCATTAAGAATCTTATTTTTAAAATAGAATGTTATTAATGACATAAAAAATGTTTTTAATCCTTGTGTCATATATTCATGAAATTGTCTGACTGCCTACAGAGACCATCAGGAAAATGCTTTGATGGTACAAAATTCAGATTTTTGTTTTTGTTTTCAGTTCAGTTCAGTCTTTTATTTTATGTTCCAACAGGGTCTGCATGTAGTCTTGCCTGGGTTCTGAACAATATGCTGCTAAAACAGTTTGCACTGATATTAATTGTATCATATTCCAATATACTGCGTTTCACTGGTAACCATAGTTATACAGAGTTGATCTTGGGAATTATGTTGTTTGTTTTGAAAATTGTGGTTTCTATACATTTCTCAGTCCAGTCTGTAATTGATATCATATATCTTAAAATTTTTTGTTGAATAACTTCCTTAAGAAAGAGAGTTCAAATAATTGCTATTTTTTTCTTCTGTATAATCATAAGGGATTTGAATTAGGTTGTACCTGAATGGTCTAGTGGTTTTCCCTACTTTCTTCAATTTCAGTCCGAATTTGGCATTAAGGACTTCATGATCTGAACCACTTTCAGGTCCTTCCTTTGTTTCTGTTGACTGTATAGAGCTTTTCCATCTTTGGCTGCAAAGAATATAATCAGTCTGATTTCAGTATTGGTGATCTGCTGATGTCCATGTATAGGGTCGTCTCTTGTGTTGTTGGAAGAGGGTGTTTGCTATGACCAGGGCATTCTCTTGACAAAACTCTGTTAGCCTTTGCCTGGCTTCATTCTGTACTCCAAGGCCAAATTTGCCTGTTACTTCATGTATCTGTTGACTTACTATTTTTTCATTCCAGTCCCCTATGATGAAAAGAATATATTTTTGGTGTTAGTTCTAGAAGATCTTGTAGTTCTTCATAGAACGATTCAAATTCAACTTCTTAAGCATTAACTGTTGGTGCATAGACTTGGATTATTGTGATACTAAATGCTTTGCCTTGGAAATGAACAGAGCTCATTCTGTCATTTTTGAAATTGCAACCAAGTACTGCATTTCAGACTCTTTTGTTGACTATGATGGCTACTCCATTCCATCTAAGGGATTCTTGCCCACAGTAGTAGGTATAACAGTCACCTGAATGAAATTCACTCATTCTGGTCCATTTTAGTTCTCTGATTACTAACATGTTGATATTCACTCTTGCCATCTCCTGTTTGATCCCTTCCAATTTGCCTTGATTCATGGACCTAACATTCCAGATTCCTATACAATATTTTTCTTTATAGCATAGGACTTTATTTTCACCACCAGACACATCCACAACTGAGAAGTGTTTCTACTTTGGCTCAACCTCATCCTTCTTTTTGGAGTTATTTCTCCAGTCTTCTCCAGGAGCATATTGGACACCTACCAACCTGGTGAGTTCATCTATTAGGGTTATTCCTTTTTACTTTTCCATACAGCTCATTAGTTCTCAAGGCAAGAATGATGAAGTGATTTGCCATTCCTTTCTCCAGTGGACCACGTTTTGTCAGAATTCTCCACCATGACCCAGCTGTCTTGAGTGGCCCTAGATGGCATGACTCATAGTTTCACTGAGTTAGACAAGGTTGTGATCCATGTGACTAGTTTGGTTAGTTTTCTGTCATTGTGGTTTTCATTCTCTCTGCTCTCTAATGGATTATGATAAAAGATTGTGAAAGTTTCCTGAAGGGAAGGACTGGTTGTTGGTATAACTGGGTCTTGGTCTGTTGAGCAGGGCCATGCTCAGGAAATCTTTAATCTAATTTTATGCTGATGGATGGGGCTGTATTTTCTCCCTGTTGTTTGGTCTAAGGCCAAATTATGGAAGGGGTAATGGCAGCAATGGCAACTTTCTTCAAAAGCACTTTTGGCAGCAACTGTTGCTCCCAGGACTGTTGTAGTCAGTTTCCCTGACTCTGCAGTAGGCCACTGTCAACCCAAAACTCTGCTAGAGAGTCCTGTATACTCACAGGCAAGTCTGGCCCAGTCTCTTGTGGGATAACTGCTCCTTTCTCCTGCTGCTGCTAAGTCGCTTCAGTTGTGTCCGACTCTGTTCGACCCCATAGATGGCAGCCCACCAGGCTCCCCCATCCCTGGGATTCTCCAGGCAAGAACACTGGAGTGGGTTGCCATTTCCTTCTCCAGTGCATTAAAGTGATAAGTGAAAGTGAAGACTCTCAGTCGTGTCTGACTCTGTGCGACCCCGTGAACTGTAGCCTACCAGGCTCCTTCGTCCATGGGATTTCCCAGGCAAGAGTACTGGAGTGGGTTGCCATTGCCTTCTCCGTGCTTTCTCCTGAGTCCTGGTGAACACAAGGATTTGTTGTTCTATCCAATAGTCTGTTTCCCTAGGGGTTCCTCAATCCTTTGTTGAATCTCCAGGTTAGGAATTTACTTGTGAACCCTAAAACTTTTGCAACAGTGTGAAAAATTCTTTGGTATAGTTGTTCTCCAGTTTGTGGGTCCTCTGTTCTGTAGCTCTATAGGGGGACTAATGGTAATCTCCTCCAAGAGGACTCATGCCACACACTGTGCCTCCTTGGTTTGCTGCAGCCAGAGCTCCTGTCCCACAGCAAGTCACTGTTAACCTGAGTCTCTGCAGGAGACATTCAAACACTCAAAGGCAGGTCTGACTCAGTCACAGTATCAGGCCACTACTCCTTTCCCTCAGGATTAGGTCTAATAGATAGAGTGCCTGAAGAACTATGGATAGAGGTTTGTGACATTGTACAAGAGGTGGTGATCAAAACCATCCCCTAGAAAAAAGAAAAACAAAAAAGAAAATGGTTGTCTGAAGAGGTTTTACAAATAGTTGAGAAAAGAAGGGAAGATAAAGGTTAAGGGAAAAAGGAAAGATATACCCATCTAAAAGCAGAATTCCAAAGAATAGCAAGGAGAGGTAACAAAGCCTTCCTAAGTGAACAATGCGAAGAATTAGTGGGAAACAATAGTATGGGAAAGACTAGAGATTTCTTCAAGAAAATTAGACATACTAAGGGAACATTTCATGCAAAGATGGGCACAGTGAAAGATAGAAACAGTATGGATACAACAGAAGCAGAAGATATTAAGAAAAGGTGGCAAGAAGACACAGAAGATCTATACAAAAAAAGATCTTAATGACCCAGATAACCATGATGGTACGATCACTCACTTAAAGCCATACATCTTGGAGTGTGAAGTCAAGTGGGACTTAGGAGCAAAGCTAGTGCAGGTGATAGAATTTCAGATGAAATATTTTAAATCCTAAAACATGATGTTGCTAAAGTGTTGCACTCAATATGCCAGCAAATATGTAAAACTCATTAGTGGCCACAGGACTGGAAAAGGTCAGTTTTCATTCCAATTCCAAAGAAAGGCAATACCAAAGAATGTTCAGACTACCGCATAATTGCACTCATTTCACATGCTAGTAAAGTAATGCTCAAAATTCTCCAAACTAGGCTTCAGCAGTACATGAACTGAGAAATTCCAGATGTTCAAGTTGGATTTAGAAAAAGCAGAGGGATCAGAGATGAAATTGCCAACATTTGATGGATCATAGGCAAAGAAAGAGAATTCCAGAGAAATCTAAATCTACTTCATTGTTTAAAACCTTTTATTTTGTAGATCACAACAAACTGTGGAAAATTCTTCAAGGGATGGGACTACTAGACCGCTTTATCTGCCTCCTGAGAAACTTGTATGCAGGTCAAGAAGGAACAGTTAGAACCGGACATGGAGCAGCAGACTGGTTTCAAACTGAGAAAGGAGTACGTCGAGGCAATATAATGTTAACTCTGCTAATTTACTCTATGCAGAGTACATCATTCGAAATGCCAGGTTGGATGAAACATAAGCAGGATCAAGATTGATAGGAGAAATATCAATAACCTTAGATATGCAGATGACACCACCCTTACGACAGAAATCTTAGAGGAATTCTAGTGCCTCTTGATGAATGTGTAAGAGGAGAGTGAAAATGCTGGCTTAAAACTCAGTATTCAAAAACGAAGATCATGGCTTCCAGTCCGGTCACTTCATGGCAAATAGGTGGGAAACAATGGAAACAGTGACAGACGCTATTTTTTCAAGCTCCAAAATCACTGCAAATTGTGACTGCAGGCTTGAAATTAAAAGACTTTTGCTCCTTGAAAAGAAAAGCTATGACCAATGACCAACCTAGACAGCATATTAAAACACAAAGACATTATTTTGCCAACAATGGTCCATCTAGTCAAGGCTATGGTTTTTCCAGTAGTCATGTATGGATGTGAGAGTTGGACCATAAAGAAGCTGCATACCAAAGAACTGATGCTTTTGAACTGTGGTGTTGGAAATGACTCTTGAGAGTCCTTTTTTGGACTGCAAGGAGATCAAACCAGACAATCCTAAAGGAAATCAGTACTGAATATTCATTAGAAGGACTGATGTTGAATCTGAAGCTGCAGCTTGGGCCACCTGATGCAAAGTACTGACTCACTGTAACATATTCTGATGCTGGGAAAGATTTAAGGCAGGAGAAGAAGGTGACAACAGAGAGCAAGATGGTTGCCTGGCATCACTGACTCAATGGACATGAGTTTGAGCAAGCTGTGGGAGATAGTGAAGGACAAGGCAGCCTGGCGTGCTGCTGTTCATGGCGTCTCAAAGAATTTGACACTACTGAGCTACTGAACAACAAATCTTTTCTTCTGGCACTTTAAAACTACAAAGAGTTTTTCTTAAAATAACTTGTGAAATAGTTCTTTGTTGAGCAAGATAGTGGAGGAAAGAAAATAGTAAAGCTGTGCATATTCTCTGAAAAATACTCGTTATAATTGGATACTTTTATTTCACTGAATTGAAATGAGCATTTACTTGGCAACAGAAAAAAGCGTGGTTCAGCTGGAAAAGAATCTGCCTGCAATGTGGGAGACCTCGGTTCAGTCCCTGGGTTGGGCAGATCCCCTGGAGAAGGGAAAGGCTACCCATTCCAGTATTGTGGCCTGGAGAATTTCATGGACTGTATAGTTCATGGAGTCACAAAGATCAGGCATGACTGAGTGACTTTCACTTTCAGAAAAAAACATACTTTTTTTTCTTAATTAAAGAAAGAACTGTATATAATAGATATAATTTTAACCTCTCATGTGTTTTAGCACATTTATTCTAACTGTATTCTTATATCATCCTTTATAAATAGCTGTTTTGAGATAAATATATATTTAGATTATATTTGTATCTTGTAACTAATGTAAAATATAGCAATTAATTTGAGTTTACAGCTACTTGGACACATATATTATGATGTTATAAGAATATACAACCATATGATATGTACATATTATTTAAATAAGAAGAAATTGACTTTTTCATTATTTTACTTTCAATAAAAAATGAAATTCTGTTATGGTTGTTTATATTTTACATAATTTTAGCTTAGTTTTTCAAGAGAGTTAGTCATAGTTATTGCAAACTGATTTTTGTTTACTTTTGCAGAACTAAAGAAATGTAGCTAATATTTTTGGTACTGTATCTAACCCTTTTTAATAATGCATATTCCTTATAAAAGTTAAACCTTATTTTGAGCATGCTATTTATCTTTACTCATGTGAGCTCTTATCACAAGAATCTTATGCTTCATAAATAGATACTTTTTTTTTTTAATGTGAAGTAAACCATTTATTTTACTTTCGACTTCTGCTGCATTGCCCCTTGCTACTGACAGAACATTCTTATGCAAGCATGGGCCTTTTTATATAGCTCTAAAGATGGGCAGTTTGGAGGCAATGCTAGCCATTTTACAGAATGGATGCTACTTTGTTACCCATGAGATGAACCTATGGCTAGTTTTTATATCTGTATTTTGTGGAAGTTCCCAAAGTGATTTACAAGATAAGTGGTTTATAACATGAAAAATATTATTACTAACTTCAGGATCTCACTACCATCCATATTTATTTCTCTCTTTTGTTACACACTTTTTGTCCTTTTATTTACATCTCTTCCTTTTTTCCTCGATTTTCTCTTTCCTTATCTGTCTTTCCTACTATATCATCTAGGAATTGGCTTGTCATAGAAATAGCTGCAAAAGTAAATATATATTTTCCTTCTTAAATGTAAAGCAATGGAATGGCTTATTTGAAACTCAGGTAAACCTGAGGAATTCCTTTCCTATTCCAACTGGTATCTCTTCTCACATTTATGCATGTGTGATCCTTTAATTTTTACAACACACACTCTGAGCACAGAAGAGACAGTTAATTCTGTGGTATTTGAATATATCTAGAGGGAAATTAAAAGACTGAAAGCTGTTTATTTGCAAAGTTTCTATAACAGATTCAGACTTCATTCAGCTCAGCTCCCTAAGAACTCAGCTTTTATCTGATTCTGTAGGAATTATGTCTGTATGCTTTTTTCTCTTTCCTTAAAGTGTGAAAGTTTTGTGAAAATCTTACCTGCCACATTCATATCTACATCCAAATGACTAGTAAATCCTCTGAACTGTGAGAAAATTATTTGGATGAACAATGAAATTCCTGTTATCACTGTGACATCATAATTGTCAAGAAATTAAAAAAAAAAATCCTTAAAATACCTAAGGACGGGTTTCTTCCCTTTAGGATCTCCTACATCTGATTTCAGAAAAGTAGCTTGTTTCAAATCCACTCATGTTTTCTTAGAATGTTTATACTATATATTTCTTTCTAGCAAAAATCCTAAAGATGGTTGCATGTGTGTGCTTAGTCACTAAATATCCAACTCTTTTGCAAACCCATGGACTGTAGCTCAACAGACTCCTTTGTCTATGGATTTTACAGACAAAAATGCTGGAGTGGGTTGCCATTTCCTGTTCCATGTCATTCAAAGTTTAGCATATTCAGTAACTAAAGCATTACTCTCTTTGGTACATACTTAAATGTCTCAGTCTCATTACCACTGATACAATACACAGAAGTATATTTCATGTAAGGAACAAGGGGGAGTTTATCACTCAGACTCACTCTGATAAATCTTGAGGGACAGGAAATGACATTGAAAATATTTTGATGCATTCATTCATTTATTTGCTCACTCATTTATTTTTTTTATTCATTTAAATACAAATTCTGGAATTTCTCTCATAGATAAAGCATACTTTTACTAGCCAAATTACAGCAGAAAGCAGACTTTGTGGAGAAACTTGTATGTATTAACAGAATCTTTTTATTATTTTGATTAAGTTATTTAGAAATTAATTTCATATTTTATAAAGTCCTTTGTAAAGTAGTCCAGGAAAATAGGAAAGAAAATGGAACGATATATCTAAAATGCAATGGCACTTACTTGTATCACTTTTACAAGGAAGAGCAATTAAACTTTGATTTGTTGATGTTATAATAGTTAAAAAGAGAGAGAGAGAGAAAAAGACATTGAGACTTCACATAATCTATGTTAACCCTGAACATCTGAACAGATGTTTGCCATCTTACTAAAGTAACATATCACAGCAAGTTCCACGGTATTAGATGTTCTGAAGAATTTAAAACTAGCATGATTTATTGAGCTCCTTAACATAGAACTGGACATGGAACAACAGAATGGTTCCAAATAGGAAAAAGAGTACATCAAAGCTGTATATTGTCACCCTGCTTATTTAATGTATAAGCATAGTACATCGTGAGAAATGCTGGGCCGAAGGAAGCACAAGCAGGAATCAAGACTGCTGGGAGAAATATCGATAACCTCTGATATGCAGATGAAACCACCCTTATGGCAGGCAATGAGGAAGGACTAAAGAGCCTCTTCATGAAAGTGAAAGATGAGAGTGAAAAAGTTGGCTTAAAGCTCAACGTTGAGAAAACTAAGATCATGACATCTGGTCTCATCACTTCAAATAGGTGGGGAAACGGTGGCTATTTTTCTGGGCTCCAAAATCACTGCAGATGGTGATTGCAGCCATGAAATTAAAAGATGCTTACTCATGTTAAAAAAGTTATGACCAACCTAGTTCAGTTCAGTTGCTCAGTCGTGTCCGAATCTTTATGACCCCATGAATTGCAGCACTCCAGGCCTCCCTGTCCATCACCAACTCCCGGAGTTCACTCAGACTCGCCTCCATTGAGTCGGTGATGCCATCCAGCCATCTCATCCTCTGTTATTCCCTTCTTCTCTCGTCCCCAGTCCCTCCCAGCATCAAACTCTTTTCTAATGAGTCAGCTATTCGCATGAGGTGGCCAAAGTACTGCAGTTTCAGCTTTAGCATCATTCCTTCATAAGAATACCCAATGAAGTCAGCCACTGTTTCCCCATCTATGTGAACTGAAGTGATGCCTTGGTCTTAGTTTTCTGAATGTTGAGCTTTAAGCCAATTTTTTTCACTCTCCACTTTCACTTTCATCAAGAGGCTCTTTAGTTCATCTTCACTTTCTGCCATAAGAGTGGTGTCATCTGCCTGTCTTAGGTTATTGATATTTCTCCCAGCTCTTGATTCCAGCTTATGCTTCCTCCAGCCCAGCGTTTCTCATGATGTACTCTGTATATAAGTTAAATAAGCAGGGTGACAAGATACAGCCTTGATGTGCTCCTTTTCCTATTTGGAACCAGTCTGTTGTTCCATGTCCAGTCCTAACTGTTGCTTCCTGATGTACATATAGGTTTCTCCAGAGACAGGTTAGGTACTCTGTATTCCCATTTCTTGAATAATTTTCCACAGCTTAATGTGATCCATGCAGTCTAAGGCTTTGGTATAGTCAATAAAGCAGAAATAGATGTTTTTTCTGGAACTCTTTTGCTTTTTTGATCATTCAGTGGATGATAGCAATTTGTTCTCTGGTTCCTATTCCTTTTCTAAAACCAGCTTGAATATCTGGAAGTTCAAGGTTCACATATTGCTGAAGCCTGGCTTGGAGAATTTTGAGCATTACTTTACTAGCATGTGAGATGAGTGCAATTGTGTGGCAGTTTGAGCATTCTTTGGCATTGCCTTTCTTTGGAATTGGAATGAAAACTGACCATTTCCAGTCCTGTGGCCACTGCTGAGTTTTCTAAATTTGCTGGCATATTGTGTGCAGCACTTTAACAGCATCATCTTTTTGGATTTGAAATAGCTCAATTGGAATTCCATCACCTCCACTAGCTTTGTTCATAGTGATGCTTTCTAAGGCCCACTTGATTTCACACTCCAGGATGTGTGGCTCTAGGTGATTGATCACTACATCATGATTATCTGGATCATGATGATCTTTTTTGTACAGTTGTTTTGTGTATTCTTGCCTCCTCTTCTTAATATCTTCTGATCCTGTTAGATCTGTACCATTTCTTTCATTTATTGAGCCCATCTTTGCATGAAATATTCCCATGGTTTCTCTAATTTTCTTGAAGAGATCTCTAGTCTTTCCCATTCTATTCTTTTCCTCAATTTATTTACAAGGATCGCTGAGGAAGGCTTCCTTATCTCTCCTTGCTATTCTTTGGAACTCTGCATTCAAATGGGTATATATTTCTATTCTCCTTTGCCTTTCTCTTCCCTTCTTTTCACAGCTATTTGTAAGGCCTCCTCAGACAGCCATCTTGCGTTTTTGCATTTCTTTTTCTTGGAGATGGTCTTTCTCCCTGTCTCCTGTACAAGGTCATGAACCTCTGTCCATAGTCCATCAGGCACTCTATCAGATCTAGTTCCTTAAATCTATTTCTCACTTCCACTGTATAATCATAAGGGATTTGATTTAGGTCATACCTGAATGGTCTAGTGGTTTTCTCCACTTTCTTGAATTTCAGTCTGAATTTGACAATAAGGAGTTCTGGTTCTGATCCATAGTCAGCTCCCAGTCTTGTTTTTGCTAACTGTATACAGATTCTCCATCTTTGTCTGCAAAGAATATAATCAGTCTGATTTTGTTGTTGATTATCTGATGATGTCCATGTGTAGAGTCTTCTCTTGTGTTGTTGGAAGAAGGTGTTTGCTATGACCAGTGTGTTCTCTTGGCAGAACTCTCTTAGCCTTTGCCCTGCTTCATTCTGTACTTCAAGGCTAAATTTGCCTGTTACTTCAGGTGTTTCTTGACTTCCTACTTTTCATTCCAGTTCCCTATAATGAAAAGGATAACCTTTTGGGGTGTTACTTCTAAATGTCTTGTAGGTCTTCATAGAACTGTTCAGTTTTAGCTTTTTCAATTTTACTGGTCAGGGCAAAACAGTGATATTGAATGATTTGCCTTGAAAACGAACAGAGATTATTCTGTCTTTTTTGAGATTGCATCCAAGTACTGCATTTTGGACTCTTTTGTTGACTATGATGGCTACTCCATTTCTTCTCAGGGATTCCTGCCCACAGTAGTAGATATAATGGTTATCTGAGTTAAATTCACCTATTCCAGTCCATCTTAGTTCGCTGATTCCTAGAATGTCGATGTTCACTCTTGCCAACTGTTTGACTACTTCCAATTTGCCTTGATTCATGGACCTAACATTCCAAGTCCCTATGCAATACTGCTCTGTAAAGAACATCGAATCTTGCTCTATCACCAGTCCCATCCACAACTGGGGTGAGAATGCCACCCAAGATGGACGGATCATGGTGGAGAGGTCTGACAGAATGTGGCCCACTGGACAAGGGAAAGGTAAACTACTTCAGCATTCTTGCCTTGAGAACCCCATGAACAGAATGAAAAGGCAAAAAGATAGGACACTGAAAGATAAACTCCCCAGGTTAGTAGGTGCCCAATATGCTACTGGTGGTCAGTGGAGTTAAAGCTTAGGGCCCTTTAAGAAGGTGGTGAACATTCTCCTTCATGCCTTCCTTAAGCTTTGTGCAACAATGTATCTTGCCCAAGAACTGATCTTTCTTTAAGAGCTAATGATCACACAGCACAATGGAAATGTTTCCCTTAGGTTCTATGTTAATAGATATAAGTGTAACAAATTTTGCCTGGGAACCTGTTTCTCAAGACTTTGACCCTTAATTACACAGCAAGTGTATCTTACCCAGAAAAGTTGCCTGGAATCCATTCTTTCTGGCTAATCTTGTGCCAAATTTATCTCAGAATGAATGCCTTGAGAAAGGGGCTAGTGGAGCTCTTATAACCTTGAGGTATTCTTTTTTATCTATTTTCTGCAGCCAGTTGAGAAGTATATAGTTCAATTCAGTTCAGTTCAGTTGTTCAGTGGTGTCTAACTCTTCGCGACCCCATGGACTGCAGCATGCCAGGCCTCCCTGTCTATCACCAACTCCCAGAGTTTACTCAAAATCATTTCCATTGAGAAATATATAAGGCCTGCTTAAACTAGTGAGGTGGGTACTCTCCTACCTGCTTCTGATGTTTATGTGAAGCGTGAAAGTTGCTCAGTCGTGTCCGACTCTTGCAATCCCATAGACTATACAGTCTATGCAGTTCTCCAGGCCAGAATACTAGAGTGGGTAGCCGTTCCCTTCTCCAGGGGATCATCCCAACCCAGACTTGAACTCAGGTCTCCCACATTGCTGGCAGATTACTTTACCAGCTGAGCCACCAAGGAAGCCCTCTGATGTCATGTCAGAAGCTTTTTCTGTCACTTTCACTTTAAATAAAAATCTGCATAAAGCTTTGAATGGCTGAGACCTGTCTTTGGTCCAGGAGTCAAATCCTCTCCTTTGGAGGCCACGAACCCTGTGGCATCATTCACCATAAACTATTATTATGAGAGAGAGAATTTTAAACCACTATCATAAATGTATTTAAAAAGTAGAGGAAATTATGTCTTAAAAATGGAACTGTTGGAACGTTGTTTCACTGAATAAAAATATAAA
Source organism: Nanger dama (assembly GCA_917880005.1). Classification (NCBI taxonomy): domain Eukaryota; kingdom Metazoa; phylum Chordata; class Mammalia; order Artiodactyla; family Bovidae; genus Nanger; species Nanger dama. The sequence continues at coordinate 15,346,949 of CAKJTW010000027.1, read as the reverse complement.
ATTAAAAAAAATAGAAAATATTTTAAAATAACTAAATAGAAATTCTGTGTTTAGAAGTAAAATTTGAAATTAAAATTTTACAAATGGCTCAATAGCAGATTTTAGAACCAAAGCAGAAAAAGAAAATCCTCAAAAAGATAGATCAATTGAGATTATCTAGTCAGAGAAACAAAGAAAAGTGAAAATATGGAAAAATTACAAAACTCTCAGTGACTTGTGGAGCACCATGAAGCTCATCAATGCATGAAAAATAAGATTCATAGAGTTATAGAGAAAGGGAGTAGAGAAATATGGCTGGAACTTTTTTAGTTTTAGTGAAAAGCTTTCATCTATATCTAAGAAGCTTAACAAGCTGAAAGGAGGATAAATTCAAAGAGATATAGACCTTGAAGTGAAGTCGCTCAGTCATGTCTAACTCTTCGCGACTCCATGGACTGTAGCCTATCAGGCTCCTCCATCCATGGGATTTTCCAGGCAAGAGTGCTGGAGTGGATTGCCATTTCCTTCTCCAAGGGATCTTCCCCACCCAGGAAGTGAACCTGGGTCTCCCACATTGGAGGCAGACGCTTTACCGTCTGAGCCACTAGGGAAGACCAACCTACTATATAGCATAGCACCAATAGTTTACAACATTGCATTGTATACTTAATGAACTTCTAAAGGGTAAATCTTAAGCATTCTCACCATAAAAATGTATTATAATACATAATAACTCATTAAAATATAATAATAAAGACCAGAGGAAATTTTTGGAGGTAGTGGACACATTTACAATATAGTTTGTAGGGATGGTTTCTCAGATATATGCTTATTTCTAAACACATCAAGTCATTAAATTAAATAAATACAGCTTTTTGTATTCCAATGGTATCTCAAAATTTTATTTTTTTAAAGAGTACAGATCTAGATACATCATAGAAAAACTGTCAAAAACAAACAGAAAATATCTTCAGAGTTGTAAGAGAAAAATGATTTAATGGTATGAATCTTATCTCAGTAAATGTTATTGAAACAAGAATGAATGTGTATAAGAGGCCATAAAAATAGAAAACATCATAAGGAAAAAGTGTTTACTTGTAAGAATTAGAAACATTAATGACATTTTTATTTGTCCAGAATGTTATTTTCATTGGGAAAATCAATCAAAGAATGACTGACATACTAACCAATTCGACTTAAAATCAATAATTTCTGAATTCACCTCTTTGGCTTTATAGAGGTACTGATTTCCTCTTTAATGAGAATTAATTAGGCACTTCTCTCAGCCATTTGATGACTACTCAGAAAGAGACAAAATAAATGAAAAGCAAGTAAATACCATGCTTAGAAATGGAAAGAAAATGTATGTCTTTTAGAAAAGTGTTCTAGTGAATGAAAAATGAAATAATTCATTGAGATTCAAGCATTTTTTCCTATTACCTTACAGTGTGTTATTTTTTCATGGTAAAAGGGTTTTGAATTAGGCTATAATATCATAAGCAGTGAGAAACTCTCTTTCAAAAGTACCTGGAAGATTTTCAACATGGAAATGGGGTCTAAACATATTTAGAAAATAGTTGCTTTCCTCCAAATCAAACCAAAATACATCTATCTTTTAAAGACATACTGGTTTGAAGTTCCTACATTTTAGTTTGAGAAAATTTCCTTTTACAACTATATATTCTAGCAGCCTTGAGGCACAAAACTGAAAAACTATTCTACAGATTGAATAAATGGCCAATTCTTAAGCCATTTTGACAATTCACTGGATATTCAGAATGGAAACTGTATCTTAAATCTTTTTAAGGACAAATTCATTTTTACGGGAAAAAAAGAAAGACAAGCTATACTTTTTTTCAACGTTCTTATTGTGAACAGTAAAATACTAGACATAGAGACTGCAGTAGCATAGATGAAGTTTAAAGTTGAATGCAAAATTAGATTTTAACATCAGACATGAATCTAAGAAGCCAGGAAATTAAAATAAAATTATAAATATATATTTTTTTAATTTACAAGTACTTTAAATAACAGAGTCTCTGTAGTGATTAAACACTCATTTCCTAAAATAGGTTGAGTTGACATTTAAATATTTATTTATAGAAGATTTAAAAAATTAACTGCTTCTACCCACTAGAAAAAAACACAGACACTTTAAAAAATTCCATGTATTTTCTGATGTTAATTTTTCACCATTGGGCAATGACATTGATGTCCTTTCTCAAGCAGATGGCTATTGGGGCTAGATTAGCTAATTTCAAATTTATTTACACTATGTGAAAGATATTATAATAATAATACTTATTATTATTATTACTTAAAAATAATGTTTAACAAGCCACTCAAACTTAGTAAACCAGCTCTTCCACTCTGGGCCTGATGCTGTTTTGTGGAATGGTAAACACGCAAAGATTGAAATTAATCAGTACAGGACCTGGTATAGTGCCTCCTTCAGGCAAATGGTGTAGAAAATTAAAATCGGCCAGCATACCACAGACACTTGTTCCTTCAGTGGCTAAGCAAAAATGGGCACTCATCGGTACCTGGCACTACACTGACATTTCCACAGTAAGAGTGAAGTCTGCTGAGAAGTCTTAAGGGGGAAAAAAGAAGCTCCACTATTTAAAAATATGTCACATGGACTGAAGTATTAATTTATATAACAACAGCATAAGAACAAAAATCCTAGTGAATTAAACCAACAACTATTTTATTATAATGTATAGATACAATGCTCTAATTTATTTAAACCAATTTAACATTAGTTGCAAGTCATTTTTTATTACATTATATACTGAAGATAATTGTTTTCCATGAAATGGATGCTCTTATCCCTTCAATTTGTGCATATCAAAAATAATAGTTAAATGATTTTTCCCCCTTTTTTAAGGAAAAACATCATAATGAGTGGATGAAAAGTGGAAGACATAGACACATTTACATGCAAGAGATGTTTTGTGAAAGTCTGTGTTTCCTTAAGAGGAAATAAATTTAAAGCAAACAAACAGCCTTGTTATTTTGATTTAAAATATTCCATTTAAAGTCATTACACTGGAAAAGAAGAGAATTGCCATGAGCATTAATTAAACATTAGAGAATATTAAGTCAAAAATAAAATAAATTATGTGTTGCAGCAAATATGTATAATTGTTAGAAATATAGCTCTACAATACTTGAAAAAAGTTAATTCATAAGCATACTCTAGTATGCTCACTGGAAATAAATGGATTGAAAAGGTTATCTCTTTTCTACTCACATGAATTTATCATGAAATAATAGCCAATATGACATCTGTTAATAAGCCAGGTACTAATATCACAGAGGAATAGAAAATGAACCATCTTCAGACTAGCATGAATCATAGCTGCTGGAAGGCAGATATTTGCCCTCAAAAGCACAATATGGATGAAGAATTAACTAAACAAATTTTACCATGAGTTGCATATTTTGAGTAAGACTTTGGTTGTATATTTTTAAATGAAGGATCTATGCTTTATACTTGTATATTTGTAATGATTTTATTTATATACAATATTGAAAGTCTCATTTTATTTCATTTCATGTGAAAAGACACATGCTAAAATTGTTTATGAGGTGGCTTCACACAATCAGGACATCCCTGATAGCTCGGTTGGTAAAGAACCTGCCTGCAATGAAGGAGACCCCAGTTGGATTCCTGGGTATAGAAATAGCTGCTGGAGAAGGGATAGGATACTCACACTAGTATTCCTGGGCTTCCCTTGTGGCTCAGCTGGTAAAGAACTCTTCCACAATGTGGGAGACCTGGGTTTGATGCCCGGATTATGAAGATCTCCTGGAGAAGGGAATAGCTACCCTCTCCAGTATTATGGCCTGGAGAATCCCATGATCTGTATAGTCCATGGGGTCACAAAGAGTTGGATAGTACTGAGGGACTTTCACTTTTTACACAATCAAATTTTAGTAAATTATCATGGCACTAAAGTTATAACCTTAGTGCATAAAAGGGTGATATTTACTAAGAGACTCCTAGTTGATGTCCTGGCTGGGTTACATTTTGAAACTATCTTCCATTTGCTTATTTTGGCACACATAGAATAGATGCTGTCTTTACATTTCACATTTTCTGCTAATATGTTTCTGGCTATGTGCTGAATTGCATTTTTCTGGTAGACATTGGGAGATTGTGTTCACCTGTGGCTGATTCATGTCAATGTATGGCAAAACAAATACAGTATTGTAATTTAAAAAAACAAATAAATAAATAAAAATTAAAAAAATAAAAAGACATGCATTGAAAAAATATTATATAACATACTGAATACTTACACATTTCAAAAGACTCAAAAGTAATAATAATACATTTTTGAGATCTGAATGCTACTGAGCTAAGTTAAAAAACTATTTGCTTTAAAACTGATTATTCACTACAATGGATTTAAGGCATTTTGAAATATCACATTAATTTTTATAACCTATTATGTTGTCTGCTGTTGCTGCTGCTGCTAAGTCTTCAGTCGTGTCTGACTCTATGCGACCCCAGAGACAGCAGCCCACCAGGCTTCCTCATCCCTGGGATTCTCCAGGCAAGAATACTGGAGTGGGTTGCCATTTCCTTCTCCAATGTGTGAAAGTGAAGTCGTTCAGTTGTGTCCGACTCTTAGCGACCCCGTGGACTGCAGCCTACCTGGCTCCTCCATTCATGGGATTTTCCAGGCAAAAGTACTGGAGTGGGGTGCCATTGCCTTCTCCAATTATGTTGTCTAGAAACTCACAAATTTTCACACAATGCCTATTTTTAATAAAGTGATTTTCAGCAGCTAAAACAGTCATAAAATGTTTATGCTGAAACTGAGGATAGTAACATGGGTTTTGGTTAATTCAAAAATTTATATATCCAAATTAGAAAAAGGCCTTTGATTAATAAATGGTCACAATTTTGACTTTAATTTGATTAAAAGGATTTGCTTTATATAATTATGATGACACAATCTTTAACTTTTCAAAATCTGGGAAGATAAGGCAATTATAACTATAGTAGATGGTTCAGAGTAAGAAATGTTGTATTTCACCAAGTCATTAAGTGAAGCACAGAAACATCATCATATCTGACTTGGAAATGCAGAGTCAAGTAAACCAAAAAAAAATAGTAAATTTCCATGACTGGTCCAGTATTTTTTGGATACTTTATTTTACTCAACTGCATTAAATTTTTCTTAGAGAGATTTGCATATGATGTGTTGCAAGATAATTTGATAATGTAGGTTTTTATATTTTGCTTCTTTTAGGAAAAGAGATTCATTGAACACAGTCTTAAAATTATGTAAGCCATTTAAATGTTTGAAACAAAAGCTATCAATATTGAGGCCTTCTGATCTGAGATGGGTAAAATCTTTAAATTTTATTTATCTATTCATCTTACTCTTAGTTTAGTTTCCTTATAATGCTAATCATTTTATTTCATTTTTAATATCAAACACAAAATCTGGTCTTTAATATCCTCTTCAAAAACATACAACAAGTGTAATGCTAAATAAATGAGATTCCTAAAAACACTTAAGTGATTATTAAGACTACTACTTTTTAGAAAACTAAGATCATAACATCCAGTATCATCACTTCATGGCAAATAGATGGGGAAACAGTGGAAATAGTGACCGACTTTATTTTTCTTGGCTGCAAAATCACTGCAGATGGTGACTGCAGCCATGAAATTAAACGACGCTTACTCCTTGGAAGGAAAGTTATGACCAACCTAGGAAGCATATTTAAAAGCAGAGACATTACTTTGTCAACAAAGGCCTGTCTAGTCAAGGCTATTGTTTTTCCAGTGGTCATGTATGAATGTGAGAATTGGACTATAAAGAAATCTGAGCGTTGAAGAATTGACGATTTTGAACTGTGGTATTGGAGAAGAATCTTGAGTCCCTTGGACTGCAAGGAGATCCAACCAGTCTACCCTAAAGGAAATCAGTCCTGAATATTCATTGGAATGACTGGTGTTGAAGCTGAAACTCCAATACTTTGACCACCTGATGCAAAGAGCTGACTCATTTGAAAAGACCCGGATGCTGGGAAAGATTGAGGCAAGAATAGAAGGGGACGACAGAAGATGAGATGGTTGGATGACATCACTGACTCAACAGACATGGGTTTGGGGTGATGGACAGGGAGGCCTGACGTGCTGTGGTTCATGGGGTCACAACGAGTTGGACACAACTGAGTGACTGAACTGAACTGAACTACTTTTAAAAGAGTAAATATCTTCAAATTTCAACACTCCATTTTTATAGTTCTTAAAAAGCTTGGTCAATTAAAAAAAAAGTTTCTTCAACTTCTATTCCAATAATAATGAATTAAACATTAGCATGCCTAGGTCATGCCAAAATAATAAGTGGAGCTTTTCTCACTAGAGTTATCTTTTACCGTTTTTTTTTTTTTTTAATATTACTGAGAACTTCTTATATTTTCCTTTTTCTCTACAGTGTTATCTGTATGCCACTGAACACAGTTTTTATTATACTATATATACACATTTTCTTACTGATTTCAAAGAATTTATGTGTTAATTTTTTTTTTTTTACATTGGGACCTGGTTTTATTTTAGGGTATGATTCAAAGATTTATATTTATTTCAGTAAAGCCAATGCGGTTTAGGTTATTCCAAAAAGTAACTTCAAATCAATTCAGTATTGTTGACTGAGTGATAAGTATTATTTTTGTGAATTACTGATGTATAGATGTTGCTTCATATATGACTTTTTGGATACTAGATATTAGTGTATTTAATATATTCATAAATTGTGCAACATATGTATACATTCATTAATTATACCTTTTATTATTACACTAATCCTAGATATCAATATCTAGAGTTATTGAATGAGATTTAGTGAATATAATGTCATTTTATCAATAAAGAAGTGGATGCTTCTAAAAGTGAAATCATGAGAAAACTAGTCTGGAGAGATTTTAACTTAAGATAAGGCCTCATTTAATGTCTCTCTGCTCTACTCTCACCCAGCTTATTGAACTTACATGCAGAGTACATTAAGTGAAACGCCAGGCTGGATGAAGCACAAGCTGAAATCAAGATTGCTGGGAGAAATATCAATAACCTCAGATATACAGATGACACCATCCTTATGGCTGAAAGCAAATAAGAAATTAAGAGCCTCTTGATGAAAGTGAAAGAGGAGAGTGAAAAAGCTTCCTTAAAACTCAACACTTAGAAAAGTAAGACCATGGCATCCAGTCCCATCACTTCATGGCAAATAGATGGGGAAACAGTGAAAGACTTTATTTTGAGGGGCTCCAAAATCACTGCAAATGGAGACTGCAGCCATAAAATTAAAGGATGCTTGCTCCTTGGAAGGAAAGCTATGATCAACTTAGACAGCATATTAAAAAACAGAGACATTACTTTGCCAACAAAGATCCATCTAGTCAAGGCTATGGTTTTACCAGTGGTCATGTATGGATGTGAGAGTTAGACTATAAAGAAAGCTGAAGCCAAAGAATTGATGCTTTTGAACTGTGGTGTTGGAGAAGACTCTTGCGAGTCCCTTGGACTGCAAGGAGATCCAACCAGTCTATCCTAAAGGGAATCAGTCCTGAATATACATTGCATGGACGGATGATAAAACTGAAACTCCAATACTTTGGCCACCTGATGTGAAGGACTGACTCATTTGAAAAGACCCTGATGCTGGGAAAGATTGAGAGCAGGAGGAGAAGGGGACGACAGAGGATAAGATGGTTGGATGGCATCCTCAACTTAATGGACTTGAATTTGAGCAAGCTCCAGGAGTTGTTGATGGACATGGAAGCCTGGTGTGCTGCAGTCTGTGGGGTCACAAAGAGTCAGACATGACTGAGTGACTGAACAACAACGTAACTGTCATAGATACAACTCTATACAACCTCTTCAACAACAAGCCAAGGAGGCTGAACCACACTCTTTGCCACAGTCCATAATGCTGCCAATGTCCAGGTTTTCTGTCCTCATTTATAAACTAGATTGAACTAGAAAAAAGTCAATTGTTGCAACCAACATATCACTTAAGATACCACACTTTGAATTAGCTGGTCTCCAGCTGCCCCCCATCAAAAACCTTCATATAGACTATGCCTATCAATATAAAGCTTCCCACTCTCTTGGCTGGCTTTGAATCTCTGCAAAACAGAAATGATGATGGCTGACTCCGTCACTATAGAAAGTTGTTGAATAAACAGCCTCTGGGCTTTTTTCATGTTTGGATAGTGTTTATTTTCCTGGAGACTTCACTGAGACAAGGTGTGCTTCAAGTATCATCATGGATCCCAGACACACGTAGGGGTACATGTAGTTATACATGTAGGTCTCTTATGCATTACTGATAATGGCTTGATAAGTCTGCTGGTAATACAAGTGGAGAGGAGAAGACACATTTAAGAGATACTATTAAGATGTTACCTAATGAAAATAAATACAGCAATTCTGATTTGATCATTATCACAGATCAGTATCACATAGGGAATATAAAAGTAAAAACAAATTATAGGGACTTCCAGGAGAAGTTTCATGCTTAAAGTGCTTATGAGCAGTACTTACATAAAAATTGTAAAAATCTGGAAAGAGATTCATAGTCCCCACTGTAATAGCTTGCATTTGAAGACATGGACTTAGATAATGCCATTCAGATACTATAACTCAGAAAATGTGTGGATATAAAAATGGTAAAGGTCTGAGAGATGACTTGACGATCAACCTATAATACATGGATGGCAGAGAAGACTGCATTAAATAAATGGAGAAAAAAAGTCCACAGGAAAAAAGCTAAGTTAGAATGGTGTCATCAAAGTCAGCAATACAGACAACTTTGAAAAAAGAGAAGGTTGAACTTCCTCACAGACAGGATTAAGTAAGATAAGAATGAACAGGAGAGATCACTGATGATATTAGTGAGCTCATATGTGTCAGTGCGATGGGAGTGAAAGCAGGAACATAATCAACTGGAGATTACCAACACCACAAGCAGCACCAGAAAATGGGACTTACTCTATAAAGAGACAGGACGGAACTGTGAGCAGACTGCACATCTCAAAGAGAGTTTAATTAATGTAACATGATATATCAACAAAGTGGTATCTTATATGGTATTTAAAATTCATGTTGCACAAGAAAATTCACTAATGTGGGGTTATGTTGAAATATATTAATTAAAAAATAAATATAGTTAGAGGTATTTCTCATTTCAAAAGACAAAAATGTTAGGTTGGCCAAAAAATTTATTCTTATATCATACCATCCTGAGGAACAATCTAAATGAACTTTTGGGCAACCCAATGACTTTGTGAATCTGTCTATAAAATCATTATTAAGCAGCATTCTCTCTTTGCTGAGAAATGCTTTTTTATATGCATAGAAAGAATGTTGCTTATTTTCAAAACTATGTATGATAATCATATACAGATTTTAAAAATAGAAATAAAATGAATAAACATGGGATATTTTATGATGAGGGAGATAATTATAGCTTTTCTGCTTTTTTAATCCAGAAATATATTGCTATTGAAGCAAAATTTATATTTTAGTTTCCAATTTGATATGTATAACAGCTGTGCAAACCATGCAAAGCGACATATAAAATATTTCTGTCGTCCAAGAGGTTTCTGTTTGTTGCTGTCTAGTACATTCCTCACTTCGACCAGTGATATTAACATCATAGATCAACTTTGTTTATTTTTTTGACTTCATATAAATAGAATCACAGATTATGTACTACTTTTGTCTTCCTTCTATAGCTCAGCATAATGTTTTTGAGATATACTTATGCCATTATGTGTACATGGAGTTCATTTTTTAATTGATCAGCAATATTCTGATATATGAAATACCAAAAATTGAATATCTGTTCTCCTAGTGATAGATATTTGGTTGGTTTCTAATGTATGGCTATTTTGATAAAAGCTGTTATAAATATTGTTATATACTTTTTATAAAGAATTGTAAAATAAAATAAAGTAAAAAACCTTTAAAAAAGAATAAAATATTTTTTTCAAAGTTGATATACATTCTTCCACTCCAGTCATTAATGCATGAGAATTTCAACTGTGCCCTACTTTTGTCAGCATTATTATGAGTTGTTTCATTTCTAGACATTGTAGGGTTTTTAGCCTTTGTTTCATTGACAAGGTAACAACGTTGGTAAAATTTCAGGTACTTACTGATCATTTCTCTATCTTCTTTTGTAAAGGGTTTTTCATCATATGTGTTAATCAGATCTTTGCATATTTATTATGGATTTGTAGGATATTTGAAAATAGTTTACATACATGATTCATTTCTGAGCAATATGAATTACAGATGAGTCTTTCCACACCTGTAATTGGTCTTTTCTTTCCTAAGTGCTGTCTTTTCATAAGCTGGCAGATTTTATTTTTGCAAACTCCAACCATCATTTTTAATGATTAAATTTTCCTATGTTAAAAAAAATTATTTTACCCCAAGTTGTGAAGATAGTTTTCCCTGTGGAGGCTTTATGGTTCTAGTTTATCCTTTTAAGCCTATAATCCATCTTGAATTAATATTTTTATTAAGCTTGGTAGATATCAAGATCTTATTTTTTTTCTTTATGACTATACAGCTCTTCCAAATCATTTGTTAAAAAGAGAGCTTTCAAGCAAATCTATTTTTGGACCTTTAATTCTCTTCCATTTACCAATTTCCATTTTCAATCAGTATCAGTCTCTAAATTAATATATCTTCCTTGTGAATCTTCAGATCAGGTAAACTAAGTCCTCCAAATGTGTTCCTTACATATGTCTTTGATTATTTTGGGTATTTTAGGTCCTTTGCTTTTCAATCAAGTTTCAGAAAAAAAACCAAAAAAACAAAAACCAACACAGTTGCTTGGGGGATGAAGAGTGAAGAACTTTTAACATATTAATTGGGAATGTGCCAAATTATTAGATAAATATGAAGAGGTTTGAAACCTTAACAATACTGAATTTTTCAGTGCATGAGCACTTATCTCCCTGGGTCCTCTGTAAGATGTCCTTGGTATTTTGTAGTTTTTGGAAGTTTTAATATTTTTTCATGCAGATGTCTTACATATTCTATGGTGGATTTGTTGTGGTTTATGGTTCTTTTTGATGATATTTCAATAACATTGTGTGTATGTACATAAATCATATATATAATTTATTTATAAAATTATAAGTGTTATGATATAATACCAATTGCAGTTGTTTGATATAGCATGAATATGTCTATATTATATGTATAGTGTAATGTATATATGGGTGCTTTCCTAGAGGCTCAGTGGTAAGGAACCCGTTTGCCATGCAAGAGATGAGGGTTTGATACCTGGGTAGAGAAGATCCCCTGGAGAAAACAATGGCAACATACTCTAGGATCCTTGTCTAGGAAATCCCATGGACAGAGGAGCCTGGCAAGCTATAGTCAATGAGATTGCAAAAGAGTTGGAAATGACTTAGCAACGAAAGAACAACAGCAATATAAATATAGAGTTTCAGTTCAGTTCAGTCGCTCAGTCATGTCTGACTCTGTGCAACCTCATGAACTGCAGCACACCAGGCCTCCCTGTCGATCACCAGCTCCCAGAGCTTGCTCAGACTCACGTCTGTCGCGTCAGTGATGCCAGCCAACCGTCTTATCCTCTGTCACCCCATTCTCCTGCCTTCAATCTTTCCCAGCATCAGGGTCTTTTCCAATGAACCAATTCTTCCCACTAGGTGGCCAAAATATTGGAGCTTTAGCTTAAGCATCAGTCTTTCCAATAAATATTCAGGATTCAGTTCATTTAGGATTGATTAGTTTGATCTCCTTGTAGTCCAAGTACTCTCAAGACACTTCTCCAATACCACAGTTTAAAAGCATCAATTCTTTGGTGCTCAGCTTTCCTCATATTTCATCTCTCACATCCCTACATTACTACTGGAAAAACCAGTAGTCAAAATAGCTTTGACTAGATTGATCTTTGTCAGCAAAGGAATATCTCTACTTCTTAATATGCTGCCTAGTTTAGTCATAGCTTTTCTACCAAGGAGCAAGCTTCTTTTAATTTCATGGCTGCAGTCACCATCTGCAGTGATTTTGGACCCCCAAATTAAAGTCTGTCACTGTTTCCACTGTTTCCCAATCTATTTGCTGTGAAGTGATGGGACCAGATGCTGCAATCTTAGTTTTTTGAATGTTGAGTTTTAAGTCAACTTTTTCATTCTCTTCTTCACTTTCATCAAGAGTCTCTTCAGTTCCTATATGCATTCTGCCGTAAAGACGGTGTCATCTGCATATATGAGGTTATTGATATTTCTGGATTTCAGCTTGTGTTTCATCCAGGCCATCATTTTGCAAAATGTACTCTGCATATACGTTAAATAAACAGGGTGACAATATATAGCCTTGACGTACCCCTTTCCCAATTTGTAACCAGTCCAGTGTTCCATGTCCAGTTCTAACTTTTGCTTCATCATCCGCATACAGATTTCCCAGGAGGCAGATAATGTGGTCTGGTATTCCTATCTCTTGAAGAATTTTCCACAGTTTGTTGTGATCTATGCAATCAAGGGCTATAGCATAATCAAAGAAATGGATGTTTTTCTGAAACTCTCTTCCTTCTCGATGGTCCAGCGGATGTTGGCAATTTGATCTCTGTTTCCTCTGGCATTTCGAAATTCAGCTTGAACATCTGGAAATTCTCATTTCACGTACTGTTGAATCCTGGCTTGGAGAACTTTGAGCATTAATTTTCTTGCATGTGAGATGAGTGCAATTGTGTGGCAGATTGAACATTCTTTAGCATTGTCGTTCTTGAGATTGGAATAAAACCCGACATTTTCCAGTCCTGTTGTCACTACTGAGCTTTCCAAATGTTCTGGCATATTGAGTGCAGCACTTTCACAGCGTCATTCTTTTGGACTTGAAATAGCTTAGCTGAATTCCATCACCTCCACTAGCTCTGTTCATAGTGATGCTTCCTAATGTCCACTTGACTACATGTGCTAGGATTTCTGCCTCTCATTGAGTGGTCCACCATCGTGGTTATGTGGGTCATAAATATCTTTTTTGTATAGTTCTTCAGTGTTTTCCTGTCACCTCTTCTTAATACCTTCTGCTTCTGTTAGGTCCATACCATTTCAGTTCTTTATTGTGCCCATCTTTGTATGAAATGTTTCCTTGGTATCTCTAATTTTCTTAAAAATATTTCTAGACTTTCCCATTGTTTTGTTTTCTGCTAGTTCTTTGCATTAATTACTGAGTATATCTTTCTTATCTCCCCTTGTTATGCTTTGGAACTTTGCATTCAGATGTGTGTATCTTTCCTTTTCTCCTTTGCTTTTAGCATCTCTTCTTTTCTCAGCTATTTGCAAGACCTCCTCAAACAGCCATTTTGCCTTATTTGCCTTCCTTTTTTGTGGTGATGGTCTTGATCACTGCCTTCTGTACAATGTCATGAATCTCCATCCATAGTTCTTCAGGTACTCTATCAGATATCATCCCTTGAATATATTTGTTACTTCCACTGTATGATCACAAGGGGTTTGATTTAGGTCATACCTTAATGGTCTAGTGGTTTTCCCTACTTTCTTCAATTTAAGTCTGAATTTGGCAATAAAAAGCTCATGATCTGAGCCACAGTCAGCTTCCATCTTGTTTTTGCTGACTTTATAGAGCTTCTCCATCTTTGGCTGCAAAGAATATAATCAATCTGATTTAGAGGTTGACCATCTGGTGATGTCCATGTGTAGAGTCTTCTCTTGTGTAGAGTCTTCTCTTGTGTTGTTGGAAGAGGGTGTTTGCTATGACCAGGACATCCTGTTGGCAGAACTCTGTTAGCCTTTGCCCTGCTTCTTTCTGTACTCCAAGGTCAAACTTGCCTGTTACTGCAAATATTTATTGACTTCCTACTTTTGCATTTCAGTCCCCCATGATGAAAAGGACATCTTTTTTGGGTCTTAGTTCTAGAAGTTCTTATAGGTCATCACAGAACTGTTCAACTTCAGCTTCTTTGACATTAGTGGTTGGGACATAGACTTGGGTTACAGTGATATTCAATTGTTTGCCTTGGAAATGAACAGAGATATTTTTGATATTGCACCCAAGTACTGCATTTCAGACTCTTTCCTTGACTATAAGAGCTAGTCCATTTCTTCTAAGGGATTATTGCCCACAGTAGTAGATATAATAGTCATCTGCATGAAGTTCACCCATTCTAGTCCATTTTAGTTCATTGATTCCTAAAATGTCAATGTTCACTCATGCTATCTCCTGTGTGACCACTTCCAGTTTACCTTGATTCATGGACCTAACATTCCAGGTTCTATGCAATATTGTTTTTATAGCACCAGACTTTGCTTCCATCACTAGTCACATCCACAACTGGGCTTTTTTTTTTTTTTTTTCACTTTGACTCTGTCTCTTCATTCTTTCTGAGGTATTTCTCCACTCTTCTCCAGTAGCATACTGGGCACCTACACTAACCTGAGGAGTTCATCTACTAATGTATTAATGTCATATCTTTTTGCTGTTTCATATTGTTCATGGAGTTCTCAAGGCAAGAATGCTGAAGTGGTTTGCCGTTCCCTTTTCCACTGGACCATGTTTTGTCAGAATGTTCCACCATGACCCATCCATTTTGGGTGGCCCTACATGACTCTTAGTCTCATTGAGTTAGACAAGGCTGTGCTCCAAGTGATCAGTTTGGTTGATTTTCTTTTATTACAGGTTATATATGTATTATTTTATGCTGTAAACAAGTATTTGCTGAAACGTACACTTTGTCTGCAATGAGCAACATAAAATACAGTGCCCCAAGATCAGAACAGGTAAATAGGAAATAACAATAAAAATGCTGCTTAGAGAAAGCAGGAAAATACTTCAAACATCAAAAGGCACTGAGAGTAAACAAATGCCTACATATCTCTTTCAAATGGAATCCTGAATGTCCTAGCTTTAGCTGAGTTTTGTTCCTAAATTCCTGTAGGATGTAAGACACTTCACTGAATTTCTGTATTAACCTACAACATAGGTTTTGGCCTGTAATCATATCTGATAAATACATTCTGACATCCAAAGCTTAATCATGACAGGATTTGATTTATGGCAACTGTCTTTTCTACTTGATAAGCATCCATTTCACTCAGACCAAGACAACTTAGCCGACTTCAGGGTCAATAAAATTTTCAACCTTTTTTTTTTCCTCTCTCTCTCTCTCTCTCACACGCACACACATACATTTTCCCCTCTCCTTTTATTTTTCAAATTTAAAATAAAACTAACAATATGTAAATAGTTATAGACAGTCATAAAGAAAGCTCTCTAATCCCACTGCTTATCTACTTATACAATCCTCCATTTTGGGCTTTGCAGGTGGCTCAGTGGTAGAGAATCCACCTGCCAATGCAGAGGATGAAAGAGGAATGTTTGATCCCCGAATTCAGAAAATCCCCTGGAAGAGGAAATGGCCCTAGTATTTTTGTCTGGAAAATTCTATGGACAGAGGAAACTAGTAGGCTATAGCCCATGGTGTTAAATAAGACTGAGCATGCACACACACATATACACACACATTCTCAATTATTTCTGCATTGCAAACAGTATATTTTGTTTCTTGTGGTCTTTAATTTCCTTTTCTTGGTGAAACTTTTGTCTATGTATAAATAAAATTATAACTTACTTATTTACCATTGTTTATTTTTCAGATACATCTTGGTACTTGGTATTTAAAATGACCAAAAACACTGAAATAATAATAGACACTAAGAATAAAACAATAAAATTTTTGATGTCTAATAATGCAAAATACATAAGAAAATTTAATTAAATAAGATCATACTACACGACTCATCTATGAATGAATATTTATGATGACAAAATATACAAATCATCTTGGTCAGTATCCCTTGGTCCTTTGGGCCCTTTCTCTTAGCATGAGATTTATGTTATATGTATGGTGAGGACCTGGAGAAGGAGCCAAATATATTATCTCCATATTTATGCTAAAAGATACACATGAAAGTTAAAACTTAAAATGAGCATATAATCATATTGCTTTGAATATGGAAATACAAAGCAGAATAAATAGTTAAGAGTTGGCTGTCCCAATATAAAATAATTAAAAATTTAAAGGAATGGCAGGAAATTATCAGAAAATTAACATTTTACATTATATAATGTTATATTTAAGTGAATAAATAAAAGCTGTAAGGCAAAAATGCTAAAGATTTGTAAAATGTGCAAATAAATGTTAAACTTTGAAAAAATTATATTTGTACAGGTGGGCATGAAACAATAAGACATGGCTAACAAAGTGTCAATTTTCTCACATATTCAGACATATTTTTATTTTGGAATGATAGGTGAGATTTGGGGCCATCTATAAAGCACCATATATACAAATAATTATGGGAAACATCAGTTTTCATTCCAATGCCAAAGAAAGGCAATGCCAACGAATGTTCAGACTACCACGCAATGACATTCACCTCACACACTGACAAAGTAATGCTCAAAATTCTCCAAGCCAGGCTTCAGCAGTACATGAACTGTGAAATTCCAGATGTTCAAGCTGAATTTAGAAAAGGCAAAAGAAACAGATCAAATTACCAACATCTGTTAGATCATTGAGAAAGTAAGAAAATAACAGAAAAACATCTACTTCTATCTCATTCACTATGCCAAAGCCTTTGATTGTGTGGATCATAACAAACTTTGGAAAATTCTTCAAGAAATAAGAATACCAGACCACCTTTCCTGCCTTCTGAGGAAGGTCAGGAACAAATAGAACCAGACATGGAACAACTGACTGGTTCAAGATTGGGAAAGGAGTATGTCAATGCTATATATTGAAACCCTGCTTATTTAAATTATATTCAGAGAACATCATGTGAAATGCCCAGCTGGATGAAGCACAAGCTGGAATCAAGATTTCCAGAAGAAATATCAATAACCTCAGATATGCAGATGACACCACCCTTATGGCAAGAATCAAAGAACTAAAGACCCTCTAGAGGAAAGTGAAAGAGGAGAAGGAAAAAGCTGGCTTAAAATTCAACATTCAAAAAACTAAGATCATGGCATCTAGTCCCATTACTTCATGGCAAATAGATGGGTAAAAATGGAAACAGTGACAGACTTTATTTTCTTGGGCTCTAAAATCACTGCAGATAGTGATGGAACCTATAAAATTAAAAGATGCTTACTCCTTGGAAGAAAAGTTATGACCAACCTAGACAGTATACTAAAAGCAGAGATGTTAAAAGGCCCATCGAGTCAAACCCATGGTTTTTTCAGTAGTCATGTATGTGAGAGTTGGACTATAAAGAAAGGTGAATGAATGCCAAATAATTGATGCTTTTGAACTGTGGTGTTGGAGAAGACTTTTGAGAGTCCCTTGGACTGCAAGGAGAGTCAATAATAAAGGAAATCAGTCCTGAATATTCATTGGAAGGACTGATGTTGAAGCTGAAACTCCAATACTTTGGCCACTTGATGTGAAGAACTGACTCATTGGAAAAGACTCTGATGCTGGGAAAGATTTAAGGGAGAAGGAGAAGAAGGTGGCAAGGGATGAGACAGTTGGATGGCATCACACACTCGATAGACGAGTTTCAGCAAGCTCTGGACATTGGTGATGGGCAACAGAGGCCTGGCATGCTGCAGTCCTTGGGATCTCAAAGAGTCAGACACGACTGAGTAACTGAACGAAACTGAACTGATAGAGCGCCATATATACAAAGAATTGTGTTGTTGGAGAAGACTCTTGAGAGTCCGTTGGACTGCAAAGATATCAAATCAGTCAATCTTAAAGGAAATTAACCTTAAACATTCATTGGAAGGACTTATGCTTAGTTGAAGTTTCAATACTTTGGACACTTGATTCAAAGAACAGATTCATTGGAAAATTTTCTGATGTTGGGAAAGACTGAAAGCAAAAAAGAAAGGGTGGGAGAGAATAAGATGATTAGATAGCATCATTGACTCAATGGACATGAGTTTGTGCAAACTCTGGGAGATAGTGCAAGGTAGGGGAACCTAGTGTCCATAAGGGTCCCAAAGTCAGCCACCACTTAGTGACTGAATAACAACAAAGAAACCACCATGGTCTATCATGGGGACAACTTCTGGTTTTGAATATCTGATTGTGTTTCCTCCACACCTGTTCCCATACTCCAGGCTGCTATGCCTCATAAGCTACCTGTTCTAGATTTATGATATGCAATCTAGGGAGTGGAGGTATATCCTGATGAAATTTTTGTAGAGAGGCATTCATCTTTCCTCTTAAAACTGCCATTATCAAGTTCACAAGGTTTTGAATGACTTTGACCTAAATCAGTGATATAGTTACAAGAAGAATTTAAAGTCCTTGTCTCTCTCAGTGTTCCCAACAGTGAGAGGATCATTTTAGGACCACTGCTGACTCATTCCCTTTCTAATCCAATTCCTGAACAAAGTGACTATTTCTTTATCTCATTTCTCATACATCTTTTTACAATTTGTTTTTCAATATTTTATGCAATAAATCATTAATACCTTCGTAACAATCAAATCTGATAGAAAATATGTTAATCATAAACACATCCTTATTAATATTTTGAAATAATCTTAGTCCAATTTTTTTCTTTTTCTCTCATTATAGTTATTTGACACATTTTATATGTATTCATATAGGCATTGAATTATATAATTTTTGCAACTAAGTATACCTTCCTTTCTGTCTAATTTTGTATCTGGTGGTATCAAAACATGTGAGGAGTTTCAAATATATCTTATTAAGTATTTTGTCTTCTGCTATATTCTTATATCTGTTAACCTACAGAATCTTTGTTACATTTTCTCTTTAGTCACTAAGTCATGTCAGCCTCTTTTGAGACCCCATGGACTGTAGCCCACTAATCTCCTCTGTTCATGAGATTTCCCAGGCAAGAATACTAGAGTGAGTTGCCATTTCTTCTCCAGGTGATCTTTCCAACTCAGGGATTGAACTCATGTCTCCTGCATTGGTAGGCAAGTTCTTTACCACTGAGCCACCAGGGAAGTCCTCATCTTTGTTTCCCTGTATGATGGCATTAGAAGGATTTACAATTATAGGAGCAATGTTTGATTGTTTTCTTCTACTCTTTTGGTTTTAATAGAGCTTCTAACAATAGCCATCAAAAAACTATGTTCGTGCACTATCCTTTCATTTGATCGTCCATGTTTATCCACTTAGCACCTTCTCCAAGATATAAATCTGTTTCCTCCAATGACACTAATATATTCTTTTTAAATTGCTTCAAGATTTTCACCTCTTCATACCAAAGATATATAGAGGGCTCTACACACATCAAACTATTGCTATTTCATACCATCACCTCTTTTTTTTCCTCTACTAAATCCTGTTTAAGACACTGTGATAGATAGTTTGGAAAAACAATTTTGTTGCTGCCAACTACTAGTAAAAAGGTTGAACTGCGAAGATAGATCGCATGAATCACAGATGTTACCCAAACCCCCAATTTACTGATATAAAAGATGGTGCAACATTCAAAACACAGAGAAAATATTATTTTCTGTGAGAAGTGGGAAGGCTATGAGACCTGCCAAATTTGTCTCTTTTTGTTTTGTTTTTTCCTTTGCTTCAGGATGAATTTTGGCTTTAGAATAACAGTAATGCATTGGTCACAAAGAGAGACTTTTTAATGCTAAAACATCTGCATTTTATATTCCTTAAATCATATAGGTTATCTGAGTATTCCACTTTCTCTATCCAGCCGTGTCCTATGAACCTATAAATGCTATGTTGTTTATTTATAATATGACAATATCAGCTATGTCAAGATAAAGTACTTTTGTAGACAGAGTACTTTCCACTATTAAATACTATTAGCGAGTTTGCAGGGGAGAAGGCAATGGCAACCCACTCCAGTACTCTTGCCTGGAAAATTCCATGGGCGGAGGACCCTAGTAGGCTGCAGCCCATGGGGTCACTAAGAGTCGGACACGACTGAGTGACTTCACTTTCACTTTTCACTTTCATGCACTGGAGAAGGCAATAGCGACTCACTCCAGTGTTCTTGTCTGGAGAATTCCAGGGACGGGGGAGCCTGGTGGGCTGCCGTCTATGGGGTCACACAGAGTCGGACATGACTGAAGCGACTTAGCAGCAGCAGCGTATTTGTATGCAGGTCAGGTTCAAATCATTAAAATATTGATCCAAGGTCTTTTTTCTTGTCTTCACTGGCAGGAGGCAATAGGTTCAGAACTGCTGCTTCATGCACTTTAATTCTCACTGGCCTTTTATTTTCCTTTAGTGCAATGGGATTTGGAAAATATTTTTAAATACTCAGAATACTGATATAAAGTTAGTCTAGTTCTTGGTCTGTCTTTCATTCATTAAATACCAAATATGGACTTTTGTTTAAGAGGAAACACATACTCATGAAGATATGAACTCCACTCTGGATTTAAATTCTGTCTCTGACACTGACTACTTAACAGAAAATTTGGGCAATTTGTTAATTTCTCTTACTTTGTGTGTATGTTAGTTGCTGTCATCTCCGGCTCCTTGTGACAGCATGGACTGTAGCCCACAAAGCTGCTTCTGTCCACGGAATATTCCAGGCAGGAATACTGCAGTGGGTTCCCATTCCCTTCTTCAGTGGATCCTCCCGACTTATTGATCGAACCTGGGTATGATCGAACCCCATTGCAGGCAAATTCTTTATCGTCTGAGCCACCAGGGAAGCCCTTGTCTTATTTTAGTTCTCTCATTTATCAGTTGGGTTATTAGTGCCAATCGCCATGGAAAAGAAATGCAAAAAAGCAAAATGGCTATCTGAGGAGGCCTTACAAATAGCTGTGAAAAGAAGAGAAGTGAAAAGCAAAGGAGAAAAAAGGAAAGATATAAACATTTGAATGCAGAGTTCCAAAGAATAGCAAGGAGCGATACAAAAGCCTTCTTCAGTGATCAATGCAAAGAAATAGAGGGAAATAACAGAATGGGAAAGACTAGAGATCACTTCAAGAAAATTAGAGATACCAAGGGAACATTTCACTCAAAAATGGGCACAATAAAGGACAGAAATGGTATGGACGTAACAGAAGCAGAATATATTAAGAAGAGGTGGAAGGATACACAGAAGAATTGTACAAGAAAGATCTTCACAACCCAGATAATCATGATGATGTGATCACTCATCTAGAGCCAGACATCCTGGAATGTAAAGTCAAGTGGGCCTCAGAAAGCATCACTACGAACAAAGCTAGTGGAGGTGATGTAATTCCAGTTGAGCTACTTCAAATCCTGAAAGATGATGCTGGGAAAGTGCTACCCTCAATATGCCAGCAAATTTGGAAAACTGAGCAGTGGCCAGAGGACTGGAAAAGATCAGTTTTCATTCCAATCCCAAAGAAAGGCAATGCCAAAGAATGCTCAAACTACCACACAATTGCACACATGTCACATGCTAGTAAAGTAATGCCGAATGCTCAAAATTCTCTAAGCAGGCTTAGTAAAAAGTGGACCGTGAACTTTCAGATGTTCAAGCTGGTTTTAGAAAAGGCAGAGGAACAAGAGATCAAATTGCCAACAGCCGCTGGATCATGGAAAAAGCAAGAGAGTTCCAGAAAAACATCTATTTCTGCGGATCAGAATAAACTGTGGAAAATCCTGAAAGAGATGGGAATACCAGACCACCTGACCTCCCTTTTGAGAAATCTGTATGCAGGTCATGAAGAAACAGAAATGGACATGGAACAACATACTGGTCCCAAATAGGAAAAGGAGTACCTCAAGGCTGTATATTGTCACCCTGCTTATTTAACTTATACACACAGTACATCATGAGAAACACTGGACTGGAAGCAATACAAGCTGGAATCAAGATTGTCTGGAGAAATATCAATAACCTCAGATATGCAGATGACACCACCCTTATAGCAGAAAGTGAAGAAGAACTAAAAGCCTCTTGATGAGGGTGAAAGAGGAGAGTGAAAAAGTTGGCTTAAAGCTCAACATTCAGAAAACGAAGATCATGGCATCCGGTCCCATCACTTCATGGGAAATAGATGGGGAAACAGTGGAAACAGTGTCAGACTTTATTTTTTGGGCTCCAGAATTACTGTGGATGGTGACTGCAGCCATGAAATTAAAAGATGCTTACTCCTTGGAAGAAAAGTTATGACCAACTTAGATAGCATATTCAAAAGCAGAGACATTACTTTGCCGACTAAGGTCTGTATAGTCAAGGCTATGGTTTTTCCAGAGGTTAAAGCATCTGCCTCCAATGCGGGAGACCCAAGTTCAAGCCCTGGGTCAAGAAGATCCCCTGGAGAAGGAAATGGCAATCCACTCCAGTATTCTTGCCTGGAGAATCCCATGGACGGAGAAGTCTAGTAGGTTACAGTCCATGGGGTCGCAAAGAGTCAGACATGACTGAGCGACTTCACCTTACCTGACTTCACCATGTATGGATTTAAGAGCTGGGCTGTGAAGAAGGCTGAGCACCAAAGAATTGATGCATTTGAAGTGTGGTGTTGGAGGGGACTCTTGAGAGTCCCTTGGACTGCAAGGACATCCAACCAGTCCATTGTGAAGATCAGACCTGGGATTTCTATGGAAGGAATGATGCTAAAGCTGAAACTCCAGTACTGTGGCCACCTCATGCGAATAATTAACTCATTGGAAAAGACTCTGATGCTGGGAGGGATTGGGGGCAGGAGGGAAAGGGGATGACAGAAGATGAGATGGCTGGATGGCATCACTGACTCGATGGACATAAATCTGAGTGAACTCTAGTAGTTGGTGATGGACAGGGAGGCCTGGCGTGCTGTGTGATTCATGGGTTTGCAAAGAGTTGGACACAACTAAGTGACTGAACTGAACATATGAGGTCATACTTCCCTGGTGGCTCAGACGGTAAAAGCATCTGCCTACAATGCCTAGAGCCTAGATTTGATCCCTGGGTCTGGAAGATCCCCTGGTGAAGGAAATGGCAGCCCACTCCAGTATTCTTGCCTGGAGAATCCCATGGGCGGAGGATCCTGGTGGGCTACATTCTGTGGGGTTGCAAAGAGTTGGACACCACTGTGTGATTTTACTTTCACTTTCTTAATTCATGAGGTCACTGTGAATAGTAAATGGAATAATGTAAATAAAGTCCTTAGGAGTTGTACCAGTCATTTTAATTTCAATGAATGTCAGCTCTCACTAGTTGTTATACCCTAGTGATGTACACTGTCTTGTGCTCAAATTTAAATAATTGTACTCATTTCTTGGATGATGTTTATTTTCAAACCCTTCATTTGCTCTCAGGTTTGCATTTTGGTTACTCATGATAATTTCTGGTCTATTTTTCATGGCTTTATTTCTTCAGAGAACCATAGGTTTATCCCCAAGTGTGCATCATTTGGATCCAACCAACCCCTTGGATGGCAACACCAAACCCAAGTCTTAAGCCAAAATTAAAGCACTGAGCTTAATCACTGGATAAATATATTCTATAATAGAAAATGTTTTTACCCCTTAACAGTAGATTTACATTTCTCCTTCTATTGCTAGGAGAAATAATAAGCAGTTCAGCTTTACATTTAGAAACCAAACTCCTTTCAAATTGCATATTCATTTTGGAAGACTGCCAATACTGCAGATAGGCACTAAATTAATTCATTTGTGTCCTGATTCAGCAGTGTTTGCTCAGGCAAAATTTCTGCCTGAAGTTCCATTGACTCTGAGGTCAATAAAGTCTTTGCATACATAAATCCTGATGAGTCAGGCCTTGAATAAGTATCTTGCAATTTCTTTCAGTGCAGTTCCTGCTAACAGATAACCAAAGTATCTTGTGAAGGATTTCAATTGACTTTTTGAAGACAAGCATCTTGACCTGAGCAGAACACTTGAAATTAAACAAAATGGACACACTATTCTTTCAAAGTACTTTTGTTTCAAATATTAAATTGTAAATAGTATGTATTTATAAATAAATAGCAATATAAATTAATAAATTGTAAATAAGAAGAGGTATCAGGAATACACAGAAGAACTATACAAAAATGATCTTAATGACCTGGATAACTACCATTGTACTCACATAAAGCCAGACAACCTGGAGTGTGAAATCAAGTGGGTCTCAGGAAACATCACTACAAACAAAGAACAAAGCTAGTGGAGGTGATGGAATTCCAGATGAGCTATTTGAAATCCTAAAAGATGATGCTGTTGAAGTGCTGCACTCAGTATACCAGCAAATTTGGAAACCTCAGCAGTGGCCACAGGACTGGAAAGGTCAGTTTTCACTCCAATCCCAATGGGACTGGAAAAAAGGGCAATGCCAAAGAATGTTCAAACTATCACTCAAAGTGGCACTCATTTCACATTCTAGCAAAGAAATTCTCAAAATCCTTCAAGATAAGCTTCAACAGTATGTGAATGAAGAACTTCCAGATGTACAAGCTGGGTTTAAAAAAGCAGAGGAACCAGTGATCAAATTGCCAACATTTGTTGGATCATAGATAAAGCGATAGAATTCAAGAAAAACATCTGCTTGTGCTTCATTGATGACACTAAAGCCTTTGATTATGTAGAACACAACAAACTGGAAAATTCTTATAGATGAGAATACCAGACTACTTTACGTGCTTTCTGAGAAACCTGTATTCAGGTCAAGAATTAGCAGTGAAAACCAGACATGAAACAATGACTGGTTCCAAATTAGGAAAGGAGTACGTCAAGGCTGTATATTGTTACCCTGCTTATTTAACTTATATCCAGAGTACATCATGAGAAAAGCTGGACTGGATGAAGCACAAGCTGGAATCAAGATTACTGGGAGAAATATCAATAACCTCAGTTATGCAGATGCTACTACTCTTATAGCAGAAAGTGAAGAGGAATTGAACAGACTCTTGATGAAAGTGAGACATTACTTTGCCTACAAAGTTCTGTGTAGTCAAAGCTATGTTTTTTCCTATAGTCCTGTATGGATGTAAGCTAGACAGTAAAAAAAGCTGAGTGCTGAAGCGTTGATATCTTTGGTGCTGTAGAAGGCTCTTGAGACTCCCTTGGACAGCAAGGAGATCAAATCAGTTAATCCTAAAAGAAACCAACCTGAATACTCATTGGAAAGACTGATGCTGAAGCTGAAGCTCTGATACTTTGGCCACCTGATGCAAAGAGCTGACTCTTTGGAAAAGACTCTGATGCTGGGAAAGATTGAAGACAGGAGAAGAAGGGGACGACAGAGGATGAGATGATTGGATGGCATCACAGACGCAATGGACATGAGTTTGAGCAAGCTCCCAGAGATGGTAAAGGAAGGAAAGCCTGGCATGCTTCATTCTATGGGATAGCAAAGAGTTGGGCATGAGTGAGTGACTGAAAAACAAAATAATATTGGGTAAATTTAATTAAAAACAACTCATATGGAAGCATTCTTCTACTACTGATATTTGCATTTTTAACATTGTGTGTGTGTGTGTGTGTGTGTGTGTGTGTGTGTGTATGATTCCTTTATGGTTTTTCCAGCGGTCATGCATGGATGTTAGAGTTGGACTGTGAAGAAAGCTGAGTGCTAAAGAATTAATGCTTTTGAACTGTGGTGCTTGAGAAGACTCTTGCAAGTCCCTTGAACTGCAAGGAGATCCAACCAGTCCATCCTAAAGGAGATCAGTCCTTGGTGTTCATTGGAAGGACTGATGCTGAGGCTGAAACTCCAATACTTTGGCCACCTCATGTGAAGAGTTGACTCATTGGAAAAGACCCTGATGCTGGGAGGGATTTGGGGAAGGAGTAGAAGAGGATGAGAAAGGATGAGATGGCTGGATGGCATCACTGACTCAATGGAAATGAGTCTGAGTGAATTCCAGGAGTTGGTGATGGACAGGGAGGCCTGGTGTGCTGCAATTCATTGGGTTGCAAAGAGTCGGGCATGACTGAGTGACTGAACTGAACTGAATGATTCCTTTCCAATTTCTGGGATATAGCCTAAGAATTTTACCAATCACTTACATACCAATCAGAGAGCAGGAAGGAATTGGTTCTACATTAAAACATTGTCTAATAAGGATTTTGGAGAAGGAAATGGCAAACCACTCCTATGTTCTTTCCTGGAAATCCCATGGACAGAGGAAAGTGATGCGGTATAATCCATAGGATCACAAAGAGTCAGACACAACTTAAAGTAAACAACTACAGCGAGGATGTAATTACACAGAGACTATTTACAAAAGTATAGTTGGTGAATAGGAGACTGTATCCATTAAATCTTGTTGTGAGACAAAGCTCTCCAAGATTGTGTCTTAAACCAATAGCCACATATATAGCTTGAAATACTGTGTTTTGGCATTTTGAGTGGAGTCGGCTCAGTGTAAGTTTCTTTTGATTTTAGCGGGTCTCACTCAACCATGTATAGTTACCTTCCAGGGCCTGGAAGGCAGTTAGCCAGTACAGGATGCCTCAGCATAGCTTAACTCTGATCACGGGATCTCTCATTCACTAGTAGGCAACCTTGAACCTTTCTCATGTCTGGACAGGGCTACAAGACAAATAACAAAAACATGCATGGCATTTGAGATCTAAACTCAGAACTGGTCCATCATCACTTTATACATTTTTGTACAAAGCACTTTAAGATTTATTGTCATGGAAACAGCTCATTGATTTTTCTTTAAACTTTTGTGTTCTCTTAAATGATTCAGAGGGAAGCTTCCCTTATCCAGAGGCTGTGCCAAAGTTCATGGCCATAGACCTGAATAGGTCAAGAATTTCTCAATCATAAAAACTAACAGTTTATAAAGCCCTAACAGGTAACTGGGAAAGTTCTAAAATTCAAAAAAAAAAAAAAGGGGGGGGATAAGAAAAGCAGAATTTTAAAAAGAAATAAATTAATAAAACTAGAATATAATGCAATGAAAATTTACTTGTATCACTAAGTAATAGCAATAGGCATAAAGAAGAAAACAACCTCAGATTAAAAATAAAACTGTCAAAGACAGAACAATATAAAAAATGGAAGTTTTCAGCAGTAGTGAATTGATTTTCTAGAACATAGGATCAAAGGACAAAGATTAAATGTTTGGGAAAAAATAAGACCTCTAGATTATCAATCAAAACTGACATTTTAACAACTGCATAAGATGTATTATAGAAAGAGAAAAACATAAAAATTGAAGAGAATAAACTCATCACTGAAATTCTATCCTGTTTTCTAGAATTACAAAGTTTTCAAATAAAGAGGACACAGTTATTGCCTGACACAGTGAATTATAAAGACTCTTTGCCAAAAACCACTGCGAAAATTCTGTAATAACAAAGATAAATAATGGATTCTAGAAACACTCAGTAATAAACCACAAGAGAAAGCAAATAAAAGGGTACCCTGAAAAATGAGAATTAGGCTATATTAGACTTTATAACATGCATCACAATTGAATATGCAATTCTATTGTTAGCTACATGAGATTGGCAGCTTTTTTGATTGTTTCACTACTAAATTCAAAATAATTCATATCTTTTCTGAAGCAATATATGCCATTAATAAATATTTATTCAACATGCTTAAAGTTTGGAATGGACTTTGGTAATAGACATGTAGTGCAGGTGTAAGAATCATTCTAACCAGGATGCATGAAAGATCGCATTTTCTGTTTATTTATTTTGGGTATGCCATGTAGCATGTGGGATCTTAATTCCTGGGCCAAGGATTGAACCTGCTCTCTCTGCTATGGAAGCTGAAGTCTTAACCACGGGGCCTCTGGGGAGTCTTAAGATTGTATTTTCAAAGATTCTCTGTACTTCTGCTCCCATGCATGATGCTCTTGGTCATTATAATCTTACTATTCCTGCACTAAATGTTGGAATCTATTATTTTACTCTCCAATCTATTCAGTCTTTGAGAGTACATTAACCAATGTAATCCAATAGAAGTATCAAATTCGGGGATAATTCTTAACTAATCAGAGTTTCTGCATCCTGCTCCTTAAAACTCAGGAGTCATGCAATAAGAGTTTATAATATGTATGAAAGGTTATACACAGGTTATCTGTTAAACAGTCTCTAAGGAATTCTCAGCTAAGAACCAGCCATATGAATGAACCACCAGGGAAGATGTCTGATGGCCATAAAAAGAATATAAAATATTTAGCAATGACATTGGTACCAGACAGTTTGCAGAAGCAAGAATGACCTCAGGGAAATTGATGAAAGAGAAAAGGACACAGAGATGGGGGGCTGGAAGGATGATAATGTGTGTCTGTGGTGGCAGAAATCTTATCGAAACAAATGCCTATGATAAGATAAAAAGAAATGCTTAACTTTATGAGCATATTAATTAATTTCAAGAAGTTGTTCGGGTGAACTGATTTCTTGTAACAGTGTCTAAAAACATGCAGATAGAGATAAACTGAAAGCAAAACCTTTCAATATTTTAGACAATTTTATAGTATATACAGAGAGACTTGGAAAACCTTTCCATTAGTCTAGATGTTCTTAAGGTAAAAAGTGAAATGAGATGAAGACTCAGATTCAGGAATTACAAGACAAATTTTCCTCAGAGTAATTTTGAAATGAAGTACCTAGCTGTGAGTATTTTAACTAAGGTCCCAAAAGGATATAACATGATTCCTTGTAAACTTTTACTAGATAGATTTTCTTTTGAAACTAGTAAAAGCATTAAAAAAAAAGATAATAGTAATGTTTGCTTAAACCTGAAAATAACATGACATTATAAACCAATTATATGTCAGTAAAAACTAAAACTTAAATTAAAAAAATTTTTTTTTAAAGGAAGACTCCATGGGAATTGCTGCTGTTGCTGTTTTTCAGTCCCTGAATTGTGTCCAACTCTTTGCAACCCCCTTGGACTACAGCACACCAAGTTCTTTTGCCTTTCACTATCTCCCAGAGTTTGCTCAAATTCATGTCCATTGTGTCTGTGATGCTATCTGAACCACACACCCTCTGCCACTGCCTGCTCCTTTTGCCTTAACTCTTTACCAGCATCAGGGTCTTTTCCGTGTGTTGGCTCTTTACAACAGGTGGCCAAAATATTGGAGCTTCAGCTTCAGCATCAGTTCTTCCAGTGAATATTCAGGGTTGGTTTCCTTTAGGATTAACTGATTTGATCTCCATTCTGTCCAAGGGGCTCTAAATATTCTTCTTCAGCACCACAGTTTGAAAGCATCAATTCTTGGACCCTTAGCTCTCTTTATGGTCCAACACTCACATCTAACACTTTCCTTGTGTACCTGGTAAAGACTGATTGCTGTTGCTACTGATCCTAATAACCATATCTGACATCCATTTTGTTTTATGGTGTTCTTAAAATAATATTACTAATAAACCTCATGCCTGCTATAAAAAAAGAATAGTAAGGGCATACACATGTCTTATTTGGGCTTTGATACATAAAGTGACTTCTGAATGATTTTAAAGATATGCCTAATAAACTACCCAGGTCTTCTAATTGGTTTCTAAAAATCTTAGAGAGGCTGTCCTGTGGCACCATGCTTCATAGCCCAATGTCTGAAGGACTCATGTTATAAAGATTTAGGGGGCTTGACTTTTTGTTTCACAGAGCTATCAATTCTCTTGCACTAGCAAAAGTGCCAGCAGTATGTACTGGAAAGCGAAAGGGTGGGAAACATCAAAAGTAAACTTAGGATTCACAACCCTTTGCAAGTAAGAAGAAAGCTGAGAAAAATACCTAGCTAAAAGTAGAGGGTTTTTTGTTTGTTTGTTTTTAATTAAAAGAAAGAGTCATTAGGAGTGCAGGATAAGTGCTCATGAAGAAAACTTCCACAAAGCAGGACTAATCTCTCTTCAAGAATCTAGAAATGTATACTGAGCTAGATTCCACGATTTCTACGAAACAGTGACAATCTAGACTTTTTTCATCCCCTACCTCCATTAAAGGAAATATTCCTTGAAGTTATTCTCTCTTTGTACTACCATGTATGTTGGAGGGGTTGAGATTTTTACTTTCCCTTTTGTGAACAGATTTTTAGATTAAAATAAAAATAACCATACTTGAGTGAAACTTTACTCTGAACAGAGTCTGATTTAAATTTCAAGATTCTGGACATCTGGTTGATGCCCTAATAGCTTCTTAATCTGATTGTAGTGCTATAACAAAATCACAGACTGAGTGGTATATAAGCACTAAACATTTATTTCTTTCAAGTTCTGGAATCTTGGAAGTCCAAGGTCAAGGCACCAGTAAATTTGGTTTCCAATAAGGACTCATTTCTTGGTTTATAGATGACCATCTGTTTGGTGTGTCTTCAAATGGCAGAAAGGGCTAAGGATTTCTTTCTTTTTTTTTTTTTTTCTTTTCAATGTATCTATTTTATTTATTTTTTTTAATTAAATTTATTTATTTTTTTAATTACAATACTGTATTTGTTTTGCGACACGAATCAGCCATAGGTGAACACAATCTCCCAATGGCGAATCCCCTCCCACATCCCACCCCCGATCCTCTACTTGAATCATCCTGTGCATCAGCCCCATGCATCCTGCATCCTACATTGAACATAGATTGGCGCTTCTTTTCTTACAGGAAAATATACATGTTTCATTGCCATTCTCCCATACCATCCCACCCTTTCCCTCTCCCTCAGAGTCCAAAAGTCCACTCTATACCTCTGTGTCTCTTGTTGTCTCACATATAGGGTCATCATTACTGTCTTCTAAATTCCATATATATGTGTCAGTATACTGTATTGGTGTTTTTCTTTCTGGCTTACTTCACTCTGTATAATCGGTTCCAATTCCATCCATCTCATTAGGACTGAGTCAAATTTATTCTTTTTAAGGGCTGAGTAGTATTCCATAGTGTATATGAACCACAGCTTTCTTATCCATTCATCTGCTGATGGACATCTAGGTTGCTTCCATGACCTGGCAATTATAAACAGTGCAGCAATGAACATTGGGGTACATGTGTCTCTTTCACTTCTGGTTTCCTCAGTGTGTATACCCAGCAGTGGGATTGCTGGGTCATAAGGCAGTTCTATTTGCAATTTTTTAAGGAATCTCCACACTGTTTTCCATAATGGCTGTACTAGTTTCCATTCCCACCAGCAGTGTAAGAGGGTTCCCTTTTTTCCACACCCTCTCCAGCATTTATTGCTTGTAGACTTTTGGATCGCAGCCATTCTGACTGGTGTGAAATGGTACCTCATTGTGGTCTTGATTTGCATTTCTCTGATAATGAGTGATGTTGACCATCTTTTCATGTGTTTGTTAGCCATCCGTATGTCTTCTTTGGAGAAATGCCTATTTAGTTCTTTGGCCCATTTTTTTATTGGATCATTTATTTTTCTGGAGTTGAGCTGCATAAGTTGCTTATATATCTTTGAGATTAGTTGTCTGTCAGTTGTTTCATTTGCTATTGTTTTCTCCCCTTTCAGAAGGCTGTCTTTTTACCTTGCTTATAGTTTCCTTTGTTGTGCAGAAGCTTTTAATTTTAATTAGATCCCATTTGTTTATCTTTGCTTTTATTTCCAGTATACTGGAAGATGGATCATAGAGGATCCTGCTGTGATTTATGTCGGAGAGTGTTTTGCCTATGTTCTCCTCTAGGAGTTTTATAGTTTCTGGTCTTACATTTAGATCTTTAATCCATTTTGAGTTTATTTTAGTGTATGGTGTTAGAGAGGGGTCTAATTTCATTCTTTTACAAGTGGTTGACCAGTTTTCCCAGCACCACCTGTTAAAGAGACTATCTTTACTCCATTGTATATTCTTGCCTCCTTTGTCGAAGATAAGGTGTCCATAGGAATGTGGGTTAATCTCAGGGCTTTCGATTTTGTTCCATTGATCTATATTTCTGTCTTTGTGCCAGTACCATACCGTCTTAATGACTGTGGCTTTGTAGTAGAGCCTGAAGTCAGGCAAGTTGATTCCTCCAGTTCCATTTTTCTTTCTCAAGATTGCTTTGGCTATTCGAGGTTTTTTGTATTTCCATACAAATCTTGAGATTATTTGATCTAGTTCTGAGAAAAATACTGCTGGTAGCTTGATGGGAATTGCATTGAATCTGTAGATTGCTTTGGGTAGTATACTCATTTTCACTATATTGATTCTTCCAAGCCATGAGCATGGTATATTCCTCCATCTATTAGTGTCCTCTTTGATTTCTTTCATCAGTGTTTTATAGTTTTCGATATATAGGTCTTTAGTTTCTTTAGGTAGGAATATTCCTAAGTATTTTATTCTTTTCGTTGCAATGGTGAATGGAATTGTTTCCTTGACTTCTTTTTTCTACTTTCTCGTTATTAGTGTATAGGAATGCAAGGGATTTCTGAGTGTTGATTTTATATCCTGCAACTTTACTATATTCACTGATTAGCTCTAGTAGTTTTCTGGTCGAGTCTTTAGGATTTTCTATGTAGAGGATCATGTCATCTGCAAACAGTGAGAGTTTTACTTCTTCTTTTCCAATTTGGATTCCTTGTATTTCTTTTTCTGCTCTGATTGCTGTGGCCAAAACTTCCAGTACGATGTTGAAGAGTAGTGGTGAAAGTGGACACCCTTGTCTTGTTCCTGACTTTAGGGGAAATGGTTTCAATTTTTCACCATTGAGGATAATGTGAGCTGTGGGTTTGTCATATATAGCTTTTATTATGTTGAGGTATGTTCCTTCCAGTCCTGCTTTCTGGAGAGTTTTTATCATAAATGGATGCTGAATTTTGTCAAAGGCTTTTTCTGCATCTATTGAGATAATCATATGATTTTTATTTCTCAGTTTGTTAATGTGATGAATTACATTGATTGACTTACGGATATTGAAGAATCCTTGCATCCCTGGGATAAAGCCCACTTGGTCATGGTGTATGATCTTTTTAATGTGTTGCTGGATTCTGATTGCTAGGATTTTGTTGAGGATTTTTGCATCTATGTTCATCAGTGATATTGGCCTGTAGTTTTCTTTTTTGTGGTGTCTTTGTCAGGTTTTGGTATTAGGGTGATGGAGGCCTCATAGAATGAGTTTGGCAGTTTACCTTCCTCTGCAATTTTCTGGAATAGTTTCAGTAAGATAGGTGTTAGCTCTTCTCGGAATTTTTGGTAGAATTCAGCTGTGAAGCCGTCTGGACCTGGGCTTTTGTTTGCTGGAAGATTTCTGATTACAGTTTCAATTTCCGTGCTTGTGATGGGTCTGTTAAGATTTTCTATTTCTTCCTGGTTCAGTTTTGGAAAATTGTACTTTTCTAAGAATTTGTCCATTTCTTCCAAGTTGTCCATTTTATTGGCATATAATTGCTGATAGTAGTCTCTTATGATTCTTTGTATTTCTGAGTTGTCTGTCGTGATCTCTCCATTTTCATTTCTAATTTTGTTGATTTGATTTTTTTTCTCTTTGTTTCTTGATGAGTCTGGCTAATGGTTTGTCAATTTTATTTATCCTTTCAAAGAACCAGCTTTTTGCTTTGTTGATTTTTGCTATAGTCTCTTTTGTTTCTTTTTCATTTATTTCTGCCCTAATTTTTAGGATTTCTTTCCTTCTACTAACTCTGGGGTTCTCTATTTCTTCCTTCTCTAGTTGCTTTAGGTGTAGAGTTAGGTTATTTATTTGACTTTTTTCTTGTTTCTTGAGGTATGCCTGTATTGCTATGAACTTTCCTCTTAGGACTGCTTTTATAGTGTCCCAAAGGTTCTGTGTAGTTGTGTTTTCATTTTCATTCATTTCGATGCATATTTTGATTTCTTTTTTGATTTCTTCTGTGATTTGTTGATTATTCAGTAGGGTGTTGTTCAGCCTCCAAATGTTGGAATTTTTAATAGTTTTTCTCCTATAATTGAGATCTAACCTTAGTGCATTATGGTCAGAGAAGATGCTTGGAATAATTTCGATTTTTTTGAATTTATCAAGGTTAGATTTATGACCCAGAATGTGATCTATTCTGGAGAAGGTTCCGTGTGCACTTGAGTAAAAGGTGAAATTCATTGTTTTGGGGTGAAATGTCCTATAGATATCAATTAGGTCTAACTGGTCTATTGTATCGTTTAACGTTTGCGTTTCTTTGTTAATTTTCTGCTTAGTTGATCTGTCCATAGGTGTGAGTGGGGTATTAAAGTCTCCCACTATTATTGTGTTATTATTAATTTCCCCTTTCATGCTTGTTAGCAATTGTCTTACATATTGCGGTGCTCCTATGTTGGGTGCATATATATTTATAATTGTTATATCTTCTTCTTGGATTGATCCTTTAATCATTATGTAGTGGCCTTCTTTGTCCCTTTTCACAGCCTTTGTTTTAAAGTCTATTTTATCGGATATGAGTATTACTACTCCTGCTTTCTTTTGGTCTTTATTTGCATGGAATATCTTTTTCCAGCCCTTCACTTTTAGTCTGTATGTGTCCGTTGTTTTGAGGTGGGTCTCTTGTAAGCAGCATATATAGGGATCTTGTTTTTGTATCCATTCAGCCAGTCTTTGCCTTTTGGTTCGGGCATTCAACCCATTTATATTTAAGGTAATTATTGATAAGTATGCTCCTGTTGCCATTTACTTTATTGTTTTGGGTTCGGGTTTATACGTCCTTTTTGTGTTTCCTTTCTAAAATCTATCCTTTAGTATTTGTTGGAGAGCTGGTTTGGTGGTGCTGAATTCTCTCAGCTTTTGCTTTTCTGGAAAGCTTTTGATTTCTCCGTCATATTTGAATGAGATCCTTGCTGGGTACAGTAGTCTTGGCTGAAGGTTATTATCTTTCATCACTTTAAGTATGTCTTGCCATTCCCTCCTGGCCTGAAGAGTTTCTATTGAAAGATCTGCAGTTATTCTTAAGGGGATCCCCTTGTGTGTTATTTGTTGTTTTTCCCTTGCTGCTTTTAGTAATTGTTCTTTGTGTTTGGTCTTTGTTAGTCTGATTAAAATATGTCTTGGGGTGTTTCTCCTTGGGTAGGGCTAAGGATTTCTGTAGAGTTCCCTTTATAAAAGCACTAATCCTATTTATGAGGAGTCCACCTTCTTGACCTAATTATCTCCCAAAAGTTCCACTACTGAAAGCCATCATATTGGGCATTAGGTTTCAAAATACGAATTTTAGGAGAACACATACATTCGACCATAGCATACAAGATGAAAGCTTAAGAGTCTTGGGAAATGGGATAGGAGTGTATTGTATAAGGAAACATTCAGAATTGTACTCAGAAGCTAGACTGTGGAAGACTATATTTTCTAAAGATTCTTATCACAAGGTTTTCAATGTGTCAAGAGATGGATTGTTTGTCTCGCTTTTTGAATTTGTCTGGGGCCTACAAATGTTTAAAAAATATCTACTGTGCGAACACTTTAAAGACATAGGAGTTGCCATTTCCTTCCATGTTGTAAGCCATGCTATGAGAAGCCCAAGGTATATAGAGTGACCTCTGTAGACATTTGGTTCAACAGTCCCTTTGTTCCTCTGCACTATCAATTAGTATCAACTGGGAGACAAGTCAATGAGCCATTTTGGATCAAATTTTTTTATGGGTTTGGAGACATATATTCAAGAAATAAAACAATGAGAAATAAAGTTTTCAGAAAAGGAATCAGTCAAACTATGGAAAATCTAATAACTTTGATAATAGTTATTTATGCATCATATTTCATTGAATAAAATGGAAGCTTTTTATGGTAATGCCATGATCAACACTGCATTTGTGGAAAACAATACTATGAGTATACACGTGATGAAGAATCTTTTAAGTCTTAATAAGAAATTTGTTGTTCAGTTGCTCAGTCATGTCCAACTCTTTGCAACCCCATGGACTGCAGTACACTAGTCTTCCTTGTCCTTCATCATCTCCCAGAGCTTGCTCAGACTCATGTCCATTGAGTCAGTGATGCTATCCTTCCAACTATCTCATCCTCTGTTGTCCCCTTCTCCTGCCTACAATCTTTCCAGATCAGAGTCTTTTCTAATAAACTGGCTCTTTAAATTTCCCTGGTGGCTCAGTGGGAAATGCCTCCATTTCTAAGTATCAATTGTAGGCAAACACCATGATTTTGTTTTGTTTTCCTTTTTGCAAAAGTATAATGTGAACATATGTCTTCACATTTGTGTATGTACAGAAATCTATTATTAATTATATAATTAATAAAATATTCCATAGTATTAAGGGTTTAGGTTGCTACATTCATTCACATTTTTAAACTGGTAGTTAGCATATCTATCACTAATTTCTCAAATAAAATAGATAGTAATATTTTATTTGACTATTCAATATTTTCCAAGAATCAGAAACTCATCCAAGGGCATATATTTTGTTTCAGTTTTTCAAGTGTATTTTTAAGAGCATGCTCACATATTAAAAGTAAAGATATAAGAAATTCTGTTTAACTATAAACACTAAGTTTTATTATCAGGAAGTTGTTTCAAAATATAGAGAAAGCTTTCAGACAGAAACTTTGAAAAAAACATGAAAGTTTTGTCCTGCTTTTTAGTTAAATCATAATAATTTGGTTCAGAAAATATATTAAAAAAAACCCACACATTTACAATTATCGGTGGAGTAGGAAACAGCAACTCACTCCAGTATTCTTCCCTGGAGAATCCCATTGACAGAGGAGCCTGGTGGGCTACAGTCCATGGGGTAGCAAAGAGTCGGACTTGACTGAGCAATTGAACACACACACACACACACACACGCATACACACACAATTATCAGATTATTTCTCTTCCTATTTTATTAACTCTCAAATTACTTTGGCCAGTTTAGTAATCTCTATATTCTAAATAGGACAATTATTCTGCATGCAATTTTGTTACTGCTATGTTCTAAAGACTCTGATCTCTGACTTGATGGACATGAGTTTGAGTGAACTCCGGGAGTTGGTGATGGACAGGGAGGCCTGGCATGCTGCGATTCATGGAGTGGCAAAGAGTCGGACACGACTGAGCGACTCAGCTGAACTGATGTCCATTAAAAGAGTGATTTTGAAAGAAAATATATTTTAATAGTTTTTGCTTTTCTTCCATAATCATCATAGTACATTTTTCTAGTCCCCATTAGCATCAAAAACATTGACTATGCTTGTCTCAGTAGAAAATGTTAAACTTTGACCACCACAATAATATTTAGTTATTTCAGGAAATGAGAATTTCAAAATACTTCAGATATTTTATGCACAATTTTCAAAAACTACTGGGAGTAAATATTTGATGTTTATAAATCTCACTTTTGAGCCAAATTAACTTTCTTTTTTGTTGTTACTGTTGCCTAGTTTGATAGGTTTTAAAACACTCGAATCTCTAATGGTCTTAAAATGATTTTGCTGAATATTTAGATAAATACTGCAGAATGCATTATTACTTTAACAGCCATTAATCAGCATGATAAAATATTACCTTTACTCAAAAAATATGTCAGTTCTTGCTGTTTTAATGCCTTTATCACATACTCAACTTATAAAATTATTTCAATGTTTCTAAATTAACTAGTCGATTAACATACATTTGTTTCTTGTGTCAGAATTGTCCTTTTTCCCTTTACTGTGTCTCTGTATATGTAAACATGTATCAGT
This sequence comes from Nanger dama, assembly GCA_917880005.1. NCBI lineage: Eukaryota > Metazoa > Chordata > Mammalia > Artiodactyla > Bovidae > Nanger > Nanger dama. Next base: position 15,309,499 of record CAKJTW010000027.1, on the reverse strand, counting down.
GTTATTCACATTTTTAAACTGATTTAATTAAATATTGCTTGTTTTGCTTACTTTTTTAAAAAGTAAATTTTATTTTTAGAGAAGGTTGAGATTCACATCAAAGTTGAGTGGAAGATACGCAGAGTTCCTTTATATCTCTTGTTCACCCCTACATACAGGCCCCCAGCCATCAATATCTGACACAGAAGTGTACATTTGTTGGAACTGATGGATCTATCAGTACACTGAAATATCATTATCACAAAAAGTCTAATACTGCAGAGTTCACTATCAATGTCATACATTCTCCAGGTTTTGATAAATATTTAACTGCATATATCTACAATTATAGTATCACCCAGAATGGTTTCACTATCCTAAAAATTCTCTACTGTGTCTGTTCACCACCCAGCCTGCTGCTGGAATCCACTGATCTTTTACTGTTTGCATGTGTATGTATTTTTAGTCACTCAGTCATGCCCAACTTTGTGACCCCATACACTGTAGCCTTCCAGGCTCCTCTATCAGTGGGATTCTCCAGGCAGGGTTACTATAGTGGGTTGACATTTCCTGCTCCAGGGGATCTTCCCAAACCAGGAATTGAACCTAGATCTCCTGCATTTCAGGCAGACTCCTTACTGACTGAGCTATGAGAGAAGCCCTACTGTTTGCATAGTTTTTCCTTTTCCAGAAAGTCGTATGGTTGGAATCACAAAGTATAATACTCTTAAAATTGGCTTCTTTTACTTAGTGATATACATTTAAAGTTCTTCCATGTCTTTTCAAGGGTTGATAGCTCATTTCTTTTTTATTTTCAATAATATTCCATTGTCTTATTCAAATTTGCATACTGAAGGACATCTTGATTGCTTCCAAGTTTTGACAATTATGAATAAATCCACTATAAGCATCAGTGTGAAGATTTTCCTGTGGATATATGCTTTCAGCTATTATGGATAAGTGCTGAAGAACAGAATGCTGAATAATATGGTTAAAATATGTTTAGTTTTTAAAGAAACCTCCAAAATGTCCTCTGTCTGTACCATTTTGCATTGCCACCAGCAATGTGTAAGTGTTCTTGTCCCTCAGCCTCACCAGCATTCTAATGTTTTCAATGTTCCAGAGTTTGGCTATTCTAATAGGTGCATAGTGGTATCGCATTGTTTTAATTGGCAGTTCTCTAACAGCATATGGTGTAGAGCATCTTTTCACATGCTTATTTTTCATCTGTATATCTTTTCTGGTGAGGTGTCTGTTAAGATCTTTGACCCATTTATTAACTGGGTTGTTCATTTTCTATTGCTGAGCTTTAAGAGGTCTTTGTATGTTTTGGATAATGCTGCTTTATCACATGACTCTACTGCAGATATTGTCTCCCTTTCTGTGATCTGCCTTCTCATTATCTTGACAGCATAACAGAAATTATTGATATTATAATGCTATATTGATATTATAATGTTAACTATATATAACACTGTATTCTACTTCAAACTTAATGAATAAAAATGATGAACATTGTTTCAGAAAGCCAACTGTTAAAACCTTTTCCATTGGCTAGAAATCTTGTCATTCATAACACATTTGCTGAGTTTTCCCCAGTCTCTTTGAAAAAAAAAAGAAAAAGAACTAATATATCATGAGGCTTACTCATTATTGTTTTCAGGAAAGTCCCACCAGGATCCATGGATAGCTTTATCCAATATATGATTTCAAACCATTGTAATAAATTGAACATGACATGCTTTCATTGTTCTGTGAGAAATCACTCTATGAAAATTGGGCCAGTTTGCTGTTGAATGCCAATTCTAAATAACACAGAAGGCCCTGCTCATTTAATCTTCTGCAAATGGATAATGAAATTTTATTGATTCTTATCACTACCTATCACTTTTCCTTTCGAGAGGTTGTGAGAAGGCCAGACTACATACAAATCCTGTAGTTGGTGGGTGGTTACTGGCAAATTCTTCATATCTGCCCCATAAACTGTTGGAACAGGACTAAGCATGCACACACAGCACATCTAGAATGAAGGCAAGTTTGTTCAGCCATGTCCAATTCTCTGCCACCCTATAGACTGTAGCCCGCCAGGATTTCCCAGGCAAGAATACTGGAGTCAGTTGCCATTTCCTTCTCCAGCAGTCAAACCCCAGTCTCCTGCATTGCAGGTGGATTCTTTACCTCTCAGCATCCAGGAAGGCTGGTGAAAGAAAGAAGTTAGTGGGAAGGGACACATTTTTTTCTATTATTACACAGAGACAAGAGTACTCATTTTCATGAGTCAAAATATAAGTGGGCTTCCCTGGTGGCTCAGACCATGAAAAATTCACACATTATCAATATTAACACATCATCTCTCCATTCACTTTTTATTTTTTTAATTTGTTGCATAGTTGAATAGATAAATTGCATTTATCAAGTGGCAGTGATTAAAAGGTAATTTTTCATTTCAATTTTCTAAATGTTTAGTTGAAGAAAAGTGTTCATTAGGGTATAGTATGATCCAGTTACTACTGCAAACCAAAGACCTATCTTAAAGGGATTGACTATAATTTGGAAATAAATTCAGATGCTGCCAAAATCCAGCTAAATACTTTTCTTATGATTTAAAAAAATATTTAAAATATTCCATTAAGTCATTCTGTATAAACTAAAAGGTAATTTAACTGTAAAAGCGGAAGAATTTAGAAGATAAGTTCAGAAAACTATTCAGAGCACAAATTTTAATTACCAATACAGAATTAGATCCGGGATGTGTGTGCTTTAGTTGGTATTTGATACATAACCAGCAGAAGGTGACGCCAAATAGTTTGAGTTAACAATTTGCTTGAGCCCAATACCAAGAATTTAAGATGATAGTTAATACAATAAAGACATCAGAGACAAATGTTTTCTCTATCAAAAGTCTAAATGCTCAATGAAGGATACCCGGAAGGAATAAAAGTTGTTACACAGTGTTAGATCTTGGATTAGATACAATTCTTTCTCTGGCTTATCTTTCTCACTTAGCACATAAGAAAAAAAGTAAGAGTTATGAATAAATTACACAAATTTAAAGTTTAAATAGTTACCAAGCACTTAATTTGTATGCATAATTGATTATTTAATAAACATCCTACCTAAAAGATTGTTTTAGACATTTTAATATGTATTCACAAGACATGGTATCAGTACCCCACCCATTGTACTTTTATTTTTTGAGCATATAATACTTTCCAATGTCTACAGTGATTTATTACCATCATGTCAAAATGAAATATAACTTTTTCAAATTGAAAGCTTAGCAAATAATCAAGAACTGTCCACTTTTTGTGAGAAAACATTTGTTTTTGAAACTCCTTCTTCACAGGACAATAGCTGTTCATCAGAGTAGGTCTTTCACAGAATAGCAATTTTACTATATTATCTTTCAGTACTCAACCTCATTGGTCTCTAATATACAGATGCATTCTCTTTTAAAACACAGAACACATGTAAATACTTAACTGAAGTGTCTGATATCTAATAGAATAACAAAATAAAATTTGATAATTTGAATCTTTTGATTCAATGCAGTGAATTTAATCACTGAATCTCAGGGATTATTGAATTTATTTAATTGTTCAAATTAAAGATTTAACAGTCAAACATACCAGAAAGATCCTTATTTCTTTTAGCTCTGCATGTCAGTTAGAATGTAGACCATAAGCCATTACACATGTATGTGTCTTTTTTTTCTTTTTTTAATATACATTAATTTATTTTAATTGGAGGTTAATTACTTTACAATATTGTATTGGTTTTGCCATACATCAACATTAATCCGCCACAGGGATACACGTGTTCCCCATCCTGAACCCCCCCTCCCTCCTCCCTCCCTGTACCATCCCTCTGGTATTTGTGTGTGTGTTTGTGTATACATAAGATTAAGTTTGGACTTCATCAGAGATGATTCTAAGACAAGGCTTTGAAGGTGAGTGATTTATTGAAGACAATATTCCAGAAAGAATTAATAAACTAGAGCGGGAGTCAGGGAGGTGAGGAAAGTAAGCCAATGAAAAGTATATTGATGAGTGGATGACTAATGGGTGCATTTTGGGCTCCACAGAGCTGGGGGCTTAAGAGATGGCTCAAAGCATGACTCAGTCACTCTATTTTTTTTTTTTGGTTTTTATTTTTATTTTTTTTCTTATAATTAAATTTATTTATTTTTTAAATTACAATACTGTATTTGTTTTGCCATACATTGACACGAATCAGCCATAGGTGAACACAATCTCCCAATGCCGAAGCCCCCTCCCACCTCCCACCCCACATCCTCTAACTGAATCATCCTGTGCCTCAGCCCCATGCATCCTGCATCCTACACCAAACATAGATTAGTGCTTCGTTTCTTACAGGAAAATACACATGCTTCACTGCCATTCTCCCAAACCATCCCACCCTTTCCCTCTCCCTCAGAGTCCAAAAGTCCACTCTATACCTCTGGTCTCTTGTTGTCTCACATATAGGGTCATCATTACTGTCTTCTAAATTCCATATATATGTGTCAGTATACTTTATTGGTGTTTTTCTTTCTGGCTTACTTCACTCTGTATAATCGGTTCCAATTTCATCCATCTCATTAGAACTGAGTCAAATTTATTCTTTTTAAGGTCTGAGTAGTATTCCATAGTGTATATGAACCACAGCTTTCTTATCCATTCATCTGCTGATGGACATCTAGGTTGCTTCCATGACCTGGCAATTATAAACAGTGCTGCAATGAACATTGGGGTACATGTGTCTCTTTCACTTCTGGTTTCCTCAATGTGTATACCCAGCAGTAGGATTGCTGGGTCATAAGGCAGTTCTATTTGCAATTTTTTAAGGAATCTCCACACTGTTTTCCATAATGGCTGTACTAGTTTGCATTCCCACCAGCAGTGTAAGAGGGTTCCCTTTTCTCCACACCCTCTCCAGCATTTATTGCTTGTAGACTTTTGGATCGCAGCCATTCTGACTGGTGTGAAATGATACCTCATTGTGGTCTTGATTTGCATTTCTCTGATAATGAGTGATGTTGAGCATCTTTTCATGTGTTTGTTAGCCATCCGTATGTCTTCTTTGGAGAAATGCCTATTTAGTTCTTTGGCCCATTTTTTTATTGGATCATTTATTTTTCTGGAGTTGAGCTGCATAAGTTGCTTATATATCTTTGAGATTAGTTGTCTGTCAGTTGTTTCATTTGCTATTGTTTTCTCCCTTTCAGAAGGCTGTCTTTTTACCTTGCTTATAGTTTCCTTTGTTGTGCAGAAGCTTTTAATTTTAATTAGATCCCATTTGTTTATCTTTGCTTTTATTTCGAGTATACTGGGAGATGGATCATAGAGGATCCTGCTGTGATTTATGTCGGAGAGTGTTTTGCCTATGTTCTCCTCTAGGAGTTTTATAGTTTCTGGTCTTACATTTAGATCTTTAATCCATTTTGAGTTTATTTTAGAGTATGGTGTTAGAGAGGGGTCTAATTTCATTCTTTTACAAGTGGTTGACCAGTTTTCCCAGCACCACCTGTTAGAGAGACTGTCTTTACTCCATTGTATATTCTTGCCTCCTTTGTCGAAGATAAGGTGTCCATAGGTGTGTGGGTTAATCTCAGGGCTTTCGATTTTGTTCCATTGATCTATATTTCTGTCTTTGTGCCAGTACCATACTGTCTTAATGACTGTGGCTTTGTAGTAGAGCCTGAAGTCAGGCAAGTTGATTCCTCCAGTTCCATTCTTCTTTCTCAAGATTGCTTTGGCTATTCGAGGTTTTTTGTATTTCCATACAAATCTTGAGATTATTTGATCTAGTTCTGAGAAAAATACTGCTGGTAGCTTGATGGGAATTGCATTGAATCTGTAGATTGCTTTGGGTAGTAAACTCATTTTCACTATATTGATTCTTCCAAGCCATGAGCATGGTATATTCCTCCATCTATTAGTGTCCTCTTTGATTTCTTTCATCAGTGTTTTATAGTTTTCGATATATAGGTCTTTAGTTTCTTTAGGTAGGAATATTCCTAAGTATTTTATTCTTTTCGTTGCAATGGTGAATGGAATTGTTTCCTTGACTTCTTTTTCTACTTTCTCGTTATTAGTGTATAGGAATGCAAGGGATTTCTGAGTGTTGATTTTATATCCTGCAACTTTACTATATTCACTGATTAGCTCTAGTAGTTTTCTGGTCGAGTCTTTAGGATTTTCTATGTAGAGGATCATGTCATCTGCAAACAGTGAGAGTTTTACTTCTTCTTTTCCAATTTGGATTCCTTGTATTTCTTTTTCTGCTCTGATTGCTGTGGCCAAAACTTCCAGTACGATGTTGAAGAGTAGTGGTGAAAGTGGACACCCTTGTCTTGTTCCTGACTTTAGGGGAAATGGTTTCAATTTTTCACCATTGAGGATAATGTGAGCTGTGGGTTTGTCATATATAGCTTTTATTATGTTGAGGTATGTTCCTTCCAGTCCTGCTTTCTGGAGAGTTTTTATCATAAATGGATGCTGAATTTTGTCAAAGGCTTTTTCTGCATCTATTGAGATAATCATATGATTTTTATTTCTCAGTTTGTTAATGTGATGAATTACATTGATTGACTTGCGGATATTGAAGAATCCTTGCATCCCTGGGATAAAGCCCACTTGGTCATGGTGTATGATCTTTTTAATGTGTTGCTGGATTCTGATTGCTAGGATTTTGTTGAGGATTTTTGCATCTATGTTCATCAGTGATATTGGCCTGTAGTTTTCTTTTTTGTGGTGTCTTTGTCAGGTTTTGGTATTAGGGTGATGGAGGCCTCATAGAATGAGTTTGGCAGTTTACCTTCCTCTGCAATTTTCTGGAATAGTTTCAGTAAGATAGGTGTTAGCTCTTCTCGGAATTTTTGGTAGAATTCAGCTGTGAAGCCGTCTGGACCTGGGCTTTTGTTTGCTGGAAGATTTCTGATTACAGTTTCAATTTCCGTGCTTGTGATGGGTCTGTTAAGATTTTCTATTTCTTCCTGGTTCAGTTTTGGAAAATTGTACTTTTCTAAGAATTTGTCCATTTCTTCCAAGTTGTCCATTTTATTGGCATATAATTGCTGATAGTAGTCTCTTATGATTCTTTGTATTTCTGAGTTGTCTGTCGTGATCTCTCCATTTTCATTTCTAATTTTGTTGATTTGATTTTTTTTCTTTGTTTCTTGATGAGTCTGGCTAATGGTTTGTCAATTTTATTTATCCTTTCAAAGAACCAGCTTTTTGCTTTGTTGATTTTTGCTATAGTCTCTTTTGTTTCTTTTTCATTTATTTCTGCCCTAATTTTTAGGATTTCTTTCCTTCTACTAACTCTGGGGTTCTCTATTTCTTCCTTCTCTAGTTGCTTTAGGTGTAGAGTTAGGTTATTTATTTGACTTTTTCTTGTTTCTTGAGGTATGCCTGTATTGCTATGAACTTTCCTCTTAGGACTGCTTTTATAGTGTCCCAAAGGTTCTGTGTAGTTGTGTTTTCATTTTCATTCATTTCGATGCATATTTTGATTTCTTTTTGATTTCTTCTGTGATTTGTTGATTATTCAGTAGGGTGTTGTTCAGCCTCCAAATGTTGGAATTTTTAATAGTTTTTCTCCTATAATTGAGATCTAACCTTAGTGCATTATGGTCAGAGAAGATGCTTGGAATAATTTCGATTTTTTTGAATTTATCAAGGTTAGATTTATGACCCAGAATGTGATCTATTCTGGAGAAGGTTCCGTGTGCACTTGAGTAAAAGGTGAAATTCATTGTTTTGGGGTGAAATGTCCTATAGATATCAATTAGGTCTAACTGGTCTATTGTATCGTTTAACGTTTGCGTTTCTTTGTTAATTTTCTGCTTAGTTGATCTGTCCATAGGTGTGAGTGGGGTATTAAAGTCTCCCACTATTATTGTGTTATTATTAATTTCCCCTTTCATGCTTGTTAGCAATTGTCTTACATATTGTGGTGCTCCTATGTTGGGTGCATATATATTTATAATTGTTATATCTTCTTCTTGGATTGATCCTTTAATCATTATGTAGTGGTCTTCTTTGTCCCTTTTCACAGCCTTTGTTTTAAAGTCTATTTTATCGGATATGAGTATTGCTACTCCTGCTTTCTTTTGGTCTTTATTTGCATGGAATATCTTTTTCCAGCCCTTCACTTTTAGTCTGTATGTGTCCGTTGTTTTGAGGTGGGTCTCTTGTAAGCAGCATATATAGGGATCTTGTTTTTGTATCCATTCAGCCAGTCTTTGCCTTTTGGTTCGGGCATTCAACCCATTTACATTTAAGGTAATTATTGATAAGTATGCTCCTGTTGCCATTTACTTTATTGTTTTGGGTTCGGGTTTATACGTCCTTTTTGTGTTTCCTTTCTAAAATCTATCCTTTAGTATTTGTTGGAGAGCTGGTTTGGTGGTGCTGAATTCTCTCAGCTTTTGCTTTTCTGGAAAGCTTTTGATTTCTCCGTCATATTTGAATGAGATCCTTGCTGGGTACAGTAGTCTTGGTTGAAGGTTATTATCTTTCATCACTTTAAGTATGTCTTGCCATTCCCTCCTGGCCTGAAGAGTTTCTATTGAAAGATCTGCAGTTATTCTTATGGGGATCCCCTTGTGTGTTATTTGTTGTTTTTCCCTTGCTGCTTTTAGTAATTGTTCTTTGTGTTTGATCTTTGTTAGTTTGATTAAAATATGTCTTGGGGTGTTTCGCCTTGGGTTTATCCTGTTTGGCACTCTCTGGGTTTCTTGGACTTGGGTGATTATTTCCTTCCCCATTTTAGGGAAGTTTTCAACTATTATCTCCTCAAGTATTTTCTCATGGTCTTTCTTTTTGTCTTCTTCTTCTGGGACTCCTATAATTCGAATGTTGGAGCGTTTCATATTGTCTTGGCGGTCTCTGAAGTTGTCCTCATTTCTTTTAATTCGTCTTTCTTTTTCCCTCGCTGATTCATTTATTTCTACCATTCTATCTTCTATTTCACTAATCCTATCTTCTGCCTCCGATATTCTACTATTTGTAGCCTCCAGAGTGTTTCTGATCTCATTTATTGCATTATTCATTATATGTTGACTCTTTTTATTTCTTCTAGGTCCTTGTTAAACCTTTCTTGCATCTTCTCAATCCTTGACCCCAGGCTATTTATCTGTGATTCCATTTTGATTTCAAGATTTTGGATCATTTTCACTATCATTATTCGGAAATCTTTCTCAGGTAGATTCCCTGTCTCTTCCTCTTTTGTTTGGTTTGGTGGGCATGTCTCCTGTTCCTTTACCTGCTGGGAATTCCTCTGTCTCTTCATCCTGGTTATATTGCTGCGTTTGGGATGGCTTTTCTATATTCTGGGAATTTGTGGAGTTCTCTTTATTATAGAGTTTCCTCTCTGTGTTTGGTGTTATATCACTGGTTTGTCAAAGTTTCTTGATCAGGGAGGCTTGTGTTGGAATTCTGGTGGGTGGATCTGGATTTCCTCTCTCTGGAGTGTTGTGACGTGTGAAGTAATGGGTTATGAGACGTCAATGGTTTTGGAGTATTTTGAGTTGCCTATGTGTTGAAGCTCAGGGGCTTGTTCTTGTGTTGCTGGAGAATATGCGTGGTATGTCTTGCTCTGGAGCTTGTTGGTCCTTGGGCAGTGCTCAGTTTTAGTATAGGTATGAAGGCGTTTGATGATCTCTAATTGGATAATGTTCCCTGTGTTCAGGAATTCTTTGTTGATCACAGGATTTGGAATTACGCCTCCTGATTCTGGTTTTCAGATTTATTTTTAGAATAGCCTCATGATTTCTCCATCTATTCAACACTAATGTTAAAACATCTAGGTTAATGATGATAGGTTTCTCCACCTTGAGGATCGTCCCTAGAGGATAGGTGGGTTACTTGGAGGAGAGAAGAAGGAGGGAGTAGTTAGAGGTGAGTGGAATGGGATGAGGTGGAATCAAAAGAGGGAAAAGGAAGTTAGCCCGTAGCCACTTTCTTGTGTGTGCTCCGAAGTCTGGACCGCTCAGAGGTGGTCACAGAGTTATACTTGGAAGAGGAGAGGAAGGAAGTAGATAGAGGTGGTCAGGAGGATAAAAGAGGGAGATGGGAAGGGGGGGATACAGATCCGGTCAGTGACCAGTTCCCTTAGAGTTCTCCTCCTTCTGGAACGCTCAGAGGATCATAGAGTTGGGTAGAGAGGGGGAGGGTGAGGGAGGAGACAAAAGCCACCTGGTGGGGAAAAGAGAGATTCCAGAGGTGAAGAGAGTGGTTAAGCCAGTAGTCTTGCACTCATGTAAAACTGGGTACTGAGGATTAGGTTTTTAAAAGTACAAAATTGGCAACAAATACCAAAATGCCAAGATTAAAAAACTGGAGTATAGATTGGATTTTCAAAGATAGATTATTGAAGAGAAGAAGAATGAGGAGAGAGGCATTTAAAAAAAAATAGAGAAAAAAGAAAAAAAAGTAAAATATAATAAAAGATTCCAGAATTATTAAAAGACAACTTCCTTCACCATTAAGACTACATACAGCGTTTGCTTAAATGATAGGGTTTTTTTTTTTTTAAGTAATATTAGGTTATAAAAATAATAACTAGAAATATAGAAGACTTAAAATTTAAGGAAGTTTAGGGGAAAAAAGGATGAAAAAGAAAAGGATAAACAAATTTAAAAAGAAAAAATAATTTTTAAAGAAAGAAAAAAAATTCTAAAAAAAAAATCACGCTTCCACATCACCCTCCAAAAAAAAAAAAATTTTTTTTTTTATCATAAAAGTAGAGACAGCGTATCTGTCGCTTTCTCTGTCGTTGAGGACTGTGTGGGGTCGCTACCAAGGCAGTTCCCTCTGTTTGCCTTCCTCTGTTTGCTGGTCTCTTCCGTGTCTGATTTCTGTCTTGCCACAGAGAGGGTGGTGGTGAGCTCTGCACTGGGCTTGCCCCTTCTCAATCCGCGGGATAACCGGTTTAAGCTGCTCAGGATTGGCGCTCAGGAAGTCCCCTCCCGGGTGCCGGGTTTGGTCCCAAGTCCGAGTGGCTAGGGAGTTTGGTGCGGACTATTGTTGCATCTTCTGGGCTTTGCGGGTCGCTCAATTTTCTGGGATCTCCGCCGGGGGCTCTTTTCAGGCAGATGATGACCACTCAGATACCCCCAGAAGTCTCATCAAAGAGGCCCGCTTGCAATTTGGTAGGTAATGACTCTCTTGAGCTGCGACTGCCCTCTTCCAGAGCTTCAGGCTCTGGCTGCCTGTCGCCGGTGGGGGATGGTTTGCAGTCGGCTATTTCCGATCGGTCCTTTGTTCTGTGCGCGGGCCTGTCAGTGCCTTATGTTCGGGCGTTTCTCGTGTTAGTTATCCCCCAGTCTCGTTTGCTAGTCCGGGGATAATTCGTTCTATCCATGCGCGGACCCGATTCTGGCCCCGTTACGCCCCGATTCTCGAGAAAAGCCCTGCAGCCTAGTCTCCCGCTGCCCAATTCTTAGAAAGCACTGTCGCGGGCGCGCTCCTCCCTGCCCAACCCCCACTGCTGCCGGACGCAGGCGTTTGCGCTGCTTATCCGCTGGGGGTTATACTGTTGAATTCGTAATCTGTTGGTTTTAATTATTTATTTATTCTTCCTTCCTGTTATGTTGCCCTCTGTGCTTCCAGGGCTCGCCCCATGCACAGCTGTGAGAAAGTTCCCCAATTTTAGGGAACCTCTCTCTTTAAGAGTCTCTTCCTGGGACGGGATTCCCTTCCCATGCCGGGATTCCCTCCCTACCTCCTTTGTCGCTCTCTTAGTTCTTTAAAATAAAATAAAATAAAATAATTCCTACCAGGTTTTGAAGCCAATGATCTGCTTTGCTGGATGCCTGATGTCCTCTGCCAGCAGTCAGAAGTTATTTTGTGGAATTTTCTCAGCGTTGAAATGTTCTTTTGATGAGGTAGAGAGGGAGAAAGTGTTCTCCCCATCCTATTCCTCCGCCATCTTTTTTCTCCTGACTCAGTCACTCTAAAAAGAGATGCCAAATCCAGGATGCTTATCTAACAATTCAATTCTATCATAAGTAGAGAGCTGCTTGCAAGGGCGTTAGCTGTCCAGCATTCTTTGTCTGACCTTCAAGCAGTCCAGAGAAAATCTTCAGGTAAAGAAACAAGCATTTGCTGTAAGAAGACACAGTAGCAAAGGGTACCCAGACTAGAGAGGTGTGGACAGTATGTATTAGAATTTACATGTATAATTATACACACAGATTTTAATATCTAACCAATATGGAAATTTAACTTCAAAGGACAGTTAAAGATACTGTAAAAAGAAGAAAAAAAGTTGCTTTAGTATCAAAGCAAAATTAACATAAAATATCATCACCCTGTGAATGCAATGATTTAATTATGTTTGAAAATATGAGGTTTTATATTAATTTAATAAAAATATCTGGTTGAACAGGAGTCCTTGACTAAGAAGAGAACCAGGATACAGTTCAATAAGTGATGAAATAAGAAACCGGCCTTCATGGTAAGTGACTGTTGTTGATCAGTTGTTCAGTCATGTGGAACTCTTTGCAACCCCATAAACTGCAGTGCACCAGGCCTCCCTGTACTTTACAATCTTCTGGAGTTTACTCAAACTCATGTCAATGAGTCAGTGATGGCATCCAACCATCTCATCCTCTGTCATCCACTTCTCTTGCCTTCAATCTTTCCCAGCATCAGGGTCTTTTCTAATGAGTCAGCCCTTCGCATCAGGTGGCCAAAGTATTGGAGTTTCAGCTTCAGCATCAGTCCTTTCAATGAATATTCAGGGTTGATTTCCCTTAGGATTGACTAGTTTGATGTCCTTGCAGTCCAAGGGACTCTTAAGAGTTTTCTCCAACACCACATTTTGGAAGCATCAATTATTTGGTGCTCAGTCTTCTTTATGGTCCAGCTTTCATGTCCATATATGCCTATTGGAAAAATCATATCTTTGACTAGATGGACCTTTGCCAGCAAAATAATGTCTCTGCTTTTTTATACACTGTCTAGGCTTGCTCACTCCAGTACTCTTGCCTGGAAAATCCCATGGATGGAAGAGCCTGGTAGGCTGCAGTCCATGGGGTCGCTAAGAGTCAGACGCGATCGAGCGATTTCCTTTTCACTTTTCACTTTCATGCGCTAGAGAAGGAAATGGTGACCCACTCCACTGTTCTTGCCTGGAGAATCCCCGGGATGGGGGAGCCTGGTGGGCCGCCGTCTATGGGGTCGCACACACGACTGAAGTGACTCAGCAGCAGCAGGGCTGTCATAGCTTTTCTTCTAAGGAGAAAGCGTCTTTTAATTTCATGGATGCAGTCACCATCCACAGTGATTGTGGAGCCTAAGAAAATAAAGTCTGTCACTGTTTTCATTGTTTCCCCATCTTTTTGATATGAAGTGATGGGGCCAGATGCCATGATCTTACTTTTTTAATGTTGAGGTATTTTTTTTTTTAATATTAATAAGCATTTTTTTTGAAATTGCAGGCAAGTGTCTTTTATTTTTATTTCTTTAATATAAATTTATTTATTTTAATTAAAGCTTAATTACTTTACAATATTGTATTGGTTTTGCCATACATCAACATGAATCTGCCACAGGTATACACGTGTTCCCCATCCTGAATCCCCCCTCCCTCTTCCCTCCTTATACCATGAGTTTTAAGCTAACTTTTTCACTCTCCTCTTTCACCTTCATCAAGGGGTTCTTTAGTTCTTCTTCTTTCTTTTCTGCCTTTACGGTGGTGTCATCTGCATATCTGAGCATATTGATATTCTCCTGGCAATCTTTATTACAGCATTTAATTAATCTAGCCAAGCATTTCACATGATGTACTCTGCATAAAGGTTAAATAAGCAAGGTAATGATATACAATTTTGATGTACATATTTCTCGATTTTGAACCAGTTCATTATTCCATGTCCAGTTTTAACTGTTGCTTCTTGACCTGCAAACAGGGGTCTCAGGAGGCTGGTAGGGTGGTCTGGTATTCCTAGATCTTTAATAATTTTCCATAGCTTGTTGTGATCCTCACAATCAAAGGTTGAACATAGTCAATGTAGCAGAAGAGGGTGTTTTTTTCTAGAATTCTCTTGCTTTTTCCATTCTCCAACGGATGATGACAAGACCAAATAGAGATGTAGAAATCATAAGCTGATAGAAACAGTCCAACTGCCAAATTAATTAAATACTCTGAAATAGTTACAAAAGACTAAATCTTTATTTTATAGATTATGCAGAAATATTTATCTTACTTCTGAGTTGGACATATCTAGGCATACATCATCACATGTCGTTCTTTTACTATTTTCTCTGACTCAATGAAAAATATATTTAATCCATCCTTAATATTCTTATTTTGAAATTATATGGACACCTTAAGTGATTTCTAGTTGTCACCCTGCAACATAACTCCCTGAGTATATGATAGCTTCCACATAATATATCTTAGAATAGTCTTCCGCAGTTTTAAAACACACACACACACACACACACACACACACACACACACACACACAGAATCCCTTAAGAGGTACAGTGGCTTAAAATGTGCATTTTTAGCACTCTCTTCCATTTTATTTCTGTGAAAATAAAATAATCAGAAGAATCTACTAGTGGAACTTGGGATTTTGCACATAGCTGCGGATTTCTCTGAGCCCTGGGATAAGAGTGAGATAAAGCCTTTTAGACTCACTGGAACTGAGAAAAACAAAACAAAACAGAAGCCTCACCACACAAAAGGCAGCAAAGGAAGCGTGTTTCTGCCCAGAGAAGGAAGCTAGGAAATAAACCTTAAACTATATTTGTTCTTTGTTCAGTGGCTAAACGAGTCCAACTCTTTGCAAACTCATGGACTGAAGCATGCCAGTCTCCTATGGATTTTAGTTCAGTTCAGTCGCTCAGTCGTGTCTGACTCTTTGCGACCCCATGAATCACAGCAAGTCAGGCCTCCCAGTCTATCACCATCTCTTGGAGTTCACTCAGACTCACGTCCTTCGAGTCCGTGATGCCATCCAGCCATCTCATCCTCGGTTGTACCCTTTTCCTCCTGCCCCCAATCCCTCCCAGCATCAGAGTCTTTTCCAATGAGTCAACTCTTCGATGAGGTGGCCAAAGTACTGGAGCTTCAGCTTCAGCATCATTCCTTCCAAAGAAATCCCAGGGCTGATCTCCTTCGGAATGGACTGGTTGGATCTCCTTGCAGTCCAAGGGACTCTCAAGAGTCTTCTCCAACACCACACTTCAAAAGCATCAGTTCTTTGGTGCTCAGCCTTCTTCACAGTCCAACTCTCACATCCATACATGACCACTGGAAAAGCCATAGCCTTGACTAGACAGACCTTAGTCGGCAAAGTAATGTCTCTGCTTTTGAATACCCTATCTACGTTGGTCATAACTTTTCTTCCAAGGAGTAAGCGTCTTCTAATTTCATGGCTGCAGTCACCATCCACAGTAATTCTGGAGCCCCCAAAAATAAAGTTTGACACTGTTTTCAGTGTTTCCCCATCTATTTCCCATGAAGTGATGGGACCAGATGCCATGATCTTCATTTTCTGAATGTTGAGCTTTAAGCCAACTTTTTCGCTCTCCTCTTTCACTTTCATCAAGAGGCTCTTTAGCTCCTCTTCACTTTCTGCCATAAAGGTGGTGTCATCTGCATATCTGAGGTTATTGATATTTCTCCCAGCAATCTTGATTCCAGCTTGTGTTTCTTCCAGTCCAGAGTTTCTCATGATGTACTCTGCATATAAGTTAAATAAGCAGGGTGACAATATACAGCCTTGATGTACTCCTTTTCCTATTTGGAACCAGTCTGTTGTTCCATGTCCAGTCCAAACTGTTGCTTCCTGACCTGCATATAGGTTTCTCAAGAGGCTGGTCAGGTGGTCTGGTATTCCCATCTTTCAGAATTTTCCACAGTTTCTTGTGATCCACACAGTCAAAGGATTTGGTATAGTCAATAAAGCAGAAATAGATGTTTTTGAACTCTTTTGCTTTTTCGATGATCCAGCTGATGTTAGCAATTTGATCTCTGGTTCCTCTGCCTTTTCTAAAACCAGCTTGAATATCAGGGAGTTCACAGTTCACGTATTGCTGAAGCCTGGCTTGTAGAATTTTGAGCATTACTTTACTAGCATGTGAGATGAGTGCAATTGTGCGGTAGTTTGAGCATTCTTTGGCATTGCTTTCTTTGGAATTGGAATGAAAACTGACCTTTTCCAGTCCTGCAGCTACTGCTGAGTTTTCCAAATTTGCTGGCATATTGAATGCAGCACTTTCACAGCATCATCTTTCAGGATTTGAAACAGCTCCACTGGAATTCCATCACCTCCACTAGCTTTGTTCGTAGTGATGCTTTCTAAGGCCCACTTGACTTCACATTCCAAGATGTCTGGCTCTAGATTAGTGTTCACAATATCATGGATTAGGCAAAAATAAATAAATCAATAAATAGAATTTATGGATCAGATGGTAGTTCTATATTTAATACTTTAAGCAAACTCAGTATACTGTTCTCCATAATGTCTGTCCCAATTTACGTTCCCATCAACAGGGCACGAGGTTTCCCTTTTCTCCACATCTTCACCAAGTTATTTCTTAGTTTTGTTTGTTTGTTTTGATAGCAGCCATTCAAACAGCAGTGAGGTAATATCTCATTTTTGTATATTTGATTTGTGTTTTCCTAATGTTTAATGATACAGAGCACCTTTTCTGTGTGTACCTATTGGCAGTTTGTATGCCTTCTAAATAGACTTTAGAAAAATGTCTATCCAGTTCTTATGCCCACGTTTTAATTGCATGTGTTTTTCAACAGGTTTTTTTGTGAGATCAGCTTGGTATAGCCATAGATTTAGCAAAGATAGCCTAGAATTCAAGTACTACCTTATCTCAGAAACCTCCACCTTCCATTGATATTCTGTTAAAAACCAAGGATAAGTTTAACATCTTAAATATATGTCCCTTCACTGAAACTCCAGTATTATGATCAAATCATTTCATTTATAATTGAAGCCCTACAAGCTTCAGTTATTTTAGTGAGTTGTTTGTTTACTAAGGAATAAATATTTCATTAGGAAAAGACAGATAAATAGTGGCCCAGACTATCAAAAATAGATTTTCCTTTGAAAATTACTGACTCAAGGACTTGAATTTGTTTGATCTATTGTTATTTTATGACTACAGGTATCTTCCAGTATCATTATTCATTAGCTATATTTCAATACCCTTTTTAATGGTCTACAAGTTATTGTTATGGTCCACTTGAAAATTATTTATTGTTCTTTTTAAAGGAAATTGCCTAAGTACATGAAGTTCTTTAAATCAAGCCAGAAAGTATATTCATTTTGACAATAACTTAAAAATGCTAACCAAACTAAACTTTTCATACCTTAAAAGATATCTTGAAGCTATTTATTCCTTCTAAAGTTATTTACAAGATGATATCTAAAAGTAAATAATTTTATGTCTAAATTAATTATATTTTTGATACTAATTTTGGTTTTGCCATGGTATCATGTATTTATTTTATATCTTGAGGGTTTGCTTTTTTCAAATTACTAGAAAGGATTTTAAAATAGATCATTATTTCTATGCTTTAGAAAGAGGAATTAAATGGTGATCTATTAAATGGTGATCTCTCATAATAGGATCAAGTACAAATGAACATTAAATCTCTACTATGAAAATTTCAGATTGAAAAACTTTATATTGAATTATCAAGATTAACGGGTGTGCCGACATACATACATGCATATATATTAGAGTAGAGGTTAAAATACTTAATGCAGTTAAAAGCAATTCATTTATATTCATTTATACCCTTTACCTCAAGTAAAATAATTTTATTTATTTTTCAGACAGTAGAAGTATTTCATATTATCAATGCACAATGAAATAAAACCCAAGAACATTAAATAATCTGTAACATTTTGTGTATAGTACATGCATCCATTTCTATTTTGGTGCCCACATTAATATATATCAATGATAAAACTTTATTATTTTAAAATACATGGTTCAAACCTTTGAAAATCCTTCTAAACTCAAAGATTCCATTTTACTAAACTTTATATCTCACCAAGATCATGTTTATGGTTTTCAACCTCAATAGTACAGTTTTTATATTATTCTCCTAATCCTTCAAAGTACTGGAACTACCTTTCAAATTGTGGTTTCTAAAACTGCACATTAAAAGTTTTAAGGTCAAAATGAGGAAAGAGAAGAGAGAAGCCTTTCTTATGAAGAGAGTGGGGTGCATGGTTTGACTTATTTTTAAAGGTCTGACTATCCCCCGACCTCTGACTTTGTACACTCCCTCTAAAATAGTTCAACAAATAAATACATAAATAAATAAAGTATGCATGAAAATATTTCCATATATATACAACTCATATATATGTGTATATGTAGATAGATATAAATATGTGTGACTTTTTATTACCAGGAACTTTCATATTGTAATATTCTAGACACTATGCATACAACATTTCATTTCTAAGAATAAACTATTAATGTTTAATGCTATCTCTATACAAAGATGGGGGCTTCTCTGGTGGCTCAGATAGTAAGGAATCTGCTTGCAATGCAAGAGACCTGGGTTTTATATAGAGATGAGTAAATTACACTGCTCTCATATAGAATAATATTCTGGATTGTTCCTGTGTCCATTACCCATTGAAGTTTGCCATGAAATCATGTTACCACTTTTAAGTAAACTGAAAGCAAAGACTTCTGTGGCTGATTCGTGTCAATGTATGGCAAAACAAATACAGTATTGTAATTAAAAAAATAAATTAATTAAAAAATATATATATAATCAGGAGGCAAGTCATTTTCTGGTCACTGCTAACCAATGTCATTGCTCTGTGACTAAAATAGTCTGTAGTTATATATATATAATGTTATGTTCTCTGTACATCTGTGCGTGCTATGGTGCTTCAATCATGTCTAGCTCTTTGCCGCCATGTGGACTATAGCTCCCCAGGCTCCTCTGTCCAGAGGGATTCTCCAGGCAAGAATACTGGAGTAGGTTGCCAGTGCCTTCCTCCAGGGGATCTTCCCTACTCAAGGCTCAAACACATGTCTCTTTATGTCTTCTGCATCGGCAGGCCAGTTCACTGTACACAAAATGAATCCCATTGATATTGATCCTCATAAAAAATTCTTCCTAAGTATGTGTGTGTGTGTGTGTGTGTGTGTGTGTGTGTGTGTGTGGTGTGTTCTGGTGTGTGTGTGTGTGTGTGTGTGTGTGTGTGTGTTGTGGTGCTCAGTCATATCTGACTCTTTGCAACCCCATGGACTGTGGCCTGCCAGACTCTTCTGTCCCTAGATGTTTTCTAGGCAAGAATGCTGGGTGGGTTGCCATTTCCTACTCCAGAGGATGTTACCAAGCTGGAGATCAAATACACATTTCCTGTTTCTCTTGCATTGGAAAGTGATGTCTTTGCCACAGTGACATGCAGTCATAACATAATTACCTAAATAAACTTTGCATCCTACAGCACTTCAGTAATAAATGGATCAAAACCTGGTGACCATGTCTTTTTGTATATGAATTACTGAAGTGCCAAGAACTGATTCATACTCTGCACATAACTGGTTTCATCCAAGTGTAAAGCAAAAAATCTGCAGTCGACAAATGTGATAGTAGTTGGGTGATGCCCAACATGCTGTTTGATAAAAGAGTTTTGCCAACAGCTCACACTGCTTTTTCTCAGTGTCTGATATTTGTCATAACATTCACAGCTATTTTTACAAGCTTAAGAGCAAGTGCAATATAGTTTTCTCCCTAAACCATAATGCAACTTTCCTTGATGCTTTAGCATTTATGTTTTATTCTTTGCATTTAAATATATAATTTATTAATTTTAAACCTGAAAATGTTATTTTGTGCTTATTCTGTATAAAACTACAATTGCTTTCTTAGCAGCAAGAAATGCTGGTTTGAAAATTATATGAAATTTTAATGGTTTCCTTTCACTACTTACACAGCTGCTAAGAAAATATGCTGGGATCTGCAGCAAATGGATATTCAGCTCTACAGGATTTTTACCTATGTGTTCATAATCAAGTCTATGCACACATTATTTTAATATTTAAGGTGACCTGGTAACTTGTTAAATCCAGAAACTCTATTATTTTAGTAGACACGGAACTTCCGTTGACCATTTTCCCATTATATCATTCTTCTTATCACTGGTTTTATGCCATTGTGAAACACTGTGAGTCCTAGTGAGTCTTTGTGAGTTGGAATTATATTATGACACAATAATAACAATTTAAAAACTCAAATTGAGGTATAGAATGGACTTTTGGACTCTGAGGGAGAGCGAAAGGGTGGGATGGTTTGGGAGAATGGCATTGAAACATGTATACTTTCTTGTAAGAAACGAAGCGCCAATCTATGTTCAATGCAGGATGCAGGATGCATGGGGCTGGTGCACAGGATGATTCAGTTAGAGGATGGGGGGTGGGAGGTGGGAGGGGGCTTCGGCATTGGGAGATTGTGTTCACCTGTGGCTGATTCATGTCAATGTATGGCAAAACAAATACAGTATTGTAATTAAAAAAATAAATAAATAAAAATTAAAAAAATAATAATAAAAAATAAAAACTCAAATAAATATAAACATTGATGCAAATTGTACTAGTCTAAGAGCAATTAAATAGTATACCTATTTTAGGACATGGGCAGCATTTCAGGGTGTGATATGTTGGATTTCTATGCAAATTATTATGTTAGACTTCAAATGACTGAAGCATATATAAAATAAGAATTATTCAATGTCATCAACCTCTAAAAATTGCAAAACTTGTTCCTATCAGAACACAAAGCAGTAAGGGCCACCTGCAGTCCACAGAAAAAATTTTGAGATCATACAGGGTATAAGCTGATTTCAATGGTGTATTAAAATTCTATGTTGATTCAGATTCTTTTCCATTAGATGTAATTTTAAGATTTCAAATATGATTCCTTGTTTTTACTGTTGTTGTTGTGTAGTTGCTAAGTTGTGTCCCACTCTTTTGGGACCCCATGGATGATAGCCTGCCAGGCTTTTCTGTCCATGGAATTTTCCAGGCAAGAATACTGGAAATTACCAGGATTGAACCCATGTACCTTATGACTCCTGCATTGGCAAGCGAGTTCTTTACCACTGAGCCACCAGGGAAGCCCATGATTCCCTGTGCTATACAGTAAATCTTTGTTGTTTATATATTTTACATATAATGGTGTTCATCTGTTAATCCCATACTCTTAATTTATCCCTATCTATTCTTTCCCTTTTGGGTTTCTCTGATGCCTCAGGGTAATATGCCTACAATGCAGGAGACACAGGAGACATGAGTCCAATCCCTGGGCTGGGAAGATCTCCTGGAGAAGGAATGGCAGCCCACTCCAGTATTCTTGGCAGAAAAATCCTATGGACAGAAGAGGATGAAAGGCTACAGTCCATGGGGTCATGAAGAGCTGCACAAAACTAAACACAAGTACAGTTTTGATGATGACCCTTGTCACTTTGGAAACCATAATTTGTTTTCCATATCTCTAAGTCTGTTTCTGTTTTGTAAATAAGCTTATTTCAATAAACTTTTTTCCTTTCCAGAAAGAAAGTCTCTGCTTATACCACCACACCATTTAAGTGGAAAGTGGTTAGAAACTTTACAGCAGATAAATATTTAAATTATTTATAGAGTATACGTATATATGTAAAGGGAATATTAACATTCATCTATTTATTTTTCTATAACCACCAGTGAAGGAGTTTGCATCTTCCTTTAGACACAGCTAGGAATAGTACTGGAGAAGGCAATGGCACCCCACTCCAGTACTCTTGCCTGGAAAATCCTATGGATGGAGAAGCCTGGTAGGCTGCGGTCCATGGGGTCACTAAGAGTTGGATAGACTGAGCGACTTCACTTTCACTTTTCACTTCCATGCATTGGAGAAGGGAAATGGCAGCCCACTCCAGTGTTCTTGCCTGGAGAATCCCAGGGATGGGGGAACCTGGTGGGCTGCCATTTATGGGGTCACACAGAGTTGGACACGACTAAAGTGACTTAGCAGAAGCAGCAGAAGCAGCAGCAGCAGCAGCAGTAGCAGGGATAATACAAACTCTGAAGTGGCACTAAGAAATCCAAGATAACTCTACATTAAGATATAACCTGCCCAGAAATAAACCCGTGCACTTATGGGTGCCTTATTTTTGACAAAGGAGGAACAAATTTACAATGGGGCAAAGACAGCCTATTCAATAAATGGTGCTGGGAAAACTGGACAGCTACATGTAAAATAATGAAATTAGAACACTTTCTAACACCATACACAAAGTTAAACTCAAAATGAATTAAAGACCTAAATGTAGGACTAGAAACGATAAAACTCTTATAGGAAAACACAGGCAGAACACTCGATGACATAAATCAAAGTAAGATCCTCTATGACCAATCTCCTAAAGTAATGGAAATAAAAAAAAAAAAAGTAAACAAGTGGGACCTGATCAAACTTAAAAGCTTTTGCACAACAAAACTATAAGCAAGGTGAAAAGACAATCCTCAGAATGGGAGAAAATATAAGCAAGTGAGAAATATCAATAACCTCAGATATGCAGATGACACCACGCTATGGCAGAAAATGAAGAAAACTAAAGAGCTTCTTGATGAAAGTGGAAGAGGAGAATGACAAAGTTGGCTTAAAGCTCAACATTCAGAAAACTAAGATCATGACATCTGGTCCCATCACTTCATGGGAAATGGATGGGGAAACAGTGGAAACAGTGGCTGACTTTATTTTTTTGGACTCCAAAATCACAGCAGATGGTGACTGCAGCCATGAAATTAAAAGACAGTTACTCCTTGGAAAGAAAGTTATGACCAACCTAGGCAGCATATTAGAAAGCAGAGACATTACTTTGCCAACAAAGGTCCGTCTAGTCAAGGCAATGGCTTTTCCAGTAGTCATATATTGATGTGAGAGTTGGACTATAAAGAAATCTGAGCACCAAAGATTTGATGCTTTTCAACTATGGTGTTGGAGAAGACTCCTGGGAGTCCCTTGGACTGCAAGAAGATCCAACCAGTCCATCCTAAATGAAATCAGTCCTGAGTGTTCATTGGAAGGACTGATATTTTTGGAAGGTCCAATATTTTGGCCACCTGATGTGAAGAGCTGACTCATTTGAAAAGACCCTGATGTTGGGAAAGATTGAAGTCAGGAGAAAGGGGCAGCAGAGGATGAGATAGTTAGATGGCATCACCTACTCAATGGACATGAATTTGGATAAACTCCGGGAGTTAGTGATGGATAGGGAGGCCTGGCGTGCTCCTGTTCATGGGGTTGCAAAGAGTCAGACACAACTACTGAACTGAACTGAATAACAAGTGAAACAACTGACAAAGGATTAATTTCCAAAATTAACAAGCAGCTCATCCAACGCAATGCCAGAAAAAGATACAACTCAATCAAAAAGTGGGGAAAAAAACCTAAACAGACATTTCTCCAAAGACGACATACAGATGGTTAATAAACACATGAAAAGATGTTCAACATTGCCCGTTATTAGAGAAATGCAAATCAAAACCACAATGAGATATCACCTCACACCAGTCAGAATGGCTATCATCAAAAAAATCTACAAACAATAAATGCTGGAGTACTCTTGGTGGGAATGTAAATTGATAGAGCCACTATGGAAGATGGTATGGAAATTCCTTTAAAAATTACGATTAAAACCACCATATGACCCAGCAATACCACTCCTAGGCCTATACTCTGAGGAAACCAAAACTGAAAAAGACACATGTATCCCATTGTTCATTGAAGGACTATTTACAATAGCTAGAATGTGGAAGAAACCTAGATGTCCATTGACAGATAAATGGATAAAGGATTTGCGGTACATATACACAATGGAATATTACTCAGCCATTAAAAAGATCACATTTGAGTCCATTCTAATGAGGTGGATGAACTTAGAAACTATTATACAGAGTGAAGTGAGTTAGAAAAAGAGATAAATATATGCACATATATGCACTCTAACACATATATATGGAATCTAGAAAAATGGTACTGAAGAATTTATTTATACGGCAGCAATTGAAAAATAGGCATAGAGAACAGACTTATGCACATAGAGAGAGGGAAGGAGAGGGTGGGATGTATGCAGGAGAGTAACATGGAAACTTACATTACCATATGTAAAATAGATACCCAATGGAAATTTGTTGTATGGCTCAGAAAACTCAAAAAGGGGCTCTGCATCAACCTAGAGGAGTGGGATGGGGAGGGAGATTGGAGGGAGATTCAAAAGGGCAGCGATATGCATCTACCTACTTTTATGCATTGGAGAATCAAATGGCAGTCCACTCCAGTGTTATTGCCTGGAGAATCCCAGGGATGGGGGAGCCTGGTGGGCTACAGTCTATGGGGTAGCACAGAGTCAGACATGACTGAAGTGACTTAGCAGCAGCAGTAGCATGGCTGATTCATGTTGAGTCTTGATAGAAAACAACAAAAGTCTGTAAAGCAATTATCCTTCAATTAAAAAAAATTAAGAAAGAAATAACAAAGACATAACCTGGTGGGCGCATAAGTAATCAATGTATATAGTGCTGTCACAGTGTGCATTAGAACAAAGACAACAAACAGAAAACTTGGATCATCATTAAAAGATACTTACCATGATTGTTTAACCAGATGGTAAATTTATGTATGAAATGACTAACCTTGGTTATCAGTTACATGCCATAATTTCATTCCTTACATGAAAGTGCGAAATTCATAATTATAAATTCATATGAAATTATGTTTATAATTTCATTCATAATTTCAAATCCTCAGACTATAAAGTTCTAGTATTTGAAAACAATTAGACCTGTATATTTAGAAAAATTGGTTGTGCTTATAAACTTGTCTTCTTTTAGCTGCAATCTGACTTGCCATGTATCATGTTCTGGAATGCCTGTGATTATGAACAAACCTTAAGTGGAATTTAAATCCCTAAGTACTCCCACTGGCACTTTTTAATCTGTTTGTAAAATCTTGTCTTCAGTTCAGTTAAGTTCAGTCGCTCAGTTGTGTCTGACTCTTTGCGATCCCATGATTTGCAGCATGCCAGGACTCCCTGTCCATCACCAACTCCCAGAGTTCACTCAGACTCATGTCCATTGAGTCAATGAATCTTGTTTATCAATACTAAATACTTATCAATATTAAAAATTCCAATTAATAAATTTACAAATCTCACAGCAAATTTTACCAGGATAATTAGTTCAGGGAACAAACAAACAAAACAAAATATTATAATTCATTGATCTATTTACTATCAATATTTACATATATATAAATTAAAAATAAATCTTCAGTAATGTCTTTCTTATAATATCAAACATCACCAAATAGTTTGCATGTTTTATTTACATAAAGACTTTAAATGTTTTCATTTTCAAGTGTGAAAAATACAGTTTTAGAAACAGCTAAGTCTTTTTTCATCAGACATTGGGCAAATGTCAATGTGGTTTAAATTTTTTTAATTAATTATTCTGTATAAATATTGGACATATTTTTCTTACAACAACATTGAAAAATAGTGTGCACACCCAAATAAACACACACACACACACATATGTACATGTACACAGACAGAAAAAAAACACACAAAAAAAACCCACAAAAACTTAAATTGTTTGGCTTCAATGGCCTTTTGTGATGGCTTACAATCAGCTTATCGACACAGGAGTTATTACTGTAATTACACATAAAAATATCTCTCTCTTTAATTGTTGTATTTATTCCTTGGGTAACTAAATAAAAATTATATAATTGGAAACAGATCACTTTAAATATTGACATTAAAATGCTTATTTCTTCCTCCTAATGATAGCATTTTATGGTGTTTAAGAAATGGCCTTTAAAAATATCCTCATATCATTACAAAGTTTAAATCATTCACACTTTACAATTACAGTTTTTCCATAGAGCTAGTATCTTTTAATCATTTTTAATAAAAAGAGAATATGTCAGTTTAATAAATATTGTTTAATTGGTGTATAAAAAATCCTTCAGGCAGTATTATAGGTTTTGGACTATGCTCTCTTCACTATTTCTCCTCAAACATTTAAATCCTTCCAGGCTAACTTTATTTTTGACTAAGAATTGTCTATTCAAAAGTTTGTTGTTGCTCTTTAGTAGCTAAGTCATGCCCAACTCTTTTGTGACTTTGTTGACTATAGCTTCCTACATGGCTCAGATAATATAATCACACAGAATCTGCCCACAATCTTGGAGAACCAAATTTGATCCCTGGTTTGGGAAGATCCTATGGAGAAGTGAGTGGCTTCCTACTCCAATATTCTTGCCTGGAATATTTCATGGACAGAGAAGCCTGGAAGGGTTCTCTGCGGTTGAAAAGGGTTGGACAAGACTGAGAGAATAATATTTTACTTTTGGATTGTAGCCTGCAAAGCTCCTCTGTTCATGGGATTCTCCAGCCAAGAATACCAGAGTAGGCTGCTATTTTTCTCCAGAGGATCTTCCTGAACCAGAAATCAAACTTGCATCTCCAACATTAACAGATGAATTCTTTACCACTGAGACACCTGGGAAGCAGTTGTGTGTTCTAATCTATGTTCAGTGATGTTTGTCTGTGTTCAACAATGTTTTTAACTCCAATGTAAATTGTAATGAATAAGTAAAAAATAAATGTGCTTTGCAATGAAGTTGGCTTTATAAAATTATACTTACTTGATGTTGTATAGCATAACATTAGTGCATTCCCTAATTACATTGTGTCTGTTAATGCTTCCTATCATAAGGTAACAGCTAAAGAATAAAATAGTTGTGACTTTTGATATGATATTTTGATATTTAGAGTTATAGCAAAACTCTTTAAATCCTATGTGGAAGAAACTGATAAAAGTCCCTCTGCTAGCTTCTGGTAGCCAAGGTCATTCATTCTTGTAGATGAAGATGTTTCTGTGTCTATTCATATGAACTTCTCCTAATGTCTGTGTGTAGGTACAAAATTTACCCATTTTGTAAGGACCCAATCAGACATGACTGAACATATATGCATAGGTTATATGGTCTTAATGGATTAGGGTTCACCCTAATGACCTCTTTTTTTTTTCAAATAAGGTCACATTCACAAGCACTTCAACATTTTTAGGGGAAGTTAAGTATTAGTTGCTCAGTCATTTCTGACTCTTGCCAGCCCTATGGACAACAGACCGCCAGGCTCCTCTGTCAATGGGATTCTCCAGGCAAGAATCCTGGGAGTGGGTTGCCAATTCTTTCTCCAGTGGATCTTCCTGACCCATGGTCAAACTCATATCCCCTGCACTGCAGGCAGATTCTTTACCATCTGAGCCAGGAGGGAAGTTCCAGTTTCCAGGGAACACAATTCACTTAATAACATCCAGAAATCATAAAATATGTGTGGTATGCACACATCTCCTTCAGTTAAATGCTTGAGTGTAACCAAACTCTTTGCTAGAGGAATCAGACAGCAATACCACTCTGATGGTGTTGAGAACCGTAGAACATAAAAAGTACCTAACAGGTTGATATTAAGAAGTGTGTGGTATAATCTGAGCACATGACTCAGATTGACAGATTTTGCAAGTTCCAATTTATGGGTATTCAAAAGTAGGACCAGAGGTTTGAAAAGAGCAAAAACTGACTAGGAAATATGAATTCCTAAAATCAGCAAACAAAAGCTTCCTTTGAAGACAAACTTGTTTCTTGAAGTGATATTGTTAGGAATACAATCTAAATTTGACAGGAAAAAGACAACCAGAAAAAGAAGAGAGATGGAACAGATAAAATGTAGGAGAGCAAATCAAAGGAGGAAAAGAGCAAGAAGTTCTAAGATGTATTTGTTTTTTACTATCTCTTAAAACAATTGAAAAGGAAACTCTGAGTCCCTGAAGCTAGGAAAGCAATTCTGTTCTCCAATTCCTGTTGAAAGTGCAAAATAATTCATATCACCCAAACACAGAAAGAGGTTGCGATTGAATTTTTTCATATAAGTTTTGTAAAAAAAAAAAAGAAGAAGAAGAAGAAGAAACAGCCCATAAGCAAAATAAGGTTCCTATGGACAATGAGCTCTGATAGCAAAAATCTTCTCACAAAACAGAAGAAAGCTGGGAACTCCCAAAGCAAACAAGTACACTGGACTTAGTTAAATAGGCAAGTGAACCCTTTATTTAAAGCTGTTGAAATAGTGGAAAGAGATCCAAACAGTGTGAACTCAACGTCATGGAATCAAGGCATCTGAGGATTTTTAAAAGTTGTAGTTGGGAAATCTTAAGACATCTATGTGTGCTAATTGATCTTACCCAAGGGAAAAGTAAACTTCTGTTTCTTTCATGACAGAGGTAGTTTTACAACTTGGAGAAAGGTGCCCACTGAAATTAAGCTCCTATCCTACCATAGAAATTGGATAATGATAAGACACTTTCCTTGATCATATTTCAAAAGGCATGGCTCCCAGATCCTTGAGAAAGACTGCTTGAGTGGTAAAATTGGCAAGAGAATTTTACAAAGATTTTATGCTTCAAAGGAGCAGCAAACAATTTACATTTTTAAGTTATCTGATATAAGCACTCTAAAAACAGAGAGGGCAAGAACCACTGTGGACAAAGTTCATCAGGATTCTGTAGGGGGTAGGGTGTCAGGAGCCTGGAGGCAAGAAAAAGCTTGTCTAAAGTTTAAGCTGAATGTTAAGGCCCCTACTTGATCCATATGTAATATTATACAGAGATTAGCTATCATTGCTGATTTAACAGGAGTGGGAGTTGCTGACCAGCCTAGGTTTCTTGCTCATGATGTAACAGCACTGATCCACCTCCAAGCCACCTGGTCACCTCCAGAGGATCATTTCACCCCTAGGGTCTGTTACTCCAACACCTCTGATGACTCTGACTTGAGAGTCTCTCTGATACCTCCTCTCACAAGATGTGGACCCTGAGCCCTAAACTACATTCAGCCGAATTTCCTTCTCATTTTTCATCACACTCCCTCTCCCACTCAGTATGTGTCTACACACACATTGCCCCCTTGAAGTCTCCCTGGACTTCTATCCTGGCCTTCTTCACAGATTTCCTTGGCCTGAGGGTTTCTCTATCAAGATTACTGATTTTACCACATCACCTGAAGCCTGGGGTTCCAGCCATACCAGTTGGCCCTGGAACTGGGTGTATGTGGGCCTTACTCAACTTGCCCAGTTTCCGCATGCAGACTTGGCTCTTCTTGCCTCCCTCTGCTCCCAGAACTGGATACAGACACTCATGTGAGCCTTCATTTGCAATCATATGTGTATATATATTGTACCATCAGACCAAGGTGGGCAGTTGTTCAAGAGATCAGGACCAGAAAACAATTGATTTCCCAGAAAGGGAGGGTAAAAGTTTGAGGATTAATGGAAAAATCCTTTTCCAAATGGCAACAATAAATCTGTCCTGGAACAATCATGGGTGTGGAGAGGAGAGCAAAAGTGAGTTCACACACCTAGGAAAATGGAAGGCAGCTGAAAATATAGCATCAAGTTCAGAAAAATTCAAAAGTGAAGTGATTTCCAGAGCAGGAAGATTTGAAAAGTGACCAAGAAACCAAGATACAATAATGCATAAAGGAACAACTCATAGATTATAGAAGAAAAGTTTCAAAGTGTTTCTCTGAAGCAAATAGAAGAAGATTTAGGTCAAAATCCAACAAATGCTGCTCCACTCTCACTGCCAAGGGCCCAGGTTCAATCCATGGTCAGGGAACTAATGTCCCATAAACCAAATGGTGTGTCCAGAATAAAGAAATAAATAAAGTAATAGTATATAGAGGGCAATAAGGTATAGAGTGGATGCATAGAGGTTAAATTTCAGACACTTAGAAAAAAAAAAAGCATTTTGTTTTGCTGATTTGTCTTTGGATTGGGCTTCCTGGTGGCTGAGATGGTAAAGCGTCTGCCTGCAATGTGGGAGACCTGGCTTCAATTCCTGGGTTGGGAAGACCCCTGGAGAAGGAAATGGCAATCCACTCAAGCACTCTTGCCTGGAAAATCCCATGGATGGAGGAGCCTAACAGGCTACAGTCTATGGGGTCACAAAGAGTCTGACATGACTGAGCAACTTCACTTCACTTCAAGCATTTTACACATCTTTAAAACAATTTTAAAAAATTAGAAAATAAGTTTTAATATCATTTATGATTATGATTATCAATTAAAAATAAATGAGATTTAGCAAACAAAATCCAAAGGCATTTTAAAATAATAAATGTACCATATATATCATAGCCAACTGTATTTATTTTAAAACTGTAGATGTGACTCAACCATTAATATAATCCATTATTAATAACGCTAAGAAAAACGTATTCTGTCATCTCCATAAATAAGTCATGTGACACAAGTCAGAATTATGTTTAAAATTGCTTCAAGAATTGGACACAGATATTTCTCAGTCTAAGTAAGAGAATCTTATTTGAAAGGGAACTATAGTGATCTTTAGCCACCTTATATGAAAAACTGATTCACTGCAAAAGACCTTGATGCTGGGAAAGACTGAAGGCAGGAGGAAAAGGGGACAATAGAGGACGAGAAGGTTAAATGGCATCACTGACTCCATGGACATCAGTTTGAGCAAGTTTTGGGAGTTGGTGATGGACAGGGAAGCCTGGTGTGCTGCAGCCATTGGAATCACAAAGAGTCGGACACGACTGAGCAACTGAACTGAACTGATAGTGATCTTCCCATTAAATTCTAGAGCAAGAAAAAATGTCCCATAATTCTTTTACTGTTCAATTTTTCAGTCTGTTAGACTAGAAAACACAGGTAGGAAACAAACAAATATAAACGCTAAAATAAGAGGTAAACAAATATAAACTAACAGTTGATATGACTATGCATGTGAAAAACTCATGAGACTCAACCAAAGTAATGACATATTAGGAATAAATTTAGTAAATAGATGTTTAGAAAATCAGTACATAAAGTTAGTAACCTGCATATATACATAGAAACATGGTTTGATATTATATTAGAAGAGGACACAAACTTATGATGCAAACATAAAAATCAAAACACCTAGATGTTAACTTTGTGTGGAATATAAAATTGTGAAAATAGAAAATTAAATATGTATTGATCACTTGACCCAACAATGCCATTTCTAGAAAACTAATGGGAATACCAGACCACCTGACCTGCCTCTTGAGAAATCTATATGCAGGTTAGGAAGCAACAGTTAGAACTGGACATGGAACAACAGACTGGTTCCAAATAGGAAAAGTAGTACATCAAACCTGTATATTGTTACACTGCTTATTTAACTTTTATGTAGAGTACATCATGAGAAACTCTGGGCTGGAAGAAGCACAAGCTGGAGTCAGGATTGTCAGGAGAAATATCAATAACCTCAGATATGCAGATGACACTACCCTTATGGCAGAAAGTGAAGAGGAACTAAAGAGCCTCTTGATGAAAGTGAAAGTGGAGAGTGAAAAAGTTGCCTTAAAGCTCAACATTCAGAAAACTAAGATCATGGCATCTGGTCCCATCACTTCATAGGAAATAGATGGGGAAACAGTGGAAACAGTGTCAGACTTTATTTTGAGGGGCTCCAAAATCACTGCAGATGGTGACTACAGCCATGAAATTAAGAGACACTTACTCCTTGGAAGAAAAGTTATGACCAACCTAGATAGCATATTCAAAAGCAGAAGCATTACTTTGCCGACTAAGGTCTGTCTAGTAAAGGCTATGGTTTTTCTTGTGGTCATGTATGGATGTGAGAGTTGGACTGTGAAGAAGGCTGAGCGCCAAAGAACTGATGTTTTTGAACTGTGGTGTTGGAGAAGACTCTTGACTAGAGTCCCTTGGACTGCACGGAGATCCAGCCAGTTCATTCTGAAGGAGATAAGCCCTGGGATTTCTTTGGAAGGAATGATGCTAAAGCTGAAACTCCAGTACTTTGGTCACCTCATGTGAAGAGTTGACTCACTGGAAAAGACTTTGATGCTAGAAAGGATTTGGGAGCAGGAGGAGAAGGGGGCAACAGAGGGTGAGATGGCTGGATGGCATCACTGACTTGATGGACGTGAGTCTGAGTGAACTCTGGGAGTTGGTGATGGACAGAGAGGCCTGGCGTGCTGCGATTCATGGGGTCAGAAAGAGTTGAACATGACTGAGCGATTGAACTGAACTGAACTGAACCTAAATACACATTGACAAAAGTGAAAAAAAAAAAACGCATGTGCAAGGTTCTTTAAGATAATGTTGGTAATAGTAATATACTTTAAACAACTTGAATATCCACTAAGAGGAGAATGATTCAATGGCTCTGGGATATCCACAGAATAGACAAAATACACCTATAAAATAAAATGAGGATTTTCTGTACTTCTAATATATTCATGATAAATTAAGTTTAAAAGTGTAAAATTCAATATGTGTATGATGATACTCTATATATAAAATATACAAAACTTAAATGTAAATTAAGGGACTTTGCTGATGGTACAGTGGTTAAGACTCTTCGTTATCACTGCAAAGGGCCCAGGTTGGATCTATAGTCAGGGAACTAAGATCGAACAGACCAAATGGTGGGGCACACACACACACACACACAAAAGTAAAGTAATAGTATATAGGGTGTAATATGGTATAGAGTGGAAGCAAAGAGGTTAAATTTAAGATACTCAGGAAAAAATTAAAAAAAAAAAAAAAACGTTGTTTTCCTGATTTGTCTTTGGATTGATCTAAGTATTTTATACATATTCAAAATCAAATTAATTTTCAAAAGACATCTCAAATTGAGAACTTTATGAAATAATTAATAATTTATTCTAAGAATATGATGCTGTTGTTAATCCAGATGGCAATAAAATACAAAAACGAACATTGTGGTGACTAGAAATACAGCATTTGACAATATATGCCTAATGATTTATAGCCTATGAAACAAACAGCAAAATGCTAATAAACATTTTTTAGTGACTATCTTGTTGAAGCTTTTGTCTGCACTGTAATGTTTAAACTGTAATATAAATATTGTGGAATAAATAAACTGAGTAAATATAGTGAAATCTGAAGAAGGCTGAGTGCCAAAGATTTGATGCTTTTGAACTGTGGTGTTGGAGAAGACTCTTGAGAGTCCCTTGGACTGCAAGGAGAGCCAACCTGTCAATCCTTAAGGAAATCAGTCCTGAATATTCATTGGAAGGAATGATGCTGAAGCTGAAACACCAATATTTTAGCCATCTGATGCAAATTACTGACTCATTGGAAAAGATCCTGATGTTAGGATGATTGAAGTCTGGAGGAGAAGGGGGAAGACAGAGAATGAGATGATTGGATGGCATTACTGATGCAATGGACATGAGTTTGAGTAGGCTCTGGGAGCCGATGATGGATAGGGAAATCTGGTGTGATGCAGTCCATGGGGACACTAAGAGTCAGACATGACTGAGTGACTGAACTGAACTGAACAGAATGACTATTGAGCATCACAGCTGTCTAGATGCATAATCATAGTTGGGGAAACAAAAGCTGATGAAACACTCAACACTATATCTGTGTACAGGGAGCTCTGAAAAGCTCTGACATAGTCCAAGAAATCTAAAATATCACATACACAAACATGTAGAGCTCTGTGCATGTCCAAGATTATCTTAAATATTTATAATCTACCATTTCTGGCTGTCATGAGGCTTTGCTCAAACAGGAAGAGAAAGCTAAGGCTGAGTTTTACAGTGCCCACAGAAGACTTGAGGTGAACTTCCATATAAACAAAGATCTCCTGGAGTAGGAATTGGCAACCCAAACCAGTATTCTTGCCTGGAAAATCCCATGGACAGAGGAGCTTTGCAGTCTACAGTCCATGGAGTCGCAAAACAGTTGGACACAATTTAGTGACTAAACAAACAGATATACAAAGTCCCCTCAGACAATTGCAAATCTGAGTTTGATTTACAGACTTGTGGAAAATTTTTGATGCTGATAATTTTTAGTATTGTTATTGCTTTTATGGAGTATTGGATATTCAAAGGTTCTTACTCTACTATTTGCAGTAGCATCATTCATTTCCTTTCCTTTTAAAAGGAAAACTATTTGTTTTACTTGGTATTTTCTATTACTGGTCTTTCTGACAATCTGATCCCATATAGACAGTTTTCAATACAATGCCCACACAGTTTATTATTTTTGATCTCTCTCCTTTTCAATCTTCACTAAAATATCTTTCTCCAAGTGGTACTCTTAAAATAATTTTTTTCCCTTGTGGCTCAGCCGGTAAAGCATCTGCCTACACTGCGGGAGACCCAGGTTCGAGCCTGAGTTGGAGAAGGAAATGGCAACCCACTCCAGTACTGTTACCTGGAAAATCACATGGATGGAGGAGCCCGGTAGGCTACAGTCCATGGGGTCACAAAGAGTCAGACATGACTGAACGACTTCACTTCACTTCACCAAATAAGAATTCAATATCTGGGTTTTCTTTTCTTTTCTGTTAATAAGCAAGAGCATTTATCAGTTCAAAAATAAAGTCACTGGGAAACATGCAGACACCGGACCCTTCGGAAAGGATGGGAATCTGGAGTTTTTATGACCTCAATCAGAAGTCTGATTTAAGAAATGAGGCAGATAATTAAATCATTTTCTTTGTTCACCTAAAATCAAGTTATCATTGGAGTCAAACTTTGAAAGAAATTGTCTTAGCTCCTGTAGAATAGATGATAGCGAAGCCTGGCACTGTAACATGAAATGCCATTTTTGAAATGCACTGGAGAGTTTAAGGAGAATGACAACCCAGGAGCCTTGTATTCCTGGCTGAATACATACCAAAGCCCAGGGCCTTTCTTGGATAGTTCAAAAAGAATGTGTTAGTTGCAGCCACAGGCTTGAAATACCCAAAAACAAAACATCAATTTTAATCAAAGGGTTAAGAAAAAGAACATTTGAAGGCAGAGTCTTATAGGAAAGTTGTGTGAAAATGAAAGCAAATAAGAGATTCTTATAATAATCTTGGAGGTGTGGAAATAAAGGCTGCTCTGAATGCCCAACCTTCACTGTACTATTTGTGACAATCAAAATCTCTCTACTGTCTCCTTAAGGAGCCTGTTCCCAAACTGTCCCTTAATGAAAGCACCACTATGCCATTGAAAGGAGGAGTTCTCTTCCCTTTGCTCTGTCTGAGTTAACAATCTACAGGTGCCTCAATAATAAAGAATCATCCTGGCAATGCATGAGATGCAAGAGACATAGGTTCAATCCCTGGGTCTTGAAGATCTCCTAGAGTAGGAAATAACAACCTACTCCAGTATTCTGGCCTGGGAAATTTCACAGGCAGAGGAGCTTGGCTGGCCTATGGGGTGGCAAAGAGTTGGATACAACTGAGAACCACGATTGGCAGCCTTATTGGATTCTTTAGTAAAAATATTGGAGTATATTATTTATAGGCATCCTGGCACTAATTGTTGGACTGTGTTCCCTAATAAAGCTTAGTAGTAGTAGTAGTTGTTGTTCAGTCACTCAGTTGTGCCCAACTCTTTGAAACCCCAATTACTGCATCATGCCAGGCTTCTGTGTCCTTCACTGTCTCCGGGAGTTTGCTCAAACTCATGCCCATTGAATCAGTGATGCCATCCAACCATCTCATCCTCTGTTGCCCCATTCTCCTACTGCCTTCAGGCTTTCCCAGCATCAGAGTTTTTCCTAATAAGTTGGCTTTTTCTATCAGGTGGCCAAAGTACTGGAGCTTCAGGTACAGCATCAGTCCTTCCAATGAATATTCAGGATTGTTTTCCTTTAGGATTGACTGGTTTGATCAGTTTGCTTTTCAAGGCACTCTCAAACTCTTCTCAGTACCACACTTTGAAAACTCAGTAGACAGCACTCTTTTTGTGAAAATCTTCAGAAATGTTTTGGTAAAAGTGATAGTATGTTCTAATGTTTTGGAAGTTCAGGAGAGGGCATTGTGTCTGAGTTGGACTGTGACATTTCTGGGGATGATAGAGATCAAAACTTGTAAGAAGCAAGAAGGATGGAGTTATCATAGTGTGAATTCAGTATTGTCTAGCCAGCATAATTTTTATGTTAAATAATACATTTTGCTGTTTTGTTGTTTAGTCTCTAAGTCGTGTCTGACTCTTTGTGACCCCATGAACTGCAGCACACCAGGCTTCTCTGTCCCTCATAGTCTCCTGGACTTCATGTCCATTGAATCACTGATGTAATCCAACTGTCTCATCCTCTGTTGCCTCTTCTCCTTCTGCCTTCAGTCTTTCCCAGCATCTGGGTCTTTTTCCATGTGCCAGCTGTTTGTGTCAGGTGGCCTCGTATTGGAGCTTCAGCTTCAGCATCGGTCTTTCCAATGAATATTCAGGGTTGATTTCCTTTAAGATGAACTGGTTTGATTTCCTTGCTCTCCAAGAGACTGTGAAGAGACTTCTCTATCACCACAGTTCAAATGTATCAATTTTTCAGTGTTCTGCTGCTGGGAGCCAGCGTGAGGAACTCCACCCATGGCAAAAGTCATGAGGAAGGAGGCTTGGCATACGCAAAGGTGTGATCAAGCCTCAGGAAACCCCTGTTCCCGAGCATCTAGCCCCCAAACCAGAGTCTATCTATGATTCTGTTGGAGAAAGAGTAAACATGCAGCTCCTAGTCAATAAAAATTTCTGGGCATGACAAGAGTGTTTTAACTTATGAACTCCTCTGAAGGTTATCTAGCCTGCCTGTACAGGTTCGTCCAGCCACATGTGATTGTTTACAGCCTCCCGACCATGAGAGGCACGAGATGTTTTAGCCTTATAAAAGCAAGTTCTTTTGGGAAGTTAGAAATTATTAGTATAGTGGGTTGGTTAGGAATTATATTGGTGAAGGGTTTTTCATTTGTTGTGCCAATAATTGCTGCTAATTCCCTGCCCTGGGTGTAACAAGGATGTCTCAGTTCAAACCTCTCTGCTGGCGAACTAGCTTGTGTGACAGGATTATCCATACTCCTGCCACTAGGCACATGACTGTTTACTACCTCTCAACCATAAACAGCACAGAGAGTTTTGGAGTATTTTGACAGTCTTAATTAACATAGGGCTTTTCTCATTGTTGAGTCAATGATTGCCGCCAGGCCTCCATATCCTTAGGCACCTTGGAATATATTAATCAATGTATTTGGAATATAGAAAAGGAAATATAGTAGTTTCTAAGGTTAGCAATACTTGACTTTTTGAGTTAATGAATTTTCTCTTTTGTAATAGATCACTGTAGTTTGTTATAAATCACTGTGTCCTTGCTATGTAAAAATGTGACTTTATCACTATCTTAAGACTAAATAAATCTTAAGGGGAACATTGGTGAAGGGTTTTCATTTGTTGGGCTGATGTTTGCTGCTAAATCTCCACATTCCCTGCTCTTATAATGAATATAACTAGCATATAGGAGAAATAAGTATTAACCTTTAAGATTGACCATGTTAACCTTGGGTTAAATAAATTCCTCTCTTGATTGTAACTTACTACACCCTCATCCTATAGGAATGCAATTTTATTTGGAGGGTGGTGCCTGGTTTATGAAAAAACACCCTTGGAAAAAACAAGTTTTTGGTTATCATAAAGAAAGGGTCATAAAATGTCAGGAGGCATCATGGCCAGAAGATGATGTAAAACCCCTAAGATCTTTTTTTTATGTAAAGCACCTGATTTTGATAAAGGTCAGGACTGCTGACTCCCACATGACTTTGTATTCATCCTTATGTGTAACAAAAGGTATATAAGCAAACGTAAAAATAAAAAAAAATAGGATCAGTTTCCGGAAATACTGATTTCCCCATGTCGTTCTTTCTTGCTCCCCATTTTTCTGGCTGAATTCTCACCTGGATAGTGGGTGCCTGCCATGTCTACTTACTTGTCCTGGCTTTCAAGTCCACTTGAGAAGGAGCCCAAGGAGGGGCACCTTCCAATATTCAAGTGGTACTGGTGGCCCAACGTAGATGGTGCAAATTCCTTGTCTTGGAATTTTATTGGTATCCCACATAAACCAAGTTATTCAGCATCTTTTTCTCTCCTGCTATTTTCTGGCCGAATTCTCATCTGGTGCATGGGTACTCACCAAGCCTGCTAATTTTGCCTGGGCTTCTAAGATCGGACTGGGGAGGACTCAGTGCCTCCTCTCCTTTGGGAGAACGGGAAGACGCCTGCAGCCTACGTAGGTGGTGATTGGTATTCCATGTAAACCAAGTTATTCAGCCTCTTTTTCTCTGCTAATTTTCTAATCCCTCTCTATCTGTAATTAAATAAGTTTTTCCAAGGACGCTGACTCCATCTCACCTTCTAATCATCCTGGATCCACCGGGGCTGGACCCAGGCATTCTGCTTTCTTTATGGTCCAGCTGTAACATGACTACTGGAAAAGCCATAGCCTTGACTGTGCAGACCTTTGTCAGCAAAGTGATTTCTTTGTTTTTTAATATACTGTCTGGGATTGTCATAACTTTCTTGCCAAGAAGCAATTGTCTTCTAATTTCATGGCTACAGTCACCATCTGCAGTGATTATAGAGCCCAAGAAGAGAAATCTCTCACTACTTCTTTTTCTCTTTCTATTTGCCATGAAATGATGAGATCAGAGATCATAATCTTAATTTTTTCTTAAATTGAGTTTTAATCCAGCTTTTTCACTCTCCTCTTTCACCTTCATCAAGAGGCTCTTTAGTTCTTCTTCCTTTCCACCATTAAGCAGTATTATCTGCATATCTGAGGTTGTTAGTATTTCTCTCAGCAATCTTGTTTCCAGCTTGTAACTCATCCAGCCTGCCATTACATGTGACGTGCTCTGTGTATAAGTTAAATAAACAGAATATCAATAAGCAGCCTTGTTGTACTCCTTTTTCAATTGTGAGCCAGTCAGTTATTTCATATAAAGTTCTAATTTTTGCTTTTTAACCTGCATACAGGTTTCTCAGGAGACAGGTAAGATGATCTGGTATTCCCATGTCTTTAAAAGTTTTCAACAGCTGCTATCATCCATATAGGCAATGGCTTTAGCATAGTCAATGAAGCAGAGGTAGATATTCTTCTGAAATTTCCTTGCTTTCTGTGTGATCCAGCAAACACTGGCAACGATGTACAAAACTGGATAGGCTGCTTCCCAAAATTGACTGAATGAATGGAAAAGTATCTATACTTGATAGGGTTCCAAAAGAAGAAGTTTCTTTATTTAAAGTAGAAGTGTATTCAGCTTTGAAACTCCATTCTCTGAGTTAGTAGATTCAATGTTGCAAGGTACATCTGAGGCAGAATAGCTTACTGTGTGGATCCTGTGATAAACCCTGAAACAAGATTTGTAAAAATAGTTCTCTATTATTTTATTCTAAAGCTATGCCTTCTTTGCAAGTAACTATTCTTCTTTGAGACATAACTCACAGAGTGCTAACTTAGGTAGATGATGAAACTGAAATAAATGTTGGGAAACAAGTAGCTATGAATTTGAGTTGTCTGTCATGAAGTAGACTCTACCTTATATGAAAGTACAAGTGTTAAGCACTCAGTCATGTCCCACTGTCTGTGACCTCATGGACTGTATCCTGCCAGACTCCTCTGTACATGGGGTTCTCCCGGCTAGAATACTGGAGTGGGTTGCCATGCTCCTCTCTTTGGATCTTTCTGACCCAGGAATCAGTTTCTTTACCTTCCGAGCCCCCAGGAAACCCCCTATACTCATCCCCCAGATAATATATGGGCATTATGTACAAGTCAAGTATTGGTGGCAGTTTGCCAAATCAAATAGTGGAGATGAGTTGTGGTTTTATCCACCAGGCATGCTTTTGATCAAATCTTTTAAACATCTAGGGCATTAATTTCATTTATAGAATTAAAAAAAAATAGCTTGAGATGCTTTTAATATTATGGCTGTAGTCAGCCACAGAAATTTTAGAGCCTAAAAAAATAAGCCAAATGAATATCTAAATTTGGTGAAAGAAAACATTCCAGTTAGAAAACCATGTAGGTTTATTAATGGAAGGAGAGAAGGAGAAAAAGATCATAGAGTGTAAACAGAAATGTAAATATTGAGGCATATATTCCCCGTGATGATAAACACTGACTTGACTGACTCTTCCGATTCAAACCAACCTAAATTTGGGGATAAAATGTTGTCAGTTTCATGCAGTGCTGACAAATATTAGTGATGGTTCATTGTCATTTTTGTCTGAGCCATCTCATTATTTGTTATTCCTTGGAGCTTGCTGGGTTTGCTTAGTTTTGAGAGATTGTACAGAAAATATTTACTCCATCATTTCTAAAATGTGTCGATGCTGTGACAGGGATGAAAGTGCTATTAAGAAGGTTGTAGCTATGATGGTATTTGAAGTAAAATAAATTAAACTGATGGAAAATGATTAAATGTGCCCATGTGAATGAAACAAATTATTCAGTAGGAAGGATTCTAAAGGACAAGAAATAAATAAAACAGAACACAAAAACTGCTGTGAATATGTCATTGACAACAATCATCAAGACAAATGCATGATAAAAATGAAAATAAAAAATAACACAAAAAATACTGTATGGTTAGACATATGTCCTAGACGTTTACTAAATGAAACAAAACACTAAAAATATTGGCTACCCATTAAAACAATCAAAAGGAGGCATGATACTGCAACTTTGCTCCAGGTCACTCCGGAGATATAAAACTTGTACTCTGCACAGTTTTTCTGTGTGTTATTGATAAAGGTAAATATGCATGATCTTTACTTGGGTGAATTGATTCACCGCTATGTGTATCATTTTTGACAACAGGTCACCCCTGAGATAGATACAATATGCTTACTATGTTGCACCATCTTTTATGTTTAATGTCATCCATTAATTTCCTATATCAGATTTTCCTTATTCTACTTTTCCCATTTTATGTTAATCATTTTGATATTTGTATAACAATCGGAGTGATTTTATATATTTTTAAAGTGGATTATCAATAATCTTCATGCAGCTGACAAATGATATAGCCAGGATTTGAACCCAGGCCACTGAACTTCAGAGTTTATTTTTTCTACCACTGAGCTATGTGGCTATAGTAATCTGAAATCTACCAGAGGAGTGTATATATATATTATATATATATATATATAGTAATCCATATTATCTTTCAGCACCCTTTGATGGTGTAAAGCTCATGTCTAAAATACTCTATTTTTTTTAAGCATGTGTATTTTCCTGTAAGAAACGAAGCGCTAATCTATGTTTGGTGTAGGATGCAGGATGCATGAGGCTGATGCACAGGATGATTCAGGTAGAGGATGTGGGGTGGAAGGTGGGAGGGGGCTTCGGCATTGGGCGATTGTGTTCACCTATGGCTGATTCGTGTCAATGTATGGCAAAACAAATACAGTATTGTAATTAAAAAAATAAATAAATTTAATTAATTAAAAAAAAAGAAAAATAACAGAAGAAAAGCTCCCTAGCTGTTTTTAGGGAAAAACAAATTCTCAGAATATTTGTTTTTGTTCAGCTGCTAAGTCATTTCCAACATTTTGTGAACCCATGAACCGTACGTAGCACACTAGTGATGGCTAGCACACGAGCATCACTATCTCTCAGAGTTTACTCAAACCCATGTATAATGATTCAGTGATGTCATCCAACCAGCTCATCCTTTGTTCCCCATTTCTCCACTAGCCCTCCATCTTTCCCAGTAACAGGGTCTTTTCCATTGAGTTGGTTCTTCACATCTCAGACTCTATTTCTTCACTTTTACTTTCATGTGTATTGATTCTTTTTTCACATACTTAAATATTTTTTAATAGCTTTTATTTTGTACTTAACATTTTTTACTTTCAATGCAGTCTTCACTTACCAATGAACAGTGTGAGTGAAGTGCCATTTGCTCATCTGTTGGCATGTGAAAACTTGAGCTTTCCTGTCTCAGAAGGCTATAGTCCATAGGGTCACAAAGAGTTGGATATGACTGAGAAAGTACACACACCTTATTTACTATTAGAAATTAAATAAGCTTTGGTTTGTTCCACTTAAATAACACATTTGCCCTGAGTAGTGGGAACTCCTCTAATCCTCTAATGGATACACATGTCAAAGCTTTATTTCTACAGTGTACATACAACTTTTCCCATATTTATTTCACATAGCAGAACAGGCTTTAGTATATGTATTATGTCTACTCTTTAACTTTGATGCATATTTAAATTTAAGATTCTTATTCTTTATTGTCTCTAATGCATGTACTTCAGTTACCACTTTTGGGAGAAATATTTAAATTTTCCTGAATCATATTATTTTTGGCTAAGTTGCTTCAGTTGTGTAGTTGTGTCTGACTCTTTGTGACCCTATGGACTGTAGCCCACCAAGCTCCTCTCTCCCAGGATTCTGCAGGCAAGAATACAGGAGTGGGTTGCCATTTCATTCTCCAGGGGATCTTCCCAACCCAGGGATCAAACCCAAGTCTCTTATGTCTCCTGCATTGAAAGCTGGGTTCTTTACCACTAGCACCATCTAGGAAACCCAGTGTTTTAGAGAACCAGGTAAAGGTAAGTTTCAGTTAAGGAAGGGATGGGATAATCATATCCTTTAAAACCATGTGCATGCACATAATGTATACAAATTAATGCATGCAAATGTCTTATACTGTAATATAGAGCCCAAAATATAAGAAGGGGTCCCCACTCCTGAGACCTGCCTTATGTACAGGAATTTATGATAATTGTAAAGATTATGAACCCTATCACTAAGGAAATCCTGTAAGGAAAAACTGAACCCATCTAAACCTGCAGAATTAGAGTGATTTGGGGAATGTCACTTTTTTTACTTTCATCTCTTACAATAACTCAGTGTCATGTTGATCCTCAAATTTGCCTTTAATTTTTAAAGATGTAGTCATGACTCTCTAGCACAGACCTTTATATGTTCCTTAACATATTCTGTCACCCAGTAGACACTATACATATGATATGTGTGTCCTAGTTGCTTTAGAAATGGGTAAATTAAATAGACATTTTTCTGCATTTTCAAGTGTGATTTTACTGAACATTCACAAAATATTTTAAATCTAATGAGAGAGATAGAAATAGAGATAAATACAAACTCTAAGTATAGGGACTTCCCTGATGGTCCAGTGGCTAAGACTCCACACTCCGATTGAAAGAGCCCAGGAGTTCAATCCCTGGTCAGGGAACTAGATCTCAGAGGTTGTGATTAAAGATCCCTTATGCCACAAGGAAGATCGAAGATACCACATGAAAAAAACTAAAAGCAGTGAAGTAAAATATATAAATACATATTTTAAAAGTAAATAAACTCTAAGTATAGAATAGTTCTACTCTGGGAGTTTAGAACAACTAAATGGTACAGTACTGGTCCCATTAGTTCATGGCAAAAAATGTGGAGAAAAGGCAAACAGTGGCTGACCTTATTTTCTTGGGCTACAAAACCACTGCAGATGATGACTGCAGACATAAAATTAAAAAAGATGCTGGCTCTTTGGAAGAAAAGCTATGACCAACCTAGATAGCATATTAAACATAAGAAACATTACTTTGCCAACAAAAGTCCATCTACTCAAAGCTATGCCTTTTCCAGTCATCATGTATGGATGTGAGAGTTGGTCCATAAAGAAAGCTGAGCACCAAAGAA
Organism: Nanger dama; assembly: GCA_917880005.1. Lineage (NCBI taxonomy): Eukaryota > Metazoa > Chordata > Mammalia > Artiodactyla > Bovidae > Nanger > Nanger dama. The sequence continues at coordinate 15,265,923 of CAKJTW010000027.1, read as the reverse complement.
CTGATGCTTTTGAACTGTTGTCTTGGAGAAGAATCTTGAGAGTCTCTTAGGCTGCAAGAAGATCAAATCAGTCAAACCTAAAGGAAATCAACCCTGAATATTCATTGGAAGGACTGATGCTGAAGCTGAAACGCCAATATTTTGGCCACCTGATAAAAAGAATCATTCATTGAAAAATACCCCGATGCTAGGAAAGACTGAAGGCAGGAGGAGAAGTGGATGACAGAGGATGGGATGGTTTGATGCCATCACAAACTTGATGGGGACACGAGTTTGAGCAAGCTCTGGGAGTTGGTGATGGACAGGGAAGCCTGGTGTGCGTCAGTCCATGGGGTCACAAAGAGTCAGACACGAATGAATGTCTGAATGAACTGAAATAGTACAGGAGAATTTTATTTTTAGAGATAATTCCTGAGTTTTCTCCTGGTAGATAGGTTGAATATGAATATATGCCAGTACCAAGTAATATTACTGTTGGCACAGTGGAAAAAGAATCCATCTGCAATGCAAGAGACAAGGGTTCAATGTCTGAATCAAGCAGGTCCTCTGGAGAAGGAAATAGCAACCTATTCTCGCATTTTTGCCTGAGAAATCACATGTACAGAGGAACCTGGCAGGCTAAAGTTCATGGAATCAAAAAGGTCAGACTGGAGTTAGTGGCTAAACCACCATGCTGCTGCTCCTAAGTCATTTCAGTCATATCTGACTCTGTGCGACACCATAGATGGCAGCCCATCAGGCCCTCCAGTCCCTGGGATTCTCCAGGCAAGAACACTGGAGTGGGTTGCCATTTCCTTTTCCAATGCATGAAAGTGAAAAGTGAAAGTGAAGATGCTCAGTCGTATCCGACTCTTAACAACCCCATGTGCTGCAGCTTACCAGGCTCCTCCATCCATGGGATTTTCCAGGCAAGAGTACTGAAGTGGGTCGCCATTGCCTTCTCTCATAACTAGTGTCAAATTGGACATTCCGAGTTGGTAAAGGGTTGATGACAATGAAAACGGTTTGTTTAGCATGCCTTATATTTTATCATTTCTTCCCTTATTCATTTTGCATTACATTAGACATAAACAGCTAAAATAGATTCAGAGTTAGTGTACCTAAGATTTGTTAAAAATTGTATAATCTCCCATTGTGTAATTTTGTTTGTTTGTTTTTAACTTTCTATTTTGTTCTTGAGTATAGCTGATTAGGGCTTTTCTGGTGACTCAGACGGTAAAGAAGCCACTTGCAATGCAAGAGGCCTGGGAAGATCCCCTGGAGGAGGGCATGGCAACACACTCCAGTATTTTTGCCTGAGAATCCCCATGGACAGACGAGCCTGGCAGGCTACAGTCCATGGAGTTGCAGAGTTTGACATGACTGAGCGACTAAGCACACATAGCTGATTAATGACGTTGTGACAGTTTAAGGTGATCTAGAAGACCACCTATAACAATCACCTTAAAAAATAAGATGTTCTACTAATCACTGGAGATTGGAATGCAAAGGTAGAACATCAAGATGTACCTGGAGTAACAGGCGAGTTTGGTCTTTCAGCACAAAATGAAACAGGGCAAAGGCTAACTGAATTCTGCCAAGAGAATGCAAATATGCTTTTTCAGTAACATGAGGGACAATTTTACATGTGTTCATCACCAAATGGTCAATACCAAAATCAGACTGATTTCATTCTTTGTAGCTGAAGATGGAGAAGCTATATACAGTCAGCATAAACAAGACCTGGAGTCAACTGTGGCTCAGATCATCAGCTTCTCAAAGCAAAACTTAGGTTTAAATGAAAGAAAACTCGGGAAAACACTAGACCAGCCAGGTATGACTTACATCAAATTCTGTATGAATTCACAGTAGAGATAACAAATAGATTCAAGGGACTAGATCTAGGAAACAGTGTGCCTGAAAAATTATGGACAGAGGTCCCTAACATTGTACAGGAGGTGACAAACAAAACCATCCCAGCAAAAAAGTAAAGCAAGAAGGCAAAGTGGTTATCTGTGGAAGCTTTATAAATAGCAGAAGAATGAAGAGAATTGAAAAGCAGGGGAGAGAAGGAAAGGTACATCCAATTAAATGTAGAGTTTCAAAGAATAGCTAGGAGAGACATGAGGGCCTTCTTCAAGTAACAGTGCTTAATAATAGAAGAAACAAACAAACAAAAAAAAAGGTGGAACACTAGAGATCTCCTCAGGAAAATCAGAAATATCAAGGGAGCATTATGTCCAAAACTGGCACAATACAGGATAAAAATGGTAAAGACCTAGCAGATGCTGAAGAGATCAAGAAGAGATGAAAAGAATACACAGAAGAACTGTGTAAAAAGATCTTAATGAACCAGATTACTGTGATGGTGTAGTCAGTCACCTAGAGCCAGACGTTCTGGAGTGAGAAGTCAAGTGTGCCTTAAGAAGCACTGCTACTAATAAGGCTAGTGAATGCAATGCAATCGCAGGTGCTGCTGCTGCTAAGTTACTTCAGTCATGTCTGACTCTGTGCGACCCCATAGACGGCAGCCCACCAGGCTCCCTGTCCCTGGGATTCTCCAGGCAAAAACACTGGTGTGGGTTTCCATTGCCTTTTCTAATGCATGAAAGTAAAGAGTGAAAGTGAAATCGCTCAGTCACATCTGACTCTTCACAACCCCATGGACTGCAGCCTACCAGGCTCCTCCATCCATGGGATTTTCTAGGCAAGAATATTGGAGAGGGTTGCCATTGCCTTCTCTGGAAATTATAGCAGAACTATTCAAATCCCTAAAGGAGGGTGCCATCAAGGTTTTGTATTCATTACGTTAGCAAATCTGGAAGACCCAGCACAGGCCATACTACTGGAAAAGGTCAGTCCTTATCCTGATTCCCAAAAATGCAGGACCAAAGAGTGTGGTAACCATCAGACAACTGCACACATCACCCATGCTAGTAAGGTCATGCCTTAAAATCTTGCATGGTAGTCTTCAGCATTATGTAAACAAACAGTATCCAGATGTCTAATCTGGGTTTAGAAAAGGAAGAGGAACTAGAGATCAAATTGCCAACATTCGCTGGATTATAGAGAAAGCAAGGGAATTTCGGGGTGGGGGGAGGGGACTCGTATCTCTGTTTTATCAACTACTTTGAAGCCCTTGACTGTGTGGATCATGAAAAACTGTGGAAAGCTCTTAGAGAGATCAGACTACTAGACCATTATACCTGTCTCTTGAGAAACCTGTATGCAGGTCAAGAAGCGACAGAACCCTCTATGGAACAACTGATTGGTTCAAGATTGAGAAAGGAGCATGACAGGGGTTATCTGCTGTCACCCTGTTTGCTTAGTCTATATGCTGAGCACATCATGAGAAATGCCCCCACTGAATTAGCTACAAGTTGGAATCAAGGTAGGCGTGAGAAACATCCACTACCTCAGATATAGAGATGGCAGCGTTCTAATGGCAGAAAGTGAAAAGGAACTAAAGAGTCTCTTGATGAGGGTGAAGGAGGAGAGTGAAATAGCAGACTTAAGACTAAATTTAAAAAACAACAACAATAACAACAACAACTAAGATCTGGCATCTGGCCCCATTACTGCATGGCAAGCAGAAGGGAAAATGGTGGAAATAGTGACAGATTTTCTCTTCTTGGGCTCCAAAATCACAGTGAATGGTGACTGTGGCCATGAAATTAGAAGACAATTACAGATTGGCAGGAAAGCAATGACAAACTTAAGACAGTGTATTGAAAAGCAGAGATATTACTCTGCTGACAAAGGTCTGTGTACAAAGCTATGGCCCTCCCAGTAGTCAAGTATGGTTGTGAGAACTGGACTGTAAAGAAGGCAAAATGCCAAAGAATTGATGACTCCTGTAAGTTCCTTGGATAGAAAGGGGACCATACCAGTCAATCTTAAGGGATATCAACTCATTCAGTGGGGCTCATTCAGGGAAGGACTGATGCTGAAGCTGAAGCTCCAGTATTTTGGTGATTTGATACAAACAGACAACACATTGGAAAAGTCCCTGATGCTGGGAAAGATCAAGGGCAGAAGGAGAAGAAGTTGAGATGGCTGGACAGCATCACTGATGCAATGAACATGAATTTGGGCAAACTCCAGGAGGTGGTGAGGGACAGGGAGGCCTGTGTGCTGCAGTCCATGGGGTTGCAAAGAGTCAGAAACAATTGAGTGACTGAGCAACAGCAATATGGCCAATTAATGATGCTGTGACAGTTTCAGATGAACAGCAAAGGGACTCAATCATACCATCTGCATAGTTTTAAAACACCTTTTAAATGGTGTTCTATGTTCATATGTGCTTACCAATAATCATATTTTCTGACAACAAGTTGAAACTCTCATAACAAATAACCCTGAAAAATAATTCTTTCATAATCAATCAGCTTATCCCACATGGTCAATTATTGTTTCTCTAGTCAATGGCACCCTACTCCAGTGCTCTTGCTTGAAAAACTCCATGGACGGAGGAGCCTGGCAGGCTGCAGTCCATGGGGTCGCTAAGTCGGACACGACTGAGTGACTTCACTTTCACTTTTCACTTTTGTACATTGGAGGAAGAAATGGCAACACACTCCAGTATTCTTGCCTGGAGAATCCCAGGGACGGGGAGCCTGGTGGGCTGCCGTCTGTGGGATCACACAGAGTTGGACACGACTGAAGCGACTTAGCAGCAGCAGTCTATTTGATAATGAAGACTAATAGGTGCTTTATTTTTTATACTGTCTTTTCTTTTTTGATTCTTACTTATGAAAAATTACATGAAGGCAAATATTTTATGTCATGTAACATTTGTCTGGGCCTATATCACATTTGAAATATAAATGTTGTCAATTTTAAATGGCAATTTGATAGTGATATTTTAAGGGTTAATGCCAGTGAAGAACATAACCAAATGTAACTCATTCCCAGAGTAACATAGAAATATCACTGTCACTGTTAAAAACATGTCCTTGTAAATTCCATTGGAAAAAAAAATGATGATTAAAACCTTAGGGGAAACTAGATTGTCTCCATTATAACCAGTTCTGTGGAAACAAATTTGAAATGTACGCACTTGTTCTACTGGGGCTTTGAATAACTCAACTGAATATTTCAGAAGAAGCCACAAGTGTGTTAAGAAAAGAAAGTAATGCGTGGTAGAAGCCAGACTAATCAAGGGAAACAGTGCTACAGCATATGTTGTTTTCTCTAGAAAAATCCAAATGGGACATTCAGATGACTGAGTCTGAAATTAATTTTATGGGCATTAACACTGTGGATGTTTCACACATGCAAGTTCAGAACATTTCCTTGATGGTAAAACAAAATGTGGGTATCAAGAGGGACATAAATTGAAACTCACAGTCCCTTACAATCAGTCGAGTTTTACATCAACTTTGTTTTCATTGTTCTTAGAAAATTTATACCGTGCTTCCCTACTAAAATGTTGTTTAAAATAATGCTAAATATTTACGGACTAAGTGGGTACTAATATAATATTTCTCAACCATATATTGAATTTCAACGATCATACTGGCATACGTATAAGAATTTGCTTTCCAGTCTCCAAATTTTCACACTGCTTTATATAAGTAAAACATGGATCAATATTAAAAATTAGGAGGGAGGTGGGAGGGGGTTTCAGGACTGGGAACACATGTACACCCGTGGCAGAATCATGTTGATGTATGACAAAACCAATACAATATTATAAAGTAAACTAAAGTAAAACTAAAAGTAAATAAATAAGGATTAAAAAGAAAAATAAAATTATTCCATAAATTTGAGGTTGAGAATTTAGTCTGAAAAAATAACCATGAGAGAAAATGAATCAAATATGTAATAATCAGTTAAGGGGAAAAAAAGCACTGTTTATGAAAAATACTGTAAGTAACATCTTGAGCACTACAGTCAAAGCTCTAATTTAAAACCTATAATCCATGTCCATCATCAGAAGTCTTTGTTGAGCAGACAAGTAAATATCTGTAAAAAAAAATTAATATGAGCAACTATACTAGAGATTCAGAAGCTTTTCCAGTCCTCTAAAGTTTTTAAAATAAAATTTACATGGTATTCCAATGGTTGACCTAATAGTGTCAACTATATTTCAGCAAAGTCCATCCTCATGGGGCCATAAGTTTTGCAGTGTATAATGTGTTGTATACTTTGAATTAAGCAATAGAATTCATCTTGAAATTTCTTATAATTTATTTTATTGAAATTTCAAAAACATGAATGTTATTCCCCAAAATCCAGCCATAAATCACTTGCCTAAACTATAATTTGACTAAGTGACAATGGAGGCAAATAGATGGGGAAACAGTAAAAATAGTGACAGATTTTATTTCTTTGGGGTCCAAAATCACTGCAGATGGTGACTGTAGCCATGAAATTGAAAGATGGTTGCTCCTTGAAAGAAAAGTTATGAACAACCTAGATAGCATATTAAAAGCGGAGACTACTTTGCCAACAAAGGTCTGTCTAGCCAAAGCTATGGTTTTTCCAATAGTCATATATGGATATGAGAATTGGGCTATAAAGAAAGCTGAGCACCAAAGAAATGATGCTTTCGATTGTGGTGTTGAAGAAGACCCTTGAGAATCATTTGGCCTGGAAGGAGATCCAACCAGTCCATCCTAAAGGAAATCAGTCCTGAATATTCATTGGAAGGACTAATGCTGAAGCTGAGGCTTCAATACTCTAGCCACCTGATGTGAAGAACTGACTTATTTGAAAAGATTCTAATGCTGGGAAAGATTGAAGGCAGAAGGAGAAAGGGACAACAGAGGATGAGATTGTTGGATGGTATCACCATCTCAATGGAGTTGAGTTTGAGTAAACTGTGGAAGTTGGCAATGGACAAGGAAGCCTGGCATGCTGCAGTCCATGGGTTCACAAAGAGTCGGACACTAATGAGTGACTGAATTGACTGACTGAAACTATAATTTGGCTAAGTGACATTGAGAGTCTTTTACACTTGAAAATTTTGATAACATAGTGTGCCTATTTTATAGCAATACATAATTCCAACTTGATTTTAGTTTTCATTTAATTTAGTATTTTTTTAGCACAGAATACTTTTTTGATGTACTTATCCGTATTTCCATGATGTTTTGTACTCACAAGATTATTTTCTGCTTCTAAAGTTTCTTTTTCCCCTTAACATTTGAAAATACATATGAACCACCAAATATGGATCCAAGAAAAAATATTGCAAATATTATATTATTAGGCAAAAAAACCAAAAAAATCTGCTTGTCCAAAATAGAAGACCAAGATAACCTAATGACTGTCACAAATATATTTTCCACATCAGAAGCTAAACTAATAGAGTTTGCAGTTGCGAGACAGTAAAAGAGACACCGATGTATAGAATGGACTTTTGGACTCTGAAGGAGAGGGAGAGAGTGGGATGATTTAGGAGAATGACACTGAAACATGTATGCTATCATGTAAGAAACAAAGTGCCAGTCTATGTTCGATACAGGATACAGGATGCTTAGGGCTGGTGCAGGGGATGATACAGAGAGATGCTATGGGGTGGGAGGTGGGAGGGGGATTCAGGATTGGGAGCTCATATATACCCAGGGCGGATTCATGTCAATGTATGGCAAAACCAATACAGTATTGTAAAGTAAAATAAAGTAAAAACAAAATTAAAAAAGAAAAAGAATGAGCAGTATGGTGATGAGAGACCACACAATTTGAAAATACAAAAAGTTAAGAACAAGTTATCTAGTGGAGCCAAGGTCAGTACTCACCAGGTGTCAGCCAGTCAACCTTGGATTTAGGTCATCAGTTTTAGTTTAGTTTTTCATATCCTATAACTGTGGTTTCTTTTAGCTTATTTCAAATTTTTTCCTATCTTATTCCCTTCTTTCTCTTCATTTGGATTAGAATGTACATTACATTTTTACCTCTACTTGTTAAAAAATTATGCAGTTTGTTAGCAATACTTTATTTAGCCTATAAATTTTAATAGGCTTATTTAGCATATGAAATGAAGAGGGATCATAATCTCTGGTATACCCAGATTACATCACCCAATTTAGAATACTTAAGTTTAGTTTAGCTTTGTTTTGTTTTCCTGTAATATGTATGCTGTTGTTGTGATGCATTTTAGTTGTATTCTGTTCTTTTATATTGTGCTCTTTTTATGGTCAATGTTTGCTTAGAATTAACCATATACTACCATCTTCATTGTTTATCCTCTGCCTTGTAGAATTTCATGCCTAAAGAGTACTTTGAAATATTCTTAATTAGGCTTTATTTTTGGAAATCTTTGTCTATGTTTCTTCATTTTTGTCTACATATGCAATGTAAGGAAACACCACTAAGACAAATATAATTCATAACATAAAACTAGAAAGTGATTCTTATCAGAGACAAGATATCGAACGTGAATAAAGTGTGAGGAAAGAAATATAGACCAATGAAATAACACAGAGAGTCTAGAAACAGGTCAACAATGTATATCAACTTTTTTTTTTTTTTTAAACAGACTACACATGCATCATTGTAATTCAGGGTGTTAATAAGGTAGTTTGGCTTATTTGATTATCCATGTCATTTGAGGTGTATTATATACTTACATGTTAACGGTGGAACAGTAAATCTTCTAGCTAGAATTGAAGGGAAGTATATTTACAGTTTTTAGGTAAATTCATAAGTCTCTTTATTCTGATAGTATTCATTTCCAATTGCCATTGTAAAAGTTATCATAAACATAGAGGCTGAAAACAACACAAATATATTGTTTCACAATACTGGAGGATAGAAGTCCTAAAATCAAGATATAGGTAGGATTGTGTTCTTTTGAAGTATTCTAGGGATGAATATGTTTCCTTGTATATTCTTGATTCTTGTGTCTACTCGTATTACTTGTCTGATGGGCACTCCCTCCATCTCCAAAGTCAATAGAACAGAATTCTTCAATTTGTATCTCTTTTTCTGACCACTTGAATCCCTCTTAAAAGGCCACTGATTATCTTATTGTGCCCACCACATTATCTACAATGATTTCTCCATCAGAAGACACAATTTAATCACATCTGCATGTTTCTGTCTGTCTGTCTTCTTTTCTTTTCTTTTCTTTTTTTTTTTTTTTGCATCATAAGGTAACATTCACAAGTTTGACAAATTAGAATCTGAACATTTTTGTTGATGACTTCTGGCCCCTGGATATCTATATTCATACACATATAAAGTGCATTCATTTCACAACAATATTGCCAGATGTTTCAACTCATTGGAGCATATATTCATAATCCAAGATTTCATTTAACATTCATCAGTTTAAAGGCTTAGTTCAGTTCAGTTTAGGCGCTCAGTGGTGTCCGACTCATTGCGACCCCATGAATCACAGTACACCAGGCCTCCCTGTCCATCACCAACTCCCGGAGTTCACTCAAACTCATGTCCATCAAGTCAGTGACGCCATCCAGCCATCTCATCCTCTGTCGCCCCGTTCTCCTCCTGCCCCCAAACCCTCCCAGCATCAGGGTCTTTTCCAATGAGTCAACATTTCGCATGAAGTGGCCAAAGTATTGGAGTTTCAGCTTCAGCATTAGTTCTTCCAATAAACACCCAGGACTGATCTCCTTTAGGATGGACTGGTTGGATCTCCTTGCAGTCCAAAGGACTGTCAAGAGTCTTCTTCATATATCTGTGTCTCTTTTGCTGTCTCACATTGATGTATGGCAAAACCAATATAATCTTGTAAAGTAAAAAATTTATAATAATAATAAAATAAATTCAATTAAAAAAGTCTTCTCCAACACCACAGTTCAAAGGCATCAATTTTTCAGCACTCAGCTTTCTTCACAGTCCAAATTTCACATCCATACATGACCACTGGAAAAACCATAGCCTTGACTAGATGGACTTTGGTGGCAAAGCAATGTCTCTGCTTTTCAATATGCTGTCTAGGTTGGTCATAACTTTCCTTCCAAGACATAAATGTCTTTTAATTTCATGGCTGTAATCATTATCTGTAGTGATTTTAAAGCCCTTGAAAATAAACTCTGACACTGTTTCCACTGTTTCCCCATCTATTTCCCATGAAGTGATGGGACCAGATGCCATGATCTTTGTTTTCTGAATGTTGAGCTTTAAGCCAACTTTTTCACTCTTCACTTTCACCTTCATCAAGAGACTTTTAGTTCCTCTTCACTTTCTGCCATAAGGGTAGTGCCATCTGCATATCTGAGGTTATTGATATTTCTCCCAGCAATCTTGATTCCAGCTTGTGTTTCTTCCAGCCCAGCATTTCTCGTGATGTACACTGCATATAAGTTAAATAAGCAGGGTGACAATATACAGCCTTGAAGTACTCTTTTTCCTATATGAAACCAGTCTGTTGTTCCATGTCCAGTTCTAACTGTTGCTTCCTGACCTGCATACAGGTTTCTCAAGAGGCAGGTTAGGTGGTCTGGTATTCCCATCTCTTTCAGAATTTTTCAGTTTATGGTGGTCCACACAGTCAAAGGGTTTGGCATAGTCAATAAAGCAGAAATAGATGATTTTCTGGAGCTTTCTTGCTTTTTGATGATCCAACAGATGTTGGCAATTTGATCTCTGGTTCCTCTGCTTTTTCTATTCTTTTTTTTTCTTTTAATTGCATTATGATTTTTTATTTTATTATTACTGTTATTTTTTACTTTTCAATACTGTATTGGTTTTGCCATACATTGACATAAATTCACCACGGGTGTACATGAGTTACCAATCCTGAACTCCCCCTCCCACCTCCCTCCACATATCATCTCTCTGGGTCATCCCAGTGCACCAGCCCCAAGCATCCTGTATCTATATTGAACATAGACTGGTGATTTATTTCTTACATGATAGTATACACGTTTCAATGCCATTCTCCCAAATCATCCCACCCTCTTCCTCTCCCACAGAGTCCAAAAGTCCGTTCTACACATCTGTGTCTCTTTTGCTGTCTCACATACAGGGTTATCATTACCTTCTTTCTAAATTCCATATACATGTGTTAGTATACTGTATTGGTGTTTTTCTTTCTGGCTTCAATCTGTATAATCGGCTCCAGTTTCATCCACCTCATTAGAACTGATTCAAATGTATTAAAAGCTGTGGTACATATACACAATGGAGTATTACTCAGCCATTAAAAAGAATACATTTGAATCAGTTCCTCTGCCTTTTCTAAAAACAACTTGAACGTCTGGAAGTTCACGGTTCATGTATTACTGAAGCCTGGCTTGCAGAATTTTGAGCGTTACTTTACTAGCGTGTGAGATGAATGCAATTTTGTGGTAGTTTGAAGCATTCTTTGGCATTTCCTTTCTTTGAGATTGGAATGAAAACTGACCTTTTCCACTTCTGTGGCTACTGCTGGGTTTTCCAAATTTACTGGCATATTGAGTGCAGCACTTTCACAGCATCATCTTTTAGGATTTGAAATAGCTCACCTGGAATTCCATCACCTCCACTAGCTTTGTTCATAGTGATGGGACCACTTGACTTCACACTCCAAGATGTCTGGCTCTAGGTGAGTGATCACACCGTCGTGATTATCTCAGTCTTTTTTTTTTTTTTTGTATTTTATTTTATTTTCATTTTTTTAATACTTTATTCTACATTACAGTACTGTATTTGTTTTGCCATATGTTGACATGAATCAGCCACAGGTGTACACGATCTCCCAATGCTGAAGCCCCCTCCCACCTCCCACCCCATATCACCTCCCTGGATCATCCCGTGCCCCAGCCCCAAGCATCCTGTATCCTGTATTGAACATAAACTGGTGCTTCGTTTCTTACATGATAGTATACATGTTTCAATGCCATTCTCCCAAATCATCCCACCCTCTCCCTCTCCCTCAGAGTCCAAAAGTCTGTTCTATACCTCTGTGTCTCTTTTGTTGTCTCACATAGAGGGTCATGATTACTATCTTTCTAAATTCTATATATATATGTGTCAGTATACTGTATTGGTGTTTTTCTTTCTGGCTTACTTCACTCGGCTCCAGTTTCATCCATCTCATTAGAACTGTGTCAAATTTATTCTTTTTAAGGGCTGAGTAATACTCCAATGTGTATATGTACCACAGCTTTCTTATCCATTCATCTGCTGATGGACATTTAGGTTGTTTCCATGTCCTGGCTATTATAAACAGTGCTGCAGTGAACATTGGGTTACATGTGTCTCTTTCAATTCTGGTTTCCTCGGTGTGTATGCCCAGCAGTGGGATTGCTGGGTCATAAGGCAGTTCTATCTGCAATTTTTAAGTAATCTCCACACTGTTTTCCATAGTGGCTGTACTGAGATAAATCCACACACCTATGGACACCTTATCTTCGACAAAGGAGGCAAGAATATACAATGGAATAAAGACAGTCTCTTTAACAGGTGGTGCTGGGAAAACTGGTCAACCATTTGTAAAAGAATGACACTAGACCTCTTTCTAACACCACACACAAAAATAAACTCAAAATGGATTAAAGATCTAAATGTAAGACCAGAAACTATAAAACTCCTAGAGGAAAACATAGGCAAAACACTCTCCGACATAAATAACAGCAGGATCCTCTATGATCCACCTCCCAGTATAATGGAAATAAAAGCAAAAATAAACAAATGGGATCTAATTAAAATTAAAAGCTTCTGCACAACAAAGGAAACTATAAGCAAGGTGAAAAGACAGCCTTCTGAATGGGAGAAAACAATAGCAAATGAAACAACTGACAAACAACTCATCTCAAAGATATACAAGCAACTTATGCAGCTCAACTCCAGAAAAATATCTCAGTCTTGAAGCTCTTTTTGCACAGTTTCTCTGTGTATTCTTGCTATCTCTTCTTAATGTCTTCTGTTTCTGTTAGGTCCATACCATTTATATCCTTTATCGAGCCCATCTTCACATGAAATGTTCCCTTGGTATCTCTAATTTTCTTGAAGAGTTATGTAGTCTTTCCTATTCTGTTGTTTTCCTCTATTTCTTTTCACTGATCACTGAGGAAGGCTTTCTTATCTCTTCTTGCTATTCTTTGGAAATCTGCATTCAGATGCTTATATCTTTCCTTTTCTCCTTTGCTTTTCACTTCTCTTCTTTTCACAGCTATTTGTAAGGCCTGCTCAGACAGCTGTTTTACTTTTTTGAATTTCTCTTCCATGGGGATGGTCTTGATCCCTGTCTCCTGTACAATGTCATGAACCTCCATCCGTAGTTCATCAAGAAGTCTATAAATCAGATATAGTCTCTTAAATATATTTCTCAATTCCACTGTATAATCATAAAGGATTTGATTTAAGTCATACCTGAATGGTCTAGTTGTTTTCCCTACTTTCTTCAATTTAAGTCTGAATTTGGCAATAAAAAGTTCATGATCTGAGCCACAGTCAGCTACCAGTCTTCTTTTTGCTGACTATATAAAGGTTCTCCATCTTCGGCTACAAAAAATATAATCAATCTGATTTTAGGGTTGACCATCTGGTGATGTCCATGTGTAGAGTCTTCTCTTGTGTTGTTGGAAAAGGGTGTTTGCTATGACCAGTGCGTTCTCTTGGCAAAACTCTATTAGCCTTTGCCCTGCTTCATTTCATACTCCAAGGCCAAATTTACCTGTTACTTCAGGTGTTTCTTGACTTCCTACTTCTGCATTCTTGTCCCTTATAATGAAAAATACATCTTTTGGGGGTGTTAGTTCTAAAAGATCTTGTAGGTCTTAGAACCGTTCAACTTCAGCTTCATCACCGTTACTGGTTGGGACATAGGCTTGGATTACCATATTGAATGGTTTGCCTTGAAAATGAACAGAGATCATTCTATTGTTTTTGAGATTGCATCCAAGTACTGCATTTTGGACTCTTGTTGACCATGATGGCTACTCCATTTCTTCTAAGGGATTCCTGCCCACAGTAGTAGATATAATGATCATCTGAGTTAAAATCACCCATTCTAGTCCGTTTTAGTTCACTGACTCCTAGAATGTCGACATTCACTCTTGCCATCTCCTGTTTGATCCCTTCCAATTTGCTTGATTCATGGACCTGACATTCCAGGTCCCTATGCAATGTTGCTCTTTACTGCATCGGACCTAGCTTCTGTCACCAATCACATCCACAGCTGGGTATTGTTTTTGCTTTGGCTCCATCCCTTCATTCTTTCTGGAGTTATTTCTCCACTAATCTTTAGTAGCATATTGGGCACCTACTGACCCGAGGAGTTCCCCTTTCAGTTTCCTATCATTTTGCCTTTGCATACTGTTCATGGGGTTCTCAAGGCAAGAAAACTGAAGTGGTTTGCCATTTCCTTCTCCAGTGGACCACATTCTGTCAGACCTCTCCACCATGACCCTCCATGTTGGGTGGCCCCACACTGCATGGCTTAGTTTCATTGAGTTAGACAAGGCTGTAGTTCTTATGATCAGATTAGCTAGTTTTCTGTGATTATGGTTTCAGTGTGTCTGCCCTCTGATGCCTTCTAACAACACTACCATCTTACTTGGTTTCTCTTACCTTGGACGTAAAAGGCTTTCAGTTCAGTTCAGTTCAGTCGTTCAGTTGTGTCTGACTCTGAGACCCCATGAATTGCAGCACGTCAGGCCTCCTTGTCCATCACCAACTCCCAGAGTTCACTCAGACTCATGCCCATCGAGTCAATGATGCCATCCAGCCATCTCATCCTCTGTCATCCCCTTCTTCTCCTGCCCCCAATCCTTCCCAACATCAGAGTCTTTTCCAATGAGTCAACTCTTTGTATGAGGTGGCCAAAGTACTGGATTTTCAGCATTAGCATCATTCCTTTCAAAGAAACCCCAGGGCTGATCTCCTTCAGAATGGACTGGTTGGATCTCCTTGCAGTCCAAGGGACAAGGCTTAAGTATCATCTAAATCAGATGTGAATGAGACTCTGGTAAGATTGTCCCTGGGACAAAACTCCACTCCATCCGTGGGCTACAAAACTAGGAAAAAAAGTCATATGCTCCCAAAATACAATGTTAGGCCAGGAATTGTAAACAAGGAATAGACAATGCCCTTTCTAAAGTGAAAACAATTAAAAATAAGGAGTCACTTGTCAAAACAATTTGAAGTCAGTCCAGTAACAGAGTTAAGCATCAAGGTTTAATGATAATCTTCTGTTTCACGGGTCCATGCTGTGACTCAAGTTTCACTCTTAGAATCTCCTTCCTTTCTTATGAAGATAGCATGCATTTATATCAAAGAAATTTTATTCACCTCTTTCCTTCCTGTAGAATTTTGTGAGTCTTATAGCCTTCATTTGTTTACCTTCTTTACCTTATAGTTCATGCTCTCAGTGTTTCTATTGGTGCAACATTTGCAATAACCCTGTAGGTTCCTTGTGTATTTCAGGGGAATTCATTGTATTAGACAAAGGCTCCTTCACAAATCTTTCCAGAATGATCCTACCTTCATTCTTGGTTTCTATGTTGATGTAGCTGAGGGAATCCATGAATCATATGTTTAATTTGTTTGTAGAGCATTTCTGTAAGCAAATAATCTTTTGACCCTTCTAAGAGATTCAGTCATATCCCTAGGTTTCTGACTGTAATTGCCCTAATTTTATCTTCATTTATAGTGGCTTTCCTGATGGCTCAGATGCTAAAGAATCCACCTGCAATGCAGGAGACCTGGGTTTGATCCCTGGATTGGAAGGATACCTGGAAAAGGGAATGGCTACCCACTCCAGCATTCTGGCCTGGAGAATTCCTTGTACTATATAGTCCATGAGTCGCAAAGAGTCGGAGAGGACTGAGCAATTTTATTAATCACTGCAGTTTGGATAAATTGATAATTATCATTATTGTGAAGTCATGGCTGCTTTTTACTTAACATTTCTTCCTTCCTATTTTATGTATGCACCATTTTACTATAAGCGGCAACATGAAATTACTACACACCCTTTAGAATTTAGTTGGAAATCTCCTCAGCTGGATATCCAAGTTCATCATTTATAAGTTCCGCCTTTTATCCTTTAACTACAGGAAGTAATTCAACTAAGTAAGATTTCTCCTACTGTATAATAAAGTATTCTTTTCATCCAATTTCCAATAGCATATGCCTCATTTCCTTCCAAATTGTCACCAAAATTTCCTCTAATATTCCCCTTTCTACCAAAAGCTTGTCTATGCTGATGTAAGTATTCCAGTAAAGACTTTTTGCTAATTACTTCTTGAGTTCTCACTAGCAAAGTTGTTAATATTCATATTTTTGTTAAGAATCTGTTCAAGTCAAACTAGGCCTTTTCTGTCATGCTCCTCAAAATTCCTCATGCTCTACACATTATACAATCCTAACCCAATTTTCAAATATTTAGATATTTATTATTTATTACTTCCAGGCATCAAAATGTTTTCTATTTCTGTTTAACAAATTACTACAAATACAGTAGCTTAAAAAAACCCACAGATTTGTTATCTTGCTATTCTAAGGGTCAGAAATCTTCTAACCAGCATGTCAGCACAATTGTTTTCCTTATGGAGGCAACAGGGAGAACTGAAACTCAGCATTTTTCAGTTTCTACAGGCTTCCTACAACGTTGACTCCTGGCTCCTTTCTACATTTTTAAGGCCAGCAACATAACATCATCACAGCTCTCACTTCTGTGGTCACATCTCTTTTTCTGACTCTTACATTATGTCCTAACTTTGTGATTTCATTTGCCCCATCCAGACATCCCAAGATAATCTTCATGTTTCAAGACCTTTAAATTAACCTTTAAAATAATCACATCTACAAAGTCTCTGCAAGTAAATGATATATGTTGCAAGGATTAAGGTGTGACTTTTGTGTGTGTGTGAGGAAGGCATTGTTTTTCCTACCATACAGCCTAAATATTAAAATAATTATGAGTAAGAAAGAATCAATGTATTCAAATTTGTTATAAATAAGAATTATGTTGATCTAAAGACATCATAAAATGAATGAAAAAAAAAAGAAACCAGAAAAATGTATGTTAAATCAATATACCTGAGAGAGGATTCATATCCAGAATACATAAAAAGTTCTCACAGATTAATAAGAAAATACACAGATCCTTCACAAAACAATGTTTTCAAATCAAAAATAAATAAATAAGAACCACTCAACATCATTATGCACCAGGGAAATACAATTTCCACTTTGAGATATTCATGTATATGCACCAATCTGGCTAAAATTCAATGGCTTGATTGACAATATAAAGTCTGAGGCGTTCATATTTTGTCATTTTGTTCACTATGGATATTTTTTCGGTAAATTTTATTTTCTAAACATATTGTATTAAAGTATATTTTTATCTCCATTTCTGAGTTATTTGAAACTCCAAAGCTTCATTTCCACCTCTCTAGTCCCATTCCTGACCCACTCCAGTGTTCTTGCCTGGAGAATCCTAGGGACGGGGAGAGCCTGGTGGGCTGCCATCTATGAGGTCGCACAGAGTCGGACACGACTGAAGCGACTTAGCAGCAGCAGTCCCATTCCTGATTTAAAGTACAAAACCAGACAAAACCAATCAATAGTAATAGAGGTCAGAATACTGGTTATATTTTGGGAAGGTGGTAATGATCAGGCAAAAGCCTTTGGGTGCTGGAATTATCTATACAAGTACTGTGGGTGTTAGGTTTTGGGTGTATAACAATGAAAGAATGTGTCAAACTGTTCAATCTGCATACTAAACTAAATTTATGTCAAAATAAGTTAAAAAGTAATTGGCAAGAAATCTCATCTAAGAAACTGATTATTAAAAAAAAAAAATAGTTTGTCAACCTCTCTCTTATTTTCAGTTATTTATTTCATAGCTCCAAAGAAGTTAATCAAAAATTTCATGTGTCCTATAAGAGAATACAATTATATTTTAGCTTACTGTTATACTGAGAAGGTAGAAATGTAATCATATTTCTGTGGGAGGCAATTTCTATTAGACTCCAAAATGTGTATGGACTCTGAAGTTTGTTTCATGTTCCATGCTTCTAACAAGACCATGAAACTCAAAATTTCTTATGGTGAAAATTGACTTTAGTATTCTTCATGCTTTGTAATGTTATTGATCTCCTTTATTTCCTGGCATCTAAAAAATTCTTACTTTCCTCATATTTTATTCCTGCATTTAAAAATACCTGAAAACCTGCACATCTATCTGTTATGGACTGAATTGTATCCCCTCAACATTCATATCTGGAAGTTCGAATCCCCAGAACCTCAAAATGTGAGTGCATTTGAAGAGAGCATTTTAAGAGTTAAATAGAGATGATTTAGTTCATTTGGGTGGGTTCATAACCAATATAGCTGACATTTCCTTAAAAAAATTAAGAGAGAGCAGGATTCTGTGCATGTAGAGACACAGAGAGAGGAGAAGAAGAACCAAGAGAAGCCACCCCTGCCAACACCTGGACCCTGGATTTCCAGCCTGCAGAACGGTGAGAAATGAATTTCTGTTGCTTGAGGGACCTAGTGTATGTATTTTGTTATGTCAACTCTAGAAAAATTAATACCATATTGTTTTTCACTCTTCTGAAAGAAATGTGTTTTGACTAATCAAGTGCTGGACTTATGTGTAATTGTGAAGTCTCCACTTTGATAACAGATACTCACTAATGCCTATGCTATGATTGTGTTCAGTAAGGAAGCTACGGACACTCTCCAAGAAGATGAGGAAAGGAAAATATCATTCACTGGCCACAGGTTGGAAATGTTTGAAACTGTGTGTAAATGCAGTGTAAGTCATTGCTTACTCTGTTATATGATTAAACATTAATGTTTCTCACAATAAACAGCAAGATAATGATGGCGAGGTCCATTGATCAGATATTTTATTTCCCCTCAGATATGTGAGGATATTTATAACAGACTCATTTTACTATGCTTAAATAAAAGGAATAAATTTACCTCTATGTTCTCTTAAAGACTTGCCTAGGTTGTTTCTTATTTTAATTCCTACCATGCTATAACAGCTAACAGAAAATATTTTTTTCTAACAGTGAAACTAAAAAGATAAAAGCGCTCTCTTTGATTCCATTTTTCTCAGGGTGATCCAGATGCAAGATCATCTGAAGTAAATAAATTTTAAAAATCATAAACATATTTAAAGAAAAAGAAAAAGGATAGAAGTGGTGATTGCTTGTCCATCAAATGGCAAACAAAGGTTGAGAGGTAAGAAAATGACATCAAAGTTAAGAGGTTGTCTCTGCTGTATTTATATGTGTGAGAAACTGAAAGTGAACATGTATTAAATGCCAGCAAACCATCATGTCTAACTTTATGTTATTTATTCTGTTCTCAGAAGTAATCATTTCTTTCCAAATGTCTTCAGTTTTTGATCTATGAGATTAACTGTAAAGGTTTGGCTTCATAGAAACATGTAAACCAGAGCCTAAGGTCACAAAAATAGTTTGGTTTGTTTGTAGAAAGTAATTCTCTGTTATACAAGGAAACTAAAATTTTATCCTGTACCTAAATTAGTGTCTAGCCATGTAAACATGTGTCATTCTACACTATTTCATAACTCTTTTAGTTCATAAAAAATAATATAGAAAAGATTTCCCCAAATATTTACAAATATATCTATGAATTGGAAAGTATCTTGAAAATATTGGAGATAAAGTAACAATCTATTTGCAGAATAAAATATTAACATTAGATAGATAGATAGAGAGATAGCTAAGAACAATCATAGTTCCTTTAATAAAGTTACAGCCACAAATGTTGTGACTGGATTAAAAATATTCTAAACATCACTAATCAAAATTACTAAGCTACAGAAAACTGACAATAGCAATTTCTGGAACAACACAAACTCTCATTCATGTGGTTGGAAATGTAACATGGGACAGCCAGAAGACAGTTTGCCATTTTCTTGAAAGAGTTTAAACTTACTATATAACCCAGCAATCTCACTCCTAGGTATTCACCACATAAGCCAAAAGTCTATGCTTATTCTAAAACCACCCAGAGGCAACCAATATAACCTTCATCAAGAGAACACACAGCATTAAACCTGTGCTATGGAATACTACTTATCCATACATATAAATGAGCCTTTGATTCACACAACAACACTGACAAATATATTTTAACATAAATTTGTTTATTTTAATCGGAGACTAATTACTTCACAATATTGTATTGGTTTTCCCATGCCACTGCTGCTAAGTCACTTCAGTAGTGTCCGACTCTGTGCAACCCCATAGACGGCAGCCCACCAGGCTCCTCCGTCCCTGGGATTCTCCAGGCAAGAACACTGGAGTGGGTTGCCATTTCCTTCTCCAATGCATGAAAGTGAAAAGTCAAAGGAAGTCGTTCAGTCGTGTCCAACTCTTCACGACCCCATGGACCGCAGCCTACCAGGCTTTGCCATACACTGACATAAATCCGCCATGGATGTACATGTGTTCCCCATCCTGAACCCCACTCCCATCTCCCTCCCCATACCATCCCTCTGGGTCATCCCAGTGCACCAGCCCCGAGCATCCTGTATCATGCATTGAACCTGGACTGGCAATTTGTTTCACATACGATAATATTCATGTTTCAATGCCATTCTCCCAAATCATCCCACTCTAGCCCTCTCCCACAGAGTCCAAAGGACTGTTCTAGACATCTGTGTCTCTTTTGCTGTTTCTCATACAGGGTTATCATTACCATTTTTCTAAATTCCATATATATGTGTTAGTATACTGTATTGCTGTTTTTCTTTCTGGCTTATTTCACTCTGTATAATCGGCTCCAGTTTCATCCACCTCATTAGAAGTGATTCAAATATATTCTTTTCAATGGCTGAGTAATATTCCATTGTATATACTTACCAGTGCTTTTTTATCCATTCGTCTGCTGATGGACATCTAGGTTGCTTCCATGTCCTGGCTATTATAAACTGTGCTGCAGTGAACATTGGGGTACGCGTGTCTCTTTCAGTTCTGGTTTCCTCGGTGTGTATGCCCAGCAGTGGGATTGCTGGGTTGTATGGCAGTTCTATTTCCAGTTTTTTAAGGAATGTCCACACTGTTCATAGTGGCTGTACTAGTTTGCATTCCCACTAACAGTGTAAGAGGGTCCCCTTTTCTCCACACTCTCCAGCATTTATTGCTTGTAGACTTGGATAGCAGCCATTCTGACTGGCATGAAATTGTACCTCATTGTGGTTTTGATTTGCATTTCTATGATAATGAATGATGTTGAGCCTCTTTTCATGTGTTTGTTAGCCGTCTGTATTATTTTTCTGGAATTGAGCTGCAGGAGTTGCTTGTATATTTTTGAATTTAATTCTTTGTCAGTTGCTTCATTTGCTATTATTTTCTCCCATTCTGAAGGGTGTCTTTTCACCTTGCTTATAGTTTCCTTTGTTGTGCAGAAGCTTTTAATTTTAATTAGGTCCCATTTGTTTATTTTTTCTTTTATTTCCAGTATTCCTGAAGGTGGGTCATAGAGGATCCTACTGTGATTTATGTCGAAGAGTGTTTTGCTTATGTTCTCCTCTAGGAGTTTTATAGTTTCTGGTCTTACATTTAGATCGTTAATCCATTTTGAGTTTATTTTTGTGTTCTGTTGCTGATACAGCAAATATCACAGTTACCATCATCTTAAAGCAACACAAAATTATAATTTTAAAGTCCAGGGGTTCAAACATTCTAAACAGTCTCATCAGGCTAAAATCAACATGCCATCAATGCTTTTGAGAAGAATATGCTTGTATTTTCCAGCTTGAAGAAGGTTGATCACATTTCTTGAGATATGATTCCTTTTCCATCTTTGAAGGTATACCTGGTATTTTAAAATCACTTTAGTTCCATCACTATTCAAGTTGATTCACTTTAAAATGAAGAAGGGCTTCTCAGATGGTGTTAGTGGTAAAGAACTCACCTGCAGTTGCATGAGGCATAAGAGACACAGGTTCCATCTCTAGGTCAGGAAGATCCTCTGGAGTCAGGAAATGGCAACCCACTCCACTTATTCTTGCCCAGAGAATTTCATGGACAGAGGAACCTAGCAGGCTACAGTCCAGAAGGTCGCTAGAAATTGGACAAGAGTTAGCATGCGCACAAGATTGAAACACAGTGGACCATCCAAACAAAACAAGATGATGAAATCTAAAAACTGGTAAAAATTTATATAATAATGACCACTCATGGTCACTTTCATTGCTATAAACACTTTCTTTGGTACAAACATCCTTGAAGAAAACTTACATGCTTAATAGTTCATTAGTTTCCCACTCTTTGCAACTCAATGGGCTATAGCTCTCCAGGCTCCTCTGTCCATGGGGATTCTCCAGGAAACAATACTGGAGTGGATTTCCATGCCATCCTCCAGGGGATCTTGCCAACCCAGGGATGGAATCCAGGTGTCCCGCAATGCAGGTGGATACTTTACCATCTGAGCTACCAGGGAAACCCAAAAATACTGGAGTGGTAGCCTATCCCTTCACCAGGGGATCTTCCCCACCCAGGAATCAAACCAGGGTCTCCTGCATTGCAGGTGGGTTCTTTACCAGTTGAGCTACCAGGGAAACCCAAAGGGAACTTGGTAGTACTAAAAGTCTTTAAAATAAATTTAACTCTGTTTAAGAATTATATTCGCAAGGTGAGATTTCATATTACACAGCATTATGAAAGTGGTTGTCCTCCATTTAGCCATTAGCAGAGTTACTGGCATGAATGAATGATTTGATTCATATATTTCTCTCCCATATAGGTATTCTGTTTTGATCCCCAATTTTTTTTTCCAAGTTCTTTTTTCTTTTTCTTTTTTTTTTTTTTTAATTTAAGTTATAGTGTTCTCAGTAAGGTCTATTATGGAGCAGCAGTAAATATACTGCATGTTGATGAAAACATGTATAAATCTTCTGGTTAAAAATGTCTAAATATATGTGTCTTAGTTTCTCATGTTTATGATGCACCTCTGAATTCTTCTAGCCTCCACCCATTATCAGTTCTAAAGACATTTTAAGTATGTGTTATAGCAGCATCCCAGTTGCTGCTACTAAAGATCAGGTAGCTTGAGAAACAAAAGAATTTTATTCTCTCAAGTTCTGAAAGGCAGATCCCAAACCAAAGCATTGTGAGTCTGCACACCTTCCTGAGGCTCTCTGGGGGAATCTCCTCTTTTATCTTCCTGGTTCTGTAGGCTGCTGACATTCCTGGGCTTCAAGACACATCATCCCAATAGCTGCCTCCAACTTAACAAAGCTTTCTCCTCCATGAGTGTTAGCCAAAAAGAGTTTGCCTTTGCGACCTGGCAGTCCACTCCAATATTATTGCCTGGGAAATCCCATGGACATAAGAGCCTGGTGGGCTATAGTTCATGAAGTCAGGAAGATTTGGACATGACTGCGCGAGTAACACTTTAGTTAGCTACTGAGGAGGGAAAATTCCTCCTCTCAAAAACTTAAGTTTAGGTATATCTTTTCCATACAAAATCACATTTAGTGTTGTTCTATATCAGATACTGTTTGCCAATTCTGAAGATTAGAATGTTGACATATTTTGGGGGCTATGATTAAGCTAACCATATATATATATATATACACACACACACATATACATGTATATATGTGTATGTGTGTGTATATATATATATATATATATATATATATATATGGTCTTCACTGATAACTCAGTTGGTAAAGAATCTGACTGCAAGGCAAGAGACCCCAGTTCAATTCCTGGGTTGGGAAGATCTGGCCTGGAGAATTCCATGAATTTTATAGTCCATGTGGTTGTAAACAGTTGGACATGACTGAGCGACTTTCATTTTCACTTTCATATCTGTACATGTATATAAGTAAATATAACAAAAATTAATAACTAGAATTTGCATTTTGCAATGATTTCATAATTCTATGTGGTATTTTTTTGACCCTGTGACATGTGAGATTTTAGTTCCCTGACCAATGTTTGGACCTACACCCCTGCATTGGAAGGGCAGGATCTTAACCACTGAACCTCCAGGGCAGTGCCATAGTCCTCAGTTTTAATGCATTTTACTTTAATGTATTGAAAATCAAGTATAAAAATGAATTTATAATAATGAAGTATAATGATTTGTTGATTTTGATTTATTGAAGTTATGCCAGCATTAATATTTTATTACCAGTTTAGAGAGCAAATATTTAACTGTTG
Source organism: Nanger dama (assembly GCA_917880005.1). Taxonomy (NCBI): domain Eukaryota; kingdom Metazoa; phylum Chordata; class Mammalia; order Artiodactyla; family Bovidae; genus Nanger; species Nanger dama. The sequence goes on along the minus strand of CAKJTW010000027.1, from coordinate 15,241,876 downwards.
AATTTGTTATGAAATCCAGTCATCTTGCTGTGCACTTTTAAGGGATGGAAAGTAGCCACTGTCATGCTTTGTTGTATTTCCAGCAGGAAGTTCTGATGCTACGCCTCCAGCAGTAGCTCTCCACTGCTCCCTTATGGCTCTTGCCTGAGTAAACTGCCTTCACAGTCTCCACATCTGATATTCTTCTCAACATAACATTTTGTCACTTCCCAGAGATGCAAGGCAGGAATTTAAAGTATTTACTCTAAAAGGAGCCAAATACTTTTAACAAGTTGAAGGCAAAATGCAGAAGAATGCTTTAAAAGTGTGACATGAACCAGGTAGGCTGCATGGCATCATGAAAGAGCACATGTTTTGAAGTAAGAAAGACCCTTAGCTGCGGACCCTTGGGCATATAGAGAACTCTCATGAGCTTCAGTTTTCACTGCTGTACAATCGGTGTGGTTATCCAGACAATGCACATGATTGTTATAAGGGAACATTGCAAATGCATGTCCTGAAGTAAATCATTTATCATTAGGAAAGTGAAGCATAGAAATAACTTAGCACAGGGTCTGGTGCTTTTTTAAAATTTTTCCTAGTGTATTTTTCCAGTTTTATTGAGATTTATATTTATATATAATTGACACAAAACACAATGTTAATGCAGAGTATATAGCATAATGACTTGATTTATACGTATGATAGCCATGATAAGTTTAGTTAATATTCTTTGTAGTATATCAAAACAAACAAACAAAAAACAATATTGTAATGAAAACTCTTAGGATCCATTCTTTCAACATCTTTCAAATATATCATATAGCAATGTTAACTATGGGGCTTTCAAGGTGACACAGTGGCAAAGAATCTGCCTGCCAATGCAGGAAACTCAAGAGTTGCAGGTTTGATCCCTGAGTCAGGAAGATTCCTTGGAGTATGAAATGGCAACCCACTGCAGTACTCATGCCTGCAAAACTCAATGGCCAGAGAAACTCAGCGGACCTCAGTCCATGAGTTTACAAAGAGTTGGACGTGACTGAGAGACAGCACACGTAATATGCTAACTATAGTTAGTCATCACACTGTACATTGCAACTCCAGTACTTATGTATCTTATGACTAGAAGTTTACACCTTTTGACCACCTTGACCCGGGAGTGGCAGGTGGGGGAACTGAATGAAAGAGATTTGTTAATAAGTAGTATCTCTTACTTTATTAAGTATGGGGTACGATATTCTTCCTTACATCATACCAGGCTATAGTAACAACTCCCAAATCTCAGGGATATAGCAAAATGAAGACAATCACATTTTCATGTTATAAGTCCACTGCAGAGAATCAAAATGGTTTTTCTCATTGAGATTAACTCTGGGACCTCAGGGACGCAGCTAGATGGAAATTCAGATTCAATACCACTGATACAACTTTTGAGGCAGGGTGATGAGAATATAGTGACTTATTTTCTGGCTTTAAAATCTCCACTTTAAAATGACACATGTTATTTCCAATCTTGTTTTATTACGTGTACAGGTCACCAGAAGAATGCCTAACTTCAAAGAGGATCAGAAAGTACAGTCCTGTCACACTTCAGGGAGAGAACAAAATATGTGTCTCCTGCTCTTGCGATTAATTCCAAGCATAGGAGTAAAGGACCTAGCAATTAGACTATGATTTCTTACTAATTAAATCCCAAATGTTTGCAAAATAGAAAAATGTTGAAGTGGAAATAACACAGTGGGGTTTACTAGAATATAATAGTAATGACTTCATTAAATTTTTAAAATGCTCTGATATTTCCCCAACCTTTCAACCTCATTTTAATCAGTGGGAGATCTGACCAGGAATAAGTACACACACATAATGAAAAGATACAAAGTTATAAGTGTTAAAATGAAATTTCAAATGGATAAATTACTGATCTAGTAGGTGTATATTCAGTAAATTATGAATTGAGCAACATCCAACCTAGTAGATAAAAAGGAACTCCAATAAGCTATACAAGATGAGAGATTTTTATAAACCAAACTGAACAGAAACAAAAAAAATATGCTGAGTATTTGCTAGTTGATTAAAAAATAAGTACACCCGTGGCATATTCATGGTGATGTACGGAAAAACCAATACAATATTGTAAAGTAAAATAAAGGGAAAAAAATCTAAAAATAAATAAATAAAAGGCTACTTTCCTTACATGGAGCAAAGGGAAGTCTTGGAGCCAGGTCAGGTAACTTGTACTGAGCAGCTAAGCTCTGATTGGTTGATCTGCTGCTGCTGCTGGTGATCTGCTGCTGCTGCTGCTAAGTCACTTCAGTTGTGTCCGACTCTGTGTGACCCCATAGACAGCAGCCCACCAGGCTCCGCCATCCTTGGGATTTTCCAGGAGATTCAGTTCAGTTCAGTCGCTCAGTCGTGTCCGACTCTTTGCGACCCCATGAATCGCAGCACGCCAGGCCTCCCTGTCCATCACCAACTCCCGGAGTTCACTCAGACTCATGTCCATCGAGTCAGTGATGCCATCCAGCCATCTCATCCTCGGTTGTCCCTTTCTCCTCCTGCCCCCAATCCCAATTAGAACATAGTAATCTAGTTAAGTTTGGAGAGCTGACAGGGGCTTGGCATGAGGGACTTCATCTTGAGGCTAATTTGGTTACTTTAGTAAAAGCGACACCCCAACAGCCATCTGACAAACAGCCTGGCAGTGAAACCCACAGAGAAACACTATAAAGTACTTATGAAACAATTATATGTGCTGGGCATTGTCTTAAGGTGGTGTAAAGAGAATAGTGAATAAAGCAGACACACAATTCTGCTTCTCATATTTTAGATACATGTGTTCATGTTGGTTTTTAATATTTAAAAAGAGTCTGTCTGTTTATGGTTATGGAAGAGACATTCCAAACCAATTCCATGAAATTTTTCTTGTGATAAGAAGAGTATACCTTAAGCTCTAGAGCTTTCAAATTTTGTGCAGGGGGAATAAATCTGATTTCATATTGGATTCATTTATTTTACTTTAACCTTTGTATTTTATTCTTTTGCCACAAGTTAATCACTAAAGGGATGTGGCCTATAGCTTAAAGTACATATAATGGTCCATTTCTGGGAACTCTGCCTCCCATGCCTGAGGGTTAAGCTAAAATATCTTTGTTTAAGCTCATAAGAAACATCCTTACCAGGCCCACCTGTGAATAAATACAGAAAAGAAGAAATTAACACATGCCCTCTGGAGTCGAGCTGGAACAGGAAATATTTACATCAACATACTGCCTTTTTTACATTACCTTCTCATCTTCCCCTTTTTGTTCTATTAAAAAAAAATTAAATTAAAATTAAATTGAGTAGAAACAAATCCCAGCTTTTAAATCGTGTCAAGATGGTTCTTTGGGACACTAGTACACCATCTTTTCAGTCTGCTGACTTTCCAAATAAATACACTATTCCTTGCTCCAATGCCTCCTCTCGAGATTTATTGGCCTGCCATGTGGTAAGCAGTAGGAGCTTGGACTTGGTAACATTTTTCCTACAACCATGTCTCAGATGGCCTTACTGTGACTTGTATCTGAAAGGATATAGCTTTCCTGCTAAGGTATATAGAGATAAGAGACAGAGCAGGCATACATAGGCTCTGGGACCAGGCTACCTGAAATCAGGGGCCTACCTGGCTACTATGAGCTAAGAGACCTTTGGCAAGTTACTTTACCGATCTCTGGTTTGTTTCTTCAACTGCCAGCTTCATCCAATGAGGAGAGGGACATCTTCACATTATAGTCTAATGTATGTGAAATTGCTGAGAACAGCACCAGACATATAATATTATTAATTTTACCTCTTGGGTATTGGAGACGATAGTGGATATGTAAAACATGAGCTTCTTATCCAGAAATAAGATAAATAGACTTCCATTACTCTCTCTTCAATCTACCATAAAGACAATCTTCCATCATCCTTTAGGGTAATATATTGATAATGCAGGGCTTTCCAGGTGGCTCTGATATAAACAATCCACATGCCGTTACAGGAGATATAGAAGATGCCTATTCTATCCCTAAGTCGGAAAGATCCCCAGGAGAAGGAAATGGCAACCCACTCTAGAATTAATTTCTGGAAAATTCCATGGACAGAGGTGCCTGGCAGTCTACAAAGAGTCAGATATCACTAAGCACACAGTCACCAGATTCTGATAATGACTGCATGCGTACTCAGTCATGTCTGACTCTGTGACCCCATGGAAACCTGCCATTCTCCTCTGTCCACGGCACTTTTCAGGCAAGATTACTGAAGTGGGTTGCCACTTCTTCCTCCAGGAGATCTTTCTGACCCAGGAACTGAACCTGTGTCTCTTGTATTGGCAGGAGAATTCTTTACCACTGCAGTACCTGGGAAGCAATGTTGATAATAGTTTGTTGATAATCACCAATAAAACTAGAAAAGGTCAGTTTTCTTTCCAATCGCAAAAAAGGCAATGCCAAAAAATGCTCAAACTACCGCACAATTGCACTCATCTCACACGCTAGCAAAGTAATGCTCAAAATTCTCCAAGTCAGGTTTCAACAATACATTAACCATGAACTTCCATATGTTCAAGCTGGTTTTAGAAAGGCAAAGGAACCAGAGACCAAATTGCCAACATCCACTGGATCACTGAAAAAGCAAGAAAGTTCCAGAAACATCTATTTCTACTTTATTGACTATGCCAAAGCATTTGATTGTATGGATCACAATAAAATGTGGAAAATTCTGAAAGAGGTGGGAATACCAGACTACCTGACATGCCTCTTGAGAAGTCTGTTTGCAGGTCAAGAATCAACAGTTAGAACTGGACATGGAACAACAGACTGGTTCCAAATAAGAAAAGGAGTATGTCAAGGCTGTATATTGTCACCCTGTTCATTTAACTCATATGCAGAGTACATCATGAGAAATACTGGGCTGGATGAAGCACAAGCTGGAATCAAGATTGCTGGGGAAAATAGCAATCACCTCAGATATGCAGATGACATCACCCTTACAGCAGAAAGTGAAGAGGAACTAAACCTCTTGATGAAAGTGAAAGTGGAGAATGAAAATGTTGGCTTAAAGCTCAACATTCAGAAAACAAACATCACGGCATTCAGCCCCATCTCTTCATGGCAAAGAGATGGATAAACAGTGGAAACAGTAGCAGACTTTATTTTTTTTGGGGGAGGGGGCTCCAAAATCACTGCAGGTCGTGTCTGCAGTCATGAAAATAAAAAAGCTTGCTCCTTGGAAGAAAAGTTATGACCAGTGCAAACAATATATTAAAAAGCAGAGACATTACTTTGTCAACAAAGGTCCATCTAGTCAAGGCTATGATTTTTCCAGTAGTAATGTATGGATATGAGGGTTGGACTAGGAAGAAAGCTGAGCACAGAAGAAATGATACTTTTTAACTGTGGTGTTGGAGAAGATTCTTGAGAATCCCTTAGACTGAAAGGAGATCCAACCAGTCTATCCTAAAAGAAATAAATCCAAATGTTCATTGGAGGAACTGATACTAAAGCTGAAACTCCAATACTTTGGCCACCTGATGCAAAGAGCTAACTCCTTTGAAAAGACCCTGATGCTGGGAAAGATTGAAGGCAGGAGGAGAAGGGGACGACAGAGGATGAGATGGTCAGATGGCATCACCAACTTAATGGACATGAGTTTGGGTAAACTGTGGGAGTTGGTGATGGACAGGGAGGCCTGGCATGCTGCAGTCCATGGGGTCACAAAGAATCGGACATGGCTGTGCAATTGAACTGACTAAACTGAATCACCAATAAAATTTGAAAACTTCCCAGAGATTCTGTTGATATACTGATAATTTATTTTGAGGATGAAAACCAGTTCCTAGTCCAGTATTAGTAGTTGAATTGATGTTCTGATATAATATTTTTCAGAAGCTGATTTTGTGTTATATTTTATTTTATTAGTTTCCACATATCTTCTCCACCAGAATATAATCTGTAGGAGACCAAGAGTTTTATCATGTTTTCTTTCTATCCAGAATCTGGAATGAGTTCCAACAGATATATGTTAATTAACATTTTAGATTAATGAATTAAGGACTGAACTAATCTTTCCACTTATCAGCCTCTTACAGAGACAGCTTGTTGGTAAAAATTCTCTGGAAAATTTGCTTGACTTGAGAAATTCTTGATCTGACAATTGTCAGACTTTGGACTCCAAGTGATTATGATTTTTCTTCCTTTTTAAGATAGATGACCACCAATGCTAACGACACTTTAAAAAAGAAATCTGGATGCACAGGCAATTTACTTTTTGTATAAATAACCACACACATACATGCTTTTATCTGATTTAATTTTATTTCCCTCCGGAGAGTGGATATATATAATAAACTACACGTTTAACCCAAAATTAGGTTTGTAAAGTGAACCTAATAATCCACATACATTGAAATTAACTTTTAGATGTAGTTTTGACAAATGTATAAAGTGTATAACTGTCATCATGACCAAAATGTAGAATATTTCCATCATTCCAAATTTCCTGTGTCCTTTTTTGTTACATTTTTCTCTTCCCACAGAAACCCTTAACCTCTAACCTTGTAGCTGTTCTCATAGTTTGCCTTTCAGTGTATCATAAAAATAGGATCAAACAGTATGTTAATTATATTTGCATTTTCACTCTTTTTGGACCTCTGATATTTGCTTTTTCCTATTAGTAGTTGATCATTTTGCATGTCACGCCTTTGTATGTAACCCTGTATTATTTGATTTAGCAATCTATGGCTAAAATATTTGAGGACGAGAATAAAAAGTGAAAAATTAATATTTTTTTTCTTAACATATAAAGGAATAAATAAGCAAAAGGTTCCCAAACCCTCTAACTCCCAATAATAAACTCTTTACTCTTTTAATCATTCTCGTTTACATAATCTTGCTTATTTTTTAGTGAACATTGACACCATTATCTTTCATGATCAATGATTTGTCAGTACTTTTTGCCATTATCATTCACCTTCATTTATTCTTAGGACTGTGGAAATATAACAGAAAATGTATTTGTTTTGTTTTGTAATCTGCCTTTTTCCTGCTTAATGATACTGCTTTGTAACTGGAATGATACGATGAGAAAGAAATCGAATTACAACTGGTGTACAGTTACAAAGTGCGATTTTCTCTGCCACCATTCTAAATCTCCCTGTTCTACTGTAAAGTTCCTAACTGGTTAATTCCTCTAATCTCCCCTTGCTCCAAATTCATCCCTGGCCTAGCTCTTAGTTTTATCTTTGTAATACATAGTTCTAATCCTATTATTTCTCAGCAAAATTTTTCTCAATTGTCTCTCACCATGAACCTAATTAAACTCAGATTTCTTATCCTGCCACTTGCAAACTTGTCCAAGAATGGTGTAAAATTTTCTTTGTTTTATCTCTCCACTTCATCCCTACATAATCCTTATATTCACTTTATATTGTGTTTTGTGCTGCTATTTTGGAATGAGCTCAAACTAATTTTTCTCTCACTTGGAAGGTCCTGACACAATTGTATTGCAAAGTAAATATTAGTGTACTTTAACAAACCATGAAAGCAAGCAATATCAAATCTGCAATTTATATGCTGCTTTAGAGTTAGTTCAGTTCAGTTGCTCAGTCGTGTCTGACTCTTTGCGACCCCATGAATTGCAGCACACCAGGCCTCCCTGTCCATCACCAACTCCCGGGGTTCACTCAGACTCACGTCCATCGAGTCAGTGATGCCATCCAGCCAACTTATCCTCTGTAGTCCCCTTCTTCTCCTGCCCCCAATCCCTCCCAGCATCAGAGTCTTTTCCAATGAGTCAACACTTTACATGAGGTGGCCAAAGTACTGGAGTTTCAGCTTCAGCATCATTCCTACCAAAGAAATCCCAGGGCTGATCTCCTTCAGAATGGACTAGTTGGATCTCCTTGCAGTCCAAGGGACTCTCAAGAGTCTTCTCCAGCACCACAGCTCAAAAGCATCAATTCTTCAGCACTCAGCCTTCTTCACAGTCCAACTCTCACATCAGTCCATGACCACAGGAAAAACCATAGCCTTAACTAGACGGACCTTAGTCGGCAAAGTAATGTCTCTGCTTTTGAATATGCTATCTGGGTTGGTCCTAACTTTTCTTCCAAGGAATAAGCGTCTTTTAATTTCATGGCTGCAATCACCATCTGCAGTGATTTTGGAGCCCCCCAAAAAAATTCTGACACTTTTTCTACTGTTTCCCCATCTATTTCCCATGAAGTGATGGGACCAGATGCCATGATCTTCGTTTTCTGAATGTTGAGCTTTAAGGCAACTTTTTAACTCTCCACTTTCACTGTCATCTTAAGTAAATATATCATTATTATTTATTTAGCTATAATAAATATAAGGCCACATTACAGCTAATTTTATTAAGCATTTCTTATATGTCAGCAATTATGTTTGATAAATTCTCATTGTTAACACTTTCAAACAATAATTAAAGTATTGTAAATATCATTATTTAATGGACTGAATGTAAATAGCAATCATTTTAATGATTAACTACAAAAGAATTCTCTAATTATCAACACTTTGAGTCAGTTCAATAGCTCAGTAATGTCCAACTCTTTATAACCCCATGGACTTCAGTATGCCATTGTCCATCACCAACTCCAGGAGCTTGATCAAAATCATATTCATTGAGTCAGTGATGCCATCCAACTACTCCATCCTCTGTTATCCTCTTTTCTTCCTGCCTCCAGTCTTTCCCCACATCAGGTTCTTTTCCAGTGAGTTAATTCTTTGAATCACAGGGCCAAAGTATTAGAGCTTCAGCTTCAGCATCAGTCCTTCCAATGGATATTCAGGATTGATTTCCTTTAGGATTGACTGGTTTGATCTCCGTGCAGTCCAAGGGACTCTCAAGAGTCTTCAACACCACAATTCAAAAGCATCGATTCTTCTGTGCTCAGCTTTCTTTATAGTACAACTCTCACATCCATACACGACACTTTAAAAATCATAGCCTTGACTAGACAGACATTTGTCAGCAAAATAATGTCTCTGCTTTTAATATGCTGTCTAGGTTTGTCATAGCTTTCCTTCCAAGGAGCAAACTTCTTTTAATTTCATGGCTGTAGTCACCATCTGCAATGATTTTGGAGCCCTAGAAAATAAAGTCTGTCCCTGTTTCCATGGTTTCCCCATCTATTTGCCACAAGGTAACGGAACTGCATGCCATGATGTTTGTTTTCTGAATGTTGAGTTTTAAGCCAACATTTTCACTCTTCTCTTTCACTTTCATCAAGCGGCTCTTCAGTTCCTCTTTACTTCCTGCCATTAGGGTGCTATCATCTGCATATCTGAGGTTATTGATATTTCTCCGAGCCATCTTGATTCCAGATTGTGCTTCATTCAGATAGGCATTTCTCATGATGTACTCTGCATATAGTTTAAACAAGTAGAGTGACAAAAACAGCTTTGACATACTCCTTCCCCAATTTGGAACCAATCTGTCATTCCATGTCTAGTTTTAACTTCTGCTTCTTAACCTGCATACAGATTTCTTGGAAGGCTGGTAAGGTGGTCTGGTATTTCCATCTCTTTAAGAATTTTCCAGTTTTTGTAATCCAAAGAGTCAAACATTTTGGTGGAGACAATAAATCAGAAGTAGATATTAATCCTTTAAATTTATTTAAAACTAATATTGGAAAATAAGCAGATCATCCCAAAAATTTTCATGAAAATTAATATATAAATCTAGCTCTTATTTTGTTAATAAAAAATTACATGATAATTTAAAATGATGAAATATAATGAGCCTCTTTTTTTAACCTCTCAAACAAACTAGTGCAAAACATACGTATTTTAACATTTTGCGTATGGGTCAGAGTATGTCTGAAGAAACTGAAGGTCATTCATGCATGTGCTGTGCACTGACGAATTCCAAAATGCATGCAAAATATTATGCTAAGAACTCAAAATTACTTTGCCAACAAAGCTATGGTTTTTCCAGTCTAGTCAAAGGTATGGTTTTTCCAGTAGTCATGCAGAGATGTGAGAGTTGGACTGTGAAGAAAACTGAGTGCTGAAGAATTGATGCTTTTGAACTGTGGTGTTGGAGAAGACTCTTGAGAGTCCCTTGGACTGCAAGGAGACCAAACCAGTCAATCCTCAAGGAAATGAGTCCTGAATAATCATTGCAAAGACTGATGCTGAATCTGAAGCCCCAATACTTTGGCCAGGTGATGCAAAGAACTCACTCCTTAGAAAAGACCCTGACGCTGGGAAAGACTGAAGGCATGAGGAGAAGGGGACAACAGAGAATGATGTGGTGGATAGCATTACCAACTCAATGGACATGAGTTTGAGCAAGTTCTGAGAGTTGGTGATGGACAGGGAAGCCTGGCATGTTGCAGTCCATAAAGTCATAAAGAGTCAGATGTGACTCAGCTACTGAACTCAATTGAAAATCAAGAAGTCCTTAATTAATCATGTATGTTATATAATTAATTTCATAGTTGTTAAATTTAAGCAAATCTAGCTATTTTTCTGAAACTAAAGAACATAATGGCAATGAAATAATCTTCCACAATTTAAGATACATCTGAAAACAGATGTATTTCAAGTGAATGAATATATGCAATTTACAAAGCATTTTGTCGTCTCTCATTATTTACATATCTCTTCATACATGCCATGTCATTTCAGTCATGTCCCACTCTCTGTGATGCTGTGGCTATAGCCCAACAGGCTACTATGTCTATGGGATTCTCCAGGCAAAAATACTGAAATAGGTTGCCATACATTCCTCCAGGAGATCTTCTTTACCCAGGGATCAAACATACATCTTTTATATCTCCTGCATTTATAACAGGGTTCATTACCATTAGCACCACCTGGGAAACCCTTGCACATCTCTCGACTGAATTATAAATGCCCCTATGTGTCTGTGTGATTTAATAAAAGATTCTTGCTCTGAAAAAATTTGCCAGTTATTGGGAACATAAATATAGAAAGGGGCAAATATGTGCATAAGGTCAAATTAAATATTAACCCATTTATTATATGTTTCTCTCTAAATTTATATATCAAATATTTTATTTCACTATTTATATATAGATGTGTATATCTATATGATTGTGTACATGTTTGCCTGTGTGTGTGTGTATATATATATATATATATATATATATATATATACTTGCATAATTTCACAGCGGATGTTAGTGCTGCTTTAATGCTTTTGATTTGATTAGCCTGCTAAAGACCAAGGTGACATCAGTTTGAAACAGTGCACAGTAAAGTACATTCATATTTCACATCACTAACTCCCTCATACTGAGTTGACTTAGAAACAGCATGCCAATTCACCAGGTAACAAATCAGTTGTTTGTTTTGTTAAAATATACTGCTGTCCATGATATATTATATAAGCAATCATGTGATGTCTACATTGCTGGGTTCTTTTGCTTTAATATTCTGTTTTTAAATACTCATTTAGGGTAGTACAGACTAATGGTTAAGCCTATTTGAATATAATTGCCTAAGTTCAGTACTGGCTCCAAAACTTACTAGCTGTATAACCATTAACAAGACATTTAAACCCTCTGTGTCTTAGTTTTTTCATAGTGTTTTATAAAGTCTTCTACTGCTAAGTTGCTTCAGTCATGTCCGACTCTGTGCAACCCCATAGACAGCAGCCCACCAGGCTCCTCTGTCCTTGGAATTCTCTAGGCAAGAACACTGGAGTGGGTTGCCATTTCCTTCTCCAATGCATGAAAATGAAAAGTGAAAGTGAAGTCAGTAAGTGTCCAACTCTTCATAACCCCATGAACTGCAGCCTACTAGGCTCTTCTGTCCATGGGATTTTCCAGGCAAGAGTACTGGAGTGGGTTGCTATTGTGAATTAAAATTTACAGCAAGCTTAGATCAATGACTGACTCATTGTAGGCATTGTTACATACACAATTAGTCATGTTGGGCGTCTCAGGTAGCAGAGTGGTAAAGAATCCACCTGTCAGTGTAGGAGATGCAAGAGACTCCAGTTCCATCCCCAAATCAAAAAGATACCCTGCAGTAGAAAAGGGCAACCCACTCCAGTTTTCTTGCCTGGAAAATTCCATTGACAGAGAAGCCTGTTGGGCTACAGTCCACAGGGTCACAGAATTGGGCACAATTGAGTGCACACACACACACACACACACACACACATTACATATATATTTTTAAATAAAATAAAATTATCCATTTTATTTCTTAGATGGAGTGCTTATGGAGCAGGTTGAAGTTTTTCTGTGCTAGACATATAAATTATGGGATCAATTTTTTTCTAACTTATGCTTCTCCTTTTCCTTTAGCTAAAATTTCTTCTCTAATTGTCCCACTTAAAAGTAAAATAAATTTATACATTTAGAGACAAAAGACCTGACTATATTTGTTGTGATACTTAATTTCTTTGTGTACCTGTGACTAAGAGATAGACAGAATTTTAAAGCTGAAGCACTTGTATTCCCCAAATAAGGGGACATATTTCTCATTGAAAAAAAAATTAAATGCTCAGTTGGCAGATATTTGTTGATACCATATTCAATGCTTTCGCTGGGAAGAGATAAATAATAAATGGAGACATCATTCATGATTTTAAATAATTTAAATTCTAGATATTTTGTGTAATCTAATGTGAAGGCATAAAATGAAATAACATTCAAAAAATGATTTTATCAATCTCATTTTATCTGTATTACTATTTAATGAATGACTTAAGGTACTATGTTGCTTTTAATTAAAAAAATATATATATAGCATTGCCATTTTTTTTCAAATTGAGTCATATAAAAATCAATGTACCATTAGTATTACTTTACCAAAAGGTAATATAGCTTAGTGAAATGACTGCCATGAATTAAGAATAAATGGCAATAACAAAATGGCAGTTCAGTTCAGTTCAGTCACTCAGTCATGTCTGAATCTTTATGACCCCATGGACAGCAGCATGTCAGGCTTCCCTGTCCATTACCAACTCCCAGAGCTTGCTCAAACTCATGTTTATCGAGTCAGTGATACCATTCAACCATTTCATCCTCTGTTGTCCCTTTCTCCTCCCATCTTCAGTCTTTCCTCGCATCAGGGTCGTTCTATGGAGTCAGTTCTTCTCATCAGGTGGCCATAGTACTGAAGCTTCAGGCTCAGCATCTGTCCTTCCAATGACTATTCAGGGCATAATTCCTTTAGGATTCACTGGTTTGATCTTGTAGTCCAAGGGCCTCCCAATAGTCTTCTCCAAAACCACTATTCAAAAGCATCAATTCTTCCATGGTCAGTTAAGAAACATCAATTTTAAAAAAATCAAAATAGTGATAGAAGGCGAGAAAAAGGTGATGCTTGAAGCTAAAGATTTGATGAAAGTCTAGATTCATGTGCTTATGGAGCAAGTAAAAGCAGGGGCCTAACCTAGTATCAGCAAGCAACAGTTAGAACTGGACATGGAACAACAAACTGGTTCCAAATAGGAAAAGGAATATGTCAAGGCTGTATATTGTCACCATGCTTATTTAACTTATATGCAGAGTACATCATGAGAAATGCTGGGCTGGAAGAAACACAAGCTGGAATCAAGATTGCTGGGAGAAATATCAATAACCTCAGATATGCAGATGACACCACTCTTATGGCAGAAAGTGAAGAGGAACTAAAAAGCCTCTTGATGAAAGTGAAAGTGGAAAGTGAAAAAGTTGCTTTAAAGCTCAACATTTAGAAAATGAAGATCATGGCATCCGGTCCCATCACTTCATGGGAAATAGATGGGGAAACAGTGGAAACAGTGTCAGACTTTATTTTGGGAGGCTCCAAAATCATTGCAGATGGTGACTGCAGCCATGGAATTAGAAGACGCTTACTCCTTGGAAGAAAAGTTATGACCAACCTAGATAGCATATTCAAAAGCAGAGACATTACTTTGCCAACTAAGGTCCGTCTAGTCAAGGCTATGGTTTTTCCTGTGGTCATGTATGGATGTGAGAGTTGGACTGTGAAGAAGGCTGAGCGCTGAAGCATGGATGCTTTTGAACTGTGGTGCTGGAGAAGACTCTTGAGAGTCCCTTAAACTGCAAGAAGATCCAACTAGTCCATTCTGAAGATCAACCCTAGGATTTCTTTGGAAGGACTGATGCTAAAGCTGAAACTCCAGTACTTTGGCCACCTCATGTGAAGAGTTGACTCACTGGAAAAGACTCTGATGCTGGGAGAGATTGGGGGCAGGAGAAGAAGGGGACTACAGAGGATGAGATGGCTGGATGGCATCACTGACTCAATGGACGTGAGTCTGAGTGAACCCCGGGAGTTGGTGATGGACAGGGAGGCCTGGCGTGCTGTAATTCATGGGGTCAGAAAGAGTTGGACACGGCTGAGTGACTCTACTGAACTGAACCTAGTAACACTGAAATACAGAAAAGAAAAGGGGTATACAACAGCAGTTAAATTTTTCTATTTGCTTCTCACATAGAATTTTCTTCTTGCCTGTTCTCGCATCAACCCAAAGTAAAGAAAGCTGGTCAAAAAGCACCAAACCCATAATCATAGCTAACGTGAGTCTGGTTAAGGCATTTTTCAAGTAAGTAAACAAGATGGATCAACTTTGAATTGAGTGATTCAGATTAAAATGATCAGTTCTTGGAGACCTGAAAGAAGTAAAATTTAAATTGTCATAATTAATATAATGAAAACATTCATAAATAATCTGAGGATAACGAGGAAAACTTGGAAACTGAGAATTTTATGCTGAGATTTAAAAATTCATTAATACTATTATAATATAACATTAATTTGTTATCAAGAGTGCCATGATCACAGCTACCACCATCAGCAAAGACAGCATCTTATAAAAGAATAAGAGTAAAAAGACAGCAGATTGTTCAGTAGGAACACTGCTAAGTCACTTCAGTCATGTCCAACTCTGTGTGACCCCACAGACGGCAGCCCACCAGGCTCCCCCGTCTCTGGGATTCTCCAGGCAAGAACACTGGAGTGGGTTGCCATTTCCTTCTCCAATGCATGAAAGTGAAAAGTGAAAGTGAAGTCACTCAGTCATGTCCGACTCTTAGCGACTCCATGGACTACAGCCTACCAGGCTCCTCCATCCATGGGATTTTCCAGGCAAGAGTACTGGAGTTGGGTGCCATTGACTTCTCCAGTAGGAACACTAGGTACTGAAAAACAATGGAAAGTTGATTTAAATTTTGAAAAATATTTTCAATGTAGAACAGGTATCCAAGAATATTAAGTGCTTGTAAGTGCATAATAAAATGCTTAATTTCATGAAGAGACTATAACAATGTGATTTTAGAAAGAAATATTTTTGAATCAATGGTATCAGTCTAAGAAAACCAATGAGGGAAGTCAAGACATTTGCCTTAATAAATAGAGTAGGTGGCTGAAATTAGGGAGAGTGTGGGCATCTGGTTATTGACAAAAATAAAAGGCAACATAGAGAGCAACTAGTTTTACAGTTTTAAATAGTATGCTGGAGAGGGTGTGGAGAAAAGGAACCCTCTTACACTGTTGGTGGGAATGCAAACTAGTACAGACACTCTGGAGAACAGTGTGTTGCTGTTAAGTTGCTTCAGTAGTGTCCAACTCTGTGTGGCCCCATAGATGGCAGCCCACCAGGCTCCCCCGTCCCTGGGATTCTCCAGGCAAGAACACTGGAGTAGGTTGCCATTTCTTCTCCAATGCATGAAAGTGAAAAGTGAAAGTGAAGTCGCTCAGTCATGTCCGACTCTTAGCGACCCCATGGACTGCAGCCCACCAGGCTCCTCCATCCGTGGGATTTTCCAGGCAAGAGTACTGGAGTGGGGTGCCATTGCCAGTGTGGAGATTCCTTAAAAACTGAAAATAGAACTGCCTTATGACCCAGCAATCCCACTGCTGGGCATACACACCAGGAAACCAGAATTGAAATAGACACGTGCACCCCAATGTTCATCGCAGCACTGTTTATAATAGCCAGGGCATGGAAGCAACCTAGATGTCCATCAGCAGATGAATGGATAAGAAAGCTGTGGTACATATACACAATGGAGTATTACTCAGCCATTAAAAAGAATACATTTGAATCAGCTCTAATGAGATGGATGAAACTGGAGCCGATTATACAGAGTGAAGCAAGCCAGAAAGAAAAATACCAATACAGTATACTAACACATATATATGGAATTTAGAAAGATGTTAATGATAACCCTGTATGTGAGACAGCAAAAGAGACACAGATGTATAGAACAGTCTTTTAGACTCTGTGAGAGAGGGAGAAGGTGGGATGTTTTGGGGGAATGTCATGGAAACATATATAATATAATATAAGAAATGAATCACCAGTCCAGGTTTGATACAGGATGTTTGGGGCTGGTGCACTGGGATGACCCTGAGGGATGGTACAGGGAGAGAGGTGGGAGGGGAGAACATTGGTGCACCCATGGTGGATTCATGTTGATGTGTGGCAGAACCAATACAATATTGTAAAGCAATTAGCCTGCAATTAAAATAAATAATTTAAATTTTAAAAAGTGGCATGGATTATATTAAGAACATTATTGAGTATTATATATTAACACATATTATCCTACTTTATAAATAACTAAATATTTAAGTAGAGATATGTTTAGAGGATAAAGGTTGAGTTTAAAGATATATATTAAAGATTCATTAGTAAGCAGAATGTAGTTTTAGTATGAGCACACTAATAAAACTGATTTATTATAATGCTGTTTATTTTAGTCTCATAAAATAGGGGGCACAGAAAATGCACGTGATAACTACAATAAGCAGAGTATAAAGTCATATCTAACTCATGCCATGCTTTAAAAATGCCTTAGCTCACATTCTTTTGAGAATTTGCAATACATGAATAAACTGTGGGAGCAGAAAACAAGAAAAGAATAGTGAGTAAAAGTATAATGTTAAGCAATAACTCTCTGATATTTAAGACATCAAGGATGTTGATTTTTACTTTCTTGGGAGAAAAATAACAAAAATCATAGAATATTTTTGGGCATCAATGTCATTAAAAAAAACAAAAGCAAATTGTGAATGCTTCTGACAAGCTTTTTTTTTTTTTAATTAAATTTATTTATTTTTTAAATTACAATACTGTATTTGTTTTGCCATACATTGACACGAATCAGCCATAGGTGAACACAATCTCCCAATGCCGAAGCCCCCTCCCACCTCCCACCCCACATCCTCTACTTGAATCATCCTGTGCATCAGCCCCATGCATCCTGCATCCTACCTTGAACATAGATTGGCGCTCCGTTTCTTACAGGAAAATACACATGTTTCATTGCCATTCTCCCAAACCATCCCACCCTTTCCTCTCTCTCAGAGTCCAGAAGTCCACTCTGTACCTCTGTGTCTCTTTGTTGTCTCACATATAGGGTCATCATTACTGTCTTCTAAATTCCATATATATGTGTCAGTATACTGTATTGGTGTTTTTCTTTCTGGCTTACTTCACTCTGTATAATCGGTTCCAATTTCATCCATCTCATTAGAACTGAGTCAAATTTATTCTTTTTAAGGTCTGAGTAGTACTCCATTGTGTATATGTACCACAGCTTTCTTATCCATTCATCTGCTGATGGACATCTAGGTTGCTTCCATGTCCTGGCTATTATAAACAGCACTGCAATGAACATTGGGGTACATGTGTCTCTTTTAATTCTGGTTTCCTCGGTGTGTATGCCCAGCAGTGGGATTGCTGGGTCATAAGGCAGTGTGGAGATTCCTTAAAAAATTGCAAGCTTTGTTGAGAAAAGAGCTCTGACATGGATAATCTCAGTCTTTACAAATATTAATCCATAATAGTGGAACTTCAAGAGCATATTCATAATGGAATACTAGTAATCTGATGTTTAATGAAATATTCAAACTGACACATATTCAAATTCACTAAGCTTATTGAAAATGAGATAGGAATTCAAAACTCTGTCCTCAGATGTTTATGGCTATTCCAATACAGAATGTTGAGCATATGTCAAACCTACTGTGATGACTGTTGCCAAGTAATGCTTACTTCACTTTGTTTCCATATAAGCATCTTACTTATTACAATATCCTAGTGTGAGTTAAGATTGCTTAGAAGAGAACTGTTGTTCTTAGTAAGCACTTTTATCCCTTCCTTTTAAAATTTGAAATCCTTTGTATCTACATCAGATAACAAAAGATCTACATCTTTTGCAATCTCTTCCTTATAATAAAATATATAATTACCCATTAATATTATTCATAACTTCTCTCATCAAATTGTCTTTCTCATCATTTCTTGACTAGTATCTACTGAAAGATTAGGAGTTGAACAAAAAATAAAGGATTTTCAGTAATGCTCTCAGTCTAAATAAAAATGATAATATGGAATCACTTGCATTACATACATAGGTATCTGTTGACTCATGTACTATCACTGTTCTTAAAAAAATTACCACACATTTTGCAACTCAAACAGCATAAATTTATCATCTCAGAAGTCCAGGCAGGGATTAACTGGATCTTCTGCTCAGGGTCTCTCCAGGCAGAAGTCAATTTGTTGGTCAGGACTGTGGTCCCTTCTGAGCATCCGAGTTTTCTATCAAGCTCATTAAAATTGTTGGCTGAATTTAGTCCCTGGCAGCTTTAGGACAGAAGTCTCATTGCTGTTGAAGATTTGTGGTCTATTGGCAGGGTTTTCCCTCAGTTGCTAGAAGCTACCTCCAGGTCTTAGTCACAAGCCCTTCTCAAAACACAGCAGCTTTGTTTTTAAGCTAGAAGGAGAATCTCATTTGCTTCAAATTTCTACATCCAGTCTCCTAAATTGGAGTCCGAGATAAGTTATTCACGAGAGTGAAAATCCCGTTATATTCACAAGTTCTGCCATTACTCAGGAAAGAAACTATAATAGGATGTTTATACGGGTTCTTAAGAATCAGTTAGAAATTTACCTGATAGAATTCAACAAATATGCCTGAATGTCAACAATATTTCAGTAATTAAAGACACATTGCTGTTCAGTTACTAAGTCATGTCTATTTTGTGAACCTATGGACTGTAGCCTGCCAGGCTCCTCTGTCCATGGGATTTCCCAGGCAAGAATCCTGGAGCGTGTTGCCATTTCCTTCTCCAGGGGATCTTTCCAACTCAAGGATCAAACCTGTGTCTCCCTGTATTGATAGGTGATTCTTTACTGCTGAGCCTCCAGGGAAGTCCAAAAACCATATTAATACCTTGCTCATGACCTTATTGATTCTCAAATCTGGTTGCTATCTGAATTAAGTGCTAAGCTTTAAAATATAGAATTATGAAGCTCCATTCCACTTAACTTAGAATTTCTGTTATGTGGCCAGACTATGATATTTTTAATATTTATCGAGATTCTAACATTTAACTGGGGTCAAAAGCCACATTTTTTTAATAGAAAAAAATCACATGAAAGCTTGTATTAAGATGACTTACATAGCCCCATGAATCTTAAGTTTGCTTTTTACAGGCATCCTTCAGAAATATTTCAGGTTTATTTCCAGACCACTCCAATAAACCTTCCCTCATAGTTCAGTCAGGGGAGAATCTGCTTGCAGTGCAGGAGACCTGGGTTCAGTTCCTGGGTTGAGAAGTTACCATGGAGAAGGAAATAACAACCCACTCCAGTATTCTCGCCTGGAGAATCCTATGGGTAGAGGAGCCTGGCAGGCTACAGTCCCTGGGGTCACAAGAGTTGGACACGACTTAGTGACTAAACCACCACCACCACCACCACCACCGCCAATAAAGCAAATATTGCAACAAAGCAAGTCATGCAAAGTTAATGGTTTCCCAGTGCAAATCAAAGTTTTATATTTATACCACATTGTAGTCAAGTAAGTGTGCAATAGTACTATGTCTAAAATACTGCACACATTTTAGTGAGGAAAAAAAAAAATACTTGGAAAAATTTCCAGCCATCATCTGTCAACATAAGGTTTCCACAAACCTTCAATTTGTAAAACACACTGTCTGTTAAAGTGAAACTATGCTTGTGTTGCATGTCTACCTATCTGGAATTTAAAGTGCTTTATATGATGCAAATTACCCAGTTAGATTAAAAATTAACACAAATATTGGTATTTATAAAAATAAATTCTATACTTGCTGGATAAATAGCAAAGGAATATTATTTAATTTATAGAAATTTATTGGCATGTGGGCTTCCCAGGAGGTACCAGTAGTAAAGAACCCACCTGCCAATGCAAGAGACTTAAAAGATGTGACTTTGATCCCTGGATGGGGAAGGGAAGATCCCCTGGAGGAGGGCAACCCACTTGAGTATTCTTGCCTGGAGAATCCCACGACAAAGAGCCTGGGGACTATGATCCATAGGGTTGCAAAGAGCCAGACATGACCTAAGCAATTTAGGAAGCACATAGAATATTGGCATGTGGTACAAGCCAACGGTGGTGCTTTAGTCACTAAGTCATGTCCGACTCTTATGACTCCATGGACTGTAGCCCACCAGGCTCCTCTCTCCTGGGATTCTCCAGGCAGGAATACTGGAGTGAGTTGCCATTTTCTTCTCCAGGGAGTCTTCCTGACCCAGGAATTGAACCTGGGTCTCCTGCATTGTAGGTAGATTCTTTACTGACTAAGCAACAAGGGAAGCCACAAGCCAATGGATTACATAATAATAAGAGGGTGAATAAGAAGAGGACAAGAATATTATTTAAATATGTGTACATGTGTATGTGATAATATTGGGAACATTCAATATAAAATAAATATAAAAATTAAATAATTATTATTTGCTTCAACAGATGTGTACTATGATATTTTTAGGAATTAAGTGTACTGCTCTGATCTTGTAATACATGAAGGATAGAGGGGTATTGAAACTAAAGCTTTTCCTATTGCAGAGCCTGTGGGTTTTGATACACTGGCCTTCATTGACCTTACATTATACGGGAAGTTATTATCTGCTTTTCTACAATCCTATGTACAGTTTGTTCTTTACTGCTTTGATTCGACATTAGGTAAAAAAAATAAGCAACAGCTAATTTTGCTTTTCTGTTGAAGACTTAAGAGTATTAATGAAATAAAGTGATTGTAGTATGGATTTAAAACTGTATGTGCGAGTTCATGAATGGAAAACAGAAGACATACATTTTTAATGTTTCAAAAATATAGCACTTTATATTTTCAGGAAAAAATATATTTTATGTTTCAGGAAATATAGCATTTTATGTTTCAGAAAATATAACAGGGAAATGAAAGTAGCTATAAAATCATCTACAGGTTGATGTTTAAGTTACAAGAGATATTACTGCAGAATGTACAAATTCAAAATCTACATAAATTGAACGAATGGAATCTCAAGATGTATGGGTGTGAAGTGAAGTGATGGGTGTGGGAAGTGTTAATTATTTTGTCTGCATTGGTATCCCGTTATGACTTGATTTTAGCCAACTGATAGCTAGGTTTGGGTATATCTCTTTATTGACTCAAAATAATCAGATCCTTAAATAGCACAGCCTCATATTAAAGGGTATATAAGAATATTGTAACTCAGAATCTAAATAAAATTCTGAAGTGACTTTTCAAGTACATCTTACCATTTTGGAGAAGGAAATGGCAACCCACTCAATACTTCTGCCTGGAAAATTCCATGGATAGAGGGGCCTGACAATTATGTGATATATGAAATTAATATCATGAAAATAAAATGTCTTTTGATAGGTAAAATTTAAGACTGTCATGATATTAATTTCATATATTGTATAATTTATTCTTTGATAATTTTGAGGGGTAGTTGAAAACTGTATTAAGAGAACTGAATGTGACTGGTTAATAAAGAAGACATCAGTATGATGAAAAAGTTTCATTGCTTAATAACTTATTTTTCCCAATTCACTAACATTTGTCACTATTAAGTAATATCAGGTGGATGCAGAGTATATTAAACAACTAAATTAAACAAACAGCCATAGTGTGCTCACATTGGCCTTGAGCTTTGTCTTAGAAATGGTTTTTATGGAACCTACTCAATTTATGTAAATCTTGTGCATTTGTTCCTCAGAGTTTGGAAATCTCAAGTAGTTTTACCTGTGTTTTAAAGGTAAAATCCTGTCTTACTGTGTTTATAAACTTAGGAAATTAACAGGTTAAATTTTATTAGGGCTGGCTGTTTTGTTTTACTTTGTGCATATTTCCCCATAAACCTTCTTTTTAGAGAAATTATGCTGAATGCAACATTTATAGGAATTTTTACTTTGCATTCTGCCAGAAATGTTTTTATTTGATTTCCTGTTAAATACTGGACAAGTTTCATTAGAAAATATTATGAAAAAGCAGATACAAATAAAAATGTGACATTTATTATTTACATGTTTGCAACTTTGTAATTTATCCAATTCACTAATACTTGCCAGAGACTAATTTGTGCCAGTCGCTGTATTATCTGGCAAGATTAAATTTTTGAAAAAAGAGGTTATATTCAGTTCTTGCCCTTGTGAAATCTATATTTTGGTTGAGGAGACAGAGGTAGGAAGTTACAATACACTACTATAAGGGGATCTCAGGAGTCATGCAATGTATCCAACGGAGTATAAGAGAGTGATACACCCAGCCTTGCATTTCGCATGATGCACTCTGCAAGGTTCTCACTGCAAGAACACTGGAGTGGTTTGCCATTCCCTCCTCCACTGGACCACATTTTGTCAGAACTCTCTACTATGACTCATCCGTCTTGGGTGGCCCTACATAGCATGGCTCATAGCTTCATTGAGTTACACAATGCCATTCGCCACAACAAGGTTGATGCCAAGAGAATTATCAACAACGGCAGATTTGCAGATGGTATCACACTAATGGCAAAAAGCAAAAGGAAATTAGGAACCTCTTGATAAGGGTAAAAGGAGTCTGAAAAATCTGACTTAAAACTCAGCATTCACAAAACTACAATCATGGCATTCAGTCCCACCGCATCAAGGCAAATAGAAGGGGAAAAATTTAAAGCAGGGGCAGACTTTATTTTCTTGGGTTCCAAAATCACTGCTGACGGTGACTGAAGTCATGAAATTAAAAGACACTTACTTCTTGGAAGAAAAGCTATGACAAACCTAGGCAGCATATTCAAAAGCAAAGGCAGCGCTTTGTCAACAAAGATCCCTATAATCAAAGCTATGGTTTTTCCAGTAGTCATGTACAAATGTGAGAGTTTGGCCATAAAGAAGGCTGAACACTGAACAACTGATGCTTTTGAATTGTGATGTTTAGAGAAGACTCTTGAGGTTCTCTTAGATTGGAAAGATATCAAATCAGTCATTTCTAAAAGAAATCAGTCCTGAATATTCATTGGAAGAATTGATGCTAAAGCTGACACCAATCCTTTGGCCACCTGATGCAAAGAGCTGACTCACTGAAAATGACCCTAATGCTTGGAAAGATTGAAGAAGGCAAAAGGAGAAGTGGGCAGCAGAGGATGAGATGTTTGGATAACCTTACTGACTCAATAGATGTGAATTTGAGCAAACTCTGGGAGATAATGAAGAACAGGGAAGCCTGGCATGCTGCAGTCCATGAAGTCACAGAGAGTCAGATATAACATAGCGACTGAACAACAGCAAAGAGAGTGATGCTATTATTACTTTTGAACTAAAAATAATAAACTCAAAACTAGGCACTTTTATGGAAGATACTTATTAAATGACCATTTAAGTCACTTGCATATTTCCAAGGAAATCCAAGAGAATCAAGTTTAGCAGCTACACAGCCAAGAATGTTGCCTAATTTGCATCACAGTCCTATTACACAGAAGACTTTTCAACTGTTTGTTCTGAACACTGACATCCTTCAGAGTGGACACTGAATATAATAACATGGCTGCGATGGTCTTCAGAATAAGATTGGTGGAAGACTTGTTTCTATGTGACCCTTGGTTCTGAATAGAAGTTCTATGAAGAAGTACTAACTGAAATGTTTCATGTATCTGAAACTCAGCTAAATATTAGAAAAGTAACATCCTGGTTTCTATTTTTGAACATCATAGGACTTCATAAATTAAACTTTGCCCAGTTCAGTCATGTCCAGCTCTTTGTGACCCCATGGACTGTAGCCTACAAGGCTCCTCTGTCCATGGAATTTTCCAGGCAAGTGTACAGTAGTGGGTTGCCATTTCCTTCTCCAGGGGATCTTCCCGACCCAGGGACCTGGGTCTCCCGCATTGAAGGCAGAAGCTTTACCATTTGAGCCAGCAAGGAAACCCCAAACTTCGGCTTAACCATATACAAAACTCTTTCCTCAGGGTTCACTTTTCACAAATCTTATTACTTTCTGTACCCATTACTGTGGTCTTCCATCCTAAAAGCCACTTGTAAGTCAGACTTACTTCCTTTACCCTTATCAAAATGCAGTTTAATGCCTCATACCCATTTTACCGAAAACACACTTCCTACTTTCCCATAAGCAACAAAGAACTGACTTTTATAGTAGCATTTTATAGGTTGGTGAGCATAAATACCAATGATAATTTCTAAAGCCTTTGTTTTCTTAGAGAGAAACAGAGGAAAAGTGAATATAACTGCTGATCAACCAAATACATTGACAGTTATCCAGTATAGATTTCACAAAGGTAGAGACTAAATTTAACCTCTTTTTTCCCCAAAATTCTAATCTTGCCACACAATACATAGACTGGCACAAGTTAGGCTCTGGAAAATATTCATTAAGTGAATTAGATTCATAGGTGACTCTAGTGGGAAGAACCCTCCTGCTTATGCAGGAAACATGAGACTTGGGTTCAATTCATGAGTCGGGAAAATCCACTGGAAGAAGGCATGTCAACCCACTCCAGTATTCTTGCCAGAGGAATCCCATGGTCAGAAGAGCCTAGAGGGCTATAATCCATAGGGTTGCAAAGAGTCAGATATGACTGAAGCTTCTTAGTATGCACACAAGTTTTCAGATATATGTAAGCAATAAATCACATTTTTATTTGTATTTGCTTCATCATAACATCTGAATGTGTTTTCTAATGGATAATTACCTATCCAATATATAATAGGAAGTTAAATTAAAAAAAATTCTAGTAGAATGCAGTGCCATTTCTACTGCTGAATAGCTGTACCAGTTTCCATGGTGTTGCAGCATATGAGTGTTTAGTTGCTAAGTTGTGTCCAATTCTTTGCAACCTCATGAACTGTAGCGCATATGGTCCTCTGTCCATGGGATTTCCCAGGCAAGAATACTGGAGTGGGTAGTTATTCCCTTCTCCAGGGCATCTTCCTAACCCAGGCTTCAAAGCTGAGTCTCCTACATTGGAAGGCAGATATTTTACCACTGAGCCACATGGGAAACCCCTCATCGTATTGCAATACAACTTCCTTAACTTTTGTTTCTCAGTAGATTTGACAGTGCATGGAGTATTCTCAGGATTCTAGGTTTCCAAGCATTGCGATAGCTCACACATATTGTCATCGTCTTGATGTCTGTGCATGCATGGTATGGTATGAATACTTGTATCCTCCAAAATTCATATGTTGAAATCCTAATACCTGATGCAATGGTATTAGAAGATGAAGTGTTTGGGATATAATTAGGTAATGAAGGTGGAACACTCATGAATGAGACTAATCTGTTGTAAAACATATCCCAGAGGTCTTTCTAGTCCCTTCCACAATTGCAGATACAACTAGAAGGTGCCAGATATGACCCAGGAAGAGGATCCTCACCAGAATGCAATATGGTATCTTGTTCTTGAACTTCTCAGCCTCCAGAACTGTAGGAAATACATTTCTATTTTTTGTAAACCACTCAGTCTGCAGTATTTTTTTTTTTACATCAGCCTGAACAGACTAAGATAGATAGATTAGATAGATAGATAGATAGATAGATAGATAGATAGATAGATAGGTATATAGATGGATAATTGCTGATTTTTCTCCAGTGGCATAAGACGCTGAAATATCACTCTGAACTTCTTCAATAAAATGCTTGGCCATTCTTTTTGTGGCATTATTTCTTCTGAGGAAAACTGCTTTCAATTCAGTAAAGATTATAATAGAGTAAATATGATGTTAAAATTCCTGTATTAGATATAATACTTGGGGGACCATCCGTATGTTCTGATTGTCAGAGAAATAAAGACATATATTACTTCTTAGTTCAGAATGTGTTATTCATGCAGGACTTGACCTCAAACTTACAAGAATTTTTGAAATTGTTTCCCATTTCATAAACCCAGCTTCATGTAGATAATATAATACATGTTAAGATCAACATATCCCCCAAAATTACCTGTTTCCAAAATTATCTACCACAAAAATTTATTTTAGAAATAATAAAAGTTATGCATAAAGTGTAGAGATATGACATTTTTGTAATGAATTACATTATAGACAAACGCATAGGAGCAGAAAAGACAAAATCAAATTACAGGACAAGTGTCTGTTTCATCACCCATGAAGGACAGGGATCCGATGGGCCAACTGACTTCCATTAGCTGCTGGTCCTATGACAGTGGCTAGCTTGGCCTTGGCTGTTGGCCACACTGGACACTCAACAGGACTGGTAGGCAGACCGTTATTGCTGGAAAATATATATATATATTGATGAGCATATAAAAGCAAGGTCATCCTGTTTTCACATTCATTTTAAAGGCGTTAGGATAGGGGGAAAGATTCATGGATTTTCACAGCTTAGATTATCTTACTGATTTGATTTTTCAAAGCCTTGTGTACAGCAGAAAGGTTTAGACAGACATTCATATTCAGTCACACTTATTTTAAATTTGACTTCCTATGCCATTTTTTTTCTAAAAACGCCTTTTTAACTAATCCTATAATAGCTTTTGTTAAAAATTCCTAAATATTAACAAAACCATTAACCTTCCCCGATGACATTCCATAAATCTTTATTTCAGATTATCTCTTTTTTTCCAGACAAAGAGGATAAGTTTTATCCATTATCCTCCCTAATTGTCTACAGCTCCTCAAGTGAAACTACTACAGGTATAATGTCCAAAATTCACTTTTGCTTTGTCACCAAATTATGCAGAACCATCTTGTATCATTAACCATATTTAAAAACATGTTTAACTCAGTTAAATAATTATTTTAAAATATCAAAGTAGCTAAATGTATGGGCTTTGGCAGTGGCGACATCCTGATAGGAGTCAATACATGACCTACAAGTTCATGTACCTTAATTTTGCTTTCAGGTTACTGTCTTTGCCCCTCTCCATATATCACTTCAACTCAGTAATGAAATGCTGCTAATGATGCACTATTTTAGAGCCTGATGGATGAGGAACACCAGATTCATGACGGGAAACTCAGTTCAAATGGTTAACTAATGTTCTTTGTCAATCATTCTATGCTCAGTTGCAAGACAAGAGCAGTTTCTCAAAATATCAATAGAACAGCTTCTAGAACATGGTCTTACTTTAAAAATAATAGGGTCCTCCACTATGTCTTTCTATTAATAACTTTTTAAGTAGAATATTCCAATAAGGGCAAGCTAATAAGAACAATTAGTATCAAAACTCTATATATCAAGGATGCCAAACCACTATAGAAATGTTAAGGAGCACACACACACACACACACACACACACACACACACACACAGAGCTTCCATGTATCCTAGATGTGCATTATTGTGGGTTCCAGAGCTTTCCTGGTGAAAGCTGAAAACTGCCTCCTGTATGTGGAAGGGAAAGTGAGTCCAGAAAAAGAGAATGACCATTTCAGATTGGTAGGCAGAGGCCATAAGAACTCAGGGGACTTACTTACGAGGCTTGTTTTAGGCTGCTGCATAGGTAAATCCAAATACTTGCCAGCCAGAATCTTAAATTTATACAGAGGGCTTAATGGGACTCAGTTGACTATACCATCCAGACAGTCTCCACAACACGTTGCTCTCTTAAAACTGCCTTCTTGAAACTGGAAGGCTTTAAGAAAATACTGAAAATGTATTTGCTCCACACATGGTGAAGGTTGGAAGCTGGGACAAGCATAACAAAGGGTTATGAGTGTTCACTGAGTGCCCAAGACTGGGAATGGATGACAAAGGGTCAATACGCCCGGCCTTGAGGCGTTCGAAAGCTTCCTTCTGACCACCTGTTTCTGAGAGCAAGGACTGTTGTTTCATGATAAGACTCCCTTTAGAGTTTTGCCGAAGCTATGTTATGGCTTGGGTGGTGGGAACTGTATTTTATGCTTGAATGCTTTAATCTTTATCTGGAATGGCTACGTGCAAGTCAGTCTTATGCTCTATTCCCTAAAAATTATAAAACTACACAATTGGATAATAAACTTTGTCAGTCCACTAGAGGCTGTCCCCAAGTGTCCTTTTCAGAGTGTGGTTCTCTGAGCCTTACAAAATGGCTCCCACTGTTGGAACAGTGGGCAGAGTGTACATTCCAAGGATAAGGGAGGGGGTGAAGAGCCTACGACTGCCAGGGTCTGACTTGAGGGTCAAACTCAATGGCCTCCTCCAACAATTACATTTGTATTATACAAGCAAAGGCAAATATTATACTGTGAATTGATGGATATAATTGCCTCCAATATTTCACCCCTCATAATCAGTTCTTACAACCTTACATGCCACGCTTAGGCACACAAAGCCCAGAGTGGTCAGGAAGAGGTTTCTTCAGTGTGGAGGTGACCTGTTTGGTGGCTATCTGGCTGTCACTGGAAGCAGATATCATAGTAACAATATGGGCACCTACAAGAGAAAACATTGCAAATTCCAGCAAGATAATGCCTTTGCCAGGCATGCTGGGGCTTTATGTTCTCAGCTAGCAGCATAACATGATGATCCATGCTGAGAGTTGAACCGATAGCTGTCTTCCCAATTCCATACCTTTCCTGTGCTGAGTATTTTGGCAGGGCTCCCCAGTCTGGCATATGGGGCAAGAAACCCTACTGGTTGATCATTCAAATGTATTACAGCCTGGAATAGGACTTTGATTTACCCGTTAGTGATTTAATCTTCTGTTTCAGCATGCCATTCTTCCTTTCTACCATTCCTGCTGCTTGGAGATTACTGAAAACATGAAGACTCCCTTCAGTGTCATGTTCTTTTGCCTAGTCTGGCATTTCATGCCATTTGAAAAGGGCTCTCTTCCCCAGTTACTGTCTATTTGATGAGAGTACTCCTACATGATACTCAGCTTCTCTGATTTCATACTGGTGGCAACATGGTTTATTTAGTGACAAGGGAAAGCCTGGGTTAAGCCAGATATGGTGTTCTCACACACCAAGGCACATTTACAACTCTCTTTGGAAAGTTAAGGCCAATTAAGGTATTAATCCTTCACTGATTGGAAACTCTGGTGGATGGCCTCAGATTCCTTTGGTATTCACCTTGTCCAGCTTATTCACCTTGGACTTTGTTTAGAACACATGGGACATGATACTGCATTAACACAATCACTGTATTTCAAGAGCAATCCTACATTCTTGGCAATATGTCCTGAGGATTATAGTGGCTGCTCTTCCTTTGCACCCAATCTCTTGTACTTCCTGATGGGTCAGTTGCTAAGGATCATGTGTGTATGTTGGTCATTCAGTCATATCCAACCCTGCGACCCTATGGACTGTAGCCCAACAGGCTCCTCTGTCCAAGAGTTTCCAGGCAAGAGTCCTGGAGTGGCATGCCACTTCCTTCTCCATGCTAAAGATCATACTGATGTTATAAAATATTCCTGTTTATCTGAAGGTATCAGTGTCTTGGGGCTTCCCTTGTGGCTCAGCAGGTAAAGAATTCACATGCAATGTGAGAGACCTGGGTTTGATCCCTGGTTTGGTAAGATCCTTTGGAGAAGGAAAAGGCTACCCACTCCAATATTCTGGCCTGGATAATTTCATGGACTGTATAGTCCATGGGGTCGTAAAGAGTTGGACATGACTGAACAACTTTCACTTCACTTCATCAGTGCTTTGTGAGCTAGGATATGAGGCAATGGAAGCTGGCTCAGGACCTTACAGGAAAACCCAAATGTCTTTCCATATATCCCAACTCCACAGGGCTTATTCATAAATATTCACCCCACAGCTAGCCTTTGTCTGAGCTATAGGGCTGATCACATTAGAACAGCCTAACCGTCAACTGCCAGGAGAAATATCAATAACCTCAGATATGCAGATGACACCACCCTTATGGCAGAAAGTGAAGAGGAGCTAAAAAGCCTCTTAATGAAAATGAAAGTGGAGAGTGAAAATGTTGGCTTAAAGCTCAACATTCAGAAAACAAAGATCATGGCATCCGATCCCATCACTCCATGGGAAATAGATGGGGAAACAGTGGAAACAGTGTCAGACTTTACTTTTGGGGACTACAAAATCACTGCAGATGGTGACTGCAGCCATGAAATTAGAAGACGCTTACTCCCTGGAAGAAAAGTTATGACCAACCTAGATAGTATATTCAAAAGCAGAGACATTACTTTGCCAACTAAAGTCTGTCTAGTAAAGGCTATGGTTTCTCCTGTGATCATGTACAGATGTGAGAGCTGGACTGTGAAGAAGGCTGAGTGCCAAAGAATTGATGCTTTTGAACTGTGGTGTTGGAGAAGACTCTTGAGAGTCCCTTGGACTGCAAGGAGATCCAACCAGTCCATTCTGAAGGAGATCAACCTTGAATTTCTTTGGA
This sequence comes from Nanger dama, assembly GCA_917880005.1. Taxonomy (NCBI): domain Eukaryota; kingdom Metazoa; phylum Chordata; class Mammalia; order Artiodactyla; family Bovidae; genus Nanger; species Nanger dama. Next base: position 15,211,283 of record CAKJTW010000027.1, on the reverse strand, counting down.
AGGAATGATGCTAAAGCTGAAACTCCAGTACTTTGGCCACCTCATGAGAAGAGTTGATTCAGTGGAATAGACTCTGATTCTGGGAAGGATTGGGGGTAGGAGGAGAAGGGGACAACTGAGGATGAGATGGCTGGATGGCATCACTAACTCGATGGACATGAGTCTGATTGAACTCTTGGAGATGGTGATGGACAGGGAGGCCTGGCGTGCTGCAATTCACAGGGTCGCAAAGAGTCGGACATGACTAAGTGACTGAACTGAACTGAACTGATGGTGTTTTGTGCCCCCAAGTTTGGGGGTAGAGGGAGCTTTCATTTCTTTTGTTTTGCAATCTCCATAGAATCTAGACATTTTCTTTCTCCAATTAATTGTTTCCCTCAGGAATATCCTGACGGCATACCATGTGTTAATAAAATCTTCAGCACATGGTTTTAATATTATTAGGAGATATTTTTTCTCAAATATTCCCAGTTCTCCCTTTGTTAAACAACCCTGGATATGAGAACTGAGCTGAGTTTGGAAAATGGAAGATCATTGCCTGTTTTTAAGGAAACTCATATTTGCACCAGAGTTGTTTTCCTTATTAAGCAGATCAAGTATTACTGTGTAGGGTGGCATCATATTTGCAAACTGAGCACCTAATCGTCCATTATCTACCACCAGAGGTCTCAGCAGTGGTCAGTCTGAATGTGGACACCACACTCACCATGCCTCTGACAGCTCAGTGCTGTCAGCTGGCCTCAACAGCTCAATAATCCCTTATCTTTGCTGAAATAAGAAACCTTGTTTCAATGACAATATCTTTTTCTTACAGAGAACAGTCACAGTGGCACACTGCAAAGATGCTGTCACTCTTCTTGTCAATAAATTTATCAACTTTAAGGTTCAAATTGTACCTTCTTGACGTGTTTGAGAGATATACTAAGGACTGAGGTAAGGCTACATCCTTAAACACGTAGATTCTTTCTTCTCCTCTCAGCAAGTAGTTTCTATCTTTCAACTTTACATGCAAGAGGCCACAGTTAAGCAAAGATTTCAGCTAATCACCCAAGCAAACAATTAGAATATCTGTCTATGTATTGAACTAGTGGATTGCAATCACAGTCTTTGCTAAGTGCATTTGTGTTAAGTCAGATGCTCTGGAAGCAGTTTCTAAGATGGGGACTTATAAATATTTGATTTATTAAAGTAATATTCTTAGCAAAAATTGATAATGGAATGAGATAAGAAAGATGAGAAAGGTAGAATCTATATTTCCATATACTATGAAAATGTAGCTTCAAATTCAATTTAGAACAATTCTGATGTAATCAACTTTCTGACCATGTCTTGCACACCTCTGTGATGTAGAGATGACTGGTAGCTCCGGTTTATTTTTGCTGGCAGATCAGACATTCAGGAGAATTCATAGCTGGAACATCCTTGGAGATCAACACTCTAATGAGTATTAACATAAATTTGATCTCTCCCCTCTGTGTACTCCATTGCCCAATCTGAGAGTCTGAGAGGTGACTGAGAAAAGAGACTTGTGAACCTAGTCAAATCATTCTGTCCACCACTCCCCACTCCAGTGTAATTTTTTTTTTTTTCCCCACAGTGGGTGCTTTCTGGCATGCGTAACTATGCAACACAAAAACACCTACAATTTGTACATTCTTCTCTGTGTGCCATTCCCTTCTCCAGAGGATCTTGCAGACTCCAGGGACAGAATCCACATCTCCTACATTCTCCTATACTGGCAGGTGGATTCTTTGCCACTGAGCTACCTTGGAAGCCTACATTGTTCCATAGGTCTGTCTATATCATTATTTCCCAAACATCAGGCCCACAGTTGTAAGTCTGGCTTCTTCCAGGTGAGAAATATAGTATTATTTGCTATATCAGAAAACAAGGATGTCAAGGTCATCAATGATTCCAGCCCTCCAATGTGAGCTGATGAGTCCCAAGGGCACTCTGGAAGGAGAAAAATACTTGTGATCTAGTAACCATCAGATCACAGCCACTCCCTACAATGAGCCCCAAGGGACCTCAGGATCCTGGCCCAGGATAGCTGACATGCATATGAAAAGAATGATCTCAGTAAGCCCTGCCTTTTGAATCTTCTCCTACACAGAAAAACACTGAATTCCTTAACTTGGATATCTGGTTTTATTTAATTCAGTAATCTTTTGAAGTTCAGACTAACTGCCTTTTGTTGCAAAACTTCCATATAATCTGGCTCCTCCCATCCCCTCCTTGTAGCAGTTCTCTCACGGTTACTTGAGATACTGTCTCCTGGGCTTGAAGTCCTAAAAATTCCCATTGAATAAAACATAAATCTTAACTTTTGTTGTTATTCAGTTGCTAAGTCATGTTCCACTCTTTGCAACCCCTGGACTGTAGCACACCAGGCTTCTCTGTCCTTCATTATCTCCCAAAGTTTGCTCAAACTCATGTCCATTGAGTTGGTGGTGCTATCCAACCATTTCATCCTTTGTCACCCAATTCTCCTTCTGTTCCTGCTTTCCATCTTTTCCAGCATCAGGTTTTTTATTTTTCTTCTTCTTCTTCTTTCTCTCAACTTTAGGGCTTCTGACTATTTTGAGGGTCAAAACAGGTTCTTGACCAACCAGTGGAGCAGTTTGTAAATTCACACAAATCCATGTCCCTCCTAAACTCAGGACACTTCTCTGTACACAACAAGTGAATGACCAGGTGTAGTGCCAAAATCTCCAACCGCTAGAGAATAGAATATCCCCAGTGGTTTTTAAGAGTATATTTAAGTATGTCAGTAGCATAACAGCAGATCCTTATCAGGGCAAATCAATTCATTTAAAAATCAAGTCTACCTCTGAATGGGAGAAAACAATAGCAAGTGAAACAACTGACAAACAACTAATTTCAAAGATATACAAGCAACTTATGCAGCTCAACTCCAGAAAAATAAATGAACCAATCAAAAAAATGGGCCAAAGAACTAAATAGGCATTTCTCCAAAGAAAACATACGAATGGCTAACAAACACATGAAAAGATGCTCAACATCACTCATTATCAGAGAAATGCAAATCACGACCACAATGAGGTACCATTTCACGCCAGTCAGAATGGCTGTGATCCAAAAGTCTACAAGCAATAAATGCTGGAGAGGATGTGGAGAAAAAGGAACCCTCTTACACGGCTGGTGGGAATGCAAACTAGTACAGCCACTATGGAAAACAGTGTGGAGATTCCTTAAAAATTACAAATAGAACTGCCTTATGATCTAGCTGAGAGGAAAGGTGGATAAAAATAAAGGTTAAAGTTTCACTAGAGCCTTAGGGAAACAGGCCCTCCTGTTAATCTTAAGACAAATCTTTATCGCAAGAATGTGTAAAGGGCTCATATCTAAGGCATGCAGCCTCCGGGGGATGTTTATCTCAAAAACCATTCCAGGAAATTATTTTCCAGAGAACGGGTTAACAGTAAAAATGCAGCTCGTCCAGCCACGTCGACCTGATAACAAATAAACCTATGCCTGAAAATGTCAAGACCTGTACACCAATCAGGTCGCTCCACTCTAGCTGTACCCGTTTGTGGGTTTTGTGCTTAAAAACTGCTCTGTAACAAATGTTCGGGGTTCGTTCTCCCCTGGTGGTGATCGAACCCCAGCGCGCTGGCCTAATAAATCCTCTTGCGGTTTGCATCAAGTCTGAGTCCTGGAGATTATTTGGGCAACGGTTCCCTGAAAGAGGCCGAGAGGTCTAACATTTGGGGGCTCGTCCGGGATCCCTCACCCATCTCAGATCTCCCTGACTCCCGGATTCGGAGGTATGCTCGAGCTCTCTATGTGTTCTTGTTGTGCTAATTCTGTCTTCACTCGGAACTGAGGTACCGCTCACACGTCTGTCCAACTCTGGTTTTCTAAATTTTCTGAAATCTGCCCAGGAGGCAGATCTGTGACGATCCGTGGGGATGCCCAAGACGTCAGTCTGGAAGGAGGGTTCAGTTTGATCCCCCTTCGTCCGAATCAGGCAGAGCCTCAGGCAGGGCTCCCATCTGTAGTGTCTTCTGTTTTTGGTCAGACACACAGCGGCCGTTCTCTCTTTCCATTTTTGTCTTGTTTGTCTCTCTTCTAACTTGTCTTTCCTGTGGCATCCCCAGACGACTTGACGATGGGACAGACTGTGACAACCCCTTTGTCACTGACAACAAGTCATTGGACTGAAGTTAAGGCGAGGGCACATAACCTATTAGTAAGGGTTAAGAAGGGAAAGTGGCAGACTCTGTGCTCAGTAGAATGGCCCAGCTTTCAGACAGGGTGGCCACCCGAAGGTTCTTTTCCTTACAACAGGTCAGCCTAGTCAAGGCTGTAGTTTTTACCCCTGGACCTCACGGACACCCAGACCAGGTGCCCTATGTTATAGTATGGGAGGACCTGGTTCTCTCCCCCGGTGTGGGTCTGGCCCTTTGTTCTTTCCACAGGAACAACGTCGAGACCCACTGTGGGGATTCTAGCCTTGAAACCAGCAGAGAAAAAAAGAAGAAAAAGTAAAAGCTCCTGCCAAAAAGATATACCCGGACACTCACACTGATCTCCTGCTCCTGAACCCTCCCCCGCCCTATCCGCTGGCATTAGTCCATTCGCCGGACCCACTCCCCCAGCCCCAGCAACCCAGCCAACTGCTCCGTCCAAGCCCAACCGGACGGGGGGAGTTGGGCCCAGCGGCGGGGACGCAAAGCCGCTGAGCAGCTACCCCAGAATCCTCTGCCATCCTTACCCTCTGGGAGTACGGCCCCCCAATAACCATGGAACTTGGCCGCTCCATTATTGGCCGTTTTCTGCCTCAGACCTCTATAACTGGAAGACTCATAAACCTTCATTTTCCAATAATCCACAAGCGCTGACTTCTATAATAGAATCCCTTGTTTTCTCACACCAGCCCACTTGGGATGACTGCCAACAATTGTTACAGACTCTCCTCACAACCGAGGAGAGACAATGGGTATTGCTGGAGGCCCGGAAAAACGTGCCCGGAGACCATGGGTGCCCCATGGCACTACCCAATGAGATAGATGCTGGATTTCCGCTGACGAGACCCAACTGGGACTACAATTCCCCTGCAGGTAGGGGAGCACCTGAGGGTCTATCGCCAGGCTCTGGTGGCAGGTCTCTGAGGGGCTGCAAGATGCCCCACGAATCTGGCCAAGGTAAGAGAAGTGACTCAAGGATCCACTGAGTCACTGACTGTGTTTCTAGACAGGTTGATGGAGGCATTTAGACGATTCACTCCTTATGACCCCACGTCTGAGGAGCATAGAGCACCTATAGCAATGGCTTTTATTGACCAGTCAGCCTCAGACATCAGAAATTACAGAGACTAGATGGGTTACAAGGATTCTCCCTTCAGGATCTAGTTAGGGAAGGAGATAAAGTATTCAATAAGAGGGAGACAAAGAAAAAAAAAAAAAAAAAGGAAAGAACAGGAAGAATGAGAGCTAGAGAGAGAAAAGAGACAAGAGAGAAACTTAACTAAGATTTTGGCCACGGTAATTAGAGAGAGAAAAGGGAGAGATAGGGCTGAAGAGAAAGACCGCAAGGGGAGTAAAGCGGGAACTAGACCACCTCTAGATAAAGACCAGTGTGCATACTGCAAAGAAAAGGGGCATTGGCTCAGAGACTGCCCCAAAAGAAGAGGGGAGGGCCCTCCACTCCCGACAAGATCCTAGCTCTCGAGGAAGAAGATAAGGGGAGATGGGGCTCAGACCCCCTCCCCGAGCCTAGGGTAACTCTCAAGGTGGAGGGGAAGCCTGTGCAGTTCTTGGTAGACACTGGAGCCCAAAATTCGGTCCTGTTACAGTCAGAAGGGATACTGTCTACAAAGAAGACTTGGGTACAGGGTGCTACAGGGTACCGGCAGTACCCATGGACTACCCAAAGAACAGTGGATCTCGGCGTGGGCCGGGTATCCCACTCGTTCCTTGTGATCCCTGAATGCCCTTACCCCTTGTTAGGATGGGACTTGCTCACAAAAGTGAGGGCTCAGATCCATTTCCACACCGAAGGTGCCACAGTGACAGACGGGAAGAGGAGGCTGCTACAGGTTCTGACCTTAAAACTGGAAGATGAACACAGGCTGTTTGAAAGCCCCTCCCCCTCCCCTGAGACCACTGATATGCAGGAATGGCTGACTAAAACCCCTCTAGCCTGGGCTGAAGTTTCAGGCATGGGAATGGCAGTCCGGCAACCCCCGGTAGTGGTGGGAAGTCAAGGCCACCTCTTCTCCTGTATCTGTCCGTCAGTACCCGATGAACAGAGAGGCCAGAGACGGGATCCGCCCTCATATCCAGCGGCTCTTCAAATTAGGAATACTAATAAAGTGCCAGTCAGCCTGGAACACCCCTCTGCTCCTAGTTCGCAAACCCGGAACAGGTGACTACCAGCCTGTGCAGGATCTGAGGGAGGTCAACAAGCTGGTGACCGACTTACACCACACGGTACCCAACCCCTACAACCTGTTGAGTACACTTCCAGCCAAAGGTGGTATACTGTCTTGGACTTAAAAGATGCCTTCTTCTGCCTCCAACTTAGTCCCGTCAGCCAGTCTATTTTCGCTTTTGAGTGGAAAGATCCTCTTACAGGACTCTCCGGACAGCTGACGTGGACCAGGCTGCCACAAGGATTCAAAAACTCGCCAACAATCTTTGACGAAGCCCTCCACCAGGACCTCGCACATTTAGATGATTTTGTATTGTAGATGATTTTGTATTGTCAATACTGGGGTTGTGAGACTACGGGTGATGTTTACTGGGGGCCGTCTTCTAGTTGGGACCTTATTACAGTCAAGGCCAATTATACGCATCATCAAGATGCATATAAATGCAAGCCATGGTGCAATCTGCTCCATATTCAGTTTTCTGATAGGGCAAAACAGAGGCAAACTACAGAATGGATCAGGGGTTTTCGTGGGGCCTACGGCTATATAAAAGCCACTACCATGGCCTCATATTCTCCATTAGATTAAAAATAGACTCTCCACTCCCCCAATCTATTGGTCCCAACCCAGTTCTAAATCCCCGGGAGCCAGTTTCTACTAAAAAGGTAAAATAACCGCAACAGGAGCCACAAAAGCTCCACCCCAGGTGGCTCCCTACAACATATCCTCAAGTCAAGATAGGATGCTAACCCTCGTTAACAGTGCTTTCAGGGTCCTAAATGTTACCAACCCAGAAGCTACTGAGTCCTGTTGGCTCTGTTATACAGCTCCCCCATCTTATTATGAAGCCACAGGGATAATGGGGACAGTAAATAGCTCCTCTTCCCCCAGTCATTGCAGGTGGCAGCAACAGGGAACAGTCAGACTCACCCTTTCGGCTGTGACAGGCCAGGGGCTATGCATAGGCTCCCCCACTCCTCACCAGGCTCATCTGTGCAAAAGTATTGATAAGACCCTCAGCTATACAGGATATCTCATTCCCCCTGGAGATGTTTGGTGGGCGTGTAAGACAGGTCTCACACCCTGCGTGTCTATGGCAGTATTTAATAGATCAGCTTACTTCTGTGTTCTGGTGCGGCTGGTGCCCCGACTCCTCTATCACTCCGACAAGTCCTTCTTGGAGGCTTACGAAGGTGGCCACTGAGAAAAGAGAGAGCTAGTGACTCTCACCCGGCAACTCTCTTGGGCCTCGGAGTGGCGACTGGGGTTGGAACTGGCAAGGTGGCTCTCATCCAACAGCCCCAGTATTATGCCAGTTTACAGCAAGCCATAGACGCAGACCTACGAGTCCTAGAAAATTCTATTACTAAATTAAAAGAATCTCTGACCTCTTTGTCTGAAGTAGTGATGCAAAATCGGAGAGGCTCAGACTTTCTGTTCTTAAAAGAAGGAGGCTTGTGTGCGGCCCTTAGAGAAGAATGCTGTTTTTATGTAGACCACTCTGGGGTCATCACTGACTCCATGAATAAATTACGAGAAAGATTGGCACAGAGGCAAAAAGAAAGAAAGGGCGCCCAAGGGTGGTTTGAGTCCTGGTTTAACAGAACCCCGTGGTTTGCAACCTTAGTATCCATCCTAATGGGGCCACTGGTCATTTTACTCCTACTCCTCACTATAGGGCCTTGTATTCTCAACCGGTTAATTTTGTTCATCCGAGACCGGATAAGTGCTGTGCAGGTGCTTATGCTAAGAAAACAATATGCAGCACTTCCTCAGGGAGACCTTGGCCCATGATTTCAGGATTGAAATCCAAACTAAAAGAAGAGGGGAATGAGAGGAAAGGTGGATAAAAATAAAGGTTAAAGTTTCACTAGAGCTTTAGGAAAACAGGCCCTCCTGTTAATCTTAAGACAAACCTCTATCTCAAAAATGTGTAAGGGGCTCATATCTAAGGCATCCAGCCTCCAGGGGATATTTATCTCAAAAACCATTCCAGGAAATTTTTTTCCAGAGAACGGGTTAACAGTAAAAATGCAGCTCGTCCAGCCATGTTGACCTGATAACAAATAAACCTATCCCTGAAAATGTCAATACCTGTACACCAATCAGGTCGCTCCACCCTAGCTGTACCTGTTTGTGGCTTTTGTGCTTAAAAACTGCTCTGTAACAAATGTTCGGGGTTCGTTCTTCCCTGGTGGTGATCGAACCCCGGCGTGCCGGCCTAATAAATCCTCTTGCGGTTTGCATTGAGTCCGAGTCCTGGAGATTATTTGGGCAACAGTTCCCTGAAAGAGGCTGAGAGGTCTAACACAGCAATCCCACTGCTGGGCATACACACCGAGGAAACCAGAATTGAAAGAGACACATGTACGCCAATGTTCATTGCTGCACTGTTTATAATAGCCAGGACATGGAAGCAACCTAGATGTCCATCAGTAGATGAATGGATGAGAAAGCTGTGGTACATATACACAGTGGAGTACTACTCAGCCCTTAAAAAGAATAAATTTGACTCAGTTCTAATGAGATGGGCGAAATTGGAGCCGATTATACAGAGTGAAGTAAGCCAGAAAGAAAAACACCAATACCGTATACTGACACATATATATGGAATTTAGAAAGATAGTAATGATGACCCTCTATTTGAGACAACAAAAGAGACACAGAGGTATAGAATGGACTCTTGGACTCTGAGGGAGAGGGAGAGGGTGGCATGATTTGGGAGAATGGCATTGAAACATGTATACTATCATGTAAGAAACGAAGCACCAGTCTATGTTCAATACAGGATACAGGATGCATGGGGCTGGTGCACAGGATGATTCAGGGAGATGATATGGGGTGGGAGATGGGAGGGGGCTTCGGCATTGGGAGATCGTGGACACCTGTGGCTGATTCATGTCAATGTTTGGCAAAACAAATACAGTATTGTAATGTAGAATAAAGTATTAAATAATAAAAATCAAGTCTACAATAATACATGTTTATTCTATTCTCAACTTTTATAAATAATAGTCCATAAGTCCATTTTATTGCTGTTCAGTCACTAAGTTTTGTCTGACTCTTTGTGAGCTCATTGATTGCAGCAGGCCAGGTTCCTCTGTCCTCGATTATCTCCCAGAGTTTGCTCAAATTCATATCCATTGAGTCAGTGATGCCATCTAACAATCTTATCCTCTGCTGCCCACTTCTCCTTCTACCTTCAATCTTTCCCAGTATCAGGGTGTTTTCTAATGAGTCAACTCTTTGTATAAGTATTGGAGCTGTAGCTTCAGCATCCGTCCTTCCAGTGAATATTCAGGGTCGATTTCCTTTAAGATCAACTTGTATGCAGTCCAAAGAACTCTCAACAGTCTTCTCCAGGACCACAATTCAAAAGCATCAATTCTTCTATAGTTAGCCTTCTTTATGATCCAACTCTCTCATCGGTACATGAGGTATGGCAATAGTGTTTGTACAACCATGTTCATTGACATGAGTATTTGGATTATCTGTATAGATAGGTTACTTATGTCTAGTGGTTTCCTTTGTGGTTCAGCTGGTAAAGATTGCATCTGAAATGCAGGAGATCTGGGTTCAATCTCTGGGCTAGAAAGAGCCCCTGGAGAAGGGCAAAGCTACCCACTCAATATCCTGGCCTGGAGAATTCCATGGACTGTATAGTTCATGGGGTCGCAAAGATTCAGACATGACTGAGTGACTTTCATTTGTATGTTTAGTGCCAAGTATGTGATTTTCATCTTATTTTGGATTCTACTATACTGACTCAGCTACTCAATGATGTTACAATTCTGAAAGGATAAGGCAATGGGATGAGAAATGACTTACAAAATGATTTGCAACCCATGGCCACAGGCTCAGTTTCTACCAAGGTTCATCAACATGATGGAAGTACCTTTGAATATTGTTTGGTTTTCTGTTGTTAAGTGTTAATAGAATCCTGTGACTCTGCACTAGGCTTCCTAGGTGTCTCAGTGGTAAAGAATGGTTAAGAAACCACCTGTCAATGTAGGAGACGTGGTTTGGTCTCTGGGTCCAGAAGACTCATTGGAGGAGGAAATCACATCCCACTACTCCAGCATTCTTGCCTGCAACATCCCATGGACAGAGGAACCTGGTGAACTATGGGATTGCAAATAGCTCTGCATTAAAACACTTTTTGTGGATTTGCAGAGATACTTTATAAAAGTTTCTCTACCATAGATACCTCTACTACTATGGTATTTGATAAATCATATGGCTAAAGTGATATTTTGCTTGAACTGTCATTGGATTCCACTGAAAATCTACAGACAATCATGTCACTTAATAAAGTGATATGAGAGTATTTTTAATTGAGAATATACTGCCTTGGAACTGCAGAAGTGGATATGTTTGTACTTTCTTTTTAGTGGTAAGGAGTTTAATTTCTGGTACTTTATCTTGGAAGAGACACCCTAAAGGCACCCAAGAATATTAGAATGCTAAAATATTCACCAATATGGCAAGCGACCAGAACTTCCTACTCAATCCACTGTATGTCATTGGCTAAAGCCTGAGGTGTGAAGGATTATAACTCCCAGAAGTCCTTAGACAGCATGGCTTGTATTTGCCCATGGGCAACATTTCAGAGAAGTGTGTACTTTTTATTCATTAGTGTAGTCTGTCTGCTCCAGCATTGAAGTAAATATTTAGTCTAATCTAAAATTAGATTTTTATTTCTGATTAAGCTTATTGGCAATTCATAAAATTTATACATATAAATTCATATTTATGTATACATTTCCTGGCAGGATTTTCACAAACATACACACAAGCATACATATAAATATATATAAGGAAATCTTTTACTTACTCTTTTTGTGAATAAGCTATCTTTTTATGGTCTTGACTTTGCAATTAGTCCCCAAGGAAAAGTTCTGGTCTTACTCTTATTATAGGTTCAGGAAAAATGAGACATTAGAGGGAGGTAAAATCAAGATATTTGGATTCTCCTTGTGAGTTAGCTGCCTCTGGTGTGATGAGTTCAGCATTCTAAAGCAATGTAGAAATGGCTTTATCAAATGGCTAAAAGGATGAATGCACAGAACTGCTTTGGCTGGCAAAATATGATCAGTGGGGTTTCTGGATTTTTTCTTATGACCCCTGTCCAATGTTCAAGTTTCATCTTTACTGATAAGTGATTTCCCTTTCATGGAGTAAATTCAGTGAGGCTGGAAGTTCAGCTAATCTAATTTGGCAGCCCTCAAAGGCAATCCCTTAGTGTGATTTTTGGCTATTTGAACACTGTATCTGAAAGATAAGATTCTTTAAGGAAAGAGACAATCTCTATTTTTTTCTTTTTTTAGAAGATAATTAAGAATTCATGTTTTCTTTCTGTTCATTTAACTTCTGTGTACAGTTAGAAATAGCTAATTCAACTTTCATTTTGATTCTTCATATCCTTGATTCTATTCCTTGTCAGTTGATGTGTGGTTCCCAAAGTCTTACCTTCATTTTGCATATCATCTGAACACCATATGTGATAATTTAACTGCTAACTCCTTGAGATGGATTCATCATGTCTTTTTCTGTAATAAAAGTATGGTTTTCTTTGCATCACACAAGCAGGTCCAAAAACAATTCTCCATTTGCTTTATGCTGGAAAGTCTTTTACTTGCATTATTCTTGGTACTAATTTATTTATTAGTCACTGTTCTTTACTGAAAATAAGATACAGCATTTTATTCAAATTAGACCAAAATCATTTTTAAGTGTTTGTACTTAGTGAATTTCTACATTGTCTCAAAAATCAAATAGAATGTTAAAGAATTAAAACAATTATTGTGCCATAGACTGTTCTGCTGGTGACATATATATGTTGTCAAGGAACATGGGCATTAAAACTCCATTACTGGTACTGGACTCAACTTTCCACTAATATTGCTGCTGCTGCTAAATCTAAATTCTGAACATTCCTACTGCTACCGCATCAGGAAGAGATTCCTATATGCCTATTTTATAGGTTCACTAACTTCTGAATTAGATATATCTGACTGGCATAGTTACATGGGAGGCTGGGGAAAAATGAATTTCAGGTCCCAGTCTTGCAAAATTATTCACTCATAATATAAAATTTTCCAATAAATGGGGAAATGTATTTAAAAATGCTTATTAACCAATGAGCATGCAAAATGGTCAATATGTTGGAAATGTAATCAGCATTTGTAAGTGCCTGCAAGATGAATCTATCAAAGGTAATTCTCATTCATTTATAAGTACAATATAAAGCAGAACATCTAAGGAGAAAGGGATAGTATGTAAGAAGAGGCAGAGTAAAAGTAGATCAGAATAGCAGGAATATAGATGTATAAAGCATAATTATGGTGAATCTGGTTGGGTGAGGGTACCAGAACAAAGGATCAGACTGGGTAAAGCATCAACAATTAAATCAGGAGAGACTTTATGAGCCTTGTTAAGGCAATAGTCTCTCAGCACTGGGTGGTATTGAGAATGATGAGTTGTCTGAAAATATACCCCACTTGCAAGGCCAAGTCTCATAGATGCTCTTTTTGTGGATACTACTATAAAATACAAAATTTCTGAGACAGACATCTTTACTATTCACAGCAATGACAGTAGTCAGAGTTATCACCATTTCTATGCTCTTTCCCCAAGGTTCAGTTACCAAAACCTGTAAAGAAGTCCAGAAGACACCTACCCATGTAGTGTGCTGAATTACAGAAGAGCAATACTGAGTTTAAGGAGGCAAAATGCTTTGTTTTCAGAGTAAGCTTGCCTGCTTTTGCTCTAGAAGACATTATCTTTGTTTTACTAGCCTGCCTGTTCCTTCCCCACCCCCAAAGGAGATATTATCTCTACCAAGCAACGTTATTCACTACACAGATAACTTTGAAAAGAATGTAAGACAAAGAGTATCTTCTTAGAAGGCATGAAGAAATGTGAAAGAGCCAGGGAGGATCAGTAAATATTTCTGGCTTAAAAATCCAAAACCAATACAGTTTTGTAAAGCAAAATAAAGTACAAATAAAAATTAAAAAAAAAATACTGGATAGATACATCTTCTTCTCTTTTTTTTCCATCACTACCTCCTTCCAAATTTGCTGTGGAATATGAATGACTTGAGAATTGTTACTGTTTTTGTTCAGTTGGTAAGTCATGTCTCATTCTTTGCAACCCCGTGGACTGCAGTACAGTAGTCCTTCAGTATCTCCCAGAGCAGATTCTTGTCCATTTAGTCAGTAATGGTATTTAACTATCTTATCCTCTGTATCCCCCTTCTCCTCCTGCCTTTAGTCTTTCCCAGCATCAGGATCTTTTCCAGTGAGACAGTTCTTCCCATCAGTTGGCCAAAGTATTAGAGCTTCAAATTCAGCATCAGTCTTTCCAATGAAAATTCGGTGTTGATTTCTTTGATGACTAGTTAGTTTGATCTCCATGTTGTCCAAGGGACTCTCAAGTCTTCTCCAGCAGCACAATTCAAAAGCATCAACTCTTAGGCACTCTTAGCATTCTCTATGGTCCAACTCTCACATCTGTATATAACTACTGGAAAAACCATAGCTTTGACTATACAGACCTTTGTCAGCAAAATTATGTCTCTGCTTTTTAATATGTTGTCTAGGTTTCTCATAGTTTTCCTCCAAGGGGCAAGTATTTTTTTTAATTTTGGGGCCGCAGTCACCATCTGCAGTGATTTTGGAGCCCCAGAAAATATAATCTGTCACTGCTTCCCTCATTTCCCTTTCTATTTTGCATGAAGTAATGAGACCAGATGCCATGACCTTAGGTTTTTGAATTTTGAGTTTGACTTGAGACTATCTTTCTCAAATAAAGTAAAAGAGAGTACTAGATAACAATTTTTAAGAGAAGGGGCAGTTACACATTGGGTCAAGAAAAACAAAGCACAGAACTGTATAGAAATGGAAGTATGGATAAAATTATACCTTAGTATTTTACCTAGATATATGGATGTTTGTTAATCACATACAATAACATCTATTCCTCACATGTACTCAATATATACTAATACCAAAAATGCAAAGACCTATTTGTATCACTTTAAAAAGTAATAAACACACAGTGACAAATACATAATACAGAAACTACAAGTTTGTAAATAATATATTTATATGTAAATATATATCTGTATTCATGTATAATATATAAACATATCTACATATATGTGTATGAGTATGCATACTTTACAACTTTTAATTCATCTATATTGAGTTAAATTCAGTACAAAACAGTTTATTTCACTGTGAATGGAACTTAAGTGACTCAAGCATGCTGTACAATTATCTAACTTTATTTTGTACATCAGGTATTTTCAGGAGGAAATCAAGAAAACCAGCTTAGCTAAAGGTGCTTTCTTAAACTCTAAGATTTATTTTCTAGCCATCTCCACAATCACAGCCAAAGTTTTGACTATCATGGCTTTTGTGATGCTGATCTCTGGTGCTTTCTTCAAATTTTTGCTGTTATTAAAGTTACTGGTGCTTTCCTTATTTTGTATGCTTCTTCTAAGGATGTTTATCTTATGTGTTAAAAATACAGATTTTTTTAAAAAACTAAATTTTAAAGTGTTTAAATATAGATCTTTTACTCTCTCCACAGGGAAGTAGAACAATTAATAGTTATGATACCAAAAGCTTGATTTCTCTGCACTGGTGCCAGATCGAATCTCAGAGAGAGTTTTGGGTGATGTAGAAAAACTGTATTGCTTTTCCAGTCAAAGGGAGACAAGGCGAGCTCCTTCAAACAAAAGTTATGCATACAAACCCCAGGGAACTTGATTCAGATTCTATAATAGTGGTTTAAGGGTGAGGTCTCTGACAAACTCAGGCTTGCAGTCCTTTAACCTCCCCTCAGGTTGAAGACTTTCTCTGGTCCTTCTAAACTTGCCTCAGGTGTTTCCTTGACTCTTCCTCCACTGATTAGCAATAGTTGGAATCTGCCCTTTGGAACTCAGGGAAGATCATGGAGGCTAGGGTCTTGCCTAGAAGGAACAGGGGGAAAAGGGCCTCTTGGCCAGGAGCCCCAGAAAAGCACCACTAGATTTCAATCACATGAAAATAAATGTAAATTCTAAGTAAAACAGGAAGGAGAGGGACAGGGTACAAACTTTAAAAGGATGAGATAGCCTGAGAAAATGACATAAATTGATTAGAACAAAATAGGTCCAAGATGGTGGACAAGTCAACCTCCACTAGAACTCGAGCCTCAGTATATGCTCATTGTAATACATCAGCAAGCTAAGGGACAATCTTACTAGCTCCATGATAACTCTGAGGCTACTCAACAAAGATCCAAAAGTAGGTGGTGGCCCAATTCCTAGAAACCCTCACCTCTTCCCTAAAATAGCTGGAATACTCCTCCCACTTATTAATATAAGGAATTATCCACCCCAGTTAAAAACTGACAACCCAAAATATCCTGGTACCACTCTAATCTTCTGAGATGGCATACACTATGTTTGTGGAATGTGTTTCTCCCTAAATAAATCCACTATTTACCTATCACTTTCTCACTGAATTCTTTCTGCTATGAGATATCAGGAAACTGAGCTTCATTAAGGTTTGAAGTAAGATGTGATCTTAGTAAAAATACATTTTTACTGAGTCTGCTTTAGGTCTCAATCTGAGTTACATGGTTTTATAAGTGTTTCATTCATCCCAAGGTTTGGGAGTATAACAAAGTGCATCTTTTTTTTTTTTTAATTCATGATTTTATTGTTGCTATTTTTCTTGCTTCATTTGCTAACAAAGAATTAACACTGCATCAAAATTCTGAGACTTGAGTAAACCCAGGGTTATAAAATTCTACTTAAACATTTTCTATTTTTCCTAATAACATATAAGAATTAATGTACATATTTAAAATCTATATTTCCTTTCTTAAATTTACTTTTTGATTGTCCTTCATTCTCAACACATTTATCATGTTTCTAAATGAAAATCTTGTTTTTATTAAATAGAACAATTGTCCTTAATATTTATTTCAATGTTATAAATTCAGTACATTGATAATTTATTTGAATCTTCTTTCTATTTTTTTATGACTTAGGATGTTACGACTTACATACTTTGATTTACTTTTAGAAACGATGTGATATTTTTCAAATGTTGCTTGTTAAAAAAATATGTTTATTTTACACACTTGTTCTGGAACCGAGAATAAGACCTTTAAAATTTAATATTCAAATGATAACACTTAAATAAGATGAAATGTAGGGAATCTTACAATTAATTTTTAGGGAAGATGATATGACAAAGTTGTACTCTATAATTAGATTTCAGAAAGTTTTATTTAAAACTTTGAAGACTATAATATGTATGCTTGAGGTACATATTTTAATCTAGAAATTCTTCTCTCAGGAAACCAACAAAATATCTTTTTTTTTCTCTAACCACAAAGGATCTTCAACTGCTGAAATATTTTTAAACTATTACTTCACTGCAATTGCTTTTTGGCAATGCCTTTTGCCTGAGCAGGAGGGAACATCTGAGTGAATTTGGTCACCTCAAGCACTGAGCTGACACACAAAGTTACATGTCAGGGTACATAAATTTAATTGGACCTGACTCCTCTTGGTTCAATTTGTCTTTGTCCTCCAGCTTCCCCCCCATTTTAAAAGATGACACATATGTATCTAAAGTCAGAAATAAAACATCATACTTATTTAAATAATGTTTTAGGTATTTTTCAAACATAGCTTGCTTTTTAAACACCAGACTTTAGGCAGGTAGTGATATTATACATGGTTTTTCCAGCCTCATTCCAAGTATCTGCAGCATCGCTTCTCTTAGTAGGGTCTAGCTATCAGCTGGAAGGTTTGTCATTCCTAAAACATTAGTTGATATTACTTAAAATCTTCATACCCTCATAAATTGTATAAATTGACTAGGACACTAGTAATTAATAGAGTCTGAAGACCAAGAATAAAGAATCATTTATAGTAAATAATCCAAACTTAAGAGCCTCTTGAGAGTGAAAGAGGGGAGTGAAAAAGCTGGTTTAAAACTCAACATTCATAAAACTAAGATTATGACATCTGGTCCCATCACTTCATGGAAAATGGGAAAAAAGTGGAAATAGTGACAGATTTTATTTTGGAGGGGGCTCCAAAATCACCATGGATGGTGACTGCAGTCATGAAATTAAAAGATGCTTGCTCTTTGGAAGAAAACCTATGACAAACCTAGACAGCATATTAAAAAGCAGAGACATTACTTTGTTGACAAAGGTCCATCTCGTCAAAGCTATGATTTTCCCAGTGGCCATGTATGGATGTGAGAGTTGGACCATAAATAAGGCTGAGTGCCTAAAAATTGATGCTTTTGCATTGTGCTGCTGTAGAAGACCCTTGTTAGTCCCTTGGACAGTAAAGATATCAAATGAGTCAATCCTAAAGAAAATCAGTCCTGAATATACCTTGGAAGGACTCATGCTGAAGCTGAAGCTTCAGTACTTTGGCCATTAGTGCCAAAAGCCTGCTCACTGCAAAAGACCCTGAGACTGGGAAAGTTTGATGGCAGGAGGACAAGGGGTGACAGATGATAAGATCGTTGGATGGCATCACCAACTCAGTGAACGTGAGTTTGAGGAAACTCTGGAAGATAGTAAAGGACAGGGAAGCCTGGCATGCTGCAGTCCATGGGGTCACAAATAGTCAGACACAACTTAGATACTGAGCAACATTAAAAAAAAAATAATCAGAGAAAATTGCAAGAAGTGATGATACAGGGTAGAACTCTCTTCTTTAGGACTGGTAGGTACTAATTTAATTTAAAAAGGAAAGTGGAAAGTTAAACAAAAACCTCAATTAAGTGGAGGTGAGAGACCAGCAGGGAGAGTTCTCATTCTCTGAAATACTAGCAGAGCCCAGCAGGAAGCATCAAGACTCCTCTTCTTTCCTTGCAAGGACTCAGTCAATGAAAAATCCTAGACTATTTAGACTTCCCAACTAACTTTTTTCCTCTGTAGAGACATTATCCTTCCCTTGCCTTGTGAAGACTTGTACACGGCCAAACCCAAACTGAAATTCTCTGCTGATCCCAAATAAACCATGTTTTGTTCTTTAGCTGGAGAAATAATTTGTAGTCTATCTGTTTTAAGTCAACATTTTGTTTGCCCATCAAATGACCACAGAAGATGCTCAAAGGCTCCAGAGCTTGTGAAGAGACAGATACAATAAGCACAGTTGAGCCCGTTGAACCCATTGCTTTATACACTGACCCATGAGTTTGAAGATATGTCTTTCTCCTGGATTCCAGTTTACTCTCTCTCTGCATTTGAAGTTCCCCAGGCTTTATTCAGAACCTGCTTAAAGATTTTGTCTTTTCAACCTTGTCCTGTGTGTGAGTACTCATTTGGCACTTGGTCTGATTTTGCGGTCAGACTACATAAGCTTAAAATGGCTGGAAACTTTTGGACCACTTCTTTGGGAACACGGCTCATTTCACTGAAAAGGTGATTTTTTCAGCAGCTGGTCTATTCCTTTGGAATAGGTGCTATACTATCAAAACTGGCTAAAAAGCCTTCAGCTATATCCTTTCAGACCAAGTCATTTCCTTGGACCTGGCTTGTATTAGACTTACAGGCTATTATAGTAGCAAACTGTTTGAGATATTTGAACTTTTTAAATTTGAGATGCAAGTTGCTTGAAAATTATCCTTTTATTCTGAAGAAAATCCTCTGAGAAATGGGATCCCTAGTTACTTAAATTTTTGAAGTCACTTCCCTCTACACACAAAATCTCTGATCAATTTTCTGTTTAAAAACTGCCTCATGCACATTTCCAAAAATGGACTATCTGACCTAAGGAAATTTAAAATATCAGTGGCCATTATGGATTATTTTTGAAATTCTCAACTTAAAAAAAAAAAATCTAACTGGACTACAGTAGCCTTAAGTGTCCAGAAATAAATGGAATGCTTGTTATAACTGAAGTGTTGAGGCTTCTCAATGTTGTCCAAAGTGAAAAATGAAGCTGAATTGTGAACCATAGTCAGAGATTTTTCCAAACAATATGATCCTCACAAAGATGCTGAGGAAAGTAATATAGTCATTCAGACTTTCTAGCCTGATTTCTCTGATATACCAGCTAGTTCATATGCTTGTTGGTGAAGATTAGGTTCAGTATTGAATGAAAACAGCTAATTGGGAAATCATGAAGGATTTCTAGAATTACAACTGAGGGACAAGTCTACTAAGTTAATATATGATCAGGCTGGGGCAATCATTAGGTGACTTCACTGAACAATTTCTGGGGCTTTTCCAAAACTAGTTGACTGGAAATAATCAGGTTTAAACTCAAAAATATGATGAACACATTCATGACTGAAACAGTTGACTTCAGATTGTTTTTAAAGAACATTTTAGTCTTTCTTCAGATGTTGATTCCAGCTGAGTTGTTTATTGAAAGGCTGAAGGTCCTTTTCCTTCTAGTAAAAAGAACCAGAATAGAATGGGAAACAATGTCTACTCCAAAGTGAGTTATTCTGACAAACCAGCTTTGTCTCACTTAAGATGAGTCCCCTAAAAGGAAGACCACAAGAATTCTTAATTTTCAGCTTTAGCAGGCAAAGACTCCTAAACAAAACCAAAGCACTCTTAGTTTCTGATATTATTGCAAACAGCCAGTTTGTTAGAAAAAATAATGTTAAAAATTAAGTGTTTCAGGTACATTTATACCTTTAATCACCCTTTCCAAATCTTCCTAACTCACAATTACAGAGCTCTGAAGAACTACAGGAGATCTTCCAATTCTCCCTCTCAACTGGCTTGAGCAAACATTTCACTAGATTGAGGATGACTCTCTCCCATGCCTAACTGACACTGGAGCCACAATTTTGGTGTTCAACTTCACTACTATATAGCAGCTTCTTGCATGGGAAAGAGTATTAAACTGTTTCAGAGTACTGCTCCTACTGCTACTGCTAAGTCACATCAGTCATGTCCGACTCTATGGGACCCCATAGACAGCAGCCCACCAGGCTCCCTCATCCCTGGGGTTCTTCAGGCAAGAACACTGGAGTGGGTTGCCATTTCCTTCTCCAATGCATGAAAGTGAAAAGTGAAAGGGAAGTCGCTCAGTCGTGTCCCACTCTTTGCGACCCCATAGACTGCAGCCTACGAGGCTCCTCCATCCATGGGGTTTTCCAGGCAAGAGTACTGGAGTGGGGTGCCATACTAAAACAGTTCAAATACTGGGGATCAATAATGGCCCTTAAGAGAATCTTGTCTCTGAACCTATCTCCTTTTTGTTTATGCCCTTTGAGAGATACACATGTTTTCTACCTAGTCTCTGCCAGTATCTACTTACCAGGTCAAGACTTCTTAGAAAATCGTGTGCTGGAAGTTCTTTATTTCAAAAGAGAGAAATAATTCTAGAATTTGACAGTGGTTATCAAAGCAGACAAACATGATTTAAATGAATCTTGTCAACTTTTAGCTATCTGTTCCATCTATGATGTTACTAGACTTGATTCTGAAAACACTATTTGTTTCTATTGAAAAATTAATATCCTCATTATGGGCAAAATCTTTAAATGACATTAGATAAATTCAGAGTGCAGCTCTTGCTTGTATGTGTGTGCTAAGTTGCCTCAGCTGTGTCTGACTCATTGTGACACTATACAATGTATCCCACCAGCTCCTCTGGAGAATCTTCTCCAGGCAAAAATACTGGAGTGGGTTGCCATGACATCCTCCAGGGGACTTTCCCAATTCAGTCATCGAACCCCCATCTCTTATGTCTGCTGCATAGGCAGGCAGGTTCTTTACCACTAGTACCACTGGGGAAGACTAGCACATTTCTAATTGAGTCAAACATCACTCAAAACTTCGTTCAGAATTAATATATACCCTGGAGGAAGCACAAGCTGGAAACAAGATTGCTAGGAGAAATATCAATAACTTCAGATATTCAGATGACACCACCTTTATGGCAAAAAGTGAAGAAGAACTAAAGAGCCTCATGATGAAGGTGAAAGAGGAGAGTGAAAAAGCTGGCTTAAAGCTCAACTATCAAGAAACTAAGATCATGGCATCCGGTCCCATCATTTCATGGCAAATAGATAAGGAAACAGTGGCAACAGTGGCAGACTTTATTTTTCTAGGCTGCAAAATCACTGCAGATGGTGACTGCAGCCATGAAATTAAAATACATTTACTCCTTAGAAGGAAAGTTATGACCAACCTAGACAGCATATTAAAAAGCAGAGACATTACTTTGCCAACTAAGGTCTGTCTAGTCAAGGTTATGGGTTTTTTTAGTAGTCATCTATGAATGTGAGAGTTGGACTATAAAGAAAGCTGGGTACCAAAGAATTGATGCTTTTCAACTGTGATGTTGGGAAGACTCTTGAGAGTCGCTTGGACTGCAAAGAAATCCAACCAGTCCATCCTAAAGGGGACCAGTCTTGGGTGTTCAAAGGACTGATGTTGAAGATGAAACTCCAATATTTTGTCCACCTGATGCGAAGAGCTGACTCATTTGAAAAGACCCTAATGCTGGGAAAGCTTGAAGGCAGGAGGAGAAGGGGATGACAGAGGATGAGATGGTTGGATGGCCTCACCGACTCAATGAGCATGGGTTTGGGTAGAGTCTGGGAGTTGGTGACGGACAGGGAGGCCTGGCGTTCTGTAGTTCATGGGGTTGCAAAGAGTCAGACACGATTGAGTGATAGAACTGAACTGAACTGAGAAAAGAAGGCCTTCAAACCATAAAGCAAGTAATGTTGCTATTGTTTAGTCATTAAGGGTATCTTCCCAACCCAGGGATTGAGCCCATGTCTCTTGTGTTTCCTGCACTGGAGAGCATGTGGGCTTAGCCACTTCAGTGATGTCTGACTCTTTGCAGCCCTGTAGACTGTAGACTACCAGGCTCCTCTGTCCATGGGATTCTCTAGGCAAGAATAATGGAGTGGGTTGTTGTTTCCTCCTCCAAAGGATCTTCCCAACCCAGATATCATACCCATGTCTCTTGTGTGTGCTGCATTGGCAGGCAGATTCTTTACCACTGAGCCATCTGGGAGTCACCAAAGCAGATAATAGAAGATTTTAAGGCTCAAGGTTTCAATCTCCTTATACTATTCCCTGTAATACGCCTATTTTATCCAGGACCTTGGAGCAATAAATAACATTATTATTCCTTAACACGCTGTTTTTCTTCTGTCTTTTGTATGTTACAAACATCCATTCCTATAAATTAGAGATACAAAGGGAACATTTCATGCAAAGATGGGCTCGATAAAGGACAGAAGAAATAGTATGGACCTAACAGAAGCAGAAGACATTAAGAAGAGGTGGCAAGAATACATGGAAGAGCTGTACAAAAAGAGCTTCACGACCCAGGTAATCATGATGGTGTGATCACTCATCTAGAGCCAGACATCCTGGACTGTGAAGTCAAGTGGGCCTTAGAGAGCATCACTATGAACAAAGCTAGTGGAGGTGATGGAATTCCAGTTGAGCTGTTTCAAATCCTGAAACATGATGTTGTGAAAGTGCTAAACTCAATATGCCAGCAAATGTGGAAAACTCAGCAGTGGCCACAGGACTGGAAAAGGTCAGTTTTCATTCCAAGTTCAAAGAAAGCCAATGGCAAAGAATACTCAAACTATCTCACAATTGCACTCATCTCACATGCTAGTAAAAGAATGCTCAAAATTCTGCAAGCCAGGCTTCAGTAATACGTAAACTGTGAACATCCTGATGTTCAAGCTGGTTTAAGAAAAAGAAGAAGAACAAGAGATCAAATCGCCAACATCCACTGGATCATGGAAAAAGCAAGAGAGTTCCAAAAACACTTCTATTTCTGCTTTATTGACTATGCCAACGCCTTTGACTGTGTGGATCACAATAAACTGTGGAAAATTCAGAGAGATGGGAATACCAGACCACCTGACCTGCCTCTTGAGAAATCTGTATGCAGGTCAGGAATCAACAGTTAGAAATGAACATGGAACAACAGACTGGTGCCAAATAGGAAAGAAGTACATCAAGGCTGTATATTGTCACCCTGCTTACTTAACTTCTATGCAAAGTACATCATTAGAAATGCTGGACTAGAAGAAACACAAGCTGGAATCAAGATTGCCAGGAGAAATATCAATAACCTCAGATATGCAGATGACATCACCCTTATGGCAGAAAGTGAAGAGGAACTCAAAATCCTCTTGATGAAGGTGAAAGAGGAGAGTGAAAAAGTTGGCTTAAAGCTCAACATTCAGAAAACGAAGATCATGGCATCTGGTCCCATCACTTCATGGGAAATAGATGGGGAAACAGTGGAAACAGTGTCAGACTTTATTTTGGGGGCTCCAAAATCACTGCAGGTGGTGACTGCAGCCATGAAATTTAAAGATGCTTACTCCTTGGAAAAAAGTTGTGACCAACCTAGATAGTATATTCAAAAGGAGAGATATTACTTTACTGACTAAGGTCCGTCTAGTCAAGGCTATGGTTTTTCCTGTGGTCATGTATGAATGTGAGAGCTGGACTGTGAAGAAGGCTGAGCACCGAATAATTGATGCTTTTGAACTGTGGTGTTGGAGAAGACTCTTGAGAGTCCCTTGGACTGCAAAGAGATCCAACCAGTCCATTCTGAAGGAGATCAATCCTGGGATTTCTTTGGAAGGAAGGATGCTAAAGCTGAAACTCCAGTAATTTGAACACCTCATGCGAAGAGTTGACTCACTGGAATAGATTCTGATGCTGGGAGGGATTGGGGGCAGGAGGAGAAGGGGACGACCGAGGATGAGATGGCTGGATGGCATCATGGACTTGATGGATGTGATCTGAGTGAACTCCGGAATTGGTGATGGTCGGGGAGGCCTGGCGTGCTGCGATTCATGGGGTTGCAAAGAATCGGACACGATTGAGTGACTGAACTGAACTGAACTGAATTTTGCAGTGGATTATTTTATAATATAGTTGATAACACTAGCCACTTTCACAGCATCATCTTTCAAAATTTGAAACAGCTCCACTGGAATTCCATCACCTCCACTAGCTTTGTTCGTAGTGATGCTTTCTAAGGCCCACTTGACTTCACATTCCAAGATGTCTGGCTCTGGATTAGTGATCATATCATCATGATTATCTGGGTCTTGAAGATCTTTTTGTACAGTTCTTCCATGTATTCTTGCCACTTCTTCTTAATATCTTTTGCTTTCATTAATTCCAGACAATTTCTGTCCTTTATCGAGCCCATCTTTGCATGAAATGTTCCCTTGATATTCCTAATGTTCTTGAAGAGATTTCTAGTTTTTAACATTCTGTTGTTTTCCTCTACTTCTTTGCATTGATCACTGAAGAAGGCTTTCTTATCTCTTCTTGCTATTCTTTGGAACTCTGCATTCAGATGCTTATATCTTTCCTTCTTTGCTTTTCACCACTTTTCTTTTCACAGTTATTTGTAAGGCCTCCCCAGACAGCCATTTTGCTTTTTTGTTTTTCTTTTTCCATGTCTCCCGTACAGTGTCATGAACCTCATTCCATAGTTCATCAGGCACTCTATCTATCAGATCTAGGCCCTTACATCTATTTCTCACTTCTACTGTATAATCATAAGGGATTTGATTCAGGTCATACCTGAATCGTCTAGCGGTTTTCCCTACTTTCTTCAATTTAAATCTCAATTTGGTAATAAGGAGTTCATGATCTGAGCCACAGTCAGCTCCTGGTCTTGTTTTTGTTGACTGAATAGAGCGTCTCCATCTTTGGCTGCAAAGAATATAATCAATCTGATTTCGGTGTTGACCATCTGGTGAAGTCCATGTGTAGAGTCGTGTTGTTGGAAGAGGGTGTTTGCATTTTCTTGGCAAAACTCTATTAGTCTTTGCCCTGCTTCAATCCGTATTCCAAGGCCAAATTTGCCTGTTACTCCAGGTGTTTCTTGACTTCCTACTTTAGCATTCCAGTCCCCTATAATGAAAAGGACATCTTTTTTGGATGTTTG
Source organism: Nanger dama (assembly GCA_917880005.1). NCBI lineage: Eukaryota > Metazoa > Chordata > Mammalia > Artiodactyla > Bovidae > Nanger > Nanger dama. Next base: position 15,185,940 of record CAKJTW010000027.1, on the reverse strand, counting down.
TTATAAAAGGTCTTGTAAATCTTTATAAAACCATTCAACTTCAGCTTCTTCAGCATTACTGGTTGGGGCATAGACTTAGATAACTGTGATATTGAATGGTTTGCCTTGGAATGAACAGAGATCATTCTGTCATTTTTGAGATTGCATCCAAGTACTGCATTTCAGACTCTTTTGTTGACCATGATGGCTACTCCATTATTTCTAAGGGATTCTACACGCAATAGTAGATATAATGGTCATGTGAGTTAAATTCATCCATTCCAGTCCATTTTAGTTTGCTGATTCCTAGAATGTCGTTCACCCTTGCCATCTCTTGTTTGCCCACTTCCAGTTTGCCTTGATTCATGGACCTGACATTCCAGGTTCCTATGCAATATTGCTCTTTACAGCATCAGATCTTGCTTCTATCACCAGCCACATGCACAACTGGGTATTGTTTTTGCTTTGGTTCCATCATTTCATTCTTTCTGTAGTTATTTCTCCACTGATTTCCACTAGCATATTGGGCACCTAATGTATATTGTCACCCTGCTTATTTAAATTATATGCAGAGTACATCATGAGAAATGCTGGGCTGCGAAAAACACAAGCTGGAATCAAGATTGCTGGGAGAAATATCAATAACCTCAGATATGCAGATGACACCACCCTTATGGCAGAAAGTGAAGAAGAGCTAAAGGGCTTCTCGATGAAGGTGAAAGAGGAGAGTGAAAAAGTTGGCTTAAAGCTCAACACTCAAAACAAAGATCATGGCATCTGGTCCCATCACTTCATGGGAAATAGATGGGGAAACAGTGGAAACAGTGTCAGACTTTATTTTTGGAGGCTCTAAAATCACTGCAGACGGTGACTGCAGCCATGAAATTAAAAGACACTTACTCCTTGGAAGAAAAGTTATGACCAACTTAGATAGCATATTCAAAAGCAGAGACATTACTTTGCCAACTAAAGTTCGTCTAGTCAAGGCTATGGTTTTTCCTGTGGTCATGTATGGATGTGAGAGGTGGACTGTGAAGAAGGCTGAGCACCGAAGAATTGATGCTTTTGAACTGTGGTGTTGGTGAAGACTCTTGAGAGTCCCTTGGACTGCAAAGAGATCCAACCAGTCCATTCTGAAGGAGATCAACCTTGGGATTTCTTTGGAAGGAATGATGCTAAAGCTGAAACTCCAGTACTGTGGCCACCTCATGCGAAGAGTTGACTCATTGGAAAAGACTCTGATGCTGGGAGGGGGTTGGGGGCATGAGGAGAAGGGGACGACCGAGGATGAGATGGCTAGATGGCATCACTGACTCAATGGACATGAGTCTGAGTGAACTCCGAGATATGGTGATGAACATGGAGGCCTGGTGTGCTGTGATTCATGGGGTCACAAAGAGTCGGACACGACTGAGCGACTGAACTGAACTGAATGAGCTGAGGAGTTCCTCTTTGGTATCCTATCATTTTGTCTTTTTATACTGTTCATGGGGTTCTCAAGGCAAGAATACTGAAATGGCTTGTCATTCCCTTCTCCAGTGGACCATGATCTGTCAGACCTCTCGACCATGACCCGCCTGTGTTGGGTTACCCCGCAGGCATGGCTTGATTTCATTGAGTTAGACAAGGCTCTGGTCCTAGTGTGATTAGATTGACTAGTTTTCTGTGAGTATGGTTTCAGTGTGTCTGCCCTCTGATGCCCTCTTGAAATACTTACCATCTTACTTGGGTTTCTCTTACCTTGGGTGTGGGGGTATCTCTTCACGGCTGCTCCAGCAAAGCACAGCTGCTGCTCCTTACCTTGGATGAGGGGTATCTCCTTACTGCCTCTGCTCCTGACCTTCAATGTGGGATAGCTCCTCTAGGCCCTCCTGCACCTGTGCAGCCACCGCTTCTCGTGTTGCTCCTCCCACTGCCAGACTTGGCCTCTGGCATTGGTGGCTCCTCCCAGCTGCTTCCTTGGAAAACTCAGCAGTAGCCACAGGACTGGAAAAGGTCAATTTTGATTCCAATTCCAAAGAAAGACAATGTCAAAGAATGCTCCAACTCCCACAAAACTGCACTCATCTCACATGCTAGTAAAGTAATGCTCAAACTTCTGCAAGCCAGGCTTCAGCAATACGTGAACCGTGAATTCCCTGATGCTCAAGCTGGTTTAAGAAAAGGCAGAGGAACCAGAGATCAAATTGCCAACATCCGCTGGATCATGGCAAAAGCAAGAGAGTTCCAGAAAAACATCTATCTCTGCTTTACTGACTATGCCAACGCCTTTGACTGTGTGGATCACAATAAACTTGGAAAATTCTGAAAGAGATGGGAATACCAGACAACCTAACCTGCCTCTTGAGAAATCTGTATGCAGGTCAAGAAGCAACAGTTAGAAATGGACCTGGAACAACAGACTGGTTCCAAATAGGAAAAGGAAGACGTCAAGGCTGTATATTGTCACCCTGCTTATTTAACTTCTATGCAGAGTACATCATTAGAAACGCTGGACTGGAAGAAACACAAGCTGGAATCAAGATTGCCGGGAGAAATATCAATAACCTCAGATATGCAGATGACACCACCCTTATGGCAGAAAGTGAAGGAGAGCTAAAGGGCCTCTTGATGCAGGTGAAAGAGGAGAGTGAAAAAGTTGGCTTAAAGCTCAACATTCAGAAAACAAAGATCATGGCATCCGGTCCCATCACTTCATGGGAAATGGATGGGGAAACAGTGGAAACAGTGTCAGACTTTATTGTTGGAGGCTCCAAGATCACTGCAGATGGTGACTGCAGCCATGAAATTAGAAGACACTTACTCCTTGGAAGAAAATTTATGATGAACCTAGATATTATATTCAAAAGCAGAGGCCTTACTTTGCGACTAAGGTCCATCTAGTCAAGGCTATGGTTTTTCCTGTGGTCATGTATGGATGTGAGAGTTGGACTGTGAAGAAGGCTGAGCGCAGAAGAATTGATGCTTTTGAACTGTGGTGTTGGAGAAGACTTTTGAGAGTCCCTTGGACTGCAAGGAGATCCAACCAGTCCATTCTGAAGGAGATCAGCCCTGGGATTTCTTTGGAAGGAATGATGCTAAAGCTGAAACTTCAGTACTTTGGCCACCTCATGCGAAGAGCTGACTCATTGGAAAAGACTCTGATGCTGGGAGGGTTTGGGGGCAGAAGGAGAAGGGGATGACTGAGGATGAGATGGCTAGATGGCAAAACGGACTCGATAGACATGAGTCTGAGTGAACTCCAAGTGATGGTAATGAACATGGAGGCCTGGCATGCTGCGATTCATGGGGTCGCACAGAATTAGACACGATTGAGTGACTGAACTGAACTGAACACTAGCTACTATATTTGCCTTTACTTGGGAATAAAAACAATTCAGCATTGAACAATACTATTTCAAATTTTACTGAGAATCTTTATTTTGTACATTTTGAAGGATGATCTAGAAGATACCCTAGGGTTTGATAGCTTGTGGTGAACAATATCAGATTTGTGATCTCCAAAGATTTGGCTTTGGGATCAGGGACTAGACTTGTTCACTCAAGAGCTTTTGTGTAGCAGAGTTTTATTAAAGTGAAAAAGGACAGAGCAAACTTCTGAAATAGACATCAGAAGGGCAACAAAGAGCACCCCCTTTGCCATCTTAACAAAACCTTATATACTTCTACCAGACCCAGGATCCCAAAGTACCTTAAATTAACAAGATTAGAACTAACAATAGAAAGATTTACCAGATCCACCCAACAATATAGGTCTTAAGATAACAAGAATAGTCAGAAGGTTCTTCTTGAAAAGAAGAAACATATTCTTGAGCAAGATACATTGTTCTTATATAAACTGTAGTACTTAGAGTTTAAGTTGAATTGTTTTGTGGTGTAATCATCAGCTCTGGGCCTAAAAATAATAACATCTTAGACGACTGAGACTAAGGAATGTGGAGAAAAAAAGAAGTTTGTCCTTTTCTCCTCCTTGAGAGCCCCAGATCCTTATCAATCTACCTAAGAATTAACTCTCTCATTTCCTCCTCTTTCTTTTAGGAGAATATGTCTGCTGAGAATAAGAGTCTCTCATTCTGTAGCTATTTCCTTGTGGGAAAGTGTGTTGTCCCTAAACTGTTGAGGAAACACATTTGCCTAACCCTCATATTGAGGGTATCTGATCCAGTTCAGTTCAGTTCAGTTCAGTTCAGTCGTTCAGTCATGTCCGACTCTTTGTGACCCCATGGACTGGAGCTGGCCAGGTTCTTCTGTCCATGGAATTCTCCAGGCAAGAATGCTTTACTGAATAACAACCCAATACAGTTCTATGCAATGTAGGAGACCCCTGGGTCAGGAAGATCTGCTGGAGAAGGGATAGGCTACCCACTCCAGTATTCTTAGGCTTCCATTATGACTGGTAAAGATTCTGACTGCAATGCAGGAAATCTAGGTTCAGTCCCTGGGTTGGGAATATGCCCTGCAGAAGTGAAAGGCTACCCACTCCAGTATTCTAGCCTGGAAAATTCCATGGACTGTATAGCCCTTGGAGTCTCAAAGAGTCAGACATGACTGAGCAACTTCACTTTCACTTTTCACAGTTCTATGCAAAGAACCAGGCAACATATATTTTCAGGCCTTCAAATAATGTTTGAAGAACCCATCTGGCCTGGGCATTTCAATGATCAGATTCCTTTTTACCTTTCTGTATATAAATGGTAACCCACTCCAGCATTCTTGTCTGGAAAATCCCAAGGACAGAGGAGACTGACGGGCTACAGTTCATGGGGTCACAAAGAATCAGACCAACTGAGCATGCAGACACAGACATATAAAAATGAAGACAATGTTCTTAGGGTATCACACAGAGACCACCATTGACCCATAGGGTATTATAGCCAGCAATTGGACCCTGTGACATGAGGACCCCATCCTGTCTTAGAATCATTGTTGTCATTGACATTTTGGTTAAGATCAGCTCCAATACTCTGGCCACCTGATGCAAAGAACTGACTCATTGGAAAAGACCCTGATGCTGGAAAAAATTCAAGGCAGGAGAAGAAGGGGATGTCAGAGAACGAGATGGTCGTATAGCATCACCAACTAGATGGACATAAGTTTGAGCAAGCTCCAGGAGTTGGTAATGGACAGAGAAGCTTGGTGTGCTGCAGTCCATGGAGTCGCAAAGAGCTGGACACTACTGAGTGACTGAACTGACTGAGAAAATCAGTGTGGCATCACTTTTTTAGCAATTCTATACTTCATGCCATAGAAGCACTCCTAAATTCTCATCACATATTTCTCATTTAACTTTTATTAGTCATCCACGAGATCCCTTACAAATGTTTAATGCTACCAGATCACCTCCTGACTTCTCATAATCTAGAGGAAACCCCTTTGGGTAATGCTAACTTCTGATGGCTTCTATTGAAAAGATACCAATAGCAAATATTGTGTGAGGTAAGCTATTTTAGTGCTTCCTTTCTGGCTCATCTGGTAAAGAATCCACCTGCAATGTGAGAGGCCTGGGTTTAATCCTTGGGTTGGGAAGATCCCCTGGAGAAGGGAAGGGCTACACACTCCAGCATTTTGGCCTGGAGGATTCCATGGACTGTATAGTCCATGGGGTCACAAAGAATCAGACATGACTGAGCAATTTTAATTGACTTGAAGCTATTTTAACTCCATTTGATGTTTCTAAGACATCCCCTTTATTTATGGTTACTCCAGTCTGACAGGCAGAATTGTATGTTCTTACATGGGTTTGCACTTTTCAAAGGACAAAACTGCCAATAGTGGTGCAGTGTTAAATAACCTCCCTGCAATACATGACCCAGTTCATTCCTTCTGTCTGAAAGATCCCCCAGAGGAAAACATGGCAACTCACTCCAGTATTCTTGCCTGGGAAATGCCATGGACACAGGAACCTGGTGGACTACAGTCCATGGGGTCACAAAGAGTCAAACATGACTGAGTAACTGAGCACACAGACATACTTTCAGATAGTTCATTATTTTGGAAGCAATGTGATTTCCAGAAGAAATAAAATAGACCCCTGTGTTTATGACTTATTGGATCCAATATTTCTACTTTATTCTTTAGCTATTATTAAGATTCTGGGACATTCCAAACTTCTCTGGAAGCAAGGAGAAATCACCTTGCTGACATTTCACAAGTAAAGCTTCCTTTAAAGGAACCATAAGTGTCAAATATCTGTCTTAATCCAAAAGGATATTTCCCCAAATGCTTAGAAAGCTGGCTAGATAGGCTCAACTTTTGGCTTTAGGAAATTAAAAAAAAAAAAAAAGATGGAAAATTAAAAAAAAAAAGTTGTTAATTTAATGAAAAGAAGAAGCTGTTATTAGGACCAAATAATAACCCAGTTCTACTAGAGAGTCTAAAATTTCCACTCTTTATCAGAGTGCATGCTTGAAATCATTGGTCTACTGACAAAATAATACCTTCACTTTATCTATATTGGTGGGGAAACTAATAGAGCCAGAAAAAATATTTACCTTATTTTCTCATTTATCCAAAGTACAAACCAGGGAAGCCTGTTTGACCTGCTCTTAGACTTTTCAAACTGCCTAATGGTTCATTCAAAATCTGGTAAGTAGATTTTATATAACTTAGTCCATCTTTCATCTTGATGAAAGTGAAAGATCTTTCATCTTGATGAAAGTGAAAGAAGAGAGTGAAAAAATTGGCTTAAAGCTCAACATCAGAAAACAAAGATCGTGGCATCCGATCCCACCACTTCATGGGAAATAGATGGGGAAACAGTGGAAACGACGTGAGACTTTATTTTGGGGGCTCCAAAATCATAGCAGATGGTGACTGCAGCCATGAAATTAAAAGACACTTACTCCTTGGAAGAAAAGTTATGACCAACCTAGATAGTATATTCAAAAGCATAGACATTACTTTGCCGACTAAGGTCCATCTAGTCAAGGCTATAGTTTTTCCAGTGGTCATGTATGGATGTGAGAGTTGGACTGTGAAGAAGGCTGAGTGCTGAAGAATTGATGCTTTTGAACTGTGGTGTTGGAGAAGACTCTTGAGAGTCCCTTGGACTGCAAGGAGATCCAACCAGTCCATTCTGAAGGAGATCAATCTTGGGATTTCTTTGGAAGGAATGATGCTGAAGCTGAAGCTCCAGTACTTTGGCCACCTCATGGGAAGAGTTGACTCATTGGAAAAGACTCTGATGCTGGGAGGGATTGGGGGCAGGAGGAGAAGGGGACGACAGAGGATGAGATGGCTGGATGGCATCACGGACTCAATGGACGTGAGTCTGAGTGAACTCTGAGAGATGGTGATGAACAGGGAGGCCTGGCGTGCTGCGATTCATGGGGTTGCAAAGAGTCGGACACGACTGAGCAACTGGACTGAACTGAACTAAATTAGTCCATCCTAAAGGAGATTGGTCCTGGGTGTTCATTGGAAGGACTGATGTTGAAGCTGAAACTCTAGTACTTTGGCTACCTGATGCGAAGAGCTGACTCACTTGAACAGATTCTGATGCTGGGAAAGATTGAGGGCAGGATGATAAGGGGATGACAGAGGATGAGATGGTTGGATGGCCTCACCGACTCAATGGACATGGGTTTGGGTAGACTCTGGAGGTTGGTGATAGACACGGAAGTCTGGCATGATGCAGTTCATGGGGTCCCAAGGAGTCAGACACGACTAAGCAAATGAACTGAACTGAGCTGAATTTAATCTCATGGCTGTTAATATACTTTACAGGAAAACTTGACTTGATCATCAGTACTTTCAGAGAAATATTTTGATCAAAAGGGGAAAATGAAGAAAAATTTAAAAGATAGAAGCCTTAATTAAATGTAGTTGGGAAACTTGAAAAGTGAACTCTCATTCACTTGCAATGTAATCAAAGACCAACAGGAAGGAGAAAGACTCCTCTGTTTTCCTGGCAACGATTTAGATGATGAAAGATCATGGTCGTTATGTTTACTATAGTCCTCCTAATTTTCTTTTCACCTCTGTAAAAGTGTTCCTCTTTCTTTTCATTCAGTAACTTGTATATGGCTTTTCATGAATGCAAACCTGAATTCAAATTTCAATTTTCTGCTGATCCCTGACCCCCTTTTTTCCTAGAGAAATAAATGGCTGGCTATTTGTCTTAGGTCAACACGTCAAACATTTTTTTTTAAAACACTTATGAGTACATTTATTCAGTAGCAATTTGATATGACGTCAAAGCATTTTCTCTGGAATAAACTGTAAAACAAATGATTAGAATAAAACAAACGATTGACATGAATAGTTGTGAAAACAACACAACTGACCTCTTTTAGTCAAACTACTCAACTGGTGAAAGAAAAATATTCAGATAGCTGTAGAAAGCAGTCTACAAGCCACTGGTGCCCGTTGTTCCATGAGTATTTACAATTATTTTCTTTCCTTCTTTCTTTCTTTCTTCCCTCCATTCTTTCTACCTTTATTTCTTTCTTTCTATTTTTCTTTAGTAAGGTCTATATTTTAACCGCATTTTCAATGAACAATACAGTTTTATTAACTACAGGCACAAGGTTGTACAACATATCTCTAGAACTTATCCATTTTACATAAATGTAACTTTATACCCATTGAATACTAGTTCCCTATTAACACTTATCACTAGTGGTAAAGAAACCACCTGTGACACAAGAGATGTGGTTTCAGTCCCTAGGTTGGAAAGATTTTCTGGAGGAGGGCAAGGCAACCCACTCCAGTATTCATGCCTAGAGAATCCCATGGACAGAGGAGTGTAGTGGGATACAGTTTATGGGATCACAAAGAATCTGACACCACTGAAGCAACTTAGCAGGTGTGCAGCACACACAACCCTTATCCCCAGCTCCTGGCAGCCATCATTCTGCACTCTGGTTCCATGAATTTGACTACTTTAGGTAATCCACATAAATGGGATAATGAAGCGTTGTCTTTCTGTGACTGGTTTATTTCACTTGTGCATGATGACTTTCAGATTTATCTATGTTGTTGCATATGACAGGATTTCCTTTTTCTTTAGGTAAAATAATATTACACTGCATATATACACCACACTTTTTCTAATCCATTTATCCACTGACAGACTGTCAGGTTATTTTCATTCCTTGGCTATTGTGAATATTGATGCAATTAAAACCAGGGTCTCAAAAGATAACTGTAATCACATATAAGTGTTTTTCAAAGAGAATGTATGGCAATAATTATTCAGTTGACTAAGAGACAGGCTAAGAGAGCTGTGTCAAAGTCTTCAAAACATACCATTCAGTTCCTAGTGATCATTTCTCAGGTTAACATAATAAAGAGTCTGCTCTACACAGTATTTCAGCATCTGACTTGAAGAGGTTTAAAATAAAATAGCCAGAAGAAGATTGTAGAATAAACTACATTCTAGATAGTTAAACATAGACAACCAATCCCTTCAAAACCAATTTTATTTAGAATTAATTATTCTGGTTTAATCAGTGCTCACCAACACATTATAAAATATGAAGAATGCTAAGTGATTTAATAAATGGTGATTTGGGCCCATACATTCATTTTAGTGTTGACTCAAAAACCTCAGGGACCTACATGGCTTCTATCACCTTCCTTCTATTCATCATGCTGTGGCTATATGGGCTTCCCGCCTATTCCTTACATAAGAAAGATATCTTTTCCTTAATATTCCTTCTATGTGTGACTTCCCTCCTAACTCCCATAATATGGCTAATCTTCCCTATATACTTGGTCTTTGCTTTAATGTCTTAACCCTGTAATTTACCTCTTCACCATCTTAGAGATACTATTTATTTTTATTGTTTCTTTTCTTTACTGTCTTCTACTACTAGAAGTTATCCTTCATTATAGCAATAGAGTTGTATTCCCAGTGAACAAAACTAGTACACAGTACACAGGAGAACTTTGGAAATATTTCTTGAATGAATAACTTGTTCCCAATTTTTCCTATTATAGTCATAGTTCTGAATGAAAGTTTAGCTGATTATACCTATCTGATTTCTCTCATTTTAAAAAGATCACTGTTGTAACTACATTAAGAGAATAATTATATTAATTATAATTATTATTATTCAATTTTACATAATTATGAGAAGAGATGAAAAGAATTACCTCCTGCCTAATATGTCCCAATAGTCTTTTTATTTGTTGAACTATTGCACCTGAAGTACACAGTTCATTCTTCTACAATTTTCTAGTCAAATAAGTGAGTCAATTTTCTGTGGAAAGAAAGTTCAGAAGTCTCTGCCTAAATGAACTTCATAGGAAGGAAACTTGAAGAGTAGACAACTAAATCTTCGAATTGTATTTCTTTCTTGTTGTCTTTAGCAATGTTCCATTTAGATTTTTTTTTCCTGTCCGATTAGCTCATCAAAGTTTAAAAGGATAAAATCCTCGCTCTGTTACATTAGTGACTTTTTGATTTTAGTATAATCAATCATGTTAAGGAAAAAAAGAGCTGGGTTTTCATCAATAAACTCAGAGAAGGTGACCCGATAGATAATTGAGCTTTTGGAATTTTGAAAGAAGCATATTTTATACCTGAGAATAATATTATAGTGCCTACACAAAATATTAGCATTTGTCAAATTTCAATGAAATTGTCTGCAATAAGAAGGTTCAAACACAGTTAAAGCAGCCAGAAAGCAATCCTGTTTTGTCCTTCAGGTGCTATGAAGTAATAGGTGTCTTAATACCAAGTGTGAAACATTTGTTAATAAGATTCTGCTAGTAATTTCCAGTCTCTTTAATTTGGACAGAGACTTTTGGAAGGTACTAAATTCTACAAATATACAGTTATCCACCATTTCTAGAATATTACTGACCCTTGATAAGACTGTCTCAACAAAAGGTGCATTTGCCTGACTCAGAATGTATATTTTGCAATAAAATCATTTTTTTCCCAAGTTGTGGTAGGATCCAGAAAATTCCATTGTGAAATGGAAATAGATTGTTAAATCAAGTTCAAACTTCCTCTCCTAAGACCTTAACTAACTTCCAAAAAAACTATGGCAAACCAGACTCTTGTCTACCTGAGCCATTTAGCTCTCATTTGTGAGACTTGTCATCTAGTCATGACGCATATTTTACGCATGACACAGCTATCCTCCATAATGAAAATAAATTATAATGTGTATGTTATTGAAACTGAGGGTCAAAGATTAAAGAAAATATGTACTGCTTTAGTAGAGAGAAATTTATTTTAAATTGACTGAAATTCATCTTGGGTTCAGGGAGTACTGCTAAGATCCTCATTTTGTTATATGTTTAATGTGTCACCAATTTCTAAAATATTAATGTTGGATAATCTATGAAAAATATAATAACTTATTTTATATAATATGCATGCATGCTAAATCACTTCACTCATGTCCGACTTTTGTGATACTATAGACTATAGATCACCAAGTTCCTCTGTCCATGGAATTCTCCAGGCAAGAAGACAAGAGTGAGTTACCATGCCCTCCTCCAGAGGATCTCCCCGACTCAAGGCTAAAATGCACATCTCCTATGTCTCCTGCATTGGCAGGCAGATTCTCTACCATTAGAGCCACTTAGGTAGCCCATTTTATATTATATTCATAATAAGAATATTTTGGAATGAATCACATGATCAAGAATGCTTTGTCATCACTTCTTCTCTATCCTGCTGGATTCATTCTTGAACCATACCTTAAATACAAACACATCAGGAAGGGACAAGATTAAATAATTTATTTTAAAGATCTGTCCAAGAGCAGGGTCCATGGGCACTGAATTGCCATCACGCACCCTGCCTGCACATTCTTGTATCACATGATCTTGCACTTAAAGTTCATTTAGTGAACATTTTGAATTAGCAGAGTATGATATAATGCACCATTCTAGAAATTCATTAGCTATTTTTCACAGTCATTGCTTCCTGCCTATTGCAGTTGTAAAATCCCAAACTGCTGTACTATTTTTGGTCAACCTTCTTTTGATCATTCTCTTTCTAGATGCTTCCTCCTGCCTCCTTACAAGTGGTATAACAGGCAACTCTCTATTTTCTATCACACTCTTAACAAAATAGTGACTTCTCTTGATTTGTATCTTTCCCAATTACATCATGTTCAAAGGTGCCTCAATAAAGAATTGTGGGGTTTTATTCATTTATTTTGTCTTGCTTTCTGAATAAAAAGCAATTCATTCCCTCAGGGAAATTATTTTAGAATTTTACAGTATTTTGCTCTTGACATTTGTGTTCCAGGATATGAATGGAATGATACTGATATGGAAATTCAAAAAGATAAATTGTTGATTCATAAAGAAAATTGAAAAACCTTCTGTTAAACTATATTGTAGATATCGACTACACATTCTGACAAACAAAATGGCAGGCTATCTCACATTCACTGTCAATAAATATTGTTTATTGAAGCTGTTTAGTTTGAGTAGACTCCTTAAAATGTTAAATGATTACTTTCATTAGAGCTTTATGAATGCATTGCTTATCTATGAAATAGCCAAGTTATTCATCAATGATGTGATTAACCAGGCTCTAAAATGCTTGTAGTTATGTTTAGACAATAATCAGAAAGGTTTCTGTAGTGATGCAAAAGCTTTTCTTCATCTTTGTAACATTTGTAAGGTCAATGGAATGGTAATAGTACGTGAGAAAGCTCTTCAAGTTGAATTTCATAACAATATGGTTTCTCATGTTTAAGGTAAAGTAAAAAGGAGAATCTGAGAGAAAGAAATGCAGAAAGTGACATTAGGTATTTTTATGAGTGTTTCTAAAGCTGTAGGCAGGACTTCTCAGGTGGCTCAATGGTAAAGAATCTCCCTGCTAATGCAAGAGAGTCAAAAGGCTCAGGTTTGATCTCTGGATTGGGAAGATCCCTGGAATAGGAGATGTTAAACTGCTCCAGTATTCTTGCCTGGAAAATTCCATGGACAGAGGAACCTGGAGGGCTACAGTACATGGGGTCAAAAAAGAGTCAGACAGGACTAAACAACTGAGCACACACATACACACACACACATATAAAGCTGTAGGAAAGGTAGGTTTCAATAGTTACTTATTGTTTCCTTTTATTTCCTTCCCTTATTCCTTATCAAAGTTACACGTAAAGTGGAATTTACATAACAAGAGAAAATTTACCTTGCTGCTATTAAGAGAAAAGAGAAGCAGAGACTTTACTACTCAAGATCTGATTCACAAATGTTCATAAATTTGAGATACCAAATATGCAAATATACATTTTTATTCATTTAAAATTCCAGTCTTTGTTTCTTTCCCTCCACTCATCCTGTAAACTAAAAAGAAAAGCAAATTAATAATACAATATTTCAGTTTACACAACTATCTGACCAATAATTTAATCCATCAATAAACATTTCAACTAAGAAAGAAAGTAGTTTTAGTTTTGTTTTCTTTCTTTACATTGTGTGTAATGTAGCAGAAATAAAGCAATTTGTCCTAAATCTTATTTTCTAATGAATAAATCAATAAACAGACAACACCAGTGTGAGTTCTTACAGATTTTGTGAAAATTGCTGCTACACTCGCAGAATAAGCCCATTTCAAGTAGTAAACCTTCAGCAAATGAAATATTGTTGCTTGAGGAGTGTAGTTAGCATTCTAACTGTCTATTTTGCTACAGTAAAGTGTTCTTTATTATAGCAAAATATCAAACAGAGGAAAAGCATCTCAAAGCAAAGTTAACTGGAAATTTTTGCTGACTCTGGTTGAGAAATGCTTCTGCTTGAAAATGGAACTGTTGCTGTTTCCCCATCCAGACTAATAACCCAGGCTGCTCATGGTTATCAACTGCACTAGGCCTGCATGTCAGGATCCTTCAGGTTTGTCTCAGCTATGGCTGGGACAGCACATGACAGGATTCCAGGGCTCCTTCATTACTGCTGGTAAAGTCCACTGGTTTCCAGAGTAGCTTTGGTCTTTTTGCAGATCTTCTTAACTCTTTGTCTCAATCTGGGACCAACTAGCATATAAATTTATATGGATTTTCTGATTCTTTGTTGTATATTTTGTGGAGTTTAGACTTTAGAATATCTTTTTAAACAATTTTATCCCAGTTACAGCAGTTTCCTCTCCATGAATTCCACCCACTCTTCTTGTGTTTAAAATTCCCTGTCTTTGGTAGAGATTGTCCTCCTGTCGAATAAGAATGCCACTCACTGTATCAGAAAGCAAAGACTGTTAGCCATCAGCCACTATAGCTCACTCCCACTCTGAGGAGGGTGAGCCCTGAGGGAACCCAAGGTGGAAAGAGGATGCCCAACCCCCATTCTCCCAGGCAGTGTACCCTGAGGAGACTCAGGGTAAGAAACCTCAGGATGACTGGTCCCAGATAGCTGAGGCGCACACCAAAGGAATAATTTCTGTGAACCCAGACACTTGCATCTTCCCATACATTTGTTGTTCAGTCGCTCAGTAATGTTCGACTCCCTGTGACCCTGGATTACAGCACACCAGACTACCCTGTTCTTCACTGTCTCCCAGAGCTTGCTCAAATTCACATCCATTGAATTGGTGATGCCATCCAACCATCTCATCCTTGGTCACCTGCTTCTCCTACTTTCAGTCTTTCCCAGCATCAGAGTCTTTTCCCATGAGTCAGCTCTTTGTAGCAGGTGACCATACCTATGTATGGCTAAAAGTGCAAAATTCTTTCATGAAACCATGTAGCTCAGATTGGGACTCGAATACAAAGTCATTTAACTGAAATCTCATCTGTCTCAGGATTTAATGAAACTCAGGTTTTGGTGTCTCATCACAGAAAGAATTCAGTGAGAGACAAAGAGATAGGTAGGTAGTATATTCATTTAGAGAGAAATACGCTCTACAGACAGAGTGTGGGGCTACTCACAAGTTGAGAGCAGCGCAAGGTTTTAGGGTTCTCAGTTTGTGTATGTGTGTATGTGTGTACTTGTTTTTATTTATTTGTGTGCTCATGCTGAATCATGTCTGACTCTTTGCAACCCCATGGACTGTAGCCCACTGAGCTCCTCTGTCCATGGGATTATCCAAGCAAGAAAACTGAAGTGAGTTGCCATTTTGTCCTCCAGGGTATCTTCCTGACCCAGAGATTGAGCCCATGCTTCCTGCATCAGTTTTTATAGAGACTGGTAATTTCATAGGCTAATGTGAGATGAATACTCCAGAAATCTTGGGAAAGGAATGAGAATTTCCAGAAATTGGACCATTACACATTTTTTGATCTTTATGATCATCTCGGTACCGTAATGATGTCTGTGGGTGTGTAATAGGAGGGAAAGTGGTAGGGTACAACTTTTGAAAGAATGACGTAGCCCAAGGACATAACATAAACTGATTAGAAACAAATTGGTCCAAGATGTCAGACCAGTTGACTTTGATTAGATCTTGAACCTCAATCAACAAGCTAAATGACACACCCAGAGTAGCCATGAGAGTTCCAAGTCATTGTCAAAAGACCAAGGAGTGCTGTGGCCCAATTCCTGGAAATCCCCACCCCTTCCCAAAAACAGTTGAAATAACCCTTCCACTCATTGTCATATGAAATTACCCAGCCCATAAAAAAACTAACCACATCACATTTTGTGGCCATACATGACCTCTGTGATGGCCCACGCTTTGTGGAGTGTGCTTCTCTCTGAATCTGAATAAATCCATTTCTTACCCATCACTTTTGGTGATATCTGGTGTCTCTCACTGAATTTTTTCTGTGATGAGACATCAAGAACCTGAGCTTCATTAGGTCCTGAAACTAGGTACTATGGTTTTTAGCTAGATTTGAGTCCCAGCACATGAGTTCAAGTCCCAATCCAAAGTAAAAGGTCCAAGTGTGTCATTTAGTGTGCTGATGTGTTACAGTGAAAGTATACAGAGGCTCAAAGTCTAGTGGAAGTCAACTTATCCACCATCTTGGGCTTATTTGGTTCTAATCAGTTTATGTCGTGTCATTCTTTTAAAGGCTGTACCATGTTCCCTTCCCTACTTTTTCATTAACTTGAGATGTCTGGTTTTCTTTAATTAAAAGAAATCTTTTGATGTCTGACTATCTGGTCTTTGTTGCAAAAACTGCTATATATCCTGGCTCTTCCCTTGCCTCTTTGGAGCATTCTCTCAGAACTATTTAAGTGCTGTGTCCCAGGCATAAGCACTCAGTTTTGTCCACTGGAAAAGATATAATTCTCAACTTTCAGTTTGTACATTTTTTCCAGTTGACATTTGCCATCCCCTTTGCATTGAACTCCAGCTATGTCTTATCTGGTGACTGTTTCCTGATGACACACTTAGAGTCTTTATTTGACCTGTTTTAATTGCAAATTTTTGTTTTAACCTTGGATAATGATGACCCACATCTTCCTCATCAAACTGAAGCTTTTAATCTCTGATTGGGTCTTCAACCCAACCAAAATCTAGATTTGAACTTGAACCCATGGTCTTTTCATTAGAATCATTCACCTGGTGTCTGGACTTACTGAGGCTCAAGTTCTTTGTGTCTTACTCCAGAAGGAATTCAGTGAGAGGCAAAGCAGTAGACAAGCATTAAATCAATTAATACAGGGTGCGTATGAGGGAGGCAAATAGGCAGGTGAGGGAGCTGTGTCCCAGGGATTAAGTAGGCTACATTTTTATAATTTTCCCCATTCCTTATGTAGATGTCAGGCTTACGTCACTACCTCCTTCCTTGTATCAGGCAGGAGAGTGTTTGACCCTATGAGATCAAACTGAGACTGCAATAGCACTTATTGCAATAGACTGCAATAGCACTGTGATATTCCAAATCCGCAGAAGCCTGGTTCAGTTCAGTCGCTCAGTTGTGTCAGACTCTTTGCGACTCCTTGAATTGCTGCACGCCAGGCCTCCCTGTCCATCACCATCTCCCGGAGTTCACTCAAAGTCACATCCATCGAGTCGGTGATGCCATCCAGCCAGCTTATCCTCTGTCGTCCCCTTCTCCTCCTGCCCCCAATCCCTCCCAGCATCAGAGTCTTTTCCAATGAGTCAACTCTTCGCAAGAGGTGGCCAAAGTACTGGAGTTTCAGCTTTAGCATCATTCCTTCCAAAGAACACCCAGGACTGATCTCCTTTAGAAGGCTGGCTGGTAACACATGCTAAAATATATTGAATCATCTTTGGTTTCCGTGTAACAAGGATCACCCAGTTTGGAGTGTCACATTTTCCCTAAAATCCTGTCGGTGGCCCTAAGGATCATTTTCTTGTTGAATTCCACTAGCAAAATGCAGGAACTCCCCACCCCCGCCCCCCCCGCCCTTTGAGTTAATGACCTGGGGTAAATCTAGTGCTTTTACTTATGACCTTATAGTTAAGCATGCCTGCTTCCTTCTGTGATATTCCAATAGCTTTCCTGAGTGGTCATTTACTTACAAATTCTCTTCCAAATTCCACAGGTTTTTCTATCTATAATCCCCTACTGGGACTTCTACAACTACCTGTGCATGCATGCTCATCCACTCAGTCATGTCTGACTCTTTGCGACCCCATGTACAATAGCCTAGCAGGCTCCTTTGTCCATGGAATTTTCAGGCAAGAATGCTGGAGCCGGTTGCGATTTTCCTCTCCAGGGACAACTGCCTATGCAAATGTCTTAGTGTACCGCTTTCAACAGCAACCAAAAATCCATCTTGACCCATTCTCACATCAGTCAAGGTAGGGCCCCAATGCTCTAGCTTGTCATACAAGGGAATTTAGATATGTGTTCTCTGCACCAGAAACATTTCTTGAAATAATGGGGCAAGTTTCCATTATTGTAGCCTGCACTTATCAGTTGCAACTAAATGGGGTGTATCTGAGAATCTCAGTTATTGGAGATAAGCCTGGAGCCTCTGACTCTGGGCTCGCTTGAGTCCCTGGGCACTGTTGATAGGCTTATAGTGACCCTACTGTGTTTTTGTAACCCATTAATAGAGATGGAATTCACATGCTATAAAATTCACCCTTTTAGTGTAAATTCAGTGTTTTTTCATATATTCATAGAATTGAATAGAATAATTCATCTGAATTAATTTTAAAACATTTTCATCACTACCTTCTGCCAAAGGCCCAATACCTATTTTAGTCACTCCCTAATTTCTTCCCACCCTTTCAGCCAATCACTGATCTTATTTGTCTCTACAGATTTATCTATTGTGAATCTTTCATATAAATGAAATTATATATATATACACACATATATATATAATTTGTGACTAGTTTCTTTAGCTTAGTATATTGTCTTCAAAGTTAATATTGTAGCACATAGTAGCATGAATCATGTCTTATTCCTCTTTATTGCCAAATAATCTTCTAATATATGGATATACCATAATTTATTTATCCCCTAATTGGTTGTTGGGCACTTGTGTTTCACTTTTTAGCTACTTTGCAAGACTCTGCCATGAGCATCCATGTACAGGTTTATGTGAACAACCAGGTACAGGTTTATGTTAGGGGCATATATTTTCATTTCTTTAGAGTTGTATGGTAACTGTGTTTAAGCCTTTGAGAAACTGCCAGACTATTCAAAGTCTCTAACTCTATTATTTTACATCCCAGTGGAGCTAAGTAAATGTTCCAGTTTCTCCACATCCTTACCAACACTTTTTACCATCAGTGTTTTTTGTTTTTGTTTTTGTTTTTTGTAGCTCTCCTCAGAAGTGAAAGTGTTAGTCTCTCAGTTGTGTATGACTCTTTGTGACCCCATGGACTGTAGCCACCAGGTTCTTCCATGCTTGGAATTCTCCAGGCAAGAATACTGGAGTGGATAGCTATTCTTTTCTCCAGGGGATCTTTCCAGCCCACGGACTGAACCCACATCTCCCTCACGACCGTCAGATTCTTTACCATCTGAGGCAACAGGGAAACCCTAGGGAGTGCAAAGTGGTAACTCATTCTACTTCTGTTTGTATTTGTCTAATGACTAATGATGTGAGCATCTCTTCAGGTTCTCTTCAGCTATTTGCAGATCTTTCTGGAAAAATATCTATTTGAATACTTTTTTCTATTACTAAATCATATTAACTTTATTCATTTATTTGTGTCAAGTCTCAGGTGCAGCAAGAGAGATCTTCATTGCAGTGTGTGGGCTTCTCTCTAGTTGTGGTGTGGGAACCCAGAGCACATGGCCTTGGTAGTTGTGGAACACAGGTTTATTTGTCCCTCCGCATATGGGATCTTTGCTCCCCAACTAGGGATCAAACCTGGGTCCCCTGCCTCAGAAGGGGTATTCTTAATCATTAGACCACCAGAAAAGTCCCTATATTAGCTTTTTATTAGTGAATTGTGTTTTTATATATTTTAGATACGTCCTTTATCAGATATATGATTTGCCTGAATTTTCTCCCATTTTGCAGATTTCACTTCATTAATGGTATTTTTTGAGGCACAAAAGTTCAAACTTTGTGAGAAATTCATCTTTTTTTTTTCCTTTTTGTTGTGCATATCATTGATGTTCTTAGTGACTTTTCATGAAGATTGATGTTTCATTCTTCCTTATTTTGCCTAAATGTTAACCTCTAATTAAAAAGCAATCCTGAGGCAGTTGAAATAAATAAAACGATAAGTTCATGGCCCAGTGACGGTTCATCATCTTTTCTTATGCTTTTTGATTTATTTTTGTTTAATCTTGAACATGAGTCTAAATGTGTACAACTTCTTTGGAGGAATAAAATTTATCTGAAATCCAGAGACAAACTTAAAACAAGATATCTGTGCATTATTTCTGGGCTTGTTTTAGAAGTAAGCAATTATTTTTCCCTTCATGCTTCATGCTCATCATAGCAGCTTAATCTCTCATTTGCTACTTCTAGGTCATTTTATGAGATCTCTAATTTCTCCTCACATTTATAGATTTATTTTTAGCATATTTCAATTTCTTATTTTTTAAGGGAGACAACAAGTACCATATTCTTAACCTAGTTTTATAAGAAAGATGAAGACTATGGACTAGTAGGACTGAATTTTTATGAGCTGCTAAATCTGCAGCATCAGATACGGGGTATTGTGAGATAAGATGAGGAATTTGGCACTCTCAGCCCCCACACTCATCATCAACAGATATTCAGAGGCATTTACACTAAGTTGTGGGAAGCTGAACTTTTCCTGTACCTTTTCAGTGGCTACTTTTTCCACAGACATATATACTCTGTGCTTATATGGATCCATAGTCTATGAGAGAAATAGCATGTCATTCCGGGATACAGGTCAACTAGGGCAAAAAAAAAAAAAAAGATTATTTTACATAAAATAAGAAATAAGATTTCACTTCATCTTCTATGCAGAAATCAGTGCCATCTAGATTATAGCTTAAATCTTAAAAACTAAAATTTCAAAATTTTGATAAATAGTACATTGAAATCTTTATATTTTGATAAAAGGAAGGATGAGACACAAACATTAAGTATAAAAGAAATGACTAAGTTATTTTGACAAAGGGAAGGATGAGACACAAGCATTATTAAGTATAAAGGAAACAGTTAATTAAATTTGACTATATTCAAATTTGAAAATGTGTTCATCTAACTATAACAATGCAAATGGAAGAAAAGTGGATATAATCATGATAAAAAAAGCAACAAAGGATTAGCAGTTATGATACATAGAGAAATACAACTTAATAAAAACCTGCAAACTGCTCTTTGAATTAGGAGATTTTCTACTTTGCTTGTTACATTCTGTATTCTGGAGTTAAGGTTGCCAAATATGGAACATAAAAACACTAATTTAAATATGAATTTTAGATACATGGTTAAATTTTTTTTGCATGAACTATCTCAAAATATACAGGACATACTTAAATACATCATTAGTCAACTAAAATTTGAGTTTAACTGGGTGTCCTATGATTTTAACTGGAAACTTTAATTTTCAAATTTGTATTGAGAATAACAAAAGTCTACCCAAAGAGGAGTCTCTTCTCAAGACCTAAGGAAACTGATGCATTACACAATTAAATTTAATGTACTGTTAGTATATTGCTATGCAATTATAGATATTTTACCTAGTACCTGGGAAGAACACATGCTTTAGGATGAGACATTTGCTCAGTCACTTAGTTGTATCTGACTCCTTGCGGCTCCAGGGACTGTAGCCTGCCAGGCTTCTCTGTTCATGGGGTTCTTCAGGCAAGAATACTGTAGTGGGTAGCCACTTTCTACTCCAGGGTATCTTCCAAACCCAAGGATAAAATGTCATCTGCATTGTCAAGTTGATTCTTTACCACTAGCACCACCTGGGAAGCCCAATATAGATATTATAAAAAAAAAAATATATATATATATATATATATTACTCATTATATTTCTATGGGTAGCTATGTAAGTTATTTTGAAAAAGTTAATAACTTTTAATAGAAATCTTAATATTTTCATTTATTAAATAAAAGAATTATATGATGTTATTACAACAGCTCACCTCTCTCTAAAGTGTGATTTCATGAAGCTCCAGTCTTGCTGATTTAAGTTAAATCTGAAGATGAATGGTATACACCATAATACCAACCTGTAGTGACATAATGATTTCATTTCACATCTCTCATCTCCCCACTTATGCCCAATGCCCCAAGACTACCGGCTGCCACTACATTAATGCTCTTGAGGTAGCCCTTTTTCATTAAAATAGTGACACATTAAAATGTATTGTAGATTAGATTCTTGTCATATAAAATACCAAATCCAAAGAGGTAACATAAAACAAGCTAGCTGCCTTATTCCTGGTGCAAAGTTGGACTGCTCTGCATTCTAATAAAATGGGAAAGAATGACAAGTGACCTGTCAGAAAACAGAACTCATTTTACAGAGTTTGCAAATGAAGCAGAAGAATGTGAGAATGTACCTCATCAGCAAGTTAGCGGCCACTTGGCTATTATCACTACTCCTCATATTTCAGTTGAAATTTTTAAACCATAAATAGAATTAAATTCAACTGACTAGAAGTAAAATATCCAAATGTACATTCTCCAGAACATATTCAATTTCAGTGTTTTATTTGTATTCAGGTAGATTAAAATGGAAATGATGTGAGGCAAAGAATTCATCATTTATTTCAGTTTCAGTGACTCAGCCATTTATTCTGAAAGTCACCTGCAATACCCCCTCCTTATATTCTTTTGCTATAGATTTTTCACAGCTCTCCTGTGTTGTACCATGGAAAGATTGACTGAACCAACCCAGCTGGCTTCTAGGAGGCTGTTTTAGATTTTGCCAAAGGAATTGATACAAATGTACAAAATAAGCATGACTCCATGTGTGAGAAAGCACCTTTACATTTCTTTTTCTTTTCGTCACATTAAAAAGAAACCTCAAAACCTTAAATTAAATGGTCTAAATTAAATCTAAAATAAACCTGTATTAGATCTATGAGGAAAGAGAATATGTTGAGTAAGGGAAGAAACAATGATTACATTAACTAAATTTTTTCAGTGTTGAAAATGTTGTCTAAGAAGCCAGAAAATATAAAAGGCACTAAACTGAAACAAGGAACAATTTTGATAATTTACACATAGTTCACTTGAGACAATTAAATAATTGGTGTCACTAATTTTTAAGATGTCCAAAGTATTAACATTTCCTCTCTTGACATTGAGGATAAAATTATATTTAAGAAGTTATTAAAGAATGACAGACAGATGAGACTGCAATTGTCTCAAAAGCTTATGTTCTTAATATCCTACTTATTTTATATCTATATTTAAAATACACAGTTTTAATCCTTCTGTGAATATACCTGTACACTCATCATTTACCCTTCTGACATTAATCTTCTCTTTTGATATATTTATACACACATATGCATATAAAGTAAAAGCACACATAAAACTATAGCCCCTTTGTCCACTTTTCCTGTTTCACACCATTACTTTGTTCTCCAGTGGCAAAAATTAGGATTCTGTTTTTCAATGTGCATTCACATATGTATTTATATATGAAACACATAGTATTTATACATGAATGATTCAGTTTCCATTAGTGTTGTTATCCATATGTTTGTTTCTCATGTAACATCCTTGTGTGCTGAGTCGTATCCTCGCTGATACAGAGATAGATAGATACACCCATACATAATGATGTAAATATTTGCATACATACATAAAGATGTAAGTGTAGGTAGGTGTAGAGTTAGATGCAGACATGGACATACATGTATAAGCATGTTTTTATTAATGGGTCCAATATTATGACATACATTTATGACAAGCTTTCAGTATAATTATTATCCTCGATTTAAAGTTGCATTAATTTCAATAATTTATATGTCAGACAAATATATCCTGGTACAAACATACTAGTGTATTTGCTGAGTTAAAGAGAGCTTATATAATGTGTGATTAAAGACACGGCCTTCTGATCCCAGTCAGAATTATTCAATCCTATCTTATAATCTTGGGTGGACTAATCTTGGGCAGATAAAGAAGTTAACAAATCCTCAAGTTAGATATTTCAGAAATGCAGTTTTCTTCATTGATAGGAAATCCTTCAATGCATTTCAATATGAGATAAAATATACTTTTCATAAAATCAAAGAATAAATAATATTCAGAATACTTCAAGCTAGTAACTCTTAAGTTTGGAATAGAATAAAAAAAAATCCTTGATGATAAATTATGTTATCAAAATCTATGTCAAAAATAAACTGTGAAAGTGAAATGTTAAATTTACATTCTTTAAATCTGGTAATGTGTCGAGGGAGTTGCCTATTATCCAGCATATATGGAAATATATGCCAGTGAGCATGAAAATTAGAACATAAATAAAGTAATAACTATTGGAAAGAAAGAAATTAAATGTTCCTTATTTGAAAGTTATTAGATTGATTTTTGTACCACTGTTAAGTCATGTCTGACTCTTTGTGGTCCCATAGCCTGTAGCACACCAGACTCCTCTGTTCTCCACTATATCCAGGAGTTTGCTCAAATTCAGCGGGAGACCTTAAGGTTAAAAAATACATATTTTAAAATTAATAAAAATTATGTTTATCAGAGGCAGCTAAGATAGATATGCAAAGTCCATTGCATTTTTATAAACCACCAACAGATAGAAAGAACACAATTCCTAAGAATACTTATAACGAAAAATTTCAGTCTTGTATATCACAAAATTATATAACTTTAGGGTCTTCCCTGATAGGTCAGTTGGTAAAGAATCTACTTGCAATGCAGGAGACCTCAGTTCAATTCCTGGGTCGGGAAGATCCCCTGGAGAAGGGATAGGCTACCCCCTCCAGTTTTCTTGGGCCTCCCTGGTGGCTCAGCTGGTAAAGAATCTGCCCACAATGTGGGAGATCTGGGTTCAGTCCCTGGGTTGGGACGATCCCCTGGAGAAGTTCATAAACAGCTTGGAGGAAGACTAGTGATTAGAAAGACATTCCTTGTTCTTGTATATGAAAACTCAAATTACCTTTAATAATGCTCTGATGACATCCCATTTCCATCTGAGGGTTTTAAAGGGGAGGGTACTCTACTCTTGCTCAAACTCTCTTGTCACACATCCTACTCTCAGCTGTCATGAAAGCCCAATAATGAAGTTTTTCCAGGAGTACCAGGTTTCAACAGAACAAAAGTTAAAACTAGCTAGAATCTGCTTTAATCAGTGATGTGTAGACAGACTTTTCATCTAAGAGCCTAGTCATCTTCTGTCAAATATAACATATTTTATTTCATTTTTAATAAGAAATTATGGATACAGATATAAATATCACCAGTCTGCACTGAGAAATATTTCTATAACAAGCTGCTTCATAGGCTACTAGTTGTAATAACATAAAATATTTAAAAATTAACATAATAGTGATGTAATACGAAAGTGCTCAAGAAATTCAATTAAAGTTCACTTTTTTTCAAATTATATCATCATCATCATAACATTTATTTCTACACACTGATTTTTTTTTAAGTTACAATTGCAGGCTTAAACATGGCAAATTGAACATGGCTGAGTCAGCTTGGATTGGTTATTTTAAGTTACTCAAGTGTGTTTACTCAATCTTTACTTATTTGGTATCAGATTAGTGTATTCATTCACAACACATATCGAATACATCCTAGTTCACTGATTTACAGAACAACGTTAGATTGAGAGCTAGGACTAGTGATGGAATTCATTATTCGATTTCATATTCTTGTCTGACCAAACACAGTTTTGTTTTTTTGTTGTCATTGCAGTTTTACAGGTTGACCTCTAAATCAAGTTCCTTAACAAGTTAATTTCTTTCTGTATATATATCCAAATCTATGTATTGAAGCATTGCCTCACAGCTGACTCTTCCTCCAGATGTCAACAATACTTTAGATCCATGCATACAGTGGCATTTATAATAAACAAACAAAAATTAGAAATGTGTGAATGAAGTTAGCATATATTGTAAGCTTCAGACTTAGAGTAATTGCCTGACATGCAAGGAGACTTCTTAAAATCCATTTCATATTGACTTCCTGGGTAACCATGCATAAAGAGGTGGCATCATGAAGACCATTAGACCATTCATGAATTTAAGATTATCATAAGGAGAACTAATAAATTAATTCAACATCTATCACAGCAATGTGTCAAAAATTAGTATATCGTCAGAAAAGGAGAAGCGCTAATAATGTTGGGTTGGCCCAAAGTTCATTCAGTTTTTCCATGTAAGAAGTTATGGGGAAACCCAAATGAACTTTTTGGCCAAGTCTATAGATACAGTTAAAAGTTCAGACAAGGCCTACCGAAGAAGACTTTCCATGCATTTGTATATCTCAGTCAGTTATATGTACATTCTTTTTTATGTTCACTTGCATATATTATTAACATCACTTTGCATCATCCTGGTGGTTAAAATGGTAAAAATCTACCTGCAATACAAGAGACCTGGGTTCAGTCCCTGGGTTGGGAAGATCCTCTGGAGAAGGAAATGACAATCCACTCTAATAATCTCTGTCCATGGACAGAGGAGCTTGGAAGGTTACAGTCACAAAGAGTCGGACATGACTGAGCAACAAAGAACAGATATAGAGGCAATTCAAGGGCTAGTTATTAATGACCAACATTAGTTATGGGAACTATAAAACAAAGTAAATGTTGCAAAATGGCTTTTGAAAATTCATGAGTCACAGTATGAAGAAGATAGAAATATAGGCCATGTGCTATCCTTGCTCACACTATCTCTTATAACCACAAAGTCATAGTCATCACTGGAATGATTGAACAGCTGGGCATGAGACAGATTGTTAAACAGAGAAAATTCATGACTGGCTTTATTTTCATAACTTAATGTATGTTAAAAACAAAATAATTTCTGCCATCTCTGGCTATTTCTTCTCTTTAGTTGTCAGCCTCTTGGTTCTTCTCGACAGCTCCTTAGAGAGTTGGTCCTGATCTGTAACTTCAGTTTGGAAGAGATCCAGAAGGTTCTTTGATTTTGTGGACAGTACATCATGTGAAATACCAGTCTTGATGAATCACAAGCTGGAATCAAGATGGCCAGGAGAAATATCAATAACCTCATATATATGCAGTTAACACCACCCTAATGACAGAAAGTGAAGAGGAACTAAAAAGCCTTGATGAAAGTGAGAGAGTGAAAAAGCTGGTTTAAAACACATCATTCAAAAAAACTAATATCATGGAATCCAGTGCCATCACTTCATGGCAAATAGATGGAGAAACAATGACAGACTTTATTTTCTTGGGCTCCAAAATCACTTTAGAGGTGACTGCAGCCATGAAATTAATAGACATCTGCTTCTTGGAAGAAAAGCTATGACAAACCTAGACAGTGTATTAAAAAACAGAGACCTCACTCTGCTGATGAATGTCCATATAGGCAAAGCTATGGTTTTTCCAGTAGTCATGTATGGGTGTGAGAATTGGACCATAAAGAAAGCTGAGCAGTGAAAAATTGATACTTTTGAACTGTGGTGTTGAAGAAGACTCTTGAGAGTCCCTTGGACTTGGACTTCAACAAGATCCACCCAGTCCATCCTGAAGTAGATCAGTCCTGGGTGTTCATTGGAAGGACTGATGTTGAAGCTCCAATATTTTGGCCACCTGATGAGAAGAGCTGACTCACTGGAAAACACCCTGATGCTGGGAAAGATTGAAGGCAGAAGGAGAAGGGGACGCGACAGAGGACGAGATGGTTGGATGGCATCACTGACTCAATGGGCATGAGTTTGGGTAAACTCTGGGAATTGGTGAGGGACAGGGAGGCCTGGCGTGCTGCAATTCATGGGGTCACAAAGATTCAGACTGAACTGAACTGATGGTTTTTCAGTAGTCATGTACGAATGTGAGAATTGAACCATAAAGAAGACTGAGCACGGAAGAATTGATGATTTCTAAATGTGGTGCTGGAGAAGACACTGGAAAGTCTCTTTGGAAGCGAGGAGATTAAGCCAGTCAATCCTAAAGGAAATCAACACTGAATATTCATTGGAAAGACTGATGCCGAAATTGAAGCTCCAATACTTTGACCATCTGATGCGAAGAGCTGACTCACCGGAGAAGACACTGATGCTGGGAAAGACTGAGGGAAGGGGGAGAAGGGGGTGAATGAGAATAAGATGTTTGTATGGCATCATTTACTCAATGAAAATGAGTTTTAGCAAACTCAGAGAAACAGTGAAGGACTGGGAAGACTTGTTTCCTGCAGTCCATGTGGTTGCAACAGTTTCGACAACAGGACTGGGAGACTGAACAACAATCTATGTATTTGTATCTGCTCATCCTTCTCAAGTACTTAAGCATTATGGGTCAGCTTATTGCTTTTAAGATTATTTTGAGTGGTTTATGGGAATGGAACTAAGTATCAGTTCAGTTCAGTTCAGTTGTTCAGTCATGTCCGACTGCGATCCCATGAACTGCAGCACGCCAGGCCTCCCTGTCCATCACCAACTCCTAGAGTTCACACAAACTCATGTCCATCGAGTCGGTGATGCCATCCAGCCATCTCAAATTTTGTCGTCCCCTTCTCCTGCCCCCAATCCTTCTCAGCATCAAGGTCTTTTCAAATAAGTCAGCTCTTCCCATGATGTGGCCAAATTATTGGAGTTTCAACCCCAGTATCAATTCTTCCAATGAACACCCAGGACTGATCTCCCTTGGGATGGACTGGTTGGATCTCCTTGCAGTCCAAGGGACTCTCGAGTCTTCTAAAACACCACAGTTCAAAAGCATCAGTTTTTCACTGCACAGCTTTCTTCACAGTCCAACTCTCACATCAATAGATGAACAATGGAAAAATCATAGCCTTGATTAGACGGACCTTTGTTGGCAAAGCAATGTCTCTGCTTTTTAATATGCTATCTAGGTTGGTCATAACTTTCCTTCCAAGGAATAAGTGTCTTTTATTTCATGGCTGCAATCACCATCTACAGTTATTTTGGAACCCAAAATAATGAAGTTTGGCACTGTTTCCACTGTTTCCCTGTCTATTTCCCATGAAGTGATGGGACCAGATGCCATGATCTTCGTTTTCTGAGATGTTGAACTTTAAGCCTACTTTTCACTCTCCTCTTTCATTTTAATCAAGAAGCTTTTTAGTTCTTCTTCACTTTCTGCCATAAGGGTGGTGTCATCTGCATATCTGAGGTTATTGATATTTTTTCCCACAATCTTGACTCCAGCTTGTGTTTCTTCCAGCCCAGCATTTCTCATGATGTACGCTGCATGTACATTAAATAAGCAGGGTGACAATATACAGTCTTGACGTACTCTTTTTCCTATTTGGAACCAGTCTGTTGTTCCATGTCCAGTTCTAACTGTTGCTTCTTGACCTACATATAGGTTTCTCAAGAGGCAGATCAGGTGGTCTAGTATTCCCATCTCTTTCTGAATTTTCCAGTTTATTGTGATCCACATAGTCAAAAGCTTTGGCATAGTCAATAAAGCAGAAATAGATGGTTTTTTTTTTTTTCTGGAACTCTCTTGCTTTTTCCGTGATCCAGAGGATGATGGCCAATTGATCTCTGGTTCCTCTGCCTTTGCTAAAACCAGCTTGAACATCTAGAAGTTCACAGTTCACGTATTGCTGAAGCCTGGCTTGGAGAATTTTGAGCATTAATTTACTAGTGTGTGAGATGAGTACAACTGTGCAGTAGTTTAAGAATTCTTTGGAATTGTCTTTCTTTGGGATTGGAATGAAAACTGACCTTTTCCAGGCCTTTGGCAACTGATGAGTTTAAGCTCAACTGGAATTCCATCACCTCCACTAGCTTTGTTCATAGTGATACTTTCTAAGGCCCACTTGACTTCATATTCCAGGATGTCTGGCTCTAGGTGAGTGATCACACCATTGTGATTGTCTGGGTCATGAAGATCTTTTTGTACAGTTCTTCTGTGTATTCTTGCCACCTCTTCTTAACATCTTTTGCTTCTGTTAGGTCTATACCATTTCTGTCCTTTATCAAGCCCATATTTGCATGAAATGTTCCCTAGGTGTCTCTAATTTTCTTGAAAAGATCTCTAGTCTTTCCTATTCTGTTCTTTTCCTCTATTTCTTTGCATTGATCACTGAAGAAGGCTTTCTTATATATCCCTGCTCTTCTTTGGAACTCTTCATTCAAATGAGAATATCTTTCCTTTTCTCCTTTGCTTTTCGCTTCTTTTCTTTTCACAGTTAA
Organism: Nanger dama; assembly: GCA_917880005.1. Taxonomy (NCBI): domain Eukaryota; kingdom Metazoa; phylum Chordata; class Mammalia; order Artiodactyla; family Bovidae; genus Nanger; species Nanger dama. The sequence continues at coordinate 15,156,415 of CAKJTW010000027.1, read as the reverse complement.
TTTTAAGGCCTCCCCAGACAGCCGTTTTGTTTTTGCATTTCTTTCCCATGGGGATGATCTTGATTCCTATCTCCTGTACAATATCATGAGCCTCCATCCATAGTTCATCAGGCACTCTGTCTACCAGATCTAGTCCCTTAAATCTATTTCTCACTTCCACTGTATAATCATAAGGGATTTGATTTAGGTCATACCTGAATGGTCTAGTGGTTTTCCCTACTTTCCTCAATTTTAGTCTGAATTTGGCAATAAGGAGTTCATGATCTGAGCCAGAGTCAGCTTTTGGTCTTGTTTTTGCTAACTGTATAGAGCTTCTCCATCTTTGGCTCCAAAGAATAAAATCAGTCTGATTTCAATGTTGACCATCTGGTGATGTCCATGTGTAAAGTCTTCTTTTGTGTTGTTGGAAGAGGGTGTTTGCTATGACCAGTGTGTTCTCTTGGCAAAACTCTATTAGCCTTTGTCCTGCTTCATTCTGTACTCCAAGGCCCAATTTACCTATTACTCCAGGTGTTTCTTGACTTCCTACTTTTGAATTCCAGTCCCCTATAATGAAAAGGACATCTTTTTGGGTGTTAGTTCTAAAAGGTCTTGTAGGTCTTTATAAAACCATTCAACTTCAGCTTCTTCAGCGTTACTGGTTGGGACATAGGCTTGGATCACCTTAATATTGAATGTTTTGCCTTGGAAATGAACAGAGATCATTCTGTCGTTTCTTGAGATTGCATCAAAGTACTGCATTTTGGACTCTATTGTTGACTATCATGGCTACTCCATTTCTTCTAAGGGATTCCTGCCCACAATAATAGATATAATGGTCATCTAAGTTAAATTCACCCATTCCCATTTATTTTAATTCGCCGATTCCTAGAATGTTGATGTTCACTCTTGCAATCTCCTGTTTGACCACTTCCAATTTGCCTTGATTCATGGACCTAACATTCCAGGTTCCTGTGCAATATTGCTCTTTACAGCATCAGGCCTTCCTTCTATCGCTAGTCCTATCCACAGCACTGGGTATTGTTTTTGGTTTGACTCCATCCCTTCATTCTTTCTAGAGTTATTTCTTCACTGATCTCCAGTAGCATATTGGGCACCTACCGACCCAGGGAGTTCCTCTTTCAGTATCCTATCATTTTGCCTTAACTCCATGAACAGTATGAAAAGGAACTAAGTATAATTTTGATTAAATATAGGGCTAAAAATTTGATGGTCTAATACTGGTTTTATCAGTGATCTAGAATACTTTTTTCAGATTCACTTAGTATATTTCACAATCAATAACACTCTTTGGAAGCATTGTTTTTACTGTTTTTGTTTTTGTTTTTTTTTCCCCTTGACTGTCCTTGTCTATTTCTTACAAGAAATCTATCTTCTCATGTAAGCAACAGAATGCAAAAGCAAAAATATCTATATAATAATCTACTAGGATGTAAAAGATTTTAAAATCACAGAGAATCACACTTAAGATCTGTTTTTTTTTTTTCTCAAAAAGCTTGAGGCAGTAGAAAAATATACCCCAAATGTCACAAAGAATATGTGATTTTAGCAACTAAAGAAGAAAAAGAAAATTTTTCTATAAATGTGAAGAAAAATTCTAACATAGTGTCAGCCAAGGGAATAAAAGGTCCAAGTCAGAGGACATGCCCTTTTTAACATAACATTTTTCTTGACTTAACCTCTGCAGGAAAATATTCTTCATCTATCTGACCCATCAAATGCTGTAATTCCCTTTCTGAATTGAAAATCTGACATCAGTATGCCCAGCAGCAGAGCAAGGTTCTAAAGATTGTTATTTTTCATATGTCACTGCATAATCAATACAGGATAACATAGTTATCACAATTGATTCAATATGTTATTTTGGGATGTGGCATTTCTTTTTGCCACTAGTACTTAAAAGGAAAAGCTTTGGGTATCAGCAGAATATTCTGTATTAACTGTGGGTCTTATATTATTGTTATTTCATAGTGCTAGTCCATCTTCAAATCTCTATACTCTCATCTGAATACATGTAACATTTGTTGCTGTTCAGTCCCTCAGTCGTATCCAACTCTTTGAGACCCATTGGGCTGCAGCACAGCAGGCTTCTCTGTCCTTCACCAACTCCTGGAGCTTGGTCAAACTCATGTCCACTGAGTTGGTGATGCCATCCAACCATCTAATCCTCAGTTGCCCTCTTCTCTTCCTGCCTTCAGTCTTTCCCAGAATTAGGGTCTTTTCCAGTGAGTTGACTCTTCACATTAGGTGGCCAAAGTACTGGTGCTTCAGCTTCAGCATTAGTCCTTCCAATGAATATTCAGGACTGATTTCCTTTAGGATAGACTAGTTTGATCTCCTTGCAGTCCAAGAGACTCTCTTGAGTCTTCTCCACACTACAGTTCAAAAGTATTAACTCTTTGGTGACTAGCATTCTTCAATTTATATCTGCAAGATTATTTTTCTTTAAAACATTTTGATTTTTGCACTGTTTTCTCTTGTATTGATGTTGTTGAGGAAATTCTGATTAGTAAATGCTTTATTTCTCACTTTTATGTGACATATTTTAGATTTTTGGCTAACTGAAGGTCTGATTTTTCAATTATATTTGAATTTCCATATTTTATAAGTGCATGTAAGGGAAAAGGGGAGTTTCTAACCAAGCATTCTTGAAAGCAGTGTTTTCTTCTTTTTGTATAATTTAGTTTTTCTTTTCCTAACTAGGGACACTACAAATTCTTTCTTATCAGTTGGCTTTTATCCACAATTAGGTATCTGTTTATATGTATAAAAATTTGTGTATATACATATATATTTATATATTTTCATATTTTTATCAGAGTTAATTTTATTTATATCAAGCTTTAGCTCTATGTCTGAAATTCAATGTTCTGTATCTGTTCTGTTTCTTAAGGTTCCTAACTTTTTATAATCTCTGGAATGTTCTTAGCCACTGACCTCATTTCCTGAGATTTGCTACATACCATTTACTCCATTCCATTTATTATCTCTCATTTATTGTCTCATCTAATACTCTTTAAGTTGCTTCATATCTTGATGCTGTGAGAAACTTCCTCCTCTAGTTCTGCTCCATTTTCTTCAAGAATAAGTTTTCGCCTGCCTTTTGTATCTGTATAGATAGATAGATAGATAGTTTTACATTTTGCAAACTCTGTGTAATTATTCCCCCATCTTTATATGTAATCTAACTCACTCCACTCTGCTTGTAGAGGCCTGCCAGTCACTTTGATATTGTGTTGGTGACTTTGACTCACCAGAAACCTGTTTATTTCACTGGTAAAAGTGAAAGTGAAGTCGCTCAGTCGTGTCTGACTCTTTGCGATCCCATGGACGGTAGCATACCAGGCTCCTCTGTCTATGGGATTTTCCAGGCAATAGTACTGGAGTGGATTGCCATTTCCTTCTCCAGGAGATCTTCCTGACCCAGGGATCAAACCCGGGTCTCCTGCATTGTAGACAGACACTTTACCGTATGAGCTACCAGGGAAGTCCTGTTTCATTGGTAAAGTAATGCATTTCCCTGACACCTTGACATGAAACTGTGGGTACACTGTTTCCTTGTTCAACTTTATGAGATATGGTAGTGGAAGGATGAGAAATTTTCTGGGAACTGTAACTCATCTTCATTACAAACCCAAGACTCTGACTGCATTTTTGCTCTCCCTGTTTGTATGTGGGCTATGTGTTTGTGTTTACCCCAATTTGTTAGAATTTGTGAAAATTTTCTATAGGGATATGCTCTGGCTTTGAATACATCTTAAAATTTCCCCCATTTTCCCTGGAAATACAAATTCCATAAGGTTGACTGCCATTTTATGTTGTTATTTTTACTAGTTATCAGTTTCCAGATACTAAAATTTTATGACATTGTAAAAGTATAAATCAGAAATACTTTAAGTAGAACTAGATTTGATGTTATTCCTTTTCATTAAAATTTCTATAGTCATGTCATTAATAACCATCAATCCATCGACTCTTCTTATCATGTAATCTTCCAAAGGCTGCCATCATTGTCATTTTGGAAACTTATAGCATTACTAGTTAGCTTACTGAATCCATGAATATAATAAACTTAAGCAAGATTGGCTGTATATTAACATGATTTATTTAATGGAAAATTAAATTAAGATGTCAAAGCATTATACAAGGAAAAGACATATTCTACATAAGGGCATTTTAAATACATAAGTCCATTAGTAAAATACATTTTGCTGAATATGTATATATATGGTAAGCATCATAGAAACAATATTTTGACAGAAATTAATATTTCTAATAAGTGTTGCTTCAACTTAAATATACTGATGGATGAAAAATATAAATATATTTTCCATTACTGATTGGTAAGGTAATATTTTACTTGTCTTTCCCTATTTTATTGTGTTTGACCAATACAATATTGTAAAGTAAAATTAATTAATTAATTAAAAAATAAAGTACAAAAAAACTGATGGAAAAATGGGTATAACATATAGAAGTAGGTAAAATCCATAGATTTTTTTTTAAGAACTATGTAGATATGTTTTAAGGATAAATACTGGAGTGGGTTACTGTTTCCTTCTCCAGGGGATCTTCCCAACCCAAGAATCAAACCCTAGTCTCCTGAACTGCAGGCAGATTCTTCATCATCTGAGCCACTAGGGAAGCCTAGGATAAATAAGTGCCAGAAAATAAAGAACTCTAATAATTTGTCTGAAAATCCTTTGCAAAGATACTAAGCAAAGGCTTTCAATCATTCCAAACACTAGTCCACTATTAATAACCAAGAAATTCTAATTAATTCCCTCAGAAAAATATATAGAAATCGAAGCCAAGTAAAATTGCACATCAGTGAGTTTTTCTTGGATGAAAACATAGTACAACTTTGCTCCTCATTGTGTATGGACACAATACATTTATTACTCTTACAGTTTATGTTTGTAAATGTTTGTACAACTCAGATCAGAAAGAAGAGCTGCCAAATATTTAACATGTAAGTTTAAAATAAATATATACTGACAAGATAACTGAAGATACATCAGTTATCATCAAAATGTTGAAGGAGAAACCAAACTGATTTTGCAGCAAATGTAAAAAACACATACAATATTACTGTGAGCAAGAAATAAAATTTTACACATCAAAAGTCATTCTATCATTAAGATATGAGTTTAATTTTTTTCTAATAAATATGCACATGTGGCTAGGAAAAATAACAAGCTGATTCTAAAGATCTTGTGGAAACACAGGCAAACTATGAATGATGAGAAGAAATAGTAATGATCATAATGAGAAGAAGAAGTCAGTAATGGACACTAGATGTAAAAGATATGATAGTATACTATAAATTATATATTTACATTTGTAATATAAGTGATAAAATTTGCTGCAAGAACATAAAACTTCTGAAAATATAAACAGATTTCACATGAAAATATATGACTTCACATCAGTAGAGGTGAGGTGATTTGTACAGTAAATGATTTGTAGCAAAACTAACCAATCAAAAATAATAAAGATAAAACAATAAAACACTTTTTATCTCTTGCCTCCAAATAAGTTGCATTTGGATAAGTATATAAATGAATGCTATTGAATACTAACATTAGGAAGAATAAAATACATATGTGATTGTCTTTAAAAATACTTTGAGTTAGGAAGGATTATGTTTATTAAAAATTCCCAAAAGTCTTAAAAATAAGAATAAATATACCTGCTATATAAATATACAATATTCTGCAAAGAAAAATTCAAACTCACCACTAACAAATAAAAAAAAAAAGTACCAAAATAGAGGGAAATGTGTATACTACTTGTCATCGGAAAAAAATGAATTAAAATTTAGTTTAAAACTAATTAAATTTTCTTTAAGGTAGAAATAGTACAAATAATTAAAAGTGACATTTGAGAGAAGAAAAAGGTAGTAAGCTCATTTGATTGAAAAAGGAAGTAAAATGTCTCTTCAAACATATAAAAAGATTTCTAATATCAAAGTAAAATGTAAAAAATGTTTTTCACTTATTTGTAAAGGTCAGAAAATATAACACACTTTCCTGGTGAGGCTTTGAGAAAATGTGTTTCCTCATGAAAGTTCTATCAAAAGAAATCAGATGATATTCATCTATTTAAACTGATTGCTTTTGATTATAACATTTCAATGTATCTCTGTTATCCAAAAGATACACTCAGATATGTGAAAAAATACATTTAAGTACATAGTATTAATTTTAAAGTTGGTAGTAGTGACATCATTGGTTAAGATTGAAGGGTAAGTTGATGATGGTTTTCTTAATTATTATTTACCTGTGCAATGAGACACAAAGGTCTTTTAAAAAGATTAAGGGAGTATCTTATCAAATAATAAGAAATATTTTTGACCTTTATTGTAAATAAAGGTAAAAGGAAGAAACAGGATAACATATAAACTGTATACTGCTGTTTATGTAAAAATTTAAAAAAGACAGCTCAGGTTTCTTTCTTTTCTTATGAAAGTGAAGTGAAAGTGAAAGTCACTCAGTCATGTCCAACTGTTTGCAACCCCATGGACTATATAGTTCATGGAATTCTCCAGGCCAGAATAACGGAGCGGTTAGCCTTTCCCTTCTCCAGGGGATCTTCCCAACCCAAGAATCGAACCCAGGTTTCCCACAAGGCAGGCAGATTCTTTACCAACAGAGAAGCCCTTACTTCCTTTTCTTATAAGGACAATAATTCCTTAATGAACTTCCCATCTCCATCATATCATCTAAACTTATGTAGCTCTCAGAGGTCCTGTCTCCGGATACCATCGCGGTGTGGATAAAAGATTCAACATTGAGCAGATTTATTGTGTTCATAATAGCCTATAATACATTTGAAAGATAGTCAAAATACTTATGGTGTTTACTTCCAGCCCAGTGAACTTGGAGAATAGTAGTAGTCATGGGAGGGGAATGTATAAATCACAAACTCTTCCATATAATTGGAATTTTGTACAATACTTTCACCACCACTAGATAAGATTATTATTACTAAAATAATAATAGTGATAGTAATAAATGAAGCTCAAGATAACCTAAATTAAAAACGGGATTAAAAGAAGACAACAATCCAGAAGTTCATAAATGGAAGAATTTTATTATATATATGTATATATGTATGTATATATAAAATATATCAATTGCCAGTCATCCCAGGTACATATGTTCATTCTTGAAATAAGCACCTAATTCCAACTAAATCATGTGGACACATACTTATAATGTTCTTTCAAAATGTTTAAATAGGTATATTTTTCAATACTCATTAAAAAAAAAAAAAAACCTACAAGGATCAGAAAAAGGGGACCAAATAGAGAAGAGAGAGTCAGAACTCAAATTCAGGGAGAGAAACAGAGAGAAGAATGATGTATGAGTCCTGATGGCACATGTATCAGAATCTCAGCTCAATCTTCAGTGCATTTGCATAGCAAAAACTCTCCCCACTTCTTTTGTACTAAGACCCCTTCTTATCTGATGACAAATAGTCTCTTCTTTTTAAAAAATAACTAACTCCATAATATTTTCCTGACTTGCATACAATGAAAGCATCCCAACTAGTATTTATTAATTATGCAAATATTTTTACTGCTGCTGGTATGAAATGTTAATTTTAGGTAAGATATTAGGGTGAAATAAGGAAAATAAAAAGTTGAGGTACTTAGAGAATAAGATTATACATATTTATTTATTAAAAGCAGGACAATAATTGCTGTTCAGTTTAATTATGTACTTATCGACATGCTCTATCATACTACCTTGTAAACTCCTTAAGTACAAGCTTCACATTCACTCTGTTTTCATGTGATGCTGTTAGACCTCATGGTCTCCTGCCAGGGATCCGTCACCCAAAAGAATCTCCAAGACTCGGACTCGATGCAATCAGCAAGAGGATTTATTAGGCTGGCGCACTGGGGTTCGATCACCACCAGGGAAGACGAACCCCGAACATTCATTACAAAGCAATTTTTAAGCACAAAAGCCACAAACAGGTACAGCTAGGGTGGAGCGACCTGATTGGTGTACAGGTCTTAACATTTTCAGGGATAGGTTCATTTGTTATTAGGTCAACATGGCTGGTTGAGCTGCATTTTTACTGTTAACTTATTTTCCTGGAAAATAATTTCCTGGAATGGTTTTTGAGGTAAAATATCCCCGGGAAGCCTCCCGGAGGCTGCATGCCTGAGATATGAGCCCCCTACACATTTTTGAGATAGAGGTTTGTCTTAAGATTAACAGGAGGGCCTGTTTTCCTAAGGCTCTAGTGAAACTTTAACCTTTATTTTTATCCACCTTTCCTCTCATTCCCCTCTTCTTTTAGTTTGGATTTCAATCCTGAAATCATGGGCCAAGGTCTCCCTGAGGAAGTGCTGCATATTGTTGTCTTAGCATAAGCACCTGCACAGCACTTATCCGGTCTCGGATGAACAAAATTAACCAGTTGAGAATACAAGGCCCTATAGTGAGGAGGAGTAGTAAAATGACCAGTGGCCCCATTAGGGTGGATACTAAGGTTGCAAACCACGGGGTTCTGTTAAACCAGGACTCAAACCACCCTTGGGCGCCCTTTCTTTCTTTTTGCCTCTGTGCCAATCTTTCTCGTAATTTATTCATGGAGTCAGTGATGACCCCAGAGTGGTCTACATAAAAACAGCATTCTTCTCTAAGGGCCGCACACAAGCCTCCTTCTTTTAAGAACAGAAGTTCTAGGCCTCTCCGATTTTGCATCACTACTTCAGACAAAGAGGTCAGAGATTCTTTTAATTTAGTAATAGAATCTTCTAGGACTTGTAGGTCCGCGTCTATGGCTTGCTGTAAACTGGCATAATACTGGGACTGTTGGATGAGAGCCACCTTGCCAGTTCCAACCCCAGTCGCCACTCCGAGGCCCAAGAGAGTTGCCAGGGTGAGAGTCACTAGCTCTCTCTTTTCTCGGTGGCCGCCTTCGTAAGCTTCCAAGAAGGACTTGGAGTGGTAGAGGAGTCGGGGCACCAGCTGCACCAGAACACAGAAGTAAGCTGATCTATTAAATACTGCCATAGACACGCAGGGTGTGAGACCTGTCTTACACGCCCACCAACCATCTCCGGGGGAGTGAGATATCCTGTATAGCTGAGGGTCTTATCAATACTTTTGCACAGATGAGCCTGGTGAGGAGTGGAGGAGCCTATGCATAGCCCCTGGCCTGTCACAGCCGAAAGGGTGAGTCTGACTGTTCCCTGTTGCTGCCACCTGCAATGACTGGGGGAAGAGGAGCTATTTACCGTCCCCATTATCCCTGTGGCTTCATAATAAGGTGGGGGAGCTGTATAACAGAGCCACCAGGACTTAGTAGCTTCTGGGTTGGTAACATTTAGGACCCTGAAAGCACTGTTAATGAGGGTTAGCATCCTATCTTGACTTGAGGATATGTTGTAGGGAGCCACCTGGGGTGGAGCTTTTGTGGCTCCTGTTGCGGTTATTTTACCTTTTTTAGTAGGAGCTGGCTCCCGGGGATTTAGAACTGGGTTGGGACCAATAGATTGGGGGAGTGGAGAGTCTATTTTTAATCTAATGGAGAATATGAGGCCATGGTAGTGGCTTTTATATAGCCGTAGGCCCCACGAAAAACCCCTGATCCATTCTGTAGTTTGCTTCTGTTTTGCCCTATCAGAAAACTGAATATGGAGCAGATTGCACCATGACTTGCATTTATACGCATCTTGATGATGCGTATAATTGGCCTTGACTGTAATAAGGTCCCAACTAGAAGATGGCCCCCAGTAAACATCACCCATAGTCTCACAACCCCAGTGTTGACAATACAAAATCATCTACATCCCCACAATTGCCTAAGGCTCGTTCTCTATGGGGCCCCAGGCATACATATAGAGTATAAGTTCTTAGCACACTCCTTCTAATTTGATTGGTGCAACCCCCCAACAGTCTGGGCAGTCAGAGAAGTCATCAAGCCCATACTTGCCAGGGGTGGACATCTGGGGAGCTTCGTGGAGGTCAGAATGTCCTTCAAGGTCCCAGCCGGCCGGCGCTCCTACTGCTAGTTGACAGAGGTCTGGGTATAGGTCGGACCATCAGGTGGTTGGTGGGGCAATATGAGTATTAGACCACACGACCCTCCCCACTCGTGACACTACTTGCCAAGTCAGTTGTTGAGGCTGGTGGGGGTTTGATGCACCCACAGTCGGGAGGATCAGGAGGAGGGTTGTGAACCTGAAGATCGGCAGAGTTTGAGCTTTAAGGGGTGAGAAGTACGATGTGCCTTCCATTGAGGTGACGGTTCTGGAGCGGCCTTGACCTGGGAGGCATGGACCCAGGAGGAGATTCCGTCGACCTTGATGGCAGTGGGGGTGGTGAGCAGGACGATGTAGGGTCCCTTCCACCTAGGCTCTAGGTTCTCCTGCCGGTGTCGGTAGATGTAAACCGAGTCTCCCACTTGGAACAGGTGGGCCTCTCCTGGGGTGCTGGGTTGATAAGCTTCAGCAAGCTTGGTCCACACCTCTCTCTGGACCAGTTGGAGTCCTTTAAGCCTGGCATATAGATCACCATTATTAAAACAGCGGGGATCAAACCCTTCCCTGAGTGACAGTATAGGAGGAGGGAGCCCCATATAGAATTTCGAAAGGAGAGAGACCGAAACAGGAAAGCGTGTTCCATACTCGGAACAAGGCTAAGGGAAGGAGCACCGTCCAGTCAGTACCGCCAGTCTCTAAGGACAATTTAGTTAGGGTCTCTTTTAGAGTCCTGTTCATCCTCTCTACCTGTCCTGAACTCTGGGGTCTGTATGCACAATGTAATTTCCAATTGGTCCCCAGAAACTTAGCTACTTCCTGGCTTACTTGGGCAGTAAAAGCTGGCCCATTATCTGATCCTATCATCTTTAGAGCCCCAAACCGCGGGAAGATTTCTTCTAAAATTTTCTTGACCACCGTTAGTGCATTTTCACTTTTGGTGGGGAAAGCCTCTACCCACCCCGAGAAAGTATGTATAAAAACCAATAGATATTTGTTGCCGTACCTCGCGGGGCATACTTCAGTGAAGCCTACTTCACAATAAGCCCCCGGCCTGTCCCCACGCAGCTGCTTACCTTGGCTCGTTTTGTTCTGGCTGGCATTTACCTCTTGGCAAGGCTTGCAATTCTGGACTACCTGTTCGGCCAATTTGACGAGCCCTGGCACTTCGTGTCCTGTCTTGTTTAAAAGGGAGACTAGCTTTTTAGCTCGCAAGTGAGTCCAGTGGTGCATTTGCTCTAACATTTCCTTAGCCTCTTCCACCGTCATAGCCTGTTTCTTTTTAGGTTGCAGGGAGGGGCTGTTTGCAGAATGAGTGACTAGCAGTTCCAAAATCTCGCCCCTTGTTGCCACTTCTTGCACAACTTGATTTGCCATGTTGTTTCCCTTGGTTACTGGAGACTGATTTTTCTGATGCCCAGGGCAATGGATTATACTGACCTTCTTGGGTAACATAAGAGCAGTTAGTAACTCCAGGATTCCGTCCTTATTTTTAATTTCTTTTCCAGCCGATGTAAGGAGCCCCTTTGCTGATATATGGCTCCATGCACATGCACAGTAGCGAAGGCATATCTACTGTCAGTGTAGATGTTAACCTGTTTCCCCTCTGACAGTTGGAGAGCCTTTGTAAGGGCTATTAGCTCGGCCTTCTGGGCTGAAGTTCCTTGTGGGAGGGCAGCCGCCCAAATCACACTAGTCCCATCTACCACCGTGGCATCAGCCCATCGCTTACCTTCTTCGAGGAAGCTGCTTCCGTCCGTGTACCACGTCACCTCAGCATCCCAAAGCGGCTGGTCAGAAAGATCTTTGCGGGTCCCGTGTACGTCAGCCAGCACCTCTTGGCAATTGTGTGCCACCTCGGCTTGGCCGGGGTCCGGTAGCAGCGTGGCAGGATTAAGCCCTGTTGCCGGTGTGAATTTGATCCGTTCAGATTTCAGGAGTAACGTCTGATAGTGGGTCACTCTGGCGTTGGTCAGTCATCTCTCAGGGGGTTGTTGAATCACACTTTCTAAGGCGTGGGGCACAGTAACAACCAAGTTCTGCCCCAAAGTCAGTTTATCGGCATCTTTTACCAGAACTGCCACGGCCGCCACTATACATAAGCAATTTGGCCAGCCAGCAGCTACAGGGTCCAGTTTTTTTGACAGGTATGCCACAGGCCGACTCCATGGTCCCAGCTTTTGAGTGAGGACCCTTTTGGCAATGCCATTATTTTCTGCCACATAAAGATGAAACGGCTTGTTCACATCTGGGAGTCCCAGGGCAGGAGCTGACAACAGGCTCGCTTAATGTTGTCAAAAGCCTTTTGCTCACTCTTTCCCCAGACGAAGGGTGTGTTGCCCTTTGTCAGGGAGTACAAGGGAGTGGCCATTTCTGCGAACCCCGGAATCCAGAGCCTGCAGAATCCTACAGTGCCCAGGAACTCCCTGACTTGCCGAGGGTTCTCAGGGGCCGGTATTCTGGCCACCGTCTCTTTTCTGGCCTCTGAAAGCCACCGCTTTCCGTCCTTGATTTGGTACCCCAGGTAACTGACCTGCTGCTGGCAGATCTGGGCCTTTTTGCAGAAGCGCGGTAACCGAGAGATCCAAGCTCGATTAGTAAGGTCTCAGTCCCCTTCCTGCACTCTTCTTCAGTGTCAATGGCCAGGAGCAAGTCATCTACATATTGGAGCAAAGTTACCTGGGGGTTGGTGGCACGGAAATGCACGAGGTCCTGGTGGAGGGCTTCATCAAAGATCATTGGCGAGTTTTTGAATCCTTGCGGCAGCCTAGTCCACGTCAGCTGTCTGGAGAATCCTGTAAGGGGATCTTTCCACTCAAAAGTGAAAATAGGCTGGCTGATGGGACTGAGTTGGAGGCAGAAGAAGGCATCTTTTAAGTCCAAGACAGTATACCACTTTCGGCTGGGGGAATTGTACTCAACAGGTTGTAGGGGTTGGGTACCATGGGGTGTAGGTTGGTCACCCGCTTGTTGACCTCTCTCAGGTCCTGCACAGGCCAGTAGTCGCCTGTTCCGGGTTTGTGGACTGGAAGCAGAGGGGTGTTCCAGGTTGACTAGCACTTTATTAGTATTCCTAATTTGAGGAGCCGCTGGATATGAGGGCGGATCCCATCTCTGTCCTCTCGGCTCATCGGGTACTGAAGGACAGATACAGGAGTAGAGGAGGCCTTGACTTCCACTACCACTGGGGGCTGCCGGACGGCCATCCTCATGCCTGAAACCTCAGCCCAGGCTAGAGGGGGTTTTAGTCAGCCATTCCCGTGTATCAGTGGCCTCAGGGGAGGGGGAGGGGCTTTCAAACAGCCTGTGTTCATCCTCCAGTTTTAAGGTCAGAACCTGTAGTGGCCTCCCCTTCCAGTCCGTCACTGTGGCACCTTCGGTGTGGAAATGGATCTGAGCCCCCACTTTTGTGAGAAAGTCCCGTCCTAACAAGGGGTAAGGGCATTCAGGGATCACGAGGAACGAGTGGGATACCCGGCCCATGTCGAGATCCACTGTTCTTCGGGTAGTCCATGGGTACTGCCGGTACCCTGTAGCGCCCTGTACCCAAGCCTTTTTTGTAGACAGCATCCCTTCTGACTGTAACAGGACCGAATTTTGGGCTCCAGTGTCTACTAAGAACTGCACAGGCTTCCCTCCACCTTGAGAGTTACCCTAGGCTCGAGGAGGGGGTCCGAGCCCCGTCTCTCCTAATCTTCCTCCTCGAGAGCTAGGATCTTGTCGGGAGTGGAGGCCTTCCCTTCTTCTTTTTGGGGCAGTCTCTGAGCCAATGCCCCTTTTCTTTGCAGTATGCACACTGGTCTTTATCTAGAGGTGGCCTAGTTCCCGCTTTACTCCCCCTGTGGTCTTTTTCTTCAGCCTTATCTCTTCCTTTTCCCTCTCTAATTACCGTGGCCAAAATCTTAGTTAAGTTTCTCTCTTGTCTCTTTTCTCTCTCTAGCTCTCATTCATCTTGTTCTTTTCTTTTTCTCTCCTCTTTTTCTTCTTCTGTCTCCCTCTTATTGAATATTTTGTCTGCCTCCCTAACCAGATCTTGAAGGGAGAATTCTTGTAGCCCATCTAGTCTCTGCAGCTTCTTTCTGATGTCTGAGGCTGACTGATCAATAAAAGCCATTGCTATAGTTGCTCTATGCTCCTCGGATGTGGGGTCATAGGGAGTAAATCGTCTAAATGCCTCCATTAATCTATCTAGAAACACAGTTGGTGACTCAGTGGATCCTTGAGTCACTTCTCTTACCTTGGCCAGATTCGTGGGGCATCTTGCAGCCCCTCGGAGCCCCGCCACCAGAGCCTGGCGATAGACCCTCAGGTGGTCCCTACCTGCAGGGGAATTGTAGTCCCAGTTGGGTCTCATCAGCTGAAATCCAGCATCTATCTCATTGGGTAGTGCTGTGGGGCACCCGTTGTCTCCAGGCACGTTTTTCTGGGCCTCCAGCAATACCCACTGTCTCTCCTCGGTTGTGAGGAGAGTCTGTAACAATTGTTGGCAGTCATCCCAAGTGGGCTGGTGTGAGAAAACAAGGGATTCTATTAGAGAAGTCAGCGCTTGTGGATTATTGGAAAATGAAGGGTTATGAGTCTTCCAATTATAGAGGTCTGAGGTGGAAAATGGCCAATACTGGAGCGGCTGATTTCCATGGTTATCGGGGGGCCATACTCCGGAGGGGAAGGACGGCAGAGGATTCTGGAGTGGCCACTCGGTGGCTTTGCGTCCCCGCCACTGGGCCCAACTCCCCCCATCTGGGGCAGGCTCGGACAGAGCAGTTGGCTGGGTTGCTGGGGCTGGGGAAGGTGGGTCCAGCGAGGGGACTAATGCCGGCGGATAGGGCGGAGGGGGTCCAGGAGCAGGAGATCGGTCTGAGTGTCGGGGTATATGTTTTTGGCAGGAGCTTTTGCTTTTTCTTCCTTTTTCTCTGCTGGTTTCAAGGCGAGAATCCCGACAGCGGGTCCTGACGTCGTTCCTGTGGAAAGAACAAAGGGCCGGACCCATGCCGGGGAGGAGAGGACCAAGTCCTCCCACACCATAATATAGAGCATCTGGTCTGGGTGCCCGTGAGATTCATGGGTAAAAACTACAGCCTTGACTAGGCTGACCTGCTCTGCGGAGAAGGAACCTTCAAATGGCCACCCTGTCTGAAAGCTGGGCCATTCTACTGAGCACAGAGTCTGCCACTTTCCCTTCTTAACCCTTACTGATAGGTTATGTGCCCTGGTCTTAACTTCAGTCCAATGACTTGTCAGTGACAAAGGAGTTGTCACAGTCTGTCCCATCGTCAGGTCGTCTGGGGATGACACAGGAAAGACAAATTAGAAGAGAGATAAACAAGACAAAAATAGAAAGAGAGAACAACCGCCACGTATCTGACCAAAAACAGAAGAAACTACAGATGGGAGCCCCGCCTGAGGCTCCGCCTGATTCAGGTGAAGGGGGATCAAACTGAACCCTCCTTCCAGACTGTCATCTTGGGCATCCCCAAGGATTGTCACAGATCTGCCTCCCGGGCAGATTTCAGAAAAATTCAGAAAATCAGAGTTGGACGGACGTGCGAGCAGTACCTCAGTTCCGAGTGAAAACAGAATTAGCACAACAAGAACACACAGAGAGCTCGAGGCGTACCTCCTAATCCGGTAGTCAGGGAGATCTGAGATGCGCGAGGGATCCCAGACGAGCCCCCAGAATGTTAGACCTCACGGTCTCCTGCCAGGGATCCGTTGCCCAAAAGAATCTCCAAGACTCGGACTCGGTGCAATCAGCAAGAGGATTTATTAGGCCGGGGCGCTGGGGTTCGATCACCACCAGGGAAGAACGAACCCCGAACATTCGTTACAAAGCAGTTTTTAAGCACAAAAGCCACAAACAGGTACAGCTAGGGTGGAGCAACCTGATTGGTGTACAGGTCTCGACATTTTCAGGGATAGGTTCATTTGTTATCAGGTTGACACAGCTGGTCGAGCTGCATTTTTACTGTTAACTTGTTTTGCTGGAAAATAATTTCCTGGAATGGTTTTTGAGGTAAAACATCCCCCAGGAAGCCTCCCGGAGGCTGCATGCCTAAGATATGAGCCCCCTACACATTTTTGAGATAGAGGTTTGTCTTAAGATTAACAGGACGGCCTGTTTTCCTAAGGCTCTAATGAAACTTTAACCTTTATTTTTATCCACCTTTCCTCTCAATACATATGCATATCAGTGTGGCATTATGTGGACACATTTATATACATAAAATGAATAAATGTTTCAATAATAATATACTCACTTCATAAGTTTGGGTTCTTTTTAGTGATGCAAGAAAAATTAAAAGCAGCCTATAAGTAAGCAGAAATGCTTACCTTTCTGGATTTGTGTGAACATCTAACATTTATTGATTGTTATAATTTATGCTAACAGATAAACATGTTTATATATTATTTTACAGAAAATATACCCACTCATACAACACATACATGAATGTTATTTAATATTACGTATGAATTTTATATAAAATTATAATAAACTTACTAAAGCTAGCTTATAATTATAAGACAATTAATACTAGACTGCTTCAGAAGAAGATATGCTTCATCCATAGCTTCAAACCATAATGCTTCCAAGTGTGAGCTATTCTGCCTGCTTATTTCTCCCTTTGTGCACATGGAAGTTAGAGCACTTTAAATGGTTCAGGGAAACAAATGGTTCGTTTGTCTGTTGAAATTCAAGGCAAATTTTTCAAATAAACTTTTGCAAAATTTCTGTATCTTGAAACATTATGTAAGAAACAAGATAAATGCAGCTGTGATGTGAGATGCTCTGGACAATAATTAAGATCAAAGTCACCTCCAAAGATGTAAGGTTCAGGCTGTGCAAAGAGCTGAGTAAGGATGTCTTGGAGATTCTGCTGTATTTTTATCCATATAATGATCTTGGCACAGCCATAAATCTATCATTACTATCCCTTGACCTGTCCTAAAAATGAAATATTGCTTCTTGTGATATAAAATGTCAATGTCACATATGAATGTCTAAATGGAGCAGAAAAGAAGTTTTATGGCACAACTTTAACAAAAATTAAAATTTCCTGAGTAACTTTTTTACTGACTTTTGCAATCTGTTTTATTTGTTATTAACTTATTTGCATATATCTAAAACTCTGCAATGAATTGTATACCAATATGTTATATGTAGAGATGATATGGTAGATGGATAAAATAATATATTGATAAATTAACTGACTCTACTTCTCCTAATGATAACATTTGAATGAACCTTGACTTTGACAGCTTTAAGTAAATTAATATACCTGGACTAAATTTATAATGTTTACATCATAAATGTCTGTATTTATTCAAATAAAATCTCCAGCTTTGCAGACAGATTCTTTACCATCTGAGCCACAGGGAAGCCCAAAATGTCTTTAAGGTGAAATAATCATGAGGATTTGACAACTTTCTATGCAAATCTGTTTACATTATAGTGTTAACTTATTAAAATGATGAATTATTATTATTGTTAGGTATTTTAGTGAACATTTATATTTTAATAAATTCAACTGTGCATTGTAACTATGAATGTGTAAAATTAAGTCTGTTTCCTTACAGTAAAGTTACTGATTTCTGTTTTCACCTTTGCGTGTGTTTTCTGTGTGTTTAGTTTTTCCCTATGGCTTTCTAAAGAACTTTTAGTAATAAGGAAAAAGAGCATTGTATAATGAGCAACACAAGAAAAATATGCACTATCATTTTCATAGTTAAGAGTTGGATCATAAAGAAAGCTAAACACCGAAGAACTGATACTTTTGAATTTTGGTGTTGGAAAAACTCTTGATAATCCCTTGGACTATAACGAGATCAAATCAGTCAGTCCTAAAGGAAATCAACCCTGAATATTCATTGAAAGAACCCAGATCCAATACTTTGGCATGATGTGAAGAGCTGACTCATGAGAAAAAAAATCCCTGATACTGGGAAAGATTGAAGGCAGGAGGAGAAGGGAGTGGCAGAGGATGAGAAGATTAGATAGCATTGCTGACTCAGTGGGCATGAATTTGAGCAAACTCTTGGAGAAAGTGAAAGACAGAGGACCCTAGCATGCTGCAGTCCATGGAGCTGGCAAATGAGCAACAACAAAATGAGTGAAAATCAAAAGATATATATTGCAATAAACAACGATGTCATTCTGCAGATGGCTGCACATTTATTGTCAATTGCTAACATTCATCTGAGCCATAAAGTATTTCAGTTTGGAAGTCCCCTTTTCCCCTTACTCCTTTTCAGTTCAACTCCTTGTCAGTTCAACACCACAATAATATAGTAATATAAAAATCCTTTCAGTTTGGAAGTCCCCTTTTCCCCTTACTCCTTTTCAGTTCAACTCCTTGTCAGTTCAACACCACAATAATATAGTAATATAATAATCCTTCTAAAAAGAAGTAATGGATCTGTCTTTGAAATAACTGAAAAATAAAAATTGGAATAAAAGACAATGATCTTGAAGAAAATTTATTAGGAAAGTGAAGTCGTTCAGTCATGTCCGACTCTTTGCGACCCCATGGACTGCAGCCTACCAGGCTCCTCCGTCCATGGGATTTTCCAGGTAAGAGTGCTGGAGTGGATTGCCATTTCCTTCTCCAGGGGACTTTCCAGACACAGGAATCGAACCTGGGTCTCTTGCATTGGAGGCAGACACTTTACCGTTTGAGCCACCAGGGAAGCCTTTTAAAATTTTTGAAACTATTTTTCTTTTCCTACTGTCAGGCTGAAAAATGTATCTTCATCTCAATGATTGAAATTGAATTTCTTTAAAACTAAAAGCCTTACCTTCTTGGAGAATATAATGCAGTGGCACAGATAACCTCTGAGAGAGGGGTCTGATATTACCTTTGAATGAGCCCTCCAGAAAATTAGGACTCACAATAAAGATGGAAAAATTACTTCTCCATTACATTATCTTGGGTTAGATTATCTATGTAAAGCTCTCTTGGTGTGGGTCATGGACCACTAGGATCAATATCATTTAAAATTGGTTAAAAGTTCTCAGCCTTCTTCCAGACTAGCTGAATCTGAATCCCTGGAAGTAGGGTCCCAGTGCTCATATTTAATTATCTCTCCAGGTGATTCTTTTTCTCTAATATTGGACCCTGGAATAAAAGTAGTTTTAAAGTGTTGGTTTTGTTTGTTTGTTTTTAGGCAACTTCCACAAGAAGAAATCAGTAAGAGAGCATGGAAGACAGAATATTTTAGAGGAAGAAAGACACAAGGCAAAAGAGCCATTTCAGGTGAAGTTTCAGCCTTAGCCTGGACCTGGGAAGAACTTGAATAGAAATTACACTTTATAGTTAGTCCCTCTGGGCTATCTAACAAAGCGCCACCCTTCACTTCTGCCCAGGCACCTTCAACTCTATGAATTCTTGGTGAAGTTGCTCCAGTAGCCCAGGTTCATTTCATTTCAGCCACTCAGTCTTGTCCAACTCTTTGTGACCCCATGGACTGCAGCATGCTAGGCTTCCCTGTCCATCACCAACTCCCAGAGCTTGCTCAAAGTCATGTCCATCCAGTCAGGAATGCCATCCAACCATCTCATCCTCTGTTGTCCCCTTCTCCTCCTACATTCAATTTTGCCCACCATCAGCATCTTTTCCAATGAATCATCTCTTTGCATCAGGTGGCCAAAGTATTTGGACTTTCAGCTTCAGCATCAGTCCTTCCAATGAATATTCAGTACTGATTTCCTTTAGGATGGACAGGTTGGATCTCCTTGCAGTCCAAGGGACTCTCAAGAGTCTTCTCCAACACCACAGATCAAAAGCATCAGTTCTTTGGCTCTCAGCTATCTTTACAGTCCAACTCTCACATCCATACATGACTACTGGAAAAACCATAGCTTTGGTTAAGTGGACCTTTGTTGGCAAAGTAAAGTCTCTGCTTTTAATATGGTGTCTAATGTTGGTCATAGGTTTTTCTTTTGTTTTCCAAGGAGCAAGTGCCTTTTAATTTCATAGCTGCAGGCAGTGGTTTTAGAGCCCAAGAAAATGAAGTTTGTCATTGTCTCCACTGTTTCCCCTCTATTTGCCATGAAGTGATGGGACTGGATGCCATGATCTTAGTTTTTTGAATGTTGTGTTTTAAGCCAGCTTTTTCACTCTCCTCTTTCACTTTCATCAAGAGGCTCTTTAGTTCCACTTCACTTTCTGCCATAAAGGAGGTGTCATTTGTGTATCTGGAGTTATTGATATTTCTCCTGGCAATCTTGATTTTAGCTTGTGTTTCATCCAAGAGCAGCGCTCTACTGAAGTATGAAGAATGAAGCTACTGGAAGTAAAGTACCCAGAGCTTGACGTATGTAGGTGCAGAACTGGCAAAAGCCACCCAAGGGACTATGATAGAAGAAATGATGGACTGGACTTGAACATATAGAGCTTTGAATCAAATCCTCACTGGACCTTATTGCTTGCTTTTTAGTGCTGAATAAATTACGTGCTTATTTGAGCTCGAGTTCCAGCATTGCACCCGGAAAAATTGGGATAAGAATGTACCGTAGTTTTAAAAATTTAAATAAGATAATGCATAGACAAGTAACTAAGCCAATAAACTTATGCATTGTAGGTATGTTTTAAATAGTGGGACTGAAATAGTTCAGATATTTTTGCTTCCTCTGGAGATGTCTAAATGATTTGCTTCTGTTAACTCAATATACCTTAAAAGTAGTATAGTGAAATAAGCTGGAAATATTGATATTTTCTCAAATATCAAAGAGCCCAGTTAAACCCATTCTACTATGAAGACAATTCTTGATGATCCATGATATGAAAACTCCATGTATTCTTTATATCAATAACATATTTACATATTTAAATTATTGTTATATGGTCAATTAATAAACTTTCAAGTGTAATTAAGCTAGGTATGAAGAATATATATATATCTTATATATATATCCTATTATATATATATATATATATATATATATATATATATATATATATATATATAATCCTCCCTCCATGGGATTCTCCAGGAGAGTACTGGAGTGGGTTGCCATTTCCTTCTCCAGAGGATCTTGCCGACCCAGGGATTGAACCTGGGTCTCCCACATTCCAAACAGATGTTTTAACTTCTGAGCCACTAGGGAAGCTCAAAGAATATATATATATATGACATTTGCATTTTTGAGGAAACCACTGTAAATAATAGCTCAAAATCACAGGACTGGGTTTTTTTTTTGTTTGTTTTTTTGCTCTTCATATAATATTTTTTGTTGCTCTCCACATGAGAGAACATTGTGGAATATGAACAGTAGAATCAATGTTTCATGAAAATAAATGCATTTGTTTCATCAAAGATAATTCTAATCCTTTGTGTGTGGAAGAAAAATTGCATGTCTCAAAGTTATTATCATGTAGCTACTAGTCTATACTTTCATAGAAATATTAGATATAGTTTCCTCCTTTTCACAGATTATGAAATGAATTGTATTTTAAAAATTTACTAGATATCATAACGTAGAAGGAAATGGCAACCCACTCCAGTATTCTTGCTTAGAGAATCCTGTGGACTGAGGAGCCTGGTGGGCTGCTGTCCATAGGGTTGGAGAGTCAGACACAACTGAAGCAACTTGGCATGCATGCATGCATTGGAGAAGGAAATGGCAATCCACGCCAGTGTTCTTGCTTGGAGAATCCCAGAGACAGAGGAGCCTGGTGGTCTGCCATCTATGGGGTCGCACAGAGTCAGACACGACTGAAGAAACTTAGCAGCAGTAGCAGCAGAAATAATAACATTTTATAATATATGAAATATTGTGTCAGTTTTAAAGTTTTTAAATAACATTAAATCATTATCTTATTATAGAAGGCTTTAAAAACAAAGCAAAGGAAAAATCTCAAAGGAAAATTTTATCACAGTTTTCTCTCCTTTTGTGCAAAATGACACTGTAACACAGCCTATACAATAAAAAGTAATGGCTAGTTTGATTCAGTGTCTCCACTGTCAAAAAAACAATCCAGAGGCTATAGTTGTTTGCAAGGTAAGTAATAATAAATATGTCATTTAATTAAGATTTAACATAATAATAATTAAAGAAGAATATATTTGAGCACTCACTGAATGAATTCTAAATGCAACTGGCCAAAAACACTGTACAACTAGATTTTTTTTTTAAAGTAGCCAAGTGTTTTTAAATCAAACATTCAAACATGTATATGGGCATCCGTGGTGCTGTTATCCGTTTTGTGCTCCTAAGGACGCATTACAAACACCAATTTAGGATTTGTGTATACATTTATTTTGCCACTTCTGAAACTGACCTTCCTTGATACTTTAATATGCAGCATAACTCAGAACAATTCTTTGAAGGCTAGGAATGAAGTGGTACATGCTGACTCTAGCCCATGCATTATTTAGCATTTTTCATCCTAGAACACAAAGTCAGCATGTCTGAAGCAAATAGGCAGGACCTAACACTATCCTTATAGAAGCACAGAGCTATGGATGCATATAATTTTTTTGTTGTTCTTTAGTACACATTAAGTTCAAGTCTTCAAAGCGAAGATGACATAGGTTGTATGCCAAAGGAGTCTAATACAGGATAAACGGCTGTCAGCTCCTATTGTCTTCTACAATATAATTTTTTTTTCTACATTAAGTGACATTTTCAGGTATAGTATAAAATTTATTTGTGAAGTTTATAAGGAAATAATGTGTTCCTTTAATCTGATAGTTCTTATCATTTAAAAAAAAGCCATAAAAATCAAAATCATCTTTACCTAATCCTGTATCTTCTAAATCAAATTATATTTGGGGAATTTTTATTTTTATGCATAAACTGTTATTTAAGTTTATTAATTTTAAAACATTCATCTTCATCTTTTATTAAGGGATCTATATTTTCTTAGTAGACTCTCAATTCTTTGAGGCCACATTCCATAAAAATTCCTCTTTAATTTCAGATGTATGAAATTGGAATATGTTGGCTTAATTCTTTATTTCTCCTTTTATCTACTTTAGCAGTTTGAATCTTTGTTACTACACATCACTGTTTATTATAGTTGAAAAGTCATTTGTTCCTAGTCATTTCTGTCACCCAAAAGATGAAATGACCTGACTAGAAAATACACTTGAGTTAATAAGAAACTTTCATGCGACTAGATATAAAAGAGTCAGAAGACATTCGCTATTCTCTTTAGTTGTTTAGTCGCTAAGTTGAGTCCAACTCTTTTGCAACCCCAGGGACTGTAGCCTGCAAGGCTCCTCTGTCTATGAGATAGAGGAATTTTGAGTGAAGAATACTGAAGCGGGTTGTGATTTCCCTTCTCTATGGGATCTTCCTGATCCAGTGATCCAATCTTTTCTCCTGCACAAGGATTCTTTATCACTGAGTCATCTGTTAAGCTCATTTCTATACTAATAGTAATCACATTAGCAACTGAACTATAAAATGTCCAGGAATAAATTTTAAAAATAAAGGATATATATGGCAATCTGAAGCAAACATCATGAATTAATTATGTAAATTGGTAGATGTATATTGGTATATACAGTTATGTATATTGGTAGATGTAAAAACATATTGCATGTGTTTTTTCATACTTTCAAAGTTTAAAAATGAGAGTATGTAAAGTTAATGATTATTCTCTTGTGACGTTGTACCAATTTTCTTTTACCAAATTTAGTGTTGGCTGACTTTACCGTAGTAATAATGGTTGCAGTACACAAAAAGAAAAAGAAAAACAGTAAATATATTTACTGACCTGATGAATGCTAATATCAAGATAAAGAAAGACCATATAACTTACTCTTCCATTATGGGGACTGACTGGATGCCCATCTTTCTATTTCCTCTTTCTCGGTGTCCAGGAGGACTAGAGCTGGGTTTGTACTATGGAACTTGATATCCTAAGTGATGTATGCTATCTTTCATGTTGGATTCTCCTGTGAGACTCTTGGCTCATTCTTTCTTTCTTAAAATGTAGCTGAATGCAGGATCCAGCAGAGGATACTGAGTAGGCACTTGGCGAAGGTGGAGCCACCAGTTGGAAAAAACCACTGTTTCCTTAAGCATTGCTTGGTTGGTTACTCATGAAATGTCAATCAGGTTATGATAGAAGTAGAACTAACCTCAATTCCTTAAGCTACTAAACTTTTGGAGGTTTTTCTTTGCTTTTGTTTATCACCTATCCTATCCTGATTAATACAGATATATGTAATGTGTCTATAATAAAATGTTTTCATTTTTTTTAATGTTTTTTTGATTTTAAAAGAGGAATTAATTGACACCATATGTGCCCCATTTTCCTTTCTTCACATTCTGCTTTCATCTCCAAAGGTGCCTTAGTCTACCCTTTCAATAACTATCTTAAAAATATGTTAAAATGAAGAAAACTCAAATCGAGATTTTTATAACTGTCAGTGGCTAATTTTTCCTGACTACTATTATATTATCGTATATCTCCAGCCAATGTATGATCCTATTTTCTGAATAGTCTTAAAATCTCCAGTTTCCTCAAATTTCCAAATCTACACCTTTACTTTGCCTTCAGAATATTGATTTGCCATGTAATGTCTTAAAAATTCTGAAGCCACTAACTCCCTCATGCTCCTTCTGCCAGAACTGATATGCATGTCTGCCTACGTTTGTGTGTATATTCTCCCCATTGCCTCTTTACGTCTCCACTTCTTTCCTGCCATGGTAATTGTTAATTGTTTCCTCTGAATTTCATTTCCTTTAAGCTTTCTGGGAACTGTTCACCTTATTAAATCTTTTACCTCTTCCTATTGACACTCTTGCTTATGCACTGCCATTAACATTTTCTGTTATTGATTTTTTTTGTTTGGTTTTACTTGGCTTACTTCCTAAAAACAAGTAGTTCAACTTAATTATTGACAAATTACGTTTTCCCCATCTCAATCTGCTGTTTCTGTGACTTTAAATTTCTTCTCAGAAAAATTATTAATAATCACTATAGTAATTCAAAATCACTGCAGGTGGTGACTGCAGCGATGAAATTAAAAGATGCATACTCCTTGGAAGGAAAGTTATAACTAACCTAAATAGCATATTGAAAAGCAGAGGCATTTCTTTGCCAACAAAGGTCCATCTAGTCAAGGCTATGGTTTTTCCAGTGGTCATGTATGGGTTTGAGAGTTGAACTGTGAAGAAAGCTGTGCACCAAAGAATTAATGCTTTTGAACTGTCATGTTGGAGAAGACTCTTGAGAGTCCCTTGGACTGCAAGGAGATTCAACCAGTCCATTCTAAAGGCGATCAGCCCTGGGTGTTCTTTGGAAGGAATGATGCTAAAGGAGAAGGGAATGACAGAGGATGAGATGGCTGGATGGCATCACCGACTCGATAGACCTGAGTGTGAGTGAACACCAACTCTGGGAGTTGGTGATGGACAGGGAGGCCTGGCATGCTGCGATTTCATGTTGCAAAGAGTCAGACACGATTGAGCGACTGAACTGAACTGAACTGATAGTAATTCATATAACACATTCAATGTATAATTGCTTTATCCCATAAGCAGCATTTCTTGACTTTGAACACTTACTTATAATAAAATCTTTAAAGACTAAATCTAGTCAATTTCTATTCTTTACCTCTAGGCATCTTTTCCAAATTATTTAACACTTTTTTTCATGTTTCTTACTCTACATATTCAGAATCTTTAGGATTTGAAGTCCTCTTTACTTGCTACAATCTCTCTTTGAGATATCGTATTATTTCACACAGTAATTTTCCATGGTTTTGTCTCATGTTCCAGTTTTATTGGTAATCCAAATTCTCCTGTATTTTTAAAATTAATTTATTATTTTTTAATTACTTTATAATATTGTAGTGATTTTTGCCATACATGTACATGAATCAGCCATGGGTGTACATGTGTCCCCCATCCTGAACCGCCCTCCCACTGCCCTCCCCATCTCATCCCTCAGGGTTGTCCCAGTGCACTGACTTTGAGTGCCTTGTTTCATGCCGTGAACTTGGACTGGTGATCTATATCACATATGGTAATATACATATTTCAATTCTGTTCTCTCACATCATCCCACCCTCACCTTCTCCCACCCAGTCCAAAAGTCTGTTCTTTATATCTGTGTCTCTTTTGCTATCTCGCATATAGGCTCATCATTACCATCTTTCTAAATTCCATATATATGCATTAATATGATGTATTGGTGTTTTTCTTTCTGGCTTGCTTCACTCGGTATAATAGGCTCCAGTTTCATCCACCTCATTAGAACTAATTCAAATGCATTCTTTTTAATGATTGAGTAATATTTCATTGTGTATATCTACCACAGTTTTCTTATCCATTTATTTGCTGATGGACATCTAAGTTGCTTCCATGTCCTGGCTATTGTAAATAGTCCTGATGAACATTAAGGTATATGTGTCTCATTCAATTCTGGTTTCCTCGGTGTGTATGCCCAGTAGTGGGATTGCTGGGTCATATGGAAGTTCTATTTCCAGTTTTTTAAGGAATCTCCACACTGTTTTCCATAATGGCTCTTCTGGTTTGTATTCCCACCAACAGTGTAAGAAGGTTCCCTTTTCTCCACACCCTCTCCAGCATTTATCGTTTGTAGAATTGTTGATAGCAACCATTCTGACCAGCATGACATGGTACCTCATTGTGGTCTTGATTTGCATTTCTCTGATAATGAGTGATGTTGAGCATCTTTTCATGTGTTTGTTAGCCATCTGTATGTCTTCTTTGGAGAAATGTCTGTTTAGTTCTTTGGCCCAGTTTTTGATTTGGTCATTTATTTTTCTAGTATTGAGCTGCATGAGCTGCCTGTATATTTTTGAGATTTATTCTTTGTCAGTTGTTTCACTTGCTATTATATTCTCACATTCTAAAGGTTCTTTTCACCTTGCTTATAGTTTCCTTAATTGTGCAAAAGCTTTTAAGTTTAATTAGGTTCCTTTTTTTATTTTTGCTTTTATTTCCATTACCCTGGGAGATGGATCATAGAGGATCCTGCTGTGATTTACGTTAGAGAGTGCCTATGTTTTGCTCTAGGAGTTTTACAGTTTCTGGTCTGACATTTAGATCTTTAATCCATTTTGAGGTTGTTTTTTTTTTTTTTTGGTATGGTGTTAGAAAGTGTTCTAGATGGTTGACCAGTTTTCCCAGTATCACTTGTTAAAGAGATTGTCTTTTTCCATTGTATATTGTTGCCTCCTTTGTCAAAGATAAAGTGTCCATAGGTGCATGGATTTATCTGTGGGCATTCTATATGTCACCCACTATTATTGTGTTACTATGAATTTCATCTTTCATATTTGTTATTATTTGCTTATGTATTGAGGTGCTTTTATGTTGGGTGCATATATATTTATAACTGTTATATCTTCTTCTTGGATTGATCCTTTGATCATTATGTAGTATCCTTCTTTGTCTCTTTTCATGGTCTTTATTTCAAAAACTATTTTATCTGATATGAGTATCAATACTCCTGCTTTTTTTTGGTTTCCATTTGCATGAAATATCTTTTTCCAGCCCTTCACTTTCAGTCTGTATGTGTCCCTTGATTTGAGGTGGATCTCTTGTAGACAGCATGTTTAGGGGTCTTGTTTTTATATCCACTCAGCCAGTCTTTGTCTTTTGGTTGGGGCATTCAACCTATTTACATTTAAGGTAATTGTTGATGACTATGATCTCATTGCCATTTTGTTGTTTTGAGTTCAATTTTATAAAGCTTTTCTGTGTTTCTTGTCTAGAGAAGATCCTTTAGCATTTGTTGAAAAGCTGGTCTTGTGGTGCTGAATTCTCTCAGCTTTTGCTTTTCTGTAAAGCTTTTATTTCTCCTTCATATTTGAATGAGATCCTTACTGGGTATAGTAATCTGAGTTGTAGTTTTTCTCTTTCATACACTTTAAGTATGTTCTGGCCTGAAGAGTTTCCATTGAAAGATCAGCTGGTATCTTTATGTGGATCCCCTTGTGTGTTATGTGTTGCTTTTTCTTTGCTGCCTTTAATATTTGCTCTGTGTTTGATCTTCATAAATTTGATTAACATGTGTCTTGGGGTGTTTCCTCTTGGGTTTATCCTGTTTGGGACTCTGGGTTTCTTGGACTTGGGTGTCTATTTCCTTCCTCATTTTAGGTAAGTTTTCAACTATTATCTCCTCAAGTATTTTCTCATGCCTTTTCTTTTTGTCTTCTTTTTCTGGGACACCTATGATTCGAATTGGGGCATTTAACAATGTCCCAGAGGTCTTTGAGATTGACCTCACTTATTTTAATTCTTTTTCTTTTTCCTTTCTGCTTCATTTATCTCCACAATTCTATCTTCCACCTTACTTATCATATCTTCTGCACCATTTATTCTACTGTTGGTCCCTCCAGAGTGCTTTTGATCTCAGTTATTGCATTATTCTTTATTGATTGACTCTTCCTTATTTCTTCTAGGCCCTTGTTCAACATTTCTTGCATCTTCTCAATCTTTGTCTTTAGTTTATTTATCTATAATTTCATTTTGTTTTCAAGATTTTGGATCATCTTTACTACCATTATTCTGAATTATTTTTCAGATAGACTCCTGATCTTCTCCTCTTTTGTTTGGTGTGGTGGGTATTTATCATGTTCCTTTACCTGCTGAATATTTCTCTGTCTTTTCATTTTGTTTAGATTTCTGTGTTTGGGGTGGCCTTTCTGTAGGCTGGAAGTTTGTAGTTTCTTTTTATTGTGGAGGTTGCTTTCTGTGGATGGGATTGGACTAGTGACTTGTCAAGGATTCCTAGTTAGGGAAGCTTGCATTAGTGTTCTGGTGGGTGGAGCTGGATCTCTTCTCTCTGGAGTATAATGAAGTGTCCAGTAGTGAGTTTTTGGGTGTCTATGGGTTTGGTATAACTTTGGGTAGCCTGTTTTTAATGCTCAGTGCTGTGTCCCTGCATTGCTGGAGAATTAGCATGGTGTGTTTTGCTCTGGAACTTGTTGGCTCTTAGGTGGAGCTTGGGTTTCAGTGGAGGCTTTTGGATGAGCTCTTGTTGATCAATATTCCCTGAAATCAGGAGTTTTCTGGTGTTCTCAAGTTTTGGATTTAAGCCTCCTGCCTCTGGCTTTCAGTCTTATTATTACAGCAACCTCAAGACTTCTCCATCCATAGAGCACTGATGATAAAACATCTAGGTTAATGGTGAAAAGATTCTCCACAGAGAGGTTCACAGAGTTACATGGAGAAGAGAAGAAGGAGGAAGGAGATAGAGGTGACCAGGAGGAGAGGAGGGGGAGTCAAAAGGGGAGAGATAAATCTAGCCAGTATTCAGTTCCCTAAGTGTTCACCACAGCCTGGAACACCGAGAGAGATTCACAGAGTTAAGTAGAAAGAGAAGAAAGAGGAAGGAGACAGAGGTGGCCTGAGGAGAAAAGGGAGAGTGAAAAGGGGAGAGAGCAATCAAGCCAGTCATCACACCCGTAAGTGAAAATGGATACTGAAGATCTGATTCTTAAAGGTAAAAAATTGATAACAAATACCAAAAAGCAAAGATTAAAAATCTAGAGTAGAGGTTAGACTCTCAAAAATGCAATATTAAAAATACAAAACAAATTCACAAAAATTAATATATTATATTATATTATATTATATTATATTATATTATATTATATATTATATGTAGACTGGGAAAGCCCACACCACTGTGAGCTGGGGCAAACCCAGCGTGATCCATATACTGAAAAGACTCTTTACATAATCCAGAGATATTGTTTACAGTGTTCCTCCCTGGGCTTCCCCCATAGCCCCCAGTCTACATATATACATATGGAATTTGCTGTAAAAACACGCTTTTTGGAAAGGTAATAGTAGGTTATAAAAGTGAAAATTAAAGAAGTAATAAAGAACTTAAAAATTATAATAATAAAAATATATCTAAGAATTTATCTAGAGCTGTTGTGGGCAGTATGGGGGCAGTTCTTTTTAGACAATTCCTTTTTCCAGCTTGTACTTCTTCTTAAGTTCTATAGCCCCTTTCCAATGCTTAGTCATTGTTAACTACAGGGTTCCACCTGTCACTTCCAGAGTGGTTCCCTCTTTGTTTATTTTTGCTTCCTCTGTTTGCAAGTCTCGTTAGTGTCTAATTTCTGCCCTGACACAAGGGGGCAAAGGTGGTCACTTATTTAGGCTCACTTGTTCAGTTGTGTTGTGGGGAGGGATGGGGGTGGTTTAATCACTAAGTCATGTTAGACTCTTGTGACCCCTTGGACTGTAGCCTTCCAGGCTCCTCTGTCTATGGGATTCTCCAGGCAAGAATACTGGAGTGAGTTGCCATTTCCTTCTCCAGGGAATATTCCCAACCCAGGAATAAAATCCTGGTCTCCTGTACTGCAGGCAGATTCTTCACCAACTGAGTTACAAGGGAAGCCCAGGGAGGAACACTGCAAACAAATATCTCTGGTATATGTAAAGAGTCCTTTCAGTATATGGGCCACACTGGGTTTGCCCCAGTTCACAGCGGTGTGGGCTTTCCCAGTCTACACTGCTCAGGCTCCAGGTTGCTCTGCAGAGGTACTGTCCAAAGTGGGCCCTGAATTTCATGTACTTCCCAGGTCTGAGCTGCTCAGATTCAGGATCTTGGCTACTCCGCAAGGCACAGAATCATTCGGGCATGCGTTTTCTGCCTTTCCCAGGTCCAAGCAGCTCACGTGACCAGGTGCTTGGCAAGCACACTGTAATCACCTCCCCGGGTGCACCATGAGAGTACTGTCTCAGATGTGCTGTATATCTCCTCTGGGGAGCTAATCTCTGGCTGAGACCGTCTTGGCAGATGTGAACTGTCCAGAATCCCAGAAAGACTTGGTTAGCAACTGGGAGCCTGCTCAGAGTTTGGTGGAGGATTCTAATCTCTGGGGCTGAGATTGTCTCTCGCCTTCCAGATCTGGCTATCGCCCACCTCCCTCTCTGCCTCTGGCCTGTGGAAGGGCCTGTTCGCAGTCAGCTAGCTCTTCTTTCAGTTCAGTTCAATTCAGTCACTCAGTCGTGTCCGACTCTTTGCAACCCCATGAAGCGCAGCACGCCAGGCCTCCCTGTCCATCACCATCTCCCAGAGTTCACTCAGACTCACGTCCATCGAGTCAGTGATGGCATCCAGCTATCTCATCCTCTATCATCCCCTTCCCATCCTGCCCGCAATCCTTCCCAGCAACAGAGTATTTTCCAATGAGTCAACTCTTCCCATGAGGTGGCCAAAGTACTGGAGTTTCAGCTTTAGCACTATTCCTTCCAAAGAAATCCCAGGGCTGATCTCCTTCAGAATGGACTGGTTGGATCTCCTTGCAGTCCAAGGGACTCTCAAGAGTCTTCTCCAACACTCAGTTCAAAAGCATCAATTCTTTGGCGCTCAGCCTTCTTCACAGTCCAGCTCTCACATCCATACATGACCACAGGAAAAACCGTAGCCTTGACTAGACGGACCTTAGTTGGCAAAGTAATGTCTCTGCTTTTGAATATGCTGTCTAGGTTGGTCATAATTTTTCTTCCAAGGAGTAAGCGTCTTTTAATTTCATGGCTGCAGTCACCATCTGCAGTGATTTTGGAGCCCTCCAAAATAAAGTCTGACACTAATAAAGTCTGACACTGTTTCCACTGTTTCCCCATCTATTTCCCATGAAGTGATGGGACTGGATGCCATGATCTTCGTTTTCTGAATGTTGAGCTTTAAGCCAACTTTTTCACTCTCCACTTTCACTTTCATCAAGAGGGTTTTTCGTTCTTCTTCACTTTCTGCCATAAAGGTGGTGTCATCTGCACATCTGAGGTTATTGATATTTCTCCCAGCAATCCTGATCCCAGCTTGTGTTTCTTCCAGTCCAGCGTTTCTCATGATGTACTCTGCATATAAGTTAAATAAGCAGGGTGCCAATATACAGCCTTGATGTACTCCTTTTCCTATTTGGAACCAGTCTGTTGTTCCATATCCAGTTCTAACTGCTGCTTCCTGACATGCATATACGTTTCTCAAGAGGCAGGTCAGGTGGTCTGGTATTCCCATCTCTTTCAAAATTTTCCACAGTTTATTGTGATCCACATAGTCAAAGGCTTTGGCATAGTCAATAAAGCAGATATAGATTTTTTTTTCTGGAATTCTTTTTCTTTTCCACGATGCAGGGGATGTTGGCAATTTGATCTCTGGTTCCTATGCCTTTTCTAAAACCAGCTTGAACATCAGAAAGTTCACAGTTCACATATTGCTGAAACCTGGCCTGGAGAATTTTGAGCCTTACTTTACTAGCACGTGAGATGAGTGCAATTGTGCGGTAGTTTGAGCATTCTTTGGCATTGCCTTTCTTTGGGACTGGAATGAAAACTGATCTTTTCCAGTCCTGTGGCCACTGCTGAGTTTTCCAAATTGCTGGCATATTGAGTGCAGCACTTTCACAGCATCATTTTTCAGGATTTGAAACAACATCACTGGACTTCCATCACCTCCACTAGCTTTGTTCATAGCAATGATTTCCAAGGCCCACTTGACTTCACATTCCAGGATGTCTGGCTCTAGATTAGACCTCTGTTGGTGTTCGCTTAGTCCTCTGTTCTGTGAGCAGGCCAACCTGTGTCTTCGGTTAGAGCCTTTCACAGGAAAGTTATCTCTCTCTCTCTTTTTTTTTTTTTTTCCTTTCTCTCTCGTTATCCCACAGTTTGGGTTGCTAGCTCCTTCAGTCTGTCCTCAGGGTATTCAAGCCTGGTCCTTACCCTAAGAATGCAACCCACACCTCTTTGTCCAGCTCTCTGGTGGATGCGAGCGTCTGGGCTACTTCTCTGCTAGGAGTTGTGGTTAGCCATGTATTTTGTTTTTTGTTTTTTTTTCCTTCCCAGTTATACTGACTTCTGAGATTCCAAAACTCCCCACAGACCTGCTGATGAGAGGGTTTCTTGATGTTTGGAAACTTATCCTTCATGACTCCCTTCCCAGATGAATCTCCATCCCCAACTCTTTTGTCTCTCTTTTTTTTTTTTATTTGTCCTACCTCTTTTCAAAGAGAATGAGCTGCCTTTCTGGTTGCCTGGTGTCCTCCGTCAGCATTCAGAAATAGTTTTGTGGAAGTTGCTCAGCATTCAGATAATCTTTTGATGAATTTGTTGGGGAGAAAGTGGTCTCCCTCTTTTTCCCCTGCCATCTTTGGACCACCCCCCCCATTTTCTCTTTTAAAATAAAGCTGTCTATATACTATAAAGAAATACAAACCCATTTCAGTATTTTTGCCTGGGAAACCCATGGACAGAGGAGCGTGGTGGGCTATAGTCCATGGGGTTGCAAAAGAGTCAGATGACATCAAAAAATTAATATTAAAAGTATTTTAATTTAAATACTTTTGATGCACACGGTGGAGGGTCTGGAAGAGTTTATCTATCTTGTGAGTCAGGAAATGTAAGTTCTGATTTCTGTTTTATTTCAGTTCCCCCATTCATAACACATTTGCAAGTGAGACTTATTTTCAGTTTATTATTTTAAACCTCATTTCACAAAGACATTTCACATTTAAATACTTTATTGTTGTCATTGTTTTAATTAATTTATTTTAATGGAGAATAATTACAATATTATGATTTTTTTGCCATACATTGACAACAAAACCAATGAAAATATAATTTTTTTCTCCACTCTTTCCCTTCTCAATAAATGACATTACTCTTCACTGAACCATTAGAAACATTTTCTAGCCTCTAGATTTTTCTTTTTTTCATTCTCATGGACATTTTATCAACAGGTCTTCATTTATAACTCCAAAATACATTTCAAATTTTCCAGCTTTCAAATTGCCACTGTCTCTACCCTATTGTAAGTCTCTCTTTATTGTTTCCATGCATAGCAGAGGCAAAATAAATCTGAAAGTCAAACTTGTCACTCTCATGCTTAATCTGAATGCTTTCATTTTACTGAAAATGAAACTAACACTGCTTCACTAGACCAGGAGGCTCTGTTTACTTGGGGTTTACCTCTCTGTGAAGCCTCACCTCAGACACTCTCCATATTTACCTCTATGTATTTGTCTTTTGTATTTGATCTTTCTTTCAGTTATTTTAAAATGCCAAACTTTTAAGGAGTGACTGCATTTTTCTGTGTCATTCCTCAGCTCGATCTGCTCTAGCACTGAAAAAATTTTCTAGTAGTTAATCTTTGCCTTTTCAGATTTCTACTTAAAAGAAATTTTCTCACAAAGAATTTTCATAAACAATTTTTTATAAATCATGCTTCACTGGTAAGTCTTGAACACTTTTTTCAAATAACAAATATTTACATGTTTTATTGTAGTTGTGTGTGGAGAGAGACTAGAGTGTATGGTGTTATAATCTCCTCTAAATGTTAATATAAAAAAGCAAGTATGATGTCATTTTTTCTAATACTGTGAATACAGTACTGACAATAGTAGTCATTAAGTAAGTTTTTGATAAATGTTAGTTGTATATAAGAATAATAGTAACAATATTATTATGAATATAAATAAAACAAATTAATAATACAAATTTATAAAGCTAATGGGGCTTCACTGGTAGCTCAGTTGGTAATGAATCTGCCTGCAAGGCAGGAGAACCTGGTTCAATCCCTGGGTTGGGAAAATCCCCTGGAGGAGGGCACGGCAACCCACTCCAGTGTTCTTGCCTGGACAATTCACATGGACAGAGGAGCCTGACGGGCTACAGTCCAGGGGGTCACAAAAAGTTGGAGATGACTGAGAGACTAAGCACAAGCACATAAAACTAATAAAAGCCTGACTAGGACCCTACGTTAAGTTCCTAAGTCTATGACTAAAGATATTTCTATTTAAGTGTAATAAAGTGCAAGTGAAGTCGCTCAGTCGTGTCTGACTCTTTGCCACCTGTGGACCGTAGCCCACCAAGCTCCTCCGTCCATGGGATTCTCCAGGCAAGAATACTGGAGTGGGTTGCCATTTCCTTCTCTGGAGATCTTCCGAACCCAGGGATCGAACCCAAGTCTCCCTCATTGTAGGCAGACACTTTAACCTCTGCACCACCAGGGAAGCCCTTAAATACAAGAATCCAAGTACTAATATCAAAGATTTCAAGGGAGGAAAGGAAGCCAGGTTGAAAGAAGAAGGAGGAGGAGGCAGGAGGGTGGTTCGAAAGGGGTGGCCTTATAGACATCTCCTGCCACCTACAGATACCCAGGCATTATGGGACTTTTCCTTCAAATCACTATTTTCCAGATGACCATACTTAGTTTATTCTACTTGTATGTCAGTTTTCTTCAAAGTTTTGCTTAAAAAGAGATATTTCTAATAATATTCTTCAACAAAATATTGAGTCATTTAACTTCAATACAAAGACTACAATATTACCCTGCTGTAATGCTATTTACAGCCATACAGATGGACCTAGGGATTGTTATACTGAGTGAAGTGAGTCCGAAAGAAATAGAAATATTATATGGTATCACTTATATGAACAGTTTAAAAAGAAATGATACTTTTTGATATATAGGTCTTTAGTTTCTTTAGGTAGGTATATCCCTAAGTATTTTATTCTTTTCGTTGCAATGGTGAATGGGATTGTTTCCTTGAATTCTTTTTCTACTTTCTTATTATTAGTGTATAGGAATGCAAGGGATTTCTGAGTGTTGATTTTATATCCTGCAACTTTACTATATTCGTTGATTAGCTCTAGTAGTTTTCTGGTCGAGTCTTTAGGATTTTCTATGTAGAGGATCATGTCGTCTGCAAACAGTGAGAGTTTTACTTCTTCTTTTCCAATTTGGATTCCTTTTATTTCTTTTTCTGCTCTGATTGCTGTGGCCAAAACTTCCAGTATGATATTGAATAGTAGTGGTGAAAGTGGACACCCTTGTTTTGTTCCTGACTTTAGGGGAAATGGTTTCAATTTTTCACCATTGAGGATAATGTTAGCTGTGGGTTTGTCATAAATAGCTTTTTTTTTATTATGTTGAGGTATGTTCCTTCTATTCCTGCTGTCTGGAGAGTTTTTATCATAAATGGATATTGAATTTTGAGATAATTATATGATTTTTATTTCTCAGTTTGTTAATGTGATGAATTACATTGATTGATCTGCGGATATTGAAGAATCCTTGCATCCCTGGGATAAAGCCCACTTGGTCATGGTGTATGATCTTTTAAATGTGTTGCTGGATTCTGATTGCTAGGATTTTGTTAAGGATTTTTGCATCTATGTTCATCAGTGATATTGGCCTGTAGTTTTCTTTTTTGTGGTATCTTTGTCAGGTTTTGGTATTAGGGTGATGGTGGCTTCATAGAATGAGTTTGGAAGTTTACCTTCCTCTGCAATTTTCTGGAAGAGTTTCAGTAAGATAGGTTTTAGCTCTTCTTGAAATTTTTGGTAGAATTCAGCTGTGAAGCCGTCTGGACCTGGGCTTTTGTTTGCTGGAAGATTTCTGATTACAGTTTCAATTTCCATGAAAGAGGAAACTAATAGATGGAGAAATATACCATGCTCATGGGTTGGAAGAGTCAATATAGTGAAAATGAGTATACTACCCGAAGCAATCTACAGATTCAGTGCAATTCCTATCAAGCTACCAGCAGTATTTTTCACAGAACTAGATCAAACAATCTCAAGATTTGTATGGAAATACAAAAAATCTCGAATAGCCAAAGCAATCTTGAGAAAGAAGAATGGAACTGGAGGAATCAACTTGCCTGACTTCAGGCTCTACTACAAAGCCACAGTCATTAAGACAGCTTGGTACTGGCACAAAGACAGAAATATAGATCAATGGAACAAAGAGATTAACCCACACACCTATGGACATCTTATCTTCGACAAAGGAGGCAAGAATATACAATGGAGTAAAGACAGTCTCTTTAACAGGTGGTGCTGGGAAAACTGGTCAACCACTTGTAAAAGAATGAAACTAGACCTCTGACACCATACACAAAAATAAACTCAAAATGGATTAAAGATCTAAATGTAAGACCAGAAACTATAAAACTCCTAGAGGAAAACATAGGCAAAACATTCTCCGACATAAATCACAGCAGGATCCTCTATGATCTACCTCCCAGTATACTGGAAATAAAAGCAGAAATAAACAAATGGGATCTAATTAAAATTAAAAGCTTCTGCACAACAAAGGAAACTATAAGCAAGGTGAAAAGACAGCCTTCTGAATGGGAGAAAACAGTAGCAAATGAAACAACTGACAAACAACTAATCTCAAAGATATACAAGCAACTCCTGCAGCTCAACTCCAGAAAAATAAATGATCCAATTAAAAAAAGGGCCAAAGAACTAAATAGGCATTTCTCCAAAGAAGACATATGGATGGCTAACAAACACATGAAAAGATGTTCAACATCACTCATTATCAGAGAAATGCAAATCAAGACCACAATGAGGTACCATTTCACACCAGTCAGAATGGCTGCGATCCAAAAGTCTACAAGCAATAAATGCTGGAGAGGATGTGGAGAAAAGGGAACCCTCTTACACGGCTGGTGGGAATGCAAACTAGTACAGCCATTATGGAAAACAGTGTGGAGATTCCTTAAAAAATTGCAAATAGAACTGCCTTATCACCCAGCAATCCCACTGCTGGGCATACACACCGAGGAAACCAGAATTGAAAGAGACACATGTACCCCAATGTTCATTGCAGCACTGGTTATAAATGCCAGGACATGGAAGCAACCTAGATGTCCATCAGCAGATGAATGGATAAGAAAGCTGTGGTACATATACACTATGGAATACTACCCAGCCCTTAAAAAGAATAAATTTGACTCAGTTCTAATGAGATGGATGAAATTGGAACCGATTATACAGAGTGAAGTAAGCCAGAAAGAAAAACACCAATACAGTATACTGACACATATATATGGAATTTAGAAGACAGTAATGATGACCCTATATGTGAGACAACAAAGAGACACAGAGGTATAGAGTGGACTTTTGGACTCTGAGGGAGAGGGAAAGGGTGGGATGGTTTGGGAGAATGGCAATGAAACATGTATATTTTCCTGTAAGAAACGAAGGGACAATCTATATTCAATGTAGGATGCAGGATGCATGGGGCTGATGCACAGGATGATTCAAGTAGAGGATGTGGGGTGGGAGGTGGGAGGGGGGCTTCGGCATTGGGAGATTGTGTTCACCTATGGCTGATTTGTGTCAATGTATGGCAAAACAAACACAGTATTGTAATTAAAAAAATAAATAAATTTAATTAAAAAAATAAAACATCATGAGACTCAAAAAAATAAATAAAACTGAATCAGTTTTCTTAAAACTCAAAAAAAAAAAAAAAAGATTTTCATGCTTCTTGGTTTTAGTGATTCACTTTTGTATATGTGTATATATATTTTTTTTTCCTATATTCTCTTTGATTATGGTTTATTATAGGATATTGAATATATCTCCCTATGTTATAATGTAGGACCTTGTTATCTTTTTCATATATGGTAGTGTGTATATTTTAATCCCAACCTCCTAATTTATCCCTTCCTTCACCCTCTTCACCCTTTAACCACAAGTGTGCTCTCTATTGTCTGAGTCTATTTTTTGTCTTGTAAATAAGTTCATTTGTGTCATGTTTTAGATTCACATATAAGTGATATCATATAGTATTTGTCTTTCTCTTTCTGACTTACTTCACTTAGCATCATAATCTCTATATCCCATCAGTGTTGCTGCAAACAGCATTATTTTATACTTTTAAATGGCTGAGTAGTATTTCACTGTGTATATATATACCACATCTTTATCTGTTCATCTGTCAGTGGATATTTAGCTTGTTTCCTTGTCTTAGGTATTGTAATCAGAAAAACCTATTTTTTTAATTGAAGTATAATTGACATATAATATTTGTTTAGTTTTATGTATACAATATAGTGATTCAACATTTGTGTATATTGCAAAATGATCACCACAGTAAATCCAGTTGTATTCCCCATGCTCTGCATAATATCCCCATAATTAATTCTATAACTGGAAGTTTGTATCTCTTTATTTTCTTCACCTTTTTTGTTCCTCACCATCCTTTCTCCATTCTAGCAACTATTGATCTATTCCTTGTATCTGAGTCTGAGTGTTGCTTTGTTTTGCATCTTTGTGTTGTTTATTCAGGTTGCACATGTGAGTGAACTCATGTGATGTCCATTTTTATCTATCTTTGAAGCCTATTTTTAATAAGAATGTCCTTTTCGCTCATTGGCTCCTGTAGTAGACATTTTCCCCCAATAGTAAATTTGTTCATGCCCAACCAAAATTACTTTGTGCTCCTAGAGTAGTTTTCAAAAATGCTATCTTCTAGTCTACTGAAATTAGCAAATTCCTCTAGCAGTTCTACTTTTTGTTTTAGTTTGTAAGTCTAGTTTCCATGTCTGTTTTTCAGTCTTGGTTGTTGCCCTTATTTTTAATATCAGAAAATGATCAATATATTTTTAATTTAATGTGGTTTTTACTTATTTTTGTGGTAAGTTTTTTTTTTTTTTAAGGATACTGGTTTTCCAGAAACATACATTTAGCTATTAATTTTCTACTAAATAATATTGGAATGAATGTCCATGGAGTTCTCCAGGTATGAATACTGGTGTGGGTAGTCATTCCCTTCTCCAGGCATTCTTTCTAACCCAGGGATCAAATCTGTATCTCCTGCATTGAAGGCAGATTCTTTACAGTCTGAGCCACCGAGGAAACCCCTCCTTAAATATTAACTGAATTTTTTTTTTTTTTTTTTTAGGCATTAGAGTTCATTCTATAATGCTTCTGCCAGATAACTATCTTTTATCTGTTTAGATATCATGAAAGACCTCAATCCCATGTTAGAATATAAATATTTCAATTGTTTTTCACATATTGTCTTAATCTTTCTCCCAATAAGTTACTATTTTGAGCTTCTTATTGTCTGTTTTTGTGTATGTAAAATTCCTTCAATTTTGAAGTTAATTTTCATGCCCACAATCCTATTCTGGCAAACAAGTCATAGAAACATATGTCTCCGTTTTCATAAGTCAGAAAAAGGAACAAAAAAATCACAAAAATTAAAAGGTGTAACTTTAAACCTATCACCAAATCTTTATTGGGGACCAGGGACAATTACAAATTGTTGACTCAAAGAATACTATAAAAAGCAATGATCAACATTCTAGAACCATGTTTTAAATATTTTAAAGGTGCTTTCAAAGCCACAGTCATTAAGACAGTATGGTACTGGCACAAAGACAGAAATATAGATCAATGGAACAAAATAGAAAGCCCTGAGATTAACCCACACACCTATGGACACCTTATCTTCGACAAAGGAGGCAAGAATATACAATGGAGTAAAGACAGTCTCTTTAACAGGTGGTGCTGGGAAAACTGGTCAACCACTTGTAAAAGAATGAAACTAGACCCCTTTCTAACACCATA
Source organism: Nanger dama (assembly GCA_917880005.1). Classification (NCBI taxonomy): domain Eukaryota; kingdom Metazoa; phylum Chordata; class Mammalia; order Artiodactyla; family Bovidae; genus Nanger; species Nanger dama. Next base: position 15,116,093 of record CAKJTW010000027.1, on the reverse strand, counting down.
CACAAAAATAAACTCAAAATGGATTAAAGATCTAAATGTAAGACCAGAAACTATAAAACTCCTAGAGGAGAACATAGGCAAAACACTCTCCGACATAAATCACAGCAGGATCCTCTATGATCCAACTCCCAGTATACTGGAAATAAAAGCAAAGATAAACAAATGAGATCTAATTAAAATTAAAAGCTTCTGCACAACAAAGAAAACTACAAGCAAGGTGAAAAGACAGCCTTCTGAATGGGAGAAAACAATAGCAAATGAAACAACTGACAAACAACTAATCTCAAAGTTATATAAGCAACTTATATAGCTCAACTCCAGGAAAATAAATGATCCAATAAAAAAAATGGGCCAAAGAACTAAATAGGCATTTCTCCAAAGAAGACATACGGATGGCTAACAAACACATGAAAAGATGCTCAACATCACTCATTATCAGAGAAATGCAAATCAAGACCACAATGAGGTACCATTTCACACCAGTCAGAATGGCTGCGATCCAAAAGTCTACAAGCAATAAATGCTGGAGAGGATGTGGAGAAAAGGGAACCCTCTTACACGGCTGGTGGGAATGCAAACTAGTACAGCCATTATGGAAAACAGTGTGGAGATTCCTTAAAAATTGCAAATAGAACTGCCTTATCACCCAGCAATCCCACCGAGGAAACCAGAATTGAAAGAGACACATGTACCCCAATGTTCATTGCAGCGCTGTTTATAATAGCCAGGACATGGAAGCAACCTAGATGTCCATCAGCAGATGAATGGATAAGAAAGCTGTGGTACATATACACTATGGAATACTACTCAGCCCTTAAAAAGAATAAATTTGACTCAGTTCTAATGAGATGGATGAAATTGGAACCAATTATACAGAGTGAAGTAAGCCAGAAAGAAAAACACCAATACAGTATACTGACACATATATATGGAATTTAGAAGACAGTAATGATGACCCTGTATGTGAGACAACCAAGAGACACAGAGGTATAGAGTGGACTTTTGGACTCTGAGGGAGAGGGAAAGGGTGGGATGGTTTGGGAGAATGGCAATGAAACGTATATTTTCGTGTAAGAAACGAAGCACCAATCTATGTTCAATGTAGGATGCAGGATGCATGGGGCTGATGCACAGGATGATTGAAGTAGAGGATGTGGGGTGGGAGGGGCTTCAGCATTGAGAGATTGTGTTCACCTATGGCTGATTCGTGTCAGTGTATGGCAAAACAAATACAGTATTGTAATTTAAAATAAATAAATAAATTAATTTAAAAAATAAAATAAAATAGGCATTACAAAATAGAACCTCTTTAGAAAAACTCAATTAAAAAGAATGTAAACTCTTGTATATTTTGCTAAGGTAAACAAAACAAGGCTCAGATAGAGCAGTGAGATTGAGGACCATCTTATAAATGGATGTTCTCTAAGGAAAACTCCTGAAGATAAAAATAGAGAGCTGTCAGTAGGAAACTCACGGTTAATTCTAATTGACATTTTGGATCACAGAAGAAGCTGATTTCTAGAATAACCTTAAGAAAGGAATAGAAACAAAAATTAATGCACATGTGTTTCCCTGGAGAGAAAGAGAATAATAAGAAATAAAAGGTTGTGTCATAGAAACCATATGTAATATATACATTTAGACATTCATAAAGCAAAATTAATCCTGGATGTAAAGGGAGGAAAAGATGAAAAAAAAAAAAAAAGGAAAGGAAAATATTTTTAACAGTAGAAATTTCTGTAACTTAAAAAAAAAAATGTTCAAACCCAACCTTGCCTGTGGATATTTATGGAGTATATGTTGGCTTTTATTCAAGGTCCTGCTCTTAGTTCCCCTAGGATCAATTCACTTCAAAATAAATTGAAAAGATGGCTCACACAGTGTTTTAAAAATCTGTCAAAATAGAAGTCGAATTTTTCATATGTCTTCTACAATGCTGAATATTGCACAGTACATTCACAGTGCTTTTACTTTTTTGTAAATCATCTCAGGATGCTTATTTTCTTTAATTTACACACGTATTTTATAGAATGCATTTTTCAAGTGGGGGCTTCCCAGGTAGCTCAATTGTAGCAAACCTGCTTGCTAATGTAGGAGATGCAGGAGATGTGGGTTTGATCCCTGTGTTGGAAAGATCCCCAGGAGAAGGAAATGGCAACCCACTCCAGTATTCTTGCCTAGAAAGTCCCATGGACAGAGGAGCTTGTGGCCTATAGTCCCTAGAGTTAGACATGACATGCTGAGTTACACATGACTGAGCTACTGAGCACAGTACATTCTTGAAATACCAGATGCATAGTCAATTTTTTTCTCTCCCTTCCACCCATGTAACAAATATAAGCTATGCTAAAAAATGACAAACATATTTTAAAGTACATTGTGAGAAAACCAATTCATGTATAACCAAATGGATTGATCTTTCATGTTCCTAGGGCATTTTTTTTTAATTCAGCTTTTAGTCAAAGAATATCTGTTCCTTGAAACTACCTACTCTTTAATGACATCAGCAAGATCTGAAATATCTTCTATCCCTTTCTGGTTTAAATTGCTATAAAGGAATATAATATTAAAGATCAGATTAAATTATCATGGATCAAAAATATGGGTTTCACGTTAAATTTACACTATAACATAAATGAGACTTCATTATTGCTACTGACTTTATCTCTTAGCATAAAACAATATCAGTAAACCAATAAAGAACTTTTCTTTATTCTAATTCTCCATTTTTTCCTCCAATCTATAGCATGTCAGTACAGGTTTATATGTCATTAAATAAGTACCTGTGACTGAGTATCTAACCATTATTTTTATTGATCAGTTGAAATAAACTAATAAGTTGTTTTGATACTCTATGTTCATTTATTAGCCAGTCTGTTTCTCATCAAGAAATAATTTAGTATTAGATTCTATGATCATATAAGTTTGGGAAATTTTTATTTCTTCCTTCCATGGTGCTTTTTTGTTTTAAGATAATAAGGACCTTTATCTTAAAGATGTACATACTTAGAAACTTGTTTAATCTAGGGTTTATTTAATTTATTTTCAATGAAAAACAGATTACTTCATCATTTAAAGTTTTCCAGACAAACTTAGGAAATGATACATTAAAACTAATAAAGGCATAAGTTTAATAAACTATTTATTAAATTAATAAATACATAGACTGTATAAAATGTATTTATATATAAGGACATTTTAATAGTGTTTTATGAGTTAATGCACATGAATAGTGGATTAAGACCCCAGGAAAAAGAAGCATATCTATATAGGAGAGAAAGGAAGACAGGAAAGATGGGTAGATCCATAAAGTGAAAGGTTACTTTAACTAATGTTTTTATGTAATCCATTTTTGTGTGAAAGGCAATATTAAATACACACACACACACACACACACACACACACACACACACACACAAAGGGCTTTTATATATGATCATAGCTCAGTTGGTAAAGAATCCACCTGCAGTGCAGGAGACCCTAGTTCTGTCCCTCGGTGGGGAAGATCCCCTGGAGAAGGGATAGGCTACCCACTTCAGTATTCTTGGGCTTCCCTTGTGACTCAGCTGGTAAAGAAACTGTATACAGTGTGGGAGACCTGGGTTCAATCCCTGAACTGAACTGAGAGAGAGAGAGAGAGGAAGAGTGTGTGTATGTTGTATGTTTGTATATATGGCCCTGGAAGGGGCTTCCCTGGTGTTTTGGATGTTAAAAAAAAAAATCTGCCTGCAATGCAGGAGACCCAGGTTCAATCCCTCGGTCGCGAAGATGCCCTAGAGAAGGGAATGACCCTTCTAGAATAGGGTAGCCCTGGAGAGAAACCTTAATAATGGACAGAGAGTTGACAGATCAGTAAACCAGCCTCCTTGGTCCAGTTGTCCAGAGGAGCCACTGCCCCTGCTATTGTGTTTTTCTCCCCATATCTTTTACAAAACATCATCCCAGTGATGTTCTCTGAATTTTCAAGAATGAATCAGTTCATTTCAGTCACTCAGTCATGTCCGACTCTTTGTGACCCCATGAATCGCAGCACGCCAGGCCTCCCTGTTCATCACCATCTCTCAGAGTTCACTCAGACTTACGTCCATTGAGTCCGTGATGCCATCCAGCCATCTCATCCTCTGTCGTCCCCTTCTCCTCCTGCCCCCAATCCCTCCCAGCATCAGGGTCTTTTCCAATGAGTCAACTCTTCACATGAGGTGGCCAAAGTATTGGACTTTCAGCCTCAGAATAACCTTACTCAAAATTTTGCTCTTGAATCCCTACTTCAGAATTTTTTTTTCTATTTAAACATAGACCAAATATTATATTTTAAAAAATGAAAACAAAAACATTATAGTTGGTTTTGAATGCCTCTACTGAGCAGTCTTCCAGAATAATGGCTCTCATCTTGCCTGAAACCTATTAGCAGGGAAAGTTACTGAAATGAATATTTCTGCCTTGTGTTAGATTTCCTGAAATAGAACCACTGTAGGTGGGACTCCAAAACTCATATGCATAAGGTCTACTCCCCACTCTACATAACTTTTATGTGGTTAATCCAGCATCAAGACATCTAACCACTGCTCTAAGACCTGTTGTCATTGGTATGAAAGAGTCTCTATTTATATTTCTATTAATTATCTTGTGCAGAAAGTAAATGAACACAGTGGGAAATCTCCGGTCTCAAGAATAGGTTCCTAGTTTTGATTCTGACACTTGCTGCACAATCTTCTGTTAATGTATAAATTCTTTCAGTTCAGTCACTCAGTCTTGTTCGACTCTTTGTGACTCCGTGGATTGCAGCACGCCAGGCCTCCCTGTCCATCACCAAATCCTGGAGATCACTCAAACTCATGTCCATCGAGTCAGTGATGCCATCCAGCCATCTCATCTGTCATCCCCTTCTCCTCCTGCCCCCAATCCTTCCCAGCATCAGAGTCTTTTCCAATGAGTCAACTCTTCGCATGAGGTGGCCAAAGTAAATTCTTTAGGGCTGCATTTTCTTATGTATAAAATTTATAGTGCATTCATGCTATACAGGGGGCTTCCCAAGTGGTGCAGAAGGGGTAAAAATGGAAGCAGTGGCAGATTTCATTTTGGAGGACTCCAAAATCACTGTGATGGTGATTTCAGCCTTGAAATTAAAAGATACCTGCTCTAGACAGCATATTAAAAAGCAAAGACATCACTTTGTAAGAGAAGTCTATACAGTCAAAGCTATGATTGTTTTAATAGTCATGTATGGATGCGAGAGTTGGACCATAAAGGTTGAGCACCAAAGAGTTGATGCTTTTGAACTGAAATGCTGCAGCAGACTCTTGAGTCCCTTGGACTGTAAGGAAATCAAACAAGTGAATTCTAAAGGAAATTAACCCTGAATATTTATTGAAAGGACTGATGCTGAAGCTGAAACTCCAATATTTTGGCCAGCTGATGTGAAGAGATGACTCAGTGAAAAAGACCCTGATGTTGAGAAAAATTGAAGGCAAAAAGGAAAGGGAATGGCAGAGGATGAGTTGATTGGATAGCATCACCAATTTAATGGATATGAATTTGAGCAAACTCCTAGAGATAGTGGAGGACATAGAAGCCTGGTGATCTATAACCCACAGGGTCACAAAAATAGCCACTGAATAACATCCTATACAATTTCCCTAAGCCTCTATTTTATTTAAGCTGTGTTTATTCTCACATTTTCTTTTTGAGTTATGACCATAGCTGGGTGGGTTTAAGTAACAGAGAAAAAGAAGTAATTAATCATCCCTTATTTCAGAATGGACATTTGGGTTCTGAGTATTTTATGTCAATCACAGATCTTATCTTAGGAAAACTTACCATCTATTAGATTGTACTTTCTATTCTGAATTGTTCTTCAATCCTGATATGATTTGTCTTTTTCTTAAACCTGGATCTTAATATTTTAGGTTATATATATATATTAATATTTATATTCATACTTATATATGTTAGTGTGTAATGTGTAGTGAGTTGATTACATGATTTAGTTTCCTTAATTATGACTAATATTAGGCACATAAAATAAATTACAAGAGCTATTGACACCATGTTTTATTTGTATTTTGACACTTCTATTGAAGCTAATCCTTCTTTTAATTCTTATTAATATTGATTGATATTCATATGACTATCAAGAGAAATTTTTCCTGTTTGTGTTCATCTACTTTTCTACTTTTCTACTTTTCCTTATATGCTAAGACCAAACTAAATAGAAGATGTTTCATATGCCTCTTATATTGAATGAATTCTAACAGGCATCCCAGGAAATGTAATACGTTATTTCAGCTTGAAACAACAATATTTCAAGAATAAAAATAGTAAAAAGAAAACAAATATAACTTTCTTTGTATTTATTGAAAATATTTTAGTTCTTTAAAAATCAAAAATTTTTAAAGAAGGATGCATCCTTATCATATACATGATGAAACATAAGAATCTCTCTGGGTGGCTCTAATATTTTTGTACATAAAAAGAACAACTTCAGTTTTATCAATTTTTCTGTCTTTCCCACCTTAAGCATATCATATGAAGCCAGCATCTTCTGATTCATAATTTATTTTGCCCCCATCAACCTATGATGCAATGCCCCTCCAGGACAATTAAATATATTAAACATTAAAATAGTATTAAATATGAACTATTATTCCATTACACAGATGGGAAAACTAACATCCAGGGAAGCTGAGTTGCTTCCTCAATGTTATAAAGAATATCAATTTAGGAATTGAATGAAGAAAAGTATTAGAACTATATATATCCTTTCTATTACTATTCCAATGTTATCAGTAAAATATAAGGGGTTTAGAATTTTTAAAATCCTCTGGAGACAAAGTCAATTTAAGCAGCATTAAGCACCCTCTTACACTGCTGGTGGGAATGCAAACTAGTACAGCCATTATGAAAAACAGTGTGGAGATTCCTTAAAAAATTGCAAATAGAACTGCCTTATGACCCAGCAATCCCACTGCTGGGCATACACACCGAGGAAACCAGAATTGAAAGAGACACATGTACCCCAATGTTCATTGCAGCGCTGTTTATAATAGCCAGGACATGGAAGCAACCTAGATGTCCATCAGCAGATGAATGGATAAGAAAGCTGTGGTACATATACACTATGGAATACTACTCAGCCCTTAAAAAGAATAAATTTGACTCAGTTCTAATGAGATGGATGAAATTGGAACCAATTATACAGAGTGAAGTAAGCCAGAAAGAAAAACACCAATACAGTATACTGACACATATATATGGAATTTAGAAGACAGTAATGATGACCCTATATGTGAGACAACAAGAGACACAGAGGTATAGAGTGGACTTTTGGACGCTGAGGGAGAGGGAAAGGGTGGGATGGTTTGGGAGAATGGCAGTGAAGCATCTGTATTTTCCTGTAAGAAACGAAGCGCTAATCTATGTTTGGTGTAGGATGCAGGATGCATGGGGCTGATGCACAGGATGATTCAGGTAGAGGATGTGGGGTGGGAGGTGGGAGGGGGCTTCGGCATTGGGCGATTGTGTTCACCTATGGCTGATTCGTGTCAATGTATGGCAAAACAAATACAGTATTGTAATTTAAAAAATAAATAAATTTTTAAAAAAATAAAAAAATAAGCAGCATTATGAGATCATGTTAGTGCTTAGTAATTAAATGTAATGTGAACTTTAGAAAGCATATTTTATAACATTATTTCCCAGAAAACTGCTTCATGAAGCATAATAGTCCCTGAACCAGAGTACAGAAAACATTGGTTCAGTTCTTAACTCTTTTTTTGTTGTTGTTGTTAATAAAATAAACTTTGTCATTTAATAATGGCCTATCTATACTACATAGTGGCTATGCTTATCAAAACAAATCATGTGCTTGGAAATCTACTAACAATCTTAAACCATTTATTTATATTTTTATATTAATTCTACTTTAAAGTGTTTTTTTTTTTTTGGTAGTTCTTTTTAGCTTTTGTTTGTTTCCTTTGATTAGATGTTGCGATGATAACTTAAGGCTCATTCTAATGCTGGAGCAATGATCATCTTTTCTAGTTGATACCAGGAGAGGCTTTAGAAATTTCATTGCTCCACAAGAAAAAAATTGGACATATTTCATTTTGTTCCATTGTACATATAAATTATTTCCTATGCTCATCAGATATTAGTGATTATTATTATACTAATCAGAGGAGGAAGAAGAGAACAAGAAGCAGAGGATCTGATGATGCATAAGTACATTAGGCATTTAAATTCTGAAAACAGAGCTTTAGTATGTGAACTTGATCTCCCCAGGCATATGTGAGCAAAGAACATGAAGTTTAGAAGCCGGAGACTGTTTGTTAAAACACTCCCTGCAAATGTACAACATTGCCGAAATGTGGAGTATTTCAACTAAAGGGTTTAGGCATTTTTCCAAAATGAGTTTAACAGTGACATCGTAGAGCAGAGTATTTGATGTAATGGACAGGAGATAAATTGTGCTGACTAAGAAAGTGAAAAGAAAGAATCAAATCATCTAACATATATATGAATAAATATGTGGACAATGGAAAAGAGAAAAGAAGTTTCATTCTTTTTTCTATAGTATTATTAATTATCAGGAGAGTTGTAAGCAGCACTAAGGATTTTAAATATACAGAAAACCTGAAAGTGTTCCCTAACACAGGATGATGCATGTAAGAATATGGTAATGAATTTTTAAAGTATATAAGCTTTTGCTCTCATGGTAGGCCAGTAATACTCTGATGTCACCCTTGGGTAGATCATACTTTCTCCCGTGGACTTGAAAGAACAATGACAACAAATAGTTTCACTTCCACTCTCCAGGAGTGGTTTGTATTCTGCTACTTCAGTATATGGTCTAATGATGGCCTGGGAGAACAGTTTTACCACTAAATCACTTGGATGAGTTTTGCTTTCTAGCTGCCCCAAAATAAATATGACAAAGAGAGCCATTCTCCAAGTTACGCTTACATTACACAGACTTTCTTGAATTAGCAACAAGCTGTAGATTACTTTTATCTATACTGACCTGGAAAAGAAGCAATGTTATTATATTTTATCAAATATATTATTTTTACTATTGTTATAAACCTTCCACATACCTAATCACATCCCTTGAGTCAAAGGCTAAGTTGCTTCAGTCGTGTCCAACTCTTTGTTACTCTATGGACTGTACCCTGCCAGACTCCTCTGTCCATGAGATTTTCCAGGCAAGAATACTGGAGTGGATTGCCATGCCCTCTTCTATGGGATCTTCCTGATCCAGAAATCAAACCCAGTCTCTTACATCTTCTATACTGGCAGGCAGGTTCTTTACAATTAGCATAACCTGGGAAGCCCTTGAGTCAACTAATTGTGTGCAAGGCACTTGTTCTTATCAGGTTGACTAAGTATAACAATTTATAGCATTACATTCTAGTCCCTGGTCATCTGTAATTGAATTTAGCATCACATTTTAAGAAAATCTTCTTAGGAAACAAATATTTTAATCCGTTCTATGTATGTATATATGTGTGTTTATAAAAATAAAAGTAAAGAAATATGTTATTATCAATATTATACATTCTGCATGACTAGAAAGGCTTGGACCCATGATGATTTTGAAAAACTTGCAATTCAAGGATAGTCAAAGGATTTTTTTCCCTCACATAGTCATCAGTGGTGTTTTTAATGGATTGTAGTCAGTTAGCCTGATTTTACTGCCTTTTTATTTAAAATTGATTTACTAGAAGTGGAGACTTATAAAACAATTAAATCAATAAAATTTTATTTAAGACCCACCTTTGGAAATAAAGTATTTCTAAGCCTATATAAAAGTGCCTTCGTATCAATTTATCTTAGATGCTGCTAAGGGAAAATGCTTTGCCTAAGACATCAGTCCCAAAATATTTCCATTTGCCAAGCATTTCATATTTGTAAACTATGAGATTAAAAAAAAATCCCTAATTCTTTGCATCTTAAGTGAAATTATTTACATATAAGACATGGGGGCTTCCCAAGTGACTCAGTGATAAAGAATCTGCCTACCAAAGCAGAAGACACAAGATATGAAGATTTTGATCCCTCAGTCAGGAATATCCCTTGGAGAAAGAAAGGCAACCAACTCCATATTCTTACCTGGAAAATCTCATCGACAGAAGAGCCTCTTGGGCTAAAGTCCATGGGAACACAAAGAGTTGGACATGACTGAGCAACTGAACATGCACATAAGCATGATGGTGGTGACAGCCAACATTAAATTCCTACAAATGAATTATTACCATATAAAATATCAGAATATTAACTCATATGTGATTGAAGTGTCAGCCTATTCTTATAACTCTTTTACATTCAGTTCAGTTCAGTTACTCAGTCATGTCTGACTCTTTGCGACCCCATGAATCGCAGCATGCCAGGCCTCCCTGTCCACCACCATCTCCCAGAGTTCACTCAGGCTCACGTTCATCAAGTCTGTGATGCCATCCAGCCATCTCATCCTCTGTCATCCCCTTCTCCTCCTGCCCTCAATCCTTCCCAGTATCAGAGTTTTTCCAATGAGTTAACTTCTCATGAGGTGGCCAGAGTACTGGAGTTTCAGCTTTAGCATCATTCCTTCTAAAGAAATCCCAGGACTGATATCCTTCAGAATGGACTGGTTGGATCTCCTTACCATCCAAGGAACTCTCAAGAGTCTTGTCCAACACCACAGTTCAAAAGCATCAATTCTTTGGCGCTCAGCCTTCTTCACAGTCCAACTCTCACATCCATACATGACCACAGGAAAAGCCATAGCCTTGACTAGATGGACCTTAGTCGGCAAAGTAATGTCTCTGTTTTTGAATATGCTATCTAGGTTGGTCATAACTTTTCTTCCAAGGAGTAAGCGTCTTTTAATTTCATGGCTGCAATCACCATCTGCGGTGATTTTGGAGCCCCCAAAAATAAAGTCTGACACTGTTTTCACTGTTTCCCCATCTTTCACGTTAGATTTTGTGAAAGTGTTAAAGATGGCATAGGAATAAAATATTTTGCTGACCCTAGCAGGACTCTGCATTGATTGCTGAAGAAGGCTTTCTTATCTCTTCTTGCTATTCTTTGGAACTCTGCATTCAGATGCTTATATCTTTCCTTTTCTCCTTTTTTTCCCCCTCTCTTCTTTTCACAGCTATTTGTAAGGCCTCCCCAGACAGCCATTTTGCTTTTTTGCGTTTTTTTTTCCATGGGGATGATCTTGATCCCTGTCTCCTGTACAATGTCACGAACCTCATTCCATAGTTCATCAGGCACTCTATCTATCAGATCTAGGCCCTTAAATCTATTTCTCACTTCCACTGTATAATCATAAGGGATTTGACTTAGGTCATACCTGAATGGTCTAGCGGTTTTCCCTACTTTCTTCAATTTAAGTCTGAATTTGGCAATAAGGAGTTCATGATCTGAGCCACAGTCAGCTCCTGGTCTTGTTTTTGTTAACTGTATAGAGCTTCTCCATTTTTGGCTGCATAGAATATAATCAGTCTGATTTCGGTGTTGACCATCTGGTGATGTCCATGTGTAGAGTCTTCTCTTGTGTTGTTGGAAGAGGGTGTTTGCTATGACCAGTGCATTTTCTTGGCAAAACTCTATTAGTCTTTGCCCTGCTTCATTCCATATTCCAAGGCCAAATTTGCCTGTTACTCCAGGTGTTTCTTGACTTCCTACTTTAGCATTCCAGTCCCCTATAATGAAAAGGACATCTTTTTTGGGTGTTTGTTCTAAAAGATCTTGTAGGTCTTCATAAAACCATTCAACTTCAGCTTCTTCAGCATTACTGGTTGGGGCATAGACTTGGATAACCATGATATTGAATGGTTTGCCTTGGAAATGAACAGAGATCATTCTGTCATTTTTGAGACTGCATCCAAGTACTGCATTTCAGACTCTTTTGTTGACCATTATGGCTACTCCATTTCTTCTGAGGGATTCCTGCCCACAGTAATAGATATAATGGTCATCTGAGTTAAATTCACCCATTCCAGTCCATTTTAGTTCGCTGATTCCTAGAATGTTGACGTTCACTCTTGCCATCTCTTATTTGACCACTTCCAATTTGCCTTGATTCATGGACCTGACATTCCAGATTCCTATGCAATATTGCTCTTTATAGCATTGGATCTTGCTTCTATTACCAGTCAAATGCACAACTCGGTATTGTTTTTGCTTTGGCTCCATCCTTTCATTCTTTCTGGAGTTATTTCTCCACTGACCTCCAGTAGTATATTGGGCACCTAATGACCTGGGGAGTTCCTCTTTTGGTATCCTATCATTTTGCCTTTTCATACTATTCATGGGGTTCTCAAGGCAAGAATACTGAAGTGGCTTGCCATTCTCTTCTCCAGTGGACCACGTTCTGTCAGCCCTCTCCACCATGACCCGCCCATTTTGGGTTGCCCCTCAGGCATGGCTTGGTTTCATTGAGTAGACAAGTTTCCAGTGGTCATGTATGAATGTGAGAGCTGGACTGTGAAGAAGGCTGAGAGCCGAAAAATTGATGCTTTTGAACTGTGGTGTTAGAGAAGATTTTTGAGAGTCTCTTGGACTGCAAGGAGATCCAACCAGTCCATTCTGAAGGAGATCAACCCTGGGATTTCTTTGGAAGGAATGATGCTGAAGCTGAAGCTCCAGTACCATGGCCACCTCATGCGAAGAGCTGACTCATTGGAAAAGACTCTGATGCTGGGAGGGATTGGGGGCAGGAGGAGAAGGGGACAACTGAAGATGAGATGGCTGGATGGCATCACTGACTCGATGAACATGAGTCTGAGTGAACTCCGAGATAGGGTGATGAACAGGGAGGCCTGGCGTGCTGTGATTCATGGGGTCGCAAAGAGTCGGACATGACTTAGCAACTGAACTGAACTGAGCAGGACTCTTCGCTCTTTTACCCTTCCTTCCCGTCACTCTTGCTAAGCCCAGTTTGACCAATCAACTGATGCTAAAACCACAGTCTTGGTCTAGCAGACCCTCTATATGGACCGCTTGAGTTCTCTCCTCCTCTGGAAATCTGAACAATTAAAACTGAACTTTAGCTGAGCTTTGGGCTTCATGAACTATCATTTTGAACTCTCTTCACAATATTTGTAAAGCTATGACATAGCAAGACAACATATTGATTAGCAAAGACAGTTTTTAAGGAATCTCCACACTGTTCTCCATAGTGGCTGTACTAGTTTTCATTCCCACCAACAGTGTAAGAGGGTTCCCTTTTTCTCCTCATCCTCTCCAGCATTTATTGCTTGACATCGAAATATGTATCATATCATATAGAAACCAATTGCCAGTCCAGGTTTGATGCAGGATATGGGATGCTTGGGGCTGGTGCACTGAGATGACCTAGAGGGATGGTACGAAGAGGGAGGTGGAAAGGGAGTTCAGTATGGGAAACACATATACACCATGGTGGATTCATGTTGTTGTATACAAAACCAATACAATATTGTAAAGTAATTAGCCTCCAATTAAAATAAATAAATTTAAATTTTAAAAAATTAAAAATATTTATAAAAATAAAAAGCAAAGACATTGCTTTACTGACAAAGGTCTATAATAGTCAAAGCTATCATTTTTTTAGTAGTCATGTATAGATATGAAATTTGGACCATAAAGAAGGCTGAGTGTCAAAGAATTGATGCTTTTGAACTGTGGTATTGGAGAAGACTCTTGAGAGCTTTCTTGGGCAGCAACGAGATCAAACCAGTCAATCCTAAAGGAAGTCAGTGCTGAATATTCATTAGAAGGACTGATGCTGAAACTGAAGCTCCAATGCTTTGGCCACCTAATAAGAAGAACTGACTCATTCCTTGATGCTGGGAAATATGGAAGGCAGGAGGAGAAGGATTTGGCAGAGGATGAGCTGGTTGGATGACATCACCAACTCTGTGGACATGAGTTTGAGCAAGCTCCAGGAGTTGGTGATGGACAGGGAAGCCTGCTGCAGTCCATGGGGTCACAAAGAGTCAGACACGCTGAGCAACTGAACTCATGCTGTAATATTTTTAATAAAGCCATCTGACTTCCACAGATATTAACAAGTCCTCTTTGCCACATTTCACAAGACACCATTCTTCTAACAATCCAGAGGTAATTTTTCTGGGATGACAGACTTGAAAAACTAAAGTAACACCAGAAAGACCCACAGCTCCCTTATATTGTTGTCCAACCACATTACTCTGAAAAATGCAGTGAAGAAAAGTGAATCTATTACTTTAAATGTTAATAGGCTAACACTCCTTGACACCTCAGTCATTTCTTAGCTGAACATAGAGACATCCTTCATATATAGAGACAAATTTCTACACTCTGGATTCGTGGTTCTCAAATGTTGCATGCTGTGTATGTGCTAAGTCACTTCAGTCAGTCGTGTCCAACTCTTTATGACCCCATGGACTATAGCCTACCAGGCTTCTCTGTCCATGTGATTCTCCAAGCAATACTGGAGTGGGTAGTCATGCCCTCCTCCAGGGGATCTTCCCAACCCAGGGTCTGAACCCAGGTCTCCCACATTGCCGTCATGTCTGGTTCTTTGCAAACCTATGGACTGTAGCCCAGAAGACTCCTCTGTCCATGGGATTCTCCAGGCAAGAACCATAAAGTGGATTGCCATTTTCTTTCAGGGAATCTTCCTGACCCAGAGATTGAACCCAGGTCTCCTTCATTGCAGGCAGATTCCTTATTACTAGGCCTACCTAGCAAGTCCCAAACTACCTGCATTTGAATCCTAACATCAGGTTCTCTTTCTTAGGAAATTATTGCTGAACATGCTAAGTCCCTGAAGTCAGGTCCGACTCTTTGAGACCCTATGGACTGTAGTCTGCCAGGCTCCCCTGTCCATGGATTCTCGAGGCAATAATACTGGAGTGGATTGCCATTTCCTCCTACAGGCCATCTTCCCAACCCAAAGATCAAACCTTCTTCTCTTATGTCTCCTGCATTGTCAAGTGCGTTCTTTACCACTAGTGCCACCTGAGAAGCCCCTCTCAAATGTTAGCACACAGCTAAATCAGCTGGAGGGTTTCTCAACAACCCCAGAGCTTGTAATTTAGTATTTCTGTGGTTGAACCCAAGAATTTACATTCCTAACAAGTTCCCAAGGGCTGTTGATGCAGGGGACGCACTCACAACCACTGCCCTCAAGTATATTTTACTCCAGAGGAATGCAATGAACTGGAAGATTGGGATTCATATACACGATATCACATGTAAAATATATTGCTACTGGAAACAGTCTGTGTAATGCAAGCTCAGCTCAGTGCTATGTGCTTACACAAATATGTGGGGGATGGGGAGATTGGAGGGGAGGGCCGAGAGGGAGGTGTCATATGTATAGCTGATTCACTCTGTTGTAGAGCAGAAACTAATGCAACACTGTAAAGCAACTATGCCCTAATAAAAACACTTAAAAAAACAAACAAAGGAAATTTAGAATTTTCCTTTTTTCCCTTAACCACCTTATCAGGGTTATTACTGACAAATAAAAGACTGTACATATTTAACATAAACATCTTGAATTTGAAGATCAGTATACACCAATCTTTACCACAATTTATGCCATAAAGGTCTATCACCTCCAAAAATTTCTTCCCACCCTCTTTATTTCTGCTTCCTCCTTCATCTTCTCCCTCATTCTCCTCTTCTCCCCCTTTTTCCTCCTCTTCTTTCTTCTTCTGTTTTTCTTTCCACTTAATAAAAGCTCTACCATCATAGTAAGTTTTTAATGTATATGATATAATGAAATGTAAAGTATAGGCATTATGCTGTACAGTAGATCACTAGGACTTATTCTTCTTGCATGACTTAAGTTTTTAATCTTTTTGCTCTTTTTCAGGAATCTAACTTTAATGGAAAATTTTTATTATACTCCTATTTTACACTGAGGCAGCAGTTGAAAGCTTAACCTGTATACAGGTGATCGTGCCTCAAAAAAGGATGAGGCATGAATATTTTAAGTAGATATTAATTGCTTGAGTTTAGTTACTTTATTGTAAAATAGTGAAGATATTTTTAAAATTTTTGATGATAATTGTTTTATGATGTGATTTTACATAGAAGCATCTTAATTGTATGTATCAACTCATGTTTTTAGTTTAAAATTCGATTAATTATTTTCAAAATCAAAATCAAATAAATACTAGCCATCTGCAAAATAAAGCCATGTTATTTTCAGGGGGCAAACTAATGCTGATTTTACCATGTGCAAGTAAAATATATTGAAGAAATTAGCTTTATAAATATAATCAAATGTCAAAATAAGTAAGTAGTATATCAGATGCAGACTCCTTTTCTTGATATTTAAATCACTTCTGGATCACTTAAAATATTTTTTATAATATATATTTTGTGTATATGCTCATTTAAATCACCTCTTGGAAAATGCATTTACATAATTTTATATGGAATATGCAGAAACAGCCATCATTAATTGAATGAGGCTAAGTTTTTCTCACCTCTCACCTCGTGAGTGTGTAGCCCCACATTCTTAGTGAAAAGTTAGTCATGTATTTTGCATGAGCTGGAGAGACTGTTGCCCATTCCTCATATACCCTGCTTTTTTCTTAAAGATGAATAAATAACCTTTATTCTCATGAACATTTTATAAGACAAACATCTTTGAGTACATTATTCAGTTTAGTTCTTTTGCCTTGTTATACACAATATGAATATTCTAGTCCCTAATGGATTTCATGCCAGCTTTCTTCCAGGGTATGCATGAGAGCCCCCAAACTATTCAACAGTGAAAATCAACATAATATTTTTTCTCAAAATATTATAATTGGAAAACTCTCCAAGACCTTATTATTTTACAGATTATTAAAAGAAAAGCAAGCTGCAGAAACTTTAAGTTATGCATTTGCTCAAATACATACAGCATGGTAATACTTATACCAGACCATAATGCTCCTGCCTCAGGCTTTTTCCTGCTTCACTCCCCAGTCTTTGATGGAACTAAGTATTTTTCCCTCAGAAAATACATGCAGTAGTTCTGTTAGTTGGTAACAAACAAAAACAGCAACAAAAACTTCAGCATTTTTGCCACTCTATCCTGTAGAACATACTAACACATATGATGATGATGTTAATGATGTACAAATTGTCACCACACAGGGAAATTGTAAACATTTAAAAGTTAGAATAGACCAAGTACAGTACGATTTAAACTCCAAAGAGAAAAATCTTTGTTCTATATTACAAACATATTTAAAATAAATTGTGTTACTATTATATGAGTTTATCCAAATAGAACATTTCTATGAATCAGCTTCCACTTTTTCATGTGACACATTATTTATTAAGTAAAGATGAAGTTCCTTGTCTCTCAATTTATTTTCGTGTCTGTCCTACACATTATTTCCTATTAATATTACTTCATGTGAGAATAAAGTAAATGTACTTTTCTCTATATCCCATAAAGTATGAAGGTAAAATTGGTACCAAGTTTGCCTGTTGCAGAGTCAGCTTGCTGTTTTCCTTATTGTTACAATTATTATTTAATACAAGTATCTCCAGAATGGGCTTCCAAATTTGGAGAGCTGTCTAGAGGAATTTAACTTTAAAATGCAGGGTACATTAACAACTTATTGTGCTTCCCTGGTGGCTCAAATGGTAAAGAATCTGCCTGCAGTGCAGGAAACCTGGGTTTGATCCCTGGGTCAGGAAGATCCCCTGGAGAAGGGAATGGCAACCCACAAAAATATCCTTGCCTGGGGAATCCCATGGACAGAGAAGCCTGGCGGGCTGCAGTCCATGAGGTTGCAAAAACTCGGACACAACTGAGCAACTAACACTTTCACTCCATCCTATCAAGACACAATCTTTAAGGGGTTAACTGAACATGATTAATATTTGAAAAGCAAATTCATGTCTAAAAATACTTTTTATAGATTAAGTGTTTTCTCTAGGAGTTCAAATACTTTTCATGTGTGTGTGTGTACTAAGTTGCTTCAGTTGTGTCCAACTCTCTGCAGCCCCACGCTCCTCTGTGGGACTCTCCAAGCAAGAATACTTGAGTAGGTTGCCATGCCCTCCTCCAGGGGATCTTCGCGAACCCGGTACCCGAAACCCTGTCTCTTACATCTCCTGCATTGGCACGCAGGTTCTTTACCAGTAGCACCACTTGGGAACCCCACTCTTTATGTGATTGTGTATAAATCTAAACTCATTAAGATACCTCAATAGCAATGCCTCTTTTGAATGGCAGACTTGATGATTGTAGTCTGTTTGTCTTCAGTAAAAAGATTCACGGCATGGGCTTTCAAGGCGGGTCAGTGGTAAAGAATCTACCTGCCACTGTAGGACACAAAGGTTTGATCCCTCATCCAGGAAGACCTCACAAGCCACAGAGCAACTAAACCCATGCACCACAACTATGGAACCTGTGCTGTAAAACCCAGGAACCACAATTACTGAACCCACAAGCCGCATGCTGCAACTACTGAAGCTTGTGTGTCCTAGGGCCTGTGGTCTGCAATAAGAGAAGCCACTGCAGTGAGAAGCCCACACATCGAAGCCGAGAGTAGACTTCGCTCACCACACGCACAACAGTGCAGACCTAGCACAGCCAAAACTAAAAAAAATGAATACTGCTACAAAAGAATCACTGCAGTGTATCTGGGCTGTGTGTTATATTATGGAAATAAGTGAAAACCACCCAAATGAGAACAAGCAAAGGCTATTTGTTCAGAGATTGCTATAGTAAGAAGTTAGCCACTGTTATTTGCCTTTGGCAGAGATAGATAGCAGGAAGCTAATAGGAAAGTTTCATTGAGGGAAAAAAAGAAAGACTTCAGGTGTGCTCTGATTGGAGGCTGTTAGCACGGGAAAATGGGGGTGGGTAAGGGGTAGACAAAAATGGATTCTATTCTGTTCCTGGTGACATTCTCTTGCTGTTTGAGATATAGATGTATTCCTGAAGATCTTTTTTTTTTTTTTCCATTTATTTCAGCCCAAATTCTTCATTGAACAATGACTAGTCGCATGTTCATTTCTGTTACTCTGTTAGTTTAATTAGATCTCAGTGATGAAATATTTTCTTATAAATCAACTTTATCTTTCATAGCATAGGTTGGCTTGTGAGTTTTCACAGCTAGCTCTTATATAGTATATCAAGCCCTTTTAGCAATCCAACTTGGGCTAGACTCTCAATTCTAACTCCCTCTTTGGTGCTGGTAGAAGACAATGTCTCTTTTCTTATGCAGCCATGAAGTCCTGTTCTTCAGGCTTTAGGGACTATATTTGGCTGTATCTTTCTGACTCTTGACAACTGGATATGTGTTAGGTGGATTTATTGTTTGGCCTATATATTTTTTTCTCCATCTTTGTTGACTATTTGTTGTTTCTATTTGTGTTTAATTTATTTGCCATAGTTGTAATTCAGCCACTAACTCATGTCTGACTCTTTGTGACCCCATGGACTATAGCTTACCAAGCTTCCTTGTCCTTCACTATCTCCTAGAGTTTGCTCAAGCTCATGTTCGTTGAGTCAGTGATACCTTCCAACCATCTCATCCTCTGTTACCCACTTCTCCCCCTGCCCTCAATCTTTCCTGCATCAAGGTCTTTTCCCACAAATAGATTCTTTAAACCAGGTGGTCAAAGTATTGAAGCTCCAGATTCATCATCAGTCCTTCCAACGAATATTCAGCATTGATTTTCTCTAGGAATGTGTGTGTAATTCACTGTTACCACTACAACAGATACGTCCACATCAATCTGTGACTAATTATATTAAATATTTTACCTAAACCCCAGATCCCTTTCTGCACTATGCTTAAAACCGAATTTAGTTCTGAAAGTCATGCTTCCTCTGATTTGCAATTTGGTTTATATTTGTGAAAAAAGAGTGAAGTTGCTCAGTCATGTCTGACTCTGTGAGCCTATGGACTATAGCCTACTAGGCTCCTCAATCTATGAAATTTTCCAGGCAATAGAACTGGAGGGGATTGCCATTTCCTTCTCCAGAGGATCTTCTCAACCAGGGATCGAACCCAGGTCTCCCACGTTGCAGGCAGATGTTTTACTGTCTGAGCCACCAGGGAAGCCCTTTGGTTCATACTGTGCTTATATTAACATTATTTATTATTAAATAGGGGGCCAGTCCTGACCAAGGATTTGGGCCTTCTTTTCATACTGTAAGTTTCTGCTGGGAATTGGCAGAAATTGGCAGTGTGTAGGTAATGGTGACATTTCCAACACCATTGGATAGAATATGGGACTATGGGACAATAAAACATGGCCAGAAATGATGCATTTTATTCTTGATGGGCTAAATAAAATTCCTAGGAATCCCCCATTTATCTTTTCCATTTTTTTTTTTTACTCACTGGATGTAAAGATTTGCTATGATTCAGATAAAAGTAGATTCATAACACAGAAGAACCTGCATTCCTGAATATCCACATGGAATAGATAGTAGATAGTTTCTACTCTGGGTCAGAAACTCTTTTAAGAAACTGTGTGTGTGAGAGAGATTTTTATATTAAATTAGTAAGAATCCAAGGCTTATATTGTAGATTTTTACACAACTTTAAATATTTCAAGTTTTTGATTCTGTGATGACACTTTCAATTTTTTAGGTCTCATGGGATTTGGAAAATAAATAGAAATTTTCACATTTAATACTATTGGTTACTGAATTCATTCTTCTATTTCTATTTTCCTGATTCTTCATTTCTTGTATTTTTGTTAATACTGATTGTTTTCCACCACTGATTTATCTTTTTCTTACATAGAAGTGTGACTGAAGACTCAGAGCCTTGGCTTTTAGATCATTCTGTTCTTCAGGAGAGTAACTGCCATTAGAGACATTGCTTCTGAAATTACTGCTGAACTGTTTCAAAATTTAAATTTTTAACTTTTCAATGAGATATTATTTTCAACTATATAGTGTAACTACATAGCATTCAAACCTAATTTGAATGCTAAAAATATGCACAGTTGGAAAACTGTCTTAAAATCAGCATTCAGTATTTACCCACAAAATAACTTTGCCTTAGAAATCCCCAGTTCTTTCAGGAATGCCGTAACTATTGTAATAACTCATGCTAACAGCATCTAATCTAGCATTTACAAGTATTCAATTAGAATTTCAAAATATTAATTCCATCATAATACTATGGTTTCAATCTGTGATTCAGTCTCCATTATCACTTAAGTATTTCAAACAAATTCCAAATTCAGTATGTACAAGATGAATTCACACTTTGTCCATAATCATTATTCTTTCATTCTGTCTTCTGTTAATATGAACTAAATGGTGGTACAACCAGTTTCTAAGTTGGTAACCTAGGAGTCACTTAGAACACTATATCTCATTAATATGTAAAATCCAGGCAATCAGTAGAGCTCAGCGTTCTATATTTTAGAGTCTTTTAAGCCTATCCACTTGATTCCATCTCCATCTGTGCAACAGAATCTATTACTATATTCATCATGCAATATCATAGTGTTTATCTAATGTGTGCTCCATGTAAGTTCTTTCAGGGTGGAGGCTGCAACTATTATCAAAACCATTCTACCATTAGAACTTATCACATTGTCTCAAGTACAACAGGTCAGTTAACTCTTTGTTAAATTAATAAATAAATATATTTTCACTAGGGGTACTCTTTTTAAGGGCCATCTCTGTTTTGAATAGGTCATACAAGCTTACAAATATCCATTAATAGGTCTACAAATATCCATTAATGCATTTTGGGAAAGCCATATTGGTCAGGTAATTTGTCAGTGAAACTGGTTATTAGAACTATGATCACAGACAGAGGTTGTTAGAGGAGCAGATTCTCTTTGCCTCCCTGTTGGCCATGTTTCAGATAAAAGCTGCTTTACCAGATTGGATGTAGGAAGAAAAAAAAAAAAATATATATATATATATATATATATATATATGGGACAAATCTGTGATAAAAATGAAGCATGAGAGAAAGAAGTTGTCAAAAGCCTTTGTTATTTATGAGATCATTTGTATCCTCATCATGGCTATTTTAAGCTAACAGAGACAGTAGCTAATATTTTAGGTATCAATATATCTTTTCAGTTTGAACTTATCCTATTCCCATTCTAGTTTAATCTCTCTGCCTCTCTCATTCTACGCATACATACATGCACACACACAAAATTAAATGACTTATAACTTATACACTTCAGGTCAGAATATTATGTAACAGTATAAAATACAATCCATAGCATAACCTATAATGACATTGATGTACAATTATTAAAATGTAAAAAATATTTATATATTTGCACATTACATATATTTTTTCTACATATATGATCACTCAATGTAACTTTGTCACCAATAAGAATGATAAATATTACTCTTATATTACATACAGGTATTAAAACATGAAAATTATAGTAGTTATTAGACCTGCCATAAAATCTTACTATTTCATAAAGAGTATTACGACTAAGGATTTTACCTATGCTACTGTTTTAAAAGAAAATGCTACTTCAGTTAGAGGTCAGTAAAACCAAGGAAAATTATTCTCACCCAAGTTTGAAGGAACTCTGAGTTCTATCATACCCAAGGAGGTCAGTGGCCTAAATACAGAGGACTTCTGATATAATAGAAATTACACTATTAAGGAAAACACAATGTACAGGCTATAATCATAACTCTGAGGTTCATTTTTAGAACAGGAATCTTAAAAGACATGTTGTGGTTTATCTTTCTTTATAATTATACATAAATTAGAAAATATCCAATTTTAAAAATAATGTTAAAAAGAGTAAGAATAAACTGTCTTAAAACTATTAAAATAATTTTCAGAACTTTTGAAATATTGCCAAATTAAGATGATAAAGTAGGTCTAATATTTATAGTTTAAGAAAAAATTAAAAAGTAAATAAGGAATGAACATAGCATTAATTTTTAAAAGTTGGCATATGGTCCTGAGACAGATTCAGTGCTGAACTCCTGTCTATTTCATAGCAGTATATTATTCAATGAAAGCACTAAGTCTTGCCATGGTTCTATCACATCTAATACATTAAGAATATTGAACTGAGTCTGTATTCAGCTTGGGAGCACTTCTAGTTTGGAGTGGCAACTGAATTCTTAGTTGGATCTGAAAAGTCATTAGGGAAAATATTGAAACTATTCAGAATTTTTCATTTTTATTATCTATTTTGAATGTCATACAACATATGATAGCATCGTTATAAACTTCATCACTTTTTTCATATCTCTAATTAAGAAAACATATTTAACAAGTAAAGTGTGGCACCATATTTTTTCCTTAATTATCTTCCCAGGCCACCATTGGTGTGAACTGCACTGATACAACAGATCTTACTATTTCCGATGCTCTCAGCTGCATTTCATTTCATGAACCAAGCATTCCTTTTGCAACCAGCTTCATTTATATGCTTGTATTTTCCATTCTTAGGTTCCACAAAACACTCTACTTATACTTTGCAAGGAATTAAGAAATTGCAGTCTTTCCTCCAACCATAAATATTTGTTTCAATAATTTCAAATTTGTGTCACTTTCTTTGCTCCCAACACAGTGAGCTTTTCCTCTAGTTTCCTGCTAGAAGAGATATAAAAGTCACATTTAGTTTTGTTTTTAAACTATATTGTAATCTTTTGAAAACATTTAGAGGTAATTAATTCCACACACATGTGGTGTCAATAATGCGAATGAATTAACTGTAAAGACAGCTACTTGGGCAGCTACGGCCCATTTGTATCTGATCAGGAAATGACATCTTTGTCGTGATTGCTTTATGCCTGACAGCAGTGAAATGATGGAATAAATTCAAAGCCATGATGTCTCAGCAGGTAGAGTCTGCTGGCAACCCTTCCCTGGGTCAGGAAGATCCCCTAGAGAAGGAAATGGCAACCCACTCCAGTATCTTTCCCAGAGAATTCCATGGACAGAGGAGCCTGGCAGGCTACAGTTCGAAGGAGGTCACAAAGAGTCAGACACAACTGAGCAACTAACATTTCTCCTAACTTGTCTTCATTATTTATAAATTATATGACCTGTGCTTGTTAAAGAGTTCAAGTTCCATGAAAATTAAGTTCCTGTAGAATCTGAGAGTCTACTTTTTAAAGAGAAACAAAATATCCTTCTGAGACTGTGACAAACAGAAAACTAGGATACTATTTTTAATATTTTGCTTGTTAGATCTAAGTTGAAACACAAATACCTGAAAAGGAAAAAAAAAAGGTATATCTGTTTTTAGTACATATCTATTATCCTTTGACAGTTAACATATTTTGAAATAGGAAATTAAAAAAAAAATCTGATGCAAAAGGCCAAAATTATTCCTCTGGCTATTCAGATAGCATTCTAAAGTTATCATGTCAAAAGCATATCCAGTTTGTATAGTTTGTGCTGATTAATTAGTTAAAGAAGGAACGTTTGAATGAAAAGTCATTAAATGCAGCAAGAGAGTTGGCTTTTATAATTGTCTATTTAAAAGCCTAACAAGAAAATAAATACATCTTGTGGTTCAAAATAGAAAATGTGCATACACAGGAGGAAACCAGAATTGAAAGAGACACGTGTACCCCAATGTTCATCGCAACACTGTTTCTAATAGCCAGGACATGGAAGCAACCTAGATGTCCATCAGCAGATGAATGGATAAGAAAGCTGTGGTACATATACACAATGGAGTATTACTCAGCCATTAAAAAGAATACATTTGAATCAGTTCTAACGAGGTGGATGAAACTGGAGCCTATTATACAGAGTGAAGTAAGCCAGAAAGAAAAACACTAATACAGTATACTAACACATATATATGGAATTTAGAAAGATGGTAATGATAACCCTGTATGTGAGACAGCAAAAGAGACACAGATGTATAGAACAGTCTTTTGGACTCTGTGGGAGAGGGAGAGGGTGGGATGATTTGGGAGAATGGCATTGAAACATGTATAGTATCATATATGAAACAAGTCACCAGCCCAGGTTCAATGCATGATACTGGATGCTTGGGGCTGGTGCCCTGGGATGACCCAGAAGAATGGTATGGGGAGGGAGGAGGGAGGGGGTTCAGGATAGGGAACACGTGTATACCTGTGGCAGATACATGTTGATGTATGGCAAAACCAATACAATATTGTAAAGTAATTAACCTCCAATTAAAATAAACAAATTTATTAAAAAATAAAATAGAGGATGTGTGTTCTATAATCTAATTATGCAGCAATTCTCCATCTTTACACCTTTGGAATTTGTGAGTTGTTTACATTCCCGAAATACTCTAGAAACAGAAGAGTTTAGAGCTCAATAAGGCTTTCCTGGTGGTTCAGATAGTAAAGAATCTTCCTGCAATGAGGGAGATCTGGATTTGATCCCTGGGTTGGGAAGATACCCTGGAAGAGGGCATGGCAACCCACTCTAATATTCTTGCCTGGAGAATCCCCATGGACAGAGGAGCCTTGGTGGGCTACAGTCCACAGGGTCACAAAGAGTCAGACACAACAGAGAGGCTAACCATGCACAGGGGAAAGAATGGAGGAACGGATTTCTAACAGAAGGGAAAATGGAGCTTTTAAGGCACAAATAGTAGCTCTCTAATAGACCTTAACAAATACCACAAAATGTTTACTCATTTCACTGCTGATGATGAATACATTTTATTTTATTTCTTCTTCTTCTTATAAACAATCGTCTGTGGGTACTTGTGGGTTTTTGTTTTGTTTTTGTATTATTTCTGAAAGTAAAGTAGCTATGTCAATGAGAGTAAGGGTTTGTGTATGATTTTCAAGTGCTTTATGAATAGTATCAAATTTATTTTCACAAATGATGAAATATTTTCTCATTTCCAAACTGTCTTCTCATAGGTCCTGCTATTTTTATAGTAGCAGCATTTACAATAGCCAAGACATAAAAGCAATCTCAGTGCATGTCAACAGATAATTGGCATAAGATAGTTTTATATATATACATATACATATATGTATATGTGTATGTATATATATACATACACATATATGTAATGAAATATTCCTCAGTCATAAAAGAGAATGAAATTCTTCTATTTGCAGCAACACGAAGTAACCTAGAAAATATCATGCTTAGTGAAGAAAATCAGAAAGAGAAAGACAAATGCTGTATGATAGTACTTGTATGTAGAATCCCCAAAAACTATACAAATGAATCTGTCTACATACCAAAGAGGAACAGACACACAGACATAGAAAATAAGCTTATGATTATGGAAGGGGAAGCAAGAGGGGTGAATTAGGAGTATAGGATTAACAGATAAAAATTACTGTACATAAAATGAAGCAACAAGGATCTAATATATAGCAAAAGAAATTATACTCAGTTATACTCAGGAGGTTATTATAATAACTTATAATGAAATGCAATCTGAAAAATTAACTAAACTACCAGGCCATACACTTGAAACTAAAACAGTATAATAAATAAATTATAGCACATATAAAAATATTAAAAAGAAGCAAAACCACAAAATGGATATAAATGGAAAAAGTGACTAAAAATAACAATTCTAAATTGATTAGAAAGGATACTTAAATATAGAACTTAAAATTGTTTTAAGTTCTCAAACTCAATTTTTAAAAATTGATTTCTTAAACTCAATTTTTAAAAAATCTACAAAATAAATTAGCAAAAATTTTAAACACAAGTACTATATAGAGTTATCCAAAATAGTAATATTATTAGAACTATAATAATAGGTTAAAAAGTAAAACAATTATCAAGAAACACCTTTTTCAGTTACATGCTAATAATTTTGAACACCTGGAAAAGTTGACTAAAATTTCTTAAGAAAAGTTTAAAAAGTAACAGTACTAACTGATTCAGGATTACTGCATAGATGTGAAAGTTGCTCAGTCCTATCTGACTTTTTGTGACCCCCATGGAATTCTCTAGGCCAGAATACTGGAGTGGGTAACCTTTTCGCTTCTCCAGGGGATCTTCCTAAACCAGAAATTGAACCCAGTTCTCTCACATTGCAGGTGGATTCTTTACCAGCTGAGCCACAAGGGAAGCCCAAGAATACTGGAATGGATAACTATCCCTTTTCCAGCAGATCTTCCCCATCCAAGAATCCAGTCAATCCAACCTGGGTCTCCTGCATTGCAGGTGGATGCTTTACCAGCTGAGCCATCAGGGAAGCCCTATGTTTACAAAAGCAATGAGTTCCACATAGCTCTTACGCAGCACTTCCTGAATTCAGGTCCAGATTTTCTATACAAGGCTATATCATGAAAAAGTGTTGGTTAAAAAAAAAAAAAGAAAGAAAGAAAGAAAAAGTAGAATTCATACAGCTTACAAAATTAGCCAAAATTTTTCAAAGATGCTAGTTTTTTTTTAGCCTGTGCTTTAATTCTAAATAATATTTTAAAATTTATATTACAAGATGGAGAAACATTCCATTCCATTTTTATTTTTATTTTACAAATAAAGATCCTTAATGGATATGGCAATTTTCTCAGGGCCACAGAGTTATAAATGATTGATTTATGTTTTGAATTATATTGTCTGACTCCAATATAGCAGGTAAATAAGGTAAAATAAAACCAAAGGGCACAATTGCAACTTAGCTATGCAAGACAGTTTCAGAAGTGAAAAGGATATACTGAACTTCACCTCAAAATATCTATCATCATTTAAATCCACATTTTTATTAAAATGAAATTACTCATGCTCAAATAGTCACTTGATAAAAATATTTGAGAAGAGGAAGTTCATTCTCCTAAGCAATAGATGTTAATAAAGAGAATGATTTTGTCATGTTCATTAAGCTCCTTTAGGATTTTACAGTTTAGGAAAGATCAAATATTAGGAGACTACCATTGGTATAACCTGGAGTTTGCACAGCTTTTCTCTCTCAAGAAATGTGTTCATGATTGTGTATGAAATAATTGCATTTACTAACGATTACTGAAAAAAGAGAAGCAATTTTCAACAAATAAAGATAATCTCTTTATTTGCTCTATAATTCAATTTTATTCTACGCACATGGAACAAGGTTGATTGCTGTTGAACTAGACTTCTCTTACAGTTCTAATATGTTATTAAGTATTTATAAACTTGAAAGATACTAACTAGCATTGCTTACCTTGCTTTAGGCTGGCATAATTAATGCCTACATTTTGTTTCCATGTAAAATGTATTTATTAAATACTATTGGATGATGCTCATTTAACCTATGTGTTTTAAAATGTGCCATATATGACTTAATTAAATAGGAGTTCAAGAAGTCAGCCGTTTTATTATCTCAAAGGAAAACCTGTACAATATAATTTACAAGTGCAAAGATGAGGGCAAATAGCTGAGTGCTTTAGGCCTCATAATGCTGAAAATAAAATAACTTCAAGTTTGAAGTTATCTAAAAGATTTTCTTCTTTAATGACTCAACTGATTATTATGTACTTGCAAGACAGTTTGCCTAAGGGGCATTCAGGCTACCCTAATATACAACTAGTAAAAGAAAACTGTTTTTTAATTATGCTATGGAATCTTCAGAAAGCTCTCATTTTCCTTATTTTGAGCTGTATTTTTCTCCTAAAAAAGTGTTAAATTGTTGCCATGTCTATCCCTTTGTGCATGCATGCTAGGTTACTTCAGTCATGTCCGACTCTTTGCAACCCTATGGACAGGCTCCTCTGTCCATAGATCATATAAAATAATTTACTCTTTTGTTTTTAAATAAATACTGCTATAACAAGCTCCTAAATCTTGGTTTCCTGTCTATAACTCAGAGAGCCTTTAGTTGCTCCTAATATAGCAAGTAAATTTATATTAAAAACACTATATGCTTTTTTTTTTAGTATCAGTCTTTTAAAATAAGTGAATTTTACCCAGTCGATCATATTATTTTCAATAGGGCCAAAGTACCACAACTTATATGTCATATCTCTCAAAAACGTACAGACACTAGCCACCTTTCCCATTTTTTTTAAGCTTTTCTCTTACGCTCTCCTGATGGCTCAGAGGGTAAAGCATCTGCCTGCAATGCAGGAGACCTGGGTACAATCCTTGGGTCAAGAAGATCCCCTGGAGAAGGAAATAGTAACCTACTCCAGCATTCTTGCCTGAAGAATTCTGTGGACAGAGGAGCCTGGTAGGCTACAGTCTAAAGGGTCTCAAAGAGTCAGACACAACTGAGCAACTTCACTTCACTTCTTCCTGTGACCTTTAAAATAAATCATTGGCATTAAAGGGCAAGAGGAATTTCTTTTAAAACAGAAAGTATTTTTAAAATTTTCAATGTCAACAGTATCTCCAATTTCTGGCAATTTATAAAAATAAGTTCTGGGAACTGCTCCAACATATAACCTATGAAAACAGCACTACTAATCACTGTTTTGACAGGTTAAAGGACGGAATTTCTTTACAACCAAAGGAGATGATGCCTAAGTTATTATACTTGAGAAATAGCATTGATGCTTGTATGTTTCATGTGTCATGAAAAAGGTAAGAGTGGAAAAAAGATGAGAAAGCTACCAGGGAAATACAATGTTTATGACCTGTGGGGACTTGTAAAGCAAATGCTAGCATTGAAAGGTTTTAAACATTTCTTTCTGATTTGCAGATCATCAGGTTCTCAAGATGAGGAAAAATAATTTTCTTAAATGGAGTTTTTCTTCAAACCAATATGTGTTCATCTTAAATACATCTATAAAGTTTGGCAATGTAAAGCCATAGTAACTTTCCCCAGATTAGACTGGCCATTCAGTATTTCTCTTCAGCTTATTCATATGCTTTAATGCATTTCCCTCATTAAATATTGCTTTTAAATTTCACTTTTCAAAGTTATTTCTACATATGCTTGAGTGATGCCAGTTGTATGGCTTTGTTTAAACCACTCTCCTCTTTGTAGACACAGCCAGAACATAATTATAACCTATTAAGATTTCATATTTAACATGTGTCAACCATTGGTAAACAGCGAGCCTGAAGTGAGCCAGTGGGATGCTGACTTTTCATAAGAGACTCTCCTTCAGAAGTAAAATATATGAATTTTGTTAGGAAGCACTGCTAGAACAAAGTCTGCCCATTTGGAAGCAATGCTAATTTCTTCTTAAATTTTAAAATAAAAGAGCAAAATGGTGGTATAGGAATTTCTAGCGTCCATCCCCTCCTGGAAACATCAATTTGAGTAATTAATCCTTTACAACGTCTAAGGACTCCAGGTGAAGGGTTATAGCACCTGAGTGAAGCATAAAAATAAAAATAAAAAGATGATGCCCTGAGGACGGTAGTAAAGATAAATTCATACTGTGTCTGTCATTCCTCACCCAAATCCAAGCAGCCTAGCCCTGAGATACTTGTCTGGTGGGAGGAAGACAGTGAAGTGAGCACCCTCCTTCACCCCAGACCCTGATACTAAGCCTCCTCTCCAAGTAATGAGTGGTTCCTGGAGGGCTCCCGTGAACAATAGTCCCCACCACCCTCAGGTGCCTGCCAGCTTGCATACCTCAGTTGGCTCCTGTGACATGAGGTTCCTGGTGCACTCCAATAAACCCAGTTCCAGTGGCCCCAGACTTTGAGCTCATCCCAGGGCTAGCTATCTCCCATGGCTCCAGGTGACAACTGTGGCCCCATAGTCTTAACAGTTTCCAGGAAGCCAGATCCCAGCTAGCCCAAGGCTGATTACCCCAGAACCAGGCTTTTCATGTATTTCAGTACTAGGTTGACTCCTGCTGGTGGAAGCCCCTGGCACATTAAAAATACAAGGGCAGCCCCTGCCACCTCAGCCTCTTGCTGGGACCCCATGGTTTCACCCCAGTGCCAGATCTAATCATGATCTGGTCCCTGAGCCCCCAGTTTATACACTGACTCCTATGGCCCAGGTGCCAGGTCACCCGCATGGTCCCAGCTCTGAGGCTAAATTCAGGAAAACCAGGCAGCAGCCTTCCTTAATGCTAGAGTGGCCTTCACAGACCCAAACACCAAGCCCACCCAAGTTATTCATTTTATAACTTTTGCCATATGTGTGGTTTGCCGTGTGTTTATAACATTTTTTAATGTTTGAAGAAAAAATATATTTGTAGAAAATTAAATACTAATTCACACCTAAGTGAAAAAGTGAAAGTCACTCAGTCATGTCCAACCATTCGTGACCTCATGGACTATACAGTCCATGAATTCTAGGCTACTGGAGTGGCTAGGCTACTGAACTACGCTACTGGAGTGGGTAACCTTTCCCTTCTCCAGGGCATCTTCCAACCCAGGGTTTGAACCCAGGTCTCCCACACTGCAGGTGGATTTCTTACCAGCTGAGCCACAAGGGAAGCCTGAATTCATACCTAATGAAAGAAGAAAACTAGTAGGGACTTCCTGGTGGCCCACTGCTTAAGCTTCTGCACTCCAGCTGCAGGGGGTTTCAATGCCTGGTCAGGGAACTCAGATCACGCATCCACTCAGTACAGCTAAAAATAAAAAAAGAAGAAATCTAGATGCATTTACTTTCTGTCCATTTCAGTTTATTTATTTAAAAAAAAACTTCCTTATGTTTAATTAATATAATTGTCCTTTTTAATATTAATACTATGGTTAAATTTCATGTCTTGACTTTAAACCCTAAAATCTCAGATTCCTTAACATATTTTTGTAGCCTGAGATTGTTTCATAATCAATCAGTTCAGTTGTTCAGTCATGTCCAACTCTTTGCAACCCCATGAACTGCAGCATGCCAGGCCTCCCTGTCCATCACCAACTCCCAGAGTTCACTCAAACCCATGTCCATTGAGTCAGTGATGCTATCCAACCATCTCATCCTCTGTCATCCCCTTGTCCTCCTGCCTTCAGTCTTTCTCAGCATCAGGGTCTTTTCAAATGACTCAGCTCTTCACATCAGTTGGCCAAAGTATTGGAGTTTCAGCTTCAACATCAGTCCTTCCAATGAACACCAGGACTGATCTCTTTTAGGATGGACTGGTTGAATCTCCCTGCAGTCCAAGGGACTCTCAAGAGTCTTCTCCAACACCACAGTTCAAAAGTTTCAATATATTTGCAGTGGTTTGAAATCTGGCTACCCAGGAAATATGTTTACTTCCTCAACCCTAGGGACTCTGAATGTGACCTTGTTTGGATAAAGACCTTTTGAAGATATAATTAAATTAAGGACCTTGAGACGAATTCATCCTGCATAACCTGGGTGGGTCCTATACCCAATGTAGTGTCCGCAAAACAGAAGAGGAAAAGACACTGACCACAAAGGAGGAAGCTGTGTGGATGGAGGCAGAGACTGGAATTACTTAGCCACAAACTAGGGAACGCTTGGAACCACCAGAGGCTGGGAGGGCTAAGAAAGGATCCTTCCTCACTTAGATCTTTTGAAAGAAATATGTATGTAAACAAAATAACAATAAGGAAAAAAGAAAGATGCTAACTCCTTGATTTCAAACTACTGGCATCTAGAAATTTTTAAAAAAATTGTATGGTTTTAAGTTTGTTGCAAATGGTTACAGCAACCCTTAGGAAACCAGTACAATACACTTGAAAAAATAAACTATTTCATTCTTTTTGGTTGAAAGTTACCTTAATTTTTTTACTTTTGATGATGTTGGATTAGGGATTGCAGGAGAACAAATCTTCTGAGATCAATTTGAAAAAATAGAGATAAATTATGGAACCAAGATCTCTTGAGGGAAGGAATTACAAAGAAATTAGATTAACATTTTTGGGGCTTCCCTGGTGGCTCAGAGGTTAAAGTGTCTGCCTCCAATGCAGGAGACCCGGGATCAATCCCTGGGTTGGGAAGATCCTCTGGAATAGGAAATGGCAATCCACTCCAGTATTCTGGCCTGGAGAATCCCATGGACGGAAAAGCCTAGTAGGTTATAGTCCACGGGGTGGCAAAGAGTCAGACACGACTGAGCGACTTCACCTTCATCTTCTTCACCTTTGAGTAGTTTATCCCAGGAAACATGGATGGATTAGAAAAAGACGTACTTGAGATATATCAGTGTGTGGAGTCTTTCATCATATCATATCTAGGGACAGACACTTGGAGTTCATCGTTATTGTTCAATCCCTCAGTCAAGCCTAACTCTTTGTGAGTTGGGACTGTAGCATGCCAGACTCCTCTGTCCTCCACCGTCTCCTAGAGTTTGCTCAAATTCACATCCGTTCAGTTGGTGATGCAATTACAGCCTGCATTTTTCATATACTCATTGAATGAATGAATGAAGTCGCTCGGTCGTGTCTGACTCTTTGCGACCCCATGGACTGTGGTCTATCAGGCTCCTCTGTCCATGGAATTTTCCAGGCAAGAGTGCTGGAGTGGATTGCCATTTCCTTCTCCAGGGGATCTTCCCAACCAAGGAATCGAACCCAGGTCTCCCACATTGTGGACAAATGCTTTACCGTCTGAGCCATCAGGGAAGCCCAAAAGGACTGGTCAGTCAAAATAATAGGGACCTATTATTTTGGTAAAGAATAGAGAAGTGGTAGTGGTAAAGAATCCGCCTGCCAGTGCAGGAGACACAAGAGACATGGGTTCAATCCCTGGGTCGGGAAGATCTCCTGAAACAAGAAATGACAACCCACTCCAGTATTCTTGCCTGGAAAATTCCATGGACAGAGGAACCTGTTGGGCTATAGTCTGTGGGGTTACAAGGAGTTGGATCCTATTGAGCAACTGAACATGCACACATCCAAAGTAATAAGGAATATGAAAACATAAGATGGTGGGAGAAGAAAACAAAAAAAGAGTACAGACTAAAATTGATCTCTAAATAAATTGTGACTATGAAGTCACCTAACTTTTAAAAACTATGCAGTTTTTATGCCATCCAAAAATAATATTAAGAATATCTGTTCATAAAATAACCAACATAAATTTTAGAATTTAAAAATGCAATTACCTAATTAAAAGCTTAATATATATGTTTAATAATTTACCAATTGATGGTAAAGAAAGGTTTCATGAACTGGAATTTAGGTCATATTAAAATATCCAGAATGGTCAAAAATTATTTTATGTATTCCAATTTCCCTTCGATGAGTGAATCACAATAACAAAAATGTTTGGCTTAGAAAGTTGAAAGAGTAAACAAGAGGTAAATTAAGGACTTCTAGAATGTTCAACACAGTTTATGTGGTCATTTCCCTTGCGACTCAGCTGGTAAAGAGTTGCCCTGCAATGTGGTAGACTTGGGCTCAACCCCTGGATTGAGAAGAACCCCTGGAGAAGGGAAAATTTACCCAGTGCAGTAATCTGGCCTGGAGAATTCCATGGACTATGTAGTCCATGGGATCACAAAGAGTCAGATGTGACTGAGCAACTTTCACTTTACAGTTTTGCTTTTATTAATTCTTTTAATATATCGTTTAGCATACTATTCCTCATGGGTGATTCATTTTTCCAAAATTAAACTAGTCTTTAAAAATTCAATTCCCCTCTTTCTTCGTTCTTTTATTAGCACTGTGCACATTTCCCTGTGCCATCTAGAAACTCCCTAAATCTCATGAACCCTTCCACAAACAGGATGGACTATGTAAAAATTAAAATAAGAGTTTATGCCTAACTCAGAATGGCTTCTAACCACTTAAACAACCAAGTCCAATGAAAGAAATTTGCTGTCACTTAAAGTCACTAACATTAATTCAGCTAGATACCATCTTTCCATCAGTCTTTTCTTTTCTACAAATACAGAAGCAAACAAAAACTGTCAAGAATGGTGAAGACAATGAAATTTTACCCTACTGATGAGCAAAGAGATCAGTTTGTCACAGTTGCAAAGATATTGGCAGAAGACAAGAGACCTCTGGTTCAGAAACAATAGAGATCATTGCTCACATCCCAGCTGGAAGCCTGCCATCATATCTGCATCCCTTTGCTTTATTCTCCAGTTCCCATAGGAATGTTTCCCACAAAGCAGTCAGGTGGATTTTTGCACAAGCAATACATTTGAACCACATCTGAGGAATCTCAAGCTCAGACAAAAAAAGTAAAACTGTATGTGGGCAAATTAGTAAAAGTTGTGAACTTTTTTTCCTCAAGGAATATATTACCTTTCTTGACTAATGTCTTGGTCAGGAAATGAATCTCTCCTCTGCCTTGAAGTAAACCCTACCTCTATTTCCCAAAGCAGTTTTCTAGCCAAGTCTCCTTGAAAATCTGGAGCAAAGGCTTCTATAGGATGTATGGAAATCTCATGGAAAATTATTCTCCAACATAAATATACAGTATTCCTTCTCATTTTATTTGTTTTTTTTTCTTTTTAGTCTTATCATGCATTTGAGAATAAATGTGTCATAAATTATTTGCAAACAATATTTCAAAGATATATTTACAAAAATGTATCTTAATTATTTGCTAATATAATTCATTAGCATAAGTTAAAAAAATCAATGTTAGTGTGTTAGTCACTCAGTCTTGTCTGACTCTTACTGATCCCATGAACTGCAGCCTCCCAGGCTCCCCTGTCCATAGCATTTTCCAGGCAAGTATACTAGAGTGGATTGCCATTCCCTTCTCCAGAGGATCTTCCTGACCGAGGGACTGAACCTTGGTCTCCCACATTGCAGGCAGATCCTTTAACATCTAGGCCAGCTACTTACAAAATCTTTTCTTTTTCATTATTTTTGACAAGATTTCTAATATAAATACATTTCTTAATTTAAGAAATTCTCTATTAGTAATTATTTAATAGTTCAATAATTGAAAGAAATAATCTATTGGTATATGATTAAAGATTTTGCTCTTGAACTTCTTCAATAAACAACATTTTAGCTCTTCTTCTTCTTTGAATAAGTTATTGCATAAATTTAGTTAATACCATAGATGTCATTACCAAAAACAAAAAGTAACAGTGCAGAGCACTGCTCTAAGCATGTTATATCCATTAACTCATTTAATGAAAAATGTGCCATTGATGTATATAGAAGGAACCAAGACACGTGACTTACAAATTGCAGAACATATTCAACCCTGAGTCCTCCAGTTTCATTGCTTGTGCTCATTCCACTGTGATATGCTGCCTGTATATAAACATTGTTCACTGAGGAGCCAAGTATTGCTTTATTAACTTTTCTTTTTCTTAGACTTAATTTTGCTGAATTATTGCTTCCTTGGAATTTTCCATTTTATTAGTGAACTGTACAAAAAGATATTCATGACCCAGATAATCATGATGATGTGATCACTAATCTAGAGCCAGACATCTTGGAATGTGAAGTCAAGTGGGCCTTAGAAAGCATCACCACAAACAAAACTAATGGAGGTGATGGAATTCCAGTGGAGCTGTTTCAAATCCTGAAACATGATGCTGTGAAAGTGTTGCACTCAATATGCCAGCAAATTTGGAAAACTCAGCAATGGCCACAGGACTGGAAAAGGTCAGTTTTCATTACAATTCTGAAGAAAGGCAATGCAAAAGAATGCTCAAACTACTACACAATTGCACTCATCTTACACGCTAGTAAAGTAATTCTCAAAATTCTCCAAGCCAGGCTTCAGCAATATGTGAACCGTGAACTCCCTGATGTTCAAGCTGGTTTTAGAAAAGGCAGAAGAACCAGAGATCAAATTGCCAACATCCGCTGGATCCTGGAAAAACCAAGAGGGTTCCAGAAAATAACATCTATCTCTGCTTTATTGACTATGCCAAAGCTTTTGACTGTGTGGATCACAATAAACTGTGGAAAATTCTGAAAGAGATGAGAATAACAGACCACCTAACCTGCCTCTTGAGAAATCTGTATGCAGGTCAGGAAGCAACAGTTACAACTGGACATGGAACAACAGACTGGTTCCAAATAGGAAAAGGAGTACGTCAAGGCTGCATATTGTCACCCTGCTTATTTAACTTATATGCAGAGTACATCATGAGAAACGCCAGGCTGGAAGAAGCACAAGCTGGAATCAAGATTGCCGGGAGAAATATCAATAACCTCAGATATGCAGATGACACCACCCTTATGGCAGAAAGTGAAGAGGAGCTAAAAGCCTCTTGATGAAAGTGAAAGAGGAGAGTGAAATAGTTGGCTTAAAGCTTAACATTCAGAAAACGAAGATCATGGCATCCGGTCCCATCACTTCATGAGAAATAGATGGGGAAACAGTGGAAACAGTGTCAGACTTTATTTTTGGGGGTTCCAAAATCACTGCAGATGGTGACTGCAGACATGAAATTAAAAGACATGTCTGGAAGAAAAGTTATGGAAGAAAAGTTATGACCAACCTAGATAGTATATTCAAAAGCAGAGACATTACTTTGCCGACTAAGGTCCGTGTAGTCAAAGCTATGGTTTTTCCTGTGGTCATATATGGACGTGAGAGGTGGACTGTGAAGAAGGCTGAGTACTGAAGAATGAATACTTTTGAATTGTGGTGTTGAAAAAGACTCTTTAGAGTCCCTTGGATTGCAATGAGATCCAACTGGTTCATTCTGAAGATCAGCCCTGGATTTCTTTGGAAGGAATGATGCTAAAGCTGAAACTCCAGTACTTTGGTTACGTCAAGAGAAGAGTTGACTCATTGGAAAAGACTGTGATGCTGGGAGGGATTGGGGGCAAGAGGAAAAGGGGACGACAGAGGATGAGATGGCTGGGTGGCATCACGGGGGATGAACAGGGAGGCCTGGCGTGCTGCGATTCATGGGGTTGCAAAGAGTCAGACACGACTGAGCAACTGAACTGAAACCTTTTCCTGTATTGATTTCAGGCTTACCAGGCAGCTCAGTGGTAAAGAATCTGCCTGCCAGTGCAGGAGACATGGGTTCCGTCCTTGGGTCAGGAAGGAGCTCCTTGGGTAAGAAATGGCAACCTTTTCCAGTATACTTGCCTGGAAAATTCTATGGAGAGAGGAGCCAAGTGGAACTCAGTTCATAAGATCGCAAAGAGTCAGCCATGACTGAGTGACTGAGCACTACATTAATTTCACATTATGCTCTAGTAGACTTCTTGAAAATCTACTATGCAATATTTTTATTTTCTTGTAGACTTCTTTCTCACAGCCTCACAACTTTCTGGTTTTATCAGAACTCTTGACTCCTTGATTGAGTGGAGATTTAACTTATAATACTCTCCATGACTACTTGGCTGGGCTAAAGTTCTTTATCTTCTTAATATATCCACCTGTTCTTTTGTAGTATTATTACTTTGTGTGGGCACATTCTCGATGTTCTCCCTAATTAAAAATGTTATGTGAGATTATGAGATATGGTGTGCTTTATAAATAAGACTGTTTGGAGTACATTTCAAAGATCCACTATGTATATTTTATGTGTGCGACATCTCTGTTCTCTGACCCTTTTTAAATATCTCTTTTTGATTTTTAAACATAAACATGAACCATATATTTAGCTTATTATTCTCCATCAAATATCTAACAATTAACTAAAGAAAATGTCATCTGAAAACAGGAGCAGATTTGAAGTATATGAATGTTTTTCTGTTGAAAAATTATGAACTAAGGTATCAGAAGAAAATAGAAAATATTTTATCATGTGCTTTTATTTGTGTTTTTGCCCATTGACTGATTCATCATTTGTCTTGTGACAAAAGCATGGAAACATAGAGAAATGAGAAATTACTTAATGTACTTCGGGTACTTTGTAAGAGACATTAAACCACCAGAGAAATGGAGCTATGTGAAGGTCAGAACAAACATCTTTCAATTTGATAATCTATTAATACTTACAGTGCTGGAAGAAACCATTAAATAAAGATATAAAAGTTTTTGAAAATGCCATTTGGTTTAGATGAAATTTCACTGACATATACTTTCAAGTGATACATGGACTCTTCTTCAAGAGATATTTATGAATGAGTTGTGAAATGTCATCATTTGCACACAAAGTTCTGTGCAATCTTTCAAGCGTTCAACTTTCCATTAAAATTAATTGGGATATCCAGACTTTACTTCCTGGAATGGCAATATTTGCCATGCTATAGTTTTTCACTCACTCTTTGGTTAATTTATAAAAAGAATGTTTTTGACTTATTTTTATTTTTGTGCATGTGTGTGCTGAGTCTTTCAGTCATGTCCTACTCTGGGCAGCACCCTGGACTGTAGTCTGCCAGGCTTCTCTGTCCATGGAATCAAGAATGGCATTTGAGAAGTGAACTTTTTTTTTTTTTTTGGTACTTTAGAAAATACTGTGTTTGTAGCATGGACATTAAAATGAATTGTTTCATAGCCGATTAGTTTCTTAGAAAATATATGAAATGCTGTTAAGTCTGTTTTCATTGAAGGTTTACTTTTATTTAAATAAGATATAAAAAATAATACTTTTCATTGTCTTACTTAACCAAAGGCTTTATAAATATTCTAGTTTAATCTTCTCTACAACCCTTGTCAATATGCATTATTGCCACTATTAAAAAAAAAAAAAAAAAGAACCCTGACATTCAGACCGAATAAGTAATTTACCAAATTCAAATACCAGATAAGCCAAGGAGGGAAAAATTAAAACATTTTCTCTCTAAATCCAATCCCATGCTGCCTTCATAATCCCACGTAATAATAATATGTGATTTGAATGCCTCAGAAGATTTCAGTTTTCAATGTTTAGCATAATGCTATGACGCAGTTTCATTAAATGTACACTGATTGAAAGTCTGTCTTAAAAAGCAATTATTTTGAGATCTTAAGTGATTTAATGATATTCAGTGCTTATGAGCCAGGTACTGGTGTTATTTAATCCTTATTATATTTAATTTTTACATCAACTTTTAAAAGTTAGACTTTGTTTCTTATTTTATTTTTCAAGAAAACAAGTCTGGAAATTTTAATACTTTAATTTACTCAATAAACAATATAAGTTCTGGTTATTATGCTAAAATCCAGAGAAATGGGATGCTTTCTGCATATGAATCCTGTAGTCAAATGAAGAATTTTTAAGTCATATGAATGTTTTAGAAGTCATATGAATAATTTAAATGACTTATAGTCCTTTGAAGCAAACACTTAATAAGCTTTAAACATTCATAATAGGGGATCTAAAATAATTTAGGTACATCTCATGTATACTAGGACTTCTGGTGGGCTGGTTTGATTTTTTCCTAATTGTCTAACTTTCTTTTTTGTGTCCTTATTTCCTTGGTTCCTTCTCAAAAGATGAAATATCTGATTCCTACAATAAACCCTTACTCCTTAAAACTGAATCCCTGATTGGATCCTGATACAAACATGCTACAAGTTATTTTATTTCTACAAGTTGTTATATTCCTACAAGTTACTTTCTAACACCAAAGTGAAAAATTTTTTCTCTCACTGAAATGACTCGATCTTTTTGTTGTTGTTGTTGTTGTTTTTGTTTGTGTTTTACTTTTTATTTGCAAACTATTTTAGACATTCAGAACAATTGTAAACATGGTATGGAGAACTGTTGTATATCATTCACCCAGCTTCCCCTAATGCTAACAACTTATATAGGCATATTAAAATAATCAAAACCAGGAGATTAAAATGGCTACAGTACCAGTAACTGAACTGCAGAAATTATTCAAATGTCACTACTTTCTCTCAAAAGTTGTTATTTTTTTTCAACAATCAAATCTAAGATCGCACATTGTAATCGGACGCCCTCTCCTTAGTCTCTTCCAGTATGTGGGGATTCCTCACTGCTTTCTTGACTTTGTGACACTGATACCTTGAAGAGTTTTTGTGAGGATGCCTTTCAGTTTGGGTTTGTTGCATGTTTTCTCATGTCAATCTCATCTCTTCTTAAGTGTGTCATAGGTCTCATTCACTAACTTGACTCTACACAGCTCTTGCACTCTCTCTTGCACCCCTTTTCTAAGATCTCAAACACTCCTGTCCCTGGTATTCTGCAACTGCTCTTCTGTTCTGTAGAATATTCCCTTTGAAAATCTTCAAATATCTAACTCCTTTTCATCTATCAGGTTTCACTGGAGATATCATCTTATAAAGAGATTCCTCCTTCACTTCTTTATCCAATATTTGTCCCCCCATCCCATTGTTTACTTACATTAAATTTATTATTCATTTTCTTTCACAAACATTGCAATTAATGGTCATTCAGTTGGTTATGAGACATCTCATCTTGTAAAGAAAAAATTATTTCTTACACATTAAAATGGAAAGGAAGACTTTATGCAAGGCTATTACAGAAGACGATGACAAGAAGAAATCAAATAGATTCTGGTTGGCTTTGAAGAAGCTCACTAAATTCCACGTTGCAATCTATGGAGGACCAAAAAGCTCTGGGGAGCCCATGGGTGCTGATAGCTTCCCCAGCTCCCTTACGGATAATAAGAGAGCAAGGGCCTAAGTGCTACAAAAGC
Organism: Nanger dama; assembly: GCA_917880005.1. Taxonomy (NCBI): domain Eukaryota; kingdom Metazoa; phylum Chordata; class Mammalia; order Artiodactyla; family Bovidae; genus Nanger; species Nanger dama. Next base: position 15,074,889 of record CAKJTW010000027.1, on the reverse strand, counting down.
AATAACTGAATTCTGTCAATGACTTGAATGATCTTGAAAGCAAGCCTGAAATTTCAGGTGAGAATCAACAACTGAGCTGATATCTTGACTAAAATCTTGTGAGATCTAAGATGAGAGCCTGCAAGAAGCTGTGACCAGACTTCTCACCTAAGGAAATTGTGAGATAACAAATGGGTGCTATCTGAAGCCACTAAATTGTTGGAAATGTGCTATATAGCAGTAAGAAACTAGTACAAACACAAAATTCTCACTTTGATTTTCTTCCTCATTTTGGCTCAAATTAGTTACCATTTTAAGTAACTAATTGTTACAGAATTCAGTGCAAAGCTAAGTCCTTGCTTTACATTGAATCGTGTCTTTGCTTTGAATAGAACTGTAATTATTTATTTTCATTTCCATCTTATTTCCTTGCTAATTTTCACCTGTCAAAATGAATTTGACAGATGGACACACATCTCTTTTGTTTGTTTGTTTGTTAATAGGATTAACCAGTTAACAAGTTAAAGACATTTTTTTGTTCTACAGGATAACTTGCTTTCAGGAAGATTTTATGTTGTTCAAGCCACTGCAAATTTACAACTCTCAAACTGACATCCTTCAACTAATAAGTGTGGGATCTGAACTACCTATGCGATCTCTTATAGATGTTTAGTGTGAGGCAGATTCTCATTTTCAATCAACTCCAGGACACAGGAAAAAAATAAAATTAACTCAATTTTCAGGGCAGGAAGTTTAATGCCACACTGTGTCAAACTGGCCAAATTTAATATTGTCTTGCAAGGAGATGACTCATTGTAAAAGACTCTGATGTTGGGAGGGATTGGGGGCAGGAGGAGAAGGGGACAACAGAGGATGAGATGGCTGGATAGCATCACTGACTCGATGGACACAAGTCTGAGTGAACTCCGGGAGTTGGTGATGGACAGGGAGGCCTGGCGTGCTGCGATTCATGGGGCGCAAAGAGTCGGACACAACTGAGTGACTGAACTGACCTGAAAGGCTTCTTAGCCATTTATGTCAGTGGATACCTCCTTCTGGAAAAATATGTGTCTTTCAAAGAGCTGATGACTAAGATTCCTGTATCTATGTATCATCCAGTTTTGAAACACCATTTCCCTTAGCAGAGAAGATTATGGCTGCATTCAAAAAATCTGAATTAATAGCTAAACTAGTCATTTAGTTTAATGATTTAATATTTTTAAGAATTAGATTTTAAGTTTGCAATAGCCAAAAAAAAAAAAAAATCCCACAAGATCGGAATTAGTGTATTTTACTCAGGAACCATATCTTCACATTTTGATAAAATCTTGGGTGTTGTTAGTAAAATATCTGAAGACTATAGAGTTTTATAGTGTGTCTGAGGATTTTATTTTACTTATGTACAAAATCATTATTGTTAAATACATTTGCTTTGTATTTGTGCATAGAATATATTTTCCAATAATGTTTTTCCTATGTTCCCTTCCTAAATTATAAGATTGTATAATAAAATTGCAAAATTTAGAGCCACTCTGCTTGATATTACTTTGCATCAGCTAGTAAAAATAATGCTGAATTATCCTGTTGAAACAATGGTAACATTAAGATCAACAACGTTCATTGAGAGCCTTCTTTAATTAACTAACCAGATAGTGTTCTGTGTAAATGACCATGGATAAATTGATAATTACAAATCCCTTTGAAGACTAGTGAGAGAGAGAGTGAGAGGAACTGTGATTGATTGTGAATGATGGTACAGGCTATGATGAAATTGAAGAAAAAAAGCAATGTGGAGACAGAAAGCCTGGAGGGTGTAATTTTTGCCAGAGAGGTCAGGCATCTCAATGAGAAGGTGACATTTGAGTAAGGCTTCAAAGAAATGAGTGGGTGCACCACATGGGTTTTTGATGAAGAGCATTCCCAGAAAAGGGAATAAAAATGTAAGTATATATACCCTTACTGACAAGCCAGGTGAAGATTTTGGGAAAGATGATCTCAAAGGTAATGGGAGCTAAATATCATAGGATTTTGTATGTTATTGAAAACTCACAGGTATTTTACTGTGCGGAGGTGGGGGGTCACTTAATGGTTTCCGTGGTAGAAATGAATTGAAGGGCTTCTCTTGTGGCTCAGATGGTAAAGAATCTGCCTGAAATTCAAGAGACCTGGATTAGATCTCTGGGTTGGGAAGACCTCCTGGAGAAGGGAAAGGCTACCCATTCCCATATTCTTGCCTGAAGAATTCATGGACTGTATACTCCATGGGGTCACAAAGAGTTGGACATGACCAACTTTCAAGTAAACAGTGGCTACTCTGTGGAGATGATCCTGGAAGGGATTAGGGAACCCTCAGAAAGTTACTGCAACTACCCAGGGAAGAAAGAGATGATGGTTTGTGAACTGGGACATTTATGTTAAAAGCTTTTGAATTTTGATTAATGCAGAGTCAACAGTTATGCTAATACACTGAATACAGGATAAAGGTAAAGAATGGCTTAGAAATGACTATTTGATTCAAACCACTGAAAGGATCAGTGTGCTGTTTTTCTAACAATATGGGAGGACCAAATTTTGAGGGCTGGAGAGATAAAGAATTTAGTTTGGGACATTAAGTTTGCAATAATGGTTACATATCCTTCTGAGAATACAGAGAAGGAATTTAGTGGGAAATTCTCACACAGAAAGAGATATGAGAGTGGTCAATCTAGAGAATAAGTTTCAATTCAAATGAATGGATGAAATTGGCTATAGAGGAGGTTCAGTATTTATGGAAGAGTTTATCCTAGACAGACGCACCACACTATGTGTTCATGGTAGCAGGAAGAGTGGCAGATTATGGGCACAGATGTAGCTCACTGAATGGATGGGGCAATGGAGTATCCTGAAAGTTATTTTCTGAAGCTTCAATTTACTCAAGGAAATAAAAGAAAAAGGGATTAGGTGTGCCTGAGTAAGGAGAGAATTTGTTAATGTTTGGAGGGAAGATAATTCACTAACAGTATGATTAATGAGATAAATCGCCATTCAGTGGCATGGCGACTTTGACTGTATGCTTTTTACTGATCAGATCCCACTATACTTAAGGAAGATGCAGAGAGATGGGTTTAGCTAACACTGGAGTTTTGCCATCGGAGTACAATGAAATGAAAAAGAAGCAAAAGAGTTGGAACTCTATGCGTTTTGTTTTTGTTTTTGTTTTTTAATTAAAAAGTAACCTTGGAATTAGGCCAGGTAAGAATCCCAAAGAACAGGTCTCTTAGTATTTGCCACTTGATAGGTGATGGGGGTTTTGACCAATCCTACAGTTTCACATAGTATGCATTAAGAACAAAACTTTCATTGAAGAAACTTCAAGTCAAGATCAACCAAAAAGAGAACACTTGGGTCTTAGACTTTTATTTTTTATCAGAAAAACTTAAGTAGAGGCTGTCATTGTTCAGTTGTCACATTGTGTCTAACTCTTCATGACCCCCCGGACTGCAGCACACTAGGCTTCCCTGATCCTAACCATCTCCAAGAGTTTGCCTAAATTCATGACCACTGAATTGGTGATGTCATCCATCTCATCATCTGTTTCCCTCTTCTCCTTTTGCCTTCAATTTTTTCCATCTTCAGGGTCTTTTCCAGTGAGGTGGCTGCTGGCACAAGGTGACCAAAATATTGGAGCTTCAGCTTCAGTCCTTCCAACGAGTGTCCAGGATGGGCTTAAAGTATGCTTATGGACAAATAGCAGGGATTTGTATTCCAGAAAAATGGACCTAGCTATTGGGTCCTTTCCCTTCTCATAGATAAAAAAGCTAGCATCTTTGTCAGTGTGGACAAATATATCAGTCTTGATTTAGGTGACAGCTGTACTGCTTCTGTGAATTTAGGAGCTTGTCTGCAGGTGGATTTAGGTGCAGACAGGGGAGGGAGGCATCATGAGTCACGTGGGAAGCTAGCGTTTCAGTGAGAATGGAAGTATATCTAGCTAGTTATCCAGGCAATGCAGATATTTTTCCATGGTCATATTTGGGAAGCCCTGAATGTCACATCACACTAAAGACTGAAATAAGGGGCTTCTTCAGTGTTCCAATGGTCGACTCCACACTCCCAATACAGGGAGCCCGGGTTTGACCCCTGGGAACTAGATCCCACATGCCACAGCTAAAGACCTGCATGCTGCAGCAAAGATTGACCATCTCACATGCTGCAAATAAGACTCAGCACAGTCAAATAAATAAATAGTGAAGTGATACCATGACATATTAAAAAGACATGAGATAAAAGGTCAAGACAGTACATATAGAATAAAATACTGTGAATTCATTTAATCACTTCAGTCAGTCAGTTCAGTCGCTCAGTCATGTCTGATTCTTTGCGACCCCATGGACTGCAGCATGCCAGGCCTCCCTGTCCATCACCAACTCCCGAAGTTTACTCAAACCCATATCCATTGAGTTGGTGATGCCATCCAACCGTCTCATCCTCTGTTGTGTCCTGCTCCTGCCTGCAATCTTTCCCAGCATCAGAGTCTTTTCAAATGAGTCAGCTCTTTGCATCAGTTGGCCAAAGTATGGCAGTTCCAGCTTCCTGGAAGCTTCACTGCTTCTAATCACTTCGGTCCAAGATTTTTCCAGAGGTGATTCTGCACAAAAATAAATAAAAATTAAGAGTAAATATGCACTGATCCTTTAATGCCTCAGTAAAATTTTTAAGCACTAGTGGTATTCACTATCTAAATAAATATGAACCAAACTTAACTGACACACATGAAATAAAATGGAATAATATTGGGAAAGTTTTATATCTATATATACATATAAAATATAATTTGACACAGAGAAAATCTCCTGTAAAAGAAAATATTAAAAATGTAGACTACAATGCAGTGGAAAACAGAATTAATGGTATTTAAAAACCAAGAATAAATGAGAGCCTGGGCACACATGGTTTCAAGTTCTCAAAGGCTACTGTAATTTTACAGCAAAATGAAATGATAAACTATAAAGCAAGAAATTTACAAGAAGGAATCCTTTTCATTGATCTACTTCATTTTAATTTCAGAAAGAACCTTTTGATCTTTTTTACATTTCTCTTTGTGAAATATTTAACTGCACCCTGAGATATAAAGTTGATGTTCCAGAGGAGTCAGAAGAAGCACAGTTCTGTTAAAGAAATATCAAAAACAATGGTGTTTGCTCTCTACTTCTATCTTTTCCCCCTCCCTCCCTCCTTTCCTTTCTTCTTATGTTTCTTTCTTTAGCTTTGAAATGCTTTAATAACACTTCCCTTCTCCCCCCAGCTATTGACAGATTTGTGTTCCCTATTGTGTTACAACCTTTAACTGGTGACTAAATGATAATGCAAGTTTTTTTAATTATTATTTTCAATAAAATTACAAAAGAAAGGCACTTTGATTATATCCTAACACCTTTGAATTAAAAGATAATTTATTTATCAAAGTAAGTATAGTCATTTGAATTAGAAAGAAAAAAGACCAGAAAAATATAAAACCTTGATTTAGTAAAGATAATAAATTATTTGTATTATGTAAGCTTTCACTTTTATGTCCTCCATATTCAGACATCTACGAAAGTAAATTGGAAAGTGGCTTTAACATCTGAAAGAAAAATCTGGAAGAATTTTTGGCCAACCCAATCGATAATATTATTTGTTTCATGGAAAATGTTTACTTTAAAACTCAGGTAAAACTATTTAATTCAGCCTATCCAGCCACTCAGTTCCTTAAAGGAGCTTTTCTTATGACTTATGATTTAAAATGAACTCATCAATAATACTGTGAAGATAATAAATAACCTGTATTGATATATTTAAATATTTCCCCTATAGAATAATAAAGTAGGGCTCAGTAGGGTCAGCAGTAACCTCCTATAGGGACAGAGGCTATGGCTACAGCATACCTGAGTCACCCAGTCTGTGAAATAAACCCTCTGGGAGGAGGTGGCTGACAGGCCCACCATAGTATTGTGGAGTAGTCAACACAAAAGCTGCAGAAAAATTATACCAAAGAAATTCTCACACTGTTAAGAAAGTCTAGGACCCACAACTGATTTCCCAACCTGAGGATCCGGCAAAGAGACTGAGAATACCCAGGGAATTTGACTTTGGAGGCCAGTGAGAATCTGAACCAGAATCGCCTGTGAGTGTCCAGGAGTCTCCAATAGAGTCATGGGCCAACAGTTTGACCTTAAGCCAAGCAACAGGGAGGGAACATGGCCCCACCCTTCCGCAGAAAATTGGACCAAAGATTTACTGAACATGGCCCCGTCCATCAGAACAAGGTGCCATTTACTCTACAGTCAGTATCTTCCACTAGGAAGCTTCCATAGACCTCTTATCCTCATTCATCAGAGGGCAGACAGGATGAAAACCAGAATCACAGAAACCTAACCGAGGTGAGGTGAGGTGAGGTGAAGTCGCTCAGTCGTGTCCGACAATTTGCCACCCCATGGACTGTAACCTACTAGGCTTCTCTGTCCATGGGATTCTCCCAGGTAAGAATACTGGAGTGGATTGCCATTTCCTTCTCCAGGGGATCTTCCCAACCCAGGTATCAAACCCAGGTCTCCCACATTGGAGGCAGACGCTTTAACCTCTGAGCCACCAGGGAAGCCCCTTAATCACATATACCGCAGCCTTGTCTAACCTATGAGCCATGCCATGTAGGGCCACTCAAGACGGATGGGTCATGGTGGAAAGTTCTGATAAAAAGTCGTCCACTAGAGAAGGGAATGGCAAACCACTTCAGTATTCTTTCCTTGAGAACCCCATGAACAATGAGAAAAGGCAAAAGATATGACACTGAAAGATGAACTCCCCAGGTAAGTAGTTGCGCAATATGCTGTTGGAGAACAGTAGAGAAATAACTCCAGAAAGAATGAAGAGACAGAGCCAAAGCATAAACAACACCCAGTTGTGGATGTGACAAGTGATGGAAGTAAAGTCAGATGCTGTAAAGAACAATATTGCATAGGAACTTAGAGTCCTAGATCCACGAATCAAAGTAAATTGGAAGTGGTCAAACAGGAGATGGCAAGAGTGAACATTAACATTTTAGGAATCAGTGAACTAAAATGGACTGAAAGGATGAATTTAATACAGATGACCATTATATCTACTACTGTGGGCAAGAATCCCTTAGAAGAAATGGAGTAGCCTTCATAGTCAATAAAAGAATGTAAGTAATGCAATCCTTATCAAGCTACCAGTGGTATTTTTCACAGAGAGAGCTAGAACAAATAATTTCACAATTTGTATAGAAATACAAAAAACCTCGAATAGCCAAAGCAATCTTGAGAAAGAAGAATGGAACTGGAGGAATCAACCTGCCTGACTTCAGGCTCTACTACAAAGCCACAGTTATCAAGACAGTATGGTACTGGCACAAAGACAGAAATATAGATCAGTGCAACAAAATAGAAATCCCAGAGATAAATCCACACACCTATGGACACCTTATCTTTGACAAAGAATATACAATGGATTAAAGACAATCTCTTTAACAAGTGGTGCTGGAAAAACTGGTCAACCACTTGTAAAAGAATGAAACTAAGACACTTTCTAACACCACACACAAAAATAAACTCAAAGTGGATTAAAGATATAAATGTAGACCAGAAACTATAAAACTCCTAGAGGAGAACATAGGCAAAACACTCTCCAACATACATCACAGCAGGATCCTCTATGATCCACCTCCCAGAATACTGGAAATAAAAGCAAAAATAAACAAATGGGACCTAGTTAAACTTAAAAGCTTCTTCACAACAAAGGAAACTATAAGCAAGGTGAAAAGACAGCCTTCAGAATGGGAGAAAATAATAGCAAATGAAGCAACTGACAAACAACTAATCTCAAACTATACAAGCAACACCTGCAGCTCAATTCCAGAAAAATAAACGACCCAATCAAAAAATGGGCCAAAGAACTAAATACACATCTGTGTCATTTCTCCAAAGATGACATACAGATGGCTAACAAACACATGAAAAGATGCTCAACATCACTCATTATCAGAGAAATGCAAATCAAGACCACAATGAGGTACCATTTCACACCAGTCAGAATAGCTGCGATCCAAAAGTCTACAAGCAATAAATGCTGGAGAGGATGTGGAGAAAAGGGAACCCTCTTACACTGCTGGTGGGAATGCAAACTAGTACAGCCACTATGGAGAACAGTGTGGAGATTCCTTAAAAAAACTACAAATAGAACTGCCTTATCACCCAGCAATCCCACTGCTGGGCATACACACCGAGGAAACCAGAATTGAAAGAGAAAGATGTACCCCAATGTTCATTTGCAGCACTGTTTCTAATAGCCAGGACATGGAAGCAACCTAGATGTCCATCAGCAGATGAATGGATAAGAAAGCTGTGGTACATATACACAATGGAGTATTACTCAGCCCTTAAGAAGAATACATTTGAATCAGTTCTAATGAGGTGGATGAAACTGGAACCGATTATACTGAGTGAAGTAAGCCAGAAAGAAAAACACCAATATAGTATACTAACACATGTATATGGAATTTAGAAAGATGGTAATGATAACCCTCTATGCGAGATAGTAAAAGAGACACAGATGTATAGAAAAGACTTTTGGACACTGTGGGAGAGGGAGAGGGTGGGATGATTTGGGAGAATGGCATTGAAACATGTACACTATCATGTAAGAAATGAATCACTAGTCTAGGTTTGATATAGGATACGGGATGCTTGAGGCTGGTGCACTGGGATGACCCAGAGAGATGATATGGGGAGGGTGGTGCGAGGAGGGTTCGGTTGGGAATTCATGTACACCTGTGGTGGATTCATGTCAATGTATGGCAAAACCAATACAGTATTGTAAAGTAAAAAAAAAAAAAATTACAGAATGATCTTTGTCCATTTCCAAGGCAAACCATTCAATATCAGAGTAATCCAAGTCTATGCCTCAACCACTAATGCAGAAGAAGCTGAAGTTGAACGGTTCTAATGAAGACACACAAGACCTTCTAGAACTAACACTCAAAAAAGATGTTTGTTTGTTTTCATGAGGGATTGGAATGCAAAAGGAGGAAGTCAAGAGATACCTGCACTAACAAGTAAATTTGCCCTTGGAGTACAAAATGAAGCAGGACAAAAGCTAACAGAGTTTTACCAAGAGAACACACTGGTCATAGCAAACACTCTCTTCCAACAACACAAGAGAAGACTCTACACTTGGACATCACCAGATGGTCAACACTGAAATCAGATTGGTTAAATTCTTTGTTTGCAGTGGAAGATGGAGAAGCTCTGTACATTCACCAAAAACAAGATTGAGAGCTGGCTGTGGCTCAAATTTTGAGCTCCTTATTGCCAAATTCAGACTTAAACTGAAGAAAGTAGGAGAAAACACTAGACCATTCGGGTAGGACCTAAATCAAATCCCTTATGATTATACAGTAGAAGTGACAGATTCAAGGGATTAGATCTGATAGTCAGAGTGCTTGAAGAACTATAGACAGAGATTCTTGACACTGTACAGGATGCAGTGATTAAGATCATCCCCAAGGGGGAAAAAATGTAAAAAGGCAAAATGGTTATATGAGGAGGCCTTACAAATAACTGTGAAAAGAAGAGAAGTGAGAGGCAAAGGAAAAGGGAAATACATACCCATTCGAATAAAGAGTTCCAAAGAATAGCAAGGAGAGATAAGGAAGCCTTCCTCAGTGATCATTACAAAGAAATAGAGGAAAACAATAGGATGGGAAAGACTAGAGATATCTTCAAGAAAATTAGGGATACCAAGGGAACATTTCATGCAAAGATGGGCACAGTAAAGGACAGAAACATTATGGACATAACAGAAACAGATACTATTAAGAAGAGGTGGTAAAAATACACAGTAGAGCTAAACAAAACCATGATGGTGTGATCACTCACCTAGAGCCAGACATCTTGGCATCTGAAGTCAGGTAGCCCTTAGGAATTATCGCTATGGACAAAGCTAGTGGAGATGATGGAATTCCAGTTGAGCTATTTCAAATCCTAAAAGATGATGCTGTTGAAAGTGTTACGCTCAATATGACAGCAAATTTGGAAAACTCTGCAGTGACCACAGGACTGGAAAAGGTCAGTTTTTATTCAAATCCCGAGGAAAGGTAATGCCAAAGAATGTTCAAACTACCACACAATTGCACTCATCTCACATGCTAGTAAAGTAATGCTCAAAATTTTCCAAGCCAGGCTTCAACAGTACGTGAATCATGAACTTCCAGATGTCCAAACTGGATTTAGAAAAGGCAGAGGAACGCGAGATCAAATTGCCAACATCTGTTAGGTCATAGAAAAAGAGGATTTCAGAAAAATACCTACTTCTGCTTTATTGTGTATGCCACAATCTTAGTGTTTTGTATGTTAAGGTTTAAGCCAATTTATTTACTCTCTCTCCTCTTTCACTTTCATCGAGAGGCTGTTTATTTCCTCTTCACTTTCTGCCATAAGGGTGGTATCACCTGCATATCTGAGGTTATTGATATTTCTCCTGGCAATTTTGATTCCAGCTTGTGCTTCATCCAGCCTGGAATTTTATAATATGTACTCTGCATATAAGTTAAATAAGCAGGGTAACAACACACAGCCTTGATGTGCTATTTTCCCAATTTAGAACCAGTCTGTTGTTCCATGTCCAGTTCTAACTGTTGCTTTTTGACCTGTATACAGATTTTTCAGTAGGCAGGTAAGGTGGTATGATATTCCCATCTCTTTAAGAATTTTCCACCGTTTGTTGTGATCTATGCAGTGAAAGGCTTTGGCATAGTCAATTCATATACAATCCATTCTCCATTTTTAGCATGTATGAACTTTGAAAATTAGTCATCTACTCATTTACCCCTTCTTGTATATTTTGATTATCTAACCAATGTAACAAAAGTCCTCAGTATAATTAAACATGGCTTACAGTGTACTACTTGGAATGATTCTTGTTTAATTATCCAGCCTGACTCTTGTTTCTTTTTACAACTTTCTCAACATTTGGTTGGAGGTTGAGTATATCACCGTATCATGAGAGGAGAAGCACTCATGTATGTTGCCGACCTAGATATACTGTCACTATCTCCACTGAGTGTCTAAATCAATACATGCATTTCTGAATTCTTGACATTTGTATAGAAGCAAATTAATTTCTAATTAAAACTCTTTACATAATATACCTGAACTATCAGGAACATGTGAAAATAAAGCAGGAGATGTCAAGAAATATATGCATATGTCAATAAATATTTGAAATTATTTTCAACCATTTTACACATTGAAAATGTAAATTAATACACAGGCAAAACTTTCAAACAGAAAATATTTGCAAAACTCTTCCAAAAAATGGAATGCACTGTTGGGAAGGCATTAGGGGCAGAATTAGAAATATCTCTCATTGCTGATGAGTATAAACTAATTCTAGTTTTGAAAAATAATTGATTTGCATCCCTCAAATGTTATTTGCATATCTTTTAGTTTGGTAATTTCCCTTAGATATACTTATTTGATATAGACTAGAGCATAGGATGTATGCATAGATACAGTCAACGCAGCATTTTTACATAGCTAATCTGTGCAAAAGCTAGTGCTATCCACAAGAAAAATGATTACTTAAATCATATCATATCTATACAATTGAATGTTGGGCAGGCATTAGAATAAGACAAGGCAGCTTATGTTTATTAGCCTAAAAATTTCTGTGTTAAATCTGGGAGGAGATAAGGCCAAGTGTCAACCCAAATGAATAATGTGGTTACATTTTAGTAGCAAAATATGTAAAAGTTCTTGTGAAATGTGATTCACATTTTATATAAAAGATATTCTTTTGCAAACAAATGTGTGTTTTGATAGATAATTAAGGACAGGAATGAGTCAGGGAGAGTGGTTATTAACAGTATGTGATTATTTACTCTGCAGAATGCATTGAAAATATTGCTATCTTTAAAAAAAAACAAACTTTAATTTCAATTGGAGTATAGTTGATTAACAATGTACTGAGAGTTTCAAGTGTACAACAAAGCTGTTCAGTTATACATATACAGAAATCCATTCTTTTTCAAATTCTTTCCCCATTTAGATTGCTATATGATATTGAGCAGAGCTCCGTGGGCTGTAAACTAGGTTGGCTGTCCACTTTATATACAGCAATGCACACATATTCTTTTAGAATTTGTGGTCCATGTTTTCATTAGAAAAACAGGATGCTGAAAAGGTGACTTAACCAGAAGAAGTTTCTCTTTTAAGTCCTTGCTTTTAGTGAAGGGGGGATGAGAGTAGATATTGTCCAGAACAAAATATTCATTCAATCAGCACATTTCCAGAGAAAATTAGAAAGACGAGAATGTCATTTTAGCTTTAACTTCTAAGCTCATTAATTTTTCTTCCTAGTGCCCTCAGTCAGTTCAGTTCAGTCACTCAGTCGTGTCCGACTCTTTGTGACCCCATGAATTGCAGCATGCCAAGCCTCCCTGTCCATCACCAACTCCTGGAGTTCACTCAGACTCACGTCCATTGAGTCAGTGATGCCATCCAGCCATCTCATCCTCGGTCATACCCTTTTTCTCCTGCCCCTAATCCCTCCCTGCATCAGAATCATTTCCAGGGAGTCAACTCTTCACATGAGGTGGCCAAAGTACTGGAGTTTCAGCTTTAGCATCATTCCTTCCAAAGAAATCACAGGACTGATCTCTTTCAGAATGGACTGGTTGGATTTCCTTGCAGTCCAAGGGACTCTCAAGAGTCTTCTCCAAGACCACAGTTCAAAAGCATCAATTCTTCAGTGCTTGGCCTTCTTCACAGTCCAACTCTCACATCCATACATGACCACAGGAAAAACCATTGCCTTGACTGGATGGACCTTAGTAGGCAAAGTAATGTCTCTGCTTTTGAATATGCTATCTAGGTTGGTCATAATTTTTCTTCCAAGGACTAAATGTCTTCTAATTTCATGGCTGCAGTCACCATCTGCAGTGATTTTGGAGCCCCCCAAAATAAAATCTGACACTGTTTCCACTGTTTCCCCATCTATTTCCCATGAAGTGATGGGACCAGATGCCGTGATCTTCGTTTTCTGAATGTTGAGCTTTAAGCCAACTTTTTCACTCTCCTTTTTCACCTTCATCAAGAGGCCTTTTAGCTCCTCTTCACTTTCTGCCATAAGGGTGGTGTCATCTGCATATCTGAGGTTACTGATATTTCTCCCAGCAATCTTGATTCCAGCTTGTGTTTCTTCCAATCCAGCGTTTCTGATGATGTGCTCTGTATACAAGTTAAATAAGCAGGGTGACAATATACAGCCTTCACGTGCTCTTTTTCCTAGATGACCTTATCCCAATGTCTGGCCCATTGGTTAGGATCTGTAGAATGCAGAGTTCTTCTGGCTCTGTGAACTAAAGCTCCTAAACTTTAAGGTTACTACTAAAGCAGGACATTTTCCACAAACTCTTTGCTAATTACTCTTTGTGAGAGATGGAGACTAATTTGCATCCTTTTGAATCTTGGTTGAACTTAGAAACCTGATTGTATATGGTATGACCCCTATGTAGTTTCTCAAAGAATATCCACTTGCATATTTTCCACAACTAAATAAATTACTGTTATCTTGGAAAGTTTTAAAATCTTACGGCTAACTAACTAGGATTTTATTCTAATTTTCTCTACTTGCCATCTTTTCAAATGATATCATTACTAACTATATATTCCTATCTATCTGACTCTTCAAATATTCTCCCATGAGAATTTACTAAATACAGATTTATTTCCCATCTGTGAAGTTCTAGCACTAAGATGCTCTAATACAATAAAGCACTAATTACCTTGTCCCTTGGTGTAATTTCCCTTCAGATTCTGTCAATGATGAACTAATCCACTTCTTTATTTTCTCACTTTCCCAAATCACAAATTGATTTCTACTAAATAAATTAAGTGTCCATACACTTAAGAATTTGAATACTATAGTAATAATGGTATCACATATATTTAATGGCCAAGAGTTAACAGATTACATTGCTTTATAAATCCTGATAATATCTCTCAACATATGTTTAATTGATGAAACTGACATTCTGAAATTATGGTGAGAGTGGAGGAGAAAATGGACAAACACATGATAAAATAAAAGAAAATACAAATAATTCCACTTACTATACCTTTTAATGAGGGTTTGTATGAGATTGTAACGAGTTATATGAGCATAAATGAGATCAGACTCATGAGTCAATAGAATCCTCAGCTGATCTTAGCCCCAAGGATACTTAATAGCTAGAAGGAAAAACACAATCTGACAGTTAATTCTATTGCTTTTAGTTACTTCTCTTCTTTAATATGGCTACATACCACAAATGAATAGCTTCATCTATTTTTCAAGCACACACACACACACACACACACACACACATACATTACATACTATATGAACACTACAGAAAACCTGGATGGATTAGATTTTCTAAATTATTTTAATCTAGTGTGTTCATATTCAAGAATAATTTCTATTATAGGTGATTTTCACTTCATGAGTTGAATTCTGAAATAAAAGCTTAAGTCAGATGTATTGGGCCTGGTAAGCTGAGACAAGAGCACATAAGCCCTACAACACAGAGGACAAGCTCAGGGGGCTGAGAGAAGCCCACACACATATCCAAGGACACAGTCAGGGAGTCGAGAAAAGATCTACAGGCCCCTACCTAGCAAGATCTGGCCTGCAGTGAAGGGTAGAACTAGGAAACAGAAGCAACTGGCAAAGATTCCAGGGACAAGTTTTGTGTTGGAGGCAGTGAAAATACTCTGAGAGGGCCACTTTGAAGTAGCTGTGGAAATAGACATGTCTAACACTGCCAAAGCCAGAAAGACTGCCAAAGACATACTGAACCCATAGATACCCCAGAACCTACTACTGGACACTGCCCTGCCCTTCATAGAGACGAGATCCAGTTCCATCAACCAGAAGACAGGCATAAGCTTCCCCAACCAGGAAAACATCACAGAACACAGAAAACATCACACAATCCAGTCTCATCCATGGGGCCAGACTCCACAAGCAAGAAGACCCATGACCTTTAAAAGTTTTGTTTCTTTTTTTTTTTAATAAATCACAGTGTGTGTTCCCCCTACACACCTCTGCCTTCATGGCAGCCTTTTGCAGTGCTAAGGAGTTTTCCTTTTTGTTTTTGTCTTTTTTTTTTTTCTCTTTTCTTCTTTTTCACCATTTTGTGTGTGTGTGATTTTCTCTGATTTTGTTTTTGATGTATTTGACTGCTTTTCTTATAGCTCTTTACTGGATATAGCTATTCCTGAATATATTTAAATCATTTTCATATATGTGTATTCATCTTTGCTTTTCTATTTTTTTATTTTCTCTCTTTCTCTTTTACCTTCTTTTCCACACATTTCTTCTCTCTTTTATCTCCCTTCTATTCTTTTTTCCTCTTTTTTTCTTCTCCCTTTTTCCTTATTTCTTTTTCACCAAGTAAGTTAACTTGTTGCGCTCTCTTTGCTAGAGTCCCCAGCTGGCACACTGCACAGGCTGCTTTCCATACTGAGCATTAGCTAGCTCTGCTTTATATTGGTTCATATCACTTTGGGTTTCTCTGTTCACCAAGTCAATTTCCTACACTATTTTCTTGAGACTATTTTGGTTACAGCTGTGTGTGGAAGTGTGTGTATGTGTGTCATTATCTCTGTAGTTACCTGCTTGATCTCCTCCCACTATTAACACAGGCACAAGTCACCCTTACAAGAAGTAAAGACAAACTGTTCAACCAAATTTTCCTGCCAAAGACAAAAACCAAAAAGAAGTAATATAACCCTAAAGCCTGGGAAAAGGAGACCTCTAGAGGAGCAAGTTAGGAGAAAAAAAAAAAGACAGAGAAATACAGCACAAATGAAAGAACAAGGCAGAAACTAACAAGACCAAATAAATAAAGAGGAAATAATCAATCTACCTGAAAGAGAATTCAGAATAATGATAGTAAAGATACTCCAAATACTTGGAAATTGAATAAAGAAAATTCACGAAACTAGTAACACAGTTCATACAATCACCAAGGACAGAGAAGAAGAAATAAAGAATTATCAAACATATATAAATAACACAATTACTGAAATCAAAAATAATCTAGAAGGAACTGACTGCAGAAAAACTGAGGCAGAGGAACAGAAAGCCGAGCACTGAAGAACTGATGCTTTTGAACTGTGGTGTTGGAAAAGACTCATAAGAGTCCCTTGGACTGCAAGGAGATCCAACCAGTCCATTCTAAAGGAGATCAGTCCTGAATATTCATTGGAAGGACTGATACGGAAGCTGAAACGTCAATATTTTGGCCACCTGACACGAAGAACTGACTTAGTGGAAAAACCCTGATGCTGGGAAAGATTGAAGGAAGGAGGAGAAAGGGATGACAGAGGATGAGATGGTTGGATGGCATCACCGACTTGATGGGCATGAGGTTGAGTAAACTCTGGGAGTTGGTGATGGCCAGGGAAGCCTGGTGTGCTGCAGTCCATGGGGTCACAAAGTGTCAGACACGACTGAGCGACTGAACTGAACTACATATTATTTAACTCAGAGTAGCTTTCACTTTGAGTTAAATATGTTGTCAGAGCTAGGTTGTTGAATAGAGAAGTGACATCATATGACTTAGGTTCCTAAATCATCGTTTTTGTTGGGAAACGAGGATAAAAGCTGGAAAATCAGTTACTAGTCATTGTAATTGTCTAGGTGGGAACTGATGATGTCTTACATTGGGAAGATTTTATAGCTAATGAAAAAAAGTCAGTATTTCATAATAAGAATAATTTCCATGTACAGAAGAAATTGTCTAGGAGATAAGAATACTTGAATTGTGTTCTAAACTGCACAAGCTGTTGAACAGGGGTGAATTCTTGGTAAACTTCCAGGTAAGGCTGACTCATGACTAAGCACTTTTAGTAAGCTCGTGTATCAGATCATCAATGAACCTTAACGAATAATCTTCTCTGGCCAAAGAACAATGGGGCTTCATTTAACTAAGCATGTAAAGACTATGGTAGATTTTCAACCCCATCTAAGCTGCAAACTTTTCAACTCTGATTAAAAGAAACTTCATCTTCATGTTCATAAAATTTTTTGCATTTCTCCCTTAGTGATATACTCAGTTAATCTCTTTATTGTTTCCTTGCCTGGTAATTAAGCAAAGTCAGATTTAACTTTTAATTTTTCCATAAATTTATATAATACTTTATTCATATTTAGCTTTAAAGTTGTTTATTTATAACGATAGGAACATATTTTAAAGGTAGTGCTAAGAGGATTTCTTGATGAAATTGAATATGGTGTGAGGAAGATAGAGGAAATAAGATTTATGAGTTAGTTTTATTTTGTTCCAGCATGCTTGCAAAAAAAGCATAGTATACAATAGCTTTAAATATTTATATTTCGAGTGGGCAGCTTATGCATAAGGATGTAGGAATATATATTAATCAAAATCAGATATAACTCTAACAAAGCAAGGTGAGTTCAGACAAGTGAATATAAATATTTATTAAACAGGTTCACTAATATTAATGAAAACAGCATTGTGCTCCTCATTTATGAATTCATCACTTTCTACTCATCTATCAAAACTTTCCCCACATGGTGTGTTTTAGAGCCTGAAATCATGGGCTCAGGAAGAGCCTTATTGCTATGATAGAGGGGATGTGTTGAAGCTAAAAATTCAGAAGAATGTAAATACAACTCAGATTCCTTAACCGTAGAAAGGTCGTAATATTATGTATTAGTGGTTTGGTGGTTTAGTCGCTAAATTGTGTCCAACTCTTGGCACTCCATGGACTGTAGCCTGCCAGGCTCCTCTGTCCATGGTATTTCCCAGGCAAGAATACTGGAGTGGGTTGCAAATTTCTTCTTCAGGGGATCTTTCCAAACCAGGGAGCAAACCCGGGTCTCCTGCACTGACAGGTGGATTCTTTAGAGACATCCACTTATGCTGTGCCGGGTTGTGCTTAGACGCTCAATCACGTCCAACTCTTTGTGACCTCATGGACTGTAGCTTGCCAGTCACTTCTGAACTTGGGGATTCTCCAGGCAAGAATACTGGAGTGGGTTTTCATGCTCTCCTCCAGAAGATCTTCCCAACCCAAGGATCAAATCCATGTCTCTCATAATGCAGGCAGATTCTTTACCAGCTGAGCTACCAGGGGAAACAAAGCCACCTATTACATAGGCGTTATTTAGGATATAATTTAAGAAAAAAAAAAAAAACGAAAACTCTTAGACAGCTCTTAGCCAGCTTAATCCTTGTCATTATCAAGAAACAACTAACTCATTTGATACTTATGACATTAAAAACTCATCAAACATTTAACATATTTAGTTTTTTTTTTTAATTTCAGAAGTAACATAGTACTATTTAGAAATTTTATTTGAACTCATTTATGCTTTCACTTGCAAATCACCCCCCACTACCAAAGGCTCTAGAATGTGCCCAAAGTGCCATAATACAGTTATTCTGAATAGTGTCCCCAGAGACTTCTTCATTGTACAAGTTTTAGCAATCGTGTTTCATGCCTTTGTATATTTCCTGACCATCGTGATGTCTATAAGTTGCTCAAGAATTTTTAGTGAAAAAAGCTGCCCTTGTCCATATTATAAGCCTTCAGAGTGACTCATAGACTATTCTCCTGCAACAGAATTTCCTAGGCCTTGAAACACTGAAGCTCCATATTAAACTTCTTTTATTTCACTTTGGAAAGTGAAATCAGTAGTATGCAAGCATCCAGTACCATAATTTCATGGCAAATAGAAGGGTGGAAAGTGGAAACAGTGACAGACTTTAATTTCTTGGGCTCCAATATCACTATGGACAGTGACTGCAACCTCAAAATTGAGACACTTGCTTCTTGGAAGGAAAGCTATGACAAACCCAGCCAGTGTATTGAAAAGCAGAGACATCACTTTGACAACAAAGTTCTGAATAGTCAAGGTCATGGTTTTTAGTAGTCGTGTAGAGATGTGAGAGTTGGACCAAAAAGAAGGTTGACTGCCAAAAAATGCTTTAGAACTGTTGTGTTGGAGAAGACTCTGCAAGGAGATCAAACCAGTCCATCCTAACGGACATCAACCCTGAATATTCATTGGAGGGAATGATGCTGAAGCTGAGGCTACAGTAATTTGACTACCTGATAAGAGTGAACTCATTGGAAAAGACCCTGATGCTGGGAAAGATTGACGGGAAAAAGGAGAAGGGGGCAGTAGTGGCTGAGCTGTTTAGATAGTACCACAGACTCAGTGGACATGAGTTTGAGCAAACTCTGGAAGGTAGTGCTAGTGGTAAAGAATGGCCTGCCAAAGCAGGAGACCTAAGAGAGGCAGGTTTGATCCCTGGGTAGGGAAGATCCCTTCCCCCTGGAGAAGGAAATGGTAACCCACTCCAGGATTCTTGCCTGGAAAAATCCTATGGACAGAGGAGCCTGGCAGGCTACAGTCCATGGGTTTGCAGAGTTGGACATGACTAAAGAGACTTAGCATAAATGCACCAGAAGATGGTAAAGGACAGGGAGCCTGGCATGCTGCAAGTCATTGGGTCCCAAAGAGTCAGACACAATTGAGCAACTGAACACCAACAAAGATGACACATCCATCAGGTGCTTCTTGCTAAAATGTAAATTGTAATTACAAAAAGTAGAGCCAAATCTGGCCCTTTCGAAGACCCCACCTCCAGGAGGACGTGATATCTCCTACCTTCATTCTTTGTGAGACGCCTTAGTGCTAGTGGTTGAAAGTCCTCCTCTAGAACTCTTGCTAGTCCTTTGGGATCAACTCGCAAAGAGTCAGACATGACTGAGTGATTGAACAACAACAAAAAAAGTGAAAAGCAGTAGAAATGTGTATAATTAATGGACAACAGTGCCATAACCATATGTGATACACTCTGTTGAAGAACTAAGATTCACTTCTTAATGGGATGAGATTCCCCTGATAAACTGGCAGTCAGCAAAATTTCCCAAACTTCCGACATTCATCTTAGCACTGGATGCCCTGGCAAAGAAATCAGCTTTACCTGCAAATTTTTATAGATTTAAACCATTGCCAATGGTCTGGCTGTGTTGGTCTGTCTGGTAGCAGCTCTATTAATTCCTTATCTAAGTTTGCAACCTGTGGGGTAGAGAATTCTGGAAATTTCTTGCCTAGGTCACAATATCTAAATCTAGGTCACACAACTCTGTACATTCTAACACAGCTATACAAGTCCTTATCAAGATATCATTTATCCCCTTTGGAGTTCTAGGCATTTTTGATAGTCACTGAGCCATTCATTTAACTTTCCAAAATATACCATGGTGAGCTCTTAAATAAGGTAGTCAATATGACTTTCACCTCCTGTACTCACCTCAGGATCCCAGCCTCATAGAGTATCATAAGGGCTTAAATAAATGAGTTCAAATTCAATTAAATGAAACATGGCATCTTTCAACCTTTCATCAAACAATATGGGTTAATGCTAATCAATTGTCTAGTTCTACTATTAACATTTGACTGTTTACCTTTTCCAAGCCCCATCATTCCTCTTCCCCTTTTCTCCCACACATTCTGACAAGCTGATAAGAAAGTCTAGTGGGATTTTTTTTTTTTTTTTTTTTTTGGTGCTGGTGGGAATTTCACACCACAGAAGCCAAGATCCACATAAAGGGACACTTACTCTAACCTTATTCTAGTCTCACCACCCTAGAAACAGAAAGCCAGAAGCTATCACCCCCTCCTGTTCTCTCAAGGTGCTTTTAGACAGCTTGGCCTGCTCTCCCCAGAAAGCCTCGCTATGCGGCTAATTTTAGGGCTTATTCTTCATGTTCATTGCTGCCTAGGTCATCATGATGAGAATATTTCTTAATGATGATGATTCTCTCAATGTGTACATTGTTCATTACAAACCATCCTTCTTATGTTACCAATTCAGAATTGAACCAGCATCATCTGGAAATAAAATGTTAACAATGTCAAACAAAACTAAGGAGCAATTTTAGACTATGCTTTTATATACATGAAATTTTTTCATTAAGTAGAATAAATAATAGGAATTAACAGAGTTTTTATAGAAAAATTAAAAGTAACTATTACATAGCCCTAGAGCTTCTTTTGTAGTTCAGTAGGTAAAGAAGCCACCTGCAATGCAGGAATCTGCCTGCGATGCAGGCGACCTGGGTTTGATTCCTGGGTCTGGAAGATCCACTGAAGAAGGGTGGCAACTCACTCCAGTATTGTTGCCTGGAAAATCCCATGGACACAGGAGCCTGGCTGGCTACAGTCCATGAGGTCCCAAGAGTTGGACACAACTTAGCAACTATACCACCACAAGTAGCCATAACATTTTTATATATTATTGTTTATAATAATGATTGTATGTAAATATGTAACATTTTCAAGATATCCTTTTATTGGAAAGAGGATAAAGTCACTGAACGTTTGGTTTTAGTGAAAAACTAGCTCAGTTTTAAAGAACATTAGTTGAAAAACCACCCAAATAACTTTTGGGGACATCATGAGAATGTATAATAAAAATAAATGTCTCTTTCATAAGTTTTATTTTATTTCACAAACAAGGTAATGACTATTCTGAAAGCATAAGTGGCATAGTTTATAGCATAAATTATACATCTATATTTATTACAAGTTTACTGTCAATAAAAAATTATTTAAAATGGCTTGCTCTTCTCACAATAAATTTTGTATTTAATCATTGTCAAAGTCAAGAATATGTTTTTAACCATTCATTATGCTTTGCACTCAGTCATGTCTCAGTCTTTTCGACCCTTTTGACTGTAGCCTGCCAAGCTCCTTTGTCCATGGGATTTCCCAGGCAAGAATACTAGAGTGGGTTGCCATCCTTCTTCAGGGGATCTTCCAGACCCAGAAATCAAACTCAGGTCGCCTGCATTGCATGCAGATTGGGCTGCCATTTCCTCCTCTAGGGTATCTTCCTAACCCAGGGATCATTACTTATACATATATTAAACTAATAATTAATGTTAACCACAGCCTAGTGTATATTTTCAAATTGATCATTAGATAAAGATTACAATATTTGAAATAAAATTAAAGACAAAATAATGCTAAAAATAGAATCCCAGAAGTTAGGATGAAATGCTAACTCTGAGAATCTGTGTAAAATTATAACAATCCTTCAGTCTCTTCCGTAACACCACAGTGCCCCCAAAATCATAAAGTACAAATAATACAGAAGAGTGAAATTAAGCCAATTTCAAAAATACTTTAGAATACCCAGGAATAACTTTGTTTCTATGGGTAATAATTAATTCTATGATTGAAATGAAGAAGAACATTCATGGGCTTTGCTAGCAATGGTGAAGTTAGAAGCTGAAAAACATAACACGATCAAAATCATGCATTCATTCATTTGTTCATTCTTGCATCTATTGTTTTAATAAATACTGAATGAGAATTTCTTAAATACAAGACACTAGGCTGGATGGCATCACCGACTGGATGGACCTGAGTTTGGGTAAACTCTGAGAGTTAGTGATGGACAGGGAGGCCTGGTGAGCTGCAATTCATGGGGTTGCAGAGTCGGACACGACTGAGCGACTGAACTGAACTGAACTGAGGAAAGTTTAAAAGGTGAAGGGGTTATAGATCTTTATCTCTAAGGAAAAAAAAAGCAAGTAAAAATAGTATTTTACCATCGAATTGTTTTACAATCTACACATTCTTTTACAAAAATATTTCAGCTATTATAAGGGTTCTATCAATGCTTCCCTTGTGGCGCAGCTGGTAAAGAATCCGCCTGCAATACAGGAGATCTGAGTTACATCCCTGGTTTGGGAAGATCCCCTGGAGAAGGGAAAGGCTACCGATTCCAGTATTCTGGCCTGGAAAATTCCATAGATTCTATAGTCCACGGGTCACGAAGAGTCGGACAGGACTGAGCGACTTTCACTTTCACTTTAATCAATGTAAGGTAGTTATTATTCTTCCCATTCTATATACAATGAAACCGCGGCTCTTGCGAAAGGGGCCCCGTGTATGAATACACAGATAGCAGGGGCACTGGGAACCCCAAAACAATTTTTTAACACCATGGTATCGTACCACGGAGTCTCACTTAAACATTACTTACATCAGGATCACAGATATTCGCAAAAAGATAAATTAAGCCTCTGGATAATTAAGGTATGCTTTGGCAGCCTCTCAATTAGTCAAACAAGGCAGACTTTGTAGGGAAGAAATAGTCCATAATGCCTTTACACCACACGATCTTGTTTACAATTTCATATCTAATATATTAATTCTTTACTTCATTTTATTGCAATCTGTAAATAAGGCCTCAAATATTAAAGTGCAACAATAGCTAGAAATGCTGTTAATATTCACCATATGGATGCCAGCTCATTCTTCTTCTTGTCAGCATTGAATTAAACACCAAAGTAATGTATTATTTATAACCTAAGGGAAAATCTCATACTGCTATACTTTTAGCAGTGTTTCCATTAACCAGCTAGGTGCTCTGTGGTATGATCTTGTGTACAAACTCAACACCATCACACCTCCCTCGACACATTTTTAAAATTATTATTATTAATAATGAGACCCTATGAAAGAAAAAGCAAATATGTCCTGGAAGAACTCACTGACTTTTTCAAGAGTATAGTGATTGATTTTGTAAATTGTTTCTAGAATTAATCCAGAGACCATTCAGTGAAAAGCATTTTGTTTCAAGAAATTTTCCTTTTCATGGAGTTAATTTGCAATAAATGTTTTTTTTGGTTCAGCATTATTTGGTTTATTTTAATTTATTGAAATAACGATTTATAATTTCATGTTATATATATATATATATATAAATATAATTCTTTTAACTTATTACCACTAAGACTAATAAATATAAAACATATTTTGTTTATATTAACATTCCCAATTAGTATAAGAACTATGATATGATTTGAGGATAAGTAAACTCATCCCCACTAGTAATTCAATGGTTTTATGTTCTTCCTGAAAGAATTAAAATACAGTAACAAAATAATGTCTTATAATTTCTGAAGACCTACTCCACGAATGATCACATGGAGCATCCAGACCATCTTGTGAAAGATGAAGTCGTCACATAGCTATGCTCAAAGATTTTCTGAATAGCATAGTAAATAGCTATCAGAAATATTCCTAAAGATTGGTAACAATTGAAGAGTTATTTCTAGCTAATTTTACTTCTACTTTTTGTCCCTTGCTGTCTATGACCTGAGCCTCCTTTGCTGCAACCAACTTTTTGGGGGATATTTTTTAAATTCAATTAGAGTTGATTCACAATATTTCAGGTGTATAGCAAAATGATTGCTATGCATACATATATATGTATATATATGCTTTTTTTTTCAAATTCTTTTCCATTATAAGTTATTACAAGATATTGAATATAGCTCTCTGTGTTATTTAGTAGATTCTTATTTATCTTATAGACAGTAGTGTGTATCTGTTAATCACAAATTCTTAATTTATCCCTTCCTTCTTTTTCTCCTTTGGCAACCATAAGTTTGTCTTTATGTCTGTGAGTCTATTTCTGTGTTGTAAATAAGTTCATTTAAATCATTTTGTTTATATTACACATATGATATTTTCCTTTCTTTTTCTTTTTATTTTTTACCTTAGAATGGTATTCTCTATAGTTCTATCCATGTTATTACAAATGACATTATTTCATTTTTTAATGACTGAGTGATATTCTATTTGTATATATCTACACACTTATATGCATACCGCGTCTTCTTTATTTTTCTCATCTGCTGATTGACACTGAGGTTGCTTCCATGTCTTGGCTATTGTAAATAGTGGTACAGTGAATACTGGGATGTATGTATCTTTTTTGATTAGAGTTTTCATCTCTTCTGGATATATGTCTAGTAGTGGTCACACTGATTTACATTCCACCAGCAATATAGGAGGGCACTCTTTTCTCCACACCCTCTCTAGCATTTATTATTTGTAGACATTTTGATGATAGCCATTCTGACTGGTGTGAGATGATACCTTATTGTAATTTTTATTTGCATTTCTCTAATAATTAGTGATACCAAGCATCTTTTCATTACTTTTTAGTCATCTATCTGTCTTCATTGGAGAAATGTCTATTTAGGTGTTCTTCCTATTTTGTTGATTATTTTTGTTTTTATATTGAGTTGTAAAAGTTGTTTGTATATTTTGGAAATTAATCCCCTTAAGCTTCTCCTTTTCTCATCCCTAGTTTTTTTTTTTCCCCTCGCAAGCTATTCTGTGTGAACTGAAAATTTCAAACTAGTACAACCTCAAATTTATTTCTATTCATACAACACCTCTTTTTATCAAAATGCATTTCTACAAATTCACATGTCCTATTAATATTGTAATTGTTCAAAGCTGTATTGGATATTTATTCCAGGTGTTAAATATTCTTCTTGAAACCAAGGTAAAAGCAAACAAAAATAACTGACAAATCACATAGTCTAGGGGCTAAGAAATATTATTAAATAAATCATTAAACAAATGTTCCTGTTTATTTGATATTTTGTTATGTTTATAATGAGGGAATCATGGTCTTATAAACATACATGACTTAGGTTATTTGATTAATTTATTATCTGAAACCAGATTTTGTTAAAATCTTTATTCGGTGGAGTAGGCAACATCACTTTCTTTCCTTCTAGCCAGTGTCTTTAATAACCAACAATTCTTGTTCACTTATCTGTAAGGTTTACCATGGGTCAGACAATGAAGTCCTTGGTTACCAACTCTTACTAGAGAATAAACTGGTTTCTACTATAAATAAAAATGTAAATGATGTGAGTATATTTTTGTTCTTCTATAGTCATGTTATTTTGCAAAGATATTCACCCGAAGAGATGAACTGTCCATATATGTATTTTGGTATAGAACCCCCCACATCTTTGTTTTTTTTCTTTTCTTTTTCCCTCCACTACAACTATCCAACACAATCCTGACAGAAATGTTAAAAAGCATATTTGTTTATGAGACAAATTTTTAAATGCTAATATAGTGATTAATATTAAGCAAATATATTAAATATCTCTCTAGTGTCACGTAAATATAATTTACAATTGTTTTCTAGTCAATGTCAGACGATGACATTCAGTGAAATTTCCCTCACCTGGTTTCCTTTATCACACAGTATTTTTCATTTGCTTTGGGTTTCACTCTAGGTGAACTCTTTTCCTATGAAACCATGACCGTAATAGTAACTGAAAGTGTAATGAAACCAGACACACATTATAAATGCTATAATAAGATGCAAAAATGTGAATTTGAAATATGAAGTTGCAAAAGTGTCCTTGCTTTCATGATCTTTTTCGGTTTTATGATCATTGTGTGTTCTATAAACACCTTTGAATACAAAACATTTTCTTGTGGAAGATGAAATAAAGCTATTTGTTTTTCAAGAGTCTTCCAGTTAATCCTCAAGTAAATATACAATCCAATAAAGTCATTCTTACAATGAATATTTATTTGAGCACTGAGAAAAACTATTCCAGGTTTAGAGGAATAATACATGAATGAAACAGAAAAAAATAGCAAAAACAAAAACAAAAACCTTACCTGAGCTATTTATTTGTAGGATGGAAGAATGATATAAAATATTTAACTTAAATATTATATATTATTTTATTCAGTAGTAGTTGCTATGGAAACAAAATATAAGGAAAGGAGATGGAGACTGCGAGATCTATAACTTTAAAATAAAATTTTCAGGGAAAGTATCATTAGCAAAGGAGTAAGAGGTGAGGGAGCCACCCAGTGGCTATAGGATGAGATTTTTTCTGCAATGAAGGACCAGAGACCAACAAGTGCAAAGGCATCAGAAAGAGATCCTGTTTTCATGCCCAAGGCACAGTTTGAAGATCAGCCTGGCTGGTTGGGAGCAAGCCAGTAGAAAAGTAATAGATGAGTTTAGAGAGGTAATCTAGGGTACACATCTTTAAGCATTTTGAAGGCATTGGTTTTTATTCTGAGTGATACAGCATACTACTAGAAAGCTGAAGTAGAGGAATGGCAATATAGGTCTTAGTTTTTAATCAGAACCATTCTGGATGCTGCAGAGGGAGCTATGGGAGAACGAGACAGACAAGTTAGAAGCTTGTTGCCACATTCCAGCTCTGAGAGAGTGGTCACCAAGGAAAGAGTGAGCACTGAGTTCAGCTCAGTTCAGTCACTCAGCCATGTCCGACTCTTTGTGACCTCATGAACTGTACCACGCCAGGCCTCCCTGTCCATCACCAACTCCTGGAATTCACTCAAACTCACGTCTATCTAGTCAGTGATGCCATCCAACCATCTCATCCTCTGTCGTCCCCTTCTCCTCCTGCCCCCAATCCCTCCCAGCATCAGATTCCAATGAGTCAACTCTTTGCATAAGGTGGCCAAAGTACTGGAGCACTGAGTTGAAATGTGTATACACAGAAAAGGCTCCACACTATGGTGACAGGTTTTATGGGAAGGGAGAATGAGAGAATAGGAAGACTCGGAACGTCTCCAATCTTGTTGGCCTGAGCAAATACAATGTTGGAGTGGCCATTTTATGAAATGGGTAAATTGCAGGAGAAATGGATGTGGGATGTACATTTTAATGAGCACAGTGTTTGTGATGCCTTAGTGGTGAGTCAAGAGGGCATACAGAATATGGGCCAAGAGTTTAGAGGCAGTAACTAGATTGGTGAAAATATTGAGAGTAGTAAATGCTACTGATGCCTCAGCCATTTGCCTTACATTTACAATATGCAAGCAAATTTACCTCATTTCAGACAGTAGGCAGCCATGATTTTCTGCCTTTGTTTCTTTGGTGGCTGGAAGGAGAAGATCTGACTGGTCAAACTTGCTGGGGAAATAATATAATCTTGGAGGAGCCATCCACTAAAGATTGACAGTTCAAGGTGGATAAATATTCCTGTGTCTCACCCATTTGTTGGGCCAACCTACACATACATTCTTCCCTGATTTTCATGGTCCCTTAATGTGATTTTAAGCTCTTATTTCTGCTGATAACTTGTTTAATAACATTTTTTGCCTCCATTAGTTTCCTGACTGGACGTCCCTGGTGGTTCAGATAGTAAAGAATCTGCTTGCAATGCAGGAGATCTGGGTTTCATCTCTGGGTGGGGAAGATCCCCTGGAGGAGAGAATGGCAACCCACGCCAGTATGCTTGCCTGGAGAATCCCCATGGACAGAGGAGCCTGGTGGGTTACAGTTCATGGGATCACAAAGTGAGAAATGACTGAGCAAATAAGCACACACAATTTCCTGACTAACTTCCCTATTTACCTAATAGTGTCATGTAAGATTTTTTTTTCCCCAGATATACTACTTGCATGCATGCATGCATGATGAGTCACTTCAGTCATGTCTGACTCTTTGCAACCTTATGGACAGAGAAGACCACTGTCCATGGGATTCTCCAGGCAAGAATAATGAAATGGATTGCCATGTTCTCTTCCAGGGAATCTTCCTAACTCAGAGATTGAACCCAGATCTCCTTCATTGCAGGCAGATTCTTTACCACTAGTGCTACCTGGGAAGTTCCAAACTACTTACTCTTGAATCCTAACATCAGGTTCTCTTTCTTAGGGAACCAGTGATAAGTATGCTATATCCCTGAAGTTGTGTCTGACTCTTTGAGACCCTATGGACTGTAGCCCACCAGGCTTCTCTGTCCATACATTCTCCAGGCAAGAATAGTGGAGTGGGTGCCATTTCCTCCTCCAGGCGATCTTCCCGACCTAAGGATCAAACCTGCTTCTCTTTCATCTCCTGTATTGGCAAGTGGGTTCTTTACCACTAATACCACATGGGAAGCCATAAAGACACTGTCTACTGTAAAGATAGCATTAATACTAGGAGACTAAAGTAAAACCATTAAGTAATAAATGTAGATAGGAAAAAAAAAATCAGTGTCTGAAATATGAGGACTATAGAGTTAAGTGACTGAAAAAGTGAGGGAGAATCAGCAAAGGAGAGAGACTATTAGCCAGTAATAATATCAGGAGTCTGTAATATCCAAGAAGCCAAATAAGAAAATTCTTCAAGATCAATGGAATTAGTTTTGAGACATGCATCTGGCTAGTCAAATAAGCTGAGGCCTGTAAGTTGCTGAATTTTACAGTTTGGGTATTGAGGATCATTACATTTGTTAGCATGTTAGAGGCAAAAGAGAGTAACTAGGAGAATTCTAATCACTCAGTCATGTCCAACTCTTTGTGACCCTATGGACTGTAGCCTGCCAGGCTCCTCTGTCCATGGAATTCTCCAGGCAAGAAAACTAGAGATCTTCTCCAGGGGATCTTCCCAACCCAGGTATCAACTCAAATCTCCCACATTGCAAGCAGATTCTTTACCAGCTGAGCCACCAGAGAACCCCAAGAATACCTGAGTGGGTAGCTTATCCCTTCTCCAGGGGATCTTCATAACCCAGGAATTGAACCAGGATCTCCTGCATTGCAAGTGGATTCTTTACCAGCTGAGCTACCAGGGAAGCCCAAAGAAAACAGGAGGAGAGGAATTGGAGACAGTGAACACACACAAAATTTGGAGGAGTTTGAATGTTAAAGGAACGAAATAGATGGGGTTGGTGGCTATAGGGGGTAGTGGAGACAGGAGAGTTTATTTTTAAGATAAGGCAAAATATTATCATTTTATGCTTGCAAATTAATGAGAAGAAAGAAAAATGAATCAGAAGAAAGGCATCAAGAATAAAGAAAATTTGTAATGAAATACAAAGTTCCTTGCTCCTCATCAGTATGGAAGACATAAGACTAGTCTATAAGGAGATAGATTCGCCTTAGGTAGGAGGACACAACATTTATCATAGAAGATAGGGAAAAGTACCTGTATACAGATGATCATGGATGGCTAGGCATATGGGAGCAGCTTGAAAAATTCTCTTCTGAACTCATTATTTGGAGTTCTTACTTTTAGGCATCATGTCATCTGTAAATAAGTTTAATGTTTTCCTCTTCAACCTGAATGTTTTTATTCACTTGTAGACCTCATTGTTGCAGCTAAAAACTTTCTAGTACTTGGTTGAATGAAAGTGAATGTACTTGACTTGTTCTTAAGCATTCACTCTTTCCCTATTAAGTGTGAGGTTAGTGTACTTTTTTTAATAGATGTTCTTTACTAATTTGAGTTAATTCCTCTCTGTTCTTAACTTGGTGAGTTTTTTTTTTTTCAGTAGATGTTGAGCTTTGTCAGATGATTTGTTTTTGAGATCATTGATGCAATTGTATAATTTTTTTTCTTTAGTTTATTGATATGGTGAATTCCATTGATTTTTCAACTGTTGAACTAGTCTTGCATTCAAGGAATAAATCCTACCCTATCATGCTATACAAACTTCTTTATATATGACTGAATTCAGTTAGCTACTTTGTTGAGAATTTTTACATCTATATTCATAAGGATGCTAAGCTCTAATTTTTTTTTGTCTGCCTTTGACTGATTTTGGTATCTGGGTAATGCTGTCCACATAGAATGAATTGGGAAATGTTTATCCTCTTCTGAATTTTGGAGAAGTTTTTAATGAGATGGTATTAATTTTTCTTGAAATGTATCTAAAATATATCATTAAAGTTTTCTAGACCTGAATTTTCCTCTATTGCAAAATTTCAGATTATATTTCTTTCTGTCTCTATTCATAACCATCCACTGTCGCTGGTTAAACAACCATTAATTTCTATGGATATAATTTTTTATTATTTCTCTATGTGCTTTTTTATAAATATTAAATATTTATCAAAATGCCTCACTGATTTTTAGTTAAAATATTTATCTTATTTATCAATATTTGTTCTGGTTCTCTAATTACTTGGCTTTGTTTTGTAAATGTCATTTATAATCTGTAAGCATAAATATTTTTTTCTTTATCTCCCACATTATGATTGCCTTTAATAAATTTTATTTTGTAATTGAGACATAAAGCATATGTCATAAATTTCACCCTTTTAAAGTGTACAATGTCAGTTACTTTATTTACAAGACTGTGTATTTGCTTGGATATCTTGGTAACAATGGTGCATAGAATGACTTATTTCCTTATTTTTTAAAGCATTTGTGTGGATTGGTGTTGCTATTTATTAAAATGTTTGGCAGAATTCATCCTCTGTACTTGGGCTTTCCTCTGTGAGAATGATGCCTATTTGCTCTCTATTATGAAAATCCATTTTCCTATATGTAAATTGCTTTAAAAATAAAGTCTGAGTGCACCAGCCTCAAGTATCCAGTATAATACATGAAACCTGGACTGACAATTCGTTTCATATATGATATTATACATGTTTCAGTGCCAGAGGGATGGTACGAGGAGGGAGGAAGGAGGGGGTTCAGGATGGGGAACACCTGTAGTGGATTCATGTATATGTATGGCAAAACAAAGATAATATTGTAAAGTAATTAACCTCCAATTAAAAATAAATGTATATTTAAAAATAAAAATAAATAAGTATGTTAATTTCTTAAATAATTCTTGGACATTTAAAAAATTCAAAAATTACAAAAAGTTTTCAATGAAAGTTATAATTTCTTAATCTAGACATGTCGTTCTCCTCTTCAGAGGCAGACTGGGTATGATTTCCTTTAAGCAGTTCTGAAGATCTCTGCAAGTAAAAATATATGCATATTTTTCACACAAAATGCTATCAACCTTGTTGTGAAGCTTGCTTTTCTATTTAGCTACATCCCTTGGAGGACAGTCCTCATCAGCATGTGTAGATCTACCTAATTTTAAACAGATGTGGCATGATTAATTGAACCAATTTCCTATGCTTTTGTCAATTTTTGCTACTATAAATTTTAAGATTTAGTATTTGGATAAGTTTCAGTATCAGCATTAGAAAAGACATCTGTTCAGTGGTTACAAGTGCAGCCAGAGCTGCCTGGCTTTGGATCCTGCTTTTCCCACTTACTATTGAACTGTGTGGCTTTATCCAGTTCCTACCTGTCTTCATGCTTCAATTTCCTTATCTGCAAGGTACCACCTGTCTCATAGGTGGGATGTAAGTGTTAAATACCCTGTGATATAAAAAGCTTATAGGCTATTGTCAGGTATCTGCATAGATCTGTGTGTATGTGGGTTTATTTTCTAGTTATAGCATCTGAAAGCATATATACATAATTATTTTTCCTAAAGACTATTTATCCCTGCATTTTTTTTTTGACAAATCTTAATTGATTTAGAAGATGACTCTATCATGGGACTACAGGTTTAAACCTAGGTTGTTGTTGTTTTTAATTTGTTTCTTCTTTTTCCTTTCTTTTAATTTTACCTGCTGCTTTCCCCTGGAAGAGAGTATAGCAAGCCACTCTAGTGTTCTTGCCTGGAGAATCCCATGGACAGTGGAGCCTGGTGGGCTACAGATCCATAGGGTTGCAAAGAGTCGGATACAATTGAAGCGACTTACCACACAGCACCCATATACATATACACAAGTCCTTTTAAGGAATGAAATAAATTGATATCAGTCATTACATTATAACAAAAGATTGTGTTCATCTTACATACCTTAATTAATTCAGAACACAGTTATCTTGTGAAGATTATGAAGATTATTTGTATGTATGTATTCATGCAAAACTCCATCAATATTTATTAAATGTGTCTTATAAAGGATCAAAATGGAAGCTGTTATTACTACCTCTTTGTTGTGCACCTTTGGCCTTTTCAAACTTCAGTATAATTTTTACAATTATATATTACTTCTTGAAAATAGAAGTAGGAAAGTTATCATAAACTCAAACATCGACATTTGAAGGATTTTCTTATCTTCACTTGACTACTGTTAATCCAAATAGTTTTTTTTTTTTCTTCTCTGGATTGTTTGTTTGTTCTTTCTTTTCTCCCTAACCCAAGTAAGTTATATACAGTAATAAGAAGTATATTCCTTGAAAACAGAACACAGGCCACTAACCTCTCTTCTAAAGGGCTAGGGTTAGAAATAAAGTATTAATTTAGTGCTTTTCCCCTCTTATTATCTTGGCATGTTCTTCCACATCTGAACATAGTTTGAGTGAATGGTTTAACTTCATCTCACCATACAGTCAATTAATTATCAATAATAAAATAAATAAAAATAAAAATGTGTTAATATAAGGCACAAGCTTATTCAAAGTACTTTGAATATTAAAATCTTAGATGGTTTGAAAACTGTATTAATAAATTACTCTTGTTACCAAATTAGTACCATATACTTACCGATAGTTCCTAAGGTAACAAATGGAAAAATCTTGTTAACACAGTTAATACTAAATGAGGGACATAAAAGTATTTTGAGCTTTATAATAGGATGGCTTGATTAGAAAGAAAGAGAACTAACTAGGGTGGACTGGGGCAAAGGTCTCAGTCAAAGTATAAAATTCTTCAAGGCAGTGAAGGTTTTCAAAGTCCATGCTGCTCCTGCTGCTAAGTCGCTTCAG
The DNA here is from genome assembly GCA_917880005.1 of Nanger dama. Classification (NCBI taxonomy): domain Eukaryota; kingdom Metazoa; phylum Chordata; class Mammalia; order Artiodactyla; family Bovidae; genus Nanger; species Nanger dama. The sequence continues at coordinate 15,041,471 of CAKJTW010000027.1, read as the reverse complement.
TCGTGTCCGACTCTGTGCGACCCCAGAGAGGGTGGGCCCACCAGGCTCCCCATCCCTGGGATTCTCCAGGCAAGAACACTGGAGCAAGTTGCCATTTCCTTCTCCAATGCATGAAAGTGAAAAGTGAAAGTGAAGCTGCCTAGTCGTGTCCAACTCTTAGCGACCCCATGGACTGCAGCCCACCAGGCTCCTCTGCCCATGGGATTTTCCAGGCAAGAGTATGGAGTGGGGTGCCATTGCCTTCTCCTTCAAGGTCCATATATTTTAACTAGTTTTTGATTTACTTCAGACTATAGCTCTCTTCTTTCTTCACTTATAATTTCGACATATAGAAAGGACTGCAGCTCTGAACTCTTGAGGATAAAAAAATTGATCTTTAGGACTTATTTGATAGATACATAATCTACTGCAGCTGCTACTGCTGCTAAGTCACTTCAGTCGTGTCCGACTCTGTGCCACCCCTAGAAGGCCGTCCACCAGGCTCCGCCATCCCTGGGATTCTCCAGGCAAGAACACTGGAGTGGGTTGCCATTTCCTTCTCCAATTCATGAAAGTAAAAAGTGTCCAACTCTCCGCGCCCCATGGACTGCAGCCCATCAGGCTCCTCTGCCCATGGGATTTTCCAGGCAAGAGGACTGGGGTGCGGTGCCATCGCCTTCTCTGACATAATCTTCTAGTAACTCTCATTTGTATAGCTTTTACTTGCCTAACAAATACCAAATATTGTAGTAAATATATGACTTAATTGTTATTATTCTAGTTTAAAAGCTAAATCTAACATAAAGGTAAGTTTACTTTGAACTATTTTTTTATCATTACATAAGAGTAAAAACTGGTTTAGAAAATAAATATTAGAAAAAGCTAAGGTTTTCCTTTTTTAAACTTGGGTTAAAATCATAAGAAATGTGTTTGGTTTTGGTATCAAATCTTTGGAAAAGTATGGCTAGATAATTTACTTAAGGAAGCCATTTATCTTAGTAGATTTAAGTCTGAAATGAAAGGGTTTTGAAATGTTTCATTCTAGTGCTTATCTAGGTGGCAAAATGCTGGGTATCAGGTTTCTTAATTTTTCTAGGAGATTGTTTTTGTAGAGTAAATTTTCATTCAAAAGGAATAGCTTATTTTAATGTCATCTTACTACCATCTTAACTTTATGATTAAGTTGTTACTGTTCAGTATTTAAGTCGTGTCCGACATTTTGTGACCCCCATGGACTGCAGCTCTCCAGGATTCCCTGTCCTTCTCTATCTCCTGGAGTTTGCTCAAGTTCATCTCTGAGTCAGTAATGCCATCCAACCATTTCATCCTCTGTCTTCCTCTTCTCCTCCTGCCATCAATCTTTCCTAGTATCAGGGTCTTTTCCAATGAGTCAGTGCTTCAGATCAAGTAGCCAAAGTTTTGAAGTTTCACCTTCCGCATCAGCACTTCCAATGAATATTCAGGGTTGACTTCCTTAAGGACTGACTGGTTTGATGTCCTAGCTGTCCAAGGGACTCTCAAGAGTCTTCTCAGTCATCACAATTTGATAACACTTGGGAGGAACTGTAAAGAAGAAAAAAAATAGATAATTATGTTATTTCCAGTTCACTAAACACATGTACTTACATAGAAGTTTTTGGGAAAATTGAAGAGAATTTTTTGAGTAGCAAATAGCAAATAATACGTTATCATTAATATACCTTTCAATTATTTAAATTAGTTGTTTTATCTAACTAGCATTTAATTTAAAAATTTTATATGTATGCCTTTGAGCTAGAAAAGGAAGGCTGACCGCATATGATTACTCATTCTAAGCCCCTGGTAATCAGCTAAAATAGTAAATGAAAAGAATTACAAGGACCAGAAAACACGATGAGAGGATGTGGCAGTTGAGACTTAAATATTTATCAGAATGAAAGATGATGAAAGAGTTAATCAGGAAGAAGAATGAAGTCACAATGGAAAATATCTGTAGAGAGAGGCTGTACAAGAAGAAAGCTCCATTCTTCAGAACTCTGGAAAAAGTGAAAGAACAGAAAAGGGGGAAAGGTGAAATGAAGAATTGTTTGCTATGATCACTAAATATTTAAAAGAACCAACATACACTTTCACAATATGTTTTTGTTGATGTGATGTTCTTGGCATGGGGTATTCTCTCTGTTTCTTTCTCAAATCGGTGCAGTACTGAAGTATTTTAAAACATTAGCTCTTTTAAAATGAGGAATAAATGCAGAAACCTGTGCTGTTTAATTCATTTTAATGTTTGCCACTGCCTTCCCCCACTCTGCCATGTTAATAAAATAATCACAAATGGCAAATTGTATCAGTAGTAATTTCCACTGAACAAGCTCAGCATGCCTTTTAGAATAAATTAACTCCTGGATCGCTTGTTTCTTGAGTGTAAGAAAGTTAATGGCTAGGACTTTTTCTATTTTAAAACCATTTTCAAACTTAAAAAAAAAAATTAAAAACAATACAACTAATAGTTCTTTTACACACCAAAGTAATTTTCTAGGAATTGAGTTTTCTCATGCCAAAATGCTCCACACTTAGAAAATTGTAAAATATGTACTGACTTCAGCAATTGTAATTATGTATCATGAGGCTCAAAAATAAACTATATTGTTTCTTGATCTATGGTTAAGGTAATAATATGATTTTCATAATAAACTTTCCTAATCTATTCTTATGCAAACTTGTTTTTGTTGTTCAGGTGCTAAGTTGTGTCCAACTCTTTGCAACCGCAGGAACTGCCGAATGCCAGGCTCCTCTCTCCTGCACTATCTCTTGGAGTCTGCTCAAATTCATGTCCACTGAGTTGGTGATGCTATCTAACCATGTCATCTCTCCCACCCCTTTCCTTTCGCCTTCGATCTCTTCCAATATCAGGGTCTTTTCCACTGAGTCAGCCCTTTGCATCACGTGGCCAAAGTATTGGAACTTCAGCTTCAGTGTCAGTTCCTCCATTGAATATTCATAGTTGATTTAGGTTGACTACTTTGTTCTCCGTGCATTTCAAGGGATTCTCAAGTCTTCAACAACACAATTCAAAAGAATCAATTCTTTGGCACTCAGCCTTCTTTATGGTCCAACTCTCACATCTGTACGTGACTACCAGGAAAACCATAACTTTGACTACATGGACTTTTGTCAGCAAAGAGATGTCTCTGTTTTCACACTGGCTAGGATTGTCATAACTTTCCTTCTAAGGAGAAAGCAAGTAAGTGTTCCCAATTTTGTTGCTATGAGAACCTTTTTGATCTATTATTTATTGCAGGTTTTTTGTTTTATTTTATTACAGCATTTAAAATTAGATGACTTTAATAAATATTTCATTAGAAACATCCAGTAGAAAATCATAATTCTCTTTCATAACAACATCATGTATCCTATAAAATTTACATTTTAACTATTTTATGAAAAATAATAATTATCAAAACAGTCTAGTCAATCCTTATATGATTTATAGTAGTAAATGAGGTGGCTCAATTTTGTTAAGTTCGAATATCTTTACAAAGCAAAATATGTCATTTCACATCCATTCTACATATATTTAAACTTAATTTTAAATTTTGGATGCCTTTGCTGGAGGGTCACCATATATCTTTGATACAGGAAAATTAGGCATCTTTTTCTAGTACAATTGTCTCAAATTCTCAAATTCTAAGTGCAAGTAAATGTTTTCAGATGTGCTATGTTGTTTTTCCAATTACCTCCCTTATTTCAAGTTGTACTAATGTTATTCCCATATATTTCAAAGATAGCAACTAGAAAATTATGTGTCTACACTTAAACTTTCAAGAAAAAACATGAGAGATGAAAATTATATATCACCCAACTTTTCAAATTTTTGGAAAATCCCATTTGAAAGGTAGACGTGGGGATTCTAGAAAGGATTCACAGTTTACATGTAATGGTACTGATTTTTATAATGATTTAATCAATCTGTGGAGAAGGAAATGGCAACCCACTCCAGTAATCTTTGCTGGGAAATCCCATGGGCAGAGGAGCCTGGTGGGCTACAGTCCATGGAATCAAAGAGGTATACATGGCTTAGCAACTGAACCATCACCAACACCAATCAATCTTAGTCTCTTTTGGAGTTTAAACTTGATAACATATTCCTCACATTCTTTCTCTCTCTCTCCTCTTTCTCTCACTTCTGCATCTCCCCAATCTCTCACATTTTAATGAAAGAGTAATATTGAAAAAGATAAATATATTCATGTTAATAATTCATACTTTTACAATATATTATGCCAAATAATTACTTCATATTCTTGAAAAATGTGCAACTAATTACTGGCAAAATTGAGAAGAAAATAAATCTATGAAATTGTAAAGATAATTTAAGTTCCCAATAAATAGAAAGTGCCATGCTTTGGTTAATAAAACAAGTTCTATGAATTTCATTTTCTGCATTTCTACTAAATTTGTAAGTGTATAAAAGCTCAAGTGAATCTTAGAATAGAAATAAATTACCAATTGTTGCAGAGACCTGAATCCTATATTATTTAGAAGCTTGGGTGAAGGTTTAAGTTATATAAATTTGAATGACTAATGTGGGCTAGTTAACTGACTGACCTTATTCCCTTTCTAATGATGCAGCTGTGAAATGCATGTGATTCTACACCAACTCAGTTAGCTTTTTTCTTGCTGCAGATTAAACTTTTGTTATGTTCATGCATTTATATTTTTTGTTTCCCTTGGGATTTGTGAAAGTATTAATTCACTTTTCTTAAATTACTCCATCTATATAGACTATATTTTGTCGGAAGTTTCTTTAGCATAGATTCTAAAATCCTGAGTGTAGAGATTGAAAAAAAAAAACTTGATAATCAAAGTATGTAACAACTTCATATGAGATCTTATACATAGTGCAAATAACAAACATCTCTATTAAACTGTCTCAAATTGTGCTGTTATGTAAAATATCATTTACATCATAGTAACAGTTCATTTTCCTTATCACCCATATAATATTTGTATGTATAAATATATAAGAGCATTTTCACAGGACTAATAATATATCTTAAATATAAGATACCAAAGAAAAAACTCAATAAAATTACCTTTATACAGACATACATTGTATACAGCAGTATAATTTTTGGCAGGGGAAAAAAAGAAAAGGGCAGCAAACCTAACATGGTAACTTAAGATGGCTTTTAAAGGGACCATTTATAGAATTATGTACCAGCAAGGGTATCACATCCTGTGGATAGTGCTTAACAGGAAGCCATTAATACAACCAAATCTGAAGGAGCAAGGGATGAAAGAGGTTACCAAAATCTGGAAGGACCTGCATGAAGAAGCACAGTTACTATGACTGTAATGGCCTGATAGGAGAAAGCATGGAAAACCTTCTCTCTCTTTTTCCTCTTCTCTCTATCGTCTTCTAATCCCCTACTAGGGCCTCCCATTGGCCCAATCTAACTGAAAGTTAGACAGACATTGTACACTCTATAGAAGTCAGTCTATAGGATGCTGGACATTGATCAGAATGAACAAGGGTAGAGAGAGGATCTGAAAGAGTAAATTACTTAACACAGCATTGAGTTAAAAACATACATGGAGAATACTGGCTTCTTTTTAAAGAGATTATTTGATGTAAAATCTCCTATCAATAGCAGTTCTATTGCAATACACTTTTGGAGCATGAACTACAATTCAAAGGAGCTACAACTTTAGAGCTGTTTATATATGTCAAGCAAGAAAGTAAATCTCTTAAACACAGTTAATTCTTATGAGATTATTTTACATAAAAGGTATTTTGACAGAATCCACATACCCCACAGTCTTCACAGCTATAATGAGCAAGCTGAATTTGACAAGGTGAAATGTAGCACATAAATTCTGTTGGTCAGATTGAAGAAACTACAAGCTCCAGAGCACAGTATGGTACTTAGCAGGAATAAAGGTAAGATATTCTCAGGAAGTTCTGCCTGTGGTCAGTCAGCAGCTGGGGATTCAACAAAAGTTTGTGGTTTGTTTGATATGGAAATCAAGTCCAGAGTTAGAGGCGGTGTCTTGGGATATAGTATTCCTCTTCATTTTGGCTTCATAGTGATATACTAAACATCCACTGTCCAGGTACTTCAGCTCTTTATATGATGACTTCTTCTAAATGTTAATTCTGCAAGTCTTAAAAGACATGGTGAAATAAACTTTTGAAATTATAAATCACTTGACTCCCCAAGGATCTATTGAACAAGTGCCATAAATAAGTCATTGTACTAGAGAAAGTGAATATAAAGGTAGATATTTATAGCTAATGCCTGTAGGTAATAGTGCAAAATTAATGACTGATACATGCTTAGAATGTACCCTGAATCAGAACTATCTTTAGCACATTTTGTGTATCACATAATTGTTACAATGAGCCTAATAAATAGGTATCCTAGGGTTCCCAGTGATAGAAACTGGCCTAGAGAGAGTACCTAGCTCAAAATCACAGTTCTCACCAGGAATCTAGTATCTGAACCCATGTTCTCACCACTATGTTATATTGCACCCCACCAGGGCTAGTGATTCTAAAATAGATTAAGTCAAATTGTTGGTATGTTGGACTAGAAGTGCTTTCTGTGAGATTAGAATTCTAATATGGTTTTTGAAATATGAAATATGAAGTAAACAATGGGGGTCTTATCCTGACTCTTCTACAATTCCTTCCCATACTATGTCATTGTTTTGAATACTCAGTCTCTCCACTGCTTTTGTTTGGTGAGAGAAGAAAGTTCTATACTTTCCCTCATTGCTCTGAACTCAAATCAGGTCATCGACAATGCAGTAAAAATCATTATCCTCAAATCTGTGTTTTCAGCCTAAGCTTAACTGCTGAGCTCCATGTTAAGACCCTCAGGACTCCACATTTTGATGTCTCAATAGTTCTTCATTTTCAGCATGTCTGGAAATGAAATACCAGCAGCTTCCTCAAACTTACTCATAATTCACAACAATAACAACAACTGCCACTATTACTACTCTTTATTCAAGTAATAAAAAGACATAAATTCCATTAAATCAGAATCTGTGTCTATTAGTCTCATTTCTGTATTTATATCATTCAGCTTAGATCCTGAAATATATTCTGTATGTATTTAAAAACATTTACTGAAATAGAAATAGAACAATGCATAAAAGATGAAAGAAACAGAATGTATGCCAATAATATTAATAACTAATATACATTTCACATACCTAATAAACAGTTTTACCACTCAGGTTTCTTCTCAGCTACCCATAGAAGTCAACTGAATACTTTGACTCACAACACCTTTTTTTAACCCCATGCCTGCTTAAAAATATGTAGCATAGTTTGCTTTCTTGGTATACTGTACAATAATCGGTGACTTAGAAACTGTTCAAAGAAGTCTGGATGAGATGACACCTCTGGCACCTTAACCCTTGACATATCGTCCACTTTGTCTTCAGCATCCCAAAGGAGACACAGGTGGCAGACAACACCAATGTAATGGCGTTCTGTTGGATATACCTTAATACAGCATTTGGCATATCAGTTAAAACCCAATTCTTGATAGGTAACTAATTTCATATGAATTTTTTCTGATATCCAGTCGCTTATTATCTATCGGAGTCCAAGAACAAGCCAGAAGCAGTTTCTGAAAAGAACAGATCCTTTTTTGTCTTTTTTAAAAATAAATAACAGTATAGCTTTTCTGCCAGAACCTAGGCATCTGAACTATGACTATTCTGTTATTCTATTGCAATTTACTGCAGACTTCACACTTATACAACACAGCTCTTTACCACATATGATTTGAGAATTAAATCCAATAGGTCATAATAGGCAGTTGGTGATAAAGTTCTTTGTATTGTAGCCTGATCTATTTAAATACATTTTCATTACCCTGGGAATGATTCAACTCCTTAAATGAATTAGAGCTGCACAAACAAACATCACGAACATTCCTTTTAAAATCATTGAGACTGATTCCTTTTTCTTAGTGGCAGGAGAGTCAGAGTACAAAGTGTTGCACCATGCTTTTAACCTGGGCTTGAGCGTTCAGTCTCCAACTTGGTAGCAGGTCCACTCCTGTTCTTGGGGTATATTTCCATTATCTGTCATGCATGTCCCCAACCAAAGCAGCTGGAGAGTCTATTTTTTTGTCTATTCTGCTCCAAGATGTCATCTGCAAAGTGAATCCTATGTTGTTTGGTTCAGTTGCTAAGTCATGCCCGACTTTTTGCAACCACATGGACTGCTCCATGCCAGGCTTCCCTGTCCTTCACTATCTTCTGGAATTTGCTCAAATTCATGTCCATTGAGTTGGTGATGCCACCCAACCATCTCATCCTCTGTCGTCCCCCTTTTTCTTATGCCCTCAATCTTTCCCAGCATCAGGGTATTTTCCAGGGTATGGAAAACTTTGTTAAAAACCAAGTTCAATAAATATTAAAGAAAAAAAAAAAAAAACTTTCCAAGATCAACCACCTCAGAATATTGTTGCAGTCCAATTATTCCTCACCACCTCTTCCAATGGATAACTGTGGTCTGGACACTTGCCACCTTCCTGCTGGGTTTCATTTCCCTTTGACACTTTGTGTTAGTTCATTAGGCTCTCCATTCTGTTGATTCTGCTATCAAAAATATCTAAATGTCATCCTGTTTTTGCTTCATTTACTCAAGATGCAGTCTTCGCTGGTGGGACGGAGGAGCAATGTGACTGGTGAGTTTAGATTACTGGCTGCCAAAGGAAAAGGGAAGGGATTATCCACGTGTCTTCAGCTTCCATAGCAGATGGCTTGGTTGGCTTCCACTTTTCTTGAGATTTCTCCCAAATCAAAAGGGTAGCAAAACATGGAAAAAAAAAAAAAAAAGTCCAATGAACCTGTTAAATAACATGTGAAAAATACAGGAGGTAAAAAATTGAAGTTAAACATAAAATTAGCAATAACTGAAATCTTTACTGAGCCAATGTCATCAAAATAGTATATTTTATGAATTAATTTTTTCAGTTTTAATATGACAATCATTCAAGTTTACTTTTTAATGGCTTATGCTACATATATTTAAAAAATGTTAACAGAAGTGACATTCTCCATGAATTTTGGTATATAACAAAGTAATAAAGACAGGAAATCCTAGCTATAGGATCTATGCAGAATAAAGAATCTAATGAGGCCTTTATGCAGCTTCCCTGGTGGCTCAGAGGTTAAAGCGTCTGCCTGCAATGCAGGAGACCTGGGTTCGATCCCTGGGTTGGGAAAATCCCCTGGAGGAGGAAATGGCAACTCACTCCAGTATTCTTGCCTAGAGAATCCTATAGACAGAGGAGCCTTGTGGGCTACAGTCTACAGGGTCGCAAAGAGTCGGACACGACTGAGCGACTTCACTTCACTTATGCAACCAACAGTATATATCTGATGGTTGTATACACACAATGCCAACAGCAAGTGAGTCCTTAGCACATTCTTGGTATAGTCAGCGGGTAAATGGGCACTATACTCATGATCCTTTCTAGAACTTGACAAGTTGTCTTGTTACAATTTAACCAACTAAAAGGTAAGTACATATGCATAAACTCACATAAAAGTGGGTAGATTAGAAACTGATTTTTAGTCTTTTAGATCCAAATAAAACTTTACCCTGATATATGTGCATATTTGATTGCAATATTTGTCTAAACTACTTAATCCCCAGTGTTTAGTGTTAGGATTCAGGAGACAGAGGAAGAAAAATGCTACCACTAGTGTTTCTTCACATTCTTCCTTTTGGGGGACCTCAATGAAAGTGAAACAATACTGTATTGGTTTTGCCACACATCAACATGAATCCACCATGGGTGCACATGTTCCTAATTCTGAACACACAATATTGTCAATCAACTATCCTTCAATAAAACAAAAGAAAGTGAAACAAAACTAACATAAAGATATGTTGCTGTTTTAAAATACAATGAATGGCACAATTAATACAATGAATTTACTTTTTAGAAAATATTATTAACTATTTAGTATATTTTTATTATGCCTATAAAAAGGTAAGTTAGTGAAAAATCTTTTAGTATAAGCATAGAGAAGGATGTTACATCTTTCTACTGCTATGATAAGATCTGTATATCCAACTGAAGAAAAATCTCAGTTTTGCCTTTACTTTCTTTGATTTGATTGCATATAATAAAATTTTTGTGAAAAAGAAGGATACATTTTGCAACATAAGAAAATCAAGTTTTATTAGGTATTTGAAGTATTCTACTCCAAGCACAAAATGATCTTGGAAGATACTTATTACCTAAATATTAAATTTTAATAGTTGTATTCTTAAAAGTTTTGCTTGATGAGACAAAAATCAAATTTGTTTATAAAAAGTATGTAAGTGATAATATTTATAGAATCATTATATTAAAATAACAGAAGTTTGATTTAACAAACAGTAATTTAGAAAAAGAAATCAACCAGAAATTAAAATTTGAGAAAATAAGAACAGTTATCTAAAAGAGGGAAAATAATAATGGCATGGAAATATGCAGAAATAAAGGGCTGTTTACTCATTCATTAAAATTGATATTTATTCAGTGTTTGTTTTCCAGGAGACACTACTTTGGGTGCTGGAGGTAAGGTGCTAAAATTCAAAGACAGTCACTGATCTCAGTGAGCTTACATTCTCAGGTAGAATAAATTAAAAACCCAAGTAAGCAAGAACAAAATTAAGCTAATTTCACATAAAAATATTGAGACATAAATAAAGCTGGATATACTAAGGGGCTTGTCAGGTGCCTCAGCTATAAAGAATCCCTCTGTAATACAGGAGATGTGGGTACAATCCCTGCGTCGGGAAGATCCTCTGGAGAAGGAAATGGCAAAACACTCCAATATTCTGGCCTGGAAAATTACATGGACAGGGGAGCCTGATGGGCTTCAGTCTGTGGGGGTCACAGAGAGTCAGACACAACTGAGCACGCATAGTTAAGAGAAAGACTTAAGAAAATTTGCAGTTAGGAATAGCCAGCCATGAGGTGATTTAGAAGCAATATGTTGCATGTTCAGACAATGGTGGTCATAGTGATAATGCATCCATACTGGGTGTCATGAATGAAGGTGAGTGGTGGGAGACAAGGTCATTGAAGAAAAAGACCTCATGTCCTATGTGATTATGTAGGCAGGTTATGGTAAGACATTACAAATTCACTCTAACTATAAGGAAATCTTTGCAAACTTGGTTCAGGGTATTCACAGTCTAAATATGTTACCTTGGTACTCAAGGTGGGCAATAGAGTAATAAGGAAAACCAGGATGAAGACTACTCATGGTACCCATGTGAGGTAGTGTCTTAATCCAGCATAACAGTTGTAGAGGTACTCGAATTCAGTCAAATGCTGTGAGACTTTGAGAAAAGAGATTTCTGGTCATTTATATATGAAAAGAAAGAAGGAAACAAACACCAACAGTTTTGAGCTGAGAAAAATATGATGTTATTACATGAGAAATACTGAAATAGAACAAGTTTGGGACACAATGGAGTATTACTCAGCCCTTAAAAAGAAAAAAATTTGACTCAGTTCTAATGAGATGGATGAAACTGGAGCCGATTATACAGAGTGAAGTAAGCCAGAAAGAAAAACACCAATACAGTATACTGACACATATATATGGAATTTAGAAAGATAGTAATGATGACCCTCTATGTGAGACAACAAAAGAGACACAGAGGTATAGAACGGAGTTTTGGCCTCTGAGGGAGAGGGAGAGGGTGGGATGAATTGGGAGAATGGCATTGAAACATGTATACTATCATGTAAGAAACGAAGCGCCAGTCTATGTTCAATACAGGATTCAGGATGCTTGGGGCTGGTGCACAGGGATGATCCAGAGAGATGATATGGGGTGGGAGGTGGGAGGGGGCTTTGGCATTGGGATATCGTGTACACCTGTGGCTGATTCATGTCAATGTATGGCAAAACAAATACAGTATTAAAAAATAAAATAAAATAGACAAAAAAAAATTGGGGGCTCTAATGTTTGGAACCTCTGGGACATCCAAGAGGATATATTATTCAAATATTTGTACATATAAGCCAGAGAAGAGTATGTAACAGACATATTAATATTTTTATTAATTTAGGAATTGTTATTATGTACATATATTCAAAAGCAGAGACATTACTTTGCCGACTAAGGTCCATCTAGTCAAGGCTATGGTTTTTCTGTGGTCATGCATGGACATGAGAGTTGGACTGTGAAGAAGGCTGAGCACCAAAGAATTGATGCTTTTGAACTGGGGTGTTGGAGAAGACTCTTGAGAGTCCCTTGGACTGCTAGGAGATCCAACCAGTCCATTCTGGAGATCAGCCCTGGGATTTCTTTGGAAAAAATGATGCTAAAGCTGAAACTCCAGTACTTTGGCCACCTCATGTGAAGAGTTGACTCACTGGAAAAGACTCTAATGCTGGGAGGGATTGGGGGCATAGGGAGAAGGGGATGAGATGGCTGGATGGCATCACTGACTCAATGGACGTGAGTCTGAGTGAACTCCAGGAGTTGGTGATGAACAGGGAGGCCTGGCATGCTGCGATTCATGGGGTCACAAAGAGTCAGACATGACTGAGCGACTGAACTGAACTGAACATAAAGTTAAATCACGCAACTATATTAGAGATCACATAAATGTATGAGACACTGAGTTAAAAATCTGAGTTATATCCCCAGATATTATAGTATAGTTTGCTATTTTGGAGAAGGGATCTATAATTCATTTCAATTCAGTTCAGTTCAGTTCAGTCACTCAGTCATGTCTGACTCTTTGAGACCCCATGGACTGCAGCATGCCAGGCCTCCCTGTCCATCATCAACTCCTGGAGTTTACTCAAATTCATGTCCATTGAGTCTGTGATGCCATCCAACCATCTCATCCTCTGTCATCCTCTTCTCCTCTCACCTTCAATCTTTTCCAGCATCAGGGTCTTTTCAAATGAGTCAGTTCTTCACATCAGGTGGCCAAAGTATTGGAGTTTCAGCTTCAACAGTAATAATTTAGTGATGAGCAAACAAATAATATAGTGAGTTTTACATATATTAAGAATATAATTGCAGCAAATTTCTCTTTTTCATTTGTAAATTTCAAGATTATATATGTAATGTAATAGTTTTAAAGATCGTTATATATACATACATACATATATATATATGATGGACAGATAGAGATAAAACCCTATTTAGATTCAGTCCAACATAAATGTCTATAATAGTCCAGAGGGCATGTTTCTTGTTAACATATGATGAGGTGCTATAATTCCTACATGATTACTGTTTCATAATCCAGGGCTTCCCTGGTGGTCAGCTGGTAAAGCATCCATCTGCAGTGTGGGAGACCTGGGTACATTCCCCAGGTTGGGAAGATCCTCTGGAAACAGGAAAGGCTACCCACTTCAGTTTTGTGGCCTAGAGAACTTCATGGACGGTATAGTCCATGGAGTTGCAAGGAGTCAGACACCAATGAGCAACTTTCATTTTCATACTTTTAATCTGTCCAAACTGTGTCTGTGAAGTCCCACCAAAACACAGGGGAGGACACATAAAAATGTAAATCCTGTTTGCACAAATTCTTAGGCTTAGAAATGATCTAAGAATCATCCAGTCAAAGTATCATTTCAGTTCAGTTCAGTCGTTCAGTCGTGTCCAACTCTTTGTGACCCCATGAATTGCAGCACGCCAGGTCTCCCTGTCCATCACCATCTCCTGGAGTTCACTCAAACTCACGTCCATGAAGTTGGTAGTGTCATCCAGCCATCTGATCCTCTGTCGTCCCCTTTTCCTCCTGCCTCCAGTCCCTCCCAGCATCAGAATATTTTCCAATGAGTAAACTCTTCACATGAGGTCGCTGAAGTACTGGAGTTTCAGCTTCAGCATCATTCCTTCCAAAGAACACACAAGACTGATCTCCTTTATAATGGACTGGTTGGATCTCCTTGCAGTCCAAGGGACTCTCAAGAATCTTCTCCAACACCACGCTTCAAAAGTATCAATTCTTCGGCACTCAGCTTTCATCACAGTCCAACTCTCACATCCATACATGACCACTGGAAAAACCATAGCCTTGCCTAGATGGACTTTTGTTGGCAAAGTAATGTCTCTGCTTTTGAATATGCTATCTAGGTTGGTCAGAAATTTTCTTTCAAGGAGTAAGCGTCTTTTAATTTCAATGCTACAGTCACCATCTGCAGTGATTTTGGAGCCCCAAAAATTAAAGTCTGACACTGTTTCCACTGTTTCCCCATCTATTTCCCATGAAGTGATGGGACCAGATGACATGATCTTCATTTTCTGAATGTTGAGGTTTAAGCCAACTTTTTCACTCATATCATTATACAGTTGAAGCATCTGAGATTCAGAGAACTAACTTAAAAAAAAAAATGGGGCTAAAAGGTGAGAATATAACGATGAATAAAGAATGCCTGGGCTTCCCAGGTGACACTAGTGGTAAAGAACCTACCTGCCAATGCAAGAGATATAAGAGACAACGGTGCAATCCCTGGATCAGGAAGATCCCTTGGAGGAGGGCATGGCAACCCACTCTAGTATTGCCTGGAGCATCCCATGGACAAAGGAGCTTCTTGGGCTAAAGTCCTTAGGGTCACAAAGATCAGACACAACAGAAGTGACTTAGCATGCATGCAAAGAGTAAGTCTGGCCTAGGATTGCACAAATAAGAGTCAAAGGAATTAAAAACCAAAACTCGGTGCACTCTGCATGTGTATTTTCAGTGTTATTACAGGTTTGTATTGCATTGTCCCCCTGCATTCTCCACAGTCTTTAGTTGAGTGGATCCTACCCTGCTCTTTCAAACTGCTTTGGTCCTCACATCAATGTAACAGTCCTTATAGTTGCAAACTATGAAATGGATGACTGTAAATACTACCAACCAGGGAATTGTCAGTCTATATGGGAATGGTGAAACTAGTATTGGAGGGTTTTGTTAAGTAGTTTTTTATTCATCGTAATTCATAGTCATAGAATGTACATGCCAAGTTGCTTCAGCTATGTCCAACTCTTTGAGATGCTATGAACTGTAGCCTAGCAGGCTCCTCTCTGTCTGTGCGATTCTACAGGCAAGGACTCTGGAGTGGGTTGAAATGCCCTCCTCCAAGGGATCTTCTCAACCCAGGAATGAACCCATACCTCTTACCTCTCTTGCACTGGCAGGTAGGTTCTTTATGACTAGGGCTACATGGGAAGCCTCAATAACAGAACCGTTCCCCCCAGGTCCTCAATTGAAAAAGTTGTTGTTACATTTTCTTTGTCTCAGATGCCACCAACAATCTAACAATATTATAGAATTTTCAAACACTTTCATCAGCATGTGGGCAAAGAATAGCTAAATGACATGATATACCATATATAGGTATATATATATAAATACATATGTATATATTTATTGGACTTTGATTTGACAATCATAAAACACCGCACAACGCCCAAATCTCTAGACAAGCACAGTAGCCCCTGTAACTACGATGGTCCATCAAGTATGAATTCTATAGGACACATTGCCTGGATAAATGTTCAGAACCATCCTTTATAACCAGATCAAAGCATAGTAGATCCTTTATACAATGGCTTCTCTGTCTTCATTATGAAAATGGAATACTGACCCCAGTATAGTCTTATTTGTTCTCTCTCTGTACAACATTCACATGAGATACAACTTTTAGTTGTAGGAAATAGAAAAAGAGAATATGACTGTTCCATTTACATTGTCCTAAGGTATGCATATGTCTTTTGTCAGAAAATTGTTCCACTCCAAAATTCTTCACCCAGTGGGTAACATATTTTACTAAAATCTTCTACTTATGACTATATGCACTCATTCTACTTCTTTAAGTAATATTTTAGAGTAGACATACAGTAGAAATGTAAAAACTAATTACACAAAATGAAGAATTTGATCTGTTATGAGCACTGGTAATTATGAAAAGAAAAGCAAAGATTTTAAAGGTCAAGGAAGCAGCCATCTGCTTAACAACCTGACCATCTGTTAAAAATATTTCAAGGCCAGTTAAAAGCTCACAAGGCTCTAACTGCCACCCAGAAAGATGTCTTCTATGTTCATCTGTATCTGAATTCATGTTATAAGGCATAGACTGTGTGAGCAGTAGTATCATTCATTTTTAAAATCAATTTAAATGTGCCTTGTTAATTATAAAGAGTACCTAGCTTCTTTTAATTAAATTCCTATGAAGAGGCATTAAAGTTAAGTGAAGAAATCATTTTAATTTGCACATTCATTGTGATGAAAAACAGTGTATACTATCTCTGATATTTTTTATTAAATTGGATGTTTTCAAACGTCTGCATTTCATTTCTATGCAGTCCTGTCTTTTAATGTTCATTATTAAAATGTGTATAACACATTTTTAGAAGCACTTAAATGAAAACAATTATTCTGATAGCAAAATTTAAAAATTACCTTTCATTCATTATTAAAATATATATTAATATGAGATACTTTTAAAACATTAAAAGAAAAAACTGAGTTACTCTGCTAGATAAAGTTTAAAAAGTAACTCTCTCATTCATTCTGGATAGGGGAATGGCAGTCCACTGCAGTATTCTTGCCTGGAGTATCCCATGAATAGAAGAACCTGCAGGTTACAGTCTGTGGGGGTCACAAAGAGTAGGACACGACTGAGTGACTAATACTTCTCATTCATTCCCTCCCAATATAATTTTTCAAAGAAAATAACAGTTTAAACTCTAATATGTGTGTGTGTGTGGCTAGTATTGTGAATGGCCTGATTTGAAATTATAGATGGTTTTGAAACATCTTGAAAACTTTAAGAATTTTTATTCAAAATAAGATTCAGTCATTCATTTATACATCTATATTACTATATCATTTAAATTTTAATAAAAAATGCATTTCTACACATTTCCTAAATTGATTCCCAATATGTCTAAAGTTTATTTATCTCTTGCAAATATGACTTTTCTCCAATTATTTATTGATGTTTTATGTTAATATTTATGTTTCATTTGATGGTGAACTAGTCTAATAAATAAGCTTAATGAGTTATTGCACAGTTGTTAGCTCTTAGGTGAATCTTAGATTTTTCAAACAACAGAGTTACTGCATCTGAAAGTGTCTTTCAGCATGAGCAAGTTTTAAACACTAAGCTGGCAATGGATGATGTTCTGGACTTTGAGGATGCAGAAGCGAGCAAAGGATGAGGTTCTTGTTTGCATGGAAATTACATTCTAACATTAAAAATGTAGAAAACAGATGCTTTTTTTCATAAATGACCTTGCTCTATCAACACTGTATATGTTTCAGAATTGTCTTATTAAGCTCCATGAATTACTGTGCTGTGGACCCCATGGACTATATTGACTACATTTACATTGAACACATAATTTGTGCATAGCTTCACATTATTTATTTTTCCTATTTATATATAATATAGCATATGTCTCTCAAATTACATCTATCATAATATATTTTGATAAAGGTTGATAATTTTATTTTATAGAAGGCTTACAACTTGCCTTATATTCTAGCAAGTAAAACACAATAGCAAGAAACATGTATTTCTGAAGTGGTAATTTGATATATTTTGATTAAGTATGTGTCATACTTAATTTGTGAAAATCTTTGAATGTTTCTGTGGCAGATAGGTAGTAGGCAACTTAAATTTATATTTTATTTTCATGAAAGACTTTACATAAATGTGTATATATTGATATAAAAACATATATAAAATAATGAGGAGCAAAGTTATTTTAAGAAAATGTATTAGGAAAATGAAAGTCTACTGCCAGTAAAGTGTAGGAAATAAGTTACTTGGGAGAACATTACTTTAAATAAATAAATATTTATTTGCGCCACGCCTCCGTTGCAGAATGTGGGATCTAGTTCCCTGACCACAGATTGAACCCGGATGCCCTGCAGTGGGAGCATGAAGTCTTAGTTATTGGACCACCAGGGAAGTCCCAGAACATTGTTAAGGAAAAAAAATGATATGCATCTGGGAATTCATAAACACATATTTATCTATTTTTCCATTATTAAAATGTATTAATTTGATGAAAAAATGTATAGGCATACATTTGAAAAGATAATCTTGAGATAATCTTGAGATGATAATCTCAAGGCTCTTTGCAAAAAGTAAGTAAGAACTGATAAAGTATGTTTATGACCTAAGAGTGACACTATCACGGGTGATTAAGACTTATAAGATGAGCTCATGGCTATAATTTGAAACTTCTTTGAGCATCAGATATCTTTTATTTGTGTAGAACTGCTGAGAAGTAATTGGTTCTACTTATAGCAAAAGCAAGTTCAGCAGTTTGAGGTTTCTTGTTGTTGTTGTTGTTTTCCCCCTTTCCCTAACTGATGTACAGTTTATCTCTGCTCATCTGAGAGAAATGAAAAAGATCTGACTCAGCATGTGTGCTTAGATTCGTTAGTGTTATGAACTAAAAGAGGAAAATCCAAACCTTTCTCCTCTCCTCTCCACTTAAAAATACAAATGATATAGAATAGGAATATTTCCAAAGTATGCTCCAGTAAACCAGAAAAAAAAATGTAGTCTTTATTAAGCTAAATTCTTCCTAGAATTAATGCAGTGGTTTATAATAAGATCTCTTATTTCATTAAGATCTAGGTAATATTGGGGGAAATTTTAATTCATCTAGAGAGCATTTTAGAAAATACTCTTCCTAGGACAAGTCCTCAGAGATTATAGTTTAATTGGTCTGTAATGAGGACTGTATTTCTATGAACTGCCAGTGCATTTGTACTGCATAGCTGAAGATCAGAATCATGATTTTTAACATATTCCTTCACTGTTCTGACTTAATTTTGGAAGTCATTAATTTCCTTAGGCCACTGGGGCATTAGAGTGAGCTGTAGATTATCTAAACCCACATGCCTAATCTCTGATAATGAATAAGTAAAAGACTATTTGTCTTTGGGTTCCAGAATTTGAGATTCCTATTCAAACAGAGACGTGAGAAGGAGGCTTTGTGTAAAAGCAATTTGTATGATTGATCTAACTTCCAGTTCTGATTTAGTCCTGCTGTCAGCAGTTTGAAACACACTTTGATGAGAAGAGAGAGGAAGCCATAGATCACCTATAAAATTGTTATCAGTCTTATTGAGCATACTTGCTCTCCGATGAGATCTGCTTTCCTTCTCATTCTAGGTAAAATGGAGTATGTGGGAGAAGAATCACCATTCTACCCCTTCTGCAGAAGCACAATTTTCCCTGCATCATCTGTATATTCTTCAGGCAAGGTTAGCTGGATACTAGAAAAATGTTTAAAAGAATCTCAAATTCTGGAAATCTTAGAAGTATTGATAGAAATAGTATCCACGGCATGTGCTGAGAAATGACTACAAGAATATGATGAGAGAGAAAACACTTTCTCTTTTAAGCTATGAGAAACGCTTTGAAAACTTGAGTATTTTCCCCTAAGTATGATGGAAATGAGTATATTGTCTGGTATTTCCAGTATATTTCCACACTTGTGTTTCAGTGGACATGGACAGTTTGTTTTCCCAGAAACCATCTTGAATACCAAATACAGTTCAGAGAACACACAGATCTACAGTGAAGTAGTTGTTTATCCCTTTCCTCCAGCCACTTGGGCTTATCAGGGACTGCCGGCCATACTATATACTACAGTATTCTAGGCACATGGTCTAGGACCCAAACCAATGTGCTTAGAATTCTCTGGACTAACAGTAAGCAGTTAGGCAGATGTAGGCAGGCTACTACTTCACTCCTGCTGCTGCTAAGTCGCTTCAGTCATGTCCGACTCTGTGTGACCCCATAGACGGCAACCCACCAGGCTCCCCCGTCCCTGGCATTCTCCAGGCAAGAACACTGGAGTGGGTTGCTATTTCCTTCTCCAATGCATGCAAGTGAAAAGTGAAAGTGAAGTCGCTCAGTCATGTCTGACTCTTAGAAACCCCATGGATTGCAGCCTATCAGGCTCCTCCATTCATGGGGCTTTCCAGACAAGAGTACTGGAGTGGAGTGCCATTGCCTTCTCAGACTGCTTCACTCCAGGGATTGCTAGTCCCTAGGCATACTCTTGCCTAGCTTGTGAGTTATCAACCATGATTCTATTACTTGATTGCATTATTTGCAACCCAAAGTTTCCTGATCACTGGGTACTAAAAATGCATGGCACTATTTAATTCTACATTTACATCTATGATAAAGAGGATAAGAAAAAGAATCATGGCTTTGTCATTTACTAGCTGTAAGACTTAAGAAAGATGTTTATTAATAAATACTTCTATGCCTATATGACTCCATCTCTAGAATAGCAGTTGTATCAGCACTTTCCTCATGATATTATTGTGAGACTTAGATGGAATTCTGCACATTAAAATATGTAAAAACATTAGTAATTTTATAATTCACAGATCTTTCAGCTCAGTAATATAGTCCTGATTTCACACACGAGAAGACACATTCAAAGAAGTTAAAGTAATTTGTCCAATGATGTAATAATGTATAAATGGTTAGAAATTAAAACTGTACTTGGCAAGTGCAATTTCAAAGCCTATACATTTTGCTTATAATTTGAACTAAAGCACAAATGTAGACAAATAGATGTAAACACATTGTTGTTTTTCAGTTGATAAGTCATGTCTCTTTGTG
Organism: Nanger dama; assembly: GCA_917880005.1. Lineage (NCBI taxonomy): Eukaryota > Metazoa > Chordata > Mammalia > Artiodactyla > Bovidae > Nanger > Nanger dama. Next base: position 15,020,862 of record CAKJTW010000027.1, on the reverse strand, counting down.
ACCCCAAGGACTGCAGCACACCAGGTTTCTCTGTCATTTACTAAAGTCAGTGATACCATCCAGCCATCTCATCCTCTGTCACCCCCTTCTCCTCTTGCCCTCAATCTTTGCCAGCTTCAGGGTTTTTCCAGTGAGTAAGCTCTTCACATCAGGTGGCCAAAGTATTGGATCTTCAGCTTCAGCATCAGTCCTTCCAATGACTATTCAGGATCAATTTTATTTTATGATTGACTGGTCTGATTTTCTTGCTATCTAAGGCGCTCTGAAGAGTCTTCTCCAGCACAACAGTTTAAAAGCATTAATTATTTGGTGTTCAGCCTTCTTTATGCTCCAATTCTTACATCCATACATATAGAAAGTAGCAAATCACTCCTGCCATTGTACACAAATACACAGTAACAATTTCTAAATGTATATGTAACTTCTTTCCCTATGAAGAGAGAACAGTTCCAACTGTTTTATTTCCTCACCAACACTTGGGATTTTAAGCTCCCATCCCACCTCACCATACACATCACATGTTCCAGAGATCGTGCAGGGACACACATGTTAAGTTTAATTTTTTTCTCACTTGTTCATGGAAGTTTTAACTATCCTTGTTGATGGGCCACCGTTTCAAGATTCTTGGCTTTTACATATAAGAAACATATATTCCAAATATTTTTTTCACTCTTCATTGTATACTTTTAATTTCCCTAACAGTATAATTTTATGAACAGAAGTTCTTAATTTTAATATTCAATTTTTATCAATTTTTTTAATTTTTTGTGCCCTATTTAAGAAATCTTTGTCAGTTCTATAATCAGAAGACATGCATTTTCTTTAAATATCTACAATTTATTCTTTTATATTTCATATTTTGTCCCATGGTGTATTGAGCTTAATGTTTTCAGTCTGTGTGTGTGCTGTGGTATCAAGTATCTTTGCCTTAATATGGATTTACAATTAATTTCGGAGAAGGCGATGGCTCCCCACTCCAGTACTCCTGCCTGGAAAATCCCATGGGCGGCGGAGCCAGGTAGGCTGCAGTCTATGGGGTCGCTAAGAGTCGGATACGGCTGAGTGACTTCACTTTCACTTTTCACTTTCATGCATTGGAGAAGGAAATGGCAACCCACTCCAGTGTTCTTGTCTGGAGAATCCCAGGGACAGGGGAGCCTGGTTGGCTTCCATCTATGGGATCACACAGAGTCGGACACAACTGGAAGCGACTTAGCAACAGTAGCAACATTGGTGAGATTATCCTTCCTCACAATTGTTCAGTATCTCCTTTTTCAATAAATCAAGGACTTACATCAGTATGGGCCTATTTAATGAATGTTAGTCTGACTTTAAAAAGATTTCACCTATCTTTGTGCCAATGTATACTCTCTTATTTACTGGTGATTTATATCCCTGGTGGCTCAGAGGTTAGAGCGTTTGCCTCCAATATGGGAGACCAGGGTTCGATCCCTGGGTTGGGAAGATACCCTGGAAAAGGAAATGGTAACCCACTCCAGTATTTTTGCCTGGAGAATCCCATGGACAGAAGAGCCTGGCGGGCTACAGTCCACAGGGTCGCAAAGAGTTGGACACAATTGAGCGACTTCACTTCATATTGTCTTAATATATGTCAGTGTACATCATATCCATCATGGTTCTTCTTTAAAGACTTACCTAAGATATTATCCTGTGGCTCGTAACCAAGTCTTTTCTACCTGCATAAGAAACACTGGATCACAATATTAAATAGATACTGATTAGACTGATATAATTTAATTACTTCAGCATCATTAAACTCCTACAATAAGTCTAAAATATTGGAAGCACAAGCTGAGGGAGAAAACAAACACATTTTTCTTTAATTGCACTTTAAAAAAGCCATGTCACTAAAACTATTTTTTAAATCATATGATACATCAGAAATTTAAATTTTAGAAAGCAAAAGAAAGCTTTAATGCTGTTCCCCACACTACTTTCACCTACCATAATTTAATATTTAAAACGTGAATTCCACAAGAGTAGATGCATTCTCTAGTTTACTTTGTATATCATATGGTTAGAGTGGAAAACAGAACAGGTGCTCTATAAATATTTGTTTAAAAATGAATAAACATCTAGTAAATTTTTAAAATACATTTTTCATTTCGTTTATCTACTTATGTATATAAAAACTTACCAAATGAATATGCAAAACTGCTGATTTATTTCATATATTCACAAGTGCTATTTAATGGAGAAGGCAATGGAAACCCATATATGCATATATGGCAACCCTTCCCCAATGAACTATACAGTCCGTGGAATTCTCCAAGCCAGAATACAGGAGCGGGTGGCCTTTCCCTTCTCCAGGGAAATCTTCCCAACCCAGGGATTGAACCATGGTCTCCCGCATTACAGGTGGATTCTTTACCAGCTGAGCCACAAGGGAAGCACTGGATAAAGCTGAGTCCAAATAATTCTTCATATCAATCTTGAGAGACCCTGTCTGTGGAACTATGATAGTGTAGTGAAAGTGAAAGTGAAAATGAAGTCGCTCAGTCGTGTCCGACTCTTTGCGGCCCCATGGACTGTAGCTCACCAAGCTCCTCTGTCCATGGGATTTTCCAGGCAAGAATACTGGAGTGGGTTGCCATTTCCTTCTCCAGGGGAATCTTCCCAATCCAGGGGTCGAACCTGGGTCTCCTGCATTGTAGGCAGGCACTTTACTGTCTGAGCCACCAAGGAAGTCACCATTGTATAAGCTGACCTCATTTCATGAATTTTTATATTTTATATATTTAAAATTAAAATATATATTAGAATTGATTGCCTGCCAGAATTTAATTAATAGACTTAGTTTAATTTCTTTCTTAGTAAAAAATAAAACAGTGGCACAGGTAAAATTAATGTCATCTTAGACTTGATGTAACACAGTCCATGCATGAATGTGTGTTTTAATAGATGGTGAAGACATGCATGAATATGTATATATCTACATGCCAGTCCTTGTGGCAGATATTTCACAGAAAGAATTAACACACACTGATGACACAGCAGAAGCATCTGCTTTCAGTTTTACCCCCAGGAACTCCCCCAGTACTACTTTACAAATGTAATAGAATGATCAAGGCCGTAGTTGTTTTTGCTCTAAGAAATATTCTCTTTAGCTGTCATTGGATATATCCATTTCTAAACAAGTTGTTCATGCAGAGAGTGTTGGACAACATTCTGACACGGAAGATCTAGTATTATTACTGTAAAAGATACATCCACAGAGAGGCAATGATTAAACATTTGAACCCAACATAGTTTCTAGCTGAGGGGAGTAGAGATGCAGATGATAAAGAACATACTGCTACAGCTAAGTCGCTTCAGTCGTGTCCGACTCCATGAGACCCCATAGATGGCAGCCCACCAGGCTCCCTCATCCCTGGGATTCTCCAGGGACGAACACTGCAGTGGGTTGCCATTTCCTTCTCCAAGGTATGAAAGTGAAAAGTGAAAGTGAATTCTCTCAGTCGTGTCCGACCCTTAGCAACTCCGTGGACTGCAGCCCACCGGGCTCCTCCGTCCTTGGGATTTTCCAGGCAAGAGCACTGGAGTGGGGTGCCGTTGCCTTCTCTGATAAAGAACATAACCAAGAACTAAATCTTTAAGAAAGAGGAAGAGAAAGCCAATCAGGAGAAGAGCTAGTTACAGTGTCTAAAAAAGAAAGCTGTGTAGTATCAGAGAAACCAAAAGAAATAGGAGTTTCTAATGAGGAATATCAATCATGAGTTATATTTGCATGCATGCTAAGTTGCTTCATGTCCAACTCTTTGTGACCCTATGGACTGTAGCTTGCCAGGCTGTACTGTCCATGGGATACTCCAGGGAAGCATACTGAAATGGGTTGCCATTTCCTCCTCCAGGGGATCTTCCTGACCCACAGATCAAACCCGCATCTCCTGTGTCTCCTGCATTGGCAGGCAGGTTCTTTACCACTAGTGCCACCTGGAAAGCCCAAAGCTATATTTAACTTGATTTAAGGCAACAGCACCCTACTCCAGTACTCTCGCCTGGAAAATCTCACGGAGGGAGGAGCCTAGAAGGTTGCAGTCCATGGGGTCACTGAGGGCTGGACACGACTGAGCGACTTCACTTTCACTTTTCACTTTGATGCATTGGAGAAGGAAATGGCAACTCACTCCAGTGTTCTTGCCTGGAGAATCCCAGGGACGGGGGAGCCTGGTGGACTGCCGTCTATGGAGTCACACAGACTTGGGCACGATTGAAGTGACTTAGCAGCAGCAGCAGCGTTCTTATTAATCTCTTTATTGAGAAATCCAATATCAATTATCACTTATTTTTATTAGGGACAAATGTGTGATAGAATCCTAATACTTATTAATGCAATAAAACTTAATAAATGTACAAAATACATGAAAAGCTTATAGCATTGACTTCTGAATGCTGTAGTTTCTGAAACTAAAATTGACAGCTTAAACAAGGAACACCAGCTTCAAGTTTCTAAAATATGTCATTTACTATAGGGAATAGAGTAACCCCAAAATGCTTTAGACAAAGATCTTTAATACAGTAATTTTGTTTAAATGTGCCATTTATCCATTAGGCTGTCAGACAACACTCCCACACACAATGAAATGCCTGCTTTTTGACAGTTGGAGTTGTGTGGGAAGATCTCTACACTGCACAACCTAAAATGCATGCCCTAAATATATCCTACAGAAGGTACTTTCAGTTAGGACAAACAATATGGGACTAATGTAAATAAACTCTCCATCTGAACTTGCTGAGAAAAAAATAATAATCCATTCTTAAGCAGCGTATGTGTTAGTGAAAGAAAAAATCTAAATCAGGATTAGATAACAATAGAGTGGAAACTAATATAATTGAATAAATCCATAGCAAGCAGTTCAAATGAAAAGAGAAACATATTATTTGATTAATTTCTTGACAAAAGGATTATTCAGTTTAGAAACAAACATATAATTTATTTTGGTAAACAGAACCACATGGTAATAAAATGCAAATTAATTTTCCTATAAATAATATGTAATTCATTTCTGGCACAATTTTACAAGATAGCCATACTGAAAAATATGAAAATGTGATCCAATATTAGAGAACTAATTTATAGAAAGAATGTTTCACCAATTATAGCCTCTTGAGCTCAAAGTAGCTGTGATAACCAAGAGCAACACCAGAAAGCTATCACATATAAAATTGAGGCAACATGTCTCCATCATCAGCTACTTCTCATAGAGAGTTGATAAATCTTGCCAAATATTTGCTAGGAAAATTTAGTTATTGTTATCTAACAGGCTAAATAACTGAGACTCAAAATGTTTAAATGATCTTCCCAAGATTTCATAGTTTAAAAACAGATGGTTATGTAATTTTTAGTCAGATACTTTTTATTCCATAGCCTAAGACCTGTCCACTTACTGCATATATATATATATGATATATATATATATATAGCATATATGCATATAGCATATATATATACGTATATACGTATATGCTGTGTTTAATCATTCAGTCAAGTCCAACTCTTTGCATACAGGGCTCCTCTGTCCATGGGATTCCCCAGGCAAGAATATTGGAGTGGTTTGTTAGGCCTTCCTCCAGGGGATCTTCTCAACTCAGGGATTGAACTCAGGTCTCTCACACTGCAGACAGATTCTTTATGGTCTGAGCTACACTAAAGATACATATGTATATATATGTTTCATGCATTATATAAAATAGTACAGGCTGGAATTGAAAAATTGCTTAAGGCCAGGCTATGAGATAATTTGTTAGCATCCCCAGTGGCTCAGTGGTAAAGAATCCTCCTGCAATACGGGAAAGGCAGGAGATATACATTCAGTGCCTGAGTTGGTAAGATCCCCTGGTTCAGGAAATGGCAACCCAACCCATTGTTCTTGCCTGAGAAATCCCATGGATAGAAGGGCCTGGCAGGTTACAGTCCAAGTGAAGAACTGGACATGACTGAACATTCAAATAATACAATATGAGATAATTTGGTTATACTAAATATGTTGCCTTTTTCTCCAGGCTTTCCTCAACTGTAAAATAAAGATGTAGAAATCACTCTCATTTAATTATTTCCTACCCTTTTCTCTAAGTTCAAATGTAATAAACTGTCAGTTCTTTCAGTCAATCATTGTTTGAAAATCATGTACATTTTCAAAGCTATAGGTGCTAAAAATTATTGTTAAAAATAATAATCAAAAGCCTGGAGATTATGAGTCATTCAATTATAAATATATGAGATAAATAAATATAGTAGTTACTATATTTTTAATATTTATGTGTGCAAATGCATTGGCAGGCAGGTGCTTCGCCACTAGCACCACCTGGGAAGCCCAATGTGTGTATATACATGAGCATATATTAATTATATCATATATAATGATATACCTATCACATTTGTGAGATAAATAAAAACACGCTGTGTAACAAATTGTGATTGATGGGAAGTATTTAAAGATATCCCAAAATGGCTTATTTTAGGTGATGTTTGATAGACTGTTAAGAAAGCAAGTGATACCCAGAAAAGAATTGGAGAATATTGTCCAAGTCAAGAAAGCAACAAAGGGAAAAATCCTGAATGCAAGAGTCAGTTCACTGTATTTTAGAATATGCAAGAAAACCTGTGGGACCAGATTGGAATGAACACCTGGAGGACTAGCCACCTCTCATCTATTCTGCTATAATCACCCAAGTCTGGACCAATTTTTAATTTCCTTTGATTTTGAAACAGGCATCCTCCATCCCCTGCCCAGATCTTCCAACTTCCACTGACTATCCACTCCAGCCAAATCTCTATGGATTAGCAACAGAAGTGTGTTCAATGGTCAAATCCTTTTCTTTTTTTAAATTTTTTATTTATTTATTTATTATTATTATTATTTTACTTTACAATATTGTATTGGTTTTGCCACACATCAACATGAATCCATCACGGGTGTACACGTGTGCCCAATCCTGAACCACCCTCCCACCTCCCTCCCCATACCATCCCTCTGGGGTCATTCCAGTGCACCAGCCCAAGCATCCTGCACCCTGCATCAAAGGATTTAAAAATTTTCAGTAGATTACAATTATTATCAGAATAAATGTAGACTACTTAAAATGACCTAAGAGCCCCTACATGTCTAGCTGTCATAGCACTTGCTGATGAGTAAGGGATGAAGTTAGCGATGTGTCAGAGAAGCTTCCCAGATTCTGACTATGCTAAGAAGTGATGAGGCCGTTAACTGAGAAGGAGAAGATCAAGAAAAACAATGTAGCAGAGAATGTTAGGTACATAAGTCTGGGCCTATTTCCTAGGAATGCCTAACTGTAAGTCAGGTGTGCTGGAGTCATCATGAAAAGACAGTATATCAAAAGAACAAATATTTTATGAAATAAATAAATTCTGGAAATATCATAGATTAGTGCAGCCATGAGAGTACGCATATTATCTCATGTATAGCCTTAAGGAGAGTAGAATCACAGAAGATAAATAGTGCCAGGTAGAAGCAATGCATTGTAAGAAATTTGTGCCATCTTCAGCTACATGGAAAATATATATATAAACACACACACACACACACACGCAGACCCTTACACTTCATAGAAAGAGCATGTGGATCTCCTGGAAGAACTAGTTTCATTTAAAGCAAACCTTAAAGGGGACTTAATAAAAGATATAGAGATATGGATAAGAATTTTAACTATAACTAAATTTAGGTCCGAGAAACCAGAAGGCAGTTACTGCTTTGCTTTTTCATTGGGGAGAGTGTGCCAGGGTGGATGGTGTTCAGTTCAGTTCAGTTGCTCAGTCGTGTCCGACTCTTTGAAACCTCATGAATCGCAGCATGCCAGGCCTCCCTGTCCATCACAAACTCCCGGAGTTCACTCAGACTCACATCCATCAAGTCAGTGATGCCATCCAGCCATCTCATCCTCTGTTGTCCCCTTCTCCTCCTGCCCCCAATCCTTCCCAGCATCAGAGTCTTTTCCAATGAGTCAACTCTTCACATGAGGTGGCCAAAGTACTGGAGTTTCAGCTTTAGCATCATTCCTTCCAAAGAACACCCAGGGCTGATCACCTTTAGAATAGACTGGTTGGATATCCTTGCAGTCAAAGGGACTCTCAAGAGTCTTCTCCAACACCACAGTTCAAAATCATCAGTTGTTCGGTGCTCAGCTTTCTTCACAGTCCAGCTCTCACATCCACACGTGATCAAACTAAGAAACATAAGCCCTCCAAGGATCAAAGCCTTGTGGCTTTCATAACTCAATGAATCTATCAGTCATGCCATACAGAGTCACTCAAGACAGATGGGTCATAGTGAAGAATTCTGACAAAACTTGGGCCATTGGAGGAGAAAACAGCAATCCACTCCAGTATTGTTGCCATAAGAACACTATGAACAGTATGAAAAGGCAAAAAGATATAACACTGGAAGATGAGTCCCACAGATGAAAAAGTGAAACTGAGGGTCTTTCAGTCAAGCCTGCCTCTTTGCGACTCATGGACTGTAGCCCATCAATTGCTTCTGTTCATGAAATTTTCCAGGCAAGAATACTGAAGTGGGTTGCCATTCTCTTCTCCAGGACATTTTTCTGATCAATCCCAGGGACTTGATCCAAGGTCTCCTGCATTGCAAGCAGATTCTTTACCTCTAAGCCACCAGGGAAGCAGATCAGAAGGTGTCCAATTTTCAACTGGGAAAGAGCAGAGGACAATTTCTTATAGCTCCAGGAAAAAAAAAAAATGAAGCAGCTGTGCCAAAGCAGAAACAATGCTCTGTTGTGGATGTGTCTGGTGGTGAAAGTAAAGTCCAATACTGTAAAGAACAGTATTGGCTGCTGCTACTGCTGCTAAGTCGCTTCAGTCATGTCCGACTCTGTGCAACCCCCATAGACGGCAGTCCACGAGGCTCCCCTGTTCCTGGGATTCTCCAGGCAAGAACACTGGAGTGGGTTGTCACTTCCTTCTCCATATTGCCTAATAACCCGGAATGATAGGCCAATGAATCAAGGTAAACTGAACATGGTCAAGCAGGAGATACCAAGACTGAACACAGCATCTCAGGAGTCAGTGAACTGAAATGGACAGGAGTGGATTAATTTAATTCAGATGACCATGATATCTGCTATGTGAGAAAGAACTCTTTAGAAAAAAGGAGTAGCCCTCATAGCCAGCAAAGAGTCTGAAATGCAGTAATTGAGTGCAGATTCAAAAATGACAGAATGATCTCCGTTCATTTCCTAGGCAAACCACCAAACATCACAGTTCAGTTCAGTTCAGTCCCTCACTTGTGTCTGACTCTTTGTGACCCCATGAACCACAGCATATCAGGCCTCCATGTCCATCACCAATTTCGAGAGTCTACCCAAACCCATGTCCATTTAGTCAGTGATGCCATTAAACCATCTCATCCTCTGGCATCCCCTTCTCTTCCTGCCCCCAATCTCTCCCAGCATCAGGGTCTTGTCAAATGAGTGAGTTCTTCACATCTGGTGGCCGAAGTATTGCAGTTTCAGCTTTAGCATGAGTCCTTCCAATGAATACCCAGGACTGATCTCTTTTAGGATGGACTGGTTGGATCTCCTTGCAGGCCAAGGGACTCTCAAGAGTCTTCTCCAACACCACACTTCAAAAGCATCAATTCTTCGGCACTCAGCTTTCTTCACAGTCCAACTCTCACATCCATACATGACCACTGGAAAAACCATAGCCTTGACTAGACAGAACTTTGTGAACCAAATAATATCTCTGCTTTTTAATATGCTGTCTAAGTTAGTCATAACATTCCTTCCAAGGAGCAAGCATCTTTTAATTTCATGTCTGCAGTCACCATATGCAGTGATTTTGGAGCCCGGAAAAATAAAGTCAGTGACTGTTTCCCCATCTATTTCCCATGAAGTGATGGAACCAGATGCCATGATCTTACTTTTCTGAATGTTGAGCTTCAAGTCAGCTTTTACACTCTCCTCTTTCAATTTCATTGAAAGGCTTTTTAGCTCTTCTTCACTTTCTGCCATAAGGGTGGTGTTATCTGCATATCCAACTCTCAGTCCAACTGAGGTTATTAATATTTCTCCCAGCAATCTTGATTCCAGCTTGTGCTTCCTCCAGTCCAGACTTTCTCATGATGTACTCTGTCTATAAGTTAAATAAGCAAGGTGACAGTATATAGCTTTGATATATTCCTTTTCTTCTTTGGAACCAGTCTGTTGTTCCATGTCGAGTTATAACTATTGCTTCCTGACCTGCATGCAGGTTTCTCAAGAGGCAGGTCAAGTGGTCTGGTATTCCTGTCTCTCAGAATGTTCCACAATTTATTGTAATCCACACAGTCAAAGGCTTTGGCATAGTCAATAAAGCAGAAATATATTTTTTTTCTGGAACTCTTTTGCTTTTTTGATGATCCAGAGGATGTTGGCAATTTGATCTCTGGTTCCTCTGCCTTTTCTAATACCAACTTGAACATCTGGAATTTCATGGTTCATGTATTGCTGAAGCCAGGCTTGGAGAATTTTGAGCATTACTTTACTAATGTGTGAGATGAGTGTGAGATGATACTTTTAAACTGTGGTGTCGGAGAAGACTCTTGAGAGTCTCTTGGACTGCAAGGAGATCCAACCAGCCCATTCTGAAGGAGATCAGCCCTAGGATTTCTTTGGAAGGAATGATGCTAAAGGTGAAACTCCAGTACTTTGGTCAACTGCGAAGAGTTGACTCATTGGAAAAGACTGATGCTGGGAGGGATTGGGGGAAGGAGGAGAAGGGGACGACAGAGGATGAGATGGCTGGATGGCATCACTGACTCCATGAAACTGAGTCTGAGTGAACTTCTGGAGTTTGTGATGGCCAGGGAGTCCTGGCATGCTGTGATTCATGGGGTTTCAAAGAGTCAGACACGACTGAGCGACTGAACTGAACTGAACTGAAAGATCTTGTTTATACAGTTCTTCTGTGTATTCTTGCCACCTTTTCTTAATATCTTCTGCTTCTGTTAGGTTCATACCATTCCTGTCCTTTATTGAGCCCATCTTTGCATGAAATATTTCCTTGGTATCTCTGTTTTCTTGAAGAGATATCTAGTCTTTCCCATTCTATTGTTTTCCTCTATTTCTTTGCATTGATCTCTGAGGAAGGCTTTTTTTATCTCTCCTTGCTGTTCTTTGGAAGTCTGCATTCACATGGGCATATATTTCCTTTTCTCCTTTGCTTTATACTTCTCTGTTTTACAGCTATTTGTAAGCCCTCCCCTGACAGCCATTTTTCTTTTTTGAATTTGTTTTCCTTTGAGATGGTCTTGATTCCTGTCTCCTGTACAATGTCACGAACCTCCATCCATATTTCATTAGGCACTCTGTCTATGAGATCTTATCCCTTAAATCTATTTCTCACTTCCACTGTATACTCATAAGGGATTTGATTTAGGTCATACCTGAATGGTCTAGTGGTTCCCCTACCTTCTTCAATTTAAGTCTGAACTTGGCAATAGGGAGTTTATGTTCTAAGTCACAGTCAGCTCCCAGTCTTGTTTTTGCTGACTGTATAGAGCTTCTCCATTCTTGGCTGCAAAGAATATAATCCATCTGATTTTGGTGTTTACCATCTGGTGATGTCCATGTGTAGAGTCTTCTCTTGTGTTTTTCGAAAAAGGTGTTTGCTATGGCCAGTACGTTCTCTTGGCACAACTTTATTAGCCTTTGCTCTGCTTCATTTTGTACTCCAAGGTCAAATTTGCCTGTTCCTCAAGGTACATCATAGTATTCCAAATCTAATCCCCAATCACTGATGCCAAAGATGTTAAAGTTGATCAGCTTTATCAAGACTTACAAGACCATCTAGAACTAACACCAAAAAAGATCACAAGGAATTGGTATGCAAAAGTAGGAAATCAAGAGATAAGAAATAGGCAAGTTTGACCTTGGAGTTCAGAATAAAATAGGGCAAAGGCTAACAGATTTCTGTCAAGAGAACACACAGTCAGAGCAAACACCCTTTTCCAACAACACAAGAGATGATTCTACACATAGACATCACCAAATAGTCAATACTGAAATCAGATTGATTCTATTCTTTGCAGTTGAAGATGGAGAAACTTTATACAGTCAGCAAAAACAAGACCTGGAACTTACTGGTTCAGAACGTGAGCTCCTTATTGCAAATTCAGGCTTAAATGGAAGAAAATAGTGAAAATCACTAGACCACTCAGGTATGACATAAATCCCTTATGATTATACAGTAGAAGTGACAAAGAGATTCCAGGGACAAGATCTGGTAGAGATAGTGCTTGAAGAACTATGGATGGAGGTTCATAACATTGTACAGGCAGCAGTGACCAAAAATCTTCCCAAAGAAAAAATAATGCAAGAAGACAAAGTGGTTGTCTGAGGAGGCTTTACAAGTAGTTGAGAAAAAGAGAGCCTTCCAGGGTCTCAGTGGTAAAGAATCTTTCTGTCAATGCAGGAGGGTGAAAGAGGAGAGTAAAAAGTTGGCTTAAAACTTAACATTAAAAAAAAAGAAAGAAAAAAAATAGGATCTTCAGTTACAGTTCCATCACTCCATGGCAAATAGGAGGGGAAAAAGTGAAAACAATGACAGTTTTATTTCCTTGGTCTCAAAAATTAATGTGAATGGAGACTGCAGCCATGAATTTCAAAGATGCTTGTTCCTTGGAAGAAAAGCTATGACAAACTAGACAATGTGTTAAAAAACAGAGACATCACTTTGTCAACAAAGGTCTATCTAGTCAACGTTATGGTTTTCCCAGTAGTCATGTACAGATGTGAGAGCTGGACCTTAAAGAAAGCTGAGAACCAAAGTACTGATGTTTCTGAACTGTGTTGCTGGAGAAGACTTTTAAGAGTCCCTTGGACTTCAAGGAGATCAAACCAGTCAATCCAAACGGAAATCAACCGTGAATATTCATTGGAAGGACTGATGCTGAAGCTGAAGCTCCAATCCTTCGGCCACTTTATGTGAAGAGTTCACACATTGGAAAGACCTTCTGTTGGAAAAGACTGAGGGCAGGAAGAGAAGGCGATGACAGAGTTTGGGATGGTTGGATGACATCACTGAATCAGTAGATATGAATTTAAGTAAATTCCATGAGACATTGGAGAGCAAAGGAGCCTTGTGTGTTTCAGTCCGTGGGGTCACAGAATCAGATACAAATTAAATACTGAACAACAACAAGAACAAAATACATAATAGCTCTACATGGAAAAAAATGTCTTGAATATCTGCTCAGAACTGTGTTAAATGAACATAGATGTACTCTTGGGTTGAGTATTCCAGGACATATCACACTCTGTAGACTTCGTAGGAAGTTGACCTTGGGGTGGAAAGAGGGAGGGATAAGTATATAAAGGCTTAACTGCATACCTAACCTTTTTTCCCCTCAGCTGTCCAAATTTCCCTTTCATGGTAAAAAAAAAAAAAAAATGTTTTTACTTCAACTATACTTCAAGAACCAACACTATATGGGCTTTTCAAGACAACTAGAAAATGTTGAAGATGGAAATTAGCATTGACTCCAACCTGGTATGAGGTTTATAAATAGAATAAATGCATCTTTCAGTGTGAATTGAGCTTTACATTTTTGTGCTTCTCTCTTTTGTGTATTTTTGTTACTATAGAAACTTCCTTCATGGGCCATATACCTATTTTAATCGTGTCAAGTCTTTTCGGAGGTAAAAATGATCAACCATCTTAAAAAAAAAATCCAGTGGAAAAAACTTCTAGCATTGCAAAGGAAGATCCAGTTAAGTGGATATTCTCTCTCCATTCACATTTATGTGTTTTCCTATGCGACCACTATGTGGAAATGAACTGAGCACTCAATATTTTTATATGAAATTAATACAGTAGTGATTTTCCTTTCTCTAAGTCATTTGTAACATGAAATTTTTGAAAGTTATTTTAGTTTAGTGGCTGATTATGATGTGTAAAAACATGCTAAAAAGGTAAGCATCTACCTTTAAGTAAGATAAATCAGAAATTTAGAATCCAGCATAGTTTACCAGTGGAGGTAGTACTTTACAGAACCAGATCTCTTTGACTTGCTGACAGTGGGGTCTGCCTCAATGCTGTAATTAATAAAATTTATATAGCGGTAATATCTACAGGCTTAATGTGAGAGCTAATAAGCATAAATCACTCGTCTTAATTGTAATAATAAAAGCTCAATAATAATATTTGCTTTTACTGCAGATAGTATTCTATTTAAAAATATCTACAGTGATAATAGGTAATTTTTATCCTATATGTAGAATAAAATGAATTTAAATATTTTTGCTGATTTTCACAATAATGGACTAAAAATCTCATGTTAAGAATACAGAATACTGCATCAAAGTCTGAAAAGAACCAAAAATGCATGGCATTGAATCATGTTTTGAATGAAAAGATAAGGCATGTGTAGCAAGCTACTTCTTTTTAAATTGTCAAATGGCAATAAATTGAATATTCTTGATAAAACAGTGAAAGACACATCATTACCATTAAGAAGAAATCTAAAAATTAGAGATGAGCTGTCAAAGGCTGAATGAAATTCGGAAGGAACGATTTTAAAAATAACTCAGTCTTCTAGAAGTAAGTAACATGAAGAAAATGAGAGGGAGAAAAATAAGTCGCTAAAAGCTTAAAAATAACTACAAAAATGATAGTAAATCTTCAATTACAGCTATTAATGTGGGCCAATGTGCTTTATCCACATTTTTCAGAAATTTTCTAAAGTAATAGATCATAAGTTGAACATTAAATATATAGTTATTCCTTTACTTAACAAGCCTTCCAAATGCTTGAACATTTACAGTCCAGGCTTGGGAAAGAAAGATAAGAATGGGAAGTTTCACGTGACAAGAAAAAATCCTAACAACCATATAACTCACTGGCTGCTGTGTTGTAAATATGTTAGATGCCCATGGGGAATGTTTTCACTTAGAGATTGGATCTTTGATTTCTTAACCTGTGTTTTCTAAAACCATTGAATAAATATTAAAATGCACTCAATAGTAAAACAGAAAATCACTTTGCAATATGTTAGAAATACAAAATTAAATGACTTGTGACATTATTAACTTTTAATCTTCCTATTTGAAGATGAGACTGAAAAGAATGAAATACTTCTTCCACTTTGATGGAAAAACAGTCTCTGAGTTTGTTCTCTTGTTTACTGCCCTTTTCCTAGCACCTAGAACAGTGATGAAACAAAATAAACATGTTGGGTTAATACAATTTCTTAAAAGACAAGAATAAAACAATTAAAATTTCAAAAGTAGAAGAGAAAACATAGAGGAAAGAAGAAGAATTTCTTCTTCAAAACAGAACACACACAATTTTTCTAGCTTTCATGAAGTTCGAATACTGTTGTCTAGGTCACAGCTTTTGAATCCAACCAGAGACCTAGGCAATGCATCTGCCATGTAATCCTGGATGAACAACTTTGCTATACTCAATTCTTTCATCCCTAAAATGTAGTAATAATAAAAATGCATTAATGACTCATAGTTGTACAAGTTTAATGATGTACATAAGTCAAACCCTTAAGTGTGTACAGCACTGTAAATCAATATCTCAATAAAGCTGGAAAGAAAAAAAAAGTACTAAAGTTCACTTATGTTTTTATATTTGAAATGCTCTTTAAAAAGAGCAATAATCTATTTAATATATTTTTATATTGCCTTATACAACCACATGCTGACTGTTGTATTTTTATCAATTTTATTGTTATTTTGTAATTTCTGTTTAATAAAGTTTTATTTTTTAGGTGTGATAAACTTAAGGAAATCAATCCAGTGCCTATCCCATCTCTGATTTGTCCATTAACACTCATATATCCCATAGTTTTGCCCCTAAAGTATCCAAATGGGGCAGTAAGAGCAGCTGGAAAGCAGTGTTCAACACTAAATAAAGATCTGGGTCAGCACATTAATACAAATAGTGAATGTGCTATTTCCTGTGCTTGCATTTGATCCGTGATTGCCATAGGACAACCCTGTGAGAATTCTATTGCAATTCATTCTTTTCACGTAGCAAATCCTGAAATGTTTCATAAGCAAGAACATTTTTATATTGATGACTTGACATTTGGTGACTGTTCTTTGTCATTAGATGGATGAGAGAGTGATCATATGTGATCAATGATGCAATCATGAGAACAAATCAGCTTAATACACTTTACAGCTTAATAAGTTTCAGATTCCTGGTTTTCTGTAATCACTCAAGTCAACTCCACTGAGCATACAAAATACTATATCTGTAGTGTTTATGTGTCTTAAAATACAAATATCCAGCCAGCACCCTTTATTCAAGGAATGTATGGAACATTAAAGTTTGTTCTAGTTTATCACAAAGTAAATGGGAATTATGCTTGAGCAAAGCACAGGGATATGATAACATTCTCAGGTTTACAAAGGCCGTATAGTACATGCAAAAGAAAAAAAAGTCTTTATTATTTAGAAAATGGAGTCTCATTGTTCTACTTTTCCAAATAAACACATCCATATATTACTTGAATTTCACAATATTCAAGTTTCATTGGTAAATAAGAATAAGGTGGTATTAGAAAAGGATTGTTGTTTTATAGTGACAAATGAAAGCTTTGTGAAATATAGACCACTCAAATTACTGATATAGTGAATTATATGTTCTTTTTCTCCCATTATTTATTTCCATAGAAATATAAATACATTTAATTATTTCTTGAAGAGGAACTAAAAGCCTGTGATGAAAGTGAAAGAGGAGAGTGGAAAAAGCTGTCTTAAAGCTCAACATTCAGAAAACTAAGATCATGGCATCTGGTCTCATCACTTCATGGGAAATAGATGGGGAAACAGTGGGAACAGAGTCAGACTTTATTTTGGGGGGCTCCAAAATAACTGCAGATGGTGATTTCAGCCATGAAATTAAAAGATGCTTACTCCTTGGAAGGAAAGTTATGACCAAACTAGATAGCATATTCAAAAGCAGAGACATTACCTTGCTAGCAAATGTCCGTCTAGTCAAGGCTATGGTTTTTCCAGTGGTCATGTATAGATGTGAGAGTTGGACTGTGAAGAAAGCTGAGTGCCAAAGAACTGATGCTTTTGAACTGTGGTGTTAGAGAAGGCTCTTGAGAGTCCCTTGGACTGCAAGGAGATCCAACCAGTCCATCCTAAGGGAGATCAGTCCTGGGTGTTCTTTGGAAGGAATGATGCTAAAGCTGAAACTCCAGTACTTTGGCCACCTCATGCGAAGAGCTGACTCATTGGAAAAGACTCTGATGCTGGGAGGAATTGGGGTCAGGAGGAGAAGAAGACGACAGAGGATGAGATGGCTGGGGGGCATCACCCACTCAATGAACATGAATTTGAGTGAACTCCGAGAGTTGGTGATGGACAGGGAGGCCTGGTGTGCTGCAATTCATGGGGTCACAAATTGTTGGACATGACAGAGTGACTGAAGTGAACTGAACTAACTTTTAGAGTTAAATAGTAAGAGAAGCAAGTTTTCTGGTCAGTAACAATTTATGTTTAGAGGTTGTTAAACAAACAAAAAATCTGAGATTCTAATAACCAAAAAAATAATATAAAATATCTTAAATAGTCAAATATTTAATGTAAGGAAATATTCTCTCTACTGTGAAAGTGAAAGTCGCTCAGTTGTGTCCGACTCTTTGTGACCCCATACACTCACATAGTTCTCCAGGTCAGAATATTGAGTGGGTCACCTTTCCCTTCTCCAGGGTATCTTCCCAACCCAGGGACTGAACCCTGGTCTCCCATAATGCGGGCAGATTCTTTACAAGCTGAGCCACCAAGGAAGCCCAAGAATACTGGAGGGGTAGCTTTTCCCTTCTCAACTGGATCTTCCTGATCCAGGAATTGAACTTGGGTCTCCTGCATCACAGGTGGATTCTTTACCAACTGAGCTATCAGGGAAGCCTCTCTCTACTCTATGGACCAATTAATATTTAAATGTTGTAAACCTCTTTTTGTAGATTTGATTAAACTATTTTAACAACTTTTTTTTCTTTCCTGTGTTATGGTTAGCCTCCTAGGTTTCTTGAATTTATTCTGTTTTCTTACTTCATGATCACTAGATGACAACAGTGCCTGCAGCATGACTCATAACAGCCAAGTTATTAAAACAACCTAAATGTCCATCAAAGCATGACTGATAAAGAATATCTCTCTCATTCTGTCTCTCTGTCTCACACACGCACAGACACACACACACACAGCCAGTCATGAAAGACAAAAGATAATCTGCCATTTGTGACAACATGGATGAATGTTGAAGGCATTATGCTAAGTGAAATAACTCAGAGAAGGACAAATATTGCGTGATACCATAGCACATGTAGAATCCAAGAAGGCAAACTCATAAAAACATAGAGTAGTATGCTGGTTACCAGGTGCTGAGAGGTTGGGGGATTGGAAAGATGCTGGTTAAAGAGTACAAAATTGCAGTTAGAAGATTAATAGGTTCTGGATATGTGATCAAAACATTGTGATTATAGTTGATTCCATATTATACTGGTCTTCCCAGGTGACACTAGAGATAAAGAACACAACTGCCAATGCAGGAGACTTAAGAGACACATGTTCAATTCCTGGATTGGGAAGATCCCATGGAGGAGGCCATGGCATTCCACTCCAGTATTGTCTCGAGAATCCCATGAACAGAGAAGCCTGGCAGGCTGCAGTCCATGGGGTCACAAGGAGTTGGACACAACTGAAACAACACACACACATTGTATTATATACGGGAAAGACTAAATATTAAGTGTCCTATCAACGCAAAAATAATTATGTAATATGATGGTGGTGTTAATTAATGCTATGGTTCATTGGAAAAGACCCTCATGCTGGGAAAGTTTGACATCAAGAGGAGAAGGGAGCAACAGAGGATGAAATGGTTGGATGGCATCACCAAATTGAAGGTCATGAGTCTGAGCAAACTCCAGAGCTCGTGAAGAAAAGGGAAGCCTGACATGCTGCAGTCCATGTGATCACAAAGAATTGGACACAACTTAGCAACTGAACAACAACAACAATGGTAGAAATCATATGCAATGTGGAAGTGTGCCAAGTCAGCATGTTGCAACCATAAATTTACACAATGCTATATGTCAATTATATCTCAATAAGACAAAAGAATGGAAAAAATAAATTAAATAGTTCACAGCCAACTTCAGAAATATTTTATCATGCTGATTTTTGCCAATTTTCTATCCTTGAATTCAGTTCAGTTCAGTCACTCAGTCGTCTCTGAGTCTGCAACCCCATTAACCACAGCACACCAGGCCTCCCTGTCCATCACCAGCTCCTGGAGTTTACCCAAACCCATGTCCATCAAGTCGGTGATGGCATACAACCATCTCATCCTCTGTCATCCCCTTCTCCTCCTGCCCTCAATCTTTCCCAGCATCAGGGTCTTTTCAAATGAGTTAGCTCTTCACATCAAGTGAGCTATGACTAAGAATGCTGTACAACAAACAAACATACAAGAATGAAAAATGAAGAGATGAAATAAAGTGTTTACCCCCAAGATAGTATGGAGCATAGAGTCTGAGAACTAACAAAAGACATCATCAAAAGAAGAAAGAACTGCAAATAATCAGATAGTGCTTAGCATTTGGTAGCCTGGGAGCAAAGTGGTGGTTGAGGCAAAATGCATAAATCTTCCAAATATTATTTCAACAGGAGAGACCCACTGCCAAAATTCAAGAACTGAGTGAGGTGCCTCTTCCATTCTTGCTTCTTTTGTAAATATCAATAGCTCATCAACTATATCTATAGAGTTAAAGATACCTGCCCTACCATTTTTTCTCACCTTTGGAACACATGCTTTTTCACACAGGGTTACTTTATTTTCAAGGAAAAGAGATTTGTGGGCTTCCTTGGTGGCTCCGTGGTAAAGAATCCATCTACCAATGTGGAAGATACAGGTTTGAAGATCTCCCCGGGGTCTAGAAGATCTCCTGAAGAAGGAAATGGCAACCTACTTCAGTATTCTTGCCTGGGAAATCCCATGGACAGAGGAGCCTGGCATGCTATAGTCCAGGGGATCGCAAAAGAGTCAGGCATGACTTAGTAACTAAAAACAATAGCCAAAGAGATCTGAATCCTGAAAAACTAAAACTAGTGATGGGAATTCACATGTGAATTCATATGTGAACCTGAAACTAATAAAAGCTAAATTAAAGATTCTTGAGACTTTCTGAACTGAGACCATGGTTGATGGCACCTCATCAAGGCTAAATATTAACTAATATGCCATTTTTATGAAATGATTTAAAGAAACTTCAAAATCAATATAACTGGCATGATAAAATTAAGAATTATCTGGAGAAATTAAAATTACATCTGAAAAAAATTAAGATGAGTACAAGAAAGAAATATGCACAAATAAATGAAGGTGTGAATAATAAAAATATTCAAAAGAACACATGAGCTGCAGTAAGGCTAGCTTTTACAAATTATTTCTGGCTTTTTGCATATGTACATGTGAAGAAGTAAATGTTAAATTATTATTAACATCTGAGGAGTTACAGTCAGTTATACTTTATTTTTAATAAAGGTGTCTACTCATTTGAACATTTTTATGCCCTTTTATCTTTTGAATAAGAGGGTTCAGACATAAAACCACTGTGCAAAATTTGTTTCTAATAATAAATTCTCCTTTAACAAATCAAGAAATATCATAAAAAGTTGTGTTTTGTTAAAATACAAAATGAGTCAAGACCTACATGGGCTCAAAACTTAACGTGTGTATAAAGGATGTGATTTTTCACCTATTTTATTTCCAGCTCTTCTGTTGAATTTCTTTATGAAAATTTTTGTCTCTACATTTCCTGTTCTTTTGTTCAGTAAGAAATTTTTCTAATTTAAATTGTTTAGTCTGAAATTGATGTTATTTTAATAATGATTATAAAAGTATATACAATAACCACCTGCATGATTTTCATCAAAAATGTTAATAGCATTCAGCATGGTATAAGCATTTACTACTTTAAAATAATTCATATATAAAGTAAAATATAAAAAAGTAATAGCAATAAAGCTTATGATGCTAGATAATAAATCTTCATTAACTTAGTTTCATTCCCAATAAAAAAACCATATATGTTATTTATTATACTATTATGTACAAAAGCTTAATTTGGAAACATCTAAATAGTGATGCAAATGAATCGTGGTATAGTTTCAAGGCAGAATTTTATGAAGTCATTTGTGAGACATTGTTAGGGTGATTATTAGAGAAAGTTCTGGAGTGAGATAATATGGACTAAAACCTGGGATTTGCTACTTATATGTGACCTTGATGAATTGCACATCCTTTTTATGCCTCATTCTCTTTGTCTTAAAATGAGAAGTACTCACTCTCATAGATGTTGGTAGAAGCAGTAGTATTAGCAGTAGTGATGGTGGTAGTTAGTAGACGTGGTAGAAGTACTAGTAGTAGCGTTAGTCATAAAAATCATGTTATCACAGATTATGTAATGACAGAAGAAAATGCTCATGAGGGCGCCCCTAGTGGCGCACTAATATCTCAGTTAGTAAAGAATCCACCTGCAATGCAGGAGACCCCAGTTCGATTCCTGGGTCAGGAAGATCCACTGGAGAAAGGATAGGCTACCCACTCCAGTATTCTTGGGCTTCCCTTGTGGCTCAGCTGGTAAAGAATCCCCCTGTAATGTGGGAGACCTTGGTTCGATCCCTGGGTTGGGTAAATCCCCTGGAGAAGGGAAAGGCTATTCACTCTAGTATTATGGCCTGGAGAATTCCACGGACTGTAAGGTCCTTGGGATCACAAAGAGCCAGACACCACGAAGCGACTTTCACTTTCAGTTTTCAGTAGCTCACTGGTATAGAATCTGCCTGTCAATGCAGAGACACGGGTTCCAGCCCTGCTCCTGGAAGATCCTGCATGCCACGCAGCAACTAAGCCCGTGTGCCACAACTATTGAGCCTGTGCTCTAGAGCCCAAGAGCCAAAACAACTGAGTCCGCATGCCACAACCTGTGCTAGAGCTCATGTTCCACAAGAGAAGCCATCACAGTGAGACGCTCATGCACTAAAACTAGAGAATAGCTCCTGCTTGTGGCAACGAGAGACACGGCTTCCAGCAACAAAGACCCAACCCAACCAAAGAAAGAAAGAAAAGAATTGCTCATGACAAACTGTTAGATGAAAATAACAGGTAACAACACAGACTGCAATCTTTTCCAATTTCAGGAAGACTTACTTCTTTAAGCCAAGAGATACTTCTTTGAATAGGGCTTCCTTTGTGGCTCAGCAGTAAAGAATCTGCCTGCAATATAGGAGATACAGGGGATGCAGGTACGAATCCTGGGTGAGGAAGGCACCCTTGGGGGAGGGCATGACAACCCACTGCAGTACCTTGCTAGAGAATCCCATGGATAGATGAGCCTGGCAGGCTATAGTTCATAGAGTTGCTAGAAGTTGGACATCAATGAGTGCTCACAAACATGCATACATGTATATGCATATATAACATATATACTACCATATATAAAAATAAATGTATAAATTTATTTACATATAATAAGGAAGCATAATCGAGAACATAGAAACCAAGCCCACTTGAAGAGCTTGTGTGTGTATTTCCTATTACCCAACATGTAGACATCACACATTTTTCAACCATCAGTTAATGATAGGATTTGATCACATGTCTAAGCAATAGAGCACAATAAAGTATAGCTCATTATTTTTCCTAAATATTTACTAGGAACTCATAGTCAAGCTTTTGCTCACTAACAGGTGGTTTTTGTAAATCATATTGTGAGACCTTTTAATACCTCCAGTGGGGCATAAACAGTGGACAACAGAGCCATCTAAAACTGCGACTCCGTTAAATCTCTTCAGGCAAGTTCAGTGGACAAATCACCCTATATTCTCCATGATAAATGATAAATATAAAGAAGCAGAATTTCTGGAAAAGGTGTCATTTCACAGACACTGTATAAACACTCTATTTAGCTAAATATATATAGCAGTTCTGGACATGAGTTTGGGTGGGCTTCACGAGTTGGTGTTGGACAGGGAGGCCTGGCGTGCTGCAGTTCATGGGGTCACAAAGGGTTGGACATGACTGAGCAATTGAACTGAACTGATATAACAGTTCATGTGATTTGCGTAATAATCACAATTTAAAAACAAACAAAAAACAACATGTTTTATACTCACTTTCTCCAAATTAAAAACCTGGTAAGTCTCATGTAAACTTCAGGGAGATTTAACAGGGAATTCATTATATATGTAAACAACTGGAGAAGGAAATGGCAACCCACTCCAGTATTCTTGCCTGGAGAATCCCATGGACAGAAGAGCCTGGTGAGTCAGACATAACTGAAGTGACTTAGCATGCAAATATTCATATGTAAACAGAGATGGAAATACACCCAGGAATGTGGCATTTTTGTGAGAGATGCAAAACAAAATACTTGGCTCAATTCAAAACTTTCATAATTCAAAGCTTGTCTTAATAAAGTCTGTCAGATATTTCTCTATTTCAACTCAAGTAGTGATATCATGTCTCAACAGTATAAAAACATTTTGCAATTTGTTAAGTCTGACAACTTCAAAATTAATTAGTTTTTGACAAAATTTTATTCTGTGTGGGGATTCATAGTATTTGGAACTTTACTCCTAGAAATGTGATTGATATTTTGTAATATATTAATGAAAACTGGCATGTTAATTTCTCATAAAATGCACCTGTATGAGCTTGACCAAAAGGAAACATGGCTTCTATTTTTATATAGCTTTTTATTTTCTTGAAGGTGGTTATTATGTTCAAATTAACTGTGTACACTAAGACATTTTCTTAAGAGTTGGCTATATAGAAAGATAAAACTAATGGAATTTGAGAGTAGCCTGACTAGGATATATGATAATGTGTAAAATGCATATACACACATACACAGAAGCCAGCATGCAAGGAAAGGTGAATCAATTTTTAATGATGATTTTGGAAATATTCATAACTATACAATTATGATGTTGAATACTTCACTTATGGTAAACATTACAATCCTTAAAACTTTTTGTATTAATACCTTTTGTAAGTCTCTGAAATGTTTTCTCTACATCAGATTCCATATACACTGTTCTGTTTCCAAAGTAAACAAGTTCTACCTGTGAATAATACTTCTAGTGTGAATGTCAATGGTAATCACATGCTACAATCTGAAAATTTTAGGACAGCTGCTTCTTTTACCTTTTTGTAGCCTTCTTTTTTTTTTTTTTTTAGTTGAATACAATTAGAGAAGCTTTCCAGACGTTCACAAATTCCTAGACCAAGACAAGTTTCTCCCTTTGATTCTCGCCTATCTGCAAACCTACACACCTACCCTACTTTCTCATAGTCCTATCCTGGACCAAACATCTATTCTGAATTAAATGACTTCTGTTTTGTTCTTCAGTAATAAGGAGAACCACCTTCACTATTTATTATATAAGAAGTAGCCACTTTTTTCCCTCTTCCCAGAGGAAGCTCGATCCAATGGGCTGACAGGGGAGTTCTAGGATGAGAAGTGCCTGGGTGTCCCTGGAACTGGAGGTCGCTCATCTCTGACTCTAGCCTGTAAAAAGTATGAGTCACATAACCTATCACACAAACTGCGATATTTTGGAAATCCCATCCTGCCTCCACTGCACCCCAGAAATCACAGTGTGGTGATTATTTTACACAGAATTAGAATTCTTCAATTATAGAAGTATGTTATAGCAGGGAGTTGGGAGCTGGTAGGAATAGATTCAGTTTCACAATGCTGGGGTTTCTTCTGCTGGTTTCATCAATACTCAGAAGTTTAGCTTAGGACTTCCTGGTGGTTCAGTGGATAAGAATTCAATGCAGGAGACATGGGTTCCATCCCTGGTCCAGATTCCACATACCATGGGCAAATAAAGCCCATGGGCCACAACTATTTAAACAAGTTTATTTGGCTATCAGATTTACTAAATCCTCAAGTTTCCTTTATACTCATCCTTGGACCATTGTTGTTCAGATACTAAGTTGCGTTTGACTCTTTGCAACCCCATGGACTGCAACACACCAGGCTTGCCTGTCTTTCATCATCTCCCAGAGCTTGCTCAAACTCCTGCCAATAGAGTCAGTGATGCTGTCCAACCATCTCGTCTTCTGCCGTCCCCTTCTCCTGCCTTCAGTCTTTCCCAACATCAGGTAGAAAGCCAAGAGATACTTGGAGTAACAGCAAATTTGGCCTTGGAGTACAAAATAAGTAGGGCAAAGGCTAACAGAGTTTTATCAAGAGAACGCACTGGTCATAGCAAACACCTTCTTCCAACAACACAAGAGAGGACTCTACACATGGACATCACCAGATGGCCAATACCAAAATCAGATTAATTATATTCTTTGTAGCCAAAGACGGAGAAGCTCTATGCAGTCATCAAAAAGAAAACAACAACTACAACAACCACACATATCGGGAGTTGACGGTGGCTCAGACCATGAACTCCTGATTGAAAATTTCACATTTAAATTGAAGAAAGTAGAGAAAGCCACTAGACCATTGAGGTATGACCTAAATCAAACCCCCTACAATTATACAGTGGAAGTGACAAACAGATTCAAAGGATTCGATCTGATAGAGTGCCTGAAGAACAACGGACGGACGTTCATGACATTGTACAGGAGGCAATTATCAAGACCATCACCAAGAAAAAGAAAAGCAAAAAGGCAAAATGGCTGCCTGAGGAGGCCTTACAAATAGTTGAGAAAAGAGGAGAAGCTAAAGGCAAAGGAGCAAAGGAAAGATATACCCACTTGAATGGAGAGTTCTAAAGTATAAAATATTAATCATATGTAAAGGTACAGATATAGGTCAATAGAGTGCACTCACATGCAGGCACACTCACACTCACAATCACATTTTTTTTATTTGCCTCTTTTTCTACTACACAGCAGCAACAAGAATTTGAAAAGGGTGCCCATAATTGCAATGAATACTTTACAGACACAAGCTCTTTAGAACAGCATATGGCACTTTAATTCAAATTCACTACACAGTAAGGAAAGTACTTCACAATGGAGTATAATGGAAAATAAAAGGTACCTAGGGGTTTTTAAGGCTAGCAAAGACTTTTGGATAAGAAGATAAAGCTAAACTTAAATACACCAGGCACACTTCATATTTTTCCCCCTTGGGCAAAATAATTCTAGGCATATTTTAGTTTACATTTAGCCTTGCTTCCTTTCCTCACCATTCTTTATTTCATTTTTCTTTCTTTAATTCTTTCTCTCAGCTTCCCTAGTGGCTCGGTGGTAAAGAATCAGCCAGCCAATGTGGGAAATATGAGTTAGATCCTTGGGTTGGAAAAATCCCCTGGAGAAAGAAATGGCAACCCAGTCAAGTATTTTTGCTTGAGGAATCCCCTGGACAGAGGAGCCTGGTGGGCTATAGTCCACGGGGTCACAGAGAGTCCGACACAACTTAGTGACTAAACAACAACAACATTTTTTCTCTCTCTTTAGCTTTTGTTCTCACTGAACATATGGGGTCGCACAGAGTCGGACACGACTGAAGCGACTTAGTAGCAGCAGCAGTAGCAGCAGCGATATAGAAACACCTACCCTCAGGAGGTGTTTATTCTGTTAGTCAATAACCAAGATTTGTGTGAAGTGAGTAATTTAAGACTGAAAACTACAGTAATATCCTCTGTCCATGGGGATTTTTCAGGCAAGGATGCCATTTTCTTCTCCAAGCAAGTGAGGTTATAAGTATGCTATTTAAAATTTTTATTAATTTTTTATATGGAAAATGAGGTTAGCCCCTGCCCTACCAACTGGAAAAATATCATTCTATATAAATACACTGTGGGTAACTAGAAGTTTAATATAAAGGTAATACATAATAATCATAAATAGCTATGCAGCATAAAATACATCCCAAAATTGTGCTAAAGGTTATAGGAAATGCAAAATTTTGTTCTTGCTTAGTCATTAAACTATGTCTGACTGTTTTGTGACCCCATGTACTGTAACATGCTAGATTCCTTTTCCATGGGATTTCCCAAGCAAGAATATTGGAGTGGGTTGCCATTTCCTTCTCCAGATGTTCCTGACCCAGGAATGGAGCTCGAGTCTCTTGCATTGGCAAGCAGATTTTTTACCCCTGAGCCACCTGGGAAGCCCAAATCCAATACAGGGATGACTATTTTCAACATGGTCAGGAAGAAAAATATAACCATATTAAGTTGAGAACTGTCACAAAAACATACAGAAAAAAATAAATTAGATCTATGAGAAACTTTATCATCTGCATAAAAAGCACCTGTTTTCTGGTTAAAATGCAGGTTCTTAGGCAAGTCTAGATTTACAGAGTCAAGATTACTAACAAGATTATCAATAGCCTTCAGAATTAAGAACTGCTTTGTTAAATTCTAGAGGGCTTCATAAATGCCCTAGGAGCTCTAATTGTGGAAAACAACGCTATGAATATTCTGTGAGGACTCACTTAACATCTCCTTTGTTCATTGTCCTCAGAATTCACACTGGCTTTCCAGGAAGCACCTTCCCTTTCAGTAACTGTCAGGACCTTGGCTGGACTCCTTACTGCATCCAGATAGGAAAGGGCAGGCCTTGCTGGACCTGGGGTCCTAGCAGGTCAGCCTTTTCTTAGTGACTCTTATGTTCATTTCATCACCCTTTTTTCTCTTTTGCTCTGAGTGACACCTCTGCTCAGTCCTTCAGCAATGTCCTTCTATGGCTTGTGGATTAAATTTTCACCCCTCTATCCCTTCCATAAACCTGTTGGACAATTTTATAGGAACCTTCATCTTCTGCATCATAACAGTATAGTTACTACCCTCAGGAATGTAATATTTACATTATCCAATAAATAACACACATTAGTATATTGTATTTATAATATTTATACGTGTGTGTGTGTGTGTGTGTGCTCATTCATGTCTGACTCTGCAACCTCCTGGACGGCAGCCTGCCAGACTCTGCTTTCCATGGAATTCTCCTGGAAAGAATATTGGAGTGGGTTGCCATTTCCTTCTCCAATTATACAATATTACAATCTAATATGCAATCAGAACTCAGATTTATCTAACTATAATAATGAACTTTGTAGCCTTGGCTTGTTGTTTGATTCAGGATCTGGGCAAGGATTGCACATAATTTTTAATTGTCATGTCTTTTTATTCTCCTTGAGTAGAGATCAGTTCTTCAGCTTCTTTTTTCTTTGTTTTTCTTTCATGACGGTGACATTTCTGTAAAGTCTAGGTTCCTGTTTTGCTGAACAATATGACTGAGTTGTTTATTTAAAGTGCAGCTTGTCAGACATATGTAATCCCGTCAGCAGTGCCCTGAAATGCATTGAGGTGGAGCAGCTGAGCAGGAGTTCTGGACAGTTAGGTGTAACCAAGACTGTGATTTTATTGACTGCATATTATTGGGGGGGATGAAAGAGGAGTTGGAGTCATCTTAGGCCTCCATGAGATGCAACTGTAGAATGTAAGCTCGTCAGGAGGAAAATGAGAAAGCAGGGCATTGGTGGACAGTGCTAAACTGATAGAAGACTTACCTGGCATTCTTCAGAAAATGAATTTAATATCAATTCCTTTTGTAGTTGGGGATTTTCAAGACATTTCTGGTAAATTTATATTTTAGGGTGATTTAGTTGCTAAGTGGAGAAGGCAATGGCACCCCACTCCAGTACTCTTGCCTGGAAAATCCCATGGATGGAGGAGCCTGGTAGGCTGCAGTCCATGCCATCACTAAGAGTCGGGCACGACTGAGCAACTTCATTTTCGCTTTTTACTTTCATGCATTGGAGAAGGAAATGGCAATCCATTCCAGTATCCTTGCCTGGAGAATCCCAGAGGCAGAGGAGCCTAGTGGGCTGCCGTCTCCATATGGGGCCGCACAGAGTCGGACACGACTGAAGTGACTTAGCAGCAGCAGCAGCAGCAGCTGGTTACTAAGTAGTGTTTGACTCTTGAAACTCCACAGCCTATAGCCAGTCAGGCTCCTTTATCCATGGAATTTCCCAGGCAAGAATACTGGAGTGGGTTGCCATTTCCTTTTCCAGAGTATCTTCCCAAACCAGGGATAGAACTCTGGTCTACTGTATTGCTGGTGGATTCCTCAACATATGAGCCAGCAGGGAAGCCCTTATATTACACACACACACACACACACACACACACACACACACACACACACACACACACACACATTTATATATTTCTTGCCATTTAAATGAGATTTTTATACATAGTGATAATTGTACTGACATACTAGTAGTGGTGGTGGTGGTTTAGTCACTAAGTTGTGTCCGACTCTTGTGACCCCATGGACTATAATCTGCCAGGTTCCTCTGTCCATGGGATTCTCCAGGCAAGAATACTGGAGTGGGTTGCCATTTCCTTCTGCTAACTAAGCTACAAGGGAAGCCCATATTAGTAGTAGTAATTTATTATTATTACCATTATAACTATTTGCAGTTGAAGATATGTGACTATTTCAATCATTTGACATTCCCAATAAAATATTTCAGCCCTCATAGCCCTGTTTTAGAACTATATGAACATTTTTTTCCTTTAATTGATTAATAAAATATCAAATCTCTACAAATAAACCAGGAACATAGCAATCAGGTTGGTAAGGATGTTTATATTGTAATGTGAGCATGCACAGAAAACTGAGGTTAGAATAGTCATTCTCTGGCCTTCTGGCTATATACTGTCCTGGAACACATTTTTAATGGGTGCCTTAACACCCATCCTTGGTCAGGGAGCTGAACTTTAGCAGTGTACGAGAAAAGAATATTGCCTGGAGAATTCCATGGACAGAAGAGTCTAGCAGGCTACAGTCCATGTAATCACAAACAGCTGTACACAACTGAGTGACTAACATACGTATATACTAAAAGTGTTTAAGGTTTAGCTAACCAAGTAGACAGCATTAAAATATCAACTAGTGCCCAATCTGGCAACTTCTTCAGTTGGTTTGTCTCTTTAAGATATTTGCATAAAAGATAAATATTTCCATACCATCAGCTAGTTTGGAGCACATGATAATATAAACTTTCAAATCAACTGTCAGTAATTAACTTTCTTATTGTCTGAGTTTCAGGAAACAGCAATAAACATTATCTCTGGATTTTGTTACTGTTCACCATAGAACTTCCAAAAACTTTGTCATAGCTATTAATTATGTTTTTCTTACTGACTGAGAAAGAGAGAGATGATAGCAAGCAATACTGCTGCTGCTTCTAAGTCGCTTCAGTCCTGCCAGACTCTTTGTGACTCCATAGACAGCAGCCCACCAAGCTCGTCTATCCCTGGGATTCTCCAGGCAAGAACACTGGAGTGGGTTGCCATTTCCTCCTCCAATGCATGAAAGTGAAAAGTGAAAGTGTCCGACCCTTAGCAACCCCATGGACTGCAGCCTACCAGGCTCCTCTGTCCATGGGAGTTTCCAGGCAAGAGTACTGGAGTAGGTTGCCATTTCTTTCTACAGGCTAGAAAGCACAGTTGAATGCAATCATAATAATTTCTGCAGACTGGTTTTATCTCTGCCACTGGACTTTATTCTTGGTACTTGAAGGCATATAGATATTTTCTCAGAAAGTAGAAACTCAGGAATATGCTGAAGCAGACTTTCTACATAGTCATGGTCACGTAGAAGACATAGCAATTAACTGATCTTTCAACTAGTTCACATGTTTTATACATGTGATTCCAGAAAATTTAAAAAAAAAATCCTTTTTTTTTTTCTCTTTTCCAGGGTATCTTTTTCTCTTCTTTGCAAGAAGCCATCCTAGATGAAAACAAAAGTCAGGAACAAGACAAGGGTGCCCACTTTTACCATTACTATTCAACATAGTTTTGGAAGATTTGGCCACAGCAATCAGAGCAGAAAAAGAAATAAAAGGAATCCAAATTGGAAAAGAATAAGTAAAACTCTCACTGTTTGCAGATGACATGACCCTTTACATAGAAAATCCTAAAGACTCCACCAAAAAATTAATAGAGCTAATTAATGAATATAGTAAAGTTGCAGGATATAAAATCAACACACAGAAATCCCTTGCATTCCTATACACTAATAATGAGAAAATAGAAAGAGAAATTAAGGAAACAATTCCATTCACCATTGCAACAAAAAGAATAAAATAATTAGGAATGTATCTACCTAAAGAAACTAAAGACCTATATATATATATAGAAAACTATAAAACACTGGTGAAAGAAATCAAAAAGGCAGTAATAGATGGAGAAATATACCATGTTCATGAATCGGAAGAATCGATATAGTGAAAATGAGTATACTACCCAAAGCAATTTATATTCAATGCAATCCCTATCAAGCTACCAACAATATTTTTCACAGAGCTAGAACAAATAATTTTACAATTTGTATGGAAATACAAAAAACCTCGAATAGCCAAAGCAATCTTGAGAAAGAAGAACTGGAGGAATCAACTTGCCTGACTTCAGGCTTTACTACAAAGCCACAGTCATCAGGACAGTATGGTACTGGCACAAAGACAGAAATATAGATCAATGGAACAAAATAGAAAGCCCAGAAATAAATCCACACACCTATAGATACCTTATCTTCAACAAAGGAGGCAAAAATATACAACGGAGAAAAGACAATCTCTTTAACAAGTGGTGCTGTGAAAACTGGTCAACCACTTGTAAAGAACGAAACTAGAACACTTTCTAACACCATACACAAAAATAAACTCAAAATGGATTAAAGATCTAAATGTAAGACCAGAAACTATAAGACTCCTAGAGGAGAATATAAGCAAAACACTCTCCGACATACATCACTGCAGGATCCTCTATGACCTACCTCCCAGAATATTGGAAATAAAAGCAAAAATAAACAAATGGAACCTAGTTAAACTTAAAAGTTTCTTCACAACAAAGGAAACTATAAGCAAGGTGAAAAGACAGCCTTCAGAATGGGAGAAAATAATAGCAAATGAAGAAACTGACAAATATCTAATCTCAAAAATATACAAGCAACTCCTGCAGCTCAATTCCAGGAAAATAAATGACCCAATCAAAAGATGGGTCAAAGAACTAAATAGACATTTCTCTAAAGAAGACATACAGATGCTAACAAACACATGGAAAGATGCTCAACATCACTCATTATCAGAGAAATGCAAATCAAAACCACAATGAGGTACCATTTCACTTCAGTCAGAATGGTTGTGATCCAAATGTCAACAAGTAATAAATGCTGGAGAGGGTGTGGAGAAAAGTGAACCCTCTTACACTGTTGATGGGACTGCAAACTAGTACAGCCACTATGGAGAACAATGTGGAGACTACTTAAAAAACTGGAAAAACATTGCTGCCTTATGACCCAGCAATCTCACTGTTGGGCATACACACTGAGGAAACCAGAACTGAAAGAGACATGTGTACCCCAATGTTCACTGAAGCACTGTTTATAATAGCCAGGACATTGAAACAACCTAGATGTCCATCAACAGATGAATGGATAAGAAAGCTGAGGTACATATACACAATGGAGTATTACTCAGCCATTAAAAAGAATAAATTTGACTCAGTTCTAATGAGATGGATGAAACTGGAGCCTCTTATACAGAGTGAAGTAAGCCAGAAAGAAAAACATCAATACAGTATACTAATGCATATATATGGAATTTAGAAAGATGGTAATGATAACACTATGTGCGAGACAGCAAAAGAAACAGATGTATAGAACAGTCTTTTAGACTCTGAGGGAGAGGGAAAGGGTGGGATGATTTGGGAGAATGGCATTGAAACATGTATAATATCATATGTAAAACGAATTGCCAATCCAGGTTTGATGCATGATACTGGATGCTTGGGGCTGGTGCACTGGGACAATCCAGAGGTATGGTATGGGGAGGGAGAAGGGAGGGGCTCAGGATGGGGAACACATATATACCTGTGGCAGATTCATGTTGATGTATGGCAAAACCAATACAATATTGTAAAGTAATTAACTTCCTATTAAAAATAAATAAATTAATATATATTTTTGAAAATGTGACAAAAGACAGAAACTCTTGCTCTACTGGAGTCTATCTTCAAAAGAGAGGAGTGAACCAATCAATTAACTTCAAAAATATGGTGTCAATAATTTTTCATACATGCAACAAAGAATAGAAAACAGAAACATTGCACAGAGTGACTTTTCACGGAACACTTCTTTAAATAGGTGGTCATGGTAGAGATCATGCGATTTTAAAAGATGACCTTTAGTCAAGGACATGGTTAAAGAAGAGTGGCCAGATGAGTGAATTTGGGGAAGAGGAGAGTGTTTTAAGCCATCACATTTTATGTTGATCAAGAATTGAGCATGATATGGTGGAAGGTGAAAGGAAAGCACAGAGAGGAAAAGGAAGTTGTGGGTATGTGAGATGTAGCAAGGGCCAGTGCAGTGAGAGTTGAATAAGCCATGCAACATAGAGTTTGACACACTTTGAGTTTTCCTAACTGCGAAGGGGGCAAATTTGATCATGGTGTAGTATTTTTTGTTTTAGGAAAGAAGTTGTAGTTCAGATGGTAAAGAATATGTCTTCAATGCATGAGACCCAAGTTTAATCCCTGGGCCTGGAAGATCCCATGAAAAAAGAATGACTACCCACTCCAGTATTTTTGTCTGGAGAATCTCATGGACAGAGGAGCCTGGTGGGCTACAGTCCATGAGGTCACAGAGAGTCAGACGTGACTAACAATAACATGGAATTTATCTTTCAAATAGACAAATATCGCTAGTTTTAATAAGGGAGGATTATTGTGACACTATTTTTGCTATGTGTTAGCAAAGTAAGAGCTGGATTTGTGTTCTTGGTTGGTAAATGTAGAATACAATATAAGAAAATTTGTTGCAGAATAAATTATGGAGTTTTAAGCCAAAGGTATTTTTCACTCTCTTTTTTTCTTACCCTTGTTTATTTTTTTGACTTTTTATTTTATATTGGAGCATAGTTGATTAACTATGTAGTGTTAGTTTCACATGTA
This sequence comes from Nanger dama, assembly GCA_917880005.1. Taxonomy (NCBI): domain Eukaryota; kingdom Metazoa; phylum Chordata; class Mammalia; order Artiodactyla; family Bovidae; genus Nanger; species Nanger dama. Next base: position 14,986,851 of record CAKJTW010000027.1, on the reverse strand, counting down.
CAGCAAACCATACATATGCATGTACCTATTCCTTTTCAAATTTGAGTTGTTAAATAATATTGAGTAGAGCACTCTGTGCTATAGAGTAGGTCACTGTTGGTCATCAGTTTTAAATATTGCAGTGTGAACATGCCAAATGTATTAGATATGGGTCTTAGAATGATTGGGGAGAGAGGGAAAACAAGAATTTCAGGTTTTAGGTAGAAAGCAACTGTATGTATAATCTTGCTACCAAAGAAACAGGAAATACTGGAATTTGAGGGAGGCATTTGGAGAAAGAAACCATACATCTGAGACCTTACATCTCAGAAGAGATATTAATAGGAAATTAAAGAATGGCCTGGCAGATGGGTATATTAAATTAAAGCCATTGATATAGTATATGAAAAAATACATATGGTGTGTGTTTTCTTTCTGGATATAAATAATTACATTAGAAAGAAGACCTCTTACTCTGATATTATATTATACAAATACATTCCATCAAAACAAAAGAAAGCCATCCTTTCCCTTTATAGTAGGGCAGTTATTGAGAAGAATTTCATCAGGCTGCTGGATTATGTGCTCAGTCCTAAACTGATCCTAGAGGGTGGGGGATTGAGTGATGACTCTTACACCTTGCTTGAGGGTTTGCTAGAAAAATGTCCTACTGAAGGAAGGTCTCCAATAAATAGATGGTGATATTATACCTGTAGTGATATGAGAGAGGAAAAATCTTGAGCAGCCAATCAATGGCTGTGGTATTCAATCAAGTTGACTTAATTTTTTTCATCTTTAAGCCAATAATCTATCTCCACAGAGTTCACCAAGAAAGTAAACTGTCAACCACCACTATTAATGGCTGAAATGGTGGATTACCTTGAAGAATCAATGTCATATTAAAATTAGAAAAGAAACACTTCACAGAGACAAAGCACTGCTTCCTCAGATAAGCACAGTAAGTGCATATTCATCTTGAGACTCTTCTTTTTAATAATAGGAAAGAATTCAAACAGAATGCAGAAGTGGAACCATATTGAAATGGCAGCAAAAAGCAGTATGTAGAGCATGCCTGGAATAGAGTTAATTGTTCCAAAAAAGCTAAGATTAAGAACTCCACCGCAGCACAAATCTAAATGAGTATATAGACACATATTGACTAGTAGTTCAACTTTAACTGTAGAAGGGATAGCTTAAATAGGGCAGTTAAAGGGTTATACTTTCTGAGCCATTTAAAATGCTTTTGGAGTCACCAGGCTACACTGTACTCTGTATTTCCTAGAGGACAAGGCATACATTTGATAGAGGATCTTTAAGGCACAAAGCAGTTGGCAAAGTTAATAGGCTGGCTTCAGAAAGCAAATCTGAAGGTAGTCTAAAAGTGGGTAAGTAGATGGGGCCACTCACTCAGCAATTCATTCACACTATACAACTCAGTATTTGTTTGTTTGTTTTTTATAGTAGATAGATGGAAACATATAATTGAGGACAAAACTTTTTAAAAGTTGAATTATAGTTGATTTACAATGTTATGTTAGCTTCTTCTGTACATCAAAGTGATTCAGTTATACACACACACACACACACACACACACACACACATATATATATATACACACATACACATATACATTCTCTTTTATATTATTTTCCACTATAGTTTATCCCACTGTTGAATATAGTTCCTTGTACTATGCAGTAGGGGAGCTTCCCATATAGCACAGTGGTAAAGAATCCACTTGCCAATGAGGACATCAAGAGACTTAGGTTTAATCCCTGGGTGGGGAAGTTTCCCTGGAGTAGGAAATGGTAACCCACTCAAGTAGTCTTCCCTGGGAAAGTCTATGGACAGAGGAGCTTGGTGGGCTACACTGCAAGGGGTCACACAGAGTCCAGACACTATTAAGCACACACACGTTATAGTAAGACCTTGTTGTTTATCCATTTTACTTGTAATGATTTGCATCAACTAACCTCAAACTCCCAGTTCACTCCTTCCCTCCCACCTCCACCCTGGTAACCCCAAATCTATTGTCCAAGTTTGTGAGTCTGTTTTTGTTCTGTAGATTGATTCAACTGTGTCATATTTTTGATCCCACATAGAAGTGATATTATATGGTATTTGTCTGTCTACTTTTGACTTACTTCACTTAGCATGATAATCTCTAGTTGCATCCATGTTGTTGCAAATTGCATTATTTCATTTTTTTATGACTGAGTAGAAACACTTCCTTTTTTAATATCCAAAAATATATTGTATATAAAGTGGGTTAAGTTCAGTTCAGTTCAGTTTAGCACTCAGGCCTGTCCGACTCTTTGCAACCCCATGAATCGCAGCATGCCAGGCCTCTCTGTCCATCACCATCCCCCAGAGTTCACTCACACTCACGTCCATCGAGTCAGTGATGCCATCCAGCCATCTCATCCTCTGTCGTACCCTTCTCCTCCTGCCCCCAATCCCTCCCAGCATCAGAGTCTTTTCCAATGAGTCAACTCTTCGCATGAGGTGGCCAAAGTACTGACGTTTCAGCTTCAGCATCATTCCTTACAAAGAACATCCAGGACTGATCTCCTTTAGGATGGACTGGTTGGATCTCCTTGCAGTCCAAGGGACTCTCAAGAGTCTTCTCCAACACCACATTTCAAAAGCATCAATTCTTTGGCACTCAGCTTTCGTCACAGTCCAACTCTCACATCCACACATGAACACTGTAAAAACCATAGCCTTGACTAGACGGACCTTAGTTGGCAAAGTAATGTCTCTGTATTTGAATATGCAACCTAGTTCGGTCATGACTTTTCTTCCAAGGAGTAAGCGTCTTTTAATTTCATGTCTGCAGTCACCATCTGCAGTGATTTTGGAGCCCAGAAAAATAAAGTCTGACACTGTTTCCACTGTTTCATAAAGTGGGTAATGCACATTAAAAGATATATTTCTATGGCTCTTAGTTTTAAGATTATTTTCTTTTGCTCTATTTGACCTTACATCTCACAGTCACAACATTGCCATGTCTAGCAAATGGTCCTTCTTTATTGCTATAATCATTAAGGCTTTCTATACCATATGCTTTCTAAAGGATGAACATGAAAAAAATAAAACTAATCATTTAAATTAATTTCAGGGATACTGTTCTTGGCACAGAATAAAGTTTATGAATCTTTTGCAGCTATTTCAACTCACAATGTACCAGCTTCTGTAGATTTAACTCTCAACCTATCCTATATTTTCTTGACCTTGAACACTTATTAACGTTTTATGATTCTAGAATAGTCCTTACTCCATAATGGCCATACTCTTAAGGTCTATTACAATAATAGATTACACAATTATTTTACAGGATAATATATTCAAATCCTCTGAAGTTTTAGAACGCCTTTGAGCGAAATGTGAATAGGTCTAACAGGGTTAAAGAAATGACCTAGTTACATTCGCTTAAACTCTGACGTATCGTTATAAAAGGAAAACCTGACTCAGCAAAATCCATCAGCAAGATCAAAGACTCCTTCTTCCTTCTGTCTTCAGGCTGATAAGAGGGAATAGTTTCTCTATTTCTACAAAAATACAAACATTCCTTCTTATCTCTATTCTAGTAATTAGCACACAGATATAACACCAATATTACGTTTTCTTTTCTTTTAAATATAAAATTCATTTTGAAACAAGTATCAAAGCCTCATAACTATACTTAGCCATTTCATATTATATACTGCTTTTAATGGTGAATTTCAGTAGTCTCTTTGAAAGGAACATAAATCTTAGAAGTCAGATAAAATTCTTTTGGCTTCATGGTTGGGTTTTCAGGAAAGTGAAATGAAGTAGGTTCGAAGTCCTCTCTGGAGAAAACGGAGCAACACAGCTGTTAATCATGTTTGTGGCAAGCAGAAATGCAAAGCCTCTAAAATAATCAGGAGACTTACATCTAAATGAGCATAAAGATGAAATAGATAGAGGTGCATAAAATATTGCAGAGACTTTTTACTATTATGTTCATTAAAGTTCCAGCTTAATGCATGCTTTATTGCCCAGAAATTCATTTCATTTGCATTTTAACTGGGTTTTAGTCAAGTTAATCCTTTTTCTTCCCTTGCAAAGAAACTATTCAGCAACTACAGCAAAATACTGAAAGAAGAGAAATAAATTAGAATATTCTACTTATACTAAAATTTTAATCTCTCATAGTTTACTAAAGAAAAAGGATGTCTATACCAAGTTCACTAGATCACATTATTTTAACAGGAGAAAGTATCTATGTAACATCCAGTAAGCTCTATTAGATAACAAAAAGAAATGTATTCATTTATGCTAAAAATTTGACATTAAGGGAAATTCAGAAAAATCAACATCTTATTTTTACAGGAATGGAATATGATACAGTAATCACCCATTTACAAGCATACAATTAATTTTCATAAGAACCTAAAATATATAATACCATGAATCATTTAAATGGTACTGTAAATTAAAGAGCAACTCAAGTTGAATTTTGAAAGTATGAGCATTCAGTTTAGTAATATCTTAGCTTAACAGAGAAAGCTTTCTTTGTAATGAAGAAAAGTAAGTTTATTTCCTAAATCCTAGTGACTATAAGGTCCACATGAAAACAATTGAGATTTGGCTGTGGGTCAGTATTTTAAAAACACAAACTGTTGATAGCCTTTAGTAAAATGGTCTCTTCAGGCAAACAGAAACCTTAGCAATTCTCAAAGAGAAAGGTGAGATGAAGGAATGAAAAAAAGATGGGAACAAATAATGTTCTCAGACAAAAGGAAACTTTCTTCATTTTTATGTTGAAATATTTAACATACATATGTATAGATAAAATACAGTTTTTGATTATAACCATTCATATCTGTTGAGAATCACCTCTAAATTTTCTTTTAGTAATGTGTCTTTTTAAAGTTTGTGTTCTTAAAAAGCTTGAACATTAAAAAAAAAAAAAAAACTGGAGTATAGTTGTTTTACAATACTGTGTTGTTTTGCACAATGTAGCAAAGTGAAATATATATATATATATGCATATATATATATATATATATACATCCCCTCATTTTGAATTTCCTACCCATTAAGGTCACCACAGAGCACTGGGCAGAGAGTTTCTTGTGCTACACATTTAAGTTCTGATTAGTTATTATATTATGCATGGTAGTGTAAATCTGTCCATCCCAATCTCCCAATTGATCCTCGCTCCTCTTTACCGTCTTTTTGTCCAAGGGTTTGTCCTCTATGCCTGTGTCTCTGCTTCTACTTTGCAAATAGGTTTATTTCTTCCATTGTCTAGATTACACATATTAGTGTTAATATACATTTTTTGTTTTTCTTTCTGATTTCACGCTGTATGACAGTATCTGTAAGTGGCACAATATTATTCCTTCTTATAATTCCTTTTATAATTCCTTTTTATTCCTTATTATTCCATTTTACATATGTGCCACATTTTCCCTCACTTACCATCTGGGACCTTTTTTTTTTTTTATTTTTTTTCATAAAGTGCCCTGATTACTCATTTACTCACCTTGGGCTGTGCTCAGTTGCCCAGTCATGTCTGACTCTTTGTGAATCCATGGACTGTAGTCTGCCAGGCTCACCTGTCCACGGGGATTCTCTAGGCAACAATACTGGAGTGGGCTGTCATGCCTTCCTCCAGGATTACTCACCTTACTGTAAGCCATATTTTCAAATTTGGGGTGACTTCTTGTGATATTTGTTGATAGTCTATTTAGAAGATTTGCTGCTGTGAACTATTTTCTTTTAAAGTATTTTAGTGCCAATTATTTGAACTATTTATCAAGAAAGGTAGGGTGCAGGAAAAAGCCCTATGTTTGTTTCAAATATATCCTTGTCTAAAGAAAACTGAGCACAATGATTTGGAATAATTAACAGAAATTATATAGAAAATCATGTTTTTTGTTTACCCATCTTCATTCCTGCTGACTAATGTTAGATATAAATACAAGGAACTTAAAACAATCATATTCAATAAGAGTTATATAATCTTTATAATCCAATTAACTTCTAGCACATTCCTGCTTAAAAGGTAAGCACACTCAGTCACTCAGTCATGTCCAACTCTTTGTGACCCTATGGACTGTAGCCCGCCAAGCCCCTCTGTTCATGGGATTCTTCAGGCAAGAATACTTGGATAGGTTGCCATTTCCTCCTCCAAAAGGTGAGATATAGTCCTTATTTTAGTTCTAGCTCTATTTCTACTGATATGCTGATGGAAAGATCAATTTACCAAAACAGAAGTATCTCCAGTTTAACTTTTGAAAGGATGGTCTTCTACAAATGAGTCATACAGTTTATTATTTAAAAATCCATTTTCCTCTGCTGTTGTCTCTGTGATACAGGAATGAGTTCCATGTACATGCTGCATAATTGTCTTAGTCAGTGTAATTATTATAAAATTCTGATTGAAGGACAGCCTATAGTCTAATGACCAGTTCAAGCTGGTTCCATTTTAAAATGTTTTATCTATACAGTTTATACTGTGGAAAATTCTGAAAGAGATGGGAATACAAGACACCTGACCTGCTTCTTGAGAAACCTGTATGCAGGTGGAAGCAATATTTAGAACTGGACATGAAACAACAGACTGGTTCCAAATAGGAAAAGGGGTATGTCAAGGATATATATTGTCACCCTGCTTATTTAACTTATATGCAGAGTACATCATAAGAAATGTTGGGCTGGAGGAAGCACAGTCTAGAATCAAGGTTGCTGGGAGAAATATTAATAACCTCAGATATGCAGATGACACCACCCTTATGGCAGAAAGTGAAGAACTAAAGTTTCTTGATGAAAGTGAAAGAGGAGAGTGAAAAAGTTGGCTTAAAGCTCAGCATTCAGAAAACTAAGATTATGGCATCCAATCTCATCACTTCATGGCAGATAGATGGGGAAACAGTAGAAAGAATGACTGACTTCATTTTTCTGGGCTCCAAAATCACTGCAGATGGTGATTGCAGACATGAAATTAAAAGACACTTACTCCTTGGAAGGAAAGTTATGACCAACAACCTAGACAGCATGTTAAAAAGCAGAGACATTACTTTGCCGACTAAGGTCCATCTAGTCAAGGCTATGGTTTTTCCAGTGGTCATGTATGGATGTGAGAGTTGGACTGTGAAGAAAACTGAGTGCTGAAGAATTGATGCTTTTGAACTGTGGTGTTGGAGTCTCTTGGATTGCAAGGAGATCCAACCAGTTCATCCTAAAGGAAGTCAGTCCTGGGTGTTCTTTGGAAGGACTGATGTTGAAGCTGAAACTCCAATACTTTGGCCACCTGATGCGAAGAGCTGACTAATTGGAAAAGCCCCTGACACTGGGAAAGATTGAGGGCAGGAAGAGAAGGGGGATAACAGAGGATGAGATGTTTGGATGGCATCATCAACTCGATGGACATGGGCCTGGGTGGACTCTCGGAGTTAGTGATGGACAGGGAGGCCTGGTGTGCTGTGGTTCATGAGATCACAAAGATTAGGACATGACTGAGCGACTGAACTGAACTGATCTATACAGTTAGTCTTCCATACACAAGACTTTCACATCTATGGATTCAAACAATGTGGATTAAAAGTATTTATATTTAAGTAGATTTGAAAAACCCCAATGGAATTCGATACAACTCAGCCATCTAAAATAAATAATGAAATTTTGACACTTGTGATAACATGGATTAACCTAGGGGTATTATGCTAAGCAAAATAAGCCAAACAGAGGAAAATACTTTATAATTTCATTTACATGTGGAATCTAAAATATAAAGCAAAGGATCAAATATAAAACAAAAATAGAGTCACAGATACAGAGGACAAACTGGTGAAGACCAGCGGGGAGGAAGGAGAGGGAGTTTATGAAATAGATGAAAGGAATTAAAAGGTACAAATTTCCAGTTTAAAAAAATATGAAGAGGTAATCTTCAGCATAGGGAATATATTAAATAATACTGTAATAAATTTGTATTATGGCAGATGGTAACAGCTTATTGTGGTAACCATTTTTGCAGAGTATATAAATGTTGAATCACTATGTTGAACATTACTAACCAATAAAATATTGTAGATCAACTGTAATTCAATAAAAACATAAATTTGGCTAGGAAATATGTATATATAGCCTTTTGAAGTCCATAGCCTGAAACAGACTTGCTGGTATTCTATCTGAAACAGAATTGCTGGTTTTTAGCAGTCTTTGTTTTGGTAGTAGAGAGGAAATAGACAGCAGAGAGAAATGAGAGTAGCCCCAGACAGGATCTAAATCTTGTTCATAAATACTTCGTTATTTGCCTAATTCTGTCCATCTCTGTGCCATACATGGGTAAGAAATATAATGTAGAAATATGGATTCTGTAGAAATAAAACAAAACATGCCTTGACATCTAAATAGTACTTAGTACAGTCATATGTATAATCAAATTATTTTCTTATGTATTTAAAGTAGTTAATGTCTCTAATTTTTGTTTTTGTCTAGTTGCTAAGTCATTGGGTCATGTCTGATTCTCTTGTGACCCCAGGTACTGTAGCCCTACAGGCCTCTCTGTCCATGGGATTTCCCAGGCAAGAATACTAGAGTGGGTTGCCATTTCCTCCTCTAGAGAATCTTCCTCACCAAAAGATCGAGCCCACATTTCCTGTATTGCAGATGGGTTCATTATGGCTGAGCCACTGGGGAAGCCCATTTTCTCTAAACTCAGTGACTAAAAATTCATGTGTATTTCAGTCAGGGAGTAACCCAATTCCTAGCAGAATGGGCTCAATTTTTTTTATAATAAAAATTAAGGAGTAGAAATGTGATAGCAAAATAATGATAATTTAGACAGACTCTACATCATATGACCAACCAGTCCTAACATAGAAAATAATCTCAGAGGGAGAGGGTGGGATGATTTGGAAGAATGACATTGAAACATGTATAATATCATGTAAGTAACGAATCGCCAGTCTAGGTTCGATGCAGGATACAGGATGCTTCGGGGTGGTGCACTGGGATAACCCAGGGAGATGGTATGGGGAAGGAGGTGGGAGGGGGAATTCAGGACTGGGAACTCATGTACACCTGTGGTGGATTCATGTTGATGTATGGCAAAACCAATACAGTATGAGGTGCTGCGATTCATGGGGTTGCAAAGAGTCAGACACGACTGAGTGACTGAACTGAACCGAACTGAACTGATTGTAAAGTAAAATAAAGTAAAATTTAAAAAATAATAATCTCATACTCTTGCCTAGTAGTTTTGCAGATACTTTTAATCTTCAATTTTTCTGTGCACCTGGGTGGTCTATGTTTCTCATCCCTCTTATAGCTAATGGGGCACTTGCCCAGTACCCCCACCAATGATATGCAAGAAAAACGAATTGCCTCATTTTTATGTGGTGGTATTTGAGAGAAACGTAAGCTCTCTATGTTCTTTCTTAGGACTGTTAGGTCTAAGAGTCCATGTGTTTTAGATGGAGAAGCATGGTGGAAGCAACTGATTTCCTGAGGTACCATATCAAAGACCACTATCCAAAAAGTTAGGAAACTCAGGTTGTATTCGATATGAGCGAGAAGCACACACCTCTTCTGAATTTGGCCACTGATATCTGATTTTGCGTCAGAACCTAGTCTTTCCTGACTAATAAAATGGGTTAATTTCAGAAGACTTTACTTGTGTCTCACAATTTGTTTTGCACACATGTGGGCCTCCAATTTGTTTAGCTTTAATATGTGGCAAGAAGCATTAATGCTCTTACTGAAAATACATTCTGCAAAGCATAGCCATCACAAAGGCAACTCTTTATAAAGGACAATGTTTATGATGAAACATCCAGAACAAATTATGGTCATGACATGGAGCTGTTTTCAGGTCTGTGGCCATGTCAGTACTTATTGAGAAATAATATATTCTACAACCTTGAAGAGAATATCCTTCTCCATTCTTATATTTACTAGGATGGTTTCTGACCATTAATCATAAAAGGTTTCTACAATAGCAGCAGGCTAATATGATTTCAGTGATCCATGGCATACAAATACCATGGAATGTTCAATAGATAAACTAGTTGAAGGATCTGTCTGTTACAGCTTTTGAGTCTGTCAATCTCTATCCATGTTATTTGCTCAGCTCATGAAATCTCATCATCCCTTACTTGTAGCAGATCTGCCTTCATAGGCAGAGAGAAGCACTTCCACTAGTAGAACACCTCATCTAGTCTTAAAAACAGGGTTCCTGATTTTTATCCATTAATGTAAAAACACACAGATCTGACTTGACAGTAACAAGTGTGCCTCTGGAAAGGATATTTTCTCTCTGAAAAATCAGGACGTTTGATATGGAATTTTAAAGGTGACTAAATGGTGGAAATATTTCGTGGTGAGAGCATTTCCAAATTTCTCATGTTTAATGCATATAGAACTTCTAGAGAAGCAGAACTGTTGCTGGATAAATGTGCTGTTTTTTTTTTTTTTTTTTTTCCAGGAAAGCTGAGAAGAACTTAGGCCAGAACATTGCTGTGAAGGTTTCATATTTTTGAAGAGTGAGCATGTGTGCATGCACACAGGAGAGAGATAGAAATAGAAGTTTTGCGAAAAATATTTCTCACCATCTTTTGCCCTCAGCTGTAAGAAAAAAAAAAAAATAATGACAAAAAGATGACCATTAGGAAACCTGTAACTTGATGAACTCTGTGGCCTTTAAACTGGAGTTCTGAGATGAAGCATCAGATTTCACTTAAACTATTGAATGTTCCTTGCACAACTTACATGGACATATTGTCTCTGTCTCAAAACAGAAGTAGAATAAATTTCACATTTGTTCATCTTTCCCAACAGAAAGAGGACCAAAAAAAGGTGATAGTGCCATAATTAAGTGCCCTTGCTGAACTGAAGTAGCATGGCTCAATGGAGATGGGAAGGCTACTGAAACAGACCAGATATGGGGTTAATGGCACTAATCAATTTCGAGGCACGTCAGCCGTAGGAGCCTAATGACCACAAAACACCCAATCATTTTGGGACAAGGAAGACAGGTACTCTAAATTGAGGACTTCTTGGAATCGTGCATGTGGTAGGATGTGATTCTTCCATTTTGGTTATGCCATCTAACTTCTGGGAAATGGGAGATAAAAATCTAATTTAGAGTGACTAGCCTTGAACTGTTGGATCAAGGTGGCAAGAAGAATTGAATTAAGAAGATAGATTCAATTTCCTCATAAATTGAATGAATTAGAAAATCAGACAAAACTTTTATAAGAAAATAGATTTAGAGTTTTAATATAACAAGGTCAGATATATTCATAGATCTTTTGGATAGTAAATTTAAATTCAAACATTCCACAATTTTAGGTAAAATTTTAAAAATAATCCTCAGAATTGATTCAAGATTAGTGCTGGATAGGCAAGTCTTGAGTATGCAGTGAAAAGATCTTAATACTTAAAAGAACCAACTGATCAATTAAGGCTTTTTAAAATCTAGGTCATAGAAACTGATGGAAATCCTATTTAGGTAAAGCAAACCCCCAGATATGTAGTACATGAAATGAAAATTTCCAAAAGATTTTAGATACTAGAGAAGAGGACATTTTTAATAGCAAAATGAAATTGATACATTTCCTCAAGTTCCTAACTATGCCAGGAAACTAATGAGACATACCTATAAAGCTAGGTTTATTTCATGACTCAATTTTGCTTGTATCTATTATTTGATTATTACATATAGTTTTAATTTACATCCTGCCTCATTATAAAATAGATTTTAAAGTGAATTGCAAAGACATATAAAATAAAATTAAATATCCTAAATTTAGGTTCAGGAAAATATGAGCGAGAATTAGGGCAGTCTGAGTGAGAAAGATATTTCATAGCTGATAGGTGATCCAGGCACTTCAGTAGACTAATACCTTGTATCTTAGATCTAGGCTTTCTAGCAAGTATCTCAGAAATTTTATAATTCATATGCTTTACCATATTCATAATATAAAAGTAAAATTATTTGCCCTATATCATTATACTTAAACTAAGACTCAGAATGAATTTCTCACAACAGTCTTCAAGTAGATATGAATAATGTAAGAAACAATGTGCTCAACTGACATGATAAGAAATGTGTTGATGGATTTAAAACATAAAGTGCCTTTATTCTTTACAGGACCAGCATTAATCATAGAAGTGATACTATTCAAATAGAACTGGTATGATCCAAACAAGTAGAATGTGTAATGCTGTCCTAATTTCCATTTTCTCTGAAGAATATGACACGTCTCCTTAGGGATAATTAATGAGGAATAGATAACATAGTTTCCTATCACATTTTTGGGCCTCCACTAAAGGGCTTTCTATGACAAGAAACCCTTACCTTTACTGTTTGTTAAAATACAGGTAGGGCTTCTCAGGTAACCCACTGGTGAAGAATCCACCTGCCAATTCAGGAAACGCAAGGACATGGATTTTGATGCCTGGGTTGGGAAGATCACTTGTAGTAGGAAATTGCTACCCACTCCAATGCAGGAGACCCAGGTTCAATCCCTGGGTCAGGAAGATCCCCTGGAGGAGGGAAATGGCAACCCACTCCAGTATTCTTGCCTGGAGAATCCCACGGACGGAGAAGCCTAGTAGGTTACAGTCCATGGGGTCGCAAAGAGTCGGACAAGACTGAGTGACTTCACCTTCACCTTCCAGTATTCTTGCCTGGAAATTCCTTTGGCAGAGAAGCCTGGCAAGCTACAGTCCATGGGGTTGCAAGAGTCAGAAACGACTGAGCACACACACACACACACACACACACACACACAGAGTATGGGTAGCTTGAAGTGTTTGATGTACAATATAAAATTTGATGCCAAACCAACCTGGCATTATCTGATGCTCTAGAATAATAAAAAGTATATAGGGTTTCATCCAAGTTTGGGGGTTTAAAGCTTTTACATGTTTGGGATCTTCTTTACACAAATATATTTTAAAAGTCTCATTTTCAAATTAAAAAAAATTTGGTTATATGAACCCATTGCTAGATCACCACACAGGACTTGGGGAGAAGGTGATGAGGGTAAGGGTGAAGATCGAACTTTATTAGCTCTAGATTCATTCCCAAATTATATTCCGAGTCATTTTGACATTTTTGCTTTCAGAAACATATTCTGCTATCTTTTCTTGTGATGAAGTTGTGGGGATTCAGAAGAGAAGGAAATGGTTGAAAAAATGATGTTGGTATTTTAATATCAATTTCAAAGGTTGAAGATGTTAGGTAAAAATTAAAAAGAAAAAATAAAAACCTGAATAAACTATGAGCTTTCATGAATAATAGTATATCAATGTTGATTTATTAATGGTAGCAAAATGGCCATACTAAGGCAAGGTGTTAAAAACAGAGATAACAATTTGCAAGAATATGCAAACATATATGAGAACTCTCTGTACTGTCAGATAAAATTTTCTGTAAATCAACAACTGTTCTAAAAGCATAGTCTATTAATAAAAATATTAAAGTTACAGTCAATAATAAAAAGATAAATAAAATTAAATTTTAAAATGTCAAAGTGTCTGAACAGAAATGTCTCTAAAGATGTACAAAAGGCTATAAGTATGTGAAAAGTTATCTAATATTAGCAGGGATGATGAAGACAAAAATCACAATGATACATACTTCATAGTCACCAAAATGCCTGTAACAAATGAATTTCTGTACTGCATCTACCAGAGATAATATATGTCAAGAATTCAGTTTATAGATAATGAAGAGATTCAAGAAAAAAATCAATGGCAGTTAGAATAAAAGAAAGAATAACTGTGAATAACATTTAGCCAAAAATTAATTACTTGACAATGTGGAGCAAGTCAGAGGGAAGCTGTCTTAAGCAGATCAGCTAAAAAGTGAAAGTAAAAGGCACTCAGTCATGTCAGACTCTTTGGGACCCCAAGAACTATACAATCCATGGAATTCTCCAGGCCTGAATAATGTAGTGGGTAGCCTTTTCCTTCTCCAGGGATCTTCCCGTCCCAGGGATTCTTTACCAGCTGAACCACCAGGGTAGCCCAAACACTGGAGTTGTTAGCTTATAGTTTCTCCAAAGGATCTTCCAACTCAGGAATTGAACCAGAGTCTCCTGCATTGCAAGTGGATTCTTTACTCAGATCAACAGAGGTTGTATCATTAACAGACACAGCATACAAAAAAAGAAAAACAACAACAACAAAAAAAAGGACAAGCAAATGTGGTAGATTCCCACTGTGGATATTTAGAAAACTGTAAAAATAAGCTCAGAGAAAAAACTCTCCATTGCAGATTGATGAAAGACTGTGATACAGTGTTATGGTTTAAAGTGAATCTGTTAAGATATAGAAAAATTTTTTTCTGTATTTAACTTTCAAAAATTAACTCTGCAAGCATGAAAGCACTTTTCACTTGTAAAAAATTGGGCTAAGTGATGAAAAAATGGGAGTGATTGTATTGAAGTGAATGAGAATATTGAAACTTTTATGAAAAGTCAGATCTTCAAGTGAATAAACACACTTCTCTCCAACAAACATTTTAACAGGTGAATTCTTCGTTTATTCTTTAAAGCATAAACAATGTGAATATTACAAATATAGTCTATTTTGGCTATATAGTGCCATGTGACAGAATACTCCAACATTTAGTGTCTTAAAGCAGTGGATGACAACCTATGCTCAATGTGCCCAACCCCTGCCCCGGCGTTTTTCTTTGTTTGGTCTATGGGTGAAGAGTGGCATTTACATTTTCTAAAGGATTGTAAAAAAATTTTTAAAGTTTGAAAACAATTGTATGTAGCTCATATATATATATATATATATATATATATATATACACACACACATCTTTACATAAATATTTGCTGATAGATGCCCTAAAATAGGGAGAAGGCAATAGCACCCCACTCCAGTACTCTTGTCTGGAAAATCCCATGGAGGGAGGAGCCTGGTGGGCTGCAGTCCATGGGGTCGCTAAGAGTCAGACACGACTGAGCGACTTCACTTTCACTTTTCACTTTCATGCATTGGAGAAGGAAATGGCAATCCACTCCCGTGTTCGTGCCGGGAGAATCCCAAAGAGAGGAGCCTGGTGGGCTGCCGTCTATGGGGTCTCACGGAGTAGGACACGACTGATGGGATTTAGCAGCAGCAGCAGCAGCAGCAGTATGTTGCTGCTGCTGCTGCTAAGTCGCTTCAGTCGTGTCCAACTCTGTGCGACCCCATAGACGGCAGCCCACCAGGCCCCCGCCTCCTGGGATTCCCCAGGCAGGAACACTGAAGTGGGTTGCCATTTCCTTCTCCAGATTAGCAGCAGCAGCCCTAAAATAATCTCAAGGCTTTGTCATGATTTTGCAGTTTAGGCAGGGCTGGACAGAAATGGTTCCTCACTGTTAGAAAAACGTTGCCTGGAGTATTGTGCGAAGTGGCCTCCAGTCATGTGACCAGCAGTTGATTTTTGATCTTGGAAGGGTGCTTAGCCGGAACTGCCAGCTGGAAAAACTGGAGACTGTAAATTCATTTGTATCTGTCAGTTGAGATGGTATGTATTTCTGGCCTCTTCTGTTTCCATGAGCTTTTAGGGCCTCTTCATGTTGCCTGGAGAATCCCAGGGATGGCGGAGCCTGGTGGGCTGCCATCTCTGGAGTTGCACAGGGTCGGACATGACTGAAGCGACTTAGCAGCAGCAGCAGCAGTATGTTGCTGCTTGAGCTTTCTTACAGCATGGTGTTTTTTTTTTAAAAGAAGCATTCTAAGAGAGCTGCCAGCAGAAGATGTAAGCCTCTAAAGACCCAACCTCCAGAAGTTACAGAGCATCCCCGTTAGACCATTTCTACTAATAGAGGGCCTTCACATAAGCAGTGATCTTCAGGAGAAAGGGAAATAGAAAGTACATTTTGATGGAAGAAATGGCAAAGGATATCCTTCTTCAATTTACCAAATAGTCCTCAGAATAAAGCTACTATTACAAACTTTCAAGTAGACTTTCTCAATTTGAGAAAGAAAATGCAGACTATTTTTTATGAGAAGAGTCAGAATGTACAAGGGTAATTTGAATATTATGCTACGTAAGTATTTCTAGACTTTCAAGCTTATTCTATTTTTCTGATTCTAAACAAAGGGTAAAAACTAACCCAGTATTTGAATTTATAAAATAATTTGTTTCAGCAATTTCTCCATTTATTTATTTTTTTCTTATTAAATTTAATGTAATGCTAAGGTTAAGCTGAAGTATTTGGAACTATAACTTTATATGGAGATACCAATGAGATAATTCTATCAAGATTTGATATGACATTTGAGAGTTAAAAATATGTTAAGAATTGGTTTAGATAAAAAATAGAAGTTTAAAAAATTACTAGCATTTTGTAGTACAGGTTACGGAGATAATCATGTGAGCAAAATTAATAAGGACAATTTAATATCCTTATAGAAATCAAAGTTTTAAAATTAATTTAGCAAGTTAATTAATTTGTTAAATGTCTCTAGCAAATATATATATATATATATATGTTGTTCATAGACTTTTCTGCTTTTCTTTAAAATGTGTAATTTCTCTATTAATAAAAGTGGAAGGATATCATTTTATACTTGTGTGAGGTCGTAATTTCTATTTCCTATAGTTGTGGAGTAAAACACATTTTTAATCATATAATTTACTTTAAAAACATACATTACAAACACACACACATCCATATACATCCCCAGAAAACATGAGTGCCTATGCACAAAAAAATAAAACACCACATACAGAGTGTTAATATATATTTCTTATTATGATTCAATGGAGAGAAATTTACTGAGTTGCTTGGTAAACAATTAGACTGTCACAATTTCATAAATGTTGACAGAAGATTCAAGAATCCTGGTCACAGACAAAGGTCTTATTACTGTAACAGAGCAAGCACTATGGGTTTTGTATTTACGTTTTGCTTCTTGCACCAGAAATCCCATGGAGGTAGTGCAGGTGGGCCTAGATCGATGCTGCAAATGTGATCTGCACCACAGCTGAAGAAACCTGAATTTAGGAAACACCAAGCTTTTATAATGAGATGCCAGCAAATCTGCCTAAACTTTGCCCTGTGGGAAGATATTATCTTTGCTAAATTTTAACACACCTGCCTTTTGCTCTGGAGGGAGACACTCTGTCTGTCTTGTAAGGCTATTCATTATGTGAACACTCTTAAAAAGATAGTCTAGAAGGCTATCGGTGTCTCTGGCAACCTGGTGTGTAGAAATGCAAAGGTCCATAGATAAATCTCTTCCAACATAAATTATTATTCCTGTTACTTTTCAGTTTAAAATATGAAGTTAGTGTGTTTGTGAAAATAACTACCTCATACAGTTGTAAAGATCTGATGGAGAACGGCAGCAGTATAACTCATTAGTTTAAAAGGAATACTGATATTGAACTTTTCACATTAAATTTTATTATCATAGAAATGTAATTTTGGAATATCTATCCTAGATCACTATTATTTTTTTAATCTTCCTTTATGAGTTGAATACCTCTAAATTCAATGAACTTTTTGTTGTGTGTTCATGAATTGGAGTATACTGACTCTAAATATTTGATTTGGAAGCTTCTAATAGAAATTAGGTTGCCAACAATAATGTTCTATTAATAGATCATGATTTGCAGGCAATTTAATAGTCACATAGACTAACTGAATTGCTGATTAGTGAATAAATATATGCTTTTTGTATAGTTTGTTTCAATCTCTCTGAGGAAAATGTGCTTAAGCAAAAAGAAAATTGAGAATTGGGAGAATGTTTATATGATTCTACATCTTTAAAAGAAGTATGACCACATAATTTATTATTCAAATCAAGTTATTTTGAGAATGTACAATAATGCAAAAATTTTTTCACATGATAGCAAATATGAAGCTGGGTTGTATAAGATCAACAAGGATATGTAGCCACCATTCTTATAATCCCCCAATTTTATCAACATCTCTAAGATTTGATTTTTTTTCTTCTAAAGTATCATAGACATATCAGTGGATATTCAGTTCTTATTAGAGAAGCTTGGAAATGACAATGTTTTAAAGGGTGTCCCATCTTCAGGAGTATTGGAGGGCTAGGTAGATTCAACGTTTTCTTATTTCTCCCTGTTCAAGTTTATTTCATTACTTTTTTAATATTCATAAGTTACATCATGAAGTTTCATATTTATTGTGCATTTTTCCCCAAGCACTGTGCTGTGAATTTTCCATCAATTATTTTATTTATTCTTCACTCCGTTCTGTCCTATATGTTCCAATATTCTCACCATTTTATAGGTGAGAAAATTAAGCCTATGGAAACTATGACATGTGCAAATTCCCACAGTCTGTATGGGGTGGAGTCAGGTTTTGAACCTGGCCAGTCTGCCTCTTTGTTTGTAACAGCTATGCCATTTGTGATTATATATAGATTTAGTATCAGCAGGTTAACTCCATTACTCAGCTATGTATTTGATTTTAGGTAGATAATCACTAGAGAAAACACTAACAATTTTAGGAAACAATTACTGGAGGATGGGGAAATAGTTGGCAATTTAAAGCTACTTACTCTGTACAAATGGAGAAGGAAATGGCAACCCACTCCAGTATTCTTACCAGGAGAATCCCAGGGACAGAGGGAGCCTGGTGAGCTGCCGTGTATGGGGTCGCACAGAGTCAGACACAACTGAAACGACTTAGCAGCAGCAGCAGCAACTTTGCATAAAACAGGTAGTAACAAAGATGACCTATTCTTGGATATCGATGAGCCAAAGTGAATTGTTTGATTTCTTTCAGTTCAGTTCAGTTGCTCAGTCATGTCCGACTCTGTGACCTCATGAATTGCAGCACGCCAGGCCTTCCTGCCCATCACCAACTCCCGGAGTTGACTCAAACTCTTGTGCATCGAGTCGGTGATGCCATCCAGCCATCTCATCCTCTGTCGTCCTCGTCTCCTCCTGCCCCCAGTCCCTCCCAGCATCAGAGTCTTTTCCAATGAGTCAACTCTTTGCATGAGGTGGCCAAAGTACTGGTCACCTTTAGCTTTAGTATCATTCCTTCCAAAAAACACCTAGGACTGATCTCCTTTAGAATGGACTGGTTGGATCTCCTTGCAGTCCAAGAGACTCTCAAGAGTTTTCTCCAATATCACAATTCAAAAGCATCAATTCTTTGGGGCTCAGCTTTCTTCACAGCCCAAATCTCACATCCATACATGACTACTGGAAAAACCATAGCCTCGACTAGACGGACATTTGCTGGCAAAGTAATGTCTCTGTTTTTGAATATGCTATCTAGGTTGGTCATAACTTTCCTTCCAAGAAGTAAGTAAGGATTTCTTTAATTGATACAATTTTCCAAGATTCTGAAATACAATCTTGTTACTTAGGTTTACAAAATGAACCATAATTTGATACTGAATATAGAAAATTTAGACAGTGATGAATGTATAAATTCTATCCTTGGGGGATATAAAAGTGAAATTCTCTTGAAATCACTCATAAGTTTCCTTCCCTTTCTATTATCCTGAAAGTGAAAGTTGCTCAGTCGCGTCCTACTCTCTGTGACGCCATGGACTATAGAGTCCATGGAATTCTCTAGGCCAGAATACCGGAATGGGTAGATGTTCCCTTCTTCAGGGGATCTTCCCAACCCAGAGGTCAAACACATGTCTCCAGCATTGCAGGCAGATTCTTAACCAGCTGAGTCATGAAGCCCTCTATTAAGCTGACTTATAACTTAATCTGCTGTATGAGACCATAAAATGAGAATCAGTTCAATTCAGCCATCCAGTCATGTGTGACTCTTTGTGACCACATGGACTGCAACATACGAGACCTCCCTGTCCATCAGCAACTCCTGGAGCTTGCTCAAACTCATGACTATTGAGTCAGTGGTGCCATCCATCCATCTCATCCTCTATTGTCCCCTTCTCCTGCCTTCAATCTTTCCCAGCATCAGGGTTTTCTCCAATGAATCAGTTCTTCACATCAGGTGGCCAAATTATTTTAGTTCAGCTTCATCATCAGTCCTTCCAATGAATACTCAGGACTGATTTCATCAGTGCTCAGTTTTGTTTTGGGGGTCATATGAACTTACAAAACTGAGTTAGCTAAAGGAGAATTTTATGCATGTATCTCCTGCTCATTAGGGATGTGTCTAGAGAGTTAGTCTTTAATTTAGTCTTCAAATAGTTGAAAAGAAATCACAACAAAGACCAGTTCAAATGGGCTAATAGTTGATAAGAATACCAGCATTAAAAAAAAAAAAAAAAAAAAAAAATACCAGCATAGACATTAGTGGCAAGAAAATGCAAACAAACAAAAATACATTTATCAGGAGGACCTCCTATGTGTTAGGGGATAGGTGAGGGGTTAAAAGAACATTTTTCTTCCTTATTGTCTTAAGCTTTGTTTAAATTAGTTCTGTTAAGAATGCACACTGACTCACTGGGTCAGATTAGTGTCTGGCCCAGTGATCTGAGCATTTAGAATGCTCAATTTCATCAGGCTTAGAAAATGATAAAGGAAAAAGTATGAGTTGCCAGTCTTTGCAAAGGCACGTGTCCCTCTGAGCTCCACATAGACATCTATGCAGAGGTTAGACTGGAAACTAAATGAAATCATTATAATTCTGACATAAGAGAGAGTTGAAGTCACCAAGTCGAACCAAAGAGCAAATAGATCCACTGAGACTGAGCTTACTTTCTCAGAGGCATCCCTGTTAGTACAGACATAGCTGTAGAGAGGGGAACTGGAACAAACACGGTTGTGGTACAGGTTTTACTCGGTCTTTATCAAAGACACTTCTTTTGCTATTATCCCTTGAATCAGACACCTACTTTTAACATTTCCCTCAATAGTCTATAATTCAAAACCGCTTATACCGTTCTCTTTTCCCATGACCTTTATCAGGTATAATGCAGCATTTTAAAGTGATTTGGCACTGTATATTATTTCAAAGAAAAGTCTCATCTGAGGCAAGCATGGGACTTGCATATATAAAGGAGATGAGGACAGTCTCCACACTGAAGAGGATCCCGAGTCTTCAATAGAAAAGTTACTCAGAAATTGTGCCATTGTATAGTAAGTGCTGTAATCGTGTTCTGCATAGGATTGAGGGAATAGATGTAAAAGACTTCCCATAGGAGATAATATTTAAGCTGACTTTGGAAGGTGGTTTGGAGTTCTCCATATAAAATTGGGGAAAACCATTTTCTTAAATGGTGTTAGTATATGTATGCGTGATACTAGAATGCAAGTTTTGTAACATAGTAGGGATATCTTTTATTTACTCGAGCATAGAAAATTGTCTGATATGAAATAGGCATTTGATTGGTATTTGTTGAATGAATGACAGCTTATGGTGAATTTGAACAACTGCAATTGGTTCGATACTGCTGAAGAAGAGAGATCCAGGACAAGAGCTAGCTCTTCTGTGTTCAGGCAGCAATACAGTATTAGAATGCAGGGGGTGATGATGTGCACAAAGGACCAGGTAAATATCCAGGGCAACATTTTGTTACCAGGGCCAGGTAAACATCCAAAGGCAGTAATAGTTGCCTCTCTCTAAATTGTCAAATAAACTTGGCTGTGCAAATTAGAGGTGAAAAGTTAAAGATAAAGTGCTTAAGACCAAAAATAAAATTTAAAAAAAAATCCTCTGCACTATGATTCCGCAGATCTGGAAATTTTTCTGAGTCCTCAATGCCTAGGCAAATTGTTCAAGTTTGGCAGAATCTAGTAAGAAATCATGCTACTTCCATAATTTTAATTATATAATTCTCTCTGCCTTATCTTTATTGAGATTATAAGGAAAACAATGGAGTTGTAGGGCTCTTCATTATTTTAATATGTATTTTCCCTCTAATTTAAACAGTGAAGGTTCAAATATACTATAACAAGCTGTGCGAGCTCCATTCTTAAATATATGGTGAGCCATAGAATAATTTTAGATAGAGAGTAGATATATTTAATTTTATACCCAAGGACAGTGAATCTAACTCCAGAGCAAAGGTGAATTTGAGGGGAATCTACATAGAAGAAATAGAGAAAAGTGTTCATGCATCTTTTAGCCCATACTTCAAAACAGATGTATTGAAGATTAAATGTTTGTGATCACCTGTGCCAGCCACAGGGATGCAGATGAAAACAAGGCAGACTCAAGCTCTGTCCTTGGAAGAGCTTATGTTCTAGAATGACATAGAAATACTGAGCTAGTAAGACTAAGTCTGATAAACGTTTTAAACCAAACGGAAGTAAAATATAAGAGTGTTACAGAATAACCTAAAGACTTATATGCAGATATAAAATATGTGCACAGTAAAATGTAGATTTCAGCAGAAGTTAAGAAGGTGGGAAAGATGAAGAGCATTCCAGAGAAGGGAAGGCCTTAAGAAGAAATGTGAAGAACACTGACTGAATTGGAGTTTGTGGGGAGAATATCGAGGAATGAGACTGGAGAAATAGGTTAGGAAGGATGTGATTCTTTTTTTCTTCTGAAGTTGTTAAAAGCTTGGACTAATGTAGATAATGCTTATGTGTATCAGAAGTGATGGAAAAGAAAATGGTAGAGGATTTTTAGACATTTCATTGTTAGAAGCAAAGGAATGGAAATTGGTGTTTAAAATAAGAATTTTTTTTTTTTTTTAATTTAACTTCTAAGTCTAGTCTACATTTATCTGGCTTTAAAAGGTAGTTCTGAACTAGCTTTTTCCAGTTTTCATGTTTGGGGATATCATATATTCTATTCTATAGGAATATATATCATAACCTTATATAATAGAAATATATTATGGAATATATATAAATATATATGTGTCTTTGTATTTAGGTTATTTTTGTTTATGTGTCTATGTGTGCATGTGTGTCTCTGTGTGTGTGTGTGTGTGTGTGTGTGTGTATAGAAAGAGAAACAAACAGACAGAGACAGAGATATTTTAAGAAATTGAATCAAGCAATTACACAGGCAAGCAAGTTAAACTCTGCTCTGTAACCAAAAGCCTGTAGATTCAGGTAAGATCTGATGTCATCTTTTTTTTTTTTAATTTAAAATAAATTTTTTGCTGTGCTGCGTGGCATGTGTTTTCTCTTTTCCCTAACCAGTGATCAAACCTGCACTCCCTGCATTGGAAGCACAGAATCTTAACCACTGGACCTCCAGGAAATTCACTATTATCTTTTTTTTTTTTTTAATATACTAATCAGTTTATGTTTGGCTCTGCTAGGTCTTTGTTGCTGCCCAGGATTTTCTCTAGTTGTGGTGAACAGGAGCTACTCTAGTTGCAGTTCCCAAGCTTTTCATTGCAGTGGCTTCTCTTATTGTTGAGGGTGGGATGAAGGGCATACAGGCTTTAGTTGCTGTGGTTCCTAGGCTCTTGATCACAGGCTCTATAATTGTGGTACACTTGCAGAGTTGCTTCACAGCATGTGGAATCGTTCCAGACCAGGGAATGAACCCATCTCCTACAATGGCAGATAGATTCTTTACCAATGAGTCACTAGGGAAGGCCTATCTTAAGTTTGAAGGCTGGAAATTAATACGAAATTTTTATTTTGTAGTCTGTACACAAACTTTCTTTTTCTTTGAAAAATGTTCTTTGGTCTGTATGATATCTATGTATGTTACAGAGGGTAATCCAGCTTCACTCAAAGTCTGCTGATTGCCAGTGTTTTATCCACATATACACAATACCTTTACAGCAAAGTCAAAACTGATATTCTAAAGAAAATGGTGGACACCATAATCTAGGTAAGTTGACATGTAAAACTACTCATTACAAGGTATCATCATGTAGTAATAAAAGAATAACTTGATATCTTGGTCTCCAGGTGCTAAAATGTGTTTTGGGAGGAGAGAGTGGTTGAAAGTGTAGAATAATTCTGAGAAATCAATCAACTAAAGTTCTAAAAGGCATCCTCCAAATTTATTTGTGCTAGTGAGCAATAATAAGAACCTAGAAAACCAGGACAAAAAGCCTGATATAAAACACCAACTAAAGAGCTGAACAGATTTGAGAGAGTTTTCTTGGGAGCACCCATGGGCCTTTACAGAGAAGGCAATGGCACCCCACTCCAGCACTCTTGCTTGGAAAACCCCATGGAAGGAGGAGCCTGGTGGGCTGCAGTCCATGGGTCGTGACTGAGCGACTTCACTTTCACTTTCATGCATTGGAGAAGCAAATGACAACCCACTCCAGTGTTATTGCCTGGAGATACCCAGGGACTGCGGAGCCCTGGTGGGTTAACGTCTTTGGGGTCGCACAAAGCCGGACTGACTGAAGCGACTTAGCAGCAACAGCATAGGCCTTTAAGGTCTTCCCACGTGGTGCTAGTGGTAAAGAACCTGCTTGCCAATGCAGGAGACATAAGAGACGTGAGTTTGATTCCTGGGTTGGGAAGATCCCCTGGAGGAGGATATGGCAACTCATTCCAGTATTCTTGCCTAGAGAATCTCTTGGACAGAGGAGCCTGGTGTGCTGCAGTCCATAGGGTTGCAAAGAGTCAGACACTATTGAAGTGACTTACACATATGCACATGTGCATACACATACAAACACATGCACATACACACACACAGACACAGGCCTTTATAGGTTAATGGAAGCTGGTGATGGAGAAAAAACATCAAGGATAGTCCCCGGAACTAGCCTTGATCTAGAGAGTGAATGTCATTTAGTAAGCCTCAAATGCAGGAGGTAGACAGATGTGGGAATATGGGGGTTAAATTATGTGTTCTGTTTGGAATATGTCAAATTGTACCTATTTATGAGGTATGTAGTAGAGGACAACCAGCTTTGGAAATTAATGAGTTTAGATAGAGATATTTTTAGAGTATTAAAGAGAAAAAGAGAAAGATATTTCCCGGGACAACAAGCATTAAAGAGTGGATAATGAAAGGATTGAGGAAAGTGGAGATAAGGGAATGAAAATCCAGTTTTTCCTTCGGTACTGACAACGTACTAGGACTCTACAGGCACTTGATAAATTCAAGTCCACGTCATGTGGTAGATATATATATCCATATCTGTATATACATTGAGCCTCTGAAATGATAAACCATTTGCTTAAATTTCTGGTTAAAAGATAGAGATTAAAACACAGATGTTCCTTGCTCTAATTACCAGATTCTGAAGAACTCAATGATTTCAAGAAACAGGGTATGGTAGGCAGAAAAATGGCCTACCTTCTGATGGTCCATACTGTCATTTCTGGAACTTTTAAATATTCTGCTTTAAATGCTAAGGTTAAGTTTGCATATGGAATAGTATTTACCTTAAAATAGAAGGTTATCTTGAATTATTTGGTTGAATTCAATACAAGTAATCTCTTGGGCTCATAAACATGGAAGAAAACTACAGGAGAGTCAGTAAGAGAAACACAAGGATGGAAGAGGCAACAGAGATTGGAAGATGAAAATTCAGCTCACCGTTGTGCACTAGAAGGTGAAAAGGGGGCCACAAACAGGAATGCAGGTGGCTTAGAAGCTGTGAAGGGCTCAGTTTAATAGTCAGCGAGAAATAAAATCTGAATAGAGCCCTCAGGAATGAATCCGTCACCTAGATTTTAGCTGGGTGATGCTATTCAGAAATAAAGGTAATAAATGTACATTGTTTTAAGCTGCTAAATGGTAATTTGTTATGGCAGCAATGGCTCTCAGCTTCCTTTATTTTCCAACTCTCACATCCAGACATGACTACTGGAAAAACCACAGCTTTGACTAGTGGATCTTTGTCCGTAAGGTAATGTCTCTGCTTTTTAACATGCTGTCTAGGTTTGTCATAACTTTTCTTCCAAGGAGCAAGTGTCTTTTAATTTTGTGGCTACAGTCATTGTCCACAATGATTTTTCAAGCCCAAGAAAATAAAGTCTGTCTTGGGTTTGGTATCACATTGCTATATATTGTAGTGTACTAACATGTGACATACATAGGATTTTACATAGTTCCTTGGACATCAATTAAAATAAAATTGTATTACTTCTGCCTTTTATTCTTACAGCATTAGATATACAACTGTTTTGCTTTGGTAACATTAATATGGACTGTCTTCTGGAATCCGTAGTGTTCAAGCTGAAGAACTCCTCCTGTAATCCCTGTGAGGCAATTGGCTATTAATAAATTTTTTTCAGTTGTTATTGATCTGAGAGGATCTTTGTTTTGTCTCTTATCTTTCAGAAGGTAGTTTTGGTCAAGATGGAATTCTGGTTTATAGGTTTTTTTCTTAGCATGCCTTGAATGCTTCCCTCTGCCTTTTGGACTCTCTGTATTTTTGCTGAGATATCACCTAATTTTACTGGGATAATTTTACTGGTCATTTTTCAAGTGCGCTTTATTCCTACTAAATGGTTCCAACTCCTATTTCTATGCATGTTGCATATTTCTGTTATAAACTAGATATTTTAGGCAATATAATGTACATATTTTGGGTACTGGACATATTTCTTCTGGACTTTGTTATAATGAGTACCAGCATTATCATTTTTTGTTTGTTTTTAGATGAGGAATGTGAGTAATGATCCAGCCTTATTTTAATGAAGCTTGCTCCCCACGTTTCGAGAAGCCAGAGCTGCTGCTGCTGCTGCTGCTAAGTCACTTTAGTCGTGTCCAACTCTGTGCGACCCCATAGACGGCAGCCCACTAGGCTCCCCCCGTCCCTGGGATTCTCCAGGCAAGAATACTGGAGTGGGTTGCCTTTTCCTTGTGTATTGAATTAAGGATATGTAGGTTATGATCTGCTTTCCTCGTGGCTCAGCTGGTAAGGAAACCACCTACAATGAAGGAGACCTGGGTTCGATCCCTGGTGGAGAAGATCCCCTGGAGAAAGGAAGGGCTACTCACTCCAGTATTCTGGCCTGGAGAATTCCATGGTCTGTATAGTCCATGGGGTCACAAAGAGTCAGACACGACTGAGCAACTTTCACTTTCACTGGGCTTGGTAAAGATTTCTTAAATATGATACAAAAACCCAGACAATAAAAGAGAAAAAATGGAAATTTGTTGAAATAAAACACTGTTCCTCCTCAAAAGGCACTATCATGAAAATGAAGAAAAACCACAGACTAGGAGAAAATCATTGCCAAAAAATATATCTGATGGAGGACTTGTATTTAGAATATATAAAGAATTTTTACAATTAAAAAAATAATCAAGTAAAATTGGGTGAAAGATTTCAACAGATATTTCCCAAGAAGACATATGATGCTAATATATTTAGTATGTTTTTATAAATAATATGAATGCATGTGTGTGTGCTAAGTTGCTTCAGTTGTGTCCAGTCTTTGTGACCCCATGGACCAGAGCCCACCAGTCTCCACTGTCCATGGGATTTTCCAAGCAAGCATACTGGAGTGAATTGCCATGTCCTCCTCCAGGCAATCTTCTTGACCCAAGGTTCGAACCTGTGTCTCTTATGTCTCCTGCATTGGCAAGCAAGTTCTCTACCACTTGCACCACCTGAGAAGCACCAAATAATATGCATAGTGGTATACTAAATGATAGAGTTAGGAAAATATTAATTAATGTGCTAACACATTTTTAACAATCATTCTGCTCCTGCACTACTTGTACTATGTATAATGATGAAAAGTGCATGTGAAAACAAAATTTTCTGAGTATAATCCATGTTTGACTTTATAACAGAAATGTTATTGAATAAAAGAATGCATAATTATATTTCTCCAAAGTTTTAAAAAACAACCAAAACTATAGTCTTGTGCTGGGAGCCGCCATGGGAGATCCCACCCATGACAGGGTCATGTGGAAGAGAACTGTTAAGCAAGGCTCCTGAACTCAAGGGGCTCCCTAGGCTTTCTCAAGCATTTACCCCCAAACCAGAATCTGTCTGTTTTACTGTTTCATGACTTTCACCAACTCCTCTGACATTAACAGGGGGCTAACCCTGACCACCTTTCTCTGGAGAAAATCAACCTAGGGCTATAGCTAATAAGTCTCCTGGACATGAGAGGAATATCTCAAATCAAACCCCCTCTGTTAGCATTCTAGCTTTCTTGGCAGGTATATCCAGACTCTTACAGCTATGCATGTGATTATTTACAGCCTCCCAACTGCGAGAGGCATGGAAAGCCTAAAACATAGAGCCTTTCAAAGAGTTAAAAGTTATTAGAGTAGTGCTAGTGCTGGTGTAAGATTTCATTATTGGGCCAGTGCTTGTTGCTAAGTTCCCATATCTCTTATGCACCGTGCACCTGGGAATGCATTAGTTAACATAGTGAGAATGCAAGAAAAACACGTGTAGCCTTGAATTTAACCATATCACACTTTTGAGCTAATTGGTTCTTTCTTGTAACTTGCTGCACCTTTGCTCTGTGAAAAACGTAACTCTGGCATTTTCTGAGGCTGACATAGATTAGAAGTATACAGAAAAAACACTTTGAGGGAAAATAAGTTTTTTGGTTGAGCAGCCTTTATCAAAAGAGGGTTATAAAGTGTTCACAGGCCTCCAAGGCCAGAAGATACTGTACACAACATCATTTGTGGGAAAGGTATGCAAAAAAATCCTGGTTTCGATAAAGGCAAAACTGCTGGAATATTTGGGCTGACTCTGTATGACCTTGCATCTTTCATTTCCCTCTATGTAAAAGGCAAGGTATAAAAGTAGCTTTTGAAAAATAAAGCTTTGGGGCCTCACAAAGGCTTGGTCACCCCGTGTTTTTCTTCTCTCTATTTTTCTTTCTCTCTCTATCTCTCCCTCTCTCCCTCTCCCTCTCTTTTCAGGCTGACCCCTTGGAGCATGGAGGCTCCCTGCTTTCACTTATCTGCCCAGGTTTCTAAGACCTGAACAGGAAGACATTCTGCATCTTCGCTCCCTCGGGAGACCAAGAGGGCACTTGTGGCCTCTGTAAACAGGGCAAACTTCTTGTCTTGAAGCTTTATTGGTTCTCAATGTAAACCAAGGGATATCAGCCTCTTTCTCTCCTCTATTTTCTTATCTACAACATTCTTATCTATCTCTCTAAATCAGTCGCCAACACCGTTTCTCCTTCGAGTTTCCCTGGATCCTGCGGGGCTGGACCCCAGCAGTTTGATCATCAGGATAGCATGCCATGTCTTAAAATTCTCACTAAAATAAGATAGTGCAATCAATTTCATTTTCTTGTAGTAATAAGTTTTTGTTTTAGCCCCAAGGTTCTTGGACCAGGGCAAGTGTAGATTGAAATGGACTTCTAATCCTTAGATTCTTAGACCTATGATACCCAAATCATTTCCTATATATCATATGTTGACCTTTTTTTCTTGCTTGCTCATTTTCTCTACTTTATATTATTTATATCATATTTGTTCATAATAGAGAATACATTTTATTAGGAAATAAATAATTGCCTAGAAGTTGATGTACAGATATTCGGCTCATTTTATTTCATTTGTCTGTAATTATCCTGTGAAACTGAACCCTGTGAAGATAGATTAGTTGAAGGTGATCTTCACTGTAGCATTAATAGGACAAGAAATGGAACCAAATATTAATATTTTAGGCTCAGTGTGTTTTCACCGCAGACTATGTAGTCAACATAATTTAGTTTTCACCTTTTTTTAAACTACTAATAACTCCACACCATTTATTTATTTATTTATTTTTTAAAAATTAGTTTTATTTTTTATTTTACAATAGTGCATTGGTTTTGCCATACATTGACATGAACCCACCACAGGTGTCCATGAGTTCCCAACCCTGAACCCCTCTCCCATCTCCCTCCCCATATCATCTCTCTGGGTCATCCCAGTGCACCAACCCCAAGCATCCAGTATCCTGTATTGAACCTAGACTAGCAATTCATTTCTTACATGATAGTATACATGTTTCAATGCCATTCTCCCAAATCATCCTACCCTCTCCCTCTCCCACAGAGTCCAAAAGTCTGTTCTTTACATCTGTGTCTCTTTTGTTGTCCCGCATATAGGGTTATCATTATCATCTTTCTAAATTTCATATATATGTGAAATGTTGTATTGATGTTTTTCTTTCTGGCTTACTTCACTCTGTATAATTGGCTCCAGTTTCATCCATCTTATTAGAACTGATTCAAATGTATTCTTTTTAATGGCTGAGTAATACTCCATTGTGTATATGTACCACAGCTTTCTTATCCATTCATCTGCTGATGGACATCTAGGTTGCTTCCATGTCCTGGCTATTTTAAACAGTGCTGCGATGAACATTGGGGTACATATGTCTCTTTCAATTCTGGTTTCCTTGGTGTGTATGCCCTGCAGTGGGATTGCTGGGTCATAAGGCAGTTCTATTTGTAGTTTTTAAGGAATCTCCACACTGTTCTCCATAGTGGCTGTACTAGTTTGCAATCGCACCAGCAGTGTAAGAGGGTTCCCTTTTCTCCACACCCTCTCCAGCATTTATTGCTTGTAGACTTTTGGATCGCAACCATTCTGACTGGTGTGAAATGGTACCTCTTTGTGGTCTTGATAGGCAATTGACAAACAACTAATCTCAAAAATATACCAACTTCACACCATTTAAAACAAGCATTTCACTAGCTTGTGGAGACAAGATCCTGTTATTTCTATTCTTTGCAAATTCTGTTTTCAATGTTCTTTTTTGTTGTTCTCATACTTTCAATGATTTTTCCTTCTAGGTAGAAAAAAACTCAAAATAATCCCATCTTTCTTATTTCTTCTAGTTTTTTTACAAATTAAGACATGAAAATTTAATTTATATTTTAATAAAAAGATAACTATCATCTATCGTACTCACTAACATAAAGTTAAATAAAATTCTGGCTTCCCAGAATAGGTATAGAAATTGCCTTTTTATTTCTGCCCATAATCTCTATGATACTACCATACATAACCATACTGGATTTTTTTGTTCAGAGCTGGTTTGACAAATCATTTAGTGAATTATAACTGATATGTTTATGAGTTATGTTTTCTGAGGTGAAAATAGAAACTGTAGGATGAGATCTTTCTCTCAAACAATTTTGCCATCAAGATCAAATGAAAAGAGAAATATAGAGGAGGAAACTCCAAAGCTGTAACTAATACTCTATAAACATCAACATTATATTGCAGCTTTTCTGAAGAAGTTCACAAATAAAGGACAGAAAGAGATTGCCTTTAGCACTGTGTTCATGAAATAAATGATAATGTCCTTTATGATCTCCAGAAATTCATGGTATCCAGGGAAAATCATGACTTCCTGAAATACTGCATTTTTCTACTACTTTTTACCTACCAAAAATGAGTTTAGAAACTTTTCTCTACTCTGACCACCCAACACATCAGCAGCTGTATGCAAAGTCCCCTTCTGCTTCCATGTTTGTTGCTAGTTGAGCTAAATGACCACGTTCATCTGAACCTCAAGATAGGTAAAAGAAAATTAAGATATTTAAGATGGCCAAGTGTGAAAGAAATTACAAATGGATCTCTCAGTAGGTAATGTTAGCTCCTGGTAAAATATAGACAGATGGGGGAAAAAAACAGTATTAAGTTAAATAATAGGAACTCTCTGAGAGGTTTGGAAATCCATTTCATAAGGATTATTTTGTTTGCATTGAAGGGAAAGAGGGAATGAGTACAAAATGTAACTAGATCCTTGCTTTAGATCAAGGGTCACAAGTTTCTCAGTATTGATCCAGATAGTACATAATTTGAGGATTCCCAGGTAGCACAGTGTTAAGGAATCTGCTTGCCAATGCAGGAGACACAGGTTCGAACCCTGGGTTAGAAAGAGCCCTTGGAATAGAAAATGGCTACCCACTGCAGTATTCTTGCCTAGAGAATTTCATGGACAGAAGAGATTAGTGGGTCACAGTGCATGAGGTCACAAAAATTTAGACATGACTGAGCAACTAAGCACAGCACAAAGTAAATAATTCAGTCTTTGCTGAACATTTAGACTCAGTTGTGACTATTTAAGGAAAATGGTAGACAATACAGAAAACATAGACAATACAGAAGGAAGAAAAATTTCTATGTTCCATAAAATTTTGCACAAAGAGGCAGCGGAAGATTTGACCTGTACTAGATGAAGAAGAAATTATAGATTTGCACGCTGTACTAGATGAATAAGAAATATACATATCAGAGCCATGAAATCCAAAAGAAAAAGCACTAGTGGTTTCAGTTCAGTTCAGTTCAGTTGCTCAATTGTGTCCAACTCTGTGTGACACCATGAACATCAGCACACCAGGCCTCCCTATCCATCACCAACCACTGGAGTCCACCCAAACCCATGTCTGTTGAGTCGGTGATAGCATCCAACCATGTTATCCTCTGTCGTCCCCTTCTCCTCCTGCCCTCAATCTTTCCCAATATCAGGTTATTTTCAAATAAGTCAGTTCTTCTCATCAGGTGGCCAAAGTATTGGAGTTTCAGCTTCAACATCAGTCTTTCCAATGAACACCGAGGACTGATCATCTTTAAGATGGACTGACTGGATCTCTTTGCAGACCAAGAGACTCTCAAGAGTCTTCTCCAACACCACAGTTCAAAAGCATCAATTCTTTGGTACTCAGTTTTCTTTATAGTCCAAATCTCACATCCATACATGACCACTGGAAAAAATGTAGCCTTGACTAGAAGGACCTTTGTTGACAAATTTGCAAATCTCAGCAGTGGCCACAGGACTGGAAAAGGTCAGTTTTCATTCCAATTCCAAAGAAAGGTAATGCCAAAGAATGCTCAAACTACCACACAATTGCACTCATCGCACATGCTGGTAAAGTAAGGCTCAAAATTCTCCTAGCCAGGCTTCAGCAGTACATGAACCGTGAACTTCCAGATGTTCAAGCTGGTTTTAGAAAAGGCAGAGGAGAAAGAGATAAACTGTCAACATCTGCCGGATCATGAAAAAAGCAAGAGAGTTCCAGAAAGACATCTATTTCTACTTTATTGACTATGCCAAAGCCTTTGACTATGTGGATCACAATAAACTGAATAATTCTGAAAGAGACAGGAATACCAGGCCACCTGACCTGCCTCTTGAGAAACCTATATGCAGGTCAGGAAGCAGCAGTTAGAACTGGACATGGAACAAAAGACTGGTTCCAAATAGGAAAAGGAGTACGTCAAGACTGTATATTGTCACCCTGCTTATTTAACTTATATGCAGAGTACATCATGAGAAACACTGGGCCGGAAGAAGCACAGGCTGAATCAAGATTTCCAGGAGAAATATCAACAACCTCAGATATGTAGATGACATCACTGTTATGCCAGAAAGTGAAGAGGAACTAAAAAGCCTCTTGATGAAAGTGAAAGAAGAGAGTGAAAACTTTGGCTTAAAGCTCAACATTCAGAAAATGAAGATCATGGCATCTGGTCCCATCACTTCATGGGCAATAGATGGGGAAACAGTAGAAAGTGTCAGACTTTATTTTGGGGGCTCCAAAATCACTGCAGATGGTGATTGCAGCCATGAAATTAGAAGACGCTTCCTCTTTGGAAGGAAAGTTATGACCAACCTAGACAGCATGTTGAAAAGCAGAGACATTACTTTGCTGACTAAGGTCCATCTAGTCAAGGCTGTGGTTTTTCCTGTGGTCAAGTGTGGATGTGACAGTTGGACTGTGAAGAAAGTTGCACCCCAAAGAATTTATGCTTCTGAACTGTGGTGTTGGAGAAGACTCTTGAGAGTCCCTTGGACTGCAAGGAGATCCAATCAGTCCACCCTAAAGGAGATCAGTCCTGGGTGTTCTTTGGAAGGAATGATGCCGAAGATGAAACTCCAGTACTTTGGCCACCTCATGCGAAGAGTTGACTCACTGGAAAAGACTCTGATGCTGGAAAGGATTGGGGGCACGAGGAAAAGGGGATGACAGAGGATGAGATGGCAAGATGGCATCACCGACTCAATGGACATGGGTTTGAATAGACTCCAGGAGTTGGTGATCGACAGGGAGGCCTGCCGTGCTACAGTTCATGGGGTTGCAAAGAGTCAGACACGACTGAGTGACTAAACTGATCTGATCTGAATATATAGTAATGTATGTTACATTATGACCATTGGAAGTTGAGAGTTGTATACAAATAAGGGAGAAAAGTATAAAATAAATTACCAATAATATAAAATAAGGTAAATATGCTGATCAATAAACAAAATAGGATATATTGGGTTGGACAAAAAGTTCATTCAGTTTTTTCTGTAAGATGTTATGAAAAACTCAAATGGACCTTTGGCCAACCAAATAATAACAGGAAAATACAAAGAATGTAATAATGAGCCTAGAGCAGTGAAAGTAAAACTGTTAGTCGCTGAGTTGTGTCTGACTCTGTTTGACCCTAAGAACTGTAGCCCACCAGGCTCCTCTGTCCATGGGATTCTCCAGGCAAAATGTTGGAATGGGTTTCCATGCCCTCCTTCTAGGGATCTTCAAAATCAAATGTAATTGTCAAAATTCAATAATCAGTAACATTGAATTTAGTTTAGTATAATTTTTTCCAATAGCATATAGTTCCCCAAATATTAAAACTCATCCTTTCATATCAGACGTGTACTTAACAAAATGCATGCCAAAAAAGCTTGAAATTTTATGAATGGGCGTAGTCATATTACTATAGGGTGATCTCTTTATGTCAAACATCATCATAAACAATTTTTTTCATGAAGAATATTTGATGACTTCAAGTAGTATTTGTGGTACATGAATGTCTTAGTTCTTTCAGACTCTTATAATAAATAGACTACTCTTATAATAAATAGACTAGGTGATATGTAAACAACAGATATTTATATTTTTTACATTTCTGGAAGCAAAAATGTCCAAGATAAGGCATCATTATATTTTATGTGTGGTGAGATGTCCTCACATGGACAAAGGAACTAAGGAACTCTGTGGGGTCTCTTATAAGGGCACTACTCTTCTTCATGTGAGCTCCATCCTCATGACCTCATCAACTTCCAGAGGACTTGCTTCCAAATACCATTACGTTGGGAATTAGGTTTCAAGATGTGATTTTGGGAAATAAATATTTTGTTTCTATCAACGTATAAGCAAGTCAAGATATGAAGTCGCATTAACATTAGTCCTGTAATTGTTTCCTAAGGATTCCAAGATCAAGTATCATAAGTTCAGTTCAGTTGCTCAGTTGTGTCCGACTCATTGTGACCCCATGAATAGCAGCATGCCAGGCCTCCCTGTCGATCACCAACTCTTAGAGTCTATTCAAACCCATGTCCATTGAGTCAGTGATGCCATCCAACCATCTCATCCTCTGTCATCCCCTTCTCCTGCCCTCAATCTTTCCCAGCATTAGGGTCTTTTTAAATGATTCAGCTTTTTGCATCAGGTGGACAATGTATTGAATTTTCAGCTTCAACATCAGTCTTTCCAATGAACACCCAGGACTGATCTCCTCTAGGATGGACAGGTTGGATCTCCTTGCAGTCCAAGGGACTCTCAAGAGTCTTCTCCAACACCACAGTTCAGAAGCATCAATTCTTTGGTGCTCAGCCTTCTTCACAGTCCAATTCTCACATCCATACATGACCACTGGAAAAACCATAGCCTTGACTAGATGGACTTTTGTTGACAAAGTAATGTCTCTGCTTTTCAATATGATCTCCAGGTTGATCACAACTTTCCTTCCAAGGAGTAAGTGTCTTTTAATTTCATGGCTGCAGTCACCATCTGCAGTGATTTTGGAGCCCAGAAAAATAAAATCAGCCACTGTTTTCACTGTTTCCCCATCTATTTGCTGTGAAGTGATGGGACCAGATGACATGATCTTCATTTTCTGAATGTTGAACTTTAAGCCAACTTTTTCACTCTCCTCTTTCACTTTCTTTTTTTAAAATTTAATTAATTAATTAATTTTATATTTCAGTATTGTATTGGTTTTGCCACATACTGACTTGAATTCACCATGAGTGTACATGTGTTCCCAATCCTGAACCCTCTTCCCACCTCCCTCCCCATACCATCCCTCTGAGTTATCCCAGTGCACCAGCTCCGAGCACCCTGCATCATGCATCAAACCTAGACTGGTGATTCATTTCACAGATGATATTTTACATTATTCAATGACATTCTCCCATATAATCTCACCCTCATCCTCTTCCACAGAGTATAAAAAACTGTTCAATACATCTGTGTCTTTTTTGCTGTCTCACATACAGGGTTATTGTTGCCTTCTTTTTAAATTCCATATATATGTGTTAATATACTGTATTGGTGTTTTTTGTTTTCTTTTTCCTCTGGCTTACTTCAGTTTGTATAATACGTTCCAGTTTCATCCATCTCATTAGAAATGATTCAAATGAATTCTTTTTATGGCTGAGTAATATTCTATTGTGGATGTGTACCAGAGCTTTCTTACCCCTTCATCTGCTGATGAACATTTAGATTGCTTCCATGTCCTGGCTATTATAAACAATGCTGCAATGAATATTGGGGTACATGTGTCTCTTTCAATTCTGGTTTCCTCAGTGTGTATGCCCCGCAGTGGGATTGCTGGGTCATATGACAGTTCAATTTCCAGTTTTTTAAGGAATCTCCACACTATTCTCCATAGTGGCTGTACTAGTTTGCATTCCCACCAACAGTATAAAAGGATTCCCTTTTCTCCACACCCTCTCCAGCATTTATTGCTTGTAGACTTTTGGATAGCAGCCATTGTGACTGGCATAACATGGTACCTCACTGAGGTTTTGGTTTGTATTTCTCTGATAATGAGTGATGTTGAGGATCTTTTCATGTGTTTGATATGTCTTCTTTGTAGAAATGTCTGTTTAGTTTTTGGCCCTCTTTTTGTTTGGGTCTTTTATTTTTCTGGAATTGAGCTATAGGAGTTGCTTGTATATTTTTGAGATTAATTGCTTGTCCGCTGCTTTGTTTGCTATTATTTTCTCCCATTCTGAAGGCTGTCTTTTCACCTTGCTTACAGTTTCCTTTGTTGTGCAGAAGCTTTTAGTTTTAATTAAGTCCCATTTGTTTATTGTTGATTTTATTTATAATATTCTGGGAGGTGGGTCATAGAGGATCCTGCTTTGGTTTATGTCGGAGAGTGTTTTGTCTATGTTTTCTTCTAGGAGTTTAATAGTTTCTGGTCTTACATTTAGATCTTTAATCCATTTTGAGTTTATTTTTGTGTATGGTGTTAGAAAGTGTTCTAGTTTCATTCTTTTAAAAGTTATTGACCAGTTTTCCCAGTACCATTTGTTAAAGAGATTGTCTTTTCTCCATTGTATATTCTTGCCTCCTTTGTCAAAGATAAGTTGCCCATAGGTGCGTGGATTTATTTCTGGGCTTTCTATTTTGTTCCATTGATCTATATTTCTGTCTTTGTGCCAGTACCATACTGTCTTGATGACTGTGGCTTTGTAGTAGAGCCTGAAGTCAGGCAGGTTGATTCCTCCAGTTCCATTCTTCTTTCTCAAGATTGCTTTGGCTATTTGAGGTTTTTTTCTTTCCCCCTTTTTTTTTTTTTTTTGCATTTCCATACAAATTGTGAAATTATTTGTTCTGTTGCTGCTGCTAAGTCACTTCAGTCGTGTACGACTCTGTGCGACCCTGTAGATGGCAGCCCACCAGGCTCCCTCATCCCTGGGATTCTCCAGGCAAAAACACTGGAGTGGGTTGCATTTCCTTCTCCAATGCATGAAAGTGAAAAGTGAAAGTGAAGTTGCTCAGTTGTGTCCGAATAGTAGCAACCTCATGGACTACAGCCTACCAGGCTCCTCCATCCATGGGATTTTCCAGGCAAGAATACTGGCGTGGATTGCCATTGCCTTTTCTGATTATTTGTCCTAGTTCTTGGAAAAATGCCATGGGTAGCTTGATAAGGACTGCATTCAATCTATAGATTGCTTTGGATAGTATACTCATTTTCACTATATTGATTCTTCCGATCCATGAACATGGTATATTTCTCCATCTATTAGTGTCCTCTTTGATTTCTTTCACCAGTGTTTCATCAAGAGGCTCTTTAGTTCTTCTTCACTTTCTGCCATAAACATGGTGTCATCTGTATATCTGAGGTTACTGATATTTCTCTAGACAATGTTGATTCTAGCTTGTGCTTCTTCCAGCCCAGCTTTTCTCATGATGTACTCTGCATATAAGTTAAATTAGCATGGTGCTCTTTATATCATAAGTTAGGTGACTTAAAAAACATAAACATACTCTCTGATAGTGCCGTAGACTAGAAGTCTGAAATCAAACTCTCATCAGATCCACTTTCCCTCTGTGGTTTAGGGAAATATCCTTTCTTACCTCTTTTTAGGTTATAGTGGACTGTTATCAATCCTTAGAATTCTTTGCCTTGTAGATGCATCGCTCCAATTTCTGCTCCCATTATCATAGAATGTTATCCCTCCATGCCTATGTGGGCTACCATAATTCAGGATGACCTCATGTTGTGTTATTTCTGAGTGATGAAGATTATGGGCATTCCACATTATTTCCTTGAACATAATCATGATTTGTGAAAGGTCTTTGAGGAATATAAATTAAAATGAGAATTCAAAATTACTGTTTAAAGACAAATTGAAAGGAGTTACATAGTATTATTTGAATAATCATGTATCATCAACTTGCCTAAGTCATGTAAATTTTTTCAATATTAATAGATGTGATAGAAGTATATCCAATATGCAGTTAATCTACCTTATCAATTAAGTGTAGATAATTTACATCTCCCATAAAAAGAAGAGAATAAACCACAGTACCTAAATCTAACACAACTCCATTAATATGGGAGATCATTCTTACTTGCCTTGTTCATAAAATGATGAGCTGCAAAGGGGATGATTTAGGGTCTGTTTTCTAAGAATCTTTCTTTATGAAATAAGATGTTCTTACAAGTAGCCATTTTCTAAGGCTCCTATATTTCCGCCTTCAGCATTTTTCAAACTTTATTGTGTGATAAAAGTTAAAATTGTAAAACTGGACCAAACAGCTTTCCTTTCTGTGAAAATAAGTTCCATTTTTAAAGCCTCATATACAGATTTCCCAAAATTTGGCTTTTGACTATTTCTTGGATGATAAATTCAAAGCAATCGTGTAATTTCCAAATCCCAGAGAGGCAAGCTGTCTTTTGTTTGTTTGTTTGTTTGTTATATGATTTACTATTTTACTGTATTTAGATAATTTGAGTAAAAGGGAGGCAGTAAGAGAATATAATTTGAGGATTAATAATTTTCAAAATGCCAGAAGACAAACTGTAATCAAGTTTTTATACATTTTGTTAATTAACACTTGAAATAGGCTTAATTTATGTGAAATTTTAAGTGCTTTTAATAGGGTAGACACATGTAATTGACTTGAGTACCTATAATCATCTTGATGCATAATTTGCATGGAATAGGATGAAGATAGAAATTATCTGGAAAAGGATTAGAATTCTAGAAACCTTGCAACATGTTCATACTGATGTTCAAGTTCCTTGAAGAACACTCTAGTATCTTACTTCATTTTTAAAAACATTGTAATTATTTATCAATAAGAGAAAATAACCTTCTTGCTGTAATTGATGTCAACATCCTATTAAATCTACTTGTTATTTATAGAAAGCATTATAGAGAAAAAATAAATTGCCTTCAGGAAAGTTAAACAAGATCCTATTATGTTCAATAAACTGTGGAGAAATGCAAAGCTCAATTGTTACTCTTAAAAGGTGTACTTGTAGTTGGTAACCTAAGATTCCTTTAACAGAAATAAAATGTGTCCTAAGTCAATGAGACAAAGGCTGAGAAACAATGAGCATAAAGAAACATTAGTTCTTTTATAACTACCTTGGAAAGTTACGGAGTATTATGTACTTGTATTGCTCTCTGGATACTCATTCAGTATCAGAAATATCACCTAATATTAAAATATCACCTCATTCAGAGGGTGCCAAAAGGAAAATTCTAACCTTCTAAAAGTTTCCATCCAAGGAATAAGCCACTCTAGTATATTCAATGCAGCTTCATCCTCAGGGCAGTGAGTGAAATTCTCTTCATATGTTGTCATGCTTCTAACTCTTCTTTCTCCTTTTCATTTTAATAAAAACTGAGAAAGCCTTTAAGAAATATCTAGCCTGTTTCTATATTTCTCAGTTAACCAAAAATTTTTTTTTAGTTTTAAACACTTTTTATAGAGTAATTTTATTCTGTTTAAAACTTCAACACTTCCTTGTCCTCATATGGAAACAAATGGAATCATGCCCCATTTTTGTTTCCTTTCAAATCTCTGCCATCTTTTTCCTTTTTTTAACAACTGGTCTAGAATTGAACTGATCTCTACTTGGGCTCTTGCTTCCCAAAATATTCAACGTTTACTACCCACTCTCTCCCTTCTTGGCCAGAATTAGAGTCTGGTGCCACATTATGTTGTAGCGATAAAATCCTCAGGTTAAATTTAAAACAGTATGAGTTACCTCATGCCAGTGAGCAGAAAACAGATTCTGTTGTATTCTCTTGGGATAATAAATGGAGCTGGTCTACCTGACTTCTCTGCAACCTTCTTTTACATTAATTATTCTATTTACATTTCTGTAAAGAGGAGGGATATTGTGCTTTGGTTTTGTTCTGTTTTGTTCCAGGCTAGGTCAGGTTAATATAGTCTCCTTGCTTTCTGAAAAAGTTCCACTCCTTTTCAGTGTGGAATTGTTATAATGGTCTTGGTCTGTAAAATAGATTTTTTTTTAACAAATGGAAATGCAAGAGATGGCCTGAAATTGTATAGGTTCTTCAACACATATTTATCTCTAGTCAAACCACATGGTCAGAAACTTAGGGCAGGTGAATGAGGTATTTATGCTTCTTCTGACCCTCCTTTTATCATTTAAAGTCACTCCAGTTCATGTTGTTGTACAACAGAAACTAACACAGCATTGTAAATCAATTATCCTCCAATTTAAAACATATATCTGATAATAAACCATTATGTAAAAGGATATTAAAAATAATATATGTATATGTATAACCAAATCATTTTGCTGTGAAATAAGAATTATTAACCGTGTGAATCAACTATTATTCAATAGAAATAAATAAATTTTAAAAATAGGACATATTAAAAATAAAGTTACCCTGTATCCATGAAGCTGTCTAGGGGAGAAATTCCACCCTCAATGTGGAAAGACCATGTTTAGATTCTTGAGGTGTTTTAAGTAGAGACCCAGAATCATGAACTCAGAATGCAGAGGGTAGTATTTAATTGTCTACTTGATATGGAACACTTTTACAAACAGAAATATTAGCTTGACTATATGAAATTGCTGATTTATATTCATATTGGCCAACTAATAACAAATTCTTAACAATTTAATAGATCAAAAATGAAATAATTCTTTAGAGTACCTCAAGATGTCAAAAACTTGAAAGTTGCAGTTGGAACAATTCAAAAACTTGAATTGTTTGCAGTTGGAATCCTAAACTTGCCAGAAATGTATTAGACCATAAAATCAAATATTATTTAAATTTCATTTACAAGTTATGTTTAAATTTCTAGGGTTTTAATGTATGGGGGAAAAAAGCATTTCCAAGTTTAGTTTAAAATCCTATTAGGGAAGCTTTATTTTTCACTCCCCTGTACCAATTTTATTCTAGGGGAAGAAAGGATTATTCTATGAATTCAAGTTAGACTAAGTGAAAACTACATGGGCATCACTTCTCTAACATCTGCTGGAAGATAGACATGCAAACATAATCTCAGGGTTTCTAATAGAGGCTGAGAACCCACTAAGCCATAGAGATAGGCCTGGCTCCTTAAGTGTTGACTTAATAATAATTTGTTTTTATGAAAGACCTACTTTAGTACCCAATTTTCACCAAATTTCTTTCTTGAAAGAAATTCAAGAAGGATTTTCATTTTTACCAAAAAAAAAAAATGTGAAAATATATTTTTAGCATTCAACCTTTGTTCTGCAGAGACTGGTTATAAAGGCAACAGTGTTGCCTCAAAGTGGCTCCTTCAGGCCACTTCACTGGACCCACTCTCAGCATCTCAGCCTCAAACCATCACAGCTTTGATTTGTGTGGTCAGCTATTTGATCTCAATTTAATTTTTGCATCCACTAGCAAGATGTGTCTAAGCATAATCACTTCTTTGTTTTCTATCATATTGACTTATGAAAGTTTTCATAGGAACACTGTGCTCTCAGATAGGTGGGTAGAAACTTACTATGAGATGTTTGAAAGTGTTAACCACTCAGTCAGATCTGACTCTTTGCAACTGCATGGACTGTAGCCCACCAGGCTCCTCTGTCCATGGGATTCTCCAGGAAAAAATACTGGATGGGTTGCCATTTCCTTCTCCAGAGGATCTTGCTGACCTAGGAATTGAGCCTAGGTCTCCTGTATTGTAGGCAGATTCTTTACTGTCTCAGCTACCAAGGATATTTACCTGTTTTTATTTTGTAATTGTTCCAGTTTTGTATTTCTTTGTAGTAAGAATTTTCTTCCCCTTCTTTATGCAACCCCATCCAGCCCAACTATTTCTTTTTTTCTTCTCTTTCAGTAAGGTGGTAGATAGCTACTATTCTCCAATTGTTAGCATACCAAGACACCAAGTATATTTCATTAAACCCACTGCTAATTTCTACAAAAAATTATGCCAAATGTTAAAAGTCATTACACAAATTATGAGATTCAAAAACATTCACTAAGTGGGAAATGATATAGACTTAATTATCCCTACTCCATTGTAAATACCCATTTTTATTGGTGTCCATACATTTAAGTGTATCTACATGTAATATGCTCAAAGAATGCTCAAACTACCGCACAACTGCACTCATCTTACATGTTAGTAAAGTAATGCTCAAAATTCTCCAAGCCAGGCTTCAGCAATATGTGAACCGTGAACTTCCTGATGTTCAAGCTGGTTTTAGAAAAGGCACAGGAACCAGAGATCAAATTGCCAACATCCGCTGGATCATGGAAAAAGCAAGTGAGTTCCAGAAAAACATCTACTTCTGCTTTATTGACTATGCCAAAGCCTTTGACTGTGTGGATCACAATAAACTGTGGAAAATTCTGAGAGAGATGAGAATAACATACCACCTGGCCTGCCTCTTGAGAAATCTGTATGCAGGTCAGGAAGCAACAGTTAGAACTGGACATGGAACAACAGACTGGTTCCAAATAGGAAAAGGAGTACATCAAGGCTGTATATTGTCACCCTGCTTATTTAACTTACATGCAGAGTACATCATGAGAAATGCTGGACTGGAAGAAACACAAGCTGGAATCAAGATTGCTGGGAGAAATATCAATAACCTCAGATATGCAGATGATATCACCCTTATGGCAGAAAGTGAAGAGGAACTCAAAAGCCTCTTGATGAAGGTGAAAGAGGAGAGTGAAAAAGTTGGCTTAAAGCTCAACATTCAGAAAATGAAGATCATGGCATTCGGTCCCATCACTTCATAGAAAATAGATGGGGAAACAGTGGAAACAGGGTCAGACTTGATTTTGGGGGGCTCCAAAATCACTGCAGATGATGATTGCAGCCATTAAATTAGAAGACGCTTACTACTTGGACAAAAAGTTATGACCAACCTAGAGAACATATTAAAAAGCAGAGACATTACTTTGCCAACTAAGGTCCATCTAGTCAAGGCTATTGCTTTTCCTGTGGTCATGTATGGATGTGAGAGTTGGACTGT
The DNA here is from genome assembly GCA_917880005.1 of Nanger dama. Classification (NCBI taxonomy): domain Eukaryota; kingdom Metazoa; phylum Chordata; class Mammalia; order Artiodactyla; family Bovidae; genus Nanger; species Nanger dama. The sequence goes on along the minus strand of CAKJTW010000027.1, from coordinate 14,943,354 downwards.
GAAGAAGGCTGAGCACTGAAGAATTGATACTTTTGAACTGTGATGTTGGAGAAGACTCTTGAGAGTCCCTTGGACTGCAAGGAGATCCAACCAGTCCTTTCTGAAGGAGATCAGCCCTGGGATTTCTTTGGAAGGAATGATGCTGAAGCTGAAACTCCAGTACTTTGGCCACCTCATGCGGAGAGTTGACTCATTGGAAGAGACTCTGATGCTGGGAGGGATTGGGGGCAGGAGGAGAAGGGAACAACAGAGGATGAGATGGCTGGATGGCATCACGGACTCGATGGAGTTGAGTCTGTGTGAACCCCGGGAGTTGGTGTTGGACAGGGAGGCCTGGAGTGTGCTGCGATTCATGTGGTCGCAAAGAGTCGGACACGACTGAGCGACTGAAGTGAACTGATCTGAACATGTAATATAGAACACTCTTGAAGACAATGAAAAAATAGTCCATTGAAAGAGCCCTTGATAGCTTGCTCAAGTCACTACACTAGCTCCCACTGTGTCATTAAATAACCCAGCCCATACTTCCTTTGTGCTATAAAATAACCCTATTAGAAGCAAAAAAAAAAAGCACTCTCAGAAAATAGTCCTGAGATTTTCACAGTCTGTGTAAGCTAGTTGCCCACATTTTCAGAATGAAGCAGATAAAACTATATTAGTGATAGCAAGACATTATGACTAGCTGAGTTACTGGAGTGTATATTTTCTTTCCATTTTATATTGGAAGGGGCATGACCTTAATTTAAAATTTTAATATGTGCTATTTATTTTCACAGCAGAAGCACAAAGTATAAAGATGTTATGTTTTTACTTTTACATTCCTTATATAATGTTACCTTCCAAATACAGAGATTGCCTTCATAAAATCTCCATAAAAGAGCATATGTAAACCAACGATTGTGCCGTGTTCAGAAGGATCATGGTACTCTGCTTTGCAAAGAGTTTCAAATTCTTTGAAAGAATATTTTTCATATTTTCATTCTGAAGCAAAGCTTGTACTTTGAGAACAGAGTTGACTATCAGAACCCAATTTGATTTCAAGTGAATTTGGTGTGTCAAAGTGATATAAACAGTTTAAAATTTTGACAATAAAAAAACTTTCTTGATCTTTCCATAGTTTCTATGCTGAAAACTGACCCTGCTTCTATTTTCCAACTCTACACAACTTTTATCTATATGAACTTTTTCTTATCATTCTAGGGTGGATAAAATATTGCCATTTTTCATGAGCCACTGTTATTAAACCAATTTGGGGACAGTCATTTAATTTATGTTCTATATTTTTTTTTGGCACAGTTGCTAAAGAATCCACCTGTTCAATGCAGAAGACACAAGAGATGTGAGGTCAACTCTTCATTGGGAATATTCCCTGGAGGAGGAAATGTCAACCCACTTCAGCATTCTTGCCTAGAAAATGCCATTAACAAAGGATCCTGGAGGGCTACAGCCCATGGGGTCACAAAGAGCCAGAGATGACTGAGCACAACATGACACAGGACATATTCTATTGTTCAGTTCAGTTCAGCCACTCAGTCATGTCCGACTCTTTGTGACCTCATAGACTGCAGCATGCGAGGCTTCCTTGTCCATCACCAGCTCCCGAACTTGCACAAGCTCATGTCCATTGAGTCGGTAATAACTGTTTTATCCTCTGTTGTCCCCTCTCTTCCTGCTATCAATCTTTCTCAGCATCAGGGTCTTTTCCAATGAGTCAGTTCTTTGCATCAAGTAGCCAAAGTATTGGAGTTTCAGCTTCAGCATGTCCTTCCAATGAATTTTCAGGACAGATTTCCTTTAGGATTGATTGGTTGGATCTCCTTACAGGCCAAAGGACTTTCAACAGTCTTCTCCAACACCACAGTTCAAAGGCATCAATTCTTCAGTACTCAGCTTTCTTTACAGTCCAACTCTCATATCCATACATGACTACTGAAAAAAGTGTAGCTTTGACTAGAAGGACCTTTGTTGGCAAAGTAATGTGTCTGCTTTTTAATATGCTGTCTAGTTTGGTCATAGCTTTTTCATTGCACAGTTATATCTATTTCTCTATAATCTTGACTGTGAAAATAACTGTCAAAAATCCCTTTCCTTTATATAAAAAATTTGACAAATTTATTATTATGTTTTATCTCTAGAGCTGATAATAAATAGTTGTAAGCATTTTGTCTTGTTTTATTACTAATTTTAACTCTAAATAGAAGCAAAGTATCCTGTCATATTGAAATGTCTCAATTTTTTCTTGGCCCAAAGCAAGACATCTTATGACCACAACACACAAAGTTTACTTCTAATAAACTTTTATTTTTGAGTACTTTCAGACTTACAGAAAAATTGTAAAGATAGTACAGAAAGTTCCCAAACACTGCAAACTCAGTTGCCTCTGTAATTAACATATGATGTTAGTATAGCACGTATGTCATAGTGAATGATCTGATATTAATATATTTGCATTAACTAAAGCTCATATTTTATTCATTTTTCCATAATTTTAAGCTTATGTTCTTTTTCTCTTCCAGGATCTCACAACACATGGAGCTGTCATGTCTCCTTAAGCTCACTTTGGCTGTAACAGTTTCTTGGACTTTGATATTTTCAATGACTTTGAAAGTTTTAAGAACTAGTTAGTTATTTTGTACATTATCCTTCAACTGGGATTTGTCTAATATTCTTTTCACGATTCTACCGTGGTTATGGAGTTTGGGGAAGAAGACCACATCGAAAAATGCCATTCCTTTCACATCAAATCAATGGTGTATAAAAACAACAGGAATGATCCCTGCTGACCTTAACCATTATCACTGACATAATGATGTATGCCGTTGCACCTTTGTCAGTTTTCTTTACTGTGAACTTCAGCCCCCCTTTTCCCCCTTTCCAGACCATCCTTTTTGTAAGGAAACCACTACATACAGTTCATCATTCCAGAGTGGGGATTATGCTTCACCTCCCTGAAGATGATGTGTTCAAATGAATTGATTGGGGTATTCTGAATAGAGGAGATTAATCTATTTTTCTCTGCTCATGTGTTTACCTATTCAAGTATTTTTAACAATAAGGAGTTATGTGTTATTCCTTGGGTTATTCTTTGGGTTAAACCAATAAAATTTTATCAGTTTTGATACTCAAGTTAGTCTACCTTTAACCATTGGAAGCTCTTTCAGCTGGTATCTATGTCTCTCTGATAAATCTCCATTACTGTGTGTGTGTGTATTCAAGCATTTCCTTACTTATAATTATAATATATTCTGGGTTCATCTTGTAAATGTCCCGTTTCTGGAATCTACCCTAGTCCTGGAATCAGTACTTTCTCCAACGAGTGCTAGTTCCTTTTATTACAAAACAAGATTTAGGCATGTAATATGTTTGTTGCTACCATGGAATCATTTATTTTATTTTTTAATCTCTCATGCTATTTAAAAATAAGAAAATTAATCTTGGGATAATTTTAGCTTAATATAGTCAGATAATATTCTTAGAAAGAGCTTTATGAATGCATGGCAGGTGATAGTTACATTAACTGATTTTAATACATTAAAATCAGTTAATGTAACTGATTTTTAATATTTTGATTTCCATTTTAAGTGGGCAATGAGAGGTAATTCCTCAACCTTCCATTTGTTCTTTTATAGAATGAAATATTTCCACCCTGAAATACTTTAAAAGTGACTTCCCTTGTCAGGCCCCAATGCATACTGCATAATCTGACACAAAATTACATAAAAACACATATAAAACAAAAACTATTGAAAATCCTCACAGAATAACAAAAGCAATGAAGGAAAATGTTTTCTATATGGAAATTTGAGGTTGTGACAGTCACTGTGTGTGGCAGTGAATAATTGGGCAGGAGATGACTTATCCTCTGAAATTCTTAGGCTAAGAAGACATAATGTGATAACTTGGAAGCAAGCAAAACAAACCAGAGATGCACAAACAGTAATCTTTTTGTTCATCATGGTTAGTAAGAAAAAAATACTTAGGTAACTTGTGGAATTATTGAAAAAATATATGTAAGTATGTATTTTTTTTCATTTGAATGCTATTAATCACTTACCATTTTAAATTTTAAATGTCCCTAAAAGTTGCTATAGGCTAATAAATCTATCCCTTGTTAACCCATAGAAGGTAAAAAAATCACTCTTTTCTTATTATTGTTACTTGTTTGATTTTAGCTAATAATGCAGGAAGATATCTTAATGTCTTCTAAGAATTACTCTATACTGGATTAGATATACTATTCATAGTAAAGACAGGACAGAGCTCCATCAGAAGTAATCAACGATGGTGTCTTAGTCACTATATCATACCCAACTTTTGGGGACCCCATGGACTGTAGCCCACCAGGCTCCTCTGTCCTTAGAATTTCACAGGCTTCATACTGGAGTAGTTTGCCAGTTTAAAAACAATGTGCATACAATATAGAGTGCTTGCCTCAAGAATAGTAAAACTGAGAATGCATATCCATTTCAGACTATCTTTGGATCATTTCAGATATATCAGTCACAACTTAGGATGCTTAGAAAGTATATGGAAGTTTTAAAAAACAGGGTTATAACTATGCAAATATTTCATATATGTTTATCAATCCACTATAATAGACATGTCAGGGGAAAACCATGAGGAGTATATAGTTGGTGTTTTGACTGTAGGCAGTGAGTTGATGATTGCGTAACAGTGGGGAAAAGGAATCACATGTATTCATTTTCTAAGACATCAACTAAAGTAAACTGGGTAGTTTAAGCAAAAACAATGAATTGACTTATAGTTTTGGAGGCTGCAAATCTAAGATCAGTGTGTTAGCAGGGTTATTTCTATCTGAAAAATGGATGTCTCTCTCTTAGTTTCTGGTGAGTTGCTGGCAATCTCTGGCCTTCTCTGACCTGTAGATACATTACCCCCATCTTCACATGACCTGATGTTCACATGAAATTCTCCCTGTCTGGGATTGTACATGGGCATTTGTTCCAAATCACTCCTTTTTATAAGGATGCTAGTTACGTTGGACTATGGGCCTGTCCTCCAGTATGCCTTCATTTTAACTAATTACATCTTCAATTATACTACTGCTGTATAAGATCGCATTTAGAGGTTCTGGGGGTCAGGACTTCAACATAAAAATTGGGGTATTACAGGTTAATCCGTAACAGATAGATAATTCTGAAATTAGGTTTACCTTTGGTTGTTTTGAAAAAAAATTTAACTAATTTTCATTGAATTATAGTTGATTTAAAATGCATTAGTTTCTGCTGCACAGTAAAGTGAATCAGTTACATATATATACTCATTTTTAGAATCTATTCCTATATAGGTCATTTCAATATATTGAGTAGCATTCCCTGTGCTATGCAGTGGATCCTTAATTGTTTTCTATTTTATATATAGTAATATGTATGTGTCAATCCTAATCCTCCAATTTATCCCTACTTGTTTTACCCCCTGGTAACTTTAAGTTTGGTTTCTGCATCTGTGGCTCTATTTCTGTTTTGTAAATAGACTGATTCATTTGTGCCATTTTTTTTTTTAAGAATCCATGTATAAGTGATATCATATATTTGTCTTTTTCTGTATGACTTACTTCATTCAGTATGACAATCTCTAGGCCATGTCACTGTAAATGGCATTTTGCTCTTTTTATGTCTGTGTAATATACCATTGTATATAGGTACCAAAACTTCCTCATCCATTTCTCCATCATGGATATTTCATAGCATATAATCACTGCAATGACTTATATTCATAACATCATAGATTACACAAATTAATATAATATTTAAATTACTTTGCAATACACACTATTTAAATATAAGAATTTGACTATCTAATACACTAGCTGAATTTGGACATCTTTTTTATTTTTGTGCACAGGTATTTTGCTTTTTTTCAAACGAATTGTTTTGCACATTAAATTAGGAATGTCCATGTAAACACAGGCTGAATGATTAATATGTTTTTGTACCCAGATAAGATTTTAGACTTCTGGTTTATATCTAAAGAATTTCTTTGAGTGAACAAATAAAATATTTTTCCCTCTATTAGTAAAAGCAGTCTATAACCAGCTCGTGTCTTTCATAAAGGTAAGTTTTAAATTTAATCAGTATTAATTTTAACAGTTTCTTCCACACAACCAAAAGATCATATAGCCTAATATCAGGTAATCTTGTGTATATACATTAGAGTAAAATCTACAAATTATGATATATTTTTAATTTCTAAGATAAGGTACCTTAGAATAATGTAAAATCCCTCATAAATGACTGATTTTTTAAGAGGAAAGAGATTTGGTTTTGTTGTAAAAACAATGCATTTTTTCTAGAATTATCAGTTCAGTTCAGTTCAGTCGCTCAGTCGTGTCCGACTCCTTGCTACCCCATGAATTGCAATACGCCAGGCCTCCCGTTCATCACCATCTCCCAGAGTTCACTCAGACTCACGTCCATCAAGTCAGTGATGCCATCTAGCCATTTCATCCTCGGTCGTCCCCTTCTCCTCCTGCCCCCAATCCCTCCCAGCATCGGAGTCTTTTCCAATGTGTCAACTCTTCGCATGAAGTGGCCAAAGTACTGGCGTTTCAGCTTTAGCATCATTCCTTCCAAAGAAATCCCAGGGTTGATCTCCTTCAGAAGAGACTGGTTGGATCTCCTTGCAGTCCAAGGGACTCTCAAGAGTCTTCTCCAAAACCACAGTTCAAAAGCATCAATTCTTTGGCGCTCAGCCTTCTTCACAGTCCAGCTCTCACATCCATACATGACCACAGTTAAAACCATAGCCTTGACTAGACGGACCTTAGGGGGCAAAGTAATGTCTCTGCTTTTGAATATGCTATCTAGGTTGGTCATAACTTTTCTTCGAAGGACTAAGCGTCTTTTAATTTTATGGCTACAGTTACCGTCTGCAGTGATTTTGGAGCCCCCAAAATAAAGTCTGACCCTGTTTCCACTGTTTCCCCATCTATTTCCTATGAAGTGATGGGACCGATGCCATGATCTTTGTTTTCTCAATGTTGAGCTTTAAGCCAACTTTTTCGCTCTCCTCTTTCACTTTCATTAAGAGGCTTTTAGCTCCTCTTCACTTTCTGCCATAAGGGTGGTGTCATCTGCATATCTGAGGTTATATCTAGAATTATAGTTTTACTAAAAATTTTAAAAGAAATTCTCTATTTCAGAATGAATTTCAGGTGCTTTGAAATGGTGTATGATAATTATTAATGCCAAGATAACTAGAGTCATGTGAGAGTTTCTATGACAAATTTTCTAAAGAAAGCCCATTTGTAAAGTGGATGCAATCATATTTTGTGCATGAATTAAATGTTCAACTCTGATCTTTCAAAATTCCAATCTAAACTGGAAAACTTACATAATGAATCATGCCAAGTGGGTAAAGACATTATACTTAGTCTGAAATTCAGAAATTTGATCGTAGTATCTTCATATTACCTTCAAAAATATGTTTAGAGTTGACACAGGTGGTATTATATGACTATTCACTTACCAAGTCAAAAATGTATTAAAAATCTACTATAAGAGATACACTATGCTGGGAGCTCATTACCATGAAGAACGCAATCAATAAAGGTTATTTATAGAACATGAAATTAGTCTAGCAGGCAATGCTGAAATCAAACAGTCAACTGTAAAGCAGAGTCTCACTGAAGAAATATACCAGACAGCACTTAGTACAGGCTCATAGATTAGCTTTAAAGAATCAGGGAAACTTCCCCAAGTAGCCTATGGGCTTTCCTGGTGGCTCAGCTGTAAAGAATCAGCCTGCAATGCAGGAGATTCATCTTCCATTTCTGGAGGAGGAAATGGCTACCAACTCCAGTATTCTTGCCTGGAAAATCCCATGTACAGAGAAGCCTGGTGGCTACAGTCTGTGTTGTCACAAAGAGTAGATTTGATTTAGCATTACACAACAGTAACAAAGGTGCTGTAGTCTAACACAATCACTATGTAAAGGAGTTTGGGATGTTTTGAGATTATCCTTGTATTGGGAACAACCAGAAGTTAGGAATTGCATTGTAGAGGAGATGGAGTTAGGTGATTTCTGTCATAGCTTTACCATCCTAAGGCGTCCTTATGTAAATGAAATCATCCTTGGTAGAAGAGATAATACCTTAGTAATTAAAGTAGATTGTGTTCAAAAGGGCTGTTCTTGAGGCACCTGTTTTAGTATAGAACATTTGTTGGTACAGATGCAGTTGGAATGTGAAACAGAGTTTAAGAACTAACATAATATGGAAACTGCAAGTAGGAATAAAATTTTAAAAAAAAATGTACTTTAGAGAATTAGTATGAGGCCTCAATTGTGATAAAAATGTCAACCATGACCCATGTTCCAGCCAAGTGAGTATATCTCCTCTGTTAGCCCAAAAGCCCTGTGGTAAAAGAGCATTTTGTAATAAAGCTGAGCCCAGGGGTCAAGACTTCTTTTCCTCATTTTCCTTAAGCATTGCTTACTTGTTTATCACCAGGTTCTGCTGTAAGGAAATATAAAATCATCTGATTTCCAGTCACAGCCACCAGTTTGTGTCCTGGGGTTGGAAAATATTATTGGGATCCCAAAGGTCAGTTTCTACTTGTCTAAGACCATGAATTTTCAGCTCAAAAGTATTGCCCAAGTACCTAAATTTTGACTGTGGTTTTAGCTTTTAACGCCAAGACTGGGTAGTTACCTACCTTAATAGTAAATATCTGCCCACTATAATTCAGTGTGTGTGTGTGTATTTACTCTACTGTGATTACACGTAAATACAGGATAAAGGATTAGTATATGCATATTGATCCACAGTATTAAGATCTGAAGAATATTGTCACATTAATACCACTGCTTTTCTCTTTAAGTGGGAATACCTGTCTTGTTCTCTATGTGGCAACTGCAAGGGGAGTGGACAAGAATTGCTTATCCCTTCTGGGAAAAGGTTCGTCCTTTTTAGCTTTGGAAAGGAATAGCCACCATGTGGTGTACACACATTATTATAGCACATTATTTTTGCCTTCACATGTTTACACATTCAGCTTGTTTTCAATAACATAAAACATGAAAAGTGACAGCTACATCTGGTGAAATATTAAACAGTTAAAAATATAGAAATTAGTTTCCCATGGATGACAACTGATTTTCACCAGCTCTGGAGAATATGTTCTGAAATGGTGTGTGTGTGTGTACACATGCCTGTAGGTGGACTGTATGTAATAAAGATGTATAGTTTTAAAAACATCTTGTTTTTTCATGCACTGCCCCTTCAGCTCTGTTTTGTGGCAATAATCTTTCTCCCTTTTCTACATGAATACCCCAGTAAGCTCCATTATTCCCTAACTTATTCTTAGGAAATGAAATGTTATATAGCAACCTTAGGTCATAGACACAGCAGCCTAACATGACCAACTGAAGTCATCAGTTCAAAAGTATGACCTCTGGCATTTGCCCTTAAAAAGCCACTCAACCCTTTTCCTTTATCCTTAACAGTAAATACAAATGAAAATTAAGAGTTTCAATTTGCTCTATTGAAAAAAAAAAAGGAGAGATTCCAACCCCACACCACACTCCCACTTTTCTTAGGGAGTTTGCTTTAGGAAAGTTGCAATTGCAAGATTTTTCTCTATCTCTTCTAAATGTGTTGCGCTTAGTCACTCAGTTGTGACTGACTCTTTGTGATCCCATGAGCTGTAGCCTGTGAGTCTCTTCTGTTCCTGGGAATTCTCCACTCAAAATTACTGGCATGGGTTGCCATGTCCTCTTTCAGGACATCTTCTCAAATAGGGGATCAAACCCAGGTCTCCCATATTGCAGGCTGATTCTTTACCATCTGAGCCACCAGGAAAGCCCAAGAATCCTGGGTGGGTAGCCTATCCCTTCCCCGGGGGATTTTCCCAACTCAGGAATCAAACTGGGGTCTCCTGCATTGCAGGACCTGTTAGCTAGTTGGCTTTATCCAAAGGAACACCAAATTTCACATACCATTACGAGAGGAAATATGCTTGCAACATAGAGCCATACTCCTGCAGTATTTAGGTTTCTCTCATTCATAGGAATTGGGACTCCATCTTCCTTGATAGCTTATGCTCCCATCACCTTTATGACTCAGAATGTCTTTATCAATGACTTGGCAACCAACTCTGAAATGTCACTAGCTCTCATAACACTATTAAAAGTTTAGTGTTTCTTTGGATAAAGCAAGTTAGCTAACAGGTGATCAATTATTGTGTGAACTGAAGATGAACTATGTGTGACAAACTTCTCTGTCAAGTCACTATAACATATGTGCAAGTGTTGTATCTGTTTGCCTATGATTTTAAGTTTATCTTCACATTCTGGTTTAAGAGTTATTTACTAATGAAACTACTATTTTTCTCTTCTACCTTTATGGAGAAGTCCTCAGGAGTGAGAGGAGATTTTGTTTCAAATTATGTTTTCCCAACAATATACACTGATCATTTGCACAGGAGGAGATTAGTAAATATTCTTTTCTCTGTAACCTAGCATTTTTCTCCTCCTGATTCAGCTGTTAACTGCAAGACAAAAGCAAGAGGGACTATATACTGAATAAAAAGCTACTCCCTACTGTTTTCATCAGGAAGATGGCCTTATACTCTCTGGTCTCAGCCAACGATCAAGGCTTACTTTTTCTCTCAACTGGAAATCTTTAATTATATTTGCCATAGGCAGTGTCTCTGGCTAGTCCTGCATTTTTCAGTCCTCATCTTCATTTATATTTAGCACCTACCATGCTTCTCATGGGGTTCTAGACACAGAGGATATAATAGTGAATGAAATAGTCAAAATCTTGCCTTGATGAACCCAAAATTCGAAATTTAGATGCTAACACAGGCTTTAAAAAGATAAGCAGACACATACTAAAATTCTAAGCATTTGAGTAAAAATTATTGGAACTGGGCAGAATCAAACCAGAATTGGTTAGACATGTTTTACCAACAAAATCCTGGGAAACATTTTTTATAGAGGAATGCCAGAGGCAAAGCAAGGAGGTTATTGATTGGCTGTAGCTTAAAGCTTTGTTGGTTGGTTGGTTGTAAGTGGTTGCCCATAGGATTCAATTCTGTAACCTTGAAGCATGTACAGACTTTGATTTGGTTTGCTTCTGTAAACCACCACTGCATTAGAGCCACTTCAGTAAAGTGACTTCTTTGCTTTATTGTTTTAAGAGAGCTGAGAAAAAAAAAATATAATTATAACAATAAGAGGAGGATGGGTGAGTGGGGTCCTTTAACATTTCTAGCTGGCTAGATCTTACACTTCATCGGAGGAAGGTAGTATTCCACTTTGTACAGTCTATGAGATTTCTTTTCATCAGTCACTTGTTTTTAAATCAATTTAAGTAGAATCCTAGTCTTACAAATATGCGGTCACCTAACTAACAATGAAGCCACGTTGGTTGGTCCTATTAAGAACAAATGCAATGGAAGATCAACAGAGGGAGAAAACAATGGATGTTTCCTCTCAGGAAAGTTGATGTTTCCCTGAAGTAATATGCTTAATTAGGCAAGGAAGTTGTGAGCAGTCAATGTTTTACATGCCTTAGGAAATAATTAAGATTATGAAAGTCTTACATGATAATATAGCAGGTACAGCATGGAGAAAGTAATGGAAAAACAGAGCTGGACGTACATGAACCTTTTGTTAGAGTCTCTATACTGAAACGTACTATTTCAAATTTGAGCTGGGTCCTGCACTGACAGTATCCTGGCTGTGAATCAAGGAGTAATAACTGAAGAACTGTGACCCAGGCGGGAGAGTCAGAGGGGCTTTGGATGATATATTGGTTTGCTGCATAACAAAGCATCACAGAGTGGGTGGCTTAACAACAGAAATTTACTTTCTCACCGTTCTGGAAGCCAGAAGCCCAAGATCAAGGTGACAGAGAGGCTCTGTTCCAAGTCTGCTTGGCTTGCAGATAAATGACTGGCTCTCTTCTCTCTGTGCCTCCTCTGTGTCTGGATGTTGTGACCTGGATTATGCCCCCTTCTCCACATTAACGGGCTTCCAAAGTGGTGCTAGCAATAACGAATCTGCCCGCCAATGCAAGAGACACAGAAGATGTGGGTTCTATCCCTGGATTGGGAAGATTCTTTGGAGGAGGGCATGGCAACACACTCCAGTATTCTTGCCTGGAGAATTTTCCCTGGACTGAGGAGCCTGGCAGGCTACAGTACATGGGGTTGCAAATGAGTCCCAGGGGACTGAGTGACTGAGCACTACACACATAGTCAAGGGCCCAAACTCCAGTGTAACTATTATTGAAGAAATGGGACTTTTAAGGATAAAGTTTTAAGGTAAAACGATGCCATAAGTTGGGACCCTTATCCAATAGCACTGGTGGAAAGAGGACGGGACAAGGGAGCTCTGTCCTAGGAAAGGCCCTGAGAGAACTCAGCAAGGAGACAACTGACTGACAATCAGAAAGAGGCTGCAGAACTGAAAAAGGCCAGTTTCATAATCCTTGATATGGGAATTCAAGCTGCCAGAACTGTGAGAAAATTAATTTCTGTTGTTTAAGCCATCTAGCCTGTGCTATTCTGTCATGGCAACCTGAGCAATCTAAAACATGGCATTCTCCCTGTATGCGTGTCTGTATCCCAAATTCTTCTTCTTTGGAGACCTTGCTGCAAGCAGATATACTTAAAGGCTTCTATGAGAGGTATTTAAAGTGCTTGGAGATCTAGTAGAAGGCAATGGCAACCCACTCCAGTGTTCTTGCCTGGAGAATCCCAGGGACTGGGGGAGCCTGGTGGGCTGCCGTCTATGGCGTCACACAGAGTCGGACATAACTGAAGCGACTTAGCAGCAGCAGCAGGAAGCAAATGCAATTTTCTTTGCAGCTGTGCAGAAGCATTCAACACACTCCTGTTGATTTAGCTCTGTCTCATTTTGTTTCTGCACTCATTCATGAGAAAATCACCTCCCAGATGTGGGCAGCTTTTTTGGCCTGAGTCCAAGGTCCAAGAATAATAACTTGCTATAGAAGAGCAGAATCCAGAAAAGAGATAATTCATCTGCAATCGCAAAGAAAAAAAAAAAAAGGAAAAAATAAAAGATGTTGAACTGTGTTTTTTGAGATTATTGCTTCAACAACAACAAAAAAATGATTAAAGCAGATGTATTACTCAAATAACTATTCAAGCACAAATGCAGTATGGTCCATGTTATTTAAAGGTGAAAGAAAGTTTTCAAAACCTAAGAAAGTGGGTAGCAGTGACCAAGTGATCCTACAATTTTGTTAGTTAGGAGTACTTGACTTTTGTTTTGTCAGGTCTATTTTTTTCTTCAATTCTGGTCTCATGATAGCAAAGAATTAAAACAGACTTATTACAGCTCAGGCAGGCGGTATTTATTAAGCTTGTAGCAAACAATGGGCTTCCCTGGTGGCTCAGATGGTGAAGAATCTGCCCGCAATGCGGGAGGCTCAGTCCCTGGGTTGGGAAGATCTCTTGGAAGAGGAGATGGCAACGGATTCCAGTATTCTTGCCTGGAGAATCCCCAAGAACAGAGGAGCCTGGCAGGCTATACAGTCTGGGGTCATAAAGAGTCGAACATACCTGAGTGATTCAGCACACAAACACTGCACAAACAACACACTCTCAAGACAGGAGAGTGGACCAACCCTTGTAGGAGTGGCCACACTCCATTGTAGGTTTCTGTTTTTATATCCTTTGTTTTTACTCCTAAGCAATCCTCAGAGCCTGTTTGGCCCTGCCTCGGTAAAATACGGTTTGCACTTTCAACCAATCAGGGAAGGGAATATAAATAGGGTATACACTCAAGGTCAATCAGGGAAGGCAGCATGCTGAGCACATTTCCCAAAAGAGATTCTCAGTCCAGTTTATGGCTTTTCCCTTTTGCCAGGCTTTTCCCTTCTTTTGTGTGGCCTCCATGTGGTTCTTCTAGTTGCTACTTCCTCTGACCAGCATATCCCTATTCTTACTACCTACAGTTTTATCCCTAGATGCCATAAACAAGAGAGAAAAAGAATAAGGAGATTTATGCTTTGAAATATGCTAAAAGAATGCTATTCAAAGTCACTGTGATGTGCGTGGAATGTGGGTGAGTGGATAGCTTCCCAATTTGAGATTAAAACACATATTACATGGTTCTTGGGTGATAGCAGAGTCTCTGTGGATTCTTTATAACTCCCTGTTTATATCAGCCTTAAGGCTTAAAAACAGAACAGCAATTGCACTTTAGAGAGCAGGGTTCTGACTCTGGGTCTACAGGTCATCTTAAAAATGTACTGTTCAACTATTTTATGAATTCTGAAAATGTCATTTTTGCACAAATGCATTATCTTCTATTACCTAGACTGTTAGTAATCTGGCCCCTGTTTAAACATTTTATCAGTGCACTGACCTTTTGCTGCTCTACAACATAAAGTCTAAGTGACCAGTACTTTTGTCCCTAGTGGTCTATTAGTATCATTAAAGAAAACAATATGCCTAGTCCAAAAAGAAAGAGAGAAACATGTTCTTCAGCATTTGCATTTTACTATTTTCAAAGCATCATGCTTCCAATTTCACCTAAGTTATTGAAAAAGTAGTTTAAACATTTAAAAAATTATTTGACAGTTTATTTTATGTGAAAACGTGGGGATAGCTGAGGCAAAAAGTAGTCGTAACAAGAGTCAACTTTCACCACAGAGTCCTTTCTCTTGAAAGCTCAAGGAAATGTTATTGGACCAATCTTTAAACATAGATTCTTTTGGAAGTACATTTTTATGAATTTTTATGGTTTTAATAACCTGGGAGGCTTCCTTATCATGTGTGATCCTGGTGAGAAAACAACTACTTATGAAATAAATTTTAAATCAGAAAAGGGGAACAATAGATAAGAGATTATGAACAGAGAAAACTGGTTGAGTAAGGAATCAACAGTGGAAAAAATATCTATGGGGACAAATGATTTGGTTGAATGGAAAGAAAAATAAGGAAAACTCAGGTTGGTGGTATAAATGTGGGAAAGGGAGACAATGGCTTGACTGTGTTGATATGATGTTGAAGGGAAAGCTCTCACACAGGGTGAAAAACCTATAATACCAGAAGGGTGCCATGTGCTCAACTCCAAACTAAATGCAGCTGACAAGCTGAACTGATGTCCTTGAAATTTAATTTTCCTTGGATAACTGACAACTAGAACTAGATGTAGCAACAACAACAACAAAAAAATGGCTTACAGGAAATATAAGTATTAATGTACCACAGCTTTCAGCAGAGATGAGGCTATCTGAAGATAAAACTGAAGAGATTGTCTTAGATGGACTTAGTAAGCTATGTTATTCATTTCAGTTCAGTTTATTTCAGTCGCTCAGTTGTGTCTGACTTTGTGACCCCATGGAATGCAGCACACCAAGCCTCTCTGTCCATCACCAACTCCCAGAGTTTACTCAAACTCACATCCATGAGTTGGTGATGCCATCCAACCAGCTCATCCTCTGTCATCCCCCTTTCTCCTCCTGCCTGCAATCTTTCCCAGCATCAGGGTTTTTTCAGATGAGTCAGTTCTTCTCATCAGGTGTTCAAAGATTTGGAGTTTCAGCTTCAGCATCAGTCCTTCCAATGAATATTCAGGATAGATTTCCTTTAGGATGGACTGGTTGGATCTCCTTACAGTCCAAGGAACTCTCAAGAGTCTTCTCCAACACCACAGTTCAAAAGCATCAATGTATGTGATTATGTAGCCACAAACTTCAGTGATGTGATAGGAACAAAGCCAGCTTCCTGTAGAAAAAGAATAAAAGAATGATGACAATATATAAATCATCTTTAAAGATATGTGATTGGGCATAAATGCAAATTTTTCTTTGAGTTTTATTATTTTACTTTAACAATTACTACAATGAAGCAAAGGACTACTTAGGAACTACTTTGTTATACATTAAAATAGAAAAGCAAATTTAAATATGTTAACAGGAAGATTTAAGTGAAATTTATAGCTTTTATTTTTCCGTATTTTTCAAACTAGTCATTAGTGTTTATTTGTAGAGGTAATGTTTTAATATTCATAAGTACAGTCCTATGAAAAATATTAAACCTTGAATATTTTAGAATAAACATGTCTAAGCAGATGACTTACTGTTATATTTTGAAGCTAATATTAAATTTTTATGATATTTTTCTTAAACTATAAAACAATTTTACTACTTAGTATGTTAAACCCCTTTAATCTTAGCAAAATATATGAATGTAAAGTTTTATTAAAATATAATTTGCATAAGATAAAGTTTACCTGTTTTGAGTATACAATTCAATGTTTCACTATAGGTAGTTTTGCAACCATAAATACAAGTTCACTTAGAACATATTCATAACCCCAAAATGAAATCTCATGGCAATTATCAGTCAGTTAGTCAGTTCAATTCAGTCACTCAGTCATGGCTGACTCTTTGCAATCCCATGGACTGAACCATGCCAGGCTTCCCTGTCCATCACCAGCTCCTGGAGATTGCTCAAATTCATATGCATTGAGTCGATGATGCCATCCAACCATCTCATTCTCTGCCGTCTTCCTTCTTTCTATCTTGCCAAGCATCAGGGTCTTTTCCAAAAACTCAGTTGTCCACATCAGGTCGCCAAAGTATTGGACCTTCAGCTTCAGAATCAGTCCTTCTAATTAATATTTGGGGCTGATTTCCTTTAGGATTGACTGGTTTGACCACCTTGCAGTCCAAAGGACTCTCAAGAGTCTTCTCCAACACCACAGTTCAAAAGCATCAATTCTTCAATGTTGTTTTGCTTATGGTCCAACACTCACATCCATACATGACTACTGGAAAAAACATAGCTTTGACTAGATGGACCATTGTCAGCAAAGTAATGTCTCTGTACTTTAATATGCTGTCTAGGTTTTTCATAACTTTTATTCCAAGGAGCAAGTGTCTTTTAATTTCATGGCTACAGTCACCATCTGCAGTGATTTTGGAGCCCAAGAAAATAAAGTCTCTCACTGTTTCCATTGTTTCCCCATCTATTTACCATGAAATGATGGGACTGGATGCCATGATGTTAAGTTTTTGAATGCTGAGTTTTAAGCCAGCTTTTTCACTCTCCTCTTCACTTTCATCAAGAGGCTCTTCAGTTCTTCTTCACTTTTGCCTTAAGGGTGGTGTCATCTGTATATCTGAGATTACTGATATTTCTCCCAGCAAACTTGATTCCAGCTTGTCCTTCATCCAGCCTGGAATTTTGCATAATGTACTCTGTATAGAAGTTAAATAAGTAGGGTGACAGTATATAGCCCCCTTGATGTGCTCCTTCCCCTGTTTTGAACCAGTCCATTGTTTCATGTCAGGATTGAACTATCAGTCACTCCCTTTCCTCCTTACAAACCTTCAGTCTTTGGCAACCATGCCCTTCCATTCTGTTTCTAATAAGTTTATCTATTTTATACAAATAAAATCTGAAAATGTTAAGTCAATAGAGCCATACGGTATGTAATATTCTGTGACCTGGCTCATTTCAAATGGCATACCTTTGTAGCAGTATAATATTTCTATTGTGGTTATTTAGTCACTAAATCCTATCAGATTCTTTGCAAGCCCATGCATTGTAGCCTGCCAGACTCCTCTGTCGATTATATTTTCCAGGAAAAAATTCTGGAATGGCTTGCCAGTTCCTTCTCCAGAGGTTTTCTGATCTAGGGAGAAGTCTCCTGGTTGGCAAGTGGATCCTTCACCACTGAGCCTCATTGAGGAAACCTCCATTTATTTATTTGTAGATAATATCCTATTTTATGTATATAATCACATTATATTTATACATTCAAAAGTTGATGTATATTTGGATTATTTGTATTTCTTAACAATTGCAAATAATGTTGCTATGAACATTTATGCACAATTTCTATGAGAACATGTGTTTTTATTTCTCTTGAGTAGTATCTAAGAATGAAATTCCTAGCTCATATGGAAACTCTATATTTAACATAGGGATGGATTTTTATGTCCAAGTTTTCTTTCTGTAAAGATTACAGAAAAATGAACCCTCTCTTCAAAAAACTTTCCAGAATATATTTTCCAAGAAACTTCATAGAACACTTTCAGTCATTCATAGCACTCAATCATCATCTATTTTGAAATTTTAAAAAAAGAGAGAGAGAAAATTAAAGAATCAATGCAGAAACTCTGTTTCAGACCTAAGATTGTGACTTTTGCTAAAAACACATTTTGTCAATATAGCATTTGAACTTGCTTCTGTTATCTGAAAACCTAAATGACAAAAATGATCATGTAAGGTAGTAATTTTGTAATTTTTTGGCTGAGTGGCCCTGAGTCTATTGGCACCCAACAGTGAGGAAAATTATTTATAAACAGCCACATTATATACGAGGCCAAAGTTCTGTGCTGTCTCAAACTTAAAGATGTTGCAAAAGTGTTAGTGTGACAAAGATTTTACAATGATGATAAATTTTTACCAAACTAATTTAAAAATTATTTTTTTAATTAATGTCATTACTGCCAAATTCAGACAGAACTTGAAGAAACTAGGGAAAACCGCTAGACCATTCAGGTATGACCTAAATCAAATCCCTTATGATTATACCATGGAAGTGAGAAATAGATTTAAGGGCCTAGATCTGATAGATAGAGTACCTGAGGAACTATGGACAGAGGTTCCTGACATTGTACAGGAGACAGGGATCAAGACCATCCTCGAGGAAAAGAAATGCAAAAAAGCAAAATGGCTGTCTGGGGAGGCCTTACAAATAGCTGTGAAAAGAAGAGAGGTGAAAAGCAAAGGAGAAAAGGAAAGATATAAGCATCTGAATGCAGAGTTCCAAAGAATAGCATGAAGAGATAAGAAAGCCTTCTTCAGTGATCAGTGCAAAGAAATAGAGGAAAAGAACAGAATGGGAAAGACTAGAGATCTCTTCAAGAAAATAGAGATACCAAAGGAACATTTCATGCAAAGATGGGCTCGATAAAGGACAGAAATTGTCTGGACCTAACAGAAGCTGAAGATATTAAGAAGAGGTGGCAAGAATACACAGAAGAACTGTACAAAAAGATCTTCAAGACCCAGATAATCATGATGATGTGATCACTCATCTAGAGGCAGACATCTTGGAATGTGAAGTCAAGTGGGCCTTAGAAAGCATCACTACAAACAAAGCTAGTGGAGGTAATGGAATTCCAGTGGAGCTGTTTCAAATCCTGAAAGATAATGCTGTGAAACTGCTGCACTCAATATGCCAGCAAATTTGGAAAATTCAGCAGTGGCCACAGGACTGGAAAAGGTCAGTTTTCATTCCATTTCCAAAGAAAGGCAATGCCAAAGAATGCTAAAACTACCACACAACTGCACTCATCTCACATGCTAGTAAAGTAATGCTCAAAATTCTCCAAGCCAGGCTTCAGCGATAGGTGAACCGTGAACTTCCTGATGTTCAAGCTGGTTTTAGAAAAGTCAGAGGAACCAGAGATCAAATATCCAACATCTGCTGGATCATGGATAAAGCAAGAGAGTTTCAGAAAAACATCTACTTCTGCTTTATTGACTATGCCAAAGCCTTTGACTTTGTGGATCAAAATAAACTGTGGAAAATTCTGAAAGAGATGGGAATACCAGACCACCTGACCTGCCTCTTGAGAAATCTGTATGCAGGTCAGGAAGCAACAGTTAGAACTGGACATGGAACAACAGACTGGTTCCAAATAGGAAAAGGAGTACATCAAGGCTGTATATTGTCATCCTGTTTATTTAACTTATATGCAGAGTACATCATGAGAAACGCTGGGCTGTAAGAAACAAAAGTTGGAATCAAGATTGCTGGGAGAAATATCAGTAACCTCAGATATGCAGATGACACCACCCTTATGGCAGAAAGTGAAGAGGAGCTAAAGGGCCTTTTGATGAAGGTGAAAGAGGAGAGTGAAAAAGTTGGCTTAAAGCTCAACATTCAGAAAACAAAGATCATGGCATCCAGTCCCATCACTTCATGGGAAATAGATGGGGAAACAGTGGAAACAGTGTCAAACTTTGTTATTTTGGGGGCTCCCAAATCACTGCAGATGGTGACTGCAGCCATGAAATTAAAAGATGCTTAGTCTTTGGAAGAAAATTTATGACCAACCTAGATAGCATATTCAAAAGCAGAGACATTACTTTGCCCACTAAGGTCCATCGAGTCAAGGCTATGGTTTTTCCTGTGGTCATGTATGGATGTGAGAGTTGGACTGTGAAAAAGGCTGAGTCACAAAAAATTGATACTTTTGAAGTGTGGTGTTGGAGAAGACTCTTGAGAGTCCCTTGGACTGCAAGGAGATCCAACCAGTCCATTCTGAAGGACATCAGCCCTGGGATTTCTTTGGAAGGAATAATGCTAAAGCTGAAACTTCAGTACTTTGGCCACCTCATGCGAAGGGTTGACTCATTGGAAAAGACTCTGATGCTGAGAGGGGGTTGGGGGCAGGAGGAGAAGGGTATTACCGAGGATGAGATGGCTGGATGGCATCTCAGACTCAATGGATGCGAGTCTGAGTGAACTCGGAGAGATGGTGATGTACAGGGAGGCCTGGCATGCTGCGATTCATGGGGTCGCAAAGAGTCGGACACATCTCAGTGACTGAACTAAACTGAACTGAGTGTATTATGATGCTTAGTATTATTTTTGTACATTATTATTGATGTTTTAGAGTCTCTTGCAGGGGTATGTAATAACATGGATGACTGCTTATTTTTCTTTTTTTTTTTTTTTATTTTTATTTTTATTTTTACTTTATTCTACTTTACTATACTGTATTGGTTTTGGCATACATTGACATGAATCCACCACAGGTGTATACGAGCTCCCAATCCTGAATCCCTTTCCCATCTCCCACCCTATATCATCTCTCTGGATCATCCTCGTGCACCAGCCCCAAGCATCCTGTATCCTGCATCGAACATAGACTGGCGCTTTGTTTCTTACATGATAGTATACATGTTTCAATGCCATTCTCCCAAATCATCCCACCCTCTCTGTTTCCCTCAGAGGCCAAAAGTCCATTCTATACATGTGTGTCTCTTTTGTTGTCTCACATACAGGGTCATCATTACTATCTTTCTAAATTCCATATATATGTGTCAGTATACTGTATTGGTGTTTTTCTTTCTGGCTTACTTCACTCTGTATAATAGGCTCCAGTTTCATCCACCTCATTAGAACTGATTCAAATGTATTCTTCTTAATGGCTGAATAATACTCCATTGTGTATATGTACCACAGCTTTCTTATCCATTCATCTGTTGATGGACATCTAGGTTGCTTCCATGTCCTGGCTATTATAAGCAGTGCTATGGTGAACACTGGGGTACACGTGTCTCTTTCAATTCTGGTTTCCTCGGTGTGTATGCCCAGCAGTGGGATTGCTTGGTCATAAGGCAGTTCTATTTGCAATTTTTAAGGAATCTCCACACTGTTTTCCATAGTGGCTGTACTAGTTTGCATTCCCACCAGCAGTGTAAGAGGGTTCCCTTTTCTCCACATCTTCTCCAGCATTTATTACTATAGACCTTTGGATAGCAGCTATTCTGACTGTTGTGAAATGGTACCTCATTGCAATTTTGATTTGCATTTCTCTGATAATGAGTGATGTTGAGCATCTTTTCATGTGTTTGTTAGCCATCCATATGTCTTCTTTGGAGAAATATCTATTTAATTCTTTGGCCCATTTTTTGATTGGGTCTTTTATTTTTCTGGAGTTGAGGTACATAAGTTGCTTGTATATTTTTGAGATTAGATATTTGTCAGTTGCTTCATTTGCTATTGTTTTCTCCCATTCAGAAAGCTGTCTTTTCACCTTACTTATAGTTTCCTTTGTTGTGCAGAAGCTTTTAATTTTAATTAGATCCCATTTGTTTATTTTTGCTTTTATTTCCAGTATTCTGGGAGGTGGATCATAGAGGATCCTGCTGTGATTTATGTCGGAGAGTGTTTTGCCTATGTTCTCCTCTAGGAGTTTTATAGTTTCTGGTCTTACATTTAGATCTTTAATCCATTTTGAGTTTATTTTTGTGTGTGTTGTTAGAAAGTGAAGGCATTTTAAAGTAAGTCTCTAAAGGAAACTTAAATAAATATTTTTGCTTTTATAAATATTTGTAGTTTTTTAAGAATTACAATTGTCCTCTTAAGAAATTTTAAATCAGTGATTGTATAATTACAATTTGAGGTCACTAGAAAGAGAATCTATTAACCTATTTCTAACCCATTCATTTCTGTGTTATAATCTCTCCCTTTAAAGTCTTTCTTTTATTTCAAATTTCAGTAAAAGAATGTAACACTAAAAATGGGAATAGTACAGTTCAGTTCAGTTGTTTAGTCATGTCTGACTCTTTGCAAGAAATGGGAATAGAGGAAAAATAACGTTTTCTTATTTTCTTCATGCTTTAGCCCTTCTTTTTGAAATGTATTAAAACATACTAACTTGACTTTCAGAAAACTACAAAGTTTGACTCACTGTCAATCTAGTTTTCCAAATGGGTAATATTTGCTATAAGGAGAAGATAATCTTTCTTACCTAATGTCACAGAACCGAAAACAGAAGTAGAAAATTTAATCCAGAAATATCTAAAATCAAAGCATGTATGTTTTTACCAAGAGTGTTTTCAATTAAATTCAAAATGTAGTAAACAAGTGTGTTGTCCAGGGAATGCATGTCTTTATGCTAGGTGCTAAGATTGTGAAATGGAGTATCAGTTTCTGTTGAAGAGTAGACTATCATCAGCTGAGAGAAATGGAAGTAATAGTTTAATGTAATTGCAGTAGAAAGTAGGAAGCACTATAATTTGGGCATGTATACTGGGAATATATACATGGAATTTAGGATGTACAGACTGGTTCCAGATCGGGAAAGGAGTACATCAAGACTGTATATTGTCACCTTGCTTATTTAACTTGTATGTAGGGTGCTTCATGTGAAATGCTGGGCTGGATGAAGCACAAGCTGAAATCAAGATTGTTGGGAGCACTATCAATAACCTCAGATATGCAGATGGCCGGAGAAGGCAATGGCACCCACTCCAGTACTCTTGCCTGGAAAATCCCATGGGTGAAGGAGCCTGGTAGGCTGCAGTCCATGGGGTCGCGAAGAGTCAGACACAACTGAGCGAATTCACTTTCACTTTTCACTTTCATGCATTGGAGAAGGAGATGGCAACCCACTCCAGTGTTCTTGCCTGGAGAATCCCAGGGACAGGGAGCCTGGTAGGCTACCATCTATGGGGTCACACAGAGTCGGACACGACTGAAGCGACTTAGCAGCAGCAGCAGCAGCAGCATGCAGATGGCACTACCCTTGTGGCAGAAAGTGAAGAGCTAAAGAGCCTCCTGACGAAAGTGAAAGAGGAAACTGAAAATGTTGGTGTAAAACTCAACATTCAGAAAATTAAGATCACAGAATCTGGTCCAATTACTTCATGTTAAATAGATGGGGAAACAATGGAAACAGTGAGATACTTTATTTTCTTGGACACCAAAATCAGTGCAGATGGTGACTTCAGCCATAAAATTAAAAGATGCTTGCTCCTTGGAAGAAAGCTATGATCAACCTAGACAGCATATTAAAAAGAAGAGACATTACTTTGCCAGCAAAATTCCATCTAGCCAAAGCTATTGTTTTTCTAGTAGTCATGTATGGATGTGAGTGTTGGACCATAAAAACATTAAATAATTGATTCTTTTGAACTGTGGTGTTGGAGAAGGCTCTTGAGAGTCTCTTGGACTGCAAGGAGAACCAACAAATCCACCCTAAAGGATATCAGTCCTGAATATTCATTGAAAGCACTGATGCTGAAGCTGAACTCCAAGACTTTGGCCACCTGATGTGAAGAACTGACTCATTGGAAAAGATCCTGATGCTGGGAAAGATGAAGGTGGGAGAAGGGGACGACAGAGGATGAAATATTTAGATGTCATCACCGACTTGATGGATATGAGTTTGAGCAAACTCCAAGATTTGGTGAGGGACAGGGAAGCCTGTTGTGCTATACAGTCCATGGGGCCGCAAAGAGTTGTACACGACTGAGCGACTGAACTGAACTGCAGTGAAATGAACATCAGGTAAAATGTGTGAATGACCATAATCACGCTTTATTAAAAGAAGGTTAAGGAGAAATCTTTTAGCAGAAATTGATGCATGGTAAGAGGACTGTGCATGGAAAACAACAGGAAAGAACTTTAGAAGAAAACATGGAGCAAAACAACAGTATGTTGTATACAGACTAATGATAGGGAGTTCAGAGCAAAGGAGCCATGCATTGTAATATGATGTGATGCAAGCAATTAATCTGGAATGGCTAGCCTAAGCTAGATCACAGAGTTTCTTTTATGCTGACTGGAGAATTTTTACTTTTTCTCAGGACAAGTGAGTGGTAAGAGGGAAAAGTAATCTTGTGAAAATCTGCATATCAAAGATGACAGTATGGTACTGGCACAAAGAAAGAAATATAGATCAATGGAACAAAATAGAAAGCCCAGAGATAAATCCACACACCTATGGACTCCTTATCTTTGACGAAGGAGGTAAGAATATAAAATGAATTAAAGACAATCTCTTTAACAAGTGGTGCAGGAAAACTGGTCAGCCACTTGTAAAAGAATGAGACTAGATCACTTTCTAACACCATACACAAAAATAAACTCAAAATGGATTAAAGATCTAAATGTAAGACCAGAAACTATAAAACTCCTAGAGGAGAACATAGGCAAAACACTCTCTGACATAAATCACAGCAGGATCCTCTATGATCCACCTCCCAGAATACTGGAAATAAAAGCAAAAATAAACAAATGGGATCTAATTAAAATTAAAAGCTTCTGCACAACAAAGGAAACTGTAAGCAAGGTGAAAAGACAGCCTTCTGAATGGGAGAAAATAATAGCAAATGAAGCAACTGACAAATATCTAATCTCAAAAATATACAAGCAACTTATTCAGCTCACTTCCAGAAAAATAAATTACACAATCAAAAAATGGGTCAAATAACTAAATAGACATTTCTCCAAAGAAGACATATGTATGGCTAACAAACACATGAAAAGATGTTCAACATCATTCATTATCAGAGAAATGCAAATCAAAATTGCAATGAGGTACCATTTCACAACAGTCAGAATGGCAGTGATCCAAAAGTCCACAAGCAATAAATGCTGGAGAGGGTGTGGAGAAAAGGGAACCCTCTTACACTGCTGGTGGGAATGCAAACTAGTACAGCCACTATGGAGAACAGTGTGGAGATTACTTAAAACACTACAAATAGAACTGCCTTATGACCCAGCAATCCCACTGCTGGGCATACACACCGAGGAAACCAGAATTGAAACAGACACGTGTACCCCAGTGTTCACCATAGCACTGTTTATAATAGCCAGGACATGGAAACAACCTAGATGTCCATCAGCAGATGAATGGATAAGAAAGCTGAGGTACATATACACAATGGAGTATTACTCAGCCATTAAGAAGAATACATTTAAATCAGTTCTAATGAGGTGGATGAAACTAGAGCCTATTATACAGAGTGAAGTAAGCCAGAAAGAAAAACACCAATACAGTATACTGACACATATATATAGAATTTAGAAAGATGGTAATGATAACCCTCTATGAGAGACCGCAAAAGAGACACAGATGTACAGAATGGACTTTTAGACTCTGAGGGAGAAGGAGAGGGTGGGATGATTTGGGAGAATGGCATTGAAACATGTATACTATCAGATAAGAAATGAATCGCCAGTCTATGTTCGATGCAGGATACAGGATGCTTGGGGCTGGTGCGCGAGGATGATCCAGAGAGATGATATGAGCTGGGAGGTGGGAGGGGGTTCAGGATTGGGAACTCATGTACACCCGTGGCTGATTCGTGTCAATGTATAGCAAAACCAATACAGTATTGTAAAGCAAAGTAAAGAAAAAATAAAAATTAAAAAAGATGGAATTTGTTGCAGGAGTTTGAAAATGAAATGAATTTTGCCCTAATGTTGACATGTTTGTATCTAAATGAGATATATGATTTAGTGTGAATTTCAAAAGTGATGAAAATAGGTCCAAGAATTATGTTTTCAAGTGGGAGGGAGAAATAACAAGATTGAGGAGAAAACTCAATGACCTTTCAGATTATGGAACAAGTAGCTGAAAAGATATTTAGGGTAGCTAGGGAGAGGCATCTCAAAAGCAGGTATGTTGTTGACCAGGATGCAGGTGATGAACAGCCCAAATTCAAACATAATCAGGCCAGGGTCATGGAGGCACCATATGGATGGCAAAAGCAGAAAATTGAATCCCACTCCTTATTATATCTTCAAAAAAATCATCATAAAATCAATGCCTGTTTACCTCCAAATTCATGGTCATATACTTAAATATCTATAGTTTTTATGTATCCATTATATCACAGTAAATCAATTTACCATTTTAAAACAAAACTTCAATCTTTCTGATATTATTTTTTTAAGAGATGCAGGTTTGATCCCTGGGTCAAAAAAAATCCCCCTGGAAGAGGGAATGGCAACCCACTCCAATATTCTTGCCTAATATATCCAATGGGTAGAGGAGCCTGGAGGGCTACAGTCCAAAGGGTGGCAAGGAGTTGGACACAACTATACCACTAAGAACACATACTGATTACTAAAACATTTCTAAATGCTTCTTACTTTCTTCCTTTCACTTATTACTTATTCTCATCCTGTGCCTATGTCCTTTTTCTTCTTGATATTTACTTACTTCAAACCTCTTTATTTCAGCATTCAGTATTATATTCTAACATGACTGCCAACATTTCTGATTTATCCTTGAACCTAAAGCACCAACATTTCAATGGTTTTAAATAGAGACTTTTACAGAAATAGCTGTAATATCATGAAGTCATATGCCATATACATGGTTCATAGTGGATTTTTTTTTAATTAAATTTATTTATTTTTTTAATTACAATACTGTATTTGTTTTGCCATACATTGACACGAATCAGCCATAGGTGAACACAATCGCCCAATGCCAAAGCCCCTCCCACCTCCCACCCCACATCCTCTACCTGAATCATCCTGTGCATCAGCCCCATGCATCCTGCATCCTACACCAAACATAGATTAGCGCTTCGTTTCTTACAGGAAAATACACATGCTTCACTGCCATTCTCCCAAACCATCCCACCCTTTCCCTCTCCCTCAGAGTCCAAAAGTCCACTCTATACCTCTGTGTCTCTTGTTGTCTCACATATAGGGTCATCATTACTGTCTTCTAAATTCCATATATATGTGTCAGTATACTGTATTGGTGTTTTTCTTTCTGGCTTACTTCACTCTGTATAATTGGTTCCAATTTCATCCATCTCATTAGAACTGAGTCAAATTTATTCTTTTTAAGGGCTGAGTAGTATTCCATAGTGTATATGAACCACAGCTTTCTTATCCATTCATCTGCTGATGGACATCTAGGTTGCTTCCATGTCCTGGCTATTATAAACAGCGCTGCAATGAACATTGGGGTACATGTGTCTCTTTCAATTCTGGTTTCCTCGGTGTGTATGCCCAGCAGTGGGATTGCTGGGTCATAAGGCAGTTCTATTTGCAATTTTTTAAGGAATCTCCACACTGTTTTCCATAATGGCTGTACTAGTTTGCATTCCCACCAGCAGTGTAAGAGGGTTCCCTTTTCTCCACACCCTCTCCAGCATTTATTGCTTATAGACTTTTGGATTGCAGCCATTCTGACTGGTGTGAAATGATACCTCATTGTGGTCTTGGATTTTTAATTTTTTTATTTTTGATACTTTATTCTACATTACAATACTGTATTTGTTTTGCATACATTGACATGAATCAGCCATAGGTGTACACGATCTCCCAATGCCAAAGCCCCCTCCCACCTCCCACCCCATATCATCTCCCTGGATCATCCCGTGAATGCTGGAGAGGATGTGGAGAAAAGGGAACCCTCTTACACTGCTGGTGGGAATGCAAACTAGTACAGCCACTATGGAAAACAGTGTGGAGATTCCTTAAAAAATTGCAAATAGAACTGCCTTATGACCCAGCAATTCCCTGTTGGGCATACACACCGAGGAAACCAGAATTGAAAGAGACACGTGTACCCCAATGTTCATTGCAGCATTGTTTATAATAGCCAGGACACGGAAACAACCTAGATGTCCATCAGCAGATGAATGGATAAGAAAGCTGAGGTACATATACAGAATGGAGTATTACTCAGCCCTTAAAAAGAATAAATTTGACTCAGTTCTAATGAGGTGGATGAAATTGGAGCCGATTATACAGAGTGAAGTAAGCCAGAAAGAAAAACACCAATACAGTATACTGGTTCATAATGGATTTTATGAACATATGGTCTTTATGTTGCACATGAACAAGTTCCACTTGTTTCAAAGCGTTTTGTTAATTACACTTTACTACTTTTGACTCTCAATTCCTATTAGAGGTCTTTAATGTGTAATACATTAATGATAAATACAGATATTAGGCTATCTTTTTGCTCATCATTTTCTGTTTGGATGAACAAAAAGAAAAGCAAATAAAGCCCCGACACTATAACGGATGTTCTATCCTTTGATACTTGAGGAGGGAATGTGAAAACAAATAGATGCCTTGAAATCTTTTTCTGAATATGATTGTATTACCTTTGGAAAAGATTTATCACTTTCATAAGATTTTCAAAGGGATTTGTACCCCAACCCTTTGATTCGATTTTAAGGAATTCCAGAAACTGTGCTGATTTATGTATTGTTCCTTCATTTATATACTTATGTAAAAATAAATACACCAATTTTGTTTAAACATCTAAAACTTATAAAGTAATTCAATGCAAAATTCCTCAATATTTTTCTTTTAGAAAAAAATTAAGACTTTTATTTTAATGAAAATGAAATTCTTCCAACTTGCTTCTTCTTTCTTTGGTCTCTGTTGGAGTCTGGCATTTCTACTCAGATGTCATTGAGACTGCAGCAATTAGCCTTCTTTTATTGCAGAACAGATGTTCTAAGTTTTGGGTTCATTTGACATGGGTTGGGATTGAGATATCACAGCTGTTATAACTTAATTCTGGTAAGGTCAAAAAGCTTCATTATTATCAGTTCAAAATATTCATAAAGCATCATAAAATTTACACATATTTTCAATTAAATTGAGTTTCACTTAGTCATGGTGCATTGTAAACTCTATTATTTCCCCGTTCACATATGGTAGCATGGACAATAGTTTGATAAGTCAGTATTCATTTCCATGATTGCAATCTAAGTATTTGTACACATAGCAATCATTATTGTTTGATTTTATTGTAATACTGAGAGCAGCTGATTGAAAATAGCAGGACAGAAATATTCCTATATTACTGTCTTATTTCCAGATAATAGACACTTTGAGAACCTATCCACATAACCAAGTTATCTGAATATTTTCCTTTTAACCACAAAAAATTAATTAACATTTCCAAAAACCTAGTCTGTTTTCCTACTTCTGTTCAACTTTCTAAATCAGAGCAAAGTCAATAATCAATTTTGGACAATACCAGCTTCCGTTCAAAAGGCTATTAGCAAGATGAGCTTCCAGAACTGATTAATCTCCATCTCAAATAAAAATAATAGGAACAAGTCTGACATAGATCATCCTAACCTAAATGAGTTAGTGCAATCCAATTTAGTGATTAGGATTGTGAAAATAATTGAATTGACCTTGCAATTTTCATGTTATTTCGGTCTTAACCACTGAATCAGGTCGATATTGACATAATCAATTTGTGACAAGTGGCTTATTACTATAGCTAAAGGAACAGTCCTGTGTCTTTTAAGAAAGGATCACTTTTCTCATTCTAGAGAAGTTTTAGCTTTATAGTAGTAGGTCAATATCCTTGCTTATATGATAGAAATATAAAAGTTAAAGACAGAATGAAAATAGAAAATAAAGCTGGTTCAAATATACTGTTATTTGAAAGTGAAGTCCCTCAGTCGTGTCCGACTCTTTGTGACCCGGTGGACTATAGCCTAACAGGCTTCTTTGTCCATGGGATTCTCTAGGCAAGAATACTGGACTGGGTTACCATTTCCTTCTCCAGGGAATCTTCCCAACCCAGGGATGTAACTGTGGTTTTACTTACTGAATTTTGCTGTTTTATATTGGAATACATTCTTAAATAAATGTGGCTATGTTATACATCATTTTAATACACATTTCTCTCTTTATGTTTCTTGTTATTGACATTACTTGCTGTATGTTTATTTTAGACTAGGGAAATGATGTTATACAAAAAAAAAATTTGATTGCCATGTGTAAAATAGCTAGGCAGTGGGAGTTTGCTGTATCACACAGAGAACCCAAAGACAGTGCTCTGTGACAATTGTCATATATATATACCTATGGCTGATTCATGTCGATGTATGGCAGAAACCATCACAATATTGTAAAGTAGTTGTCTTCCAGTTAAAAATAAAATATAATTTTTTAAAAATGCAATTTCAAGCACTTTTCTTATTTGTGTTCCAAATGGATCATAAAGCAGTGGGGACAACTTGAACATTAACAATGCATTTGATCCAAGAACTGCTAGTGAACTCACAGTGTAGTGTTGGTTCAAAAAGTTTTGCAAAGGAGACAAGAGTCTTGAAGATGAGGAGAGTAGTGGCCAGCTATAGGAAATTAACCATGACCAGTTGAGGGGATCAGCAAAGCTGATCCTTTGACAACTACGTGACAAATTGCTGAAGAACACAGTGTCAATCATTCTATGCTCATTCAACATTTGAAACAAATTGGAAAGGTAAAAAAGCTTGATAAGTGGGTGCCTCATGAACTGCCCTTATGAATTTAAAAAAAAAAAATTGTCATTTTGAAGTGTCATCTTCTCTTGTTCTCTGCACCAACAATGAACCATTTTCTCTGTTGCATTGTGATGTGTGACAAAAAAGTGGACTTTTACACTGGCAATGACCAGCTCAGTTGTTGGACCAAGAAGAAGCTCCAAAGCACTTCCCAAAGCCAAATTTGCACCAAAAAGATCATGGTCACTGTTTGGTGGTTTGCTTATGGTCTGATCTACTAGAACTTCCTGAATCCTGGAGTAACTATTACATCTGGAGAGTATGCTCAGCAGATTGATAAGATTCACCAAAACTGCAATGCCTGCAGCTGGCATTGGTCAATAGAAAAGGTCCAATTCTTCTGCATGATAATGTCCAACCAAAAGTCACACAACAAATGCTTCAAATATTTAATAAATAAGGCTATGAAGTTTTGCCTCATCTACCACATTCACCTGAACTCTGGCCAACTAACTACCACTTCTTCAAGCATCTCAACTTTTTGCAAGGAAAGTGCTTCCACAACCTGCAAGAGGCAAAAATACTTTGCAAGAGTTCGTTGAATCCCAAAACACAGATTTTTATACTACAGGAGAAACAAATTTATTTCTCACTGGAAAAAA
This sequence comes from Nanger dama, assembly GCA_917880005.1. NCBI lineage: Eukaryota > Metazoa > Chordata > Mammalia > Artiodactyla > Bovidae > Nanger > Nanger dama. Next base: position 14,911,943 of record CAKJTW010000027.1, on the reverse strand, counting down.
GTGTTTATTGTAATGGTTCCTATTTTAGTTAATAAAGATATGTTTGAGCCTAGTTATAATGATTTAAAATTCACAGTCCAAACCTGCAAATTACTTTTTGCTAATCTAATATCGCATTTGTGTGCATCATTTGAGTATTGTTCATTGTGACATTAAGTATATGGGACACATCGTAAGAATTTGCTGTTGATTTCCATGAACTAAACTACTCAAAATGAGGGGTGATGTTATAACAGAATTACCTGAAAAGCATTCTAAACAACAGCAACATATTCTTTGAAAGATTATATTTATGCCCTCTCTTATTCCTGTTTGTCTAATTTTGCCCTTTCACACATAAGTTCAGTTATTTCCTCTGTGTTGAAAACCTGTTAGGGGTATTCTCACTCTCATACCACAAAGGTCTCTGTCATCTAAAAGCAAGTCTTACCTTTATACTGAGTTTTCCTTCTTTCTCCAGGACTTGGCTTCTTGCTATCTTGTATTCAATCCAGTTATCTCTGCCTAATAACCTTGTTTACCTCCCATCCAAGAAAAACTACTCTTCCTAAGATTCTATCATTAAAACAAAATATATTTTTGTTTGATTTTTAAATTTGATTAAAATCAAAATTTAAATATTATTGTAAAGTAAAATAAAGTAAAAATAAAAATTTAATAAATAAATAAAATTAAATAATAATAATACAATTCTATCTCTTGACACTGAATTGATTTCTACTTTTACTCCATTTCTCTAGTTCCCTTCATTGGTTAATGTTTTGACAATATTGCACCCACATCTTCTGAATGTACCTTTTATTCATCTGTCTTTCACAGGCTGGACTTTGCTAGTAATATAGGGCTTTCCTATATAGAGCTTCCCTCACAGCTCATTGGTAAAATCTGCCTGCCAGTGAAGGAGACTCAAGTGTGATCCCTAGGTCAGAAGACCCCCTCAAGAAGGAAATGGCAAGCCACTCCAGTACCTGGGAAATCCTATGGACAGAGGAACCTAGCTACCCACAGTCCATGGGGTCGCAAAAGAGTTGGACACGACTTAATGATTAAAACAGAAACATGTTTTTCAGTGTTTTGTTGCCAAATCAATTGGCAATTCCTCTCGTGTCACCCCAGGAACTCTTAAAATAGCTATTCATGTATTCACTTACTCTTTCTTCTTGCACCACTGGCTCTTGAATTCCCAGACACCTCAGGCTTTAGCTTTTCTCTTACATGTGTGGTCATTTTTACTTTACCAGATGCTTTCATCATTTTCATATCTCATTCATATGCCTCAGATCTTTGCTTTCTTTCTATTCTCTCTCCTTACATGATATCTGCATCATATTGCCTTAATGAACCTGTTTTGTTGATGTTTTCTAAGTTTATCTCTTCCACACAGACTTTTATTTTGAGTCTCATTCCCACTGATCTAAATTCCCACTTGATAACTCTATGTGGATGTCTCTCATGCATTGTAAACATGTACCAAGCAGAAATCCTGGATTCTCTCTTCAAATCCATTCCTACTTGTGCTACCACATGTTTGTGCCAGAATTTATCCAACTATTCAGGCAAGAAAAGCTGGAGGCATTTTGCTCTCTTTTCTCCCCCTCAGTTATATTTGAATCTTAAAAGTTCTTAGATATTCAGTTCAGTTCAGTCACTCAGTCCTGTCTGACTCTTTGTGACCCCATGGACTGCAACACACCAGGCCTCCCTGTGCATCATCAACTCCCCCAGTTTACCCAAACTCATGCCCATTGGGTCGCCAATGCCATCCAATCATCTCATCCTCTGTCATCCCCTTTTCTCCTGCCTTCAATCTTTCCCAACATTAGGGTCTTTTCAAATAAGTCAGCTCTTCATATCAGGTGGCCAAAGTATTGGAGCTTCAGCTTCAGTATCAGTTCTTCTAATGAACACTCAGGACTGATCTCCTTAGGATAGACTGGTTGGATCTCCTTGCAGTCCAAGGGAACTCACAAGAGTCTGCTCCAACACCACAGTTCCAAAGCATCGATTCTTCAGCACTCAGCTTTCTTTATAGTTCAACTCTCACATCCATCCATGACTACTGAAAAAAACATAGACTTGACTAGACAGACCTTTGTTGGCAAAATAATGTCTCTGCTTTATAATATGCCATCTAGGTTGGTCATAACTTTCCTGCCAAGGAGTAAGCATCTTTCAATCTCATGGAGGCAATCACCATCTGCAGTGGTTCTGGAGCCCAGAAAAATAAAGTCTGCCACTGTTTTCCCTGTTTCCCCACCTATTTGCCATGAAGTGATGGGACCAAATGCCATGATCATAGTTTTATGAATGTTGAGCTTCAAGCCAAACTTTTCATTAAAAACTTAAAAAAAAAAAAATCTATAATATGTCCAATTTTCCTGATCCCTGTTGTCATCATTATGGTTGTTCTGTCAGATAGGCTATTGCAGTGGAATTCTAAATCATCCCTCAATGGTTGTCTTCATGCTTCCAATCCTTTATTCATAGAGGAATGAATATAATAATTTTACATTAAGAATCAGATAATTTTATTCTCAAATTAGATGCTTTCCCATTCCATTCAGAATAAAATGTGGTCTACCTTATTCCATTTACCACTTGCAGCTCATCTCAATAGCCCTCTCTTAAATTCTATTACATTCCAGGCAAACAGCTTTCTTTTACTCCCACATGCCCAAATTGTCTCATTATTTCACATTGTCCTTCTCCTTGTATAGTCTCTCCCTACTCTGCCTACCACGATCATGCACATACCAAGTTTTCTGGATACAATTCTAACATAATTGAGATTTTCTGGATACAGTCTTAATGCAATTATTAAGCATGCCTCCTTCTGATGAGCCATTGAAAAGCATTCTTTGATTTACAGTCTTAAAGCTTATCTTGTTTTCTTTAAGCAGATATTTTAATTATCATTAATTTCATTAAATTTTTATATGAATGGAAGACACAAAATCATTTTATACACTGCTATGAAAGCAGCAACTTTTCTAAACTATGATGTGTTGTTTCTTTTCAGTCAGCATCTTCATTTTAAGCTGCCTGAAAGAATACTTTAAGTCTTATTCGACATTTATAATTTTTTACATATTAGAAATGCAATCATGGTCAAAATAAATTGGTATATGTATCCCTATATTTGAAATTCACAATTTAACTTTTTTAAGTTGTGTTCTGATTCATAATTATCACTGTTTATGCTTGTCATCAATATTGTACTACATGCTATTAAGAAAATTGACAAATGCAGAGAAAGAAAACAACATTTCTAAAATAAGGAACAATTATTTTCTCTCACTGTTTCTTAGATTTTAAACTAAATCACTGGCACACACTTTGCAATGTGTGATGTTGGCACTTTCTAACTTTCTGCAGAAGTTATCAATATACAGTTCTCCTGTTCCTTCTTTAAAGAGTCTTGAAATAACGTGTTCAATGAAATGAAGATATGAGGGTCACTTTCCAGATCCACCACTGTCAGTAACAACTAGAGAGGCTTATGCATGAAGTTATTTTATATTTGGACACACTTGTGTCAGAAGCAATCCTTAGCTGCATCATTAGTTTCACTTTCTATGAACTATTAACAGACCCAATCCTCTCTCTTCCCATGAACCCTGCACACATCTTCTCATCTTCTGTCATCGTCTTGAATGGAAATTCCCTTTTTCTTATACTAACTAATTAATTAATTAATTAAAGAGGCACCACTATGTCTATGAATTCCTTTCTCCTGAGGGACTGAGACATTTTGTTCAACAAAGCACTTGACTCCACTGATACAAAGACATGTGAACAGCAAGATAAATGTGCTCACAGGCAGACAATGACAATTACTTCTATGTAGAATACTCAATGGAGAAGGAAATGGCAACCCACGCCAATTCTCTTGCCTGAAAATTCCCATGGACAGAGGAGCCTGGTAGGCTAAAGTTCATGGGATTGCAAAGAGTCAGACATGACTAAGCGACTTTACTACTAGAATACTCAAAGACCAGCACCATGACAACAAAAAGACACTATTAATCAGACAATGTTATTGTTACAAAGTCCAAACCCATAATGCTTGCCATATAGGACAAGCCAATAAATTGAGAGACAAGGTGTTGGGGCAAGGAATAGTAATTTTATTCCGAAAGTCAACAGACTGAGAAGATGACTGACTTTTGTCCCACAGAACCATCTTAACTGAGTTAGAATTTAGGCTTTTTTTTTTTTAATATTAAAAGAGGAAGAGGCAAGACTAATTGCTGTAGATTTAGTGGGGTCTAAAACCTGGAGGATTTTGATTATCCTTTGTTCTGTAGCTGTCCATGTAGGTCTGGTCATGATGTTCCCCAAAACCTTCAACAAGACAAATGCTATTTTGTATCCTACAAATGCTATTTTGTATCCTACAACTTTTTGTCTCTATATAAATCAAAAACTGTTATAGCTTTAAAGGTCAAGCCTAGGAGGCAGAACATTGCAAAGAATGTATTTCAGACTATAGGCAACATTCTTTTACAAAGAAGCAGAGCCAACATGGTTAAGCACAGGCAACATAGGACCAAGCTTGGAACTAAACAAATAGATACAATATGGAGTCAGATTCGTTCTTCTTTGGTACACTATCAGTTCAGGGAGGTTAAAGTGCAAAAAATGGTGCACTTTAGAATTAGTAAAATAAAGGATATCTTGCTGACATCTTTCCTTGGCCCATTCTCCCTATACATGAAAGTTGCATGTGGCTGTGTCTACTTTGTCCACCACCTTTGAGATAGGCTGGGACTGGGGATCCTTTACTGGAGTATTTGCACTTGAACCTTGAACAAATCTGCTCTAACAACAGAATACAGACAAACTATAAAGGACTGAAAATAACTTCATGTATGTATGCTCAGTCACAGCAATTATGAACAAAAAATAAAATGCAAAAGGCCACAAATCAGCTGCTATTTTGAGGTACCAGGAGCATAAGCAGAGTATTGCTGTGTGATCCCTGCACACAGCATCACCAAGGGGGCAGACAGATCTTCTAAACCATTCTGCTGGCAGAGCAGGCACATCTCCTAAGCCAACCCTCTGGCCAGACTCATCAATCACCTTTACCCTCAATCCACTGAATGAACCAGGCTGCTCTCCTCCGGGAGCAAGCGAGGAGCATTTTACTTCTTTTCACTTCTGTTACTTATTTTCACTTCTTTGTGATGGATCGTGAGTCCCAAAATTTTGTTGTATTTATCTTCTGGTCTCATCAACTTCTATTGATTATAGAATCCAAGGACTGTGTTGGTAACACCTTGAACCAGAGGCCTAAGGTAATGTCTGCTTCATGTTAACTGTTCCACACAATTCGTTGAACGAATGTATCAATGAGACCACATAGCAGAAAACCTCTACAAACTGCTTCTTTATTTTATGTTGTGAGATTAGTGAAAAGTACATATTAAAAATTAAACCATTTCATTCTTAGGATTTCTAATCTTCTTATTAAAAAATATGTTTTAAATGATAAGAGTTTGACATGAAAACCAAATAGTCAAGCCCCCCCCCATATATATATATATATATATATATATATATATATATATATATATGTATGTATGTATGTATATATAGTTACTTGGAAGAAAAGTTATGACCAACCTAGATAGCATATTCAAAAGCAGAGACATTACTTTGCCCACTAAGGTCCGTCTAGTCAAGGCTATGATTTTTCCTGTGGTCATGTATGGATGTGAGAGTTGGACTGTGAAGAAGGCTGAGCGCCAAAGAATTGATGCTTTTGAACTGTGGTGTTGGAGAAGACTCTTGAGAGTCCCTTGGACTGCAAGAAGATCCACCCAGTCCATTCTGAAAGAGATCAACCCTGGGGTTTCTTTGGAAGGAATGATGCTAAAGCTGAAACTTCAGTACTTTGGCCACCTCATGCGAAGAGTTGACTCATTGGAAAAGACTCTGATGCTGGGAGAGATTGGGGGCAGGAGGAGAGGGCGACGACCGAGGATGAGATGGCTGGATGGCATCATGGACTCGATGGACGTGAGTCTGGGTGAACTCCGAGAGATGGTGATGAACAGGGAGGCCTGGCATGCTGCGATTCATGGGGTCGCAAAGAGTCGGACACGACTGAGCTACCGAACTGAACTGAACTGAACTGAACTGATACTTTTATTTTCTAGTCAAATATTGCCAAATTGTCAAATATTGTATATAATAAAGTGTCATGTACAAGTGCACAGACACACACAACTTTTATTATACTTGACTATAAAATATGTTTTAATCCATGTGTATTTAGATATGTAGATTAAAATATACTAAGAAAAATATATATAATTCTATTCAACTTCATCATAGGACTTCCTTGATGATTCAGTGGTTATGAATCCATCTTGCCATGTGGGGACACCAGTTTGAGTCCTGGTTCAGGAAGATCCCTCATTCCATGGAGAAACTAAGCCCATGAACTCACCCTGAACTCATGCTCTAAAGCCTGCAAGCCACAACTACTGAGCCCAAGTGCTGCGACTGCTGAAGCCTGCACCCCTAGAGCCGGTGCTCCACAACAAGAGAAATTACAGCAATGAGCAGCCTGCACACTGAAGTGAAGTGCAACCCCAACTTGCCGCAACCAAGAAATTCCACACTCAGAAACAAAGACCCACCACCACCCCAAAATAAAATGAATAAAGAAATAATCTTAATAAACTTAATGTGTATTTCAATCAAAAATTAGAAATTTAACATTTAATGTTATAAACTATATTTACCTTCTCAAACTGTCACATAGACACCTCTAAATTTTTCTCTGTGTCACAACTGGCAACAAGTAGAAAAATCTAGCCCTCTCATATAAAGAAATCAAAAAACAGTATAAAATAATTGATTTTTCTCAGAAAAGTTTTGTGAATGTTTTGTGACTGCAACACACTTCTTTCTATTTAAAACTCTAATAGTGGTAGGCTTTGTTTAAAGAATTGACAGTTATAATTTTACAACTTATGAGGACCTGTGATCCTCACAAAAAGATGTGTTTTTTTGTGTGCATAATGATACATCTTCTCTCACCTTACAGAAGAGAAACAGCAGGGTTTTACTCTGACAATGTCACAGCTGTTTCAAATTCCCTTACTTAGTCAGCTCCCAGCTTTTATAGCTGATGCAGCTGTCAGCAGCTATGGCTTTTTCTTTGTTAGGCAGGGATACGTCTAAACTTATAATTAGACCTCAGTTATGAAAATGTAACTAGTTAATCATAGCTTTCATGAGGGCTTTTTGCATTCCAAAAGGATTAGAATGGTGTTGAAATGTTGGAACATACCAAAAAAAGCTGGCTTGAATCCTTTTATGGTTTATTTTCCAGTTCACACAAACATATGATCCACAATAATAATCATCTAAACCAGTATTTAATATATTTAAATGACATAAGATGTTTGCATCATCTATATCATCACTATTTATACTTGGCCCTTTTTTTGTTAAATTTATTTTAATGACATCACTGAGATACGGGTAAGCAAAACAATAGCAACGATTTTCCCTGTAAAGCCATCACTGCTAAGTCACTTCAGTCGTATCTGATGTACGACCCCACAGACGGCAGCCCACCAGGCTCCTCCATCCATGGGATTTTCTAGGTAAGAGTACTGGAGTGGGTTGCCATTTCCTTCTCCAATAAAGTGAAAGTGAAGTCGCTCAGTCATGTCTAACTCTTTGACACCCCATGGACTGCAGTCTACCAGGCTCCATCCATGGGATTTTCCAGGCGAGAGTACTGGAGTGGGTTGCCATTGCCTTCTCCAATAGCCATCACAACATTGTCATATTAATAAGCATAATCATATTAATGCACATAAACTACAAGAATTATAAGTTTAAATTAAAATTATAATTTAATATAATAGGTTGTGTTGCTTAATTAAAGATAAATCATTATTTAGTTTTATATTATTTTGAGTTGTCTCATCTAATGCATGATTTCTCAATTTCCACTTCTTTTCTCTAGTGAATCTTTTATGACACATTTATCATTGCAGCATGACCTTGTACCACTAGTATTTCATTCACTGAAGAATCTTCATTCATGAATTGTCTGTTTTTTTTTTTTTTTTCATGCCACTGCTATTTGAAGTTGCCAACTTAATTGTAAGCATGTATCAAAGGATACAAAGATAGCTGGCAGTATTTGGTGAAAACATGCTTACTTAAATCATATAAAATACACTCAAGATATTTCTTAAGTTATCCTCCAAATAAAAATAAATCAAAATATTTGTAGATAGCTTGTGGATGCTGGTAGGGATTAGGGACAGGGGGAGAAGGGTATGACAGAGGATGAGATGGCTGGATGGCATTACAGACTCGATGGACGTGAGTCTGGGTGAACTCCGGGAGTTGGTGATGGACAGGGAGGCCTGGGGTGCCTCAGTTCATGGGGTCACAAAGAGTTGGACACGACTGTGTTACTGAACTGAAGTGAACTGAACTGTGGGCCCCCAAGAATTTGTCTGTAAGCTACAAGCTTCCTTTTTGCTACTAGTTATCACCACTTGTTCTACATTTCTACTTTATGAATCAGTCCATCGACAGTCTGCACTATGCTTCTTTTGTTTAATTTCATGACTGAGGGACTGAACAACAGCAGCAGCACTTTCTAACTGGAGGATAATTGCTTACAATATTGTGTTGGTTCTGCCGTACATTAATATGAACCAGCCGTTGGTACACATGTTCTCTCCCTCCTGAATCTCCCTCCCACCTCCCACCCCATCCCATCCCTCTAAGTTCTCACAGAGCACTGTTTGAGCTCCCTCTGTTGTACAACAAATTCCCAGTGGCTATCTGTTTTACATATGGTAATGCATATGTTTCAGTGCTGCTCTCTTAATTCATCCCACCCTCCCCTTCCCAACCTGCGTCTAGGAGTCTGTTCTCTCTGTCTGCGTCTCCACTGCTGCCCTGCAAATGGGTTCATCAGCGCCATCTTTCATATATATATATATACACACACATATATGACTTATGCTTTTAAAAATCTCTTATTCTCCTATAATTATTCTTACCAAACACACAAGATCAATAGGTTATTAGGCCACCTAAATCACAGACATTATAGCAAGATCAGAAAAAGCCAACTGTTAAAAAAAAAAAAAAAGAGAGAGAGAGAGCTAAAAAATCCCATCAAGTAAATAGAGTTGAGAGACAAGAAGGCAGATCTCTCATGCTCTTCAAAAGAAGAAGAAAGTCTTATCTCTTGGCGTGGAATCAGCCAATTGCAAGCCGCAGACGCTGTTTCTCATAACCTTCTCATCTTCTTTTCTCCCTTTGTGACAGTGTCTGCTTTCGTTCTCTTGCTGTGCGACTGTGTGGGGACTTGCACATGGCTCACCGTGGTTGGAGATCCTGAATTGCAATCTTCTATTGATCCTGAATAAGCCCATCTTGGGGTAAGAAATGTCCGGTAGTTTGTTTTAGGTCAACATCCTCCCATCTTCATTTCATAAAACCACACAAGAGCAACCTCACAGCTTCAATATTCTCGTCTCTTTTGTTCTCCTTCCATGAAAACAAGGATTAGCACACTGGAGTCCAGGGGCCTAATATGGCCTGCTGTCTATTTCTTTTTCTTTTTTTTTTTTTAATTTTATTTTTACTTTATTTTGCTTTACAGTACTGTATTGGTTTTGCCATACATTGACATGAATCCACCACGGGTGTATACGAGCTCCCAGTCTTGAACCCCCCTCCCACCTCCCATCCCATACCATCTCTCTGGATCATTCCGTGCACCAGCCCCAAGCATCCTGTGTCCTATATTGAACATAGACTGGCACTTCATTTCTTACATGATAGTATACATGTTTCAATGCCATTCTCCCAAATCATCCCACCCTCTCCCTCTCCCTCAGAGTCCAAAAGTCTGTTCTATTCATCTGTGTCTCTTTTGCTGTCTCGCATACTGTCTATTTTGAAAAATAGTCTTATTGGAGTGCAGCAGTGGTCATTTTTAACCTATTGTCCACATCTTCTTTCCCCTAAAATGGCAAAGTTGAATAGCTTTAGCAGAGACCATCTGTCCCTCAAAGTCTAAAGTACTTATATTTTACAGGAAAAGGTTGTCAAATATTCACTAAAGTAACCAATAATTCTCGTTTAGTTCTGAACTTGCTTTGGACTTAATCTTTAATCTTCTCAAGAACTTTAAAATTGATAGTATGTTTATTTTATTTTATATTTAGACTTTTTTCAGATTGAATGCTTCCTATTGCTTTTAAAGTATCCTCAAGTGTGTCCCATTTAAAAAAAAAAAAAGGTAAAAACAATCACCAATCAACTAAACCTCAGCCATTTATTTCCCTATAGTTTTCATAATCATTTCCTCTCTCTTCATGCCCACATTCTTCAGATTGTCTTTCTGCCTGCAGCCATGTCATCTGTTCCTATTAACTCCTCTGTTCAGTGTAACCTGGGACTAATTTCCAGCCTCTTCACTGAGCACCTGTAAACTGAACCTGAAGGAGTAACTGAGAAAAGAAAGAGGCTTTCAGTAATGCACTTGCTTTTGGCATATTTGGAAAATCACTTGAATGTCACAGAATAAATTTAGGGCAAAGGTCTGAGAAGAAAATAGATGACAAGTCATTGAAAGAAGCCAAGGTAGTGTAAGTCACTACTTCAGTCTATAGTCAGAAGAACTGTATATATATATATATATATATACAGTGTACTATATATATATATAGTACACATTATTTATAATGCACATAATGTTTATATCTTATGTATAAAGAATACACAAATAATGAGAGGGTTTGATAGATGTACAATTTCTAACAGTAATCACTTTAGTCAAATTGGCAACAGAGTTTTAAAGTGTTGTGTGTATGTGTGAGCACGTGTAGAGCAAGAGAGAAAAATATTTAAGCCTCAGTTCAGAACCAACGTAGACTGAGAGGAGTGTACCACACTTGAAGTCACTGCAAAGCCATAATGTGTCCATTGTTAAATAATTATCACCCCTATTTTCAAGTGGTCCATAAAGACTAGCTAATGATTTGGATAATCTGTACTAAGTCTGGTCCTATGTAGTCTTGCTATTGTGTCTGGTGGCAGGTTTGGTGAGAACTGGCTGTTTGTACTTATTCTTGACTGATGACTCAACTCTCCTCCTTGTGATCCCTCAGCTGGCTGCTCTGGGCTTGGTCGCAAAGTGAAAGCAGAGGGATAAAGTAGAGAAGGAAAGTGTGTAAAAACTCATGAGACCCTAGACTCAGAAGGCTCCCTGTAACTTTTGACACATTCTCTTGATAAAAGCAAATGAATTCCGTCTAGAAGTAGATTCCCCTCTTCATGAAGGTTCCTGCAAGCTTATATTTTAAAGAATGTGCAAATAATAAGACAATTTTCAATCAGATACAACGTGGATTAGGAATTGCACCTATCATTATTATTAACTTATACAGAAAGTGGTTTCTGGTATTGGGCTTCCTATTGATGTTTCAAGAAAAGTTAATTCTATTCAAGGCCAGAAAGCTAATAGTGTCAAATTATCTATGGTGGAAGTATTTACATCAAATAATGAAATGTTACAAATCAAGGCTTTTTATTTGCTTACTTTTTTATATTGGGTTGTTAAATATTCACCAACATACTAATGGGTTCATCCATTACCAAAACCTTAAATACATGTCATAGTACTGGAGAAATGAGACTCAAAAATGAAATTGGAGTTTGAAAAAAAGCTGATTCATGTCGTTGAGAAATTGAAAAAAAAAGATGGTAAAACTGAAGCCTCCAGATCCTGATGAAGAGATGTCAAGCCTGAAAAAATAATAGTGTGCAGTGACTGTTATTGGTTATTACAAGATAGAGATGAGTACAGATAAGAGTTGGCTAGTTTTGGAGCAATAATTGAAAAACAAATTTCCAAAGATGAAAGGTCTTAGAAGACTGGAATCAAACGCCTGTCTTGATCCATTAAGCAAGGTGAGATAAAATTGAAAGATTCTTTTAGGATCCAGTAAAATTTGTCTATAGAATAAGTGACTTAGCTTTGCAAACTTCAGTTGTCCCACTTGAGTAAAGTGATCATTTATCAATTCCCAGCTTTTGAACTCTTAATTTTTCTCTTTGGAAGGTCACCTTTCAATCCCTAAACTTTAAAAGCATAGTTATTCTGAGAACTGGGCTTCTCCTGTGGCTCAGCTGGTAAAGAATCCACCTACAATACCAGAGACCTGGGTTCGATCCTTGGGTTGTGGAGATCCCCTGGAGAAGGGAAAGGCTACCCACTCCAGTATTCTGGCCTGGAGAATCCCCATGGGCAGAGAAGCCTGGTGGGCTGCAGTCCGTGGGGTCACAAAGAATAGGACATGACTGAAAGACTAAGCACAGCACAGCAGCAACATTGACATGAAATATCTCAAATCAGAAGTACATCAAAGACAAAGATATACTAACTTGGTAATCATTTATACATACCAAAATATATGAAAATACATGAAGTGTATATTACATACCTTCAACCAATCTTAAGTAAATATTCACATTTCATTACCATTTTAACAATGAACAGTTTGAATGTATTGAATTTTGAGTTCATATATAATATGTTAATTAAATTTCAATCAATAATGAACAGTAGGTTTTTAAATGCATTATCAGTCTGTAACAAGTTTTTTCTTCTACATGTATGAATTTGTTCTCCTGCTTTACTTAACTGAGCTGAGCAGAGGAGAAAAGTTTTGCAGAAATATAAGTTCGTTGAGTAGCAGTAATTGAGTTGCCTCCGTGAATCTTTCACAGCAGATGACAAATCCACTGGAAAGCTGATTCCATAAAGTTAAACAATGTTTGCTATGATTTTCATGTAAAATTCTTACAATGCTAAGCTCTTCCATTTTTACTTTAATTGTGTAATTTGTTTCATAATGCATTTATGCTTCATTTTCAACCAAATGTCAATTCCATAAACAGTGCTTTGAAATATCAACCTTAGTGCAAATCCTATTAGTTTTCAGGCTTTTCTTTGCCACACAAAATTCTAGTCGAAGGAAAAGAAAAATGTGACTGCACAAAGGAATGAAAGTATTCAGAAAGTATCTATATTTGATTTATTTGTTTGTTTTGTTTCTTTAGTTGCTATACCATTTCTGACTCTTTTGTGACTCCATGAACTATAGCCTTCCAGGTTCCTCTATCCATGGGATTCCTCAGGCAAGAATACTGGAGTGGGTTTGCCATTTCCTTCTCCAAGGGATCTTCCCAACCCAGAGACTGAACCTTCATCTCCTGAATTGGCAGGCAGATCACTTACCACTGGCCACCAGGGAATTTCTATCTATATTTAATATCATATTTCAAATGATTCTGAGGATGTTTTGATCATTCGGAATTCTGTGGAAATTGAAGACATTCTCAGACATTTTCTGTTGTTGCCAAGAAATACACTAGAGCTGCAAAAGAGGAAAAAGTAGTTCATTTGTTAATAATTTTTACAAAGGGAGCTAAGAATATAAAAACTTTTGAACATTTTAAAATTAACATTGAGAAGTTTTTAATCTTTAAAGTTTTTTTAAATAATAGAATATGCATATGTTTTTTGGAATCTAATTCAAATTATTCTAATATATGCACAGACACACTCAGCTAAACAAATACACAGACTCCCATAAACACATGAACACGCACAGATACACATATTGACCTAAATACAAGTTAAAGTGAAAGTGTTAGTCCCTCAGTCCTGTCTGACTCTTTGTGACCCCATAGACTATACCCTGCCAGGCTCTTTTGTCCATGGGATTTCCCAGACAAGAATAATGGAGTGGGTTGGCATTTCCTTCTCCAGAGGATCTTCCTGACCCAAGGATACATATTATATAAACAAAATGAGATGATGGTCTATACAATGGAAAATGTGAATTTGGCACCCAAAGTAATTGTGACTGTACAAGTAGTCTAAAAACCGCTCATTGTTTGCTTAAAAAAAAAGAAAAAGAAAACCTCAGGAAAATTCTTTCATTAATATTTTAAAATTCATGTCTTTACATTTTTCAGATTTCATCATAATATCTGGTCTGAATTGCCTCCTTCAAATACCTTGTTTTATTTATCTATCTAGCAGTATGAGGTATGAGCATTCACTACATATATATTAATCCATAAGTGTAGCATTGTGTTAAATTGATTATAAACATAAATACAGGATAGGGTCTCTGTAACACAGAAGTTGTTGAAACACAGACGATGTTTCATACTGGCTACATTCCAGTATTTGTGGAGCTGTGCTTACTTAATACATGGGGCTGAGATCTTAAGTAAAATCACTGTATGTGTAACAAGCTTTTCAGCCCAAAGTGGAGAGGTTTAACCTGAGACAGTGTACTCTGCCAGATTCCATTTGATGCCCTGTTCACCAAACCATCTGAAGTAATAGGTTGTCTATTTTAAATTGAATGAAACAATACATTATCAAGTATGGAAGAATTCTTTGTTAGATTCTAATCCTGGATTTTAAGACATCTGATTAAATCATGTTTAGCAAAGAGTGGAATTACATAGAAGAGATAAGAAATTTCCCCATAGCAAGGGACACTGATTACAAAGGAAACTTGCACAGACTCAGTTAAAATAAAAAAAAAAAAGCTAGAAATGAAAATTTTAAAATGTAAAACAGAAAAAAGACAGTACTATAGTCAGTTTTGCTTACAGAATAGTTTTTGTTCAGGTTTATTTTTTCAAATAGATTAAAATAGCAGGATTTATAATAAACTGCAAAACTCATAGTCTCACTGTTTATGGAGATACTTTTACATAAAACTTTGAAACATCAATCAAAGCATAAGCAGATATAGAACAACAGCTCAACTTTTGTACGTAAAGCAGACAAGCATACAGATATTCTATTCATCTAAACACATTTTCAATGATTAGTATAATTATCTGGAATAATTTTATTGTATCACTTATGAATAAGCAATAATCATCTGAAAACTGTGAAGAAGTATGTTAATTTATAGAAAGCTAAATTCAATTCACAATCTACCTGTATGTTAGCAAATGGAATGCATATATAATCATAAAAATTTCAAGTTTGACATTTTTAATATAAAAGTACTTTAATACAAAATCTATTTATTTCATCCAACTAAAAGCAGAGTTGTATTGAGAGGATATACAGAAAAAGTCTTACAAAGGAGATCATGAAGATCGATTTCTGGGTTTTAAGGTGTCAGTCTCCAGATGCTTGACTGTAACAACCAGCTGAGAAACCAAAATCATCCAAAATATTTGATTCTTTGGCTATTGCTAGGCTTCCCCAGTGGCTAGATGGTAAAGAATCTACCTGCAATCCATGAGACACATGTTCAGTCCTCGGGTCAGGAAGATCCCCTGGAGTAGGAAACGGCAACACACTCCAGTATTCCTCCCTGGAGAATTCCATGGACAGAGGAGCCTGGCAGGTTTCCATGGGGTTACAAAGAGTGGACACGACTGAGAAGCTAACATTTTCAAACTTTGGCTGTAGCTTCCAGATGTATGCACATGAAGACTGTGCTGTATTTATTGGAAACAGAACCATTGATATTGAAGAATGACCCCTGCTCTAGATGACCTAAAGGTGGCAGAAATAGAGAAGGACCTTTGATTTGTGCTATTGGAACTGTTCTGTCATCATTGGGATAGGATAATACTTCAGAATTCCTTCCCTGGGGAAAACATTTTGATGAACAGAAAAAAATTAGAGAAAATAGAATGTCTTTTCTTCTTTTCTTTAATATCATCTCATATGACTCCAACTAAAAAAGAATTCTGAGTTTTGGGCATCCTGATTTTTTTTCTCTCTCTGTTAGAGGATTGCTCATAACCCTTACAAGGGCTTCCCTGGTGGCATAGATGGTAAGGACTCTGGCTGCAATGCAGGAGACCCGGGTTTGATCCCTGGGTTGGGAAGAACCCCTGGAATAGGAAATGGCAGTATTCTTGCCTGGGAAATCTCAGGGACAGAGGAGCCTTGTGGGCTACCAACCATTGGGTCACCAAGAAACCGACAGGACTGAGAAACTAACATTTTCACTTTCATCAACCCTTAGTATCCAGGTAAGTAAATCTTAGTTGCTGACTTAGCAAACTTATAGGTGAATATGCTTCCCTGTAAACTGAAAACAGAAGTACATTGTCTATATTTCTTCTTTGGAATGTTCACTCACTGGATACCACTACAGAAGTCTTCCTAAAAGAATCCTACTTCTAGTCTTCTAAGATTATCTTTAGAAACATGAACAATGTATGGAATGGACTAAGTATGATAAAGTATGGAAAACAGATTTAGTTTTTCCAACCACTCTCTTCCAATAGGTAAGCTATTTTAATCTTTCCCCAACCCTCAAATAGTTCTAGGATAGGCTTCAAATTTGTTTCATCATTTTAACATGTTACCTAAAGAATGATCTCATGTTGCCTGTGTCAATCTGTCTAAAAATCTTACCACACATCCAGTTTAAAGTAGCTTTTGGGAATACATTCTCCAGTCCTGTGGACTGTCCTTTGATTCACCAGTGGTTGGACCAAACACACCCAGAAACACCCCTTGCTCCAACCTCTGACCACCCTCCAAACTTTTCTGTCATTGCAACCATCAGAATCAACCACTCAGCTGTCCTTCATCACTGAGAACAACCAACACCAATTTTGAGCTTAATTCCTTATTACACTTCATGAGCTCTCAGTTTTGTCAGAATTATTCCACTGCAGTGGAGGCCACCATCAACCACTTGGTCAAGATGCATCTGCGGGTATTCTATACCTACTTCTCATTGGACTTCTATTTTAATATTGACAATATGGCTCTGGAAGGTGTAGGCCACTTTTTCTGTGAATTGACTGCAGAGAAACCAAGTGTCTCTTGAAAGTGTAAAACCAGTGCTGTGGCCATGCCTTCTTCCTTGATATGCAGAGACATTTCAGGATGACTGGGTAAAACCCAGGACACTGTGGAAGCCACCCTTGTCGTGGGGAGGAACCTGAGTCAGGCATTTTGGATCTGCATGGCCTGGGTTCTGCCTGTGTAGACTCCCACCTCAGTGACTTCCTGGAGCTACTTCCTAGATGAGGAGGTGACATTCATCAAGAAGATGGGTGAGCCCTCTGACAAATCAAGAAGATGGGTGAGCCCTCTGACAAATCTCCACAAGTTCATTGGTTCAAAAGCTGGGTTAGGCAAGGATCTCTTAAGAAAGCTCATCCTCTAGCATGACTAGGAGCTTCTGGAGCCTGGGGACCTTTGAAGGGCTCCTGTGAATGTCAAGATTTCTGTCTGAAGCCTCTCGCTGCAGCTAACAGGCAGTTTTCTAACCACCCTGGAGACCTCTCTCAAGATTTAGGCCAAATGGAAACAATACAGCTTTTTGCAGGAAAAAAAAAATAAATAAATAACAATAACGTCCATTTCTCCAAACTCAGAGACTAACAGATAAACTTTGTAAATAGTAAATTGAATTTAATATTGTAATTCATATATGTATAATGGTATCATACACATATATAAAGGCTCCATTATGCTTTACCTAATTGGCCAAAAATTGTTTACACAAACTCAATAGATTTTCAAAGAAAATACTATAAACAAATATCATTTATCAATAAGATGATACTTTACCAAAGTGAAATTTAGCTTTATTACACTACAGACTGGCATTTTCTCTCATATGTTCCTATTATACAATACAGTAGAAAGAACATTAATGTATCTGCCTTAAATTCTGAGCTTTAGTTGTGTTTTTTAAAAAATTGAATGATTGAACTTTCTTTGACTCTTAAAAAGTCCTTGAAAGAAAACTTGTTTTTAAATAGTATTTTTTCATTATATTTTATTTTAAATAAAAAGTTGTTTACCATACATCTAATTTATTTCTGTGTTCATATATTTGAAAACTTTCCCTGTATTTTACTTCAGTGGTTGAGAATTTTTTTAATTGTATATTTGTGCATAGTTGACTAATAAGGTTGTATTAGTTTCAGGTGTACAGCAAAGTGATTCAGTTATATATATGCAGGTATCTTTTTCAAATTATTTCCCCACTTGGGTTATTACAGAATATTGAGCAGAGTTCCCTGGGCTCTACTGTAGTTCACTGTTGGTTATCTGTTTCAAATATAGTAGACTATACTTGTCAAGGAGAAGGAAATGGCAACCCACTCCAGTAGTCTTGCCTAGAGAATCCCAGGGACAGAGGAGCCTGGTGGGCTGCCATCTATGGAGTCGCACAGAGTTGGACACGACTGAAGTGATTTAGCGGTAGCAGCAGCATTCCCTTCTCCCCACCCTTCCCATCTGGGAACGATAGCTGATTCTCAAATT
Source organism: Nanger dama (assembly GCA_917880005.1). Lineage (NCBI taxonomy): Eukaryota > Metazoa > Chordata > Mammalia > Artiodactyla > Bovidae > Nanger > Nanger dama. The sequence continues at coordinate 14,893,594 of CAKJTW010000027.1, read as the reverse complement.
CTGTGAGTCTATTTCTGTTTTGTAAATAAGTTAACTTGTACCATTATTATTATTATTATTATTATGCTTCAATATATACACAATGTCATGCAATATTGTCTTACATCAGTACTGTCTTCTCTTTGACTGACATCACTTAGTGTGATAGTCTCCAGGTCCATCCATGTTACTGCAAAAAGCATTATTTCATTCTTTTTTAATGCCTGAGAAGTATTCCACTGTGTGTATGAAACACATAATCTTTATCCATTCATCTGTTGACAGAAACGTAGGTTGCTTTCTTGTCCTGAATACTGTAAACAGCATTACAATGAACATCGGGGTTGATGCATCCTTTCAAACCACGTTTTTCTTCAGATATATGTCCAGGAATGGGACTGCTGAATCGTATGGTAGCTCTATCTTTTTTTTTTTTTTTTTTTTAAGAAAATCCCGTACTGTTCTCCATAGTAGCTGTACCAATTTTCATTCCCTAAAATAGTGAGAGAGGGTTTCCTTTCCTACACACCCTCACTGGCATTTATTATTTTAGAATTTTTGATGATGGACATTCTGACTGGTAGGATGTAATATCTCATTGTAGTTTTGGTTTGCATTTCTCTACAAATTACCGTGTTAAGCATCTATTCATGTGCTTCTTTGCCATCTGAATATCTCCTAAATGCCTATTTAGGTGCCCTGCCTATGTTTTGACTGAGTCATTTTTGTTTGTTTGTTTGTTTAGATTGAGCTACATGAGCTGTCTGTAAATTTTGGAGATTAATCCTTGTTGGTAACCTCGTTTCCAAATATTTTCTCCCATTTTGTGGGTTGTCTTTTTATTTTGTTTATGGCTTCCTTTGCTGAGCAAAAGCTTTTGAGTTTGATTATGTCCCACTTGTTTATTTTTGTGTTTTTTTTTTTTTTTCATTGCTATGGGGGAATGTATTGAAAAATATATTGCTGTGATTTATGTCAGAGAGTGTTCTGCCTATTTTTTTCTTTTTTATAATAACTGCCCTTACAATTAAACCACTCCAGTGTTCTTGCCTGGAGAATCCCAGGGGAGCCTGGCGTGCTGCCGTCTATAGGGTCGCACTGAGTCAGACACGACTGAAACGACTTAGCAGCAGCAGCAACAGCAGCATCTCTTACAATTGATCTTTAATACATTTTGAATTTATTTTTCTCTATGATGTTTTAGAATGTTTTAATTTCTTTTTTTTTTTACATGTAGTTGTCCATTTTTCCCAGCATGCTTTATTAAAGAGATTGTCTTTCTTGCATTGTATAGCCTTGCCTCTTTTGAGATAGATTAATTGACCATAGGCGTGTGAGTTTGTTTCTGGGCTTTCTATCCTATCCCATTGATCTATATTTCTGCTTTTGTGACAGCACTGTACTCTCTTGATGATTGTAACTTTGTTGTACAGTTTGTAGTCAGGGAACCTGATTCTTCCAGCTCTATTTTAATTTTTTTTTCTTAAGATTGGTTTGGATATTTGAGGTCCTTTATATCTCCTTAAAATTTTTAAGAGGTTTTTTATTTTATTTTATTTTACCAATAACCATTGGAAATTTGATAGGGATTGCATTGAATCTGTATATTGCTCATGGATAGTATGGCCATTTTGGCAGTATTGATTTTTCCAATCCAAGAACATGGTGTATCTTTCCATCTGTTTCTGCCATATTTGGTTTCTTTCACCAGTGTCTTAATAATTAAAAGAGTACTGTTCTTTTGTCTCCTTAGTTGGGTTTATACCTAGATATTTTATTCTTTCTGATGTGATGATATTGGGATTGGCCAAAGAGTTCCTTTGGCTTTTAAGTAAAAATAAAAGACATAATTTTCACTAAGAACTTTATTGAACAACATATTCACTGTTTTGTTCCATTACCTTCTGCAGGCTGCAAGGTCATGGTTCTTGATCCTACTATCTGCCCACTGGTGGACTTGTTTGTCTAGGAGGCTTGTGAAGGTTTCTTGGTAGAAACATTCTTGGTAGACAGGTCCAGTTCCTGCCTGATCGTGAGTGGAACTGAGACTTTTCCCAATGGAGCTTATCTCTCTAGTGGTCAGAGCTTTTTTCTCTGGAAGACTTTAAGCCACCTGTCTGCTGGTGGATGGGGCTGTGTTCCTGACCTGTTTGTTGTTTGGCCTGAGGTGTTCCAGCATTGGAGCCGACAGGCCTTTTGGTGGGGATAGGACTTGGGGAAGGAATGACAGCCTCTTGGAGGGTTCTTGCCAATGAATACTTGCTGGAAATCCCACTGCCAGTGTCTCCGTTCCTTCAGAGAGCCACTGCTTCCTTGCCTTCTCTACAGACCTTCCAATACTAGCGGGTAAGTTTAGCCCAGGCTCTTATGAAGTTTCCACTTTCTTAGCTGGATCCTGGTGCACATGAGCCCTTGTGTGCACCTTCCAAGAGTGGAACTTCGGTTTACCTCTGTAGAATTCCTGTGATTAAGCTTTACTAGCCTTTAAAGCCAGATTTCCTGGAGGTTCCTCCTCCTGTTGTCAGACCCACACTCTGTAAATCCTGGCCTGGAGCTCAGGACTTTCACCCCTTGGGAGAACATTCATGGTATAATTATTTTCCAGTTTTTGGGTCACCAACTCAGAGAGTACAGGATTTGATTTTATCATTATTTCACTTCTCTTACCATCTTTTTGTGGCCTCCTCTTTGTCTCTGGGAGTAAGGTATCTCTTGTGGTAGTTTGCAGCCTTATCTTTTTGTCAATGGTTGTTCAGCAGTTAACTGTGATTTTAGATTTCTTTCTTTTCTTTCTTTCTTTTTTGTAAGAAGAGAAGAGATCCTGTCCTTCTATTCAACCTTTTGGCCAGCAAGTCCTAACTGTGAAGCCCCACTTGTGGTTCTGCACAACTTGGAGCACTGTCTGCATCACCATCTGACCTCAGAGCAGAGCTCCTGTGTCTGCCACCAACTGCCATGAACAGATCTTACTTTTCACTGTCTCTCATTACTTCTTTGATTTCTTTTCCTGATTTTGAATCAGTGCAACTGATGAAATGTCCAAAGAATCAAATGTTTTCTATCCAAAGGAGTTCTTAAAATTTCTTCTAATAATCAAGTATCCCCAGTTTTCTGTCTTATTCATAGTGACATTGATAGAACATCTCCATGACTTGACTCCACCTCCTTACTCCCAAAGAGAGAATATTAGCAATCCAGTTTTATTTTCATCCAAAGATGTTTCTGACAATGAATAATGTCAACTTCATTGAAAATGATAATACACTTATTTAAACGTAGGAAGTAAAGTGACTGACAATGATCACCCTTTAATTAAAGTTTAACATCTAGTGACACATTTGATGGGAATCAATACAGCAGAGCAGTCTTTCTTGATTATCCCACTTTGCTGCAATTATATAGCATTTATAACCTTGCCTGTTTATACACTGTTAAGATTGTGTAGGGAGTTTTGCCTGAAATCAAATGAGGATTTTTTTCTTTGCAATTTCCATTTTTAAGACCTTTGCATAGGCACATGGCTCATAATGCCCTGATCTAGGAGTAATGGTTTTATCATATAAGAAATTCTCTGTGTAAATATTAAGAAACATACTTATAGCTACCTCTGGTAAGGCATAAGTGAATTAAATGAAATATACTATAATAACCTAGTCAGCAAACTACAATTTAAAACAAAAAGTGAACAATAAATACCTATGATCAAGATGAAACTAGAGAATTATATATATATATATATATATATACTCATATATATATATTATTCTTGGTTGATAGCTTATGCCTTTCTATTTTCCATTTAATGAAACCTGAAACAGGAAACTACCTTTAAAAATATTCAAGAGAAAACTAGATTTGCATAACCAGTCATAACAAATAGGAAAACGATATGCATTCTTGATCATTCTTTAATTCAAACCACATAAAAATATATTGCGATTAAAGCATGCAGAAAAATAATTTGTGTTTTTTAAGCTACTGCAAATAAAATAAAAGCCAAAATTAATCTAGTGGTTGCATATGCTAAATGAACCTGTACATTAAGTCCTAATTAATAGAATGGAATAGGCAAGTTTTAAATCAAAATTTGAATGCTTTTGTGCAGTAATATGCTAATGGGAAGCATACATCCTTATTTGGTGGCTATATTATGAAAAATTAAGTCCCATTTTTTTTCTTTATAGGATTAGTAGTACCCATGATCAGACAAATTTCATTCTAAACCCCTATTTCAGCCATTTAGTTTAATTTACATTAAGACAATGATCAAGACAATCAAATTAGGAAGTCTGTGGATCAGCTATCTCTTGATGTCTTCTCAGTCAAGGAAATTACAGTGAATTAAAGTAAAGATAAAAGTATCAAAACAAAATTAACCCTGAATGTCAGTCCATCGCCTTATTACAAGGTCTCTATTCAGTTCAGTTCAGTTCAGTTGCTCAGTCGTGTCTGACTCTATGCGACCCCCAGACTGCAGCCAACCAGGCCTCCCTGTCCATCACCAAATCCGTTACTCAAACTCTTGTCCATTGAGTTGGTGATGTTATTCAACCATCTCATCCTCAGTAGTCCCCTTCCCCTTCCACCTTCAGTCTTTCACAGCATCAGGATCTTTTCAAATGAGTCAGTTTTTTGCATCAGGTGGCCAAATTATTGGAGTTTCAGCTTCAGCATCAGTCCTTCCAATGAATATTCAGGACTGATTTCCTTTACAATGGACTGGTTGGATCTCCAAGGGACTCTCAAGAGTCTCTTCCAACACCACAGTTCAAAAGCATCAATTCTTTGACGCTCAGCTTTCTTTATACTCCAACTCTCACATCCGTACATGACCTAGTGGTAAAACCATAACTTTGACTAGATGGACCTTTGTTGGCAATGTCTCTCCTTTTTAATAAGCTGTCTCAGTTGGAGAAGACTCTTGAGAGTCCCTTGGACTGCAAGGAGATCCAACCAGTTCATTCTGAAGGAGATCAACCCTGGGATTTCTTTGGAAGGAATGATGCTAAAGCTGAAACTCCAGTACTTTGGCCACCTCATGCAAAGAGCTGACTCACTGGAAAAGACTCTGATACTGGGAGGGATTGGGGACAGGAGGAGAAGGGGACGACAGAGGATGAGATGGCTGGATGGCATCACTGACTCGACGGACGTGAGTCTGAGTGAACTCTGGGAGTTACTGATGGACAGGGAGGCCTGGCGTGCTGCGATTCATGGGTTCACAAAGAGTCAGACACGACTGAGAAACTAAACTGAACTAAACTAGGTTGGTGATAGCTTTTCTTCCAAGGAGCAAGCATCTTTTAATTTCATGGCTGCAGTCACCATCTGCAGTGATTTTGGAGTCCAAGAAAATAAAGTCTGTCACTCCACTGTTTCCCCATCTATTGGCCATGAAGTGATGGGTTCAGATGCCATGATTTTCATTTTCTTAATGTTAAGTTTTAAGTCAACTTTTTCACTCTCCTCTTTCACTTTCATCAAGAGGCTTTTAGTTCTTCACTTTCTGCCATAAGTGTGGTATCATCTTCATATCTGCGGTTATTGATACTTCTGGCAATCTTGATTCCAGATTGTGTTTCATACAGCCCAGCATTTCTCATTATGTACTCTGCATATTAGTTAAATAAGCAGAGTGACAATATACAGCCTTGACCTACTCCTTTCCCTATTATTAGGGTTGCTGTTTAAAAATTTCTTTCTTTTCTTTTAGTTTTGTTTTTAATTTATTCAAATAATATTCTTCTGAAAAGTTTTATTTTAAATAAGTCATTTAAAGCCACATAATATTTATCTCTGTTAATAAATTTTTAAGAAGCATTGGATTTGCATTATAATTTTCCAGTTGACAGAAACTAAACATGTTGACAACATGTTTATTCTGCTAGATAAAGCGCAAAGAAAAGCTTACACACGTAGCTTCAGAAATAACATTTAAATGTTTTTCCTAAATATTTTCCCCTGTTTGGGGGCATTAGAGTTTTTTCTTCCTAATACAACTTCTTGATTTGAGAAGAATAAATATTTCACATCCATTTTTCTGAGTTCAGTGACTTTTCCACTCTTCTGGAGACTTCCCAGATTCTGCATGTCCCCAGCCCCAATTATCTTCAAGACAGAAGTTTGGCAGAAGAGCTTTAGAATTCAGCATAGAATTTCAGCTAGTATGTTTTGGTTTTTTGTTTTTGTTTTTTTTTTTTTTTTTTTGAGTCATCTTTATCTTCTAGTCCATCTGGAACAGAAATGGGTTGACTGGAAGATAGTAGTTCTGCACTAGAGTAAATGAGGAATGCACTAGTGTAAAACTATTTATGATTTGACAGGTTTTAACAACCCATTTACTTGAGAATCTAGACACACATTCTTCTGTTTTATTAATATAAAAATCGTATTTTGTTTTCATTGTCCTGTCTCTTCTGCATTATTTCTTATAGTTTTTTTAGGTTATTTTACTGCTTTTCCCATTTAAAAATTTCCTGGATTGAATGATTTTAAGAGTTTTGTTGCTGTTTAGTTGCTAAGGCATGTTTGACTCTTTTGTGACCCCATGGACTATAGCTGCCAGGCTGCTCTGTCCATGGGATTTTCTAGGCAAGAAAACCAGAGGGGATTGTCATTTCCTTCTCTGAAGAATCTTCCAAACCCAAGGATTGAAACTGGTCTCCTGGATTCTTTACAACTGAGCCACCTGGGAAGCCCCATTTTTGAGAATTACCCACCTGCATACTTATGACTATGATTTGAAAATTTAAGTTTTACTTATGTGGCAATTTTTATAATCAAAGTTATTGCAAATATATTTTTAGAATTTTCCTAGTGCTATAAATAGATATTCTAACAGATAGACCATATTAATACAATACTTATTAGTTTACTCATATATAATTTACTTCATTGTGAGCTATTACAAAGTAATACTTTGGGATTTCTCAACTCTGATTGTTCAACATACTTAGTTTTTAACTAATTTCCCATCATTTATGTTATAGTTGCAATATTCTCTAACATATGAAAAATCCAATCTACGCTTTTAAAGTAACATTTCCAGGGTTAAAATTTTTAACTTAATTTTCTGTATAACCTTTAAAATGTTTAGTTGAATTCAATAATATATTTGTTTTTTCCATTCTGCTTTCTTTCTTTCTTTCCATATTTTCTTCTTTCTTTCATTTTTTAGAATGTTGGATGAGCTCATATTGGATAATGTTCCCTGTATTCAGGAATTCTTTGATGATCAACTTGCCTGACTTCAGGCTCTACTACAAAGCCACAGTCATTAAGACAGTATGGTACTGGCACAAAGACAGAAATATAGATCAATGGAACAAAATAGAAAGCCCTGAGATAAACCCACACACCTATGGACACCTTATCTTCAACAAAGGAGGCAAGAATATACAATGGAGTAAAGACAGTCTCTTTAACAGGTGGTGCTGGGAAAACTAGTCAACCACTTGTAAAAGAATGAAACTAGATCTCTTTCTAACACCATACACAAAAATAAACTCAAAATGGATTAAAGATCTAAATGTAAGACCAGAAGCTATAAAACTCCTAGAGGAAAACATAGGCAAAACACTCTCCGACATAAATCACAGCAGGATCCTCTATGATCCACCTCCCAGTATAATGGAAATAAAAGCAAAAATAAACAAATGGGATCTAATTAAAATTAAAAGCTTCTGCACAACAAAGGAAACTATAAGCAAGGTGAAATGACAGCCTTCTAAATGGGAGAAAACAATAGCAAATGAAACAACTGACAAACAACTAATCTCAAAGATATACAAGCAACTTATGCAGCTCAACTCCAGAAAAATAAACGAACCAATAAAAAAAAATGGGCCAAAGAACTAAATAGGCATTCTCCAAAGAAGACATATGGATGGCTAACAAACACATGAAAAGATGCTCAACATCACTTATTATCAGAGAAATGCAAATCAAGACCACAATGAGGTATCATTTCACACCAGTCAGAATGGCTGTGATCCAAAAGTCTACAAGCAACAAATGCTGGAGAGGATGTGGAGAAAAGGGAACCCTCTTACACTGCTGGTGGGAATGCAAACTAGTACAGCCACTATGGAAAACAGTGTGGAAATTCCTTTAAAAATTGCAAATAGAACTGCCTTATGACCCAGCAATTCCCCTGTTGGGCATACACACCGAGGAAACCAGAATTGAAAGAGACACATGTACCCCAATGTTCATTGCAGCACTGTTTATAATAGCCAGGACATGGAAACAACCTAGATGTCCATCAGCAGATGAATGGATCAGAAAGCTGTGGTACATATACACAATGGAGTACTACTCAGCCCTTAAAAAGAATAAATTCAACTCAGTTCTAATGAGATGGATGAAATTGGAGCCGATTATACAGAGTGAAGTAAGCCAGAAAGAAAAACACCAGTACAGTATACTGACACGTATATATGGAATTTATAAGGATAGTAATGAAGACCCTCTATGTGAGACAACGAAAGAGACTCAGAGGTATAGAACGGACTTTTGGACTCTGAGGGAGAGGGAGAGGGTGGGATGATTTGGGAGAACGGCATTGAAACATGTATACTATCTTGTAAGAATGAAGTGCCAGTCTATGTTCGATGCAGGATGCAGGATGCATGGGGCTGGTGCACGGGATGATTCAGGGAGAGGATGTGGGGTGGGAGGTGGGAGGGGGCTTTGGCATTGGGAGATCATGGACACCTGTGGCTGATTCATGTCAATGTATGGCAAAACAAATACAGTATTGTAACGTAGAATAAAGTATTAAAAAAAAAAAAAAATTAAAAAAGAAAAAAAAAAGAATGTTGGTTGACTGCCTATAATATCTTACATGCTGATGTTAGCAACTGAGATACGAAGATAAAAAAATTAAAAGCTCCTGTATTCTAGAAGCCTTATTTCTAATTTTTAAAAAAGGAAGGTCAATTGATGTAGATTATGGAGGATCTTGAATGCCTGACGCTTGATTGTCATGAAGGTTACTGAGTATATCAAAAACAAGAGCCTAGTATTTGAAATCTTTAGTCATTATTAGACCTACTTCACCTGCAAGGACCTGAGTTTAAGAGTCTACCTCAGTCATCCTGATGCTATTTCCTTGTACCCATGCCACCGTCTATGCCAGTTCCCTGAGTTAAATCCCCTGAGAAAAACCAGCCTTAACCAGAGAATAAGCAGATGTGAGCTTCTTCTTTGGGCTTCCCCTGTGGCTCAGCTAGTAAAGAATCTGCCTACCTTGTGGGAAACCAAGGTTCGGTTCCTAGGTTGGGAAGATCCCCTGGAGAAAGGAAAGGCTACCTACTCCAGTATTCTGGCCTGGAGGACTCCATGGACTATATATAGTTCATGAGGTCACAAAGAGTCAACACGACTGAGCAACTTTCACTTCACTTCACTTTGGCTTGAGACCAGTGAAATGGAGCCTCTTGGAAAATATGTCTCAGCTGTGGTTGACTATACAATAGGTTAGCCCGCTAAAGGACAATTTTGCTTTATCAGAGCATCCAGCAAGAGATCGTAATGATAATTACCTAAGAGAAGAGCAATGAACTACACTGGAAAGACATTCCTGAGCTCATGGTGAGCAGGATTAGGAATAACGCTGAGATGTATACAGCTAGAGTCAATACCTTGTTCTCCTGAAAAGTTATCTCTGCCAAATACCTGAAATCTCCCCACAACTCTAACAGGTGGGGCACCCTAAACAGTGTGTTGAGTCAGCCCTGTAAGGGTTACAACATTAGTTTCCTTTTTCAGTAATTACATCTGTTCAGATGAAGAATTTCCCTCTCACTTCAAAAACCTCAGCACTCCATAAATAAATACATAAGTAATTAGGGGGAAAAAAACAAACAAAAATAAGACAAAAGATAGAACAAGGCATACAAAAGTCTGAGACATTTAATCCACTCAACCTTTGAGATGGTATTATTATACCTATTTAATAGTCAAGCAAACTGATTCTCAGAGATATGGAACCTAAGAATAAGTAGCCTCAGGTAAGCAGCTACTGAGAGACTAGAAAGTGAAAATGGCTTTCAGAGACTCAAGAGTTTGCTCAAAACTGTTATGTTAAAGTGCTCTCCCACTTATCCCAACTCACCAGCTCTGTAATCATAGAAAGAGAAAGACTGGTGAAAGGCCCAAGACAAGTACTAGTGAAGAGTATCACTAAAGGTCTAAGTGTCGGACGGCACATCTGTGGTTGTCTTTTGTACAAGTGTCCTGGGAATTTTCAATATGAATACGCTTAAAAGAGGGACCAAGGAATTTTAAAGGAAGTCAAGACACTCAGAAGGACATGCTTGTCTGTGCTCACTGCCTTCCAAAGCATTTTATTTTACCGTCCTATCTCAATAAATGTTTAATGAGGTCTAGTACTGTACCAGATGCATTGTATTAAAGATAAATATAATGATATGAAGGGCAGTCTTTACCAGTTTGAGATGAAGAATCTAAATATTTCTAAGGATTTGTTAAGGTGTGTCTGATTTTTGAGAGTCCCTGGACTGTAGCCAGTCAGTCTCCTTTGTTCATGGTATTCAAGAGGCAAGAATACTGGAGTGGGTTGACATGCCCTCCTCCAGGGGATTTTCCCAACCCAGGAATTGAAACCACTTTTTTTTTTTTTAATATAAACTTATTTATTTCAATTGGAGGCTAATTACTTTACAATATTGTATTGGTTTTGCATACATCAACATGACTCTACCACGGGTGTACATGTGTTCCCCATCCTGAACCTCCCTCTCAACCTCCCTCCCCGTACCATCCCTCTGGGTTGTCCCAATGCACCAGCCCTGAGTGTCCTGGATCATGCATTGAACTTGGACTGGTGATTCATTTCACATATGATATTATACAAGATTCAATGCCATTCTCCCAAATCATCCCACCCTCTCCCTCTCCCACAGAGTCCAAAAGACTGTTCTATACACCTGTGTCTCTTTTGCTGTCTCGGCTTCCCTGGTGGCTCAGACAGTAGACCGTCTGCCTACAGTGTCGGAGACCCAGGTTCGATCCCTGGGTCAGGAAGATCCTCTGGAGATGGCAATAGCAACTCACTCCAGTACTCTTGCCTGGAAAATCCCATGGACGGAGGAGCCTGGTGGGGTCAAAAAGAGTCAGACACGACTGAGGGACTTCACTTTCACTTTCATACATGGTTATCATTACCATCTTTCTAAATTCCATATATATGTGTTAGTATACTGTATTGGTGTTTTTCTTTCTGGCTTACTTCACTCTATATAATCAGCTCCAGTTTCATCCACCTCATTAGAACTGATTCAAATGTATTCTTTTAAGGGCTGAGTAATACTCCATTGTGTATATGTACCACAGCTTTCTTATCCATTCATCTGCTGATGGACATCTAGGTTGCTTCCATGTCCTGGCTATTATAAACAGTGTTGCAATGAACATCGTGGTACACATGTCTCTTTCAATTCTGGTTTCCTTGGTGTGTATGCCCAGCAGTTCTTTATATCTCCTGCAATGACAGGCAGATTCTTTACAAGTGTCACCTGTGAAGCACTGTGTTTGGGTTGAGTTAGGCAACTTGTATTTTCAGTTGATTCATCTAAATCAGGAGCAACTTCATCTGGAACTGAAGTATATTAAAATCACCTGGACTTTGAACCTCATATTATGTTAGATGAGACTTTGGGGGTTAATTTCCTGCAGAGGGAAATAATTCTATTTTCATTTGAGAGAGAAATGAGTATGTAAGAAAACAGACTGTCAAATCAGGTTTTTTCTCCAGTCATCTTCTCCTTCTCCCAGAAGACTTTATTTCCTATCTTTGCCACGCCGTGTTGTTGAGCTTGGCTCTCTGTGCCTTTTCTTCTCCCCCTTGGGAGATTACACATGTGTTTTAAGTCTTGAATGTGTCTCTGTAGATTGATCCAACTTTTCGTGTCTTCAGCCATCAGAACAGATTTGCTTCTTTAACCTGAAATTCAGAATATGAAGACATAAGAGGTGGAACCAAGTAAAGTCATTGCCAATTTCCAAAGTTGTGAATGAAAGATAAGTGTGACTATAAACATAAAGTCTGTTATTACAAAAATAGCTTTCTTATAGACCGCTCTGTATGACGATATTTTTCTCTCATATTAGTTTGTAACTTTGCGTGTGTTTTAGTTGTAGTTCTCATCCAGATTTATAATTACTTTATTCTTTGTGTATTTCTTATTTTAACTACGATGCCCACTAACCCACCCATATCAACAAAGACATGGACTGCTATTTCTACTATGATCCTAAAGCCTAGAATAACTATACAGTAGATATGCAAAAGTATTGTTAAAGTAATCATGATTGAAAGAATCTTCTAACAGGGTTGTTGCTTCTCATATACAAATACATGTAATGAATATATACACAACTCAAAGAGAAGTTCACAGTATATTAAAACAACCCATGAAAGCTAATCTTGCATTTTATTTCAATTTAGATGTGTTTAAACCTTATTTTCATATGTGGGGTCCAAGGTATTTAATGGCAGTGGCTGTGAATCACATATCTGATATTGTTTGTATTTCCCAAACCTCATAATGTTTTAAGTTTAATTAGTCTTTTTGTTTTACTTTTAAAATAAAGTTGACTAGTCTCTTCAATACTGGATGTCTACAAATGTTTTTTATAGGATTTCATTTTTTCTGGTCATCCTGTCTAGTATTTCCACTGGTATGAAAGCAATGCATCTCACTGAAGTGATTATAAACTGACATGAAGAAATATTACTTCTATTCGCTGAAGCGTTTTCTTCATGGCTTCAGTTGTTTCTTCTTTATCATCCAGTGCCATTCTGAGTCTTTGGGGCTTCCAATCACTGCATTATGGAATTCTAAATGCTTCTTTCACTAGGATTTTAGCCCCTGTAGAGAAACAATCTGGTAGAATATGGGCTAGTTATGCTTTCCTATGATATAAGGCCACCATTTATGGACCACATCATGCCCACACAGCAGATTAACTTTTATATTTTATATATTTCCTAGGGGTGGAAATACAATTTTTTTCTTTGGTATGATTCGGTTAAATGCATTCAAATTTTCAAGTTAAACTGGTCTTATTGTTATATGAACATATAATAGATATACATTGTGAATAGTAAAATATACCACCATCCCTAAAATTGATATGTTTTTACAGTTTCTAGCTTTGCACACATTTGTTCCTGTGGTCTCAGCACATCTATTGGATAGCTCAGATATGTCCAACTCTTTGCAACCTCATAGACTGTAGCCTTCCAAGCTCCTTGATTCATGGAATTTTTCAGGCAAGAATACTGGAGTAGATTGCCATTTCCTTTTCCAGGGATCTTTCTGACACAGGTATTAAACCTTCATCTCCTGTGTCTCCTGCATAGGCAGATAGATTACCATGGAGCCACGAGGTAAGCCAATTAGACAGATATAAGTAGCACCATTTAAGAAATAAGAAAATCAAGAATTACAGAATTGGTCAGGATTTTAAAACAATGCAAGATAGATAGATAAATAGACAGACACAATGAATATATATATATATATATATATATATATATATATATACAAGCTATTACCTAACTTCTGCTGCTGCTAAGTCTCTTCAATCATGTCCAACTCTGTAGAAAATTACATATGAGAGGCAACGATATTTTTATCTCTACTTTGTGGCACTATTCACATTCTTTACTATAGAAAAATATTCATGGGAATCATTACAATCATCTTTTCTTCACAATGGGACAATAAAAGTTTCATTTTAACTAAATACAAATATTTTGAACATTTTCTGTAATAATTTATCTGAGGCAGAATATTTCTACTCAGTTTAAAAAGCTATCATATGGTTTTCTCTTAGCAAAATTTATTCATCTCTGTTCAGCTGACCATGTTTTTATTTTTATTTTTTATTTTGTCAGGGAAATATGTATGGTGCTAAGAAGCATCATGAACCACCTTGTGGATCACTGATTCTGTTCTCTTACAGATTAATCTCTGTAATCATGGGAGCCTGAATTTACATTGAAGATCCCATCAGTACTGAATTTACAGTTAGGTCCCATCAGCCTCAACCCTTACTGATTTCAGTAAGCTGAACCATTTTAAGCTTGGTCTTATATGACACAGTGATAGCACATAAAATATTAAAAACTGCCTGAAATTTTTATTTATTTATTTATTTATTTATTTATTTATTTATTTTTAATTACACTAGTGTATTTGTTTTGCCATACATTGACATGAATCGGCCACAGGTGAACACAATCTCCCAATGTCGAAGCCCCCTCCCACCTCCCACCCCACATCATCTACCTGAATCAATCTGTGCACCAGCCCCATGCATCCTGCATCCTGCATTGAACATAGACTGGCGCTTCATTTCTTACAAGAAAGTATACATGTTTCAATGCCATTCTCCCAAACCATCCCACCCTTTCCCTCTCCCTCAGAGTCCAAAAGTCCCTTCTATACATCTGTGTCTCTTTTGTTTTAAATTAAATCTAATTAAATGTGTAGCTGTAGGGTCTGGTATTGCCTACATTATGAGAGTCAAATTTTAGGAAAGGGTTATTAATCTCAAGAACAGTAAAAATAGATTTAAAATATATTGATTTATAAAATAAACAAGTAATATCTTAAGTCCAATTCCTCATACATGCTAAATGCATTTTCATGAGTGTTTTCTGATTTGCTATTTAAAAATTTAGGCAGTCTACATACAAATTTTGGTCCAATGAAATGGGAGATATCTCTGTAAAATTTACTAAATTGAACTTTGCCAAAACAGTATTTAAAATTTTCCAAAACACACAAATATAGTTGAAATAAAATATATCCAAAAATATAAAATGTTTAAATGAGATTCTCAACATCTCTCTAGATGGAAATGCTATAAACATATATATATATATGTGTGTGTGTGTGTGTGTGTGTGTGTGTATACATATATATATATATTAGTTTTCAATAGCTATTATTAATTTGTTTTAGATTTAAAATAGATTCAGTTCAGTTCAGTCATTCAGTTGTGTCCAACTCTTTGCTACCTCAAGAATCATAGCATGCCAGGCATCCCTATCCATCAACAACTCCCAGAGTTTACTCAAATTCATGTCCATCGAGTCAGTGATTCCATCCAGCCATCTCATCTTCTGTCACCCCCTTTCTCTCCTGCCCCCAATCCATCCCAGTATCAGGGTCTTTTCCAATGAGTTAACTCTTCACATGAGGTGGTCAAAGTACTGGAGTTTCAGCTTCATCATCAGCCCTTCCAATGAACACCCAGGACTGATCTCCTGTAGGATGGACTGGTTGGATCTCCTTGCAGTCCAAGAGACTCTCAAGTCTTCTCCAACACCACAGTTCAAACACATCAATTCTTTAGCCCTCATCTTTCTTCACAGTCCAACTCTCACATTCATACATGACACTGGAAAAACCATAGCCTTGACTAAAGGACCTTTGTTGGCAAAGTAATGTCTCTGCTTTTGAATATGCTGTCTAGGTTGGTCATAACTTTCCTTCCAAGGAGTGTCTTTTAATTTCATGGATGCAGTCACCATCTGCAGTGATTTTGGAGCCCAAAATCACTGTTTCCCCATCTACTTCCCATGAAGTGATGGTACCAGATGCTATGATCTTCATTTTCTGAATGTTGAGCTTTAAGCCAACTTTTTCACTCTCCTCTTTCACTTTCATCAAGAGGATGATGTCCCTCTTCACTTTCTGCCATAAGGGTGGTGTTACCTGCATATTTGAGGTTATTGATATTTCTCCTGGAAATCTTGATGCTTCTTTCAGTCCAGCGTTTCTCATGATGTACTCTGCATAGAAGTTAAATAAGCAGAGCGACAATATACAGCCTTGATGTACTCCTTTTCCTATTTGGAATCAGTCTGTTGTTCCATGTCCAGTTCTAACTGCTGCTTCCTGAACTGCATACAGATTTCTCAAGAGGCAGGTCAGGTGGTCTGGTCTTCCCATCTCTCTCAGAATTTTCCACAGTTTTTTGTGATCCACACAGTCTAAGGCTTTGGCATAGTCAATAAAGCAGAAATAGATGTTTTTGTGGAACTCTCTTGCTTTCTTGACGATCCAGCAGATGTTGGTAACTTGATCTTTGGTTCCTCTGCCTTTTCTAAAACAGCTTGAACATATGGAAGTTTACAGTTCATGTACTGATGAAGCCTGGCTTGGAGAATTTTGAGCATTACTTTACTAGCATGTGATATGAGTGCAATTATGTGGTAGTTTGAGCATCTTTGGCATTGCCTTTCTTTGGGATTGGAATGAAAACTGACCTTTTCCAGTCCTGTGGCCACTGCTGGGTTTTCCAAATTTGCTTGTATATTGAGTGCAACACTTTCACAGCATCATCTTTCAGGATTTGAAATAGGTCAATTGGAATTCCATCACCTCCACAAGCTTTGTTCGTAATGTTGCTTTCTTTTTTTTTTTTAATACTTTATTCTACTTTACAATACTGTATTGGTTTTGCCATATATTGACATGAATCAGTCACATGTGTCCACGATCTCCCAGTGCTGAAGCCCCCTCCCACCTCCTACCCCACACAGTCTCCCCAGATCATCCCATGCACCAGCCCCAAGCATCCTGTATCCTGTATTGCACATAGACTGGCGCTTCGTTTCTTATAAGATAGTATACATGTTTCAATGCCATTCTCCCAAATCATCCCACCCTCTCCCTCTCCCTCAGAGGCCAAAAGTCCGTTCTATACCTCTGTGTCTCTTTTGTTGTCTCACATACAGGGTCATCGTTACTATCTTTCTGAATTCCATATATATGTGTCAGTATACTGTACTGGTGTTTGTTGCTTTCTGAGGGCTACTTGACTTCACATTCCAGGATGTCTGGCTCTAGGTGAGTAATCACACCATCATGATTATCTGTGTCATGAAGCTCTTTTTATTCAGTTCTTCTGTGTATTCTTGCCACATCTTCTTAATATCTTCTGCTTCTGTTAGGTCCATATTAGTACGAATCAAAATATTTTTTTTTTTAAAAAGGTTTACCTAAAATCACAAATGTGCTCTATAAAATGTATATAACTTTTGTTTGTGAAATATATCAACATGTCAATCATTTTTACCAGGCTTTATCTTTGTAAATTTTCCCAAATGAGTTTAGTCAATTGAAGAATAATGAGTTACGATTTTACAGGCAAATGAAATTTGACAAGGCCTGTGTTGCTTAATAGTCCTCAATAAAAATAGTTGCAATGAAAGACACTAGAAGTTATATTACCTGCAGTGCCTCTGATCATTAACATGTGGATGGTAGCAACAAATCAATATGATAAATGTGGTCTATTTGACAGGAGGGTAGAGAATTCCAAAAATATAAACACTATTATTTAAAAAATGCTTTGATATGAACATAGGTGAGTTAACTATTAATGAGATTTTTGTGAATAGGAGATTAATTTACCTTAAATAGACACACCCTTCATAGTAAAAATGCAAATTTATAGAAATAAAAAGTCTACACCATAGGCAAGTACTTCTGAAGTACATTTAAATTACATAAATATTGAACACAGCAGTGTTAGCTCCAGAAGGATTTGGAGCCATTTCACTAGCATTTAGGAAATAAGAAATGCTTTCTGCTTACTTTGTTGACCTTATTTCTGTCAGAAAGCAATGTCTCAGATAAGTATGGTGAACCTTTTTGTTTGCTCTTTTTCTTCTTTCAGTTCAGTTCAGTCGCTCAGTCGTGTCCGACTCTTTGCGACCCCAGGAATCGCAGCACGCCAGGCCTCCCTGTCCATCACCAATTCCCGGAATTCACTTAGACTCATGTACATCGAGTCCATGATGCCATCCAGCCATCTCATCCTCTGTCGTCCCCTTCTCCTCCTGCCCCCAATCCCTCCCAGCATCAGAGTCTTTTCCAATGAGTCAACTTTTTGCATGAGGTGGCCAAAGTACTGGAGTTTCAGCTTTAGCATCATTCCTTCCAGTGAAATCCCAGGGCTGATCTCCTTCAGAATGGACTGGTTGGATCTCCTTGCAGTCCAAGGGGACTGTCAAGAATCTCCTCCAACACAACAGTCCAAATGCATCCGTTTTTCGGCGCTCAGCCTTCTTCACAGTTCAACTGTCACATCCATACATGACTACTGGAAAAACCATAGCCTTGACTAGACAGACCTTAGTCGGGAAAGTAATATCTCTGCTTTTGAAGAGACTGTCTAATTTAAGCCATATTACTGAATTCTGCTGCATCTGACACAACATTCTCCCTTTTTCCCTTTCACCAAAGAATTTCAAAGACTTTCCCAGACATATTTACTGACTTCCACAAGTATTTTCAGAAGATTCATGAAAAGCCATGAAGTCTATTCAGTGCATTATAAGAGAAATCTTGGATGTATTGGTTTTAACTCATTATCAGTCATGTCAGGCAATGGTTAACTTTTGGTCTGAAGTTTACAACCAGGCCAGAGATGCTTGGAATAACTCTGGATTTTCATTCTTGCAGTGCTAACATACAGAATATACAAGCTGAAAAAATGAAATAGTAATGATCAGTTTTTACATAGTTTTCAGAATCATTTACTGGGACTCTTCTGTTTGAGGAATTGCAACTTCACTGGCAAAAATATTCTTAGCATGTATGCCAGAGGGAGATTGTGAAAAGCATGGTGTATAAAGAAGTCTTGAAGAAGGAAATGGAAATCAGCTCCACTATTCTTGCCTAGGAAATCCCATGAGGACCCTGGTAGGCTATCGTCTTGGGGTAAGTCAGACATGACTTAGCAACTAAATCACCAGCATCACCATAAAGTCTAGAAGAAAGACATGATTTCCGTGAACCGAGGAGGTCTCACCTTCTTCAGATTTGTCTCTTTTTGACAGAGAGATGACCAGCAGAGTGAAGTCGCTAGGAAATTGTGGTTGACATGTTGTGGGATTTCCCAGTACAAATCTTTTTTCCACCCGCTCTGAGTTGCTTTTTTTTCTTTATAGTGTCTCAGTTCAGTTAGTTCAGTTACTCTGTTGTGTCCTAGTCTTTGTGACTCCATGAACCACAGCACATCAGGCACCCTGTCCATCACCAACTCCCAGAGTCTACCCAAACCCATGTCCATTGAGTCAGTGATGCCATCCAGCCATCTCATCCTCTGTCGTCCCCTTCTCCTCCTGCCCTCAATCTTTCCCAGCATCAGGGTCTTTTCAAATGAGTCAGCTCTTTGCATCAGGTGGCCAAAGTATAAATGTAACTGCAGTGGTATAAGGGATTAGCAATGAATCTTTTGGTCAATTCTAACTCTAGGTCCACTGATGTAGATTTTATGGGCCTGTATGAACTTTTAAACACCAGAGAGCATGCTCTCTCAAATATGTTTCCCTAGAGAGGTCTTACAATTTTTAATATTTTAAAGTCCATGCTTATAGTATTATGGATGTTTTCTTATATTTCCAAGATGAGTTAAATTACACAGTAGTACTGCATTAGGATGTATCTATTATTTTCCAGATCTATGTTCCATGATAATGAAATTGTTTAGCCCAGAAATCTTGCTGAGATACTGAAAAGTGGCAGGGTTGGTTAAAGCCTGGGTAAATCTGGTTTCCTTATCCTGAAATCTGGCCTACAATTTAGAGGGTCCAAGTCTTGGAGAAAGCTTCCTCAGAGATCAATGCAAAGAAATAGAGGAAAGCAATAGAATGGGAAAGACTAGAGATCTCTTCAAGAAAATTAGAGATACCAAGGGAACATTTCATGCAAAAATGGGAACAATAAAGGACATAAATGGTATGGGCATACCTAACAGAAACAGAAGATATTAAGAAGAGGTGGCAAGAACAAACAGAAGATCTACACAAAAAGGTCTTCATGATCCAAATGTTCATGATGGTATGATCATTCAACTAAAGCCAGACACCCTGAAATGCAAATACAAGTGGGTCTTAGGAAGCATCACTATGAACAAAGTGAATGGAGGCGATGGAATTGTAGTTGAGCTATTTCAAATCCTAAAAGATGATGCTGTGAAAGTGCTGCACACAATATGCTGGCAAATTTGGAAAACTCAGCAGTGGCCATAGGACTGGAAAAGGTAAGTTTTCATTCTAATCAAGGGAAAGGCAGTGCCAAAGAATGCTCAAACTACTGAACAATTGCACCCATCTCACATACTAGTAAAGTAATGCTCAAAATCTCCAAGCTAGGCTTCAACAGTACATGAACCGTGAACTTCCAGATGTTCAAGCTGGATTTAGAAAAGGCAGAGGAACCAGAGATCAAGTTCCCAACATCCATCGGAAAATCAAAAATACAAGAGAGTTCCAGAAAAACATCTACTTCTGTTTTATTGACTATGCCAAAGCCTCTGACTGTGTGGACCACAACAAACTTTGGTAAATTATTCAAGAGATGGAAGTACCAGACCACCTGACCTGCCTCTTGAGAAATCTGCATGCAGTTCAGGAAGCAACAGTTAGAACTGGGCATGGAACAACAGACTGGCTCTAAATTGGGAAAGGAGTACATCAATGCTGCATATTGTCACCTTGTTTATTTAACTTATATCCAAAGTACATCATGAGAAATGGTGGGCTGGATGAAGCACAAGCTGGATTAAAGATTGCCAGGAGAAATATCAATAACCTCAGATATGCAGATGACACCACCTTTATGGCAGAAAGTGAGGAAAAAATAAAGAGCCTTTTGATGAAAGTGAAAGAGGAGAATGAATAAGTTGGCTTAAGACTCAACATTCAGAAAAGTAAGATCATGGCATCTGGTCCCATCAGTTCATTGCAAATAGATGGAGAAAAAGTGGAAACAGTGACAGACTTTATTTTGGGGGCTCCAAAATCACTGCAGATGGTGAGTGAAGCCATGAAATTAAAAGACACTTGCTTCTTGGAGGGAAAGTTATAAGCAAGCTAGACAGCATATTAAAAAGCAGAGATATTACTTTGCCAACAAAGACCTATCTAGTCAAGGCTATTGTTTTTCCAGTAGTCATGTATGGATGTGAGAGTTGGACTGTAAAGACAGCTGAGTGCCAGAGAATTAACTGTGGTGTTGGAGAAGACCCTTGAGCATCCCTTGGATTGCAAGGAGATTCAAGCAGTCCATCCTAAACAAAATCCTGAATATTCATTGGAAGGACTGATGCTAAAGCTGAAAATCTGATACTTTGACCACCTGATGCAAAGAGCTGACTCATTGGAAAATACCTTGTTGCTGGGGAAGATTGAAGGCAGGAGGAGAGGGGGACGATAGAGGATGAGATAGATAGATGGCATCACCAACTCAATGGACATTAGTTTGAGTAAACTCCGGGAGTTGGCGATGGACAAGGAATTTTGGCTTGCTGCAGTCCATGGGGGTCACAAAGTGTTGTAGATGACTGAGTGACTGAACTGAACTCCCTGTTCTGACTGTGAGATATGGAATGAAATGGTCTTTGTTCTTTAGAAAATAAAGCTGCCATTATGGGTTTGTGCAAAATATACTTTGGAGAATCATAGCTCATGAATATCTAGGGAGAGAGGGCACTAAGTAAAAAGAGGACAGCTAGGGGGTAGTGAAGGGAGAAATCGTAATTCCAGTGGAAAGATATCAAGAATCTCTTGAGAAAGAAGAGGAGGGGCAAAGAGAGAAAAAGAGCAAGCGTTCCACTATTTCCTAAAATATGTTATTTTCCCTATGATTTTCCACAGGAAGAAGATTATCAAACATCTTTTCCTCAACACTGCTTGAATCTATCTCCATTTCTTGCAACTGAGAGAAGAAAAGGTCTTACCAGAAGAAAAAATATCATTTTATAAAATATTTTTGTTTAGTTTTGGATTTTTAGAGTCCCAAGCAGAGAAGCTCAAGTGAATAAAAATGGTTTTGAAGGGAAATATTTACAATAGGACAATCCTTACTAAAAGAACGCAAGCCACTATTATCGGCAGAGTGTTAATAAGAATTGATATTTTTGGCTTAGTAAAGAGACTTGTTTCTAAAATTCCTTTGCTTTCTGTTGCATCCTTGGTTTCTTTCAATATCTGAAAATTGCAAAAGTGAGTATGCTTAGCTGTAGTTATTTCTTTATGTTTAATATCGTGATCATTTGGTTCGTCCTATCCTGATAAATGTATGGTATGATTATCACAGACAGGATGCAATGAAATGATCTAATTTATTTTGATATGTGCAGAACTAGTACAGACTTATCAAATAGATGATGCTTCAATATTGATGTAATAAATAAATCATTTGTTCTACTTGTAAATTTGCTGACACATTTTTATATATTCTCATTTTTATAGTATTTATTTCAAAATATAGCAAGTGCTACACAAATGGAAAAATATTGGTTATTATCCATTGAAACATGAGTCTGAAAAAATGAAATGGGAAAGTAAACACATACCAATACATTATTTTTTTCTCACCCATTAGAAAACTTTGGCATTCGTACTTACATTTCACTCTCCATAGGAGAATATCTCCTCCTTGGTCAACAAACAATAGAGTTTATGTCAATCACTTCTTAATTGGGGATTTTTGAATATTCATGAGGAATATATGGAGAAGGCACTGGCCTTCTCCACTCCAGTACTCTTGCCTGGAAAATCCCATGGATGGAGGAGTCTGGTAGGCTGCAGTCCATGGGGTCGCTAAGAGTCAGACACGACTGAACGACTTCACTTTCACTTTTCACTTTCATGCATTGGAGAAGGAAATGGCAATCCACTCCAGTGTTCTTGCCTGGAGAATCCCAGGGATGGGGAAGCCTGGTGGGCTGCCGTCTGTAGGGATGCACAGAGTTGGACACGACTGAAGCAACTTAGCAGCAGCAGCAGCATGAGGAATATATTCATAAATAAAAAAATATCCTCTAGATTAACTACTCTATATGCTTATTTCAAGATGTAAGGTAGAAAAAAACAACAAAAAAATTTAGTGTAATTAATGTCAATAGGTTTAATTTTTCCCCTACTACTATAAAATTTGGAGAAAATCAAGGAAAATGAGATCATTTTAACTGATGACCTGGGAAAAAATATGGCTTGTAAGGGAGAAGGGATTGTGTTGATTATTACACATCAGCAATTTTTTTGGTAAGTATTTAGTTTAAAAAGTGTTAACCATTCAAGATATCATAATGTAAATGCAATGCTAATTAGTAATAACCTACTTTATTGTTATGTTGATTATATTAGATGAATTCTGTTTTATTCTCTTCTATTCCACTATTCTATAATTATTTCTAAGCTTAATAAACTTGGTAGCATTCTGTCTCAAAATCCAAAAAGGTATAAGAAGAAAACAAACAAAAATGGAACAGGTAATAAAATTGTTGAAGCTCAGGGCCAATATAAAAAGATCTAAAATAAGATAAAATCATCTTAAAGTTAGAATAGAAGGTCATTAGGTACATAAGACTCTTGAGAGTCTCTTAGACAGCAAGGAGACCAAATCAACCAATTCTAAAGGAAATCAGTCCTGAATAGTCATTGGAAAGATTGGTGATGAAACTGAAGCTCCAATAAGCTGGCCACCTGATACGAAGAGCCAGCTCATTGGAAAAGACCCTGATGCTTGGGAAGATTGAGGGAAGGAGAAGAAGGGGACAATAGAGAATGAGACAGTTGGATGGCATCATCGACTCAGGAAATGGACATGAGTTTGGGCAAACTTGGGAAGATAGTAAAAGACAGAGCACCCTGGCATACTGCAGTCTATGGGGTCACAAACATTCAGACACAACTAAGGAACTGAACAGCAATTTATGCTATGGAGATTTGCTATAAGGATCGTGTCATCTGCATATCTGAGGTTACTGATATTTCTCCCAGCAATCTTGATTCCAGCTTGTGCTTCTTCTAGCCCAGCATTTCTCATAATGTACTCTGCAGATAAGTTAAATAAGCAGGGTGACAATATACAGCTTTGAAGTACTCCTTTTCCTATTTGGAATCAGTTGTTGTTCCATGTCCAATTCTAACTGTTGCCTCCTGACCTGCATATACGTGTCTCAAGAGGCAGGTCAGGTAGTCTGGTATTCCCATCTCTTTCAGAATTTTCCAGTTTATTTTGATCCACACAGTCAAAGGCTTTGGCATAGTCAATAAAGCAGAAATAGATGTTTTCTGGAACTCTCTTGCCTTTTCCATGATCCAGCAGATGTTGGCATTTAATCTCTGATTCCTTTGCCTTTTCTAAAACCAGCATAAACATCTGGAAGTTCATGGTTCACATATTGCTGAAGCCTGGCATGGAGAATTTTGAGCTTTACTTTACTAGAGTGTGAGATGAGTGCAGTTGTGCGGTGGTTTGAGCATTCTTTGGCATTGCTCAAACTTAACTAAAAAGCCTCTGATGAAAGTGAAAGAGGAGAGTTTAAAAGTTGGTTTAAAACTCAACGTTCAGAAAATGAAGATCATGGCATCTGGTCCCATCACTTTGTGGGAAATAGATGGGGAAACAGTGGAAACAGTGTCAGACTTTACTTTGGGGGGCTCCAAAATAACTGGAGATGGTGACTGCAGCCATGAAATTAAAAGACGCTTTCTCCTTGGAAGAAAAGTTATGACCAACCTAGATAGAATGTTGCCAACAAAGGTCTGTCTAGTCAAGGCTATGGTTTTTCCAGTGGTCATGTATGAATGCGAGAGTTGGACTGTGAAGAAAGCTGAGCGCCAAAGAATTGATGTGTTTGAACTGGGGTGTTGGCGAAGACTCTTGAGAGTCCCTTGGACTGCAAGGAGATTCAACCAGTCCATTCTAAAGGAGATCAGCCCTGGGTTTTCTTTGAAGGGAATGATGCTGAAGCTGAAACTCATGGCCACCTCATGCGAGGAGTTGACTCATTGGAAAATACTCTGATGCTGGTAGGGATTGGGGGCAGGAGGAGAAGGGGACGACAGAGGATGAGAGGACTGGATGGTATCACTGACTCGACGGACATGAGTCTGAGTGAACTCCAGGATTTGGTGATAGACAGGGAGGCCTGGCATGCTGTGATTCATGAGTTCCCAAAGTGTCAGACATGACTGAGCAACTGAACTGAACTGATGGAAATTTAAATATCCAGTTCCTTTTAAAGCATGTACTTCCAAGTAATGTGAGAGTGAATCTAGTGGTTTTGTACTCTTAATACTTATTTTTCCTATGTTTCTTATATTTTCTCGCCAAGAATGAAGTCAGTCCTTAATTGTTGTGTCATTGCTCGGTCACTCAGTTGTGTCCAACTATCTGTGACCCCATGGAATGCAGCATTGCAGGTTTCCCTGTCCTTCACTAGCTCCCTTAGTTTGCTCAAACTCACGTCCATTGAATTGGTGATACTATCCAACCATCTCATCTTTCTCATCCCCTTCTCCTCTTGCCTTCAATTTTTCTAAGCATTAGTGTCTTTTCCAATGAGTTGGCTCTTAACACCCAGTTGCTTAGAGCTACAGTTTCAGCTTCAGTCCTTCCAATGAATATTCAATGAGTTTGATCTCATCGCTGTCAGACTTTCAAAAGTCTTCTCCAGTACCACAGTTTGAAAGGATCAATTCTTTAGCATTCAGCCTTCTTTATTGTTCAACTCTCACATCTGTACATGACTACTGGAAAATCAATAGCTTTGACTAGACAGATGTTTGCTGGAAAAGTGATATATCTGATTTTTAATACTCTATTTAGCTTTTCTTCCAAGGAGCAAACTTCTTTTAATTTCGTGGCTGCAATTACTGCCCACAGTGATTTTGGAGCTCGAGATAACAGTCTTTCACCATTTCCACTGTTTCCCAATCTATTTCCCAAGATCTTAGTTTTTTGAATGCTGAATTTTAAGCCATCTTTTTCACTCTCCTCTTTCACCTTCATCAAGGAGCTCTTTTTTTTTTTTTTAATTTAAATTCATTTATTTTATTTGTAATTACTTTACAATATTGTATTGGTTTTGCCATACATCAACATAAATCCGTCACGGGTGTACACTCTTGGCTCTTTAGTTCCTCTTTGCTTTCTGCCATTATGGTGTTATCTGAATATCTGAGGTAACTGATATTTCCCCTGACCATCTTGATTCTAACTTGTGCTCCACTCAACCTGGCATTTCACATAAAGTACTCTGCATATAAGTTAAATAAGCAAGGTGACAATATACAGCCTTGAGGTTCTCCTTTCCCAGTTTGGAACCAGTCCATTGTATCATGTCCAGTTCTAACTGTTTCTTCTTGACCTGCATACATGTTTCTCAGGAGACAGGTAGCTGGTCTGGTATTCCCATCCCTTTACGAATTTCTCACAGTTTTTTTGTGTGTGTGTGATATACACAAAGACTTTAGTATAGTCAATGAAGCAGAGATAGATCTCCCTCACCCCCGGAATTCCTTTTTTTTTTTTTTTCCTAATGATCCAATGGTTGTTGGTAATGTGGTTCTTCTGTCTTTCCTAAATCCAGCTTATACATCTGGAAGTTCTCAGTTCATGTCCTATTGAAGCCTAGCTTGAGAGATTTTGAACATTAACTTGCTAGTATATGAAATGAGTTCAATTTTGTGGTAGTTTGAATATTCTTTGGCATTGCCCTTCTTTGGGATTGGAATGAAAACTGACCTTTTCCAGTCATGTGGCCACTGCTGAGTTTTCCAAATTTACTGGCATATTGAGTGCAGCACTTTCACAACATTATCTTTTAGGATTTGAAATAGCTCAGCTGGAATTCCTTCACTTCCACTAGCTTTGGTTATAGTAATGCTTCCTAAGGCCCCTTTGACTTCACACTCCAGAATGTCTGTCTTTAGGTGAGTGATCACAACATCATCATTCTCTGGGTCATTAAGACCTCTTTTTGTATAGTTTTTCTATGTATTCTTGCCACCTCATCTTAATATCTTCTGCTTCTCTTAGGTCCTTACCATTTCTGTCCTTTTCTGTGCCCATCTTTGTGTAAAATTTTCCTTTGGTATGTCTAATTTTGTTTAAGAGATCTCTAATCTTTCCATTCTGTTTTCCTCTATTTTTTTGTATTGTTCACCTAAGAAGGCTTTCAGTGCTTAACAATGTCTGTTTATTGGATGTAAGAGACGTATATATAGTGTGCTGGTTAATTTAACTGGCTTTGGGAAAAGAAAAGCCATTATGTATAGTGTTTGCCAATTTTCACCTTGTAAATTCTTGCCCTAATAAAGGATGAACTGTGTAGCTTACAAAGATATGTTTCAGTCTGTATCTCCTGTATCTTGGAAAGTACATTTTTGGGGAGATGAAGTATTAGTAGAGATAGTCGAGTAAAATTGAGCTGATTAGGTGTGAACCCTAATTCAAAAACAATAGTCTCAGAAGTGAGATAGTACTAAGTCTAATGTTTTATAGATATATAATTTAATGAGACAATGCTAGATGGCTTCCCAAAATTACTTTAAAATTTGGACTCAGGAAGAACATCATATCATGATTGAAATTATGCTGTCACGAGCCTAAGTTTTAATAAAGGTTTGGAGATAATGTAATAGAACAAATCTGACTCCATATTAGATGTGTTTCTATTCAGTTCAGTTCAGTCGCTCAGTCATGTCCGACTCTGCAACTCCATGAATCGCAGCATGCCAGGCCTCCCTGTCCATCACCAACTCCTGGAGTTCACTCAGACTAACGTCCATCAAGTCGGTGATGCCATCCAGCCATCTCATCCTCTGTTGTCCCCTTCTCCTCCTGCCCCCAATCCCTCCCAGCATCAGTCTTTTCTAATGAGTCAACACTTCGCATGAGAGGGCCAAAGTAAATTCTTTAGGGCTGCATTTTCTTATGTATAAAATTTATAGTGCATTCGTGCACTACTTTTTAATATGCTGTCTAGGTTGGTCACAACTTTTCTTCCAAGGAGTAAGTGTCTTTTAATTTCATGGCTGCAATCACCATCTGCAGTGGTTTTGGAGCCCCCAAAATAATAAAGTCTGACACAGTTTCCACTGTTTCCCCATCTATTTCTCATGAAGTAACGGGACCAGATGCCATGATCTTTGTTTTCTGAATGTTGAGCTTTAAGCCAACTGTTTCACTCTCCACTTTCACTTTCATCAAGAAGCTTTTTAGTTCTTCTTCACTTTCTGTCATAAGGGTGGTGTCATCTGCATATCTGAGGTGATTGATATTTCTCCTGGCAATCTTGATTCCAGCTTGTGTTTCTTCCAGTCCAATGTTTCTCATGATGTACTCTGCATATAAGTTAAATAAGCACGGTGACAATATACAGCCTTGACATACTCCCTTTCCTATTTGGAACCACTCTGTTGTTCCATGTCCAGTTCTAACTGTTGCTTCCTGACCTGCATATAAGTTTCTTTTACTTTAAGCTTATTCTATTGTTTTTGTTTCAAGTTAAGAATGTATGACAGATTATGAAATGATTGGATGGCATTCCCGACCCAATGGCCATGAGATTGAGCAAACTCCGGGAGATAATGATTGACAGAGAAGCCTGGCATGCTGCTGCTCAAGGGGTAGCAAAGAGTTGGACACACATAGCAACATAGCGACTGAAAAAGAATGTTGCCTATAGTTCAAAATACACAGGATAGCCTATTCTTGAGGCTCTGATCCTCAGGATAGCCTATTCTTGAGGCTCTGATCCTTAAGGGTATAATATGTTCCCATTCATATAGAGATAAACAGTTGCAGAACAGAGAATAACAATTTCTTTTATTAGACATTTACAAGAGCATCTTAACCTGACCTTCCTGCATAGTTGCAAGAACAAAGGTTTCCTACATCAAGAAGGTTGCAACAATCAACTACACACTTCCCTCACCTTACCTGTAAAAATACTTTACTGGGGACTTCCCTGGTGGTCCAGTGATTAAGCTTCCTCTCCCAATGCAGGC
This sequence comes from Nanger dama, assembly GCA_917880005.1. Lineage (NCBI taxonomy): Eukaryota > Metazoa > Chordata > Mammalia > Artiodactyla > Bovidae > Nanger > Nanger dama. Next base: position 14,864,757 of record CAKJTW010000027.1, on the reverse strand, counting down.
AGCCCAGGTAGATCCCACATTTTACAATGAAGATTTAGCACTGACAAATAAAAATAAATGTTTCACTGAAACCCTTCAAGGAGTTCAGGGTTTGGGGTGCATGAGTCATCTATCTCCTTGTGTGCATGCTTAGTCACTTAATCATGTCTGACTCTTTGTGACCCCAGGCACTATAACACACCCGGCTCCTCTGTCCAAGATTTTCCCAGTAAGAATACTGGAGTGGGTTGCTAATTCTTTCTCTAGAGGAGCTTCCTGATCCAGAGATAAAACCTATATCACCTATGTCTCCTGAATTTGCAGGCAGGTTCTTTACAAGTAGTACCATCTGTGAAGCCTGTGTCTCCTTACATGGCCCTGCAATAAATCTTTCTCTGCTTCAAACTCTGATGCTTCGATATTCTTTGACCTCATTGTACATCATCTAGATGAACTTATGTTTGGTAACAAGAAGACTGGAAGGATTCCCTTCCAGTTATTTTGGAGGAAGATGACTCTGTCACCTTCATCTCAGACTTCTAGCCTCTAAAACTGTAAGACCATAAATTTCTGTTGTTTAAGCCTGTTAGTTTGTCTTACTTCATTACCACAGCCTTAGAAAATGAACACACTCTTTCTGTCTGATTTCAAACTGCCAACATGGAATCCAGAAAATTTACCAATTAGCTTACTCTCATGACTCAAACCACTATGAGTCAGTTTTAAAACCCTCATAGACCATTACTATTTGCTTGTTAATAGCTTAAAAAAATTTTTTGTTTCACCTATTTCTCAAATACTTTTTAAAAACGTTTCTTTTAAAAATGATGAGTTATATAGAAAAATGTAAGTGAAGAGCCAAATCATCAGAAAAGATCCTGATGCTGGGAAAGATTGAAGGCAAAGAGAAGTGGTTGCTGGAGGATGAGATGGTTAGATATCATCACTGACTTGGTAAAATTTTAATTAAATTTGCATATCTTATTAAAATTCATCTTTATACACAATGCATAGGTTTTTCAGTTCTTCATTTTCTATGAACCTTATATATCTCTTGATGTACATTAAATATATAACCTAGTTTATTTCATCTTTTACAGCTCCAGATTTGCTCTGTTATTTAAATACATTATGTCCACAATTCAAAATATGAAAAGGGCTATCATTAATAATTCTGAAACTTCTTGTCACTGTCTGATTGCAGTCACTCACCATTAGTAGTAAACACTCCTTTTATTCTTCTCTTTATTTTTACCAAATATGTATCTATTCTTAAGCTTCATATTGTTTAACTTTGAATGTTTTAAAAATTCATAATGATAAATTAATATTTTTCCCTGTTAACTGGTATTTTCCAATTAAAAATTTTTATGTGTGCTGTTACACCCAATATTTTGTGAATAGGAGACAATGTTCTTGGTTCAAGTGTTTTTTCTTATAAACAAAATTGCTAAGTTTATTCAAATACCTCATACCTGTGTGCAATGTGAATCTTCAGTTTTGCTAGACTAGGGCAAATTGTTACTTACAATTATTGCTTTCCTGCTTCTGTGAAATTCTTGTTCATATATTTTTTTCCAGCTAGTAGATTTTCTCTTTAGCTCTCTGTGCTTTTTAAACCATTGTGTCCCACAATTTTTATTTTAAAAATTATATAAAGTTTCCAAATATCTAATTCTCCATATATTTATTGATTTATCTTGATATTTTTCAAGTTATTAATTACATTCAACTTAAACTATTGTTTCTATTTCTTTTACTGTCTTCTTCGGGGTTACACTATCTCTGGATTTAGTTTGAAATAGCATTTTTGGCATTGATTCTACTAAATTCTTTATTATCAATTAGATGTTCCATTTTTAAAATTTGCTAATAGCTTCTAGCCTCCCTGTGGTATTTGGATCCAACTGGGGGCATCATTGCTGGCTTTTAAAGGGAAGGTAAATGACTCACCTTCTGTATATGGTGGGTCCTCATCACTCAGAAGGGGCTTCCCTGGTGGCTTAGTGGTATAGAAGCTGCCTCCCAGTGCAGGAAACTTGGATTGGATCCCTGGGTCAGGAAAAATCCCCTGGAGAAGGAAATGGCAACCCACCCCAGTATTCTTGCCTGGGAAATCCCATGGACAGAGGAGTCGGAAAGCTACAGTCAATGGGGTCACAAAGGAATTGAACATGACTGAGCAACTAAATAATAGCACTCAGAAAAAAATAAAAATCCCATCACTCCAACCCCTATACTCGTAACTCACAGATCCTCTTTTTCTCTTGTTGCATTTTAATATTTTCTGCTATTCATTTTTAGAAATTTAAGTCAAATCTCAATTTCTTCACGAAGGCTTTCCTGATTTCGCCATCTAGTATAAACCTCTCCCACCAAATATGTAATCAAAGTGCATAATCTCTCCTACCATTTTTTAGCACACTACATTCTATTTTTGTGAATATTTCCATTTTCAATGTCTTATGTTCCCATTTTTAAAAGTTCTTCCAACACTTAAAATTGCATCTCAGAAGTTTTCATTTTCCATCATTTGATGTTGATGGTGGTTCAGTTCAGTTCAGTTGCTCAGTTATGTCCGACTATTGCAACCCCAAGAAAGGCAGCACGCCAGGCCTCCCTGTCCATCATCAACTCCTGGAGTTTACTCAAACTCGCAAATGAAGAAATAGTGTACAATTTAGGCCAAGCCTATTGAATTAGTTTTAAAAGAGATATAGTGGAGCTTATTTAAGAGTTTATCTAGTAAAAACCCAGCAGTATCCAATCTAACAGGTACAAAGGAATTTGGAGAGACTCTACAAAATGAGAGTTTCACAAGCAGAAGGGAGCAGGAATAAGTTGTACAAGGCAGGAAGGGGAAGGGTTGTCATTGCAAGTCTGCTTTCTTTTAGAGTATGTCACGGATCAAATAGGTAGGTTGCATAACTAGTGCTAACCAGGTTATCCCTGACGGATTAGTTTAAGATTCCATTTCTGAAAGAGCTGAAACTGTCATCAGGTCTCAATCTGGTGATATGGGGATTAGCATAAGTGACACCATTTTGACCTGTTGTCTTGTTTCCCTCATTTGTGTATAACTTTTGTGACCCCATGGACTGTAGCCTGCCAGTTTCCTCTGTCCATGTGATATTCCAGGCAAGAATACTGGAGTGGGTTGCCATTTCCTTCTCCAGGTGATCTTCCTGACCCAGGATCGAATATGGGACTCCAGCACTGCAGGCAGACTCTATCATCTGAGCTACCAGAGAAGCCCTTTTCAACCCTAGAAAGTTATATTTTTGGAGAAAAGTTGCTGCAAGTACTTTTGTATTCTTTTTACTTTCATTTTATTAAATATTTCATTTCTTTCTAACTATAAATTAAGATCATTACCAAGATGAAAACATTATGAATTCTAATTTTCACTGAGGAAATTTAAGAAAGAGTTATTATAAAAAATAAAATGTACCTGGAAATTAAAGGTAACTGAAAATAACTGGCTTAAATGCACTTCTCCATTTTTTCCTTATTCAACTTGCAGAGTTATTGCTTCATGTAGTTAGAAAATTGTAATTTTTTTGAAGTAACTTTCAAATAGTGATTAATTTTCTTCTTATGCACAACGGTTAAAAATACAATTTATATTTTACTAAATTGATTTTTAACTTAGTTTTTTTTTTAAACCCTCCTCAAATGTCAGTATATGATTAAATGATAATTTAAGTGAGAAGTGATTATAAAATGACTAATTATTGGGAGAGATTACTTTTTCAAGTTAGTGTCTGTCTTGAAAGTAAGGCTTAAAAAGCAGAAGTGTGGATTTAATATCTTCTTGTATCTTATATAGTGGAAGTGAGAAACAGGTTTCAGGGACTAGATATGATAGACAGAGTGCCTGAGACGGAGGTTCCTGATATTGTACAGGAGACAGGGATCAAGACTACCTCCATGGAAAAGAAATGCAAAAAGAAAAATGGCTGTCTGAGGAGGCCTTACAAATAGCTGTGAAAAAGAGAAGTGAAAAGCAAAGGAGAAAAGGAAAGATATAAGCATCTGAATGCAGATTTCCAAAGAATAGCAAGGAGAGATAAGAAAGCCTTCCTCAGCGATCAATGCAAAGAAATAGAGGGAAAGAAAAAACAGAATGGGAAAGACTAGAGATCTCTTCAAGAAAGTTAGAACTGCCAAGGGAACATTTCATGCATAGATGGGCTCTGTGAAGGACAGAAATGGTATGGACTTAACAGAAGCAGAAGATATTAAGAAGAGGTGACAAGAATACACAGAAGAACTGTACAAAAAGTTCTTCATGACCAAGATAATCACGATGGTATGATCACTCACCTAGAGACAGACATCCTGGAATGTGAAGTCAAGTGGGCCTTATAAAACATGACTATGAGCAAAGCTAGTGGAGGTGATGGAATTCCAGTTGAGTTATTTCAAATCCTGCAAGATGATGCTGTGAAAGTGTTGCACTCAATATGCCAGCAAATTTGGAAAACTCAACAATGGCCACAGGACTGGAAAAGGTCAGTTTTCATTCCAATCCTAAAGAAAGGCAATGCCAAAGATGCTCAAACTACCACACAATTGCATTCATCTCACACGCTAGTAAAGTAATGCTCAAAATTTTCCAAGCCAGGCTTCAGCAATACATGAACCCCAAACTTCCAGATGTTCAAGCTGGTTTTAGAAAAGGCAGAGGAATCAGAGATTAACATACACTGGATCATGGAAAAAGCAAGAGAGTTCCAGAAAAACATCTATTTTTGCTTTATTGACTATGCCAAAGCCTTTGACTGTGTGGATCACAATAAACTGTAAACTGTGGAAAATTCTGAAAGAGATGGGAATACCAGACCACTTGACCTGCTTCTTGAGACACCTATATGCAGGTCAGGAGGCAACAGTTAGAACTAGACATGGAACAACAGACTGGTTCCAAATAGGAAAAGGAGTACATCAAGGCTGTATATTGTCACCTTGCTTATTTAACTTATCTGCAGAGTACATCATGAGAAATGCTGGGCTGGAAGAAACACAAGCTGGAATCAAGATTGCTCGGAGAAATATCAAGAATCTCAGATATGCAGATAGCACCACCTTTATGGAAGAAAGTGAAAAGGAACTAAAAAGCCTCTTGATGAAAGTGAAAGTGGAGAGTGAAAAAGTTGGCTTAAAGCTCAACATTCAGAAAACAAAGATCATGGCGTCTGGTCCCATCACTTCATGGCAAATAGATGGGGAAACAGTGGACACAGTGTCAGACTTTATTTTTGGGGACTCAAAACTCACAGCAGATGGTGACTGCAGCCATGAAATTAAAAGACATTTACTTCTTGGAAGGAAAATTATGACCCACCTACATAGCATATTGAAAAGCAGAGATATTACTTTGCCAACAGAGATCTGTCTAATCAAGACTATGGTTTTTCCTGTCGTCATGTATGGATGTGAGAGTTGGACTGTGAAGAAAGCTGAGCACCAAAGAATTGATGCTTTTGAACTATGGTGTTGGAGAAGACTCTTGTGGTGTTGGAGAGTCCCTTGGACTGCAAGGAGATCCAACCAGTCCATTCTGAAGGAGATCAGCCCTGGGATTTCTTTGGAAGAAATGATGTTAAAGCCGAAACTCCAGTACTTTGGCCACCTCATGCAAAATGTTGACTCATTGGAAAAGACTCTGATGCTGGGAAGGATTGGGGACTGGAGGAGAAGGGGGGTGACAGAGGATGAGATAACTGGATGACATCACCAACTCTATGGACATGAGTTTGAGTGAACTCTGAGAGTTGGTGATCAACAGGGAGGCCTGGTGTGCTGTGATTCGTGGGATCACAAAGATTCAGACACGACTGAGAAACTGAACTGTATCTTCTAAATTATGTTTTTTTAATCCATTTTTGATTAGGTGAAAAACAAATTACAACTTACAAATAAACATATGAACATATCTTGTAAGAGATGTAAGCATAAAATAAACTTATCTACTGAAGATGTTAGATAATATAAGTAAATGCTCCATTCATAACTGAGAACCTAGTTTCTCTATTTTGCATTCTTCAGAAACTGTGAATCCACATACATCTCTGCCATTATAACAGATAAAACTCTCTCCATTCTGTTTTTTGCTCTCCTTACAAAAGTTTCACTCATCCTGAACATCTCCTGGAAAGAACTCTGTTGGTCTATGTTATCTATACCTTCTTGCATATTAAAACAGATTGTCTTTATTATTATGAGAGAATGGAATTGCATCCTTAAACACATTGAAATGAGTGATCCCTTTGGCATGGTCGCTACAATAGAATTTAAGCCTAATTAATTCATCACCTTGACAACATTTTAAGGTACTTTGAACCACATGGACAAGTAACCCAATATTCCAAGTATTGATATTGTATTGTAGCTTTGAGAACAATTCTTGCTTTAGGCAGATTTTAAACAGGCTACTATTTTGCTGAGGAGAGCTGGATTCAGGTCATTAACAAGCTCCTTGAAGGCTTGAATGACAAGCACCTTGATGGCTTCAGGAACCTGAGTGATGAGGAGTGCCCTTTCCAATCACATGTGTACCAGGGGAAAAAAAGTAAGATAGAAAACAAAAAGAAAGGCAAGAAGAAAGAGAAATACACATTTTGACATACTGATTTTTGGAAAGACTATGGCTTTTGATTTAAGGAAGATAAATTTTATTGCTTCTACCACCACTGCTTAACAGAAAACTGTCAAGCTGCAAATCTCGTTTTTCTTCCATTTTTAATTCACTAGACACTTAGAGAACACAATGCAGAATACCTTACATTTTCCCCTCTAAACCTACCTTACCTCATTTCCTCCCCCTTCTCCAGTCTGTTCTCTGCCCAGTGAGTCTGACCTGCATGTACTCTCTTGTCTCCTAGTTTCTGATTGTGTTTGGCCAAAGGGTAAACAAAGCAGGGAATGAAGCCAGGCTGTTTATTTGAACCTGTGTTTCCAGTTGCCACTGGCAGGCTGAGGCTCAACCCAAGTTCAAATTGACTCTTACACCTGTCTTTCCCCTTGTAATAATCCCTTCCCTCCAGTACCAGGGGATCTTGTGTCTATTATGCCGTGGCAGTCTGGACACATTTTGGAAAAGAATTTCCCCTCACACAAAGTAGTTTAAAACAGAGTGAGTTTATTGAGAACAGAGTAGAGATAATGAGAGGCACTGCAAATGCCGCTGGCCAAATTCTTAACAGACCAGAGAGAGAGCTGAGGCTTTTCCTGGGCTAGAAGTAAATTTATATAGCTTCAAGACAAAGAAAATTCCTGCTGGAAAGGTACCATTAGGTGATTGGTTAGGGTACTGGGGTAGATGCTTGTTGTCTTGCTAAATCGCTTCAGTTGTTTCCTACGGTATGGGACCCTATGGACTATAGCCCACTAGGCTACTCTGTTCATGAGGATTCTCCAGACAAGAATACTGGAGTGGGTCACCATGCCCTCCTCCACAACCTGAGTGGGTACTTTTGCACAATATGGAATCAGGGAACTAGCTGCTAGAAATCAGAGGGACTTTTGACAGTGGTTAAAATGGGGCTCAGTCAGTTCCAGAGGTGACCTTGGCTCTGGACTCACTTCTATGGTTTTCATACAAGGCTTCACACCTGTGACTTTGGTATAGGACTTCAAATACAATCATATAAATAGTGTTTAACATGATATAATTCAGTAATTATTTTGGGTTTCATGTATACATATATAACTAAGACTCTGGTACATATTTTTGGAAATTTCACAATATAATCTTATAATCTCATAACCAAAACGTGATATCTATTTAGGTATTGGGGTATGCAATATAAAGTATGATTTTCTTTTAGTTACTAAACTGAAGAGATGGAACACAAACATTGAAGTAAAGAGAGATAATTTTTTTAAGCAATGAGAAATTCACTTTTCTCTAATGTGTATGCTGCTAAGTCACTTCAGTTGTGTCTGACTCTGTGCAACCCCATAGACAGCAGCCCACTAGGTTCCCCCATCCCTGGGATTCTCCAGGCAAGAATACTGTAATGGGTTGCCATTTCCTTCTCTAATTTGTATGATTTCCTTCTATACAATAATGTTAGGTGATATTTGAAGTTCAATAGACTGGGCAACTGAACAACAGCAGACATGAAAATTATGTGATATTTGAATGATGTGTAAGCCATTTTCTAACTTAGGAAAAAAGGAATGCTCCTTTTTGCAATACATAAAATACTGGCTGATATTTTGTATATTTTTAATATATTTGATGATTGGTTGTATGATATGGATATATTACTATTGGAGAACTTTGAGACACTGATTTTTTTTAGATGCATAATAACCTTAAAATATACACATATATTTAATTTATTGAAAATATTTCTGTCATTTACAGCCTCATGATTTTTGCATTAATCTCAAGTTTTTTAGGTATTATAAATTATTCCAAATTAGATATGAAAAATGTGCCTGGCCCAGAAGTCAACTGAAAATCTAGATTCACTAAGTCTACATTTTATATACATTTAATTCATAGATTTTATACTTTACAAAGCATAAAATTTTATTGTTTATGTTTTACAGCATGGATATTTGAAAAGTACCTCTAAGTTGTATGAAAATGACAGCCAACATTCTGAATTTTACTCCATGTTCTCAAGATACACTTTTCAAATATAATTCTTGACATCTCTCACTTGTTATAAATATATGCTGTACATGATTTATAGCGTTAAACATGTAAGCAGAAAGTTTTACACTTTCTACTTTTAGCACTTTTGAGAAATTTGTCCTTTGAAAAACTAAGTCTACTGGCTATCAAATGTATATAAATAAATATTTACAACAATGTGAAATCTGTGCCAAAATAGAGGTGAAAATCTACAGAATATATGCTAAGAAGCAGTAAATTTACAGTATTAAAATTATGTTATAGAACAAAACTCCAAAAGTGAACTCAGGAACTGAAGCTTGGCTTACCTGAAACCATTGGGGCTAATGACTTAGAATCTACCAAAAGTAAAATAAGTAAAACAAAATAGAAATTATACCCTGTCTTTAACTGAAATAACTCAACTAAGAGGTATTTCACTAGATTTGCACACCTAATAAGTATTGGAAAAAATGGTATGGTAATTTACTTCTGTGTGAACAAAGACTTAAAAGATGAACTAAAATTTCATGCTGAACAGAACAGTGAGGAATAATAAATCACAGGAGCAAATACATAGAAGAATGGAACTGCATACTCATTTTGGATGATATCAAGTAAGTAAATTTTATGAGTGTGTGCATTGCAAAGCGAAAGGCAAGGAGAAAGTTAGTATCTAGCACAACAATATAAACCAAATTATGATATGTTTAATGTATCTTACGTATTTTGATTATTTACATCAAAGTATTACTATTAAGATTAAATTACATAGTATAAAACATTTCCCTTTGATCTTAGTTTGCATTTGCCTAGAAGTAGTTCTTGAGACAGGCTTCCCTGGAGGCTCAGCAGCAAATAATCTGCCTGAAATGCAGAAGCCCTCAGTTCAATCCCTGCCTCAGGAAGAACCCCTGGAGCAGAGCATGACAACCACTCCAGTACTCTTGCTTAGAGAATCCCATAGACAGAGAAGCCTGGTGGGCTGCAGTCCACACGGTCCCACAGACTCAGACACAGCTGATGCGACTAAGCAGTAGTAGCAACAGTTCTTGAGACAAAGATTCAAATGCAAGTAGTTTATTTTGAAGATGATCCCAAGAAACTTCAAAACAATAGAAGAAGGCTGGTAAAGTAAAAAAGAGGTACAGACAGTCAATAATTATAGGTTATTGGGGAAATTACTCCTGTAAATTCCTGGAGCTTAATCCAAGCAGAGAACAATGATACAAGATTTAGAAAATATGCTTTGGAGTTTTCTAAACCAACAAATAAGAAAAATAGGGATATTTTTCTGTCAATCTTAGGTTAAGTCATGCTCAAGAAAAATTTCATTTTCTAGCATTTCTGACCTCTTGCATGCCTACATAGAAAGCAGAGATCTGCCACCAAAGGGAGCCTTCAGGCAAAGAAATGCAGATTTTATATTTGGAAATCAGTGCAATGAAACATGAAGGACCAGTAGGCAGCATATGAGCAGTGCTCCACCAGTGCTGATTGGCTATACCTTTTATTGTGTATATATGTAAGTATTTGCTACACATATACTATTTTAGAAATAGAGCAATCAAGTGCAGACAAAAAATAATATGGCAAAACAGATATAACTGCAGATATTTTAATATGCTTTCTTAAAATTATTTTTAATTGAAGCTGTTTATTTTTATTTTTTTCACAACTATCTGAAAATATTTGAGTGAACTTTGTTACGTCTTAACATGTGTACTTCATTTCCTGGTGACTGTAAGTTAGATACCAGAAAGTTGACTTAAAGTCTTCAGAAAAAGAAAAAAAAAAAATATATATATATATATATACTTTTACGGATATTTTTATGGTAATATTTAGTCTTTTTTTTTAACTTTTAATTGAGATTATTTCTCCACTATATCTCTTTGTAATAAAAATGTTTTCACTTATTTCCTAACTTAAAGAGTCAGACACGACTGAGTGACTGAACTGAGTCATTTTTCACATCTAATGTGTTTTAACTTTTTATTTGTATCTATTCCCTCTGCTTCTAGAGTGCTTATTCTTATATTAGTTCAAACATTCCACATGATTACATTATTGTATGGCTCAGACAGTAAAGAATCTGCCTACCAATGCAGGAGAAGCAGGAGACATGGGTTCAATTCCTGCGTCTAGGAGATCTCCTGGAGAAGGAAATGGCTACCCACTCCAGTATTCTTGCCTGGAGAATTCCATCGAGAGAGGAGCCTGGTGGGCTACAGTCCATGGAGTCACAAAGAGTTAGACATGACTGAGCAACTAACACTTATAAAGATTATACAATGTGGACAATGTACCCATTCAGGAAATAGGAGTAATGAGTTGTAAATTATATTTTCTACAACCTTTTGGAAATTTCTAATCAGTTACAATTTTAAGACAATTTTCAGTATGTTTGTCATCACACTGGAAGTAGACAAAAGCCAAATGATGCTTATATTCTATATGATGAGTATGTCTTTGTAAGACCTCACGGCCTTTTCTCAGGACCTGTCGCTCCAAAGACCACAGTGGCTCGAATTTGATGCAATAAGCAAGAGGATTTATTAAGCCGGCGTGCCGGGGTTCAGTCTCCTCGGGAGGAGTGAACCCACAGCGTCAGTAGTGAGGGGTTTTTATACAAAAAATCACAGGCAGGCGGGAATGAGGTCAGGTTATGGGATACAATGAAACAGGGGCCATAGGTGCGGGGGATACGCTTAATTGGTGGGAAAATCTACCGAAAGCAACAGAGAAAGCTATTTTCCGGGAGGCTACGGCCTTGCCTCCCGAGCTTAAATTTTTAATCTAAGTTCTTCATCTTCACTCAAAATTAATCATCATTTAAATATAGTTTTGCAGTTTTCAACATGACACAAGAAGTAGAATTTTCATATATATAAATTTTTCTCTATATGTATGACTGAGCCCCTTTGTTGTTGTCCACTTGAAGCTGTCACAGCATTGTTAATCAGATGTAATCCAACATAAAATCAAAGTTTAATGTGATTTTTTTCCTAATAAACTCTAATCACAAAGTTTATAAGAGTATATAAGTTAATGTTTACTGTTGCAAACAATGGAAATTTACCTAGGTTAACTTGTTTGGAAAAATAATTGGATAGAAAATATCAATTATTTTATATAATTGAGAGGGAGAATAGAGAGCAAGGATTAGCAAAACTGTACATTATGGTCTTCTATGAGTGTGGATAAAAAATTACTCAACAATCCCACTAGAGAGCCTCAGCCATAAATAATGAACTTCTGTTTTATTTGCTTCATCACTGAATCATACATCTTAAGATTGAAAATCCCAGGAGAATGAGTCAGATTGGTCTAATGTAAGTCTTTCATCCTTTGTCCAAGTAAAAGCACTAATTCCTTAGAAGAAATCAGGTTACTCTTTTCAAAATGGATACTGGGTCAGTAATAAATAGAAAATTTCAATTACATAGAAAACAACCTTGATACCTCTTTTAATCTCTTCTGTTTCTGTTCGGTCCCTACAGTTTCTGTCCTTTATCATGCCCATTCTTGCATGAAATACTCCCTTGATATCTCAAATTTTCTTGAAGAGATCTCTAGTCTTTCTCATTCTATTGCTTTCCTCTACTTCTTTGCATTGCTCATTTAAGACCTTCTTACTTCCTCTTGCCATTCTTTGGACTTTACATTTAGGTAGGTATATCTTTCCCTTTCTCCTTTGCTTTTTGCTTCTCTTCTCGGCTATTTGTAAAGTCTCTTCAGAGGTTTAATTTGTCTTCTTGCATTTTCCCCCACTTTGGGATCATTTTGGTCACTGCTTCCTGTATGATGTTATGAACCTCCATCCATAGTTCTTCAAGCACTCTTTCTACAAACTCCTGGAGATAGTGAAGGACAGGGAAGCATGATGTGCTGCAATCTACAGCATTGCAAAGTCAGACACTACTGAATAATTGAACAACAAAAACAGTACCTGAATGGCCTAGTGAATTTCCTTACTTTCTCCAATCTTACCCTAAATTTTGAAATAAGGAGCTCATAGTCTGACCACAGTCAGCTACAGTCTAGTTTTTACTGGCTGTATAGATCTTATCCATCTTTGGCTGCAAATTACATAATCATATGTATGTATGTATACTCTACGTATACTCTATATAGAGTATACTATACTCTATTTAATACTCTATATAGAGTATACTCTACGTATACTCTATATAGAGAGTCATCTCTTGGAAAAGTCATCTTGTTGGAAAAGAGTGTTGGCTATGACCAGTGTGTTCTCTTCACAAGACATTGTTAGCCTTTGCCCTCCTTCATTTTGTACTCCAAGGTCAAACTTACTAGTTATTCCAGGTATCTCTTAAATTCCTACTTTGCATACTATGATGAAAAGGACATCTTATTTGCTTCTAATTCTAGACGATCTTGTAGATCTTCATAGAGCTGGTCAAATTCAGCTTCTTCAGCATCAGTGGTTGGTGCACAGAGGCTTGGATTACTGTGATGTTGAATGGTTTACCTTGGAAGTGAACTGAAATCATTCTGACGTTTTTGAAAATGAACACAAATACTGCATTTCAGATTTTGTTTGTTTGTTTGTTTTGTTTTGTTTTGTTTGTTTGTTTGTTTTGTTTGTTTGTTTTGTTTTGTTTTTGAAAATGAACACAAATACTGCATTTCAGATTTTTTTGTTTGTTTGTTTGTTTTGTTTGTTTTGTTTTGTTTGTTTGTTTGTTTGTTTTGTTTGTTTGTTTGTTTTAACCTGAGGGATTTTTGCTCACAGTAGTAGATATAATGGTCATCTGATTTAAATTCCCTAATTTCTGTCCATCTTAATTTACTGATTCTTAAGATTTGATGTTCAATTGCCATTTCTTGTTTTACAACCTCCAATTCACCTTGATTAATGTACCTAACATTCCAGGTTCCTATGAAGTATTGTTCTTTACAGCCTAAGAGTTTACTTTCATGGCTAGACACATCCATAGATGTGTGTCATTTCCACTTTGGCCCAGTCTCTTCATTTTTTCTGGAGCTATCAGTAATTGCCCTCTGACTAATATTCAGCATATTGGACACCTTCGGACCTAGAGAGGCTCATCTTCCAGTCTCAATTTTTTTTTTTTAACACTCTTCATGGTATTCTCTAGACTAGAATACTAAAATGGGTTTCCATTTCCTTCTCCAAATGGATCACATTTTGTCAGAACTCTTCACTATGACTTGTCTGTCTTGGGTTGTCCTGCAAAGCTGGTTCATAGATTCATTGAGTTATGCCAGTCCCTTAACAAGGCTGCAATCTATGAGGTGGAAGATATATTACAAAGCAATTTATAATAAATGACACTTAGATTATTTAGACTGATGGACTCTATCTCGGATATTACATCCTTAATAATAGTAATATTGATAGTAGTCACCAGCATTTGGTTATTACCTATTGCATGTTATTTATGTCCAAATGTGTACTCCATGAAATTTTTAAAAATAGAAGTTGGAGTTCCAATCTTTCAGCAAAAGTTTTGGTAAATTTTTGAGAGAACAATTGTTAATTTTAGAGAGTTGCTTAAGTCACCATAAAAGCTTGAAAGCATAATTTTGGCTGAACCCAAGTCTCCTGAATTGCAGGCAGATTCTTTACCATCTGAGCCATCAGGGAAGCCCCTGTACAACAACCGGTATATAATAAATCATCATTATTCATATTTGGTTGCTTAATCTATTAAAAATCTAGATCTAGATTAATCTAACTAAGTCAAACTGAGTCATGCATGTGTGTGTGTGTGGGTGTGTGTGTGTGTCTGGGTGCATTTGTATGTATGCATCCATAAAGCTCTTGTATATTTTATTAGTCAAAATTTAAAAATTGTTGCAGTGGTAAGAAACAGCAGTACATTTTCTCATGGCTTTCTGTGGGAAATCCCTATTTCAGTTTCCTTATCTTAAAAAAAATCATTTTTTTTTGTCTTTATCAAAGGTCATGAGAATTAAAGTCATAAAATACACACTTATGGAGAAGGAAATGGCAAGCCACTCCAGTATTCTTGCCTGGAGAATCCCATGGACGGAGGAGCTTGGTGGGCTACAGTCCATGGGTCACAAAGAGTTGGACACGACTGAGCGACTTCACTTCACTATAGCATGTATATGTATAGATATAAATATATTGATATAGCTAAAGATATTTCTTAAAGAGCATTGTCATGGATTGTGGCAGGTTTAAAGGACAAACCAGTATCAAATACTATAGAAGCAATAGTTTAGATATTATATGTGTATTTATAATGGCAAATATTATATATGATATCCAAATGGGCATTTCTGTATCTTTAGCATGCAGCTTAAAAAGTGACATATTTATTGCTTACTAGAATAAATGCAGCTCAAATTTTTCTGACAAAATTCAATCCTTTCCCACTCTTAGAGTTAATAACATTTATAAAGTTCATCCTATGTCCACAAGAATAATGGTCTCTGCCATTTTTATAATGATAAATAGTAGAAAAAAATCAGTTTTGAGTATTGACCACCCCACTATGAATAGTTAGGTCTGGTACATAGGTAAAAAGTTTACCTTGCATTAAGCATGAAGAGAATCCAAGCTAGATAAAAGCAAAGAGAATTAAGAAAGATCCTGATATAAGACAAGTTCAGAATTATGTTCTTCTGCACTCAATCATTGTTTTGGTAAATTACAGAATGAAAAAGAGAAGTTCAGTGCGGGGGCGCTCCGCTGAAAGAGAGAGGCAGTGGAACTTCCCTCAGCAAAGCCGAGGGGTCCCGAGGAGAGGTGAGCCTGCTGTCCACCAACTCAGCCCCCAGCGAACAGGAGACAATCATATGCGACAGGGGTTCTATCTGAGCAGTTCCGCTTTATTGCCACAAACTCCCAGCTTATATAGGCAAGCAGGGGGATTTTAGGGAATTTCCATAGTTTCACCAAAGGTCAAATCGTCATGTGCCTTCATTGTAACCGGAGTCTATGGAGATCACGCGCTGTTTATGTGCACAGAAATCAAGAGAGCCAATCAAAAAACTTTGACAAACATAGACCACGCCCCCATCTGTTCCACTAGGCGCCATCTTAGTTTCCGACCTCAAAGCTAGCCCCTTTCTTTTAAGGTTTCCTATTTAGAGCCCCACAGTTCAGGGCAAGTCCAGGATTCCAGGCACGATACCTCAGTATATGTAGGCACAGATACTTAAACTACAATAGTGCATTATCTAGAAGGGTAGGTATTGCTTTTATATTTGTGCAAATGTGAGTTTGAGCTTCCTGTGGGATGCCTAGATGAAAAAGAAAATACTAAGAAATAAGATTAATCAACATTTTTGTTCATGTCATTGTTCTGTGTCTTCCCATCACTACCACAGCTACAAACAGACATCTGATAGAGATTAAACAGGATAAAATTATTGAATGACAAGCAGTGCCTGTTAGCATAAACTTTTGGCCTTTGAGTCCAGAAACTAAACCATCAGTATGGCCAGAAATTTGAATTCTGAAAGAAGATGTTGGCTATAATGGGATATTAGGAAACTTACAGAGGAAAGCAGACCCTGATAGATAGATATTCCATTCATTTAGAAGAGCCTGAACTGAGAAATCCACTTCCAGAACTGCAGCTGAGAATTCCAAAGTTCCACTCTTCCCTGAGGAGGGTGCTCGGCTGTTCTTGGGCACAAAGACAGGAAGCACAGTGTTTCAGGGATTGAATTTTTCCTATCACTTGGGAATGCTACACAAGGTCTCCCAGTGTTCTGTTGGAGATGACCATAAAATGACAAAGAAAACGGAAAACAAATTCTCATTCAAATACATAAATAAGCTTTGCAAGAACATGCTTCAAAACAATGGCACCCCACTCCAGTCCTCTTGCCTGGAAAATCCCATGGACGGAGGAGCCTGGTAGGCTGCAGTCCATGGGGTCGCTAAGAGTTGGACACAACTGAGCGACTTCACTTTCACTTTTCACTTTCATGCATTGGAGAAGGAAATGGCAACCCACTCCAGTGTTCTTGCCTGGAGAATCCCACGGACAGGGAAGCCTGGTGGGCTGCCGTCTATGGGGTCGAATAGAGTCGGACACGACTTAGCAGCTTCAAAACAAAAGATGAAAAGAAATAGTCTGTCCAAATCAAGAAATCAGATAAATCATTTAATTATACAATGAAAATCTAGGGCATGTTAATAAAGACTTTAAAACATTTTTTGTGAGATACATAAAGAGATCATAAAATAATAGTTTCCCTAAAAGTAAAGAATAAGTTAAAGACTATCATAATTAGACAAATATGATTAGAGAAGTAGATATAAAATGTCAAATGTTAAAAGAAACTTTATTGAAACAAAAAAAAATTTAAAAATATGGGCTATATTACCTTTAGTCTTTCCCAAAATATAGTTTTCTTATTCATCAGATGCTGATATTGAGCCACTGAAGGTTAAATGCCATATTCAACACTATGCAAACAGAGGCAGAGGCAGATATCTAACTCAGGTGTCACAAGCCCAGGTAATTTTTGAAGCTTTTACCTTCTAGTGGTGTAAAATTAAGTTAGGTTTTTAGGACTTGATCTTATACATGTATTTTTGATATATATTTTTGGAAAATACTGGCAGCAGAGTCTAGAAGATATATGATAAAAATGAAAAGAATTACTCATCTCTGTTCTCATAATACCTCTGCCAAATCACCCTATGCCAAGCTTCCAAAGAGAAATAAGAATCATTTTGCATTCTTTTTCACTCTTCAGAACTTTTGGAGCTTTTCTCTATTCCATCCATGAGGCTAAACCCCAGAGGACAAGGTTGAACAAAATGGACAATCTTTTATGAGCCCAGGAGGAAGAAAGATATTAGTAAAATAAATTTGATACAGTTATAAATGTGGTAAGTATTGTATAAAACATAAGTTGTAACACAATGAATTAGAGTTAACTTGGGTAACCTCTAGAAGGTTTTATAGCAGGAAGTGTTCAATCTTGACACATTTGTGGTGGAAAAAGTAAACAGGGTTTTATAGACAGTATATTAGGAGGTCAAATCAAAATGACACTGATTAATAGTGTCCCCAAGACTTTATTAATAATATAGCAATTGCAGGACATACCCAGCTCCCTCAGCATGGAAAGTAGAGTTATATATGCTCTAAGGGCAAGAGAAGATTAAATTTGTCTTGTCAGGTTAAGTCCAGAAAAATATTACCACCTGGTACAGTTCAAATAATAGACTAAATTTCTGAGACTGAGGAAAGGAATGATACAGGGGTAAAAGCAGGGACATTAAAAACAAGTGTGTGGATGGAGCTTGTTTTGAGTAAGTTCTGTATCATGATATTTTTATAAGAGATTTAAATCATGAGTTCTCAGTGGGGAAGAATGCTATTATTAATGCAAAGGAGTATTCTGTTTGTTGTTTTAAATTGGTATCCTGTAAAAATAAAAAGTGTTAGAAGTGCAACAGTAGCATATTATATTAAATACACACACAGAGATATAAACCAACTTAATATAAATGGAATACCGTAAGCCAATTTGAATAAGCAAGTGAGAGTATGAAATAGTTCCTGATGATTTTCTTTTGAAAAAAAGTACTTTTGGAAAGGAAAATTATTGGTTTTAGTGCAATGGTCTGATGGTGTCACAGACAGGAAACAGAAAATGCAGAAAGAAAGAAGGGAGCCATATAATTTCATAGTTATTATCTTTGGTTAGAAATTTGCAAAGGCGGCTTTTAAGTAAAAGAAAAATGTCCATTAAAGAACATTGTAAATGATTAGGCATCTAAACAAATCTTTCCTAAAGACATTTCACAGAGATTTAAAAAGATCAAATATTATCTTTGAAAAAAATTTCATGAAAAAGTGTTCTTGCCAAATATATTTCCTTTCTCTTTCATTATTGTTCTCTTATGCTTTCTCTCTCATACCATGTCTACATACGCAGACATGCTCACACCCCAAATACACACATATTCAAAATTCATATTTTATCTTTTTTTCATAATAGTCCATGTAACATTTCTTAGTACAATCTTTCCTAAAAGTTGTGCCTTAAAGGACTGTTTCATACTTTTAAGTCACATCATTATTAGAAGACCTGCAGTTTTCAAATAGTATAAACACTGTTTTGATAAATGCACATTTTCACTAAATGAGAATCTGTAACTAATGCTTCCTAATTGAAAATTATCTTGAAATCATCCTTGTGGGCAGAGCAATGCCTCCACTTCCAGCATATCCATGGCTTAGTCCCCAGAACCTGTGAATATCTTAGGCTGAATGACAACACTGAAGTAGGCTGCTAATTGGTCGACTTCAAGATTCGGTGGTCTCAGATTTGCAGTTATGGCAAGAAGAGAGTGTGGTAGGGATGTTGTGGTCCCTGTGGTCCAGTGCCTTCTCACAGCCCCTCTGTCTTCCCATAGTCCATTTCGGGCAGAACAGCTGGTCCCGGAACTGGCCTGGAGAGTGGAGAAGTTGAACCTGGGGCTCAAAATGCAGACGTGCAGGCTTGCTTGCATATGTGCTTAGTCACTCGACTGTGTTCAGATTTTGCAGCCCCCCGTGCAGCAACCTGCCAGGCTCTTCTGTCCATGGAATGCTCCAGGCAGGAATACTGGAGTGGGGTGCCATTTCCTATTCCACGAAATGAAGACACCCAGCCTGAAACGGAAAAAGAGTCTGTTAAACAGAGTTGGAGGGTAGAGGATGGTGATGGTACAGCAGTAGGCAGGTGCTGTCAGGGTTGGACTCCTGCCTTTGCAGTAGGTTGCTAAGAGGTGAGGATAGAGGGGTCACTAATGTAATCAAGCAGGACTCTACCAGGCCTTCCCCAAGCCATATCCTCTGCTTTAGCTCTTCTCTGAAGTACCCAGATGACAGTGTCTGAAGTACCCAGATGACAGTGTCTGAAGTGCATTTCGTGAGATTGTTTTACAGATGGGAAAACCTCCACCAAAAGGAAAACTTTAACTACTTGATGACCATAAGCACACAGCCCCAGGCCTCCTGGAGCCTAAGGACTGATAATGTAAACTGCTGTGACACCATCCTGCTACCGCACCGTCAGTCAATCAGAAAGTTGTTCAGGAGCTGACCACATACCCCGTGATCCCCTTTCCTCACCTGGCCTTTCAAAATGCTTTCCCCAAACCTTCACACTTTCCCAGCACTAGTTTCCCTGGACTCCTTGCTTGGAATTCTATAATAAACACTGTGCTTCCCTTCACTGTAACCTGGCATCAGGAGATCGGCTTTACTACACACATGTAAGCAAATCCAGGTTTTGTTTGGTAACTCGAACCCTTTATTTTTCTCCAACAAATAGGAAGCTATGGGTGCACAGTGAAGGAACCGTCTTGTCCTGTGGAGGCAGCTATGTTTCTTGTTGGAAACTACAGGTCTCCATGGTTCTCAGGGGAGGTAAGGAGCTGAGAACTGGGTGATTCAAAACTGCCTGGTTTAATAGGGTTTTCCAGGTAGTAGCACTAATGATAAAGAATCTGCTTACCATTGCAGGAGACATGAGACACAGGTTTGATCCCCTGGAGAAGGAAATGGCAACTCACTCCAGTGTTCTTGCCTGGAGAATTCCATGGACAGATGAGCCTGACTATTGACTTAGCACACACACTTGGTTTACTGGGGTAGGAAATGTCCAGGGAGTAAATAAAAGTCAGAGCTGCAGGGCTGGCAGGAGAAAGAGTTTGGCTAAGGGAAGACTAGGGAAGTAGGTAGAGAGAAAGTCTGGGCCTCTCTGCAACAGAGAGCCCTGGCCAGGCCTGGGGAGCCATGGGCCAGAGCCTGGCTGTGCTGGGCCAGCTTCTGGGAGGGTCAAAACTGTCTCATCATGCTTGTGCCTTGGCTTTGTCTGCTGACCAGGGCTTCTCAGGTGGTGCTAGTGGTAAAGAATCCACCATATTCTTGCCTGAAGAATCCCATGGACAAGGGAGCCTGTGGGCTACAGTCCATGGGGTCACAAAGAGTCAGACACAGCTGAAGCAACTTAGCACACATGCACACTGGACAGGGAGCTCCATCCTATTCCCCTAGCCCTTTGGGTGCAACACTTAGAGCAAAACAACCTGGGTTTGTAACTGGGAAGGGTTAATCTTTATTTCATCTTGGATCTGTTTCTGTGACTTTAACCCTTATTTTTAAGGAAATCGACTCTGAATATTCATTGGAAGGACTGATGCTGAAGCTGAAGCTCCAATCCTTTGGCCACCTGAGGCGAAGAGCTGACTCATTAGAAAAGACTCTGCTGCTGGGAAAGATTGAAGGCAGCAGGTGAAATGGACAACAGAAGATGAGATTTTTGGACGGCCTCGTGACTCAATGGACATGAGTTTGAGTAAACTCCGGGAGTTAGTGAAGGTCAGGGAAACCTGATGTTCTGCAGTCCGCGGGGGACAAAGAGATGCATACCACTGAATAACAAGTGGCCTGCCTCAGCGAGATAATCTGAGCCTGCCCACCTGTGAAGGACTTTAAGGAAGTGAAACTAACACATCCTCCTGCTTGAGGCTTGCCATTCTAGGGGATACTTGCAGGAACTAAGTGGTCTTTTTACTTTGTTTCCTCACCTCTCCCCATCTATGATATACAAAGGAAACTGGCATCCAGACCTCAACAAGATGACTTGAGACACTAGCCTGCCATCTTCTCAGTCAGCTCACTTTTCGAATAAAGTCTTACTCCTTGCCTCAACACCTCGTCTCCTGGACTTATCAGCCTATCTCATGGTGAGAACAGCCAGCTTGTACTTGGTAACAGATTCAAATCCTGGATCTACGTCAGCAAATAAATGAGCTCTCTTTGTGATTCTAACTGGAGGGTGATGATAATATACACCTTATGATTCTGAGAAGTAACTCTATTAATTTTACAAAGGGCTTAGAGTCATCTGGGCAGAGTTACCTCGGCTGTTGTTACTCAGATCTGATACTGGTGCCCTTGTGTTTCACAGTAGCCCATTCAGCCCAGGTGCAGCCCATATTGGCCACAAGACAGAAGAGCCCAAGTGTCTGTATGCCGTGCCTAAGAGGGGGAGCTGAGGTCACCATGGACACACCTGATGAAAAGGCTCGGTTCCATTTCTTTCAGCCTCTTTGCCATCTTGGGACACTCCTCCACTACCCCTCCCAGGTGTTGGGGTCCAGGGACACTTGGTCAGGCTGCTGCTCGGTGAATCTGGCGCCATTGCCATGCGGTACTTAGTGACTGTCAGCCAAACGCCTGACCCCATTCTTGCATTTAGAAGAGCTTCTATGATGAACTGAAGTGAATGTTCAGTGTGTGGTAGAAAGAACATTTTACTCAGTCGTTAGGATTAAATTAAGTAGCCATAGACATTAAAGATTAGTGGGGAAGCTATATAATTGTATGCTGGGGCTCACTTTTGAAAGGACGCCTTGTCAAATGGTAGAGTGCTTAATGCCACTATGTCACATTCCCTTAATAAAACTATTTTTTGATAAAAAAGAATGAAATAAAATAAAATAGGAACATTATCATGGATTATCCTGGTGGGCGCCAAGTAACCACACTGGTTTTTCATCGTGCAGAGGGAGGCAGAAGTGTTCAAGGCAGAAAAGACAGGATGACAGGAGCAGAGGTAGGAATGATACCCTGTGAACAGCGCTTCATCCTTTCCTGATGATTCTGAAGTTGGAGGAGGAAGGCCACTAGGTGTGGAATGGATGTCGTCTTTAAAAGCCAGAAAGGCCAAGAAAAGGCTTCTCCCCTAGAACTGCCAAAGTGGAACAAAGCCCTGCCAACACCTGGATTTTAGCCCAGTAAGTTTTCTAGCCTACAGAACTGTAAGATGCTACAAAATTGGTGGTACTTTGTAGCAGCAACAATAGGAAACTAGTCCAATCACCTAAGTTTATACCATTTTACGACACTCTATTAATCAACATTAGTTACTCAGATTTATTAGCAAAATCTTATCATGATGTCCTCATTAATTTTTCACTTATAAATCCACAGTTAAGAATAAGCAGAAGATAGACTGAAACATATTTAAAGGGACATATTTAGTATTTTAGACATTTATAACCAATGATGTTTTTAGGAAAAACTTAAAAGGGTCATGTTCTTTGTCTCAAAATATGCCAACTTTAATGACTGGGCATTCTGCTTGTAGTTCTTTGAAATAATTGCAATTTTAGATAAAACTCCATTTATGTAACATAAGTGATTCTTTGACTGGAATCATAGGAGAGGTAAAATATCATGGTAAAAAGAATAACATATACAAATAAATCAAACAAACTGTGCCTGCACCTGAACAGTCTTACGAAAATTTAAATCTGACATTATGAGAGTTTTCTATCCCAATTTTGTTTTAAGATCTTATATTTTTAAATAATATTTTAAACATACTTATTGTTTAATAAATATTTATAAATAAATTTAGTTATTTATTTGGCTGTATCAGCTCTGAGGCACATGGGAACTTTTTTTTTTTTCTGGTGCAGCATGTAAACTCTGAATTGCAGCACGGGGGATCTAGTTTTCTGACCAGGGATCTAATCTGTCTCCCTGCACTGGGAGTGTGGAGTCTTAGCTACTGGACCACCAGGAAGTCCCTGATCTTAGATCTCAAATTATAATAAACATCATCACTGATCCAGTCACCGTTCAGAGCCATAGGCCTCACCCTCTAGCTCCAAGATGCATTCACCACACCCTGTGCCCTCTGTCCTTATTAGAGTTTGTTATACATTTTCCATTCATTTATTTCATCAAATGTTATAGTGGACTTAATCAGTTCAGTACAGTTCAGTCGCTCAGTTGTGTCCGACTCTTTGCAACCCCATGAATCGCAGCACACCAGGCCTCCCTGTTCATCATCATCTCTCGGAGTTCACTCAGACTCACGTCCATCGAGTCCGTGATGTCATCCAGCCATCTCATCCTCAGTCGTCCCCTTCTCCTCCTGCCCCCAATCCGTCCCAACATCAGAGTCTTTTCCAATGAGAGTCAACTCTTCTCATGAGGTGGCCAAAGTACTGGAGTTTCAGCTTTAGCATCATTCCTTCCAAAGAAATCCCAAGGCTGATCTTCAGAATGGACTGGTTGGATCTCCTTGCAGTCCAAGGGACTCTCAAGAGTCTTCTCCAACACCACAGTTCAAAAGCATCAATTCTTCGGCGCTCAGCCTTCTTCACAGTCCAATTCTCACATCCATACATGACCACAGGAAAAACCATAACCTTGACTAGACGGACCTTAGTTGGCAAAGTAATCCCACAAATCTGATCATGAATATACTTTTATGTCCTCTGTGCTAGAAATAAAGCACTAGTGAAACTCAACTAAATTCGGTCTTAGGTCTTTCATCAGAAGCTTCAAGTTACTGTCAAGCCGCTTCAGGTTTACTCTGTGGTTTCTTTCAGAGAATGGCAGGAGGTGTGTGCCATAATGACAGATTTAAATTTTCATAAGACTTTTCAGGTGCAGGCACAGTTTGTTTGGTTTATTTGTATATGTTATGGCAGGAGGTGTGTGGGGAGTTGGTGAACAGAACTCAAATTAATATCTAAATAAATTACTCTACCACAAGTGAAATACATGATATTAAGAGAATCAGATACTTTTAGTGATACAACTGTGCCTTTGTGAATATCTGATATTTGCCAAGAATAATAAAATTCCCTCAGCCTTTGAGAGATCAGAACTGTTAAAAACAAAGACATGATATGAATAGTTTATAAAATAGTGTTAACCTGCTACCTGTGAAACTGTAAACATCTGAAATTGATTTTTACAATAAAATTATTACACATTTGATCAAATAAGCTGCAAAAATCAATTTTATAAATATATAAATATGTGAATGAGCCATGTAATTCAGAGAAATTAATATTCAGTGTGTTAATTATTGTGGGAGGCAACCTCTATAATGATTCCCCGATGATCATCGTGTCCTGAATTTGTGTCCTTGTATAATATCTACCCCTTGAGTTTGGCAGATATTATTAGGCTTCTTTGACTTATTATAAGACTTATTAGACTTATCATTAGACTTATTAGACTTATCTCACTAACTTTTAATAAAATAGAGTACCATGGAAATGATAGAATGCCATTGCTGAAACCAGAATTTTTTAAAGACTATGGCTTTTATCTTGGGAACACTCTCATTTGTATGGAAAGAGAGAATAGAGAATGGGTGAGAGGGAGTATTTAAAGATATAAATGATGGATAATTTCCCAGATTTTTATACACAGACTAATTTTGAGTAGCATTGAAAATATAGTCACATCTAGACACATTTTAATGAATTTGCAATTGTTGGAAAGAAAAATAATTTTAAGTTTGAAAATAGAAAAGGAAAAGTTGAAACAAAAGAAACTGTATCAACCTAAAAATATCAGAGAAAGGAAGAGAACATTGGTGAATGCAAAATTTAAAAATAAAGATAATTGTAAGTAAATCAATCAACATCATGAATGTAATATTGTCTATTATAAGTATAGTATACCTTAGATGTAGGTTTCCCCAGTGACTCAGTGGTAAAGAAACTGCCTGCAATGCAGGTAAGGCGGGAGAAATGGGTTTGATCCTTGGGTTGGGAAGATCCCCTGGTGGAGCGTATGGCATTTCACTACAGTACTCTTGCCACAAAGTCCCATGGACAGAGGAGCCCGGTGGGCTCTGGTCCTTGGGGTCACAAAGGCTCAGACACAGCTAAAGTCACTGAGCATGCATGTGCATGCCACAGTTATATGCATGTATGTGTCTTTGTCTAATCAAGGCAGAGAATCTAAGATTGACTTACATATTTATGAGTTCAGTTCAGTTCAGTTGCTCACTCGTGTTTGACTGTTGCAACCTCATGGACTGCAGCACGCCAGGCTTCCCTGGCCATCACCAATTCCCAGAGCTTGCTCAAAATCAAGTCCATGAAGTTGTTGATGCCATCTAACCATTTCATCCTCTGTTATCCCCTTCTCCTCCTGCCTTCAGTCTTTCCCAGCATCAGAGTCTTTTCCAGTGAGTCAGTTCTTCACATCAGGTGGCCAAACTATTGGAGCTTCAGCTTCAGCATCAGTCCTTCCAATGAATATTCAGGACTGATTTCCTTTAGGATTGACTGGTTTGATCTCCTAGCTGCCCAAGGGCTCTCAAGAATCTTCTCCAACACCACAGTTCAAAAGCATCAGTTCTTTGGCTCTCAGCTTTCATTATGGTCCAACTCTCACATCCATACACAACTACCAGAAAAACCATAGCTTTCACTAGACGAACCTTTGTTGGCAAAGCGATGTCTCTGCTTTTTAATATGCTGTGAAGATTTCTCATAATTTTCTTCCAAGAAGCAGTCGGTCAGCTTAGTTGCTCAGCTGTGTCTGACTCTTTGTGACCCCACGGACTGTGGGGTACACCCGGCTTCCCTGTCCATCAAGCGTCTTTTAATTTCATGGCTGCAGTCAGCATTTGCAGTGATTTTGGAGCCCAAGAAAATAAAATCTGTCACTGTTTCCATTGTTTCCACATGCATTTGTCATGAAGTGATGAGACGAGATGCTATGATTTCAGTTTTTTGAATGTTGAGTTTTAGCCAGATTTTTCACTCTCCTCTTTCACTTTCATCAAGAAGTTCTTTACTTTCTCTTAGCTTTCTGCCATAAGGGTGGTGTCATCTGCATATCTGAGGTTATTGATATTTCTCCCTTCAATCTTGATTCCAGCTTGTGCTTCATCCAGTCTGACATTTTGCATAATGTACTCTGCATATAAATTAAATAAGCAAAGTGACAATATATAGCCTTGATGCACTCCTTTCCCAATTCAGAACCAGTCCATGGTTCCATGTCCAGTTATAACTGTTGCTTTATAAGAGTACCAGCTCAAATGGTTTTCTACTGAATAATTCTCTTCTACCTTAAATCATAGGATCTAAAAGAAAGTAACTTAGGATGTTTTATATCATGAGAAATATTTCTTTTTCCATATTTTTCTCTCACAATCTTTTTCTTTCTTGGGCATTCTTTAATTTTCTTACCCAGTCTCATTTGTTGGTGTTCTCTCTCTCTCTCTTACTCTACACAAACACACATACACACTTTCACGGATATATTTAGAAGCACATATTTAGTATTTAAGACATTTAGTTACAATGGTATTTTTTAGTAGAAGTCTGAAAGGGTCATTACCTTTTAATCCTTATTTTAAAAATTAAAGATAGAGAACTACAAATTTAGCAAAATAAAAGTTAAATAAAAATCAATCTTTGGAATATATAAATCCTATATAGAATAATAATTGGTTTTTGCTATTTTAAAGATAACTTATATTTATTTTTTATTAAGGATAAACATAATATTAAGAAAATAAGATACTTTTAGTAATACAAGTGTGCCTTGTATAATATCATGATATTATTTTTATTAATGTAAAAAATACGTTAAGAGAATTTATAACCTATATTGAAACCTATATTAAGATAAGCTATTTATTGTACAGCTAATAAGAATCTCCAATGATATTACTTAATGCTAAAACATGTTGAATAAATTCCAAAATCCACAACTATAAACAACAAACAAAGGAACAAATGAAAAGACTAATAACAGAAGCTACTTCTTTAAGGTGAGAGCATATAATTGCCCCAAAATAACAACAAATGCTCCTCCTCATGATGAAATGCTAGTAACATTACCTTTTAAAGTGAGCATAAATAAATTTGCTTGCTATCATCACCCAGTTTTCTTTTGTTAAATTTACTCTATGTAAGGAGCAATACATAAAAGTAGGAACTGTGGTAACAATGTTTAAGAAATATTAGTTTTCACAGACATAGAGAAGTAGATATAGAAAACAAATGTATGGATACCAAAGGAGGAAACATGGGAAGAATCGGGATAAACTGGATTGGGACTGACATATATAAACTATTGGTGCTATGTATAAAATATAGTTATCTAATGAGAACCTACTGTGTAGCTCAGGGACCTCTACTCAGTGCTCTGTGATTATCCAAATGGGAGAGAAATTAAAAAGGATATATGTCCATACATAGCGTTGATTCACCTTGCTGTATAGTAGAAAGTAACACAACATTGTGAAGTACGTATACTTAAAAAAATTAAAATAAGTTTAAAAATAAATAAAAATTACTTAAAAAAAGAAACAGTAGTTTTTGAGCATATCAGAAAATGCAGTTAGAGACAAATTCCGTGGATTGTTCCACTAAAAGTAGTGACTTAAAAATCTAGATGTAACGCCCCCAAAAAATGATTAGGGTTTTTATGAAGGGAATTATAGTTCTTCAATGTAAGTGGTAATCTTGTGTGTTTGTACACATGTGTGATTGTGTGTGTAGAGTCAGAGAGAGAGAGAACACCAACAATTTGATTGAGAAAGAAAATTAAAGAATATCCAAGAAAGAAAAATATTGCAAGAGAAGGATGTGCAAAAAGAAAAAAAGATGACAGAGAAGAGAGTGAGAGAGAACATGAAAGAAAGGGGTGGAAAGAAGATGGGTAGGTAGTAATATGAAAAAGTGACAGGGAAGGTTCATGACCGAACAGATTCTGAAAATAACATCTCTTCAATTGATAGAAGAGTTTTATATATTATTTGCAATAATTTTATGAATTTTTCAAATTTTGATATAAATGTGCATCAATTTTTACAATTTAAAGACTTGAAAATCTTGTCAAATGCATCAAAGAGTAGTTATATAAAATAAAACAAAAATAAATTAAATAGCATAAGTTGAAAAACCTGAGTAGTGAGACTTACTTAAGTACATACATGACAGGAGATCAGAAGATTGTAGTTTATAGGATGTGGTGTTTACTTAGACAGACATTCTCTGAATGGTGGGTCAAGTTTTACTCTAGTTACATAATTAACTTACATAAGGAGGCAGAGGTGGAAATGAGCTTGCCTGAGTGGGTGTTTTCACCCAGAGCTGAAGACATTATTAAGCATAAACACATCAACACAGCTTCTCATCTGAAGCATCAGTTGGAGTTAATTTGGTTTATGGCTATGCTTTAGAGAAATGACAGTCTTCAAATAGAGATTAGATGCACCATAATAAGTATTTTAATACTTTCCAGGAGCACTTGAGTCCCCATTTGTATCATATGCAGGTTCTGTTTTCTAAGTTGTATGCAAGAGTTTTGTAAACAACTTACTCCCACCCAGCTGAGACATTTATAGGTACTTCAATGCTATAAGGGAAAGGGCATGTCTCTTCGCTAACTTCTCATAAAATAATCTCACATTGCTATACATATTAATAAATCTACTTCTAAACTTTGTGGAATAATTCTAAACCTCAGAAAATATACAAATCTGAAATTATCACTGAGCAAAGCTCAGTGATACTGAATTTGAAGGAAGGGAATAATATCAATTGTTATATTTCAAAACATTAACAATGATTGATGTCCAAGAATAATGTCTAATTGAGAAAATCTTGGCGGGGGTGCTATTGGACTTGTCTCCCCATTACCTCTCTTCATTCATATTCATTTGTGGAGTCTATTTAATCTGTGCTGCACATTCTTTAAAGTACTTGTATTAATATGAATTCATGAAAAATCGATCCTTTATTACATATTCTTAACGGTTTTTGACAAAACAGGAAAACAAAACTAGTCAGACAATGATGACCTCTGAATGAGTTCCAGAGGTAAAAAGAAAAGTGGGAAGAAAAAGTGGAGGAAAAATGAGCAGTGGAAATCACTTTAGAAATGTTATATCAAGTGTCACAAAGAATTGTCCTGTGACTCAGCAGAGGAATCTGCTTGGAGTTCACAATTCAGTGTCAGCGTGTGTGAGTCATTTTTTCCACTTTGTTTATTGGCTCCAAAAATGCATATTTTGGGTCATTGTGAGGATGATTAAGATAATTTACACATGACAAATTAAAG
This sequence comes from Nanger dama, assembly GCA_917880005.1. Lineage (NCBI taxonomy): Eukaryota > Metazoa > Chordata > Mammalia > Artiodactyla > Bovidae > Nanger > Nanger dama. The sequence continues at coordinate 14,835,261 of CAKJTW010000027.1, read as the reverse complement.
GGACTACTAATTTTAAAAGCACTAAAAAGGGAATTATAGTATATTACAGAGATTGTAGATGCAAGGCCTAACAGAGAAAATTAATGTCAAAATCCTCCATTCTGATTTTTACTATGATTTAGAAAATTATTCTTCACTCTTTTGAGTGAGAAAAGGCAAACTGCGAAAAATAATAATTTAACTCTTCAGATATTGTTCAGTTTTGAATCTGTGTTTCCACCTGCACCTTTGGGCTCTGAGTTCTGTGAAATGCTACACTTCTGCAAATGCCCGCACTGAAAATGAATTCTCTCCTCTTTTCCATTTCAGTTTCCTTAGAGCAAATGTTACAGGTGAGAGAGAGAAAATGTCATGAGAGTGAGGAATACAGAAGGAGCTTAATGAAGAACCACAGAGGGTGGGAAGAGGGGTCAGCACTGAAATGAGAGACAGGAACAATTTGTCTCATTGCACTTGGCCTGAGGACAATCTTGCTAATTTTTCTTGTGAGCAAGCAAATAGTTAGAACTGGACATGGAACAACAGACTGGTTCCAAACTGGGAAAAGAGTACATCAAGGCTGTATATTGTCACCCTGCTTATTTAACTGATATGCAGAGTACACCATGAGAAATGCTGGACTGGATGAAGCAGGAGTTAGAATCAAGGTTGCAAGGAGAAATATCAATAACCTCAGATATGCAGGTGACATGACCTTTAAGGCAGAAAGTGAAGAAGAACTAAAGAGTCTCTTGATGAAATTAAAAGAGGAGGGTGGAAAAGTTGGCCTAAACTCAACATTCAGAAAGCTAAGATCATGGCATCTGGTCCCATCACTTCATGGAAAATAGATGGGGAAACAGTGGAACTAGTGAGAGACTTTATTTTGGGGGCTCCCAAATCACTACAGATGGTGACTGCAGTCACAAAATTGAAAGACACTTGTTCCTTGGAAGAAAAGCTCTGACCAACCTAGACAGCCTATTAAAAAGCAGAGACATTACTTTGCCAACAAAGGCTCATTTAGTCAAGGCTATGGTTTTTCCAGTAGTCATGTATGGATGTGAGAGATGGACTATAAAGAAAACTGAGCACTGAAGAATTAATGCTTTTGAACTGTGGTGTGCAATCAGGCTTGATGCATGATATAGGATGCTTGGGACTAGTGCCCTGGGATGACCCAGAGGGATGGTACAAGGAGGGGAGGTGGGAGGGGGTTCAAGATGGGGAACACGTGTATACCCCTGGTGGATTCATGTTGATGTATGGCAAAACCAATACAATATTGTAAAGTAATTAACCTCCAATTAAAATAAATAAATTTGTATTTTTTTAAAAAAAAAGACTCCTGAGAGTCCCTTGGATAGCAAGGAGATCCAGACAGCATATTCTAAAGGAAATAAGTTCTGAATATTCATTGGAAGGACTGATGCTGAAGCTGAAACTCTAATGCTTTGACCACTTGATGGGAAGAACTGACTCCTTGGGAAATGCCCTGATGCTGGGAAAGATTGAAGGCAGGAGGAGAAGGGGATGACAGAGGATGAGATGGCTGGATGGCATCACTGACTCAACGTGAGTTTGAGTGAACTCCAGGAGTTGGTGATGGACAGAGAAGCCTGAGTGCTGCAGTCCAGGGGGTCACAAAGAGTCAGACTTGACTGAGTGACTGAACTGAACTTAACTGAAGCAAACTGACGGTGTGTTTGCCATGGAGACCCAGGTTTTTACTATATAGTGGTTAAAAATATACTGCTATTGTTAAAAGTGATAAAGAGATATTTGAAACATTTTCTATATATGTAGTCTACTTGGAGAAACTGAAAATAATACCACCACCTCTAAATTGATTATAAGTAAAAATAGTCTTTGTTGTTCTTTACTTGCTAAGTCCTGTCCAACTCTTTATGACCCTATGGACTATAGCCCACACAATTGATCTTGTGAAGATCATAAACATACAATTGCATATATGATGGGATAAATATAAAGAGGTGACAGAAAGCAAAATTATGCAACTCTAGTTTATACCTCCATTTTTAAGTCAAGGAAATCAACCCTGAATATTCACTGGAAAGACTAATGATGAAGCTGAAGCTCCAGTGCTTTGGCCACCTGATGCAAATGGCTGACTTATTGGCCAAGATCCTCATGCTGGGAAGGATTGAAGGCAGGAGGAGATAGGGGTGGCAGGGGATGAGATGTTTGGATGGCATCACTGATTCAATGGACATGGGTTTGAGTGAACTCCAAGAGTTGGTAATGGACAGGGAGGTCTGGCATGCTGCGATTCATGGGGTTGCAAAGAGTCAGACACAGCTGAGCAACTGAACTGAAGATAATTTTATAGTCTTATAGTAAAGGCTAAATAATTAATGTTTTTCAGTATTATTAAATCATATGTTTCAGTTCAGTTGCTCAGTCATTTCCAACTCTTTGCAACCTCATGAACCACAGCACTCCAGTCCTCCCTGTCCATCACCAACTCCTGGAGTTCACCCAAACCCATATCCATTGAGCTGGTGATGTCATCCAACCATCTTCTCCTACCGTCAATCTTTCCCAGCATCAGGGTCTTCTCAAAGGAGTTCGCTCTTTGCATGAGGTGGCCAAATTATCAGAGTTTCAGTTTCAACAGCAGTCCCTCCAATGAACCTCCAGGACTGATCTTTAAGATGGACTGGCTGGATCTCCTTGCAGTCCAAGGGACTTTCAAGAGTCTTCTCCAACACCACAGTTCAAAAGCATCAATTCTTCAGAGCTCAGCTTTCTTTATAGTCCAACTTTCACATCCATACATGACTACTGGAAAAACCGTAGCCTTGACTAGATGGACCTTTGTTGACAAAGTAATGTCTCTGCTTTTCACTACGCTGTTTAGGTTGGTCATAACTTTCCTTCCAAGGAGTAAATGTCTTTTAATTTCATGGCTACAATCACCATCTGCAGTGATTTTGAAGCCCAGAAAAATAGAGTCAGCCACTGTTTCCCCATCTATTTGCCATGAAGTGATGGGACCAGATGCCATGATCTTTGTTTTCTGAATGTTGAGCTTTAAGCCAACTTTTTCACTCTCTTCTTTCACTTTCATCAAGAGACTCTTTAGTTCTTCTTCACTTTCTGTCATAAGGGTGGTGTCATCTGCATATCTGTGGTTTTTATATTTTTCCCAGCAATCTTGATTTCAGCCTGTGCTTCCTCCAGCCCAGCGCTTCTCATGCTGTACTTTGCATATCAGTTAAATAAGCAGGGTGACAATATACAGCCTTGAGGTACTACTCCTTTTCCTATTTGAAACCAGTCTGTTTTTCTGTGTGTCTAAGCAAATTAAAACTTATTTCAACAGTAATAAAAATTTTTTAAAAAGATAGAGGATGCAGAATTCAAAATTAGATTCTAGATTTCATGTAGATTTAATTTATAACATGACAGAATTTCATGTCTATTAGAATAGTACTTTTGCTGAAAAAAATGCTAAACATCTGAAAAAAATGTGTTTAAAATTTTATTTCATATTGGAGAGAGATGAATTTAAACTGTATGAATGTCTAAACTCTTAAAAAAATCAAAGGTAAAGATTAAATGTTAATGAAATAAAAGTATGTGTTAGGGGATGTGAAATTTAGAAATAAGAGGATAAACCCAGACACAATAAAATACATATTTGACTATACAAAAATTTACGTTCTTTAAAAATGGCAAAGCAATTGAATATCCAAGTAGTCCCCAAGCTACCAGTAGACCACAGAAAGATTAGCCGTCAGTGGGGTCGCACACAGTCGGACATGACTGAAGTGACTTAGCAGCAGCAGCAGCAGCAGAGGTTTCCTTTGTGTCTCGGGTGGTAAAGAATCTTCCTGTAATTCAGGGACCCAGATTTGATCCCTTGGCTGGAAAGATCCCCTGGAGAAGGGAATGGTTACCTACTCCAGTATTCTTGTCTGGAAAATTCCATGGAGAAAGAAGCCCGACAGGCTATAGTCCAGGAGATTGGAAAGAGTCAGACATGACTAAGAGACTAACACTCAATATTAGAGGCTGTCAAAGAAATTTAATAAAAGAAAAAATATATGTAATACACTTTTTACCATTTGAAAAAAATTGAATAAACATCAGCAGCTTTTGCAAGAATATTAGGAAAGCAGCATTCTCACATACTGCTATTAGAACTGTGCATTGGTAAAGTAGTTCCTTAAAGCAATCTGATGATAGCTAGTAAGCTTAAATTATGAATCCTTTGCTTGCTTCTCAGGTGATGCAGTTGGTAAAGAATCTGCCTGTCAATGTAGGAGATGCAAGAGACTCAGGTTTGATCCCTGGGTTTGGAAGATCCCATGGAGTAGAAAATGGCAAACTACTCCATTATTTCTGCCTCAAAAATTACATGAGCAGAGAAGCCTGGCAGGCTACAGTCCATGGGGTCACAGAGTCAGACACAGCTGAAACAACTGAGCACACAGAAATCCATTACTCAAAAATCCCACTTTATACAAGAATCTAAAGATATTAAAATATCACTGTGTAAAAAATATACAGTGGATATTTTGGCATCTTTTGCAGCATCAGAAACCTGGGAACTTTTGGAATATCCATCAACAAGAAGTGGTTAAGTAAACTGGATACTTCTTAAAGGTGAAAATTATTCAACTTTTAAAAATTATTTTGGCAGGAAGCTTAGAAGTATTTTCATGATTTTTATGAGAAATATAAGAAAAAATAATGCAGAATGATAGTATGTTCGTTTCCAAATCTCCATTTACAAATAGAGAACTGTTGAAATTGTTTACTAAAGATATAATGGCTTGAGTGGGAGAGAGTGTAAGTTATCAAAGGTGATAATTTTGGTGGTTCAGTGGTATAGACTCTGCCTACCAATGCAGGAGACATGGGTTCAATCCCTGATCAAGGAATATCCAGCATGCTAAGCCTGAGTGCCACAGCTATTGAGCCTGTGCTCTAGTACCCAAGAGCCACATCTACTGAGCCAAAATACCACATCTACCAAAGCCCAGGCACCCTAGGGCCTGTGCTTCACAACAAGAGAAATCACCGCAATGAGAAGCCTGCACACTGCAACTAGAAAGTAGCCCCCACTTGCTGCAACTCGAGAAATGCCCAAGCAGCAATGAAGACCCAGTACAGCTAGAAACAAATAAGTAACAAAATAAAATTTATAAAAATTTTAAAAGAGATAATAGAGTAATTGATTACCTATCATTATGAAGTTTCAATAAATGTTAAAAATGCAATAATTTTATGAAAGTATTGTAAATATAAAAGCAATGTGTACTGAACATTGTCATTGACAAATGAAGTGGTTGACCACACAGAAAGAAACACTACATCATTTTCTGAATGCATTTCTGCTATTTCAAAGCAGTTTTGTATCATAGGATTAAAAATAAGTAACAACTGTGAAATGCAAAGTGTGATGTGTTTCTGTCTTCAAGAAGGATGGAAGGGCTCCATTATAGCCTCTCAACACTTAAACGCCATGAAGGCAACTGTAGATGGGAAATCACATCTATTAATTATCCAAAGCTTGAAGAGGTAGCTAATATTCTGTGGAACTTACTAATCCATTATGTTAACAAAATATAGAAATACAGGGGTAAAATTTTCAGAGGGAAGTTTTGAATTGGTTTAATATTGGAATGTGACATTACAGGATTGCTTCCCAGGTGGCACTAGTGGTAAAGAGCCGGTCTGCCAATGCAGGAGATGTTAAGAGATGTGGGTTTGATCCCTGGGTTAGAAAGATCTCTTGGAGAAGGGTATGACAACCCACTCCAGTATTCTTGCTGGAGAATCCCATGGACAGAGGAACTTGGCAAGCTACAGTCCATAGAGCTGCAAAGAGTTGGAAACAACTGAAGCAACTTATCACGCACGCATCATACAATACTGGAAGGTGACATTACAGGATTAGAGTGATGGATGAATATTGTAGGGAAGATGGAGAGAATTAGAACTGGAGGTTGTGGGTAGGTGGGTTTGCTCAGCATGAATACTTGTAATATAGATTTGCTGAAATCAGAGCAGTTTGTGGAAGGCACTTTTCCCAGATCATGTTTTTGCTGTCATTGAAACCAGCTTTGGCATATGCTGCAAAATGACCCATGTCAGAGCACATCTCCCAGGTCAGTTGTTATTGGAGTGTACATAGAATGAGCAGAGCAGCAAACTGCACACAGGGCTTTTCCTACATCACAATCCTCTTCCCGCCTTCCTTGGCAAGCCCTTGTATCCAAATGCTTTGACTCAGAAGTTAACAAAATTTGTGAGTTTCTGCTTTGTGTGATTTCCATGTTTCAAAACCTTTATTGGTGTATGGTTACTTTACAACAGTATATTAGTTTTTGCTGTGTAACAAAGTGAATCAGCTATATGTACACATATATCCCCTCCCTGTTAGACCTTCTTCCACCCTCCATGCCACCCCTCTAGGTGATTACAGAGCATGGAGCTGAGCTTCCTGTGCTATACAGCAGCTTCCTACTAGCTGTCTGTTTTACACATCGTGGTGTACATATGTCAGTCCCAATCTCCCAATTCATCTCATTTCTTACCTTCTCCTCCCATATCCACAAGTCTATTCTGTCTGTGCATGAGACTGCAATTCCCTTTGAGATTTTGGCTCTCATCAGCAATAAAAATTGTTGTCTTCCAGAACACATTTCTTTCTGTTTGATTTCTGTTGCTGATAACACTTTGTTTCTCAAATATTTATAGACATTTTAATAGAAATAGTCAGAGACATCATCTTCACATTTTCACCAAGCATTATCTTCAACTCCAAAACTGTGAGTGAATAGATTTTTGGGTTTTTTTTTTTTTTGTTTTTGTTTTTTTAAGGCCAGCAAGTTTGTGGTAATTGTTTATAGTGACCACCAAAAATAAATAGAGGTGATAAGTTAGAAGAAGAAAACTTTGACTCAGACAAACAAACAGGCTTGAAAGAATGGGCTCTATTCCTTCTAATGGAGATCCTCTAAAAGGCATTAGCTAACTAAAACAATACCAAGTGCAAACACAATCTGGACATTATAAGTATACAAAAAGAACAAATTCCATTTTGTAGCAATAGCAAGATGTTTCATTGCCAGAGTTGATGCTGGAATCTTGGTATAGATAAGGACATTTTCACATGTAGATGCAATGTGAAGTAGTTTTCATGTCTGTGGCTAAGATTTCAGTTCAAGGAAAATGCTTTGGGGAGAAAGATTTATCAAGTCTAATAAGATATCTGGATTTATTAGTCCAGATGAATTTAGACTGATTATTCTGCCTCCCAGACTGATAATTTTCCTGCAAACAAAATCACAGCAGAGGCTTTTTCATAAGTGAATATTGACAGCACAAATGCGAGTTTTAAGATGCAAGATTAGGCCCAGACAAAGAGTACCACAGACGCCTGAGTCTGAGGTTATCAATTTGTATTCATATCGAAGACTGTTGCTTGACAGCTGATAGCTAGGAAGGGAGTGAGACTACAAGACTGTGACTTCTCATATTGACAAAAATCTGTTAATGTAGCCAGAGTACATAGGGATTGTTCACCCCATGTCTCACCTTGTTGAACTGTCTTCAGCTGAATTTTTCACAGCAGCTACCGACAATTTTTGCCTCGACCATGCACTGAATTTTTCATACTCAACAGCTTACATTTAGATTGCTGCTCTTTTAGTCATTTGTGTTCTTCAAATATATTTCTGGCTCTCTATCTTCCATGTGTATAGTCAAATTATACTTCCTTTCACTTTTGAAGTTTGATTTGACTAGCGGATTTGCTCTGACAAATGAAAGGTCAGCAGAAGTGCCTGGTACATTTCCCAGAAGGCACCTTGAGAAGCCTCTGTAGAGTTGCCATGATTCCATTTTCCTATCTAAGAAATCAAGGATGCGTGGAATGTTAGGCACCCTGAGACTAGGCCCTTGAGGAATGAAGAGGTGAAGCAAAACCCCAAGCTAACCTTAAAGGAAATGTGTGAGAAAGAAAAGAATAATAGGCTAATTTTTAATCCACTGAGACGCTTGAGTTTGTTCACTGCAGTAAAATAACATCAGTTCAGTTCAGTTCAGTTCAGTTGCTCAGTCGTGTCCAACTCTTTGTGACCCTGTGAATTGCAGCACGCCAGGCCTCTTTGTCCATCACCAACTCCTGGAGTTCACTCAAACTCACGTCCATAAAGTGGGTGATGCCACCCAGCCATCTCATTCTCTGTTGTCCCCTTCTCCTCCAGCCCCTAATCCCTCCCGGCATCAGAGTCTTTTCCAACGAGTCAACTCTTCGCATGAGGTGGCCAAAATATTGGAGTTTCAGCTTAGCATTATTCCTTCCAAAGAACACTCAGGACTGATCTCCTTTAGAATGGACAGGTTAGGTCTCCTTGCAGTCCAAGGGACTCTCAAGAGTCTTCTCCAACACCACAGTTCAAAAGCATCAATTCTTCAGCACTCAGCTTTCTCCACAGTCCAACTCTCACATCCATACATGATCACTGGATAAACCATAGCCTTGACTAGATGGACCTTTGTTGGCAAAGTAATGTCTCTGCTTTTGAATATGCTGTCTAGGTTGGTCATAACTTTTCTTCCAAGCAGTAAATGTCTTTTAATTTAATGATGCTTAATAACTCAGACTGTCAACACTTTAATTTTTGGTTTTAAGCTATGATTCTAGATTAATAAAATTATTTTACTTACAGTCTTTAATTGCACTCAGAAAACATTCACTTCATATGCATATTCTGTTTTCAATCATGTTCTATTTAATAAAATCATGGTTTATTTTTAGTCATCTGTTGAATATGATTACATCTTCATATTTTTATAGAGCCCTCAAAAATTAAAGGTGAAGCTTTGGAAATGCTTTCTTGAAATCAGTAGCACCATGCCTTTTAAAATGATTCACATCTATTCTCCACTTTTAATGAAAACAAAATATTAACTTCGTTCTAAGTAGCATACCTTTAGTTGGATGTAAGGTTTTCTAAAACTGCTTTTTATTTTATGCATTGTATCATACAGTAGTGATATCAAAATAAATAACTTCTGCTTTACATTTATTTTTTATTTTCTCTGTGTTTCTCTTTTCATACAAACAACACACACCCAGGAACATACATACTCATATATACATATATATTTATATAGATGGGTTCCCATATCTGATCAAAATATTATAAAAGGAATCATAATGATGAAATTCATCATTGATGTCAGTGTATATTGTCCAGAGTGTAGAACAGGACAGAAAGAAAGGAGGAGGAAGGAGGGAGAGGAAGAGGTGGGAGATGGTGGGAGGCATGAGAGCTAGTTTGAATTCAATCCAGTTAGAGTTCAGAGAAAAGTATGGTGGAAAGAAGTTAGCTTGAGTGTGCCTAGGAGAATTTCATTTGACACATGCACATACATTTTTTCAATGTTTTTCTACTTTCTTTAAGTTACTCAACTGTAGTTAGATCCAAATTACACAGCCTCTTAGATGACTTTAAAAACTCAAAACTGTTGTTTTGGGGAATGTGCTATGGTGTGACAAATTGGGTTTTACAAATAAATTAACTCTTTTTGATTCAGTCACATTCACACAAGTTTTAATAGAAGTGAAGTTAGAGAAAGTTTATCCTGACAAATTTCAGCCTTACATAAATTCAAGCATTGCATGCAAAGGCAACCAAATAAAGGATATAGGTCAAATATTAAAAATCCTGTACAATTTTTGGATTATAAAATCATTTTGACATTTTGACCTCCATTTTTTTTTTTAATTTACCAAACAACCAGCCAATATCTTCTGCCTCTAGCTGTGTGGATGTGGGCTAAGTTGCTTCAATCATTTTGCTTCTCTGCGACCCTATGGACTGTAGCCCACCAACCAGGCTCCTCTGTCCATGGGGATTCTTGAGGCAAGAATACTTGGATTGCCATGCCCTCCTCCAGGAGAATCTTCCTGACCCAAGGATTGAACTCATGTCTCTTGTCTTCTGCACTAGCAGGTGTTCTTTACCCATAGTGCCATCTGGGAATCCCACATCTAGCTTTACTATAGTAAAATAATATATATTGATTAAGTGGTAACATAAATAATTTGCATTGAATAACTGATGACTTAAAGAGATATATCTGTAACTAAACAGCTGTTGGTGCTATTTTAAAACATTGAAAAATGATTGTTTTGTTTAAATTCTAGAATATGTAATTTTTCAGCCTGTATGATACTATTTTGAACTAAAGGTGGAACAGACTTAATATTCTCTGTGTACTGAACTGGTAGTCTAGAATAACTGAGTGATAGTAATTTCCACGGTCATACAAATAGCTAAATACAAAGGAGTATTAGCTTTTATGGCAACATAATAAAAATTTTTAAAAACATGAAAAATGTTCTTTTTGAAATATCAAAACATAATATTTTATTCATCTGTAGAAGGAAATTCTGATTCTTACAAATTTAAGCTCATTTCAAATTTTGACATATTAAATGTATGTCATACATTATGTATTTCTAAATTATTTCAGTTATTCTTCAATCAAAATGAAATGATATGCATTTTTTAAAAACCCTATTCTTAAAAATAAAATTATCATGAATAAATTTAAAATTTGATATGCTAATCTTTTAAAATAAACTTTATATTTTCACTGAATAAAAGTATGATGGGACACTAAATGTTTTATAAGAGAGCCTCCTATTCATACTGTGATTTAAGATGCTTTTCATTTAGCATGATTTATTGGAGCTATTACACAAAGTTACATAGAAGGTTGTCTTATTCTACTTTAGAAATGCATAGTAATTTGTTCTTGTATACAAACAAAATAATCAATTGTTTGAATTAATGCTTTGTGGTTTGCAGTTACAAGGCTGGTGTGAAAATCACTATTCCTCCTTTTTCAATACTTAGATTTCCAATATGACTTTATCCATACTTAATAGGTCATTGCTCATGTTTCTAATTTTCAAATTTCCTGCATTTTATTTTAGGTACATCCCTTATAGAGGAAAAAAAAATCAGATTTGTGATGTATTTAATCTGAACTGAAACTCACTAGGTAAATTAAACACATGTAAGTTTATTGATATGACAACACATAAGTTTGATCTTAGTTCCTTTTAAACTTTTAAACTATGTTTTATGTTTTTATGGCATTTTTAACTAATGATATTTTTCTAAATGAACATTAAAAAAAAGACTTTCTCAGATGAAAGAAAATTTAGAAAGCCAGAAGAATTCACTTTAAGAAGACTTGAACTAAATTATAAAAGATATTACAGACAATTCTTTATGAAGAAAACATGTGATACCAGATAGAAATTAGTAGTCTGAGAATAGTCTTAAAAATGAGTGAACATATACTACATATTTTATCTTCACTGCTGCTAAGTCGCTTCAGTCTTGTCTGACTCTGTGCAACCTAATAGATGGCAGCCCACAAGGCTCCTCTGTCTCTGGGATTATCCTGGCAAGAACACTGGAGTGGACTGCCATTTCCTCTCCAGTGCATGAAAATGAAAAGTGAAGGTGAAGTCGCTCAGTTGCGTCAGACTCTTAGTGACCCCATGGACTGCAGCCTACCAGGCTCCCTCCATCCATTGCATTTTCCAGGCAAGAAGACTGGAGTGGGTTGCCATTTCCTCCTCCAGGGGATCTTCCAGACCCAGGGACTGAACCCAGGTCTTCTGCATTGCAGGCAGACGCTTTACCCTCTGAGCCACCAGGAGTGTGTTTCTCATTTTGCTGCTGCTGCTCCTGCTAAGTCGCTTAAGTATTGTCTGACTCTGTGCGACCCCATAGGAGGAAGTCAACCAGGCTCCGCTGTCCCTGGGATTCTCCAGGCAAGAACACTAGCGTGGGTTGCCATTTCCTTCTCTAATGCATGAAAATGAAAAGTGAAAGTGAAGTCGCTCAGCCATGTCCGACTCTTAGCAACCCCATGGACTGCGGCCTACCAGGCTCCACCATCCAGGGGATTTTCCAGGCAAGAGTACTGGAGTGGGGTGACATTGCCTTCTCCTTCTTATCTCTAGGTCTATGAAAATAATTGACTGTCTACACAAAAAGAAATAAGAATGTATTCTGTGACATGTAACATATGCAGACATAAACATGAATAAGAGTGCAATGATTGGAAAAGAAAATGAAAGTTTGCAATTGAAAGCTCCTTAAGCTAAATATGAGGTGTCATATCATTTGAAGTCAGACTGTGCCAAAGAAGGGAGATTGCAATCTGCAAAACTGAAGAACATTGATTAAAAAAAAAACAAAACTTGAGTAGAAAAGTCAAGCATGGTATGAAATCACACACAACACACACACACACACACACAACAAGGAGAATAACGGTAAGGGGACAAGCATGTGAAATGCTGCAAATACTTAAATTAATGTGAAGAATTAAAGTTTATATTAAGATTTAGCAATGAGGAAGTTATTGGCAACTTAGGTTAGAATTATTTCATGCACTAGTGGAGACAATTTTCAGAGTGGAGTGATCTGAAGAACATATGTAAGGTGGGTATATACTACCCTTTTAAGAAACTATAAAAGCTTTAAAGGAGAAAAAAGCGACTGGGGATTACTGTGAGATGAATTGGAATCAAATACAGTTTAATTCTTTTTGTTCTGATATGATGGAAGAGAGTAAGAATGATGAACGGACTGAAGGTGATAAGGAAGTAGAAAATATGGTATACAGAGCAGAAGGCAATTAACCTTTGCCTCAGTGATAAAGAATCCTCCTGCCAATGCAGAAGCTGAAGGAGACACGGGTTCAATCCCTGGGTTGGGAAGATAGGACATGGAAACCCACTTCAGCATTCTTCCCTGGGCAATCCCCTGGATAGAAGAGCCTGGCAGGCCATGGTGCATGGTGTTACAGAGAGTCAGATATGACTGAACAACTAAGCACTAAGCATGACAGCACAAAGAGAGGGTTAATTTCAGAGAAAGAGAAGCAGGCACAACTGAATGTGAATAAATATGTGAGATTTTTGTTTGTTTCTTTTTCTTTTCTTTCTTTCTTCTTTTTTTTTTGTGGCATAGATGTTAAAAAGATAAGTCTTATTTGTGAGATGATGGATGGAAGCATGCATGTGAACAGGATGGTAAATATGCACAGAAGAGCAGAATTCACCTCAACAAAAAATGAAGGGTTGAGTTGATAATCTGAGACTTGATACATTTTTAAGAGATATCAAGGAAGATTAGAGACAGTAGGTACATAGAAGAGAAAGAGTCATTTGAGACTAAGGCAGATTGAATAAAAGTCTCCTATAAAATGAATCAATGTATGAAGCTTCATTCACATATAAATATCATGCAACTATTTTATTCTCTGGTGGCTCAGATGGTAAAGAATCTGACTGCGATGTGGGAGACCTGGGTTTGATACCTGTGTTGGGAAGATAACCTTGAAAAGGGAATGGTCACCTACTCCGGTATTCTTGCCTGAAGGATTCCATGGACAGAGGATCCTGGCAGGCTACAGTCCTTGGGGTTGCAAAGAGTTGGACGTGACTGAGCGACTAACATTTTTCATATATAAAAAAATGCAACTATTTTATTCTCTACGTATGATACATTACCTCATTAGCCATAGCCAGCCATAAGCGGCAAAAAGTTGGATTTTAAAACAATAAATAATGATAACTTCATTTTAACATTTATCTCAAAGGTTTGCTTCATTTGTAATATTACTTTAGCATAGCATAGTTTATAGATGAATCCACAAATTAAAATTAAGTCTTTCCCTTGGAAAACAGTAAACAAGCTGTATCTCAAAGAACTTAAGAACAGATAACCCTCTATGGCTACCCTTTTGTAGTATTCTCCTATAAACTGTAAGAAAGTGTTCAGGGAAACTATTGAAATCCTAGTTTTACTAATTGTTATCTTTGTTATAAATACATTATTCAAATACTCTTTACTTTTCTAACTTGTAAGATAATATCTATGTGGCAACGCTACTGTCAAGAAAAATAATAATAACACATAGGACTCTGGGCAAAGAATGGATTCTCAATGAAGATGAATTTTCTTTTCATTCCTTTATAGAAATAATTTGGGTTAATTTTTTTTCCTTTTTTTTTTTTTTTTAAGGAACTCAGTCTCATTCTAACAATTTAGTACTGAAAATAACAACAGAGAGGAGAGAAAGAGAAAACATATTAGATGAAAATTAGGTCCCTTTTATCTCCCTATATTTTCTTTAATGTAATGTAATCAAAGCAATACAATTAGTGATTTGAAATCTTGGCAATGTTATTTTGTATATGAGACACTTCTTGGATCAAAGTATTAAATGAAGATAGCATTGCAGAATTTTTTTTTCTTTCCTAAATATAAAGAACTCAGAACCATTTCTCTGCATCTGAGAAGGTCCATTGAAGACATGTATATACACCATTAAAATCAAATCATTTATGGATTAAGTGTCACATTCTGAAACCCACTTTGTTGAACTCATTAGAGCAATTTAAATTGTTTACTTCTCACCACATCCATGCATTCCCTTAATCTTTATCCTGGGACTCCTGCTTCAGCTTTTGTTCTTACTAGCAATATCATTAGTGGATGTCATGCTAAGATTTCTGGCAGAGTGTGACAAGAAGCAGAGCTATAAACACTTAAAGGGAGCCAGCATTTCAAAAATCAGCAAAATATACAAAAGTAACATTTTTGCATTTTGACAGTACAGAATGTAAGACCTAGACTTACCAAAACTGTTACAAGGATAGATCATTTTGAGCACTGTATTTAAAACAAATTTTTTTCTGAAACAAGTTTCCTCCTAGGTGTTCTTGTTTATCAATAGAAAAATAATTAGGAGACTTAGATAATACTGGAAAATGTGCTATCATGCATTCATAATTTAAAATAGTAAAACATAAGCAAATAAAAATTTAAAAATAAAAGCAATGAGTATAAAAATTATTGTCTGCTTTAATTATAGAACCATTTTATAATTTATACTTGAATTTAATGTAATGAAGCTATAACGCCAATATTCTGGCCACCTGATGTGAAGAGCTAACTCATTTGAAAAGACCCTGATGTTGGGAAAGATTGAAGGCAGGAGGAGAAGGAGATGACAAATGAGATGGTTAGATGGCATCACCTATTCAATGGATATGAGTTTGGGTAAACTACAGGAGTTGGTGATGGACAGGGAGGCCTGGCATGCTGCAGTTCATGGGGTTGCAAAGAGTCGGACACGACTGAGCAACTGAACTGAACTGAACCATTTACTTTTATAAACTTTAAATGCAGTTGACAAAATCTGTTTTTAAGTATTGATTCTACCATTAAATAATTGTACAATATAGGTATCATTTCACCTCATTTCAACTAACTCAGTAATAAGATGTTAATTTATAATTATCAATGTCATTATAAAATATGAAATGTGTTAAATAAAGCTTTGCAAACTATAAGAATGTTTATAGGTATTGTTGTTGTGCTATGCTCAGTCATGTCCAATTCTTTGCAGCCCTGTGGACTATAAGCCTGTCAGGCTCCTCTGTCCATGGAATTCTTCAGGTGAGAATGTTGGAGTGGGATGCCATTCCCTTCTCCATGGGATCTTCCTGAATCCAGATTGTACCCAGGTCTCCTGAATTTTAGGCGGTTTCTTTACTTCCCACCAAGGAAGCGCCAAACATATTGTTAGTAGCAATACTATTAAACATGCAGCAATACTCTGCTTGCTAAAGTACATGTGGAATAAAGAATGCATGTCAGTCTCTAAAGCAAAAGATACCAATTCAACTAGTCAGGTAAAGGGATATCATAGATAAACAATTAAGAGTAGATAATAAATTAAGCAAAAGACTTGGAATTCAAAGCAAATATCAAACCAAGTTACAAATACTGGATGTAAAGTACAAGGAACTACATAGTGTGAGGATACAGGGTGTTAGAATTAGGGACCAAAGTGAGAATGAGACCAGTAGAAAATCTAAGAATGGGGTGAACTGTCTTCCTCTGATAAATTTTAAATTCTTCCATTTATCTGAAAGGAGAATGAACCCAAAAACGAAAGTGGGACTGAAGTGCATTTTAATAATATGGAAATAAAAGTCATGTGGAGATGGATCAGTCATAGAGTCCATGCTCATACACAGACCAATAAATTGAGAGATGAGGCACTGGGGCAAGGAAAATGAAACATTATTTGGAAATCCAGCAGATCCAAAGATGATAGACTAGTGTCCCAAAGAATCATTTTACCCATGTTAGAATCCAGGCTTCTTTTATACTAAAAGGGGAGGGGGAGTGGTTAGTTTTTGCAGATTTCTTGGTGCTGGAATCCTTTGCTTTTGCAGCCATCCACATAGGTCTGGTCACAATCTTGCTGTAAACCTCTAATAAGACAGTTACTGTTTTCTATTCTGTAATGTTTGATTTTTATTTCAATGGAAATGTGTTATGCCTTTCAAGGTTCAGCATAAGAAGAGGACTGAGAGAGTACTATGATGAATATTTGAGGCCATGGCAATTTTCTTTTACAAAGGGTCCAGAGTTAGCATGGGTAAGCACAGAACACAAAGACTAGAGTTAAAAGAATAGTTCTAATACGGTGTCAGCTATGTTCTTCTCTGTCACAGATACTCAAAAAAGTCAAGTTCATAGAGTGTACTTTCTCAATATTGAAATAAATCTTTATCTTTTAATTGAAATATAATCTTTACCAATGCCAATTTTGGTTTTCCATCAGTTCAGTTCAGTCACTCAGTCGTGTCTAACTCTTTGTGACCCTGTGAATTGCAGCATGCCAGGCCTCCTTGTCCATCACCAACTAACTCCCGTAGTTCACTCAAACTCACGTCCATCGAGTGGGTGATGCCATTCAGCCATCTCATCCTTGGTGTCCCCTTCTCCTCCGGCCCCTAATCCCTCCCAGCATCAGAGTCTTTTCCAATGAGTCAACTCTTCGCATGAGGTGGTCAAAGTACTGGAGTTTCAGCTTCTGCATCATTCCTTCCAAAGAACACCCAGGACTGATCTCCTTTAGAATGGACTGGTTGGGTCTCCTTGCAGTCCAAGGGACGCTCAAGAGTCTTCTTCAACACTACAGTTCAAAAGCATCAATTCTTCGGCGCTCAGCTTTCTTCACAGTCCAACTCTCACATTCATACATAACCACTGGAAAATCCATAGGCTTGACTAGACAGATCTTTGTTGGCAAAGTAATGTCTCTGCTTTTGAATATCAAATAACATCAAAGAGTGACAACACAGAGCAGCTTAATAAGAGCAGTTTGAACTCCTTAGTTTGGATGAACACCAGTAATGTAGTGAGGCTATGGGCATCGTTGAGGAAGAACCTATGAATATTGATTTCCTTGTTGCTAATAAAACAGGGTTGTGAATTCCTATAAAAAGATCCTAAGTACTCTAAGTAGGAACCAAGAGGTTAAAAAATTAGAAAACTATGGTGCTAAGTAGACCTTAACATGTTTGTCACTAATGCCCGCCTCCTGATAGCCATTGTCTTGTCTGTTCCCCTTGAGTGTAATCTGGACTTCTTTATACCTAATAAAATATAGCAGAAGTGACATCATGCAACTTCTGATATTAGGCTATAGAAATCCATTGTTTCATCTTGGTTTGTCTTTCTCATTCTCTTTTGGATTCTTTGCCCTGGTAGAAGTTAATTGCCATGTTGTGGGTTACTTTGCTGCCATGTCATGAACAGCCCTGTGAAGGCACCCAGGTAACAAACAACTGAAGCCAGCCAACAGTCTTAACGGTAATCTTAGTGGCAGATAATTTCCCTACAGTTAATGTCTCAGGTAGATACACATCACCTGCCAACAGTATAACTACAAAACCATAAGAGACCTTGAGCCACAGGGAATCAACCAATTGACACCTGGATTTTCACTCTCAGAAACTGTTGCTGTCTTAAGTTGTTACTAAATTGTGAGATAATTTTTTATGGAGCAATAGATAAGTAATATAACCTTCAATTAAAACAAAGATAGTTTTGATTTGTCAATTTAGGTTAAACTATGCTGATTTTCTTGTTATTCTTCTTAACTTTCACTTACTAGCTCTCTGAAAAATAACTAGTGATTATTGGAACTTGTACAATGTAGTAGAGATCTAACATCATTATAGGACCAGAAGCTGTGCATGAGGGAAAGCAGTGACTGTAGAGACAAGCAGGAAAGTGTCTCTGATAAGACAGGTAAAACACTTTATGCCATACTAGAGGCTATATGGCAGACATTATTCTCTGAGAATACATCTTGATATACAAGAAGCATTATATACCTCTTGGCTTATCCTTACAAACTCAGATTTATTTTAAGATTATTAGGTGAAATTGACTTTTCATACTGTTCATGGGGTTCTCAAGGCAAGAATGCTGAAGCAGTTTGCCATTACCTTATGGACAACTATGGTGGAGTGGCCACTCACCTAGAGTAAGAATTCCTGGCATGTGAAGTCAGGTGGGTCTTAAAAAGCATCACTATGGACAAGGCTAGTGGATGTGATGAAATTACAGTTGAGCTAGTTCAAATCCTAAAAGATGATGTTGTTAAAGTGCCACACTCAGTATGCCAGCAAATTTGGAAAATAGCAGTGGCCACAAGACTGGAGAAGGTCAATTTTCATTCCAGTCTTAAAGAAGGACAATGCCAAAGAATGTTCAGACTACCAGAAAATTGTACTCATTTCACGTGCTAGCAAGGTAATGCTTAAAATCCTCCAAGCTAGGCTTCAACAGTACATGAACTGACATGTACAAATTGGTTTTAGAAAAGGCAGAGGAACCAGAAATCAAATTGCCAGCATCTGCAAGAGCATAGCAAAAGCAAGGTAATTCTAGGAAAACAACTACTTCTGCTTCTTTGATTATGTTAAAGACTTTGACTTTGTGGATCACAAACTGGATAATTCTTAATGAGATATGAATACCACACCACTTCACTTGCCTTCTGAGAAATCTGTATACAGATCAAGAAACACCAGTTAAAATGAGACATGAAACAATGTGTGCATGCTAAGTCACTTCAATCATGTCCAACTCTTTGAGATGCCACGGACTAAGTTTGCCAGGCTCCTCTGTCCATGGGATTCTCCAGGCAAAAACACTGGAGTGTGTTGCCATTCCCTTCTTCAGGGAATCTTCCCAACCCAGGGATAGAGCCTGCATCTATTGCATCTTCTGTGTTGCAGGTGGATTCTTTACCATTTAGCCACTGGGGAAGGCCATGAAACAGTGGACTGGTTCAAAATTGGGAAAGGAGTACATCAAGTTTGTATATTGTAACCCTTATTTAACTAATATGCAGAATATATAATCTGAAATGTCTGGAAAGATGAATAACAAACTGGAAACAGGATTGTCTGAAGAAATGTAAATAATCTCAGACATGCAGATCACACCACTCTTAAGGCAGAAAGTGAAGAAGAATTAAAAAGTCTCTTGATGAAGGTGAAAGAGGAGAGTGAAAAAGTAGGCTTAAGACTCAACATTCAGAAAGCTAAGATCATGACATCTGGTCCCATCTCTTCATGGAAAATAGATGGGTAAACAATGGAAACAGTGACAGATTTTATTTTCTTGGGTTTTGAAATCACTGCAGACTGTGACTGCAGCCATAACATTAAAAGATGCTTGCTCCTTGGAAGAAAAGAAAGTGTAGTCTCTCAATGGTGTATGACTCTTTGTGACTCCATGGACTGTAGACTACCAGGCTCCTCCATCCATGGGATTTTCCAGGCAATAATACTGGAGTGGGTTGCCATTTCCTTCTCCGGGGAGATCTTCCTGATCCAGGGATTGAACACGGGTCTCCCAAATTGTAGGCAAACACTTTACCATCTGAGTCATCAGGGAAGGATCTTGGAAGAAAAGCTATGACAAACTTAGGGTATTAAAAAGCAAAGGCATCACTTTGCCAACAAAGTTTCATATAGTCAAAGCTAAGCTATGATTTATCCTGTACTCATGAACAGATGTGAGAACTGGACCATAAAGAAGACTTAGCACTGAAGAACTGATGCTTTTGAACTTGCTGGAAAAAAACTCTTGAGAGTCCCTTGGACAACAAGAAGTTGCAACCAGTCAATTTTAAAGGAAATGAACATTGAATGTTCATTGGATGGATTGATGCTGATGCTGAAACTCCAATAATTTGGCTACCTGATGCAAAGAGCTGACTCCTTGGAAAAGACCCTGATGCTGGAAAGAGTGGGGGCAGGAGGAGAAGGGGGCAATAGAGGATAAGGTGGATGGATGGCATCGTTGACTCAATGGGTGAGTTTGAGCAAACTCAGAGAGATAGTGAAGGACACAGATGCCTAGCGTTTTGTAGTCCATGGGGTCACAAAGAGTTGGATATTACTGAGTGACTGAACATCAGCAACAAGGTTAAATTAATACTGATGACCAAAATGTAAAAGTGATTCATAAAACTCTTTATCATCAAGGTTATTTTTTAAAGTTTTCTCTTGATAATTTTTCCCAAAAATTGGCTGAAATTTTGCTATTTAAATGCAATAGTAGTATCTTTCAAGAGTACTGATTCAAGTTCAACGTATGAAATAATTTAATAATATCTTCTTGTACCATACTAAGTTAATACTTTCTGCCTACTAATGATCATTATTTTCAGCTTTGTTTTGAAAAAATATTGCTTTATATTACTTCTGTCAAAGTGAAAAAAAATGTAAGAATAAGGAAATTTTAAAAATCTACATATCAGCTCTCACAGAGCTACAGATTATTAATGCTGGATAAGAATGTCCAAGGCCACTTCTGACAAGGAACACTTATAAGATGTTAGTGAGCAATATTTTCATGTATTTTGGATAACTCTGCTGATGATAACTTCTAAGTAAGCAATGTATTGCCTTGTCATGTTACAACTTCCAATCACTAAAATCTTTGTAATTTTTAGTTGGAAACTGCTTCTGTAAAACTTGCCTATTTTCCCCAAGAGGGTAATTAGGTCTAGTCTCTTTTCTTTACTTTTGGCTTCAGATATTTTAAGATACGTCTTATTTTGAATACTTTTTTCTACAAGTAAGATTGCAGTACTAGTAACTGAGAACAATATTGTTCCCAAGAGTTGAAGACCACCAGAGATTTATCAAATTTTTATCTTTATATTACACTTTCAACAATGATAAGTCATTTTCAATTAAATAGGCTCTGTTTCTCAGCACACTGTTGGCACATATTAGTTCTAACAAATAAGCTTGCCCGGGTATGTTTTACATAAATTACCATTGAGAAAACTTATAGCATTCTTGAGCATTCTTGAGCAGTTTGTTTAAAAATTATAAACACATCTATTATATGTAGATGGTTATCAGTTCATGTTCAAATACAGTCGTTCAGTCATGTCTGACTCTTTGCGACCACATGGACTGCAGTGTTCTAGGCCTCCCTGTCCGTCAGCAACTCCTGAAGCTTCTTCAAACTCATGTTCATCAAGAAGGAGATGCCATCCAACCATCTTAACCTCTGTGATCCCCTTCTACTCTTGCCATCAATCTTTCTCTGCATCAGGGTCTTTTCCAAGGAGTCAGTTCTTCATATCAGATGGCCAAAGTGTTGGAGTTTGAGCTTCAACATCAGTTCTTCCAATGAATGTTCAGTACTGATTTCCTTTAGGACTGACTGGTTTGAATTCCCTGCAGTCGAACGGACTTTGAAGAGTCTTCTCCAATGCCCACCATTGAAAAGCATCAATTATTTGGGGCTCAGCATTCTTTATAGTCCAACTCTCACATTCATATATGACTACTAGAAAACCTATAGCATTGACTAGATGGATATTTGTCAGTAAAGTAATATCTCTGACCTTCACAACCCAGATAATCATGATGGTGTGATCACTCACCTAGAGCCGGGCATCCTGGAATGTGAAATCAAGTGGGCCTTAGAAAGCATCACTATGAACAAAGCTAGTGGAGGGGATGGAATTCCAGTTGAGCTCTTTCAAATGATGCTGTGAAAGTGCTGCACTCAATATGCCAACAAATTTGGAAAACTCAGCATTGGCCACAGGACTGAAAAAGGTCAGTTTTCATTTCAATCTCAAAGAAATATAATCCCAAAGAATGCTCAAACTACTGCACAATTGTACTCATTTCACACACTAGTAAAGTAATGGTTGAAATTCTCCAAGCCAGGCATCAGCAATACGTGAACTGTGAAATTTCAGATGTTCAAGCTGGCTTTAGAAAAGTCAGAGGAAACAGATCAAATTTCCAAAATCCACTGGATCATTGAAAAAGAAAGAGAGTTCCAAAAAACCGTCTATTTCTGCTTTATTGACTATGACAAAGACTTTCACTGTGTGGATCACAATAAACTGTGGAAAATTCTGAAAGAGATGGGAATACCAGACCACCTGACCTGCCTCTTGAGAAACCTATATGCAGATCAGGAAGCAACAGTTAGAACTGTACATGGAACAACAGACTGGCTCCAAACAGGGAAAGGAGAACGTCAAGGCTGTATATTGTCACTCTGCTTATTTAACTTACATGCAGAGTACATCATGAGAAACACTGGGCTGGAGGAAGCACAAGCTGGAATCAAGATTTCCGGGAGAAATATCAATAACCTCAGATATGCAGATGGCACCACCCTATGGCAGAAAGTAAAGAAAAACCAAAGAGTCTCTTGATGAAATTGAAAGAGGAGAGTGAAAAAGTTGGCTTAAAGCTCAACACTCAGAAAACAAAGATCATGGCATCTGGTCCCATCACTTCATGGCAAATAGATGAGGAAACAGTGGACACAGTGGCTGACTTTATTTTGGTGGGCTTCAAAATCACTGCAGATGGTGACTGCAGCCATGAAATTAAAAGACGCTTACTCCTTGGAAGGAAAGTTATGACCAACCTAGATAGAATATTAAAAAGCAGAGACATTACTTTGCCAACAAAGGTCCATCTAGTCAAGGTTATGATTTTTCCAGTGGTCATGTATATGTGAGAGTTGGACTATAATGAAGGCTCAGCACCAAAGAATTGATACTTTTGAATTGTGGTGTTGGAGAAGACTCTTGAGATTCCCATGGACTACAAGGAAATCCAACCAGTCCATGCTAAAGGAGATCAGTCCTGGGTGTTCACTGGAGGGACTGATGTTGAAGCTGAAACTCCAAAACTTTCACCACCTGATGAGAAGAGCTGACTCATTTGAAAAGACCCTGATGCTGGGAAAGATTGAGGGTAGGAGAAGGGGATGACAGAGGATGAGATGTTGGATGGCATCACCAACTAGATGGACATGGGTTTGGGTGGACTCAGGAGTTGATGATGGACAGGGAGGCCTGGCATGCTGCAGTTGATGGGGTTGCAAAAAGTCAGACACGACTGAGCAACTGAACTGAACTGAATATCTGTTTTTTAATATGTTGTATAGGTTTATCACCACTTTGTCTCCAAGGAGCAAGCATCTTTTAATTTCATGGCAGTCACCATCTGCAGTGATTTTGGAGCTGATGAAAATAAAATCTCTCACTGGTTCCACTGTTTCCCCATCCATTTGCCATGAAGTGATGGGACCAGATGCCATGATCTTAGTTTTCTGAATGTTGAGCTTTAAGCCAACTTTTTCACTGTGCTCTTTCACTTTCAAGAGGCTCTTTAGTTTTTCTTCACTTTCTGCCGCAAAGGTGGTGTCATCTGCATATCTGAGGTTATTGATATTTCTCCCAGGCATCTTGATTTCAGCTTGTGCTTCATCCAGCCCACCATTCTGCATGATGTACTTTGTGTATGTATAAATTAAGTAAGCAAAGTGACAATATACACCCTTGATGTACCACTTTCTCAATATGGAACCAGCCTGTTGTTCCATGTCCAGTTATAACTGTGGTTCTTTACCTGCTCATAGATTTCTCAGGAGGCAGGTAAGGTAGTCTGGTATTCACATCTCTTTAAGAATTGTCCACAGTTATTTTTGTGATCTACATAGTCAAAGGCTGTGGTATAGTCAATAAAAGAAGTAGATGCTTTTCTGGAACTCTCTTGCTTTTTCTATGATTCAACACAGGTTGGCAATTTGATCTCGGGTTCCTCTGTCTTTTCTGAATCCAGCTTGAACTACTGGAAGTTCACGGTTCACATACTGATATAAGATGACTATTGATTCACATTGAAACTTGAAATATGAGATTATGCAAATCAGTACTCAGATAAAGCTCATAATACATCCCTGAAAGCTTTCAGCCATTAGTATTTTCATCCATAAAGGAAGCAAAAGTATCCAGCAGAGAAAAAGACAGTCTTTTCAACAAATGGTGCTGAGAAAACTGGTTAATTACGTGTAAAGAATGAAATTAGAATACCTCCTAATACCATATACAGAAAATAAACTCAAAATGGATTAAAGAACTAAATGTAAGACCAGAAAGTATAAAACTCTTAAAGGAAAACATAACTAGAACTCCCTCTGACATAAACAACAGCAAGATTCTCCATGACTCACCTCTTAGAATAATGGAAATAAAAGCAATAATAAACAAACAAGATCTAACAAACATAAATTCTTTTTCACAACAGAGGAAACTATCAGAAAGGTGAAAGACAACTCATAAAATGGGAGAAATTAATAATAAATGAAATAGCTGACAAAGAATTAATATACAAGCAGCTTATGCAGTTCAATCCCAGAAAAAAAAAAAAAAAAGTTTAAAGTGTGCAGAAGACCTAAACAGGCATTTCTTCAAAGTAGACATACTTTGAAACCTATATGCAGGTCAAGAAGCAATAGTCAGAACTAGACATGGAACAACA
Organism: Nanger dama; assembly: GCA_917880005.1. NCBI lineage: Eukaryota > Metazoa > Chordata > Mammalia > Artiodactyla > Bovidae > Nanger > Nanger dama. The sequence continues at coordinate 14,810,507 of CAKJTW010000027.1, read as the reverse complement.
GACTGGTTCCAAATAGGAAAAGGAGTACATCAAGGCTGTATATTGTCATCCTGCTTATTTAACTTATATGCAGAGTACATCATACACTGTTTCCCCTGTTTCCCCATCTATTTCCCATGAAGTGATGGGACCAGATGCCATCTAATAAACAAGCTAATAAACATATGGAAAGTTCAATATCACTCGTTATTCATTTCAGTTCAGTTCAGTCACTTAGTCGTGTCCAGCTCTTTGTGACCCCATGAATTGAAGCACTCCAGGCCTCCCTGTCCATCACCAACTCCCAGAGTTCACTCAGACTCACATCCATTGAGTTGTTGATGCCAACCAGCCATCTCACCCTCTGTCCTCCCCTTCTCCTCCTGCCCCTAATCCCTCCCAGCATCAGAGTCTTTTCCAATGAGTCAACACTTCGCATGGGGTGGCCAAAGTACTGGAGTTTCAGCTTTAGCATCATTCCTTCCAAAGAACATCCAGGACTGATCTCCTTTAGCATGGACTGGTTGGATCTCCTTGCAGTCCAAAGGACTCTAAAAAGTCTTCTACAACACCACAGTTCAAAAGCCTCAATTCTTCGGTGCTCAGCTTTCTCCACAGTCCAACTCTCACATCCGTACATGACTACTGGAAAAACCATAGGCTTGACTAGACAGATCTTTGTTGGCAAAGTAATGTCTCTGCTTTTCAATATGCTGTCTAGGTTGGTCATAACTTTTCTTCAAAGGAATAAGCATCTTTTAATTTCATGATTGCAATCACCATCTGCAGTGATTTTGGAGCCCCCAAAATAAAGTTTGACACTGTTTCCCCTGTTTCCCCATCTTTTTGCTATGAAGTGATGGGACCAGATGCCATGATCTTCGTTTTCTGAATGTTGAGCTTTAAGCCAACTTTTTCACTCTCCACTTTCATTTTCATTAGGAGGCTTTTTAGTTCCTCTTCACTTTCTGCCATAAGGGTGGTGCCATCTGCATATCTGAGGCTATTAACATTTCTCCCAGAAATCTTGATTCCAGCTTGTGATTCCTCTAGCCCAGGGTTTCTCATGATGTACTCTGCATATAAGTTAAATAAGCAGGGTGACAATATACAGCCTTGACGTACTCCTTTTCCTATTTGAAACCAGTCTGTTGTTCCATGTCCAGTTCTAACTGTTGCTTCCTGATCTGCATATAGGTTTCTCAAGAGGCAGGTCAGGTGGTCTGGTATTCCCATCTTTTCAGAGTTTTCCATTCGTTATTAGAGGAATGCAAATAAAACTACATGATGTATCATCTCACTCTGTTTAGAATGGCCATCATCCAATAGTTTATCAACAATAAGTGTTAGAGAGGTTATGCAGAAAAGGGAACCTGTTACACTCTTGGTGGAAATGCAAAATGATATAATCACTATGGAGAACAGTATGGAGATTCACCACAAACTAGGAATAAAGCCACCATATGGCTCAGAAATCCCACTACTGAACATGTAACCTGAGGAAACCAGAACTGAAAAAGACACATCAGTGTTCATTGCATCACTATTTACAAGAGCTAGGGCAGAGAAGCAAGCTAGATATCCACCCACAGATGAATGGATAATGAAGTTGTGGTACATATACACAATGGAATATTACTCAGCTATGTAAAGGAACCTGTTTGAATCAATTTTACTGAGGTGGATGAACCTAGAGCCTATTACAAAGTGAAGTAATTCAAGAAGAGAAAGACAAATATTGTATATTAATATATATATGGAATATAGAAAGATAGTACTGATAATTTTTCTTGCAGGGCAGCAAAGTATACATAGTTATTTTGGACATAGTGGGAGAAGGAGAGGGTGTGATGATATGAGAGAATATCATTGAAACATAGATATTACCATGTGTAAAATAGCCAGTGGGAGGTGACAAATGACAGAGGGGACAAAAACTAGTGTCCTGTGACAACTTAGAGGAGTTGGATAGGGAGAGAGGTGGGAGAGGAGCTCAAGAGGGAGGGGATATATGTATACTTAATGATGATTCATGTTCATATATGGCAAAACCATTAAAATATTGTAAAGTAATTATCCTCTATAAAATATTTTTTAAATTATCATTCAAATTTTAGCTTAAAATCTAGGGTGACACCCATGCCACTGTCCATAGCTGTTTATTCATAATGAATCCCTTTTTCTCATAATTTCAGTGTACAACCCATTCGAGTTTGAATATGCTATCAGTCTTGCTTACTTTTCAGTTGAAGACTCTGAAATCATACATGGGCAAACTTAAGTGCCTACCCAGAACTGCACCCTGCAAGCATATCAGATTCTTTATTCAGGTAACTTTCATTGTATCTCTTTCTTCATGTGGCAACAAAACTAGAAGACATGTAGGATAAAATTCAATAGAGAATCATCAGATAGTAGTCTTGAAAGTAAAACTACGAGGCTCTAATTGCATAGTAAGACAAGGAAGTCAGCTTGCAAATCAGTGGGGTTACTATCAAAGAGGGTGTAAATGAAGTTCTTACAAAGAAAAGGAAATTGCAAATAGACGAAATAGATTTCTCTCAATTGCCTGGCCTGTGGAAAATGTCAGGGAAATTCTTACATATTGATTGTTCCCTGAAATGGGCAATTAGCAATATTATACTGACGGGTGACATACTTTTGTCAGTAATTTATACTTCAACATGCATTAATAATTTATGTACTAAGTATGCTAAAATGCTCTTATCAAGCCATCAACTCTTTTTTGAAAATGTGTAATTCATATTATCTAATACTTGATATCAGGTTTTACAACTAGAAGAAAATTTATTTAGATTACTTGTGTTCCACCTCTGAGAGGTGAAATGTCATAGATGATGTGATCTGATTTCAAGATGAAAATGTGGTTCTGGAGAAATTATAAATATCATTTCATTTAAAATTACAAATAAATGTCATTCTTTGTCATGAATCATGTGATTACTTTTTGATTCTTCAATCATTTAAATCATACACAAAATTGTCATCAGTTCAGTTCAGTCACTCAGTCATGTCCGACTCTTTGTGACTCCATGGACTGCAGCACACCAGGCTTCCCTGTACATCACCAAATCCCAGAACTGACTCAAATTCATCTCCATTGAGTCAATGATGCCATCCAACCATCTCATCCTCTGTCGTCCCCTTCTCCTCCTGCCTTCAATCTTTCCCAGCATCAGGGTCTCTTCAAATGAGTCAGCTCTTCACATCAGGTGTCCAAAGTATTGGAGTTTCAGCTTCAGCATCAGTCCTTCTGATGAATATTCAGGTCTGATTTTTTTTTTTTGGATAGACTGGTTTGATCTCCTTGCAGTCCAAGGGACTAGATGATGGACTGGATGCCATGACTTTAGTTTTTGAATGTTGAGTTTTAAGCCAGCTTTTTCACTCTCCTCCTTCACTTTTATCAAGAAGTTTTTAGTTCTTCTTCACTTTCTGTCATAAGGGTGGTGTCATCTGCGTATCTGAGGTTATTGATATTTCTCCAAGCTATTTGATTCTGGCTTGTGCTTCATCGCATAATGTATTCTGCATATAAGTTAAATAAGCAGGGTAACATTATACAGGCTTGTCATAATCCTTTCTCGATTTGGAATCAGTCTGTTGTTCCATGTCCAGTTCTAACTGTTGCTTCTTGATCTGCATACAAATTTCTCAGGAGGCAGATAAGGTGGTCTGGTATTCCCATCTCTTTAAGAGTTTTCCACCCCTTTTTCAGAGAGGGAAAAAGATGGTGGAGGAATAGGATGGGGAGAACACTTTCTCCCTCTCTACCTCATCAAAAGAACATTTCAACGCTGAGCAAATTCCACAAAATAACTTCTGACTCCTGGCAGAGGACATCAGGCATCCAGCAAAGCAGATCATTGGCTTCAAAAAAGGAGGTAGGGAGGGAACCCCGGCACGGGAAGGGAATCCCGTCCCAGGAAGAGACTCTTAAAGAGAGAGGCTCCCTAAAATTGGGGAACTTTCTCACAGCTGTGCATGGGGCGAGCCCTGGAAGCACAGAGGGCAACATAACAGGAAGGAAGAATAAATAAATAATTAAAACCAACAGATTACGAATTCAACAGTATAACCCCCAGCGGACAAGCAGCGCAAACGCCTGCGTCCGGCAGCAGTGGGGGTTGGGCAGGGAGGAGCGCGCCCGCGACAGTGCTTTCTAAGAATTGGGCCGCGGGAGACATAGGCTGCAGGGCTTTTCTCGAGAATCAGGGCGTAACGGGGCCAGAATCGGGTCCGCGCATGGATAGAACGAATTATCCCGGACTAGCAAACCAGACTGGGGGATAACTAACACGCAAAACGCCCGAACATAAGACACTGACAGGCCCGCACACAGAACAAAGGACGGATCGGAAATAGCCGGCTGCAGACCATCCCCCACTGGCGACAGGCAGCCAGAGCCTTAAGCGCTGGAAGAGGGAAGTCGCAGCTCAAGTGAGACATTACCTACCAAATTGCAAGCAAGCTTCTTTATTAGACTTCTGGGGTCTCTGAATAGTCATCATCTGCCTGAGAAAGAGCCCCGGTGGAGATCCCAGAAAATTGAGCGACCCGGAAAGCCCAGAAGACGCAACAATAGTGCACGCCAAACTCCCTAGCCACTCGGACTTGGAACCAAACCCCGGCACCCGGAGGGGACTTCCTGACCGCCAATCCTGAGCGGCTTAAACCGGGGAATTGCATGAAACATAGGGCAGGCCCCACACAGTTATCCCACGGGTTGGGAAGGGGCAAGCCCAGTGCAGAGCTCACCACCACCCTCCCTGTGGCAAGACAGAAATTAGACACAGAAGAGACCAGCAAACAGAGGAAGTCAAACAGAGGGAACTGCCTTGGTAGCGACCTCACACAGTCCTCAACGACAGAGAAAGCGCCAGATACACCGTTACTACTTTTATGATCAAAAAAATTTGGGGGGATGATGTGGAAGCGTGAATTTTTTTTTTAAGAATTTTTTTCTTTCTTTAAAAATTATTTTTTCCTTTTTAAATTTGTTTATTCTTTTCTTTTCATCTTTTTTTACCTAAACTTGCTTAAATTTTTAAGTCTTCTATATTTCTATTGATTTTTTTATAACCTAATATTACTTTTCAAAAAAAAAAACACAAAACCCTATCATTTAAGCAAACGCCGTATATAGTCTTATTGGTGGAGGAAGTTGTCTTTTAATAATTCTGGAGTCTTTTATTATATTTTACTTTTTTTTTTTTTTTCTCTATTTTTTTAAAAATTTCTCTCTCCTTCTTCTTCTTCTCTTCAATAATCTATCTTTGAAAATCCAATCTATACTCCAGATTTTTAATCTTGGCATTTTGGTATTTGTTGCCAATTTTGTACTTTTAAAAACCTAATCCTCAGTACCCAGTTTTACATGAGTGCAAGACTACTGGCTTGACCACTCTCTCCACCTTTGGAATCTCTCTTTTCTCCACCAGGTGGCTTTTGTCTCCTCCCTCCCCCTCCCCCTCTCTACCCAACTCTATGAACCTCTGTGCGTTCCAGAAGGAGGAGAATTCTCAGGGAACTGGTCACTGACTGGATCTGGATCCCTCCTTCCCATCTCCCTCTTTTATCCTCCTGTCCACCTCTATCTACTTCCTTCCTCTCCTCTTCCATGTATAACTCTGTGACCACCTCTGAGTGGTCCAGACTTCGGCGCGCACACAAGAAAGTGGTTACGGGCTAACTTGCTTTTCCCTCTTTTGATTCCACCTCATCCAATTCCACTCACCTCTAACTACTCCCTCCCTCTTCTCTCCTCCAAGTAACTCACCGATCCTCTAAGGATGACCCTCAAGGTGGAGAAACCTATCATCATTAACCTAGATGTTTTAACATTAGTGCTGAATAGATGGAGAAATCATGAGGCTATTGTAAAAATAAATCTGAAAACCAGAATCAGGAGACATAATTCCAAATCCTGAGATCATCAAAGAATTCCTGAATACAGGGAACATTATCCAATTAGAGCTCATCAAACACCTTCATACCTATACTGAAATTGAGCACTGCCCAAGGGCCAACAAGCTCCAGAGCAAGACATTCCACGCAAATTCTCCAGCAACACAAGAACAAGCCCCTGAGCTTCAATACACAGGCAACTCAAAATACTCCAAAACCATTGACGTCTCATAACCCATTACTTCACACGCCACAACACTCCAGAGAGAGGAAATCCAGATCCACTCACCAGAACTCCAACACAAGCCTCCCTGATCAAGAAACTTTGACAAGCCACTGATATAACCCCAAACACAGAGAGGAAGCTCTATAATAAAGAGAACTCCACAAATTCCCAGAATATAAAAAAGCCACCACAAACACAGCAATATAACCAAGATGAAGAGACAGAGGAATACCCAGCAGGTAAAGGAACAGGAGACATGCCCACCAAACCAAACAAAAGAGGAAGAGATAGGGAATCTACCTGAGAAAGAATTCCGAATACTGATAGTGAAAATGATCCAAAATCTTGAAATCAAAATGGAATCACAGATAAATAGCCTGGGTTCAAGGATTGAGAAGATGCAAGAAAGGGTTAAAAAGGACCTAGAAGAAATAAAAAAGAGTCAACATATAATGAATAATGCAATAAATGAGATCAGAAACACTCTGGAGGCTACAAATAGTAGAATATCGGAGGCAGAAGATAGGATTAGTGAAATAGAAGATAGAATGGTAGAAATAAATGGATCAGCAAGGGAAAAAGAAAGACGAATTAAAAGAAATGAGGACAACCTCAGAGACCTCCAAGACAATATGAAACGCTCCAACATTCGAATTATAGGAGTCCCAGAAGAAGAAGACAAAAAGAAAGACCATGAGAAAATACTTGAGGAGATAATAGTTGAAAACTTCCCTAAAATGGGGATGGAAATAATCACCCAAGTCCAAGAAACCCAGAGAGTGCCGAACAGGATAAACCCAAGGCAAAACACCCCAAAACATATTTTAGTCAAACTAACAAAGACCAAACACAAAGAACAATTATTAAAAGCAGCAAGGGAAAAACAACAAATAACACACAAGGGGATCCCCATAAGAATAACTGCAGATCTTTCAATAGAAACTCTTCAGGCCAGGAGGGAATGACAAGACATACTTAAAGTGATGAAGGAGAATAACCTTCAACCAAGACTACTGTACCCAGCAAGGATCTCATTCAAATATGAAGGAGAAATCAAAAGCTTTACAGACAAGCAAAAGCTGAGAGAATTCAGCACCACCAAACCAGTGCTCCAACAAATACTAAAGGATAGACTTTAGAAAGGAAACACAAAAAGGACGTATAAACCCGAACCCAAAACAATAAAGTAAATGGCAACAGGAGCATGCTTATCAATAATTACCTTAAATGTAAATGGGTTGAATGCCCCAACCAAAAGGCAAAGACTGGCTGAATGGATACAAAAACAAGATCCCTATATATGCTGCCTACAAGAGACCCACCTCAAAACAACGGACACATACAGACTAAAAGTGAAAGGCTGGAAAAAGATATTCCATGCAAATAAAGACCAAAAGAAAGCAGGAGTAGCAATACTCATATCCGATAAAATAGACTTTAAAACAAAGGCTGTGAAAAGGGACAAAGAAGGCCACTACATAATGATTAAAGGATCAATCCAAGAAGAAGATATAATTATAAATATATATGCACCCAACATAGGAGCACCGCAATATGTAAGACAATTGCTAACAAGCATGGAAGGGGAAATTAATAATAACACAGTAATAGTGGGAGACTTTAATACCCCACTCACACCTATGGACAGATCAGCTAAGCAGAAAATTAGCAAAGAAACGCAAACGTTAAACGATACAATTGACCAGTTAGACCTAATTGATATCTATAGGACATTTCACCCCAAAACAATGAATTTCACCTTTTACTCAAGTGCACATGGAACCTTTTCCAGGATAGATCACATTCTGGGTCATAAATCTAACCTTGATAAATTCAAAAAACTCGAAATTATTTCAAGCATCTTCTCTGACCATAATGCACTAAGGTTAGATCTCAATTATAGGAGAAAAACTATTAAAAATTCCAACATTTGGAGGCTGAACAACACCCTTCTGAATAATCAACAAATCACAGAAGAAATCAAAAAGAAATCAAATTATGCATCGAAATGAATGAAAATGAAAACACAACTACACAGAACCTTTGGGCACTATAAAAACAGTCCTAAGAGGAAAGTTCATAGCAATACAGGCATACCTCAAGAAACAAGAAAAAAGTCAAATAAATAACCTAACTCTACACCTAAAGCAACTAGAAAAGGAAGAAATAGAGAACCGCAGAGTTAGTAGAAGGAAAGAAATCCTAAAAATTAGGGCAGAAATAAATGCAAAAGAAACAAAAGAGACCATAGCAAAAATCAACAAAGCAAAAAGCTGGTTCTTTGAAAGGATAGATAAAATTGACAAACCATTAGCCAGACTCATCAAGAAACAAAGAGAAAAAAATCAAATCAACAAAATTAGAAACGAAAATGGCGAGATCACGACAGACAACTCAGAAATACAAAGAATCATAAGAGACTACTATCAGCAATTATATGCCAATAAAATGGACAACTTGGAAGAAATGGACAAATTCTTAGAAAAGTACAATTTTCCAAAACTGAACCAGGAAGAAATAGAAAATCTTAACAGACCCATCAGAAGCACGGAAATTGAAACTGTAATCAGAAATCTCCCCAGCAAACAAAAGCCCAGGTCCAGATGGCTTCACAGCTTAATTCTACCAAAAATTCCGAGAAGAGCTAACACCTATCTTACTGAAGCTATTCCAGAAAATTGCAGAGGAAGGTAAACTTCCAAACGCATTCTATGAGGCCACCATCACCCTAATACCAAAACCTGACAAAGACACCACAAAAAAAAGAAAACTACAGGCCAATATCACTGATGAACATAGATGCAAAAATCCTCAACAAAATCCTAGCAATCAGAATCCAGCAACAGATTGTGTTCACCTATGGCTGATTCGTGTCAATGTATGGCAAAACAAATACAGTATTGTAATTAAAAAAATAAATAAATTTAATTAAAAAAATAAAAAAAATAAAAATAAAAGTGAAGATGAAAAAAAAAAAAAAAAAAGCTCATACACCATGACCAAGTGGGCTTTATCTCAGGGATGCAAGGATTCTTCAATATCCGCAAGTCAATCAATGTAATTCATCACGTTAACAAACTGAGAAATAAAAATCATATGATTATCTCAATAGATGCAGAAAAAGCCTTTGACAGAATTCAGCATCCATTTATGATAAAAACTCTCCAGAAAGCAGGAATAGAAGGAACATACCTCAACATAATAAAAGCTATATATGACAAACCCACAGCTAACATTATCCTCAATGGCGAAAAATTGAAACCATTTCCCCTAAAGTCAGGAACAAGACAAGGGTGTCCACTTTCACCACTACTCTTCAACATCGTACTGGAAGTTTTGGCCACAGCAATCAGAGCAGAAAAAGAAATAAAAGGAATCCAAATCGGAAAAGAAGAAGTAAAACTCTCACTGTTTGCAGATGACATGATCCTCTACATAGAAAATCCTAAAGACTCGACCAGAAAACTACTAGAGCTACTCAATGAATATAGTAAAGTTGCAGGATATAAAATCAACACTCAGAAATCCCTTGCATTCCTATACACTAATAATGAGAAAGTAGAAAAAGAAGTTAAGGAAACGATTCCATTCACCATTGCAACAAAAAGAATAAAATACTTAGGAATATTCCTACCTAAAGAAACTAAACACCTATATATCGAAAACTATAAAACACTGATGAAAGAAATCAAAGAGGACACTAATAGATGGAGGAATATGCCATGCTCATGGGTCGGAAGAGTCAATATAGTGAAAATGAGTATACTACCTAAAGCAATCTACATATTCAATGCAATTTCCATCAAGCTACCAGCAGTATTTTTCACAGAACTAGATCAATTAATCTCAAGATTTGTATGGAAATACAAAAAACCTCGAATAGCCAAAGCAATCTTGAGAAAGAAGAATGGAACTGGAGGAATCAACTTGCCTGACTTCAGGCTCTACTACAAAGCCACAGTCATTAAGACAGTATGGTACTGGCACAAAGACAGAAATATAGATCAATGGAACAAAATAGAAAGCCCTGAGATAAACCCACACACCTATGGACACCTTATCTTCAACAAAGGAGGCAAGAATATACAATGGAGTAGACATTCTCTTTAACAGGTGGTGCAGGGAAAACTGGTCAACCACTTGTAAAAGAATGAAACTAGACCCCTTTCTAACATCATACACAAAAATAAACTCAAAATGGATTAAAGATCTAAATGTAAGACCAGAAACTATAAAACTCCTAGAGGAGAACATAGGCAAAACACTCTCCGACATAAATCACAGCAGGATCCTCTATGATCCAACTCCCAGTATACTGGAAATAAAAGCAAAGATAAACAAATTGGATCTAATTAAAATTAAAAGCTTCTGCACAACAAAGGAAACTATAAGCAAGGTGAAAAGACAGCCTTCTGAATGGGAGAAAACAATAGCAAATGTAACAACTGACAAAGAACTAATCTCAAAGATATATAAGCAACTTATGCAGCTCAACTCCAGAAAAATAAATGATCCAATAAAAAAATGAGCCCAAGAACTAAGTAGGCATTTCTCCAAAGAAGACATATGGATGGCTAACAAACACATGAAAAGATGTTCAACATCACTCATTATCAGAGAAATGCAAATCAAGACCACAGTGAGGTACCATTTCACACCAGTCAGAATGGCTGCGATCCAAAAGTCTACAAGCAATAAATGCTGGAGAGGATGTGGAGAAAAGGGAACCCTCTTACACTGCTGGTGGGAATGCAAACTAGTACAGCCATTATAGAAAACAGTGTGGAGATTCCTTAAAAAATTGCAAATAGAACTGCCTTATGACCTAGCAATCCCACTGCTGGGCATACACACCAAGGAAACCAGAATTGAAAGAGACACATGTACCCCAATGTTCATTGCAGCGCTGTTTATAATAGCCAGGACATGGAAGCAACCTAGATGTCCATCAGCAGATGACTCGATAAGAAAGCTGTGGTACATATACACTATGGAATACTACTCAGCCCTTAAAAAGAATAAATTTGACTCAGTTCTAATGAGATGGATGAAATTGGAACCGATTATACAGAGTGAAGTAACCCAGAAAGAAAAACACCAATACAGTATACTGACACATATATATGGAATTTAGAAGACAGTAATGATGACCCTATATGTGAGACAACAAAGAGACACAGAGGTATAGAGTGGACTTTTGGACTCTGAGGGAGAGGGAAAGGGTGGGGTGGTTTGGGAGAATGGCAATGAAACGTGTATATTTTCTTGTAAGAAACGAAGTGCCAATCTATGTTCAATGTAGGATGCAGGATGCATGGGGCTGATGCACAGGATGATTCAAGTAGAGGATGTGGGGTGGGAGGTGGGAGGGGGCTTCGGCATTGGGAGATTATGTTCACTTATGGCTGATTCGTGTCAATGTATGGCAAAACAAATACAGTATTGTAATTTAAAAAATAAATAAATTTAATTAAAAAAAGAGTTTTCCACAGTTTGTTATGACAAATGGTCATACTTGTTGGTAAAAAGAAATAAATGTCAAATTATTTGTTCCCAATATAATTCTTATAGGATCAGTATTAATTTTCATGCTTTCCAGGTAAAATACATGTGACATTTGCAATAAAGTAAACAGTGTTACTGATGGGTATGGATATGTACTGAGTTTTCCTGTTAAGAGATATTTTTTTAAAAGATTTTGTTATGTGAACCATCTTTAAAGATTTTATTGAATTTGTTAGAAAATTCCTTTTTGTTTGTTTATTTTTTTAACATTTTGGTTTCTTGGCCATGAAGCACTTGGGATTCTTCCCAACAGGGACCAAACCTACACAGAAAGACAAAGTCCCAACCACTGGATGCCAGGGAAGTCTTGAGAGACAATTCTTAATGGATATCTTGCATTTCTGAAAATCTTGCGAAGAAGCTTTGATATGAGTTTCCAGATTATTTCAAGGCTGTTTGCATAGCAGCCTTGAAATATAGAGTATCTCCTTCTGGAGAAGAGGATATATTTTTGTTTCCTGATCAAGATAACAAAATAATGCTTCTCTCCAGAGAAATAATGGGCAGATTTGCTGCTCAGTTCAGTTCAGTCACTCAGTCGTGTCCGACTCTGCAATCTCATGAATTGCAGCACGCCAGGCCTCCCTGTCCATCACCATCTCCTGGAGTCCACTCAAACTCACATCCATCGAGTGGGTGATGCCATCCAGCCATCTCATCCTCTGTTGTCCCCTTCTCCTCCTGCCCCCAACCCCTCTCAGCATCAGAGTCTTTTCCAATAAGTCAACACTTCGCATGAGGTGGCCAAAGTATTGGAATTTCAGCTTTAGCATCATTCCTTCCAAAGAACACTCAGGGCTGATCTCCTTTACAATGTACTGGTTGGATCTCCTCACAGTCCAAAGGACTCTCAAGAGTCTTCTCCAACACCACAATTCAAAAGCCTCAATTCTTCAGCACTCAGCTTTCTTCACAGGCCAACTCTCACATCCATACATGACTACTGGAAAAAACCATAGCCTTGACTAGATGCTATTCCCCTTATAAACTGTGGGATCATTCATCTGTGACTCAATCTCATATCCTACAGTGGCAGATGAGTTCTTTACCACTGGCACCACCTGGGAAGCCCCGGGTGTAGAAATAGTTTTAATAAATAATTTAATTAATTTTCTCTTCTAAAGCCTGAGGAATATTATTACAAGTTTTTATAAGAAAAAATGGGACTGAAAATGTAGCAAAATTGTAGCCAGGAACAATTAATAAATGCTATCTTTTATCTTATGACATCTGATGGCTTAACTTCATATCCTCTGCATTTAAAAAATAGCTCTATAAATTCTGTTAATGTACATGGAAAAGTTGTTTAATACATATAACCACCAAGGGATTCATGAGTACAACCTATAAGGTTCATTCTGCAACCTATAAGGTATTTTGGAATTATTTAGTGCTATTATCAGAACTATGCTATTTCTTGAAATAAATGTTATTTATAAGTGAAATGTATTGTTAGAAAATGATGAAAATAATGTCTGTTAAATAATAAATTAATGATATTATAACATTACTTACTATTTTTAAATGAATGACAGTATGATCACTATATTTTAAAACTGGTGAGATATAAGTAAAACAGCACTTGGATTTTTTTTTTTATTATTCTTTATGTAGAAAATTTAGAAAATAAGAAAACATTGAAAGTAAAAGATCTGTAAGTTTATATAAGCAATAAGTTAACCCTTAGAAAATAGAAGAAGGAAAAGTTATCATAGAAGAAATAAATAAAATAAAAAAGATAGAATATGGAGGTAAGAGGAACGAAAGAGTAAGGGGGAACCAAATTCAGTTCTTTCAAAGGAGTAATACGATTTTACAACTTTAAGACAAATTCAAAAATAAAGTATGGTTGAAACGAATAATTTGGGTAATATAGTGGCACAGTTGGTAAAGAACCCTGCCTGCCAGAGCAGGAGACATAGAACATGATGGTTCTATCCCTGGTCAGGAAGGTAGAGGGCATGGCAATCCACTCCAGTACTCATGCAAAGTGAATCCTATGGACAGAGGAGACTAGTGGGCTACAGTCCATAGGGTTGTACAGAAGTATAATAATATGCCCGAGTTAAACTACTCATAAAGATAGCTAATAATTGTACTCAGACCTGCTTAATTTTAAATCGTATGCTTACTTATAACAGTCTTTATGATATCATTATTCTTACTTTTATCCATAAGCAGTAAGCAATTCCATGTGTGTTTTATTTTTCTGTGTGTTTAGAGATTCTACAGTCCTGATAATTACCTTTCAAATATGCTTGGGGTATTTTTCACAGTGTTTTCATATTAAAATATCTACTTACAGACTCTTGTCTTACACAAGTTGAAAATACTTTTCAAACTGAAACAGAAACTAGATAGTTTGATAATTTCCATTGTCAGTTAACTGCTTCTTGTTCTGAACAGTTTTTGAAAGCATTAGGGAACCTTTACTAAAAATCAAATACAATTCAAGTATCAGCATTACTATACAATTTTGAGAAGCAGATAAGATTTATGCATCTAATGTCCCTCAGATGACTTTAATTTTTTGTTATGACCTAAGAATCACATTAATAATATAATATTACCTTTAGTATGTATTGATCTTTCCTTGCTTTCTGTCTGCAGGACTGGCATGGAGTTCTATAATTCAGCATAGATCTCTTACATATATTTCTATAAAGTAAAAATCATGAATCAAGATTCTTAGGAATAGTCCATAAAAAAATCAGGAAATCAAATGGTATACAAGTAAAATACGAGATCGGTTTTCTTTCCAGTAGACATCTCCTTAAGCTGGGCTGCTGCTGCTGTCACTTCAGTCGTATCCAACTCTGTGTGACCCCATAGACGGCAGCCCACCAGGCTCCCCCCGTCCCTGGGATTCTCCAGGCAAGAACACTGGAGTGGGTTTCCATTTCCTTCTCCAATGCATGAAAGTGAAAAGTGAAAGTGAAGTCGCTCAGTCGTGTCCAACTCTTCACTACTCTATGGACTGCAGCCTACCAGGCTCTTCCGCCCATGAGATTTTTCAGGCAAGAGTACTGGAGTGGGGTGCCATTCCCTTCTCTGTTAAGGTGGGCAGTCATAGTTAAAACTGAGATATCACCGCTCACCTGATGATTTCAATTATTTTCTGGCTGACAATGCCTGAGAAAAATAGCTACTCTTACTGCCTCATTCTATTACAATAGTGCAACTGTAGAAATTGAACATGTGGATTGCTTTTCTGTTTTTAGGTTAGTGGCTGTGCCAAAAAGGGGTGCTCTCATATTTTCTTTTGGAATGAGATAAAGACAGTTGATTTTTACATATGCCCCTTGATGATTTGCCAGAGTATGTAAGTTCAATCATTTTTGCTCCTTTTGGAGAGGCAGTTAAGTAAAAAGTCAATCTAAAGTCATCTTCTAAGAGATTAGAAAAAAGTATTTGAAATTTTCCAGGCTTACATTCCATTGTGGCTTATATTTTTCATTTTCTTTCTTACATCAAGATTCAATGTTGGATATACAAGCTTGGAAATAAGACTTTCTTGGTGGCTCAGACAGTAAAGCGTCTGTCTATAATGCAGGAGACCCGGGTTCGATCCCTGGGTTGGGAAGATCCCCTAGAGAAGTAAATGGTAATCCACTCCAGACTATTGCCTGGAAAATCCCATGGGCAGAGGAGCCTGGTAGGCTGCAGTCCATGGGGTTGCAAAGAGTCAGACACGACTGAGCGACTTCACTATTCTCCCTTTAATATGGGGATTTAAGGTTCATTTTAACATTTTTCCTTATGGAGCTAACCCAGAAGTATTTGCTGAGGAAATCTGTTAAGTCCTCCCAGGGTCCTTTTCTGTGATATGGTTGAATAACACTCTACTCAATGAGCAGTAATAGTTAGACCCTTCAGCTCTCATAAGAGAGTTCAGTCAGTCATGCAACAAATATTTATTGAGTATGGACCATATGTCATACACACCACTCAGATCACTTGGATTACATCAGCAAGCAGACGACAAAAAACATTTGCCCTTGTGAAGCCTACCTGTAGGGTTACAGGAAGTTAAAACAAAGACAGGGTCTTGAAACACAAAAACCTGAACTTCCGGTATTTCCCAAAGCTCATATTCTCAAAAACAAAGCAATGCAATATGCATCAAAAATATGGTAAAGAGAGGTAATGTATGTTTTAATTTGCTGAAGTGAAGTGTCAGTTACTCTATCGATTCAGACTCTTTGCAGACTGTAACCTGCTGGGTTCCTCTTGTCCATGGATTTCCCAAGCAAGAATATTGGAGTGGAGTACCATTTCCTCCTTCAGGGGATCTTCCCGACCCAGGGATTGAACCTCCGTCTCCTGCATTGCAGGTAGATTCTGTACCCTGTGAGCCACCAGGGGGAGGCCCATTAGTTTGCCAGGACCACCACAAAGGAGGTGGTTTACACATCAGAAATGATCTCACATATTTGAAATCTAGAAGTATGAGATCAAAGTGTTAGCAGGGTCTGTTTCCTGCTGGTAAAACTATCACCCCATCTGCCTCAGTTGTCACATGGAGACAACGGTGTCTCCTCACATTGTCTTCCCCATGTGTATCTCCCTGTCCAAAGCTCTCCTTCTTAGGACACCAGTCACACTGGACTAGAGTCCACCTGGATGATATCATTTTAATTTGACTTATTTTTCCTGCAAAGACTCTATTTCAAAATAAGTTTACACTCTGAGTTACTGAGGTTTAGAAGTTTAACATGAATTCTCTGGGATACATATGACTCATAACCATGTTTGTAGAAGAATATCTAGATTAAGGATTAAGGCAAACTATCAGGCTTGTGTGGGCTTCTCTGAGAGCTCAGTTGGTAAAGAATCAGGCTTGTGTACCTGATTTATATAAAATGCCATCCTACACATCTTTTGCTCTAACTATAAAAACAACTTTTGACTTCGTGGTATTATTTTATACTGAGGGATTTTAGATAAAAAATTTACAAATCTTTCTCATATTTACTACAAGAGATTTAGAAGTCCCACTAATTATACAATAATGTCTAAAGATGTAACTGAGGTTCCACCTAACACATTATTTAGATATCTCAGTATTAAGAATAATTGTGACGCCAAAATAAATATTTGACTAACATTCCCTGGTGGCTCAGAGGTTAAAGCACCTGCCTCCAATGTGGGAGACCTGGGTTCAATTCCTGGGTTGGGAAGATCCCCTGGAGAAGGAAATGGTAACCCACATCAGCATTCTTGCCTGGAGAATCCCATGGACAGAGGAGCCTGGCAGGCTACAGTCCATGGGGTCGCAAAGAGTCGGACACTACTGAGCGACTTCTTCTTCACTTCACATGAAAATATAACTTAATAGCCAATGGTGATTTTTGTCCTTTAGTTTGGATTTTGGAAAATACAATTATTTAAATGATTTGATGCCGAATTTTTTTTACCATAATATATTAGTCATGCATTACCATTTCTGTCTTTGTTCCACTGATGTCTTCTTTCATCAGCTCCTATTTGTTGAATTACTGTTAACTTGATATAGTGTATGTATTTTGTATAATGCTTTTCTCTATTTGGTAGTGCTAGTGGCAAAGAACCAGCCTGCTAAAGCAGGAGACATAAGAAATGTGTGTTTTATCCCTGGGTCAGGAAGATTCCCTGGAAGAGAGCATGGCAACCTACTCCAGTATTCTTGCCCATAGAGTCCCATGGGCAGAGGAGCCTGGTGGGTTCTGGCCCATAGGGTCACAGAGAGTCGGGAATGACTGAGCTGAGAGTAGCAGTAGTGTTGGCCATGTATTACCACTTCTGTCTTTATTTCATTGATGCCTTCCTTCATTGATTCTTATGTGTTGAAATGTTGTTGACTTGATATTGTGTGTATTTTGCATAATGCTTTATCTCTACTTGGAAAAAAAAAAGGTTTGTAAGCAATTATTTTAAATATAATCATAGCTGAACTTATCATATGACCAATAGATAATGTTTTACTTTTATTAACATATGAGAAGAAACAAGTTTTTCATTCATAAATTAAGTCTATTATCAAAACTTTGATAAACTTTTTTTATTCTATGACTTTTGGTATATTAAATGTTTTTTCAAGTTAAATGTTTTTTTCACTCATTGCTGGAATATGCCATTTATGTTTCAAATTTTTTCATGGTTTCAGTTTAGTTCAGTTCAGTCGTTCAGTCGTGTCTGACTCTTTGTGACCCCATGAATCACAGCACACCAGGCTTCCCTGTCCATCACCAACTCCCGGAGTACACGCAAACTCACGTCCATCGAGTCAGTGATGCCATCCAGCCATCTCATCCTCAGTCTTCCCCTTTTCCTCCTGCCCCCAATTGCTCCCAGCATCAGAGTCTTTTCAATGAGTCAGCTCTTCGCATGAGGTGGCCAAAGTACTGGAGTTTCAGCATCAGCATCATTCCTTCCAAAGAAATCCCAGGGTTGATCTCCTTCAGAATGGCTTAGTTGGATCTCCTTGCAGTCCAAGGGACTTTCAAGAGTCTTCTCCAACACCACAGTTCAAAAACATCAATTCTTCGGCTCTCAGCCTTCTTCACAGTCCAACTCTTACATCTATACATGACCACAGGAAAAACCATACCCTTGATTAGATGGACCTTAGTCGGCAAAGAAATGTCTCTTGCTTTTGAATATGCTATCGAGGTTGGTCATAACTTTTCTTCCAAGGAATAAGCATCTTTAAATTTCATGGCCGCAATCACCATCTGCAGTGATTTTGGAACCCCACCCCCAAAAAGTTTGACACTGTTTCCCCTGTTTCCTCATCTATTTCCCATGAAGTGATGGGACCAGATGCCATGATCTTTGTTTTCTGAATGTTGACCTTTAAGCCAAGTTTTTCACTTTCCTCTTTCACTTTCATCAAGAGGCTTTTTAGTTCCTCTTTACTTTCTGCCATAAGGGTGGTGTCATCTGCATATCTGAGGTTATTGATAATTTTCCCGGAAATCTTGATTCCAGCTTGTGTTTCTTCCAGTTCAGCGCTTCTCATGATGTACTCTGTATGTAAGTTAAATAAGCAGGGTGACAGTATACAGCCTTGACATACTTCTTTTCCTTTTTGAAACCAGTCTGTTGTTCCATGTCCAGTTCTAACTGTTGCTTTTCATGGTTTGGTTTACTATTAATCCAAATGTGTCTTTTATGAAGAGTGTGCTAAAATATATATCTCTTTTCTTCTCAATGGAAGATGTCAGAGGAGGGTTGTTAATAGAAAACTACCTCCATTTAATTCATGGAATTATTTTTTCCAGTAGTTTCCACCTTGCTTTATACCACTCAAAATCAATGAGATCAGTTCCTCCATCACTCAAAATCATTACAGTTGTCTCACACATGTGAGTTAGAAGTATTTAAAAACATCATGACAGACTATTTCTCAAACTAACAAGTACCAAGAAGGACATGATAGATATAAGAGTAAGCTTGCACTTGTGTCCTGCTTTTATTTTAAATGACATAAACCCAAATTCAAAATGATATAATTACAGTCACATGAATGGACATTATTAGAATAGACCAGAACCTAAACAATAAAGTTCAACAATTATGAATATTCTAAATATGTATATTTCTTTAAATTAACTTTTTTTTTCAAATGAGAAAGTAAAATACACTGAATGCTCATTGTAAAAAGAAGAATAAATTTATTTCTATAACAGGAATGGTATTCCTTGTCTTCCTTCTTGTTTTTCTACAAGCAGTTACAGCAGTTCAGTTCAGTCACTCAGTCACATCCGACTCTTTGGGACCCATGGACTGCACCACATCAGGCTTCCCTGTCCATCACCATCTTCTGAGCTTGCTTAAACTCATGTCCATAAAGCTGGTGATGCCATCCAACCATCTTATTCTCTGATGTCCCCGTCTCCTCCTGCCTTCAGTTTTTCCCAGCATCAGGGTATTTTCTAAGGAGTAAGTTCTTCCCATCAGGTGGCCAAAGTATTGTAGCTTCAGCATCAGTCCTTCCAAGTAATATTCAGGACTGACTTACTTTTGAATTGACAGATTTGATCTCCTTGCAGTACAGGGGACTCTTAGTTGTCTTCCAAAACCACAGTTCAAAAGCATCAATTATTACAACACCTAAATATTAAGCTTTATATTTCTTGTATTTATTTGTTTATATGTATTGGAATTTAATTGTCTAGGTGAATGTCTATATGTATGAATGTCTATTTTTTTCATAATGCTAATAGTATAGAACTACTAATTGGCTTTTCAAGGAACAATATGGCATCTTGGTGAATATCTCATTTCAAAATATTCAGGTAAAACTACTCTCCCTTTTTTTTTCATCTGTTGCATAGTTTCACTATCTTTTTAAGATAGATTTGTTTTAAACAGCATCTATCCTGATTATGCGTTCTTAGATTTTTGATTGTCATCTAATCAAAACAAAAACTTTTAGGGCTCTCTTTATCTATTCACTCCAATCATTTCCTACTCAATATTGATTGTGCTTTTAGTACATAATATTCTTTCCTTGGGCTTCCCTGTTGGCTCAAACAGTAAAGAATTTGCCTGCAATGCAAGAGACCTGGGTTTGAATGCTTCAGTCAGGAAGCTCCATTGGAGAAGGGAATGGCTACTCACTCCAGTAATCTTGCCTGAAGAATTCCATGGGCTATGGTCCATGGGCTCACATAGAATCAGACACAACTGAGTGACTAACACACATGACACATATTTTCTTTATTGTTACTATTCTCTTTTCCCTATTTTATTCTCTATGCCTCCTCCATTTCTAAAATGTGATAGACTTTTTAAATATTTATCAGAATGTCAAATTAAATAATGATCATACCTGTCAAGAAAATATTTTAGTAACTTTTACTTCTGAATCCTCTTAGAACTTTTTCAGGTGTTATTATAGTTATTATATTTGTAAACAATTTGAAAGTTACTGTATTTGTAAGCTAAAATTATATTTTAAATTTATCCTTTTTAATTCTTAGATTTCAGTTTAAACTCATAATGTTTAATTTCATTAGGTTTAACTGAAAATACTCATTTTGTTCACTGAAATGTTTCTGCCTCTCTGTTAAGACCTTTTCTGATTTACTGTTATAATGACTAGGTCCCCCTTCCCCCTCAATAATTTTCCGCACCCAGTCAGTTATGTTTTCTCAGTCCTTCCATGTCTGAAATATTTTTCTTTGCCCGTCTCACATATGATAGAATAAAATACCACAAATGACATGTTTATGAAAGAGATTTTTGCTGACTGGCCAAAATTAACTGGCAGTAGAGTCTAGAGAGGGAAATTTATTGTACAGGAGAAAACAGGTTATCTAGGTATGATAAAAGAAATGAAATGAATTAAGATAGTGGATTCAAGAAACCTGGAAAAGTCAACAAAACCTTAACCAGAAAAGTGATAAGTGTAACACAATGAAATAAAGTCACAAAAGCACAGAGTAGGAGAAAAGACAGACCACCCCAGTCTCACCTTGAATTTGTTAGATAATCTAGGGACTCAAGAGAACATTTTCAGATAAAACCATACATGTACTCCCTACTCTTGATGGTGCACTATAAGAAAAAGGGGGGCTCAAATGCATTATGTATATACTTACAGTAATTTATATTGATCTGCCATTCCATTTTCAGCTGAGAAAACTGAAGTTTGAAAATTATTTAGCAACTATCCTAAGTCATACATGTGAATAGAATACCAGCTATTCAAAGCAACAGTTCATTTGTAAAGGCAGAAGGTAAACATTGTTTTCCACGAGGTCAGATAATACAGCTTCAAACAACAGTTAACTTTCCATACTTTCTACTGAAAAGACAACATTTGATGAGAAATCTCTCAAATCACCCAGGAAGATCAGTAGCTTTCTGAAAAGTTGGAAGTTGGGGGAAATACTGGTATTAAAGGAAAGTAGCAATGTGTGATATAACATCAAAAAAATAAAAAGCTTGCTTGAAATAACCTGTTTCAAAATAAGAGATGTTCGGAAACTCTGCCTCTAGCTCAAAGAATTGCTTGAGGAAAAGTGTGGTGATGAAAAGCTATGTTCTCTGCTCCTTCAGTTCTGTAAGGAAGGCTCAGTGAGTTCAAAAGTGAAGCAAAGTCATTCTCAACAGAGGTCTGAATCAAGGAGGATGTCATAGGTACTTGATGCAATCCCCTATTCCCACCATCCTTTCTTCAATAAAAGTCTTTTATGGATGATACAGATTCGAGGTGAGGAGGCTGGTGAACACTGCATCAAAAGGCTTCAAACGTAATACACTTGTTAATAACACTCCAAATCTTGCTAGCCAAAGAGGCAACTTCAGGGGACTGTAATGAACACAATTCATAACAAGAATTCACATAGACATGCTGCTATTTTTATCAGTATATATAAAACCATTGAGAAGGACATAAGATTTATGTAACTATTTACACAACGAGTTAAACATATGTGGGTGCATGTGCTGTTTCTTTAGTCGTGTCAGAGTCTTTGCGATCCCATGGACTGTAAAACACCAGGTTCCTCTGTCCATGGAATTTTCCAAGCAAGAAAACTGGAATGGGTTACCATGTCCTCCTCCAGGGGGTCTTCCCAACCCAGGGATTGAACCTGCATCTCTTAAGGATAGTTTGATGTGATTAATGGTTAAATAGTGAACTGTAGGATTTAGGTCTTTAACTGGGATTTTGATGGAGGGAGAGCTGGAATGAAAAGTGCCTGCATTTGGTAGCTAAGCCATGTCTGACCCTTTGCTACTCCATGGACTGTAGCTTGCAAAGTTCCTCTGTCCATGGGACTTCCCAGGTAAGAATATTAGAGCAGGTTGCCATTTCCTTCTCCAGGGGATCTTTCCGACCCAGGGACTGAACACTCATCTCCTGCATTGGCAGGCAGGTTCTTGACCACTGAACTACCCTGGAAGGCTGATATGAGTAGTAGGTTATTTTCATGCTTTTTTTTTTTAATTCTATATCAAATCCTTCTCAGTCAAGAAATGCCTTGTTCCTACCGAAGAAGGAATTAAATTATTTCACAATTCAGGAAAGTTCAAGAATACAGAAGAAAAGTCAAGAGTGAAAAAAAAAGGAGTTCAGGAGAAAAGCCATAGAAAAAGGTAATTTCCTCCCAAAAGAGGAACCACATGTTTTATAGAAGGCAGTTTCTCAAACACTAGTAAGATGTGTGCTACAGAAAATGTAATAAAAGCTCACTGCTTGAGCAAGTAAGGAAGGAAAAAAATTCAGTGGCTAAGCTCTCAAGTCGTGACATTAATTCTGATGGAGACTGCCGTTGGAGGGAGTATTAAAGAGTGGAAGAGAAGTTGATCGATGCAGTCCTGAATGACTGAAATGGAGGAAAACACACATACCTGATCAACACATCACTTTAAAAATAAATTTTGATACATCTCCATATAGAGGGCTTGGGAGTTAAAATTCAACCTACTTTACTATACCTGATGTACAATTATATTTTTGTTTTATCTGTTTTAGCAATCTCTATATGACTTCCATGATTTCCTTTCCTTATAAAACCCCTTGATTTATTTATTCTACACATATGTATTGAGCATTTATTATCCATTTGAAAGAGTAATTCTATGTCCTATTCATAATAGACCAAAATTTATTATTTTATTAAGATTGTAATGCCCAGGATGAGAAAACTTTAGTAATGTCCTTGAGGAGGTGTTATCTTAAAACATTTTACTTCTGTTCCTGTGGATAATATATTTATAGCATTTGAAAATCCCAGTTTAAGAGCATTTTCTCTCATTTTAGATACTCAAGAACTTAACTAAATTGCAGAAGCATCCACATAGTAAAATCCATGAGTGACCTTTTAATATGCTTTAAATCTCAATAAGTTTTAAAATCCTAAATGAATGCCTGGCAAAGGATGCTGTGTAGTCATTTTAATAAGATGATTCTAATGCTTTTGGCTTTTATTTTCTTCCCTCAATATAAAGCCCCAAATAGAAGTAAACTATTTTACCAGCATAATAGGAGAAAAACACTATCTTTTTAACTGCTCTGTGGTTCAAACTGAGGGAAAATGTTAGTCTCTAACATGTAATTTGACATCTTTTTCATATTTTGCAGCATTGAAAAGTAGCTGGGTCTAAATGTATATGGTTTGTTTTGCTTGTACTATGTAGACTTGTTAGACAAAATATTGCTTATTCAAAATGGAAGCAAATTTGACAGCGATGTCTAAGCTACAATTAGTTAAGCTGTGCCTAAACAAAGCCATTGATCTCAAAAGAGAGAAATCTGAGGAGTCATAGTGTTAGAAAACAATCATGTAAATGGATAGAGCAGAAACAAAAGTTAAGCTGATTGGAATCAAGTTATAGGTACTAGGGTGGTTTGGGAGTGGAGAAGACATAATGTGTAAGATGTGAGCAGACAAATTTTATTAAAAACTTAGATGCAATATGGTAAGCTTATGGATCCTAAACTTTCATTGACCTCATTTTTTTTTTTTCTAAATGGGTCTCTGCATATTAGCAACAATAGCTCAAGTTATAAGAATAATTTACCACTACTGGATATTTTATCAAATGGGTCAGCTAGATGAGAAGCTATTTTACCCCAAAATAGCCTCTCACTAAAACATTCAGGAAAAGTAATTCACCGTGGACTGGCCCACATTGTTTCTGCCTAATGCACAGAAATCTGATACACTTCTAAGTGAAAGAGTGTCAGTAATGGGTATGTCTGAAATACACCATTTGATCCTCTTAGAAATATTTCTGACATTTGGGAACTACAAATAATAATTGTTTTGCTCATTTTGGAATGATAGAAGCATATTGTATCTTTTGCTTTTCAACTCCTATAACCCATGTGTGACTTACTTTTGTCTTACTAGATTGATAGACTAGAGGTAATTCTGAAGAAAATGCATCCTGCAAACTGAATCTCTGGAATTCCAAAAGGTTTATTGCAAAAATTAGTTAAATTCAATAGATTGTTGGTGGAACAAATGGTTTGAAATTCACCTTTATGTATATGAACTATTTATGATTCTGATTAGATTTTTTTCATATAAAGCCCATCCAGTTGAATAAGATCAGTTTCAAGAACTGTAAAACTGGCTGAGCATTACTCTGAAAATCTTGAATTTTTTTTTTCCTCCTAAATTTGGCAGTGCCATTTGGAGTTTTACACTTGATATTCTGTAAAATAAAATTGAAACATCTTTAACCATCTGGTAGTTTTGTGGATAATTTAGCATATATCCACTTGTGGCAGTTTATTTCAAAGTAGTTCCCATTAAATACTGATCTTTAAGTATTGGAACTCCATTTTTAAGTACAAATTGTTGTAATTATGTATCTCTAGTTGTCCGTAGGCTTTACTATAATTGAGGTAATTACCGTCAATAAAAAGATAATTTGAGACTCTTTATCATTATGGAACTGCTGCTGCCTACATGTGGTGGATAAAATATGGTTAACCAGTAGTTCCCCAGTTGCTGGACCAGAGTGCTATTTGTGAGGAATACACAGAGATGGCTCCCGTCCCCCCAACCCCCCATTAGGTTTTACTCAGTTTAAATTTGCTTTCTTCCTGGGGGAAAGAAACAAAAACAAACAAACAAAATTTTTCCAGGCTTTATAAATCCTCAAATCCTTTGATAATTCTGATAGAATATGGTAATTTTGAGACTACACCCAAAAAGTTCTAGTGAGATCATTCACAAGTAGGAGATGGCAAAGCCACTGTGACATGTGTACTCATTTTTAGAGTAAAAATATTGAAAAGTAACAAGCAACAGAAACATATTTGTAGTATTAGCTAAAGAACTTCAAGAGATTATATTTTTCTTTAATACAGAGGGTTCAAAATTGGGAAAGGAGTACAACAAGGCTGTATATGTCAGCTTGCTTATTTAACTTCTATGTAGAACATATCAGGCAAAATAGCAGGCTGGATGACTCAAGAGTTGGAATCAAGATTGCAGGAAGAAATTAATAACCTCAGATATGCAGATAATGCCACTCTAATGGCAGAAAGCAAAGAGGAACTCAAAAGCCTCTTGATAAGGGTGAAAGGGGAGAGTGAAAAAGCTGGTTTAACACTCAACATTCAAAAAATGAAGATCATGGCATCCGATCTCATCAAGCAGATGAGGGAAAAAGTGGAAATAGTGATAGATTTTATTTTCTTGGACTCCAAAATCACTACAGATGGTGACTGCAGCCCCAAAATTAAAAGATACTTGCTCTTTGGAAGAAAAGCTATGACAAACCTAGACAGCATGTTTAAAAGCAGAGATATCACTTTGCTGACAAAAGTCCATATAGTTAAAGCTATGGTTTTTCCAGTAATCAAATATGGATGTGAGAGCTGGACCATAAAGAAGACTGAGCGCTGAAGAACTGAGGCTTTTGAATTATGGTGCTGAGGAAAGTGAAAGTCACTAAGCCACGTCCGACTCTTTTCAGACCTCATGGCCTATATGGTCCACGGACTCTCCAGACCAGAATATTGAAGTGGGTAGCCTTTCTTTTCTCTAGGGGATCTTTCCAACCCAAAGAGTAAACCCAGATTTCCTGCATTGCAGGTGGATTCTTTACCAGCTAAGCCACCAGGGAAGCCCAAGAATACTAGAGTGTGTAGCCTATCCCTTCTCCAGCAGATCTTCCCAGCCCAGGAATGGAAGCAGGGTCTCCTGCATTGCTGGTGAATTTTTACCAGTTGAGCTACCAAGGAAGGAAGAATCTTGAAAGTACCTTGGACTGCAAGGAGAACAAACCAGTCAATCCTAAAGGAAATTAACCCTGAATATTCATTGGAAGGACTGATGCTAAAGCTGAAGCTCCAATCCTTTGGCCATCTGGTGTGAATAACTGACTCTGGAAAAGTCCCTGATGCTGGGAAAGATTGCAGGCAGGATGAGAAGGGGATGACAGAGGATGAGGTGGCATCATCAACTCAATGGGCAAGAGTTTGAGCAAACTCCAAGAGATGGTGAAGGACAGGGAATCCTCGTTGTGCTGCAGCTCATGAGATTGCCAAAAGTCAGACACAAATTAGCAAGTGAATAATCATACAGAGGGAATGATCCAAGGAAATGATTGCTTCATTTTGCATTGCTCGGACTTCCCTGGTGGCTCAGAGGTTAAAGTGTCTGCCTGCAATGCAGGAGACCCAGGTTCTATCCCTGGGTCAGGAAGATCCCCTGGAGAAGGAAATGGCAACCCACTCCAGTATTCTTGCCTGGAGAATCCTGTGGCGGGAGGAGCCTGGTGGGCTACAGTCCCTGGGGTTCCTAAGAGTTGGACATGACTAGCTACTTCACTTTGCAGTCTAGCACAGTGGAGAGTAGAACCTAAAGCACTGGTTAAAAATGAGGTCAAAGAAGGTCGAGATAAATTTCTTCAAGTGATATTAGTTGTTGCTGTTTAGTTACTAAGCAATGTCTCCTGCACTGGCAGGAGGATTCTTTTTCACTGAGCCACCAGGGGAAGAATTCCACATGGGAGCAGGAACATGGATTTGGTACCAGAATCACAGTGCATCTTCCTTGTAGCAAGGATGGCTAAGGGAAATGATGTATATTAAAGCTCATTATTGTTATACCAAACACACAGCAACCGGTGAAGATATTTGCCTGACTCCTTCATATTTAATTTTTAGTACCAGTATCTCAGTTGGTAAAGAATTCACTTGCAATGCAGTAGACCCCAATTTGATTCCTGGGTTGGGAAGATCAGCTGGAGACAGGATAGGCTACCCACTCCCATATTCTTGGGCTTCCCTTATGGTTCAGCTGGTAAAGAATCTGCCTGCAATGCAGGAGACCTGGGTTCAATCCCTCGGTAGGAAGATCCTTTGAAGAAGGGAAAGGCTACCCATTCCAGTGTTCTGGCCTGGAGAATTCCATGGGGGTCACAAAAGTCAGACACAACTGAGTAACTTTCACTAACTTTTCACTATATTTTTAAGATTTTTTTCTGCAATGATGGTACCTATTTTAACCAACTTTTTGAAAACATCAAGTATAAATGTGCGTGTTCTGCTTATGGTTAAATTTAAAAATGAAGGAACATTAAAAATCAGCCTTGTTCTAAAGGCACGATGCTAATTTAAGTTAATTGATGTGTTTGGTAATTTCTATGCTGAGGTCCATCACAGAAGTTGAAAAGTTCCTCATTATAGAAAGAACATAATTACCTGAATTTTTCAAATGTCAAGTTCAGGGAATAATTTCTGCCAAAAAGCAGAACGGAGTAAAAGTATTTGATGAAATATATTCACAATTTGGCTATGAATACAGACTAATAGTAAATTATGTGGTCTCATTAGGTCACGGTTTTGTTTTTTTTTCTATTTTAATATGATGCTGAAACCCATGTTACAATCCTTAACACACAAAGAAAATCATGCTAAGTCTTCTTTGCAAAAGTTTGCCTAAATTGTGAATTAAGGACAGATCTATAATTCACATTTTGTTAGCAAGCATTTATTATTTTGCTTTCTCAGGAGACAGAGATGTAAGAGACACAGGCTCAATCCCTGGTTCAGGAAGATACCCTGGAGAAGGAAATGGCAACTCACTCCAATATTCTTACCTGGAAAATCCCATGGCTAAAGGAGCCTGGTAGGTACAGCCTATGGGATCTCAAAGGGTCAGACACAAACGAAGTAACTTAGCATGTATGCAAGGAAAATATCGAACACATGTAATCATAGCCTTCCACTAAGTTTGAAATCCAAGTCTTAAACCTCACCTTTGTCAAGAAAAAAGATGCAAGATATTGGAATATTTTTTATCTAAGTACTAATACCTAACTCATCAAATTTAATGAGGATTAGGTGACATCGTCTTCCTATGTCATTTAGCACTTAACTTATTTTTTTCTGAATGCTTACTGCTTCAAATGTCCTATCTAGCCAGTAATATTTACAAATAAATTTTGGGACAAGATTATATACTGTCCTGGGCTTCCCTGGTGACTCAGACAGTAAAGAATCCACTTGCAGTGCAGGAGACCTGGGTTCGATCCCTGGGTCGGGAAGAGCCTCTCAAGAAGAGAATGACTACCCACCTCAGGATTCTTGCCTGGAGAATTCCAGGGACAGAGGATCTTGGTGAGTTATAGCCCATGGTGTCACAGAGTCAGACATGACTGTGAAACTTTCACTCTCACATACACTATTTCCTGCCTTAGGATGGTGCATTCTGCCCCATTTAAAACAGTTAAAGAATTTGGCTGCCTTCCAGTACTGGGAGCCTGTGCTGAGCTCTGTCAAAACTGAAGCCCCACAATTACAGTGCCATGGGGTTTAGCATTCTTTAACTGGAGCCAGTAGACTTACATTACTTTCTACCATCCCAGTGTTACCATGCAGAAATATTCAGTTAATCAGAGGTGGAAAACAAATAAATATATAGCAAAATGTCCAGGGCATAAAACATAATATGTTAGGTATGAGACCTATAAACCAGGCACTGGCACATATATTAGTGATATTCACCTGGCGCTAAATCTAAAATACCTAAGATACAGTCTGACTTATTAATGCTCTCCCAGACTCGAGAAGGAAATTCAGTTGTGAAGTACACATGTAAACAGAACATGAACTCATTTATCCAACAGATAACTGATGCTTACCTAAAAACTGTACGAATTTTTGTATAAGTGTGAAAAACTGGAGTTGACTTCCTGTAGAAGGAAACATCTGTGCTGAAAACAAGAGCAACATACTCCCAGTTGAGAAACAGTAAGCCTTTCATTAGTGCAATCAAGGTAAATTCAAGGGAAGAATGTGTTCAGCTCTCTCCTTATTAAAATTTTATGTAGTCCATTTTATTAAATGGCTCTGTTGAATGTTATCATGGAAGAATTTGTCAATATTTTTCATGTTCCTGTTTGTTCACATACTCCTTACATTTTGCACACTTTCCATGAATATCATGGAAAGTTTTGGGGAAGTCTTTTGGAATTAGAAAGTTCTGAGAAAATTTATATGGAATTCTCCAATTGGTACATAAAGTTTAGTTGATTGCTCTTGTAATGCAGTCAAGACATTGACTTTGGAACACTAGTAAGCATTACTTATTACTTCAAGGAGTTACACTTGACATTGGGTGTCAGAGATGGCAACAAGTGATTAATCATTTCCTGGCCTAATCTAAAAGTACACACTGCTATACTTAAAATGGATAACTAACAAGGACCTACTGTACATTGAACTCTGTTCAATGTTATGTGACTTAGCATGAATAGGAGGGAGTTTGGGGAAGAATAGATACATGTATATGCATGACTGAGTCCCTTTCCTGTACACCTGAAACTACCATTATAACAAACATTAACATTGTTAATAGGCTATACCCCAATACAAAACAAAAAAAAAAGTTTAAGATTAAAAATAAAGTAGTCATATATACAAAAAAATCACAAGTGATTTATGGCAAAATAAACTCAAAATTTGAGACCAGATTAACAGGTTTTAGCATGTAGGAATCACAGACAAAATACCTGCATCTGACTAGGGAGTGCAAACACTTGCTCAGAAAAATTAGTTTCAGGAAATATGAAAATAGACATGTTAATGAAAGAACTAAAGTTTCCAGGGATACATCCTTAGGAATATCCATTATCTTTCATGATGATAATGATTAAATGCTAAAAAAAAATACACATTAAATTGAGTGAAATCAGATAAGAAAATGAAAAATGAAAAAAAAAAAACCATTAAATACTTGATTTTTGAGGCGTGTACAACTTAGTACATGCCACAACTCCACTTTCCAGATGAATAGACTTATATCCATCCGTAATACTAAGTCACGTCACATCATACAGTTTGTCATCCAGGAGACAGCACTTCATACAGTCTCCTTGCTTGCTTTCAGCCTGATACTTGTTCACTGCATTACACCACTTTCACATCATTGATTATTTGGCAAGATACTATCAGTTATTAGATATTCAGTCATTCATATCATATGGCTGCTATCTATATTTGGGAGCTGCTGCTGCTGCTGAGTCGCTTTAGTCGTGTCCGACTCTGTGCGACTCCACAGACTCCGCCGTCCCTGGGATTCTCTAGGCAAGAACTCTGGAGTGGGTTGCCATTTCCTTCTCCAATGCATGAAAGTGAAAAGTGAAAAGTGAAAGTGAAGTCAGTTGAGTTTAGTCCCTCAGTCGTGTCTGACTCTGCGACCCAACAGACTGCAGCACGCCAGGCTTTCTTGTCCATCACCAATTCCTGGGGCTTGCTCAAACTCATGTCCATCGAGTCGGTGATGCCATCCAACTATGTGATCCTCTGTTGTCCCTTTCTCCTGCCTTCAATATTTCCCAGCCTTAGGGTCTTTTCCAATGAGTTGGTTCTTCGAATCAGGTGGGCAAATATTGGAACTTCAGCATCAGTCCTTCCAATGAATGTTCAGGACTGATCTCCTTTAGGACTGACTAGTTTGATCTCCTTGGAAGCTAAGTTACATTTAAATTAAATAAATGACACAGGAAATAGAGTCCTTGATATGAGAATGAAAACATTTTTCTCCAGCCCAATCCCTATTATATATATTTTTTATTCCTGACTTTCAGTTTCCTCTCTTGTAAAATTGGAAAAAAAATAAATGTAATCAAAGATAATTTTACAAGTTGTAAGGGCCTAGACTAAGTTTATCCTTAGCCATAATGAGGTTTGCTATAATGATTATATCACATTTCTTAAGACCAGATATGCCAATGTATTTAAAAAGTAATGGAAAAAGTAGCTGTAGTACTGGAAAGGCAAATGAATTGTGTAATATTGTGAGACATCTTTAACACACACGTCTATGACAATTTAATGAATTGAATTAAATATGAGTCTACACACAACTCCAAAAGACATAACGCTTCTCATTGTACACTACTACTCTAATTTCATAAAAGGAAACACCATTTTCCTTCAGAATGGCCATTTTCCAACACTGTGGATTAATATCGTCACTATCTCCTTGGGGACACATAAAATGACATCTCATATAAGTTTGACTTCTTTCGGCAGGAAGCCAAGTTTCTTATTTTGTCATTTTTCAAGTGCTTTCAGTTCCATTCTACAAATGCTTATGGAGCATCAGCTAACCATGATGGGTGACTGTTTTTAAATGAAATTAGCATTAGTTGACAAGGGATTACTTTCTCTCTTCTCTGTGTAATACGATGATTTAGTACTTTTTCTAAAGGTTAGATCTTAAAGATGAAATGGAATATTATTTATTGGTATTATTTTCCATTGGTGATAGAGATATTAATTGCTTATTCTATGTAAAATGTTAAGTTCTGAAATATCTGATTTATTTAGCTTAAATTGTATTTCTGTTAACTATGCAATTCAACTCTAGTAGAGAATTTTGGCATTTTGAATCTAATAATGGCTTAAAAGAGATGTAATAGATCAATACTTATCAAAATAAATAATTTAAACATGTGAACTTTATTTTATGTTAATTGTATATGCTCAGTTGCTCAGTCTGACTCTTTGTGGCCCCATGGATTGTAGCCTGCCAGGATCCTGTGTTGATGGAATTCTCCAGACAAGAATACTGGAGCGGGTAGCCATTCCCTTTTCCAGGGGATCTTCCTGACCCAGGAATTGAACCCAGTTCTCCTGCACTGCAGGCAGATTTTTACCATTTGCGCCAACAGGAAGCTCCACTGATTTATGTTATTTATGCTTTGATAAAATGGCATATTTAAACAAATTCTATAGCCATCCGGAACATGTGAATTTAAGATTCTCATGATAGTTATTTTGCTGTTGGTCAGTCATGAAGTCCTGTCTGACTCTTTGCCACCCCATTGACTGTAGCAGACCAGGCTTTCCTGTCCTTCACTATCTCCTGGAGTTTGCTCAAACTCATGTCCATTGAGTTGGTGATGACATCCCACATAGTTATTGTTAGGGGAAAGTAAAGCAAAGCAAACAAACAAAAAACAGAACGTTGCAATTTATTTTGCTTTACCCTCAGTGATTTCTTTGGGGCTTCCCATGTGGGTCAGTGGGTAAAGAACCTGCCTTTGATGTAGGAGACACCTGAGATGTTGGTATGATTCCTGGGTCAGGAAGATCCCCTGGAAGAAGCAACGGCCACCCACTCTGGTATTCTTTCCTTTAGAATCCCATGGACAGAGGAGCCTAGCAGGCTACAGTCCCTAGGTCACAGATAATCAGACATGACTTAAGCGACTGAGCACAGCACAGTACAACATATTTCTTTAATCAGTAGAATATCTGGAGATACTATAAACATAAATTAGACTACCTTGTAAACCTAAAATGATTCACACATGGTATCATATTACTTATGCCTATTATGAAGAAAAGGAAGCATGGTGTATACTTACGCATGTTCCTAAATTTTAGGTTTGGGAGATTATCCAGATCTACACCATAGCGCGTTAACACAGTAGCAAGACCCAATATTTGTATGCTCGTTAGTTATTTTAGTGTCAGTCCTATCCAACTCCTTTCCCACCCCATGGACTGTAACCCACCAGGCTCCTCTGTCCATGGGATACTCCAGGCAAGAATACTGGAATAGACTGCCATACCATCCTCTAGGGGATCTTCCTGACCCAGAGATTGAACTTGTGTTTCCTGCATTCACAAGCAGGCTCTTTACCACTGAGCCACCAGGAAAACCCTTATATGCTCTAAATGAATCTTAAAAGATTCTATTTTTTCAATGAACAAAATTATTTTTGCCCTTAATGAATTTATTGGTTCACAGAATTCTTTTCAATATATAAAGCATCCTTTGCACTCAGAAAAATGCTCCTACATATCCATGGAATATTTAAAAGAATATTTGTCAGACCATTCAGTTACAATATTTTGAATACTGAAACATTAAAGTCATATTCCTAGATTATAATATGATGTTACAAATATAATAATAAAAATGTGACCTAAAATATTAAATACTTAGAAGTTAAAAATACACAACTAAGTAATTCTATTAATTATTTTTAAAATGGATGAATATACTAATGCATTTATTTCCATAGTTTAGCAAGGATTCATGGTTGATAATTGTAGGGAATTCCAGTTTTATGTGTATGTATGTGTGGGCACATATTTTCAGCCAGTAAAAAAACTAAGTGGATAAAATAAGAGGAGGTTCAAAGCTGAGCCTGCACCTTCTTTACGGGAAAACAAAATTTATGTAGGTTCTTAAGTAAAGAGAATATTCCCAAGAGAAGTGTGAACTATGATAAGAATTTTCCTTGTGAAGTGATAGTAGCTAACTGCTGTAAACTCAAATTGCTTCATGACCCCTGAATATCCTCACTAAATGAATGTTCCAAAAGAAAAAAAAAAAGACAGAAGCAAGTGATGGCAATGAATATATTTTCAAGATAAAAATGATTGAACATAGTTCACTATTATCTTTTCACTTACTTTTTTATTATCAGGTTTAATATAATAACAACTGTTCTATGTGTGTATGTTTGAGATATAGCTGGGATGATTGGTTATTAGCCTTTAGAGAATTGTTCTGAAATAACTTTAAAAGAAGAGTATAGAAATGCAAACCAATCCTCTTTCTGGCAGCAAGGGAATATGATGTGCTAAAAGACAAAAATGCTTCTTTGTGAAAAGCACTTCAAATATTCGATAAAATAAAAAGACATACTTTCAAGACACCACTGAGCAGACAAATATATAAAGTGAATCTTCGCAGGTTCCAAACAATGAAAAAGCATGAATCCAGAAAGGAAAACAAGTTGTCTAGCCAGCAGTGGTCCCAATGGCTTTCTGACCCAGAAATTGGATGATAGGGAGACAAGAGAAAAAGCTTATGGGCTCATGAAAGTGAGGACTTCAGATTAGAAATTTCCTCATAAGTCTAGGAGCAAGAAAAGTCAAATATCAATGAAAGTGAGAATTATAAAAATCACACTAGAAAAGGGCATGGAGAGAAGAGCAGTCCATCACAGTTGGGGTCTGGATCTAAGAGTTCAAAGTAAGATAAACAATTTTCCTCTAAGAGCTGATAAACACGTTCTAGCCATGAAATGAGGCTGAAAAAGGACTTCAAATACAAGTTCATCAGGTTATTTAGTTTGAGATAGTTGATAGTAATTCTAGATTGGATAAGACAGCAACAACAAAAATCTCCCATTAATCTATACATTCTAGGTTTTTTTTTTTTTTTTTTTAATTCATATGAATCACTTCAGAGTCAGTGTTTTACCATAGCAACAATCATTTATTTTACTCACAAAGCTTTAATTTGGGCAGAATTTATGGTGAGAGCTTGTTGTCTCTAATCTTCATACATCACCAGGGTCACCTGGAAGACTAGGATTCTGAAAATTTTAAAAATACTAGTGAAAATATATGCAATCAAAATGTTTAACTAAACTAAAGGGCTGAAGAAATACACGATAATAGAATGTATATATTGAAGATGACCAGATACTCTCAATCTCAGTCTCCACAAATGAAAAATTTGGAACTCATTATTCCTATCCTTCCAAGAAGAAAAAAAATAAACAGTCAATAAATTAAAAATCAATGAATTTTTGGATCTATCAGAGAAATGAGGCCTTAGGCAAAACTGCCACACAGAAATCTAGAAAGAAATGCAAATGCAGAGAATAACAGCTAAGATTTGCTCACCTATATCAGAGGTCATTGGACACAGACCTTAGTAAAAATGGTTAAATGGTAATTTTGACAAATTCTCTGAATTCACTCTGGACTCTTGTGAGCATGAACAAATTCCTGGTACTCAGTTTGAGGGGGTCCACAATATGTTTTATTTATAGGAAATCCATCATATTCTTGATCAAAGTACCAAGAAAGATTTTTTTCCTGGCTCTGGCAAGGTGAGGGAAAATAAACTGATTATATTCTATGTAACAAGGCAAAAAAAAAAAAAGGCCAGGAGCTGACTGTGGCTCAGATCATGAACTCCTTATTGCAAAATTCATACTTGAAGAAAGGAGGGAAAACCACTAGACCATTCACGTATGACCTAAATCAAATACCTTGTGATTATACAGTGGACGTAACAAATAGACTCAAGAGATTAGAGATTAGATCTGATAGAGCTCCTGAAGAATTATGGACAGAGGTTCCTAACATTGTATGGAAGTGGTGATCGAAATATCATCAAGAAAAAGAAACCAAAAATGCTGTCTGAGGAGATCTTACAAATAACTGAGAAAAGAGAAACAAAAGGAAAAGGAGGAAAGGAAAGATTTATTCATCTAAATGCAGATTTCAAGGAATAACAAGGAAAGATAAGAAAGCCTTCCTCAGTAATCAATGCAAAGAAATAAAGGAAAACAATAGAATGGGGAAGACTAGCAATCTCTTCAAGAAAATTGGAGATGCCAAGGAAATATTTCATGCAAAGATGGGCACAATAAAGGATAGAAACAGTGTGGACCTAAAAGAAGCAGAAGCTATTAAGAAGTGGTGGGAAGAGTACACAGAATACAAAAGATCTTGATGACCCAGTTGAACACAATGCTGTGATCACTCATCTAGAGCCAGATATCCTGAAGTGTGAAATCAAGTGGGCCTTAGGAAGCATCTCTATGAAAAAAAGCTAGTGGAAGTGATGGAATCCCAGCTGAGCTTTTTCAAATTCTAAATGATGATGCTGTTAAAGTGTTGCAGTCAACATGCCAGCAAATTTGGAAAACTCAGCAGTGGCCATAGGACTGGAAAAGGTCAGTTTTCATTCCAATCCCAAAGAAAGGCAATGCCAAAGAATACTCAAACTCCCACACAATTGTATTCATCTCACATGCTACGGAAGTAATGCTCAAAATTCTCCAAGCTAGGCTTCAACAGTAAATGAATGGAGGAATTCCAGATGTTTAAGCTGGATTTTAAAAAGGCAGAAGAACCAGAGATCAAATTGCCAACATCTGTTGGATCACAGCAAAAGCAAGAGAATTCTAGAAAAAAAAAAAAAAATCTACTTCTGCTTCATTGACTACACTAAAGCCTTTTACGGTGTGGATCCCAATAAACTGTGGAAAATTCTTAAAGAGATGGGAGTACCAGACCACCTGACCTGCCTCTTGAGAAATCTGTGTACAAGACAAGAAGCAACAGTTAAAACAGAACATAGGACAACAGACTGCTTCCAAATTGGGAAAGGAGTACGTCAAGGCTGTATATTGTCACCCTGCTTAATAAACTTATATGCATAGTACATTATGGTGTACATTATGTGAAATTCTGGAATGGATGAAGCACAAACTGGAATCAAGGTTGCCGGGAGGAATATCAATAACCTCAGATATGCAGATATCACTACCCTTATGGCAGAAAGCGAAGAGGAACTAAAGAGCCTCTTGATGAAAATCAAAGAGGAAAGTAAAAAAGCTGGCTTAAAACTCAACATCAAAAACAAAGATCATGGTATCTGGTCTCATCATATCATGGTAAATAGATGGGGAAAAATTAAAAAAATAGTGACAGACTTTAATTTCTTAGACTCCAAAATCACTGCAGATGGTGCCCTCAGCCATAAAATTAAAAGACACTTGCTCCTTGGAAGAAAAGCTATGACAAACCTAGACAATATATTAAAAAGCAGATGCATTACTTTGCCGACAAATGTCAACATGGTCAAAGCTTTGCTTTTTCCAATAGTCATGTATGGATGTGAGAGGTGGAACATAAAAAGGTTGAAAGCTGAAGAATGATGCTTTCGAACTGTGGTGTTAGAAAAGATTCTTGAGAGTCGTTTGGACTACAAGGAGATCAAACCAGGCAATCCTAAAGGAAATCAACCCTGAATATTCATTGGAAGGACTGATGCTGAAGCTGAAGTTCCAATACTATGGCCACCTGATGTGAAGAACTGACTCACTGGAAAAGACCCTAGTGCTGGGGAAGATTGTAGGCAGGATGAGAAGGGGATAACAGAGGATGAGACGGTTGGATGGCATCACCGCCTTGATGAACATGAGTTTGAGCAAACTGTGGGAGATAGTGAAGGACAGGGAAGCCTGGCGTGCTGCAGTCCATGGGTTCTCAAAGAGTCAGACAGGACTGAGAGACCTAACACCACCACCAACAAGGGAAATTGGGAAAGGTTTATCAGAGTATTATTCCACCTGAAAGAGATTATTCATCTCCAAGGTTACACTTAAGAGAAGGTGTAAGCTGAGAAGCATTTGTGAAAAAAAAATCACATCTTAAGAAACCCAGGAAAGTGAAAATGCATAGATTTAATCATGGGATTATATGGCACTTTCCCTTCCACACTCCTTATTACCATATTAACATGGCTACCGTATGTTACAAACAAAACAGTGGATTACAACCAAAAGAGCTGTAAAGAACAGACCATTTGAAGGGGAATTCAGGACATCAGGAAAGACAAAAACAAGGACAATAAAATATTTTTAATTCTCTGGCATATGCCTGTAGTACAAACATTATACAGTTTCCTTTATGACCTTCTAATTAGATGGTCATAAAGCCTCATAATGTACATAAGCCCCACTTACCCAATTAACCATATCTGGCTTCCAAGCAGAAGTTACTAGACATATTAAAAGACAAGGACAAAGTACAGTCTGAAGAGATCAAGAAAGCATCAGAATTGAAGACGAATGTTTTCAGAATGCAAAATAATTATAGTTAATATGTTAAGGGCACTAGTGCAAAATTAGAGAATACACAAGAAAAGAAAAATGATGTAAGCTGAGAGAAAGTCATGGATATTATGTGGGTAATAGAGGAATATTGTAAACAGCTCAACAAATTAGATGAAATGAGCAGTTTCCTGAAAGTTAAACAACTGAAAGTGACACAAGGAGAAACAAATAATTTCAACAGAAATTTAATCAATATTTAATAACCATCCAAAAAGAAAGAACCAGAACCAGATGGTTTCACTGGTGAGTTCTACTGAACACTTGGGGACTAAATGATAGCACTTCTTGACAATATGTTTCAGAATACAGTAGCAGTGGGAACATTTCAGAACATATTTTACGAGGTCTGTATTACCTTAACACCAGATATTGCAAGAAAGGAAAACTAGACTAACATCTCTCATAAACCTAAATACAAAATTCTTCATCAAAAATTAGTAATTTGAATCTAGCATGTTATATGTAATATTGTAATATAAGTCTGTCATTAACTATTCAGAGTTAGCACAGACGCAAGCTAAAGGGCACAGTTCCCAACAAGACTGCTCTCAATTCTAACACTGACCACAAGTTCAGAGGTTCCCACAACATCTATCCTTCTGACCAAATGGCTGAAAATTCTAGGATTCCTGTAACTTAATCAGATTTTATAGTTTAGCAGTAGGACCATCCACATGAAGAAACCTACAGGAAGTCTAGGAGGATCTCAAATGTGTAGCCATTACACATCACATCATTCCCTTATTGAATCAGAACATATCACCCTCCTGATCCATCCATGTGTCTACCAATCAGAGAACTCAAACAGTTTGATCTCCAGATACTGGGACACACTATGTGTCTAGTGTAGAGGACAGGGAAACCTAGTGTGCTGCAGGCCACAGGGTCACAAAGAGTCAGACAGGGGTTAATGACTGAACAACAAAAATATATGTACAATTGATTGAATTGTCTTAGAGGCTATGATATGTGCCAAGGTATAAGGTGCTTTTAGATGAGACTCGCACTTGAGTTGGTGAACTTTGAGTAGGTAGATTTCCCTCCACAATGTGAGTGATCTCATCCAATCAGCTAAAGACCCAAGTAGAACAGCAACAACAAAACAAAAACAGCCTTCTAGAGTAAGAGGTAGTTCTTCAGCAGAATGTCTTTGGGCTTCACCTAGGCCATAAGCTCTCTTGACTCTACAACCTGCTGCCCACGTGTCTCAGATGTTGGACTGGCTAACATCCACAGTTGATTAAGTCAATTCTTTATAATAAACATATATATATATATGCATGCATTGGGCTTCCCAGGTGACTTCGTGGTACAGAATCTAACTGCCAGAGCAGGAGACACAGAAGACGCAGGTTTGATCCGTGGGTCAGGAAGATCCCTTGGAGGAAGAAATGTCAACTCACTTCATTATTCTTGCCTGGAAAATCCAGTGGGCAGACGAAATTGGTGGGCTCTAGCCAACAGGGTTGCAAAGAGTTTGACATGTTTGATATCCAGATATTGGGACTCACTATGTGTCTAGTGTAGAGGACAGGGGAAGCCTAGCGTACATACATATATTTGTATATATGACTTTGCACACACACGTATATGTATATGCACATCCTATTGGTTCTGCTTCTCTAGAAAACTCTAATACACCCATTTATGATAAATACCCTCAGCAAACTAGCGATACTTAGGAGTTTTTTTGACTTAATGAATATTTATAAAAAAACTCTCAGTGTAACATAGATAATGGTGAGAAATTGGACACTTTTCCTCAAAAAACAAGGCAAACTTGCAGAAAATAATTAGCCTAGTAAACCTAAAACTGCTTTCCTTACAAAGGCCTGCTTATGATTTGGCCCTTAGATGGCATTTGAAAATTTAGATTTTAGGAAACTTCCCATTTCCCCTGAGAACCATGGTTTATGATACCTAACTGGGCAAAAACTATGTTAAAAAAAAAAAAAAAAAAAAACAGAAACATCTCCTTTACCTCTGAGTATCTGAAATGTTGACCTATGTAGGTAGATGATG
Source organism: Nanger dama (assembly GCA_917880005.1). Lineage (NCBI taxonomy): Eukaryota > Metazoa > Chordata > Mammalia > Artiodactyla > Bovidae > Nanger > Nanger dama. The sequence goes on along the minus strand of CAKJTW010000027.1, from coordinate 14,770,162 downwards.
CGTATGTGACAAGTTTCCAGTGAGTACCTTGGGCATTGAACTCCAAAGCACTGCAATAGTCGGTGATGCTTCATACCTTTTCTTGCATCAAGATGAGGCATGGTACCAGGTCTCACCAAATAGTTTGTGTGTGAATCAGTCTGTCTTCCATGAGCAACTGGGGAAGAGGGTCCAGCATTTGTCTCCAAAACCTAGGGTATATTAGATATATAAAATGAAAGGTGACTGGATTCATGGACCATTGCTTGGGGTAGACACAACTACATTTAAGGAACACTTACTTCAACTTTACTAGAGCAAGAAATAACCTTTTACTCTGATGCCAATGTCATTTGGACTCTTGTCTGTAACAGTACATAGTATTGCTCTAATAAGTACAGATAGAACAGTGATAGGGTGGGAGAGAGGTTTGTATCTTGAAAAGAAAATACTAGAAAATAAGAAAATCGGAATTTAAATTATTAGGTATCAAACTTAAAATGTTCAGTAAACATCAATTTACTGATGTAAATTGTAGAGTAAACATTTGACTCTTTGCAACCCCATGGACTATACAGTCCATGGAATTCTCCAGGTCAGAATACTGCAGTATTAAAATAGATAAGATAAATACCTGGGAAAGTGTAGCTTTATTAAACTAACTCAAGAAGAATTTAAAAACTGAATATTTCTATATTATTAAACAATTGAGTCAAGAATTAAGTCTTACTCTTTTCCAACATCCCCTCCCCCATTATAGGCACAGATAATTTTGAGGATGACTTCTACCAGGTCTCCTAAGAACAGGTGTCCCCAATCTAATATAAAATATTCCAGAAAATAAAAATATGGTTAAGTCCCTAATTGTTATTTGCATTCTAGAATAACCTTGACACCACAATGAGAAAAGGCAATTTGTGAAATTAAAGTACTAAGCAAATTTCATTCAAGAACATAGATATAGAAAACAATCAAAATAGCAAATCAATTCCATCATCTTTGGTAAAAAATAGTGCATACAATTTGCATCTCTTTTAGAAAGTTTATTAACATTAAAAAACTGTCAATGAGCAGACTAGAGTAGAACTCACATGGTTGACCCTGATGATGACATCTAGCAGGTTCCTCTTTACTGGTGAAAATGAAAAAGTGAAAGTGAAGTAACTCAGTCGTGTCTGACTCTTTGCAACCCCATGGACTGTAGCCAGCCAGGCTCCTCCATCCATGTGATTTTCCGGGCAAGAATACCGGTGAGTACACCTATTAAAAGCAACTCTGAGTGCCTTATATGCAAAAGTCTCCCTGAGTTGACAAGAACAGTCTGTCTGGGAGATTCCTGAAAATTTTCCCTGAGCACCAAATCACAAATACCAGAGCACAAAAGCCAGGAACACTGGCTTCAAATGTGGACAATTCTATGGCATAATTTATGTTCCAGAAACATCCCCCACATCAGGATTGAGGACAGTAATTTTGGCCAATGATAAAATATATGCTTTCAGAAACATATGTTAGTAAGAGAAAATCAAAGAAGAAATTATCCTTCAATTTAAATGTTTCAAAATATATAATGCTCAGTCATGTCTGACTCTTTGTGGCCCCATGGACTGTAGTCCGTCAGGCTCCTCTGTCTATGGAATTTTCCAAGCAAGACTATTGGAATGGGTTGTCACTTGCCACTCCAGAGGATCTTCTTAGCCCAGGGAAAGAAACTGCATCCCTTGAGCCTCCTGCATTGGAGGGAGGATTCTTTACCATTAGCATCACCATTATAAGAGAAAACAAAAATCAGGATAGTGGCTGCCTCGTGGAGGGAAGAAGAAAATGCAATTTGGCATATCCTCCTGGGAAACTTTAAAAAGACTATATTATTTATTTTTCTTTATTCATACATATGTAAATGATTATTTATAAAATCTATGTATATTTCATGAATAAAACATAAGTCATGAACTATTAAACCTGACTCTCCTCAATGACAACATACTTTTTTCCCTTGTAGACAGTCTCTTTCTTGTTCTGTAATGATTGCATCAATTCAACATTCAGTAGTATTCATGCTCTAGGCTACTTGACTCTTTTGTAAAGTGATAATACAAATTTGTGCATCTGATAACTTCAGGGAGCCCCCTTCAAATCTGGGAGGTCAGGGGAATTATGCTGCTGCTTCTAAGTCACATCAGTCGTGTCCGACTCTGTGTGACCCCATAGATGACAGCCCACTAGGCTCCCTCTTCCCTGGGATTCTCCAGGCAAGAACACTGGAGTGGGTTGCCATTTCCTTCTGCAAGCATGAAAGTGAAAAGTGAAAGTGAAGTCTCTCAGTCTTGCCCGAGTCTTCGCAACCCCATGGACTGCAGCCTACCAGGCTACTTCGTCCATGGGAATTTCCAGGCAGGAGTACTGGAGTGGGGTGCCATTCCCTTCTCCACAGGGGAACTATAGGGGCTCTATAAATATCACAACATTATGTTAATTCACAATGGTTATTAAACACCCAGCTAAAAGAAACAGGGGCTTCCTTGGTGATTCACATGGTAAAGAATCCACCTGTAATATGGGAGACCTAGATTAAATCCCTGGGTTGAGAAGATTCCTTGGAGGAGGGCCTGGCAACCTATTCCAGTATTCTTGCATGGAGAATCCAAATGGAGAGAGGAGCCTGGCAGGCTGCAGTGTATGGAGTCACAAAAATTCAGGTCCATATAATCAAAGCTATGGTTTTTCCAGTAGTCATGTATGGATGTAAGAGTTGGACAGTAAAGAAAGCTGAGCACCAAAGAATTGATGCTTTTGAGCTGTGATGTTGGAGAAGACTCTTGAGAGTCCGTTAGACTGCAAGGAGATCCAACCAGTCAATTCTAAAGGAAATCAGTCCTGAATATTCATTGGAAGGACTGATGCTGAAGCCGAAACTCAATCCTTTGGCCATTTGATGAAAAGAACTAACTCCTTAGAGAAAACCCTGATTTTGGGCAAAATTGAAGGCAAGAGGAGAGGGGGATGACAGAAGATGAGATGATTGGATGGCATCACCTACTCAAAACATGAGTCTGAGTAAACTCCGGGAGTTGGTGATGGACAGAGAAGCCTGGCATGCTGCAGTTCATTGGGTCACAGGGAGTCAGACTCGATAGAATGAACTTAACTGGCCAGTAGCATTTTAGAAAACAGTCTCTGTTTACTTTCATTTCCCAACAGTTAGGATCTATTCTAAGTAATATTATCAAAACATTTATTTTGGTGATTTTAAAAATTCATTTCCCTTCTAATTTTTTTCTTCTTCAAGATATTGAGTTGCAACCTGGCTAGGTTGTTGGTTGGTCCTCTTAAGAAAAAAAAATCACTGGTAAAGAAGTGATTAAATGTGCTAGGGAGTAACACTCGGGATCTGTATAATTTCACCAACACTGAAAAAAATTCTAGGTACATTGTTTTTGTTTGTTTATTATTTGGAACTGTTTCAATGATCTTTTTGTGCAAAGGCTGAAAGGAAATTTGAGAGGATAATTCTTTAAGTAACTGACAGATTAATAAGTAGCTATGGATGTATACTTCAGGGGAATCTACAAAGAGTTCTAGATGTTAAAGTTGTTTGCTGAAACAAAACAATATTTGGGAGAGAAAATGGGAATGTTGTAGAATTCTATTATTGACTCACTCAGGGATTTCTATGCTGTCAGTGAACAAGAAGAATATACTGACATTTAACAGAGAGTCTGGTATGTGATTTGGATATTGAGAAGAGCAGAAATTTTCCCAAATGTATTATTGTTTCCAATAACTCCATTCTTAATACTATTAAATTATCGTATGTTACTAAAGTTTACTGATGCAAACTTCCTCAAAAGAAAGCTTTGTTTTATTGAAACAAGTATGTCTTTTCCTATATGTGAAATATGTTTTTTTTTAATTGTCTGGCAGGTGAAGGATGAGCCTCTAAAGAAATCATTTTTATTTTGTTCAGTACTTCCTAAACCTGTAGCATTCTTCTGTTTTTGAAATTGAAGAATAGATTCCATTATCTATTGGAGATATAATTCTATCACAATTGATAACTTTTCAATTAAAATTAACACCCTGGTATTTGAGGGTTGTGGATAAATTGGAAGAGAGAGAGTTTGGAGGAAATGCCAAGTTTGTTTTTTTTTTTTCTCCCCTAGATCCTGTGTCCTATCTATTCTATTTAAGAATTTCCAAGCACTAGATGACATTTGAGTGTTTATTATATTTGGGTGTTTATTAACTATTATATAATAATACTACGCTATTATCCATGATAGAGGTGAGGTGAGGTGAAGTCTCTCAGTTGTGTCCAACTCTTTGTGACCCCGTGGACTGTAACCCACTGGGCTTCTCTGTCCATGGGATTCTCCAGGCAAGAATACTGGAGTGGATTGCCATTTCCTTCTCCAGGGGATCTTATCGACCCAGGGATTGAACCCGGGTCTCCCACATTGGAGGCAGATGCTTTAACCTCTGAGCCACCAGGGCCCCTGTTATCCATGATAGGGCCCCTGTAATTTTTAAATGAAAAGTGCCCTCATGTCAGTTCAGTTCAGTTCAGTTCAGTCACTCAGTCGTGTCTGACTTATTGCGACCCCATGAATCGCAGCATTCCAGGCCTCCCTGTTCATCACTGTCTCCTGGAGTTCACTCAGACTCACATCCATCGAGTCCGTGAAGCCATCCAGCCATCTCATCCTTGGTCATCCCCTTCTCCTCCTGCTCCCAATCCTTCCCAGCATCAGACTCTTTTCCAATAAGTCAACTCTTTGCATGAGGTGGCCAAAGTACTGGAGTTTCAGCTTTAGCATCATTTCTTCCAAAGAAATCCCAGGGCTGATCTCCTTCAGAATGGACTGTTTGGATATCCTTGCAGTCCAAGGGACTCTTAAGAGTCTTCTCCAACACCACACTTCAAAAGCACCAATTCTTTGGCACTCAGCCTTCTTCACAGTCCAACTCTCACATCCATACATGACCACAGGAAAAACCATAGCCTTGATTAGACGGACCTTAGTCAGCAAAGTAATGTCTCTGCTTTTAAATATACTATCTAGGTTGGTCATAACTTTTCTTCCAAGGAGTAAGCATCTTTTAATTTCATGGCTGCAGTCACCATCTGCAGTGATTTTGGGGTCCAAAAATAAAGTCTGACACTGTTTCCACTGTTTCCCCATCTATTTCCCATGAAGTGATGGGACCGGATGCCATGATCTTCGTTTTCTGAATGTTGAGCTTTAGGCCAACTTTTTCGCTCTCCTCTTTCACTTTCATCAAGAGGCTCTTTAGCTCCTCTTCACTTTCTGCCATAAGGGTGCTGTCATCTGCATATCTGAGGTTATTGATATTTCTCCCAGCAGTCGATTCCAGCTTGTGTTTCTTCCAGTCCACCGTTTCTCATGATGTACTCTGCATATAAGTTAAATAAGCAGGGTGACAATATACAGCCTTGATGTACTCCTTTTTCCTATATGGAATCAGTCTATTCCATGTCCATGTTGCTTCCTGACCTGCATACAGATTTCTCAAGAGGCAGGTTAGGTGGTCTGGTATTCCCATGTCTTTTAGAGTTTTCCACAGTTCATTGTGATCCAGACAGTCAAAGTCTTTGGCATAGCCAATAAAGCAGAAACAATCATATAAGTGTTTTCTCAGTCATGAAAAATGTGCTTCATGGCTATGCTAATGAGTTTTGTTTCTCTTGAATTTTTGTTTTTATGAACCTCCAAATATCCTTGCTATAAATATTTCAATTATATCTCTTCCCCAAATCACAAAAATATTTTTATTATTTTTGAAATAATTATATCAAGAGAAACTGATTTTTATTTTAAAAATACTCTGAAACACAGAAGTAAAGAGTAAGTATAATTTATAACACAATTCTAACTTATTCAGTTCAGTTCAGTTCAGTTGCTCAGTTGTGTCCAACTCTTTGTGACCTCTTGGACTGCAGCACGCCAGGCTTCGCTGTCCATCACCAACTCCCGGAGCTTGCCCAAACTCATGTCCATCAGTTGGTGATGCCATCCAATCATCTCATCCTCTATTGTCCCCTTCTCCTCCTGCCTTCGATCTTTCCCAGCATCAGGGTCTTTTCTAATAAGTCAGTTCTTTACATCAGGTGGTCATCTAAATTATTAGTTTAATCTTATATTTAGAGTTTTATATACTAAAGTTATTAAAGGAAATCTAAGACACACAATGATACAGAGATTGCAATTTTCTTTGTCCTCTGTATGGTGAAAAGAAGGCTTTAATGTACTGTAGTAGAATGGTCCTTTTCTTTGCCTGCTTGGATGGGGACTATATCGCTGTGCTTAGTGAAACTTTGTGCCTGTAATATATAGCCTATGTCACAGTTTTCTGAGGCCAGAAGTTGAGCTGAGGGAACAAAATGAAACCATAATAATAAAATTACTCAATTTGTCAAGAACTTTACTCATTTCTGTGTTTCAAACACTAGATCGCATCTGATATTCATGACAATTCTGTGAGGTAAATATAAAGATATTATTTATAATTTAAATCAAAGAATAATTAGACCATGTTTAAATTGACATTTAAATGTACAAAATTAGAGTCACAGATTCCTGACATATTTTCAATCCTAGATTTCAAATCCTAATTTTTTCCCATGCTTAATATAGGTATACATATTTTCTGTTGATATTTTCGAGTTTCATGTTTTAATACAAAATATTCATTAAGAATCAGGAAAGCTGCACTGTGATCTTTTTTCAAAATATTTACCCTATCAGGTCTTTCATTTCCCTGGATTGCTCACTTTCAAACTAAATCTGAGACAGCTGAGTAAAGGCAGGACAGTGAATTTAAGTCTGGGCAATGAAATGATAGGGCTTTCCCGATGGTTCAGTGGTAAAGAATCTGCCTGCCAATGAAGGAGACCTAGGTTTGATCCCTGAGTCAGGAAGATCTGCTGCAGAAGGGAATGGCTACCCATTCCAGTATTCTTGCCTGGGAAATCCCATGGACAGAGGAGCCTGGCAGACTAGAGTCCACGGGGTCCCAGAGAGTTGAAAATGAATTAGACACTGAACAAAAGCAAAAACAAACAAAATGAAAAGCTAAATATTGATAAGTGGCAAGCAAAGAATATTAATCTTTCCATACTTTGGAAATCATATTCTGAGGGGAATTTAGTGAAACACAAATGGAAAGAAGCTTAACCTAAACTAGAAGATATGATTAAAAGTACATTTAAATGAAGTGTTTTATCGATATGCTAACTTCCATTTATTGTTATTGTAGAATCAATGCAAAATTATGTGCAACTGGAGAGAAAAACATCATTTAGGTGATGAAATTTGGAAGCCTTATTCATAGTGTTAGTTTTTCTGAAAAAACAATTTTCTAAAATTTCTTAAAAGTGATGGAAAGGTATCCATAAAATTACACTGAATTAAAACCATTAAACTTTTTAAAACATGACATTAAAAATATTTTTAAAAGAGGAAGAACTATTTCAATTTCATTTTTATTTCAATGGCTTATGAAATGGATCATCCAAGCCATTTGAAATATTTGAGACACATTCATAGGAACAAAAAATGATGACTTTCTCTCCAGCTATCTTTGAAAGAATGAAGACAGAATGACGTCCAGGAGATTGGAAATACACAGTACTGGTTATAAGAGCTAAAAATCCAAACCACATCTTGGAAGGGAACCTCAGGCTCACAGGAAAGTGACTGTCACAGACTATTTTTCTGAACGCAATTTTCTTTTATTACTTTTTGGTGGAGGAAGAGCATGATTAGTGACAGAGGGAGAGAAAATGTGATGAAAATGTAAACCTTGAAAACAACATGATAACTGCTTTCTATTTCTGAAAAACTCTTGAATTCACTCTGAAAAATACATGAGATATAGAAATTGCTCAAATATAGCAAAGGTTGTTTTCAAACAGCAAGTAAATATGAAAGAAAAAAAGTGAGAAACAAGATTTAAAAGTAGGAATTTCTAAGAAATCTATCTTTATCATTGCATCTTCATGCTTATTATCATGACCACTTTTTGGAAACAAATCCAAATGCAAATCTTTTAATATAATGAAACACTAAATTACGTGACATCTTTTGTGTTAAGTATTAAAAGTAACTCAGGCATCAATTTGGTCTTTGGTTTTCAGATATTAAAATATTTTTATACCTAAAAAATGACTAGAGTTTGGGCACATTTATCCAGTTAAGAAAAAAAAAATATTGTTCTTAAAAGTATCTCCTTTGCCCTCTTTCAAACTTATCTTTATTATGATGACTGAATTTATAAAATTAAATAACTCCAACAATTAAACCCTGAAATGTATATCACCTATGACTTTTAAACCTTCTTAAGATATATTTTAAAAATATTTTGGAAACCATTACAATAGTCTAATGGTCATCCCTGGTGGCTCAGAAAAATAGTCTAACATTCTTTGTGTAGGTACATGACTCAGTGGTATCTCTTAAGATACCTTTATAAGAATCTGCCTGCAATCAGGAGACATGGGTTCAGTCCCTGAGATGGGAAGATCTTCTGGAGAAGGAAATGACTACCCATTCCAGTATTCTTGCCTGGAAAATTCCATGGACAGAGGAACCCTCGAGGGCTACAATCCATGGGGTCACAAGAGTTGGACGGACACAACTTAGCGATGAAAACACCAACAACTAAACCACCACTGAATGGTAGACATTAATGAAGGATTGAGTTTTTAAAAAGAGATGCCTGGCCACAGTAATTTTTCTCTTTAGGAAAACAAAACAAAACTCAGTGACGTTGATTAAAGCATAAATGACATTGGATCATGTTAAACCTAAATCTAACTTATCCTAATATCTTATCTCTGATGCCCTGCATGAGTACTGTATTCCACACGAAATGATATAGCTTTGGACAATCATTTAAGTGGCTCACTCTGCACTTGTATCATTCTCCATGTCCTGTAGACCTCAAGCTTGTACACCAGTGACACAGTTTTCATGTGACCGTTCAACCTCTCCTAGCATATATATAAGTCTATTTCAGAACTTTTGCCACTTTTTGCTTTATATATATTTATAGCTTTTTATGTGTAACTCTTAACTCTCAAGCAAGACTTTTATTTCATTGATAAGACCTATCACCAAAACACTTTTATTTACATCTTTCACAGTGCCTGAAATAGTATCTTATGTATATCTTATGTATAATGCATGTTTAGAAGAGCTTACTCAATAAATCACAATGAATTTCAGCTTGAAACTAAGGCACTTGAAGTGGCACTGGAAAATGGCATATGAATTTGATGCATTTTGACACAAGAAAAATTGCCTTGATAAGATCATTAAGGTGACACTATCATATCCACTTATTTATTTCCTAAGGTAATATTGTCGGGTAATAACACAAAGCCATATGAAGAATCCACTTTTACCTCTACATGGCACATGCCTTTCTCACAGAATATCATTTCAAGAGTCTTTGAATTCCTATCTCATTCATTTTCACATTACTTTAAAAACAAATTATTTTGGTTTTATCCCTCTGTAATGTTGAAGGGCAAAAATCCTTCATTTCCATAGACTCAGCAAAGTGGATAAATGTAACAATACTTAAATATCCTAAATTTTTTTTTGCATCAATGCCTCAAATAAGAACATATACTTTTTATTTCTTATTAAAACAAAAATTACACAAAACAAAAACAAATTCCTCACTACATGACTCATTGGTATAAGCCGAGGGCAGAAGACATCTTTTAACATGTTAAAAACTGTTGCTATTAATGTCTTCATTTTAAAATGCTGCATTTGTAACCTGAAAAAAGAGTGGCTTCTGTGCTACTTTCATCTTCAAATGATGGTGAACAACTTTTGAATGTTGGGTTTATAATTTCTAATCTTTTATTTAAAAAAATTACCTTCTGCAGATGATGTAGAAAATAAAAGCTGAAGTGGTTTTGATTTCTTCAGATAATATTTAATTTGCCTTTAATCCTACAGGATAAAAAAGAGATAATTTAAATTTGAGTCACATATCTTTCAAGAATAGTTCTGGGATTTGTTCTGTTCTTGAAAGTGAAAGCCAAGTATATTAATTGAATATTACCATACCTTGAAGCTAAGTACAATGTGAGTTTGAAAAATGGGACTCTTGCCTCTTTCCAGAATGATCAGCTTTAGAGTTCTGCTTTGTTGAATAACTAATCAAGCACTGCCCACTCTAAAAAGCAGATGAAGGCTTGACCCTAAAGTATTGGATCTCATGAATTCACCTCCTTATTGGGATAAGTAGTCTTTATATGTGTATATATATATATATATAATGTTATTTAAATAAATAATGATATTAAAAAAATAATATTATTTATGCATGCCTGGTGTACCTATAATCACACTCATTTAATCAGGTTTTGCTGACATGAATAAGTCTACCTGAATTTCTGTGTGTATTATCTGTATATTCAGCTAAATCAAAATGGAAATGGACCTAAGTATGGATAGAGGTCCACAGGAACAAATAAAATAATGACTAATCATTTATGTAACTGTCAGCATTGCTGAAAATGATTTAGTACATTGCCCTTCTTTGATCCAGACTCCTACACTGTAGTACACTAAGAATCTAAGCCAAAGCACTTACTTGTATTTAATGGCCACAGTTATTTGATAAGTTTTTCTACTCTGTGAAATAACTTCTGCGAATCAGCTTCAATCATGGCCAGTGCTGAAGCTTAGGCTGAGGCTAAACACAAAATAAACCCCCCAAAATGTTCCTTAACTTCTTGGTGAATTTTCCATATGCTGGGTACTTATATTTTATATGCATATCATATTTAATTCATATCAATAGCTAAGTCACTATTTTGAATAGTCTTTTACTCTAAGTATTCTTCATGAAAACATATATGGATGCATATGTGTATGTGATTCTGTGATTACATGAAGGCCATTTCTCAGAATATTTTCCTTTTTATACTTGATAATGGAAAAGTCATAACTTTATACAGAGCTTCATCTTAGGATAGTTTCCTCTTCATTTCCACTTTGAATCTGTGTGTGTACATATTTTTCATAGAAATAATTTAGTGTGATTAGTCTTTGGTAAATCCTGTAAGACCTATGTTTGCACAAAGGTAATTTGGAATTTATAGATTTTAATAAGAAAGACATTGAATAAAAAATAACGGTTTGTATTTTCTCTAACTTAGCAGCCACCACATTGTATAAGGTCTGTCTGTAGAAAATTCTTTTATTGGAAATAAGTAAATTGATTTCAAAGTTATATTTTAACTAGATCTATAAATATCAATCAAGGCTGAGACATGTTAGTGATTCCATGGTAGAATCCATAAGGAATCATAGTCTATAGCTGATTATCTGAGCCTAGAGAGAGCTCAAAGTATGTTCAAACTCTTTGCTCACTAAACTACTTGAGAATTATCTTTAAACACTGATAAGCTGAAATTTTTAAAACAAAGTATTGAGTGTGGTGGCTCAGGTGGTAAAGAATTTACCTACAATGCAGGAGACCTTGATTCAGTTCCTTGGTTGAGCAGATGCCCTGGAAAAGGGAATGTCTACCCACTCCAATATCCTTGCTTGGAGAATTCCATGGACAGGAGCCTGGAGGGCTGCAGTCCATGGGATCACAAAGAGTCAGACACAACTGAATCCTAAATGACTCAGTTCAGTGGCAGAACATTTTAAAATACTTTGGCCACCTCATTCAAAGAAACACCTCATTGAAGAAGCCTCTGATGCTGGAAAAGATTGAAGGCAAAAGGAGAAAAGGGCAGTAGAGGATATGATTAGCATCATCAACTCAATGGACATGAATGTGAGCAAACTCCAAGAAATAGTGAAGGACAGGGAAGCCTGGTGTGCTGCAGTGCATAGGGTGGCAAAGAGTTGAACACGACTTAGCAACTGAACAACAACACTTGTTTTTCAGACTCAAAGTAGCACAGTAAAAATTATGAGACCCAATCCAAATTTATAATAGTTATATAATTGCCTCATTTTAGAATTTATAAAAGAATATTTGGAATGTTTTCCTTAACAAAATTCTGAAATAAATCAACATCAGAACATATTATTTCAATACTACAGAAGCTCCATTTTGCCTCTATATGAGATTTAATATCAGGGGCTGAGAAACAATCCATTATCATTATAATGTATGATTAAAAATGGATGAACCTGGGTGTTTTTCCATAAAATCAGAGGAATACTTCCAATAATCACAACCATGTAGAGGACTTTGGCTTTTAAGTTTGAATAGTTTGCCTTATACGGACATTCTCATCTTTCAAGCCTTTATCTGTAAAGTTACCAGATGAATATTAAAAAAAAAAACAAAAAACAAAAAATCTGTGAATAGCTTATCAAAATTATAAATCCAAAGGCCTACTTGACTTCCAAAACCTGGTTTCCCTGGTCCTCTTTGCATAGCAAAGTGCAAACACCAGTGTCCACAGTTGTTCTCCAAAGGTGTACCCTTATGTCAGGGTGAGTATAGTCCAGCATTCACATAACCAGTGTGGATCTCCAGAGGTTCCCCAAAGCCCCTGAGTGTCTCTTTTGATTTAACTTTATACTGGAATGTATACCACTATAAGATTAAAAATGATCAAGCAGCATCTGGAAAGCTAAAAGGTGGTAAAACACTTAAATTACATTTTATTCCTCAGGCTTCAAACACAAATTGTGAAATACTCAAATTAAATTTACTTACTTCCCATACCTCAAAACCGAAATATAATAATAGCACAGGGCAGTTGCGAACAGAGGCAAAATTCAAAATTTTGCAATTGAGTAGAATCGGATTGAAAATGTCCTATAACTTTTGAGGACTCTAGATTATAATGACCTAAAGAGCAAAGGAAAACTTGCTCTTGAAATAAATTTTAATTTGAGGACTTCAAAATTCCAATTAATCTGAAATACATAGATACATTCAATTTTTCAGAATAGGCTCACTATGTTATGGATTTTTATTTCAAACAATAAATTCTGAAAAAGATCAGATTATTTGGGGAAAATATCAAAAGAATTAAACTTTTATATATTCAGTTAGCAATTGCTTCACTGTTGAAAGTTTCATTAAATTCTCCTAAGATAATGCATTATTTCATTTGCAAAGTATGTTTCTATGTAATTATGAACCAATGGAGTTAGAAAATTACTGTCTGCAAGCCTTTACATAACAAACTACTTTGTAATTGGGAAAACATTTTTATAGATGCTTATTGATTTTAATATAAACTGTAAGATAGGCAGGAAAGTCTTTTCCATCTCTATTTTCTAGTTTGAGACCCTAAAATTCAGTGACATTAGGAGACACGTTTGAGAATAATAAGTGTGAATCTCTAATTTTTCGCTACTAGACCTACATATTTTTGTAAGTCCCAAACATAAAAGGCTAATTAGACAATGAGATGAGGGGGAAGTCTGAGCCCTGTGAGGAATAAAGGCAAGTCAATCAAAAGTCTATGAAGTTTATGTAAATTAGAGGACAATCTTTTCAGACTACATAGTTATCATGAAAGGTACACTTTTTTTTTTAAATGACTGCCATCTGATGTTAAAAATAACCAAATTACAGAAGTATAAACCAATTATCAAATTTTGACAACCAATTTGTGGTACAAGAATGATCAGAATTGTTGATTAAATGTCCTAAAACAAATGGAAAATAAAAAAGAATAGAGTTCGTCAATGTTTTGTACAGGATAAGGTTTGCAGTTTTTTTTTTGTTGTTGTTTGTTTTTTAATAAAATCTTTCCCTGACATATCAGATGGTCTGAGTATATCTTAAAACATTCATTCTATCCACTTAAAAAGGAGTTCTCCTCTTAAAGGGGCACAGGCAGGACAGAGACCAAAGTCTCCATGATTCAGAGCAGTGCACAACTGGTGCACAGAAGTTGCATACATCATAGTGCAAGCAGCAAATCCCCACGCTCCATCAATTCCATATGGAGAAAAGAAGTGGGGAGGGCAGAGGAAAATGGGACAGACGAGTCCATGAGAGAGTGGCCTGGCAGGCTGGAAACACCTCCTGTCATTTCAAGACGAAGCTAATGAGCTGTGTCACAATAATAGGGTGTGGATCTCAAGTCCACCCAAAAAGGTGGAAAAAGGTCATAATTACCTTCACCACCACATGATTATCCATGTACCACCCCTAGAAATCAGAGTCACAAGTGATTTGGAAACTTTTTGTTTAGTTTTGCTTTTGAAAAGAAATCACAAAATATTGAAACAAATATCATTGTTTGGCTTAATTCAGGTATTCATCATTAAACAGTACACAGACTTTATTGAGTGATTGAAAATATACACAAGGAACAATAGCTTTTTCTCTGATTTTTTTCTTTTTTTTTTTTTTAATTTGACTTTCTTCCCTTTAAATAACCCAGTTTTCAATCATGAAAAGGGCACTTGTTTCTACAGTAGCTGTGCTCTGCTTGTTCAGTTCCAAGTACTGTTTCCAGGCTTCTTCCTTGCCATTGCTGAGGTTACATCTCCATTTGCTCAGTAAGCAAATTCTAGAAGGTTGCAAGGATTGACCCCCTAAGTTGTTCTTTCAGATTCTATTTCTCCATAGAGTTCAGCTAATTTTTTAAACTCGGGCCCCCAGTCTCCAAGGTACTGATAATCCTGGTCTGATTGAGTAGTTGCTGAATCCAGGGAGCTGATGGATCCAGCTTCAGATCTCTGACCCTCGTAGGCGTAAGTCTGCAGAGAGTCATAAGGAGGGACGCTGGGGTCTAGGTCGGCTTCCGCTAGTCTTTGCCTAATAAATTCCTGAACATCTATAGTTTCTAGGGTGGACAACGTCTGGTGCCTGGGGGTAAGTTTCACTTCCGGTCTGATATCTCTGCGGTACTTGAGCTCCTCAGCAGCAGATGGATTCCTCAAGGCGGTGATGTCAAAGGCCTCCGTGTCTTCCTCGCCGCCCCCCTCATCATCGTAGGTGACCACATTTTCCCGCACGTCCTCCTCTGAAATGATCAGGGGCTCTTTTTTGCTGCGTCTCAGGGTGATGAAAAGTACAACAATCGCTAAGCAAAAACAGAAAGAGGATGAAGAGTTAGAGGAAAGAACATTCTAGGAGATTGGACATCAGCAAGTTCCAACCATTCTCATGAGCTATGTTTCATTTGGGTTTACATTGTGATCTCTGCACTCTCTGAATACCACTGCAAGAATTTTTAATATCCCGAAGAATGTAGAAAATGATTATCCCTACAAAACAAAGGAAATAGTTGATCTGGTGAACGCCATGATATTCTCATTTGCCAGGCTATGCTTTCAGGATTCCTGACTTGTGTTTAAGTCTAACCAGTCATTGTTTACACTGAGGGGAATAGGTGATGGAAAAGCAATATGAAATTTTGACTGGAAAAATTATTGCGTGTAGGGGTCAATCTATAGATATTAATTCATCTAAAGATGCATACACTAAAAGCAGGGTATTTTAAGTTTTCGTAAAACAGGAAGGAGTCCCTATCTTTAACCCTTTTTGATTAGAAATAAAAGTGGGAATATTTTACATGGTTCATCTCTTTTGTCCATTATCCTTTAGAATGATATTATCAGGCATTAATTTTTGCATTTAATTATCAGATTGCAAAATATGTTATTTATGTCTATGTTAATGTAGAAATATTTCCATTTACACAATGCTCTTTACATAATATTTTTATTTAATGCTCAAAATAGAGCTGGGATTTCTTCATTTTTAAAATGAAGAAACTGAGACTCAGGAAAAATTACATGAGTAAATACTGTGTAACTTTAGGTCATACAAATGGTGGGTGGAAAAGTTTGGGCTCTAGTTTATTACTTTCACACTAAAGGTGATGTTTCCATTGCCATATTCAACTTTAGTATTTTAAAAATATAGAACTGAGTGACCTGTTGGATGTGTGTCTTAGGGAAATTTTTCCAAATACACTGAATAGTTTCTTATTACCAGTAATGTTGTAGCCACTGGGTAAATTGATAGAAATATATCCTGGGTATTTTACTTTGGTTCTTCTTTCATTACTTCAAATTATTCGATTGGATGCTATTAAACCATTACTAAACAGAATTATCTCATTTTACTTTTTGTCATTAGGCCCAAGGTCTTTTACTTCATCTCCACAGACTGTTTTCTTCTTGGTTAGCTGATATTCTACATTTTATTATAACAATTATTTGGTTCACTATTATTTTAAATATCACAATATGATAATCAGAGAAATATATTCAAATGGAATGTAGGATTACTAGATTTAATAAATAATTCAGGACACCCAACTTAATGTGAATTTGAGATGGATAACAACAAAAATATACTATATGTATAACATGAGATGAAACAACAAAAATACATGTATAATGTATGTATATGTGTATACATGAACAACATATATTTTATAGTGTGTGTACATATGCACATACATATATATGTATGTATAATCAATTATGTCCAAAGCAATATGGATATATTTTATGGAAACATTAAAATATATATAAAATATGGATTATTCTCACTATTATGCATGGGGCATATTTTTGCTTATAATTTAAGTATGAAAGTGAAAGTGTTAGGCACTCAGTTGTTTCTGACCGTTTGTCACCCCCATGGACTGTAGCTTGCCAGGCTCCTCTGTCCATGGGATTCTACAGGCAAGAATATTGGAATGGGTTGCCATTCCCTTCTCCAGCGAATCTTTCTGACCCAGGGATCAAATTTTGGTCTTCTGCATTGCAGGCAGATTCTTTACTGTCTGAACAATCAGGGAATACATATATTATATATTAATATACAATATATATTTATATAACTATATATATATAAACATGTACATGGGAGAAGGCAATGGCACCCCATTCCAGTACTCTTGCCTGGAAAATCCCATGGACAGAGGAGCCTGATAGGCTGCAGTCCATGGGGTTGTGAAGAGTCAGACCCGACTGAGCGACTTCACTTTCACTTTTCACTTTCACGCATTAGAGAAGGAAATGGCAACACACTCCAGTGTTCTTGCCTGGAGAATCCCAGGGATGGGGTACCTGGTGGGCTGCCTTCTCTGGGGTCGCACAGAGTCGGACATGACTGATGTGACTTAGCAGCAAACATGTACATATACCTACATGTATGTGAATATACATAGCATAAATATGTCTTGTTCAATATATCTGAAGATGTGTAAGTGCATACATATACACACATGCATAAATGCCTACAGATCTATAGTTTTATACAAATTTCACACTTTTATGCTGTATTTTGTCTATTTATTTATATATGTATATTTTATTTGGAAATCCTGACTATATGTAAGCTTTAATAAATGATCATAGAGCAAACAAATAGCAAGTTAGCTATCCTCTGATAAAAACATACCTGACACCCTAGAAACAACCCTTCTATACCTCCCTTCTCCTCTAAAAAGTAACTTCTATTCTTCATTTTGTTATTATTTCCTTACTTGTCTTCATATAGTTTAAACCCTTTTTATGATAGTGCTAATTAGACAAGTGTTGCTGCAATGAACTATATATCATAGTGTGTACGTGATTTGAAGTCTGGAAAATATGGAGATGCTAGTTAAGCCAAAAGTGGATAGGGTAATCACTAGAGGAGGTCTGCCATATGTGGAAAGAGAGGGTCACAATGCTGGGAGGAACCTAATTTTGCAAAGAGGCAGGTGGAATACTGTGGGAATGAAGAAAAAGAAAAAAAAAAAAAGATAAAGCATCTTTATGGAGAGTCAAGGAATCGTAAGGAGTAAAAGGATACTGACTGGGTAATGTGAAAATGCAATGGAGAAATTAGAGTTGACATGGTAGAGCTTTGATCACTGTTTGGAATGGAGTGATCACAGAAAAGGCTGGAAATGAAATGCTGATTCTACATATGACCCGGCTTCATAAATGCTCTGCTACAGAGTACAATACGTTTGTATTCACATGACTTATTCTTTTGCTGAAGGCCATGAGTAAGCATTTGATATCTCACTATTTATTTTAGTGTAAATTCAGCCTATAGCTTTTAAACTCAGTAGCCCAAGCAGAATCCTCAAGTAACATACTTCATTCTATCCGGAGGTTTATATTTATCATCCACCATATATTTCTGCTCATCATTATAGTTAAGTGAGGAGGCTGTTCTAGATTAAAATATCTATTGATAGGTCTGCACACTGCCTAATTTATTATAATAAAATTTCTTAGTGTTTTCAATAAATCAAGCTATTTTTCTTTATGTTGAAATGGTTGATAATGGATATCAAGGGACTTCATGTGATATATAACAGGGAGAATGTGATCAATACTATTACCAAAGTATGGAGGTAATATATATCCTTTACTAATACTAGTATTCTATTTGCCTAATGAAACATATTTGATAATGCTGGATTTATTGTTATGATAGCTTCTAGTTGCTTAAAAAGCTATCCCTGACTTATATGGGTTGATTCAAAATATAGATGCTAGTTAAATTTGAATGTCCAGTTTTACAGCTGTTTCTTTCTAGGCAAAGAGAGTTACTTGGCAGTGACAAATGATTCCTAGATTTGTTGCATATCTATTTATTATAAAGATCAATATATAATTAGCCATACAATCTGGAACACTTTTTGAGGGTGGAAAGGGATTTCACTTATAATTACATCAGAATATCAGGACAAATACAGACATACAGTCCCTTTGAAAGTGAAAATGTGAGTCTCTCAATCTCATCTGACTCTTTGTTGACCCCATGAACTGTAGCTCGCCAGGCTCCTCTGTCCATGGAATTCTCCAGGCAAGAATACTGCTGTAGGTAGCCATCTCCTTTTCCACGGGATCTTCCCCACCCAGGGATCAAACTCAGGTCTCCTGCATTACAGGAAGATTCTTTATTGTCTGAGCCACACCGTACTCATTAGCGTGAAACCATCACGTGTGCATGCTCAGCTGCTTCAGTCATGTCCAACTCTTTGAGACACTATGGACTGCAGCCCACCAGACTCCTCTGTCCATGGGGTTCTCCAGGCAAGAATACTGGAGTGGGCTGCCATGTCCTCCTCCAGGGGATCTTCCCCACCCAGGAATTGAACCCACATCTCTTTACGTCTCCTGCATTGGCAGGCGGGTTCTTTAGCACGAGTGCCACCTGGGATAGTCAATGGCAAATTTAAATCAACTCAGAGAAGAATGTGGATGCAGAGAAGAATATGGAAGGTATATTCCTAATGATTTTCTTTACACTTATGTTTGTTTAGTAGATGTTTCTGGAGCAGATGGCACACAGCAGATACTCCATAAACAATTCTTATGTGGATGAACAAACGAATGATGTTTCTGAGAGTGACAATGTGACGCTGGGTTAATTGACTCTTCATGAATAATAATTGTTTCACTAGGAAAATAATTTTTAAATACTTAAAAAAATCAGCTTACTGTTCCTAAAAATTCCAAACACCTAATTTTGCTTGAAAGTATTTCTTAAAGTTTGAAAAACAAAGTGCTTCCCCAAATCACAAGACCAAATTTATTTAAAGAGAATGAGTGAAGATAATAATCATATTTGAAACTTAAACCCAATTTTAAAACTGGCAGGCAAGTAATATATTTGAATTAGTCCCTCACAGTATATCAAACTATAGATGTATAACAGGGTAGCACTTCTTTCAGGGGTTCATCTGAGAAAACATACTATGATAGAGCTACGGAGTTGCTAAAAAGAGAAAGAAAGATACAGAGCTTGTCTGTTCAAAATTATATTATAAATAATTTCTGATATTTTGCAGCTTAGTTATATGAACTGGAATGAAATGAATAAACTATAGTATTTTTAGATGTCTTTATTCTGATGAATATTTTATTCTTGGTTAGTGTATTTCTTTTTCTTTTCTTCTCATTAAGTGTGACCAGAATTTTAATCCTACATGATTCATTTCATTTAAGAAAATTAAAATGAATTTACTGTATCATTATTTTATTCATAAAGAGATTCAAATTTGTGGAAACAGTTTTCTCCTTGTTTTTCTTCTATATTATATTTACTTATTCATATAATCTTTCCAGTACCCTGAGTACTAAGGGGCTTTGAATTTTCATAACTTAACTGACATACAACTTACATTTGGATAAATTATGTATTGACTCCTAACATACCTCCCAAATACTTTTCATAGCAGATATTTTTACCCCTAAATATCACTTGATTCTTTTTTATATCGTCATATATTAGCACTAAATTTGGTAGGATGAAGTGGCCCAAGTCAGGGAGATTATTTTTATTAGCTTCTGTAGCCATAATTGGTTATGACACTTCTCACTGCAACTTATTTTTTCACACCCAGGGGAATCCATAAAGTCATTCACAATAACTCATATGACAAACAGGTTTGACATTTACTTTCTCATCAATTTCACTTCCTCTCCTAGCCCCTCACTCTCCTCTCACCACATCCACCTTGATTTCTATGCAGGAGGAAATTTATATCCCCAAATAGGAGTAAACTACTTGGTGAATTCATCTGTCAGCTGATTATATGTGATGTGTGGACTATGAAAGTAGCTGGAAGAAGTCCGTTTTAGATCCTGATTAAATAATCTCTTTCCCTGGTTTGCTCTGCCCACAGTTCTGGACCCTCTGACACGTAATGGAGTGGGTTGGGAAAGAGATGTCAGATGCCCAGGATAGGAAGAGAATTCCAAGAACCCCATTTTCTAGCACCAAACTGACTGCATCATGATGGCTCACTGTAAATTCTTTCTTATCCATTCCTCAAAAGGGATCTGAAAAGTTAATCCTGACAAAACATAGCTCACAAGGTGCACATTTGGCACTTAAAGTTAGGCCCTTTGGTTTTCAAGCACCATTTTCTACTAATCAATGTATACATACAAGAGGTCTACCAAACTGCAAAATATTGAATAATATCTAGCCTATAATAAAACATAAATAAGCAACACAAAATTTTACAGATGACTGTAAGGTTATTCTAGTTGAAACTTCATTTTCATAGATTCAAAAATAGAAGCAAAGAGACTTTGTGGGTTTTGAGATCACACAGTTAATTAGTGGCAAAACTAGGGCTGAATTTCCACAATCACAGTCATATTCACAAAGAGCTACTAAGTGAAACATCTCAGTATCAAAATATTAGTCTCATAATTTATTTAGCTGTTGAGGTTGAATGCAAATTCAGAATTACAAGTTCTAAAATAAAGTATTACTGCCTCTGATATTGTTGATATTTTTCTTGCAGCCTATGAACTCACATATTAGCCAATGCTCTTTTAAAATTACACGTGTCTACATTTCAAATTTGTGGGCCAGATGTTTTCTCAATAACAATACATGCCCTTACAGTGCCATGAAAAATATAAATTACGTTATAAATAATGATTGCTTAAACCCAAGCTTAAGAAATTCTGCAACTTTTGAATTATAGTGTAGACATTTGATTTTCAATAAAAATTGAAGGAGTAAATGTACATTTGTATATATATCAGATGTAACCTTTGTCTCATTAGCCCTGATGTATAGCATAATTTTTAGAAATGTTCTCTTATTTACCTCAAGGCGGGGGGGAGGGAGTCACTCTCATAAAGTCAATTAAATGAATGTAATTGTTTCATGAAATAATAAAATGTCATTTTATGTAATATAGGAGCTTCTCTGATAGCTCAGATGGTAACGAGTCCTCCTGCAATGTAGGAGACCCCAGTTCAAGTCCTGGGTAGGGAAGGTCTGCTGGAGAAGGGATAGGCCACCCACGCCAGTATTCTTGGGCTTCCTTTGTGGCTCAGCTGGTAAAGAATATTATATTATGTAATATACCTGAATGTACCTTACATTGATATCTGTCAGTTTTAAAGGTTTTAATCTTAGTATGCAAAATAATTTTCTGATGATAAATGAAAATAAAAGCCAAAGGTAACAGGCTTTCACAACTGAAATATCTCAGAATAAGGACTTGGAAGAGCTTATATTAATGTCAGAGTGTTCTTTTTTCTTCTTCTTCTTTAATTGAAGCACAGTTGACTTACAAAAGTCAACTGAGTTCTATTCTTTGTAGTTTCAGTTAGGAAATCTAAAGGGTTCAATGTTTGTAGCTGTTTATTCTTTGTTCGTTTGTTTTTTTTTTGTTGTTGTTGTTGATTTTGAAAAATACCATATGATATCACTTATATGTGAACTATAAAATATGGCACAAATGGCCCTATCTACAAAACAGAAACAGACTCACAGACATGAGAAGAGACTTGTAGTTACCAAGAGAGAAGGGTTTGGAGGAGAGGGTGAGAGAGGAGTTGGGATTAGGAGACATAAACTATTGTATATAGGATGGATAAAGCACTGTATAGCACAGGGAATAATACCCTATGATAAATCATAATGGAAGAGAACACAAAAGAAAGAATATATGTGTATAACTGAGTCACAACATTTCTTATCAACTATACTTAAAAAAAAATTAAATTAAAGGAAAAAAAATCTGATTTTCCTGGTTGCCTTCACCACCATGCTTCTACTACAAAAAGACTATACTACAATGAAATAGCTCTTGTTATGAAGAGTCAAACCTCCATGCTCCAAATTGCCAAGTGCAGTTGACACTATTTTTGCTCAATTTACTTAACTTTTAGGCAGTTTTTGCATAGTTGAATGCTCTGTCCTCCTTGATACACTTATTTTCTTTGATTTTAGGACATCACTCTTACTAATTCTGTTCCTTCTGTGATTTCTGCTTTGTTCTCTCTGGTATTTCATCCTTCGTGACTTGGTGATCACACTGGAGTTTATCACAGCTCAGTCCTGGTCTATCCTTTCTCTCTTCATGGTCTCTGGCTGTGGTGACATCAACAAAATGCACTTCTCGTGTCCCCCAGCTCTGGGAAGATCAGGGAAGATCTTCAAGATCCACATTTAGCAAGAGGTGAAACGTGTTTGTTACTGTTCTCTATTCTAACTCAGCTGCATATCTAGTTTATCCAAAATTGTTTTTTTTTTTTTGTTTGTTTTGTTTTCTATAATTTTTGGCTATTATACTCTTAGTCTTTGGATACTTGTTTCTGGGAAAAACACCATATCATAAATATTAAATGTTTGCTTACTGACCTGAAATAATTAACACTGCAAGGTTCAAATGGAATCTCAGGTACTTCCGATAAACATTCAGTGAAGATCTTGGTAAATATTTTCATCCTGTGTTTTGCATCCTGTTACCCAATATCACCTCTGATTTCCACTAAAGTATCTTGATATTATCACGCTTTCTTCACTTCCACTCTGAGTGAGAGTGAAAGCGAAAGTCACTCAGTCTTGTCCAACTTTTTGCGACGCTATGGACTATAAAGTCCATGGAATTCTCCAGGCCAGAATACTGGAGTGGGTAGCCTTTCCTTCCTCGAAAGGCTCTTCCCAACCTAGGGATCGATCCCAGGTCTCTCACATTGCAGGTGGATTCTTTACCAGCTGAGCCACGAGGGAACATACTGGTCCAAATCATGCTATGTCTCAGTGATACAAATGCATCGTGTTCCAACCTGGAATACTTGCTCCCTTGTCATCATGAGATCTGCTCTCCACTTCATTCATAGGTGTCTTTTTAAGCATACAAATTTTATGATGGGACAAACCTACTTTAAACTTCTCCTTGCACTCCTAAAACAAAACTTACCTTTTTTTTTTTTTTTTTTGTTTGTTTGTTTGTTTTTTCATTTTACCCCATCCTTTCTACTCAGCTTCATGTCACCTTGATCTCCACTCTCTGTACAGGTAATTTGTCTTCTAACCCAGGAACAAAACAAGGGACATTCCTTGCAAGAACATATCTGTCTCACCAAAGTATGTATATTGTTTGTTTTTCTTACATATGCACATAAGAACAGAGAACAGAGCAAAATAGATGGCTACTATGAGAAAGCTAGAGGGTGAAGATATACTGGAAACATATATATGTACCCATTTAAACTCTAAATCAAAAGATTCTCTACATATACATTTCTCATAAAAAAATCTGAATTTGCTATCTCACTTTGTATAGTAATTCTAAAGAGTTTATAGTAATATTGGTTTCAAATGCACTTGGTAAGATTTTGACTTATCAAAGATAACATAAAATTAGATAAATTATTTTCTTTTAAAATAAAATATAATGCAAGAAATAAACTAAAATACATTAGTTTTAATTTAATAATAATATCTGATATCTCATCTCTGAGACAAAAATTATTTTAGACTTAGTCCTGTAAAATTCAACTGAGGTTGAAGACCAACTAATATTTTAGACTGATAGAAGTTTCTACAGGAAACTTATTCTTTTTATTTGGTGGTCAGATTCATTGTAAATAATGTCATTTATGTTCTTTGAGATAAATTAGAAAAGCCCTTTCAATATAGGATTAAGAATACTTAATACCAATTCTTTCTAAAGTAGATATTTTCTTAAAAGATTTTTCTTATCCTATCCTTTCTTCTCATATTTCAACTCTTTTATACCATTCGAAGCAAAGTATTTCAAGATTAATTATGGTATCAAGAAAGTGACAGGATGATTCAAGTAGAGGATGTGGGGTGGGAGGTGGGAGGGGGCTTCGGCATTGGGAGATTGTGTTCACCTATGGCTGATTCGTGTCAATGTATGGCAAAACAAATACAGTATTGTAATTAAAAAAATAAATAAATAAAATAATTAAAATTTAATTAAAAATAAATAAATAAATAAAAAGAAAATCAGTGCAGTCAAGTTTTGGTATTACATAAAGCATTCCTAGCTCTAAAGTCTTGTCAAAATGACTCTGTCGCTGTTTGTTTTCGTCTCTGTTTTGAACGCAGCATTGTAGGGTACACTTAGAACGGCCATCGTCCCTTAGGATTTAGAGTGACTTACCTAGGAGAATGACAACACATAGAAGAATAGCGATTAAGGCTCCTGTACTCAAACCAGCCGAGGACAGGAAGGCTTCGGCATGGCAGGTCCGCACGCGCCCATCTCTCTCGCATGCACAAACCCTGATGGTGAGGGTGCTGCTGCTGCTGAGAGAGGGGATTCCACCATCAGAGATCATAATGGGGAGATAATACACATCCTGAATAGTTCGACTAAATCTCCTCCGCCTTGTCAGAATGCTGGCTGTGTTATCTATGACAGACATAAGCAGAACAAAATGTACTTAGTAAAGCCACCGTTAAAGAGTCACATTTCCTTTAATGGATAACATGGGTATGTGTATTTTTTTTCTTTTATGAAATGGATAAAGGAATGAGAAGGGATATTATTAACCAGTTACTAAAATTGGTTATTATATAGAGAAAACTGTGTGAAAAATTAATAAGGCCTGGACTAAAGGGGAGGGGAAATAGTAGATGACAAAGGAGGTAGAAACAATAAGCATTTGGGGGTGGACATTTTAGCCAAAGGATTGAAAGGGATTCATAGACACCAAACTGTGGGATGAGCCAGTGTCCGTATCCCAAACCTGGTGACTCTGATAGAAACAGGTATCTATATGTTTAGCAAACTTCAAGTGAGGTTAATATACAAAAATGTTTAAGAAACATTGGTGCAGGTAATATATTTATGGAGACACCAGATAAAATGATACATTGTTTTACCCTTGTGATTTGAAGAACTTTTGTTACAGCGGGAACACCATAGGAAAGTAAATGATGAATAAAATAGTTAATTCCATTTTTATGTGCTTCTAAAATGCCATATACTATGGTAAATAACTGCATGATGGTTTTTGATCAATTCATACAACCATAAAAGGGAGAAGATGCCAAATTCCTAGCATTTTAGGGAAATTCATTTTTATTAGGAATAATACTTTTAAAAATGAATAACTTGAGTCCCATGGGGTAAAAATGTCCTAAATCACAGAGCTAGACAATAATCAAGCTACACCCCAACACATTCTAGAACCTGCTCAAAACCAGGAGGCCGTACTGCCGCTTCTTCACCAGTTCACTTGTAGTTCATATTGCTGGCCTTGGATGCACTTCAGTTCAGTTTAGTTCAGTCACTCAGTCGTGTCCGACTCTTTGCGACCCCATGAATCGCAGCACGCCAGGCCTCCCTGTTCATCACCATCTCCTGGAGTTCAATCAGACTCATGTCCATCAAGTTCGTGATGCCATCCAGCCATCTCATCCTCAGTCGTCCCCTTCTCCTCCTGCCTCCAATCCCTCCCAGCATCAGAATCTTTTCCAATGATTCAACTCTTCTCATGAGGTGGCCAAAGTACTGAAGTTTCAGCTTTAGCATCATTCCTTCCAAAGAAATCCCAGGGTTGATCTTCAGAATGGACTGTTTGAATCTCCTTGCAGTCCAAGGGATTCTCAAGAGTCTTCTCCAACACCACATTTCAAAAGCATCAATTCTTTGGCGCTCAGCCTTCTTCACAGTCCAACTCTCACATCCATACATGACCACAGGAAAAACCATAGCTTTGACTAGACCGACCTTAGACGGCAAAGTAATGTCTCTCCTTTTGAATATGCTATCTAGGTTGGTCATAACTTTTCTTCCAAGGAGTAAGCGTCTTCTAATTTCATGGCTGCAGTCACCATCTGCAGTGATTTTGGAACCCCAAAAATAAAGTCTGACACTGTTTCCACTGTTTCCCCATCTATTTCCCATGAAGTGATGAGACTGGATGCCATGATCTTCGTTTTCTGAATGTTGAGCTTTAAGCCAACTTTTTCACTCTCGGACAGATTTATTTTAGCATAGTTATTTCTCCTTCTGCATCTATTAGCTAAAAGATCCTTTAGGTGCACATCCACATGTGCTGTCCAGAACTCCTACATAGAGTGACTTGCTACCTGAACTGTAGATTGCTACCTGGCCCAAGGTTACATCCTTCTGGAGCAACACATAATCAATGACTCATTAATTCAAGGTTATACAGATCATGTCACTTCTGCTAAATGCAGGAAACCTTGAAGGGCAAGCTTAGTTCCAGCTTTCCCATGGGGTCAGCCATAGACATGTTCGAATTTTATGGTTGCTTAATTGCTCACTCTGCCCTTTCTTCCACTCTCACTGTGGTCCACAACTGCTGATCATGATGACACACTGCAAGAAGCACCCTGTCCTCCAAGCTCCAGTCCAGAGCCTGCTTCCCAGAGAATTCAACCTTGTCTACAGCTGTCAATTAATTTTTTTTCAATAAAACCTTAGTAAATTGTTAGATAATTACTTCTAGGAATTATTTTTCTTATATCAATTTCTATTATTCAGAAAATTGGAATTCTATTACTTATGAATATGCTTATGATAATCTTGATATAACACCCTATAGATATACTTCTGATTGTATATTGCCAAACTAATCCAAAAGAGATAATATTTCAAATATTCAGTGGAATACAGATAATAAAACACAAGAGTGATTTATATATGTAAAATTTATATATATAGATCTATATGAGTATATACATCTATATGAGTTGTTGAAGGTGTGTTATAGAATGTAAATAATCTAAGTTAATACAAGTATTTTCTTACATGGAAGAAGAGAAATTTAAAGAAGAGCGTATTGATTGTCTACTCTGAAACAGTTTTCAGAATGATGAAAAAAAGAGAAGAAATTGCATCATATGTGTTTTTAAGAGTAAAACCATCTCAGGTACACTCTCAGAAACCCAGACCTTTGATTAAGTACATCTATCAGGTGTAGGATGTTGCATAGTGATTAATATAAAATTGCCTCTATTCACAATTCCTTCAGTTAAGGAAAAGTTCTGAACAGATACAGACACAAACATGTTTGAGGATTTCACAGTCAGTCTTCTGAAGAAAAGATGGAAGACATTGGTCCCTGGTCCCGAGAAACCTCATAATGTGTGGAATGACATGATAACATATAAGGGTAGATGAGGACTCCCTTTCATAGCCCTAGGCTTGTGTCCACTTTACATTCTTCATCTGGTAGCATGTTCTTTATCAAGATAATTATTGGAAATACAATCAGAAACATGATGAAAAACGAGAAGAAAGCCAAAATATGTTTCTAGGGCACTTTAAGTTCTCAAATAGAAACGTCTCAGATACGGAGACATGACAATATTCTTTCATTTTCCCAGCTGAAGGTCTGACTTTTTTTTATTATTATATTTTATTTTACTTTACAATACTGTATTGGTTTTGCTATACATCAAACATGAATCTGCCATGGATGTACATGTGTTCCCAACCGCGAACCCTCCTCCTACCTCTTTCCCCATACCATCTCTCTGGGTCTTTTGAAAAGAAAGAAGATTCAGAAAGCAAAAGCTTCCTACCTAGAAAGGCTTAGCATAGCAGAATAATGAGCTCTCGACAAGGGATATTGTGTTCCTCTCTTGACCTGTAGAAAATGTACTTGGCAGTAGGCTCACTGAACATGAACAAGCAAATTTTGAACTAAAATGAAAGGGATAAGAAGATATATATATATATATATATATATATATATATATATCTACATACATATAAATATACTTATGTATGAGAACAAATTTTATCTCACTTAAATTGCAATATTACATGACGAGCAATGCCTCTAAACTTGAAATATAAGATGTAAGAAATAAACCAGCCCCAAGTGTTGCAGCCCCAAGTGTTGGGACTTCCCTGGTGATCTAGTAGTTGAGACTCCTGGTGCTTCCACTGTTAGAGGCACAGGTTTGATCCCTGGTTTGGGAGCTAAGATCCTTCATGCCTTGTGATGCAGCCATTAAAGAAAAAAAAAAAGTATTACAGAAAGTCTTGAATAACTTTAAAGCAGACAAAAATTAATATGAATTGAATAAATGGAAACCATACCAGGATGTTAAATCTGTGAATAAGAAGTTCTAATTTTCAGTGCCAAATAAAGGATGATCTCTAATAATGTGTACTCAAGGTTGGTTCTTAATTCTAATTCTTAAGAATTTGGATGAAGACAGAGGATAATAGAATGGTTGGAAGCCAAGCTAATATAGCTAACCCTGGATTAGGATTCAAAGAGATTTTGAACAGCTAGCTAGCACAAATAACTCAAACTAACAAGAAGACAGAAAATAAAGATGCATATTAGATATAAACTTTGATGGGTATCATATAGGAGAGAACTCAAGTAACATCTTTTGTTTTCAAATACATACACTATCTGAATGCAGTAATGAAGCAATAGATCTGAAGCAGTCTCAGAAGCATTCAATAAAGCTGTGGAATTTCAATGTGATTCTTCATTGGGAATATTCCATTAAAAAGTTTGGATCTACTATCTTAAAACTGATATTTTAACTCAGTTTTGAAGTCCTTGACACTGATAAAAGATTTAGAAAATTATGTCATAAGAAGAATCTTTGAAACAAAGAGTGTCAGAATTCTACATGTCTTGTATGAGTTTAGGTGCCCAAAGGTCTTGGAAATTTTCCAGAAAATTTTGAGAAGCTCTGAGTAATTATTATCTTTCTGAGTATAGTCAACATTTTCCTGACATTCCCAGCAAGTATATTTCAATGCAATGTCAAAAAAAATCCTAAATGTGTTTTAATATTTCAAAGTAAATGACAGTACATTATTTATTTTGTCATATATCCCATTTCTTGTTCAGAAAAGGATGTGCACACATATAGGTAGAACCAGGGAGACTGCCATGCAAATATATAATAGTTGACTCAAGTAGATATTTATAAATATCATTGTGATGACTGTGAAAGAAATAAAACTTGAAGTCCTTTTAAAATAATAATAATAAAACTTATTTTTGCAGGTATAAGAAGTCTGGGGATTTCATAACGGATAATTTTGGAAGGATCTTTCACACAAGATATTTACAGTAAAATGTAACGTTGGATAGGAATAACTCCAACCTATATATTTCTACAGGGACAGAAGGCTACAGAATATAATAGTAAACACAAATAGCAAAGTGCTTCTAAAATTCAGATATAATTTTCTTGAATCAGTAGTATGTGCTCTAGTATTTCTTTAGTCAACATCTTGAAAGATCTTGAATGTTTCCGATCTTTGTGCTACTTTCATAAATTCCAGTACAGTGTGAGGCATGCTTTAAAATACTCCCAAGGGTAAAAATGTCCTATATTAAAGTCCAAAATTACCTTTGATCTTGGAAAATATTAAAACCATGCATTCCTCAAAACTCTTGAATTACTAGGTGCCCATGTACTCCCTGACATTTCAACTGATTCTTTATTTGATTATGCAGGCATAAAGATAAATTTCATCTCAAGCATAGCCAAGCAGACTATTAAAGTGATATTTCCAAATCTATTACAATAGCAGAAAAGTTTGAGATCTTTAATTAAAGAGATGTATCTCTTTAATTGGACTAAACTTTATTTCCTTTTTTTTTTAATCTGAAGAAAACACTAGGAGATAGAACCTTATTTTCCACCAGAGAGATAAATATGCATGGCTTCATTTTATTTTCATTTTTATCTGGTCTTCCAGCAGCAATAAGATACATTCATAATTTAACTATTATCAGAGTCCATGCAGGAAACAATGCTCTTTGCTTTCCTGCAAAATACCCTTTCGCATAACAGATACTTGGTAAATAATGATTTGAACTACACTTGGCAGGAAATTGTCTTCTGTTATAGTTTCCTTATTATGTTCTATATTAAGAAATTAAAACCAAAGTGAACTAATCTATCTTGATCTCCTCATGGTCTCTGCTTAAGGTTCATTCTTATTCTTCTCCTGTTTCCTGACTTCTTATTCTTTTAATCCTAGAATTGCCCTAATCTCAGTTTTTGAGACTCGATGCTGCCCATTCATTTAAATTTGTAAACATCCTCCTGGCCTCACTGTGTTTCTGCCAAACCACAGAACTCTGATCCAATATGTCATTATGTTCCTATTTGCACCCTGGAATGTCACCCTTTTCACCATCTGCCACACTCCTTCTTGATAACTTTTAAATCCCTGATAAACACAACCATCCACTGTCTAAAGATTCTGCTTTCAAATTCACAAATTTGCTGTTAAATAGTTATGGCCATCATAAATGACCCTAACAAGTACAGAGGGTAACACTGAGTATGTCCTCAATGGAGATGAATAATCAGTTTATTAAAATTAATATTTCATCAGATGCCATAGAGTAGCTATTCTAAGCTTATTTTGCCATTTTCTCTTGAGCCTCAGTCTCCCATGCACAGCGGGAAAATATCTATTTCTGAAAAGAAGCTCCTATCTATTATCAACATATTAAAACCACATTTGAAAACTGCTCAACCCTTCCCTGCTACTAATAATGTCTATCTATGTATACAAGACTCTGTATACTATTCACTTTAAAAAGAACATGAATACATATGAAACAAAAATATGAATCTTATAGAATATCGGCAAATTTGCTCATGAATAGCACATATAAATTTGCAGAAGAGTGTTAACTTAGGTGAATAGGGTGGTAAAGAAGAAAAACAGGAGCTTTTAAAAATAGAAACCTGAATCTAAAATAATTCATAAGCATGTCACAATAATATACCCATAGAAACTGTAGAACTACAGATAAGAGCAGCAGTTTATTCACTTCTCTCAAAAGGAATATGAATTGCAGCAGAAACCCTGCAGTTAATATTTATCGCATACCTTTAAATTATGGTAGGAAATGAATGAATCAAGCATTCTACAGTAAATTATGTTTGGACTTGGTATTTATAAATACTGATGGAAACAAGATGAATTTTTAGAGTTTGAAAAAGTGAACATATAATGCTGTTTAAAAATTATTTAAGATTCTATGTTTCAAGTTTCTTCTGCCTTAAGGCAGAGAGTAGAGTTGATGACTCCTGCAGCATTTTTGTGATTCTGAGCAAGGAAGGAATTAAGGCAAGAGTGTAACCTACATTTTCACAACAGGAAAACAAAGCAAAGTGGTGCAGATCAGCAAAATCAGTCATATTTTTATTGCTTAGAATACGTGTCAACTGTTTTTTGTTTTGTTTTCCTTTTTTTTTTTTTTTTTGCTGACACTGTAAGTAAGTGTATAAGAAGGAGATACGGTGTGGGCTAACAAATATATATATATATATATATATATATATATATATATATATATATGAAAGTAAAAAAACAACAAGGGTTAAAATCATTAAGGAGAGAATAAAAGCATATTTTTCTATCTACAGCAGAAGATTCATTAAATCTTCTTTAAGTTGCCCTTTCCCACTTTAGAGTCATCATGGCTTATAGACTGCTTGCCTTCTCATTAGTCAAGATTTGAGTCTCTACCTTCCTATGAAAGATAGTGTGATTCTGTCAAGTATGACTGAATTAAGACTGAGACTTGACTAAAAGGAGAAAGGAAATTCGTAGCTGAACAAAAACAATGTGTCTTGTGTGTCAGCCTCATCACTGATGGCAGTGACTCGGGATACAGCTGCTCCCACATCCACGAGAGGATGTCTGAGGCATCCTTTGCGACTATAACTCAGGACAGACTGTGCATGTGCTATTTTATTTAGGAATGGGAGGAAACGCTAAATGGTCTCTTGAAGCCCTGTGGATAAAAACAGAATTTTAAATGGTTATAATCTGTAGAGAAATTAAGCATATTACTACACCAGCTGTGAGTTCTCATTTGAAGGACAAAATAAATTATGGGAATATTGACTGCTTGGGATCTGACAACGCCAAAGAAGTACAAAATAAACATAAAATCTCTTATGGTTTCCAATATGTATCAAAGTAAATAACTGCATTTCACTACCAGTGGACTGTGAAATCTGAAAGAAAATGCCCCCAAAAGATAGTTTCTTCACAGCTCCTAGTCAAATTTGAAAACATCACATCTTAAAATCAATGCAATGTAAACTTAGATATTCTTCATCAAACCCAAACAGCCACAAGGAAAAACAGTGTTTTCTGAAAATAATATTAAGTATTTTGCTAATAATGATAAAGTTTATAAATAATATAACCTTCACTTTTAGAAGTAATATTATCAGGAAACAATAAAAAGCAATAAAACCAAGGGGGAAAGTCTTCAAAATACTGCAACAAGTTGAAAATGACAGTCTACAGATTCTTTCATTTATTATGCTTTAAAGTGGTCATTTTCATTGCAGTTTATTCACTATGTTAGAAAGAAT
The DNA here is from genome assembly GCA_917880005.1 of Nanger dama. Lineage (NCBI taxonomy): Eukaryota > Metazoa > Chordata > Mammalia > Artiodactyla > Bovidae > Nanger > Nanger dama. The sequence goes on along the minus strand of CAKJTW010000027.1, from coordinate 14,737,090 downwards.
GTGCTATTTGAAGTAATTCACTTTTAAAGAATGGAAGCATCTACAGAAGTGGGAAACATATATCTAAAGGAGATAACCTAGAGATAAATATGACTAACAGATGTTCTTGATAGTAAATTATCAATAGAAAGTAGGATAAGATTTTCAATCTAAAAGGCACATGAAATGTGCTTTGGGAAACTCAATATAGAGATACAAATATACACATAGTTAAAAATGATATCTTTCTCTACCAAAATCTTTAAGATTTACAAATGCACTTGATAATTGGAATTAAGCCTAGGAATTAGTCTGGCAAATCTCCTTGCATCAAATAAAGCCTAGCTCTCCCAGAGGCAATATAAAGATCATGAAGCAGAAAAGACTTGTAGACTAAGGATGATTTTATATTGGTGGATTAAGCTACACTTTGCTACTACAAGATGAATGAACAAAAGCATTATATGTTCAGACCTTTGGGGTAAGCCTGTACTCCTAGATTTTAAGACATTACAGCTATGGTTTATTTGCTATAGATACTTAGTTAAGAAGTTGAAATTATACAGTGGATTTTTTTATGTCAAAAAGAAAAGTTTACCTATCACAATTTAAAGAGAAGATGGCTGTAGGAAAAACTACATTTTAATCAGAAAACATATCATGATTTCATTGTTGTTTTAAGGTAATAAAGCTTTTAAATTCTAACTTAAAAATTATCATCTGAGTTTGTGCTATTACCAGTATGTTAGTTAATGATAAAAATAAGGTCATTATCAAAAAACGTATTTACATTATACCTTTTCCTGTATATGTTGTCAGAAAGATAAAAACATCACTTGGCTATTTTCCAAATCAAAGAAGTTTTTTTTTTTTTTTAATAGCTAATCGGTCATAACTTTCCAGATAAATATTGAAGACTCTTGTTTAATAAAAATGTTTTTATCTATCACAATTTGGTACTAGAGCAAGTAAATAATTAATGGCAGAATATCTTGTCTATTTCGGTGGGGAGCACAAAATACAGCACATGCCTCGTGTTTCATGCCTCGCGTTTTTAACAGCGAATTAAAATGCACTTGTTTTTGCTTTGTCATCTCTCTGGCTAAATTCTTAAGACTAAATTCCATATATATGTGTCAGTATACTGTATTGGTGTTTTTCTTTCTGGCTTACTTCACTCTGTATAATCGGTTCCAATTTCATCCATCTCATTAGGACTGAGTCAAATTTATTCTTTTTTAAGAGCTGAGTAGTATTCCATTGTGTATATGTACCACAGCTTTCTTATCCAATCATCTGCTGATGGACATCTAGGTTGCTTCCATGTCCTGGCTATTATAAACAGCGCTGCAATGAACATTGGGGTACATGTGTCTCTTTCCATTCTGGTTTCCTCGGTGTGTATGCCCAGCAGTGAAACATGTATATTTTCTTGTAAGAAACGAAGTGCCAATCTATGTTCAGTGTAGGATGTAGGATGCATGGGGCTGATGCACAGGATGATTCAAGTAGAGGATGTGGGGTGGGAGGTGGGAGGGGGCTTCGGCATTGGGAGATTGTGTTCACCTATGGCTGATTTGTGTCAATGTATGGCAAAACAAATATAGTATTGTAATTAAAAAAATAAATCAATTTAATAATAACAATAAAAAATAAAGACAAAAAAATAAATTCTTAAGACTAATGTGACATTCTGTCATCTCTATACTGTCTTCATTCCCCATATCATTGAAAAGTATTCTCTAATCTGCTCCAGCTAGGGGAACACGACTCCATTCTGCAAATCATGTTCTACTTCTTTTAATGATACGACTTCCAGTCATCCCTCTAAAGAAATGCACATTTCACTGCCTTCAGCTGTGAGTTACATTCATATCATCTTTATTTTCCTAGGTAGGTGGAGAGTCCTTTGAAAGCAGGAGCTGTGTGTGTTATTTTCTTGCATTCTGAACAGCTTATATCATTGCCTCAAACACATCAGACAGTGCCTTGAAGACTGAATGGCAAGGGGAAAAAGCTAACTTAAGAGCTGACTATAGAATTTCTTTTAGAGGAAAACATTCTAAAAAAGAGAGTAAGAATGGTGGTGAATAGTAATACAGCGTGAGGTTGGAGAAGAACATGCTGGACAGACCAGTGTGAAGTTTCAGGGGTGGGGATAAGGCTGAGTGTATACTGTGTGTGTGTGTGTGTGTGTGTGTGTGTGTGTGTGTGTGTGTATTTCAGGTGTTTTTCTATATTTTTAACACTGTGCAATACATGAGTAAATTCTTACTGAAAATATTCAAAGTGTGTGGAAAAACCTATCTTAAAATGTATTATATTTTCTAGCATATTAAATTATTACTTTTCTATGTGAATGTTTATGGCACTTAAATCATTTCTAGTTGATATTTAATCATATGTTATTTGTTTTATACTGTTTTACTTTTTCAGAAATTTATTTTTATCTTATGTTCATTTGGCTGTTGTAGTTGCAAATATTTTATCAATAGGATTTTACTATGATTAACAAATAGTTTTTGTATTTTCTGAGGTATTTAGTATTTTAAAATACCCTTCCTTAACTATCACATGAACATTATCTTAGATAGGAAGAGATGTATTTGATTGCAGTTCTCTTTTGAAATGTTACTAAAAGAAAGTCCATGAACTATTTGTTTGTAATTCTGCAAATGAGTACTTCAGCATCATTTAAACTGTTTACAATTTAAATTCATTTTCTGGAAATTAGTAAAATTATTTCTTATCTCTTAAGTTAGGGAATTTCTTAGGGATTATATACATAATTTTTTATCTTAAACCCATATATTCCTTCATACATGTTCCTTCAGATATTTCATTGTCATTTTCCATGTATTTATTTCTTAGTTATTTTTAATGCGCCCTTTAAAACATGCAGCATTTTGTACATGATCTTAAATTCTTTATATTTTGATCCCTCTTCATAAAAATGAAATAGGAATAAGTGTCTCTCTATCTCATTTGATGAAAGAGGAAACTGAGGCACACAGCACAAAAACATGGCTATGGCTTCACACATAATTATTTAGCAGAAGAGGCAGTTTTCAAATTGAGGCAACCTGTTTCCTGAGTAGAGCTCTGAAACATTCTTCTATGTTGCTTCCTTCACCTTCTTTTTATTTTTGTAATTTAACAATTTTTTTAAAAATCTAAAATATCCTTTGTGTCTGGCTCTCTGGTAGGAGTTGAGTGAGTGAGTGAATGTCGCTCAGCTGTGTCCAACTCGTTGTGACCCCATGGACTGTAACCTGCTTGGCTCCTTCTGTCCACGGAATGTCTCCAGGCAAGAACACGAGTGGGCAGCCATTCCCTTCTCAAAGCGATCTTGCTGACCCAGGGATCAAACCCTGGTCTCCTGCATTGCAGTCAGGAATACATTAACAGCAGCAAATAAATCAGACAAAAATCCCTGCCTTCACAGAACTTATCATCTCAATGGGGAGAGCTCACATGTTGGAAGTACTACAATGAAGCAGGCGCAGGGTATCAAAGAAAGACATAAATCTGCTTTGGCACCACTGTTAGTGTTGAATGTTGGACAACTAAAGTGCTGGCCAACTTGCTTTTGGGGCATTTAATTTTTCTAGAGTTATGATTCTGAGTATGAATGGAGAAAGTGCTCCCAAGACTTTGACAAAAAGGGGAAGTGACGGGAGGTCAGTTGATGATAGGAGACATAGCAAAATGCCACAAGGCTCAAAGGAGTAGAGAGAAGGTAGCCAAGGACGCTGACTCCACTGATACTGCGGAAAACTAAATTAGTAAAAAGGAATCCACAACTGCCCAAGAGAACCTGGCCCTGCTCTAACACATTTCAATATGTGTTTGCCTCTGTCTTTCCACCTCTACAACCCTGCAGTGTTCTGTGATCATCCACTTAGGGAGATCCTTCAAGCTGATTCCTAGCGATTGTTCCAATAGGGTAAGATTTATTGGGTACAATTGGGTCAGTACCTACATTTTTTTTGGACCACTACCTCGGAGGTGATTTTCAGGATCCATTCAGAGGTTTAGTTTATTTAGCAGTACATGTGATCACAGTAGAGTTGTTTTGTTTTGTTTTAATACGAGTTTGACATAGTTTTTAAGCTATAATTTCCTTCTTCTGTTTTCCATTTCAGATATCCGCTGCTGGGCTGCCCTTTCCCTTCACTCTGTTTACCCTACCTTTGGTAAAAGTTTGTGTTTTGAGTACATAACAGGCATAGGAGAATAGCAGGGAAAACAAGAGCCAGAGAAATAGCAGAAAACTGGTTAATTGGTGAATGGCACAAAGAGTAACAATGTTGTATGATCTACTCTCATAATCCTCAGAATTTTTGCAGAGATTCTTGGTTTTTCTCAGTACATAGGATGGGATTCTGAATGAGTTTTAAGTATATTTTTAAGAACAAATATCTGTCCAATATTAATGAACAACCAGGCTGCCAGCATCTTAATGATAATTAGATTATTAATAAACTGTGTCTTTTCTTCTAAGACCAGTTTATATCCCAACTCTTTAATGAAACTAGCCAAATGGTTCTTGTGATATAAAACACAGTCTAGATAAAATAGTAGTTTTTGACTAACCAATAACTAAGAAAAACCTGAAAACTTTAAGAAAATGTCTGTTTAATGACATTAGAGAGTTGCCAAGGCAAGGTAAGTAGAGGGATGAGATGCTTGAGAGGGCAAAAATGGGTGGAGTTGAACTGTGAATTACAATGTATTTGATTATACCAGGAGCTAACAAGAGGCTGGGATACCAAGCTAGGGACAGAGAAAAGAGAACTTTTAGAAGTCTCCTGGGCACACAGTCATACTGAAAATTGAGGAGTCTTAACGTGGCTGATTCTCCCTAAAGACATTTGTTAAACTGAAATTTTAAATTGAAAGTTAAAATGAAAGTTTAGTAGATATTTAAAACTCCAAATGGAAAAGCAGAAAGAGAGGCTTATTATTTTTATCTCCCACCATCTCTTCCTGTTGAACAGTCAATGACTAAGGAAGGGAATCAGAGTGAAGGTCCCAGTAAACAAAGAATCTTTGTTGAAAGCCCTAGAGGGTCATGCCTTAGGGATGAGAATAAATCAGAGAGAGACTGAATGTTAAGAAAACTGCATATTATCCTTGACTTAGTCCAATGCTGATTGGATTAATGTACAATGCATCAGTTCGTTCACTCAGTCATGTCTGACTCTTTGCTACCCCATAGACTGCAGCCTTTAAGCCTCCCTGTCAATCACCAACTCCCAGAATTTACACAAACTCATAACTCATGCCCACTGAGTCAGTGATGCCATCCAACCATCTCATCCTCTGTTGTTCCCTTCGCCTCCTGCCTTCAAACTTGCCCAGCATCAGGGTCTTTTCCAATGAGCCAGCTCTTCACAGAAGGTGGCCAAAGCATTGGAGTTTCAGATTCAACATCAGTACTTCCAATGAATATTCAGGACTGATCTCCTTTAGGATGGAATGGTTGGAACTCCTTGCAGTCCAAGGGACTCTCAAGAGTCTTCTCCAACACCACAGTTCAAAGCCATCAAATCATAGGCGCTCAGCTTTCTTTATAGTCTAACTGTCACATCCATACATGACTACTGGAAAAACCATAGCCTTCACTAGATGGATCTTTGCTGGCAAAGTAATGTCTCTGCTTTTCAACAAGCTACCTAGGTTGGTCATAATTTTTCTTCCAAGGAGTAAGTATTTTTAATCTCATAGCTGTAGTCACCATCTGCAATGATTTTGGAGCCCAAAGTCTGACACTATTTCCACTGTTTCTCCATCTATTTGCCATGAAGTGATGGGACTAGATGCCATAATCTTAGTTTTCTGAATGTTGAGCTTTAAGCCAACTTTTTCACTCTTCTCTTTCACTTTCATCAAGAAGCTCTTTAGTTCTTCTTCGCTTTCTGCCATAAGGGTGGTGTCCTCTGCATATCTGAGGTTACTGATATTTCTCTGGGATATCTTGATTCCAGTTTGTGCTTCATCTAGTCCAGCATTTCTCATGATGTACTCTGCATATAAGTTAAATAAGCATGGTGACAATATACAGCCTTGATGTATTCCTTTTCCTATTTGGAACCAGCCTATTGTTCCATGTTCAGTTCTAATTGTTGCTTCCTGACCTGCATGTAGGTTTCTCAAGAGGCAGGTAAGGTGGTCTGGTATTCCAAACTTTCAGAAGTTTCCACAGTTTATTGTGACCTACACAGTCAAGATTTTGGCATAGTCAATAAAGCAGAAATAGATGTTTTTCTGGAACTCTCTTGCTTTTTGATGAACCAGTGGATGTCGGCAATTAGATCTCTCGTTCCTTTGCCTTTTATAAATCCAGCTTGTACATCTGAAAGTTCACAGTTCACGTATTGTTGAAGCCTGGCTTGGAGAATTTTGAACATTACTTTCCTAGTGAGATGAGTGCAATTGTGTGATAGTTTGGCATTGCCTTTCTTTGAGATTGGAATGAAAACTGACCTTTTCCAGTCCTGTGGCCACTGCTGAGTTTTCCATATTTGATGGCATATTGAGCACAGCACTTTCACAGCATCATCTTTTAGGATTTGAAATAGCTCAACTGGAATTCCATCACCTCCACTACCTTTGTTCATAGTGATACTTAAGGCCCACTTGACTTCACATTGCAGGATGTCTGGCTTTAGGAGAGTGATCCCACCATCATGAATATCTGGGCCATGAAGATTTTTTTGTACAGTTTTTCTGTGCGTTCTTACCACCTCTTCTTAATATCTTCTGCTTCTGTTAGGTCCATACTATTTCTGTCCTTTATTGAGCACATCTTGGCATGAAATATTCCTTTGGCATCTCTAATTTTCTTGAAGAGATCTCTAGTCTTTCCCATTCTATTGTTTTCTTCTATTTCTTTGCATTCATCACTGAAGAATGCTTTCTTATCTCTCCTTGTTATTCTTTGGAAATCTGCATTCAAATGGGTATATCTTTCATTTTCTCCTTTGCTTTTGGCTTCTCTTTCTTTCACAGCTCCTTGTGAGGCCTCATCAGACAACCATTTTGCATTTTTGCATTTCTTTTTCTTGGGGATGGTCTTGCTCCCTGTCTCCTGTACAGTGTCACGAATCTCCGTCCATAGTTCATCAGGCACTCTGTCTATCAGATCTAGTTCCTTAAATCTATTTCTCACTTCCACTGTATAATCATAAGGGATTTGTTTTAGGTTATACCTGAAAGGTCTAGTGGTTTTCTTCACTTTCTTCCATTTAAGTCTGAATTTGGCAATAAGGAGCTCATGGTCTGAGCCACAGTCAGCTCCCAGTCTTGTTTTTGCTGACTGTATAGAGTTTCTCCCTCTTTGGCTGCAAAGAATATAATCAATCTAATTTCGGTGTTGACCATCTGGTGATGTCTATGTGTAGAGTCTTCTCTTGTGTTGTTGGAAAAGGGTGTTTACTATGACCAGTGCGTTCTCTTGCAAAATTCTATTAGCATTTGTCCTGCTTCATTCTGTACCCCAAGGCCAAATTTGCCTATTACTCTAGGTGTTTCTTGACTTCTTACTTTTGCATTCCAGTCCCCTATGGTGAAGATGACATCTTTCTTGGGTTTTAATTCTAGAAGGTCTTGTAGGTCTTCATAGAACCATTCAACTTCAGCTTCTTCAACATTCCTGGTCGGGGCATAAACTTGGATTGTCGTCATATTGAATGTTTTGCCTTGGAAACAAATAGAGACCATTTTGTCGTTGTTGAGATTGCATCCCACTACTGCATTTCGGACTCTCTTGTTGACCATGATGGCTACTCCATTTCTTCTAAGGGATTCTTGCCCACAGTAGTAGATATAATGGTCATCTGAGTTAAATTCACCCATTCCAGTCCATCTTAGTTTGCTGATTCCTAAAATGTCGATGTTCACTCTTGCCATCTCCTGTTTGACCACTTCCATTTTGCCTTGAATCATGGACCTAACAATCCAGGTTCCTAAGCCAGATTATCCTTACAGCATCGGACCTTGCTTCTATCACAAGTCACATCAACAACTGGGTGTCGTTTTTGCTTTGGCTCCGTCTCTTTATTCTTTTGGAATTATTTCTCCACTGATCTCCAGTAGCAAATTGGGCACCTAATGAACTGGGGAATTCATCTTTCAGTGTCCTATATTTTTTCCTTTTCATATGGGTCATGGGATTCTTAAGGCAAGAGCACTGAAGTGGCTTGCCATTCCTTTTTCCAGTGGACCATATTTTGTCAGAACTCTCCACTATGATTCATCCATCTTAGGTAGCCCTACACGGCATGGCTCATAGTATCATTGAGTTAGACAAGGCTGTGGTCCATGTGATTAAATTGGCTAGTTCTCTGTGACTGTGCTTTGCAGTCTGTCTGCCCTCTAATGGAGAATGATAAGAGGCTTATGGAGCAGCAAGTGGTGGCTGCAAGGCACTGGATAAGCCCTGTGGATATATCCCATGTCCAAGGTCAGAGAAACCCCAGTAAGAAGGTAGGCACTGGAGTGGCTGTGAGGAGATACATCCAAGTGTAAAGGAGAAGCTCCAGCAAGATGGTAGGAGGGGCGAATTCGCGTTTAGAGTCAAACCCCATTTCCACCATAGATGCTCAGAGGGCTCAAATAAACCAAGGGACACCCACAGAGACTGAGACAGAACTGTGTGTGAGCATCTCCTATGGAGGTATGGGTTGGTGCAGGTATGGGTCTGCTGCAGGGACAGAGGCCCTGGGTGCAGCAGACATGGGTATGGCATAAGCCCTCTTGGAAGAGGTTGTCATTACCCCACCACAGAGCTGCCAGTATTTACACAAGTCTGCAAAATAGACTCTCAGAGGTCACAACAGAACCTAGTACACCAGGACCCAGAAGAAAGGAACCATGACCCTTCAGGAGACTGCCCCAGACTTGCCTGTGGGTGTCCAGGAGTCTCTGGGGGAGGCGTGGGTCAGTGGTTATCTGCTGCAGGGTTGGGGGCACTGAGTGTAGCAGTTCACGCATGGGATCTTTTGAGGGAGGTCACCATTATCTTCATCACCTCCCTCATAGTTTGGCCCCAGGTAAATAGCAGGGAGGGAACACAGCTCCACCCATCAACAGAAAATTAGATTAACGATTTACTGAGCATGGCCCTGCCAATCAGAACAAGACTCCGTTTCTCTCTCAGTCATTCTGTCCCACCAGGAAGCTTCCATAAGACTCTTATGTACAGGCATGCCCCCATTAATCTTGTTTTGCTTTATTGTATTTTTGCAGACACTGTGTTTATTTTAAAAATTGAATTTTTTGACAACTTTGTGTCACACAAGTCTATTGGCACTATTTTTCCAACAGCTTTTGCTCACTTCCATTCTCTGTGTCACATTTCAGTAATTCTCACAATATTTCAAACTTTTTCATTATTAGTATGTTTGTTATGGTGATCTGTGATCAGGGGTCTTTGATGTTACTACTGCAAAAATAGTATGACTCACTAATTACTCAGATGGTGATTATTGTTTTTAGCAATAAAATATTTTAAATTAAATTATGCATAGTTTTAAACATAACATTATTTCATACTTAATAGATTAAAATGTACACACCACTTTTATATGCATTGGAAAAAAATCATGGGACTCATTTTTTTATAATTGCTTTTGTGGTGGATTGGATAGGAACTAAACCCATGATGTCTCTGTGGTTCACCAGTAGTAATGTCCCTCTCTAACTGTTAATCCAATAAAATGACAAGCTCTCTTTGAAGAAATTTATTACCACTTGAGATTTTTATAGGTCTATGTGTGAAACCCAACTAAACATGATTAAGGACTAACAAACCAGACCATAATACCTCAGTCCTGTTTCCCAGTCTCCCTGATGAAAAACGAAAACCTATCACTCCATTAAGAAAGTAGAGTTAGCTAACAATAGTTCTAAAATCATTAAGATTATAGGTTCAAGAAAATAGAAAGAAAATAAAAGAAATGATAGAGAATTTGACTAGAGATCTACATCTCTGTAAAAGAAAATAAACAAATGAAAAATACATGGCTATCAACCAAAGCCAAGTAAGTGGACCTCATTTTCTCTGATAAGAGATCTGCACCCTTGAGTAGCATATTCAGTTCAGTTCAGTCGCTCAGTCATGTCCAACTCTTTGCTACCCCATGAATCGCAGCACGCCAGGCCTCCCTGCCCATCACCAACTCCCAGAGTTCACTCAGACTCATGTCCATTGAGTCGGTGATGCCATCCAGCCATCTCATCCTCTGTTGTCCCCTTCTCCTCCTGCCCCCAATCCCTCCCAGCATCAAAGTCTTTATTAGCTTCACATTAATGTTTTCTACCAATATATTCTTAGCATATGTCAGTGAATAATAATAATAAAAGATGCTCCAAATAACAAAATTTTCACATACATAAGATGGGACATATAAGAAGACATCTTTTCACTAATGTTCAAATCAATTTGTAGATTTCAAATCAATGAGGAATAAAACATAAGGCGGGAAAGATCTAACAAAGACAGCAAAGATATGGAACAATATGAAACATTATCTTGAATTTAAGTGTTTATCAAGCAGATCTGGGCTGTAAATGGGAAAATCTCATCAGGGTATAGATTGAGGAAGATCTTTTACTTGATATGAGAAAATTAGCTATGATTCCAGGCAGGAATATTATTAAGTTATCTGTCTTATCTTGCAGTTCAGCTTTCATTGTGGTCAAGGGCAGTGGCCACAAGTTTCTCAAGCTCTCTCATTATGGATGAATTTAAAACATAAGAGCAGGAATTTAAATTGAAGAAAATAAAAAATAAAACAAACAAACAAAGAAGTCCAAGGTATCAGTTACTGAAATCATCTAAAAATCTCTAGAACAAAGGGCAATGGAGGAGCTGGCTTTTCATCTATCAGCGGCTGGCAATGTGTTTAGTCAAGACTTCCATCTTTGAAATGGGTGCCCCTTTGAAGTGGATCCTATCAATCAATCAATCAAATTTAAGCCAGTTAGTTGCATTACAAAAAGGAAAAGGAAAAAGAAAGAAAGAAAAGCCAGCAGTCAGGGCTCATATTGCCTTCATATTTTATAACTGAAGAAGGTAATGGAAGCCACTCCAGTATTCTTCCGTGGAGAATTCCATGGACAGAGGAATCTGGTGGGCTATAGTCCATGGGGTCCCAAAGAGTCTGACAGGACTGGGGGGCTAACACTTTCACTTTAGAGGAAACAAGGGATTATTCCTTGAGTCACAGTCTGCTCAACGTAGCAAGAGTCATATCAAGGCAAATACATCCATTCAAATAGAAAGTAACCCAAATACTTACTGCTTCAGTTGGCAGCCATTTCTTCCTTTTATAGAGATGTAAATCTTTACCATCATATAATATTTCAATACCTACAAGGATGCGTCCTCTTTCTCCTTTCTTTAACTTCATATTTCCTTCATCTTCCTTTACTACAGTTTTGCTTTTTCTCAGTCTATTACCATTTGCATTTTATTAACAGATTATTAATTTCAGGTTATGATAAAAATTATATTTGTGTATGTTAATTGCTCAGTAGTGTCTGACTCTTTGCAATCCCATAGACTGTCGTTCACCAGGCTCCTCTGTCCATGGAGTTCTCCATGGAAGAGTACTGGAGTGGGTGGCCATAGCTTTCTCTGAGGATCTTCCTGACGGAGGGATGGAACCTGTGTCTTCTGCATTCCAGGCAGATTGTGTACCTTCTGAGCCACGATGGAAGTCCCAGTTAAATTCAGTTTATGATAAGCTCAGTCAGTCAGTCAGTGTAGAATCTGTCTGCAATGCAGGAGAATGATTCAACCCCTGGGTCAGGAAGATCCCCTGGCAAACCACTCCAGTATTCTTGCCTGGAAAATCCCATGGATGCAGAAGTCTGGCAGGCTACAGTCCATGGGATGCAAGAATCAGACATGACCTAGTGACTAAACCACCACCATATTTAACTTTCAAATTAACATGAGGATTCTAGTGTTTTGATTTACTAATTGCATAAATACATTATTTTTCTGCTTTTTAAAAATATTTTCAGTAGCATTGCATTTGATTGATAATGGTGAACTTGGTCATTAGTTATTGGACATTTTTCCTCATGATCTGAGAAGAATTTTGTCAATTTGTTTGACTTGTTTTTATCATTTTAAATCTACCAATGCTATTTATTCATATTTTTCATATAAGAAGTCTAGACATTTGGGACATTTAATTATGTTCGAAAATTTGTCAATCTGTCTTATTGTTTCTTAAGATGTTTCTGTGCTTTTGACTTTTCACAGAGGCAATTCATTCTCATTTGTTAACAATGATACTCTTGTGTTTTCTTTTTCTATTTATTATTGTTCTTTTGTTTTTGATTTATCTTTTTGGACTGAGAGGAACAGTCAATACAATGATGATTAGCTAATTTCAATTAGTAGTGATTGAAAGTATTCTAAGACCAAAACAACTGCCAGTTGAGTGAATTCATAAGAAACTGCTAACTCTTAGAAATGCAAGGTAAATAAAGGAACGTGCTTTAAGAAAATAAGTTTGTGATTTGTTTTATTCTTTAGTTCAGTTCAGTCGCTCAGTCGTGTCCGACTCTTTGCGACCCTTGGGCTGGAAGGCCAGGTCTCCCTGTCCATCACCAACTCCTGGAGTTCACCCAACCTCATGTCCATCGAGTCAGTGATGCCATCCAGCCATTTCATCCTCTGTCGTCCCCTTCTCCTCCTGCCCCCAATACCTCCCAGCATCAGAGTCTTTTCCAATGAGTCAGCTCTTCTCATGAGGTGGCCAGAGTACTGGAGTTTCAGCTTTAGAATCAGTCCTTCCAAAGAAGACTCAGGACCAATCTCCTTTAGAATGGACTGGTTGGATCTCCTTGCAGTCCAAGGGACTCTCAGGAGTCTTCTCCAACACCACAGTTCAAAAGCATCAATTATCGGTGCTCAGCCTTCCTCACAGTCCAACTCTCACATCCATACATGACCACTGGAAAAACCATAGCCTTGACTAGATGGACCTTTGTTGGCAAAGTAATGTCTCTGCCTTTGAATATGCTATCTAAGTTGGTCATAACTTTTCTTCCAAGGAGTAAGTGTCTTCTAATTTCATGGCTACAGTCACCATCTGCAGTGATTTTCAAGCCCCCCAAATAAAGTGTGACTCTGTTTCCACTGTTTCTCCGTCTATTTTCCAGGAAGTGATGGGACCAGATGCTATGATCTTTGTTCTCTGAATGTTGAACTTTAAGCCAACTTTTTCACTGAGCAATAGCTAAATATTCTACCTTTTTATATAAAACTTCCTATCACATTTTGAATTTGATATATCTCTTATAAGCAGCATATAACACTATATTTTAAAAAATAAAATATCTTTAAGAATGATATTTATTCTGGAGTGTGACTATCATATATTTGAACTACTTTCTACACAAAATATTGTCATTGTTTCTATTTGAATCTTTTATTTACTTTCTGGCCTCTGTTCTATTGATAAAATAAGATTTATTAGCTTTTTTAAAAATTGCTTTGCTTTGGAAATTATAAATTCTTATTCTATTAATTTAGTGTTAACTCCAAATTTCTTTATGTTAGAAATCCAATATCAATTATAAGTATTTTTGTTTATTATTTCTTGCAGATATCATGAAGACAAAGATTAATATAATATTTGTCAAAACATAAGTAGCTAAAAATAAAAATTTTATTTTCTTATACACTGGGAAGTGACTTTACTTACTGTCTTCCCTTAATTCCTGATAGTTCACCGCTGATAACTAAATATAGAAAAGGTTGACAATGCAAATTTTTTTCCTTTAGCAATTTGATTATATAATTCCTATCATTTCTGTCATATAGTTTTTCTAACAGGAATCTACTTTAGAGCTGAGCAAATTATTATTACTTTTAATGTCTCTGATGCTTGGAGGGATTGGGGGCAGGAGGAGAAGGGGATGACCAAGGATGAGATGGCTGGATGGCATCACTGACTCGATGAACGTGAGTCTGAGTGAACTCCGGGAGTTCATGATGGACAGGGAGGCCTGGCGTGCTGCGATTCATGGGGTCGCAAAGAGTCGGATACGACTGATAACTGAACTGAACTGAATTGAACTTATCCTCACTTTTATTTTGATTAATATTTTTTATCTTTATTTTTGAAGTTTAACACTTTTAAACTGGCATATTTAAGTATAGAATTGAATTTCTACTTCTTTTTGTTATTCATGTTCATCCTGAGGGTTTACATATTTTTAACTTAAAAATTGCTGTACAAATTTAATCTATCTATCTATATTTTGCTTGGTGATATAATTTATTCCTAACTCTTCTGAATATATTATATTCCATATCTAAGTGTTCTCACAATATTTTAAAATTTTGACCTACCTGAACTTTGCTTGAATTAATGGATTTCCATCTGGCTTGTTAAATCTCTCTTTGTGTCCAGTCTAAAAGTAATTCAATTAATTTTTTTCCTATTGTTCTTTCTTTTGGACTGTTTGTGTGTATTTTATATACACATATATGCTTACACATAATTAAATTTTAAATATATGGATTATATATATGCTTAGTGTGTGTAGATATATATCTAAATGTAAATTTATAAATATAACTTTGTATACATCTTATATATTTAATACCTATATTTTAATATATCTTATGTATACATGATATATTGGAGAAGGAAATGGCAGCCCACTCTTGTTTTCCTCCCTGGAGAATCCCCTGGACAGAGGAGCTTGATGGTCTATAGTCTATGGGGTTGCAAGAATTGGACATATTTTTAGCAACTGAGCATGCATGCATGCATACATGATATATACATGTGCATAGTATATATAAAACAAAAGTTTAATTATAGGTTTATACAGTTATGTATAACACTAAATGTATATTTTCATATAACTTTATATACTTTTTTAACTATGAGAAAACTATAGATTTATTTTGATAAATATTTTGAAATTATATTTATGCAAACATTTAATTTCATTGTCTCATTTCATATAACTTCTTCAGTTCAGTTCAGTTCAGTTGCTCAGTCATGTCCAACTGTTCACGACCCCATGAATTGCAGCAGGCCAGGCCTCCCTGTCCATCACTGTCTCCCGGGGTTCACTCAGACCCACGTTCATCGAGTCCGTGATGCCATCCAGCCATCTCATCCTCAGATGTCCCCTTCTCCTCCTGCCCCCAATCCCTCCCGGCATCAGAGTCTTTTCCAATGAGTCAGCTCTTCTCAGGAGGTGGCCAAAGTACTGGAGTTTCAGCTTTAGCATCATTCCTTCCAAAGAAATCCCAAGGCTGATCTCCTTCAGAATGGACTGGTTGGATCTCCTTGCAGTCCAAGAGATTCTCAAGAGTCTTCTCCAACACCACAGTTCAAAAGCATCAGTTCTTCGGTGCTCAGCCTTCTTCACAGTCCAACTCTCACATCCATACATGACCATAGGAAAAACCATAGCCTTGACTAGACAGACCTTAGTTGGCAAAGTAATGTCTCTGCTTTTGAATTAGTTTTTTTCAAAAGATGTCACTTTTTAAAAATTTTTAAAATGCTAAACATTAAAAACATTAATATTCACCTTTTTCTGTTCATTTATATATTTTACATTATTCAGAGTTAATTCATTTTCTCATTATCTGATTATCTACTGACTATCTTAATATTTTGATTTTCCGACTTATGAATATAATATGCATTTCTTTGTGTCTAACTTTTGAAACAGCTTTTTCTGCAATAAATCTTTGCCATAAACAGTTTTGGAGATGTGACTAGACTGATTACTTTCTGATCACTCATCCTAGCTTGGAGGCTCTGTCTGCATTCTGTTGTTCCCCTCTCTTGTAAGCAGTGGGCACACAAAATAATGCTATTAATTTTTCCTTCTAGATTTTTCTGTGTTTTGATGGCATGTAAATGTCTACTAACTCACAGAATGCAGTGCTCAAGCTGTAGGCCTAGATTTGGAGACTCTTACTTTCTTCGTTTTGGTTGTTGTCCTGAGAGCTGTTTATATACTCATGAATATATATATATATATATATATATATATATTTGGTATGAGTATTTCAAGACTTTGAGAGTCCCTTGGACTGCAAAGAGATCAAATCAGTAAATCCTAAGGGAAGTCAACCCTGCATATTCACTGGAGGAACTGTCACTGAAGCTGAAGCTCCAGTGCTTTGGACATATGACGCAAGCAGTTGACTCACTGGAAAAGATCTAGTGCTGGGAAAGTTGAGGGCAGGAGGAGAAGGGGGAGACAGAGAATAAGATAGTTAGAGAGCATCACCTACTCAATGCACATGAAACTGAGCAAATTCCAGGACATAGTGGAGGACAGAGGAGCCTGGCAGGGTACAGTCCATAGGGTCACAAAGAGTTGGACATGACTTAGCCACTGTCCTGTCTGACTCTTTGTAACCCCATGGACTATAGAGTCCATGAAATTCTTTAGGCCAGAATACTGGAGTGAATAGTCATTCCCTTCTCCAGGGGATCTCCCCAATGCAGGGATCGAACCCAGGTCTCCTGCATTGCAAGCAGATTCTTCACCAGCTAAGCCACAAGGGAAGCCCACAATAAATCCCATTTTAAATTTCATCTTTATAAATTATTATCCATAACTTCTTTCTGTTTGGAGAAAAAGCCATCTTGACTGTAATGCTCTTACACACAGTGTCATTCATTCCCAAATGCTACAAAGTAAATAATTCAAACTACAACTTAATGGATGTAAGAATAGGTTGAGAGAAGTTGGGTGGCTTGTCTTATCTAGCATAAACAAAACTGTTTGCTCAAGCACATGTATTTATTGATGTTTTAGCATCTCTTCTTTTCTCTTCAGAATCTTGTTGCTTTTTCTACCCAAAATAAATTATTGGTGCTATTTATAATTTCATCAACTCCCAAATATATTTAAATAAATTAAACCCATTTTCTGGAACATGGAGTACTAGATTTGGCCCATGGGTCATAGTTGGTAACCCTTGATCCCAGTTTTAATTTGTGTAAGACCCTATGATCTTTGATATGCATCTTTTATCTGTTTTGAATACATAATTCATTTTTAAAGCAAAAAAAATGAAAAAAATAAAAGTAAATTGAAACATCTTTTAATTTAAAAATAAATTAAAACACCCCTACACAACTGTCTGTAGGTATCACATACTTGATATAGCATAGATGATTTAAAACATTCATGTACATGGTTAAAATAAAATTTAAAACATTTATATCAGCATTATAAATCGTTCAAAAGTGTATATATATATTGAGGGGGTTTCTTCAGTTTGTGTTACTAGAACTGGTAACGTTGTCAGATAATGGAACTGAGGCCTTTTGAATACATCCATTAATTAAATTGAAAAATGTCAGATGTAATAATATTGAATAAAGGACTTTTAGTCACTAATGTGGATTTAAAGAAGTAATATTCTTTTGTTTTTCTAAAATACTTTGGGAGTTATTTATATTAAATAGCTTGATTATAACAGATCATTAAATCTAAGTCAATTTTTATTTATATCATCACATTAAAATTACTTTTTAAAAGTATATTAAAATGCTATTGGAATAGAAAAATTCAACTGAAATATAAATATACTTTCTAAATATGGATTTCTAAATATAGTAGATTTCAATCAACTAAGGCAGAAAGTTGAATGTTCTCTAAATATGCAATTATCTGAATATGGACAATACGAATTTATTTTTACATATTTAGCATAATTATAATAAATACATTTGTGATTTTGGGGTGAGATGTACATATGTAAACAAATATATAATAGTTAATTAACATGATTCATCATACACAAACATGGATAAATATGTATTACCATAAGTAGAGCTGACCACAGGGATATTTTAAATGAGAACAACAAGCAAGTTTGGTATTTTGGACAAATTTTGCAACAGCCACATGCACAATTTAGTATCCTTATTATAATAATTTAAAGAAGCTTGGGATAATGAGTAAACTGTTTGCTGGGTTGTCAGAGAGTTCTTTTGAATTTGAAAATGCTACATGAAGAGTACAGAGAAGAACTCAACTGTTTACTCCAAAATGTATGTGTCATTGTTTCTTTCATAGGATTCAGAGGCTATTGTTAAACCCTAAATAATAGCATAGTTAGATAAATGTGATCACAAACAGTTATGACAAGAAAGTTGATGTCAATCAGAACAATGTACATACTGAATAACTTTCTGCTTCCCTTCCATACAGAAGAATAGATTTTATCCAACAAGGGAGTCTAAATCTTGGTAAATCTCTAGTTATTATGGTGTTATTTTTCCTCCACACAACAGAGAACGTTAAACAAAAATAATTCAAAAAATTCCACAATGCTCTGTAATTATGCATATGTATCTACCCATATTTTAGAAAAATATTCATAATAGCAAGAAGAAATATAATTTGTATATCACATCCTGATAGCCTGGCTAATGCAAGATGATTTCAAACATCGCATTTCCTTTCCTAACTGTCCCTAGGACATATTATTCATTTTTCCTAATTTAAATTTTTTCTACCTCTTAGCAGTTATAGCAGTTCTCATAAACATGTTTGTCAGCTAAGATTTCTCTTAAAATTTGCCCAAGAGCATATTACATGTACGTTTCTGGTTTAAAGGGATGCTTCTGAATAAACTCAATGGAAGTTATTTGTACATATGGCTCAATTTTAAATACAAGCTATTCACAGATCATAACACATTAACGTCAAACTGACTTTGAATGTTGATTTGCAAGCTGTTCATGGGTATATCAGAATCGAGCAAAGCTGCTCAGTCCTACTCCATATCAAGTCAAAGCAGATACCACAAAGATAAAAAAATATATGAATACATGTTCACCTTCATTATCTTTCAGAGTGAAGTTTGGGTTTATAGACAGATGCTCATCAAGAAAGAAGCTAAACCTTGGTCCATTGGCAAAATCATCTTTATCAGTGGCACTGATGGTATGAATAACCTAAAGAAAAAACAAAATTAAGAGTAAATTTAATTTAGCTCTTGGCTTGATTTCAATTATAACATTTCAATATCCAACTTGAGTGTTTTAAAATTCTTATTCTAATGACAGAATTCACTAATTTGCTCTCCCTTGCATTAGACTTTAAGAAATGTAGTATGGCATACCTTACAATCATTCACAATTTTTTTTTTTCCCAGAATGGCACAAATATTTAATGTATGTGTGTGTGTGTTTTCCTTTATTACCCACAGTACTTTGGGGCCAATTAGTTGTAAGGCTTTGTGCGAACACCTGTTTGGGGAGACATGAAATATTGTTTGTACAAATACAAATATCCCAGTGTTGACATAGAACAGCCTTTCAGTACATGTTGGGCTCAGTCAGAAAACACAAAGGCACTAGAGCCATAATTTTTGTTTCAAGAGACCTCTGAGATCATGATCTAGGCCCTAAATTTGAGAGAGGAAGACTCTGAGTCCCAAAAGGAATGTGATGTGCCTCAAATGTATAAAATAGTGACAGAAGTAAAACTAAATCACTAAGAGCTTTACTATATATTTTTCATCCTGGTGCTTGAGAGAAAGCAATGTCAAAATTTGGACTTTATGCACTTTAAGGAACAGAGAAAGTCAGAATACACAAGTAAAATATTCCAGGTAACTTAAGAGCAATACATACATTCCAATATTTATACTCATCACAATCTTTAAAAACAATATTTGAAACAAATAAGATAACATTTTCCTTAAAAAAAAAAAAAGTATCCTAAAGCTTAGGTATACTCTTTGCAGTGTTTCTGTAGAGAAACTGAAAATATACAGAGGGGAAGTAGAGCCAAAATAATCGTATTTTCTGCATGTGAAAATACATGCACTGACATGATTACTAAGAATATTTTACCCTTTTGATTCACTGCATTTCAATATTCAACAAGTGAAACAAACCACCAATATGCATCAGAGTTAAAAGATAAATTCCTCTCCAAGTACTGGAGCCCATTACTTTGCAAGGGAGAAGCAAAGAAATATCGAAGTAGTGAGAATGAGTGGTCAGGGCAAGTAGGGTCAAAAGAGGACCTGCTTTCATGAAGTGAACGTGAAGAAAGGGCCTCAAGATATAGACGTGATTAAATTCCTCCATATAGTCCCAAGGGTCACTCCTTATATATATTCTTTTCCATCACGACTCAGCCCGTATTTTCTCAGCAACAGATCCTGGTGAAAGCCCCACCAGCCCCTCAAACACACACACACACACACACACACACACACACACACACACACACACACACACACATTCTATCCTCTTCATTATTTCACTCCATATTACCGTATCATTTATATATGAACTGAACATTTACATAATTGCTGATTTTTTTTTCTCACTTAAAGTACAACTAGTCTCTGAACAGAATTTTGTTGTTGTTAGTTGTTATTACCTTCTGACTATAAATAGAATAAATTGACGGATAATCAGAAGGAAACTTGATGATTTTTCTCGAGTGCAGGAAAAGTTCTATAGTTTATGGTTGATGTTCAGTCCTTTCATGTCTGACTCTGCAGCTCCACTGACTGTAGCATGCCAGGCTTCCCTGTCCTTCACCAGCTCCCAAAGTTGCTACTCATGTTTATTGAGTCAGGAATGACATCAAACCATCTGGTCCTCTGTTGCCCCCTTCTCCTGCCCTCAATCTTTCCTAGCATCAGGGTCTTTTTCAATGAGTTGGCTTTTCTCATCAGGTGGTCAACATATTGGAGCTTCAGTTTAAGTAACATTCCTTCCAGTGAATGTTCAAGGTTGATTTCCTTTAGGATCGACTAGTTTGATCTCCTTGCTTACTGGTTCAGTTCAGTTCAGATCAGTCGTTCAGTCGTGTCTGACTCTTTGCAACCCCATGAATCGCAGCATGCCAGGCCTCCCCGTCCATCACCAACTCCCGGAGTTCACTCAGACACATCCATCGAGTCAGTGATGCCATCCAGCCATCTCATCCTCTGTCATCCCTTTCTCCTCTTGCCCCAAATCCTCTTTTTCAATGAGTCAACTCTTTGCATGAGATGGCCAAAGTACTGGAGTTTCAGCTTTAGCCTCATTCCTTCCAAAGAAATCCCAGGGCTGATCTCCTTCAGAATGAACTGATTGGATCTCCTTGCAGTCCAAAGGATTCTCAAGAGTCTTCTCCAACACCACAGTTCAAAAGCATCAATTCTTCAGCACTCAGCTTTCTTCACAGTCCAACTCTCACATCCATACATGACCACTGGAAAAACCATAGCCTTGACTAGATGGAATTTTATTGGCAAAGTAATGTCTCTGCTTTTCAACAAGCTATCTAGGTTGGTCATAACTTTTCTTCCAAGGAGTAAGCATCTTTTAATTTCATGGCTGCAGTCACCATCTGCAGTGATTTTGGAGCCCCCAAAATAAAGTCTGACACTGTTTCCACTGTTTTCTCATCTATTTTCAGTGAAGTGATGGGACCGGATGCCATGATCTTCGTTTTCTGAATGTTGAGCTTTAAGCCAATTATTTCACTCTCCTCTTTTACTTTCACCAAGAGGCTTTTTAGTTCCTCTTCACTTTCTGCCATAAGGGGTGGTGTCATCTGCATGTCTGAGGTTATTGATATTTCTCCTCACAATCTTGATTCCAGCTTGTGCTTCCTCCAGCCCAGCGTTTCTCATGGTGTACTCTGCATATAAGTTAAATAAGCAGGGTGACAGTATACAGCCTTGACGTACTCCTTTTCCTATTTGGAACCAGTCTTTTGTTTCATGTCCAGTTCTAACTGTTGCTTCCTGACCTGCATATAGATTTTTCAAGAGGCAGGTCAGGTGGTCTGGTATTCCCATCTCTTGAAGAATTTTCCACAATATATTGTGATCCACACAGTCAAAGGCTTTGGCGTAGTCAATAAAGCATAAATTGATGTTTTTCTGGAACTCTCTTGCTTTTTCCATGATCTAGCAGATGCTGGCAATTTGATCTCTGGTTCCTCTGCCTTTTAAATCCAGCTTGAACATCTGGAAGTTCACGGTTCACGTGTTGCTGAAGCCTGGCTTGGAGAGTTTTGAGCATCACTTTACTAGCGTGTGAGATGAGTGCAATTGTGTGGTAGTTTGAGCATTCTTTGGCATTGCCTTTCTTTGGGATTGGAATGAAAACTGACCTTTTTCGGTTCTATGTCCATGGCTGAGTTTTCCAAATTTGTTGGCATATTGAATGCAGCACTTGAACAGCATCCCTTGCTTACCAAGGGACTCTCAAAAGTCTTGTCCAGCACCACAATTAGAAAACATCAATTATTCAGTGCTCAACCCACTTTATGGTAGAGCTCTCACATCCATACATGCCTACTGGAAAAGCCATAGCTTTGACTACATGGACGTTTGTCCGCAAATTAACGTCTCCGTTTTTATTTTGTCTCTGTTTTTTAACACACTGTGGGTTTGTCATAGCTTTTCTTCCTAGGAGCAAACATCTTCTTTATTTTGTAGCTGCCATCACATTCACTGTTCCTACTGATTTCGGTGTCCAAGAAAATAACATGGGTCACTGTTTCCATTGTTTCCCAATCTATTTGCCATGGAGTGATAGGACCAAATACAATGATGTTAGCTTTTTGAATGTTGAGTTTTAACTCGGCTTTTTCACTCTCCTCTTTCACTCTCATCAAGAGACTATTTCCTCTCTGCTTTCTGCCATTAGAGTGGTATTATCTGCATGTCTGAAGTTACTGGTATTTCTCCTGGCAAGCTTCCTTCCTGTTTGTGCTTCATCCAGTCTAGAATTTCACATGATATATTCTGTGTATCGGTTAAATAAGTAGGGTGACAATATACAGCCTTAATGTACTCCTTTCCCAATTTGGAACCATCCATTGTTCCATGTCCAGTTCTAACTGTTCCTTCTTGACCGGCATACAGATTTCTCGGGAGGCAGGTCAGATGGTCTGGTATTTCCATCTCTTCAAGAATTTTCCACAGTCTGTTATTATCCACACAGTTAAAGGCTTTAGAGTAGTCAAGTTTAATATAGAATGTGCAGATTCTAAAAACACAATTGCAGTTTCTACACATTAGTTACTTAGTATCAGATGGAAATAAAACATCACGTTTTCAGGGATAGGTAAAACAAATATAGTCAACTCTTCATATCCATGATTCTGAATCTGAGGATTCAACCACCATGGACCAAAAATGTTTCTTAAAAATTCAGAATCTTCCAAAAGGTGAAACTTGAAACTGCCATCCAGTGGCAACTATTTAGATGGTCTTTATGTTGTAATTACAACTATTTACATGATATTTACATTATATAATATATTGTAAATATCAGACATGATTTTAAAATATATAGAAGGATGTGTGAAGTTTATATGCAAATACTACACCACTGATATAAAGGATTTGAGCATTTATGGATTTTGGTATTGCAGGGGCAGAAGGGGGATGTTGGAACCAGTTTCCCACAGAAATTGTATAAACTTCTGTGGACAGCTGTGTAAATTTTTGAGGGGAGAAATAAATATTTTCTCACCTCTATTTTTCATTCATTGTGATTCTCAGATGGGCAAAATTTTTCTCAATGATACCTCATAATATGCTGACATACTTGCAAGTTTATCTCTTATCTTAAAAAGCAATTTTGGAGGGGTTGGTAGAGAACAATTAACTTAAATTAACTGAGCTATTATATGCTTATTGCTATCACTTCTTTGAAACAAATATCTCCTTTCAAATTTAATTTATAAGTTATTTTAAATTTTCTTAATATTTTTACAAACATGACCCTATTCAATTTGTTAAACATTGGTATAACTCATATTCTATTATATTTACACTTTTTTTCTATTAACTTTAAAATATAAATCTTCCCATTTTTATACAGGTAATTTCAAGTCTCAGTTTACCAGGAAGTTCACATAGAGCAAATCTGTTTTCCTCAGAAAATTTTCAAGGTCTCATCTACATAATAAATGATAATTTGGTTCACATATTTTGTTTAAGAGTGAACCATACATTTTGAACTTCTGTAGAATTGTTGGACATGCGCCTGTACTTAAATATTTTTCTGTAATGCTTTTGAAAGATGCTTCCAAAAGCCTAGTATGTTGGTCTTTTTAAATCTAGCACTCCTAGATATTCTCTTGATGAGAGAAGGCATATTTAATTTCTCTATTAGCTATTTTATTATTAACTTTTTCTCTGTCAATAGGAAATGGGATTTTCATTTGTTTCCTTAGACATTTTTTAGAAAACATACTTGAAAGTTAAACATGTTTAGGATTTTAGGAGATTTAAACTTCTGTCAGATATACACAATGGAGTACTACTCAGCCCTTAAAAAGAATAAATTTGAATCAGTTCTAATGAGATGGATGAAACTGGAACCGATTATACAGAGTGAAGTAAGCCAGAAAGAAAAACACCAATACAGTATACTGACACATATATATGGAATTTAGAAGATAGTAATGATGACCCTCTATGTGAGACAACAAAAGAGACACAGAGGTATAGAATGGACTTTTGGACTCCAAGGGAGAGGGAAAGGGTGGGATGGTTTGGGAGAATGGCATTGAAACATGTATACTTTCTTGTAAGAAATGAAGCGCCAATCTATGTTCAATGTAGGATGCAGGATGCATGGGGCTGGTGCACAGGATGATTCAGGTAGAGGATGTGGGGTTGGAGGTGGGAGGGGGCTTCGGCATTGGGAGATTGTGTTCACCTATGGCTGATTCATGTAAATGTATGGCAAAACAAATACAGTACTGTAATTTAAAAAATAAATAAATTTAAAAAACAAAAAAACAAAAAAAAAAAAAAACTTCTGTCAGATATCTAGATATTTGCTATGTCACTTTTGTCAATATTTTCTACACTTTTCTCAGACTTACTGATTTATCTACTCTGTTCTACCTGTGTGCTCTCTGTTTGTGCAATTGGTTGGTGATGTATGATCCATAAAACTTTATTTTCTGACTCTCATAACTTCTAATTGAACTGAATGTTTTTTGTCACTTGCACTTATGTATTGTGTAAAGTGTTTAATTACTTTTAAAGACCTGAGATTTACTCTTACAAAAGGAGAAAAACTCAGATTGATGAGTTGTATTTATAAATACTTACTAGAATTTTTTATAATGGCCATGAATAAGGATATACTTTTGGTAGAAACTAATTAAAACCAATTTTATATTTCTTTTATTAAGTAAATGTATCTCCTTGTTTGGGCTTCTCTAGTGGTTCACATGGCAAAAATTCTACCTGCAATGCAAGTGGACCTAGGTTCAATCCCTGGAAAAGGAAATGGCTAACCACTCCAGTATTCTTCCCTGGAGACTTTCATGGACAGAGGAGCCTGGTGAGTTATGGTGCATGGGGTAGCAAAGAGGTGGACATGACTGAGCAACAAACACTTCCACTTTCAATCCTCTTGTTTAAATATGTTTAAAACATATTAAATCCATTACTTATAGGATATTTTATTAGGAAAAATAGTGTCAGAAATTTATACAAATAACATAGTTTCCTATTTGGAAAATCTAACTTCATCTAAAACTTAAAATGAAGAAAAAATTCTATGGAAAGCATTGCATCTTCTTTAAAATTAATTGAGTTTGCTCTACAATATGATCCCAAATGATCATTAAAAATAATACCAACTTTTGTTACTTAGTTGAAATTTAACTTTGACAACTAGTTGTACTATTAATAATTGGATATTTTGTGGGCAGAGGTTGGTGTTTTGTAATGAAATATTTTCTTTTATATGTTATGTTTTATAAGTTCACTTATAAAAATAAAAATACAGAGCAAAAATTCAATATGAATAAGACAGAATTCCCTTTGCTATTTTTCAAAATTTCTAGTTATATGCATATCATAAGTATTTTGAATTCACTCAACTTCAAGAAATGATTTAAAATTTCATGCATGCATGATTTTCTTTTAATATTTTTTCACAAAACATATGCAAAAGATTTTTCCAGAGTAAGAAAATATATTAACTCAGAGAAATATATTGTTGAAGTTTATATTGATACCTGAATCAACCAGAACTCTACTATTACATGTGGTCTGAACCTCTGCTTTCAAAAAAGATGAGTCTCTGTCATAGCCACATGATGCTATATTTAAATGCACAACATCCATAATAGAAGTGAGTGTCTGCAGTTCTAAAAGTAATTGTCATAGAAAGAGGAACTGTTGCAATACAAATACACTTAGGAAAACCTACTTCACAAATCATTATTTGAATAGTTTCCTATTTCAACTCTGCCTAAAAATATACAGTTTCTCCAGAAAAGCTACAACACCAAGATTAAGTGAACCAAAGACTGTAAAATTAAATAACAGAAAGATTAAGATCATTTTTCTCTATAATGGGTTGCTCATAGAACTGAATGGGTAATGATTTGTTTAAATACAGGTGTAACAAACAATATGTTAAGCGTGATGTTTTTATACCCTCAATGAAAAGTCTAAATGCATTTTGGTAAAAGAATTGGAAAAAGCTCAGATACAATAAAGAATCTTTTCCTTATAGCGACAAATAAAATCATGTGATACTGTGATATTAAAGACAGTAATTATATTAAATGTGAATATAGTACTTAAAGAATGCAGAGTAATCACACAATTTAATTAAAATACATTAGAACATTATCCTCAATGGTGAAAAATTGAAAGCATTTCCCCTAAAGTCAGGAGCAAGACAAGGGTGCCACTCTCACCACTACTATTCAACATAGTTTTGGAAGTTTTGGCCACAGCAATCAGAGCAGAAAAAGAAATAAAAGGAATCCAGACAAGAAAAGAAGTACAACTCTCACAGTTTGCGGATGACAGGATCTTCTACGTAGAAAACCCTAAAGACTCCACCAGAAAATTACTAGAGCTAATCAATGAATATAGTATTTGCAGGATATAAAATTAGCACAGAAATCTCTTGCATTCCTAGAGACTAACAATGAGAAAACAGAAAGAAAAATCAAGGAAACAATTCCATTCACCACTCCAATGAAAAGAATAAAATACTTAAGAATATATCTACCTAAAGAAAGAAAAACCTACAAATAGAAAATTATAAAACAAGTATGAAAGAAATCAGAGGACACAAATAGATGGAGAAATATACTATGTTCATGGATCAGAAAAATCAATATAGTGAAAACAGGTATACTACCCAAAGCAATCCATAGAGGCAATGCAATCCCTATCAAGCTACCAATGGTATTTTTTCACAAAAGTAGAACAAATAATCTCACAATTTGTATGGAACCACACACACAAAAACAAAACAAAACAAAAAAACCCAAAACCAAAAACTCAAATAGCCAAAGCAATCTTGAGACTGAAGAATGGAACTGGAGGAATCAATCTGCCAGACTTCAAGTTCTATTACAAAACCACAGTCATCAAGACAGTATGGTACTGGCACAAAGACAGAAATATAGATAAATGGAACAAAATAGAAAGCCCAGAGATAAATCCACACACCTATGGACACCTTATCTTCAAAAAGGAGGCAAGACTATACAATGGAGAAAAGACAATCTCTTTAACAAGTGGTGCTGGAAAATGTGGTTAACCACTTGTAAAAGAATGAAATTAGAACACTTTCTAACACCATACACAAAAATTAACTGATTGATTCCTTCATCAGTGTTTTATAGTTTTCGATATATAGGTCTTTAGTTTCTTTAGGTAGGTATATTCCTAAGTATTTTATTTTTTTCCTTGCCATGGTGAATGGAATTGTTTCCTTAACTTCTTTTTCTACTTTCTCATTATTAGTGTATAGGAATGCAAGGGATTTGTGAGTGTTGATTTTATATCCTGCAACTTTACTATATTCATTGATTAGCTCTAGTAGTTTTCTGGTCGAGTCTTTAGGATTTTCTATGTAGAGGATCATGTCATCTGCAAACAGTGAGAGTTTTACTTCTTCTTTTCCAATTTGGATTCCTTTTATTTCTTTTTCTGCTCTGATTGCTGTGGCCAAAACTTCCAGAATATTGAAGAGTAGTGGTGAAAGTGGACACCCTTGTCTTGTTCCTGACTTTAGGGGAAAAGCTTTCAATTTTTCACCATTGAGGATAATGTTAGCTGTGGGTTTGTCATATATAGCTTTTATTATGTTGAGGTACGTTCCTTCTATTCCTGCTTTCTGGAGAGTTTTTATCATAAATGGATGTTGAATTTTGTCAAAGGCTTTTTCTGCATCTATTGAGATAATCATATGATTTTTATTTTTCAGTTTGTTAATGTGGTGAATTACATTGATTGATTTGCAGATATTGAAGAATCCTTGCATCCCTGGGATAAAGCCCACTTGGTCATGGTGTATGATCTTTTTAATGTGTTGCTGGATTCTGATTGCTAGGATTTTGTTAAGGATTTTTGCATCTATGTTCATCAGTGATATTGGCCTGTAGTTTTCTTTTTTGTGGTGTCTTTGTCAGGTTTTGGTATTAGGGTGATGGTGGCCTCATAGAATGAGTTTGGAAGTTTACCTTCCTCTGCAATTTTCTGGAATAGTTTCAGTAAGATAGGTGTTAGCTCTTCTCGAAATTTTTGGTAGAATTCAGCTGTGAAGCCGTATGGACCTGGGCTTTTGTTTGCTGGAAGATTTCTGATTACAGTTTCAATTTCCGTGCTTGTGATGGGTCTGTTAAGATTTTCTATTTCTTCCTGGTTCAGTTTTGGAAAGTTGTACTTTTCTAAGAATTTGTCCATTTCTTCCAAGTTGTCCATTTTATTGGCATATAATTGCTGATAGTAGTCTCTTATGATTTCTTTGTATTTCTGTGTTGTCTGTCGTGATCTCTCCATTTTCATTTCTAATTTTACTGATTTGATTTTTTTCTCTTTGTTTCTTGATGAGTCTGGCTAATGGTTTGTCAATTTTATTTATCCTTTCAATGAACCAGCTTTTTGCTTTGTTGATCTTTGCTATGGTCTCTTTTGTTTCTTTTGTATTTATTTCTGCTCTAATTTTTAGGATTTCTTTCCTTCTGCTAACTCTGGGGTTATCTATTTCTTCCTTTCTAGTTGCTTTAGGTGTAGAGTTAGGTTATTTATTTGACTTTTCTCTTGTTTCTTGAGGTATGCCTGTATTGCTATGAACTTTCCTCTTAGCACTGCTTTTATAGTGTCCCACAGGTTCTGTGTAGTTGTGTTTTCATTTTCATTCGTTTTGATGCATAATTTGATTTCTTCTGTGATTTGTTGATTATTCAGAAGGGTGTTGTTCAGCCTCCAAATCTTGGAATTTTTAATAGTTTTTCTCCTGTAATTGAGATCTAACCTTAGTGCATTATGGTCACTAATAGATGGAGAAATAGATCATGCTCATGGGTCAGAAGAGTCAATATAGTGAAAATGAGTATACTACCCAAAGCAATCTACAGATTCAATGCAATTCCTATCAAGCTACCAGCAGTATTTTTCACAGAACTAGATCAAATAATCTCAAGATTTGTATGGAATTACAAAAAACCTCAAATAGCAAAAGCAATCTTGAGAAAGAAGAATGGAACTGGAGGAATCAACTTACCTGACTTCAGGCTCTACTACAAAGCCACAGTCATTAAGACAGTATGGTACTGGCACAAAGACAGAAATATAGATCAATGGAACAAAATAGAAAGCCCTGAGATAAATCCACACACCTATGGACACCTTATCTTCGACAAAGGAGGCAAGAATATACAGTGGAGTAAAGAGTCTCTTTAACAGGTGGTGCTGGGAAAACTGGTCAACCACTTGTAAAAGAATGAAACTAGACCTCTTTCTAACACCACACACAAAAGTAAACTCAAAATGGATTAAAGATCTAAATGTAAGACCAGAAACTATAAAACTCCTAGAGGAAAACATAGGCAAAGCACTCTCTGACATAAATCACAGCAGGATCCTCTATGATCCACCTCCCAGTATAATGGAAATAAAAGCAAAAATAAACAAATGGGATCTAATTAAAATTAAAAGCTTCTGCACAACAAAGGAAACTATAAGCAAGGTGAAGACACAGCCTTCTGAATGGGAGAAAACAATAGCAAATGAAACAACTGACAAACAACTAATCTCAAAGATATACAAGCAACTTATGCAGCTCAACTCCAGAAAAATAAATGATCCAATCAAAAAAATGGGCCAATGAACTAAATAGGCATATTTCCAAAGAAGACATACGGATGGCTAACAAACACATGAAAAGATGCTCAACATCACTCATTATCAGAGACATGCACATGCAAATAAAGACTACAATGAGGTACCATTTCACACTCATTATCAGAGAAATGCAAATCAAGACCATAATGAGGTACCATTCTGGGTACCAAGACCCCAGAATGGCTTGGATCCAAAAGTCTACAAGCAATAAATGCTGGAGAGGATGTGGAGAAAAGGGAACCCTCTTACACTGCTAGTGGGAATGCAAACTAGTACAGCCACTATGGAAAACAGTGTGGAGATTCCTTAAAAAATTGCAAATAGAACTGCCTTAACCCAGAAATCCCCCTGCTGGGCATACACACCAAGGAAATCAGAATTGAAAGAGACACATGTACCCCAATGTTCATTGCAGCACTGTTTATAATAGCCAGGACATGGAAACAACCTAGATGTCCATCAACAGATGAATGAATAAGAAAGCTGTGGTACATATACACAATGGAGTATTACTCAGCCCTTAAAAAGAATAAATTTTATTCAGTTCTATTGAGATGGATGAAACTGGAGCTGATTATACAGAGTGAAGTAAGCCAGAAAGAAAAACACCAATACAGTATACTGACACATATATATGGAATTTAGAAAGATAGTAATGATGACTCTCTATGTGAGACAACAAAAGAGACACAGAGGTATAGAATGGACTTTTGGACTCTGAGGGAGAGGGAGAGGGTGGGATGATGTGGGAGAATGGCACTGAAACATGTATACTATCATGTAAGAAACGAAGCACCAGTCTATGTTCAATACAGGATACAGGATGCTCGGGGCTGGTGTACGGGATGATCCAGGTAGATGATATGCGGTGGCAGGTGGGAGGGGGCTTCAGCATTGGGAGATCGTGTACACTTGTGGCTGATTCATGTCAATGCATGGCAAAACAAATACAGTACTTTAATGTAGAATAAAGTATTAAAAAATAAAAATAAAAATAAACTCAAAATTGATTAAATATCTAAACGTAAGACCAAAACTATAAAACTCTTAGAGGAAAACATAGGAAAAACACTCTCTGACATAAATCACAACAGGATGTTCTATGACCCACGTCTCAGAATATTGGAAATAAAAGCAAAAATAAGTAAATGGGACCTAATTAAAATTAAAAGCTTCTGCACAACAAAGGAAAAGCAAGGTGAAAAGACAGCCTTCAGAACGGAAGAAAATAATAGCAAATGAAGCAACTAACAAACAACTAATCTCAAAAATATACAAGCAACAACTGCAGCTAAATTCCAGAAAAATAAACGGCACAATCAAAAACTGGGCCAACAAACTAAATAGACATTTCTCCAAAGAAGACATACAGATGGCTAACAAACACATGAAAAGATGCTCAACATCACTCATTATCAGAGAAATGCAAATCAAAACCACAATGAAGTATCATTTCACGCCAGTCAGAATGGCTGCAATCCAAGTCTACAAGCAATAAATGCTGGAGAGGGTGTGGAAAAAGAGGGAACCTTCTTACACTGTTGGTGGGAATGGAAACTAGTACAGCCACCATGGAGAACAGTGTGGAGATTCCATAAAACACTGGAAATAGAACTTCCTTATGACCCAGAAATTCTGCTACTGTGCATACACACTGAGGAAACCAGAATTTAAAGAGACACGCATACCCCAATGTTCATCGCAGCACTGTTTCTAATAGCCAGGACATGGAAGCAACCTAGATGGCCATCAGCAGACGAATGGATAAGAAAGCTGTGGTACATATACACAATGGAGTATTACTCAGCCATTAAAAAGAATACATTTGAATCAGTTCTAATGAGGTGGATGAAACTGGGGCCGATTATACAGAGTGAAGTAAACCAGAAAGAAAAACACCCATACAGTATCAGTATCAGTTCAGTTCAGTTCAATCGCTCAGTCATGTCCAACTCTTTGCAACCCCATGAACTGCAGCACACAAGGCCTCTCTGTCCATCACCATCTCCTGAGTTCACTCAAACTCACGTCTGTCGAGTCAGTGATGCCATTCCGCCATTTCACCCTCTGTTGTCCCCTTCTCCTCCTGCCCCCAATCCCTCCCAGCATCAGAGTCTTTTCCAATGAGTCAACTCTCCTCACGAGGTGGCCAAAGTACTGGAGTTTCAGCTTTATCATCACTCATACCAGTACAGTATATAACACACACATATAGAATCTAGAAAGACGGTAATGATAACCGTGTATGTGAGACAGTAAAAGAGACACACATGTATAGAACAGTCTTTTGGACTCTGTGGGAGAGGGTGGGATGTTTTGGGGAAAATGGCACTGAAACATGTATATTACTATATGTGAAACAAATCACCAGTCCAGATTTGATGCATGAGACAGGGTGCTCGGGGCTGGTGCACTGGGATGACCCAGAGGGATGGCATGGGGAGGGAGGTGGGAGGGGCGTTCAGGATGGGGAACACATGTACATTTGTGGCGGATTCAGTGTATGGCAAAACCACTATCATACTGTAAAGTAATTAGCCTCCAATTAAAATAAATACCTTTATGTTAAAATATATGTTAGAACTTTGGGGTTTCAAGTCTAGCAATTACGTCTCAAAAATAATAAGAGTTATATGAAGAAAAAGGGCTTCCCAGGTGGCACTAGAGGTAGAGAACATGAGTGCCAATGCAGGAGACATGAGACACAGGTTCAGTCCCCAGGTTGGGAAGATCCCTAGAGAAGGAAACGGCTCCCCACTCCAGTGTTGTTGCCCAGGAAATCCCATGGACAGAGGAGCCTGGTGGGCTACAGTTCATGGGGTCACAAACAAGAGCAATGTAGTATCATTGCCATTATTAGTAGTAGCACTGTTATTAATAATGAGTATTTAACTATATCAAAATATTTGGTTTCATCTATCAAAATGAGTTTTAATTTTTCTCCTTTCCAATTTAAAGTATTATTTTTTCTGGATTCTCTTTGACAATATTTTGTTTATGATACATCTATGTTCATGAAAGAGAATATAATTCAAATTATATCCTTCCAAGTTTTGATTTCAAACTTTTGTCATCACTATAAAATGAGTATAAACTGATTGCCTTTTTTTTCCTTTTGATACAGTATATTTTGATTATAATTCCACAGAAATATTTTCAATTTTTATTACTTTATTGGTTCATGCTTATTTGAAAATGACTTAAATTTTGGTGGAGTATTTCTAGTATTTTTGATTTAGTATCTAACATTATTTTATTATAATAAAACTTGCTTTGTGGTGCTGAATGTGGAAGACATTTGGTCAATATTTATGTAAAAGTTTACCAATGCAATTTAAATTTGTTCACTGCAATATTCTGTATGTGTTAAAAAGTAACACTTGGTTAATTGTGGTGTTCAAATATTTAGCTTATTTACTAAAATTTTATGTTATTATTCTATCAATTTCCTCTACAAGCATACTGAAACTCACAATATAATAATGGGCTTATAAATTTTTCTTTATTTTACTATCCATTTTTACTTTATTTATTTTAAAGAAATTTTGATAAGTATATACAATTCAAAATTGTTTCTGTCTACTGGATTGACCCTTTTTATCCCAATAAGTGTGCTTCTGTATGTTACAAATATTTCCTTGGATAATCTGTATCTTTGTGTGTGTGTGTGTGCTTGGGTAAGCATGTATGTGGCAATTATGCAAGTAATTCCATGATTTTTATTTCAAGCTTTTTATTATATTGACTATGGATTTTGTATAAAAAACATTAAATTGACATTTTTCTTACCTATTATGAGAATAGATATTTTAAAAGTATGTTTTGTCATTTTAATATACTGATGTATACTTAAGTTTACATTATTTTATTTAATTTTTATTTTTCTACATCGTGAGAAACACTGGGCTGGATGAAGCACAAGCTGGAATCAAGACTGCTGGGAGAAATATCAATAATCTCAGATATGCAGATGACACCAACCTTATAGCAGAAAGCAAAGAACTGAAGAGTCTCTTGATAAATGTGAAAGAGGTAAGTGAAAAAGTTTGCTTAAAACTCAACATTCAGAAAACTAAGATCATAGCATCTGGTCCCATCATTCATAGCAAATAGATGGGGAAACAGTGACAGACTTTACTTTGGGGGCTCCAAAATCACTGCAGATGGTTACTGCACCCATGAAATTAAAAGACACTTGCTCCTTGGAAGAAAAGTTATGACCAACTAGACAGCATATTGAAAAGCAGAGACACTACTTTGCCAACAAAGGTCTGTCTAGTCAAAGCTATGTTTTTTCCATTACTCATGTATGGATATGACAGTTGGACTATAAAGAAAGCTGAGAGCCAAAGTATTGACGCCTTTGAACTGTGGTGTTGCAGAAAACTCTTGAGAGTCCCTTGGACTGCAAGGAGATCCAACCAGTCCATCCTAAAGGAAATCAGTCCTGAATATTCATTAGAAGGACTGATGCTAAAGCTGAAAATCCAAAACTCTGGCCACCTGATGCAAAGAACTCTCATTGAAAAAGACCCTGATGCTTGGAAAGATTGAAGGTAAGAGAAGAAGTGGACAACAGATGAGATTGTTGGATGGCATCACTGACTCAATGGACATGAGTTTGAGTAAACCCCAGAGGTTGGTGATGGACAGGGAGGCCTGGTGTGCTGCAGTCCATGGGATCGCAAAAGTCAGACATGACTGAGTGACTAAACTGAACTGAACTCATTCTATATTTATTATCTTATTTATTATTTTTTAATTACCATGATTCTACCTAGCTATTATAATTCAATGTACTAAACCTTTGCCTTTTATTTTAGGGTAAATATGAAAACTTGTCACTTTAACTTTCAGCTTTAAAAACTTCACAGAATTTTCTGGGTTGTTTTGGAAATATTAAATTGGTTATAGACTTTATATTTTATTAGGATTACATCTTAATTTTGAATATGCCCTTCTATAGTCTTTTTAAAATAGATCCTATATAAAAATCATTTCCTTGTATCTTTGTATTGTAATATAAAGAAATCAAAATAAAGCCACATGCAGCAATATTGTCCCTGTGTAAATTATTTAAATTAATGAATATTTTAATTAATATCAGTTCAGTTCAGTTGCTGAGTTGTGTCCGACTCTTTGCTACCCCATAGACTGTAGCACTTCAGGCTTCCTTGTCCATCACCAGCACCCAAAGCTCACTCAAACTCATGTCCATTTAGTGGGTGATGCCATCCAACCATCTCATCCTCTGTCATCCCCTTCTCCCATCTTCAGTCTTTCCAAGCATCAAGGTCTTTCCCCATAAGTCATTTATTTGCATCAGGTGGCCAAAGTATTGGAGTTTCAGCTTCAACATCAGTCCTTCCAACGAATATTCAGGACTGATTTCCTTTAGGATGGACTGTTTGGAACTTCTTGCTTTCTAAAAGACTCACAATAGTCTTTTCCAACAGCATGGTTCAAAAGCATCAATTCTTCAGTGTCAGCTTTCTTTATAGTCCAACTCTCATATCCATACATGACTACTGGTAAAACCATAGCTTTGACTAGACGGACACTTGTTAGCAAAGTAATGTCTGCTCTTTATTATGCTGTCTAGTTTTGTCATAACTTTTCTTCCAAGGAGCAAGCATCGTTTAATTTCATGATTGCAGTCACCATCTGCAGTGATTTTTGGAGCCCTAAAAATAAAGTCCACTGTTTCCCCATCTATTTGACATGAAGTGATGAGACCCGATGCCATGATCTTAGATTTCTGAAGGCTGAGTTTAAGTCAACTTTTCCACTCTCCTCTTCACTTTCATAAAGAGGCTCTTTAGTCTTTAAATTTTAATTAATATAATAAAGGTCAAAAATAAAACTTTAAAATCACTTTATTTAGGAATATTTTAAATTATAATTTCTATTATGTTAGTTACACAGACTTTTACTATTTTGTCACTTAAAGTTATAGCTTTTCTACAATCTATTATAATTTAGTAATTAATCAATTACACCAAATTTAAACAGTTTTAAAGGGGCTATTTACTTATCAATAATTTAATGTTACCAACATAATTACAGATTGCTTTGGTCTTTAATAATTTTTGCCACTTCAAATTGCCAATCTGATTACCTTCCCTTCCCCCACCCCCAAAAAATTGATTAGTATGCTTTTGTAGTAAGAAACTTTCTCTCTTTCTCTCTCTTTCTTTCTTTCTTTTTTTTTTTTTGGTCTAAATATGAACTTTTGTTATCTTTATTTTCGAGGAATATTTTTGGTAGGAAGAGACTATGGTTGCCACGTATTATCTTCTGGCTGTTGAAAATTATCTTTTCCTATGGAGGGATTTTATCTTCCTGATTAAATAATCAGCTTTTAAAATTGTCCTTTAGAAAGTTTTGAGTAAGGTCAGTTTCATTCCAATTCTAAAGAAAGGCAATGCCAAACAATGCTCAAACTCATGCACTCATCTCACATGCTAGTAAAGTAATGCTCAAAACTCTCCAAGACAGGCTTCAGCAATATGTGAACCGTGAACTCCCTGATGTTCAAGCTGGTTTTAGAAAAGGCAGAGGAACCAGAGATCAAATTGCCAACATCCACTGGATCATGGAAAAAGCAAGAAAGTTCCAGAAAAACATCTTTTCGGTTTTATTGACTACGCCAAAGCCTTTGACTGTGTGAATCACAATAAACTGTGGAAAATTCTGAAAGCGATGGGAATACCAGACCACCTACCCTGCCTCTTGAGTAATCTGTATGCAGGCAAGGAAGCAACAGTTAGAACTGAACATGGAACAACAGACTGGTTCCAAATAGGAAAAGGAGTATGTCAAGGCTGTATATTGTCACCCTGCTTATTTAACTTATATGCAGAGTACATCATGAGAAACGGTGGATTGGAAGAAACACAAGCTGGAATCAAGATCGCCAGGAGAAATATCAATAAACTCAGATATGCAGATGACACCACTCTTATGGCAGAAAGTGAAGAGGAACTAAAAGCCTCTTGATGAAAGTGAAAGAGGAGAGTGAAAAAGTTGGCTTAAAGCCAAATATTCAGAAAACGAAGATCATGGCATCTGGTCCCATCACTTCATGGGAAATAGATGGGGAAACAGTGGAAACTGTGTCAGACTTTATTTTTCTGGGCTCCAAAATCACTGCAGATGGTGATTGCAGCCATGAAATTAGAAGACATTTAGTCCTTGGAAGAAAAGTTATGACCAACCTAGATAGCTTATTGAAAAGCAGAGACATTATTTGCCAATAAAATTCCATCTAGTCAAGGCTATGGTTTTTCCAGTGGTCATGTATGGATGTGAGAGTTGGATTGTGAAGAAGGCTGAGTGCCAAAGAATTGATGCTTTTGAACTGTGGTGTTGGAGAAGACTCTTGAGAGTCCCTTGGACTGCAAGGAGATCCAACCAGTGCATTCTGAAGGAGATCAACCCTGGGATTTCTTTGGAAAGAATGATGCTAAAGCTGAAACTCCAGTACTTTGTCCACCTGATGCGAAGAGTTGACTCATTGGAAAAGACTCTGATGCTGGGAGGGATTGGGGGCAGGAGGAGAAGTGGACGACTGAGGATGAGATGGCTGGATGGCATCACTGACTCGATGGACCTGAGTCTGAGTGAACTCCAAGAGATAGTGATGAACAGGGAAGCCTGGTGTGCTGCGATTCATGGGGTCGCAAAGAGTTGGACACGACTGAGCGACTGAATTGAACTGAACTGAATCCTTCATTGGATAAATGGTTTGGAAATACCATTTTTTGCTCTATGATTTTACTTCTCATTCTCTTATTGGTCTTTCAGAATTGACTTTTTGATTATGCTTTTGGTGTCATCTTAGGACCCCTGCCTGGCATTGCTTTCATTTATTCTTAACAGTATAATATCTCTTTTATCTTGATATTTCAAATTTTGTTTAACTTTATTTTTGAAATTTTATTTCAATTTATTTAGGTTAAGTTATTTTTATAAACAATTGCTCCATTTTTTGTTTTTCTCTCTTTCTTGAATTCTTGACTTGATGTTTGCCAACATTATGGAAAATTTTACAGCCATGATCTCCTCAAATATTACTTCTGCCCAGTTTTTTTTTAATATCTTTCTGAGAATTGGTTAATTTGTATATTAGATCTGCATGTTCTATGTTTTTCTTATTCTTATTTATACTTTTTACCTTCTTGTCTTTCCATTCTTTAACATGAATATTTTAATCTAATCTAATTTGCAGTTCTCTACTTTCACTATTTTCTCATCAGCTATGTCTAATCTGATGCTAGTACCAAAACTGAAATCCCATGTTAAATTACATTTTTTTTTAAATCTAAATTTTCTATTTCAATATTTAACAGTTTCTTCTTCAATTGTATTTGTATAATATCTGCTAAGAAAATAGTTTTAGGGTGTGTGAATCCATTTCTAGCACTACTGAAGTGTGATTTGGTAAGTAAATCATTTTATATATGTACCACAAAACTCTGCTTTTTTTTCACATGGTGAAGTGGGGGTGGGGAAGCACCAGAAGTGATAATCTTAATATATTGCTAACAATAAAACAGATAACCTGTTAAAACCTAAAAATAATATAATTTTTAGTCATTTGGTTCTCCGTCATATTTTCTAACTTTCCTGTGAGGAATGGACTTGAGAAAACTTTATGTAAGCTTTATATAAGGAGTCCTGCATTTATAACTATGTAAATATCTCCTCTGGAGACAGTAAAAACATGTAAGCAATGATTACTTTAACAAGCCATACCTGATTGTCCTTATACACAAAAATACAAGGCAATGTTTCTCACAACCATAATTTTATCACAAGTTTCAAAATGATTTAAAATAATTTTGAATGATATATTTATTCTGGCTTACCAAAGACAGTGAAAGAGGCTATCTGACTGAACTAAATCTAGACCATTTTGACTGCTCTTGATTCATGTGACAGACAGACTTCAAGTTGCCCATCATGGAATCCATGCCTCCTTGTGATCCCTTTCTTGAATTCTAGGTGTGTCTTGTTTCCTGCTTTTGACCAACAAAATATGGAAATATGATCTATCACACTGGTAACACTACATTATATGAAACTGTCAGACTCTTCAGAAAGACTCTCTACTTATTTGAAGTGGCCATACTGGGAAAGCCTAGATGACAAAAAGAAAAGAAAAACAGACACAAAATGAACAACAAACAACAAACAAAACCAAGTGTGGTGGTGTTTCAGAACTCTGGGGAACACTGAAACTCTCAGGTCTGCAGCTGAGAGTAACTCAATGCTACCAACAACCATGTGAGCGTGGAAGAGTTCTCCCAGCCTCAGGTAATTACATCTTGTGCTATTCCTACGGAGACTGAGCTAAGCTGTGAGCAGAATTCTGACCTGCAGAAACTATGGGATGCTAAATAGGTGTTTGAAGCTGCTAAGTTTGTGTAATTTGTTACACAGCAGAGAAGACAGAGGCACATCCCTTCCATAGCCCATTTGTTTTATGAGCATCAACTACACTGGTCTCCCTATGGAATCACCGTGCTCCTTTACCTGGCTGCTACGCTACATCCAGACGCAAGTTCCATGTTCCAGTTCTTCTGTCCATCCTTCATTCTCCCTACCTCCTCAAAACATACACATTCTTCATGTTGAAACCTAATCACCTTCTACTATCAATATTACTCAGTGGCCACTGTATGTTGTTCCCTCATTCCCTCCAAAATAGACCAGGCCATTCTCTTCTTCCCACTGTATTTTATAAGCTTCATCAGGGCAGGAAAGTTCACTGTTTCCTCCTCACTTAATATAGGGCTGTATGCAAATAATTCAGTATAATTTTATTGACAGAGAAAATACATGCATGAAGGAGTTTATTTGTTGAATTACATTTGTGATCCATAGAACATTTATTTTCTATGGTTCTCAAAAAAATCTATTTGATACTTAAAGCTTTATAAAATTTTTTGTACTAAGCACAAAAATAACACTGAGGGATTTTTGAGGATTATACCTAAGAATAATAGAAACAGAGCTGCTTATTTTTCTTCCATTCAAATTACAGGAAGGAAACAATTAACTTACCTGACCAGGCTTAGAATTTTCACAGACAACAATATCATATTCCCTGGCAAGCTCGGGAGGATTGTCATTGACATCCAGAACTCTAATACCCACTGTGACATGGCTCAGCAAGCTCGGATTGTCTGAAAAACACATAGGGATGCATTTAGTATTTCCATGCACACTTAAGAGTCTTGGTTTAAAACCAATCTCCTTAATACTGTAGCTTGTCACTAGCCGCACATGCTGCTGCAGAACTTTTGGCAAAAGACAACTTTATGAAGGCACTCTTTGTTAGAACTCATTAATTTACAGAGAAATGAAAAATGAACACCATTGCATGACATGAATACTAAAATGATACTTTGTCATATCAAGGAAATTACATGTTATTCAGGAACTGGAGTAGGAGAAAGTTGTCAGAACTCACTGTATGCTGTCAAAGTCCAAAGAATGAACAATTGGTTTCATCATTAATCTAAGAAAAGTACAGTAGTAGGAAAAAAATAAGATAATGTTTAAAACATTCAAGGTTTCAAGTCTAAATCAACTTGGAGAAAATAAATTTCTTTACACAAGGATAAAATTCTTCTTATAGGACAATATATGCAGTCTGTGGTGTCAAGTGATACTTGGGGAAAAATGAAAAGAATAATTTAAATTGGAACTTAGCATAGAATTCATATAAAACCCTGATAAATATCAAAATATTAGAGCTACTATTTCAAAATATTTTTAAAGTGCAGTCTTACCATTTTTCAGTAGGTTTATTAGTTATGAGATATAAGAAAAGAAATGTTTGGTTTATTTTATATGTCAAAGCTAAAAATATAGAATTCATAATGAAAAAATTAATGAGAAGGCAAAAACAAAACATATTAGAAAAAAAGGATAAAATTCATATACATAGAATATTAAAGAAAATTGATATTTAAGTTATCCATTATTTAATTATACATAAAGAAAATGTATGTATTACACATGACATAGGTGCTTTTAAAAAGTAGGAAATCATAGTGCTACTACAATACTAAAGAAGATAAACTTCTGGTTAAAAAATATTTTCAAAGATAAAATATCAGTCCTAGATAATTTTACTTAAAGTTAAAAAAACCTTCAGTCTTATAAATCTTTTCCCCAGAAGACAAATGATAAAATATGCTACAACTTGTTCTCTGTGGCCAGTAAAGTTTTACTATCAATATCAGATACTCCCACTCACGTGAGGTATTATCTGTCAATGGATTAAACAAAATAATACCAAACCTATTCCACTGGTATGCAAAAGAAAATCTAGTATTTGTTTAGTTCCCAGAATGTTTCTTAGTTCATCTATAAAGGAAGGAAACAAAGAAGGAGGCAGAGAGGGAGAGAAGAAATTAGGGAAAAATTTTTCAAAAATATAAAAGTTATCTAAAAAGTCAAAGCATTAAAGGAGGAAGAAAAAATACAGAGATACTTCTCTTAATATACATAGCAAAAAAAATGCAATACCCATACATTCTAAACAATCAAACAAACAACAAAATGGACCTTAGGATGCATCACTATGAACAAAGCTAGTGGAGGTGATGAAATTTCATCTGAGCCTCTCTCAAAACCTAATTGATCATGCTATCAAAGTGTTGCACTCAATATGCCAGCAAATTTGGAAAACTCAGCAGTGGCCACAGGACTGGAAAAAGTCAGTTTTCATTCCAATTCCAAAGAAGGAAATGCCAAAAAATGTTCAAACTACTGCACAATAGCACTCATTTCACATGCTCACTTCACATGTTCAAAATTCTCCAATCTAGGCTTCGACAATATGTGAACTGAGAACTTCCAGATACACGAGCTGGATTCAGAAAAGGCAGAGGTCCAAATATCAAATTGCCAACATTCTCTGGATCATAGAAACAACAAGAGAATTTCAGAAGAAAAAAAAAAAAACAAACTACTTCTGTTTTATTGACTACACTAAAGCCTTTGACTGTGTAAATTACAAAAAATTGTGGAAAATTCTTAAACAGATGGGAACAGCAGACCACCTTATCTGCCTCCTGAGAAACCTATATTCAGCAACAGTTAGAATGGACATAGCCATGGAATTAAAAGACACTTGCTTCTTGGAAGAAAATAAGTGACAAACCTAGGAAGCATACTAAAAAGCAGAGACATTACTTTACCTACAAAGGTCCATACAGTCAAAGTTATGGTTTTCCCAGAAGTCGTGTACAGGTGTGAGAGCTGGACAATAAAAAGGCTGAACACCAAAGAATTGATATCTTCAAAATGTGGTGCTGGAGAAGACTCTTGAGAGTCCCTTGGGCAACAAGGTGATCCAACTGGTCAATCTCAAAGGAAATCAGCCCTAAATATTCATTGGAAGGACTGATGCTGAAGATGAAGCGCCAAAATGTTGGCGACCTGATGAGAAGAGCTGACTCAATGGAAAAGAGCCTGATGCTGGGAAAGATTGAAGGCAGGAAGAGAAGGGGATGACAGGATGAGATGGTTGGATGGCGTCACTGACTCAATGAACATGAATTTGAGCAAACTCAGAGATATAATGAAGGACAAGGAAGCTTGGTGTGCCACAGTCCATGGGGTTGCAAAGATCCGGACATGACTAAGTGACTGTACAACAACTATGGACAAACACCCTTGGATCAAACCTCTGTCTCCTGCATTGGTATGCAGGTTCTTTACCATGGAGCCACCATGGAAACCTAAATATACAGAAAAAAGTTACAAAATATTAAAATTAATATATTGTATGAACAGCTTACTATAATGACTAATATAATTGGCACATATGATATTTTGTCAATGTAAATAAAAGATAACAGGATGCTGATGTATCAGTCAATTTTATATTATAAAGACAAATAGATCCATTAAATTAAAGTTAGCTCAATGTTGATAACAATATTTGCTTATTTAGAGTGACTTATTATGAAAAAGGGGCTTCCCAAGTGGCATAGTGATGAATTCACCTGCCAATGCAGGAGACACAGGAGATGCATGTTTGATCCCTGGATTGGGAAGATATACTGTAGTAGGAAATTGCAAACCACTCCAGTATTCTTGCCTGGAGAATCACATGGACTGAGGAGCCTGGAGGGCTACAGTCCATGGGGTAAAAAAGAGTTGGATACAACTTACTGACTAAACAACAACAAAGTGAGAAGTCTGTATACTTAACTCAATATGAACAAAGAAGATATTGCAAAGCATAATAATAAATACATTTTATCATATCACTATACTCAATAATTAATAATAAGAAGGTTATCCTCAACAATATACTATTTCATTTTGCAATGAATTATTTAGTTTTGCATGTGTTTTTTTTCATTTTTACAAAATACTACAATTTTAAATGCAATCTTCTGAGATATTTCTGAAAATACATATTTCAATTAGCATTTGGTTTCTAAGATTTTAACTATTGTTGTAGCTCTGCTGCTATTCTTCCTAAAGGAAATAAATCCTGAATATTCATTGGAAGGACTGATGCTGAAGCTGAAACTCCAATACTTTGGCTACCTGATGTGAAGAACTGACTCATTTGAAAACACCCTGATGCTGGGAAAAATT
Source organism: Nanger dama (assembly GCA_917880005.1). Classification (NCBI taxonomy): domain Eukaryota; kingdom Metazoa; phylum Chordata; class Mammalia; order Artiodactyla; family Bovidae; genus Nanger; species Nanger dama. Next base: position 14,693,313 of record CAKJTW010000027.1, on the reverse strand, counting down.
CAAGGTGGGAAGATAAGGGGAGGACAGAGGATGAGACAGTTGGATGACATCACTGACTCAATGAACATGAGTCTGAGTAAACTCTGGAAGTTGGTGATGGACAGGGAAGCCTGGCATGCTGCAGTTCATGGGGTCGCAAAGATTTGGACATGACTGAGTGACTGAGCTGAACTGATGATATAAACTAATCACAGTTATTGCATCTATTCAGCCTTTGTTGGAAAGAGTCAGACACAAGTGAGCAACTGACACGATAACACATTATGAAAAAAAAAGGCATTGCTAAGCTTTTCTGGAAGCTGATATTGATCATACTTGATCGTTTTATAATTTTAATATTAAAAAGAATTTTCAGTATGAATTCTCATTTTGTAAATTACCAAAGTGGAACTGACACAGTTTAAATGACTTATCTTGACAAAGCCAGGGTTATGAATTACTTCTCAGATCTTATACAACTGCCACTATATAAATGCATTTTTTCTATTGTAACCATTGTATATATGCTAGAGTCTGTTCTATATATCTGAGACAAGAGTAATATAATTTTAATCATTGGTATCAGCAGTTTTTAAAGGCATCAAAATTCTCTGCTCCTTTTCTGAATGAGAAGAATCAGATGTCATTTTGCTGTATCAGAAAAATTTTTTCAGGAAAGACACATGTACCCCAATGTTCACTGCATCAATATTTACAATAGCTAGAACATGGAAGAAACTTAGATGTCCACCAACAGATGAATGGATAAAGAACCTGTGGTACATATATACAATGAACACCACTTAGCCATAAAAAGAACACATTTAAATCTGTTATAATGAGGTGGATGAAACTAGAGCCCATTATACAGAGTGAATTAAGTCAGAAAAATAAATACAAATATTGTATACTTACACACACACACACACACACACACACACACACACACACACATATATATATGGAATCTGAGAGATGGCACTGATAAATTTATTTTCAGTGCAGCAATGTAGAAAGAGACATAGAGAACAGAACTATGGACAAGGTGGGAAGAGAGGAGCGAGAAGGGGAGATGCATGGACAGAGTAACAGAAATTTATAATACCACGTGTAAAACAGATAGCCAATGGGAATTTGCTGTATGACTCAGAGAACTCAAACAGGGGCTAACAGGCTGAAGGGTGGGGTGGGGAGGGAGATGGGAGGGAGGTTTAGGAGGGAGGGGACAAGGGTGTATATATGGCTGATTCTTGTTGCTATATGACAGAAAATCACAAAATTCTATAAAGTAATTATCTTTCAATTAAAAATTTTAAAAAAAGTTTTTAGGAAAGAATTCGGGGAAGACTATGTCTTGAGGAAAGACTAGAATGAAAGAACAACTAAGCATTTGACTGTTTTCAAACATCACTTCTCACTGCCCTACCTCTGCATTGCTCCTGCTGTCCTCTGGAAGTGGCCTTGCCCCATGCTTGGGCACAGGAAACTAAACCCTCCTGGATGGAAACAGACTCTCTCCATGTTTCTCTAATGTTATATATTGTATCTCCAGTGTACAATTACTATTCTATCACTTAAGGATTAAAAGTACAGAGCTGGCATCAAACAGATACTTATTTGTATGTAGGTGTACTATCATTTTCTGTTCTGTAGGGAACAGAATCTAACCTTATTGTGGATGCAACTAGTGATCTGTAGGGCATGCTTTGTCAGGGGAATCTCAAGAGATACTGATGAAGAGTCATGAAAAACAGTCTCAGAGTAAGCTTGACTCCAACACTGATGCAAATTGAATAATTGCTATTTCCTGAAATAGATGGGGAAACAGTGGAAACAGTGTCAGATTTTATTTTGGGGGCTCCAAATACGACTGACTGACCTCAACTGAACTGAACTGAAAAGTAGGATGGTGTGTAAAAACTGTAACTTTAATTTCAGATAATTAGAGTGGAAATCTCACTATAGCTTTGTAACCAATTGTGGCTTACCTAGACTCATTCTAGTATTTCTGCTCCATAATGAAATTAGCTAAATCTATATTAGTAAATTAGCAAGCTTCTTTGGTGTTTTATTTTTTTAAATTTCCCTCAGCCCTAGGGTTAGTATTCTATTCTGTGAATGCCAATCACTTTACATATAAATGCAGACATATTTTTGTGTGTGAGAAGCATTTTGTTATGGTAAAAACTGGATAATGTCCCAGGAATTCTTAATGCAACATTTCTGTTATTGCTACTGTAATTTCAGGCTCACACCGCATTTCTCAAAATAAATGTTCAGCCCTTTTGATGGCACAGTAAATAAAAATATACTGTCTTCAGACAACTTCTTCAGTAGGATCCACTTTCCAGAACCCTTAAGTAACATGAACTTTGGAAAGTTATTTGTTATTTCTATAACTTAATTATTTAATCTGTAAACAGGAATAAGAACAGTGCCATGGGCCAAAGTGTTCTTTTGAGACACAATTAAAGAAGTTATGTAAACTTTGAAACACTGAGATTAGGAAAGAGCATAATATTGAATTTAATCCCTTCCAAAAATAAAAACAAAACAAAACAAAATATAGGGCACACTGTCAATCCTATACATGTGATTTTCAGTAGAAAATATACTACGTAAAATCATACAGGCTTTATGCAATAACAGTGTAACAAGCTGGATGAATCACAAACTGGAATCAAGATTGCTGGTGGAGAAATATCAACAACCTCCAATATGCAGATGATACCACTCTAATGGCAGAAAGCAAAGAGGAACTAAAGAGCCTATTAATGAGGGTGAAAGAGGAGAATGAAAAAGCTGGCTTAACACTCAACATTCAAAAAATTAAGATCATGACATACGGTCCCATCACTTCATGGTAAATAGATGGGGAAAAAGTGGAACAGTGACAGATTTTATTTTCTTGGACTCCAAAATCACTGTGGATGGTGACCGTTGTCATTAAAATTAAAAGATGCTTTCTCCTTGGCAATGGCACCCCACTCCAGTACTCTTGCCTGTAAAGTCTCATGGACGGAGGAGCCTGGTAGGCTGCAGTCCATGGGGTCGCTAAGAGTTGGACACGACTGACTGGCTTCACTTTCACTTTTCACTTCCATGCATTGGAGAAGGAAATGGCAACTCACTCCAGTGTTCTTGCCTGGAGAATCCAGGGACGGGGGAGCCTGGTGGGCTGCTGTCTATGGGGTCGCACAGAATCAGACACAACTGAAGCGACTTAGCAGCAGCAACAGCAGCTCCTTGGAGCATAAGTTATGACAAACCTAGATATCATACTAAAAGCAAAGACATCACTCTGCCAACAAATGTCCATATATAGCCAAAGCTATGACTTTTCTAGTAATCATGTATGGATGTGAGGAGATGACCCATAAAGAACTCTTAGCACCAAAAATTGATGCTTTTGAGTTGCGGTGCTGGAGAAGACCCTTGAGAGTTCCTTGGATAGAAGGGAAATCAATCCAGTCAATCCTAATGGAAATTAACCCTGGATATTCATTGGAAGAATTTATGCTGAAGCTCCAGTACTGTGACCACCTGATGTGAAAAGCAGACTCGGAAAAGACCCTGATGCTGGGAAAGACTGAACATAGGAAGAGAAGGGGCCAATAGATGATGAGATGGTCGGATGGCATGACGGGCTCAATGGACATGAGTTTGAGCAAACTCCAGGAGAAAGTGAAGGGCAGGGAAGCCTGGCATGCTGCAGTTCATGGGGTCACAAAAGTCAGACACAACTTAGTGATTCAACAATAACCCAATCTTCTATACTTTTTATTGCATTTATATGAAATTCTAGAAGTGGCAGAAATAAATAACAATATTGCTACCTCTGAGTGGTAAAGGGTAAGAGAATTCACTGTAGAGGAGAACTTCTCTGAGGTTACAGAAATGTCCAGTAGCTTGATAAGGATGTGATAACCATGGAAGTGTGCATTTGAAAGCCCACTGAAATGTGACAAGATCTGTACATCTTGGGACATTTCAGTATTATCCACATTTTTTTTTTTAACTCTTAGTTAAGGAGAATAGAATTCTCATACATTCTAGAGAGAATCTGATTATGATTACTAACATATGGTTGATTATGGACATCTATTAAGTAAGCTTTATATAAAATCAATCACAGTTAAGAGAGTTTAATGAATGTGTTTTAACAGGGCTCCGATTAAAAATTATATTTAAAATGTTGATAGAGGTATTTGAATAATTTATCATTATATATAAAAATTATAAAAATGTATTTCAATGCTACTTTTTAGTGCTTTCCAAAATGTAATTTTGTCTCAAGCCCCATGAAGATGTAACAAGTAATGACTGACCCTGATTTAGAATATAGTTCATTCATATTTATGATAATAAGAGCTGTCATTTGTTATGACACCATATGCCAGACACTAGGTGAAATTATACTTCATTTAATTATTAGTCTAATCCTTTGTAACAGATAAGAAAATGTGTAATATTTTTGTTAAATAATTTCCGCAAGTTCCAACTACTTATATTGAACATAAACAGAATCTAACTAGAGCCTGCCTTATTTTAGGTTTAAATATTGTGCATTACTGCCTACTATGATAACGCAAGGATTTATTGATGTTACAGTGATAATTAATTAGATCTAATCAATATCCTTCATAAACATAGAAGTAAAAATAGAAAAGTATATATAATGAAAACCATAAAAAGCTAGAACAGTCCACATTTACTAAAACATCTCTAAAATGTGTTCCAATTCATATACAATATATTAGAATGTATTTTCTATAACCTTTAAATTCTTATAATTTCAAGTAGCCTGAAAGGTGAGACAGGACAGTTAATGTAATTCTGCAACTGAATACAAGCATATTTGAAAGTGGAATTTTTTTCTTTATAAAATGAAATATCTTGGTTCAAAGATCTTTAATTCACATATCAAATATACACCTTAATTTCTGAGTCAATTACTGAATATACTACATACTTTCTAAAATACATGTTAAATATTCTTTTGAAAAACATTTGAGAATACTTCCAAAAATATATGCTAGAAGTGCACTCTAGCACTTTGGTAGGTGCACTCAGAGTGGTATACACTGAGAAGGATTTTCACATTTGCAATGAGAAATATGTTTAAAGCGTTATATCAGCAATATTAATAATACCTGAAGCTATAGAAAATGAGGAAACAGCCCAAAGCCATTGCAAGTTACATGCATTAATTAAATTTGATTTATTTTTCTCATCATAGTAAAAATGGATAAATTTCTGCTGTACTTTTCTGTATACATGAATCTTTAAAACACAGAACCAAAAAAAAAAAAAAAAAATCACACACACACACAAAGTACATAGATATTATGCCATTTAATTTACAATGCCCATAAGTAAATAAATATAAAGATGCAGTTATATTTATAAATGTAGATAAACAGCTAAATTGTATTTGGTAAAACTATAAAGAAAACAAAATGAATAGATAATATAAAATTCAATAGTGATGAACTTTGGCTGGAATGGAGAGGAATGTCACAGTGAGGCACATGTAAAATTTATTTTTCATGGTAGGTGTTTCTTAAATTAGTATTTATTTTATCATTTAAATGGAATATACACTTGATGTCAATATATCTGATATATCTTGTAATACCAATCCAAAAATAGTACAATTATTTTAATTTATCCATATGTTAATAGATATATATGAATGTGTGCTCATGCCCAGTTGATAAGTTGTATCTGACCATGGACTCATAGCCTATAGCTGTCAGGCTCCTCTGTCCATGGGATTTCCCATGCAAGAATACTGGAGTCGGTTGCCATTTGCTTCTCTGGGGGAATCTTCCTGACCCAGGGGATGAACCTATCACTCTTGTGTCTCCTGCACTGGCAGAAAATTCTTTACCACCGAGCCACCAGGAAAGCCCTATATGCATACATACACGTACATATACACATCTTCATTCATTATTTCAAATTGTGTTCTAATTACCAAGTAAGCACAATTTTCATAGTTTTGTTTATCAATGTCATCCACTAAGGGATTTACAATTTGTATTTTTATAAAACTTTCTATTTCAAAGTTATGGTTATGTTATCCTACTTTTCATTTAAGGTTCACTTTTCATCTTCCACAAACTGAAAATGTTTGTTGCTTAAGGTTGTGAGGTAGATAAATTTTCATTTTCAGAGTTAGATGACATACCTCTGTTTGTTGAAGTGTGTGTCCCTCCTCCCCACTAGCCTACAAATAACATTGACTTGTAACAATTTGATTGTGTGATTTCCAACGGATGGAATTTGTATAAACACATTTTTTGTTGTTGTTAAATTTCAATGTGCTTTCATATGTCATTTTCATATGTCACCGGTAGGTGTGCAATATGCTACTGTAGACCAGTGGAGAAATAACTTCAGAAAGAATGAAGAGATGAAGACAAAGCAAGAATAACACCCAGTGGTGGATGTGACTGGTGATGGAAGTAAAGTCTGATGATGTAAAGAGCAATATTGCATAGGAACCCGGAATGTTAGGTTCATAAATCAAGGCAAATTGGAAGTGGTCAAACAGGTGACAGCAAGAGTAAACATTCATGTTTTAGGAATCAGTGAAATAAAATGGACTGGAATGGGTGAATTTAACTCAGATAACCATTATATCTACTTACTGTTGGCAAGAATCCCTTAGAAGAAATGGAGTAACCTTTATAGTCAACAAAAGAGTCTGAAATACAGTACTTGGATGCAATCTCAAAAACGACAGAATAATCTCTGTTCATTTCCAAAGCAAACCATTCAGTATCACAGCAATCCAAGTCTATACCTGTGACTAGTAATGCTGAAAAAGCTGAACGGTTCCATGAAGACCTATAAGACCTTCTAGAACTAACACCCAAAAAAGATGTCCTTTTCTTTATTGGGGACTGGAATGCAAAAGTAGGAAAGCAAGAGACATCTGGAATAACAGGCAAATTGGGCTGTGGTGTACAAAATGAAGCAGGGCAAAGACTAAAAGAGTTTTGCCAACAGAACACACTGGTTATAGCAAACACCCTCTTCCAAGAACACAAGAGAAGACTCTACACATGGACATAACCAGATGGTCAATACTGAAATCAGATTGATTATATTCCTTGCAGCCAAAGATGGACAAGCTCTGTACAGTCAGCAAAAACAAGACTGGGAGCTGAGTGTGGCTCAGACCATGAAACGCTTCTTGCCAAATTCAGACTTAAATTGAAGAAAGCAGGGAAAACCACTACACCATTCAGGTATGACCTAAATGAAATCCCTTACGACTATAAAGTGAAAGTGACAAGTAGATTCAAGGGATAAAATCTGATAGACAGAGTGCCTGAAGAATTATTGATATCATATAGAGGCAATGATCAAGACCATCCCCAAGAAAAAGAAATGCAAAAATGCAAAATGGTTGTATGAGGAGGCCTTACAAATAGCTGAGAAAAGAAGAGAAGCAAAAGGCAAAGGAGAAAAGGAAAGATATATCCATCTGAATGCAGACTTCCAAAGAATATCAAGGAGAGATAAGAAAGCCTTCCTCTATGATCAATGCAATAAAATAGAGGAAAACAACAGAATGAGAAAGACTAGAGATCTCTTCAAGAAAATTAGAAATATCAAGGGAACATTTAATAAAAGATGAGCACAATAAAGGACAGAAATGGTATGGACCTAATAGAAGCAGAAGGTATCAAGAAGAGATGGCAAGAATACACAGAAGACCTATACAAAAAGATCTTCATGACCTAGATAGCCACCATGGCATGATCACTCACCAATAGCCAGACATCGTGGAATGTGGAGTCAAGTGGACCTTAGGAAGCATCTCTGCTAACAAAGCCAGTGGACGTGACAGAATTCCAGTTGATCTAGCTCAAATACTAAAAGATGATGCTGTGAAAGTGCTGCACTCAATATGCCAGCAAATATGGGAAACTCAACAGTGGTCACAGTACTGGAAAAGGTCAGTTATCATTTCAATCCCAAAGAAAGGCAATGCCAAAAAATGCTCAAACTACCACACAATTGCATTCATCTCACACACTAGCAAATTAATGTTCAAAATTCTCCAAGCCAGCCTTCAACAGTATAGTATGTGAACCACGAACTTCCAGATGTTCAAGGTGGATTTAGAAAAAGCAGAGGAACCAGAGATCAAATTGCCAACATCCACTGGATCATCAAAAAGCAAGATGATTTTAGAAAAACATCTACTTCTGCTTTATTGACTATACCAAAGCCTTTGACTGTGTGGATCAAAACAAACTGTGGAAAAATCTGAAAGAGATGGGAATACCAGACCACCTGACCTGCCTCCCTGAGAAATCTGAGTGCAGATCAAGAAGCAACAGTCAGAACTGGACATGGAACAACAGACTGGTTCCAAATCAGGAAAGGAGTATGTCAAGGCAATATGTTATCACCCTGCTTATTTAACTTATATGCACAGTACATCATTCAAAATATTGGACTGGATGAAGCACAAGCTGGAATCAAGATTGCCAAGAGAAATATCAATAACTTTAGATATGCAGATGTCACCACACTTAGGGCAGAAAGTGAAGAAGAACTAAAGAGCCTCTTGATAAAAGTGAAAGATAAGAGTGTAAAAGTTGGATTAAAGCTCAACAATTCAGAAAACTAAGATCATGGCATCCAGCCCCATCACTTCATTGCAAAAAGATGGGGAAACAATAGAAACAGTGAGATTTTATTTTCTTGGGCTCCAAAATCACTGCAGATGGTGACTGCAGCCATGAAATTAAGAGACACTTGCTCCTTGGAAGAAAAGCTCTGACAAATCTAGACAGCATATTAGAAAGCAGAGACATTACTTTCCTGACGAAGTTTCCTCTAGTCAAAGCTATGGTTTTTCCAGTGTCATGTATGGATGTGAGAATTGGACTATAAGGAAAGCTGAGCACTGAAGAATTGATGCTTTTGAACTTTGTCTTGAATGAGACTCTTGAGAGTCCCTTGGACTACAAGGAGATTCAACTAGTCAATCCTAAATGAAGTCAGTGCTGAATGTTCATTAGAAGGACTGATGTTGAAATTGAAACTCCAATACTTTGGCTACATGATGCAGAGAACTGACTCACTGGTAAAACCCTGATGCTGGGAAAGATTGAAGGCAGGTGGAAAAGGGGATGACAGAGGATGAGATGGTTGGATGGCATCACCGACTCGATGGCCATGAGTCTGAGTAAGCTCTGGGAGTTGGTGACGGACAGGGAGGCCTGGTGTGCTACAGTTCATGGGGTTGCAAAGAATCTGACATGACTAAGTGACTGAAATGAAGAGAAGTGTCTGATGAACTGGATGTGCAGCATCACAGAAAGAGAAGAGCCAGATATGACTCTGGGTGATATACATAGAAACTGAAGTATATGATCATCATTTTTACATGGATAAGGTCTCTTACAGAGCAGGCTTTAGGTTTTTAGATTTTGAGGAAAAGATTTATTTGATTTATGTCGAGTTTGAGACCTCTTAAGTGAAGATATTAGAGTAGCTAATGTGGTATTCAGGGATAAAGTGACCAAGCTGCTACAGATTTAAAGTCGAGTCATCAATATGTAGATGCTACAAAAGTCTATATGACTGAATGACATTATTGGGGCAATAATTCAAGAAAAGTCTGAGGTCTGAAAATCAAGATACATCACAATTCAGTGAATGGAGTGATGAAGAATTGGCGAAGGAGTAAGAATGTAGTTTCCTTTAACTAAAGAAAGAGCTTGTTTTGAAGGACTTGTCAATTATGCCAAATGCTACAAAGATTTGAGCAAATGGACATATGAGAATTTTACTTGGGCTTCTACTGTATGAAGGACAAAAGTAATTTTGTGATATAACAAAGCTAAAGATCTTTTCAGAGTGAGTTTTAAAGAGACTAAGAGAAGGGAAAAGGCAGACTGTGAATATGGATAATTCTTTCAAGGAGTTTCTCATTCAAGGGAATGAAATATTAGAGTTGTACCTGGAGGGAAACTAGATCAAGATAGGTTTTCGGGTCTTGGTTGCTGGAGTTGATTTTATTTTCAGATAGAAAATAAAGCCTGTTTTTGAGGATAGGGGAAATATGTACCAGATAAAGAAACATAAAAATACAGGGAAGTGGAGAAATTGTTAATAGTTCAAAGTCTCAGTGAGCAAGGAGGGACAAGATTCAGAGCACACAGAGAGAGGTGGCCGTAAGCATGACATAGAGAGTTTATTCACAGTAACCTGACAGGAGCCAGGTTTATGGAGACTATTGCCCCTAGTACCGGGTAGGTTGGTAGATCTGATAGAAGGAAAACGTGCAAACTCTTTTCTAATTGGTCTTATTTGATGTCATTCAAAAACTAAGAATATCTGATGTATATAAAGAAATTGGAAGAAGTATTAAAAAATTGTGGCAATACGAAAACTGTAAATTTATATTTATTGTTGTTCAGTCATGAAGTCATGTCTGACTCTTTGAGGCCCCATGGACTACAGCATGCCAGGCTTTCCTGTTCTTCACCATCTCCCAGAGTTTGCTCAAACTCATGTCCATTGAGCCGATGATGTTGTCTAACCATCTCATCCTCTGCGGCACCCTTCTCCTCTTGCCCTCAATCTTTCCCAGCATCAGGGCCTTTGCCAGTGAGTCAGCCTTTCGCATCAGGTAACCAAAGTACTGAGCTTCAGCTTCAACATCAGTCCTTCCAATGAACAGTCACAGTTGATTTCCTTTAGGATTGACTGGTTTGGTCTCCCTGCAGTCCAAGGGACTCTCAAGTGTCTTCTTCAGCACCACAGTTTGGAATCATGGATTCTTCGAAGCTCAGCCTCCTTTATGGTCCAACTCTCACATCCCAACATGACTATCGGATAAACCATAGCTTTGACTATTGGGCTTTTGTCAGAAAAATACATCTTTAGCAGGATATATATAATTGCTTGAGTTATTTGAGTTTCTCTTGAATAAACTAATATGTTCTACTTATTTTAGAATTTGATACTGAGTTTGGGATAGTGCAATTAGTAATGTCTCAGTGTATTGACATATTAGGTAAACAATAACAACAATAAAATGTATTAAATGTTATAATTGTTTGATGAGCCTCCTCCTTATATGTAGAATCCAAGAGATTTTAATGGAATTGACTGCAAGTGAAAATAAAAATGTGAACCTTGAAAGTCTTGAGCCAATATGAACAATTCCATACCTTTTGTCATGCTAAGCAGTTAAATTATGGGCACATTTCATGTACTAAGTATAGTTTTTAAAGAAAGTGAATGGAGACTAGTTCATAAATAGATTAAATAAAGTAGCATCTTATTATCCAAAGTGACAATTTATTGCACCCTGAATGAGGCTGAGTATGTACCAACTTAAGGTGGCATTCACCCTATTAACATAGTAAAAGTTAGCATAGTACTAGTTGCTTGTTACTATAATATAGAAACCTTAAGTCAAAATATGATAAAAGGGAATGCAGAAAAAAATACAAAGAAATGGAGATAAGAGTCCTGATAAAGGTAAGTCTGAAGCTCAGTTTATCTATGGAATATTCAGATAAATGGGTCAATAAATTTAAGTCTTAGAAAAAAACTGAACTACTTTTTGATGTTTTGAAATAATATATCATATGGCTATAGGTAGCTAATACACTGACCCTTGCAGGTATAAATACAAGTTTCAGAAAAGTATTTTATTGTGTTACTTTTGATCATTGGTTAAAAGTGATGCCAGTTTTTTGTGTGTTATCCTCTCTGTAGGCTAAGGTATAAGGTCTCATGATAAACCTCTTTGTGCAAAAGAAAATTGCTAATATGAACACACTGAGGAAGACAACTTTTACGTATCAAAATAAGCACATTTACAATAACAAAAGAATGTGAAGGAAGCAAAGGAACTTAAAGCCACCCACTCTTTAGTAACAAGGTTTTATGTTGTTAGCGGCAGCTGCTAACAAAAATTAACTTCAGATTAAAAGGAAACAAGGAATGAGTTCATAAAATCTAAATTTAATTTCCATTGCCTGAAGTTAACAATTGGATTAAATTTGAAATTTGTGGATCCTAATCTTGGAATATGTTTGCATAAAAATTGAGGAGAAAACAAGAAAGATTCAATGAATAAAAAAAAAAAAAGTATACATTGGTTTCTGGACTGCAATTATGTAGATAGTGTGAGAGAAATGTGAAATAGGAAGCTGAGGCAAATTTTCCTATCAATGCACAAAACATGCAGTTGCTTTTGTTGTTGCTTAAACTGTGAACTCTGAAGAAATCAGAACTTTTTGAACTCAATAGATATATGAATAAATAAGCATCTCCCTGAATTTTACTCCTTTGGAAATACCATCATCTTGCAAACAATTAATTTAAAAGTCCCATTTTGGTATATTGATCAGGTACAATGAATTCTCGCATTTAATGAACAGAACAAGCAGAAATAGAATATTTTAGGTAAACTGGAAAATGCACAGTGATCATTGCAATGTGTAGTGAATGATGCATTGTTGGGTAATTAAGGTGGGCTGAGAAATGAAGACAAATAATATTCATGAACTTAACAAAATTTTATTAACCCAGTTCTATGTGAGCGCCAAAGAACTGATGCTTTTGAACTGTGGTGTTGGAGAAGACTCTTGAGAGTCCCTTGGACTGCAAGGAGATCCAACCAGTCCGTTCTGAAGGAGATCAACCCTGGGATTTCTTTGGAAGGAATGATGCTAAAGCTGAAACTCCGGTACTTTGGCCACCTCATGTGAAGAGTTGACTCATTGGAAAAGACTCTGATGCTGGGAGGGATTGGGAGCAGGAGAAGAAGGGGGCAACAGAGGATGAGATGGCTGGATGGCATCACTGACTCAGTGGACGTGAGTCTGGGTGAATTCCAGGAGTTGGTGAAGGACAGGGAGGCCTGGTGTGCTGCAATTCATGGGGTCGCAAAGAGTCAGACATGACTGAGCGACTGAACTGAACTGAACTGATGTGTCAGGGAATTTACTAAGAATTTGGGAATACTCTAATAAACAAAGATAAAATAGACCTGATTCTTAGATTTGAGATGTTCACAATGTAGTAGAGGTGGAAAATATTACAATAAAATATAAGTGGTATATTTAAGACTATGACAGTATAAGTGATGAACATTATTGTAAGGTCTATATAGAGAATAGAAGATAAGGAGCTACAAAATATGCCTGAGAAGTTGAGAAAGATTTCAATGATATTGTGACTTTTGAAACAGTTCTTGAAAGAAAAGAATTGTTTGTAAAACAGCAAACAATGAGAAGAAATCTTTAAGAGATGAAAGAATTATAAAACTATTGAAAGGACATGGCCTCCTTGAGGGTCTGTGGCTAAAAGGGTGAGATACATTTTTCAGAGGATTAAGCTGAGAGCAGACCAAATATTATAAACAAAAGCTGCACATAACAACAGCAAAATTCTGTAAAGCAATTATCTTCCAATAAAAAAAAAAAAAAAAAGAAAGCCACAAGGGGGAAAAGAGCCACATATGCCCTACACGAAGTTTATTTCTCCATCAGGATGTGTGTATGTATATGAGTGAGTGTGTGCATATGTGTATGCCCATGAGAGTAGTTCTTGATAGAACCATGATATAACTCGAATTCTTAAATACAACAATGCTTCTTGAATTTAATTTACATTAGAATCACATAGGTCAGTGGTTCTCAAACATTAGTATGCATGAAAATCATCTAGAAGGCCTGATAAAACCCAAAACACTGGGTCGCAGTTTCTAATTCATGGAGGGCCCATGATATTTGGTCAAACATTATTCTGTGTGATTTTGTGAGGCTGTCTTTGTATAAGATTAGCATTTAAATAGTGAGACTGAGTAAAGCAGATTTGTTCTCATTATGTGAGTGGGCTTTGTCCAATCAGTTGAAAACCTGAATAGAACCAAAGGCTGACCTTCCCTCTAATAGGAGGGAATTATCTTGCCTGATGAATTGCGAGGCACTGGTTCTGTTTCTGACAAGAAAGTTTGATGTAGGACAGGGGATCTGAAGATTTTAGACTTGCCAACCTCAATACCTGCATGAGCCAACATTAACCAATCCTCATAATAAATATCCTTTTTGGTTCTTATGGAGAAGGAAACGGCAATTCACGCCAGTAGGCTTTCCTGGGAAATCCCATGGACAGAGGAGCCTGGCAGACTATAGTCCAAGAGGTCACAAGGGTCAGATATGACTTAGCAACTAAACAAGAACATGAAAACCCCAGAGTTCCCAAATATCAATTTTTATATTCAGCATCTTCATAGAATTACTTAACATACTTGGTTGCCTTATGGCCATCAGAATTCTTTCATGCTCACCTGTCTTTAGTTTGCTTCCTGATATTTGTGGCTTGCATCAACAATTCCCAACTTAGTGTGACATTAGAACACTATTTCAATGGGTTAATTCTATTTTATTAAAATTTAATGGGGGTAAATAGCATACTTACTTAATACATTATTGGGCTTCCCTTGTGGTTCAGCTGGTAAAGAATCTCTGTGCAATGCAGAAGACCTAGGTTTGACCCTGGGTTGGGAAGATCCCTTGGAGAAGGGAAAGTCTACCCACTCCAGTATTCTGGCCTGGAGAATTCCATGGAGTGCATAGTCCAAGGGGTCACAAAGAGCTGGACACAACTGAGTGACTTTCACTTTGGTTCTAAATCCTATCTATTCTGTTTTTCTGTGCTGTGCATAGACACAGTTGTGTCTGACTCTGAGACCCCATGAACTATAGCCTGCCAGACTCCTCTGTCCATGGATTGTCCAGGCAAGAATAATGGAGTGGGTTGCCACACTCCCCTCCAGGGGATTTTCTCAAGCCAGGGATAGAACCCAGGTCTCCTGCACTGGAGGTAGATACCATCTGAGCCACTGTTTTGAGAGCAGAATGCAGGCTAACCTTTACTCATCCTTCACCTCAAGACTCAATCCGAGCATTGTACTCTCTATGAAATCTTCACTGGTCCTCACAAAGAGATTAAGCCACCATGTTTTCATGCTTCTATAGTCACTAAAAAAAAACTTATCCTCACAATAATTATCCATAATGCAATTATTCAGCTACCCTGTCTTTTGCATTAGGCTCTTAAATTCCTCAAAGACAAAATAATCCCTCTATATGATTAGCCCCTAAAATACTATACTCCCTAGCAGGTATCATTTATTACTGCATTCTGAGTGAGTCAGTTAATGTATTCTTTAGAACACAGATGATAAAGTACCCCATTCCAAAGTACTAGAATGGCAGCCAAGAAAGTAGAACATTCCAAGAGGAAAGAGGATGATTAACATAGTCAGATATCACAAAGAAATCAGGGAGATAAGAAATGAAGACTACTCATTGAACTTAGCTATTATGAACTGATGAACACAGTGGCGTTTCTGAAAAGTAGTTAGAATAAAAATATACATTAACCTGAACTGAGGCATTAACAAGGAAATGGAGGGAGATGGGAGCTAGTCATTTGAAAAAACATGCTAAGGACTGCTTATTGAGTGCCCACTAGTGCCTTTATTTTACTGAGGAATCATATAAAAGGAAAAGTAAGCCATGACATGCAAATTAGAAAGAATGTTTATTATCCTATAAAAAATTCTCCCAAATTTTACAGACATTTTAGGGTCATGGGAAGCATAATTCTAAAGATTCCAGCATATGATTCCCGTCCCTAGATTATTCAACTGAACGTTAATTTCGGTCCTGTTGTGAAGGAATTCTGTAGATGTAACTAAGTCTCAAGGAAGGTGACCTTAATGCACAAAGATTATTGGGGTGGGCCTGACTCAATCAGGTGAAAAACCACTGAAAGCAGAGACTTTCTCCAATTGGTAGCAGAAGAGACAATTAGAGATTCAAACATAAGGAGGACTTGGCACACAATTGCTTGCTTGAAGAAGAAATTCAGGCAGCTTCTAAAAGGAGAAAGCTCTCCCAGCTAAGATCCAGGAAAAAAAAAAAAGCCCTCCCACCTACATCCTCAATGAAGTGGATTCTGTCAATAACAGAAATGAGCATGAAATCAGATTCTTCCCTGGAGCCTTTAGATAAAAGACCACCAGCCCAGCTGACACACAACTTCAGTCTTTCCAGATTGAACCCTCCTGGACTTCTGACCTACAGAAATCATGTGACCATTTGTTATACATCAACAGAAAAGTAATAGAAGTTACCAAATAGTTCTGTTATGGATTACATTGTTAGCTGTAACAGAAATGTTCTGCAGGAATTTATCAAGAAAGTCCTCTTCCCTGAGAACTCTGATACGTGATAAGGAGACATCACTTTCTATTCCTCTGACCAAAGACATATATATTGAACTTATTTGATTCCTAGTGTATTCTTTAAGATGGTGAAAATAATCTTATGTCACAGAATGAATTTTCAAAAGAATAAGATAAATCTCAACCAGTTAAAATACCTGATGAGTACTTGCGTTCAATGAACATCAGCTGACATAGAATGAACTCAGATCTAGGAACAAAAATGTGCAGATTTGTATGAGTCTCTCTCTTTCTTTTTTTTTTTGTAATAAAGCAAGAATAATATCTGGTTTTTTTTTTTCTATTTCACAGGAATATTTCTTAGAATGACACAATATACCTGTGAAAATAGCTGCTACTTATGTTTAGCTATAGCAGTAAACTGTTACTGAAGCTGAAGCTCCAATACTTTTGGCCACCTCTTTGAGGTCAAGAGCCGACTCATTGGAAAAGACCCTGATGCTGGGAAAGATTGAGGTCACAAGGAGTTGGGGTGACAGGATGAGATGATTAGAAAGCACCACCGACTCAGTGGACATGAATTTGAGCAAACTCTGGGAGATAGTGGAGGGCAGGATTAAATGATTGGGTGGCATCACTGACTTAATGGACATGAGTTTGGGAAAGCTCTGGGAGATGGTGAGGGACAGGGAGGCCTGGCATGTTGCAGTCCATGGGATCACAAAGAGTCAGACACAACATAGGAACTGAAAAACAACAACAACAAGTAAAAGATAATCATAGACCAGCCCCAAGATTCCTGCCTTTCTTGCATGACTGGGCAACTAAATAATCCCTGTGACCTAAAAACCACAGGATGAAAGAAGACAGATCAAACACCACGTAATTAACAATTGCATTGCATCTGAGCCCCACCTGCATGCTCAATGGATGCCCAGCTGTGGCACCCTCAACCTCCACATGGTCTTCTAGCGTAAGGCCTGTTCACCGCAAGACAGCAGCAAGATTTTGGAGTTGCCACTTTTTTTTCTTTTGCGCAAAGGTGCTTTGCTCCTGTTCTCTCTTAAATCAGATGCATCACTTCATCTGCCCAGAGGAAGAACATTTCTCTTACTGCCATAAGCCCCTAGGTAGTGGGTAGATTATTTTAAAGCATTAAGTTCTAATTATAATTCCATAGAGCAATAGTCTCCTCAAAATTGTTACATTAAGATTTTTAAAATTTTGATTTCTGCTCTTGAAAGGCAGTCAAGAGAATGAGGAGATATGACAAAGTCTGGGAGAAAATATTTGCAAAAGACACATCTGATAAATTAGTTATCCAAAAAATGCCAACAAACAACAAGATTAAAAAAATGGGCAAAAGATCTTAATAAATATTTCACCAAAGAAAACACACATATGGTGTAACCCTATGAAAAGATGCCCCACATATATATCATCAGAAAAAAATGCAAGTTAAAACAATATGCCAATATGTATCTATTGGAGTGGTGCTAATCCAGGGAATAATGACGCCACCAAATGCTAGCTAGAATGTGGAATAATGGGAACTCTTATTCATTCATACCTGGTGGGTATTCAAAATGGCACAGGCACTTCAAAAGACAATATTCATTTCTTATAAAATTAAACATACTCTTACCATATGATCCAGGGATTGTAAAGTTTGGTATTTACCCAAAGGAGCTGAAAACATCTGTCCACCCAAAAACCTACACATGTATCTTTATAGCAGCATTATTTCATCATTGCCAAAACTTGGAGACAACCAAGATGTTTTTCAGTAGATGAATGGATAAACAAACGGGTGCAGGCTGACAATTTCATATTACTGAGTGCAAAAAGAAATGCATTATCAAAACTGGAACAGACATGGAAGATTTGAAAAGACTTCAATCTATAGAAAGAAGCCAACCTAAAAGTCCACATACTGTATGATTTCAACTACATAATGTTCTAGAAAAGGCAAAACTATGGAGTCAATAAAAAGATAAGTGGTTACCAGGGGTAGAGATGGAGAGAGATGAACAGATGGAGCACAGAACGTTTCAGTGCAGTCAAAATATTCTATATGATATTATGTTAGTGGGTATATGCCATTATGCATTTGTCCAAAACCATAGAATAATAAGAGTTAACCCTACAACAAACTATAGACATTGGCTGATTATGATGAGTCAGTGTAGGCTCATCAGTTGTAACAAATGCATCACTCTGGGGGGATATTGATAGTGGAGGAAGCTAAGCATGTAGAGGTGCAGAAGATACATAGGAAATCGTCCATTTCTTTGAATTTTGCTAAACCTAAAATGCACTAAAAAAGTACAGCCTTTTTAAAAGTCCTGTTGAAAAAGTATCCAAAATGAAATAAACCAGAAAATACTTTTATGACGTAGCTCCTGTTAATGCTTACAAACAATTATATGTGGAAGAGCTCCCAACTCTATTTAATTGGCACTTAGGCCAAGCCATCAGTAAGTGAATGTGCACTTTTCTAAACACAGTCTTCCAGTATAGCTATAAAATCTTAACTAGGGCCTATTCTTTCTACATACCTGTTTATGATTAGGATTAAATTATATTTTAGTAATGCTCATTGAGGTGTCTCTAAGGCTTCTTTATTACCTACGGTAAAATTTATGATATTATGATTTACTGTACTGTTTTACTTAGCAGATGTGTATTAACTCATTTCTCATATGAAATCTACCTACTGGTAAAAAAAAAAAAAAAAGTAAGTACATACCTAATATGCTATTTTAGTAAAAATTAACATTTCCTTTGGTTTCCTTTGGTAATGATTGCAAATAATATACTTTTCATGATATCCTTGAACTTATGTATATTTACAAAGTAGCTTTGTCTTGTTGCAAATATTATATGGACTGAGATGAGATTTAAGTGAATGAAAGTAAAGTTTCTGATCAAAATACCTCTGGAGTTGAATTTAATGTTATTTTAAAATAAGCCCTTATTTCTGACAAGCAAGTATTCTCTCCATGAATTTTCCCCTTCCATCTTCTATATTTGGAGCCTGATTGCAAGAATAACTATACAATACTTTTTGAAACTTTTCAATATCTCCATCGCATCTGCTTCAGTTTATCAATCCATTTATTCCTTTATTTTAAAACTAATTTTAAATGAGGCTTTATCATATGGCAGTTATTTTCTTGTTCTTGGTAAGTTCAGTTCAGTTCAGTCGCTCAGTCGTGTCCAACTCTTTGCGACCCCATGAATCGCCGCACGTCAGTCCTCCTCGTCCATCACCAACTCCCTGAGTTCACTCAGACTCACGTCCATCGAGTCCGTGATGCCATCCAGCCATCTCATCCTCAGTCGTCCCCTTCTCCTCCTGCCCCCAATCCCTCCCAGCATCAGAGTCTTTTCCAATGAGTCAACTCTTGGCATGAGGTGGCCAAAGTACTGGAGTTTCAGCTTCAGCATCATTTCCTCCAAAGAAATCCCAAGGCTGATCTCCTTCAGAATGGACTGGTTGGATCTCCTTGCAGTCCAAGCGACTCTCAAGAGTCTTCTCCAATACCACAGTTCAAAAGCATCAATTCTTCAGTGCTCAGCTTTCTTCACAGTCCAATTCTCACATCCATACCTGACCACTGGAAAAACCATAGCCTTAACTAGATGGACCTTTGTTGGCAAAGTAATGTCTCTGCTTCTCAACATGCTATCTAGGTTGTTCATAACTTTTCTTCCAAGGGGTAAGCATCTTTTAATTTCATAGCTGCAGTTAATTCTATAATTATTCTG
Organism: Nanger dama; assembly: GCA_917880005.1. Lineage (NCBI taxonomy): Eukaryota > Metazoa > Chordata > Mammalia > Artiodactyla > Bovidae > Nanger > Nanger dama. Next base: position 14,673,317 of record CAKJTW010000027.1, on the reverse strand, counting down.
GCCATTTTGAAAATGAAAATTAACCAGAATGATAACAAGTGAATCCATTCATGTATTATTTATAATACTCATTTAAAAGTAATTAGAAAATCCTTATTTTCAAAGAGAAATATTATATGGAAAAAATGATCTAAATGGAAACCGCTTGAGTTGATTTTTCAGATGAACACATGAAAAATTCAGGTAGAATATAAAAGGCTGGAGCAGCTTTATTGTTTTGTGATACAAGATATTATACAAGTGCATAAACCACAATGAGCTATCACCTCACATCTAATAGAATGATCACGATCAAAAAAGTGTGGAATATTAAGTATTGGTACCAATATAGAATAACTAGGACACTCATATAGTGCTGCTCTGAATGTAAAATGTAGTCACTTTGGAAAACAGTCTGGAAATTCATCAAAGATTTAAACATGGTTTCTATATGACTCTGCAATACCACTCTTAGTGAAATACTCAAGAGAAATGAAAAGTGATTCACACAAAAACATCCATATCAGTGTTTATGACAACATTCTTCAAATTAGGCAAAAATGGAAACAACCCAAATGTCTATCAAGTGGTGAATGAATACATAAAATACAGTATATTCAAATAAAGGAAAGCTTTTTAGCAGTAAGGAAGAATGAAACACAGATACATGATGCAATGTAAATGAACTTTGAAAATAATGCACTAAGTGAAATAAGCCAGGCACAAAGAACTACATGTTATGCGATTGTTTTATATAAGATGCCAATTAAAGGAAAAACTATTGCTGTAGACTGAATGCTTTTTTTTCTCCACCGAATTCAGAGTGAAACACTCATGAGGGAAATTGGATCACTTATAAAAGAGATCATAGAGAGATCCCTTGCTCTTGCACCATGTGAGTACACTACCAGAAGACAGAAAGTGTGTTCTCACCAGACACCAAATCAAGACCCCTTGATCTTGGACTTACAGCATCCAGAACTGTGAGAAAGAAATGTTTGCTGTTTAAGAATTAGGTTTATGACGTACTGTTACAGCAGCCTAAACAGAAAAGACATCTATAAAAACAGATACTAATGTGGTGGCTCCTTGGATTGAGGCATGAGCAAGAGGGATTAGAGCGTGATGACTAAGGGACACAGGATTTCTTTCTGAAGTAGTCAATACATTCTAAAATCCATTGTGACAACTGATGGATAACTGAATATACTAATAGTCATTAGACATGGAGATCAGCCCTGGGATTTCTTTGGAAGGAATGATGCTAAAGCTGAAACTCCAGTACTTAGGCCACCTCATGAGAAGAGCTGACTCATTGGAAAAGACTGTGATGCTGCGAGGGATTGGGGGCAGGAGGAGAAGGGGACGACAGAGGTTGAGATGGCTGGATGTCATCACAGACTTGAAGAACGTGAGTCTGAGTGAACTCTGGGAGTTGGTGATGGACAGGGAGGCCTGGCGTGCTGCGATTCATGGGGTCGCAAAGAGTCGGACACGACTGAGCAATTGAACTGAACTGATACACTATAAAAAGGTAAATCATACGGTATATAAAGTATTTCTTTTTTTTAAAGACCCAGATATTGGCTAGTTTTATTAATTTCCTCCAACAGCAAGGAGTGTTTATACAGCTGGATCTCTTCTCAGCCATAAACACTGGCCCACATCCTAGAGCAGACCCCAGGTGCATTCTTTCCTGTGCCCCATATTGGTGAGGGCTGGAATTATCATATCTGAACCATCATTTTTTTCTCCCAAGATACTGCCATCAGTTGCACTTTTTTTTCCCAATGAAATGATTCTTTGAAATAGTCATTTTAATCATTTTCATGTTGTTGTTCAGTTGTTAATTCTTCTCTGATTCTTTGGGACCCATGAATTGCAGTACACCAGGCCCCCTCATCCGTTACCATCTCCCAGAATTCGCCCAAGTTCATGTCCATTGAATTAGTGTTGTTATGTGTATTGTGTTTTCATTCAAATCTTTCTGTTGCCTAAATGCTTAATATCAAAGAATTAAAAACAATCATTTCCTCATATACAGTCTATAATGATCTTTTCCAAAGATACACAGAGTATTTCAATCTAACCCCATTCTTATCCCTAATCCTAATTTTTTTTCTTTAAATTTCATTTTTACTTTATTCTACTTTACAATACTGTATTGGTTTTGCCATACATTGACATGAATTAGCCACAGGTGTACACGAGCTCCCAATCCTGAAACCCCCTCCCACCTCTCACCCCATATCATCTCTCAGGATCATCCCCGTGCACCAGCCCCAAACATCCTGTATCGAACATAAACTGGCACTTCGTTTCTTACATGATAGTATATATGTTTCAATGCCATTCTCCTAAATCATCCCACCCTCTCCCTCTCCCACAGAGTCCAAAAGTCCGTTCTATACATCTGTGTTTCTTTTGTTGTCTCACATACAGGGTCATTATTAATATCTTTCTAAATTCCATATATATGTGTCAGTCTAAATGAAGCTTGAATATTTTGTAAAATTTCTTATATCTTCTGAGGGCAGAAGAAAGAGTATAATTTCATTTTACATAAGAGAGTAAACTGTGGAAAATTCTTCAAGAGATGGGAATACCAGACCACCTGACCTGCCTCTTGAGAAATCTGTATGCAGGTCAGGAAGCAACAGTTAAAACTGGAAATGAAAAAAACAAACTGGTTCCAAATAGGAAAAGGAGTACATCAAGGCTGTATACTGTCACCCTGCTTATTTAACTTATATACGGAGTACATCATAAGAAGCACTGTACTGTATGAAGCACAAGCTGGAATCAAGATTTCTGGGAGAAATATCAATAACCTCAGATATGCAGATGACACCACCCTTATGGCAGAAAGTGAAGAGGAACTAAAAGCCTCTTGATGAAAGTGAAAGAGGAGAGTGAAAAAGTTGGCTTACTCCACATTCAGAAAACTAAGATCATGGCATCTGGTCCCATCACTTCATGGCAAATAGATGGGGAAACAGTGGCAGACTTTATTGTTTTGGGCTTCGAAGTCAGTGCAGATGGGGACTGAGGCCATGAAATTAAAAGATGCTTACTTCTTGGGAAGAAAGTTATGACTAACCTAGACAGCATATTAAAAAGCAGAGACATTACTTTGCAAACAAAGGTCCATCTAGTCAAGGCTATGGTTTATCCAGTACTCATGTATGGATGTGAGAGTTGGACTATAAGGAAAGCTGAGCACCTAAGAATTGATGTTTTTGAACTGTGGTGTTGGAGAAGATTCTTGAGATTTCCTTGAATTGCAAGGAAAGCCAACCAGTCCATCCTAAAGAACATTAGTCCTAAGTGTTGATAGAGAGAACTGATGCTGAAGCTGAAACTCCAATACTTTGGCCGCCTGATAAGAGCTGACTCATTTGAAAAGACCCTGATGCTGGGAAAGGTTGAAGGCAGGAGGAGAAGTGGACAACAGAGGATGAGATGGTTGCATGGCATCACTGACTCAGTGGACATGAGTTTGTGAAAACTCTGGGAGTTGGTAATGGACAGGGAGGCCTGGCATGCTGCAGTCCATGGGGTCACAAAGAGTCAGACATAGCTGAGCGACTGAACTGAATTGTATACCATTTTCCAATATGAAGTATTCTTAAATTCTAATGTTTATAATTCTCTTATGAATATATTGAAATCTTTCAAAAGGCATTGTAAGTTGGGCTTCCTAGGTGTCTCTAGTTGTGAAGAAACCACCTGCCAATGCAGCATATGTAACAGACGCAGGTTTGATCTGTGTGTTGGGAAGATCCCCAGAGAAGGAAAGGACAACCCACTGCAGTATTCCTGCCTGGGAATTCCCATGGAGAGGCACCTGGCAGGCTATAGTTCATGGGGTCACAAAGAGTCAGACACGACTGAGTGCACACACATACATATGATATATACAATACTGGGCTTCCCTGGTGGCTCAGATGGTAAAGAATCTGCCTGAAATACAGGAGACTGTCCGCAGTTCAGGAGATGCAGTTTCAATCCCTGGGTCAGGAAGATCCCCTGGAGAAGGGAATGACATCCCCTTCTCCAGTATTCTTGCTTGGAAAATTCCTTGAACAAAGGAGTCTGGGGAGCTATAGTCCATGTCGTCACAAAAAGTCAGACATGATGGATCAATTAATGCTTTCACTTTTATTTTTCATGTATAATAGTAAACATGGGGGCAGTTTATATCTTTGAATTCTTTCTCAACATGTAAATACAAACTTCAATTTCTTGATAGCAGATACATTTTCCTAGAACTTTATTCTAATTTCATCTGAAAACACTTATGCACATCTTTTTTAACTTTGAGATAATTGTTGATATTTATACTTTTTTATAATGTGGTTATTTAGCACGATGCGATGTTCTGGATGAGGATCAAACAATGGCCTTCCTCAGTTGTATGGTTATATACATTTGTTAAAAATTACTTAGACCTGCCTGTTGAAATACCAAGAGTTATTCCTTTACTGTAAAATTTCTAAGAGTCAATTGAAGCTTGAGGAAAGATATTGTATTGATAAAATCATTCAAGTAAAATCTTAAATTTTCTTTTATTCTCTTTATTTTCCTAACTGCTTCACTGTATATGAAGCATTCTTCTTCTACTTAAGTAAGGCATAACCACATGACAAAGTAAGTCTCACAATTAACAGAATTAGGTATTCTGATTAAGTGATGCAGACTAAGTACTCTGTGATATCAATTTTCTACCACTATGCAGAGATTATAGTAAAGGAAAAGATATAAGATTTACTAATTGCATCCGACAATGAGTAATTGTGTCTAATACATTCTGTGTACTCTGCTAGTTGCAGTAAAAACAATAAAAATCATGAAAGCTCTGCTCTGGAGAAAATCTCAGCATAAATCTTCATGTTTAAGGGACATTTTTTCTATGGCACATAAAATAAAGAAGTTTACCATTTTCTGAAGCAGCAACTGTGATGTTGTACCATGGAGTTTCTTCTCTATCAAGAACCTTGGTAGTCTTAATGGTTCCAGTGTTGGCATCAATGTTAAAAATCTATCATCTTCAGCATTGTAGTCAATGAAGTATCTAAAGGAAAAACAAAACAAGGATAAATCTTCTTTTACTTGGTGCTATGATAAAGAAAACTGAACCAAGGGAGGTATTAAATCTATTATACTCAAATATTGAAATGTGCACTTTTACTTTCTGTATTTGACCCTCCATTTTTCCCATCCATTTTATATTTGCATAGACTTATATTAATTATTTTCCTGTCTGTCCTTACTTGATATTCAATTTAATTACTAATTCAAAAAGTTAAAAGCAAAACTTTAAACTCCATGAGTAGAATAGGAGGTAGTAGATGGCAAAACTGCAGTAATTAATAAAAGAAAGATTAAAAAAAAAAAACTGTCTCTGTGAAGTTTATAGTACATTGGGAAAAAAATGAACCTTTAATAAAACTAATTGCTGTATGTACATTTTTTTTTTAGGATAACATGTCAGGGACTAATTTATCTTATAATTTCATCAGAGCTGAAGTTTGAAGATATATACAAAATAAAAAACCAAAACATTTTGATTAATAACCATCATGTCCACGTCACTTAGCACCTTGTTTAGTTAAATAATGATAAAATAAATAAACAGGAAATAGGTTGCATTATCAGCCACAAATCTTCTTCTCTCACTAATTCATGTAATTTTTCAGGGTTCTCTTCCCCTTAGGTTTGGCCTCCAACTAATTCGGGCAATAGAATGAGTTGAAAGTGATGGTGTCCTATTTCACATCTGGGTCTAGGCTTCCTCCTATGCTCTGCCACTGTCATAAGAAGAACAAGCCAGGACTAGTCTACTGGTCCCCAGAAGAAAGATGAACCTCACAGGCAGAGTTGTCAGGGTCCCTCTTAGAGCAGAGCTGCCTAATAAATGACCAGATGCAGGAATGAATGTCCTGGAGGTAGCACGGTTGTCAAACAGAAGCCAGCCAAGTTCAGCCAATCCTCTGTTAACTCACAGACACAAACAATGTGGTTATATATGACATTTCTCTATAGTCTTGAATTTGGGGTTTTTACATTATTCAGCAACATTTAATTAACATAAATGTGAATACAAAATATAGTCAACAGTCATCATATGTTCTCAAAATGTTCCAAACTATTCCTAAATAGATTTAAGGAGAGAATGTTTTCTTTTCTCCTTAAACCTCTAATACATCTTCTCTCTCATATCCATGTTAGCTTAAGTGAGAGTTCATCAACACCTGAAAAGAAAAAAAGATGAATTAGGCTCCAAAATCACTGCAGATGGTGACTGACTGCAGCCATGAAATTAGAAGACGCTTACTCCTTGGAAGAAAAGTTATGACCAACCTAGATAGTATATTCAAAAGCAGAGATATTACTTTGCCAACTAAGGTCCATCTAGTCAAGGCTATGGTATGGATGTGAGAGTTGGACTGTGAAGAAGGCTGAGTGCCGAAGAATTGATGCTTTTGAACTGTGGTGTTGGAGATGACTCTTGAGAGTCCCTTGGACTGCAAGGAGATCCAACTAGTCCATTCTGAAGGAGATCAACCCTGGGATTTCTTTGGAAAGAATGATGCTAAAGCTGAAACTCCAGTACTTTGGCCACCTCATGAGAAGAGTTGACTCATTGGAAAAGACTCTGATGCTGGGAGGGATTGGGGGCAGGAGGAGAAGGGGACGACAGAGGATGAGATGGCTGGATGGCATCACGGACTCGATGGACGTGAGTCTGAGTGAACTCAGGGAGTTGGTGATGGACGAGGAGGCCTGGCGTGCTGCAATTCATGGGGTCGCAAAGAATCGGACACAACTGAGCAACTGAACTGAACTGAACTATGTGAAAAGTACAAGGGGAAAAATACTTGGATATAACAGACTAAAGTCAAAGATCAAAATGAAAGAGAAAGCTTGACCTGGTTGAAAAACAAATAGATGCTTTAATGTAACAGGCAGAATGAATGAAGTGGATGGCTAGGGCATAGGACAAGCAAGCCCTGTAGCACATGATAAACAATATCTTTAATTTCTTTTTTTTTTAATGAAAGAAATGGGAAAATATTCTAAACAAAGGACATAGATTTACTTAGATTCCGGAAAAATTATAGTGGTTACTTTGAATCGGACTGTGGAATATTTTAACAAAATTCAGAAAAGAAACGATGTCATCATGGACAAATGTGAAACAATAGAAGGAAATGAAACAATACATGAAATAGTGCTATAAACTGGCTACAAACTATACAGATTTCTGTTGGAGTGGTATCAGTATAAAGAAATGACTCAATTTTTGTTTTGTTTCTTTGTATTTGACCCAGCATGTAATTGATAAGCCTGTTCATGGAGCTGGATAAAGAGTTAAGGGAAAAAATTCCCTTTGAGAAAAAAAAGAGTGGGAGAAATCAATGATTTTGCAATGTTATGTCTGAGATGCAAAAAAATAAATGTGGAATAAAACCTAGAAAATTAGAAATGGTTGTAGAGTCCAAATATGCTTTCTGAATAAACAGAAAATATAAATGAGTTAGATCAGTCTAAATGTAAGGTAATGCGAACAGTCTCATCTGGGAGAAAACTGTAAGGAAAACAGGCAGTGAAAGACTGAGCAGTAAAATTCCCAGTCTTTTGACTCTAAAGGAGTCCAGTCTTTGAATAGGAGAAGGTATCAGAGAAAGGAGAACATCCCTGGAGAGAAGGAAAACTGGAAGAGTAAGGATGCACTCTTAGAAAGAGGGTTCTAAGTGGACAGATGAGCTGTCCACTTCTACAAGAAGTTAAATTGGAATATAAAGGCTGAACTGGATTTGGCAGGATAGACATCCCTGGTTAACTTGAAAAGAGTAATTTCAATAAAATTTGAAAGCATGGACATTTGACTGCGTTGGATTCAAGTCTATTGAACATAAATACATGAAGCCCATAAGTCTTGACAGTTTATTGGATACCATTACCTGAAATGAAGATATAAAAAATGGTGTCTTATGTCATCAGAGAAGAGGGTTCAAAAATTAATTTTTTTCTGATACAGGAAATATTAAGTACTGTCTTTGCTGAAAAGAATGACAAATTGCAATAAGGGGAATATCTAAAAAGATGAAATTCATGAGAAGGTGAACAGACTAGGTTCCAGGCCACAAAAATAGGGATTTCTATTGAAAGTAACAGAGAAACTCTTTCCATTTTAACACTGAGAATATCTCAAAAGATAGGTGATTGTGGTAATGGAAATATTACAAACTTTGTCATACTTTCTAGAACAGAGTATAACTGAAATACAACCCATGCCTAGCATAGGCATACTCTTTTAACAGGGTACCTAAAGCATATTGCTAAGGTATAAACATCATAAAAACCTATGGACACATATGCACAAACATGGTAGAAGACAGTACCACAGAGACCCAGGCTATAGAACATCCCAAGAAATCTAGGAGCTCACTAAGTGAAAACAACATCAGAAAATAACAGAATAAATCACTTGAAACGGTGTGATCAAGACAAGGAATTGGCCATTTGGGGCATCGATGGTTCTAATAGCAATTCTATTACTTAAAGGAAATTCAACATGCAAAATCAATTTAAACATGAAAAGATAAAGGTATAAAAGAATTCTGATTGAAAGGAACATTAGATCCAGACTCCATAGAAAAGTGGTTAAGAGAGATATCACTGGGTTTTCCCAAAGCATTAGGCCATGGCATGTTGACACTGATTTACCTTTTTGCTTAAGTTCATATCACAAAAATATCTTCTCATAATATCCTTCCCCAGAGGCCTGATGTCAAGGATGAGTGAGGATGAAGGCTGAATTGCTAAGGAGATGTGAGCAATCTTGTCACATGAAAAGAATAACATCCTTAAAATGTAATCAGTCGGCAATCTGGTTATTACATCATCTAAAGTAAACTGTCTTTAAGAAATTTTCCATTTTGGGTTACTTTAAGAACAACAGCTTCTGGATTTGAAAGTTGGATCTGAAATTGAAAATATTATTCACCCTCAACGTTTCCTGTAGCAACTATCAGCAAAGTTCAGATTGCATCGTTATCAATACACCTCTATGAAATACAGCAGGACAAGCCCCATTTTAGAAATCTGATCATTTTACAACTGTCAGTCTGGAAGAAAATGGGTTTTCTTCTGCTCATAAGCTGAACTAAGACTCTGAAAATATGTAGTCCCTTTATCAGAAAAATCTCCTCTCTTTTAGGCTCTTCACACAGAGCTTACTAACAATACGTGCTAGAAATAGTGGTTAAACACTTAGAATAAATACATTTTATCTGAAATTTAAAAAAATAGCTAATCTATGTTTAAACAGTAGGTATAATATGAAGAATGAGTCCCAGACTTATGGTATTTACTTCTTGGTTTTCTATGTGACCAATTCTCTTGGAAATCTACAACATACAGACTAGAACTCAGGTGCTTGGAGCCAAAGAATCTTATTCATGGGGTTGCAGTTGAATTTTGACTCAAGTAGAACTGAATAGTTCCGCTTAACTACCCTTGTATTTCTACCCAGCCATAGTGATAAAAAGTCAGAAAAGGGAAAACAGAAATGTGACAGAAAAGAACTATGCAAAATTATTTTGGAGTTATAAGTGGAATCATTCAATGTTAACCATTTAAAATTAAGAAGTGACTCAGGTCCCTAAAATAGTCGGATGTGACTGAGTGACTAACATTTTCACTTTCATAAAACCTGAGGGATTAGAATTTTGAGAATTTTTGCTTCCCTGATAGCTCAGTTGGTAAAGAATCTGCCTGCAATGCAGGAGACCCCGGTTTGATTCCTCAGAAAGGAAGATTATCTGGAGAAGGGATAGCTACCCACTCCAGTATTCTTGGGGTTCCCTTGTATCTCAGCTAATAAAGAATCCACCTGCTATGTGAGAGACCTAGGTTCAATCCCTGGGTTGAAAAGATAGGGAAAGTTTACCCACTCCAGTATTCTGGCCTGGAGAATTCCAAGGTCCATGGGGTTGCAAAGAATCAGACACAACTAAGTGACTTTCACTTTCACTTTACACAGTGTTACACTAGAAATAAGAACTTACTTTAGAAACAAAATATTTTTTGGTAAGGAATGAATATTGATTCAATAGTATCAAATAAACTAATGAGAGAATGCTTAAGAGAGAGATTAGAGGTGGTTGGTGAGGAAAATTCAACTCACAGTGCATTTCTGCATAGGGTGGTTCTTGAAGATAAATAAAGAGTTGAGAAAAATGACAAGGGGATTTACCCAAAACAAATTTCCCAATTTTCAGATATAGTGGTGGCTTAGTCATTCAGTCATGTCCCAGTCTTGCGACCCCATGTACTGTAGCCCGCCAGGCTCTTTCGTCCCATTGTATTTTCCAGGCAAGAATACTGGCGTAGTTGCCATTTCCTTATCCAGGGGAAGGCAATGGCACCTCACTCCATTACTCTTGCCTGGAGAATCCCACAGGCGGAGGAGCCTGGTAGGCTGCAGTCCACAGGGTCACTAAGAGTCAGACACGACTGAGAGACTTCACTTTCAATTTTCACTTTCCACTTTCGTGCACTGGAGAAGCAAATGGTAACCCACTCCAGTGTTCTTGTCTGGAGAATCCCAGGGATGGGGGAGTCTGGTGGGCTGCTGTCTATGGGGTCGCACAGAGTCGGATACAACTGAAGCGACTTAGCAGTAGCAGCAGCAGTATCCAGGGGATCTTTCTGACCCATGGATCCAATCCACATCTTCTGTGTCTCCCACATTGGCAGGCAGATTCTTAACCACTAGGGCCACCTGGGAGGCCCATTTTCAGATATCATAGAGGTACATCTGCCACATTCTTTTCCTCAGTGCTTAACAAGTTGCAGATTCTGGCCTGGATTCATGCTCAATGTAAATATGAATTTAATGGAAATTTGTTCCTAAAATAGGTCTAGCATATGTGTTAAAATGGCACTGGGTAATGCTAAGAGAATGAACAAGCTTCCCAGGTGTCTCAGTGGCCAAGAATTTGCTTGCCAGTACCTGCCAATGTCAGAGACACAGATTCCTAATATTACCTTTTATATATATTCCCAATATTATGTTTGAAATTTGTCAGAATAATTTCAGAATAGACTTTATATTTCATAGCTTGTGCTTAGTTTACACCTCTCTTTCATTGAGGGATATCTAAACACTGTCGAAAAGGACAAATGTACGCTTTTACAGTAATTTATTTAGCCTATAGTTCTGGAACTAACTTTAAGGTGTAATACAATTATGACTGTTTTTATCACTCACGTTTTTTAGACTTCAGTTTGAATCTAAGAAAAATGCAGTTCGTGGTACATCTAGCTGACACTTTGGGCAAATCCACAGGTATACGTAGCAAAAACAGTTAGCTTGACTGTTCATTTGGAAGTCAGTTAGGGAGGAAATGTTTAGGCAATTTCAAGGGCTACTCTGATATGATGACTGTATGTGTGCATGCTAAGTCACTTCAGTCCTGTCGACTTTTTGCAACTGTATGGACTGTAGCACTCCAGGCTTCTCTGCCAAGGGGATTCTCCAGGCAAGAATAATCGAGTGGGTTGCAATTCCCTCCTTCAGGGCATCTTCCCGACCCAGGGATTGAACCTGTGTTTCTTATGTCTCCTGCGTTGGCAGCAGAGTTCTTTACCATTAGCGCCATCTGGGAAGCTGATATGATGATTGTGTGTGCTTAGTCACTCAGTCATGTCCAACTCTTGCGATGCCATAGACTGTAGTCTCCCAGGCTCCTCTGTCCATGGGATTCTCCAGGCAAGAATACTGGAGTGGGTTGCCATTTCCTTCTCCAAATCACATTATAACTCAACCACCACTATAAGTTCACTGTATCCTTCATGAGCTAGGTATCAGAATGACGTTTATGCTAAGTGCTACTTAGGAAGTTATATGATTAATGATCAACTAGATGTTGCCTCTGAGGGACTAGTGATCCACTGGCTATAGACCAGAGGATGTGAAATTAAGTTTGTGCTATCTCAGATTTGTCCAGTAGTTCCTTAGAGTACTTTAACTGTTCAATTCCATATTCATTCCATGTCTAGTTTCATGTTGGCTGAGAAATGGGTTCATTTAACACTTGCAAAGTTGTATGTGTTTATAAACCTAGGTTATCATTTTTATTCCTACAGCTACTCTGTTCTCCTATTCAATATATGCACCTTCATATGTCTAGTAAATACATTTTAATGTGATGAGCAAAGTGGAAAGAAAGTGCATTGCATTGAAATATGATAAAATTTTATTGTTAGAATTTCTGGGCAAACAAATAGGCAAACAAGTTTTGGCCATAGGAAGCAGTCAATCTCAATAATGATTACCTTTGTTCAAGAATTTTCTTCAACAGAAGCTACCTATAGGCATAGATTCAAAATAATTATTAATCATGTTAAAGTACATTAGAAGAGTTGTTTTTCACTTCAGTAACAAAATTTAAGTCCTCAGAGGCACTTATTATTTTTATTACAGTCTATTTCACCATAAAAATTAATTTAAAACGTATAATGGAAATATACTTTTACAGTGATATATTTGAAGAAACACTAGTTGGATAAAATAATAGAAAATGCCTTTTCATTGTCATACTTCTGATACTTGTACATACAGAATGTGAGTGGTGAAGCTAATATACTTGAGATCTTGCCTCCCAAAAAGCTGTTTTCATAAGTTTTACTTACCATGATCAATAGACGGGATAAAGTGTAATCAATATACACCCTGTAGGATATTACAGCAGCTTTGCCTCATCTTTAATTTAACAAAAGTCACACATTTGCAGTATAGCTCAGATTCATTAAAAAAGTTAAGACTCCCTTAGCTCACTTTGGGGACACAATTTATTCCACAAGTCATGCATCCAGAAAATAATCTTTCCAAAAGAAAAAAACAGAACATAGGGATGATTTGTCACTTGATAATGTACTGTGCTTAATAAAATGGGCAGCACATACAGCGCATAGATATTGTAGAAAGCTTTTTAACTTCCTGTACTGAAACCTGATCCAACACAACAACAGCACCTAGAGAAGTGAAATCTCTGCACAAAAAATAAGTTTCCATCTGTTATTTATGCCTTTAAGTAACTAAGATTTTAACAATTCCAGTAATCTTGAGTTCTGGAAATGCTCTGGCACCATTTTAAGCATTGTCTTCTTTCTTTGTAAAATTCACATGAAAGCTATTTCAATGTTTTAGTCTCCAGTCAGTAGACTAATAGACATCACTAAGCAAGGATTTACATATTCATTCCAGAACTAAATTAACTGTACATGCCCAAAGAACTTAGATTCTCCTGCTGGTGTCAGGACTCTGATCGGGAGTGGTTAACACCACATGCTAAACTATCTGGTAAATCTGAGCCCCAAATTTAAAATGTTCAGAGACCTTCTGTGTCTTTATTGAAGCATGGTAGAAGAGATCACATTTTATCCAGTCTCTATGAGTTGTCACTTGTGTGACCGGGCACTGATTTCTCAGCCACATTAGTCTACGATCTCTTCATCTCTATAAGAACAGATTTGTCTTGGACATCTTTAGGGCCCTTTACATTTGCAAATGCCATAGGCACATGTCATTTAATAGTAAAGTTACTGGTCTCTCTAAACATACCAACTTGGCTATACGTAATGTGTTGAATCACAAAACAGGAGTCAAAGACAAACACTTACAGTCTTAACGGAAGCATGCTTTCTATCTGCACTCAGTTTGCATGAAATATCCTTAATGAGTTATCTCCTTTGTATCAGAAAACTATGACAGCTTTTATGAGGGCATATTAAGACTTTCTATTAAAGACTTAATTACAATATTGACTTTCACTAAATTTTTATAAATAGATTTGATCTATCGAATAAAAACCCACTTTAATATGAGTATATTTTGAAACACATTTTCTGAGTATTATTGCCTTCTTTTCAGAAGTTTGAGTCCTATATTCAAATTTTTACTTTCTTTCTCAAGTTTGCTATATGGTCTTGTCATCATTTTGAAATCTCTCTCTCTCTCTTTTCTTTTTGTTAATTTAAAGAGATATTTCTAACTGCCATCTCATCATAAGCTATATGAAATTCTCAGGAAAATGGAAGAAATTAAGCACTACAATAAGGACGCAGTGAACATACTTTGAAGCATTTGTCCTCTGAGGCTACAATTAAACTCCAAATCAAATAAGTAAACACTCCTAATGCTTTGCAACTATTCTTTTCCTAAAGATATTAAAAAATTTTTTTTAATTTGGCAGCTATTTCCAAACCTGATCACAATTTTATTTCTTATTTTAGCATATAAATTGGCTATTGTTTCCTAAATAATGTTATGCTAAGCATTTAAAACAATTATGCAAGATATTTAATATTTCCTTTTGATGGCTTAAAGTTATTATAGAAAGAAAATATTAAAATATTACCAATAAATAAATATATAGATAAATTCAGATTATAAATCAGAGTAGAAAAGGGCAGATTTACTCATATAAATTCACACTAAAGCTCTTCACTGGATAAGAATCATTGATTGAAGACTTTAGTAATTTTCTTTATGTTGAAGTAAATCAAGTTATATGTCTTTGATTTTACAATATGGAGACACTCCAAAATTAAAAGTTTTTCATGAGATGCTAGAGTTAGAAATGGAACTCTTTTCAGCATCTCTTTTCTCCAGAGTATGAAACACATCTGAACATAAAACATTCATTTCCAACTACATGACATTTGACTTCTGTAATGCAGTTTACACTGTTACTATTTGAAACACATGAGAAGCAGTTTGGGGCTTTAAAAAACCAGGAGTTTTTAGTGAAGCAAAACTTAATTTAAATTCTGAATCTGCCATTTTATCACTGTGTAAAATTGGCCAAAATTCCTATCTGCACCTTGACTATAGAATGGGACTGAACTGTAGCCTCGTTAGGTTTGTTACAAAAATTGGGGGCATGTTATTATAACCCTCTGGCCCACAGATCATTTCAGTTCAGTTCAGTTCAGTTCAGTCGCTCAGTTGTGTCCAACTCTTTGCGACCCCATGAATCGCAGCATGCCAGGCCTCCCTGTCCATTACCAACTCCCAAAATTCACTCAGACTCACGTCCATGGAGTCAGTGACGCCATCCAGCCATCTCACTCTCTGTCATTCCTTTCTCATCCTGCCCCCAATCCCTCCCAGCATCAGTCTTTTCCAATGAGTCAACTCAACTCTTCGCATGAGGTGGCCAAAGTACTGGAGTTTCAGCTTCAGCATCATTCCTTCCAAAGAAATCTCAAGGTTGGTCTCCTTCAGAATGGACTGGCTGGATCTCCTTGCAGTCCAAGGGACTCTCAAGAGTCTTCTCCAACACCACAGTTCAAAAGCATCAACTCTTTGGTGCTCAGCTTTCTTCACAGTCCAATTCTCACATCCATACATGACCACTGGAAAAACCATAGCCTTGACTAGACGGACCTTAGTTGGCAAAGTAATGTCTGTGTTTTTCAATATGCTATCTAGGTTGGTCATAAATTTTCTTCCAAAGAGTGAACGTCTTTTAATTTCATGGCTTCAATCACCATCTGCAGTGATTTTGGAGCCCAAAAATGAAGTCTGCCACTGTTTCCACTGTTTCCCCATCTATTTCCCATGGAGTGATGGGACCGGATGCCATGATCTTCGTTTTCTGAATGTTGAGCTTTAAGTCAACTTTTTCACTCTCCTCTTTCACTTTCATCAAGAGGCTTTTTGGCTCCTCTTCACTTTCTGCCATAAGCGTGGTGTCATCTACATATCTGAGGTTATTGATATTTCTCCCAGCAATCTTGATTCCAGCTTGTGCTTCTTCCAGTCCAGCATTTCTCATGATGTACTCTGCATATAAGTTAAATAAGCAGGGTGCCAATATACAGCCTTGACGTACTCACTTTCCTATTTGGAACCAGTCTGTTGTTCCATGTCCAGTTCTAACTGTTGCGTCCTGACCAGCATATACATTTCTCAAGAGGCAGGTCAGGTGGTCTGGTATTTCCATCCCTTTCAGAATTTTCCACAGTTTATTGTGATCCACACAGTCAAAGGCTTTTGCATAGTCAATAAAGTAGAAATAGATGTTTTTTCTGGAATTCTCTTGCTTTTTCAATGATCCAGCGGATGTTGACAATTTTATCTCTGGCTCCTCTGGCCCACAGATATAGCAAGCAATAAATAGTGACATGATGCAGGATCACATTTCCAGAAAGCTGTCTAGCTTCTCTTGTGCATCACAGGAATGCTCATATCTCAGCAGGTACTGAGGAAATTCCTGAATTCCTTTTTGCAAAATACCAGCAAGTGAGTACAGCCTTTTTAAACAAAGGTTTCTTCACTTTTTGTAAATAGCCCAGTTCTGATTTTTATTTTTAAGAGAGTTGATGGTGATATTGCTACAAACTGCACATCCTTGTTTTGAGTTAAAGAGATAAAAGCAGGACATGGTCTGCTCTTAAAAATCTGAAGAATCTTACTAATAATTTAGAAAATTGAAAATGCAAAAGACAAGTCAAGAAGCTTTTCACAAATGCCTGTAAGGCTAAAACTCCCTTTCATTATCAATGCTACAGACTTGGAGTTAATTGCATTTCAGGGCACAAGGCAAGATACATCTTTTCAGTGTGCACTTCCTTAATTAGTACAAACATTTGGTCCCTGGGAAAGGTAGAAGAATACGGATTGCTTTTGTATTTGTTAATGTTTTCTGTTTTTTATTCCCTGGTAGCACCTAGAGGCCCATGTGAATGACACATTTTTATTAAAATCAAGAACAAATATTATGTAAATTATGCCCCCAAACACCAGCTATGCAGTCTGATTATTTTAAGACAGCTTCAGAAGGATTCATTTTAGTTGTCTAACCAAAACAAAGCTGAAAGAAAAATGTACATACCAATGGATCTGTGCTTCTCAATATCTGCATTTAGAGACATATACCCATCAGTTTTGCACAGCAACAACTGGGCATATGTGTGTCACATACCTGGTGTTCAATTAAATGCCCTCAATAATATAGAGCAACTACAGAGGCAAACAGCACTATAAATGGAAAAATTATATATAAATAATTGTTGCTAAATAAAATGCATATGTTGAAACATTCATATGAATATGCATATATATGAAACACATATGCATATGGGGTATGCATTGCCCCCAAATATTTTTCAACATTTGCCATGAGTATAATTAGCACCCCAATTTTACCAGCATACTACCCAGTTTGGTTTACTCTGTGTGAGGGTTTTTCGACCTCAGCACTATTGATATTCTGGACCAGAAAATTCTTTGTTGTGGGGACTCATTTGTGAGTTGTAAAATGTTCAGGACCACCCCTGACCTCTGCCTGCAAATGAGAATAATATTCCTCCCTCAGCTGTGACAACCAAACACTTCTTCAGACATTGTCACTGTCCCCAGGTAGGGGGTGCTTTGAGGCTTCCCAGGTGGCTCAGTGATAAAGAATTGGCCTGCCGATGCAGGAGACACAGAGTCCATCCCTGGGTCAGGAAGATCCCCTGGAGAAGGAAATGGAACACACTCAAGTATCCTTGCCTGGGAAATCCCATTGGCAAAGGAGCCCAGTGGGGTTTCAAAGGAACTGAAAGTCATTTGACATGACTTAGCTAAGAGTCGGCACGACTGAGCGACTTCACTTTCGCCTTTCACTTTCCTGCATTGGAGAAGGAAATGGCAACCCACTCCAGTGTTCTTGCCTGGAGAATCCCAGGGACAGAGGAGCCTACTGGGCTGCCGGCTGTGGGGTCACACAGAGTGGGACACGACTGAAGTGACTTAGCAGCAGCAGTAGCAGCAGTAACTAAGTAACAAAAGCAGAGATTTTGCCCTTTGATGACGACTGTTTTTTGTGGAATCAGTGTGTTTGTTTGTTTGTTTATTGGGATATATAGAAGCAACACCGAGAGGAAGTCTGTCACTGACCTCAGTGTTTCCTCCTCTGGCCTGTCTTTTGGGAACATACATTCCTCCCTTACAGCATTTTGACATTTTGAAAATCCATTATTATTTATTTTGAAATGTACATCTTCCTATCACTGTGTTTATTAAACTCACTCATGCATTTCTGATTTCTCTTTTCCCTCCACTGACACTGCTGTAGAATGAATTTCCAAGACGTTAGCTTAATGCAAAGCCTTTATACAATCTCTCTTGAGCTTCTTTTTACAGCCTCATTATTTGCCATCCCCACACAGGTAACCTAAGCTCCTTGTGTACACAACAAACTGCAGTTATTTTCCCTACTCTTCGCCTGTCTAATCCTTAACCTGGGTTTTGAACCTCAATTCAGTCTTATTCAACTCATTCCCTCTAGAAGATATCAGGCACACTTGTTCCCTGCATTTGTCTTAGATCTTTATTCTCTCTCTCCACTAGACTTCAAGCTGCTCTGTGTGTGTTGTGTTTAATTTCTTTATCATGAGGAATATTGCAATATTTGCATATGTTGCAGTGCTTTAGATATCCCTTTAAATTCCATGTACCTCCTGCTGCTGTTAACTATAAATATAGACTGTATCATTGATATCAAGCTTTAGTTTTAAAAAGAAAGTCTTACCCATCTTTATAAAATATTTTCACATCAAACTTACAGCATGAAATATTTTTATTCTTAAAAGACGTTGGCTCTTTTAAGTAAATGACCACTCATTTGTAAGTATCCTTTATAATGCTTGGAGAAAGAAATGGCAACCCAGTCCGGTAGCTTTGCCTAGAGAATCTGAAGGACAGAGGAGCCTGGTGGGCTACAGTCCATGGGGTTGCACGGAGTTAGGCATGACCAAGTGAGTAACACTTCCACACTTTATGATGTTAGCTTTTAATGTAGTTAGTTTTAAAGGTACATTTTCCTTATGAAATGCGTATGGCCTTCTATGGAATGATGAAGCATAGTGGGTTTTCCTGTGGCTGAACAAATAAGCACATCAACTTCTGCTTGCAACCCTTAATTAAAGATCAATGTTCACAACTGAGTTCATTCATTTTGTTTTGTATACTTTGCCTATCCTGCTTCTAGCAATGTTGAGTTCTTGTTCTCAGTGTGTCAGAAGGGTTATCAACTAACAGGGTGATTTTTCTTCATTCACAGATTAAACAGAATTATTAAATAAATAACTCTGTGCTCTGAACATTGTTTCTCTCCATACGTGAGTGTTCTGGTCATTTCTTTTAAACTTAAAAAGAATCATTCTTATATAACAGGAAATTGAAAACTTTTACATAGATTTCATAGATTCTGAAGAGACTATTTATTATACTAGCTTTTGTTAAAATGGATGAGAACTAAAGAGAGTGAGAATATAACCTTGATGGGAAAAAGCAGACAGATTTGTTAAGGATTTCAGACCTTCACAGGGCTTCCCTGGTGGCTCAGACAGTAAAGTGTCTGCCTGCAATGTGGGAGACCTGGGTTCGATTCCTGGGTTGGGAAGATCCCCTGGAGAAGGAAATGGTAACCCATTCCAGCACTCTTGCCTGGAAAATCCCATTGACGGAGGAGCCTGATAGGCTACAGTCCATGGGGTCACAAAGAGTCAGACAGAACTGAGTGAATTCACTTCAGACCTTCTAGGGCCTTAGAATTATCAAAGGGTATATATACAAGGTAACTAAAGAGTTTTATATATTTACATAGTTCTTTGATTTTTATCATAATTAAGATACAAATCTTTCTGATTATGCAAAAGAAAGCTTTAATTATCTCTATGTATGACATGCCACAATAATGTTAGTGAGTACTTACTGTGTGAAGTACTTTCTGTCAATGTAATTTAATTCTATGAACATTTTCATGCAACACTATTATTTCTTGTTCATTTAGTTGATATTGAGAGTTAGCAAGGTTAAATGACTGTATAAGATTACACAACTAGTAAATCAGGTCACCAGAATGCTCACATTGTTCTTCCCGTCATTAGAGGTGAGTCTCTAACCTGCCTTAAGTTCCAGGAGCTGGTGATAGGCAGGGAAGCCTGGTGTGCTGCAGTCCATGGGGTTGCAAAGAGTTGGGCATGACTGAGCGACTGAACTGAACTGAACTGAACCTGCCTTGGATGAGTTAGCATTTATTGAGTGGCTATTAGGTGCAGGCCACTTGTCTTGGAATTTAGAGTACATTGCTTGATAAATAATCATAATTATTCTGAGATATATATTAGTGTTCTTCTTTTAGAAATAAGAGTAGATAATTTCCCAAAGGTTTACCACATTATGATAGAACAAGGACTCAGAGATGAATGCTATTCCCAAACACTCACCTTTTTTCACTGTATTTATATTCCCTATTATAAGGTACCAAAGTTTCTAATCTGTACTGAAATAGTTCTCTATAAATTCTTCCAGTCAATAATGCCCTCATCTATTATCAAATGAAAAAAAAAATTCTGTTCGGTCACTAATATATTCATAAACATAGTTACATTTCTGCTAAATTTGACAGAAACCCATCTGTTATTTACTCAGTTAATGAAACAGATGATACTATCATTGAATTGCATTAATGGAAAATAACATGGAAAATAAACGTTTTAAATATTATTTATCCATTTAAAATTATTATCAGAAACAATAAAATATTTATATGTCTAAAAGGAGAAAGTATATCATACCTTACTAAGCTATTAGCACTGTCAGGATCTTGGGCCAAAACTGTGCCAACAGCTGTCCCGATCTTGGCATTTTCATAGACTTCCATGACATAGGAAGGCATGGAAAACAGTGGTGGTTCATCTACATCCCCGACAATGATCTTCAGCATGGTAGCATCTTTAAAAGGACCCAAGTGAGAAAAGCGAAAATCAAGGTGTGTATTGGCTCCTTCTATGTTGAGGGTATATGACTTCTTTTTCTCATAGTTCAGTGGCTGTGGGGAAAAATAAGATTTCCAATATTATGACTCCCATCACTTTTCAAACAAATATTTCCCTTTCCATTTTTAAGTAAACAAACATGGATATATTTAGGTCGATCTACCCACTCATAAACAAACTATGAAATTTGTCTTAGCAGTAATATCTATAGCAGAAATCATGGAAACTCAAGTCTGAAAAACAGTGATTTTTCACAGCCATAAATATGATGATAATTAGGGACAAAAGAATATTTCCCCATTCAAGATAACATTGCTTTTGGGGAATCTCTTCAAGTAACTTTTTTCTATCTCCTCTTCGACTTAAATCATTAACTTTTTAAAATGTTTGCTCTGTGGATGTTCAGTCTCTCAGTTGTGTCCAACTCTTTGTGACCCCATGAACTGGAACCCACCAGGCTCCTCTGTCCATGGGATTGTCCCAGTAAGGATACTGGAGAGTGTTGCCATTTCCACCTCCAGGGGATCTCCCCAGCCCAGCAAGGAACTTGCATCTTTTGCACTGCAGGTGGATTCTTTGCTCCTGAACCAATGGGGAAATGTTTTCTACCAATCTGCTAAAATTGAAAAAGTACTTGTTTGCTTGCTTGTTTTTGTACTTAATCTATCTTGTTACCATTGATTTTTAACTATCATCATCGTATTTTTACCTTGCTGGTCTTAAACTTGATATCTTATTTTAAAATCTGACAAATGTTTAACCTTTCAATTAACATTATCTTGAAATTTTAGCAAAAGGTTTTATACAGACTTCTACAGTTCATTTTTATAGTTTTAATTGTAATTATTTACCTTTTTTTTGCTTGTAATACCATTTTGTATATTTTGGTTTTCATTTCCTTTATTATGATATTTTTATCCACTTTGTTTTTCAGTTGTAGTATTCTGCTTGTTTATACCATTCATCTTTTTAGCTTTGAATTGGCATTAATAGTGTCTCTGTATCTTTCTAGTTATATTTTCTTATTTAAAAAAATCATCCAGATAATATTTATGTATCTTCTATTAATATATTTATCAGGAGCCATGAATTTGACTTCACATACAATAATGAAGAACTAGCTCAATCTTGGTGTTTTGTCCAAGAGAATATATAGTCTATTATAGGATATAAAATAATAAACACACATTTATAGCACTGGACACTTAGTGATATATGATATTGTAGGCATTATGAACAGCAACCTACTTCAGTATTCTTGTCTGGAAAAACCCATGTACATAGGATCCTCAGGCTACAGTCCATGGGGTTGCAAAGAGTAGGACATGACTTAGCAACATCAACATCAAGTATTATGAAAATAATAAGGATGTAGACTTAGAAACAAGAGTGTGTGAGTTAGTAGGTAGTATTTCCAAGAGGAAGTACCTTTATAGGTAATGAAGGAAACATTTGAAAGTGTTAAACATGAGGGACATAACAGGTTCTGTAATCCAAAATGTCCTTAGTTATAGAATTAATCACGCTGGAAATCTCCATGGTGATGTTAGTGCAGGCAATGCAAATGCAGAGATCAACCTTATATTTTGAGCCTGCAGAAGTACTTATAGATTAACATCTAGGAGAAAAAAACTATAGAAATTTTTCCATCCCTATTTCTGCAACTAATTTTGCAGCAGTCTGCTTCATTTTTGCAGTCTTCTTTCCTGGCAGGATCAGAGAATGGTCATGCCCTAGGGTGGACATCAGATATTTTCATTTACCCTAAAGACCAAGGAGAAGCTATAGAGCACATTTAGTGGGATTTTATAAACAGAAAGTCACTCCTACTGATGATTACTTCTCTTATCTCTTCTGAGTTGCTTTGAAAAATTGATCTACCCAGGGTTGGAGATTGTATAGGAGGAAAACAACCATTTAAAAGACACTTGATTCTTCGAAGAAAAGCTATGAAAAACTTATACAGCATATTAAAAAGCAGAGACTTGACTTTGCTGACAAAGGTCCAAATAGTCAAAACTATGGTTTTTCTAGTAGTCATGTATGGATGACTACTAGTAGTCATGTATGGTGAGAGTTGGACCATAAAGAAGGCTGAGTGCCAGAGAATAAATGCTTTTGAACTGTGGTGTTGGAAAAGACTCTTGAGAGTCCCTTGGATTGCAAAGAGATCTAACCAATCCATCCTAAAGGAAATCAGTCCTGAATATTCATTGAAAGAACTGATGCTGAAGCTCCAATAATTTGGCCACTGGATGGAAGAACTGACTCATTTGAAAAGACACTGATGCTGGGAAAGATTTAAGGCAGGAGGAGAGGGGGACAAGAGAGGATCAGATGGCTGGATGACATCACTGACTCGAGTAAACTCCAGGAGTATGAGTAAACTCCAGGAGTTGGTGATGGACAGGGAAGCCTGACATGCTGCAGTCCATGGGGTCACAAAGAATTGGACGTGACTGAGTGACTGAACTGAACTGACTGAACTTCCAAACAAAATAATAACAACCTAGAATAATTAATACTTCTCAGGGAGTTAGATAAGACATTGTCATTATATTATTTTACAAGTGTTTATAAGACAAAATAAAATATTAAAAATGTTAAAAACTCAAATTCTTAAATGTGAACCAAATTTATAACACATATACATTTATATATAGCAAAATATTATGCATTTTAGACATATATTTTAAAGAAGAGATACCAAAGTATCACTGGAAGGACTGGTGCTAAAGCTCTAATACGTTGGCCACTTGGTGCAAAGTACTGGCTCATTGGAAAAGACCCTGATGCTGAGAAAGATAGAAGGCAGGAGAAGAAGGGGATGACAGAACAAGATGGTAGTTTGGCATCATCGACTCAATGGACATGAGTTTGCGCATACTCCAGGAAATAGTGAAGGACAGGGAAGCCTGGCATGCTGCAGTCCATGGGGTTGCAAAGAATCGGACAGGACTGAGTGACAAAACAACAGTTTTAAAGAAAGGCTAATTGATCTGCAGTTTATGACCCACCAAGTGGGAGACATTTCCTTCTCAGAGAATTAAAGCCAGAAATGAATTGCCAGTGTATCTAATATCCATCTTGTTTGGGGACTTGCATGACTTATAGTTGGGCCCACAGATTCACTGTACTTTTCTTTCCTTGACTCCTTTCTCCTTAACATTAGTAAGTAAGAATCTGTTTTGGAGTAATTCAATAAGTTTCATCTAAATTTAAATGACCTCTCCTCAAAATGGTACACAATTGCTGCCTATCAAGAATTAGGTGAATGGATATGGTCCCCTTGGCACAGAGGAGCAGGGAATGTCAGAATCTAGATATTTGGCTTATGGAAAGCAACACCCTTGGCAGGTTTACTACTTGTTGAAAATCAATGTAATTTTTAGGCTTAATCCACTGCATCTGGTAGACTTTGTAATGACTAAGGTTCACTGATAGTCAGAAAGACTTTCAATGCAACTTGTGGAAATAATTTTAGCCACCTCTATCCCATCGGATATCATTATCAAGCTGTGTATCTAATACAACAGGAATCTCTCTTTCCATTTTTAGCAGATCCCTGGCAAGTTAGATGTCATTTAACTTAACACTGGCCTACCTACTGCTAAGGCACAGATTTTTACGTGAACACCAGATTTCATGGTTATGATTAACTCATATATATTTAAGTACCCCAAGAAAGAGATAATCATTTTAAAGAACTTGTTTGTCAGGTCTAGCAGATGGATGGATAGGACCCATCTCAAGTCACTAAGGAAAGAGAGGATATTTTCGATCAGGACAAAATTTCAGGAGCAGATGAATTAATAACACACACGGAAACAGTTCTAGTAACCTCATTTATTAAAAAAAAAAAAAAAAAAACACTGCAGTGCCAAATTGCAAATTAGAGAAACTGGAAATAAATTACAATTTTGGAGGATTTTTTTGCAAGATTATGAATACAAAATAAAGTGTGCTAATTCTTGGTTTTTCATTAAAACAAAGAATATACAATAGTATATTGAGAAAGAATTAGGATTATAATTTTTTTTCCATTTACTGTGAAACCTGGTAACACCGTCCAAGTTTGTATTATTCACACACTGTAAGCAGATCACTTAGTAATTTCCTAATAATCTTTTGTTCCCAGGAAATTAGTTAGAACTCTAAGGGTATCATTTTTCATAGTTCCAAGATTTTTATTTTTATTATGTGAAAGTAGTCTATCAAAAACAATAGGTCAAGGATAGTGAAATCTATTCATCTAATATCTAGTTTTGATTAAAAGATGAAGGAAAAAATTAAAAACATTCTCAGTTTATAAAAATACCAAAGAAAGCAAAAAAAAAAAAGACATGTTTTACTGAGAGTATACAAAACACACTTTTCCTATCTTAAAACAGCAACCAAAAAATAAAAAGATACATAACAAATTCATATGTGTGAGGCATAGTAGGAAGTTGATTAGGGCAATTATAGAAACAGAGATTGTTTATGAGCATGATAAATACCTTTTTCCAGCTATACAATGTTAAAATTTCAACCGCCCATGCCTGCAGTTTTGGGGGGCAGGATTCTGACATCTGAATTGGACAGAAGATTAAAACAATCAACCCTTTTGAGCCACTTGACAACTCTTGGAAAGATGAGCCTCCAGTCTTTGATAATGTTCACCATTATTTACTCCTAGATTTTGCCTCACCAAGATATTGGTGTGGGGGAGGGGGGTCTATAATTTGCATACAATTTATCCCATTTGACAAAATATCAGACCCATGCCAAGTTTCATTTTTCTTTCTTTTCAAAACTGTAAATCTGGATTACCAGTTCAGTGTTTAAGATGAGAAGCAGGTGAGTCTAAGGGAAAGGTGTTTTATTGGAGTTTACTAACATAATCTTAATGTTTAAGGAGAAATATTCCAGGAACTCTATCAGAATCTGTTTTAATTTTTTTGCCTTGGCCTTAATTCCCTGGATTGGTCTTAGTTGCAGTACAAGTTCTTAGAGTCAGGAACCAAAACTACGTCATCATCGATGCTCACAGTTAACAAATGTATTCATTGGAAAGACTGATACTGAAGCTGAAGTTTCAATACTTTGGCTAAGAACTGACTCACTGAAAAAGACCCTGATGCTCAGAAAGATTTGGGGACAACAGATGATGAGATGATTGGATGGCATCACTGACTTGATGGACATGAATTTGAGCAAGCTCCGGGAGTTGAAGGACAGGGAAAGCTGGCATGCTGCAGTCCATGGAGTTGCAGAATCAGACACAACTGAGTGACTGAATTGAACTGAACTGATGACTATTGACAAATTTAGTAAATTAAAATAATTTTAATATCATATGTGTCAATTACCAAATAGGATATACTTATGCCAGGAAACTGTCATTTGTGATATGAGAAATTAACAAGCAAAATCTAATTTTTAATTTCAGTATTTTATCTAGCTATGCTAAATATGATACAATCATGAAAATCACAATTAGTAATCAAATATACTAGCAATATATAATTACTAGGAACTATAACAAGGATATGTATTGGCATATCCTTGATATTTATTAATATCCTTGCTGCTGCTGCTGCTAAGTCACTTCAGTCGTGTATGACTCTGTGTGACCCCGTAGATGGCAGCCCACCAGGCTCCTCTGTCCTTGGGGTTCTCCAGGCAAGAATACTGGAATGGGTTGCCATTTCCTTCTCCAATGCATGTATGCATGCTAAGTTGCTTCAGTCGTGTCTGACTCTGTGTGACCCTGTGGACAGCAGCCCACCAGGCTCCTTTGTCCACAGAGTTCTCTAGGTAAGCATATTGGAGTGAGTTGCCATTTCCTTCTCCATAATATCCTTGATATCCTAATATAATTGATTTTCTGATACTGAACCATTTCTGGAATAATTCAACTTGTGATGTGCTTTGTTTTACTAGAATGGTTCTACAGGTGACAGTTCAGTCAGTCAGTCAGTTCAGTCGTTCAGTTGTGTCCGACTCTTTGTGACCCCATAAATCGCAGCATGCCAGGCCTCCCTGTCCATCACCAACTCCTGGAGTTCACTCAGACTCAGGTACATTGAGTCGGTGATGCATCCAGCCATTTCATCCTCAGTCATCCCCTTCTCCTCCTGCCGCCAATCCCTCCCAGCATCAGAGTCTTTTCCAGTGACTCAACTGTTTGCATGAGGTGGTCAAAGTACTGGAGTTCCAGCTTCAGCATCAGTCCTTCCAAAGAACACCCAGGGCTGATCTCCTTTAGGATAGACTGGTTGGATCTCCTTGCAGTCCAAAGGACTCTAAAGAGTCTTTTCCAACACTACAGTTCAAAAGCATCAATTCTTCGGCATTCAGCTTTCTTCACAGTCCAACTCTCACATCCATACATGGCTACTGGGAAAACCATAGCCTTGACTAGACAGACCTTTGTTGGCAAAGTAATGTCTCTGCTTTTGAATATGCTGTCTAGGTTGGTTATAACTTTTCTTCCAAGGAGTAAGTGTCTTTTAACAGGTAACAAGAGGTTGCTCAATATTTGTATTAGTTTATTAGTTTTTTTATAAATGCCAGTGCATTAGTTCCTGTGGGCTGCCATAGAGGTAAACACTGGGTGGTTTAAAACAGGAAAAATGTATTCTCTTGCACTTCTGGGAATGTGGGAGTCTGAAATTTGGCAGTGTTTGGGTTTATAGGGCCTACACATTGTCCCTCACAAATTGTTTTTCAGTTTCTGTGAATGCCCTGGCACACCTGGGAAAGAAGACACCCCAGCACAGTTGGGAATCCAGTTTGCATTCAAATTTTGTTGTTACAAACTCTTAGTTTTATAGCTATTGGGTCATAAAACTGTATTTCAGAGAAAACATAGAAAACTTCAGGTGACTCATGCAACAACTATTGTGGTCAGATCATGTTATATATTCATAATATTTCCTCATTTTTAATGCTCAAAATTGTCTGTGATCTTCATATATGAAGGGCACTTCAATTGGATATAAACACTGGGACTCACATTTACTTTCCTGAGTATATGGGAAGTATTCACGCATGCTTAAAGCAAATCTCCCATGAAAATATTTCCAGACTGTCCTCCACCTTTGAAAAATTGGCCCTCTTTTATCTGAGTGCTTATGACAACTTAAATAAACCTATACCATTAACATTTGACATCTTATATTATAACAATGTATCATGGCTATTCAGTTTCCTCTAAGAGAGAGAATATTATCTAATTCATCTTCGCATTTTGGTTATCTGGCATAATTCCTGGTACATGGTGGGTGATTAATAGCCTCCCTCAATTTCAAATATAGCTTTGTTTAGAGTATGGAAAAGTGCTATTTTATAGCTTACATTTGAAGGATGAAAAATTCTATGTTATTTTTAAAATATGAAGTTAATTCCTATGTGTGAACTAAACAACTAACATATATTAACTAATTTAATGACCACAACTCTTGTGAGTTACAATTGTTTCCATTTACAAATGAAGAAACCAAAGTACATAAAAATCAAGAAACTTATTCAAGGGCAACAGCCTATAAGTGATATACTTGGGATTTGAACTCAGGCAGTGGGAACTCTACAGGCTTTGCTCTTAAACACTGTGATAGTCTGCCTGAAATCTACTTAGCATATAAAGGGTGTAATATAACATTCCAACTTGATGACTAACAAGGAACAGATTTTTCAGTTCAGTTCAGTCACTCAGTTGTGTCTGACTGTTTGTGACCCCATGGACTGCAGCATGCTAGGCCTCCCTGTCTGTCACCAACTCCTGGAGTTTACTCAAACTCATGTCCATTGAGTTGGTTATGCCATTCAACCATCTCATCCTCTGTTTTCCCCTTCTCCTCCTGCTTTTAGTCTTTCCCAGCAACAAGGTCTTTTCAAATGAGTCAGTTCTTCATATCAGGTGGCCAAAGTATTGGAGTTTCAGCTTCAGCATCAGTCTTCCAATGAATATTTAGGACTGATCTCCTTTAGAATGGACTGGTTGGATCTCCCTGCAGTCCAAGGGACTCTCAAGAGTCTTCTCCAACACCACAGATAAAAAGCATCAATTCTTAGGCACTCAGCTTTCTTTATAGTCCAACTCTCACATCCATACATGACTACTGAAGAGACCATAGCTTTGACTAGATGGACCTTTGTTGGCAAAGTAATGTCTCTGTTTTTTAATATGCTGTCTAGGCTGGTCAAGCTTTCTTTACAAGGATCAAGTGTCTTTCAATTTCATGGCTGCAATAACCATCTGCAGTGATTTGGGAGCCCCCCAAATAAAGTCTGTCACTGTTTCCACTTTTCCCCATCTTTTTGCCATGAAGTGATGGGAAAATATGACATGATCTTCATTTTCTGAATGTTGAGCTTTAAGCCAACTTTTGCACTCTCCTCTTTCACTTTCATCAAGAGGCTCTTTAGCTCTTCTTCACTTCTGCCAGATTTTTAGTGGAATAAAATTTCATCACTATTAAAGGATACATTCTTGCTTCTTGCCAAGTGTTTATAATTACATTGAACATGAATTATTAACTTTATTAATTATAATAACTTCATTAATTTTGGCTACCAAAACTCTTAGTAGTTTTATAATTTCTTAATTCAGACTCACAAAGCTAAAAACTGAAACACTTGAAACTCTTTTCTTGCAAAATCTTCTCTCACCTCTGTGACGGTTAGAGCTGTTTATTCTGGTGTAATTCTAACTTCCCCAGGCAGTGGGGCTTCTCTTACTTTTCTTTAGTTACTTTTCAATGTTCTAATGCAGTTTACTGTCACTGATTGGTTCCAATTTTAATCTTAAGTTTTCATGTCTTAATTTTATCATATTACTCCTAGTAATTACTTTCACATATCATTGCTCTTTCTTACTTATAAAATCAAACTTTTCCCTCCTTAATAAGAACACAGTTCATATTTCTGTAGATAAGTTATCATCTTCTCCATCAATCATTTTCTAGCCAGCTCTACATTTTTGGAACATTTTAATTGTTTCTCATTAATCACTTCTACTATTCATTAAATCACACTAATATATTCCTTCTCTGGAACTATGCAACCATCATAAATAGACAGATACCAAAAACAGCATTTAGCCAAGTTCTTCTAAGACTCACTTCTTCATGGAGTCCAAGAAGATCCTAAAATTCTGTTTTTTTTTTTTTTAATTATCTGGATAACTTTTATTTTTTAATATAAATTTATTTATTTTAATTGGAGGTTAATTACTCTATAATATTGTATTGGGTGTTTTATTTTACATAATAAAAATGACTCATAGGACCTCTCCTTGATCCAGTTATTATACTGTATCATGATCCATGTGTTCCATCATTGAAATGGGATGGTAATAATGATATAGATACCAATATTTTAATAAAAAATGGAACAGCAATTATGCAAAATATGGCCAAATCCTGGAATTTTCTGAAGAAAAACATATTCTATTATTTGGTTATTTTGAAATTTTACTTTTGTATTGGAGTATAGTCAATTTTGTGATGATTTCAGGTGAACAGCAAAAAATTCAGTCATACTTATACATGTATCCATTCTCTTGCAATTCCCCTCCTACCCAGGTTGCCACCTAACACTGAGTGGAGTTCCTTGTGTTATACAGTAGGACCTTGTTGGTTATCCATTTAAAACCTAGCAGTGTGTATTGTACATAACCTTGCCAAACTCCTTAATTATCCCTTCCCCCTTGGAAACCATGTTTGTTCTCTAACTCTATGAGTTTCTCTCTGTTTTGTAAGTTGATTTGTACCATTTCATTTTAGATTCCACATATAAGGTATGTCATACAATGTTTCTCCTTCCCTGTCTGAGTTACTTCACTCAGTGTGAGACTCTCTAGGTCCATCCATGCTTCTGTAAATGACATCATTTCATTCTTTTCAATGGCTGAGTAATATTCCATTGTACATATGTACTACATCTTCTTTATTCATTCCTCTATCACTGGATATTGAGGTTTGCTTCTATGTCTTGACTATTATTAACAGTACTGCAATGAAAATTGGGGTGCATGTATCTTTTCAGATCATGTTTTCCTCCACATATATGCCTAGAAGTGGGATTGCAGGGTCTTATGGTAGCTCTACTTTTAGCTTTTTTAAGCTGTGGATAGCTCAAGTCATCAGGCTGTTTCAACAAATCATTAATTTCCAACTAGTATACTAAATATTACAGTGCTGAGTGCTCAGTCTTTGCAGTTGTGTCTGACTGTTTGTGACCCCATGGACTGTAGCCCCCAGGCTCCCTCTCTCCATAGGATTTCCCAGGCAAGAATACTGGAGTGGGTTGCCATACCCTACTCTAGGAGATCTTCCAGGACCTAGGGATCGAATCTGAATCTCCTGCATTGCAGGCAGATTCTTTACCACTGAGCCACTGGGGAAGCCCAAATAATATTACTGGAATAGGTGTTAAAAAGTGTTAATTAATGTCAAAGTAGTTTCAATGAATCTATCACTCCATAGCCATGCTTATGAATGAAGAATCAGAACTAAAGTTGCCACAAAGCAGTCCTCTGCCAAAGGTATTATAAATACAGTGGTAGATTTCACTGAATTGAGCTTTCGTCTCTTCAGTTTCTGGCTGAACAAGAGGACCACTTTCAAGATACTTAAATTTTATAATAATAAAAATAATAGTTTGACTGATTTTTAAATATAATTTCTAACGAATGTTTTATTTAAATAGTTCATTAGTATTAGAAGCCTATTTCTTCTTATGTATGAAGTATGTGCATTTGTAATAAGTTGGTATACCATATTTTTATTTCACTTTGTGGCTCACAGCCTCAGAACTTTACAGTCAGATGGCAAAGAACATCCTGATTCTTATTCTGTCACTCAATGCAAGACAAAGAAATTATACAGAAAAATTCAGTAAATACAATCCACCAACAATTTAAAAATGTGATTATTTTGAATGGGTGTAGTATGGTTTTAGTTGGAAACATTTCCTATTTTTCCTAAGGGTTAATTTAAACTTAAATAAATTTATAACTTTTTAGGTTTACTTTCACTATCCACCTCTGATCCTTTATTAAATAAAATGTTATAAATGATATATAGAGCATAAAATTTAAAAAAAAATACAAGGTATCCAGTTGCAAAAAAAAAAAAAGGAATATGCACCAACTACTGTGATACACATACACAGAACACACATTAGATACACGCTCCTTAAAATTATCAGTATGTTGGTGCTGTGCTCAGTTGCTCATTCATGTCCAGCCCTTTGTGACCCCAAGGACTATAGCCCACCAGGTTTCTCTGTCCATGGGACTTTTCAGTACATTTGTAATGAATTAATTAGAATAAGTTCTTTCTGCTCTTCTAGATCTAGAGGATGTGAGAAGGGTATAGAATTGCTGTAGTTTCCTCGGTGGCTCGGATGATGAAGAATCTGACTACAGTGCTTGAGCGTGCCATGCATGCTAATTCGCTTCACTCCTGTCGGACTCTGTGCAACCCTAGGGACTGTAGCCTGCCAGTCTTCTCTGTCCATGGCATTCTCCAGACAAGAATACTGGAATGGATTACTGTGCCCTCCTCCAGGGATCTTCCCGACTCAGGGATCGAACCTTCATCTCTTAGATCTCTTGCATTTGCAGGCAGGTTCTTTCCCACTAGCAATGCAGGAGATCTGGTTCCTCTCTGGGTAAGGAAGATCCCCTGGAGAGGAAATGGCAACCTACTGCCATATTCTTGCCTGTGAAATCCCATGCACAGAGTAGCCTGGTCAGCTACAGTCCATGGGATCACAAAGAGACTGACACGACTGAGCGACTAACACTGCACAATGAAAAACTAGAGAGACGCTTACCTTGATATGTGAAACAGAGACGATAAATCAAAGAAAGATATGTGTGAGTGAAACCCACCTAGAAACGTTACACTACAAAGACAAAACTAGAATTTTGATAAGAATCCTTACAGAAGACAGAGGGGGACGTAGATTGCCAAAAGCCATGAATGACAGTCCATGCTGTGCTATGCTTAGTGGCTCAGTCGTGTCCAACTCTGCCACCCCATGGACTGCAACCTGCCTGGCTCCTCTAGCCATAGGATTTCCCAGGCAGGAAGACTGGAGTGGGTTGCCCTTTCCTCCTCCAGGAGAACTTCCCAACCCAGAGATCCAACCCAGGTCTCCCACACTGCAGGAAGACTCTGCCATCTGAGCCACCAGGATGTTTATGAGACCCTGCCATCTGAGCCACCAGGGTATTTATGCATGCGATACCAAAGGGAAGACGGATGGGGAGGGATAAATTAGGGGGGTGGCATTAATATATATATACTACTATGTATAACTAGGTAACCAACAAGAACCTACTTTATAGCACAGGCAACTATACTCAATATTTTGTAATATCCTCTGAGGGAAAAATCTGCAGAAGATATATAGATAGATAGATATAGATATAGATATAGATATAGATATAGATATATATAGATAGATAGATATAGATAGATGGATATGTTATATATATATACATATATAGACAGTTTTATATATATATAACTGTCTATAGAAATCACTGTGCTGTACACCTGAAACTAATCTGACATTGTAAATCAGCTATGCTTCAATGAGAAAATATTGATATAATTCTCAAAAGTATACATAGGATGTGCTATTCTTTATGTGATTATAGGTGATATAGATAATGTGAAATAAAGGAAGGCAGTAACATAAGCTCATGGAGTTTTCTAGAAAGTGTAGTAACATTCAGTGCAAATACAGGAAGAAAGAAAGAAAAGAAGAAATGCAGGTATTGAAGTATCACCGTGCTTATTAGCCAGGCACAACTTAGAGCACTATTTTATTTCATTTATCTCTCTGTAACAATCACTTTGTAGCACATTAAAATTAAGAAAACTGAAGACTAGAGATTTGTGATAATGTCATACATCTCTTACATGGCAAGACCAAAATTTACTTTTCATCCAACAGTAAAGATGGTATTTTCCACCATCCTTCACTGACTTAAAACCCAAGTTTAAGATTTTAGGCTTAAAATAATAGGCAGTTTTGCAGTTAAGTATACTTGAAGAAGAAAAGTGATACTACAGATACTGTTTGCCAAAAGCCATAAAAGAAAATTGGGCTGGAGCCTTGAGTTAAAAACAAACAAACCAAAAATGGAATAACTTCTATAAAGAAGGCAAATTGACATAGGGGCCACAAGAACTGAATCTCAGAGAGGCTACTACAAAGCATATCCCCTGGCTACAGAGGCTTATGTCACAGGAAAGAATGCATCAACTTGCATTCATCCCTATCTTTTCTCCTTTCCACCCAGTCAAGGTCCATTAAACAAGGAATGAAAGTTATCAAAGTGTATTTACAACGTACTGCAATATGGACTAGTGAATTCAACTTGGCAATTTTCTGATGAAGGCACGATATAGAATGTGTGGATACTCCTGCAAACTGATTTATAGAGCAGAGCTGATTTTGATCTTTGGGAAGATTAGCTGTTCTGCCTTGCTGGCTCAAGTGAGCTGCCTTAGAGATTAAATAAGGAACAAGTTCGAAAGGACTGTTTTATCTATTTCCTGCCATCTGTATGAGTGCTTCTTGAAGGTTAAAATCCACAGAGTTACATAGCCTAATTTTCAAATTGCAATAGTTTGTAACATTATATATATATATATCTCAATGGAATAACTCTAAAATGGATAATCCTAATCTGAAGGATTAAGAAATTAGGTAAATGCACACATTGGATTTTAGAGGAAGTGTGGACAATATTAAAAAAAAATAAATTCAGGAAAACAAGTGAAAGATAATTTGGACTCATTAAATATCAACGTTATTTTTAGTATTAACATTACCACTTAACACAATTACAACACTTACCTTGAAAATACCTTTTGTGTATGTGCATGTGTGTATGCAATATAGAATAGAGAATCTGAATTACATATAGGTGCACATACATGCACACATATGATTTTGGCTTCATTTTTTACAAACAACTTAAAATTAATCGAGGCCATGAAGGGTGATAAGATCTCCATTGTTCTTAATCACACAATGTATACTTATATTTTATATTATGTGTGTATTCACACCATCCACCACTTCCCTCACATTTTGTAAAGATAATAAAACTTCCTACTTTATACAGATAATAGTTCTCAATTGGCAAGGATCCTCTGTTTCCATTCCCCAGCATATATTCCAGCTGCTGCTGCTGCTGCTAAGTCACTTCAGTCGTGTACGACTCTATATGACCCCATAGACAGCAGCCCACCAGGCTCCCTCGTCACTGGGATTCTCCAGGCAAGAACACTGGAGTGGCTTGCCATTTCCTCCTCCAATGCATGAAAGTGAAAAGTGAAAATGAAGTCACTCAGTCATGTCCGACTCTTCATGACCCCATGGACTGCAGCCTACCAGGCTCCTCCATCCATGGGATTTTCCAGGCAAGAGTACTGGAGTGGGGTGCCATCACTTTCTCCAATATTCCAGATAGATCATTGCAAATGTATCTGCAAACATTAAATTCTCCCTCCTATTTGATTCTGTCAAAGAAGGAGGCATATTATCATAAATTCTTTCTTTCCATCTGCAATCAATATCTCAAACAGGGTCATGTCTACCTCAGAGCATCTTTTTAATTAAATTACCCTCTCTTTAGTATCCTCAGTTTCTTGTCTCTTGACTTTTTACCCATCTGCTATCAATGCACTTTCCATCTTCGAACTTACAATTAAAATCTTTATGATGTTCTCATTTATTTGCCTCCCTGGCTTTACTAAAAAGCTTCTCAAAGAGCATGGTGTATTTAAACTTTTTTCTCCCATTTCTTTGCTTTCCATACATAGTCTCTACACTACAGTAAATGTATTCTTCTCTTCATTGCAGCAGATGTTTCCTTCATGTTTCCTTTCAAGTAGGTAATGCAAGTAACTTTCTAAAGAGACAAACTCCTGAGCCAAATTTTCTGTCATCAGTTTCTGTTGTTTTAGTCAGTAAGTCATGTCTGACTTTTTGCAACCCCATGGATGGCAGCCTGCCAGGCTCCTCTGTTCATTGGGTTTTCCAAGCAAGAAAACTGGAATGGGTTGCCATTTCCTTCAACAGGGAAACTTCCTAACACAGGCATCAAACCACATCTCCTGCATTGGCAAGTGGATTCTTTACCACTGAGCCACCAGAAAAGCCCACACATTCTAGTTAGGTATAAAGGAATGGTAAAGGTATGCCTGTGTACTCAGTCGCTCAGTCGTGTCCGACTCTGAATCTTTACAACCCATGGACTGTGGCCCACCAGACTCCTCTGACCATGGAATTTTTCAGGCAAGAATACTGGAGTGGGTTGCTATTTTCTATGCAGGGGATCTTCCCAACCTGAAGATCATAACTGAGTCTCCTGTGACTCCTGCATTGACAGGTAGATTCTTTATCACTCAACCACCAGGGAAGCTCCATTATGTGTACCAGCTCAATAAAGATTTGGGACTAAGTTCTTAAAACCCTTTCTGACACAGAGGAAACACTCAATAAGTGTGATGTTACTCTCTATTGTGATGAAAATGACATGCTGATGGTGAGCTGAATTAACTTTTATAATCCTAAATGGTTTCATAGATCTAGAATCCTTCATATTTTTAATGACTATATTCCTCCTATTCAGCTTCCTTTGGGAACTTTCACTGACAAAATTCTCTTTTTATTTTGATATTTTCTGCAAAGACTCTTTCTTTCCTGCCTTCTGCTTGTTTCTTAAATGCTAGTGTTCCCTAGAGTTTAGGATTCCTCTTTCAGAAAGAATTATTCATCCACTTACCTGGATTTGTTTGCGAGAAGAAGCCATTCAAGGAATGAAAAGCAGACATTCCTTGTTTCACTTTTGAGTCTATAGTATTATGTTGGCCAAAAAGTCCATTTAAGTTTTTCTTAACATTTTTTAGAAAGCCCCAAACAAACATTTTGGCCAATTCAATATATCCATTCATTATGCTAGTGCTTATTGAATGCCTATTCAGTGTCAGAAAACATGCTAGACATTGGGAATGCAGCAACAAATTTAAAAATAATCTCATTCACTTATAGTTTAAAAATTCATTAGAAATAGAGACATCAAATGAGATCTTGTCACTTCCTGCTTAGATAGCTTCAGTGGCTTTCCATTGGTTAAAATATAACAAAATTCTGTGTGTTTTCCTATGCACTACCTTCTTCACTCTCTACTCCAGAAACAAGGATGTTATTTAGGTTCTCACTGTGCCACATTCCACCCCATCAGGTTCTCGTTATGTTTTCTTTCCTCTTCCTTTAATTCTCTCACCTAATTACCTCAAATTGTCAACATCTACTGGATCATGGAAAAGGAAGAGAGTTCCAGAAAAACATCTATTTCTGCTTTATTGACTATGCAAAAGCCTTTGACTGTGTGGATCACAATAAACTGTGGAAAATTCTGAAAGGGATGGGAATACCAGACCACCTGACCTGCCTCTTGAGAAACCTATATGCAGGTCAGGAAGCAACAATTAGAACTGGACATGGAACAAAAGACTAGTTCCAAATAGGAAAAGGAGTATGTCAAAGCTGTATATTGTCACCCTGCTTATTTAACTTCTATGCAGAGGACATCATGAGAAATGCTGGGCTGGAAGAAGAACAAGCTAGTATCAAGATTTCGTGGAGAAAGATCAATAACCTCATATATGCAGATGACACCACCCTTATGGCAGAAAGTGAAGAGGAACTAAAGAGCCTCTTGATGAAAGTGAAAGAGGAGAGTGAAAACATTGGCTTAATGCTCAACATTCAGAAAATGAAGATC
This sequence comes from Nanger dama, assembly GCA_917880005.1. Lineage (NCBI taxonomy): Eukaryota > Metazoa > Chordata > Mammalia > Artiodactyla > Bovidae > Nanger > Nanger dama. The sequence goes on along the minus strand of CAKJTW010000027.1, from coordinate 14,635,687 downwards.
ATGGCATTTGGTCCCATCACTTGATGGGCAATAGACGGGGAAACAGTGGAGACAGTGTCAGACTTTATTTTGGGGGCTCCAAAATCACTGCAGATGGTGACTGCAGCCATGAAATTAAAAGACGCTTACTCCTTGGAAGGAAAGTTATGACCAACCTAGACAGCATATTGAAAAGCAGAGATATTACTTTACCAACTAAGGTCCGTCTAGTCAAGGCTATGGTTTTTCCAGTGGTCATGTATGGATGTGAGAGTTGGACTGTGAAGAAGGCTGAGTGCCAAAGAATTGATGCTTTTGAACTGTGGTGTTGGAGAAGACTCTTGAGAGTCCCTTGGTTGGAGATCCAACCAGTCCATACTAAAGGAGATCAGCCCTGGGTGTTCTTTGGAAGGAATGATGCTGAAGCTGAAACTCCAGTACTTTGTCCACCTCCTGCGAAGAGTTGACTCATTGGAAAGACTGATGCTGGGAGGAATTGGGAGCAGGAAGAGAAGGGGACAACGGAGAATGAGATGGCTGGATGCATCACCGACTTGATGGACATGAGTTTGTGTGAACTCTGGGAGTTGGTGATGGACAGGGAAGCCTGGAGAGCTGCAATTCATGGGGTCGCAAAGAGTTGGACACGACTGAGCCACTGAACTGAAATGAACTGATCTGAAGTATGTTTTATTTCTCTGTTTAACCACTGCTGACTAATCAGACAGGATTAAACACCTTAGATTTTGCCTTCCCAGTAGCACTGTTTAACTCTCTGTCATATGCTGCTGCTGCTGCTGCTAAGTCGCTTCAGTAGTGACGGACTCTGTGCGACCCCATAGACGGCAGCCCACCAGGCTCCGTCGTCCCTGGGATTCTCCAGGCAAGAACACTGGAGTGAGTTGAAATTGAAAATTGAAAGGGAAGTCGCTCAGTCATGTCCGACTCTTCGCAACCCCCTGGCAGCCCACCAGGCTCCTCGGTTCATGGGACTTTCCAGGCAAGAGTACTGGGGTCGGTTGCCATTGCCTTCTCTGAACTCTCTGTCATAGATCACTTTTATTATCCATCTAAGAATACATGTGATAGTCAACTGATGTCTCTCCACTTCCATAGGTGGGAAGCTCTAAGCAGGCTGAGACTGACTGTTGCTCTGCTCAGGCTTTCATGGCTCATGTAGAACACAATTACTGGCACATAAGAGACACTTAAAACTCAATATTTGTTAAAGATGTTAAAATTAACTCTTTTTATCAATACATTTTATCCAATTTTGAAAGTTTCAGAAAAATTAAAATGAGAAGATATTTAGGTGAAGAATCAATATATATAGATCAATGATGACTATTTCATAAGTAGTTGCACACTTTAAACTCTGCTTCTCAGGCCCCTTTTGTGATATACAAAAGACATAATCTTCAATTTTAAATCAATATAAAATTATGATTATTAGAAGAATAAATGAGATTTTATATAATGCAAAGATAAATACACATACAAAAACACACAGATATCTAGACAGATAGCTAGATAATCTAATAAATGACAACTAGATTCAAATAGATAAATAGATGATTGATAGACTGACATATTAATAGATTCATTTCACTATTACAGTGTGTATGCTTAGTTGTTCAGCTGTGTCTGACTGTTTGTGACCCCATGGACTACGACCTACAGGCTCCTTTGTCCATGGGGATTCTCCAGGCAAGAATACTGGAATGGATTGCCATGCCCTCTTCCAGGGGATCTTCCCAATTCTGGGATAGAACCCAGGTCTCCCACATTGAAGCAGATTCTTTATCATTTGAACCATCAGAATATAATTTTTAGCCTTTGTTCTCAACATACTATACAGTAGAATCATCCAGAGTACTTGTTAAAAAGACTAATTCCCCACTCCCACTCCAGCCTTTCTGAATCAAAATATAATGAAGGTAAGGCCTAGGGACTTACATGTTACTAGATTTTCAAGCCAAAATTGTTAAACATTTAAACACTGAGGCATACTGCTTTAGAAGTTACATTTAAATTCTCCTTTGCTAATTGTCTGTGTTCTACTTCATTCTTACAAAGGCATGAGTATAGTGTTCTCTTAAAAGCAAAAGGGAATAGATGTAGTCTGGTGACAAATTCTCAGGAATAAATCAGAATGAGGGTAATGAGAAGTAAATGACTTCACTAAAAGGTCCATGACCATCAAGCAGGAAAATCTTATATAATGCTATTTTGATTAGCATAACATAAAATAATGATATTAATAGAACTGGAATTCACAATAACTGTTATCTGAAAGTAAAAATAAGGGAATACATTCATAGTGTATTCTACATCTGATCTTCCCACCATACTAAAACACATAGGGCTTCCCTGGTGGCTCATATAGTAAAGAATCTGCCTGCAGGAAGATACACTGGAGGAGGAAATAGCAAGCCACTCCAGTATTCTTGACTGTGGAATCCCGTGGATGGAGAAGCCCTGGTGGGCTATATAGTCCATGGGGTTGTGGAGTCGGACACAACTCAGCAACTAACACTTAAGAAATGATTTAAACAGTTAGACATAATCATAATTAAAATGTAATTACACATTAAAGAGGAAATACTTTGTCATTTTAATGGCTTTAAAATATACATTATTAATATCTTGCCAAATTTGCTTTCATAGAAAAATGAGTGAATTGCCTAGCTAACTAACAGTATTGTTTTTACCTTTTTAAGGAAAGGATCCCTTCTCTTGTCTCTTTGTCGGTGGAGATGGAGAATATGCCAACACCATCACCATCAATGATGGAGTATGTCATGTCTGCATTCGAGCCAGTGTCTGCATCATTTGCCTTGATTTTCCCAACAGCTGAACCAACTTGAGCCGACTCAGGAACATACAGCTGATAGTGCTCTGAAAAAATATTTTATATTAAAATTATTTGATATAATAATGGTCATAAAACAACAGTCATTTCATAAAAAGACACTGAAATATTTAGGCCACACATCTATTTATGTTTTTATCTATTTCATCAATGTTCAAATCTCCCTATAGGCACTTATAATAGATATTAAGCATGATATACATGTTGTCACCAATTGTTTTATTGAAAAGTTAGAAATGTCTATTACAGTGATTTATTTATTATATAAAGCTTCAAGTAACTATATAAATAACAGAAACCTTTAATTAAAATGTAATTTTATAAAGCTTTCAACCAAGATTAAATTAATGAGATTTAATACTATCAGTTCAGTTCCGTTCAGTCGCCCAGTCGTGTCCGACTCTTTGCGACCCCATGAATCGCAGCATGCCAGGCCTCCCTGTCCATCACCAACTCCTGGAGTTCACTCAGACTCACGTCCATTGAGTCAGTGATGCCATCCAGCCATCTCATCCTCTTTCGTTCCCTTCTCCTCCTGCCCCCAATCCCTCCCAGCATCACTATACATAAATACAATTAGGCCATATACATAGGTGAATGTAAAACATCTATAAACATAACTTCTGAGTTAATAATTTTTTTTTTTAGTTTTGGTACAATATTTCATTTTTTGGTTAGTGCATTTGTAAGTGTATGGAGTATTCTAATTTTCTTCTAAAGGTAAAATTGTATGTTTTAAAGTGCTATGTGGTGTTGTTCAGTCGTTAAGTCATGTTCAATTCTTTACAACTCCATGGACTGCAGCATGCCAGGCTTCCCTGTCCTTCAGTGTCTCCCAGAGATTGCTCAAGTTCGTGTCCATTGAATTAGTGATGCCTTCTAACCATCTTATTCTCTGTCAGTTGTTCTCCTCCGGACCTCAGTCTTTCCCACCATCAGGGTCCAATCCAATGTGTTGGCTCTTTGCACCACATGGCCAAAGTATTGGTCCTCAGCTTCAGCATCAGTCCTTCCAATGAATATTCAGGGTTGATTTCATTTAGATTGAGTGGTTTGATCCCCTTCTGTCCAACAGGCTCTCAAGAGTCTTTTCCAGCACCTACATGAAGATACTGAAAACTGATTTTATATATGTGTCTGTATGTATCTGCTTGTTATTCAACAAAGATTTTTCCCAGTTTTATAAATTTGTTTACACTATATTTGACTTCAAATATTATTTTTTTTAGTTCAACAGTCCTCACCAACATAACAGTTCATGAGTAGAGTACCTTCTGTGAAACATGATCCCCTGATATTAATCATGTTCTTTGACCAGGATCTGTCAGATTGCTAAAGGTATAATATTCCTCTTAACAAAATTATTTGACCTGGGAGAAGCAAGAGACTCACGATTTTATAGGACTCCACCATTCTTCTCACAGTTAATGGATGCAAGGATAGGCAGTTGATTCACAATGATTCACAAGGAGATCCCATTCCCCAAAATGTTCAAAAAGGAGCTCATCTCTCTTCGCTGTGATACACTGAAAGAAGCCTCTGACAATGGGTGTGCTTCCAAAATTCATGTTGGAATAACTAATCTAAGATCTGTAATAAATTTTTGAATCCTTAAAAATGTTACAATATTCCTGAAAGTGAAAGTTTTAGTCACTCAGTCATATCTGACTCTTTGCAACCCCGTGGACTGTAGCCTGCCAGGCTCCTCTGTCCATGGGATTTTCCAGGCAAGAATACTGAAGTGGGAGCCATTCTCTTCTCCAGGAGATCTTCCTGACCCAGGGATTGAACCTGAGTCTCCTGTTTTACATACAGATTTTCTTTACCATCTGAGCTACCAGGGAAGCTTCAGGAAGTTACATATAAAATGAAACACTGTTCCGATGAAAAACATATAGAAAAGTTGTGAAATAAATTAGAATCTATTGCCCAAAGCTTTTTGAGATAGGCTAGAAAGTCAGCTTCCTGGTTATGAAAGACTGTAAGTTCCAGCTATAGTATGCTGCTGCTGAGTCACTTCAGTTGTGTCCGACTCTGTGTGACCCCATAGACAGCAGCCCGCCAGGCTCCCGCATCCTTGGGATTCTCCAGGCAAGAACACTGGAGTGGGTTGCCATTTCCTTCTCCAATACATGAAAGTGAAAAGTGAATCCCGCATCCCTGGGATTCTCCAGGCAAGAACACTGGAGTGGGTTGCCATTTCCTTCTCCAATACATGAAAGTGAAAAGTGAAAGCTCAGTTGTGTTCGACTCTTAGCGACCCCATGGACCGCAGCCCACCAGGCTCCTCCATCCATGGGATTTGCCAGGCAAGAGTACTGGAGTGGGGGTGCCATTGCCTTCTCCGAGCTATAGTATAACTGTCTATAATTCAACAAGCCACCTAAAGGACTTTTGGCTAGTGAAAATTAGGGTGATGACACTTGTAAAAAATAGTCTTTGTACACAGAGATAAATAAGTAAATCACAGAATTATTATGATGGTATTATTACAAAGCACATCGTTTTAACAAAGGAAGCTGAAAAAAATAGTACCAATGGGTCATAAAAGAGGCATGGCTCAGAAAACCTTTAGGCAGAGTCTTTCAAGAGGAAGCCTATTCTGGAAGAAGAAGATTCAGTGCAAAGGAAGAATGTATATTTGTTGCTAGACAGACCTTTGTTGATAAAGTAATGTCTGTGCTTTTTAATATGCTATCTAGATTGCTCATAACTTTTCTTCCAAGGAGCAAGTGTCTTTTAATTTCATGGCTGCAGTCACCATCTACAGTGATATCAATGCTTTTAAATAATTTGCTTTCCTCAAATGTTGGCTAAATATGGGAGCTCACTTCTAATAAATTGAACATAGCAAAATTAATGAGGGATCACTTCCAAGGACTCTTCCCTGGTAGCTCAGATGGTAAAGTGTCTGCCTACAATGTGGGAGACCTGGGTTCCGATCCCTGGGTTGGGAAGATCTCCTGGAGAAGGAAATGGTAACCCACTCCAGTACTCTTGCCTGGAAAATCCTTTGGACAGAGGAGCCTGGTAAGCTACCGTCCATGGGGTCACAAAGAGTCGGACACGACTGAATGACTTCACTCATCACTTCCAAGGTAAGTTTATGAAAGTGCTGTGGTTTCTTTCATATTATTTTTCAGGTTCCCTTAGATTGCTTCTCTGGGGGAAGCTATGATGTTGCATTGAAGCCCTGTGCAGTGTACCATATGACAAGTGACTGAAAACTGGCAACAATGATGTTAGTAAGCTGGAAGCAAAAACCATCCCTGCCTCCCCCAGGAAAGTTTCTGATTAAGATCACAGCCCCTGCTGCCAAACATACTGGGATCTAACAAACCTGAACCTGAAGTACCCAGCTAAGTCAAACCTAGATTCCTGATCTCCATAAATCATGAGGTAATAAATATTGGTTGTTTAAGCACCTCAATTGGATGATTTGTAATACAGCAATAGATCATTCATATACAGCAGCCTTGTAGTTGTCAGTGATTTGACAAACACAAGGGACCTTGTTTAGTTCTTTCCATTCTGTGGTGCTTTGCATAATGTTTGGGGAAATTAAAAGCAAACTTGAAACAAAAATCCAAACAAGCAAACAAAACATGATAAGCAGTTATTCTTGGAGCAAAGTTTTCAAATGTCTTTTAATCTCCCAATTTTATTTTGTAAAGAAATAAATTATTGCTGTTATAGCCAGTGCTCAAGGTGAATCAAATTCTCAGCTCATCCTCCTAGACAACTGTCCCCAACGTTTTTAGCACCAGGCACCCATTTCATGGAAAACAATTTTTCAATGGACTACCCCCAGTCCATTGAAAAATTGTTTTTGGGATGATTCAAGCACATTATATTTTTTGAGCATTTGATTTCTAATGCTGCTGCTAATCTGACAGGAGGTGCTGGTCCTCTAGCTAGAGGTTGGGGACCTCTGGGTTAGAGGATACCATGAAGTAGGTGCATGCTTAGTCATGTCTAACCCTTTGAAACCCCATGGACTGTATTCTGCCAAGGTCTTCTTTCCATGGGATTCCAGGCAAGAATACTGGAGTGGGTTGCCATTTCCTTCTCCAGAGGATCTTCCCAACCCAGGGACTGAACACATGCTGCCAGCTGCTCCTGCATTGCAGAAAAATTGATTACCACTGAAGTACCTTGGAAGCCCCTAGAAGACACCATACATTCAGTAATTACACTCTTTGCTTTTTTTTTTTTTTTACCAAACAGAGTTGAAAATTTCTTTCCACATAAACACCTACACATGGACTTTTATAGCATCTTTATTCATCACAGATAAAACCTGGAAGTCATCATTTATTTTTGCTTTTATTGTCCATGTTTTGTGCCATATTCACGAAATTTTTGCCAAGACCGATGTCAAGCATTCTTTTCCCTCTGTATTCAATGGATGTAAAATTTCAATCATACACTCTCTTGTGTGTGTCAGTCATGTACAGTTCTTTGGGACCAGACGAATTGCATCCCATGATGCTCCTCTGTCCATAGGATTATCCCAGCAAGAATACTGGAATGGGTTGTCATTTCACACTTCAGGGGATTTTCCTGAGGATTGAGCCCATGTCTCCTGCATTTTCTGGTGGATTCTTTACCACTGAGCCACCTGGGAAGCTGATTCAATTATATCAGATGATTTAATAATTTTAGAGACCTGTTGTATGACATGGTGCCTACAGTTAACAATGCAGTTTGTGGTTTTCAAAATATGGGACTACAGCAAACTAAAAGAGTTCTGCACAGCAAAGCAGATAATCAACCCCCAAAAAGCAATGCAGAGGATGCATGGAAACATTTGCAAACTTACAAAATATATAAATAACTCCTACAACTCAAGCAAAACAAAACAGAAACAATAACGATTTTAAAAATGCACAAATGATTTGAGCAGACATTTCTCAGAAAAAAGACATAAAAATAGGCAACAGTTATATGAAAATATGCTCAACATCATTAATTATCAGGAAACACAAATTAACACTTTAGTGAGAGATAACCTCAAACCTGTTAGGTTGGCTATTGTTAGCAAAGCAGAAAATAAAAAGTGTTGGCACCGTTTTGGAGAAATTGAAATCCTTGGACACTCTTGGTGGGAAAGTAAAATGGTGTAGCAGCTATATAAAAGTGTATGGAGTTCCTTGAAAAGAGTAAAAATAGAACTATATGATCCAGAAATCCTACTTCAGGGTACATATTCCAAGGAATTGAAATTACACTCTCAAAGAGACGTCTGTGTCCTTATGGTATCCGCAGCACTATTCACAATGGCCAAGATAACAGAAAGAACCCATGTCTATTTTATTCATTAATGAATAAAAATAATGAATAAATAAATTGTACAATAAGATAAAAATATCAGCAATTTGGGAAACAGAACTATTGAATGTATAGCAGGTATGTGTGTATATATGCTATTCTAGTGAGATAATTATAGAATTATAGAAGAGAAAATTTAAAATAAAAGAGATATCATGATAAATGGATATGAACTCAATGAACTTTTCAAGTCTCTGATCACAAAGATCACTAAGAATATAAAAATAAAGTTACTAAGATTTAAATGATTGCAAGGAAACCAAGGTCTTTGGGATCCAGATGCTTTTAGAGTAGAAAGCATATTCTAAAAAGAGCCCAGGACACTTAATGCTCAAATATTTTATTAATATTTGTTAAACATAAATATTTACACATTCCTTTGAAATTTAATTCTAAATATATTTTTATGTTTTATCACATTTTAAGATACTCTGATTAACCTTGGGAGGAAATATCTAAAATTATCCTAAAGTAACAAAAGATTTTAGAGAAAATTTTACATACTAGTTATAACAAAATCATGCAATGATCAATTATGAAGACATATAGCATGTAGAGTTACCTTTAAGAATTCTGAAAACTGAGGGTCAACAGTCCAAAAATAATTAGGTTATTATTATCTTTGAATAATAATGATAATACATGAATTTTCATTTGCCTGTTATTTTATGAAAATTAGAATTCCCTTTAGGAGTAAAAACACTTGGGAAAATCTTTAAAGGATATAGTTCAAATGTATTTAGATATCTTTGACCTGTGGTCTAAAGTTTTGGCTTTTCTATTCATGATATAGTTCAATCACATGGAAAGAGTCAGTTTATAATTTAGAAAGAAATGCACTCTTATTTAAATAAGATTAGCAAAGGTCAACACTCTCAGAATCTTGGTACACAAGGTAAATGATCTCTTGGCTTTCTGTGTTATTTTTACTCAGTAATTGCTCTCTCTGGGAAAAAGAAAAAGATCTTATCTTGGATAATTTTACAGTACAGTCTAATAAGCATTCCTACAGTTGCCAAAAACTCCCTCAGTGTACTCTGCTTGAGTTCACAAAAAGGTTATATATTGTAGGAGTGTTATTCAACTTTCAAGAGGTGTAAGGAGGACTAAAAAAATACATTGAGATTTTATTTCTCACAGACACATATAAACACACACACACACAAACATATATGGATTGTGTATATATTAGCTTGAGAGAGAGATCATGCATTCATTTTACAGAAATAAATTTTATAATTGGGTTCATAAGCACAAACACAAATTTAAAACAATAGACTTCGTTGTTAATTTTCCTTGTTAAAATTAAGGGAAGAGGTTTCTTTTTCTCCATTTCCTTTCTTTTCTCGGAGCATTTACAAGAGAAAACTGAACTATTTATATATATATTGCATAATTTACTCTAAAATCTCATAATGTCATAGATACAATCATAGATCTAGTTGATACAACAAAGGGATTGATTAAAAATATCTTTTATAGAATAGATTATACATTTAAAAAAATCCCATTTAACATATTTTTTAAAATGAAGAGACTTATTTTACACATTATTTGGTATATAAAACAGTCAACTTGTTCTTTACCTGTAGCTTGGCTTTTGTAAAAATAGTCATATTTAATAAATGTATTGTTCCAGTACACTCATAATTAATAACTTGGTTGTCATATACACAAGCTACAACAGAACAGCCCTGGTTATTGTTTTGATAGTCATCAGTTATGGAGGGATATGCTGCCTGAATTGTGTAGCAATAAAGAATCACTAAAAAAAACTTTCACAGCAAAGCAAATTTTTGTTTTGTTTAAGGCTAAAATATTTAATGACTTGCAAAACTGTGAAGCAAAAACTGTCCCAAACTAACCAGGGTGTCCACATTTGCACCACTACATGTGCGGAGATGAGCTATAGTTGATGAAAATTACAACCAGCCAGCCTACTTAATGCTGTGAGGTAAGCTCTTTTCTTGCATCCAAAATTTTTGGATATATTTTGGTCTTTATAATACACAAATATCACCAAGATATGTTTCAATCTGGGTGGTGTTTTAATATTAAAGCATGTTGAGTTGCTTTAATCTAAGTTTCTTTTTCCCACTCATAAAAATTTTCTTTCCAAACATTTATATTTTGTTGTTGTTTTTGAAGGGATGTTTACATTCATAGATTTTTCTCTCTGTCCTCTCCTACATATAAAATACTATTGTGCTTATTGTATAAAGATTTTTCTCTTTTATCTCATTTTTATATAATTGTTTTCATATGACCATTGGTTCTTTTGATTTGTATTGCTTTCAAGACTGATCTTCATTAAGCATTTTCAATTTTCTAGAACTCCTAATTTATTTCCTACATCTTCTTTTACACATCGTCAGGGTGCTGAACAAAAATGCATTTATATCAGAAACTTCAAGCCTTTTTTATTATTATGTTGAAACTATTTCTGTTTTTATTTTATTAAAAATGATGTTTAGCTTTCAAACAAGAAAATTTGTTGCCTATACTTGGTTTATATTCAGATCTCTGGACATCTGTAATATCAACTTCTATTTTATTATAGTAATTGTATATACTCCTAACTTTATGATTTTATAATACAAAAAGCTTTTTAAAATCTTCTAATATCATTAATTATATATAATTATTATGAGTATTGTTTTAAAATATACAAAGCAATTTATATTTTCTCTATGTTTATATCTTTTGTGTAAAGAAATGTAATGCTTATGCAGTAATATTGCTCAATCACTTTACGTTTAATGTCTTTTCTTTGTTAATCTTCCCCTTTTCTAATGCCATAAAATAACCTAATATTTTCCTTTAAAGTATAAATAACATATGTCTTTAATCACTTTGGTAAACCTTTAAGATGTTGAGTTATCTACTTTTACAAGGATGACCACTGGTGCCTGTGCCTTTTATAATCTAATGTCTGTTTCATCTGTAACTCCAACTTGGACATATACCAAGTCCTGGGTACACATTGTATGGTTTCCTAAGGGCTTCACAAAGTCCACTAGATCTACTTTTCAAAACCAAGTGGATGTTGATATCTGTTTTGTCAACTCCCCTTCAATTATTTTCCTTCAAAAGTTCTTGATTATTTATGAGTGTGTACCCTTTCATTTGATGTTTTGGATCAGTCTAGATTATTGACTCATTCACTAAATGTCACTTACCTTGTGTCGGCATAATTTCAGGTAGTGTGCATATGTGCTAAATCACTTCAGTTGTGTCTGACTCTTTTTGACACCATGGCCTGTAGCCTGCCAGGCTCCTCTGTCCATGGGTACTCCAGACAAGAAAACTGGTGTGGGTTGTCATACCCTCCTCCAGGGATCTTCCTGACCCTGGGACTGAATCCACATCCCTGAAGTCTCAGTTCTTTACCACTAGTACCACCTGGGAAGTCCCAGTTTCAAGTACTAAGTATACAGTAAACAAAACAGACCAAAACCCTCATCCTTTTGAAGTGCACATTCTTATGGGCAAGATATATGATAAAACTTTATAGTATATTATGAAGTGATAATGCTAAAGATAAATTTTTATTATCTGTTTAGATGTTGATTAATCACCAAAATATCTCAGACAACAGCAAATATTTAACTCTATCTTGCACAGTATAAGAATTATGACTAAGTTATAACTGGTGGGTTAGGCTCAGTTCAAAGTTAATTTTCATTCAGAATATGAGCTGAAGAGATAGTCATTGGGAGGACCAAGATAAGGAACAAAGGATGAAACCACTGAAGGGCAATTAAGTGTCATGTGGCATGTCTATTCATATCTGGTTGTCAAAACAGTCTTTGACACAAAGTTAAGTAGCAGGAGCATATACACCATGTATAAGAAAACATGATAAGGGAGGGAAAGAAATAAATGATTGTGAAAAATAATATAACCTGTACACAGTCTACTCTCTGGACTCAAATAACTCTTTAGTTTACTCTCTAGACTCTAAGGAACTATGTGTTGCTTAGAGTTAAAAATACTTACCAGTTCCCTGACATTCCTAAATCTCTTTAAATAAAAAATTTTTCAATATGATCATATACACCAGAACTTTTCTTGTTCCAGAGACCACTGAATTAGGACACATTATTTGCCCACCACAAATTCAGCATATAACTGGGGATAAATAAGGACAAAATTATTGAAATAAAAATCTCATTTAGATGGAAAAAAATGTTAGTGGCTCACAGCAATTCAAAAATGATTCTATGCAATCATTACAAGGATTTCTGTCCTTAAGACTTTGAGGCTAATTTATTTGTTGAACTATTTACATTTTGAAATTATTGCATTTTGAAATTTACATCATGAAATTTTGGTTTCTTCCTCTTCTTTTTCATGTCTGTTACAAATGGTATTTTTTTTCTCCTGAGCTCATCTCTTTTTGTAGTATCTTATCAAATACAGCCAATAGCAATCAACTCATAGACATTCTCATTTAAAATATCTTCTCCTAAAGCCATGGGTACATTAGACCCATTTTCTGCCCTCCAAGTTATCCTAGGAAAATATTTATCAAAGCAAAATACAGTCACCTTATAGCATCCTATAAGCATTACTTAGTGCTTTGCTCTTCTTCAAACACAAATCCACATATTTTGTTGTTGTTGCCTTAGTCAAATTAATTGATGAATCCTAAATTCAATGGGAGAATAACTTTCACTAATAGAAAAGTACGGCAGAGACAGGAAGAGAATATTTATATCTACCAGGGCTGGTAAGAGAGATACCAAGTATCTGAGGATAGGAAGTCAGTAAAATGCTATTACAAACATAATTCTCTGAGGAAGTGAGACAAATGAGAATGAATGTTGTATAGTGATTGCAGTTCCTGACCCAAACATCTTAAGTAGTTTGTCAATGAGTTTGAATAATGAACTCACTGAATGCACTTTTTGTTTTAATGCATCTTCATATCATCTTTTTAAAATGCAATTTAGCATGTTGATGGTTCTCTGAGAAATAGATTTTCCTCTTTCTCCTCAATTTTGAAGCCACTTCTCTATTGTTCTTTGAACTCTACTTTTGTTGACAAGTTCATGATAAGTTAATTGCTTTCTTTTTGGTTTTAGAATTCTAAACTTCACCATATCTAGGTGATAATTTCGACCCTGTTTGGAGCCTCTTATAATTTTTTATTTAAGGATTCGTGTATCTATTTATTCTTGAAAAATCATAGTCTAGGGTTTTTGGTTTTTTTAATACTGCCTCACCATTTTCTTTGGTGTCTTCATACAAAAGTCCTTTGAATGTACATTTGAAACTTTTTCTTTGGCACATGATTATTTCTCTTTCTTTAATCTTGAGCCTCTCAGATGAATTCTGGCTAATTTTCTTCAAATATATCTTCCAGTTTGCTTTCTCTATGTTTAGTTGTGTCTAACTCTTTTCCTTAATTTCTTCTTAACATCAATGCCTGTGCTGTTTCTTCTGTTGATTGACAGGTACAGTTTTTCCTTTTCTTTTTTTAAATTTCAGAGCAAACCCTGGTTTCATGCCATACACTTCACTCTAGTAACATCTCACTGAATTCCTGGAATTGCATACTCCCTCATTCCTCTATGGCTCTCAAGCTAAGATGCGAAGCCAGGTCCTGCCTTATAGTTGCTCTGAACTCCCACAACATCAGCTTGAAAATTTCTCACTTGAAGTACGAATGTGCTCACACTACTATGACCACGTGAAAATATGAAGTCTACTGAGGGAAAACTTTTAATTATATCGATGGCAGAATGCTCAAAAACTCCTAAATTCTTATTATTCTAGAGTATCACACTTAGGCTTTACAGAACTCTATAACAGATCTCTGGTAGAAAGGAACTCCCACATGTTCTTTATATTTTCAAGGTCAGAAGACAGCACTGCAATACCTAGGCAAATATGCAAGAGTATATTCTCCCTAGCAGAAGATGTGGCTGTATTGGGGAAAAAAAAAGGAGTCTCTGAGGTCTAGAGTTAATGCCAGCTTATGGATTCTAGGACTAACTGATATCTATTGAATTGCTTGTGTGTATGTTTTAACAATGTTCAGATTGTCTGCAACTTTTTTCCCCTCATTCCTCTAAACTTAAGTTCCTTTTTATAGTAGCTACTTAACTGCTGTAAAAGCAAAATATCAATAATTCATACACTACATTTATTTTCCTATAAAGATCATGAAGGTTGGTTCACTTTTAGCAGTTATAAGATATACCTCATCAGTGGCCATAGAACTGGGAAAGGTAAGTTTTCATTCGAACCCCAAAGAAGGGCAATGCCAAAGAATGTTCAAACTACCATACAATTACATGGCAACCCACTCCAGTGTTCTTGCCTGGAGAATCTCACGGACTGGGGGAGCCTGTTGGGCTGCTATCTATGGAGTCGCATAGAGTCGGACATGACTGAAGCGACTTAGCAGCAGCAGCAGCAACAGCAAGGTATGTTCAAAATCCTTCAAGCTAGGCTCCAACAGGATTTGAATGGAAAGTGTCCAGATGTATAAGCTGGACTGAAGAAAAGGCAGAGAAACCAGAGATCAAATTGTCAACATCTGTTGGACTGTTGAAAAAGCAAGAGAAATCCAGAAAAACATCTACTTCTGCTTCATTGACTCTGCTTAAACCTTTGACAAGTGGATTGCAACAAACAGTGAAACATTCTTAAGAGATGAAAATATCTGACCACCATAGCTCCCTCCTAAGAAACGTGTTTGCAGGTCAAGAAACAACAGTTAGAACCAGACATGAAACAATGAACTGTTTCAGTATTGGGAAAGAGTACGTCAATGCTGCATATTGTCACCTTGCATATTCACTTTACATGCAGAGTACATCATGCAAAATGTGGGGCTGAAAGAATCACAAATTGGAATCAAGATTGCCAGGAGAAATATCAACAGACTCAGATATGCAAACAATGCTACTCTAATAGCAGAAAGTTAAGAAGAACTAAAAAGTCTCTTGATGAGGGGGAAATAGGAGTGTGAAAAAGCTGGCTTAAAACCCAACATTTCAAAAACTAAGATTATGGCATCCAGTCCCATCACTTCATGACAAACAGATGGGGAAAAATGGAAACAGTGACAAACTGGTATAGCTAGAGCTATGGATTCTCCAGTAATCATGTACAGGAGTATGAGTTGGACCCTAAGGAAGGCTGAGCACCAAAGAATTGATGCTTTTGCATTGTGGTGTTGGAGAAGACTCTTGAGAGTGTGTTCACCTATGGCTGATTCGTGTCAATGTATGGCAAAACAAATACAGTATTGTAATTAAAAAAATAAATAAATTTAATAAAAATTTTAAAAAGAAAAAAAAAAAAAGAGAGAGAGAGAGTCCCTTGGACTGAAAGGAGGTCAAACCAGTCAATTTCAAAGGAAATCAACTGTGAATGGACTGATATTGAAGCTGGAGCTCCAATACTTTGGTCACCTGATGCAAAAAGCCAACTCACTGGGAAGTACCATGCCTGATGTTGGGAAAGACTAAGGGTAGGATGAGAAGAGAGCAACAGAGAATGAGATGGTTGGACGGCATCATCTTATCAATGGATAAGACTTTGCACAAATTCTGAAATTTTTCTCTTAAAGAAATATCTGTTACACCAAATGTCTACTGTACAATCTATAGCATTTTTGATGCCTTAAATTATTTTAAGGTAGAATTTATTCTTTTTTAAGAAAGTTAAATATATTGGAACACAGGATTAATCCTGGATATGAAGCTTAGACTGGCTGAACTATGAGGTGACAGAATGTGCATTATTGAATTCTAGGTACCATATTATTTATAGCACATTAGTAGTGTCCTTTTCTCTTAGTTAGAATACGTGTGTATTATCTAAGTAATGATCTGACTCATTAGCAAGTTTTAAAGATAATTTTAAATAATATCACCTATTTTTGTGTTGATTACATAATTTTACATGGCATAGAGGTACAGATATCATTTCATATTTTATTTCTAAATGTGCCATAATTTCATATGTCATATGTGATCCTTTTCAAATAATTTCTTAGAGTCTATCATAAAATGCTAATGATTAGCTGAAGCACATTTAAGAAAGGAAGAGTTGATGGGAATAACAAAAGAGCATTTGATTCATTGAAGCTTATCCCTTTTAATACACTTTTTTCCCCAGGATAGTCTTGATTTTAATTGCTTTTTAAAAGACTTTGTGTCTATGCTTCAATAACTTTGCAAGGTGAGCAAATAAGTCATTCTCTAAGACTAACCCCATGCCCTAGCCTGTAAGAACTGCAATCAACTAATCATTACATTTATGCAAACTAATTAATATTTTATTATATGAATAACATTTACTTGGGAAAGTGACTATCTTTAATAAAATATATATTTATTTATTTATAGATTTTGAGAGATAGAAAGTTGATTGAAATGTAAGTGGCATAGATATTTTGATATATGACTTACCAGGATATCAGACATCATAAATTAACCAGTGAGTTTTAAAATTTCTATATTAACTTGTTTTATGCATATACAGTATACATTAGAAATGCTAATTTCAAATTAAAAACAGAAAAAAGATTTTCCTGAATCTAAGACTCTTTCATTGAATACTAATCATTAAACATTATGTTCAGCTCTGCCTAAAATATTTTTAATACATGAATAAAATAAATTACTAATCCTATGGCTATTTGAATTCCATACATTAGAAGGACAATTGACTTACATCAGAATATTCACTGTAATCAGGAATAATATCTTTAAAATTGTTGAGTCTACTTCTGCATTATCATGTGTCAACATGCACTATAGCAAAACTGGTTCTCCTGTACAAAATGTGCTTTTCTTCAAAGCAATGATACAATGGGGCTACTTTTCTTTTTAACATCCCTTCATTTATAATCATAAACATGATTCATAAAGAACTGAAAGAATGTTTAGAATTTCCCTGGTGGTACAAAGGTAAAGAATCTACCTTCCAAAGCAGAGGATATGAGTTTGACCCCTGGTTGGGGAGCTAAAACCTACATGCCAAAGGGCAACTAAGCCAGTGAGTTATAACTACAGAAGACTACATACAACATAGTAAAAAAAAAAAAGTGAAATTATAAATACTAACTGAAAACTTTTCTTACTTTTTTTCAGTGTTCAATGAAGAATTAGAAATTGATTTGTGAGAATGTGAAAGTTAAGTCACTCAGTCGTGTCCGACTCTGTGTGACCCCATGAACTGTAGCCCACCAGGCTCCTCTGTCCATAGGATTCTTCAAGCAAGAATATTGGAGTGGGTTGCCATTTTCTTCTCCAATGCATGAAAGTGAAAAGTGAAAGTGAAGTCGCTCAGTCATGTCAGAATCTTAGCGACCCCATGGACTGCAGTCTACCAGGCTCCTCCATCCATGGGATTTTCCAGGCAAGAGTACTAGAGTGGGTCGCCATTGCCTTCTTCAAATAATTCTACAACATTATTAAATTTAGCTGTTACCTTGTCTGAGAGACTATTCTCTTCAGGTATATGTATCTTGTTTAATAGAATAAATATAAAAATACCTTTTCAATTTTTTAAATATAATAACTTATACATAAATGTTTTGTCTTTAATAGGGTTGAATGAAAAATTATTTTTAATAGATTCCCAACTTTCTTTCAAAATGTAAACTTTCAATTTAGCTAGGTTAAATATCAAATTGATATACTGTTTTTCCAAGTACTTTCCAGGACCTTTCAACTTAAATAACTGGAGTGGTCTTTCCACTCTGGATTTGATGGGATGGTATATATCTAACTCTGCTGTGGGCTTAGTTGCTTAGTCATGTGTCTGACCCTTTTCAACCCCATGGACTATAGCTCATCAGGCTCTTTTGTCCACGCGGATTCTCCAGGCAAGAATACTGGAGTGGGTTGCCATGACCTCTTCCAGGGGACCTTCCCAACTCAGGGATCAGACCCAGGTCTCCCACATTGCATGTGGATTCTTCACCATCTGAGTCACCAGGGAAGCCCATATCCGACAATCTCTTCCATCAAAAATGCAAGTATACAAGCTGCACAATGTACATAAAATGACTGTCATTGAAAAGCATTCAATGCAGGAAGGTTTGGATGAAGTATAGTCCTTGAAGGAAAGGAAGCACATGAGATGAGTTTTATATTCTCAGGGACTCAGGGCGTTTTTCAATATAATATGCTAAAGAGAAGGACCTAACAGAAATTATGTACTTTGCGAGACCAAGGTCGGGATTAAAGGGCTGCCATAGTAGCTGAAAAGAGGATGAAGGCACAAATAAGAAACTGTAGAGAAATGAACCCCAAAGACTAAATGTCTTTCTTTGTGGTAATTATATATATATATATATATATATATATATATATATATGCACTACATTTGTACATGTAAAGACTTAAATAAACTGAAATAAAGCAAAGCTGAAAGACATAAAGAGCTACACAGATATTTCAGAAGGTAAAAGGCACCAGGAATCAGAATTAGTAAATGCTTTTGACTCAAGTTTATATTAGAGAAAAATTAGTTCTTAGGAGTAAGAGTTTACTTCCCAGGAGTAAGGGAAAAGATGGAATATACCAGTTTTAGCAAAGTTTAACTGTGCCGCTGGTGTTGCTGCTAAGTCATTTCAGTCATGTCCGACTCTTAGCGACCCTATGGACTGCAACCTACCAGTCTCCTCTGCCCATGGGATTTTCCAGGCAAAAGTACTGGAGTGGGGTGCCATTGCCTTCTCCATAACTGTGCTATTATGGGGGTATTAACTCTATATTATATAAAACTCTATATAGATTACCTAAATTTGAGCAAATGCAGGGAGATAGTGACAGACAGGGAAGACTGGCGTGTTGCAGCTTGTGGAGTTACAACAGGTCAGATATGACTGAGCAACTGAATGACAACAACATACTCTAAATTTAATCTACAAGCAAACAGCAAATCTCTGTGTATAAAGGTGACATAATCAAGAACTTCTACAATTGCTTAGATATAATGTTCAACCACTAATGATAAGATACACTTGAAAATGGAATATGACTAAAATAAGAAACGAATCAGTCAGTAAAATGACCCATAGATGATGTTGATTTGGGAATTATTAGGAAAGGATTTTTAAATACCTAAAAGGTCTCTCTAGTCAAGGCTATGTTTTTTCCAGTGGTCATGTATGGCTGTGAGAGTTGAACTGTGGAGAAATCTGAGTGCTGAAGAATTGATGCTTCTGAACTGTGGTGTTGGAGAAGACTCTTTAGAGTCCCTTGGACTGCAAGGAGATCCAACCAGTCCTTTCTAAAGGAGATCAGCCCTGGGTGTTCATTGGAAGGACTGATGCTGAAGCTGAAAGTCTGATACTTTGGCCACCTCATGTGAAGAGTTGACTCATTGAAAAGACTCTGATGCTGAGAGGGATTGCAGGCAGAAGGAGAAGGGGACGACGGAGGATGAGACGGCTGAATGGCATCACTGACTCAATGGACATGAGTTTGGGTAAACTCCAGGAGTTGGTGATGGACAGGGAGGCCTGGTGTGCTGAGATTCATGGGGTCACAAAGAGTCGGACATGACTGAGTGAATGAACTGAAGATCAATGACCTGAAGATCAATGCTTAAAAACATATAGAAAACTATTAATGGCTATAGAAGTAAAATAGAAAATAAATAATTTATAGCCACAAAAAGATAAATTATAATGGACTTAAAGCACAAATCTTTAATAAGAAAATAGCAATTCTGTATAAGGCTAAATATGAGACAAAAGTAACAAAACTCAAAGAGGCTCAAAGAGTTGTTCCATTATTTCAAGTGATAAATTATATCTTAAGGTGTAATAAAATAAACTGTAATACCTAAATCAAACATTAAAGAAAATAGAAGAAAGTAAAATAAAACATTGATGGAGGATAAAATGAATGAAATTAAATATATGAATAATTCATAAAAGGAAGGAAGGATAGAATAGAAAAAACAAACAAGTACCAAGATAATGACTTAAATAGAAATGTATCAGTAATTATTTATGAATGTATCAGTAAACTATTTAGGCAGTTAGAGTAGGAAAAAAGAGTCCAAAATAGTGGTGGCTAAAAGACAGAAGGGAAAACCCCATGAAAATAGAACAAAGGAAGGTCCAGGGACCAGAGTGAGAACCTTGAGTGAAACAACCAGCCCTCCTGGCTAGCCCAATTTATAGTGAGCAGGCTCAGAGGGAAGAGGAAAAAAAATATAAAAAGAGGAGTCAAAATTGAGCTACTCGTCTCTTTTGGGTTGGCCCGCCCTCATGCCTTGAAGATGCATTTTTCCTTTGCTTGCCAAATAAAACTGAGCTGTAGCTGAGCAGTAATACTAATCTGCCATTTCAAATTTTTGCTGTGGTGAGACAGCACTGAGGAAATTACACACTCCCCCAACAGTTAAAAATAAACAACAAAATGTGAAGCCAATTTAAAACAAATGAACAAAAATTTAGTTTAGTGGCTTACATAAAACATTTTTAAAATAAGAAAATATAGTGAATAAGGAAAATAATGAAAAATATTGTTCCAGCCAACTGATAACAAAAAGAAAAGAAAAATCTTGAATAATTATATTAATATGAGATAAACTGGACTTTAAAGTTATAAATCATTGTTAAAGAGAGATGCTTCAAAAGGAAATATTTTCAAACTAAGAGAAAGACATTATGCCTTAAATCTTGGTACATTCAGTAACAGAATTTCAAACTATATTTAACAAAAATATCAAAAATTTAAAAATAAATAGAAAAATCCAGTATGTTAATGGCATACATTAACATACATCTCTCAGTAGCTGACAAATACAACTTCTGTTTGGCTATAGAAAATTAGAATGACATAATGAATAAAGCTACAGCCCTGAGGAGTTCATCTTTCACCCAAAAAAGATGTCATTTTCATTATTGAGGAATGGAATACAAAAGTACAAAGTCAAGACATACTTGGAGTAACAGGCAAATTTGGTCTTGGAGTACAGAATGAAGCAGGGCAAAGGGTAACAGAGTTTTGTGGAGAGAATGTATTGATCATAGCAAAACCCTCTCCCAACAATACAAGAGAAGACTCTACACATGGACATCACCAGATGGTCATTACTGAAATTGGATTGATTATAATCTCTGCAGGCAAAGATGGATAAGCTATCAGTTGAGATCAGTTCAGTCGCTCAGTCCTGTTCGACTCTTTGCAGCCCCATGAACTGCAGCATGCCAGGCCTTCCTGGCCATCACCAACTCCTGGAGTTCACTCAAACTCATGCCCATCGAGTCAGTGATGACATCCAGCCATCTCATCCTTTGTCGACCTCTTCTCCTCCTGCCCCTAATCCCTCCAAGCATCAGGGATAAGCTATACAGTCAGCAAAAACAAGACCGGGAGCTGACTGTGGCTCAGATCATTAACTCCTTATTGCCAAATTCAGATTAACTTGAAGAAAGTAGGAAAACCACGAGACAATTCAGGTATGACCTAAATCAAACTGCTTACAACTATACAGTGGAAGTGACAAATAGATTCAAGGGATTGGATCTGATAGACAAAGTGCCTAAAGAATTATGGATGCATTTTTAATGGCTGAGTAATACTCCATTGTGTATATGGCTGGTGCACTGAGACAACCCAGAGGGATGGTATGGGGAAGGAAGAGGGAGAGGGGTTCAGGATGGGGCAGATACATGTTGATATATGGCAAAACCAATACAATATTGTAAAGTAATTAACCTCCAATTAAAATAAATACATTTATATTAAAAAGGAATTATGGATGGAGATTTGTGAAACTGTATAAGAGGCAGTGATCAAGACCATCTCCAAGAAAAAGAAATGAAAAAGGCCAAATGACTGTCTGAGAGACCTTACAAACAGCTATTTAAAGAAGAGAACCAAAAGGCAAAGGAGAAAAGGAAAAACACACCCATTTAATGCAGAGTTCCAAAGAATAGCAAGGAGAGATAAGAAAGCCTTCCTCAGTGATCAGTGCAGAGAAATAGAGGAAAACAATATAATGGGAAAGACTAGAGGTCTCTTCAAGAAAATTAGAGCTACCAAGGGAAAATTTCATAGAAAGATGGGCACAATAAAGGACAGAAATAGTATGGTTCTAACAGAAGAAGATATTAAGAAGAAGTGGAAAGAATATGCAAAAGAACTATCCAAAAAGATCTTCACAACCCAGATGATCACGGTGGTGTGATCACTCACCTAGAGCCAGACATCTTGCAATGCGAAGTCAAGTGGGCCTTAGGAAGCATCACTGCAAACAAAGCTAGTGGAGGTGATGGGACAGCAGTTGAGCTACTTCAAATCCTAAAAGATGATGCTGTGATAGTGCTGCGCTCAATATGCCAGCAAATTTGGAAAACTCAGTGGCCACAGGATTGGAAAAGGTCAGTCTGCATTCCAATCCCAAAGAAAGGCAATGCTGGAGACTGCTCAAACTACTGCACAATTGTACTCATCTCACAAAATAGCAAGTAGTGCTCAAAATTCTCCAAGCCAGGCTTCAATAGGATATGAACTATGAAATTCCAGATGTTGAATCTGGATTTAGAAAAGAGAGAGGAAGCAGAGATAAAATTGCCAACATCTGTTGGATCATGAAAAAACAAAAGAGTCCCAGGACACATCTACTTCTCTTTTATTTATTATGCCAAAGCCATTGACTGTGTGGATTACCAAAAACTATGAAAATTCTTCAAGAGATGGGAATACCAGACCATCAGATCTACCTCTTGATAAACCTGCATGCAGGTCAAGAATCAACTGTTAGAACTGAAAAGGGAAAAACAGACTGGTTTAAAATTGGGAAAGGAGTACGACAAGACTGTATTTGGTCACTCTGCTTATTTAACTTATATGCAGAGTATATCGTGAGAAATGCTGGACTGGATGAAGAACAAACTGGAATCAAGTTTTTGGGGAGAAATATCAATAACCTCAGATATGCAGATGATACCACACTTACAGCAAAAAGAAAAGAACTAAACAGACTCCTGATGAAAGTGAAAGAAGAAAGTGAAAAAGTTGCTTTAAAATTCAACCTTCAGAAAACTAAGATCATGATATCTGGTTCCACCACTTCATGGCAAATAGATGGGGAAACAGTGACAGATTTTATTTTTTTGGTCTCCAAAAATCACTGCGGATGGTGACTGCAGACTTGAAATTAAAAGATGCTTGCTCCTTGGAAGGAAAGTTATGACCAACTTAGATAACTTTTTTAAAATTTAAATTATTATTTTAATTGGAGGCAATTACTTTACAATATTGTATTGGTTTTCCCATATCAACATGAATCCATCACAGGTGTACACATGTTCCCCATCCAGAACACCCCTCCCACCTCCCTCCCCGTACCATCCCTCTGGGTTATCCCAGTGCACCAGCCCCAAGCATCCTGTATCCTGCATCAAACCTGGACTGCTGACTCATTTCTTATATGATATTATACATATTTCAATGCCATTCTCCCAAATCATCCCACCCTCTCCCTCTCCCTCTCCCATAGAATCCAAAAGACTGTTCTATATATCTGTGTCTCTTTAGAGGTCTCACATACATGTTTATCATTACCGTCTTTCTAAATTCCATAGATATGCGTTAGTATACTGTATTGGTGTTTTTCTCTCTGGCTTACTTCACTCTGTATAATAGGCTCCAGTTTCATCCACCTCATTAGAACTGATTCAAATGCATTCTTTTTAATGTCTGAGTAATACCCCATGTGAAGAATTGACTCATTGGAAAAGACTCTGATGCTGGCAGGGATTGGAAGCAGGAGGAGAAGGGGACAACAGAGGATGAGATGGCTGGATGGCATCACTGACTCAATGGGCATGAGTCTGAGTGAACTTTGGGAGTTGGTGATGGACAGGGAGGCCTGGTGTGCTGCGATTCATGGGGTCGCAAAAGTCGGACATGACTGAGCAACTGAACTGAACTGAATACCCCACAGTGTACCACAGCTCTCTTATCCATTCATCTGCTGATGGACATCTAGGTTGCTTCCATGTCCTGGCTATTATAAACAGTGCTGCAATGAACATTGGGGTACATGTGTCTCTTTCAATTCTGGTTTCCTTGGTGTGTATGCCCAGCAGTGGGGTTGCTGGGTCATAAGGCAGTTCTATTTCCAATGTTTTAAGGAATCTCCACACTGTTCTCCATAGTGGCTGTACTAGTTTGCATTCCCACCAACAGTGTAAGAGGGCTCCCTTTCCTCCACACCCTCTCCAGCATTTATTGCTTGTAGACTTTTGGGTCGCAGCCATTCTGACTAGAGTGAAATGGTACCTCATTGTGGTTTTGATTTGCATTTCTCTGATAATGAGTGATGTTGAGCATCTTTTCATGTGTTTATTAGCCATCTGTATATCTTATTTGGAGAACTGTCTGTTTAGTTCTTTGGCCCATTTTTTGATTGGGCCGTTTATTTTTCTGGAATTGAGCTGCATGAGTTACTTTTGTATTTTTGAAATTAGTTGTTTGTCAGTTGCTTCACTTGCTATTATTTTCTCCCATTCAGAAGGCTGTCTTTTCACCTTGCTTATAGTTTCCTTTGTTGTGCATAAGCTTTTAATTTTAATTAAAAGTTCCATTTGTTTATTTTTGCTTTTATTTCCAATATTCTGGGAGGTGGGTCATAGAGGATCCTGCTGTGATTTATGGTGGATAGTGTTTTACCTATGTTCTCCTCTAGGAGTTTTATAGTTTCTGGTCTTACATTTAGATCTTTAATCCATTTTGAGTTTATTTTTGTGTATGGTGTTAGAAAGTTTCATTCTACTTTCATTCTTTTACAAGGGGTTGACCATTTTTCCCAGCACCACTTGTTAAAGAGATTGTCTTTTCTCCATTGTATATTCTTGCCTCCTTTGTCAAAGATAAGGTATCCATAAATGTGTGGATTTATCTCTGGGCTTTCTGTTTTGTTCCACTGATCTATATTTCTGTCTTTGTGCCAGTACCATACTGTCTTGATGACTGGCTTTGTAGCAGAGCCTGAAGTCAGGCAGGTTGATTCCTCCAGTTCCATTCTTCTTTCTCAAGATTGTTTTGGCTATTTGAGTTTTTTTTTATATTTCCATACAAATTGTGAAATTATTTGTTCTAGCTCTGTGAGAAGTGCTGTTGGTATTTTGACAGAGATTGCACTGAATCTTTAGATTGCTTTGGGTAGTATACTCATTTTCACTATATTGATTCTTCTGATTCATGAACATGGTATATTTTTCCATCTATTAGTGTCCTCTTTGATTTCTTTCACCAGTGTTTTATGGTTTTCTATATATAGGTCTTTAGTTTCTTTAGGTAGATATATTCCTCAGTATTTTATTCTTTTTGTTGCAATAGTGAATGGATAACCTTTTTAAAATGCAGAAACATTGCTTTTCCAACAAAGATCCGTCTGGTTAAAGCTATGGTTTTTCCAGTATTCATGTATGTATGTGCAAGTTGGACTATAAAGAAAGCTGAGTAGTGAAGAATTGATGCTTTTGAAGTTTGGTGTTGGAGAAGACCCTGAGTGTCCCTTGGAGTGCAAGGAGATTCAACCAATTCATCCTAATGGAAATCCGTCCTGAATATCCATTGGAAGGTCTGATCCTGAAGCTGAAATCCAATCCTTTGGCCATCTGATGTGAAGAACTGACCCATTTGAAAAGACTATGATGCTGGGAAAGACTGAAGGCAGGAGAAGGGAATAAATGACAGAGGAAGGATGAGATGGTTGGATGGCATTTCCGACTCTATGGACATGAAGAATTCGAGTAAACTCTGGGAGTTGGTGATGGACAGGGGAGCCTACTGTAGAGTCAGACTGGACTGAGTGACTGAACTGACTAAAATGATTGAATAAACCTAAACTAATTTATATATGTAGAAAACAAACCATGAAGTTGGTTCACCTTCTTTTAAATCAAGTAGATGTTGACATTTAAGGAAACTCTCAAGAAGTTTCAATATACGTGTCTTAACCATAATAAATGAGGTATTTTTTTCTAAAGTATATGAAAAAAAAATTCCACTTGCTAGTAATTAAAACATACAGTTCACCCCCAGGGAGCTACCGGGCTGTTGCCCAGCAGAGCAGAGAGGGATCCAAGCCCCAGGTGAGCAGCCGGAAGTGGTAAACAACTCCTGGGAGGGGGCACCATCACGAGAAGGCCCTCCCTGCCACAGTATGTCCACCACAACCCCGATGGGGGCTCCCCATCCAGGCCCCCTCAACCAAATACGTGAGGGCTACCAGGGTCCCTTAACGCTCCAGGGAGCAGGATTGGCAGTGGCATTGGTCTGCAAGGTGTTCTGAGGGACAAGAGCCCACCACACACACATCACACACGCTCCCGCATGCACACACACACGCATGCACACTTGCATCCCTGGCACAGGTGTGGGAGGGAAGAGACGTGGAGAAAACTTAGAGAAAGTGAAATGCAAGCCACAAACTGGAGGAGACGTCTGCCTGTCTGCCAGGTCCAACTCATGAAGGATAAACATCAAAAAGGACTGTTGCAAATCCATACAGAAAAAAAATAAAACAAAAACAAAAACAACCCTCGTCATGCAACAGAAAAACAGATATAAGACATGAACTGGCCTTTTTACAAAAGAAACACATTTGTCCAATCAACATCTAAGGGATGCTCAAGCTCATTGGCAATGAGAGAAATGCAAATAAAGACCACAATAAGATGCTATTTTATACCATGTGAAGGGCAAAAATGAATGAGACTGACAACACCACGGGATCTCCAGTGCGTTATTAGTCAGAGTGCAACTCCAGACAACCTTTAGGGAAAACAATCTGGCTTTATCTTGTAAAGCCCAGCAAATCCCCTCCAGGCTAAAATCAAGAGAAACTTTGGCGTGTGCTCCAAGAGACAGGAAACATTCAAAGCTGCACTGTCCTGAATAGCAAAAATCTAGGAAATGTCCCAAATGCCCATTGACAAAGAGAATGGGTACGTTACAGAGGACTCATTCACACAGTGTCACGTGGCTCAGCAGTGTAAGTAAACTAGCTTCTCCTAATATTGTGGATCAATCTTACCCTATGAAAGTCTTATTCGCTCAGTCCTGTCCCACTCTTTGTGACCCCATGGCCCGCCAGGCTCCTCTGTCCATGGAACTCTCCAGGCAAGAATAATAGTGTAGGTAGCCATTCCCTTCTCCAGGTGATCTTCTCAACCCAAGGAATCAAGCTGGGTCTTCTGCATTGCAGGCATATTCTTTACTGTCTGAGCCACCCAGGAAGCCCTTAGTACCCATATCATTGAGGGAAAAAGCCAGTCCCCAAACACTTCCTATGAAGTTCAAAACCAAGCCAAACCATATCTCTCCAACAGATGATGTGGGTCCCTTCCTTTGTGACTTTTATTATTAGGAGATGATGTGATTACCCACCCAAAAGACTCAAGTGTAATACTGAGAATTGACCAGAACCAATAAGAAAATGTAGTTGGCTTACCAGGTATCAAAGGAGTGCATAAAAATCATTTGCCTTCCTGTACACTACATCTAAAATATATCATGAAATACATTATTTTAACTACCTGCAAAATGTAAGGTATTTAAAAGTAAGCTTATTAAAGCAGGAGGAGAAGGAGATAACACAGGATGAGATGGTTGGATGGCATCACCAACTTGATGGACATGAGTCTGAGCAAGCTCTGGGAGATGGTGAAGGACAGCGTGCTGCAATCCGTGGGGCTGCAAAGAGTTGGACATAACTGAGCAACTGAACTAAACTGAAGTTTATTAAGAGTTAGGCAAGACCTATATGAGAACAATTGTAAAAAAAAAAATTCTGAATAATGTAAAAGAAAACAGCTCTTTTCCTTATTAAAAAAAAAGCCAGATTGAACAGAAAAAAAAAATACAGTTCACATTCTGATGGATCGAGGAGAAGCTTGGTTGCTTGTTTCACAACTATTTCAAATAAAATATTAATGTTGAATTTATTATGTCATTTATATTTGTTTTCATAAAAACTAAACTAATAAAAACAATGATCCTTCACTGAAATATTTTTCTATTGACAAATATCCTTTCAATATTAACGTATTCATCAGTGATATTTCCTTTTTCACTAACATTAAAATTTATCCATACATTACAATTTTATAATTAGAATTATGGGAAATGCTACCATCTGTTGAAATTTTAGTAGTTGATGCTCCCAACATTACATTTCACTATATCAACTGGACTCACAAGTGGATCCCTTAAAAATTTTGCAATCATTTCAAGTTCTTACAGGAATTTTGTTAAATAATCAAATGTTTACTCTTTTATTGTGATTATTTAACATGCATTATTCTTCTCTAGATTGGTTACTTACTCTACAATTCAATTCAGTTCAGTCACTCAGTTGAGTCCAACTCTGCAACCCCATGAACCACAGCAGGGCAGGCCTCCCTATCCATCACCAATTCCCAGAGTTCACCTAAATTCATGTCTACTGTGTCTGGGATGCCATCCAAATATCTCATCATCCGTCATCCCCTTCTCTTCCTGCCCTCAATCTTTCCCAGCATCAGGGTCTTTTCCACTGAGTCAGCTCTTCGCATCAGGTGGCCAAAGTATTGGAGTTTCAGCTCAACATCAGTCCCTCCAATGAACACTCAGGACTAATTCCTTTAGCATGGACTGGTTGGATCTCTTTGCAGTCCAAGGGACTTTCAAGAGTCTTCTCCAACAACACAGTTCAAAAACATCAATTCTTCTGGACTCAGCTTTCTTTATAGTACAACTCTCACATCCATACATGACTATTGGAAAAACCATAGCTTTGACTAGATGGACCTTTGCTGACAAAGTAATGTCTCTGTTTTTAAAATGCTGTCTAGGTTGGTCATAACTTTCCTTCCATGGAGTAAGTGTCTTTTAATTTCATGGCTGTAATCACCATCTGCAGTGATTTTGGAGCCCCCCCAAATAAAGTCAGCCATTATTTCCACTGTTTCCCTATCTATTTACCATGAAGTGATGAGGCAGGATACCATGATCTTAGTTTTCTGAATTTTGAGCATTAAGCCAACTTTTTCACTCTCCTCTTTCACTTTCATCAAGACGCTCTTTAATTTGTCTTCACTTTCTGCCATGAGGGTGGTGTCATCTGCATATATGAGGTTACTGATATTTCTCCTGGAAATCTTGCTTCCAGCTTGTGCTTCAGAGTGGCAGCTGTGCATTGCAAGAGTGGCCAAGAGGAGATACTCCACGTCCAAGGTAAGGAGTGGCAGCTGTACTTTGCTGGGACAGCCGTGAAGAGATACCCCACATCCAAGGTAAGAGAAACCCAAGTAAAATGGTAGGCATTAAGAGAGGGTATCAGAGAGCAGACAGACTGAAACCACAATCACAGAAAAGTAATCAGTCTGATCACATGGACCACAGCCTTGTCTAAAAGAGTGGAACTAAAGCCATGCCATGTGGGGCCATCCAAGGTGGATGGGTCATGGCAGAAAGGTCTGACAGATGTGGTCCACTTGGAGAAGGGAATGGCAAGCCAGTTTAGCATTCTTTCCTTGAGAATCCCATGAACAGTATGAAAAGGCAAAATGATAGGACACTGAAAGATGAACTCCCCAAGTCAGTAGGTGCCCATATGCTATTGGAGATCAGTGAAGAAATAACTCCAGAAAGAATGAAGGCATGGAGCCAAAGCAAAAACTCTACAAGGGCAATTCTCAAAATACAGCTCTTTAGGGTTCAAGTTTAGTTTATAAACTTTCATGTTCATAATTGATATCTATATGCATATTCTTTATACAGAATAATAGACTTCAGTGATTTTTACCTGCCTGCAAATAATTTTTTTAATTTTTATTTCTTTTATTTTGTGAATAAATTTTAAAATGACTAGAATACAGTTAAAACTAGAGAAGGAAATAGCAAAAATCTTAAGAAGTAGAATAAATTCCTTTAATAGAAGGGATAATATTAAGGAATTTACACCTTGAGATATTTTTTTCTGAAGAAGAACTGGGAAACTTTTGTGTCCTTGGTGTAAAGATTCAAGCCACAGATATATTTATTTGTTCTCTTACACTGCAAGTCTTGCAAGTAGCTTCCATTCCTAATATTCTCCTGCCCATATACAGGCATTACTAGAATTGAGCAGTGTCTGTCCTCTTAGCTGATATGTACCTTCCAGTTTCTGTTCTCCCCTATAAGCTCCCTGACACTCATAGGCAGTCTGCTTTCACCTGGACCTTTGTTTGTCTTGTATTCCAGGCTACTGAGTTTGTATCTCCCTAGTGCAGAGTCTTTGTAAAGCAAATTATTAGTCTAGTTCCCTCTCTTACTCTCAAATGCTTACTCAAAACCTATGCAGCTTAAATTAAGATAAAGTAGATAGACCTAGAGTCTGTCATACAGAGTGAAGTAAGCCAGAAAAAGAAAAATACATTAACACACACCTGTGGAATCTAGAAAAATGGTACACATGAACCTATTTCCAGGGCAGGAATAGATAAGCAGATTTAGGGATAGGACATATGGACATGGGATGTGAGGGTGAATTAGGAGAGAAGGATTGACATATATACACTACCACGTGTAAAATAAATAGCTAGTGGGAACCTGATGTATAGCACAGGGAGCTCAGCTCAGCGCTCTGTGATATCCTAGTGAGGTGGGATGGGGTAGAGGATGGTAAGAAGTCTCAAATGGGAGGGCATAGCAGAAGCCAATAGAACATTGTAAAGTGATTATACTCTAATTTAGAAAAGATACAGTGATAGCTTTAAATTGAGATGTAAGAGGTAAGAAATTGAGGCCATGGTAAATTAACAGAAGAAAGAGAAATGCAATGTTAAAAATGTGTGCCAGATGTTTACACTAGAGCCAATCACAGTCTTGCTGTAACATGGCTTTCACAGCTAAAGAGAAAAAAATAAAAATAAATGTGAGAAGAAATGTAAAACAAACAAACAAGAACATCTTAAGAAAAACAATTAGATTACTGGGTCTATTTAATGACTGGATAAGATCTTTATAGGAGTTGAACTGTGCTTATATTTGTGCATTTCATGGTGCTTGATGTATGCAAGTCTTCATAATATATATCATTGTGTTTTCTTCAAGCAATTTGCAAAGTTTCCCAAGATATAGTTTGTCATGTTTTTTTTTTTTTTAATTTGATCAGTTATATATAATGCTTTTGGGGAAATTAAAGAATATTGCAAGCTATTGTTATTGTGGTGACACCAAATCATTCTGAGAGCAGCAATGTGTTTAGAGTGGTATGGGTGCAAAATAAAATATCTTTTAAACAAATCAGAGTGTGAAGTTCTGGGTGTGCACTGCCTCTGTTTCAACATACTAAGAGCATATCACCATGAGGCAGGATTGACAGTGGTCAGTCATTCTGGGGAGACTGAAGATGTGTCGATACCATTAGTGATTAATGTAATGAGCTCACTCAAAGAGTATTCATTTATTCTTTGTCAAGTTAAACAATTGCTCCACTACGAACTGATGCTTTAGCAACAATAATAGATCAAAATAAAGTTAGGGATAAATTTTCTGATTTTCTGGTGAGTTCTAAAATAAGTTTTAATGGACTTGTCAGGTTAAAATCAGTTTATTGAGCCCCTGCATAAGTTTTTCACTCTATTATAATAAAAGTTATAATATTAATATACATCTTAAAAATAGTGGTGGTAGAACCTACTTAAATAACATAGGTTGAAAATGAGGTTGGTGTTGTAATAATAAAGTTTATATTCAGCTTAATTCCCTGGTGGCTCAGATGGTAAAGCATCTGCCTGCAGTGCAGGAGACCTGGGTTCGATTCCTAGGTCGGGAAGATACCCTGGAGAAGGAAATGGCAATCCACTCCAGCACTCTTGCCTGAAAAATCCCATGGGATGGAGGAGCCTGATAAGCCACAGTCCATGGGGTTGCAAAGAGTCAGACATGACTGAGCGACTTCATTTCACTTCACTTCACTTCTTTTCGCTTCACTTCAGCTTAATTCAGTGCTATCACTCATTACCTCTTTAAAAAAAAAAAAAAAAAAGAACTTTAGTCTCTGGTGGCTCAGTAGTAAAGATTCTGCCTGCAATGCAGGAGACCTGGGAGATGCGAGTTCAGTCCCTGAATCAGGAAGATCATCTGGAGGAAATGAAACCCACTCCAGTAATTTTGTCTGGGTAATCCCATGGGCAGAGGAACGAGGCACACTAAAGTCCATGGTGTTGCACAAGAGTCGGACATGACTTAGTGACTAAATCAACCAATCAACTCCTTATTCTATAAAAGGGTTTTGTTGTTATATAATCCAACACTTTGCCACCTTGTTGACTGCAGTACACCTGGCTCCTCTGTCCTTCACTATCTCCCAGAGTCTGATCAACTCATGTCCATTGAATTGATGATACCATCCAACAAATTTCATCCTCATCCTTCTCCTCCAGCCTTCAATCTTTCCCAGTATCAGGGTCTTTTCCAGTGAGTTGGCTCTTCACATATAGGTGGCCGAAGTTTCAGAGTTTCAGCATCAGTCTTTATAATGAATATTCAAGGTTAATTTCCTTTAGGATTGACCTGTTTGAACTCCTTGCAGTCCAAGAGAGTCTCAAGAGTCTTCTCCAGCACTACAGTTCAAAAGCATCAATTCTTCGGCACTCAGGCTTCTTCATGGTCCCACTTTCACATCTGTACATGACTACTGGAAAACCATACCTTTGACAATATAGACCTTTGTCAGTAAAGTGATGTCTCTGCTTTTTACTATGCTGTCTAAGTTTGTCATAGCTTTTCTTCCAAGGAGCAAGCATCTTTTAATTTCATGGCTGCAGTTACCATCCGATTACACTTGTCTCATAATGAAATATGTGTATATGCATATTGTGTGGAATAAGGGATTAAATGAACATAAAAATACACTTCAATTTTATAAAATGAGTTGGAATTTAATTATACTTCATAGTTTAATAATATGGACTTATCTACAACCAATAATTTACTTTCAAACATGTTTTCTTCATAAAGCAAAAGTCACTTGAAAGAACCAAGTCACATAATCTTGTCCTTAGAATTGATATTTTAAAATAGCTTTACCTAACCATGAATTCAACTTGACTGTCTTTATCCACAGTCTTTTAACAATAGTAGTTTGACAGAGTATTTAAATTCAATTCATTTCACAACCATTTATCCAGGGCTGGGCACCGATATAAACACTTAATGTTACAAACACAAATCAAGCATCATTCTTACTTAGAGGGACTCACAGTGTAGGGGAGATATGCACCTATGGAGATAAATATAGCATAAAAGCACATGGGAAATTGCCATGTTACAGAAACCGAGGGTTAATTAACTGTCTGCTAATTCTGTGATGGAGTTCACAGAAACTTTTAAGAGGGCTTTTAAACAAAGGAATGTGGTAGTCTTGGTGGCTCAGACGGTAAAATATCTGCCTTCAATACAGAAGACCCAGGTTTGACCTCTGGTTTAGGAAGATCCCCTGGAGAAGTGAATGACAATCCAATCCAGTATTCTTGCCTGGAGAATTCCATGAACAGAGGAGCCTGGCGGGCTCAGACACAACTGAGTGACTATCACAAACAAAGGAATGTGAGTGAAAAATTCTAGACTATTTAAGGATATGCGTATTCTTGCTGTGTTTTCGGAACAGGCAGTATTCCACTGAGTACTGAGAGCGATACTGAGAGATAAGGTTGGGTAAGCCTTTCACACTGACTTGTGGAGAGCAGTTGTTGACTTGCTACACTGTCTACTTTGTTACATAGTTTATTTTCTTCCTCACCCCAGATTTATTGAAGTTGAATTGTATTCCTTGGACTATAAATAAAAACAAACAAATAAACTACTTTACCTCTGAAATTTCTGTTGTCCTTAAAACTCATCATTATTTACCAATAACCATCAAAATTGTCCATTACTTGTTTTTATTTCAAATATGCCTCTGCACATTTTTCTAAAAATCACTGCTGCAGCTACTTCTCTGTAACTTTTTGATGATATTTGCTAAGTTGTTTTTTTCAAAGACGAACCTAGCAGGTCTTTTTTAAAAAATTATTGGAGTAGAGTTACTTTAAAATATTATGCTATTTTCTGCTTTACAGTCAAGTGAGTCATCCACACACATGCTTATATCCCTCTGTTTTGTACTTCCTTTCTATTTAGGTCACCACAAAGCACTGAGTAGAGTTCCTCGTACTATACAGTAGGTTCTCATCAGCTATTTATTTTATACACAGTATCAATAGTGCATATATGTCAATCCCAGTCTCTCAACTCACCTGCCCCCTCTTCTCCTTTTGGTGTCCATATGTTTGTTCTCTACATCTGGGTATCTATTTCTGTTTTGCAAATAGGTTAATCTGTACTGTTTTACCAGATTCTGGCTCAGAGGTTAAAGCGTCTGCCTCCAATGCGGGAGACCTGGGTTCGATCCCTGGGTGGGGAAGATCCCCTGGAGAAGGAAATGGCAATCCACTCCAGTATTCTTGCCTGGAGAATCCCATGGACGGAGAATCCTAGTAGGTTACAGTCCATGGGGTCGCAAAGAGTCGGACATGACTGAGCGACTTAACCTTCACCTTCATACATTTGCACTAATATATGATATTTATTTTTCTCTTTCTGACTTACTTCTCTCTGTCTTTTACACTTTTTAAACATCATGTGTAAGAAGGACAGCTTCCCTCAGGATTTTTAAGATAATTAATGGTTATCCTATAAAATGCTACCCACAGCTTCTGCCACATTAGAAATACTCAAATATGTTTCCTTCCCTTTCTGAAGGTGTCATAAACAGTATTTCATTCTGAACTCACAGAACTGATACTCTCTCTTTGAATCACCTGATGGGCTCTCCACTCACAAGGTTCATATTCTACTCTGAGATTGCAGTTTATTATATTTGTAATACCTTGTCATTGGATGGTGTGCTTCTGTGTGTATGTGAAGAGCATTCATTCCAAATATGAAGAATTAAAAAAATTTCATCCCACAAAGAGTATATATTCAATAGTTTTCCAAGAATAGAATGTCCATATCAAAATGTTTATTCTGAATACCTCCAGGAATTCCTTAGTAATACAAAAATACTTCAGCAAATACAAAGTATCATTTCTTAGTACTACTATCTCATTTTTAGTATTTAACTGTGGTATCAATTGAAATGGATATTTAAACACAGTGACACCTGTCTACCAAGTTCAGGAGACAACAGATGGAGTGATTTCTTTAATCTTGTGTATAAAAGGAAGACTGTATAAACACAATCTTTCCATTTA
The DNA here is from genome assembly GCA_917880005.1 of Nanger dama. Lineage (NCBI taxonomy): Eukaryota > Metazoa > Chordata > Mammalia > Artiodactyla > Bovidae > Nanger > Nanger dama. The sequence goes on along the minus strand of CAKJTW010000027.1, from coordinate 14,600,240 downwards.
AGGGAATAGTCACATGACATTATACGTCCAAGTACAGTTGACCCTTGAACAATGTGAGAGTTAGGAGCATCCAACCTCTACACTGTCCATACATATAACTTATAGCCAGCCTTCTGTATCCAGGTTCCTCATTATCTGCAGATACACCCAACCACTGATCTGGTCATGTAGTTCTATAGCACTTACTACTGAGAAGAATAAATAAGTAGACTCTTGCATCTCAAGTCCATATTGTTCAAGGCTTAGCTGTTTTTCAGTTTGTTTTACATAAATGAATAATGATAAGTACAGATCAAAAGAAACATATACTTACTCTGAGGAAACCTTGGGGGTTGTCATTGACATCTGTCAGGGTGATGTTGACTGTGGTAGATCCTGAAAGCCCTCCAACTTGCCCAGCCATGTCTTTGGCTTGAATGACCACTGAGTAATGTTCTCTGGCTTCTCTGTCCATATTATGTAAGGCAGTTCTAATAACTCCTGTAATACATGTTTTAAACAGAATAGCATGGATTATACATTAAATGAAAGGCAATATAGCTATATATATATCTTTATTTTCATTTTAAGAAAAGTAGGTCTTTTAGTGTTTTTATTGGAATATAATTGCTCAACAATGTTGTGTTAGTTCACACTGTTCAACGTCATGAATCTGCCGCATGTATATATTTATCCCCTCCCTCTTGAGCCTCCCTTCCCTGTCCCTAATTCCACCCATTTGGTTCATCACAGAGTACCAAGATGAGCTCTCTGAGTTATACAGTAGCTTCCCACTAGCTAGCTATTTTACATATGGTAGCACATATATGTGAATGTAAGTCTCTCAATAATCCTCCCTCTCAGTCCCCACGAATCCATTCTCTATGTCTGCACCTCTATTCCTGCTCTACAAATAGGTTCATCTGTACCATTAAGAAAACTGGTTTTAACTGAAATGCTTTTGAGAGAAAGTCAGGCTTTTGAGACAAACAGTACCTGCCCATGTTATTAAAACTGTCTCATGTAAGTATTTGTTTGCAACCACAGGTCCAAAGGGAATCTATGGATACTAAGGGACAAATGAAGATATCCCATCGCTTGGCGTTCCTTGGGGTGACAGGCCCATCAGAGGTAGACCTGTGGTCCTTGCTCTTTCTTTCCGCTGGTGACTTCAATATTTCATGACTTGTGCTCATCCTAAGTGTCAGCTCAGATGATTTGAGCAGAGGTTAATTTTTCTCCTTACACAACAATTTACATAGTTTTCCGACAGGGTTGTCAAATTTTGATGATGAAAACATTGGCAGAGTGTAGACGCTTGAAAAGATTATAGGCAGGTAGTACTTTAACATTTATCAAGACTAAGAAACTGACTACTTTGTTGTCAGGAAATAACAACTATAATAAAAACTTGATCTAAGTACATGAGCAAAATAAAGAAAGCGATGAGACTGTTTGAAAAATTATATGTAAAGCCACATTCTTTGTCTTGCAGTGACATATGACATGCTTTGTCTTGCAGTGACATTCAATAAAGAGATACAGATGATATATGTCATATGTAATTATGTGTAGGTAAACACACCACACAGATATACACACACAGACAAACACGCACACACACATAGCTCTGTCAATAGAGCCTTACATTTAAAACTGAAACAAATTTTCCAGTGGGTCACATTTATATTAGAACTACCAAATATGTCTACAGTTCAATTCAGTTCAGTCACTCAGTCGAGTCAGACTCTTTGCAACTCCATGGTCTGTAGCATGCCAGGCCTCCCTGTCCATCACCAACTCTGTAATTTACTCAAAGTCATGTCCATTGAGTTGTTGATGGCATCCAACCTTCTCATCCTTTGTCATTCCCTTCTCCCCCATCTTTCATTTTTCCCAGCATAAGGGTCTTTCTAGTGAGTCAGTCCTTTGCATCAGGTGGCCAAAGGATTGGAGTTTCAGCTTCAGGATCAGTCCTAATGAATATTCAGGATGGATTTCCTTTAGGATGGACTGCTTGGCAGAGTGTAGACGCTTGAAAAGATTATAGGCAGGTAGTACTTTAACATTTATCAAGACTAAGAAACTGACTACTTTGTTGTCAGGAAATAACAACTATAATAAAAACTTGATCTAAGTACATGAGCAAAATAAAGAAAGCGATGAGACTGTTTGAAAACAGTCTCATCTCCTTGGATCTCCTTGCAGTCTCAAGTCTTCTCCAACATCACAGTTCAAAAGCATCAATTATTCAGCGATTGGTTTTCTTTATAGTCCACCTCTCACATCCATACATGACTATTGGAAAAACCACAGCTTTGGCTAGATGGAACTGTTGGCAAAGTAATGTCTCTGCTTTTTAAAACGCTGTCTAGCTTGGTCATAACTTTTCTTCCAAGGACCAAGTGTCTTTGAATTTCATAGCTGCAGTCACTATCTGCAGTGATTTTGGAGCCCCCAAAATAAAGTCTGACACAGTTTTCACTGTTTCCCCATCTATTTCCCATGAAATGATGGGACCAGATGCCATGATCTTAGTTTTCTGAATCTTGAGTTTTAGCCAACTTTTTCACTCTCCTCTTTCACTTTCATCAACAGGCTTTTTATTTGTTCTTCACTTTCTGACATAAGGGTGGTGTCATCTGCATATCTGAGGTTATTGATATTTCTCCTGGCAATCTTTATTCCAGCTTGTATTTCTTCCAGTCCAGCATTTCTCATGATGTACTCTGCATATAAGTTAAATAAGCAAGGTGACAATATACAGCTTTGACATACCCCTTTTCCTATTTGGAATCAGTCTGTTGTTCTATGTCCAGTTCTAACTGTTGCTTCCTGACCTGCATACAGATTTCTCAAGAGGCAGGTCAGGTGGTCTGGTATTCCCATCTCTTGAAGAATTTTCCACAGTTTGTTGTGATCCTCACCATCAAAGGCTTTGGCACAGTCAATAAAGCATAAATACATATTTTTTCTGGAACTCTCTTGCTTTTTTGATGATCCAACAAAGAGGTGGCAAGAAAATACGGAAGAACTATACAAAAAAGATCTTCACAATCCAGATAATCACAATGGTGTGATCACTCACCTAGAGCCAGACATCCTGGAATGCGAAGTCAAATGGGCCTTCAGAAGCCATCACTATAAACCAAACTAGTGGAGTTGAGGGAATTCCAGTTGAGCTGTTTCAAATGATGCTGTGAAAGTGCTGCACTCAATATGCCAGCATATTTGGAAAATGCAGCAGTTGGTCACAGGACTGGAAAAGGTCAGTTTTCATTTCAATCCCAAAGAAAGGCAATGCCTAAGAATGCTCAAAGTGCTGCACAATTGCACTCATCCCACACTAGTAAAGTAATGCTCAAAGTTCTCCAACCCAGGCTTCAACAATACATGAAATGTGAACTTCCAGATGTTTAAACTAGTTTTAGAAAAGGCAGAGGAGCCAGAGATAAAATTGCCAACATCCACTGGATCATCAAAAAAGTAAGAGAGTTGCAGAATATAGGACACTTAACCACTACGTTATTTGTTTTGTTTTTTTTCTTTACTGACTTGATTGCACATGACTTTGTACATTGTACATTTGTACAGTGTACATTTGTACATTGTACATTTGTACAGTGTACATTTGTACATTGTACAATGTACTTTGTACATTATTTTGCACATTGTAATGACTTTGAGTGAGAGCCACAGGCCCCAGAAAAATAGAATTCCAACTTTTAATACTTGTGGACATATAATGGAGGAACTTTAGGAGAACCTTCCTAAAGCTAAATAAGAATGAAAATTATTCATATCCAAATGAATTATAATAAGATAATAAATGATTCATCTAATCCATGCATATGAAAAAGCCTCAAGCATTCTTATTAAGAAGAACAATGTTTTGTTCCCATAAATAATTATATAAGAAAAAAGTTAATTGATGCAGAGGGGAACAAGTTAGAGTTTATGAAAACATTTAATGAAAGAAATTTATACTTTATAATATTTTAAAAAAGATGCCATTGTGAAAATAAAAGGGACTTATCTCTGATATGTAGAAGTATGAGATTACTATCCAGGATATTTTACAAAGAAATTATTACAGTAATAATTGTAGAATATACAAATATGAAAATAAAATCTTTATTTAAACTTATTTATTTTTTAATTGAAGGATAATTGCTTTACAGAATTTTGTTTTGTTCTGTCAAACATAAACATGAATCAGCCATAGGTATATACATGTCACCTCCCTCTCAAACCTCCCTCCCATCTATCTCCAAAGTGAATGACAGATATTTTATGCAATCTGATGTCATTCATTTAAAAGTATCAGAGAAGAAGAATTAAGACAAACCCTGTTTTATAGCACAGATTTAATAATTTCATTATCTCCCTTCTTTTATAATAGTGCCACTGTGACATGAAATGGGAAGAAATTTGTTTATCGAAAGAAAAGAGCATATCTAGAATTGATACATATTTCTCAGAAATGATTGTCTAAGGAATCATTTAAACACTCAGTTCTCCTGAGAATGGCTCATTTGCATGTACTTAGCTATGACCTTGCCTGAGGGTACACAGGTTACTGGGCAAATTGCCATAGCCACATGATCCCCTTATACAATAATATGATTCCAACATATAGCCCAGATGTTCCTGAGTGGGGTAGTCTAGAACATAGCTGGTGCACAGTTACTTTAGTTTTTTTTCCTTTTCAGTAGCACTTTATTATTTTACAGTAGTTTTAGGTCCACAATAAAATTAAGAAAATACAGTTGTCATGTACCCTTTTTCTCCAGACTGTACACCACCTCCTCAATTAGCCACATTTTGTACTAAAATAATGCATTTGTTACAACTGATAAACCTACATTATTAGCACATCATTATCATCATGGCATCTGGTCCCATAACTTCATGGGAAGAGATGGGGAAATAGTGGCTGACTTTATTTATTGGGACTCCAGAATCACTGCAGATGGTGACTGCAGCCATGAAATTAAAAGATGCTTATTCCTTAGAAGGAAAGTTATGACCAACCTAGATAGTATATTCAAAAGCAGAGACATTACTTTGCCAACAAAGGTCCATCTAGTCAAGGCTATGGTTTTAAAAGACTCTGTTGCTGGGAGGGATTGAGGGCAGAAGGAGAAGGGGACGACAGAGAACGAGATGGTTGGATGGCATCACCGACTCAATGGACGTGAGTTTGAGTGAACTCTGAGAGTTGGTGATGGACAGGGAGGCCTGGCGTGCTGCGATTCATGGGATCACAGAGTCGGACACAACTGAGCAACTGAACTGATCATCCAAAGTATATAATTTACATTAGAGATCACTCTTGTTGTTGCATATTCTATGGGTTTGGATCCATGTATATGAATATGTATTATTACAGCATAACATAGAATACTTTAACTGCCCTAAAAAATCCTCTCTTTTCCACCTATTCATCCCTCCCTCCCCTCAGCCTTTGGCTATCACTGATCATTTTACTGTCTCCTTAATTTTGCTTCCTCCAAAATGTCATATAATTGGAACCATATAGCATGTGACCTTTTCAGATTGGCCTCTTCAATTAGTAATGGGCATTTAAGGATCCTCCATGTCTATCCATGGCTTTATAGTTCCTTTGTTTCTAAAACTGCTGAATGTGCTCAGTAATGTCTCACTCTTTACAGCCCCATTAACTGTAGCCCACCAGGTTCCTCTATCCTTGGGATTTCACAGAAAAGAATACTGGAGTGGGTTGCAATGTTCTTTTCTAGCTTTCACCTAAAAACTGTAAAATAGGTTTGTCAATACCTATAAAAAATGTCTTGGATTTGATTGGTATCCTACTGAATGTATTGATAAGGTTAAGCAGAATTAACATCTTGATAATATTGAGTCTTGGCTATCCATGCACATAACATATATCTCCATTTATTTACTTCTTTTTTCTTTATTGAGACTTTTATAGTTTTCCTCATATAGATTTCATTCCTTTTATCATTAAATTTACCCCCAAGTATCTCTTTTTAAAGGAAGCTAACCTAAATGGCACTGTATTTTTAAATCAAAGTCTACTTCTTTATTGCTGGTAAACAGGAAAGAGGTTGACTTTTATAAATCAACCTTATATCCTGAAATCTTTCTCTCTAAAGCCTGTGTCCTTGGGCAAAGCTCCCACTCTGGGCAATGTTGACAGAAAAATTATTCCAAGGGCAGAGAAGGGGTGAGGAGCCTCTGATTACCTGGGTTCAGCTTGCTAGTCAATTGGCATTCATGTCCTCTGAATGATCTCCCCTGACATTAACAACTACTATAGGTGATTCCAGTGTAAGTAGGTCAAAAGTATGAAAAGTCACAATTAGACAAAATTCTGCCACTGTTTTCATACGTTTCTTCATTTTTTATCACCATCTTGTTATTTCAATAAAATATATGTGGAGATACACACATGAAAACAACAAATAATATTCAATTATAATAAACATTTTTCAAAACTATGAAGCCTAAACTCCTATACAAGACTAAGATAAACGATATTTGTATAGACCAAATAAGAATTGATATTTTTGTTGGTGGTGGTGGTGGTGGTTGTTTTGTTGTTGTTGTTTGGTTTTTCTATTTTGTATCCATGGACCCAGTAATTGTATTTTAACTTATTTTTTCTTTCAAATAAACATGATAATAAAGACTTATCACCTGGCCTTTTTATTTGGTAAATTTGTAAATAAAACAATGCAGAGTAGCTAAATTAATCACCTTAAATTAGTGCAGTGTTTGCATAAGAACAAAGGAACCACTCCACTTTTCAATATATGCTAGGTAATGACTATTAGCATATTCTGAATGTTTGTCTGATATGCTCCACTAGCAATGTTTATTTCAAAAATTTTAACAGAAATTGTTGCCTTTTATTTGCCTGCGATGTTGTGTTGAATCAACAGGAATTGATCACCTTTGTATCATTTTGTTTTGTTTCTTATTACTTTCCTGGTAAATGATCACAGGTATCCCACTGCCTGCAAATTACCTTCTGACTACGGCTTCCCAATCACCTTGATATATAGGGGCTTGTAACTGGGAATGACTCTTTGCTGAATACAAGCTCATAACATTGGAACGCATCTGCAGTTATAAACATTACTCTCTGAACCTGACTCACTAGATCACCACGTGTTTTTTTCCTTGACTGGTGATATTCATATAGAGCAATAGATCCTCCAAAATGGTTTCTTGTATTTTAGCCACGAAAAAGAATTTAAGATGGAAATATACAAATCTAGTTTATTAGGTAATACCACAGAAGACTGAAAAATAAAATCTCTAAAAGAGTGGGACAAATAAACAGGCATGACATTCAAATAGTTAAAAACATTTTCAAGTACATATGTGCATTTATAAGAAGAGCTGGTAAATTTTCTTCCATATCTTAACTACATATATTCATTTGGGCTCAGTTGCTTATTTTCTTTCTTAATTTTCTCAGTTGTTCATTCATTCGTTTGAACTTTCTTATATAACTATGTAACGCCTATTACAAGATATCAGAGCTTCCCTGGTAGCTCAGATGGTAAAGCGTCTACCTGCAATGTGCGAGGCCCGGGTTCAATCCAAGGGTTGGGAAGATCCCATGGAGAAGGAAATGGCAACCCAGTCCAGTATTCTTGCCTGGAGAATTCCAGGGACAGAGAAGCCTGGGGCAGGCTACAGTCCATGGGTTGCAAAGAGCTGGACACAACTGAGCGACTTCGCTTTCACTTTCTATTACTATTACAAGATATCAGTCTGTGTAAGAGTGTGTTCAACCATGTCTGACTTTTAGTGACCCAATAGACTTTGTTCATGGAATTTTCCAGGCAAGAGTACTAGACGAGGTTGCCACTTCCTACTCCAGGGGATCTTCCTGATCCAAAGATCAAGCCCACATCTCCCATATTGACAGGTGGAAATTCTTTACCACTGTACTTCCTGGGAAACCTCAAAATGTACAGGAGTCCTACTGTTTTTCTAATGGGGCACAGTTCAGTTCAGTCACTCAGTCGTGTCCAACTCTTTGCGACCCCATGCACTGTCCGTCACCAACTCCTGGAGTTTGCTCAAACTCATGTCCATCAAGTCAGTGATGCCATCCAGCCAACTCATCCTCTGTCGTCCCCTTCTCCTCCTGCCCCCAATCCCTCCCAGCATCAGGGTCTTTTCAAATGAGTCAGCTCTTCACATCAGGTGGCCAAAGTACTGGAGTTTCAGATTTAGCATCAGTCCTTCCAAAGAACACCCAGGAGTGATCTCCTTTAGAATGGACTGGTTGGACCTTGTTGCAGTCCAAGGGACTCTCAAGAGTCTTCTCCAACACGACAGTTCAAAAGCATCACTTCTCAGCCATTAAAAAGAATACATTTGAATAACTTCTAATGAGGTGGATGAAACTGGAGCCTATTATACAGAATGAAGTAAGCCAGAAAGAAAAACGCCAATACAGTATACTGACACATATATATGGAATTTAGAAAGATGGCAATGAGACACAGATGTATAGAACAGAATTTTAGACTCTGAGGGAGAGGGAGAGGGTGGGATGATTTGGGAGAATGGCATTGAAACATGTATACTATCAGGTAAGAAACGAATCGGCAGTCTATGTTCAATACAGGATACAGGATGTTTGGGGCTGGTGCACGAGGATGATTCAGAGAGATGATATGGGATGGGAGGTGGGAGGGGGGTTCAAGATTGGAAACTCATGTACACCCATGGCTGATTCATGTCAGTGTATGGCAAAACCAATACCATTCTAGACCTACTGAATGAAAATTTAAGGAAGTGAGCCCAACATCAGTATTTGTGACAAACCTTTTCTGTGGTTCCCATGAATGGTCTAATCTGAGATATTCACCTGCAGTTGAGGACATATGATATCTGGCCTCCAAGTGCTCATATTTCTTTGGAGTATCTAATCATTTAAAACAATTAGGAAAACATTAAGAGGTTTATAAATATTTAGAAGTTTCATTAACCAGTTCCTACACAATGATATTTAACATCTTGCAGTAATAATTCATCCTTCCAACTGCCTGATTATGATGATCTAGGTACCTGTGAGACTTTTTATGTTAGCTAATGAAGTGCTATGTGTTTCAACACTTAGTATATTATATGGTACTTCTATTCAAGTACACATTATGAATTTTCCCTACTGATTTTATAAAGATAATGTGAATTTCATAAATTCCTGTCTACACTGAAGTCAAAAACACTGAGACATTAAATCATCACCACAGTTTCAGAAATCTGTTTAATTCATTCACCACCAATCCAATGTATATTGAATGTGTCTCTGCTATATTTAAAATGTTGGGTACTGGGACATTAAGGATAGAGCTTATGATTTTAGAAGGTCATGATTAGAGTGTTTACTGACAGGAAAATAAATACGAAAATATGGAAAGTTAAGTGTTAGTCACTCAGTCGTGTCTGACTCTTTCGGACCTCATGGACTACCCAGCCAGGCTCCTCTGTCCATGAAATTCTCCAGGCAAGAATACTGGCGTGGGTAGCCATTCCCTTCTCAAGGGGATCTTCCCAACCCAGGGACTGAACTTAGGTCTCCTGCATTGCACGCAGATTCTTTACCATCTGAGCCATGAGGGAAGCCCCAGTACTACAAATAGATTTTGTTAAATGAACAGGCAAAACCCAGACTTTGAAGGCTGTAGCTATCCATATGGATGAACATGATAAAGGAGTACTTTACGGGACAACAACAAGTTTGTAGGATATAGAAAGAAGAATGGAGAAGCAAGGAACCCTTGGAAAGGGGTTCTGTCATCAACAAAGGGGCAGATACAGAAAATACATGGATGTATTGACAAGACTGGCTCCATTGGAAAATTACTGTGGGAAATAGTAGAGATTTAGGTACTCATTAATACATCATTAATACTCTGAATATTTCTATGGTTTGTTCCTCAAGTGACTGAAAGCTTGAATAGCTCCACTGCCACCCTTATGGAAAGTCATCACTGACCAAACATCACTACCGGTAAGTTGTCAGAGGCTGTGGTTCTGCAGATACATGGTTATATCTACAGCTACCTTTAACACATTTCAGACTCTGAACTAATTTAATAACTAATTAAACTTCAGAATTTTATTTATATTTCATTATATGATACATTTTATTTTTAAAGAAAATTTATATTATATGAAACACTGGCATCTCAGAATTAAAAACAAACATATTTATTTTAGCTTCAAGCTATGACTCATGGAATTAATCATCATAAATTCAGGAATGTAGACATTTTTATGATTTAAGAGGAAGATTCTATTTTTCTTCTACATGTTTTTTCTTCCTACCCTCAAAACTGATGATGAAGCATTTTATTTCTGGTGAGGAGAAAAGAATAGTGAATTTATATGTTTTGAGTATGAACTATGACTCAGGCACTCTCTTCACGTATATGATTTTTCCACATGTTCTTCATGGGGGAGAAAGCTCAAAGTTTAAATAACGCTTTCCAGATGAGAGATCAGCAGAAGCCAAAATGTAACCAAGGGCTTCCTGACAGAATACCGCAGAATTATTAGTTCAAGTAATGAAGTCCTCGGACCTTGTGGGCCCTTAGGAGAGTCTTGTGATATTGTGAAATAAAAAGACAGGGAGGGGTCTGGGGTGGTAGATAGAGAAAGAGAGAGACAGAGAGGAGAGGAGAAGAGGAGGTGGAGAGAGGAACAGAATTATAAAAATAGGTATTACCCTCTCTATGGATTTGGGGGCACAGATCAGACAGATCCAAAGAGAAGGCAGTTGTGATTATGCATTGTTAAAAATGCTTCTGACTTAGAAGGTTTTATTTCCATGTCTCTCTCTTTATTCTTTTTTGCATTTGTTTATTGCTTATATCTATTTCAAATGTTTCAATGTGATCTACAATTTCAAAAGACCCATCTTTCTGTGGTGTGGTGTGTGTGTGTGTGTGCTTAGTTGCTCAGTCATGTTTGACTCTGAAACTCCATGAACTGTAGCTGGTCAGTCTCCTCTGTCCATGGAATTTTCTAAGCAAGAATATTGGAGTAGATTGCCATTTCCTACCCCAGGGGATCATCCCAACTGAGGGATCAAATTTGTATCTTTTGTGTCTCCTGCATTGGAAGGTGGATTCTGTATTACTTATGCTATATGGGAAGCCCCAGTGTTTCTAGTCAATATATTTAATAACCACACCGATAATCATAGCTTTTCCAGGGCATTTGTGAAGACCAAATATTATATGGATTTTTAGGCTTTCAGCTTAACTACTCCATTCAGAAAAAATGTACTGCAACAGCACTGTAGGGAGAAAAATAAAGTATAAACTTCAAAAAAGACTTATCTAGGGGATGAAATTCCAATGGTGATGATGTTCTTGATAATAGAAGTATTGACAGTTATTTAGTATTTATTGAGCATAATGAGGAATGCTTTAGGTTAAATCACTAATCCTCACACTAAATCCTCACATCGACTGACTATGGAAGTTATTTGTATTATCCCCCTTTTTTTAATCAAAGAGGGATTTCAAGAACAGAAAGGTTAAGAAGATTGCCCAAGGACAGATGAGTATGACAGAGTCAGTATTTAATCTATGCAACTAGGATTCAGAGTCTGCTGTCATGATCACTACCTTCTGAGCTTCTGATTCCTTCCAAGTAAATTGAGGAATATACTGTCAAAGAGCTTGAAATTGATTTTGGGAGAATATCTGCATCTTGATAGTGTGGTATCAGAAAAAAATCACTTTCTCTTGACCAGTTTAGGTTCTAGTCACACTGGAATCAAAGTTCTTACTATAATCAAGAAGAGGTCAGAAAGATGGTAGATAATCACAGGTTATGAAATTGTTAAATGTTCAGTCATGTCCGACTCTTTGCAACCCCATGGCCTGTAGTGTGCCAGGCTCCTCTGACCATGGGTTTCTCCAGGCAAGAATACCAGGGTGGGTAGACATTTCTTTCTCCAGGGGGTCTTCTAGACCCAGGGATGAAACCTGTGTCTCATGCACTGAGGCTTTCCTGGTGACTCACATGGTAAAGAATCTGCCTACAATGCAGGAGAAATGGGTTTGATCCTTGGGGATGATCAACTGGGAGAAGGGAATGGCTACCCCTCCAGTGTTCTTGCCTGGAGAATTCCATGGACAGAGGAGCCTGGTGGGTTACAGTCCATGGGGTTGCAAAGAGTTGGACACAACTTCCCTGGTGGCTCAGAGGTTAAAATGTCTGCCTGAATGCGGGAGACCAGGGTTCGATACCTGAGTTGGGGAGATCCCCTGGAGAAGGAAATGGCAACCCACTCCAGTACTCTTGCCTGGAGAATCCCATGGCGGGAGGAGCCTGGTAGGCTACAGTCCCTGGGGTCGCAGAGTCGGGCACGACTGAGCCACTTCACTTCACTTCACTTCTTCAAGCGACTATCACTTTCACTTTCAACTATAGGTAACCAAATGATCTTACTTTAAAAGCTGAGTGTTCAGTATTTTGTCCAAAAGAATAAAGAATGAGAAACAGAAACCTGAGATTTATCTTGATGCAAGTGGTCATTAGCTGGTTATGGTCTTTTTGCAGGGTATCAAATACCAATGCCATTACCCATGGCTGATCTATGACTGCTTTGACCAATATAGCACTGTAGAAGTGATGGTATATCAATTTCTTCCCTGGACTTAAGAGGACTGGAAGCTTCTGGATTAGTATATATGAGCTCTGAGCCTTCAGGTAAGTGGTTTAATTACTGTGATAGAGACCACATAGAGATGCTCTGAGATGGAACATGCTTTGGATTCATCTGAGCCTAGTTCCACAGCTCTTCTCATTGAGGCACTGGGCATATGAGTGGACTCAGTTTTGAATGATTACACTTGCCAGATGAATGCTACCAGGTAACTAAGTTAGAGTCACATGGATCAAGAAACTGTCAGATTTGTGCTCAACTACTTTCCTTCCAAAATCACTGTTGTTTTGAAAGCTCTTTGTTGGGGAAGTTTGCAACGACATTCAAATTTGGAGTACACATATACAGAAAGAGATAAATATATGTATGCACACACACACGACACACAGACACACACACACACACACACACACACACATATATATATATTCAGATACACATACATACACACATATATACATTCATGAATATATATGAATAAACACACATACATGTTTATTTCTCACAGGGAAATAGAAGATGGTTGGCTTTCTAAATTTACCCCTGAAGTGAAGTGAAGTGAAGTCGCTCAGTCGTGTCCGACTCTTTGCGACCCGTGGACTGTAGCCCACCAAGCTCCTCTGTCCATGGGATTCTCCAGGCAAGACTACTGGAGTGGGTTGCCATTTCCTACTCCAGGGGATCTTCCCGACCCAGGGATCGAACCTAGGTCTCCCACATTGCAGACAGACACTTTAACCTCTGCGCCACCAGGCAAGCCCAAAACACCATTAAATTTAGGTTATACATTTCCAGTAAGATGTCCATCAGCACCTGACATAGGTCTTAAGAAGTTGAATGTTGGGAGTGGGGTGTTGATTAGTATTCCCCACACTGAGTTGAAAGTGTTTCTTTAAAACAGGCATGTATCTTTGTCAATGCCAGGTGACATGGTTTGTTTTCCTCCACTGAAGCTGTAAGCAACAGTATATGTTTTTATGTGCTCTTCCCTTCAATAGTTCTCATATTGCCAGGTCCAATAGATAATGTTTGTTTTCATCTCATCAGCAGCAAATTGACCACAGTGTACTGTTTTTACCTTTCCCAAAGACTCCATTTACCTCTCTCTCTTATGTTTCATATTGTCATCACACGAATTTCCTTGTCATTATCCAAATTTATTTATATTTTTTGGCAACTGTTTGTTCTTTTCCACTACAATAAAAGCTTCACAATGCCGAAGATTTTTGTTTGCTGTATTTTCATTGCTGTACCTTCATTACCTAAAATAATCCCTGGTCCATAGTTGTTCTCAATGACTATTTGTTAAATGAATGAAGTGCCACAAAACCCACAAGAATTCATCATAGTGTTGAGTTTTGTTTTAGAATAAAATTAACATTAGTTTCTAAAATAAGTTACTACATTCCATTTATTTTCTTTGGATATAAAATCTGTTATCTGTAATAAAGTACCACAAACTGGGTGGCTTAAAATGAGTTTATTGTCTCATAGTTTTGAAAACTAAAGGTCTGAAATCAAGGTTTTGGTAGGATTGATTTCTCCTGAGGGCTGTGAGAGATGGATCTCTTCCAGATCTCTCTCTTTGGCTTATAGATGACTATTTTCATGCCCACATCACATTCTTTCTGTATTTTCAAATCATCTTTTCTCTGTAGTATCTCTATGTCTACACTTCTCCTTTTTATAAAGAAATCAGTCATACTGAATTAAGGGTCACCCTATGATGCTCAGTTGCTCAAACATATCCTACTCTTTGCAACCCTATGTACTGTAGCCTGTCAGGTTCCTCTGTCCATGGAATTTTCCAGGCAAGAATACTGGAGTGGGTTGACATTTATTACCCCAGGGGATTGTCCCAACACAGGGAACAACCCACATCTCCTTCATCTCCTATATTGGCAGGTGGATTCTTTACCACTAAAAATTCATTTTAGCTTGATTTACTCTTCAAAGACCCTATCTCCAAATAAGGTCACACTATCAGATCCTGGGGCTATGAATTCAACCTATGAATTGGGGATAAGGGATACATTGACCCAAGACACTAAATAAAATAATTTGTTTCAGTTCAGTTCAGAAACTCAGTCATATCTGACTCTTTGCAACCTCATGGACTGCAGCTTACCTGGCCTCCCTGTCAATCACCAACTCCTGAAGCTAGTTCAAACTCATGTCCATCAAGTCAGTGATGTCATCCAACCATCTCATTCTCTGCCATCCCCTTCTCTTCCTGTCTTCAATTTTTCCCAGCATCAGGGTCTTTTCAAATGAGTCAGTTCTTCACATCAGGTGGCCAAAGTATGAATTTCAGCTTCAGCATCAGTCCGTCCAGCGAATATTCAGGACTGATTTACTTTAGGATGGACTGGTTTAATCTCCTTGCAGTCCGAAGGACTCTTAAGAGTCTTCAGCACCACCACTCAAAAGCATCAGTTCTTCAGTGCTCATCTTTCTTTATATTACAACTCTCACATCCATACATGACTCCTGGAAAAACCATAGCTTTGACTAGGAGGACCTTTGTCAGCAAAGTAATGTCTCTGCTTTTTAATATGCTGTCTAGGTTGGTCATAGCTTTTCTTTCAAAAGGAATAAGCATCTTTTAATTTCATGGCTGAAGTCACTATCTGCAGTCATTTGGGGCTCAAATAAAACTTTGTGTGCACTAGGACTCAGAGACTCCCACAGAGACTGAGACATATCTGTCTTTGAGTGTTTGAGTATCTCCTGTGGAGGCATGGGTCAGCAGTGGCCTTCTGCAGGGCCAGGGTCTCTGGGTACAGCTGACCTGGGTCACACAGTATGTGGCATTAGCCCTCTTGGAGGTGACCATTAACCCCATGATAGAGCCACTGAGCAGATGACCCACAAACTGCAGAACCATTATACCAAATAAGTTCTTGTACTGTTAAGAAAGTTTTAGGACCCACAATAGATTTTCCAAACTTGGGAATTTGGCAAATGGACTAGGATCCCCAGGGAATTTGACTTTGGAGGTCAGTGGGATTTGATTACAGAACTTCCACAGGAGTGGGGAAACAGACTCTTGGAGGGCACAAACAAAACCTTTGCATGCATGGACCAGGAGAAAGGAGCAGTGACCTGACAGGAGACTGACCCAGACTTGCCTATAATTGTCCAAGAGTCTCTGGCAGAAACGTGAGTAGACAGTGGCCTGCTGCAGGGTCAAGGGCACTGAATATAACAGTGTGTGCACAAGGCTTTTTGAAGGAGGTCGCCATTATTTTCATTACTCCCACCTTATTTTGTCTCATGTCAAACAACAGGGTGGGAACACAGTCCCACCCATCAACAGAAAATTATATTAAAGATTTCCTGAGCATGTCTCTGCCCATCAAAACAAGACTCACTTTCCCCCACAGTTAGTCTCTCCCATCAGGAAGCTTCCATAAGCCTCTTATCCTTATCCATCAGAGAGTAGACAGAATGAAAATCACAATCACAGAAGATTAATCAAACTGATTACATTGACCACAGCCTTATCTAACTCAATGAAACTATGAGCTATGCTGCAGGTGGTGTAGGGCCACCTAAAACAGAAGGGTCATAGTAGAGAGTTCTGACAAAACATCAAACCACTTCAGTATTCTTGCCTTGAGAACCCCATGAACAGTATGAAAAGTAAAACTGCACCAAGAAAAAAATGAATGCATATTGAATATGTGAGACTTTTTGAGCCTATGTTAGAGAAACTCTTTAAGTAAATTTGTAAGAGCTAGTGTGACCCAAAAGGGAGTGGTGAAGGTGCTTATTAAACACACACACACACACACACACACACACACACACAAAATACCAAAAAAAAAAAAAAGTGAAAGAATGTGTTACAGAAAAGATGGAGATGAAGAAAGACTTCTGTGTTAGTAGTCTCAAAGATCAAAGAGATGGATTATATAAATGTATGATCATAAGTGTGGCTGTGAATTCCCTTATCAAGTGAACTGTAAAAACTCATTTCTCATTCCTTCCTTTAAGCAGTAGTTATACGGTACCTACTAAAATGTAGATGCAGTCCTGAGTAGACAAAATTACTGCTCTCATAGAGCTTACATTCTAGAGAAAACAGAGTAGGGGGAAAAGAGAAAACTACAGCAAGATAACTACCTACATAATACGGAGCAGATTTGCCGGGGGGTGAGTAGAGGAATGAAGTATTTGGTTAGGGGTTACAGTCTGAATTGAACTTGAACTTTCCCCACTGGTTACTTGAGGTAAACCGGCAGCCCCAGGGCTCTAGTGGAGCAGACTTACCATCATTTTCGGCTTTCCTTGTAGCTAAGTCAGTAAAGAATCTGCCTACAATGCAGGAGACCTGGGTCCAGTCCCTAGGCTGGGAAGATCCTCTGGAGAAGGAAATGGCAACCCACTGCAATATTCTTATCTGGAGAATCCCATGGACAGAGGAGTCTTGCAAGCTACAGTCCAATGGGTCACCAGTCAGATAAGACATAGTGTCTAAACCACAACAGTTTAATTAGGACTGTAATACTGAGATGCTGGAGTTAGCTAGTACTGACTCAGAAGAGTTGATCGTTAAAATTTCTAGAATTTGGACAGCTGGCTAGGAAATATAGCCCTTGATAAGGAATTAATTATATAAATTTACATAGTAACATCATATCTTTAAAAAAATCTGGAATCTTGTCACTAAGTGATCTATTATATTTCACTTTTACTTATGTTCTTGATATTAATTATGCTTCTTTTATCTATGTGGTGTAAATACTATAGAATTAAGTATTGCTGCTTATTCTTTCCCCAGAATATATTCAGTGGTATCACCTGGGTAGCTTGAAATCATTGGCAGATGGAAATATTTTTTATGAAAGTTAGCAAGTGCTGACCAAATCAAAGTTGAATCTATTTTGTTAGTGATGTCTAAACTTAAGAAAGTAAAAGAGAAGGAATAAATAAAGAATATTAAACTCAAATGTGTAGTTATTACATGAGAATAACACAAAGTCTGCAGAAAATACTAACCTAACTAATGAAATCTATTGTTCAATTTAGCATAAAAAAATGTTGGTTCATATAATTGATAAAAAATGAAGATTTTTACAAACATTTTTTATCTACAGGTTAAAGCAAAGAAATAGAAAATTCTGAAAGGGATGGGAATACCAGACCATCTGACCTGCCTCTTGAGAAACCTATATGCAGGTCGGGAAGCAACAGTTAGAACTGGACAGGGAACAACAGACTGGTTCCAAATAGGAAAAGGAATATGTCAAGGCTGTATATTGTCACTCTGCTTATTTAACTTATATTCAGAGTACATCACAAGAAACACTGGACTAGAAGAAGCACAAGCTAGAATCAAGATTGCCGGGAGAAATATCAATAACCTCAGATATGCAGATGACACAACCCTTATGGCAGAAAGTTAAGAGGAACTAAAAGCCTGTTGATGAAAGTGAAAGAGGAGAGTGAAAAAGTTGGCTTAGATCTCAACATTCAGAAAACAAAGATCATGGCATCTCGTCCCATCGCTTCATGGCAAATGAAGTGGAAACAGTGTCAGACTTTATTTTGGGCAGCTTCAAAATCACTGCAGAGGGTGACTGCAGCCATGAAATTAAAAACGCTTACTCCTTGGAAGAAAAGTTATGACCAACATAGACAGCATATTGAAAAGCAGAGACATTACTTTGCCAACAAAGGTCCATCTAGTCAAGGCTATGGTTTTTCCCAGTGGTTATGTATGGATGTAAGAGCTGGACTGTGAAGAAAGCTGAGTGCTGAAGAATTGATGCTTTTGAACTGTGGTGTTGGAGAAGACTCTTGAGAGTCCCTTGGACTGCAAGGAGATCCAACCAGTCCATTCTGAAAGAGATCAGTCCTGGGATTACTTTGGAAGGATTGATGCTAAAGCTGAAACTCCAGTACTTTGGCCACCTCATGCAAAGAGTTGACTCATTGGAAAAGAGTCTGATTCTGGGAGGAATTGGGGGCAGGAGGAGAAGGGGACGACAGAGGATGAGATGGCTGGATGGCATCACGGACTCAATGGACGTGAATCTGAGTGAACTCAGGGAGTTAGTGATGGACAGGGAGGCCTGGTGTGCTGCGATTCATGGGGTTGCAAAGTGTCGGACACTACTGAGCAACTGAACTGAACTGAACTGAACTGAAAGCAAATGAAAATATTGACCAGCACCCAAGCCAGAACCTAAAACGCATTTGTCAATGACCTGAGAAACTTCTTGCTGAATCAGATAGCAATCAAGCATTTATTTGCAGTGGGGTTTTGTCAATATCTGTCGATTGCAGCAATAAGTTGTGGATACAAGGGTTTGGCAAAAATCAGTGGTAGCATTCTGTAAGAATTAACAAATTAGTGGAATTTGTAATGTGTATATTATAATTGTTTATAAATTGGGTGCTATATATCTATTTTATTTTATAATAAACTTGTATACTCCTGTATATGCTTATATACATGCTTACATATTTTTGATTGCTAAATATTTACTAGCACATGACTGGTGGCTGGTGTTAAATGGATTTGACAGAAAAAATTTCAGGGAAAAAGAGTCACAAGTACAAATGTACAAATGTGGTTGCTTTTCTACCTTGTTTGAGGGAAATCTGTGAGGGCACCATCTCTACAGCAAAAGAACAAGAAAAAGAGGAGGCAAGATCAGAATGACATCATAGACCATATCATTTACAGGCATGTAAGTTTTTGTACAGTTTTTTATTTGATGACAAAAGAGACGGAAGACATTGGCAGGTTTTCAGCAAAGAATGATGTGATCTGACATATTTTAACATGATTGCAAGAATTCCAAGGTGGTCTAGAAGTCAGAGCTCCACATTTACACTGCTGAGGGTCTGAGTTTAATCCCTGGCCAAGGATCTAAAAAGCTGTTCCTATTGTTTAGTCACTAAGTTGTGTTTGACTCTTTCTGGACCCAATGGTCTGTAGCCCACTAGGCTCCTCTGTCCAAGATATTTACAGGCAAGAATACTGGAGTGAGTTGCCATTTCTGACTCCAGGAGATCTTTCCCATCAAGGGATCGAAACTGAGCCACTAGGGAAGCCCCAAGAAGCTGTGTGCAGGGTCTTAAAAAAATAATGCTTTGGCTGCTGTGTTGGGAATAGACTAGGTAGAATTAAGTAAATAGGTTTAGAGATAATAAAGTTTTTTTTTTTTTTAAACAAAAGCAAGGAAATGTGTCTGAAAAGCAGTGCTTGCTGATGAAATAGATGCGTTGTATTAAAGAAAACAGAAATGGAGTATGATCCAAGGTTTTTCCAGTGCAATGTAGAAGAGTGTGTGAAGAACTATTTGAGGGAGGTAGGTGAAGTTACAGAAAGCAGTTTTGAATGAACTCTGTGATAAGTATCTTCTGTCCCCCAGACAGAGATATTTGGTTGATATACAGTAAGCTGGTGTCTGGGGGGCTTCCCTGATAGTTCAGTTGGTAAAGAATCTGCCTGCAATGCAAGAGACCCCAGTTTGATTCCTTGATCAGGAATTGAAGACCTCTTCTCCGCTGGAGAAGGGAACAGCTACCCATTTCAGTATTCTGGGGTTTTCCCTGTGGCTCAGCTGCTAAAGAAACTGCCTGCAATGCGGGAGACCTGGGTTCGATCCTTGAGTTGGGAATATCTCCTGGAGAAGGGAATGGCTACCCACTCCAGTGTTCTGGCCTGGCGAATTCCATGGACTGTATAGTTCATGGGATCACAAAGAGTGGGGACAAGACTGAGCAACTTTCACTTTCACATTCCAGTGTTCAGAGAATACTAGTTCAGACTCTCATTGTAATGTGTTCAGCAGAAGGATCGTGTCTAAAGCCATTAAGACTGATGATATCAGCCAAAGGAATAAGGGTATAAAATGAATATTGCCACATGCCAGTGAGTTTAGGAGAAGAGGTAGAAGCCACACAAAAGCAGTGATTATTGTGAAAGGGAGAAAACCAAGACGGTGTGGCACCCTGGAAAAAGCATTTCAAGGAAGAGTTAAAAATCCAGTGTGGCAAATGTTCTGGCTACGTTGAGTACAATGTCAGGGACATCATAATGTGAAATGTGACAGCAAGATCTAAACTCAACAGTAGATACAAAATGAAAAAAAAAGTATATGTGAGACATTTTGGAGTACATTTGTAAGGACCAGATGATTGATGGAAAGTAGGATGGGTGGGAGGGAAAGGAAATGATTCACATGGTTCTCAGGCTTTTAGCTTAAGAACTTGGCCAGCGGGCGGAAGCCCTCTACAAGATGAGGAGTATAAGACAAAGATCAGTGAAGAGAGTTAATTCACGGTTATTTTGACTTTTATGTGCTTGAAAGCTATCTATGTGAAAAAGACTAGTTGAACACATGGCGTTTGTAGAAAGGTCTGAGTTGGTGAGGCAAGATAATAATGATAGTTATAAAGAGATGGATGGATATAAACTTGCCCAACATAATGAATAGAGTGCCACTTACAATTAATGGCCTAAATTGTTCTCTATTGAATCTTTATTCCTTGTATCCTGTATTAATCTTAAAAATTATCAGTCATGACAGAAAGTTTACTTAAAAGGCAAGTGAGATAAAATCAATGTATCAAACCCTTAGTGAATATAAAACAATAAATAACTATTTTGACTGAAAATGTCATGACTTTTTTCCATCTATAAGATGACTACTGAATGGACATAATTACCTGAATTACTCCTTCATGTTAGCAGGTTATAATCAGAGAGGACTATAACAACTTGACTACATTGAATTTTCCTCAGGAAAATTTGAAGGATTTTTCTTAACAATATAAAGATTGTTTTAGGACACTTAGAAAAGTAGGCTACATGTCCCAAAATGGGAAGAAAAACCATTTACAGAAAAAATTATATAAGAAAGGGGAAGTAGATTTAACATTTTTAGTCACTAAATTAAACTGTCTATCCATATCCTTCTTCAGTCATTAGTAATTAGCTACCAATGTGGTCCTTCGTTTGTTAAGCTATATCCCACAAGATATCTGGCAACTAGAACTAATAAAAAAAATTTGAAAATCCGCCCTATTGAAGCTTTATATTCTTAATGCTATTTCTACATCCCCTAAAGTAGCATACAGGCTTAGTTAGAATCACTGTTTGGGGTTTTGTGCATATCTATGTGTTCTGTTGTTGTTTTGAAGTTAAGGATGCTTGTGTTCTGTGAGGCGGACCAGGTTCTTACAGCTTGGGAGTGGCTGCTTTCTAATTTTCCTACTAAAGTCTTTTTTTTTTTTTTTCCACTGAAGCACTTGCCATTCAACATGCTCTCATTTTGTATCTTAGTAGGACAATCAGGCAGAAAGAGAACCTCGGGTGGCCTATGAATTAAGTAGAAAAAATACTGCTTTAATTAATGTAATATATAGGAAGATTGAATGTGACAGTCTGGTTTGCTGGAAATATCTGAGAATACTTCATATAGCTACTTAGAATCTGAAGAATGAGTTATATTAGAGAACCAGAAAATAATCAGTCAGGATTATGGAACAAGGATTGAACCAGGAAAAGCATTAACATGGCAAATAATGGTGAGGAAGGAAGGCTAAATGAGGCAGTGATTTAGTTATTTACACTTTTTTCTATTAAAATAAACCCAGAAATCATATCATTTTTGTTGATTTAGCACTTTTCACTGCTTATTTTAATGCTGTTCACTCTTAGAGTTCCAGAGAACCTATAAATGTCTCCATAGTACCTCAAGCACCATTTATCAAAGTTACTGCCTGTACTCACCAAGCAAGGGTTTATACATCTTACTTTGCAGTATTTCCCTTTCAAAAGTAATTCTGAAAGAAATTAACTAAACAGCACCAAATGTGAGTAGAGGTGACTCAAAAGCCTGAAATATTTCATGCATATGGACAACTGAGAAGGTGTATTAAGGGGGATTCTGACATATTTTGACATCAATTCAGAAGTAGCATTATATATATATATGTGTAACTCTTTTCAATTTTACTCCACTTAGTAATTTGAGATGCAAATTGATCCTCAATATGTCCATTTTTGCATTGCTTTGTAACATAAACTTGTTTACATGAGCCCTTAATTTAAAACATACACTTTTAATTCTTAATTTCTCCTTTGTGGAACCTTTGGCAAGGTCACTGAATCAGCCATTTCTCAAACTCTGCGGCTATTTTCAAACAGACTGGGTCAAGAGATTATACTACATACCACAAAACTATTCAGAGCTTTTTTGAAGTGCTTATGAACTGTCTTAAGAAACGTACTCACATTTTATTCTCAAAAACTGAAGATAATATTGTCGTTTTGAAACACTGAAGAAATATAGCTAACTATCATCCAATACTACAGTTAAAAATCATTGAGAGGTAATAGGTACCACATACTATTACCATCACTCACCCATAAGAAAATAACAAAACCTTATGATTTGTGATATCATAGATAGATACTGAGAATGTTTTGCCAAGATAAGTTAGACAGAGAAAGGCAAATACTGTATGATATCATATATACATATGTGGACAATAAACAAATACCCTCTCCCCCAAAAAAAAAAAAATCCTCAGATACAGAGAATAAGACGCAGGGTATTGAGGGCTAGGTGGTAGGCAAAATGGATAATGGGAATCAAAAAGTACAAAACTCTAGTTATAAAATAAATAAGTCATGAAGATATAATGTACAACATGGTAATTATAGTTAATAATCTTACTTTGCCAACAAAGGTCCGTCTAGTCAAGGCTATGGTTTTTCCAGTAGTCATGTATGGATGTGAAACTTGGACTATAAAGAAAGCTGAGCACCGAAGAATTGATGGTTTTGAACTGTGGTGCTGGAGAAGACTCTTGAGTCTCTTGGACTGCAAGGAGATCCAAACACTCCATGC
Source organism: Nanger dama (assembly GCA_917880005.1). Lineage (NCBI taxonomy): Eukaryota > Metazoa > Chordata > Mammalia > Artiodactyla > Bovidae > Nanger > Nanger dama. Next base: position 14,576,690 of record CAKJTW010000027.1, on the reverse strand, counting down.
TAAAGGAGATCAGTCCTGGGTGTTCATTGGAAGGACTGATGTTGAAGCTGAAACTCCAATACTTTAGCTACCTGATGCGAAGAGCTGACTCATTTGAGAAGACTTTGATTCTGGGAAAGACTGAGGGTGGGAGAAGAGGGGACGACAGAGGATGAGATGGCTGGTTGGCATCATTGACTCAATGGACATGGGTTTGGGTGGACTCCAGGAGTTGGTGATGGAGAGGGGAGGCCTGGCGTGCTGCAATTCATGGGGTTGCAAAGAGTTGGACACGTCTGAGTGACTGAACTGGACTGAACTGAACTGAATTCTGTATGGCATATTTTGAAAGTTGCTAAGAGAGTAGAGAGAGTTCTCATCACTAGAAAAAAAAAAATGCAACTAGGTACAGTGACAGCTTTAGACTTATTGAGATGATCATTTTGTAATACGTACAAATATTGAATCATCTAGTATACCTGAAACTAATATGTCAATTATCAGTTCAGTTCAGTTCAGTCGCTCAGTTGTGTCCGACTCTTCTCGACCCCATGAATTGCAGCACGTCAGGCCTCCCTGTCCATCACCATCTCTTGGAGTTCACTCAGACTCACGTTCAGTCAGTCATTGATGCCATCCAGCCATCTCATCCTCTGTCATCCCCTTCTCCTCCTACACCCAGTCCCTCCCAGCATCATAGTCTTTTCCAATAAATCATCTTTTCACATGAGGTGGCCAAAGTACTGAAGTTTCAGCTTTAGCATCATTACTTCCAAAGAAATCGCAGGGCTGATCTCCTTCAGAATGGACTGGTTGGATCTCTTTGCAGTCCAAGGGACTCTCAAGAGTCTTCTCCAACACCACAGTTCAAAAGCATCAATTCTTTGGCACTCAGCCTTCTTCACAGTCCAACTCTCACATCCATACATGACCACAGGAAAAACCATAGCCTTGACTAGACGGACCTTTGTCAGAAAAATAATGGCTCTGCTTTTGAATATACTATCTAGGTGGGTCATAACTTTTCTTCCAAGGAGTAAGCGTCGTCTAATTTCATGGCTGCAGTCACCATCTACAGTGATTTTGGAGCTCAAAAAAATAAAGTCTGGCACTGTGACCACTGTTTCTCCATCTATTTCCCATGAAGTGATGGGACCAGATGCCATGATCTTTGTTTTCTGAATCTTGAGCTTTAAACCAACTTTTTTCGCTTTCCTCTTTCACTTTCATCAAGAGGCTCTTTAGTTCTTCTTCACTTTCTGCCATAAGGGTTGTGTCATCTGCATATCTGAGGTTATTGATATTTCTCCTGGCAATCTTTATTCCAGCTTGTGTTTCTTCCAGCCCAGCATTTCTCATGATGTACTCTGCATATAAGTTAAATAAGCAGGGTGACAGTATACAGCCTTGGCATACTCCTTTTCCTATTTGGAACCAGTCTGTTGTTCCACATTCAGTGCTAACTGTTGCTTCCTGACCTGCATACAGATTTCTCAAAAGGCAGGTTAGGTGGTCTGGTATTCTCATATCTTTCAGAATTTTCCACAGTGTATTGTGATCCACACAGTCAAAGGCTTTGGCATAGTCAATAAAGCAGAAGTAGATGTTTTTCTGGAACTGTCTTGATTTTTCGATGATCCAGCAGTTGTTGGCAATTTGATCTCTGGTTCCTCTGCCTTTTCTAAAACCAGCTTGAACATCAGGGAGTTCACGGTTCATGTAGTGCTGAAGCCTGGCTTGGAGAATTTTGAGCATTACGTTACTAGCGTGTGAGATGACTGCAATCGTGCGGTAGTTTGAGCATTGTTTGGCATTGCCTTTCTTTGGGATTGGAATGAAAACTGACCTTTTCCAGTCCTGTGGCCACTGCTGAGTTTTCAAATTTGCTGGCATATTGAGTGCAGCACTTTCACAACATCATCTCTCAGGATTTGAAACAGCTCCACTGGAATTCCATCACCTCCACTAGCTTTGTTCGTGGTGATGCTTTCTAAGGCCCACTTGACTTCACATTCCAAGATATCTGGCTCTAGATGAGTGATCACATCATCATGATTATCTGGGTCGTGATGATCTTTTTGTACAGTTTTTCTAAGTATTCTTGCCACCTCTTCTTAATATCTTCTGCTTCCGTTAGGTCCATACCACTTCTGTCATTTACCGAGCCCATCTTTGCATGAAATGTTCCCTTGGTATCTCTAATTTTCTTGAAGAGATCTCTAGTCTTTCCCATTCTGTTCTTTGCCTCTATTTCTTTGCATTGATCGCTGAAGAAGGCTTTCTTATCTCTTCTTGCTATTCTTTGGAATTCTGCATTCAGATGCTTATGTCTTTCCTTTTCTCCTTTGCTTTTCTCCTCTCTTCTTTTCACAGCTATTTGTAAGCCCTCCCTAGACAGCCATTTTGCTTTTTTGCATTTCTTTTCCAAGGGGGATGGTCTTGATCCCTGTCTCCTGTACAATGTCACGAAGCTCTGTCCATAGTTCCTCAGGTACTCTATCTATCAGATCTAGGCCTTTAAATCTATTTCTCACTTCCACTGTATAATCATAAGGGATTTGATTTAGGTCAAACCTGAATGGTCTAGCGGTTTTCCCTACTTTCTTCAATTTGAGTCTGAATTTGGTAATAAGGAGTTCATGATCTGAGCCACAGTCGGCTCCTGGTTCTGTTTTCATCAACTCTATAGAGCTTCTCCATCTTTGGCTGCATAGAATATAATCAATCTGATTTCGGTGTTGACCATCTGGTGATGTCCATGTGTAAAGTCTTCTTTTGTGTTGTTGGAAGAGGGTGTTTGCTATGACCAGTGCATTTTCTTGGCAAAACTCTATTAGTCTTTGCCCTGCTTCATTCCACATTCCAAGGCCAAATTTGCCTGTTAGTCCAGGTGTTTCTTAACTTCCTACTTTATCATTCCAGTCCCCTGTAATGAAAAGGACATCTTTTTGGGTGTTAGTTCTAAAAGGTCTTGTAGGTTTTCATAAAACCATTCAACTTCAGCTTCTTCAGCGTTACTGGTAAGGGAATAGACTTGGATAACTGCGATATTGAATGGTTTGCCTTGGAGATGAACAGAGATCATTCTGTCGTTTTTGAGATTGCATCCAAGTACTGCATTTCAGACTCTTTTGTTGACCATGATGGCTACTCCATTTCTTCTGAGGGATTCCTGCCCGCAGTAGTAGATATAATGGTTATCTGAGTTAAATTCACCCATTCCAGTCCATTTTAGTTCACTGATTCCTAGAATGTCGACGTTCACCCTTGCCATCTCTTGTTTGACCACTTCCAATTTGCCTTGATTCATGGACCTGACATTCCAGGTTCCTATGCAATATTGCTCTTTACAGCATCGGATCTTGCCTCTATCACCAGTCACAGCCACAGCTCGGTACTGTTTTTGCTTTGGCTCCATCCCTTCGTTTTTTCTGGAGTTATTTCTCCACTGATCTCCAGTAGCATATTGGGCACCTACTGACCTGGGGAGTTCCTCTTTTGATATCCTATCATTTTGCCTTTTATACTGTTCATGGGGTTCTCAAGACAAGAATATTGAAGTGGCTTGCCATTCACTTCTCCAGTGGACCACATTCTGTCAGACCTCTCCACCATGACCTGGCCATCTTGGGTTGCCCCGCAGGCATGGCTTGGTTTCATTGAGTTAGACAAGGCTGTGGTCCTAGTGTGATTAGATTGACTAGTTTTCTGTGAGTATGTTTTCAGTGTGTCTGCCCTCTGATGCCCTCTTGAAACACCTACCATCTTACTTGGGTTTCTCTTACCTTGGGCGTGGGGTATCTCTACACGGCTGCTCCAGCAAAGCACAGCCACTGCTTCTTACCTTGGACGAAGGGTATCTCCTTACCGCTGCCGTTCCTGACCTTCAGTGTTGGATAGCTCCTCTAGTGTCAATATTTCATACAAATAAAAATGTATCTTATTCTACATTAATATTTTAGAGGATTTACTGTATATTTTTTTTCTCTTTTAAACTCAATTTTTGGTCATTAATTGCCGGCTTGAACCATTGAGATTTTCCATTAACTACATTTGCAGATTGTTCACAAAAAAATGGCACATTATGGCAATATATAGTTTAAGGCCTAGGGATCAAGAGCCTGTTGCCTAAATCTTGGTCCCACCATTCTTTTTTTTTTTTTTTTGGTCTATTTCCTCAGCTGCACATGGAAACACTAATACTACATATTTTACTTGATTAATGTGAAATGACATTAGTTTATTTATGGAAATTTTAGGAAAGCACATATCATATAGAAATGTTAAATAAAGGTATCATCTGCTTTGACAGCATTTCTGTTTTTCCTTTTATTCAAAATGGCTTTATATTTTTTTCAAGCAAAATATGCAAGTCAGAAGCTCTAAAAAACTGAATTATCCTCTAATTTTTTTCCTAGTGAATTTAGAATGGTGAGCTATTTGTTCTGTTTGCATAAGTATCAGCAACAGCTAAATCTGTAATTTCAGAATTTTGCATTTTTTGTTTGTAATTTCAACTATAAATGCATTTTTAACCATATTTTCTACAGGCTGACTGCACCAAATTTTTCTCTTCCAAATATACAATTTGCTGTTGTTCAATCATCCAGTCATGTCCAACTCTGCACCCCATGGACTGTAGCACTCCAGGATTGCCTATTCTCCACTATCTCCTGGAGCTTGCTCAAACTCACACCCATAGAGTCAGTGATGTTTTCCAACCATCTCTTCCTTTGTAATCCCCTTTTCCTCTTGTCTTTAAACTTTCCCAGCATCAGGGTCTTTTCCAGTGAGTTGACTCTATGTATCAGGTGGCCAAATTACTGGAGCTTCAGAATCAGTTCTTCCAATGAATATTCAGGGTTGATTCCCTTTAGGATTGAGTGGTTTGATCTCCTTTCAGTCCAAGTGACTCAAGAGTCTTCTTCAACACCACAATTAGAAAACATCAGTTCTTCAGGGCTCAGCCTTCTTTACGGTTCAACTCTCACATCCATACATGACTACTGAAAAAACCATTGCTTGGACTATAGGGATCTTTGTCTGTACAGTAATGTCTCTACTTTTTAATATACTGTCTAGGTTTATCATAGCTATTCTTCCAAGTACTAAAGATTCTTTTAATTTCATGGCTGAAATCATGATTTGTGGTGATTTTGGAGACCAAGAGAGTAAAGTCTGTTAATGTTTCCATTGTTTCCCAATGTGCTTGCCATGAAGTGAGTAAAGCAGGGCAAAGGCTAATAAGAGTTTTCCCAAGAGAATGCACTGGTCATAGCAAACACCCACTTTCAACAACACAAGAGGAGACTCTACACATGGACATCACCAGATGGTCAACACTTAAATCAGCTTGATTATATTCTTTGCAGCCAAAGATGGAGAAGCTCTATAACAGTCAGCAAAAACAAGACTGGGAGCAGACGGTGGCTCAGATCATGAACTCTTTATTGCCAGATTCAGACTTAAAGTGAAGAAAGTAGGGAAAACCACTAGACCATTCAGGTATGATTAAACAGTGGAAGTGAGAAATAGATTTAAGGGCCTAGATCTGATAGATAGAGTGTCTGATGAACTATGGACATAGGTTCGTGACATTGTACAGGAGACAGGGATCAAGACCATCTCCGTGGAAAAGAAATGAAAAAAAAAAAAGGTTGTCTGGAGAGTTCTTCCAAATAGCTGTGAAAAGAATAGAAGTAAAAAGCAAAGGAGAAAAGGAAAGACATAAGCATATGAATGCAGAGTTCCAAAGAATAGCAAGGAGAGATAAGAAGGGAATGTTCAATGATCAATGCAAAGAAACAGAGGGGGAAAAATGGAATGGGAAAGACTAGAGATCTTTTCAAGAAAATTAGAGATACCAAGGGAATATTTCATGCAAAGATGGGCTCGATAAAGGACATAAATGGTATGGACCTGACAGAACCAGAAGACATTAAGAAGAGGTGGCAAGAATACTTAGAAGAACTGTACAAAAAAGATCTTCATGACCCAGATAATCACAATGATGTGATCCCTCACCTAGAGCCAGACATCCTGGAATGTGAAGTCAGGTGGGCCTTGGAAAGCATCACTACAAACAAAGCTAGGGGGGTGACAGAATTCCAGTTGAGCTATTTCAAATCCTGAAAAATGATGCTGTGAAAATACTGCACTCAATATGCCAGCAAATTTGGAAAAGTCAGTAGTGGCCTCAGGACTGGAAAAGGTCAGTTTTTATTCCAATCCCAAAGAAAGGCAATGCCAATCAATGCTCAAACTACCGCACAATTGCAGTCATCTCACACACTAGTAAAGTAATGCTCAGAATTCTCTAAGCCAGGCTTCAGCAATATGTGAATCATGAACTCCCTGATGTTCAAGCTGGTTTTAGAAAAGGCAGAGGAACCAGAGATCAAATTGCCAACAATTGCTGGATCATCGAAAAATCAAGACAGTTCCAGAAAAACATTTATTTCTGGTTTATTGACTACACCAAAGCCTTTGACTGTGTGGATCACAATAAACCGTGGAAAATTCTGAAAGAGATGGGAATGCCAGGCCACCTGACCTGTCTCTTGAGAAACCTACATGCAGATCAGGAAGCAACAGTTAGAACTGGACATAGAACAATAGATTGGTTCCAAATAGGAAAAAGACTATGTGAAAGCTGTATATTGTCACCCTGCTTATTTAACTTATATGCAGAGTACATCATGAGAAACGCTGGGCTGGAAGAAGCACAAGCTAGAATCAAGATTGCCAGGAGAAATATCAATAACCTCAGATATGCAGATGACACCACCCTTATGGCAGAAAGTGAAGAGGAACTCAAAAGCCTCTTGATGAAAGTGAAAGAGGAGAGTGAAAAAATTGGTTTAAAGCTGAACATTCAGAAAACTAAGATCATGGCATCCAGTTTCATCACTTCTTGGCAAATGGATGGGAAACAGTGGAAACAGTGTCAGACTTCATTTTTGGGGAGCTTCAAAATCACTGCAGATGGTGATTATAACCAAGCCAGACAGCATATTCAAAAGGAGAGACATTAGTTTTCCAACTAAAGTCTGTCTAGTCAAGGCTATGGTTTTTCCCGTGGTCACGTATGGATATGAGAGTTGGACTGTGAAGAAAGCTGGGCACCGCAGACTTGATGCTTTTGAAGTGTGGTGTTGGAGAAGACTCTTGAGAGTCCCTTGGACTGCAAGGAGATCCAACCAGTCCATCCTAAAGGAGATCAGTCCTGAGTGTTCTTTGTAAGGAATGGTGCTAAAGCTGAAACTCCAATACTGTGGCCACCTCATGCAAAGAATTGACTCATTGGAAAAGACTCTGTTGCTGGGAGGGATTAGGGGCAGGAGGAGAAGGGGTCGACAGAGGATGAGATGGCTGGATGGCATCACTGACTGGATGGATGCGAGTCTGAGTGAACTCCGTGAGTTGGTGATGGACAGGGAGGCCTGGCGTGCTGCGATTCATGGGGTCGCAAAGTGTTCAACACGACTGAACGACTGAACTAAACTGAACTGAACTGAAGAGTGACTAGATGCCATGATCTTAATTTTTTGAATGTCGAGTTTTAAGTCAGCTTTTTCACTTTCTTCTCTCACCTTGATCAAGAGTTTCTTTAGTTCCTCTTTGCATACTTCCATGTGGTGTCATTTGAATATCTGAGATATTTCATTCTGGCTTGTGCTGCATCTAGCCAGCATTCCGCATGACGTACTCTCCATAGAAGTTAGGTAAGCAGGGTGACAATATACAGCCTTGACATGCTCCTTTCCCAATGAAACCAGTCCATTGTTACATGTCTGGTTATTACTGTTGCATCTTGATCTGTATACAGATTTTGCAAGAGGCAAGTAAGGTGATCTGGTATTCCCATCTGGTTAAAAATTTTCCACAGTTTGTTGTGATCCACACAGTCAGTGGAGCAGAGGTAGATGTTTTCTGGAATTATCTTGCTTTTTTCTATGATCTAATCCATGTTGGCAACTTGATCTCTGGTTTCTCTGCCTTTTCTAAATTTAGATTGAACATATGGAAGTTATCTGTTGTATCATGTACTGTTAAAGCCTTGCTTGGGGAATTTTGAGAATTACCTTGCTAGCGTGTGAGATGAGTGCAACTGTGCAGTAGTTTGACCATTCTTTGGCATTGCCTTCTTTAGAATTGGAATGGAAAATGAGTTTTTCAGGTCCTGTGGTGACTGCTGAGTTTCCCATATTTGCTATTGTATACAGCGCTTTCACAGGATCATCTTTTCGGATGAAATAGCTCAACTAGAATTCTGACACCAACACTAACTTTGTTCATAGTTATGCTTCCTAAGGCCCACTCGACTTCACACTCCAGCATGTCTGGCTGTAGGTGAGTGACCACACCATTGTGGTTTTCTGGGTCATTAAGATCTTTTTGCATAGGTTTTCTGTGTATTTTTGCCACCTCTTCTTAAATATCTTCTGCTTCTGTTAGGTCCATATCATTTTTGTTCTTTACTGTGCCCATCTTTGCATGAACTGTTCCTTAAATATACAATTATTTTCCCTTCACTCTTTCTAATTTTCTTCCTGCTGATTCCAAAGTATCTGAGCTACTCCCAAAGCCAAGATTGTATCTTTTCTTAAAAAAAAAAAAATTTCCTGAAATCCTGGTTATATTAGCGAGCTTTTACTATATGCTATTATGATGGTCATTATCTCTAAGTATCTGTGTGTGGGGATCTTAGGTGCTCACTCATGTCTGCCTCTTTTGACCTTTTGGACTCTATCTCACTGTGCTCCTCTGTTCATTGGATTACCCAGACAAGAATACCGAAGTGGATTGCCATTTCCTTCTCCAGGGGATCTTCCTGACTCAGGGATTGATGCCACATCTCCTGCACTGCAGTTGGATTCCTTACCATCTGAGCCTCCAGGGAAGCCCCTCACTATGTATATATATACATAATTATGAAATCTTTACATGTGCTATGAATATGATAAATGTAACCTTGCAGCTATTTCACATAATTATCCTTGTGATCCCAGTTCCTACTTATCAAGCCTTAAATTTATAGAAATCACTTTCCATCTTTTCTCTTTACCTGGGCACCATCATTCAGGTGAAGAAGATGAACTTTACTGCTGGTGTGCCTCCCACCCTATGTTCTGTAGGTGCATATCTTCCACTAAAACATCACACCCATGTTTTTGCATGCATTGTCCAACTTCCTGCTGTCTCTCTCTGCTTCACTGCAGGTTGCAAAGGTTGCTTTGACTGCTAGAGACCTCTAAGTAGAGAAGATAGTGTGATGTTGTAAGTAGGCCCATGCAGTGTACTCATTTACACTGCATAATTACTTAACTAGCTCCTTACTATAAATAAGACAATTACAAAATTTCTGTATATCTGGGTCCCTGTAATGTCTCTCTTTTCTATAGTAGATTTATTATAAACTGTCTTCAGATTTTACTTTGCAGACCTGTCATTAAATAGAATTAATAAGGAAGCAAAGACATCAGCCTAATTTCCATATGTCAACAGATATTAAACACAGTTGATTTCCTTCAATTGCATTTTGCATGTTAAAAGAACCAAATTCTGACAAATTGGAAATCACCAAAATAATTCAGTTACTTTGTATAATGAAGTAATTAATTCTGTGAGGGTTGACTGCGTTATCACATATTAAGTGTTCAGAATACAAAAGGGTACAGCAAACAGTCCCCAAAAGTATGTTCTCACAGATTAAAGAGAATGAGCTTTTTATTAATGTTAAATAACCAAGTTAGTTTAGCCTGGATTATATCAAACATTTTTTAAAAATTTATTTAGGGAATGAGGCAATGAGGGATGGGACTATATGCTAATTAATATTTAGATTCTTTACCAGCTAATAGATATGCTATGGTGAGAAATGAGTGAGCTCTTGGATGGAATTATATTGTTCCAATAACTTCTCACTTGTCTTTTGGGAACTTAGTCAAATTCAAGACAAATTCCTTTTCCCTGAAGTATACTTGTAATGTCATGCAGGAATTTAAGTTAAACTTCCTATTCTCTTGTCTAACATCATATCAGGCTATTTTGCAGAAGAGTTTTTTTTTTTTTAATGTGTGAATTAAAAAGCTGAAATAACTATATTTTGATATACAACAATTTTGTTGTTATTGCTTAGTCGCTTAAATTTTGTGACTCTTTGAAACCCCATGGACTGTAGTCTGCCAGGCTCACCTGCCCATGGGATTTTTCCAAGCAGGAATCTTCCCAACCCAGGGACCTAATGTAAATCTCCTGCATTGACAGGTAGGTTATTTACCACTGAGCCACCTTGGAAACCCTAATACTGTTACTTAATAGAACTAACTGGTGGTTCTTTTCATTCTCACACTAGAAATAGAGACAGTACTGAAAATACTGTATAGATGAAGAACATAGGCTCTGCAGATGGGCCAATGGAATTCAATTCCTATTCTCACTAATGAACACTGTGCCTTTAAGAAAATCTCTTCTTTGTCACTCAGTTTCCTCCTTCAGAACAGTTGGGTCATGAGTTCTCATCTTGTCATGAGACTATTATAATGATTAAATAAAATAGAATGTGCACAGCATGCAAAACTGCACAGAAAAGCACCACCAAAATCACATGGAAAATTTAGCATTGTTAGCATTTTTATATAGTACCATGTGTCAGGAAAACCAGATAATATAGTCAGTTTAGTGGGAAATATTCTCTCAGAGAATATGCTAGATGAACATTGGTCTCACAATTCTTATAGAATTTCACAATCATGTAATTTAGTCTAATTTTCTACTCCATAAAGTCCTATGAGGTGGCTGGACACAATATTTATACATTACTCTTAATTTACTGAGGAGGAGAAAGGCACAAAAATGTCAAATAACTCATCCAGATTAGCTGATAAATGTTTAGCTATGTTTCATTGGTCACTGATGCCAGATTTGCTTTGATGCCAGAGCAATGAATGTAGTATTCTCCTTACACAGAACCAGAGTTGCCTATGGGAGTCCTTTATATTATACTATAGCAGCTTTTTGACATAAGTATATATTTGATAACTTTATTGATATTTGATCAATAGGTGATTTTTATCATTATGTAATCCTTAAATTACATGAAATAAAAATTTACATATATACATATGGAAAATCCACAAATTGTCTTTTTGTGGTTTAATTTTAAAATCAAAGTTGTTGTTATTGAAGATTATGTTGGAACTATGTCTCTGACTGTAAATAATCTATCTGCAATGTGGTTTACCTAGGTTTCGTTCCTGGGATGGGAAAAGCCCCTGGAGAAGGGAATGGCTATGCACTCCAGTATTCTTGCCTGGAGAGTTCCATGCACAAAAGAGTCTGGGGGTCTGCTGTCCATGGGGTCACAAAGAGTTGGACTCAACTGAGAGATTAACACTTTCACTTTCCTGGAAGACCAGAACAAATATGAAATGGTTGCTTTGGAAACCCTTAATGACAAATCCTTCATCTTATTAAGCTTCATTAATGGTTAGAAATATAAGTAGCAACTTAATGCTAAATCTAATTAATAAGTGGTTAAATTAAATGAATATGATGTGAAAGCAGACTGCATCTAGGCATCTATCTGTTTGTCTCTCTTCTGTTTTACTTGTCTGTTTTCTATTCCAAACTGTCTTTGAATATGGTTTTGAAAAGGTATGTTTAACAAGCTTGACATGATTGTACAGAATATAATTCTCCAAAGTGGTTGTCTTCAACAGTTACAGTCATTTTTATGTGTTTGGCAGAGGAAAAAATAGACATTCCCATTAATTTTCAGTCAAAATGTATATTTATTATAGGTGATGGCAGCAAGAGAATGTTTCCTAAAAGTAAATTGAATTTTTCTCTTAGTAAAGTGTCAATGAATTGTAAAATATTACCCATAAAACCACTATCACTATTTGCTGAAATAGGCTTGGTTCAATCAATGATTTTCAATTACTAAGTTAAAAACACTCTCCCTCGATTTTTGTATAGTCTGATTCACTTAAGGCAGTAAATACCACAGAAAAGGATTATAAGCTCTGGATTTACAAATATGCCTGGTTTTGAAGCTTAATTAATAAATATTATTCACATTTTAATAGTTCAAATGCCATAAACAATCATTTCCAATTAAAGGTATATGATATTTTTATTCAAATGATTTTGTAGTGAAAATATTTTAATTTATCTCTGTGTTCATAAATGTTTTGTTCACATGATGTATCCTGAGGGTATGAAGAAATTTATTTATAATTTGTTTTAATTATTTTACTTTTAAAACATTTGACTAGTAGTTTTCACTACACTGTTACTTCTAAACTCTAATATGTTTTCAATATGAATTAAATTCAAACTAATATTTTCATTTATATTATAAATAATATGAATACTGTATATAAAATTGTGGAATCAGCATAGTCATTATTTTTAAAAATCCACTACTCTGTATTCTATGTACTCCTTTATTTTTTGTCTGGATTTTTTCATACTATGTTCTAGTTCTGGTATATTATTCAGATAGTAAAAACAAGGAAAAAAACAACTGAAATCACGACAATGTTTATTAAAAAACTGAAATCACGACAATTTTCATTTTTAGCCAAATCTCTGCTCCTATTGACATTTTGTAAGCATGTATTTTCTTTTGTATCTTATTTCTGTAACTATGAATTTACCTTTTCTAAGCAATATGACTCAGCCAGAAATGACAGAATAAATGCCATCGCCTCTCAAGCAAAACTGAGAGAAAAGACTGAATCAAAGCCATCTGTGCCTCTTTCCTTAATGGAGTTTTGCTCCTCTGGGGAAAACTAAGGTAGAGGCTTTGGGAAGCTACAAATTGCAGGTAGATTTTTATCCTCTTCAGACTGGACATACTAATATCCATGCTGACATCCGGACCCCTTATTTAATACCAAACCTTGCTTTGTTCTAGTCTGCACACTTCTAACCCCTTTGTTCTGATTGCTCTTCTTATTCTATAGCAGTTACCAGCTTCTAACATTATATGTAATTTTATTTTCATTCCATTTTTATTGTTCATTGTTTTCTCTTCAACACCATCAGCAACTAAAATGGAAGCCTCATGGCCATGAATTGGAAAATCAAATGACAGGAAAATTCTTAGGGATGAAGTGTATATTTTCTTTCCTAATACAGTGGCTTGTGTCACAGAATACACAAAAACACCATCTAAGCTTTCCTTCACCAACATACCCAAATGAGTAAGGGCTATAAGAGATGAAAGCAATATGTTCAAATCCTATTTCTTGTGTTGTATACCTGTCATTCTGAGTCACTTATATCTGGAAGCCCAGGGCTAGCAAAGCCACAATAAACAGAGAGCAGACGACTCATTAGAGACTGCTCTTCCTTTTCCCATGCAGTGGAGTTCAAGGTTCTCTGACACTGGATCTTAGCTAAGAAGTTATTATTATTATTCATGATCTAATTATTATTAGATCTTTATTGTTATACATGATCTACTTATTCCATGGAAGTTGTGATAAGCTAGATACTGAAATGCTTATTTTCTCTATGTGGATCCTCCAACGAATTACAAAAAATTTTTTTAATAGAAAAGAAAAACAATATATGAAAATAGGAACACAGTGGACAGAATGCCTGTTTCCCTTGCTAGGGTTTGTTATGGCCTGAATAGCATCTTGGCTTTTCTAAATTTGCTGAACCTCTGAAATAATATTGCCAGGTTACATCACATCAGCTTTCAACTTCTGATCTTGGCAAGGAATTACAATAGCTTCTAGATGAATAGTGTATAGCCCCAAGGAGAAGTCATCCACATACTTGAGTCAACTGCAGGCTGGCTTAGCATACTGGCTAAGAGCCTGTTCTCTAAAATGAGAATGCACAGGCTTGTTATAAGCTTTTTCACCTAATTCTTTATGAATGTGGACAGATTACTTAACCTCTTTGTCCTTCAGTTTCCTAATCTGTAAAATAATAGCAGTACCTTTTTCATAGTACTACTAAGAGGATGAGATGAGACATAGAAAAGACTTAGAACAGTGCTTCCATGTGGTAACTACTCAATAAATGTTATCCATTGTTATGGTCGTTTTTAAAGATGCAAGCAATAGGTTTGTGAAGACAAATAATGCAGGGTATGAAACACAAAGTCACTCACTTTGAATAATTTACTGAATGGTTAGAAAAGACCTTTATGAAAGGTGAGATCTAAATTGAGGGAGGGAATGACTCACATATTTTGTTTTTTTAAAGTTTTTCAGGCAGAACTGAAAGTAAATGCATATCATGTAAAGTGAGAGGGATCTGGAAGAGTCCAGGAACATCAGTACTCAGTGTGGCTAGATCAGAGTTCATACAGCAGAGAGGCAGAGACATTAAATCACGGAAGGCTTGACAGGCAGGCCCTCAGAAAGTATGGTCTTCCATTTTGCGGGAAGCACTGAAGGGTTTTGGTAGGGAAGATAGAGGACTCTATCTGGATAGGTTGAGCTGTGACATAAACTTTAAGAATTTATTTCTTGTCCACATTGCACATCCATGGATATAGGACAGCTATGACTTTCCTCTGTGTCTTTCCATTCTGGGCACCATGCTGAACAACCATGCCCCAAGGCAGACAGGAAGAGCAAGAAAGATGGATTTACTTCTGCTGAGAACTGGCCCAGATCACTGCATTTACATCAAATTACTCCCCAAGTCACTATGACGTCAGGATGTGTACTCTTTCTCCTAAGAATTTCAATGTAATAGGTATAGAGAATACATACCCAAGAAAAAAGAAGAATCAGGTTATTGTAAAGAGTAATATCATTTTTTAAGGTAGCATCACTGAGTGAGGTTTCAAAGGACACTTCAGTGGTTGCTTTGTGGAGAATGCACTATATGGGAATGAGAACAGAATCGGGAGATGAGTGTGAAAGAGTGAAAGTTGCTCATTTCTGTCCAACTCTTTGTGGCCCCATGGATTGTAGCCCACCAGGCTCCTTTGTCCATGGAATTCTCCAGGCAAGAATACTGGAGTAGGTATTAGATCTAATTAATGATCTAATTTTATATATATCTAATTAATGATCTAATACCTGATCTGATCATTAGGTCAGATGATACTGAGGTTTTATATATAAAATAATAATGCCTCTTTCTAAGATACAAGAAATAGAGGAGAAATGAAGTGATTGAATTGAGGATATAAATTGAAAGTAGAATTGATGGCATGTGCTAATGGATGGGCTATAAGGTGTGGGAGAAAGAAAAACTCAGGAAGACTTTCTGCCTTGTTGTTTGCTGTGAACAACCAGAAGAATGAATTTGTCATTTACTGAGATGGAGAAACTGAAATATAGATTAAAATATGGCCTATATGAGAAAAAGTACATTTAAAAACCCACAAAATTTATTTCTGAATTTAAATTAAAAATTTAATAGCAATAAAATACAACAGCAGTATTGAAAAATTTAAATCAAACAAATGATGTAGAAAACATCTTGAAACTTCCTCACAGACAAGAGCAAAAAAAGGAGAGAATAAGAGAAAAGCCAACATAGGAGATAGATTCCAGCATTGAATAAATGGCAACAAAGTCATTAAAATGATAAAATATAATACATGCAATGATCAAAAATAGAAGAGAGGGTGGGGTCAAAAAGACAGATGAGGATAAGGTCATGGAGTAAAGTTTCTGACTGAAAGATAACAAATTTTAAATCAAACATAGTCATTGTTAAGAGTGAGAATTATAATAAAAAGGAGTAGCATTGAATAGCACTGATGCAAGGATTTTTTTTTTTTTCAATTTCAAGGTTAATTGCAGATTTGGGCATATTTACACCCCAATGCCCAAGAAAAGAAGTGTGGTCTCACAAGATAAAGTTAGAGGAGTTATGGTTCTCACTGACATTCCTAACTGAAGGGCAAGAAATGCATAATTTTGAACCCCTTAGGCAATTAGAGATTGATGCAATTTAAGAAAGCCTTTTGTAGAGAGTCCCAGAGGCCAGCCCTGAGCAGGCAGAACCAATTTAGAAGCAGCAATCTCCTCTCTGCAGCAATACTTACACAGGGAACAGTTTCAAGAAATTGGACGGCCAGTGTTCCTGAAGGCCTCAGCCAGCTCACCCAAGCATCAGGACCACTGAACACTTCATCTGCTACTGCATTCTCTTCTGCTAGCTTTGCATTGATGGTGACATGTCATCAGGAAACTACAGAGTGCAGCTATCATTTTGAAAACCCTAAGTTCCCTAATCAGTACAAGTGAGAAAATCAGTAAAGTATTCTTAATTAGTTTAAGGTCAAACCCCAGGGGCCATGATGGGCCACCCTTTCTCTCCCCCGCCAGTGGGGGAGGTTTCTAACAGAAGGAACCTCCTAGATCCCAGGGACAAATGACAGCACATTTTGCCAGCTAAAGCCACCCCACCCCAGCCATGTAGAAGGACCTGTCAGCCTGTGATGCTTCAGCCTGGCGTCCTATCTGAACCCCCGTCCATCTAGCCTGACCATCCCTCGCAACGAGTGTATAAAAGCCACCTGCAACACGATCCAGGCGCAGACTTCCTCGACCTGCCTCGTTCGGGTCCAGGAACCCCACCCGGGAGCACTTGGCCATTAAAAAGCCTGTTAGACACTCTTTTGGGGTCCTGGTCGTCTTTACCTAACATTTGGCTCCCAACGTGGGGCCCGAGGTGAGGGCCCATTCCGCAACAAGTGGGATTTGTGGCCCCCTCGGGTCTGGCCTGGGTCTGGCCTCGGGTCACCCCGTCACCCCTCCAGGACCATTCAACTGTCTGGCAGGATACAGGGTAAGTTCCATCGCTCAGGTTCTGGGAGTTGTTGCTCCCATGGGGATTATGCCTAGGGTGTCCCGTTTCCTGTAAATCACAGCCGCATCTGGACCCCTCCTCCACGAGCCAGGCTGTCAATTCCTCGCCGCCTGTCAATTTGGAGACATCCATCTTGGCTGAGTGGCCTTCTCTTCGCTGGGTTGACAGCCCATTTGGAGACGCCTGATGGGACCACTCCCAGCCTCACCGACAATTGGTCCAGGACCTTCGTTTCATAGTTACCATGGGGACATCTGCCTCCAGAGCCGACCAACTTTGGTCTACACCACTAAAAAGTTTACTCGCCAACCTCAGAACTCTACATATCTCTGGAGAAATTTGTTCCAAACGCTTAACCTTCCTTTGTTCTGAGGCAGATCAGTTCAGTTCAGTTCAGTCGCTCAGTCATGTCCCACTCTTTGCGACGCCATGAATTGCAGCACACCAGGCCTCCCTGTTCATCACCATCTCGCATGGCCCCAATATTCTTTAGATAACAGCTCACAGTGGCCACCAACCAGAACTTTCAATTTTAACATCCTCCATGACTTAGATAATTACTGCCAGAAGATGGGAAAACGGTCTGAGGTACCCTACATACAGGCTTTCTGGCTGTTGTGCTCCCATCCCACCGTATATACCTGCTGTTCCCCTTCTGAAATTCTCCTAACCATGGCCCTTCCTAGCCCTACACCAACTCCCCCTCTATCACCCTCACCCACAACCTCAATGGCCTCCCCTCTCCCATCATCCTCACAGCCCAGCCCTCCTGTAACTAGGCTATTTCTATACCCACCCCTTCCTTCATGCCTGCCTCACCAACCTTCCCCACATCAACCTCCCCTCTATCACCCTCACCCACTCTCTCCATATCCTCTCCTCCCCCACTGTTCACACAGCCCAACTCTCCTGTGACTACACGTCCTGCCGCTCCCTTGGCTCCTTCTCTGCATCCACCCCTTCCTCCCTTATCCTCTCCTCCCCCAGCGTTCTCACAGCCCAACTCTCCTGTGACTACACCTCTCGCCGCTTCCATGGCTCCACCTCAATATCCACTCCTTCCTCCATGCCCACCCCTTTCTGACTCACCAGTCAGCTCACACACAAGATCTCAGACCGCTCTCAATCTGCCGCCAGCTCCCTTGCTTCCTCTCCACCAGGTAGCAGGCCTGGAGGGTTTCATCCATGTCCACATACCTTTTTCACTCCAAGACCTTGCCCATATCGAACAGCGGCTAGGCTCCTACTCAGCCAACCCCTCCAACTACATCAAAAACTTTACCAGACCCCCTCTGAAACCTGGTAAAAATGGCCTTTAAGGTTTATAACGCCCAAGAGGAAGCCACCAAAGCCAGCTGCAAGGCACGGCTTAAACAAAAAGCCAGACTCCAGGCTAACTTCCTTGGGAGACACATCCAGACACTGGTAGCAGCCCTGTGGCCAGGCACAGGATAGAAGGTGGGTCCCCAGAAGCCACCATTGGGAGCCTGCTTCAAATGCAGTCATGAGGGCCACTGGGCCCACCAATGCCCAAACCCCTGGCCCCCAACAAAGCCATGCCCTTGTTGCAAACAACCGGGAGATTGGGCGAGTGATTGTCCCCAGGTGACTCAGACCCCGGCCTTATCGGACTGAGGTCTGGGCCCCCAAAAGGACATTTCCTCCCTGCACCCCGCCTTGGAACTTCTCTCCTTTGATGAAGATTGACGGCGCCCAGACTCGGAGACCCCCATAACCAAAGCTGAGCCCAGGGTAATGCTTCAGGTGGCAGATAAGTCTATCAATTTCTTGATGGATATGGGGGCTACTTACTCGGTTCTTCCCTCCTTCAGGGGCACCTTGCATCCTTCCCAGGTCTCAGTGGTGGGTATAGATGGCACATCTTCATGACCCTTGCAGACTGGGTCACAGCCCTGTCAGCTTGACCCCTCACTCAGCTTGAACACTCACTCTTTTCTGATAATCCCTTCATGCCGCACTCCCCTGCTGGGGCAGAACATTTTAGCTAAGCTTAGGACCACCATTCACCTATCTCTGTCATTTTCCCAATCTCTCACCTTGCCCCTACTCCTCTGCTCCCCTGAGGCTCCAGTTGTCAACCCTAACAACTAGGACACTGAAATCCCTCTGGTAACAACCCATCACATCCCCATACTGATTAAACTATGTGATCCTTCCCACTTCCCAAACCACCCTCGATTCCCTATCTCTCAGACTCACCTACGTGGTCTTAAACCAATCATAGCCCATCTCTTAGGCCAGGGCCTCCTAGTCCCCACAACCTCGCCGCACAATACCCCGCTTCTCCCCGTATGGAAAGCTGCTGATGGCTACTGACTGGTCCAGGACCTTCAACTGATAAACGAGGCCATGATCCCTGCCTATCCAATTGTCCCCAATCCCTATACCTTGCTTTCTGACATCCCTAGCAATACGACTCACTTTACTGTCATAGACCTCAAAAATGCCTTTTCACTGTTCCCTTACACCCAGACTGCCAATTCCTCTTTGCTTTCAACCGACCCAGAAACCCAACAGTCCTTTCAGCTAACATGGACAGTCCTCCCACAAGTTAGAGACAGACCCCTTTTTTTTGGCCAGGATCTGGCCTGGTATCTGGCCACATGCTCTGCAGCTCCTCACAAGCTCTTTCTCAGACACATACCACTATTCTTCTTAACTTCCTTAGCTCTAAAGGATACCAAACATCTCAACAAAAGGCCCAACTCATCCAGACTTCTGTGACTTACCTAGGTCTAAAGATTACCCCAACAACCAAGGCTCTAACTACTGACAGACTCAGCCTTCTCTGAGACCTCTGCCCCCTTTCCACTGGAGAACAAATCTTGTCCTTTTTGGCGTTAACAGGATTCTTCCAGCACTAGGTCCCCAGCTATGCTTCACTGGCTAAACCCTCTTACACAGCTGCAAAAGACACCCCCACTGGACTGCTCTCTTCAGAAACAGGCTTTCTACAACCTCCGCTCAGCTTTGCTGTCCTTTTCCCCCACTCTTCCTGCCCAATCCCAACCTCCCCTATCACCTGTACACTGATGAAAAGGGGGCATAGCCTTTGAGCCCTCATACAGCCTGTGGGCCCTAAAATGCTGCCAGTGGCATTTATCTCCAAACAGTTAGACACCACTGCCCGGGGATGGTTCCCCTGCCTACGTGCCCTGGCAGCAGCAGCTTCTCTATATGCAGATGCAAAAAAGCAAATTCTAGATCAACCCTTAACTATATTCTCACCACACCGCCTGGCCAACCTCCTGGCTTCCAAATTCCTGTAAAACCTCAGCAACTCTTGGCTCCAACAATTCCACCTGGTCTTTCTGGATAACCCCCAGGTTACTTTGGGCCGCAGCTCCCAGCTAAACCCCTTATATTCTCTCCCCTTGCTTCTGACCTGTCCTTCAGGTGAAGACACAGGACCTCACTCTTGCATAGAGGTCCTTGACACTCTTACCCAACCACTCCCAAACCTTTTTGCTACTCTGCTACAAAACACAGACCTCACGGTATTTGTAGATGGCAGTTCAAAACAAGACCCTACCGGTCACCGGGCCTCTGCATATGCAGTTGTGACCACCAGTGACATCTTCGAGGCTAGCCCGCTGCCAGAGGGAACCACCTCCCAAAAGGCAGAACTAATAGCGCTCACTAGAACCTTACACCTAGCAACGGGAAAACGGGTTAACATCTATACTGAATCCAAATATGCCTTTTGGATTGCACATTCACATTTAGCTATTTGGAAAGAGAGGGGATTCCTCACCACCAAGGGATCACCCATCTCTAATGCCCCCTAATCACCAAGCTCCTGGAGGCCATCTCACAGCCCACTCAGGTAGCCATCCTACACTGCAAAGGACATCAGACGACTCACGACAAGGTTTCCCTAGGCAACAATAGGGCTGACCAGATGGTCCGACAGATAGCCTTACAGCAAGGGCCTCTGCCTATACTATTTGTTAAGATCTCCCTTACACCTAACTACTCAAAGGCCGAAATGAAGGCCCTCCTCTCACAGGAGGGCGCTTCCAAACACCCCTCGGGTTGGATCACACTCCACGACAAACTAGTCCTACCCCAAAAAACAGGCAATGTCCATTATCACCTAGATCCATAATTCTTTACACATTGGGCCCTGCACACTCTTGACCTTCCTTAGCCCTCTCTTTTCCCCATTACATCTCCGACCTACCATTCAGGCGTCCATCATCACTGCCTAATCTGTGCCAAGACCTCTCCTCAAGAAGGACTCAGGCCACCACAAGAAACTCACCAGCTGAGGGGACATCTGCCAGGACAAGACTGGCAGATAGACTTTACTCACATGCCTAGATATCAGACCTTCCGGTATATGCTAACCTCGCTCATCAGACAAGATAAAATAGGCTAATGGCATCCTCAAGGCTCATCTGACCAGGTTAATGGCAGAACTTTGTCTCTCCTGGGTCGATCTCCTGCCAGCAGCCCTGACCCACATACGGGCAACTCCTCATGTCAAGACGAGCTTGACACCTTTTGAACTGCTGTACAGTATGCCATATCTGCTGATTAACCTTCTGGATCCCCCAACCCCCTTCTGGAAACCTACTTGTCTTCTTTCACTCTCCTGAGGTCCCTGCTTAGAAAACATACTGGCCATGTCCTCCCTCAACCTGTCAGAGACCACACCCAGGCAATCCCATCCCCCACTTTGGCACCAGGAGATCAGGTTCTCCTAAAAACGCTGACGCCTCAACCCCTTCAGCCCCGGTGGACTGGGCCTTTCATGGTGGTCCTAACCACCCCAACAGCAGCCAAACTGTGGGGACACGAGCCCTGGTACCACATCACACGGCTCAAGCGGGCTCCACTAAATGACCTGCCTTCTCCCAAACCCTTAGAGACTTACACCTCTAAAATCTCAGGACCTACCAAGATCACCATTACTAAGACAACCTTGCCTCCCGCCAGTGAGTGACATGCCCCGTCCAATGCTTGTCTGGCCTCATCCGCTGTGGCTGTTGTCAGTCGCAACTCTGGCCATACTCTTTGCCATTGGACTTGCTGTCACAGCCCCCCGGGACTGGCCACTCACACTTCGACTTTCACTGGCCCCTGCTTACCTTATTATCTGTTCACTACTCCTGGGGTGCCATTCCTTTGAGGTGGCCTGACCTGGACATAGGTCTCTCACCCTAGCCTGCCTCGAAGACTTTATCCTGACCCTATTACAGGACCTTTGGCTAGTTACCCTGATTATTGACTGTGACTTTTTCTTTCAGGCAATTTCTGATCTACACTTACAGGGGATCTTCCTCCTTTTCACAGAATCTTGAATTGACTTCTCTTTTATCACTTGCCTTCTAATATCATAGCTAAACATGCTCTTGCCACTATTCCTCCTGGCCATGATAACACGGGCATGACAACCTACACCCGGCCCCCAGGGCTGCACTGAACAAGACCTCTGCGGAACTGGGTTCACAGCCTACACTTATGTCCACCGAGACTGTTATGCCTCACCCGTCCAGCCATGCTCCCATGGGGGTAAATGGTATTGGATGGTCAGGAGCCCTGGGACTGCCAAATCAAATTCAGTCTCTAACTGCTATAAAGTTAGGCGCAAAGATCTCTGTTTTTACCATGCAAACTCACTACGGAATGACAGACAGGAGGAGGGCCCAAGATCAGAGGCAAAAACAAATCCAACATAAGGTCCAACAGAACCTCATAAAGTTGGCAATTGAAGCCTCTGATCCACACCATAAGCCCAACAAACTCCTAGACCAGGTTCATCAGGCGCTCAAAACCCCTAAATTTTTCATCCCAAATTTTCACCAGCATCAATGACACCTATCAGACCCTGACTGAAATCTCACCAAACCTCTCATATTGGCTCTGTCTTCCTTTGAAACCTCAACCGTTCCTTGCCCAACCAATCCCCAGGAAATGCACAGAGGCCCAAAATCTCACTACAAATGCCACAAAAGTAACTTTGCCAATGGGGGCCTTGACCACTGAGATACTGTACCTCCCAGCCAATGCCTCTTGTGTTCTGGCCAATGACACCTCATTAACCACAGTGGCCTGTGATGGCTCGAAATGAGACCTCCATCCCCAAACCCTCCAATATGCAGAAAATCCAGGATATTCTTTCTCTGTAATCAAGCTACTTATTACAATGTTTTCTGCCCAACTGGACTCAGCCTTGCACCCCAGTCTTCCTTGCACACTATCTGACCATTCTGACACCACAGGCGATGGAAGACCAGATCCAACCAACCCACCACCGCCAGAGGGCATTAGCTGCAGCTCCCCCTGCTCCTAGGAGAAGGTTTATTCACACAGCCTTAGGACTGGGGGCAGGAGGATTGGGATCAGCCATGCACTTTTACTATAAGCTGTTCGCAGACCTCAATCGAGACCTAGACAAGGTGGTAGACTCCCTAATGGCATTACAGACCCAGATAACCTCTCTGGCAGCAGTGGCTCTCCAGAATTGAAGGGCCCTACACCTGCTAATGGCTGAAAAGGGGGGAAACTATCAGTTCCTAAGGGAAGACTGTTGTTTTTTCATTAATGACTCAGGGATAGTTCAGAACAAGGTCCAAGAGCTGAGAGAGAACATCAGACTTAGACAGGTCAAGTCGGGCGGTTCTGATTTCTCAGGATGGTGGAACTCATCTTGGGCAGAATGGCTTCTCCCACTTCTCGGACCCCTCACAGTCTTGTTCCTCATCCTGTCGATAGGACCTTGTGTTTTTCAGATCATCCTCCAGAGGGTCAGGGACCTGACCCAGACAGCTACTGGACAGATGTTGGTGGTGGCCACATACTCCAAACTCCTGTCCAGAGACCCTGAGGCCCCTAAAGGTCACCGGGATCTGGCCACGACCCTCAGCCCCAATGACGCCCCAGTTCAGCAGGAAGTAGCCAGAAACGATAATGGCACCCCTTATCAAAAGAGTCAAAATGTAAGGTCGGACCCTGGGGTCCATGATGGGCTGCCCTTTCTCTCCCCCACCAGCGGGGGAGGTCTCTAATGAAAGGAGCCTTCCAGATCCTGGTGACCAGTGACAGCACACTTTGCCAGCTAAAGCTGCCCCACCCCAGCCACGTAGAAGGATCTGTCAGCCCGTGACGCCTCAGCCTGGCGACCTATCCGAACCCCTGTCCATCTAGCCTGACCATCCCTCGCAACGAGCATATAAAAGCCACCCACAACATGGTCCAGGTGCGGACTTCCTCGACCTGCCTCGTTTGCGTCCAGGAACCCCTCCCGGGAGCACTTAGCCATTAAAAGCCTGTTAGACACTCTTTTTGGGGTCCTGGTCATCTTTACCTAACAATTAGGTTTAGGTGTGGATTCTTATGGTTTAGGTGTTCTTTTATAATTGAGAATATCTGATATTCCAAATATTCAAAACTAGAGCTATGCAGGCAGGAAAAAAATGATATGATATGCTTTAAAGATACTTGAGAATAGAACTATCAAGCTATCTACTGGCATAGAGTCTTGATTACAAGAAACAGATCTAAACAGATCTCAGCTTGTACACATTCATGGCTTGTATGTTCAATGTCAATACAATGGGAAGAAAGATTAGACATTCTGTAATGTCTCATAAGTAGCTAAATATTACTCATACATTTCCAATTTTATTTTGTTACTTATTTTCATAATCAATTTTTGAACGAAATTCCAGTCTCTGCCTTACTAAGTCTTCCTTTTTTGTCTTTCATCCCTTAGCTATTCAACTGGTGCTCACATCATTTTACACTCAAAATCTCTCTTTTATGATGAATTATTTTATAATCAGATGCTTTGTCTCAAGAATTTTAATGATGAATTAAAGAAAGAAAAAGCTTACTTTTGAATTTACATAGCACTTTTAGTTTATGACTCCAAATCTTCTCTTATTCCTCACAATAAATAAAATTTTATACATGGAGGGATATTTTTCAATTTAGAATATATGTATATATTTATTTATATATAATGAAAAAATATTGCCTTATTTTATGACCCTAGTATATATTATTAATATGTTAGCATATTTTGCTTACTCTTACAGCAAGGATAATTTTATGGCAGAAGCTAAATAAAGAATTCATTGTGAATTACTACTTACCTCTACCTTGGGATACTTCCTTAATATACACATTTGTTTAAGAGTTTTCCATTAAGGCAGGAAGAAACAGTACATGGCATGGAAATCTATAAACCACTTGTTCTGACCCACACATTAAAACATCGACATAATAAATCCTAATACTGAATCAGCTTCTTAGAAATCTATGAGTATCCATATAGAAAAACCCTTGCTTAGCAATAGGTTTGTAATTGTAAAACAACCAATTTTTCCAACTAAGATTCAGTAAAAATTAACACTAACTGATACATATGAAGCCCTCTTTTATTTTATCACTATATTACATACTTCCTAAGTCAATGTGGGAGGATGAATAAATGAAGGAAATATTTTCCAGATAATATTACAGGAATAAAGTTGCCAAAACATATCTCTAGATTTTTTTTTAAGTATTTCAATAGAATTTTTTGTCAAAGGCATTTTTTCATAGCTAGTTGTAAATCTGAAAATATACTTAAATATTGAGACATAAAGACCTGGCCCTCAGCATCAGAATCATAAACTTTTAGAGGTCACAACATCCTATCAGAAGCAGCAACAGAAGAATTTAAGTTCTATCAAGCCCGCATTAAAGGAAAAAAAGAAATATTTTACCAGAGAGAGGATTTGATTGAAAAGACTCCAAAATGAGGATTCATTTTGAGTCTCATCAAAACGATAAGACAGAACTCTCTCTTGCCTCCCTTCTCTGTTAAATACTTAGGAACCAAGCTAAAATCATCAACTTGCATTCCTGTTTTTATTTAAAGGGATACATATCTATAGTTAGCAGATATAATAAAAATAAGAATTATGGGTAGTCAGGATTATTTTGTGAAAACTAAAAGTCAACTGAAAGAATTGCAGAATCAGGAATAGGGTTAGCACTCT
Source organism: Nanger dama (assembly GCA_917880005.1). Lineage (NCBI taxonomy): Eukaryota > Metazoa > Chordata > Mammalia > Artiodactyla > Bovidae > Nanger > Nanger dama. The sequence goes on along the minus strand of CAKJTW010000027.1, from coordinate 14,550,894 downwards.
ATCTTACTCTTTTATTACCTCTGTGAATTTACTTAATCTCTCAAAACAGCAGTTTTCTCATATAAGAATGGAAAAAATAAGAATAAGCTACAGTTTTTTGAAGTTTAATTAACTTATATGATGTTCTCTGTAGAGTTATAAAACTTACCTGGGATTAAGTAAGCCCTTAATAAGTAGTAACTATCAATGTTATTCATATTACTGCTAACATTTTATACACATTTTGTGCTAAGTCACTTCAGTCGTGTCTGTCTCTGTGTGACCTTATGGACTGCAACCTGCTAGGCTCCTCTGTCCATGGGATTCTCCAGGCAAGAATACTGAAGTGGGTTGCCATGCTCTCCTCCAGGGGATTTTCCCAAACCCAGGGATTGAACCTACATCTCTTATGTCTCCTGCATCAACAGGTAGGTTTTTACCACCAGTGCCTCAAGGGAAGCCCTCTTATTTGGTTGGCATGATAATTAATTCTATTATTTACATTTCATTTCACATGTAACATTTTTATTACATTCACATGATGGTAGAAGCTAATCATCAGTATATGATTTTTTTTTCATTATAGTTTATTACAAGATATTGAGTGCAGTTCCCTGTACATGCATGCCTGCTCAGGCATATCCAACTAGTTGCAATCCCATAGGCTGTAGTCTGCCAGGCTCCTCTGTTTATGGTATTCTCCAGGCAAGAATTCAGGAGTGGGTTGCCATTTCCTACTCTGACAGTTCCCAATTTATCCCTCCCCTATATATATCTTATTCTTATAGGGCAAAACACAAATAATAATTGTACTAATGTCATTTTTTTCTAAATTAGTCTACAAAGTTGATGTATTTGATTAAAATATCAACAGAAATTTGCTTTTTATAACCTGGTAAGCTGATCTTAAAGCTGAAGTAAAGCAAGTAGATGGAAATAGCCAGGAAAGTTCTAAATAATATGGAAGATTAGATGTGAGGTGTAGACTAGCCTTGTCAGTATTTATAAGCTGTAGTAAGCAGAGAAATTCACTAAGAGCGGGGCTTTCTGTAGAAGTCATTTCATTGGCAATTTTAATGTTATTAGCTGTATCTATTTAATTTACTACTTCCTCATGACAGACATCCAGTATCCTTGTCTGCAAAATTCCATGGGCAGAGGAGCCTGGTGGGCTACAGTCCATGGGGTTTCAGATCAGGATACAACTGAACATGCACACCTGACAGATCTAGTGCAATGACAGAAATTTCTGGGAGGTTACATAGCAGGACAGAGAGATTCAGCTTAGAGTGACAGCTGGAAAAGAAATTAGAAAGGGCCTTTACGGAAATCACTAGTTAGAAGTGCCTCTGAGACTAATTTTTATGGCAAAGAAGATGTTAGTCAGGCTTAAAAATGGTGGAAGGAGTCAGGCAATGATACTGACATTTAATAAAGAGATATGGAGACATCACATTTTTGAGGAAATACTGGAGCAAAAGGAGTTTATGATAAACATGAGTGATGATAAACATGACCCTTGAAAGGCAAAATAAGAGATAAATCAAAAAAGGGTCTGATATCTGTTGTAAAAAAAAAAAAAGAAAGAAAGAAAAAAAAAAAGAAAGAAAAGAATAGCTTTTATTCTGAAGGTGTCGGGGACCTGAAATATACGAAGCAAAAGCTGAAATGACTGGATTCTAATGTTTTTGAATATTAATACCAGACTGGAGAAAGTGTTGCATATAGACTGATAATTCTGAGAGACCACAGGTGGCAAAACCATTCAGAACAATGATGATGGTATAATGGTATATGAGCTAAGGGAGTATCAGGGGTGGCCGAGGAGGGACAAATTATATACGTATATTATTGAGGTGGAAAGTAAATGTTTTATTTATGCTGTGCTTAGTTGCTATCATGTCAGACTCTTTGCGACACCATGGACTGTAGCCTGCCAGGCTCCTCTGTCCATGGGGGTTTTCCAGGCAAAAATACTGGAATGGGTTGCCATGCCCTTCTCCAGAGGATTGTCCCAATACAGGGATCAAACCCAGGTCTTCTGCATTGAAGGCAAATTGCTTACCACCTGAACCACCAACGTTTTCTTTAAGTTTAGATAAAAGGATGTATATCTTTACAAGTGGAGTTACTAGATATGGAAATGGTTTCATACTTTTGAACACTGGAGTTTTGAACGAACTTGATTTGGCTTGTAACGAGAAACCAACCTATTTTTATTCTCACCTTTGCATCTGCTTTGTGGTCTAATCCTTCTTTTAATGCTCCAGGATAAAACTTTAGACAAGCCCTCAAGCTTTTCAGGCACTCCATATAATATATAATATAAATAGTTCCTTGCTTCTGCATAAACATTCCAGACAGGATATTCATTATATAACGACAACCTAGTTCAGACCAGCAGACACAAAACGTGATCTGCTCCAGCCATGCTAGCCTCTGGTGGGAGATGAACTAGTTGGTTCCTTCTTTAGGTATCTTTTTGAACTACTCCCTACTTAGCTGCAATTTTTAAAATGTTTTAAAATTTTTCTATTGGAGTATAGTTACTTTAAAGTGTTATGTTACTTTCTGCTGTATAGCAAAATGAATTAGCTGTAATATACATATTTCCCCTCTATTTTGGATTTTCTTCCCATTTCAGTCACTATAGAGCAAAAACAACACCCAGTTGTGGATGTGACTGGTGATGGAAGTAAAGTCTGATGCTGTAAAGAGCAATAGTGCATAGGAACCTGGAATGTTAGGTCCATGAATCAAGGCAAATTGGAAGTGGTCCAACAGGAGATGGCAAAAGTGAACATCAACACTTTAGGAATCAGTGAACTAAAATGGACTGGAATGGGTGAATTTAACCCAGATGACCACTGTATCCACTATTGTGGGCAAGAATTCCTTAGAAGAAATGGAGTAGCCATCATAGTCAACAAAAAGTTCAAAATGCAGTACTTGGATACAGTCTCAAAAATGACAGAATGGTCTCTGTTCATTTCCAAGGCAAATCATTCAGTATCACAGTAATCCAAGTCTATACACCGAACAGTAATGCTGAAGAAGCTGAAGTTGAATGGTTCTATGAAGACCTACAAGACTTTCTAGAACAAACACCCAAAATCAATGTCCTTTTCATTATATGGGACTGGAATGCAAAAATAGGAAGTCAAAAGATACCTGGAATAACAGGCAAATTTGGCCTTGGAGTACAAAACAAAATAGAGCAAAGGCTAACTGAGTTTTGCCAAGAAAATGCACTGGGCATAGCAAACAATCTCTTGCAACAATGCAAGAGAAAACTACACATGGACATCACCAGATGGTGAACACCGAAATCAGATTGATTACATTTTTTGCAGCCAAAGAGGAAGAAGCTCTATACAATCAGCAAAAACAAGATCAGGAGCTGACTGTGGCTCAGATCGCGAACTCCTTATTGCTGAATTCATACTTAAATTGAAGAAAGCTGGGAAAACTACCAGACCATTCAGGTATGACCTAAATGAAATCCCTTACGATTATACAGTGGAAGTGACAAATAGATTCAAGGAATTAGATCTGATAGACAGAGTGCCTGAGGAACTATGGATGGAGGTTTGTGACACTGTATCAGTGGCAGTGATCAAGACCATCCCCAAGAAAAAGAAAGGCAAAAAGGAAAAATGGCTGTCTGAGGAGGCTTTACAAATAGTTGAGAAAAGAAGAGAAGCTAAAGGCAAAGGAGAAAAGGAAAGATATACCCATTTGAATGCAAAGTTCCAAAAAAAAAAGAAAAGAAAAGAAATAGCAAGGAGAGATAAGAAGCCTTCCTCAGTGGTCAATGCAAAGAAATAGAGGAAAAGAATAGAATGGGAAAGACTAGAAATCTCTTTTAGAAAATTATAAATACCAAGGGAATATTTCCTGCAAAGATGAGAACAATAAAGGACAGAAATGGTATGGACTGAACAGAAGAACATATTAAGACGAGGTGGCAACAATACATAGAAAACTATACAAAAAGATCTTCAAGATCCAAATAATCATGATGATCTGATCCCTCACCTAGAGTCAGACATCCTGGAATGCAAAGTAAAGTGGCCTTAGGAAACATCACTGCTAACAAAGCTTTTGGAGGTAATGAAATTCAAGGTGAGCTATTTCAAATCCTAAAAGATGATGCTGTGAAAGTCCTGCACTCAATAGGCCAGCAAATTTGGAAAAGTCTGCAGTGGCCACAGGACTGGAAAATGTCAGTTTTCATTCCAATCCCAAAGAAAGGCAATGCCAAAGAATGCTCAAACTACCACACAGTTGCACTCATCTCACATGCTAGTAAAGTAATGCTCAAAATTCTCTAAGCCAGGCTTCAACAGTACATGAACCATGAACTTTCAGATGTTTAAGCTGGATTTAGAAAAGGCAGAGGAACCAGATTGCAAATTCCTAACTTCCGCTGGATCATGAAGAAAGCAAGAGAGTTCCAGAAAAGCATCTACTTCTCTTTTATTGACTATTCTGCAGCCTTTGACTGTATGGATCACAACAAAGTGGAAAATTCTTCAAGACATGGGAATACCAGACCACCTGATCTGCCTCTTAAGAAATTTCTTTGCAGGTCAAGAAGCAACAGTTAGAACTGGACATGGAACAACAGACTGGTTCCAAATTGGGAAAGGAGGATGCCAAGGCCGCATATTGTGACCCTGCTTATTTAACTTATATGCAGAGTATATCATGTGAAATTCCGGGCTGGATGAAGCACAAACTGGATTCAAGATTACCGGGACAAATATCAATAACCTCAGATATGCAGTTCACACCACCCTTGTGGCAGAGAGCAAAGAAGAAGAGCATCTTGATGAAAGTGAAAGTGGAGAGTGAAAAAGTTGGCTTAAAACTCAACATTCAGAAAATTAAGATTGTGGCATCTTGTCCCATCACTTCATGGCAAATAAGGAAACAATGGAAACAGTGAGAGACTTTATGTTTCAGGGCTCCAAAATCACTGCAGATGGTGACTGCAGCCATGAAATTAAAAGACATTTGCTCCTTGGAAGGAAAGCTCTGATCAACCTAGACAGCATATTAAAAAGCAGAGACATTACTTTGCCAACAAACATCCATTTAGTCAAAGATATGGTTTTTCCATTAGTCATGTATGGATGTGAGAGTTGGACTATAAAGAAAGCTGAGCACTGAAGAATTGATGCTTTCGAAGTGTGATGTTGGAGAAGTCTTGAAAGTCTCTTGTACTGCAAGGGGATCCATCCAGTCTATCCTAAAGGAAATCAGTCCTGAATATTTATTGGGAGGACTGATGCTGAAGCTGAAACTCCAATACTTTGTCCACCTGATTTAGTAGAAAAGACCCTGATGCTGGGAAAGATTGAAGACAGGTGGAGCAGGGAATGAGAGAGGATGAGATGGTTGGACGCCATCACCAACTCTATGGACATGAGTTTGAGTAAGCTCTGGGAGTTGGTGATAGACAAGGAAGCCTGGCGTCCTGCAGTCCACGGGGTCACAGAGAGTGACTGAACTGAATTGAACTGATAGAGCGTTGAATAGAGTTCCTTGTGCTATATAGTATGTTCTCATTAGTTATGCATTTCATATATAGCAATGCAGTCCAGTATTCTTTCTTAGAGAATCTCCATGGACAGAGGAGCCTGACAGGCTATAGTCCATGGGGTTGCAAGCATTTGGACACAATTCAGCAGAGAGAGAGGGGGGAGAGAGAGAGAGTGTATATATGTCAATCCCAATCTCCCAATTCATCCCACCCTTCCCTTCCTCCCTTTGTGTCCATATGTTTGTTCTCTATGTTTATGTCTCTATTTCTGTTTTGAAAATAGATTCAACTGTGCTATTTTTATAGATTCCATATACATGTGTTAATATGTGATTTTTTTTTTTTTCTTTCTAATAGCTGAAATTTAAAACACTTCCAGAATCTGACCCAAAAGAAGGTAGGATTTGCTGAAAGCAACGTGGTCATACGAGACAGAGTGAGTTGTGGTCTGTGTTAGTGTCCTCTCCATCACTGAGGCATCCTCACTGTATCTTTCTCAGTGTCCATTTTATGCAGACCTGCAATGGCAATAGCCTTGATATAGACAAGACCTAAAACTTCTCTGGCATCTTACTTAGCATTTCCCATCCTTCGGGTCACAGGAAGCTGAGACTCTGTCATCAAGAGTTATTTTAAACTTCCAATCTACTCACATGCAGAATCCCCATGGTTGTCTTACTTTTCTCTCTCTGGGGCACATTCATCTTGCTAGAAGTATAGACTTGGCTTTCTCTCTCTGCCACCTTAGCTATATTTTTGTAGCCTCTTCTGCTGGCCCCTGGGGTCCTGAAGTCCCAGTGAAGACATGACATACTCTTGCTGTGCTTCCTTCAAACCTCCTTGACTTGGCTTAAGATGAAGGGAAGAATTCCATATTTTTGCCCAAGAAGGGGCTGGCAGAAGTGGTTGATGGGCAAGATGCTTCAAATTTTCTATTAAGATCCCATCTGCCACATTTTTGACCACTACCTCTCTTAGCAAAGGCAGGTGCTTGACTGTTTAATGTTCCCCAAAGGACACTTGAGTGATATAGACAACTCCTACTTCTCCCCACAGGGAGATGAAACGGCCCTATTGTTTTTCTTCCTCAGCCTTTCTTAGAGTCCTCAGTGGAACTGTTAAAATAATAGGAGAGGCTAACTTGCAATCTGTTACATAGCCTTTAAAAATAGAACGTGTGTATTTTAATCTTGGTTTTGATTCCCATGAGAGTATTTTTGGAGACGGTGGAGGCATAAGTGAGAGGAGGAAAAGAAGTTACAAAACATCTCTAATGTTCTGGGGTTTTTGGTCTTGTGCAGATTAAAAAAACTCCCCCTTACATCCTATGTATTTGAAAATAGTATTTAAAATACTTGAAAATACTCTATAATATTTAAATTATACGTCCATATATGAAACTAATCACTGGCATATCTCATCCTAGTGTGCTTTGTTCTCTTGGGCTTCTCAGATATAAAGGCTTGTGGCAACTCTGAGTAGACTAAGTCTATGGATGTCATTTTTCCAAAAGGGTTTTCTCTCTTCATGTCCCTGTGTCACATTTGGTAATTTAAAACTTTTTATTATTATTATACTTTCTATGCTGCTCTGTGATCTTTAATTTTACCACTATGACTCACTGAGGGGCTTTCCTGCTAGCTCAGTGGTAAAGAATCTGCCTGTAATTCTGGAAATGCTGGTTCGATCTCTGAGCCAAGAACATCCTCTGGAGAAAGAATTGGCAACCCACTCCAATATTCTTATCTGGAGAATTCCACGGACAGAGGAGACTGGAGGGCTACATACAGTCCATGGGGTCACAAAGAGTTGGAAGTGACTTAGCAACTAAACAACAACAATATGACTCACTGAAAGCTTAGAAGATGATGAGCATTTTTAGCAATTAAAAAGTCTTTTTAAATTAAAGTAAAAATGAAGTCATTCAGTCGTGTCTGACTCTTTGCGATCCTGTGGACTGTAGCCTACCAGGCTCCTCTGTCAATGGGATTTTCCAAGCAAGAGTGCTGGAGTGGGTTACCATTTCCTTCTCTAGGGGATCTTCCTGACCCAGGGATTGAATGCAGGTCTCCCACACTTTAGGCAGATGCTTTACCGTCTGAGCCACTAGGGGAGTCCCTTAATTTTTAAATTAAAGTTTAAACATTTTTTCGACATGATGCTATTTTACACTTGTTGTTCAGTCACTAAGTTGTGTCAGCTCTTTGCAACCCCGTGGACTGAAGCACACCAGGCCTCCTCTTTCACCATCTCTCAGAGTTTGCTCAAACTTATGTCCACTGAGTCAAGGATGCCATCCAACCATCTTGGCCTCTGTCATCCCCTACTGCTCCTGCCCTCAATCCATCCCAGCATCACGGTCTTTTGAAACTACAATACACTGTAAATATGATTTTTATGTATATTGCCATTTATTGTGGTATTTGTTTTATCATAATTGTCTGAAACTGAACCCTCAATATCTCTGATGTATGCCTGTACATGTATATGTGCATATATAAGTGTCAATATACATGCATGTGTATATATGTTTCAATGTATACTAATAAAATATACAAAACCATGTGTGTGTGCATGCTCAGTCTCTTCAGTTGGGTCCAACTCTTTGTGAACCTATGGACTATAGCCCACGAGGCTCTTTTGTCCACGGGATTTTCCAGGCATGAATACTGGAGTGGGTTGCCATTTCTCCTCCAGGGAATCTTTCTGATCCAGGGGGCAAATCCATATCTCTTGCATCTCCTGCACTGAAGGCAGATTCTTTATTGCTGAGCCACCGGGGAAGCCAATACAAAACATATGCCTATGTACCCCATACTGTCTTATGTATTATATACCTCACACATTTTCCTTATATTTACACCTCACAAATACCCTGTGAAGTCCGCAAGCTGTAAATTAGCTACTCAAGAATTCCATGTAGTCTTCCAAAATCAACCACTGTATTTGATAACTATATGCATTTTTATATTATAAATGCTAAAGCTGATGCATAAGGGAACACATATGTTTTTAAATAAAAGAGTGTCTCTCTAAATTGTCTTTTTCTTAAACCAAGTTTTAATTAAGGTTTTTGGAGTACATTATTTTATACTTTAATATATTTGCTAGTGTTTAAATCTTGCAATTATATTTAAGTCAACATTTCCTTTCTTATATATTTAATCAAATAACTCTCTATAAAGCATCTATATGTGTGCAATGGCAGTTGGATATATCATATTAATTAAGTACCACAATAGATATTTCCTTTCAGACTATCCTCCCTCCAATTTGATATAAACCTTTTAAACTGCAGGAAAAAGTGACAACAAACCCCAGAGCTCTGCTAGGTGATTGAGAGAATCAGTTATCCCAGTGTCACTGGAAGCAAAATCAATTCATGTGTTCTGTCATCCTTAGAAAGTACTCTCTAACATGCTGTCAGCAATAAATTTTACAGGATTTCCCCAAAGTCAATTGCTCCTTCTATTTGGGATAACGATGAAAGCAAATTGATTCTTCCTATACATAGAAGAAGCACAAGAGAAGACATACTTTTAGTCTACTCACTTATTTATTTATTTATTTTACTGACAGATTTCTCCTGGCTCACTAATGTAAGGTCCTTAGTAATTGAAATTCTGACTGTGAAATATATTCAGGCATAACCAACAGGAATGCAATTTCCTTAAAGCTACCTTCATGCAAGTAGGCAGGAAATTTATTTTTAGTAACTTATCTCTGAGTACGTTAAAAAAAAAAAAAAGGCAACTCTTTCTAACATTTTAACCGCAATTAATGCCAGGATATCATATTTAATTTTAATTTACTATATCTCCCATAATCTAGTGATGATCACACTTTTATTTTTCTTTGATTGAACAACAGCATTTTAAACCTTTTAATAAACCTTTTAATTAACATATTTTTAAATAGAAAAGATATGTTAAAATCAAGCTAAAACCACTGCTAAACAACTACAAGTGGATCATGCTGCCATTTGAACAAGTTCTATTGAGGCTGACTATAAGGAAAGTGTGGGGATAGGCATACATTTCCTCCCTCCTTTTGAACAGTATAGATATACAGCTGGATTTAAGAGAATTATTTCAAGTCGATTAGAATTTGCTGAAAATACATAATGGCTCAGTCTTACGGAATCCACGTGCCAACACAGGACAAATAGGTTCAGTCCCTGAGTCAGGAAGATCCCCTGAAGGGATCTTTCCTTTCTGGAGAAGGAAATGGCAACCCACTCCAGTATTCATGCCTGAAGAATTCCATAGAGAAGGAACCTGGCAGGCACAGTTCATGGGGTTGGAAAAAAGTTGACCTGACTTAGCAACTAGACAACAACCACAAAGATATGTAAATGTGTAAACTGCCAGGCTGGAATTACTAAATGTTAACAAGGAAGAAAAAGAACAAGCAATCAAACAAAAACAGAAACTGATGAAATATTAATTTCTGTTGACAAATATTCACATGAGAGCTGACCACTTTTGATATTTGTACAGAAAATAACAAATGGAATTATCTTCTGTACATATTAGAGAGTCCCCAGTGTTAGATCAGGTTACAAGCAGAACATCAGTATCTCAACTAAAGATGCTGGAGTGACATCAGCAACAAGACTAAGACATCATCACAGACAGCATCCATCCTCAACAACAAATATTTGGTATCCATCCTGAGACAAAAATGCATTAGTGGGAGCTATGGGGTCCACATCTTGTGCCAGATGATCTGGGAGGAGTCTCACCTACCCATGCATGGGGGAATAGACACACAGACCTCAGTCACAATTGTGGGTCGGGTCCTACAGTCACAGTGAATTGGCTCCAGTCCCTGTCAGCGCCTGTCTTGGGAGGCCCTGGGAGAAGATGGTCTTATATGATCACCCATGGCTGAGAGTCTATGTGGAAATCTAGGTTTCCAGCAGAGAAGTTCCAGTACATCACTGGGATAAAAACACCTGGGACTGAATACATTGAAGGGGGTAAGAGGAACTGTTTGACTTTATCTGGGTCATTCCCTTCCCTGAGGTGGCCCATCTTAGTGCCAAGTAAGACCTTTTCAAGACATCAGTTACACTTGGGGGAAGTGAGATCAGGTGGGTAAATGCCTGGTTGTCCCAGCTGTGTGGGCTTAGCCAAAGAAGTCCAAGTATCTCTTGCCCCTTCTAGAGCACTGAGAAGTGAGCTGCTCTATGAATGGCGGCCATGGAAAAGACTTGGAAAGCAGCAAGGAGGACCATCAAAGAGCATTCAAGGGACACGGATCCTACCAATGGTATCACAACCTCCATCAAGAGGCAGTCCATGAGCCTCTGAGGATGTCCTGCCTCCTGGTTCCCCCACATGGCTCCCAGGCACTCCCAGCATGATACACCCCTCACCCCTCTACTCACCCCACCCTGTGGCTGGCTCTTTGCACATGCATAAAACTGGCCTTTGGCAAATGGCTGTTGACCACTTGCAGAAAATCAGCCTGACTATGTGGCCCAGGAAGAGATCACAGAGCTTAACTTAAGGGCACTCTGGAGAAAGCAAAAGAGGCTGTCAGCACTTACCCTTAAGTGTTGCATGATTAGGGAAGGCATACAAATCTAAGAATGTTGCCACAAGAGGGAGCAAGAAATTGTGAAGCAGGCATATCCACAGAAAGTCTGCATCCCTACCAGGGCTGGTAGAGGATATTTCTCTCCCAAAGTCAGTCCTTAAAGACTAGAAAGTGTTAGTCGCTCAGCTGTGTCCAACTCTTTGGCACGCCATGGACTGTAACATGCCAAGCTCCTCTATTCGCAGTATTCTCCAGGCAAGAATACTGGACTGGTTTGCATTTCCTTTTCTCAGGGGGTCTTCCTGACACAGAGATTGAACCTGGGTTTCCTTCATTGCAGGTGGAGTCTTTACATCTGGGCCACCACAAAAGTCCCTAAAGATTGGAGGAGGTAGTTATTACTGCATATGCAAAGAAAGCATCTTAAGACTTCAAGAAATCAAAAAAAAAAAAAATCAAGGAAACTTGGCTCCACTAATGGATCATAATTATTGTCCCTAAATACATTGACATAGAATTAAAAATAGCTATTCTAAAGGAGTAAAAAATAGCTAGAAGAAAATACAGAAAGATAGTTTAATGAAATTAGGAATATAATACCTGAATAAAATGAGAAGTTTAACAAAGAAATTTCATAAGAAATGTAATTCTGGAGCTAAAAATGAATAGATTAAATTTTAAAAAAAAGAGAAAAATCAACAACAGAAGAGATCAATAGAAATTTTAAAAATCTGTGAATTAGAGGATAAGAACTTGGAAATTGTGCAGTAAGAGAACAAAGGAAAAGAATGGAAGAATGGACGTGTAAGTGATGTATTGAATAACCTCAAAGAGAAACAACCATCAAAGTATTGGAGACTTAAAAGGAAAAGAGAGGAAGAAGGGAGTGGAACACTTATTTAAAGAAATAAAGGGTGAGAACTTCTCAAATATATGGAGAGATCTGCACATCCAAGTTCAGGAAGGTCACAGGTCACCAAAAAATGCAAGTTAGAGATTTTTTCAAGACACACTATAACAAAATGTGGTTAAAAATGAAAAGCAAGGAGAATCTTAAGAAAAAGAAACAAGTTATAATTCAAAAAGAAAATACCAAAAGACTATCAACAGATTTCTCACATGATGCTTCAGGCCATGAAAGAGTAGGATATGGGGTCAACATGTAAAATATTAAGGAATTCATACAGTTCAAGAGCCAAAAAATCTAAATGAGAAAGGTGAGACATTCTTCTAAAGAAGACATGTAATGTGGAAAGATGTGTAATATCACTAATCACCGAAAATGCAAATTAAACCCACAGTAATATATCACCTCAGATCTATTAGAATGGCTATCACGAACAAGACAAAAGATAACAAGCAACTGCTGAGGGTGTGGATTAAAGGGAAATCTATGCATCTTTGATGGGACTATATTGTGGAACAGTATGAAAGTTCCTCAAAAAATAAAAGTGGAATGACCAACAATTTCAACTTCTGGATTTCAACAAATTCTACAATTTCAACGACTCAACAATTTCACTTCAGGGTATATATCCAAATGAAAGTAAATCAGGATCTCAGGAGGTATCTACACCCCCATGTTTGAGACATGATTCACAATAGTCAAAAATGGAAACAATCCATCTACCTACAGATGAACAGTTAAAGAAGATGTGGTATGTATACACTCATGAACACAATGGAGTATTACTCAACCTTGAGAAAGAAGGAAATTCTGACATTTGTGACCATAGGGCTGAAACTTGGGGACATTATATGATACTAAGTGAAATAAGCTAGATTGAGAAGACAAATACTCTATGGTATCATGTTCTTGTAAAGTCTAAAAACACCAAACTCATAGAAACAGAGAGTAGATGGTGTTTGCCAGAAAATGGGGGTGGAAGGTTGTGTGGGAAGATACCAGTCAAAAGGGTGCCAAATTTCCTCTTATAAGATTAATATATCTGGAGATCTACTGTACAGCGTGGTGACTATAGTTAACACTATGGTATCGTGTACTTAACTGTTGCTAAGACAATAGGTCTTGGAGCGATTTCACCACAAAAATGAAATGATAACTATTTGAGATGATGAAGTTATTAACTAACCCTTCTGTGGTAATTATTTATCAGTAGGAGTATCAAGGCATCACACTGTACACCTTACACTTTATACAATGTTATATGTCAATTATCTCAAACTAAAAAATGGCACATGCTCATTTAACCTGTGTGTAGCTATTTATTCATACAACTATCTTAGAGCAAGCAGTGCTTAGATGATTATAAAAACAGAAATATAAACAACAGCCTTCCAATGAATATTCAGCCTTCTTTATGGTCCAACGCTCACATCAGTACATGCCTACAGGAAAGACCATAGCTTTGGCTATATGGTCTTATGTCCACAAAGTCTCAGTCATGTCTGACTCTCTGTGACCCCCTGGACTGTAAACCCACTAGGCTCCTCTGCCCATGGGATTTCTCAGGCAAGAATACTGGAGTGGGTTGCCATTTCCTTCTCCAGGGGATCATCCCAATCCAGGGATCAAACCAGAGTCTCCTGTGTTAATGTGTTTCAAGCAGAGCATTTACCTCTGAGCCCCTAGGAAAGCCCCACTGACAGGTGTAGTTACAGCGCAAGTAGAGTTGTAAAGTTGAGAAAGATTTGATAAAAGAGATATTTTGTTGCTGGAGTTGAAGCATGGGGGCATCTTCAACGGAGAGACCTGAGAGCAGCCACTGAGGGATGAGGGTATCCACCTCCACCTCAGAGCAGCAAGAAAACTGGGATCTCAGTTCTACAAAAGCCTGGGACTACATTCTGCCAACAAGCTGAAAGAACCCACCCACAGAGCCCCAAAACCTCAGGATAAAAATAAAACTGAATCAGCTAACACCTTGATTTCAGCTTGTGAGACTCCCAGCAGACAGTCTTGTATAGCCCACCTGAAAAACTGTGACAACATAGTGCTACTCTTTCAAGCCTCTTAGTTTGTGGTAATTTGTTAAACAGCTGTAGAAACTAATGCTAAAAGAGGGGACTGAATACAAACCTCATTTCCTGTGGGAGGGCAAAAAAATTCAAACACAAACCAAAACATTGGGAAGTGTGATAAGCATATTGACTATATAATTATCCTTTAGGTTTTGAAAGAAAAGTTACTGTTATATTTGCATATCTATTTAAGTTTGAACAGTACTTACTTTCTAATCTTTTAAATTTCTGTTTCCTTTTTAATTTCCAATTAAATACCTCAAACATATATTTTAGAATCAGAAAAGAATTGAGGTTCTTGGGCAACTTTTATTTCCTAAAGTGCTTTTGTAAAAAAAAAAAGGCAAAGACTGATAACTTATAGCATCCTTTAATCTATTTGCTGGCCAAAAAGAAACAAGTTATATATTTCAAAGGGTAGTTCATAAAAGAGGATATTTCCTTTAAAATAAAATAATATTAAAGTTTCTTCTACTTCTTTACTTCCCTGGTAGCTCAGACCATAAAGAATTTGCCTGCAATATGGGAGACCAGAGCTCAGTCTCTCGTTTGGGAAGATCCCTGGAGAAGGGAATGGCAATCCATTCCAGTATACTTGCCTAGACAATTTCAGGGGCAGAGTAGCTTAGAGGTTACAGTCCGGGGGTCCCAAAGAGTCTGACATGATTGGGTGACTAACACTTCTACTTTTACTTTATTTCCCTTTCAATAAGACTAGTGAGAGAATAGACTTAAAAATTTAATTGGCAAAGTGAGATTCAAATACAACATCTCATGTTAGTCATTACATTTTTGGAAATACTTTACAAAACATGATAAAAATAAAAATTAAAAAAAGTACACAGAATGACCTATAGGTAGAATGGAGCTTGGAAGAGAAAGGTTCTATCAAGCATAATGCCATAATTTGGAGATAAGGATTTTGCAAGGAGAAATAAGAACTTTCTAAGAGCCTGACTCACATATACTCAAGCATAGATGGATAGTCAGTATTGAACTTGTCCTCCTCTGTGAGTCAAGTTTAGGTATCACCTAATGGTTGACCTGGGGCTTCTTGGTTGTGCTAGTGGTAAAGAACTCACCTGCTAATGCAGGAAACACAAAAGCCCAGGTTCAATCCCTGGGTTGGAGAGATCCCCTGGAGAAAGAAATGGCAACCAACTCCAGTATTCTTGCCTGTGAAATCCCATGGACAGAGGAGCCCAGAGGGCTACAGTCCGTGGGGTCACAAAGAGTCAGATATGGCTGAGGAACTAAGTACACCTAATGGTTGACATTCTGCATCCCACCCCACTTCCTTTAATTTTTATCCAATAATTTTTATTGAATATAGATACTTTACAGTGTTGTGTTGTTTCTACTGAACAGCAAAATGAATCAGCCAATCATGTACATATATCCCCACCTCTGTGAATTTTCTTCCTATTGAGGTAACCACAGGGCATTAAGTGGAGCTCCCTGAACTATACAGTGTGCTAAGTCACTTCAGCTGTGTCTGGCTCTCTGTAAACCTATGGACTGCAACCTGCCAGACTCCTTTGTCCATGGGATTCTCTAGGCATGAAAACAAGTGGATTGTGATGCCCTCCTCTGGGTGATCTTCCAAACCCAGGGATCAAACCCATGTCTCATATCTCCTGCACTGGCAGGCGGGTTGTTCCTAGTGCCCTCTAGGAAGCCTGTGTTATACAATGTGTGTTGTTGTTCATTCATCAGTTGTGTCCAACTCTTTGCTACCCCATGGACTGCAACACACAGGCCTCTGTGGCCCTCACAATCTCATAGAGCTTGCTCAAACTTATGTCTGCTGAGTCCGAGATACCAGCCAACTATCTCATCTTCTGTCGTCCCCTTCTTATCCTGCCTTCAGTCTTTTCCAGCATCTGGGTCTTTTCCAGTGAGTCGGCTCTTCACATCAGTGGCAAAAGTTTTGGAGCTTCATTCAGACTCAGTATTAGTCTCTACCGTATTCAAGATTGATTTCCTTCAGGATTGTCTGGTTTGATCTCCTTCCACTCCAAGGGACTCTCAAGAGTCTTCAACACCTCAATTCAAGAGCATCAGTTCTTCTGTGCTTGGCCTTCTTTATGGTTCAACTCTCACATCCATATGTGATTACTGGAAAAACAATAGCTTAGACCAGACAGATCTCTGTCAGCAAAGTAACATCTCTTTAATATACTGTCTGGGTTTGTCGTAGCTTCCTTCCAAGGAGCAAGCATCTTTTAATTTCATGGCTGTAGTCACCGTTTGCAGTGATTTTGCAGCCCAAGAAAATAAAGTTTGTCACTGTTTGCATTGTTTCCCCATCTACTTACCATGAAGTGATGGGACCAAGATGCCATGATCTTCATTTTTTGAATGTTGAGTTTTGTTGTTGTTGATGATATATAACATAACCACATTTATTTAAGAATGTATTCCAATATCAAATGGCAAAGTTCAACAATGCAAAACCACAAATACTTTTGCACCAACCTAATAGTTGTGTATCAAGAGTGAGTATAATAGTCACCCTAGACATGTCCATCTCAGGTTTAAGGTCCTTGGGGAACCAGGGAAGGCAGGTTCAGAGGGCTGGGGGAGCAGGGGTTTAACTCAGTTATTTATTTTTAAACACTTGTAAATTCAGGTGATTCAATGCTCAAAAGACACAAGTGAGTGAATAATGAAATATCTATCTTCTGTTATGGTTCCCTTCTACAACTGGTGTTAGCAGTTTCATATGTATGGTTGCTTAGTTTTCCATCCCATGAATATGTGGCCATGACAAGCTCTCAGTTGATGAATATCAAGTTGCTTCTAATCTTTTGCTAATACAACTGTGGTGCAATGAATAATTTTTAATATATGTCATTTCATATATATATATATATATATATCAATAAATCTATGAAATAAATTCATAAGTAAAATGTTGGGTTAAAGGATATATTCATTTGTAATTTTAATAGATTTTGTCAGCTGTCTTTCACAGAAATACTGCTATAAACTTCCCTCAATAATATATAAGGACTTCCACTTTCACATGTATGGAGCTTGGAAGTTACCACTCCATCCTAACAATGAGTAAAAAGCTGACAGATTGAAAAATAGAAAACTGAGGACACAAGATCAGAAAGACAAATGAATATAGGGAGTCAGTTTATCAGAACAGAGACTCCTGCCCAAGCAGAAAATGAACCAGAAACCAATGTCAGGGTAGGAGAACTGAACTGTAATTGTGAATTGCTGGAGCCTTAACATGGGCAAGTCTGAGAGTTAAAAACTCCAGGGAACAGAGTCATAGGGGAGCACCCACAGTGTTGTTCAACCAAGAGTTCAACCAAGTTCCCACAGCAAATATCTGAGAAAAATCCCTTCATGTTTCCAGCATGAGGATGGAAAAAGGAACCGGTTTGAAATATGCCATATCATTTTGTTCTTTTGGTCAAGACCTGCCGTCAGGGAAAACTGTTTAATCAGAGCCTAATCTGCTGAGATATCAGAGTCTACTGGGGGTAGGGGATGGGAGGATAAGAAGGGAAGGGAAATGCTCAACTTCAGCTCCCTCTAGCCATTCTGCCTCACCCAAGAGGGGAGGGAAAAACTGAGATTCTCATGAAATTCACAGTCCAGTGGCATAGGCTCACTGAAAGACTGAGACCTAATCATAGGGCTGTGTTTCCCTCCCCTGACTCCTTACTAGCATAGTTCTATAGGTCTCCTTACAATAGCTCTTTTTACCTAGCATATCATGTCTGGTTATCAAGGAAAAATTACAAGGTATACTAAATGGCACAAAACACACTTTGAACACACAGAGCTAGAATAAGAATGAAATATGTAAGCAGAGATGAAAAGAATGAAATAAGTAATTGGAGAGAAGAAATTCCTGAGGAATAACCAAAAATAAATACTAAAGATCAAAAACACTATAACAGAAATGAAGAATGCCTTTAATAAACTTAACAGTGGGTTAGACATGACCAAAGAGATAATCTTTGAGCTTGAGGATATAGCAATAGAAGCTTCTAAAACTGAAAAGAAAAGGTAAAAACCTGTAAAAAACAGAACAGAATATCCAAGGACTGTAGCACAACTGCAGAAGCTATAATGTATATGGAATCAGAATATGAGAAGACTAAAGAGAAAGTACCAGAGGACATATTTAAAATAATAAAGACTAATAATTTCCCCAAATTAACGTCAGACACCAAATCACAGATCCAAGAACTCAAATAACATCAAGCAGGATGAATGCCAAGAAACTGTCTGTGTGTATGTGTGTGTGTGTGTGTGTGTGTGTGTGAATTACAGAAGCATCAAAGATAAAGAAAAAATTCTGAAAGAAACCAGAGTAGGGGAAAACCTTACCTATTAAGAACAAAGATTAGTTATATCCGACTTCTCCTAAGAAACCAAACAAGCAAAAAGAAGTGGAAAAAAATACTCGGAGCATTAAGAGTAAAAATAACAACTTAGAATTTTGTACTCTACAAAAAGTGGAGAAATACTTTATCAGATAAACCAAAATTGAGAAATTTGCTGCTAGTAGATCTTCACCACACACACACACACACACAAAGAAGTTCTTTAGAGAGAAGAAAAATCAGGTAGGGCAGAAATTCAGTTCTACATTAAGAAAGGGAGATCATCAGAGAAAGAATATAGAATCATTTAAAATTTTTCTTTTTCTTCATTGATCTAATAGGAAAAAAATTTGTTCAAATACCAACAATGTGTTTAGTTATGTGTGTGTATATGCTTATGTATAAGTACAATGAATAACAAAATGATACAAAAAATGGGAGGGGGAATCAGGCTTATTTTGTTATGGTACTCCCACTACCTATGGAACATTTACAGTATTGTTTGAAAGTGGACTTGGATGTAAATATGTATTCCAAACTCTAAAGCAATCATGAAACCCAAAATTTTTAAGTATAACTGATGTGCTAAGAAAGAAAAAAGACCACATTCCTTGTGGTCTAGTGGTTAGAGACTCCACACTCTCACTGCCAAGGGTCTGGGTTCGATCCCTAGTCAGGGAACTAAGATCCTAATAGCCATACAGTGCAGCTAGAGAGAGAGAGAATGAAATCATATGAAATGCCCAATTAAAACAATGTATGGGAACGCCTCTATTTTTCCACATTCTCACAAAATGGTATCATATTCCATTTTTTTGTCATTGTAAGGAAACAATATCACAGTATTGAGTTTTAAGCCAACTTTTTCACTCCTCTCTTTCACCTTCATCAAGAGGCTCTTTAGTTTCTCTTCACTTTCTGCCATAAGGATGTTGTCATCTGCATAGCTGAGGTTACTGATATTTCTCCTGGCAACCTGTATACAATGTGTATCTGTGTGTTAAGTCACTTCAGTTGTGTCCCTTTGTGATCCTATGGACTGTAGTCGCCAGGCTCTTCTGTCCATGGAATTCTCCAGGCCAGAATACCTGAGTGGGTTGTCATTTCCTACTCCACGGGATCTTCCTGACCCAGGGATCAAACCTGTGTCTTCACTGTCTCCTACAGTGGCAGGCGAGTTCTTTACCTCTAGCGCCACCTACAATAGGTTCTGATTTTAGAAGCTAGAGCAAGACTGCATGTTTGTGTGAAGCAAAATCCAAAGAGGATGATACAAGTCAGCTTTTACATTTACTTCACCTTGGGAGGACAAAATAATTCTTGATAAGCATGCCTCAGTTCAAACTCATGTTTTTTGAGACTACAATGCCCATTGGATAATCGAAAATATGTGGGAGCTAATAAAATGCAGTCACTGCTTTGGCTTACTTTTTTCACTTTTTAAAAATAAACTGACTTTTTTAAAAACATACAATTTATTTACAGATTTTTTTTTAATTAAATTTATTTATTTTTAAAATTACAATACTGTATTTGTTTTGCCATACATTGACATGAATCAGCCAATGTTTTAAAATCTCATACAAGGGAGTATCTTCTTTTAAAAACTAGTCTTTGTTTTACACATGAAAATATATCTAAGTACATACCCAGAATGTTCAAGATGTTGTTCCGTGTTTAGAATTTATCATGATATTCTGGCATTTATTTCAAGCTAGCATACGCCACTCATTTGAACAGTGGTGCTGATTAAATGCCACATAGATATTTTGAGGGAATAAAAAGAACCAATGGGCCATCTAGTCTTCCAATGTCTGTTTCTCGCTGTGCGTGAAAGCGAAAGTGCTAGTTGTTCAGTTCTGTCTGACTCTTTGCGACACCATGGTCTGTCTGTAGGCAAGAATACTAGAGTGGATTGCCATTCCCGTCTCCAGGGGATCTTCCCAAATCACAGACTGAACTCCTGCATTGCAGGTAGATTCTTTACCATCTCAGCCACAAGTAGTTGCTTACCAGTAGCTACTGTGTGTAGAAGAGGGAAATATCACCATATTAGAATTCTTGCTATGACTTTATGTTTCAGTTCCACAGATATGTAGTTTTATCACCTGAAAATTACATAATTGCACAGCTTGTATTATCTCCATATTTTAGCTCTAGAAGCTTATGGTGGTTTAGTTGCTAAGTCGTGTCCGACTCTTGCGACCCTGTGCAAGTTTGGGTCTGCCATCCTATTTAATAAAACATTTAAAATGTCTTTTTATTATGTATCTATTCCAACTTTCCTATACAATTTATAGCAGTGTGATGAGCTGTAAATAGCATACTATTTTATCTGTCCTATCTTTCACTATCCATGCATTTCTTATGAGTTTTTATTTTACTCAACACATGTAGAGTGTGTGAAATTAATGTGAAATGTGAAAAAAAAGGTTGTAAAATTATAGCATAACACATCTATATTTTCATTTCCAAAATGAATAAAGTACTGTGTATGTGAGACTAATAAGTAGGTAGACTTATATGGTTGTACAATTTTAAAAACAATGAAAAATGAACAAAGACAACTTGGGGAAATAGGCAGAAAAATTAGGGGAATGAATATATCTAATGTAATTCCCTATCTTATTATAACATTGATGAGAAAAGGTCACATAAAACTCTAAAAATTACACTAAAGCTGAAAATTACACTACTCAGCTAACAGTTTTCAGGGATTTTTGCAGATATTTAAATATTACAATAATGCAACTGGGTGTTAAAACTAACAAAATTAATGCTTTCAAAATCATTTCCTTTTATATGGCTAATGGCCATTTGGGCATTTTGGGAAACGTTCAAATAATGACAGGAATTTATCAGCAGAAAATGCCTTAGTGAGGAAATAAAATGATTTTATCTTCCTGCAAAATATAAGTGAAAGGAGAGTGAAAAAGCTGGCTTAAAGCTCAACACTCAGAAAACAAAGATCATGGCATCTGGTCCCATCACTTTATGGCAAATAGATGAGGAAACAATGGAAACAGTGACAGACTTTATTTTCTTGGGCTCCAAAATCACTGCAGATGGTGACTGAAGTCATGAAATTAAAAGACACTTGTTCCTTGGAAGAAAAGCTATGACCAACCTAGACAGGCGTGTTAAAAAGTAGAGAAATCTCTTTGCCAACAAAGGTCCATCTAACCAAACCTATGTTTTTTCCAGTAGTCATGTATGGATGTAAGAATTGGACCATAAAGAAAGATAATCACCAAAGAACTGATGCTTTTGAACTGTGGGAGACATTGGGGAGATAGTACCTGTAGGGTCAGGGTCTCAAATATCAGATTTGCTGACTTATTCTTGGAAAAGCAAGAAAAGGCTGTGTCTGTATGTATACAGCAGTGTCTCACTCCACACTTCAGAAAGCACTCTTCATGTCTTTGTTGTTAAAATGAGGCAATGATTATTAGGATATTTTTGTTCTACTGTGTTTTTTTTTTTTTTTTTTTAGTTACTCATGAAATGAAAATGAAGCACTGTTTTTTTCCACAGCTTATTGTGATCCACACAGTCAAAGGCTATGGCATTGTCAATAAAGTAGTAGATATTTTTCTGGAATTCTTTTGATTTTTCATAGATTCAACAGATGTTGGCAATTTGATCTCTGGTTTCTCTGCCTTTTCTAAATTCAGCTTGTATGTCTGGAAGTTCTCTGTTTATGTACTGTTGAAGCCTCACTTGGAGAATTTTGAGCATCACTTTGCTAGCATGTGAAATGAGTGCAATTGTGCATTAGTTTTAACATTCTTTGGCATTGCCTTTCTTTGCGATTGGAATGAAAACTGACCTTGTGCTGTGGCCACTGCTGAGTTTTCAAATTTGCTGGCATATTGAGAGTATAATCTTTTAGGATTTGAAAGAGCTTCACTGAAATTCCATCACCTGCACTAGCTTTGTTCATAGTGATGCTTCCTAAGGCCCACCTGACTTCACATTTCAGGATGTCTGGCTCTAGGTGAGTGATCACACCATTGTGATTATCTGAGTCATGAAGATCTTTTGTGTACAGTTCTGTGTGTTCTTGTCACTCTTTTTTAAATATCTTCTGCTTCTGTTAGGTCCATACCATTTCTGTCTTTTATTGTATCATCTTTGCATGAAATGTTCCCTTGGTATTTCCAATTTTCTTGAAGAGATTTTTAGTTTTTCCCATTCTATTGTTTTCCTCAATTTCTTTGCATTGATCACTGAGGAAGGCTTTCTTTCTTTCCTTGTTTTTTTTTTTAAACTCTGAATTCATATGGGTGTATCTTTCCTTTTCTCTTTTGCCTTTAGCTTCTCTTTTTCTCAATTATTTGTAAAGCCTCATCAGACAACCATTCAGCCTTTTTGCATTTCTTTTCTTGGGGATGGTCTTGATCACTGCCTCCTGTACAATGTCACAAAGCTCCATCTGTAGTTCTTCAGGCACACTGTCTATCAAATATAATCCCTTGAATTTATTTGTCCCTTCTACTGTATAATCATAAGAAATTTGATTTAGGTCATACCTGAATTGAAGAAAGTAGGGAAAGCCATTAGATCGTTCAAGTATGACCTAAATCAAACCCCTTACATTACATACTAAACACATTAATAAGTTTTGCACTGAATAAACCTAATGAACTCCAATTCTCAATTTACTTGACCAGTGAACATTTTTTTAAATTTATTCATTTTGAATGAATGTATTCATATTTCACATGAAATACTTTGAGAGTTGAAATTCTGTCACAGGATGGAATTCTTTCTTAGAGTTTTTCTTTAGCTTTGAATAACATAAATTTTCAAAACAAAAGAAAATGTTAAATACTCCAGTATTCCTAACTTTTGAACATAGTTCTTTAGTGAGGGGAAAAAACGAACATTTAGAAGTTATAAGTATTTTTAATTAATATATTGACAAATATATTTTCTGAAGTGGATTCTACAAAATTAATGCCAAACAGTAGAATAAAATTTTCAAGAAGTGTTATGCAATAATTTTGAAGAAGTACGTTTATCTCTGTGAAGCAATGTGCATTCAGCAACAAGTCAGGGCTTGTTAATCAATTTACAATATAATCAGGGATCTTAAGAAAATATATGATGACTTTGATAATAATGTTTTTGACATGATCACTCTATTAGCCTTCAATTAAAAAGAAAAAGCCATCCAGAGAAATTAATTTTGGGGACACTCAAAATATCCTAAATTTATCTCCCATGATCAGATTTTCTCATGGTAAAATTAGTGTGAGACTCAAAATAAATTTGTAGCATTTAGATGTCCTTTAGAGCATTCGTCAGTCCTGAAAGTTTATTATTGCATTTATGATCAATACATTCATACAAATGGAAAACTGATCAAATGTGTATACTATGTAATGTAGAATAAAATATTAAAAAAAAAACTTTGACCAAAAAAAATTTTTTGCTGAAAAAAATAAAATAAAATTGGAAAAAAAAAAACAAAAAAAACAAACCTACATTGTAAATCAACTATCAGTTCAGCTCAGTCACTGAGTCATGTCTGACTCTTTGTGACCCCATGGACCACAGCATGCCAGGCCTCCCTGTCCATCACAAAATCCTGGAGTTTACCCAAACTCATATCCATTGTGTTGGTGGTGCAATCCAACCATCTAATCCTCTGTCGTCCCCTTCTCTGCCTGCCTTTAATCTTTCCCAGCATTGGGGTCTTTTAAATTAGTCAGCTCTTTTGCATCAAGTGGCCAAAGTATTGGAGTTTCAGCTTCAGCATCAGTCCTTCCAATGAACACTCAGGATTGATGTCCTAAAAGATGGACTGTTTGGATCTTCTTGCAGTCCAAGGGAATCTCAAGAGTCTTCTCCAACACCACAGTTCAAAAGCATCAATTCTTCTGTGCTCAGCTTTCTGTATAGTCCAACTCTCACGTCTATACATGACTATTGGAAAAACCATAGCCTTGACTAGTTGGACTTTGTTGGCAAAGTAATACTCTGATTTTTAATATGTTGTCTAGATTGGTCATAACTTTCCTTCCAAGGAGTAAGTGTCTTTTAATTTCATGGCTGCAGTCACCATCTGCAGTGATTTGGGAGTGCCCCCAAATAAAGTCACTACTGTTTCCACTGTTTTCCCATCTATTTGCCATGAAGTGATGGAACCAATGCCATGATCTTAGTTTTCTGAATGTTGAGCTTCAAGCCAACTTTTTCACTTTCATCAAGAGGCTCTTTAGTTCTTCACTTTCTGACATAAGGATGGTGTCATCTACATATCTGAGGTTATTTCAGCTGTGCTTCACCCAGCCCAGCGTTTCTCATGATGTACTCTGCATATAAGTTAAATAAGCAGGGTGATGATATACAGCCTTGAGGTACTCCTTTTCCTATTTGGAACCAGTCTGTTGTTTCATGTCCAGTTCTAACTGTTGCTTCTCAAGAGGCAGATCAGATGGTCTGGTATTCCCATCTCTTTCAGAATTGTCCACAGTTTATTGTGATCCACACAGTCAAAGGCTTTGGCATAGTCAATAAAGCAAAAGTAGACATTTTTCTGGAACTCTTTTGCTTTCAATGACCCAGCAGATAATGGCAATTTGATCTCTGGTTCCTCTGCCTTTTCTAAAACCAGCTTGACCATCTGAAAGTTCACTGTTGACATATTGCTGAAGCCTGGCTTGGAAAATTTTGAGCATTACTTTACTAGAGTGTTTGATGAGTGCAATTGTGTGGTAGTTTGAGCATTATTTATTCCAATAAAGTTTAAGTAAAATAAAATATGGTATGGGTTGACACAAATATGTTTTCTTAAATGTTGAAATAATGACATTTTAAATTAATCTGCCATGTTTGAATAAAACATTTTCCTTTTTAAATTAGAAATTAAAATTTGCTGAGAAAATAATTTTGTCCATACAGACCAAATTGATAAAATTAAGGAAATTCCATGTATGAAGGTCAAGTGGATGATTCAAGCATCTCATACTTTATCTGTACAGAAGAGACCAAACTATTTCTTACTATATAAACAACAGCTTGATGAATTAAACTTTCAGTTATTTATTCTCAATATTATTTTATACATGTGAATTAATATATTTAATATTTAATCAGTTAGCAATTATAATAGATTATGGATTTTTAATTCCTAAAGCCATAAAAGCATCTTTCAGTATTTTATAATCTAACATTTTTCATGATACTTATATCCATAATGTATGTTAGTTAGGTAATCGTGCATAAAAACTAGCTTGCCAGTTCATACATAAACTAGCTTGCCAATTCCAGTGACACAAATTTCTTTTGTTGTTCTTCAGTCAGTAAATCATGTACAACTTTTGCCACCCCATGGACTGCTTCACGCTAGACTTCCCTATCCTTCACTATCTCTCAGAATTAGATACAGATATAGAAGTCATATTAAAAGTAATCAAACAGACTATTTAAGCATTATTATCAGAGATAATGTGGGCTTCCCTGGTGACTCAGACAGTAAAGAATTTGCCTGCAGTGTGGGAGACCCAGATTTGATCCCTGGGTGAGGAAAATACCCTGGAGAAGGGAATGGCTACCCACACCAGTATTCTTGCCTGGAGAATTCCAAAGACAGAGGAACCTGGCAGACTACAGTTCATAGGGTCACAAAGAGTCAGATATGACTGAGTAACTAACACAACAACAACAACATATATCATATAGAGTAATATTTGCCATTTTAAGTAATGGTTAAATTTACACATGTATTAATTTTTTTCAAAGGATCTAAATATAGTTTTACTGAAATGTCTTATTTAACAAAGTTGTTTATATATATATATATATATGCATATATATATATCCTCAAGTTTATGAATTATTTTAACCTTTAAAAGCAAGAGAGTTCTAGAAAAACATCTATTTCTGCTTTATTGACTATGCCAAAGCCTTTGACTGTGTGGATCACAATAAACTGTGGAAAATTATGAAAGAGATGGGAATACCAGACCACCTGACCTGCCTCTTGAGAAATCTGTATGCAGGTCAGGAAGCAACAGTTAGAATTGGACATGGAACAACAGACTGGTTCCAAATAGGAAAGGGAGTACATCAAGGCTGTATATTGTCATCCTGCTTATTTAACTTATATGCAGAGTACATCATGAGAAATGCTGGGCTGGAAGAAACACAAGCTGGAATCGAGATTGCCTGGAGAAATATCAATAACCTCAGATATGCAGATGACATCACCCTTATGGCAGAAAGTGAGAGGAACTAAAGGGCCTCTTGATGAAGGTGAAAGAGGAGAGTGAAAAAGTTGGCTTAAAGCTCAACATTCAGAAAACGAAGATCATGGCATCCGGTCCCAGCACTTCATGGGAAATAGATGGGGAAACAGTGGAAATAGTGTCAGACTTTATTTTTCTGGGCTCCAAAATCACTGCAGACGGTGACTGCAGCCATGAAATTAAAAGACGCTTAGTCCTTGGAAGAAAAGTTATGACCAACCTAGATAGCATATTCAAAAGCAGAGACATTACTTTGCGGACTAAGGTCTGTCAAGTCAAGGCTACGGTTTTTCCAGTGGTCCTGTATGGATGTGAGAGTTGGACTGTGAAGAAGGCTGAGCGCTGAAGAATTGATGCTTTTGAACTGTGGTGTTGGAGAAGGCTCTTGAGAGTCCCTTGTACTGCAAGGAGATCCAACTAGTCCATTCTGAAGGAGATCAACACTGGGTGTTCTTTGGAAGGAATGATGCTAAAGCTGAAACTCCAGTACTTTGGCCACCTCATGCGAAGAGTTGACTCACTGGAAAAGACTCTGATGCTGCGAGGGATTGGGGGCAGGAGGAGAAGGGGACGACCAAGGATGAGATGGCTGGATGGCATCA
Source organism: Nanger dama (assembly GCA_917880005.1). Lineage (NCBI taxonomy): Eukaryota > Metazoa > Chordata > Mammalia > Artiodactyla > Bovidae > Nanger > Nanger dama. Next base: position 14,523,632 of record CAKJTW010000027.1, on the reverse strand, counting down.
CAGACTCGATGGATGTGAGTCTCAGTGAACTCCAGGAGATGGTGATGAACAGGGAGGCCTGGCGTGCTGTGATTCATGGGGTCGCAGAGTCGGACACGACTGAGCGACTGAACCGAACTGAATTGAACTGAACTGAAAATCCAATTGATAATTGTTCTCACCTTAATGTGGCTGATATACCAAACAAATGTCATTTACAATAGGAATCTACTTTTGATGCTACAGAACCATTTTAGTTGTATCTTTTGCTTCCTAATTAGTCATGTGATACATATCATGATAAAAAGAATGATTAAATGTATTTTGGGGTATTTAGTTTTACCAATAATAATAAAGGTAATCAAAAATTATAAAATAATCTTTCACTTTCTCCTAAAATTATGGTTGCTGTATTGATTTTTTTATGCAAAGACTAGGACTTTCTTAATGCAAAAATATGAATTTGAATACTTAAAATAAGGCAAATTATCTGAAATGATTGCCTGGATAGTAGCAAATTAAAAACTTTAGTATGCAATTACGTTTTTTCTTATCCATTTGTGAATGAGACAATACTAGAATATTCTTTGTGAATCTATGTGTATGGCCTTTGCATGCACTAATGAAAGCATCTGAGTATGTACTATTAACTTTTCAGACAGACATTCAAGTTACCATAAAGTTCTCATTAATATTCTATTAGTTTCTATGATTCTCATTATCTTCAAAAAAAAACAACAAATAAGATGATAATGACCTTCCACTTATTTTAAACATTTTTCTATTCTTCTAGGGCATTAGACCACTATCATAAAAGAACTGCTATAGTAATTTAAAATGTAAATGGTATCCATTTAATTAATAAGAGATAACTGTCTATCAAGAATGGTTGCAGAGAATTAAAGTCACTATTATATAAAATAATAAAAGACTTATCAGCTTAGCTCAGTTCTGAATAAAATAAGTGAAAGTCAAAGAGTTCAGTATGGTTTAAAAGATGTACGAATGAAAGAGATATTTTTAAAATAATTGAATATAGTCTTGTAATGAATGATGTTTCTTGACTGTCAAAAATAAGAAATGAAGGTCACTACATGGCTAGTATGTTCCCTAATTAGATGATACCTCAGTCTTGAAACATTCATATCAGGAAAAACATCTGTTTCCTTGTGTTTACCCTGCATTCATATAAATACATATTTCAGTAATCTCAATTACTTTAAAAACTAATATACTTTGCTGAATTAAACCATAATTGTTTGTGAGGCTTTATTTAAATAGGAATAAAATAAAATATATAAACATTGAAATACTAAATATGATTTCATTTCCAGCCAGCTTTTCACAATGTTTTGAATGTAACACACTGTGTTTATATAGATATCCAAAGAGTAAAATTAATTTTCATTACAGAATATTATACCAAGCTTGGTCTGTGCATTTTTATAATGGTTACTTTGCCTGAGAAAAGGCGAGGAAAATATGTATTACTGGAAAATTCAGTAGATCTCAATAACATATGTATATATGTATGTACGTATATATATATATAGAGAGAGATAGGTATTTGAATATAAGACACAAAGAGTCAGACATGACAGTGGCTGAATAGCAACACAAGTATATCTACATATGTATATTTATCTATTTATCAGTCTATCAAGGGAGAGAATGAGAGAGGAGAGGGAGAGTCCAGCATAATGAGATCCTAGAATAAAAATCACTGCAGATGGTGATTGCAGCCATGAAATTAAAAGATACTTACTCCTTGGAAGGAAAGTTATGACCAATCTAGACAGCATATTAAAAAAGCAGAGACAGTACTTTGTCAACAAAGGTCCATCTAGTCAAGGGTATGGTTTTTCCAGTGGTCATGTATGGATGTGAGAGTGGGACTATAAAGAAATTTGAGCACCAGAGAATTGATGCTTTTGAACTGTGGTGTTAGAGAAGACTCCTGAGAGTCCCTTGAACTGCAAGGAGATCCAACCAGTCCATCTTAAAGGAGATCAGTCCTGAGTATTCATTGGAAGGACTGATGCTAAAGCTGAAACTCCAGTACTTTGGCCACTTGATGCGAAGAGCTGACTCATTTGAAAAGATCCTGATGCTGGGAAAGATTGGAGGCAGGTGGAGAAAGGGATGACAGAGGATTAGATGGTTCGACGGCATCAATGACTCAATGAACATGAGTTTGGGTAAACTCCAGGAGCGGGTGATGTACAGGGAGGCCTGGCATGCTGTGGTCCACGGGGTCACAAAGAGTTGAACACGACTGAGTGGCTGAACTGAACAGAGAATAAGAAAGTCAAGGGAAAAAACAGAAAAGATTTTACCTGTGCATTCATTATTCAGTAAATATTTACCCAATGCTATACCTTAGGAGTCTCCAACCTCTGGGGTCTAATGGCTGATGACCTGAGGTAGAGCTGATGTAATAATAATAAAAATAGTGTGCACAATGAGTGTAAACACTTGAATCATCCCCAAACCATTCTTCCACCCCTAGTCAATGGAGAAATCATCTTCTATGAAATCAATCCCTGGTGCCAAAAGGATGGGGACCACTGATACACATTGTATAAGTAAAATATAATGGTTAACAACAACAACCAAAACCAAAACAACCAGTTCCTATCTTCTGGATCATAGTGTCTTAGTATTTGTGGGGTCTGAGTGTGGCTTGAGGATGTGCATGTCTAGTAAGTTCTCAGGTACTGCTGATTCTTCTGGTTCAGTATTTTGTGAAGTACTGAAGTGGGAACCTGAGCATTGTTGGAAGTCACTTTTGAAATGAGATTGGAGAGAAGAGTGGGACTGAACTAGGGAAAAAGGGTAGGAACGGATTCCTCCATAGGTCTGGAGAACAAAACTCACAGAGGAAATTCTCCACAGAGGACAGCAGGGAATGACAGAGAAGCTTACGTTGGTAACCTCCATACAGGTAATGCCTTTCATGAAAAACTGTTCGTTTCTTCAGATACAATATGGAAATGTCTTAATGGTTTAAGGTATAAAAAATGGTGCAAACTAGTTATGCTTTCAGTATAGATATTTTAAGTGATTGCAAATTCAGTTAGTGAGAAGAGAAAGCACATTAAAGAAAAAAACATTATTGTCTGCATAAATTTTAAGGAATATAAACACTTATGAGGAATGGTGAAAACTGAAAGTCAAAAGTTTGCATTACTGCACTGAAGGATGGCCAGATGTATAACTAAAGATTGAATTAAGATTTGAACACAGACAGGCTTTTGTGACACTTAGGACAATTTCAACTTTTATTTCTAAGGACTGGAAGATATTGAAGAATTGTAAGTAGGCTCATAACATGGTAAGAATTACATTTTAAAAAAAGAATTACATTAAAAGCTCATTCATGCTCTGTCTGAATATGAAGAAGTCTATGGTTGGGGTGAAAATAGCAATATCTACAAGAAGTTTCAAAATATTCATATATTTTCTGATGCTCCATATAGAATTTCTGCTCAATATGTCTGAGATAATCCAGGAAGCAGACATGGGAAAGGGCAGACCAGTTGGGGCACTCTGTAACACTTTTGAGGAAAATGACAAATGGTAACTAATGTATCACTTATGAGAATAAAGAAGAGTTGACAGTATCAAAATATATTGCAGAGAATTTACCAAAATTCCATAAAGATAGTTTGACTATAAAGAGATGAAATACACGGAGATTTCTAGAAGAATGTCTAGGTTACTATCTGGCTAAGCCAAATGAGTGAGTGGAGAGAGAAGAAAAGAAGCAGAACATTTATAAATTATTTTACTCATGCAATTTATCAGTGTAAGAAGCAGACAAAGTTCAGGGACTGAACAGTCAGTCAAAGAGAAAGCTGTTAAGAATTAATGTGCTTTCAGGTCACAACTTTCTGTGCTTGTTTCATTAGATCTAAGATTTAACTTTGTTTATTTACTTAGCAGATCTTTTAACATCCTAATATTTTGTTGGAGTACTGAAAGGTTAACCTCAGGTTAGCTGTGCTTTTCACCTCTGATTCCTTTGTGGTCCCATTCAGAATTATGAAAGAGGGCAAAGTTTACCTGATGAAAATTGGTGAATCTTATGTTCTAAATGTTAGGTTGCATAATGTTGACATGGGATCTTGTCAAATAATCTTTTAAGTAAATTGATTTATATTTAAGTAACTCAATTTCAAGATTTGTCTTGCTTTATAACAGAATATTATGTGATATATAAACGATCATGATAACAAAACAAGAATAAAGTGTGGAACAGAGTCAAGGCAGAAGAATCATGTGTACAATGGAGAAATCTGATTTTAAAACCTGAATGCAGGTAAATGGAAGTATATTTGTGTCTAGCTCAACTCCAGAGGCAGGTCAAGAGCATGACTTGAACAGACTCTAATGTACATGCATGCTGATTGCTTTATATCACAGAGTCACCACTGAGGATGGAAGAATCTTGGTATATAGAAACAATTCCTGGATATTTTGCAGTAAACACATCCAGATAAAGAATTATTGTATATTGTACTCCTAGGTTTTCTCCCATCAAAAATGAAACATATGGTATTTTAGGAAAGACTGAGAAATAAAAAAAAAAAAACACTTGTTAAGAACTCAGAACTTCAACAAAGCCACGGGAGAATCCGATTCCACAGCTGCATTGAGATACACAAAAAACCCTTAGGCTGATACAAGAGCAACATCAAGTACTAGTAGAGGACTAGCCTGCAGAATTTGAACCACATATTCACTACTGACTACCCATGTGTCCTTTGGAAAATATTTCCTGTGCTCCAGTTTACACATCTATAAAATTCAAATAATATTGTAGCATTTATAGTTTATACCATGGCATTTATATATATATATATACACACACACACATATATATACATACATATATATATATTTACTGTAGAATTTATTTATTTATCGTATTTATATCTATTTATAACTGATATGCAGAATACATCATGGGAATATGCAGGGCTGGATGAATCACAAGCTGGAATCAAGATTTCCAGAAGAAACACCAAGAATCTTAGATATGCAGATGATAGCACTTCAATGGCAGAAAACAAAGAGGGACTAAAGACGTCTTGATGAAGGTAAAAGAAGAGAGTGAAAATGGCTTAAAGCTCACCATTCAAAAAATGAAGATAATGGCATCCAGCCCCATCACTTCATGGAAAATAGATGGGATAAATGTAGAAACGGTGGCAGAGTGTATTTCTTGGACTCCAAAATCACTGTGGATAATGACTGAAGCCACAAAACAAACAAAAAAAAACAAAAAACACTTGCTCCTTGGAAGAAAAGCTATGACAAACCTAGACAGCATATTAAAAACCAGACATTACTCTGCTGACAAAGATCTATATAATCAAAGCTATGGCTTCTCTAGCAATCAAGTATGGATGTGAGAACTGAACCATAAAGAAGGTTGAGTCCTGAAGAATTGGTTTTCAAACTGTAGTGCTGGAGAAGATTACTGAGTCCTTTAGACTGCAAGGAGATCAAACCAGTCCTTCCTAAAGGAAATTAACCCTGCATATTCATTGGATGGACTGACGCTGAAACTCCAATATTTGGCCACCTGATGCCAAGAGCCAACTTATTTGCCAAGACCCTGATGCTGGGAAGGACTGAGGGCAGGAGGAGAAGGGGTAACAGAGGATAAGATGGTTGGATGCCATCACTGACTCAATGGACATGAGTTTAAGTGAACATGAGTTTAAGGAGATAGTCAAGGACAGAGAAGCCTGGAGTGCTACAGTTCATGAGGTTGCAAAGAGTGTGAAACAACTTAGTAACTGAACAACAACATTTATAAAATTGTTGTGGGAATTATGTGAATGAACTTGAAAGAGTGCTTACTAAATAAATGATTATTCCTTTTACTCAGAGGATTGGGCAATTTCTCTCATGTTATCCTACTGAAGGCTTTGGTATCGAGAGGTTCTCTTAAGAAAAGTAATCATAACTCTTTATTTTCTCTGAAATAAAGTGATACGTGCTCACCATTTTTCTCTGTATGATTCCCATAAGCATTTTTTTTAATTGAAGTATAGTTGACTTATAACATTGTGTTGGTTTCTGTTGCACAGTAAAGTCATTCAGTTATAAGTACACATGTATCTTCTCTTTTTTAGATTCTTTTCCCACTATAGGCCATTACAGAGTACTGGGTACAGTTTCCTGTACAGAGGGAACATCCAAATGAAAGAAATACAGAGGGAAGATATGGGAAACGTCACCAGGCTTCCATGCTCCTTGGAGAGCACAGTTCAGTTCAGTTAAGTCTCTCAGTCGTGTCTGACTCTTTGAGACCCCCTGAATCGCAGCATGCCAGGCCTCCCTGTCCATCACCAACTCCCGGAGTTCACTCAAACTCACGTCCATTGAGTCGGTAATGTCATCCAGTTATCTCATCCTCTGTTGTCCCCTTATCCTCCTGCCCCCAATCCTTCCAAGCATCAGAGTCTTCCAATGAACCAACTTTCCCCCAAATCTACACATGTTCAGTAGCATGGAAGCTCTCCATGTTCAATCCTTTTGGATTTTTATGGAGGCTTCATTACAGAGACATAATTTATTAAATCATTGACCATTGGCAACTGATTCAACCTCCAGTCCCTCTCCCTTCCCTGGAGACCAGGGTGTGGTACTAAAAGTTCTAACCTCTAATCTCATGGTTGAGTCTCTTAACAACCAGTTCCCATCCTTAGGTGTGGTCCAAAAGTTACCTAACATCAACTTAACAAAAGACACTTTTATGGCTCTACTCATCTATGAAATTCCAAAGAGTTTTAAAAGTTCTGTGCCAGAAACAGGGATGAAAATCAAATATACATCTGTTATGATAAATTACAATATCAAATGATCTCATTATTAAAGTGCTGTTTTTAAACAGTATGCCCTATTTATACCCTTAAAATTTTATTGATGATAGTTCAGTTCCAGTCAACTCAGTTGTGTCTGACTTTTTGTGACCTTAGGGAGTGCAGCATGACAGACTTCCTTGCCCATCACCAACTCCTGGAGCTTATTCAAACTCATGTCCATTGAGTTGGTGATGCCATTCAACCATTTCATCCTATGTCATCCCCGTCTCCTCTTGCCTTCAATCTTTCCCAACATCAGAGTCTTTCCCAATGAGTCGGCTCAGGTGGCCAAAGTATTGGAGCGTCAGCATCAGTCCTTCCAATGAATATTCAGGGTTGATTTCCTTTAGGATTGACTTGTTGGATCTCTTTGCAGTCCAAGAGACTCTCAGGAGTCTACTCCAAGGGCCTTATTAGTTGTCTATTTTATATATAGTAGCGTGTACATGTCAGTCCCAATTTCCCAGTTTATCCCTTCCCTTGCCTTCTACCTCTGGTGATGATAAGCTTGTTTTTACATCTGACTCAATTTCTGTTTTGAAAATAAGTTCGTTTGTATCATTATTTTAGTTTTCTCACACAAGTGATGTCATATGATATTCCTCTTTCTCTGACTGACTGACTTCACTTAGTAAGATAATCTCTAGGTACCTCAATGACACTATGAATGGCAACTTTTCATTTTTATGACTATGTAATGATTCTTATAACCATTTTAATCATTAGAAATGTTAATAAAAGACCAATTAATTAGTACAGTTTTCTTTACAGGTTGATTGCATCAATCCCCTTAAAGTTCAAGAGAGCTTACTTTGAAAGACCAATCCCATAGGAATAGTGATGTGAGTGAAAAAAAAAATCAATATGATAAAAATATAGGGGTTATCTGACAGAAAGATAAGAAGCTGTAAGTAATATTCTGTCAATACTCGTATTGAAAATCAAAAGCATACATTATTGGGAATGGGGTTATTATCAGTGATAATATTGTATAGTCATATTTTTTTTTAAATCTGTTAGTCAGGAGGTATTTTTAAAGCCAAAATTTTTAGACTTATACCCTATTATTACAGACAATATACAATAAAGAGTGCTCAACACTCTTTTCAGAAATGATTTTCTTGAATTAAATGAGGAATTTTTTAGAAAATCTTCATTCATATTCTGCCAAGAATAGTAATGGTTTACTGCATTTAACATTAAACAGTACTCAGCCACTCGAGTGAAATGTTTTTCCAATAAGAGATGCTAAGGAAGGAAGAGCTAGTCAGTAGATTGCTGTCCTTTCACTGTGCTCTGCTCTTTCCTCTTTGTTTTGCTTCTTCTTAGACTGCTGGGAATTGCTAGACATTCTCAGGTTCAGTATCATTAGATCAAATATCAGAAGCCAAAAGATTACCAAGGAGTAATATTGTATCACTTATGAAATATTTTAAGTCAGAATAATCTTTTGAAGTAGTTATTTACATGTTTCTAGCTATTTTGGCACTCCAATCCAGTACTCTTGCCTGCAAAATCCCATGGATGGAGGAGCCTGGTGGGCTGCAGTCCATGGAGTCACTAAGAGTCAGACATGACTGAGCAACTTCACTTTCACTTTTCACTTTCATGCATTGGAGAAGGAAATGGAAACCTACTCTAGTATTCTTGCCTGGAGAATCCCAGGGATGAGGGAGCCTGGCAGGCTGCTATCTATGGGGTCGCACAGAGTCAGACATGACTGAAGCAACTTAGCAGAAGCAGCAGCAGCTATTTATTTTAGCAATTAAACTATATTTTCTTGATAAAACCAAGTGATTACAACAGTTCTCTATTATATCCAGAAGTTTGGAAATTTTAAGCCTTTCTTAACCCACATATGAACCCATATAATCCAGAATTTGGGGAAGGAATATAAGTTTCCATATATTTATTGTGGCTGTTCATTGGAAAAGTGAAAGTTGCTCAATCCTGTCTGACTCTTTGCAATCCCATAGATTATAGAGTCCATGGAATTCTCTAGGCCAAGATACTGGAGTGGGTAGCCTTTCCCTTCTCCAGGGGATCTTTCCAACCCAGGGATAAAACCCAGGTCTCCCTCATTGCAGGTGAATTCTTTACCAGCTGAGCCACAAGGAAAATCCGAAGTTCACTGGAAAATGAATCTAAATATCACTAAAAATGCATTACTGAAGTATTTCTTTTTATTAATTCATATAACTTCAATCAGTTTTCTGTATTCTATTGTTTCATTGTTTCACAAACCTATCTTACTTCTGTAATTGGCATAAGAATGCTTAAAAACACTATGATGTTTACTGCGCAATGAACTCTACAATTATTGGGCTGGCCAAAACTTTTGCTCGCGTTTTCCTGTAACATGAAAAGCCCAAATGAACTTTTGGGTAACCCAGTATAAAAATATGTCACTGTTACAATAAAGCTGTGAGAGAGCTGCTGATATAATCTCTATTTAGGAGACTTGGCCAAGTTTCATATAGACAAACAGGGTCCAGGCAGTCTGACCTTTCAACCATTATAAAAATCACATCTCTAACAAAGAAACTCATTTACACAAATCAAATTTCACAAGACCCTCACAAACTGAGTAGGAAATGAAGAGGGAAAAGAACAATTTTCAGATTACAGCTTCTGTGTATTTTTCTGACATAGCAGCAGAAGAGGTAATATTAAACTCATAAGCTTGCATTATAGTGAATTTGGTAAGGAATAGAGGGCTCAACTTAATAGGAAGAAAATAAGACATGCTCCTCTCAAGGATTTGCAAACTGGACAGTTCAGCACATTTAAAAGTTGACTTTGCAAAATGAAGGAACTATGTAAAAACTGAATTTTACTTACGGATTTAATTTTAAAAATCCAAACACTGTTGCAAAAAAAGCCAAAGAAAGAGACTAAGAAAGAACATTGGTAGGTGCTCACTTATAATTTAAAATTTTGACTTCTATAAGAAATCAGCTTTTTGTTCTTTATCTACCTTTTTTTTTTCAATAGTGTTTAGGACTTTTTCTCCATTCCTGCTCCCTCCGCCCCCTTACCCACCTACCCTCCCACACTCCACACCCCACACACCTCCACCCTGTGGAGGTTTCTATCATTGTATCTGAATGTCTTCACTTTAACTGTACTTTCTGATGATGTTGCTTTGGTTCTTTGGAACTTCCAGAATTAGCCTGTGTATCTCTCAAAGTTATTGCCCCAGTAAGGCAGCATCACTCATATCTTCATGAGGTCCTTCTTCCAGGCTTCTGAGATGCCAATAGCACCCAAACAATGCCTCTTCTTCAGAGACCTGCCTCCCCATTCCAGGGTACCATAGTTGCCTGGGTCCCTTTCTCTAAACTTTTATGTTCCATTGACTCCTATCTCTCTTTTGTTACCCAGCCCTAGATGGGGAGGGGTGAAAGTGGCTGCTTCCTGCAGTTACTAACTGGCAGTTATTCAGAGTCCTTTTCTTCCTTCCTTTCTTTCTTTTTTCTCTCTTTATTGTTCTTTAACACATATTTGAAAGATTCCTTACCTCATTTCTTCTCTGTTAAAATAAACAGCAGAATAACTTCTTTTGACAAGATAATGACCTCTAAATTGATAATATCAAATTTCATTATACAAGCAGGATATGAGGTGTTAGTTTTATCAAGCCCTCTTGAGCAGTATCATGTTAACTCAATTGATAGGTGAAAGGATTGTAATTTTATAGATAAAAAAATAAAGTATTTTATTCCTACAGAAGTTACTTATATATATTTATTACTTGTCATATCTTGCAATGCTTTAATGTTTATAAAGCTCTTTCCCTTTCAGATATTTGAACAATACTCATATATATTTCTTCTATTTTATAAAGTTATTTTTCATATACATGTGACCCTTTAATTCTTCGGGGATTTGCTGTTGATCATTAATCACTTTGTGGAAAATGGGAAAAACTTAACCTGACATTGCAACTTAAGGAAATATTTACATTAATGTTTTCTTAACAGTTATACATACCCTGTATGTATATGGTAACAAAATCAGAAATTGTACCATAGTAGTTAAACAAGATTTTTCATATATTGTTTTCCCAGTATATGCTGGGACCTTGAGAAATGTGACCACTATTACAGCCATGTGGCCACTTCTGTAGTTTCATGGATGTCCATACAGGCTTAATACCAGTAATGCAGTTTTGTTTTTCCTTTTATTATACATTTGTGGCTGTTCTGTGGTGAGGATGGAGTGAGGGGAGAAAAGATAGTAGAATTTCATACTAGTTAACAGTATGGGCTTTTGAATGCTAGAGATTGTTTTATAATGCTAGTTTTCAATCTTGCTAGATGATGGTCTTAACAGGTCATTTAAACTCTAACTCTTGGTGTCTTTAACAATAATCTCATCATTATCTCTTAGAGTTTCTACTAATATTAAATGAAATTAGTGTTGAGTAGTGAAGTGGGGATATTTTAGGAACACAACAGGTGGTAGCTATTAAAATTATTTGTCATTTTGGAACTCATTCAGCTTGATCTTATATGTCTCTACTCAAAGTATATCATCTGTAAGAAGATCTTCCTGATATACACTCACTAAAACTTTACTTGGGCACATTTTCTAATCTTCCTCAAAGAGGGTTCAAATTTCCTCCCTCTGAGCATTTTCCACTGCTTTACTATTGCTTAATTTAGGTGCATAAATGCTCAATCATGTCCCAGTCTGCAATCCCCTGGACTGTTTACCTGCTAAGCTCCTCTGTCCATGGATTTTTTTTCAGGCAAGAATACTGGAATGGCTTGCCATTCCCTTCTCCAGAGGATTTTCCCAATTCAGAAATCCAGTGCATATCCCCTGCTTCACCCTGCCTTGTCAGGAGGATTCTTTACCTCTGAGCCACCTGGGAAGCCCACAGTTGTTTAAAACACTCTGCATTTCCTCTGTGGAATGCCTGCATTCGTAAGTAGCCTTGAGCTCCCAAGAGTTTGAAGATCTAAACATAAGACCAGAAACTATAAAACTCCTAGAGGAGAGTATAAGCAAAACACGCTCCACTTAAATCACAGCAGGATCCTCTATGACCCGCCTCCCAGAATACTGGAAATAAAAGCAAAAATAAACAAATGGGATCTAATTGAAATTAAAAGCTTCTGCACAACAAAGGAAACTAAAAGCAAGGTGAAAAGACAGCCTTCTGAATGGGAGAAAACAATAGCAAATGAAGCAACTGACAAACAACTAATCTCAAAAATATACAAGCAACTTATGCAGCTCAACTCCAGAAAAATAAATGACCCACGCAAAAAATGGGCCAAAGAACTAAACAGACATTTCTCCAAAGAAGACATACAGATGGCTAACAAACACATGAAAAGATGCTCAACATCACTCATTATCAGAGAAATGCAAATCAAGACCACAGTGAGGTACCATTTCACATCAGTCAGAATAGCTGCAATCTAAAAGTCTACAAACAATAAATGCTGGAGAGGGTGTGGAGAAAAGGGAACCCTCTTACATTGTTGGTGGGAATGCAAACTAGTACAGCCACTATGGAAAACAGTGTGGAGATTCCTTAAAACATTGCAAATAGAACTGCCTTATGACCCAGCAATCCCACTGCTGGGCATGCACACCGAGGAAACCAGAATTGAAAGAGACACATGTAACCCAAAGTTCATTGCAGCATTGTTTATAATAGCCAGGACATGGAAGCAACCTAGATGTCCATCAGCAGATGAATGGATAAGAAAGCTGTGGTACATATACACAATGGAGTATTACTCAGCATTAACAAGAATACATTTCAATCAGTTCTAATGAGATGTATGACACTGGAGCCGATTATACAGGGTGAAGTAAGCCAGAAAGAAAAACACCAATACACATATATATGGAATTTAGAAAGAAGGTAATGACGGCCTTGTATGAGAAACAGCAAAGAGACACTTTTAGACTCTGAGGGAGAGGGAGAGAGTGGGATGATTTGGGGAAAATAAGAAACGAAGCACCAGTCATGTTCGATGCAGGAAACAGGATGCTTGGGGCTGGTGCACGGGGATGATCCAGGGAGATGATATGGGGTGGGAGGTGGGAGGGGGTTCAGGATTGGGAGCTCCTATACACCGGTGGCAGATTCATGCCAATGTATGGCAAAACCAATACAGTATTGTAAAGTAAAATAAAGTAAAAAAAAAAAAAAAAAAAAGAATAGCACATAGTGAATGATGGAGGAAGGAAAAAGTACCTGCTAAGATCTAGAGAGTTGTTTTATACTTTTGTTATCATTTCGTTTTTATCAACTTCACTGTGCCAAAACTTTACTAGTTTTCTTTTTTAGATCAATTTCACTTATAGGTGAGAAACTCTTCCAATTACCTCTGGAAAAATTAAAAATCCATATAGCTTTTACTTACCAGGAAAAATTAAGAAAGCAAAATAGCTGACATTTTATACAGATGTCAGTTTATAATTATAAAAATACTGCTAAATATATAATTTTACACAAAAATAGCAACAACTGAGTCTGCAAACAAATTTTTCTACCAAGGAAATAATAAGTGATGCATGGAAATATTACTTAAATATATATTTTGTTATTTTCTGTATCAAATCATCAGTGAATTATTTATTTTTATAAATGGAAATTTGTACCTCTGAATCTCCCTCACTTGTTCCTCTCATCCCACCACCCAGTGTATTAATGTCTATGAATAAATATATATTGCATGTGTACATGCTACATCACATCAGTCATATCCATCTTTTGTGACACCACTGATTGTAGCCCACCAGGCTCCTCTGTCCATGGAATTCTCCAGGGAAGAATACTGGAGGGATTACCATGACCTCCTCAAAGGATCTTCTAACCCATGGACTGAATCCATCCAAGTCTCTTAAGTTTCCTGCATTAGCAAATGAGTTCTTAACCACTAGCAACACCTATGAAGCCTCCAATATATATTGACAAAGGTGTTATTTTAAAATATTGAGAAAAAGAAAACTTCAGTAATGAATGAATGAAATGTTTTAATATAATAAAATGTAAGTATTATTCAGCTATAGAATTAATTACATGTACTATATATATATTTAGATATATCCATTTGAATGCAGAGTTCTAAAGAATAGCAAGGAAAAATAAGAAAGCTTTGCTCAGTGATCAGTGCAAAGAAATAGAGGTAAACAACAGAATGGGAAAGACTAGAGATCTCGTCAAGAAAATTAGAGATACCAAGGGAATATTTCATACAAAGATGGGCACAATAAAGGACAGAAATGGTATGGACCTAAAAGAAGCAAAAGATATTAACAGGAGGTGGCTACAATACCAAGAACTATACAGAAAAAGATCTTCATGACCCAGAAAACCACGATGGTGTGATCACTGACCTACAGCCAGACATCCTGGAATGAGTAGTCAAGCAGGTCTTAGGAAGCACCACGATGAACAAAGCTAGTGGAGGTGATGGAATTCCAGTTGAGCTATGTCAAATTTGAAAAGCTGCTACTGATAAAGTGCTTCACTTAATATGCCAGCAATCTGGGAAAACTCAGCTGTGGCCATACGACTGGAAAAGGTCAGTTTTCATTCCAATCCCAAAGAAAGGCAATACCAAAGAATGTTCAAACTAACACACAATTGCACTCATCTCACACGCTAGCAAATTAATGCTCAAAATTCTCCAAGTCAGGCTTCAACAGTACATGAATCATGAACTTCCAGATGCTCAAGTTAGATTTAGAAAAGACAGAGGAATCAGAGATCAAATTGCCAACATCTTTTGGATCTACAACAAAGCAAGAGAATTTCACAAAAACATCTACTTCTACTTTATTGACTATGCCAAAGCTTTTGACTGTGTGGATCACAACAACTGTGGGAAAATTTTAAAGAGATGAGGATACCAGACAACCTCACTTGCCTACTGAGAAATCTGTATGCAGGTCAAGAAGCAACAGTTAGAATCAGACATGGACCAATGGACTGCCTCCAAATTAGGAACGTAGTACGACAAGGCTGTATATTGTCACTCTGCTTATTTAACTTATATGCAGAATATATCATGCAAAATTCTGGGCTGAACGAAGCATAAGCTGTAGTCAAGATTGCATGGAGAAATATCAATAACATGAGATATGCAGATGACATCACCCTTATGGCAGAAAGTGAAGTAGAACTAAAGAGCCTCTTGATGAAAGGAAAAGAGGAGAGTGAAAAAGTTGGCTTAAAACTCAACATTCAGAAAACTAAGATCATAGCATCATGGCATCCAGTTCCACACTTCATGGCAAATAGATGGGGAATCAATGTAAGTACTGAGAGACTTTATTTTCTTGTGCTCTCAAATCACTTCAGATAGTGAGTGAAGCAATGAAATTAAAAGAAGCTTGCTCCTTGGAAGAAAAGTTATGACCAACCTAGACAACATATTAAAAAATGGAGACATTACTTTGCTGACAAAGTCCTGTCCAGTCAAAGCTATGGGTTTTCCAGTAGTCATGTATGGGTGTGAGAGCTGGACCATAAAGCACTGAAGAATTGATGTCTTTGAACTGTGGTGTTGGAGAAGACTCTTGAGAGTCCCTTGGACTGCAAGGATATCAAGTCAATCAATCCTAAAGGAAATCAGTCCTGAATATTCATTGAAAGGACTGATGCTGAAGCTGAAACTCCAATTCTTTGGCTACTTGATGTGAAGAACTGACTCACTGGAAAAGACCCTGCTGCTGGGAAACATAGAAGGCAGGAGGAGAAGGGTACGGCAGAGAATGAGATCGTTGAATGGCATCACTGACTCAATGGACATGAGGTTAAGCAATCTCCAGGAGTTGGTGATGGACAGGGAAGCCTGGCGTGTTGCAGTCCTTGGGGTCGCAAAGAGTCAGACACGGCTGAGTGACTAAACTGAACTGATGTTCATAAGAATAATAAAAATCGCTAGAAATATGTAAATTATAGTTTTTTCTAGATGGGAAAAAATAATCAGAAATTTGTCAGTTACATAGTAAATTACAAGTTAGGAACCTAATGAAAACTGTTTACACCTACTAAATGCTTAAAAATACAATACTGCAGTAAATATAATACTTTTCCTTGAAAAAACCTGATGTTTGCACATGAAAGTGGCTGTTGGAAGAGTTGCAATTTGATTACAGTGAAATGATGAAAAGATGGTTCTCTTAAATCAGATGGGAAAATTGTAACATCTGATGTGGGTATGGAGTTCATTATAAATGCTGTGAGGTAGCTGGTAGATGTCTGCAATGTGCATACTTGCACGTTTTGTGGTCTCAGTTGGATGCGGTACTTTGTATTTCCCTGGTGTTTCTTGTGGATAAAATAATACATGTGTGTTAGTTGCTCAGTCATGTCCGACTCTGCAATCCCATGTGCTATAGCTTGCCAGGCCCCTTTGTCCATGGAATTCTCCAGGCAAGAACACTGGAGTTGGTTGTCATTTCCTTCTCTAAAAATAGTGCATAAACAAATGCATAATTGGTATTATGTGAAAATTACCACATTGGAATACATTTGTGTCTAGAAAATAAGCTTTATAACAGAATTCACTGTATTTCAAATTCACTAAGTCACTGTTATTGTCATTGTTTCAAAAAATAATAGGGGGCTTAAAATTATAACCAGAAACACCATAAATGTTTTCTCCACCAAGAATACCCAATCAAGAATGACCTCAAGTTAGATATAAGAATCTGTGGAGAAAATTGTTGGTGGATTAAAAGTATTATAACAAAAAATGAAGAAAAGTAAATCATACTATTTGTCTAACAAATAACATGTATTTAATTAAGCCATTATTGTAGATATATTTTAAAAAGTAGTAATAACTTGGTACTAATTTAATTTGGACCAAAAAAATGAAAGGCCTTGTCTATTTCAGCTCATCAAAGAGAATTCATCTAAGATTGAAAAGTGATTCAATATCCACAAAGGAGGCTTCCCCGTAGCTCAACTGGTAAAGAATCTGCCTGCAACACAGGAGACCCCTCTTTGATTCTTTGGTCTGGAAGATTCCCTCAAGAAGGATAGCAGCTATCCACTCCAGTATTCTTGGGCTTCCCTGGTGGCTCAGATGTAAAGAATCTGCCTACAATGTGGGAGACGTGGGCTCCATCCCTGGTTTGGGAAGATGCTGTGGAGGAGGGCATGGCAACCCACTCCAGTATTCTTGTCTGGAAAATCCCGTGAACAAAGGATCCTGGTGATCTTGGTGGGCTCATGGACAGAGGTCCATAGGTCACAAAGAGTCAGACATGACTGAGCAACTAAGCACACACACATACACAAAAGTAACTTCTGTGTTAATACAGTTTGGGTAAGAGAAGAGATTATACCTGGAATATCAAAAAGTTGATGATTATATGATATCAAGTATTGCAAATTCTGTTTGTATCTACATTTTTGAACTTCAGATTGCTTTATTATTCATTCATATAAAATTTGTTGAAAACAGAAAATGTTCAAAGAAACAAGGGCACCATAAAACATTTGAATCATCTATGAAGTTCAGAGAGTGTTTATAACCAACATTTTTAAAATCAAGTTTCAAAACATATAATTATTTTATAAAAATTCTTTTACTGTTTTTTAAATTCATACTAACTCTAAAACTACACTTTTAGAATCAATAAAAGGTAAACCATATTTTTCAATTTCAAGCAATAAATATTCTTAGAAATTGTATAAGACAATTGAAATCAACTTTATATTTTTAAAAATTAAAAAAAAAATAGTTAAAACATTTGAAACCATATAAAGTGCATTTTTCTTGGGATTTCTAATTGGAAAATATTTTATTATTTCCATATAATTAGTAATCTGTACCTCCCTCCATATTCATTCTTGGTATCTCAATTCAGTATTTTATTTAAATCTTTCCCAAACTATAATTTTGTTTCAAAATTTTGGTCATATGGAATTAAAAATATGATTGGATGATGTCTCTATGAAATGTTACCAGGAAAGTTGAACCTGAGAAATCTGGGTCAAATTTTGGTTCATTTTTTCAATCCATTTCATATTTAAGACAGTAGTATATTTTACATTTTTGCATACTTTGCACAAGCATGTGCATACACACACATTTACAAAAGCTGACACACAAACACGACTCAGTCTTCAGGACTGAGAACAAATTTTCACATCAGTAGGCCCAGTCTCCTCAATATGTAAGGGCACAGTTCATTTTTCAGGCTATTTTTCAAGCTGTGCATTCTCCCCACACTGTCTGCTATTTTAAATTCTATTCTGAGCAATGGTGACTGAACAGTATAGAGAGGGTAACCAAAACTGTCTTAAGGAAACTGAACAAAATATCTGATAATAGATAAAATTAAATAATGGAAAGTAATAACCAAGAATACCTTCTCCATACGCCCATTATTTTGATTTTGTAACTTATCTGGTAAGAAAATAATGACAAATAATTGAGGCATACTTTAAAGCAGATATAGAAAATTTTAAAGAAGATAAAATACAAACTTTCATAAATATCAATAGATATTTACTATTCTTGAGTCTCTATTTCACTAGCTTAGCAATCATATTGAGCAAAGAGATACCCTCTCCCTGCATGGGTAGCATTTTCTGTGGATAGGAAGTCTAAAATATCAATATCAGGACAATTGAGAGAGGAGGCTGGGCCCTGCTCAGATAAGAGACCACATATTTCTTACTCTCGAAGTCCAAGAAACTTTCCCAACTAGAAAGCTCCTTAGAGTTCCAAAGGAGAGTGATGTCAAGTCTACCCGTAGAGCTCTTTGCTGGAATCCATCTTGATTGACAGATGTGCACACACACACCTGGGAGGATCCTAAGATATACTAAACATGGACTCAGAATCAGATGAAAATGATTGGCCAAAGGAAACCCAGAAGAAATGCCCCATAAAACTGATTTAAACTACTATGAGGGTGCCACTCTCTCTCTGAGTCCACCCACGTGTCTATCTATAGATACTATACTTATTTCCCTACTTGCTGTCTTTGTGGAAATTCCTTTCTGCAAAGCCAAAGGGACAGGGCCTTGTCACTGATCACTGGTCTAGTGGTTAGGACTGATTCTCTCACTGCCATAATCTGACCCCAATATCTTCTTGGGAACTGAAATCCAATGTCTTCAAGCCACTAGACACCAAGTTCACCCAGATCAATATTGCTGCAATATCCAATACACATATTATTGAATTAATTCATAATTAATCTCTTTGTGTGTATGTGTATGGTTGGGGGTGGTAATTTACCTTTATTTCTATTGCCTACTGGAGTCTCTAACACTTTTTGGGAGATGATTGTTAGTGAGTGTTTGTTGAATGTTAATGAATGTTTGTTGAATAAATGAATGACAAGGTCAACTATGTACAGTGGAGGACATAATGTAATAAGGTCAGAAGACTTAGGTAACACTTCAAGAAGAAATCTAGAAGATAAATTATATCGAGGAAAAAGAGGACTTCCCCAAACTAACAAACAACAGTAACAACAACAGAAAAAAACAGAAGACGATGGCACTAGTGGTAAAGAACCTGTTTGTCAATGCAGGAGATTTAAAAGACACAGGTTCAATCCTTGGTTCAGGAAGATCTCCTGGAGGAGGGTGGTGACTCTACTCCTGGAGAATCCCCATGGACAGAGAAGCCTGGCGGGCTACAGTCCATAGAGTCACAAAGAGTCATACTCAACTGAAACGACTTAGCACAATGCCTGGTAGTCCAGTAGATAAGAATCTACTGGCTAATCCTGGAGATATGGGTTCAATCCCTGCAACCCACTCCAGTATTCTTGCCTGGAGAATCCCATAGACGGAGGAGCCTGGTAGGCTTCAGTCCATGGGGTCACAAAGAGTTGGCCACGACTGAGCGACTTCACCTCACCACCTCCTTGGTCCAGGAAGATTCCACATGCCACAGGTCAACCAGGCCTATGTACCACAACTACTGAAGCCCATGGACCTGATGCTCGTGCTCCACTGCAAGAGAAGAGACTGCAGTAAGAAGCCCAGACATTGAAACTAGAGTTGTCTCCACTCTCTGCAACTAGAGAAAGCCCTTGTGCAGCAACAAAGACCTAGTACAGCGAAAAATATAAGGAAAGAAAGAAAGAAAATTTAAAAAAAAGAAGAGGAGAGGCAATCTTGCTACATTTGGGAACAGTGTATAACAGCACTTAGGACAGAGCCTGAAACAGAGCAGGGCTCTGGTAATTTGTACTGATTGAACCCAGAGTTTTGTGCTTTATTCCACTTGATTGCCTGTGGTACAACAAAATACCTCTTTCCTATTGTGTGACTGTGTGCACACATATTCATGTATGCATGTGTGAAATGGACGGGTGGTAGAATTATAGCTCCAGGGCTGTGTGTGTGTGCATACAGAACAGTGCTGCAATTTGCTAGAAGGATACACTCATAATTATTTTCTTTTTCTGCATTGACCGTCTGACTCCAAACTAATGATTTTTCTATTGAACAAGTACACATTAAGGGCATAAATTGTGGTCATGTTGTATGTTTGCTACAAAGGATACTTTAAAAAATATCACTGCAGTGTTAACTCTAAGGATGCAAGGCTCTTCCTTGTTAAATATTATCTTGCTATTCAAAAGGGGACCAAACAAATGATCACCGATGTGCTCATATAACAGAAATAGCTTGTCTACTCCCTGTAAAATTTAGAATATACTGAAAGCCTAAAAATGTGATACTTTTTTGCCTGACAATCAGTTATACAAATAGTCATAAAATTGCAATTATTGCTCCTTCCTTGACAATAACACATGGGCTTGCCCATGACACAGGATTTTCCCATGGCAATCAGCATCCTGGGGCTGTAATCAGGACCAAGTTAATGCTCCCTGAATTGACATTTCAGATAACTTCAACTCCAAGAATCAAAGTCAGAATTTATTGCAAGTGCCATGTAGAGCTACCTTTAACTTCAAATGCAACTAAAGTTGAATTCTCTTATGTGAGGCAGATAAACACCTTGAAGAAGTGAGTTCACCTTTAACATCACCAATCAAAAGCTTTAAGACAACCTCAAACATAGAAGTCAAAATAGGGTTGATTGCACAGCTGTTTACCTGCGGTCAAATAAGAGTACCTCTTTCCACACATTTACTTAGAACATGCTTCCCTGGGGATCAGAGGTTAAAGCATCTGCCTCCAATGTGGGAGGCCCGGGTTTGATCCCTGGGTCAGGAAGATCCCCTGGAGAAGGAAATGGCAATCCACTCCAGTATTCTTGCCTGGAGAATCCCATGGACAGAGAAGCCTAGTAGGTTACAGTCCACGGGGTCGCAAAGAGTCGGACAGGACTGAGCGACTTCACCTACCTCACCTCATTTAGAACATACATTGCAGCACTGCTTTAATGCAACTTAATGATGTAAGAATGATAATTCCTTAGAACATATAAAGTTATACATATGCATGAACCTGCATGTGTGTGTCCATGTGTGTAAGATTTTTAATATCCACATCTATCCTGATAGCAAGTGAAGACAGGCACTTTTATTCCTATTTCAAAGGCAGGAAAATTGAAGCTGAGGGTCAAGAATTGAGTTAATTGGTCACATGAGGAGTTTATGCCAGAGAAGAAATACAACCCTATCATTAGAATATGGGCCCTCTTATGTAAAATCTGTTTCTCAGAGCTCACCAGTCATTTTGTTTTTCTTTTTTTCAGGTCATGTCTAGATTTCAAAGAACATGCAATGCTATATCTCATTCAAATAACTGGCTCTTTAAATTGGAGATCTGGAAGCAAATGAAAACCTAGAATTTTGATTGGAATTTGAGGGAGTTTTGCTAACCAGTATAGTTTTACGTACCCCCACAGAAAAGACTAAATACTAAAGCAAATCAAATGCTTTATTTCATAGATTTCAAAAATTAGGTAACTGCAAACCATTTGTGTTTCAGTTAACTGTAGAATTTTTATCCATGGGATAACCATATTCTTAGTTCATTAAAAATATCTTATGGGACAAATAAGTCTCATTACTCCTTCTTTATGATTTAAAAATGGTTTAATAGGCTATGGTAGTCATGATTCCATAAAATTTAATTAATTTTTAATAAAGACCATTAGCTTAAGTATAGATTTTTCCATCACTCTAAAGCTTTTATGTAAATAATCCTCTAAACACTATTTTTAAAACTTGTATCTTGATTTGAGGTTAAAATATATTTATGATAAACTCAGAAGGAACTTTAAGTGTCAATGTACTTTATGGGCAAAGATATGCTACAAAGAATGAAGGCATATTGCATAATCAACATAAGCTTTAGTGACAGAGAGTTGAATGTTTCCAAATGCTGTCACCACTGACAACATTTTTCAGTTGAATCCGGTTTTGAACATGATTTATCCTCTACAAAGAGATCGCAGGAGATACCCAGTTGTTCTCAATAAGACTAAACATATTTACTATTTATAAAAGTGACTTCAAATAAGATTGAACATTTTTGTCTCATTCTACAGGAAAAAATATGATGGGCATTGTTAATATAGATAATGCTGAGCGCCAGTTTGGAAATTTTGTTTTTGTTTCTTGGTAATATTTTATGAAAATCAGAGAAAGATGTTTTCAGCAATTTAAACCCTGAATTTATTTCATTAACTGAATAAATTAAATGAAAAAAAGTTAACATTTTAGAGTCTTTCACATACAGGGCAAGCAAGAAATACTGACTAAATGAATGAATTAGTTGAAATGAATCTTATGAGTGATTTTGCTTTTATTCGAGTTGCATAAATAATTGGAAGTTTTAGTTGAAACAAGTATTGTTTTTAAAAAGAAGAAGATATTCAGGAAAGTAGAAAATAATACTTGTTTTATGTTCAAAAACTGTAATTTCCCTCCTGCATATATCCAAGTATATATCTCATATATCCTGGAGCAATTACTCCAGGTGATTCTCTAACTTTTTCAGATTCAAAGGGAAATTAAATCTCATATAATTTACTGGGATGAGAATGATCAGCTATAGATCAGTCTCGGTTGCATATTTCACATGATTCAAGTTAACAGAACATAAAACTGATACATTATTTAAATTGTATCCCAAATGCAAAATTATGTATTAAATATGTATCCATTTTGACTGTAGGCATATTGGTTATCTTAAGTGGTTTATAACTGAATTCTTAATGTATGACTTTAAAAATTTTATTCTCCTAGTCAGGGTGTTAACAAACTATAAAACATAGCTCAATTTTATTGAAAGTTTATTTACAAATCTGATAATATCTTCTTATGATATTATGGAAAATCATCAGAAGAAAACTGACACAGTGGTATGAATGGTTACTCCCAAGAAAAGGCCCTAGCTTCAAGATAGTAGTTTTTGGTGTTGCACATGTCTAATCTGACTCAATAAATAATAAGATATTTTCAAAAGTTATCTTTACATATTTATGTTTGAAATTATGACATGAGTCAAGAATTACCATAAATCCAAAGTCATTGTATGAAGAGAATATTGTAAATAGAAAGCAGTATAGTAAACTTGGAAGTAGGTATAATTTCCATCCATAAAAAATTTTAACAGTTTTCGATAACTATGAAATTAAAACAATGTAACTATATACACAACAATTCTTGGAAAAGAGGGGAGATGGAGAGACATAGAATTCTAAATGTGTATGTTTCAATGTTTTTGAAGGGTTCATGATAGGTGATTGTACCCTTTAGGCTTTAGAGCAGTGCTCACCAACTAGGGTTTGACTTGAAGGTGAAATATCAGAACATGATCAGGAAATGAATGCTCTTGGAATAGGATATAATCATAGTTTCCATCTTATATATACCTTAGGACAGTCATGTCAGTCTGTTTCTCTTCCTTTAGGGTCCCAAACATAATTAAGTCTTCTCTACAGAACTCCCAGAATAAGTGAGACCCTCTCCTTTTCAACAGTTGCCAAGTAGAACACTAGCTGGACCCTAATAAACATTCCCTTTGTCCTGAAATACTGCATGAGTTCTATCCCACCTGGTAACCTTTGTTTTTCTAATATATAAATATGTCAGTGTTCAGGGATTTTATTTAACAGGTTAATTCAGCCTCTATTCAGTACAGATGTGTGTATGCATGGGTATATTCACTGATCATGCACGTATCTTCAATCTCTTAACACACTCATGTTTTGTATTGGACTGTATACTCTCACTGATGTTGTCTTACTCAAAATGTCCTGCACATGGGTCTGTGAAAGGCTAAATGACATTTCCAAATTATACTGCCAAAAAATAAGTAAAATCGGGATCCAGACCTTAGTTTGCTGACTCCAAGTCTTTCCACTAAGGAGCACACTCCATGTTCTGGAGATATACCTTATATATTTATTGAAATATAGTTGATCTACAATGTTGTGTTAATTTCTGCTATGTAGAACATCGACTCAGTTATATATATACATTCTTTTTCTATTTGTTTCCATTCCTGGATATTGAATATATTTCCCTGGTCTATACAGCAGGACCTTGTTCATACATTCTATATGTAATGGCTTGCATCCATGAACCTGAAACTCCTGGACCATTTCTCTCCTACCTTCCCCCACCTTGGTAACCACAAATCTGATCTCTGTGTCAGTGATTCTACCTCTGTTTTGTAGGTGGTTAATTTTCCCCATATTGATTCCATGTCTAAGTGATATCATATTGTATTTGTCTTTCTCTTTATGACTTACTTCACTTAGTATGATAATCTTTAGTTGCATCTATGTTGCTGCAATGGTATTCTTTCTTTCTTTCTTCTTCTTTTATTAAATAAGTGAGTAGTAGTATCTGTTGCTGGAGAAGGAAATAGCAACCCACTCCAGTATTTTGCCTGGAGAATTCCATGGACAGAGGAGCCTGGTGGACTACAGTCCATGTGACCACAAAGAGCCAGACATGACTGAGTGACTAACGCAACACAACAGCAATCCGTTGTATGTATGCACCACGTCTTCCTTATCCGTTCATCTATCGAGGGACAATCACGTTGTCTCCATGTCTTGGCTATTGTGAGTAGTGCTGCTGTGAACATATGAGTTGCATGCACTTTTTGTATTAGTTGTGTTCTAGATATATGCCCAGGAGTGGGACTGCTGAATTATCCGGTAATTCTATTTTAAGATTTCTGAGGAACTCTCATACTGTTTTCCACAGTGGCTACACCAGCTTCCAGTGTAGGCAGATTTCCTTTTCTCCATATCCTCCCCAGCATTTGTTGTTATAATTGTAGACTAGTTAGTGATGGTCATTCTGACTCATGTTAGGTGGTACATTATGGCAGTTTTTATTTTCATTTATCTAATAATTAGCAGTACTGAACATTTTTTCATGTGTCTATTGGCCATCTGTATATCTTTGGAGAAAAGCCTAGGTCCTTTACCCATTTCTCAGTTGAGTTGTTTGTGTTTTGTTGTTGAGTTGTATAAGTTGTTCAGATATTTTGGAAATTAAGCACTTTTCAGTCACATCATTTCAAATATTTTCTCCCATTTTGTAAGCTGTTTGCATTGTTTTTTTTTTTTTTTTTTTCTTTCTAATGCTTTCCTTTGCTATGCAAAAGCTGGTAAATTTGATCAGGTCCTATTGGTTTTTTTTTGTTTGTTTGTTTTATTTTATTTTATTTTTTTGTTTTCATTTCTTTTATTTATTTTTTTTTAATTTATTTTTTTAATTACAATACTGTATTTGTTTTGCCATACATTGACATGAATCAGCCATAGGTGAACACAATCTCCCAATGCCGAAGCCCCCTCCCACCTCCCACCCCACATCCTCTACTTGAATCATCCTGTGCATCAGCCCCATGCATCCTGGATCCTACATTGAACATAGATTGGCACTTCATTTATTACAGGAAAATATACATGTTTCATTGCCATTCTCCCAAACCATCCCACCCTTTCCCTCTCCCTCAGAGTCCAAAAGTCCACTCTATACCTCTGTGTCTCTTTGTTGTCTCACATATAGGGTCATCATTACTGTCTTCTAAATTCCATATATATGTGTCAGTATACTGTATTGGTGTTTTTCTTTCTGGCTTACTTCACTCTGTATAATCGGTTCCAATTTCATCCATCTCATTAGAACTGAGTCAAATTTATTCTTTTTAAGGGCTGAGTAGTATTCCATAGTGTATATGTACCACAGCTTTCTTATCCATTCATCTGCTGATGGACATCTAGGTTGTTTCCATGTCCTGGCTATTATAAACAGCGCTGCAATGAACATTGGGGTACATGTGTCTCTTTCAATTCTGGTTTCCTTGGTGTGTATGCCCAGCAGTGGGATTGCTGGGTCATAAGGCAGTTCTATTTGCAATGTTTTAAGGAATCTCCACACTGTTTTCCATAATGGCTGTACTAGTTTGCATTCCCACCAGCAGTGTAAGAGGGTTCCCTTTTCTCCACATCCTCTCCAGCATTTATTGCTTGTAGACTTTTGGATCTCAGCCATTCTGACTGGTGTGAAATGGTACCTCATTGTGGTCTTGATTTGCATTTCTCTGATAATGAGTGATGTTGAACATCTTTTCATGTGTTTGTTAGCCATCCGTATGTCTTCTTTGGATAAATGCCTATTTAGTTCTTTGGCCCATTTTTTTATTGGATCATTTTTTTTTTAATTCTATATCTATTGCCTTGGCAGAATTTGGTAAAATTTATGTCAGAGTATGCTTTGATGCTGGGAGGGATTGGGGGCAGGAAAAGAAGGGGACGACAGAGGATGACATGGCTGGATGGCATCACTGACTCAATGGATGTGAGTCTGAGTGAACTCCAGGAGTTGGTGATGAACAGGGAGACTTGGCGTGCTGTGATTCATGGGGTCGCAAAGAGTCAGACATGACTGAGAGATTGAACTGAACTGAACTGATGCTTTGTCTGTGATTTCTTCTAGGAGTTTCATAGTGTCTTATTTTATATTTACGTCTTTAAGCCATTGTGAGTTTATTTTTGCGTATGTTGTGGGGCTATACTCTATAATCTAACTTCACTGATTTGCATGGACTGTCCAACTTTCCCAGCACGACTTTCTGAAGGAACCATTTTCCCCATTGTATGTTCCTGCTTTCTTTGTGGAAGATTAGTTGACCAGATGCTTGTGGGTTTATTTCTTGATTCTGCATTCTGTTGCTTTAATCTATACAGCTCTTTCTGTGTCATTACCATGCTGTTTTGATCACTCTACATTTGCAGCGTTTTCTAAGTCTGGGAGGGCTATGCCTCCTGCTTTGTTCTGCTTCTTCAGGATTGTATTGGCAATTCTGGGTCTTTTATGTTTCCATCTATATTTTAGAATTACTGGTACTAGTTCTGTGGAATATGTCATGGGTAATTTGATAGGGATCACATTAAGTCTGTAGATTGCTTTGGATAATATTGCCATTTAAACAACATTATTTCAATCTGAGAGCATGAAATATCATTTTATTTCTTTGAATCATCTTTAATGTCCTTTATTGATGTTTTATGGTTCTCAGCATATAAGTCTTTCACCTTCTTACTCAGGTTTATTTCTAACTATTTTAATTTTTGGTGCAATTTTAAAAGATATTGTTTGTTTATAGTCTCTTTCTGTTATTTCATGGTTAATATAAAGAAATACAACTGATTTCTTTATATTAATCTCATATCCTATCTTGCTGAATTCATTTATCATTTCTAGTACTTTTGTGTGGAATCCCTAGGGTTTCTATATAGCGTATCATGTCATCTGCATATAGTGACAGTTTTACTTTCTGCCCTTTGACTGCTGTGGCTACTTCTTCCCTCTCCTTCAGTCTTTTGGAAGAGTTTGAGAGAAATTAGCAAAATTTCTTCTTTATATTTTGTATGAAGATAAGTTTTTAGACCAAAAACATTTTGCATGTTAAATCTGTTCTAGCTATTGATTGATGTACTCTTACAACAGTTTTTTCCTGGAGATATCCCTGTCCCATTTACCTCTGGAAAAAAGAGATTTACCTATTTTTTCTAAAGCAGTCATTAAATTATGCCCCATCAAAATTATGTAGCTTCTGAGTATGTAATACTGCACAACTTATCCTGTGGATGGGAGTTACAAATCAGACTCCACTTGCTTGCTTAGAACATCTGTGCTGCACTAGCATGGAGCAAACAGTACCAGTGTTATTCCATAGCACAGACACAAACAACTGGAAAATTGTATCAGAGGTAAGAAACATTTTAAAGAGATGAGAGAATTAAATTTAAAGCAACAGATATTTGTTTCCTTTTATGGTAAAATACATATAACACAAGGTGGCAATAGACATGTTCTAGACATTTATAATGTCATTTGCTGGGAGGTGTGAATAAACAAAAGCAAGATAGGTATGTTTCTTTCAAGAATAATATAGTGTATTCATATATAGAATATAAAATATAAATAATAGCTACAGTCATCAAAATGGATATATAAATGATAACTGCAAGCAAATATTAGGAGTTATCCAGGATATTGGGAATGTATTTCCTTTCATCTAAAGTAATCATGTAAGGTATTCGTTGGTTTGTTCATTTTAAAGATGATGAAATAGAGGCTCAGAGAGAATAAATTACTTTACTGAAGCCACGGCCATTAACTCTTTCCACTGTGTCACGCTAGTTTTCATATATAAATGTAGTTATTGAAAGTAATGATTTGATTGCAGTAGGCCACAAATAGTATATTGGAATAGTTCAGTGAGAAAGAGATGACAAATGAAATTAAAAACTTTAGCTTTCATGTATCAGTAAGTTATTCTTATTGAGTATTTGATTTTTCTGCCCTGCTCGCCAATGCTTTCTCTTTTTCATCCATTGAGAATGACCATTTCTAATATCCCTAAAGAGAATATTATGAGAATTATGAGTACTAAAAGATGTTGAGGCAACATAAAGATTGAGAACTGCAGCTACAGATAAAAGTTATAAACTTAAGCAGCAATCTCACTCCTGGGCATATACCTAGAGAAAAACCATAATTCAAAAGATATACATACCTCAATGTTCACAGCAGCACTATTTACAGTAGCCAGGACATGGAAGCAATCTAAATGTCCACTGACAAAGAAATGGATAAAGAAGTGGTACATATATACAATGCAATGTTACGTATCCACAGAAGGGAGGGGGAATTTGTAGATGTGAGTGAATCTAGAGCATGCCATACAAAGTGAAACTGAAGTAAATCATAAAGAGAAAAACAAACATCACATATTAATGCATGAATGTGAAAATGGTATAGATGATCTTATCTGCAAAGCAGAAATAGAGACACAGATGTAGGGAAAAAATAGATTGATAATGAGGAGGAAAGGAGGATGATGGGAGGAAATGGGAGATTGGGATTGATATATACAGTACTGATGAAAAGTGAAAGTGAAAGTCGCTCAGTCATGTCTCACTCTTTGTGACCATGGTCTATACCATCCATGGAATTCTCCAGGCCAGAATACTGGAGTGGGTAGACTTTTCTTTCTCTGGGGATCTTCCCAACCTAGAGATCAAACCAGGTCTCGTGCATTGCAGGTGGATTCTTGACCAGCTAGACCACAAGAGAAGCCCAAGAATCCTGGACTGATACTATGTATAAAATAGATAAATAATGAAA
Source organism: Nanger dama (assembly GCA_917880005.1). Classification (NCBI taxonomy): domain Eukaryota; kingdom Metazoa; phylum Chordata; class Mammalia; order Artiodactyla; family Bovidae; genus Nanger; species Nanger dama. The sequence goes on along the minus strand of CAKJTW010000027.1, from coordinate 14,494,185 downwards.
ACATACTCTATAATACAGGGAACTTTATTTAATACACTCTGGTGATTTGAATGGGAAGGAAATCCAAAAGGGAGGGGATATATGTATATGAATGGCTGATATAATTTGTGTACAGTAGAAACTAAGACAATATTATAAAACAACTATACTCCAATAAATATTAATTTTAAAAAAGAAGTATTGAGTAGAGAACAATTAATTTTGAAAATCAAATTGGTTTCCATGAGTCACTCCACTTGCATGGCTCCTAGATAAACTCTGAGAAGCCCAAAGCATTAATATTATTGATTTTATTTACATATGGTTATCAAGTGCCTTAAACAAAGAACTATTCCTTTGGGTCAATCACCCCTATCAATCAGCTACATCTAGCAGTCAATCAAGAAGTCAGCTGGAGAGAGCAGTTCACCAGTGTTTGGCAGGACTGAAGGGATGTGAACAACAATGAACCATCTTGACAGGTATACTTCTGTTCTTGGATTGTTTTCAAGTGGTGCAACCAGAGGGAACTGAGCATTTTGAGTGTGTAGAGGCTATGTCAGTAAAATCGTAAGTAAAACTATAAATGCTCAGCTAGCAGAGGAAATGCCAGCTATAATGCATCATAAACATTTATTCACACAATGAACACATGAATAAATGCTTCAAGAATGTGAAACAGATTTCAGTTGTTGATAATAACTGTGTCTGATGCTGACACACACACATATAATATTTTTACTAATTATGCCATTTCTAATGTGTATAATATTATTGGTAGATAGATAGTAGAGAGCTTTTCAAAGCTGTTTATGCTTTGATTTGCTTTTATTTTAGTTTCTTATTTGCTTTTATTTTAGTTTGCATATAGTTTCTTCACAGCGAAGGACTGAGGCCACAAAACCCTCATCTCTTCACACCAAACTTAACTTCTGTTTTGGATGAATGCTTCACAAACTAGGGACAATAGTTTTGATGAGTCTTTTGCAAACACGGGTGTGCCCACAGGAAAGCTTGTCTGTCAGTACTTTTTGGTGGATTCTCAGAGCTGCACATGTATTCGTGTACCTGATCTTTGCCAATAGGAAGGGCTTTTATTATTTTTCTCCCAGGAAAAGTACAAGGGATTCCCTGGTGGCTCAGAGGATAAAGCGTCTGCCAGCAATGCAGGAGAACCAGGCTTAGTCCCTGGGTTGGGAAGATCCCCTGGAGAAGGAAACGGCAACCCACTCCAGTATTCTTGCCTGGAGAACCCCATGGACGGGGGAGCCTGGCGGGCTACAGTCCGCAGAGTCGGACAAGACTGAGCGACTAAACTTCCTTTTGTTCTTTGTTGAGATCATAGCAGTTTCTTTATAATTCTCATTCTGTGAAACTCGTTAGTTAACATCAGATTGAGAGATAAATTTACAAAATCCTTTTTAAAGAAAAGCATATGAAATTTTACTGACTAAACTGAAGCAATCCAGTGAGGGGAAAAAAAAAAAAAAGTGAAAAAAGAAACAAGCAAGGATCAAGAAATACAAAGGGGACAAATAATGACTGTAGTGAGTAAATTATAATAAACAAAAATAACTAGTAGTAGATACAGAAAAGGATGAGAAATGTTGCTAAGATAATAAAAAGGTATAAGTCATGCATATTTGGTGAAATATTTCATTAAAAATGGGAAATGCATATGTTTTAAAAGAAGGCTAACACATATCTCTGAGAGAGAAGGACAATTTCACCTCTTAGAAATTTCCTGTCTTCTCTTTTCTTCTCTTTTGTATGTATGTATGTGTCTTGGACTGCAAGGAGATTTAGCCAGTCCATCCTAAAGGAAATTAGTACTGAATATTCATTGGACGGACTGATGGTGAAGCTGAAACTCCAATACTTTGGCCACCTGATGCGAACAACTGACTCAATGGAAAAGACGTCGATGCTGGGAAAGTTTGAAGGCAGGAGGAGAAGGGGACGACACAGGATGAGACAGCTGGATAGCATCACAGACTTGCTGGACATGAGTTTGAGCAAGCTTTGGAAGTTGGTGATGGACAAGGAAGCCTGGTGTGCTGCAGTCCATGGGGTCACAATGACTCAGACATGACGGAGTGACTGAACTGACTGACTGACTGTGGTCTGCATTCACACTCTTCTGTTTAACTCTTTGTGACTCCATGAGCAGCCCACCAGGCTGCTCTGTCCATTCGATTTCCCAGGCAAGAATACCGGAGTGGGTAGCCATTCCCTTCATCAGTGAATGTTTTCAACCCAGGGATCAACCTGCATCTTCTCTTAGAAGAAAGCAATCCATACTCTACTGTTACTTTGAGAAGGGGTAAACCTCCTTGTAGGTGTCAGGTAAACAAAAGTGTAAAAAAAAAAATCTGTATTTATCTGCATAATAAAAAAATCCAATTTCTGTGGAACATTCAAAGGTATTGAGAAGATGGAAACAAATAAACAACAACAAAAAATGGTTCAAAGAGTGAGGAGATGGGGCTCCTTTGAAACAAAATGGTAGTTGAAATTTCCAATGAGACAGATTAATGAAGAATTTGGAATATTTATTTTTCTGTTTCAAGTTGATTTCTTTTTACATGAGTCATGATTACCTCCCACACCTGCTTGACCTTCAAAAAATTCTAGTACCTCCAGGATCCTATGTTAGCAGATTTTGAGTAATGAAGAAGTGGTGATTTTGTTCTCCAGGAGAAGTAGACTGAAGACAGTAGCCCTAAGAACTAAAACTGGAGTTAGGACCTGGAGATCAGAGAAGAGGCTTCTTCCCTGCTTCTATGTGAAACTTCAGAAGAATACCAGGGACAGCAGTTTTCTTTCCACTCTGCAGGGAATGGTAGCTTTAGCCATTTATTTAACATTTAAAAGACAGGCTTACTGAAAAAAGCTGGAAGAAGTAGGCACTAAAGATCAAAGGAATAGAAAATGACAGAAAGGAAAAAAAAAAGAATATTAAAGACTGTAATTTAATTATTCTTTTCTGGTCCAGATGTTCAACCTGTCTAAATTCAATAAGTGAAAGAGAAGAACATTTTGGAAAAATAAAATAATTATGTTAAATTATGGTAATATACAATGTGAGTTACATTAGAAACTCGGGTTACTTTGGAAACAACACTTCACGAATCATATTTCTATAAATACAGTGTTGTCATATACTTGTCACACGACACGCAAATCATTTGTGCATTTTTGTGCATAGTTGCTCAGCAGTGTCTGACTCTTTGCAACCTCCTGGACTGTAGTCAGCCAGTTTCCTCTGTCCACAGGATTTTCCCAGCAAGTATACCAAAGTAGTTGCCATTTCCTCCTCCAGGAATCTCCCCGGCCCAGAGATCAAATGTCTCCTTCAGTCCCTGCACTGGCAGGTGGATTCTTTACCACTGAGACACCCAGGAATCCTGCTGGAATCATTATGGAAGACATAAGATGAGGAATGGAAATTATCAAGGAGTTCCAATTTTAGGAATTCACTTTTCAACTATATACATGTAAAACGTGTTTTCATTTCTCAGGAATAATTTTCTCTGTTATCTTGCAACTCACTAATGATTTTTTTTTATGGTGATGCCCTCAAATACTTGGTCTTCTAACAGCAGTTACAATAGTTTTCTAACAGCAGCTACATATTTATTTGGTGACATTCCTTTGAAAAGAATCATAAACTAGAAAGTTACCTGACTGACAGGAATAGAAAAAATAAATAAATAAAAAGATGTTTATAGAAGACCAAAGATGGAGCATATGTTAGAAAGTATAATAAAAATAATAATAATTACAAAAAATCAAATTTGTAATTTTTTTACAAATTACACGATGCTCAGTTATGTCCAACTCTTTGTGACCCCATGGATTATACAGTCCATGGAATTTTCCAGGCCAGAATACTGGAGTGGGTAGCCTTTCCCTTCTCCAAGAGGATCTTCCCAACCCAGGGATTGAACCCAGGACTCCCACATTGCAGGCAGATTCTTTACCAGCTGATCCACAAAGAAAGCCCAAGAATACTGGAATGAGTAGCCTATGCTCTCTCCAGTGGATTTCCCCAACCCAGGAATCGAACTGGGGTCTCTTGCTTTACAGACAGATTCTTTACCAACTGAACTATCAGGGAAACCCAATAATTACCAAAAAAAAAATCAAATTCTAATAACAATAGATCATTTTCTACCAAATTTTTATAAACTTAAAGTTAGATAATATATTTCCTCAGTAAAGATATTAGAAACATATTCCCAAGAATAAGGCACTATGTGGGATCGTATTTAGAGAGCAACAAAAACATGGTCACGTCCACACATTAAAAGAGCTGTTATGATATAATTTATGTGTAAAATTTAAAAACATGAAATTTGTAAAAGACAGGGAGTAAAGGGGTGGTTACCAGGGGATGGAGGAGTGGAGGGGATAAGAGTGATCATCTTTAAGAGTACAAACTTATACCAAGTAGTAAATAAATAAGCCCTAGAGAATGCAATGCAAAGGATACTGAATATAGATGACATATTTATGTAATGTGACAAATATCACTGTATTACAATCATATTACAATAGGTAAATGTATCAAAGTGACACAATTTATATCTTTAACTTACACAGTTTTACATCTCAAATTTATTAGATTTATAAAAGGGAGCTCTCAAAGTAGAGGAAAAGCAATACGTGAGCAGAAGTTATATTTTTCATGTTTTATGAGATCTACAAAGAGGGAGTATAAAGATCAAAGAAGTTAGTTCTGACTAAACAGTACAGGGAACCAACCAGAATTGGAGGAGTCTGCCTTGGAAGGATTAGTTTGAAGGGAATAATAGTCTAACTCGAAAAAATAAAAAGCACAAATCATACTTGGCTGAAATACAGAGGTTGATGGGTGATAGATACATATATAGACAGATGACAGAAATAATATTATTCTAAGGCAATCTAGAGTTCATTTTAAATATCTAAGATATTTGATTAGGGGAAAATCTTAAGGAGTCAATGGAATGGTAGTATATTTCTGGGGAATAAATAGTCTCTTAGAATAAATATAAATATATGGATGAAAATTGAATTGCTTGGTGACTGTACTCCACAGATGATGCTTATTTAGGTTCACAGTCTAAACAAAACAACTGGAATACTTTCTGTCAACAATCTATTCAATGTTCAAAAATTATCATGGAGCTAATAGGACTCGTGATACCAATATATTAATTTCTGACCTTTTCTGCAACAGTCACTATTGAGAAGCAGCATACACAGAGTGAAGTACAAAAGAAGATAAACCTGTGTGGTTTTTTTTTTTTTTTTTAAACAGGAAGGACTGGTGTAAAACATGCTATAATTAACCGACACAGATTCCTATCATTTCCTATTATTTACATTTTATAGTCAATGAGATTATTTTCCCCCTTTCTGGTAATAGCTGGTAAATTTTATTACAAGAAGTTAATAATTGTGAAAAAGCATATTCAATTTGTTTCATTTCTTTGTCTGCTTGTTTAGCTTTATTTAAGTTTAATTTACATACCATGAAATTTACTTAAGTGTTCAATTTAATCCAGTTCAATTATATAGATCCATCTAAGGCTACAACAAACAGTTTAACACAGAACACTAATCTATGACTTTTTCAAGAGAACTATACACAAAGCAATTCATCTGAACAGATATTATTAATTATATTCATGTCAATAGGACATGATGACATCGTTGCTACTGAGAAGGAGAGTTATTAGACCTGCCTCTTGAGAAACCTATATGCAAGTCAGGAAGCAACAGTTAGAACTGGACGTGAAACAACAGACTGGTTCCAAATGAGAAAAGGAGTCTGTCAAGGCAGTATATTGTCACCCTGCTTATTTAACTTATATGCAGAGTACATCATGAGAAACGCTGGGCTGGAAGAAGTACAAGCTGGAATCAAGATTGCTGGGAGAAACATCGATAACTTCAGATATGCAGATGACACCACCCTTATGGCAGAAAGTGAAGAAGAACTAAAGAGCCTCTTGATAAAAGTGAAAGAGGAGAGTGAAAAAGTTGGCTTAAAGCTCAACATTCAGAAAATGAAGATCATGGCATATGGTCCCATCACTTCATGGCAAATAGATGTGGAAACAGTGGAAACAGTGGCTGACTATATTTTTCTGGGCTCCTAAATCACTGCAGATGGTGATTGCAGCCATGATATTAAAAGACGCTTACTCCTTGGAAGGAAAGTTATGACCAACCTAGACAGCATATTAAAAAGCAGAGACATTACTTTGTCAACCAAGGTCTGTCTAGTCAAGGCCATGGTTTTTCCAGTGGTCACGTATGGATGTGAGAATTGGACTATAAAGAAAGTTGAGCACCAAAGAAGAATTGATGCTTTTGAACTCTGGTGTTGGAGAAGACTCTTGAGAGTCCCTTGGACTGCAAGGAGATCCAACCAGTCCATCCTGAAGGAGATCAGTCCTGGGTGTTCATTGGTAGGACTGATTTTGAGGCTGAAACTCCAATGCTTTGGTCACCTCATGCAAAGAGCTGACTCATTTGAAAAGCCCCTGATGCTGGGAAAGATTGAGGGCAGGAGGAGAAGGGGTGACAGAGGATGAGATGATTGGATGGTATCACCGAATCAATGGATATGGGTTAGGGTGGACTCCAGGAGTTGGTGATGGACAGGGAGGCCCGGTGTGCTGTGGTTCATGGAGTCACAAAGAGTCTGCTGAACAAAACTGAACTGATAGTGTCTTTAAAATACTTTGCAACTTCAACATGATGGTAATTTTTTTTTCAAATATGCATTCCCAATGGAGTAGAAAACAAAACTACCTTTGGTTCCATTCTCTGATCTCATAAATATCAACAATTAATATAACTTTTGATATTTAATTTAAGTCAGCATGACAAATTTCCTTTCCCACTTTAGCAGTGCTCCTCAAACTGTAAAATGGCTACTCATATACAGAGAAAAATATGCTTTCTGTGGATCATGGATTTCAGATTGAGAGGAATAAAAGTCATCTTGGGGAGCCTGCTCTACACCTCCCTGGGCAGTGCATTGTGCTGTCAAGGTGATTTATCACCCTACAAAGCACATTTCACAATGATCCAGCTACCAGAATTGTATGTGTCTGCACATAAAAATAACCTAACCAGAGTGACTACCCTGCCAGCCTATTGCTCAGCAATCTTTTGTGTACGATTTTCACCTTGTGTACTTGTTGTGTGATCACAAAATAGCTACTGTACTGCCAGCAATTAGATATGTGCTTAAATCTAGAATATTGAAAGACTGAAAGAGGAACCCCTGGCACATGTATAGAGATATCAAAACCTTCCTAGTACCTACTGGTGGTCTTTTCTTCTTGTCTCACTGACTAGAACTAGGTCACAGATGCTGAAGGCAGGCTGGGAAATGTAACTTTTAACTAAGTTACGTTGCTATACTGAGAAAATCAGGATTCTGACGGGGTCAGCAAAATAGGAAATTAATACTGAGTGGACAACCCCTTGTGTCTACCATAGTGCATTAACTATTTCTTAAATGCTATATAAATGGCCTTCATGTTTCATTAAATACCATAGAATCTGCTGAAATTCAGGAAATATTTAGAATTCTTCCCTACAGAAGACAAAGTAGGACAATATGTCTTTCAGTAATTTGATAATATGGCACAGTTTTGAATGAGTATATAATATTTTTCTCTAAGAGAAGCATATTTTCTAGCATTGAGATTACCAAATAATATTTTGGGGCATTATGTACTCAGTCATAGCAAAATGATTTGAAAATATATCTAGAATAATTTGTACATGCTTATTATCATTATTATATGACTTAGGGATGTTACAAAGGAAAAAAATTGATAAAACATATTATACTGCAGAATAGTCTATGTTCTGTAGATATTATGAAGCATAACTTAAATATTTTAGCTTCTTAGTTATTAATAAACATAGAATATTTCATTGGGAGAAAACTATATTCAAGTAGGTTTCTTATAGAATTATGAAAAATGGGGCTTCCCATGTGGCATTGTGGTAAAGAACCTGCCTGTGAATGCAGGAGACGAAGTGAGGCGGTTCGTTCCTTGAGTCGGGAAGATCCCCTGGAGGAGGGCATGGCAACCCCTTTTCAATATTCTTTCCTGGAGAATCCCACATACATAGGAGCCTGGAGGCCTACAATCCACAGAGTCACAAAGAGGCAGACAAGACTGAAACAACCTAGTCCGTGCACACAAAATATTTAAGAGGCTTTACATCTTTTATCCAAGCATACATAACTCCTTCCTACAAACATTTTATTTGTTCATTTGTGAAATGAGATTAAATTTGAAGTTAAATATTGAGATTAAATAGGATGAAAATTGTTGATGTATTTAATTACATCATACAGACTGAAGAATGCTATAAATCTTGTTTTCAGTTACATTCTAGGAAAATTATTGAGGCCCTCCACTAAGTGATTTTTTAAAATAGTTGATTGATTTCTGCTATAAGAAGTTAAGAAAAAGCCATTTTTGAGAATCAAAGCTATTGTTGGTTAAGACCTATGTGTTAGTGACAATTATTTCACAGAAGGCATGCCACTTTGCCTCATCTAGAGACACTATTCTGAGTTGGGACAGTCATATCTAAAGTTAAAAACTAGTTATTTTGTCTAACTTATTCCTCTCTAAATTGTTGTTCAGTCGCCCAGTCATGACCGGCTCTTCATGACCTCATGGACTGCAGCACACTAGGCTTCCCCATCCCTCAAAACCTCCTGGAGTTTGCCCAAGTTCCTGTCAATTGCATCAGTGATATCATCCAACCATCTCAACCTCTATCGTCTCCTTCTCCTTCTGGCTTCAATCTTTCCCACCATCATTATCTTTTTCAGTGTGTAAGCTCTTCACAATAGGTGGCTAGAGTATTGGAGATTCAGCTTCATCATCAGTCCTTCTAATGAATATTCAGGGTTCATTTCCTTTAAGATTGACTGGCTTGATCTCCTTGGTGTCCAAAGGAATTGCAAGAGTCTTCTCCAGCACCACAATTGGAAAGCGTCAGTTCTTCAGCACTCCGCCTTCTTTATGGTCCATCTCTCACAACTGTGCATGACTACTGAAAAGACCATGGCCTTGACTATACAGACCTCTGTCAGCAAAATGATGTCTTTGTTTTTTAACATACTGTCTAGGTTTGTCATAGCCTTCCTGCCAAGAAGCACTCATCTTCTAATTTCAAGGCTGCAGTCACAATCTGCAGTGATTGTAGGGCCCAAGAAGAGGAAATTTGTCACTGTTTCCACCATTTCCCATTCTATTTGCCATGAAATAATGGGACCAGATGCTATGATTTTACTTTAAAAAAAAAATTAGTTTTAAGATGGCTTTTTCACTCTCCTCCATCACCCTCATCAAGATGTTCTTTAGTTTCTTTCTCTCCAATTTCTGGCATTAGAGTGGTATCATCTGCATATCTGAGGTTGTTGATATTTTTCCTGGCAATTTTGATTCTAACTTATAACTCATCCAGCCTGGTATTTCCCATTATGTGCTCTGCGTATAAGTTAAATAAACAGGGTGACAGTAAACAGGCATGTCATACTCCTTTCTCAATCCTGAACCACTCAGTTGTTCCATACATGTTTCTAACTGTTACTTCTTGACCGGCATACTGGTTTCTCAGAAGACAGGTAAGATAGTCTGATACTCCCATCTCCTTAAGAGTTTTCCACAGTTTGTTATGATCCACTCATAGTCAAAGGCTTTAGCACAGTTAATAAAACAGAGGTAGAGTTTTTCTTTTTTGGAATTCCCTTGTTTTCTCTATGATCCACCAAATGCTGGCAATTTGATCTTTGATTCCTCTGCCTTTTCTAAACCCAGCTTGAACATCTGAAAGTTCTTGGTTCACATAATGCTGAAGCCTAGCGTACAGGATTTTGAGCATAACCTTACTAGCATGGCAGATGAATGCAACTGTCTGATGGTTGAATATTTTTTTTAATAATGCCCTTCTTGGGAATTGAGATGAAGATTGACCTTTTCCAGTCCTGTGGCCACTGCTGGGTCTTCCAAATTTGCTGTCATATTGAGTGCAGCACTTTGACAGCATCATCTTTTAAGAATTTGAATAGCTCTGCTGGAATCCTATCACCTCCACAGGCTTTTTTTTTTTGGCAGCAATTCTTCCTAAGGTCCACCTGACTTCACACTCCAGAATGTCTAGCTCTGGGTGACTAACTACACAATCCTGATTATTCGGGTCATTAAGATCTTTTTGTGCTTACTCTTTCCATCTTTTGTGTGCTTTTTCCATCTCATCTTGAGCCTTTCTGCTACTAGTAGGTCTTTACCATTTCTGTCCTTTACTGTGCAGATCTTTGGATGAAACTTCCCTTTGATATTTCCAATTTTCTTGAAGAGATTTCTTCCCCTTCTGAGAAGTCTTTCCCCTTCTGTTGCTTTCCTCTAATTCTTTACATAGCTAAATGACTAGTTATTTTGTCTAACTCATTTCTCTTTAAATTACCATTCCACATTTTCTAAAAGTATATTTCTTCTATTAATAATATTCATATAAATAATTTTCCTTGAAATTTGGGGAAAAATTTAAAGACATAAAATTTAATAGTGGAATACTTGCTTTTTACAATTTTGTCTAGTTATTTGGAGTAAAATAATATTCTACATGAAATTATTACTATTTTCCTATTTTAGATAAGACTCAAATTCATTACAGTGAGCTATGTAGTAATTTTGGAAATTCTCCTCAATATTAAAGAGAACAAAATGAGAGAACTTTACTGAGTAATGATGCTTTTCCAGTGTCTGGATTAACTGAGAGCATTGCATTACTTTCCTAGCTGGAACAGGCATTATCATTATTGGTATATAGATACAAGAAAATGGGAGCATAAAATTTAAGTAGATTGATCAATTTAATATGATACTAAGTACATCCTAGGATTTGACCAGGAAGTATTTCCAAGCAATTTGGGAATAAACTTTGATATTTTGGAAAATAAATAAATATGTGTTACTTCTCTATATAAACTAAACTATAAGATAACTATTTATTTTTTTCATAGGAAGGCCAATTACATCTTTATTTTTTTCATGTCTTTCTGTTTTGAGCACACTGCATGGCATGTGGGATCTCAGTTACCTGACCAGGGATCAAACCTGCATTCCTTGCATTGGAACCACAGAGTCTTAACTACTGGAAATCCAGGATGTCCCTTTTTCTTTATTAAATTTACAATCATGTCTTTTAAAAATAAGTAATGATATTATGTGTGCCTTCAGAACCAATAGCCATCACTAGGTATAGTACTACATTTTATGTGATGTCAACTGCTTTGTTTCCTGTGGGATGGAGGTCATTAATTCAGAAAGGTTTGACTGACAAGAGATTTGAAACCCAATGTCTGTCCTTTTTAACATCATGTCACAGAAATGTTCAAGTACAGAAGTGAGCTCGAAGTGCTGAAAAAATCTAGTATGCTCTATGTATATAACTAAAAGGTAGTCTTTCTAGTCTTTCTATTGTATTTACTTAAAAATTAGAAGTAGCATTTATCAACAGTGATGTTTAAAGTAACTATATTTTCTAATTAAATATTTATTATAAGAAAAAATTCATAAATGTTATATGAAAATGATTCACAATTTAAAGTATAACTGACCTATATTATACTGCATACATGTCTCAAGAGTTTATTTTAGGAGTGTGGTGAAAAACCACTGTAAGTATCATTTATGCAGATTCCATCATTGACAACATTGATTTATGGTTCATGTTAATAGTCAAAAGAGCACTGTATTGCTAGCACTGTAAGCAAATGTGGATAAAATTTAAAATGGATTTTGTACACTATATATCCCTGTTTTCCCTGCTACTCAATTTTAATCCAGGTTTTCATGTTTCCTAAATTGACCATGAGGAAGATTCAACACATTTCTCTGTGAACAGGCACAGACATAATTTAATAGATATGTACTAGCTTTAAAAAAAGCAAGAAATAATTCATAAGTTGTTGACTATGAAACAACTAGTGGAAAAAATCAAGTGGCCACTTATACTATGACTATTTAGAGATATGAATCCTCAGTTAAAAACCTCATGACTACCCTTTGTGACTTCTCCATTCTAAGAGCCCGGAAAGAGACATGGTAGATTCTTGGTTTTGTCTTTGACCTAAGTCAAGGGAACTCATTTTTTTGCAGCAACTTAATTATTAAGCTTCTGCTACGACCACCTGACATAAATTTCATACTTTGTAATGATGTGAAGAAACTTTGAACATACTGATTTATCTTTAATGCAGTTCAGTTGAATGATATTTGAATAGAAATGATATTTGAGTTGTGTCATTAAACAAATCAGTCACAGTCAGGAGCTCACTGTGGCACAGACCATGAACACCTTATTGCCAAATTCAGACTTAAATAGAAAAAAGTAGGGAAAACCACTAGACCATTCAGGTATGACCTAAATCAAGTCTCTTACAATTATATAGTGGAAGTGAAAAATAGATTCAATTAGATCTGATAGAGTGCCTGAAAAACTGTGGAAAGAAGTTCCTGACACTGTTAAGGAGGAAGGGACCAAGATCATCTCTAAGGAAAAGAAATGCAAAAAGGCAAAATGGTTGTCTGAGGAGGTCTTGTAAATAGATGTGAAGAGAAGATAAATGAAAGGCAAAGGAGAAAAGGTAAGATATACTCATTTGAATGCAGAGTTCCAAAGAATAGCAAGGAGAGATAAGAAAGCCTTCCTCAGCGATCAACACAAAGAAACAGAGGAAAACAATAGAATTGGAAAGTCTAGATATCTATAAAGAAAATGAGAGATACCAAGGGAACACTTCATGCAAAGATGGGCTCGATAAAGGACAGAAATAGTATGGACCTAACAGAAGCAGAAGATATTTAGAGGTGGCAAGAATATACAGAAGAACTACACCAAAAAAAAAAAAAAAAAAATCTTCATGACTCAGAGAATCATGATGGTATGCTCATTCACCTAGAGCCAGACATCCTGGAATGTGAAGTCAAGTTGGGCCTTAGGAAGCATCACTAAGAACAAAGCTAGTGGAGGTGATGGAATTCAAGTTGAGCTTTTTCAAATCCTAAAAGATGATGCTGTGAAAGCGCTGCACTCAATACACCAACAAATTTGGAAAACTCACCAATGGCCACAGGATTGGAAAAGGTCAGTTTTCATTCCAGTCCCAAAGAAAGGCAATGCCAAAGAATGCTCAAACTATCACAAGATGGCATTCATCTCACACACTAATGCTCAAAAATCTCCAAGCCAGACTTCAACAGTATGTGAACTGTGAACTTCCAGATGTTCAAGCTGGAATTAGGAAAGGCAGAGGAACCAGAGATCAAATTACCAACATCTATTGGATTATCAAAAAAGCAAGAGAGTTCCAGAAAAACATCTAATTTTGCTTTATTGACTATGCTGAAGTCTTTGTGTGGATCACAAAAAAGTGTGAAAAGTCTTAAAAAGATGGGAATACCAGACCACCTGTCCTGCCTCCCTGAGAAATCTGTATCCAGGTCAGGAAGCAACAGTTAGAACCAAACACAGAACAAGAGGCTGGTTCCAAATAGGGATGGAGTATGTCAAGGCTGTATATTGTTACCCTGGTTATTTAACTTATATGCAGAGTACATCATGAGAAATGCTAGGCTAGATAAAACACAAGCTGGAATCAAGAGTGCTGGGAGAAATATCAATAACTTCAGATATGCAGATAACATCACCCTATGGCAGAACGTGAAGAAGTGTTAAAGAGCCTCTTGATGAAAATGAAAGAGGAGTATAAAAAGTTGGCTTAAAACTCAACATTCAGAAAACTAAGATCATGGCATCTACTCCCATCACTTCATGGCAAGTAGACTGGGAAATGGTGCAAACAGTGACAGACTTTATTTTTTTCTAGGGCTCCAAAATCACTGCAGATGGTGACTGTAGCTTGGAAGAAAAGTTATGACCAGTCTAGACAACATATTAAGAAGCAGAGACATTATTTTGCCAACAAAGGCCCATCAAGTCAAAGCTACGGTTTTCCCAGTAGTCACGTGTGGATGTGAGAGTTGGACTATAAAGAATGCTGAGCACTGAAGAACTGATGGCTTTGAACTGAGGTATTGGAGAAGACTCTTGAGAATCCCTTGGACTGCAAGGAGATGCAAACAGTCCATCCTAAAAGAAATCAGTCCTGAATATTCATTGGAAAGACTGATGCTGAAGCTGAAACTCCAATATTTTGGCCACCTGATGTGAGGAACTGACTCATTTGAAAAGAAGCTGATTCTGGGAAAAATTGAAGGCAGAAGGAGAAGGGGACAACAGAGAATGAGATGGTTGGATGGCATCACTGACTCAATGGACATGAATTTGAGCGAACTCTGGGAGTTGGTGATGGACATGGAGGCCTGGCATGCCATGGTCCATGGGGCTACAAAGAGTTGGATACAACTAAGTGACTGAACTGAACTGAATAAACAAGCATTAGTCAAAATTTCTGTTGACTTTAGTTGTCTGATCACTTAATATGGCTTTCTTAATCAGCTGCCTTCTTCATAATACTCAGTTTAGGGTTAGTAGTTTTCATAAGCATTAAAACAGTTCTTCATGTAATAACTCTAAAAGTTTTCTTTGCTGAATTAAATGAAAATGTTTAAGTAGAATGCTTCCCTTGTAGTTCAGTCATTAAGGAATCAGCCTGCAATGCAAGAGACCTGGGTTCAGTTTCTGGGTTGGGAAAATCCCCTGGAGAAGGAACTGGCAACCCACTCCAGTATTATTGCCTGGAGAATCCCACAGACAAAGGATCCTGGTAGGCTACATTCCATGGAGTTGCAAGAGTCTGACGCAACTTAGCAAGTATACCACCACCATCATCCTCATAAATGGGGCTTCTCTGGTAGCTCATCAATAAAGAATCTTCCTGGAATGCAGGAGATGTGGGTTCAATATCTGGGTTGGGAAGATCCCTTGGAGAAGGAAATGGCTACCCACTCCAGTATTGTTGCCTGGGAAATCTCATGGACAGAGGAGCCTAGCAGGCTACAGTCCAAGGGGTGGCAAAGAGTCAGACTTGACTTCGCAATGGAAAACCAACAGCATCTTCATAAACCCTACATTAACAAAGTTTCTACATACATGTGGCCAGAAATACTATATATTTTTTAGAATTCATTATCTCCGTTAATTTTTCAGTTTTCTGATCTTTGTTCAGTTCAGTTCAGTTCAGTTGCTCAGTTGTGTCCGACTCTTTGCGATCCCATGAATCGCAGCACGCCAGGCCTCCCTGTCCATCACCATCACCCAGAGTTCACTCAGACTCACGTCCATGGAGTCAGTGATGCCATCCAGCCATCTCATCCTCTGTCATCCCCTTTTCCTCCTGCCCCCAATCCCTCCCAGCATCAGGGTCTTTTCCAGTGAGTCAACTCTTTGCATGAGGTGACCAAATTACTGGAATTTCAGCTTCAGCATCATTCCTTCCAAAGAACACCCAGGATTGTTCTCCTTTAGAATGGACTGGTTGGATCTCCTTGCAGTCCAAGGGACTTTCAAGAGTGTTCTCCAACACCACAGTTCAAAAGCATCAGTTCTTTGGCACTCAGCTTTCTTCACAGTCCAACTCTCACATCCATACATGACTACTAGAAAAACCATAGCCTTGACTAGACAGACCTTAGTCGGCAAAGTAATGTCTCTGCTTTTGAATATACTATCTAGGTTGGTCATAACTTTTCTTCCAAGGAGTAAGTGTCTTTTAATTTCATGACTGCAATCACCATCAGCAGTGATTTTGGAGCCCCAGAAAATAAAGTCTGACACTATTTCCTTGTTTCCCCATCTATTTCCCATGAAGTGATGGGACCAGATGCCATGATCTTTATTTTCTGAATGTTGAGCTTTAAGCCAACTTTTTCACTCTCCTCTTGTAGTTAATATTAAATCAATCATTAAGAAGTATTCTCCTGTTGTTGTTCCACATTAAGCAAGCATTATGAAATAACAAAAACAAAACTTATTTGAAGCAATAAATTATTCACAGGATTTACGTTTCATCATATTGATTAACGAGATTCAGTAGAAAACAGTGCATACCTTATTAAACAAATTATCTATAGTATAATAATTCAAGAGCCACGAATCTTAACCATAAGCACTCACAGCTCTATTTGAACACAAAAGTTCTGCTGCATTATAATTAGTCTTCATTGAAAGGACTAACTAGAAATGTCATAATACAAGATGAAGTGAAAGTTGCTCAGTCATGTCCAACTCTTTGTGAGTCCATGGACTACATAGTCCAAGGAATTCTCCAGGCCAGAATACTGGTATGGGTAAGCCTTTCCCTTCTCCATGGAATCTTCCCAACCCAGGGATTGAACTCAGGTCTCCCACATTGCAGGCAAATTATTTACTAGCTGAGTCACCAGGGAAGCCAATATACCTTTTAACAAGATGGAAATAAGGCAACCCAAAGTCCTGATCTTAACAATAAGCACTCACAACTCTATTTGAATACAAAAGTTCAGCTTCATTATAATTATTCTTCTTTGAATGGACTAACTGGAAATGTTATAGTCATGCCAAATGAGAGGACAAAATTAAACTATTACTATTAAACTACATTTTAAAGTAACTACTCATCCAATTTTCTTATATAATATCTCATTTATAACAACTGATTCCATACTTTTAAGGATGTTTGTATGTGTTTTATTCCAGTTATTTAAGGCACAATTTCCACTAAATTCATTAGTTCTGAGGATGTTTAATTGCATTATAATAGATCTCTTAAGCTTAAATTACCAAAAACTTCTTAGCTTTGAAGAGAACACTCAGCATTTTGTTTTATAATCCTTCTTAGAACTTTGTGCAGACAACCAGTCTAAGAGAGTTGAATATTTAAACAATCTTGATAGCAGAAGACATATTCTGATGTTTCAGCCAATACAATATTGAAATTAAAACATATCAATATGGAGGCATACATTTCATTCAAGAAAGCATTTTGCTTAAATAAAAGAGCAAAAATTATAAGAGCAAGGATCATTTCAATAGAGCAGAACCTTAATAGCAGCCTATTTATATCTCAGATAATCATTTTTGTTTCCTGAAGGACTTAATTAATCCATAATAAATATGTACAATGAAATGCAATTTTTATTTGAATTTTGTGTTTGATATATTTGCTTCACTAAAAATCAAGCAACAGAAGAGTTCAACTCTGGTCACCTTTTATCCACATTAGCCTGCTTTCTTTGTCCAAAGTAAACATGCACACATACACACACACACACACACACCTATATACATACCTGCATATACCCACACCAACACATGCAGACATTCAGACAGATAGTCAGACATACACAAGCACACAGAATTATTATTTGGTTTTAAAGAAATTCAAGAGTGTGGTAAGTTTTAAAACCCATATAAGATGTCTATAGTCTAGCAATATTCTATTAAGTAAATATAACATGTATATATAAATAAACATTCGGCTCTCTAAAAGGACAGTTAATAGAATAAATTGTATGTGTGCAGGTGTGTGCATGCATACATGTGTGTGCAGGTGTGTGCCAGCCTCAGACAAGGTAACTGGAACATAGTCTCCTCAACTCGTTCCTCCAGGAAGATGCATATTTAAAGTGAGAAATATACATCTTTTATATGTAAAACAATCGTGGCTATTGGGAAATTAACACACATTGAGAAACACTGTTGTCAAATACTGAGTTGGCTTAAGAATGTTTATCACTACATCCAATCATGTTACAATACAGGCATGCATTAAGTCAACATACTGTACCCTTTTAATTACACAGCATTACACTTCAAATATATCTCAGTAAAAAATATTTTCTATCACTTCTGAAGTATCCTATCAGAACAACATACGTATATAATTATTGACCCAGAATTTTGATTACTAGGCTGAAAAACATTTTTATTTCTAAATATTTAGTAACACCTTGGTACTATTAACATAAGAGCTTGCATGCTCACTCTAGGTCAGATTATATTATTTATTTTTATTATATCTCAATTTTTATTTATCTCATTCATTTTATAATTATAATGCATATAATATGTGGATAAATACACAGGTATATGTGTGCAATTCTTCATTTACATAGCTGCATCTTTACACCTTCTTCACTGTTTTCTTCTTAAGTTATGGGAATTTCAGGGGTTAAGACAGTGTGTCTGAGGTCTCCTCCTGCCCAGTGTACTTTGTGTTGGCGCACACCAGGGCAAGAAAGAAGGCACGTTCCTGTAAATGTGACAATGACAGTCCTCCTAGCAATCTAGTGGCGTTAGCTATTGCAGTAAGCTTGTCCACAGCATCTCTTCGGTGAATGTACCTCACTGTCTGAGACAATGGTTAATAAACCGTAATGGGCACTTATTGAACAGTGTTCCCTGAAAAATGCGTTGTATGCTATGTAACTGTATGATGATAAGGAGATATTTGACTAAGTATTACCCCTGCATTAGTTATCTGGCGGTTACCTTTGCTTAAAGAAACCACATGTTAACTAGATTCAGAATGGATCTCACATTACCAGAAAGGATCCAGGAAGCTGCTGGAACAGCTTAGACCTTTCTCTGGTCCATCTATATCTCCCGATTATGTATATTCTTGAAACTGTTTATTAAACTTGAACCATTTCATACTGAACATATGGCTACTTTTAAAAATGGGTTTATATTTTTCTTTAGCCAAATTTCTATTCACAAATTCTTTACTGATAAGACCATGAGTTTTTGTGGTGTATAGATTATGCTGCTAGAACATAGCCCTACACTGAATTATTGAGTATCCTTCATTACCATTTTGGCATCACATAATATAGTATGATATGACTATTTTGGCTACAAAAAAGAGAAGAAATAGAGCAGAATTCATATAATTTTTAACCAATGCTTAAATGTCTCTGGCTTGATTCTCAGTTAATTTCATTTACATAACATACTACTTTAAGACTGAAGTATTATGTAATCTCTGTTTTAAACAGCATTTATCTAAATGTCACAGAAAGATTCAAAAATGAAAAGTTTTTACTGGTCTGGGTATAAATGATGGATAGTCAGGTATTAAGGAGGACAGTTAACTTATCTTCAATTATGTAATCACACTGTCCTGGAGAAACTGAGGGCATTTTTAAAGTTCGGCTGATTCGTGTCAATGTATGGCAAAACAAATACAGTATTGTAATTAAAAAAATAAATAAATAATAAAAATAAAAAATAAAATAAAATAACAATGTCTAATGCAGAAGACCACACAGGCATGAAGATATTGCCTTTTTTTTTTTTTTTTTTTTTTGTAGAATGCATCTGTACATCACTTATCCATAAAAGGACTAACCTGTTTTAGGGTCTACGGAGAAGTAGGGCTGTCCCTGGAGAATACTGTAAACCACTCGAGCACTGTTTCCATAGGTAGGGTCATCTGCATCAGTGGCTGTCACCTGTAGAACAGAGGTACCTGTGCATTCAGGAAAACAAATGATTAAGCACATGATTAATTTGTACCCAGAAGAAAAAAAAAGTTTATGCTGAAACATCTGTGGAAAGTGATAATTTCCTATATTTTTAGATCATCCTTCAAACATGGTTCTCGGATTCTTTCTGTGCAACCAGTTATCCTAAATAAGAGTCCAGGATGGAGCATTGGGTTTCAGGTATTTTTAATGATTCTTTATGTGATGATACCATTATGAAGGGCCTGCTTTAACCTACATGTAGTCAAAGTGGGTTGGGTCAATTCTGAAGAATCAGATTGGTGTTAACTGTCAGAGGAGGGGGTAAAATGAAAAGTATTTTGAGGGTGTACAGTTGAGTCTTGAACAATGCAGGGGTTACTGACAATTTTCAATTTTAATAATTCAGTCAATGATTTAGATCTAACACATCTATAAAGAGTTTAATATCTGCTTAACTACAAAGTTTTACTTCCATGTTGAAATTTAGACACAACTTTAAGCAAAACTAGCTCTGTACCTTCAAAGGAGCCTAAAATAGATCCTCTGAAAGTACAGAACTAGTTAATACAAGATGCCAAATTCATCTAGCAATCCTTATTAGCAGATCATACATGTACAGTTGACCCTCCATATATATGTCTCCTCATATATATGACTGAGAGCAGGAGAAGAAGCAGGTGAGAGGATAAGATGGTTGGATGGCATCGCTGACTCAATGGACATGAGTCTGAGCCAACTCCAGGAGACAGTGAAGGACAGTGAAGCCTGGAGTGCTTTAGTCCATGGAGTTGCAAAGAGTGGGACATGACTGAGAGACAACAATATTTGGTTCCACATCCATAAATGTAACCAACTGCTGATCATGTTCTATGTTCTGATCTGCAGTGGTTGAATTTCTGGATTTGGGACCATGGATATGGATATTGAGGGCCCAACTAAAGGACCTGAGCATCTGCAGGTGTCCATGGTAGCGCTGGAACCATTTCCCTTCAGATACTGAAGGATAACTGTATATACAGACTTTTAGTAAAATGCCACGATTTTGGCCTCTAAATAGAATTTTTACATTGAGATGCTAAGTAAAAATATAACTAGTAATTATGCACACTCAAAAGAAAAGGACTGTTATATACCTAAAAGAAACTCTTAATCGTGGATAATAAAACATAATAACAGTGACACCAAATTCCAGTGAGAAACTAGGCCACTCACACACAGCTAGTGGGAATGTAAATTTAGCAAATTCTTAAATAAACATACATTTACCATGGAGCAGCAGCAAATTGTACTCTTGGGCATTATGCTAAAATCATGAAAATGTATGTTCACATAAAAATCTGTTTTACAAATATTCAGACATGTTATTCTTAGTAGCACCAGACTAGAAACAGCTCAAATATCCTTCAATGGGAAAATGATTAAACAAACGATGGTATAGTACTATTGAGGAATACTACTCAGCAATAAAAATGCAAAGAATATTAACATAAACATCACCTTGGATAAATCTTCAGGAAATTATGCCTAGAGGGTGGAAAGATACAACCCCCAAAGACTATATACTGTATGGGTCCATATATTTAACATTCTTGAAGTGATGCAATTTTCTAAATGGATGACAGATTAGTAGTTGCTAAAATCTGGGGGAGAAAGTGGAAAGGTGTGGATTTGTTTATAAAAGGGCAACATGAGGGATCCTGATAAAACTGCTACTGTTCAGTGTTTTGATTATGGATACACAAGAACTAAACATATGCATACACACACAGGTAAAACTAGGGAAATGTAAGTAAGGTTCGCAAATGATTTCAGTAACCTGATTGTGATATTGTTTATAGTTTTGCAGGATGCTAGCATTGGGTAAGGAGAAGGCAATGGCAACTCTCTGGAAAATCCCATGCAGCCTGGTAGGCTGCATGCAGTCCATGGGGTTGCGAAGATTCAGGCATGACTGAGCGACTTCACTTTCACTTTTCACTTTCATGCAATGGAGAAGGAAATGGCAACCCACTCCAGTGTTCTTGCCTGGAGAATCCCAGGGACGGGGAGCCTGGTGGGCTGCCGTCTATGGGGTTGCACAGAGTTGGACATGACTGAAGTGACTTAGCAGCAGCAGCAGCATTGGGTAAAATGGGTAAAGATATAAGAAATCTATATTATTTCTCATGACAGCATGTGAATCTATGATAATATCAAATTTTAAAGGTTAAAAAATATATCTTCTTGCTTTAGTGCTATTCCATTCTTAGAGCCCTATTTGGTCTTGGATGTGTACTATATATATGTCTATACACACACACACACACACACACATATATATATATATATATATATTTTAATATAGCATTACAGTATCTGGCTTGATAAACTTTCCAGAGCTAGTCACATGTAAATGACCTCTTCCTTCATTAAGTAAAATAATTACTACTGTGCAACATTAAGGACTTTTGCTGTGAATTTCAACACCTGCTCAATACCTATATTAATCTCTCCAAATTGGTCAGAGAAAACCAGAAGGTAGATATTTGTTTAAAATGTTAGTATAGGGGGAAGTATTTTCATTCAGTATTTCCTTAAATTGCAAAAATTAAAATCTATAGTAGGTACCTGGGTCAGACTCTAAAAAGGTAAAAAGCCCATACTGTGTCCAAAATATTGCAAAATTATACCAGCCAAATATTTGATCTTATATGAAAGATGATGATCATACTGGGTATATAAAAATTATTTAATACTAGGAGTCAGGGAAAAAAAGTATAGATAGAAAGCTGTAAAATAATGGCTATCTTTTAAGAAATCACACTTACAAAATTCTCAGGTTTTAAAACTTGCTGTGGCCTTACAATACTGATTTAGGTCTAAATAATGCTAATGTCTTAAAAGCAGCCTCAAAGTAACCATTCCATTGAAAAAACTGGTTAAGGCAAAATTTTTAAGATTATACCTCATTTACTGTGATAGGCTGGACCACCACAGGAAAGAAAAAGAGTGTTCTGCTCAGCTTGAGCTGTCTTTGAAAGCTCAGGCTTGTTAGGTGAAAGCTGAGACACATGAATGGAGTGACAGGTGAGAGAACAATGAGAAAAGGAGAAATCAAAGTAGCCTGGTGGTGTTGACTAAGTGATGGTTTAAAGTACCAAAAAAAAAAAAAAAAGAAGAAGAAGAAGTGAGCAGAGCAGACAAGAGATCCAGGGGAAAGAAAGAAAATATACTAACTCTCTACCATAGTTCAAAAATACTGCAATTATCAACTACAGATACCTCAGAACAGTTGGTCTCATGGGTTTCGGGCAATCCTAGTTGTGCATAAAGCAAAGAACAGTAAATGTCCTCTATCATTGTTCTTTGGTGGCACCTAAAGGTAGCAGCCTGCCACTTTGCGTAAACAGATTGCTGGTTGAGGCAACACAGGCATATGTACGGCATAGCTCAACCAAAAGTCAGCCTGCCCTGAACACACCAAAAGTAGAATTAAATAGCAGTGGTAGAAAAATCCCGAGTTTACTCAATTGTTCAAAGATTCCCTACCAAGAGGTTTTAGACCAAAAGGAAAACATATACTTATTTTATTTTCTCATTTATTTGGAGATTTGATGGGAGCATTTTAAGAACTACTGTTACTTCCAAAGGAAGTTTTTGTTTTTTTTTTTTTAATATATAAAGAATAAAAACATAGGCTGCTTTCCCGTGTGTGTTATGGGTTGAATGATTTCCCCCTGAGTTCGTATGTTACATTGTTAAACTCTAGTTGCTTAAATCGTAACAATGGTGATGCCCCTTTGTGTCTGACTCTTGGAGGCACTAAAGACTGCAGCCAGCCAGGCTCCTCTGTCCATGGAATTTCCCAGGCAAGAATACTGGAGTGGGGTGCCATTTCCTACTCCAGGGGAATCTTTCAACCCAGGAATCAAATCCACGTCTGTTGCTTCCCGTGAGTTGGCAGGCAGATTCTTTACCACTAGCACCGCCTGGGAACCATATAAAACTAAACCTCATAAATATTTCCCCTATTTCCTTCATAAAATTTCAGAAAATGAACTGAGACAATTTTTCATCTTAGTCGTCAGCTCTCTTTTTTCACAATAGATTGCTCACCTGGGCGAGGAGTTTGCTTATCAGGCAGCAGTTTATTTATCATGGTTCACTTTACCCAATCTCTCTCCATCTCTCTCTGGCCTGCATGAATGCCCAGCCATGTCTGACTCTTTGTGGCCTCTGGACTTTGTGTCTCGCCAGGCTCCTCTGTCCACAGGATTCTCCAGGCAAGAACAGTGGAGTGGATTGCCATTCCCTACTCTGGGGGATCTTCCCGATCCAAGGATCCAACCTGCATCTCTCACCTCCTGTATTGACAGGCAGATTCTTTACCACTGTGCCGTTTAATAGGTGAAATCGGGTCACCATAGATGTAATTAAGATGAAGTCATAGTCCAGGCTACTAATCTAGTATGACTGCTGTCCTTATAAAAATAAGACACTTGGAAAAGATGGATACACATAAACACACACACACATGAGAAGTATGTTATGTGAAGATGAAGGCAGAGATCAAGATGATATTTCCACAAGACAAGGTAAGTCAGATTGCCAGCAAAGCACTAGAAGCTGGAGGTGGGGCTTGAAAAGATCCTCCCGCATGTCTTTAGGAGGGAATATGGCCCTGCTAATAATACCTAAACTGTAGACATCTAACTTTAGGAACAGTAATAACAATAAAGGCATATTTGTTAAGTTTGTGGTTCTTTGGTTTAGCAGTCCTAGCAAACTGATAACATAGTTTTATCGCTGCAGTGGGAAGAAAGGACATTTATTCTCAGAGTGTGAAATTGTTCTTTGACTCTGGATAAGAGTCTGAAGTTAAAAAGCCAAGAAAAAGAAAAGATAATATCCTCCTTGATGCCAGACACATCATAAATGAGATCAAATAAAAGTTAATTTCACAAATAGACAGAATTAGGTAGAAATTAATGTTATTTGATTTTTTGAAATATTAGGTATTATTAGATCATAACATCTGGTCCCATCACTTCATGGGAAATAGATGGGGAAGCAGTGGAAACAGTGTCAGACTTTATTTTTGGGGGTCTCCAAAATCACTGCAGATGGTGACTGCAGCCATGAAATTAAAACACGCTTACTCCTTGGAAGGAAATTTATAACCAACCTAGATAGCATATTCAAAAGCAGAGGCATTACTTTGCCGACTAAGGTCCATCTAGTCAAGGCTATGGTTTTTCCTGTGGTCATGTATGGATGTGAGAATTGGACTGTGAAGAAGGCTGAGCGCCAAATAATTAATGTTTTTGAACTGTGGTGTTGGAGAAGACTCGAGAGTCCCTTGCTGCAAGGGGATCCAACCAGTCTATTCTGAAGATCAGCCCTGGGATTTCTTTGGAAGGAATGATGCTGAAGCTGAAACTCCAGTACTTTGGCCACTTCATGTGAAGAGTTGACTCACTGGAAAAGACTCTGATGCTGGGAGGGATTGGGGGCAGGAGGAGAAGGGGGACAACAGAGGATGAGATGGCTGGATGGCATCACTGACTCGATGGATGTGAATCTGAGTGAACTCCGGGAGTTGGTGATGGACAGGGAGACCTGGCTGGCATGCTGAAATTCATGGGGTTGCAAAGAGTCGGACACAACTGAGCAACTGAACTGAACTGAGTGATCCAACTGTTGGCCTTTCTAAGTAAATTAATTAGCTATATTGGTTATTTTAATGAAGATTTTTATTCCTGGTTGAAAAGTTTAAATGAAAGAAAAAAAATCCGTATATCTATGTCTGAGAAAAGTATTCCACATTGGACCATTCAATTCCTTTGTTCATGCTATCCGCCTAACTGTATACATAATAGAAAAAGATTATTATCCTCTACAGTGCTAGATCTCCAAAGAAAAATATCGGAAGTGATACTTAGAAGCCCATTATTCCACTAGAATATTAAAATAAGTATCTAATTTTCTCTGGAAATTATTATATGGGCTTGGTCAATAGATATTAAGCTCACAGTACCTTCCCTAAACAACTGGCTTCCAATCAAAGAAAACTTTAAACAGTGTGACATAAGTGTCTTTCATTTTTACAACTGTTTTCATTAAAAACAATAACCACAGAAACATTGCATTTTAAAGTTTCATTGGCTATTTAGTGTACTATTTATTTTATTTTCACATTAAATATTTCCTACAGTGCACATTTAGGTAATCCCATGCTAGGGATTATAGCCTCTCAGTTGATTTTTGAAACAAAGCTGAAAAGATTCAAGTACATAAAAAAGCTTTCAAGATCTCTTTTCTACAATAACATTCAAGTCTTGTTTTCTTTGGGGACTGCCCAGTGTCATTCTTTTCATGTGGTTTCCTCTTGTACTGCTGTTTTACAAATAGCACACATTTTGTAACATTACATATCAATGAGAAACAGAGTGGACTTTCCCAAAAACCTCTGAAGGCCAATTTGAAATATTTAATAAGGCATTTTAATACCAAGCAAATATTCTCTGAGATTGCAAATCGTTATGCATGACTTGTCAGAGCTCACAGCTCTTTAAAATCTCAAGTGAATTAACACTGAGTAAGAACTTTGAGTAAAAATAAGCTGGAGATTTATGAAGGCTGAGAGTAGCTCTCTGAAGAAATCTCTTAGGGCTTAATTCTCAGAAGATTTTTTTCCAGGGACTGCGAAAAAGTAATAATCATCAAGATACAACTTAAATTTCATTCTACACAGGAGGACTGTAATTTCACCAGCAGAGAAATAACATAGTATTCCAGCCATCATGTAATTTTATAAAGCTTTGAGTAGTCCCCTGAGTCACTGGATTAAAAACAAAAATCCTCTGTAAGCACCCTTATGAAACATCTGGGTAACAAAGCAAAATTCACTATTCTAATTATATGTTTTCAGTCATGGCTATTGCTAGTTTTTGTATGGTCTCTTATTTTTAAGATATTTTAATGATGTGGCTGAATTTTTTAAAGTTTTTGTTGAATGTGCTACAGTATTTCTGTTTTATGATTTGGCTATTTCGCCAGGGGGTAGGTAGGACCTTAACTCCCTGGCCAAGGATTGAAGATGCACCCTCTGCATTGGAAGGCGAAGTCTTAACCACTGGACTGCCAGGGAAGTCCCCTGTACTTCAAGTAGAGATTCAGTTAGATTTGGTTAGATCCTTTTATGGAAGTACCTAACGTGAGACTCAGCAATACGCGAACTGTGAACTTCCAGATGTTCAAGCTGGTTTTAGAAAAGTCAGAGGAACCAGAGATCAAATTGCCAACATCTGCTGGATCATCAAAAAAGCAAGAGAGTTCCAAAAAAGCATCTATTTCTGCTTTATTGACTATGCCAAAGCCTTTGACTGTGTGGATCACAAGAAACTGTGGAAAATTCTGAAAGAGATGTGAATACCAGACCACCTGACCTGCCTCTTGAGAAACCTATATGCAGGTCAGGAAGCAACAGTTAGAACTGAACATGGAACAACAGGCTGGTTCCAAATAGGAAAAGGAGTACATCAAGGCTGTATATTGTCACCCTGCTTATTTAACTTATATGCAGAGTACATCATGAGAAACGCTGGGCTGGAAGAAGCACAAACTGGAATCAAGATTGCCGGGAGAAAGATCAATAACCTCAGATATGCAGATGACACCACCTTTGTGGCAGAAAGCGAAAAGGAACTAAAGAGCCTCCTGATAAAAGTGAAAGGGGAGAGTGAAAAAGTTGGCTTAAAGCTCAACATTCAGAAAATGAAGATCATGGCATCTGGTCCTATCACTTCATGGGAAAGAGATGGGGAAACAGTGGAAACAGTGTCAGAGTTTATTTTGGGGGCTCCAAAATCACTGCAGATGGTGACTGCTGCCATGAAATTAAAAGACGTTTACTCCTTGGAAAGAAAGTTATGACCAACATAGACAGCATATTGAAAAGCAGAGACATTACTTTGCCA
The DNA here is from genome assembly GCA_917880005.1 of Nanger dama. Classification (NCBI taxonomy): domain Eukaryota; kingdom Metazoa; phylum Chordata; class Mammalia; order Artiodactyla; family Bovidae; genus Nanger; species Nanger dama. The sequence goes on along the minus strand of CAKJTW010000027.1, from coordinate 14,466,740 downwards.
ACAAAGGTCCATCTAGTCAAGGCTATGGTTTTTCCTGTGGTCATGTATGAATGTGAGAGTTTGACTGTGAAGAAAGCTGAGGACTGAAGAATTGATGCTTTTGAACTGTGGTGTTGGAGAAGACTCTTGGGAGTCCCTTGGACTGCAAGGAGGTTCAACCAGTCCTTCCTAATGGAGATCAGTCCTGGGTGTTCATTGAAAGGACTGATGCTAACGCTGAAAACTCTAATACTTTGGCCACCTCATGTAGAGTTGCCTCAGTGAGAAGGTTGGATAGCATCACTGACTCAATGGACATGAATTTGAGTAAACTCCAGGAGTTGGTAATGGACAGGGAGGGCTGGCGTGCTGCGATTCATGGGGTTCCAAAGAGTCGGGTACAACTGAGTGAATGAACTGAACTGAACTGAACTGATTGTGAGATTTGATATTACTCAAGTAAACTTTTAATCATATACTATAATTGAAAAAATAAGGAAATAATATGTATATGGTGCCAAGGATGTGGGATCTCTCTGCTATATATCATTTAATATAACAGTAAGATGCATTTATTGAGAAAATTACATTAAATGTCACTTTACAGATGGGAATGTTGAGGTTCATAAAGGTAAAATAGTTGACAATTTGAGAAGGCAGAATTCAAGCTGGTCTTACTGTTTTTCCATGTGGTATTTTTTTTCCATACTCCATTGCCCCATCCAATCATGGCTGGATATAATTACAAAAACTAGTTGATAATGGTTATAATATCTTCTAGATCTTATTCTTGTCTGTTTGCTTGGTGGAATGTAATGGCTTTCCAGGTGCATCTACTTAAAGAGAGTTGGCATTATACCTTACCCTCACTCCCATTCAAACCATAGCCAAAGCCCAAGTTAGTAAATATATTTTGTCAGATGAAGGTGTGTGAAAAATACTTGGGAAGAAGCAACCTCTAGGTACCAACAGTTGTACTGCTGTCTTCTGAAGCCTTATAAAATCCTCATGATTTTCTTGATTTCGGTACAGAGTAAAAAGTGACTAGACTCCTGTAATCCCACCAGCTTTATGTATGTTCTAAGCGCAATTGCATGCTGTGCTCACATTACTTTCCTACCCTGCTCTGCTCTGCAGAACCCTAACATGTTTGTGCATTAAAGCACAGCTGCTGGGCTCAGGTAGCACCCATCCTCCCGGGTTTACTGACGCTTCACTCCCTCAGTGGTTGTCTCACAACCCTCTATTTGGTTTTTGCTTCTCTTACCATTTTCTTAACTTGTTCCACCAATTCAGTCCCTTTTATTGAGCCAAATGACAGAGGATCTGATTTTTCCTGATTAAACTCTAATGCAGACAGAAGGTATTAACAGGTTTCTCCCCAACTACCCTTTATTTCTTTTCTGAATAATGATGATACCAAATATTATGACTAGGTTCTGCATTTGATTCTTCTATAGGTACTACTTTCAAATAGGAATCCAGGTAGGGGTGTGTGTATGTGTGTGTATGTATGTGTGTGTTTACATTCACTAACTAGAAATTACTTAATATATTGGAATCTGACAAATACATCATTTGGAGAGCTGCCTGTGTGTGTTTCCTCAGTCATGGCCAACTCTTTCTGACCCCATGGACTGTATCCCTCCAGGTTCCTCTATCCATAGAATTTTCCAGGTAAGAATACTGAAACAGGTCGCCATTTCCTTCTCCAGAGAATCTTCCCCACCCAGGGATCGAACCTGAGTCTCTTGTGTCTCCTGCACTGGTAAGTGGATTCTTTACCACTGAGACACCTGGATAGCCTAGAAGCTGCCTTCTGTATGCATCAGGATAGAATGTTTTTTAACTTGGAGGAAAATACATATGTATATATAGTTTGTCTCTTTATCTATTTATATAGCACGTAACACTTTAAATTCCCTAGTTTATCATATATGATAATTAAGTCCATTTCATTTGCTAAGTTTATATCAACTTGTCATCAAAAATTAAATTTATATCTATAAGTTGCTTTAATTTCCACTCAGGAAAATAATTTCATTTAAAAAATAAAAGTTGTTAACAAATTCAGCATCATTCTGAATAATACCTTGTATTTCAGCTAAATTTTCATTCAACAAAAACAAGAGAAAAAAATAAAATTAAAACCAATAAACAGTTCTATTTGCAATTTTTTAAGGAATCTCCACACTGTTTTCCATAGTGGCCGTAGTAGTTTGCATTCCCACCAGCAGTGTAAGAGGGTTCCCTTTTCTCCACATCCTTTCCAGCATTTATTGCTTGTAGACTTTTGGATCATAGCCATTCTGACTGGTGCTGGGCATACACACTGAGGAAATCAGAATTGAAAGAGACACATGTACCCCAATGTTCATTGCAGCACTGTTTATAATAACCAGGACATGGAAACAACCTAGATGTCCATCAGCAGATGAATGGATAAGAAAGCTGTGGTACATATACACAATGGAGTATTAGCCCTAAAAATAATAAATTTGACTCAGTTCTAATGAGATGGATGAAACTGGAGCCGATTATACAGAGTGAAGTAAGCCAGAAAGAAAAACACCAATACAGTATACTGACACATATATATGGAATTTAGAAAGATAGCAATGATGACCCTCTATGTGAGACAACAAGGAGACACAGAGGTATAGAACGGACTTTTGGACCCTGAGGGAGAGGGAGAGGGTGGGATGATTTGGGAGAATGGCATTGAAACATGTATACTATCATGTAAGAAACGAAGTGCCAGTCTATGTTCAATACAGGATACAGGATACTTGGGGCTGGTGCACAGGATGATCCAGGAAGAAGATATGGGGTGGGAGGTGGGAGGGGGCTTCAGCATTGAGAGATCATGTACACCTGTGGCTGATTCATGTCAATGTATGGCAAAACAAATACAGTATTATAATGTAGGATAAAGTATTAAAAAAAAAAAACTATTTTCCCTACAGCTTAACATTTAAAAAAAAAAAACCAATAAACAACAAAATATATACTACAGACTAGAATACCAGAGAGAGAATTATTTTGTCCTTCTTTGCTCACCAAAAATCGGTAATAATGTTTCAGAAGAGTTTAATAAAAGACAATATATATGCTATTACTATATATTATATAAGTATATATTTAAAGTTAACATTAATTTCAATTATTGAGGAAATAACTCCAATTTATTTTTTACCAGTTAGCTGAAAAATTAATTTTAAACATTATAATAGCCCAGTGTATATATTTTACAGTAACAAAAAATAAAACATAACAATACAGATATAATATTAAAATCCTCCTTAATGAGTGCTAAGTTGCTTCAGTTATGCCCAACTCTTTGCAACCCTATGGACGTTAGCCCCCAGGCTCCTCTATCCATGGGGATTCTCCAGGCTAGAGTGGGTTGCCATGCCCTCCTCCATGGAACCTTCCTAACCCAGGGACTGAAACTGCGTCTCTTTGTCTCTTGCATAAGAGACATGTAAATATATGAAGACTGAAGATTAGACCTGGTGGCAAAGACTTATTAAACGCTGCTTGGAATCAACAACTTTTCTTTGACTCTGTGAGTTTCTATCTCACTAGCTGCTTTATTCACACAGACTATGAGCCAGAGTGTAAATTTATTTACAAAGCAACAAAGCAGTTCCCAAACGTGCTGTTACACCTCTTTACTCAAAGGACAATACAGAAAATTTCTGCTCAATCAATCTCTTATTATTAATTGCATTTATCTTACAGAATGTCTTCAAGAAGTCAAATATGATATTAGTAAGAAAAATACAACTCCCTTAACCACTCCCCTTAAGAAAAGCAATGTTAGAAATGTCTTGCATGTCTTTTCATAACTGTCTCCACCCATTCAAAGGTCTATCTTGTAGTTGTGTACATATAAACAGAACTTTATACAACTTTTTCTGTAATAACAGAACATGTCATGGACATTTCCATGCCACCTAGGTAAATATAATTTTCATAGTCATACGATATTCCATAGTGTTTACTAATGTGCATTTAGATTCTTCCAGTTGAGTTTCTTTTTGTTTCTAATGACAACTTACCACAAACAATTGGGTAAAACAAAAAGTATATATTCTTATATTTGTGTTTGCCTTTCCCTTGCCATGTATGCATTTCATGCTGTGATAAATTTCTATAGAAGAGCACAAATTTTGCAATATTCCATGGTGCTATGTGAAACAGCAGTGAAAGATTTAATGAGACCATTTAGTCAGACTTACACTAATGAACACATCAGTGAGAATGGGGAAACATTCCATTGTGATGGCCTCAGGTAAATGGAATCATAGCTTATATGGTTCCTTTGACAACTATTGTTCAGTGCACTACCAAAAATTCAATACTAATTTTCTTCCATGAAGAAGCTCAATAACAAAGTCAGATTAGGATCGGTTTGCTAAAATTTAATAGCAGATTTCTACCAGAGTCCAGATCAAGATAGCAGAGGATAAAAATCCTGAGCTCACCTTCTCCAACAGACAAACTAAAATTACAGTTACATATAGAACAACGGTCTTCCCAGGTGGCTCAGTTGTAAAGAATCTGCCTTCCAAGCAGGAGAGAGCAGTTCAATCCCTGGGTTGGGAAGATCCCCTGGAGAAGGGAAAAGCTACCCACTCCAATATTCTGGCCTGGAGAATTCCATGGACTGTATAGTCCATGGGGTCACAAAGAGTTGGACAGGACTGAGCGACTTTCACTTTCACTGAAGACTAGCAGAACAAATTTTCTACAATTAAGGACTTAAGAAAAGTCCACACGGAGACCATAGGAGGGATAGAGATGCGATCTAGTCAAATCTACACCCCAGTGTGGCAGTCCACGAGTGAGAGGAATATCACAACTTCATAAGCTTTCCTGAGGCATGAGCCCCACAGTGTGCTCCCCTGTCTGGGAGATGTTCATGGGGAAGATAGGCTTTCATAATGTCTGGATTTGAAAAACAGTGGGGCTTACGTCTAAGAGAGCCAGAGGAAACTGAGACATCACTATTGAAGAGCTTACATACAAACCCACCCAAAGTCCCAGTGCAGAGGCAGCAGCTTAAAATGTTCCTGGGTCATGTGAGGAGGAGATTCATTGACTAATTTTAGGACAGGTACTGAGAAGGTATGGAGGAAGTGGAACTTTCTCCAGGGACAGAAATGCTGGTAGGCATCATTGTTTTGTTTTTTTAACTCTCCTTTCATCTAGCTGGCCCAGCATTGGTGGGCACCCTTTCTGTTACTCTCCACTAAACTAGTTAACATCATGGACCCTGCCCACATGTTCCCCTGTGGACTGATACCATCATCCCTCCAAAGTACTTCTGACTCTACCCCATCAAGTGTGTGTCTCCAGCTCTGCCAAAGACTTTCCAAAACAGCTCACACTGTGGGGTCCAGCCTAGCACACCAGCAACTGCTGTAAGGTCTCACAGCCAATCATGGTGGGGCCAGTCCCATGCATCACCACCCTCCTGGCAGTGGTGATCATGCATGTCTACAGAAATCATGACTGGGTCTCACAGACAGGCAAATTAAGATGGAAAAACAATGTTCTAAAATCTAGCAAACCCAACAAAAGCAGGTCAAAGAGGGAAGTTTGTATCAATAAAGATATATCTCAGGAAACAAAAAAATCTCAAATAAACCACATAACCTTACACTACAGGAACTAGAAAAAGAAGAAAAATAAAGTCCAAAGTTAGTAGAAGGAAGAAAACATTCAGAACAGAGAAGAAATAAATGAAATATAGACTAGAAAAACAATAGAAAATATCAATGAAACTGACTTGATTCTTTGAAAAGATAAAGAAAACTGATAAACATTTAGCCAGATTCATCAAAGAAAAGAATCAAAAGAAAACACTCAAATAAATAAAACCAGAATTGGAAAAGGAGACATTGCAACCAATATCACAGGGATAGAAAGTATCATAAGAGAATATTATAAGTTATAAACCAACAAATTGAACAACTTGAAGATAAATTCCTACAACTATGCAACCTTCCAAGACTAAATCAAGAAAAATACAAAATATGAACAAGTCAAACACTTGACTTGTAACAAAATTGAATTAATAATAATAATAAAAGTCCAGGACCAGATAGTTTCACAGGTAAATTCTACCAAACATGTAAAGAAAAAGTAATGTCTGTCATTCTCAAACTATCCAAAAATTGAAGACAAAGGAGTGTTTCTGAACTCATTGTACTAGGTCAACATCACCTTGACACCAAAACCAGAGAGAAAACTATAACACAAACATACACACAAATATAGACCAATATCAATATCACTGATAAACACAGATGCAAACATCCTCAACAGAATAAGCAAATCAAAATCAGCAATACATTAAAAGGTCATATATTGTTATCAAGTGGGATTTATTCCAGGAACACAAAAATAGGTCAATATTTGCAAATCAGTTAATGTGATAAACCACATTAACACTCTGGAGAATAAAAATCAAATAAAGCAGATGCAAGAAAGGCATTTAACAAATTCAACATAACCTCATTTTTAAAAAACCTGAACAAAATACATGTAAAGAGAACATATCTCAACATAATAAAGAGTACAAAATATTTTAAAAATAAAGAGGTAGGCCATTTAGCTTATAAAACCATAAAAGAGCTAGGCTGATCACAGAGTTCTCTCCATACTAGGTTATGAGAGCAAGAAAATATTTGCCACTTACTAAGATAGGAAATGAAATTTATCTGAGAGAAAATCAGTGGATCACAAAAGGACTTGCATTTAAGACCAAGAACAGGCAACTATGACCATCATGGACTGAGGCCTGGAAACCAGTGAGAACAAAGATCCCTGGTAGACAAGAGCAGAAATCTATGTGGTTACTATGACTTCTCTAGCCTTGATCGCTGTATAATCACTGTATACTTCTTTTCTGGGCACTGGGTAATTATTCCAGACCTCTTTGCTGGGAATTTTCTCCATACCTCATGCTGAACCTTCTCTGTATACCTAAACAATGAACATTCACCCAACTCCTAATCACTATGCCTTTACTCTACAGCTGATTACTATTCTTTCACTCTATAGCCAACACCTAGAAAATGGCAAAACTACCCCAAAGTGTCTCAAAAAGAAAGTTGAGTTTCAAAATAAAATTAGAAATCAAATCAAAGGTTAGGTTAAATGTACTGCACATAAATTTTTAGAATGAAATTTAGCATTATATGTCCTAATATAATTTTACACTTAAAATATTTTTATTTTATAATATTACACAGTAATTTCCATTTATGACCTTTTATTAAAATATAGGGGCAATAGAATAGACTAATTAATAGTAGAAGTGGTAGTTGAGTAGTGGCCAGTGTCTAACATGAGTTTTTTGTTTTGGTGAATTTCTCCAGAAAAGAAAGAATGAAGAAAGGAAAGGAAGAAAAACAATAAAGTGGCCATAAATATGATACATTTATATAAAATGTTAGTAAATGTTTCCAAATGTTAAGAATAATTTTAACAAGGAAATTCATAAATATGTTAATGTGATAAAAATATAGAAAAAAGTCACATGGGATAATAGCTCTTCACCTCTATAAAACATTATAATTGGTCTTTATTCCTTACAGATTTTAAATGTCTATTAACTACTATGTTTTGATAGTTCGTTAGGTGCACATGACACAGAAATAATGAAAAAGTGAGGTGTCTACAAATCAGTAAAATACAAGTTCAAATTAATGTGTAATATAAAGCACGTACATGTGTGCCCAGTTGCCAAGTCATGTCTGACTCTTTGAGAGCACATGGTCTATATTCTGCCAGGTTCCTCTGTCCATGGAGTTTTCCAGGTAAGAATAATGGACTGGGTCGCCATTTCCTTCTTTGAAGGATCTTTCCAGTCCAAGGATTGAACCCACATGCCCTGTGTCTCCTACACTGGCAGTGGATGATTTACCATTGAGTCACCTAAGAAGCCCATAATATAAGGTCAGTTCAGTTCAGTAGATCAGTCGTGTCCGACTCTTTGCGACCCCATGAATTGTAGCACGCCAGGCCTCCCTGTCCATCACCATCTCCCGGAGTTCACTCAGACTCACGTCCATCGAGTCAGTGATGCCATCCAGCCATCTCATCCTCTGTCATCCCCTTCTCCTCCTGCCCCCAATCCCTCCCAGCATCAGAGTCTTTTCCAATGAGTCAACTCTTCGCATGAGGTGGACAAAGTACTGGAGTTTCAGCTTCAGAATAATTACTTCCAAAGAAATCCCAGGGTCGATCTCCTTTAGAATGGACTGGCTGGATCTCCTTGCAGTCCAAAGGACTCTCAGGAGTCTTCTCCAACACCACAGTTCAAAAGCATCAATTTTTCGGTGCTCAGCCTTCTTCACAGTCCAACTCTCGCATCCATACATGACCACAGGAAAAAAAAAAAGCCTTGACTAGATGGACCTTAGTCAGCAAAGTAATGTCTCCGCTTTTGAATATACTGTCTAGGTTGGTCATAACTTTTCTTTCAAGGAGTAAGTGTCTTTTAATTTCACGGCTGCAGTCACCATCCGCAGTGATTTTGGAGCTCCAAAAATAAAGTCTGACACTGTCTCCACTGTTTCCCCATCTGTTTCCCACGAAGTGATGGGACCGAATGCCATGATCTTCATTTTCTGAATGTTGAGCTTTAGGCAAACTTTTTCACTCTCCACTTTCACTTTCCTCAATAGGCTTTTTAGTTCCTCTTCACTTTCTGCCATAAGAGTGGTGTCATCTGCATACCTGAGGTTATTGATATTTCTCCCGGCAATCTTGATTCCAGCTTGTGTTTCTTCCAGTCCAGTGTTTCTCATGATGTAGTCTGCATATAAGTTAAATAAGCAAGGTGACAATATACAGCCTTGACGTACTCCTTTTCCTATTTGGAAATAGTGTGTTGTTCCATGTCCAGTTCTAACTGCTGCTTCCTAAACTGCATACAGATTTCTCAAGGGGCAGGTCAGGTGGTCTGGTATTCCCATCTCTCTCAGAATTTTCCACAGTTTCTTGTGATCCATATAGTCAAAGGCTTTGGCATAGTCAATAAAGCAGAAATAGAACTCTTTTTGCTTTTTTGATGATCCAGCAGATGTTGGCAATTTGATCTCTGGTTCCTCTGCCTTTTCTAAAACCAGCTTGAACATCAAGGAGTTCACGGTTCACGTATTGCTGAAGCCTGGCTTGGAGAATTTTGAGCATTACTTTACTAGCCTGTGAGATGACTGCAATCGTGCAGTAGTTTGAGCATTCTTTGGCATTGCCTTTCTTTGGGATTGGAATGAAAACGGACCTTTTCCAGTCCTGTGGCCACTGCTGAGTTTTCAAATTTGCTGGCATATTGAGTGCAGCACTTTCACAACATCATCTCTCAGGATTTGAAACAGCTCAACTGGAATTCCATCACCTCCACTAGCTTTGTTCGTAGTGATGCTTTCTAAGGCCCACTTGACTTCACATTCCAAGATGTCTGGCTCTAGATGAGTGATCACATCATCATGATTATCTGGGTTGTGAAGATCTTTTTGTACAGTTCTTCTGTGTATTCTTGCCACCTCTTCTTAATATCTTCTGCTTCTGTTAGATCTAGACCATTTCTGTCCTTTAACGAGCCCATCTTTGCATGAAATGTTACCTTGGTATGTCTCATTTTCTTGAAGAGATCTCTAGTCTTTCCCATTCTGCTCTTTTCCTCTATTTCTTTGCACTGATCGCTGAAGAAGGCTTTCTTATCTCTTCTTGCTGTTCTTTGGAAATCTGCATTCAGATGCTTATGTCTTTCCTTTTCTCCTTTGCTTTTCTCCTCTCTTCTTTTCACAGCTATTTGTAAGGCCTCCCCCAGACAGCCATTTTAAGTAATAAAACAATAATCCCAGGATGCTCTAAGTTCAGTTGTAGTAAGAATGTAAGTTGCATTTTAAAAAACATTATCTCCATGAAGAGAGTATTAAGTTCCAAGACTAATTTATACACAGGAATGTTCCTTTATCCATCATGAAAATTTCACCCATTACATTTTTTACAATTACTTGAATGTAATTTGAATCTAGAATTGCCAAAACTGATTAGTTTACTTTGTATTTGCATTTCCTACACCAAGGTGCATACATATGAAAATCATTTGGAGATATATTTTTTAAAACATAATATGTAATGTTAATTTTTATAAACTGTGTCCAGCTTATGGTCAAATAATTTATCTATTCCAGTGAAGTACTTTCTATAATGTACTGAGCAGTTTTATTGGGGAATTCCAAGTCTAGCTTATGTTCTTAAAAAGAAAATGGAGAAACAAAGGAATCTGAAGCAGCATAAAATGCAATCTGGTAGATTATATTAATCATTGGATAAAAGTGAGAAAATAAATTGGTTTGGGGGTCTTTCTTGAAACACAAGTGCAATTATTTATAGGAAAATAAATGAATAATTGCTCCATAAAGTAAAACAACTTTTTTTTTTAACCAGATATCAGAACAAGGATGTTCTTTTTTTTTAATTAAATTTATTTATTTTTTTAATTACAATACTGTATTTGTTTTGCCATACATTGACACGAATCAGCCATAGGTGAACACAATCGTATTAAGGTGGTTTATTTTTACAAACTTTTTTCTCCAGACCTAAGTGTAGGTAGAAAAGACTGACACGTAATTATTCAATAAATATTCACAAACATTGTTTCAAGTGACAATACACAGCCAAAAGTAGAGTAGTGGAAGTTCTGAGCCTTGTCTTCAAAATCATCTGAAGCTTCTGCTCTCACTCCTGAAATGCTACCCTAAGAATAAATATGAAGTATTTCCCTTCACCACACAGGTTGCCTTTTCTTTTTGTTGATGGTTTCCATTGCTTTGCAGAAACCTTTTAAAGCCTCACTTGTTTATTTGTGCTTTTAGTATCGAATTGAAAAAGCCTATTACTAAGATTAATGTCAAGTTTACCCACTATGTGTTCTTCTAGGAGTTTTTGGTTGTGTCTCACACTCAACTTGTCTTTAATTCATTTCGAGTTGATTTTTGTGTTTGATGTAAGACAGGGATTCAATCTTGCATATAGCTATCCAGTTTTCCTGACACCAGAGGGAATGGCAAACCCACTCCAGTATTCTTGACTGGAGAATCTCATGGACAGAGGAGCCTTGTGGGTTACAGTCCATGGGGTCACAAAGAGTTGCATACATACATACATATACTTTGCCTCACTATATATTTTTAGTTCTTCTGTCAACAATTCATCAACCATATATAAATGGGTACATCTGAGCTCTTTATTCTGTTGCATTGATCTATGTGTCTGGTTTTATGCTGATGCTGTACTGTTTTGATGACTACAGGTTTATAATATGGTTTGAATTCAGGAGTATGACACCTCTACATTTATTCTTTCTCATGATTTCTTTGGCTATTTGGAGCCTCTTGAAGGTCCATACAAATTTTAGGATTGTTTGTTCTATTTCTATGGAAAACAATATTGAGGTTTTTCATAGGGATTTTGTTAAAACTATAGATTACTTTGGGCTTCCCTGGTGGCTCAGAGGTTAAAACGCTTGCCTCCAATGTGGGAGACTCAGGTTCGATCCCTGGGTCGGGAAGATCCCCTGTAGAAGGAAATGGTAACCCACTCCAGTATAAGGTAAGGTAAAGTGAAGTCGCTCAGTCGTGTCTGACTCTTTGTGACCCCATGGACTGTAACCTACTAGGTTTCTCTGTCCATGGGATTCTCCAGGCAAGAATACTGGAGTGGATTGCCATTTCCTTCTCCAGGGGATCTTCCCAACCCAGGTAGTTGAACCCAGGTCTCCCGCACTGGAGGCAGACGCTTTAACCTCTGAGCCACCAGGGAAGCCCCATTCTTGCTTGGAAAATCCCATGGACAGAGAGAGGCTGGTAGGCCACACAGTCCATGGGGTCACAAAGAGTCAGACACGACTGAGCAACTTCACTTCACTTCATAGATTACTTTAGGAACTATGGACATTTTAACAAAATTCTTACAATCTATGAAAATGGAATACTTTTCTATTTATTTGGTTTCCTTCAATTTCTTTCTTCAATATCTTATAATTTTCATTGTACAGATCTTTGACCTCTTCTAGTATATTTACTCCTAAACTATCCAAAAAATTGAAGACAAAGGACTGTTTCTGAACTCATTGTACTAGGTCAACATCACCTTGACACCAAAATTTTATTCTTTCTGATGTTATTTTAAATGGAATGATTTTCTTAATTTCTCTTTATAATGTAAAATGAATGATATTCTGAGCTATAAACTCTGGTTTGGTTTGTTACAAAAGAAAAGCTAACCGATAGAGAGGAAAAGTTATGAGAAGGAAATTAAGAAGGAAATTTTTCTCCAATATATGATTCATCACTTGTCCTATGTAATTGTTCATATTCACTCTGATCTACCATGTGGAATTGTAATGTTAGCTTCACTTTACTGAAATTATCTTATCCTGAAGTTATGCCCCAGGGTAATAATTTTAAAATGGCTACTAGAATCCTGGAAGATATCCAGGTGAAGCTCCCAAGATGTTTGGGCAGAACTAAATCAGTTCCCCAACAAGCAGCACAATAAAATAAGCACAGCTGGTGTCTCTTCTTGTTGCTTTGCAACAAAGAACACAGCTGCAAATGAAAAATAGGTCTGGGGCTTAGAGATTGAAGGGAACAAAAAACATCAAAATGATTAGAGATGTTTTACTAGATCTACGAAGACAAGGGACCTTACAGAATATAAGTGTCATATGGTAAAATTTCATATCCTCTCCTTATATGCCAAATTAAGTTTTAGTACTCCACTGAATAAGAGTTCATAAATTTCATATTCATAATTTTATAAAATATTTTGTTATCCCTCCAATGAACTGAAAACAATTATTCCTAAAATGTGTTACAATTTTTAAAGTGTTTTCAAGTAAGGTTTATTATTGTATATTTCATTAGCATACGGAAGAAAATAGGTAGAAATCCATTTATTTCCTTATAGATCCACTTGTGTGAAAAACAAAGATGTAAAATTTATTTCCAAGATTGTGATCTGGTATGGTTTTCTTTGAAACAATTTCTATATATAAAGCATATTTTTAAATTAAAGTGATTACAATGCAACAAAATTAATGCTTTAAACTTTGTACTAAAATCTTCTGATTGCAGGCAAAGTTAAAGCCAAAATCGCAGAAATGTGGGTATACATACATAAAAAGAGACAAATGTATGTGTTTTTTTAAAGAGATTTACCAATACACACAATTTTAAAAATGCCCTTACTAATTTTGTGATAATAATATATGCTATTGTAATATCATTAAATATCTTAAAACAGATGCTATTCTATCTGAGAGTGGCAATGCCATTTACAAATAAGATTTATCCGTTCTTTCTTCATTTCCCAAAGCCACACGTGAACCTGAAGACTGACTCCAAAAACAAGAATAGTTTCATCTCAGGTATTTTTCCCTTTTTATTTGCAATGACAATCAGTAATATTAACTTTCATCATTTCATATTTTTAGGACTCAGTTCTGAGCAACTAGACTTTTAATAAACTTATAGAAAATCAAATTAAAGAAGTGCTTCTATAGAATAATGGATGGGAGATGGTAAAATCATCAAGACTGGAATGATAATAAACCACATGCCACAGAAAAAAAGAACAAAATATATGTTAAATGTATACTGATAAAATGTATACAAGCCTCATCATAGTCCTCTCAGGTTATATTTTCCCTCTATGATATTATAATGTCATTCTGTCCACATAATTTCATTTTGTTGAAGGCAACCACATTTTTAGATAAGTTTAAGAGAAAGCAAAATGATAGCCAGTAGCTTACTAGACACCCATCATAACCCAAAGGGTCCTTTTTAAATCAATGCTATAAAAACAGGCATTTTTTTTTTTTAAGTGGGAGCCACAATGACTCTCATGTAACCACACTGTTACTCTTTCTATAAACACAAATACTTTAAGCAGCGGTTTTCCTTGCTATTTTCATAAAAGTATCTATTCAAATATGACAATTAATATCTAAACATGAAAACTGCTTACCCAGCAGATAGATTTGGTTTTGGTCACAAGTATATAGCATGAGGGAGAAGGAAATGGCAATTCACTCCAGTGTTCTTGCTTGCAGAATCACAGGGACAGGGGAGCCTGGTGTGCTGCCATCTATGGAGTTGCACAGAGTCAGACACGACTGAAGCAACTTAGCAGCGGCAGCAGCAGCAGCATATAGCATGAGCATTTTAACACTACGGGATTTTCTTTGACAAGTATTATTTATTAATAAGTATTTCTCCCATTCATGTTTCTACTTTGAAGTTGTTTTATTTATTTTTTTAATTTTTAAAAAAATTTATTATTATCATTTTTACTTTAAAATATTGTATTGGTTTTGCCATATATCAACATGAATCCATCACGGGGGTACATAAGTTCCCACTCCTGAACCCCCTCCCATCTCTCCCTCCCCATACCATCCCTTTGGGTTATCCCAGTACACCAACCCTAAGTATCCTGTATCCTGCATCGAACCTAGACTGGTGATTGGTTTCTTACATGATAGTATACATGTTTCAGTGCCATTCTCCCAAATCATCCCACCCTCTCCCTCTCCCACAGAGTCAAAAAGTCTGTACAGTCTGTACATCTGCATCTCTTTTGCTGTCTCGCATACAAAGTTATCGTTACCATCTTTCTAAATTCCATATATATGTGTTAGAATACTGTATTGATGTTTTTCTTTCTGGCTTACTTCACTCTGTATAATCAGTTCCAGTTTCATCCACCTCATTAGAACTGATTCAAATGTATTCTTTTTGATGACTGAGTAATACTCCATTGTGTATATGTACCACAGCTTTCTTATCCATTCATCTGCTGATGGACATCTAGGTTGCTTCCATGTCCTGGCTATTATAAACAGTGCTGCGATGAACATTGGGGTACACGTGTCTCTTTCTCACATAAATCACATCAGGATCCTCTATGACCCACCTCCCAGAATATTAGAAATAAAAGCAAAAATAAACAAATGGGACCTAGTTAAACTTAAAAGCTTCTGCACAACAAAGGAAACTATAAGCAAGGTGAAAAGACAGCCTTTGGAATGGGGAGAAAACAATAGCAAATGAAGCAACTGACAAACAACTAATCTCAAAAATATACAAGCAACTCATGCAGCTCAATTCCAGAAAAATAAACGACCCAATCAAAAAATGGGCCAAAGAACTAAATACACATTTTTCCAAAGACATACAGATGGCTAACAAACACATGAAAAGATACTCAACATCACTCATTATCAGAGAAATGCAAATCAAGACCACAATGTGGTACCATTTCACATCAGTCAGAATGGCTGCGATCCAAAAGTCTACAAAGCAATAAACGCTGGAGGGGATGTGGAGAAAAGGGAACCCTCTTACACTGTTGGTGGGAGTGCACACTAGTACAGCCACTATGGAGAACAGTGTGGAGATTCCTTAAAAACGGCATTGAAACATGTATACTATCTTGTAAGAATGAAGCGCCAGTCTATGTTCGATGCAGGATGCAGGACGCATGGGGCTGGTGCATGGGATGATTCAGGGAGAGGATGTGGGGTGGGAGGTGGGAGGGGGCTTTGGTATTGGGAGATCGTGGACACCTGTGGCTGATTCATGTCAATGTATGGCAAAACAAATACAGTATTGTAATGTAGAATAAAGTATTAAAAATAAAAAAATAAAAAAGTATACGTGCCCAAGTAAGCCCAAAAAAAAAAAAAAAATCGCAAATAGAACTGCCTTATGACCCAGCAATCCCACTGCTTGGCATACACACCAAGGAA
The DNA here is from genome assembly GCA_917880005.1 of Nanger dama. NCBI lineage: Eukaryota > Metazoa > Chordata > Mammalia > Artiodactyla > Bovidae > Nanger > Nanger dama. Next base: position 14,450,917 of record CAKJTW010000027.1, on the reverse strand, counting down.
ACTAGAATTGAGTTGTTTTATTATTTTATCTCGCATGTTTCTTAGGAGAGTGATTCTCAGCTGTGAGCAATTTTGGCCTCCAGAGATCTTCGAGCAATATCTGAAGACATCACAGTAAGACAGCAAGAGGAGAGATGTTGTTGGAATCTAACCAGTAGAGAGACCAGGGATGCTGCTAAACAGCCTACAATGCACAGGACAGTCCCCCATAACAAAGAATTATCCAGTCCAAAATGTTAGTAGTGGCAATGTTGAAAAACTCTGTTTTAGAAGAATATGATTCCCTAGATAATAGTTGAAATTACATGGTGTATGTAAATGCAAGAGATAAAGAAAAAACTTATAATGGAACATGCATCAAAAAGCACTTCAGTTTATTTTGCATCTTTCTTTATTAAAATACCCAGAATGTCAAGATTTTGTCTGCTGACTATTACTCACTGACAAGACATATACAACCAAATAATGCTTTTCTCACAGGCAATACAACACACAGTAATTACTGGGAGGGCTCCACAATCATTTCTTAGCACTGTGGATATACAAGAAACAAAAATCTGATAAAAACGTGCACGCATGAGAAGTCCCTGGAGCTGCTTTTTCTTGCCTCCTCTGTTTTCTCAGAGCACATTTTGCAAAGCTCTACAGGGAACTCGTCAGTTGTATGATGATTCTGCTTATTCTTCCTTAACCACACACACACACACACACACACACACACACACACACACACACACACACACACTCTAAGCTCTATAACTGCAGGGAAGAGAGAAGAATTGTCCTTTATGCAAAATGCATTTATTTTTTTCCTCATCTAAGCCAAAAAAAAAAAAAAAACTCCATGTTTTATATAAGATTCAGAGGATATCTTCTCTGTCTGCAAGCAGGGCTCTCAGTCCAACTGTAATGTTTCTCTATTTTTGTTTATCAAATGCCGTATTGAAAATGTGTTTACACATCTGCAACCTGCTCAAATGTAGGTACATTTTTTTACTGTTTTATTACTAGACCATATCACAGTTCTAAGCATACTAAGTTTCTTCCCTCTCTCTCCTTTCCAGAAGAATTAGATAACTTAAAGAATAAAGATTTTTTTCAGGACTGGATGATCCAAAACTCAATTAATGTGCATATGGTAAAACTAATGATCTTATTAGGCACCTTCCATTGTGAAAATCTTGTTGTCAACTATCCCACGCTTGTAAGCTATTATTAGTATTGGAAATTGATGTAGCTTTAAATATGAATGCTATTATTTTTTATGATCATATATCACTTTTTATTATTTCACAGAAAACATATATACATACATATATATATGTTTAATAAAGAAGAATCATTACGTACTTTTGTTATACCAAATAAAACTGCAGTCTTTTTTAGAAGTAATTGCTTTCACCAATGTGCGTGGTCTCCATATAGTTCTATGTGTGCATTCATATTCATTTTCATTTTCATTTTTTAAAAGAAGGATGCTATTCCACTCAGATTTCTGAAAAATTTCTCACTAAAATACTCCGGATCTTTGAATATCAGCATACACAGTTTAAATTCATTCATTTTAAGCTTGCCTAGGTATGACCAACCTAGATAGCATATTCAAAGGCAGAGACATTACTTTGCTGACTAAGGTCCATCTAGTCAAGGCTATGGTTTTTCCTGTGGTCATGTATGGATGTGAGAGTTGGACTGTGAAGAAGGCTGAGCGCCAAAGAATTGATGCCTTTGAACTGTGGTGTTGGAGAAGACTCTTGAGAGTCCCTTGGACTGCAAGGAGATCCAACCAATCCATTCTGAAGGAGATCAACCCTGGGATTTCTTTGGAAGGAATGATGCTAAAGCTGAAACTCCAGTACTTTGGCCACCTCATGCAAAGAGTTGCCTCATTGGAAACGATTTTGATGCTAGGAGGGATTGGGGGCAGGAGGAGAAGGGGACGACCAAGGATGAGATGGCTGGATGGAATCACCAACTCAATGGACATGAGTTTGAATAAACTCTGGGAGTTGGTGACGGACAGGGATGCCCGGCGTGCTGCTATTCAAGGGGTCGCAAAGAGTCGGACATGACTGAGTGACTGAACTGAACTGAACTGAACTGATTTTTATAAGCATATTGAATGTTTCAGTTTTATATACCTTAATTACAGATTTATTTACCATTTATATTGTTCTTAAGTGTTGGGGAAAACAGTTTCACATCACCCAACACTGTAACCATGCCTAGTTTGAACTCCACTTCTTAGCTCTGTTCATACAGATACTTTCAAACACAGAAAGTGGCCCTGGAGTATTCCATTCAGCTCACTGTCCACACCATCTAGGTTATCAAGGTTTTTCAGCTACCTGGAGCTTTTTCTTTCTCCACATTATTTCTTTCCCCACATTATCTCTGATGTATGTATTTTGGGGTTGTGAGAGGGATTTGTGTTAAAAAAGCATTCCCTTATTGGACCCTCTAGGGATTAGATTTTGGTATAAATGAATAGCTATTCCTTTATTTCCAGGCAATATTGGATGAATTTTCCTTTGTATGGTATGTTGATGTTGTTTAGTTGCTAAGTCGTGTGTGATTCTGTAACCCCATGGACTGTAGGCTCCTCTTTCCATGGGATTTCCCAGGCAAGAATACTGGAGTGGGTTGTCATTTTCTTCTCCAGGGAATATTCCCAACCCAGGGATTGTAACCATCACAAAATGGTATCTCTTGAACAAGAGGAACATCATAATAATATCAAATATATTCCAATGAATTAAGAAGGGGATATCCTTACCTCTGGCCCAGTAAACTGTATGGATCCTGGAACACTCATTTCCTTGTTATTACTCCACAAATAGCTTGATGTAGATTTTGTGTTTTTGTTTTTTTTTTTTTAACTGTATTGAAAATGGGAACTCAAAAGCTGAAGCTTAGACATCTTTTCCATTTGCACTTCTTACTAACCCTGTGATCTTGGGAAAATTAATTAATTCTATACTATTAGTTTTATCCTCTGTAAAACAAGAATAATTTGTAATACTAACCTCAAGATGATACAAGGATGGAATTATTACAAATGACATGCAATGTTAGACACATAGTAAGTGCTCAATAAATATTCCTTGAGTTGTTTTCAATGAGCCTTATCACAACTGCTGTGGCCTCATGTGGTCTCAGACTCAACAAACCTAACTGGATATTTTATAGTAATCAACTTTTGATTTTCTGCAAATCTCAAAGTCAATATTCAAAACCTCAATCTCTTTTGATCCACTGATCAAAACTTTATGGAGTCAATCAGCTCTGTAGTTGATCAGAGCAAGATTTAGTTATCTGAAATCAACTTTTAGCTTCACCACAGACAGAAAGAAAAAGTGCTGCCCCAGCAAAATCATCTCACATCACAATTATACAGTAGAGATGGTAAACAGGAATGATTTTATGCATCATTCCCAAATCAAGCTACTTAATACAACTATATTGTATTAACTACATCATTGTTGTTCTGTGATGCTAAAATCTTTCTTACCATTCTTTTTTATTCAGTATTAGATTCAATTCTTTGGTTACTGTGCTGTGTGCTGTGCTTAGTTGCTCAGTTGGGTCTGACTCTTTGTGATACCAGAGACTGCAGCCCACCAGGCTCCTGGTTTCATGTTAAAACTGAGAATTTGTCTGAGTACCAATTCAGACTGAATACAGCTGTGTACATCTGAAATCCAACTCAATAACATAAAAAGACAAGATTTACTTTCTTAAGGAAGCTCTCGGGAGTCACAGACCAGGTCTGGAGCATCAGTTCTGAGATGGATCATCCTTCCGGGCCCTTTTATCTTTCTGATCCATCTCACTTAGCAACAGGCTTTCATCTTTATGGTTGCAAGTGGCTGCTGTATTTTGAGACACATCTGCTTTAGGCAACAAGGAAAATGGCAATGGGTAAAATATCCATGCCAGGTGTGTCTTTTTGGCAGAAAGCCTGTATCTTTTCTGAAAGTTTCACCTACTGGCCTCCATTTAACATCCTACTATTTAGAATTACATCACATGGCCATTTTTAGGTTAAAAAAAAATTGTAGTAACTGAAAAGAACATTTAATTTTGCAGTGTCTACCTAAGCAAACTGTAGGGAAAGAGAGGCTAAATATTAGATAACTAACATCATTTACCTAAAGGGAAGAAGCATGATTCTACTGTTTGTGTCAAATGGCATATTCTTTAAATTTTCATTTTTAATTGGAGGATAATTACTTTACAATATTGTGATGGTTTCAGCATCAGGTATTCATATATCCGCTACCTCTTGAACCTGCCTCCTACTTCCCTCTTTATCCCACTCTTCTAGGTTGTCAAAGAGTACCAGCTTTGGGTGCTCAGCATGAAACAGCATATCTATCAAGAGTATTAGAGAGCAACATTCTCTTTTAATTGTTCTCCTGCCTCCAAGCTCGTTCCGTAAAACCTCTTACATTAGTGACCGGCAAACTTTTCCTGTAATAAGCAACACAGGAAATAATTCAGGCTCTGTGAGCCATATGTTGGCTGCAACTATAGCTCTGCTACCACAGTACCTAGACTATCATAGGTAAGATTTAAATGAATGGGTACAGATTTGTTCTAGTAAAATTTTGTTTACAAAAACAGACAGTGAGAATCTACTGTATAGCACAAGGGAAAAAAGAAGGCAGAATCTGTTTGGAAAACATATATTAAGTTAATCTTTAAAAAACGCATTCCAATATACATTAGGTACACACACATACTATTTGATTTCAGTTTTACGAGGTACCTAGTAGAGTCAGAAAGTACATTGGTAGATGCCAGGGGCTGGGTGCAGGATTCAGGCGGGCGGATGGGGAATTAGCGTCTAATGAGGACAGAGTTCCAGTTTTGCCTCTGTGCTCTTTTGTTTTGCCTCTGTGCTCTTTTGTTTTGCCTCTGTGCTCTTGTCTGACTCTTTGTGATCCCCGAGGCTGTAGCCCTCCAAGCTCCTCTGTCCATAGGGTTTCCAAGGCAAGAATACTGGAGGGGCTGTCATTTCCTCCTCCGGTGGATCTTTCCCATTCAGGGACTGAACCCTCGTTTCTCACGACTCTTGCACTGCCAGACCTGGGAAGCCCCACGTTCCAGTTTAGGAAGGTAATACAGTCAAGGGATGCATGATGGTGAGTGCTGCACAACGATGTGAATGTACTTATTGCTCTGAACTGTACAATTAAATATGGTTAAAATAGTATGCTTTATATTATGTGACTTTTACTACAACAAAATAGAAAGCAAAAACAAACAAACAAACAAACAAAAAATAGCAGGCTGGATTTGTGTCCACTGTCATGGTTTGCTGGTCCCTTTGTACCATATTACTAGCTATTTTGTGTTTCTTTTTGTATTTATTTCTAAAATCAGAGGCACTGCAAATGTCACTTATTCTCAAGCCCACAATGTAAAGCAAATTCTTTACTATGCTAACCTCCATCTCACTTTCTATATGTTCATATTACAGTGTGCAGTAGATGCTATTATGATGTTTTATGTGTTTACTTTTCCACAATAAGTTCAAAAACACACACATACACACACAATATGATTTCCAATATTCAGTCTATAGCGTGCCATACTGTTTCACCAGAAATTATGCCTGGACCCACGGTACAAGACAGACTGAAAGCCTACTGTGCTTTGTCCTTTTCCCCCGTACTTTCAGGCATTAACTTTTCTCCTTCAACCAGGCTTGTCTCTATAAAAGAACTTAAAAATATAGTTGATCTTGGAACAGTTTGGGGGTTCAAAACACCAACTTCCCTCCTGCAGTCAAAATCCATAAGTAACTTGTTACAGTTGGCCCTCGTATAGAAGGTTCCTATAAGGGGACTCACACAGTTCACACCTGTGTCACTCAAGGGTCAGCTATACTAGTATTGCCCATTCCTACCCTTTCTCCGAGTCTTAGATGAGGGCTAATGTTTTGGCTTGCTCCTAAGTCCTTCAGCCTTTGCTGCAAATGATTTCTTTAGGCTTCATGATTCCTAAAAGCCCAGTATCATTCACCATGCTCACATGTACTCTCTTAGCTTTAACTGTGTTCACACACAGGTATATATTTTAGATTGCACTTATAATAACTTTTTTCTCCTCTTATTATTTTCTTTGGCTTTCTGATCTCTGTTTTGATTAATTTCAACTATTTTCTATGTCAACTATTTTCCCAAGCATTTCTCTAGATAAAGTTGGAGGGTGATACGGACTACCCTGGTGGTTCAATGGTTAAAACTTCACACTTCCAGTGCAGGAGATGTGGGTTTGATCCCTGGTCAGGGAACTAAGATCTCCCATGCGATGTGGTGCAGCCAAAAAATTCTTAAAAAGGTACAAGGATGATATACTTTCTAGATTCCTTTCTATGTATTTCTTTCATGCTAACAGATAGATCATGTTTTTGACTGAGTGAAGGATTTGGTGTTCAGTCTTTTCTCTGAAGGCTGACAATGGTATTAAATTATTAACCACATTCCAGTATTTCAAGTGAAAAATATGCTGTGAAAATGTCTTTTCCTAGTAAGTAACTTTTAAAAATCTGAAATCTATATAATTTTTTCTTCATTCATAGGCTTTAGGAAAACTTTGCCAGCACCCAACTAAGTTTGATTCTTTTCCAATTAACCCTTCCTGCAATTCAGAAAGTTTATTTAACTTGTAAAGTCTGTATATTCTACACCGAAATGTTAAAAAAAAAAAGTTACTGTTCCTCTCCTTCATCTGCTGTTTCTTGTTTTTGGTAACATATGTTATTCCCACACTGTCTAGTTAATATATCCTCTAAGTCTCATCTATTTCTCACAATTTCCATATGTTTATATTTTTGTTCTCTGATTTTTAGCTCCTTCTTCCAGTCTTGGAAGTTCTTAAGTTCCAAGAAAACAATTTGGGTCTTATCAGTGACCCTATGTGCCACAATGTACGTACTGATTTTCTGTTTTTTACTTATTGTAGAAAACATGGCTTTGAGTTATAGGAATCTCTCTGTGGTGCCCTTAAAACATGAATGCTCTGATTACCTAGTGTTCAATATTCTTTTTGGTAATGACTGCTGTGCCTGTTTTCTTCTTTGGTGCTCTGCCCTCAGAGTGACGGTCAGTTTCCAATGTTCTCCCTGGGGTTCTTATGTGGCCCCTGGCAGTACCTTACCAGAGACATTCTCACAAGTGATGGAGTCACAGAGCTCTTTGCCTCTGTAAGGAGATGATCAGCAAATGTGCTATTAATCCCTTGACAAGTCTCCAGAAGTGTCTTCTGGAGTTTTTTCACAAAATTTCACCTGCCAGAAATAATGGTGTTGAGTTTCTTACCATTGTGTGGGGGCGGTGGTGCAGGGGGAGAGGGGGCGGTATTCCTTGCAGCTTGTGGAATCTTAGTTCACCAACCAGCAACTAAACTTAAGCTCTTGGTAATGAAAGTGTGGAGTTCTAATGACTGGACCACCAGGGAATTCTCTTCAACTTTCTTAAGAGACAGATGAGTCTGAGTGTCTTTGAGGCCTTTCCTCTGGCTCTCTGAGACTAGACCCTGCATTTTACTCTCGTCTCTGGGGAGTCCATTTGGCAATTGCTTTCTCCCCGAGATTCTGTTTAAGAAGGAAAACTGAGTCTCTCTTTCTAACCTGATTCCCTCACAGCTTAAGGAGCTATCTGCTTATCTCAGGAGAATAAAAATAGATTGGATTTGGGAAAACAAAAGAAATTGCAATCTCCCATTAAAAAAACCTTACATATGTGAGACAAAGGATGTTAACAAGACATATTGCAGAATCATCTCAAAACAGATATAAGTTAAACCATCTGTTCATCTTCCATTCATATGTGCTGCATATCAATTATATCTCAATAAAACTGCAAATATTTTCCAAATTTAAATATATATATATATATATATATATATATATATGCATTTGCACAGAGTGGTTTGGTTAGTGACTATAATAACCTAATTCAATACCCATATATATAAACTTAAGTATATAAAACATGTACTCAAAATATATTTTCTAAATCCAAACTTAGGGCCTCACAGAGGTAATGAAAAGATTTTCATTATAGTTTAACTTAATTTTAATTATATTTAGGAAATTCATCTTTAGATAAAAATAAAATAAAATAGCTAGGCTTCAGAAATCACCAGAAGATTGGAAATCTCTATCATGACTTATCACATACAGTGTAGGCTCTGTATTCAGGAGAGACTGGGATCAATTTCTTCATGGCAATTCAGAAAAGAACTTGGGAAAATTACTTACATACTGTATGCCAGTTTGTATAGCTTTAAAGTGGCATTTAAAATATTTCCCATGGTTATCATATATTTTTAAACAAAGGATGCAACTGCTTAAGGGCATCTGCAAATTTTATTGATTAATGTAACTATTGCTTGTACTATCATCCTATTATAATTTGATCATAACTTGAAAGTTGAAAAGACATAGCAATAGATTTCCAACATTCTACTGTAAGTATTGACACAAACTGTCACTGATTGTGTTGGTATGGTAAAAAAAAAAAAAAATTATACCAATTAAGCAAGAATTGCAAGTATTTTATCATGTATGAATGGTTTTTCCTTGAGATTAAGTTGTTACTTGCACTAACAACTTCATAAATTTGTTTTAATAAATACTAGAACAGCTAGCAGAAATAGTCTTGAAAACTTTAGGCCACAGGAAATTATTAAAATGTTTGGAATTTCTTCTAATTTCTTCACACCCTTCTAAATATTTAAATATTAGTCTTCAAAATATTATTGTTAGATCTTCAAAAATATATTAACTTCCAAGATATAAAAATGATTTATCTTACCCATATCTGACATTTCAGGCACAGTTACAATGTATGGTCCATCTGTGAACTTTGGAGCATTGTCATTGATGTCTTGCACTTTGATGATAAACTCAGATTCAGGCTCAAGGGGCTTGTTTGTTCGTCTGTCAATAGCCTGCGCATGAAGTACATAGTGGGTCTTCTGCTCCCTGTCTAGGCTTTTTGTTGAGTGGATGTCACCCGTGGTATCATCAATGATAAAAATAGTCCCAGCACCTTCTCCAGTAAGGATGTACTTGACAGACCCATCACCTTTGTCAGAATTGGAGTGCAGCTGTAGACAAAGATGAAAAAATTTAATATAATATTATATTCCAACCTTACATGGTGTTCTCTGAAAATTGCCTGTCTATAATTTAATACTTAGTTTGGTTATGACCTTTTTTTCTCTCTCCAGTGTCCTAGGTGTTGCTAAAATCATGTTTATCTGCAGTTTTTCTCTATTTGGCATAAATAGGGATATTTTATTATATTCTAAGAGATGTAATTATTGAAGAAATATTAATGAGCAATACTTATTAAAAGAATAACCTTTGCTGTCATTCTACTAAATTAATGTTTTGCTACTTATACAGAATAAAACTGTAAAAGAAACTACCAGTAAATCACAGTTGTCTTTCATATTTCCACAGGGAATTAAAAAAAAAAAAAGAATTAACTGCTTGCCATTATATTTCAATATTAAACCTAAAAAATACTACAGTAAAAGTTGAGATTCAAATTAGTTACTAAAATTTCCACAAAATGGACACTTATTTATCACAGAAATGTTAATTTTATAATTTGGAAAACCAAATATCTTTCAGATTGCTAAATTAAAAAAAAAAAAAACCTTCTTTCTTGAAAAATTATGAAACTTTACACTAAAAATTTAAATGGCAGTATAGATGTAATCAGCAAGTAGGCCCTGATTTTTAATTGAGATACACTAATAAATCTCACTTATAAAACTAAAATGATTAAATTTTCTTTGAGTAGACATTATAGGAGTAAATTTCAGCAGAGGTCTTCAATAAGAAAGATAAATAATGTACATTAAGATAACTAAAAACTATTTTATCATTTAAATATTAGCAAATGCTTTTAAACTGCATATAATTCACACAATGGCTATTACTTATAACACCAAAGTTAAGTTAATATTTCTATGAATAGCATTGCTATACTTCTAGCTAAGAACATCCATCAATTTTTCTTAAATCTGAAACACATACTTGAAAAATTCTTTCTCCCGAGAGATCTGAACAGTTATCCTTCATATGAAACCATTTTGGTCACATAACCTCAACTACTCACCTTTTGCACATTTCTGACACTCTGAAACACTGAAAATATATAACCTTGTTCACATAGCCATTTTGGTTTCTAGCCAAAGTAAAAATTTTCAAGGTTTATGTTAAAGTCTCTGAAATCTTAGAAGACAATTTTAAAGATAAAATACAGAAAAAAAAAATAATATAAGGAAAGGACTATTTCAATGGGAAAATGAAGGGGTCTGAAACATAAATAACAGTACATCAGGAAAAACTGTACTGATGTCTTGAAAACACATAAGACATGATCAGGGATAAAATTTTCATAGGCATCACTCAGATTCAACAAATTAAATAATTTTCAAAATAATTTTTGGAGTTTTTCTAAAAGGAGTAAAACTACATTAGCAGAATATAAAATACACAGCTTTCAAAGATTCACACTTCATTAGTAAATTAACTACTAAAAGAAGCAGTAGAATGAGTTGTGTGGAGACAGTTGTAGGCATGCATGAAAATGAATTTATTCATTTATGTATATCTCTTTACATCATTTTAGCACCTCCAAGAAGAAAATTATCATTTATGCATCAGACATCTACAAAATGTCAATTGAGCAGTCTGTTTCATATTCTCCAATTTTACGTCTATCCATGACGAAAACACAGCAAAGCAAAGGACCAAATTCTCTGAACAAATATTTTTAAAACCTTTTCTGGAACACGTATGTTATTAAATTAACAAAAGTTGAAGTCATTTTAATAGCTATTGTTATATTGTGTATGGATTATAAATCTATATATAATAAATATGACTAATTTAAAACACTGACAGAAATGGTGAAACCTTCTAACAACTAACTATTGAAAGATATGACAATGGTGAAATTGACTCTTGAGGATATTATCACATGCTGTTTTACATTTTTAGAGTGTTTAATTTGAAATTATTTAGTTTTGGACGAAAGGATCACACTGCACTTAACTATATGTATTTTTTGAATAGGCATATGGACATAGACCAGCAACAGAAGAATGTAAAAGTAGTAAAGTTGTCAATCTAAAGCATCTGTTAAAATTTTATATGCTCTATGCTTTATATGGATTATGATAAATAATTCAATTAAAGATAAATGCCAGCAAATTTATGGCTTTAGATTTTAACACTTGAATCTAACTCCACATTTATAAAGTTTTGAGAATTAACATAGCACTTAGCATAAATTTTTCAGAAGTTATGTTTAACTAGATAGTAAATGTGCAGCGTGTGCTAAGATGCTTTAGCCGTGTCTTATTCCTTGGGACCCTGTGGACTGTGGTCCACCAGGCTCCTCTGTCCATGGGATTCTACAGGCAAGAAAACTGGAGTGGGTTGCCATACCCTTCTCCAGGGGGTCTTCAAGACCGAGGGATCAAACCTGCATCTCTTAGTCTCTTGCACTGGCAGGTGGGTTCTTCACCACTAGTGCCTGTTGGGAAGCCCTCACGATGTGCAGTAGCCAGTGAATTATAGCTTCAGTTCAGCTCAGTTACTCAGTTGTTTCCGATTCTTTGTGATCCCATGGACTGCAGCACTCCAGGCTTCCCTGTCCATCATCCACTCTGAGAACTTGCTCAAACTCATGTCCATTGAGTTGGGTGATGCCATCCAACCATCTCACCCTCTGTTGTCCCCTTCTCATCTTGCCTTCAAACTTTCCCAGCATCAGGGTCTTTTACAAGGAGTCAGTTCTTTGCATCAGGTGGCCAAAGTATTGGAGTTTCAGCCTCAGCATCAGTCCTTCCAATGAATATTCAGGACTGATTTCCTTACTTAGCAGTATTGATATTGTACAATACATTCAAAGGTACACTGAAATATTATAAAAATGCATTACATAAACTGATAATATTTAGCTTGAGTATTTTACTTTTTAAAAATTGTTATTTTTTTTTAGTATAGTTGATTTACCAGATCACCTGACCTGACTCTTGAGAAACCTCTATGCAGATCAGGAAACAACAGTTAAAACTGGACATGAAACAACAGACTGGCTCCAAATAGGAAAAGGAGTACATCAAGGCTGTATATTGTCACCCTGCTTATTTAACTTATATCAGAGTACATCATGAAAAATAATGGGTTGGAATAAGCACAAGCTGGAATCCAGATTTCCCAGAGAAATATCAATAACCTCAGATAGGCAGATGACACCACCCCTTTTTTTTTTTTTTGAGCTTTAAATTAAATTTATTTATTTTTTTAATTACAATACTGTATTTGTTTTGCCATACATTGACATGAATCAGCCATAGGTGAACACAATCTCCCAATGCCGAATCCCCTCCCACCTCCCACCCCCCACCCCCACCTGAATCATCCTGTGCATCAGCCCCATGCCTCCTGCATCCTACATTGAACATAGACTAGCGCCTCGTTTCTTACAGGAAAATATACATGTTTCATTGCCATTCTCCCATACCATCCCACCCTTTCCCTCTCCCTCAGAGTCCAAAAGCCCACTCTATACCTCTGTGTCTCTTGTTGTCTCACATGTAGGGTCATCATTACTGTCTTCTAAATTCCATATATATGTGTCAGTATACTGTATTGGTGTTTTTCTTTCTGGCTTACTTCACTCTGTATACACCACCCTTATGGCAGAAAGTGAAGAGGAACTGATGAGCCTCTTGATGAAAGTGTAAGAGGACAGTGAAAAGTTGGCTTAAAGCTCAACATTCAGAAAATGAAGATCATGGCATATGGTCCTATCACTTCATGGCAAATAGGTGGGGAAACAGTGGAAACAGTGTCAGACTTTATTTTTGGGGGCTCCAAAATCACTGCAGATGGTGATTGCAGCCATGAAATTAAAAGATGCCTACTCCTTGGAAGAAAAGTTATGATCAAACTAGATAGCATATTGAAAAGCAGAGACATTACTTTGCCAACCAAGGTCCGTCTAGTCAAGGCTATGGTTTTTCCAGTGGTAATGTATGGATGTGAGAGTTGGACTATAAAGAAAGCTGAGCAGTGAAGAATTGATGCTTTTGAACTGTGGTATTGGAGAAGACTCTTGAGAGTCCCCTGGACTGCAAGGAGATCCAACCAGTCCATCCTAAAGGAGATCAGTCCCAGGTGTTCATTGGAAGGACTGAGGTTGAAGCTGAAACTCCAATATTTTGGCCATCTGATACGAAGGGCTGTCTCATTTGAAAAGATCCTAATGCTGGGAAAGATTGAGGGCAGGATGAGAAGGGGTCGACAGAGGATGAGATGGTTGGATGGCATCACAGACTCAGTGGACAGAAGTTTGGGTAGTCTCCGGGAGTTGGTGATGGACAGGGAGGCCTGGCGTGCTGCAGTTCATGGGGTCCCAAAGAGTTGGACAGAACTGAATGATTGAACTGATTTACAATGCCATTTTAGTTTCAATTGCATATCCAAGTGACTCAGTTATATATACACACACACATAATATCCCCTTGTTTTGACATCCTATTCTAAGTCATTACAGATCATTAAGTAGAGTTTCCTGTTCTATACAGTAGGTTCTTACTAGTTATTTATTTTATATATAGTAGTGTATGTCAATTCTGTTCTCCTAATTTATTCCTCCCCTGTTTATTCCCTGGTACATAAATTTGCTCTCTATGTCTGTGACTCTATTTCTATTTTTTAAATAGATTGAGTTTGAGTATTTTACTAATGGAGATGATCACTTATTCAATGGATTTTTAAAATTTCTCATCTGGCCTTGAAATAATAGTTTCCATGTAACATTAATGGAAATTCATCACAGTAGCAGTAGGTCAATCAATAAATACTTTTCAAGACTATAATGAGAATTATTTGTGAACCCACAGAGTGATCCACACTCAAGATTACTTCTTCTCTATTCAACTTATTCTTAAAAATTCATTTTTGTTTACAACATACTCTCCAACAGAAATTAGGGGACACATTGCTTACATTGTGTTGTTTTGCTTAACAAGTAGGCTTTAAGATTCTGGAAGAACACAGGTTTTATATTAGGTTTTATAAGGCAAAAAACAATGAATGAATGAATATTTTGAATGAAATGGCTAAAGAGTAATGAGTGTAGAAGATGTAGAAATCTTAAGTCATGAAGAGAAAGCTCTTAGATACAGATGATTAGGTTACACTGATAATCAGAATAGAAATGTATTATCTTTGAGGGTGGGGCAGCAATGAGACATCAAATGAAAGGAACTAGAGAAAGAGTCATAAAGTAGGAATGTTCTGATGCTTCTCTGGTGGCTCAGATGGTAAAGAATCTGCCTGCAATGCAGGAGACCTGAGTTTGATCCGTGGGTTGGGAAGATCCCCTGGAGAAGGTAATTACAACCCACTGTAGCATTCTTGCCTGGAAAATTCCATGGACAGGGGAGCCTGGCAGGCTACAGTCCATGGGATCATACAGAACTGGATATGGCTGAACTACCACTGTTTTTTTTTTTTTTTTTTTGAAATATTGCATTGTAAGTTTAGCTAGCTACTATATTGAGAGATTCCATCTTTTTCCATTAAAATATTTTTTAAAAATTGGAAAATAAATAGTTCAGTAATCCTACAAAGAGAATAGTAGAAGGGTCTTACATAACACATAGTGATGAGAATATACTTATAGAATCATGAGACTTTCCAAAGTGAGTGATACTTTTATGCTAAAAGAGAGCTATTATACTGTCCTAAAGCAAGAATAAAATATCCCTGTGTATCTGATCACATAATAACATAGAGTTAATTAGTTGTTCTTTAAAGAACAGTAAAAGGACAAGAAGGAAGAAAGAAAAGAAAAGGAAACACAATCACCCAGGTGAAGCAAAATGAACTCTTCTCTGGTATTCCTTTAATAAACTGTCTCTTCCTTACTGTTAAGGAGTAACTTATAGCACTTAGAAAGCTAACATGACTCACATGAGTTTCTCTCAGAAAACTATTTATTCACCCTGGACCACATTTGAATGGGACCTAAACATTTATAACTTTCTTTCTAATGCAGAATTCCTCAGAGATAATATTCTGTCCTTTGGGGAAAAATAACTTTAAAAGGTTAAGAAGATGATAGTGTCAGAGCAATTAATTTTGAAAGTGGTTTGTCCACTGACTTAAAATATGATATTTTGGACTATATAATGTATGCATTTTTATGAGTAGGAAGTTTGTATTTACAATATTCCAGTAGAAATCAGAAAGAGTCAGAAATATTATATAGTGATTTCATTATAATCATTTTTCCAACACATAAAATACAGGTGATATAATGTTAGAGCTATGTAAGGCTCACAGGAAAGACATGTCATTAAAACTTACTGTGTCTCTCTCATTACAGGAAATGTTATATCTATTTTAAACCATAAACAGATAAAACAAAAATCAATTGAACTCTTAATAAGTAATTGATGCAAAGAAGAAACATATCAACTATGTTTTTACCATACATATTAATTACTATTGGTAATTAACACATCAGTCTCTTCATGCAACAACAACAAAAGAATACATAATCATCAGATTTAATCATTCACCAATTCATATGTAAAAAGTTCTGCTAAATACAGTGTCAGTAAAGTATTTTGTTCAACCACAAAGCTAGTGTTAATCAATTAAAAGGTTAAGAAATTAGATGAGCGTAAGAAAATAAGGGTTGCATTTGTTTAACTAGAAACGTCCTTGCATACACACAAACATTTCATGATTGAATTTTACTTTCTAGCTTTTGACTGTTTCATTGGTATTTTTAGAAAAGAAAACTAGTAAATGAAAAAGAGGAGGAGGAAAGGAGCAATAAGGAACACATGTTTTGACTATTATATCCCCTGCCCCTGCACCCCAGATCAAGGGTATTAACACACAAGATGAAAAACTACAAAATATCTCTAAAGTTGAAAGGTGTCAGAATCCCATGCCCATCAGCTCTCCTCCAGAGAGATCCATTCAGTGGCCAAATATTTGGCCACTGCAGAATACACTCATGGGTTGAGAATTTCACTATTAATCACTGTGTAGCCTCAAAAAGTGACCAATGGATTAGAATTAAAACGAGAACATAAGGCACCAGAAGACATATTCCCTATCAGATTTAATGTCTTCTTTTATCTTCCAATCAATACCTAGTTGAAAACTGCTATCCTTAAAATGGATAATCAACAAGGACTCACTGAATAGCACAGGGAACTTTGCTCAATGTTATGTCCCAGCCTGGATGGGAAAGAAGTTTGGAGGAGAACAGATACACGTATATGTATGCCTAAGACCTTTCAACCTCCACCTGAAAGTATCATAACATTGTTAATCAGGTATGTTATTCTTATTTAGTCACTGGGTTGTACCTGACTCTTTGCAACTCCATGGACTGTAGCCTGCCAGGTTCCTCTGTCCATGGGGTTTTCCAGGCAAGAATACTAGATTTGGTTGCCACTTCCTTCTCCAGGAGATCTTCCCAACCCAGGGATAGAATATATGTCTCCTGCACTGGCAGGTGGATTCTTTACCACTGAGCCCCAGTAATCAGTTATATTCCAATAAAAATAAAAAGTTAAAAAATAATAAAAATATCTAGCTGAGAAAGGGGTGGCTCTGTCATCTGCTTTTAAAGAGAGAAAAAAAAAAGACTTCAAGGTATACTAAACATTAATACAATTCCATAAAATTACCTACCTAAACCACTGCTCACACTCTCAAATGTGTTATAATTTCATCCCCATTTAAACTATTCATTTTAGCACCTTTTTCTCAGGCAAGAAAACAATAATTGTATATAGAAGTGCTGCTGTTAAGTCACTTCAGTCGTGTCCGACTCTGAGGTCCATAGATGGCAGCCCACCAGTCTCCCCCATCCCTGAGATTCTCTAGGCAAGAACACTGGAGTGGGTTGCCATTTCCTGCTCCAATGCATGAAAGTGAAAAGTGAAAGTGAAGTCGCTCAGTCGTGTCTGACTCTTGGCGACCCCATGGACGGCAGCCCACCAGGCTCCTCCGCCCATGGGATTTTCCAGGCAAGAGTACTGGAGTGGGGTGCCATTGCCTTCTCCAATATAGAAGTGAGGGAGGAGAAAGATAATGGAAGTGTGAATGACTTCATTCCTTTGGAAATGCCATCTGACAAATAAAATCTAAGATTACTGTTTGATCCATCAGTCATTTTTAGGAGTTTTTTAATTGGGAAAAAATATTTATTTATTTTTTAATATACACCATGGATCAGTCACAGTAGTCGGTATTTAAATCTATCACTGAACAAGGAGGTAGATATTTGTGTCTGGGTAGTGCCTACATTCATTCCATTGGGGAAAAGCAGACATTAAGCAAAAAACATGGCAATATACAATATGCAAGAATCACACTAAATAAGGAAACAGAGAAAAAGTAAAGAAGCACTAATATCAGAGGAGATCAGATTGTACACAGAAGTCATGATATTAAAGTGATATTAAATTTGGTAGGTGGATTATTTATCCTTCAACATATGTCTTTATTCTGGGAAACTCTGAGTATGTTGCTTTTCCAGAAAAAGAAATTTAAAAATATGATTGAATTTGAGGTCTTTTGAGATAAGGAAATCCCCTTGATTTCTTTAGATTGGACTAATCTGACATGTGGCTTCTTAATAGGGTGGAATCCATTCTAGGCAGGTGAGAGAGAGAGAGAAAAGGAAGTGTGAGAAGTATCCAGTGCCTCATTGCTGGGTTTGAAATATAAGAGACTTGTTGAAGTCCCAAGTAATGTCTCTAGAAGCAGGAAAAGCCAAGAAAAGGGATTCTTCCCCAGAGCCTACAGAGGGAATGAAGCTCTGTCTAAGCTGTGATTTGAGTGCCATGGGAATTATATTGACCTTCTGACTTCAGGGCTTCCTTTGTGGCTCAGCGGTAAAGAATCTGCCTGCTATGTGGGAGACTTGGGTTCGATCCCTGGGTTGGGAAGAACCCCTGGAGAAGGGAAAGACCACCCATTCCAGTATTCTGGCCTAGAGAATTCCATGGACTACAGTCCATAGGGTTGCAAAGAGTCAGACAGGACTGAGTGACTTTCACTTTCTGACTTTAGGAAAAAATCTGTGTTGTTTTAATTCCCTAGTGATGGAGTTCATTCTTGGGTAGGTTGATAAAGAATCCAAGCTGGAAAAAGGGACAAACTTTCCTTTTTTCCACATTCCTTATGTCTTATTTATGTAAGACATATTTTTCTTAAGCTCTGAATTGTTATGCAATCTATTTCTTCTAAGATTAATCTTCTTTAGGGAAAGGGAAAGGGAAAGGAAAGTCACTCAGTCATGTCTGACTCTTCGCGACCCCATGAATTGCAGCCTATCAGGCTCCTCTGTCCATGGGATTTTCCAGGCAAGAGTACTGGAGTGGGGTGCCATCTCCTTAACTTTCTTTAAGACCAAAGCTAATAATTACACAACAAAACAACACAACTTCCTCAAGGGTATGTTTTTCCTTAAGCTCTATCCTAATAATTATATAACAACGTATGTTGTTCAAGGACATGTTTGGCCTTCTTAACAGGAGCCTTCTGTCTAATCCTGTTATCTTAAGATGTATGCTTTGAAGTGGGTCAGTTGAAAAAGTATATAAGGCCTTGATAAGACTAGCAAGTGGGGTACTCTCTGCCCTCTTCTGATGTCTATATCAGAATCTTTCTCTGTCCCTTTTTCACTGTAATAAATCTTTTGCCACACAAAGCCATATCTTTGGTTCCAAAATGAAATTCTCTCTTTCAGAGATCATGAATCTGACATTGTTCACCATAAGCTATCACTAGTTGAGTGGTGATTTGTTAATAGCACAATGAGAAATTAATAAAAAGGAATCAGGTAAGGCATATTAAAAGATGATATTTTAGCAATTCTGAAAGAAGGAAAGGGAGATGTCCGAATGCATATTTCATGGAAAAGTATTCCAGGCAGGGCAGCAAAGAATGAAAGCATCAAATAGGGATATTATTAACATGTTCCAGAAACCAGGAGGAGGCCAGTGTCACCAGAGTAGCACAGGCAAAGAGGACAGTAGTGGAGAAGAAATCAGGGAATTTACTGGAAGTGAGATCATGAAGGCAATTGAATGACATGTGGAGAAACTGGATGGTTAGGACAGTAGAGTGTCAACTTTCATCTCAAAAGGATTCTGCTGGCTTCATTATTGAGAATAGGAAACAGGAACCAAAGTGAAAGCTAAGATAGCTGATAGAAAGCTACTGCCTTGCACTAACAAGATGACTGATGATAACAGCACAGACCAAGGACGGTAGTGAAGGTGGTAAAAAATGGTGCGATCATGACTATATTTTGAAAGTGAAGTAAACAACACCAAAATAATATTTTTAAAAAAGCAAAAACAAAATAAGGAAGTAAGGCTATATCAAATGGAAAAACTTCTGCACAGTAAACAAAACCATCCACAAAATGAAGAGGCAACCTAGGGAATAGGAGGAAGTATTTGCAAATCATATCTTTGGTAAAGTGTTAACATCAAAAATGTGCAAAAGAGCTAACATAATTCAACAGCGAAAAAGAAACCAATCCATTTCAAAATGGCCAGTGGAACTGAAGGTGTTCTTTCAAAGGTGACATACAAATGCCCAACAAGTACATAAAACGGTACTCGGTGTCACTAATCATTAAGGAAATGCAAATCAAATATATAGTGAAATATTACCTCACATCTATTAGAACAGCTATCATCAAAAAGACTAGAGATAAATATTGGTGAGAATGTGGAGAAAAAGAAGCACTTTAGCACCATTGGGGGAATATAGTTTGTTACACTCACCATGGAAAACAGTATAATTTTCTCAAAAATTAAATATAGAACTCCAATATGATCTAGAAATTATCATTCTGGATATGTATAGTGAAAGTGAAGTCGTTCAATCGTGTCCGACTCTTTGCAACCCTGTGGACTGTAGCCCAACAGGCTACTCAGTCCATGGGATTCTCCAGGCAAGAATACTGGAGTGGGTTGCCATTTCCTTCTCCAGGGGATCTTCCCGACCCAGGGATGGAAACCAGGTCTCCCACATTTCGGACAGACGCTTTAACCTCTGAGCCACCAGGAAAGCCCCTGGATATGTATGTGTATATATATGAATGAAACTGCAGTGAACTTGGGATTGTCAATATATCATCAAGATTCAGTTTCATTTCTTTTATTGAATCTTGATGATATATTGACAATCCCAAGTTCACTGCAGTTTCATTCATAATACCTGAGATACTAAACAAATATTGTTTGATATCACTTATATGAAAGATCTACAGAAGCTGAAGGCACAGAAACAGACTAGAGTGGTAGTTACCAGGAACTGACAGGTGAGGGAAAAGAGACGTTGGTCAAAGAGTACAAACCTCCATCGATAAGATGAATACAGTTTGGAGAGTCTAAGGTATGACATAATGATTATAGCTTATAATAGCCTAGTAATACTTGAATGATACTAAAAGAATAGATTTCACACGTTCTCACCACAGAAAGGAAATGATAACTATATGACAGAATGGAGGATTTAGCTAGGGATATAGTGGTGATGATTTTCTGATATATAATTGTATAAATTAACAAGCTGTATACCTACAACTTATGAAATGTCATATGTCAATCATTTCAGTAGTGCTGGAAAGAATGAAAGAAGGTGAAAGAAAAAATATTCCCTAAAAAAAAAAAAAAAGAGAGAGAGAGAATATAAGGTATAAGTGAATGGAGAAGTGAAGCACAGATGTTACATCTTTAGCTATAGTTACTAAAAGCAAGAAGTTGCAGTCAACCAAGATGTTGATTATAGTCCACGGACTTCTTCAGGCCAGAATACTGGAGTGAGTAGACTTTCCTTTTTCCGGGGGATCTTCCCAACCCAGGGATCGAACCCAGGTCTCCTGCATTGCAGGCCGATTCTTCACCAGCTCAGCCACAAGGGAAGCCCAAGAATACTAGAGTGGAGTGGATAGCCTATTCTTTCTCCAGTAACACAGAGATTAAAAAAAAGGAAGGACTGATGGACTGAAACCCATAGGGTTTTGAAATCCAAAAGGCAGAGGAACCAGAAATATATCAAGAAAGAGAAATCAATAAAGCTGGTTAGTGCCCTGTGGTTGTGGACTATTAAGCACCTGTGTATAAGGATAGCTATATGAAAATAATAATTATTGACTATCTTAGAGGAAAAAAAAATCTAAAGCTTCAGCTGGAGGGAGATTGTTTTATAAATTATAAATTATCATTAAAATAAAAATACAGATAATTAGCTTTGAAGAACTATCCATAATTTGTTTTTCATTGAGAGAAATTATATCATAGAATAATATGCAAGATAACATCTTATTTAGATAAAAAGTATAAATAAAAACAAAACAATAAATATTATATATTTCAGTTTATTAACATAGAAAGTTGAAGAAAAATATAATCCAGGTATCTTACACTTGAGGGAAGTCAGAAAAGAAGTTATACTGCCGTAAACTAGTCAATTTTCTTTATATATCTTTCAGTTTTGATTTGTTGAATGAGTATCCATTACTTTTTTAATATAAATGTCACTGCTATTATTAAACAAGGATTCTGAGTTTTATTTAGGCCAATTGTGAGGAAAAGTCATAAAACACTGTAGCCCTTTCTCAAAACAGTTAAGAATCATTAGAAAATCTCAGGCACCACTTCAGCTCCATGAATAGCCTCTAATCTTTGTGTGTTTCTCATTTTAAGATGCTTAAGAATCCAATCATTCTTCTGGCCATGCCTCAGGATGTAAAATTCTGTCCTGAATTTAGCCACATTTCTCAGGATATAGTATTGAGCTGCCCAGGTGTGGGCTTCCCTTGTGGCTCAGATGGTAAAGAATCTGCCTGCAATGTGGGAGACCTGGGTTCTATCCCTAGATTGGGAAGATGCCTTGGAGGAGGGCATGGCAACCTACTCCAGTGTTCGTGCCTGGAGAATCTCCATGGACAGAGGGGCCTGGTGGGATACAGTCAATGGGGTCACAAAGAGTCAGACACAACTGAACAACTAAGCACAGCCCACTATTGCTAGGTAAAGCTTACTCGTAATTAGACTGCATGTCTTGTCCATCTGAAATTTTAGGATATGTAGCCTCCCATCTCATAAGCCCGTCACCTAACCTCTATAATCTCTATATCTGTATTTAGCTCTCCCTCTGGCCTTATGTTTATACAAAGTTAAAAACCATTTGATGTAATTAAATGGAAAAAAAAAAAAATGCAACCCCACCATATATATGTACCAAACTGTATGCTGAGACAAATCATATAGAGTCTACCATTATAAATTTTTAGTGCAGTGACCAAGAAAAATCATCAGACTCACACAGTAGTCAATACTTTAACAAAGACGTGAGCTGAACTACCTTTCTCTTGTTGGGAAGTTTCTCAAAGGAAAAAGCAGTGACTCTCAATTTATAGCTATATTCCTACATTTCTATAAAAGGATGAAAGTTTTTCAAGATTTTTTTAAAATTCTCATCAAGTTTATCTTCAGTCATTTGCACATTTAACCCTATCACTCAACAGAAATTGTTCTAAGGTCAGCAAGCATTATTGAATATTGTTTATTGTTATTTAAACAGTTTATTGTTTTGTTATAGAATTTATTGTTATTGAATATGTTAACCCAATAACATATTTTTTAAGGAAAGGGCCAATTTAAGAACATGATAACACAAGAGACAATGAAAACTCAAATATTAAGTGTTCACTCTGGAAATTCAAAATTCTGGGCTTCTCTGGTGGTGCAGAGATTAAAGCGTCTGCCTGCAATGTGGGAGACCTGGGTTGGATCCCTGGGTTGGGAAAATCCCTGGAGAAGGAAATGGCAACCCACTCCAGGATTCTTGCCTGGAGAATCCCATGGACGGAGGAGCTTGGTGGGCTACAGTCCACGGGTGGCAGAGTCAGACACGACTCAGCGAATTCACTTGCACTTTCTGGAAATTCAAAAGTGGGAATAGTGAAGTTTCTGTAATTGAACACATTATGGATTGATGAGGAATACAATACAAGCTGTCTTGCTATTTTTCCGTGCTGGAATTTGGAGTTACTGCACATGAGCTAAGCTCATATGATCTGCGTGTTGAAATAAAAACTGCAGTCTTCAGTTGCACACAAATTTTCCTCATAGTTAAGCTTGCTAAGGATAGAAATGTTATTCAGAAATTTTTGAACCATAAAATCCTAGTTGCTCAGTTACAAGCCTGAACTCATTCTGTTTCTTCTGTTGTGTTTATCATCAGACTGAATAACAAGAGCTGACCTACTCTCCTGTCACTCAAAAGGAATTGTATGTGTTAATGTTGATTTCTTTCTTCATTTCTCCTGATTTGAACTTTCTAAAAGCTTTTGATTCCATCTCTTTAAAATCTCCCACCGCTCCCTCTACTCTACATCATAGTTCCTACTGGGTAATTCACACTCTTACATTCTCTTAGATTTTTGCTATTGTCCCCAAGTGCTCCCATGATCTCTTTCTGATCTATCAAAGTAGTATGCACAGTACAGTTCACTGTGTTATTTATAAAATCTGAATTTGATCATTTTATACATAAACCACTTGAGAGAGCCCCACAGCCTTCAGATGGAATGTCTCTCCATCTGGCTTCCGTTGGTGTGTCCAAATTGATCTTTTCTCACTTCACCACGGACACAGAATTTCAGCCAAACTCAAGTAGACAATCTGCCTCCAAAAGGTCAGACTGTCCACACTGGACATTTTCTATTTATCTACCCAGAGATTAGTAGTTTCTTATGTTTTGTGAAGTTTTCTTTGAATTTTTCACCCAAATAAGCTGCCATTCCTTTGTGATGCCAAAAACCTTTTGCTTATCTGTCTTTCAGCACTCATCACTTTTTTTCAATGACATTCCCCACTTTAGTGACTCTCACTGAGTGCAAGAGCCAAATTTCATTCATTTTCAAATTTCTAGTACCCAATATATCTTTTTTCAATGAATATCATTAAAGAATGAAATATTATTGATATTTTCATAAATAAATTCCTGATATATTACAGTATATAAATAGAAAAATAAAGAAATTACAAAGTTACAAAAGAAAGTCAAGATATTAAAATAATGCCAAGAGGGAACTTGGTTTAATAGGGAGGAATGACAAGATCTAAAAGTGTACAGTGGAGAGGTAAATATTTTCAAAAACACTTAAAAACTCAATTTAAACTACTGACTATTTAAAGCAAGATTAATAACACTGTAAGATCAGTTTTATAAGGCTATCTGACTAAACAGTATGACAGAAGTAGAAATAAATCGAATGAGTAGATTAATGCTATTATATTGTTGTAAAACAAAATATGTGACTCACCACCTAGTTCTATAAGGATTTTGCCACTATAGCCGCTGATGAACACTGCATCCTGAAAGGGACCCAGGATTAAAAACAGGGTGAGGCATTTTGTCCTTTGGAAAAACAGACCCCTTAGATAGTTAGATGTATATGTCAGGAAGAATTTTACTGAACTCAGATTTTTGCACCTCTTCATATATTGAAACTCATGAAAACATTACCTGAGATATCTGTTCTTTGTTAATTCATGCATCAGATTGGCAAAGATCAAAATATTTAACAAGTTGAATAAGAGAGGGACAAAAATTCTCTATTAATTAAAGAGGGTCAATTGGTATAGCATACTTTTTTATATTTAGAGTATAGCTGATTTGCAATGTTGTTTTAGCTTCAGATATACAGAAAAGTGATTGTTATACATACACATATCCACTCTTTTTTAAATTTTTTCTTCATATGATGATTATAGAGTATTGAGTAGAGTTCCTTTTGGTATACAGTAGATCCTTTCAGTTATTTCTTTTATAAAGTAGTGTATATATATATGTTGTCAATTATACATTGACAAATGCCATCTACCTCTAAGGGATTAAATCATGTATTGGTGCAGCTGTTGATTTTCAATACCCACTGAAAGCAGTTCATGATGGACAGCAAGAATGAGGCACTCTGTACTCTGGGAAAAACCAGCATAATGGGTCCTCAGATAGATATTTTCAGGAGAAGATTTGATAAGCCCAATTCTTGCATCTCCTCATATC
Source organism: Nanger dama (assembly GCA_917880005.1). Taxonomy (NCBI): domain Eukaryota; kingdom Metazoa; phylum Chordata; class Mammalia; order Artiodactyla; family Bovidae; genus Nanger; species Nanger dama. The sequence goes on along the minus strand of CAKJTW010000027.1, from coordinate 14,425,743 downwards.
TAGAAAATTACTAAAACCATCAATGTTAATGTCTTCTCCTTGTTACGAGCATTAAACTTCACAGGACTAGCAGAAAACTTCTGTAAAAACATATATGCTTAATTACATGTACTCCCAAATCACATATATACTTACCTTCTTCCCTGTCTCTTTGGAGCAGTGTCTCAGAGCTATATGAAACGCTACCCCCTGGGTTATAGTCTTCATTTTACCCCAAATGAAACTTAAATCACAGCTTTCATGTGGTGCATATTTTAAAGTCATCAGTATAAATCCCAGTCTTCCAGTGTATTCCTTTCCATTAGGCCCGGTAACCGTAAATTCATCGTCTACATTTGTAACTCTGTTTCTAAGATGATGTGCGACTGCATGTACTGCCTAGCCAAAAGTTATATACATTCTGGTTTCTCTGCTACTCCTTGGGAGTGGTCCCCTGGGAGGAGTTACTGCAGACCATCTTCCAATGTGGTCCTCACTAAGACCTTGAACAAAATGCAGTCACAGGTCTCCTACTGCACGTTCCCCCTTGAATAGACATAGTCATAAAGTATTGCCTTTGTGAAGGGGAAAGTTTGAAGCATGAAGTGAAAGTCCAAAAGCCAGAAGTGCCATGCATGAAGTGGGCAGTGTAGCAAACACAAAGTGTCAGATGTGAACTGGTACAATACTGATTTCAATAGACTTTTATACACTGTGAATGAATGTTGCTTAACACTAGAAAAAAAAAATACAAATAAGTAAAGTGATCCAGGAGTCAAAACCTCAATATAAGAATTAGGCAGAATTATCAAAAATGAAATAAACAAGAAAAGGAAGAAATGAACGTAAGAGAACAAAACCAAACAAGACAAAAGTAGGAACAAAACCAACATTACCAATGTCATTCATTATATTACATACAAATACACTGTGCTGCTGCTAAGTCGCTTCAGTCATGTCCAACTCTGTGTGACCTCATAGACGGCAGCCCACCAGGCTCCGCCGTCCCTGGGATTCTCCAGGCAAGAACACTGGAGTGGATTGCCATTTCCTTCTCCAACAAATACACTGTAGACATCAGCAAAAATGGTGAATTTGCAAAAATGGTGAAGGACCACTAAAATTTTCTTCTCCATAAAGGCAATGGGAATGCTGACAAACAGTTGTAATAATCAACTTTTTAGGGCTCTGGAAATTAACCAGTGACTTGCAGCATTCCAAGGGGATTGTAAACAAGACAAACAGGTGAATCTTTGTGTGAGCAGTGAAATTTGTGCTGTTTCAATGCATCCTATAGACTTTCCAGGTAGTCGCTAGCAGTAAAGGATCATCCTGCCAATGCCAGAGATTTAAGAGACTGAGGTTTGAACCCTGGATTGGGAAGATCCCCTGGAGGAAGGCATAGCAACCACTCCAGTATTCTTGTCTGGAGAAACTCATGGACAGAGGAGCCTGGTGGGCCACAATCCATAGGGTCACAAAGAGTCAGACACAACTGAAGCAACTTAGCACACACAATGTGTCCTGTTTACATCCTCCCTGCTTCCCTCAACTCCACAGTAGTCTTGAAAAGCAGTATCTTGAAATCACAGTGAAAATCCACAAGGAAAAATTTAGAGTCCAATAGCCACATGGTGACTTTCACAGAACAGTGAAATAATTAACATAACCCTTTTATAAATTTCTCCAAAAAATAATTTAAGAGAAATCTACAGGAGAGTTTACCTCATAAATATAGGATACAACAATCCTCAACAAATATTAGTGAATCAAATCTGGGAACATATAAAAATGTTATCTACTATAACTGTGTGGTTTATTCAGAGAAGAAAGTTTGCTTAAAACATATCAAAATCAATTAATATAATACAACATACCAGTATTATGAAGGACAAAAATTATATAATTATTTCATGGATTCTGAAAACCATTTGAGAAAAACCAATACCTTTCACAATAAAAATAATAAACAAATGAGGGACAGAAGGGAACAGCTTCAATCTGATAAGACAGCCATCTCTTCTCCAAGGGGAGATATAATCACAATAAATCAACAGGTAACATTATAATTAATAGTGAAAGATTAAAAGTTTTCCTCCAAGGATCAAAAGTAAGACAAATATCCAATCTTGCCACTTCTATTCAGCCTTATACTGGAGGGTCTAGCAAGGACAATTAAGTAGGGAAAAAAAAATGCACCCACTTTAGAACCACAAACAAAAAGTGCCTGTATTTGCAGATGATATGATTTTTCTTATATACAAAACACTAAACAGAACATCAAAAATTATTAAAGCTAAAGAAAGTAAGTTTAGAATATGTTGAGACATAAGATGAATATAGAAATATATTTTATTTATATAGGCTTCAATAAACAATTAACATTTAAATTAAGAAATCAATTTAAAGCAGCATTAAAGACAATAAAGTATTTAGGAATAAAAATATAACAAAAGCAGAGCAAATGTAAACAATGAAACCTATAAATTGTCCCTGAAAAAAATTAAAAGATCCAAATTATTTGTTGATATGAAAATTTAATATTGCTGTGCTGATGTGCTCAGTCATGTCTGACTCTTTGTGACCCCATGGACTGTAGCCTGCCAGATTCCTCTGTCCACAGAATTTTCTAGGTAATACTAGAGTGGGTTGCCATTTCCTTCTCCATTAATATTGCTAATCATGCAATATTTATTTATTTTACCAAATTTTTTATTTACCAAAACCTCCACTTTTTCTTAGAAGATGAGTCATTCATAAAATTCATATGGAAATGTACGGTAATCTTAACCTAAATAGCCAAAACAATACTGTTAAAATTTAAAAAGTAAGAAAACTGGATATACTAGACTTCAAAACTTAACACAAAACTATAATACGGAAGAAAATATGTGAAACTAGGATGCAGAGAGACATATAGATCAGTGGAATAGAAATGCAAGCCACGTTCCAAAATAAACCCTTACATTCAGGGTCAAGTGATGTTCAATATATATGTATGCAGATAATTTAATGGAGGAAGGAACACTCTTTTAAACAAATTTGGAATGATTACAGATGCAAAAAAAAAAGAAAAGAAACTTCCCTCCAGTCTCACATCACATATAAAAACCAAGTCAAAGTGATTAAAACACACACACACACACACACACTAAAACTAAGACCAAAATGTGGAAAAATCTTAATATAAAACTGAGGTATAAATTCTGTAACATTGGGGTAATTAATATTTTCTAGCTATGGCACTTAAAAGGAAACAAACCAAAAAAGAAAAATACTGAATGTATCAACATTAAAATCTTTGTTACATTAAAGCGTATCATCAAGAAAGTGAAAAGAAACTCACATATTGAGAGAAATATTTGAAAACCATATATCCAATAACAGTCCAGTATCTAAAATTTATAAATGACACAAAACTCAAGAATAAGAAGACAAATAGCTCTACTGAAAACTAAAAAAACTGAATAAACATTTCTCAAAGAAGATATATGAGTAGCTAGTAACTATACAAAAGATGATCAACATCATTAGTCACTAGAGAATGAAAATTAAAACTACAATAAGCTAACGTTTCATACCCACTTGGATAGCTAAAATTTTAGTAAGATATATAATTATAAGCAAGGATGTAGAGAAATTAGAATGCTCATACATTACCAACAGAATTGTAAAATGACGTCATTTTGAAAAATAACTCTTCAATGTGTTATACATATACTTACCATATGACCTAGTAATACTAGTTGAGGTGTGTACCCAAGAGAAATGAAAACAAATTTCAAACAATCTCTAAATAAATATTATTGCTATAGACACGCCCAAGATAAGAGAAACCCAAGTAAGATGGTAGGTGTTACAAGAGGGCATCAGAGGGCAGACACACTGAAACCATACTCACAGAAAACTAGTCAGTCTAATCACACTAGGACCACAGCCTTGTCTAACTCAGTGAAACTAAGCCATGCTCGAGGGACCACCCAAGATGGGCAGGTCATGGTGGAGAGGTCTGACAGAATGTGGTCCACTGGAGAAAGGAATGGCAAACCACTTCGGTATTCTTGCCTTGAGAACCCCATGAACAGTATAAAAAGGCAAAATGATAGGATACCAAAAGAGGAACTCCCCAGGTCAGTAGGTGCCCAATATGCTACTGGAGATCAGTGGAGAAATAACTCCAGAAAGAATGAAGGGATGGAGCCAAAGCAAAAACAACACCCAGTTGTGGATGGGACTGGTGATAGAAGCAAGGTCTGATGATGTAAAGAGCAATATCGCATAGGAACCTGGAATGTCAGGTCCATGAATCAAGGCAAATTGGAAATGGTCAAACAAGAGATGGCAAGAGTGAACGTCAACATTCTAGTAATCAGTGAACTAAATGGACTGGAATGGGTGAATTTAACTCAGATGACCATTGTATCTACTACTGCGGGCAGGAATCGCTCAGAAGAAATGGAGTAGCCATCATGGTCAACAAAAGAGTCTAAAATGCAGTACTTAGATGCAGTCTCAAAAACTACAGAATGATCTCTGTTCGTCTCCAAGGCAAACCATTCAATATCATGGTAATCCAAGTCTATGCCCCAACCAGTAATGCTGAAGAAGCTGAATGGTTCTATGAAGAATAACAAGACCTTTTAGAACTAACACCCAAAAAAGATGTCCTTTTCATTATAGGGGACTGGAATGCAAAAGTAGGAAGTCAAGAAACATCTGGAGTAACAGGCAAATTTGGCCTTGGAATACGGAATGAAGCAGGGCAAAGACTAATAGAGTTTTGCCAAGAAAATTCACTGGTCATAGCAAACACCCTCTTCCAACAACACAAGAAAAGACTCTACACATGGACATCACCAGATGGTCAACACCAAAATCAGATTGATTATATTCTTTGCAGCCAGAGATGGAGAAGCTCTATGCAGTCAACAAAAACAAGACCATGAGCTGACTATGGCTCAGATCATGAACTCCTTATTACCAAATTCAGACTTAAATTGAACAAAGTAGGGAAAACTGCTAGACCACTTAGATGAGAAATAGATTTAGGGCCTAGATCTGATAGATAGAGTGCCTGATGAACTATGGAATGAGGTCTGTGACATTGTACAGGAGACAGGGATCAAGACCATCCCCATGGAAAAGATATGCAAAAAGCAAAATGGCTGTCTGGGGAGGCCTTACAAATAGCTGTGAAAAGAAGAGAAGCAAAAAGGAAAGGAGAAAAGGAAAGATATAAGCATCTGAATGCAGAGTTCCAAAGAATAGCAAGAAGAGATAAGAAAGCCTTCTTCAGTAATCATTGCAAACTAATAGAGGCAAAGAACAGAATGGGAAAGACTAGAGGTCTCTTCAAGAAAATGAGAGTTACCAAGGAACATTTCATGCAAAGATGGGCTCGATAAAGGACAGAAATGGTCTGGACCTAACAGAAGCAGAAGATATTAAGAAGAGGTGCAAGAATACACAGAAGAACTGTACAAAAAGATCTTTATGACCCAGCTAATCAAGGTGGTGTGATCATTCATCTAGAGCCAGACATCCTGGAATGTGAAGTCAAGTGGGCCTTAGAAAGTATCACTACGAACAAAGTCAGTGGAGGTGATGGAATTCCAGTTGAGCCATTTCAAATCACAGTGCTGTGAAAGCGCTGCTGTCAATATGCCAGCAAATTTGGAAAACTCAGCAGTGGCCACAGGACTGGAAAAGGTCAGTTTTCATTCCAATCCCAAAGAAAGGCAATGCCAAAGAACGCTCAAACTAACACACAACTGCACTCATCTCACATGCTAGTAAAGTAATGCTCAAAATTCTCCAAGCCAGGCTTCAGCAATACATGAACTGTGAACTCCCTGATGTTCAAGCTGGTTTTAGAAAAGGCAGAGGAACCAGAGATCAAATTGCCAACATCCGCTGGATCATGGAAAAAGCAAGAGAGTTCCAGAAAAACATCTATTTCTGCTTTGTTGCCGATACCAAAGCCTTTGACTGTGTGGATCACAAGAAACTGTGGAAAATTCTGAGAGAGATGGGAATACCAGACCACCTGACCTGCCTCTTGAGAAATCTGTTTGCAAGTCAGGAAGCAACAGTTAGAACTGGACATGGAACAACAGACTGGTTCCAGATAGGAAAAGGAGTGCATCAAGGCTGTATATTGTTACCCTGCCTGCTTATTTAACTTCTGTGCAGAGTACATCATGAGAAACGCTGGGCTGGAAGAAGCACAAGCTGGAATCAAGATTGCCGGGAGAAAGATCAATAACCTCAGATATGCAGATGACACCATCCTCATGGCAAAAAGTGAAGAGAACTAAAAACCTCTTGATGAAAGTAAAAGAGGAGAGTGAAAAAGTTGGCTTAAAACTCAACATTCAGAAAACGAAGATCATGGCATCCGGTCCCATCACTTCATGGGAAATAGATGGGGAAACGGTGGAGACAGTGTCAGACTTTATTTTCGGGGGCTCTAAAATCACTACAAATGGTGATTGCAGCCATGAAATCAAAAGACGCTTACTCCTTGGAAGAAAAGTTATGACCAACCTAGATAGCATATTCAAAAACAGACATTACTTTGCCGACTAAGGTCCTTTTAGTCAAGGCTATAGTTTTTCCAGTAGTCATGTATGGATGTGAGAGTTGGACTGTGAAGAAGGCTGAGCACCAAAGAACTGATGCTTTCGAATTGTGATGTAGGAGAAGACTCTTGAGAGTCCCTTGGATTGCAAGGAGATCCAACCAGTCCATTCTGAAGGAGATCAGCCCTGGGATTTCTTTGGAAGGAAAGATGCTAAAGCTGAAACTCCAGTACTTGGTCACCTCATGCAAACAGTTGACTCATTGGAAAAGACTCTGATGCTGGGAGGGATTGAGGGCAGGAGGAGAAGGGGATGACCGAGGATGAGATGGCTGGATGGCATCGCTGACTCGATGGACATGAGTCTGAATGAACTCCTGGAGTTGGTGATGGACAGGGAGGCCTGGTGTGCTGTGATTCATGGGGTTGCAAAAGTCGGATATGACTGAGCAACTGAACTGAACTGAACTGAACTGGGGGTCAGAAGAGAAAGAGAGAGTGACTCCTAATGAGTATGAGGTTTCTTTTTAGGGGTGATACAAATATTCTGGAGTTAGAGAGTTGTGATGGTTGTACACATTTACATATATATTAAGAGACAAAAATTGTGCATTTTCATAAGGATGGATATTATATTTTGTGAACATCACAATAAAAACTAATAAACTACAGAAATGTACTAAATATACCAATTAAAAGGCATACAATTTAGATGAAATAAAAAATAAGACCCAGCTACATGCTGTCTGCTCTAATGTACTTTAAATGAAAATACATAAAAATGCTGAGAGGAAAAGAAGAAAAATGATTTATAGGCTAATTATAAGTATATAAAAGCAAAGCTTATGAATATCAGACAAATTATACTTCAATACAAAGTACATTACAGGAGACAAAAGAGACCATTTCATGATTCATTAAGAGCAAATAAAAAAATCCAAAATATGCATAAACCTAATTAAAGAACACAAAAATTCATGCAGCAAAAATTGACATAATTAACAGGAGGAATAGGGTAATACAATTAAAGGTGGTATATTTAACACCTCACTCACAATCATTGATATAACAAACATACAAAATTACAAAGGAGAGAGAAAACTTTGACTGTGCCATCAATCAAGCTAACCAAACTGACTACAAAACACTGCTTAAGAATTGTATAAAACACATTCTTGTCAAGCTGACATAGAATGTTCTCCAAGAGAGCATCATATGCTTGATTTTATAAGTAACAATAAATTTCAAAAGGATATAAAATTATAGATTATGCTAAGTGATAAAAATGGAAAAATACAAATCAATGAAAATAAGATATATATAAAAAAATTCGGAGTTGAATAACACATCTCTAAATAAACCAGAAGCCAAAAGAAGTCAAAAGATTAACATAGTAAATAAACAGGACTATATCATGTTAAAAAGCTTTCATATGATCAATAAAACTATCAACAAAATGCAAAGCCCACATACTGAATGGGATAAAATATTTGCAAACTATTCAATATATACCTAATAAGGGTTTGATATCCAAAATACATAAAGAACTCATTCTATTTAACATAAAAAAAACCTCACTTATTAAAAAGTGGGCAGAGGCTCTGAATAGACATTTTTTCAAAGAAGACATAGAGATGGCCAACAGGCAAACAAAAAGATGTTCAATATCACTAAACATCAGGTAAGCAGAAGTCAAAACCACAATGAGATACCACCTCACACCTGTTAGAATAACTCTGATCAGAAACAAAACAAGTATTGGCAACCATTAGAAAGCGGAAACCTCATGCCCCGTTGGTGGGAATGTAAATTGGAGCTGCCACTATGAAAAACAATATAAAGGTTCCTCAGGAAATTAAAAATAGAACTATCATGTGATCCAGCTTTTCCAATCCTGGGTATTTATCTGAAGAAAGTGAAAACATTAATTTAAAAAGATATATGCAACCCTATGTTCGCAGTATTATTTATTACAGCCAGGTTATGGAAACAAACCAAATCCCTATCTGTTGATACATGGATAAAGGAGATGTGGTGTCTATACATATGCACAATGGAATATTAGTCACAAAAAAGAATGAAATCTTGTCATGGGAAGCAACAGGGATGGAATTGAGGATACTATGCTAAGTGAAATAAATGATACCGAAAGAAACAAATAGTGCATAATTTCACTATATGTGGAATACAAAAAACAAATCAAATAAACAAAAATAACGAAACAGAGGCAGATTTGCAGATACAAAGAACAAACATGTGGCTGCCAGAAGGGAAATGGTGAATGAAGGTAAGTGAGGGAGGGGGATAAAGAAGCATAAACTTCCACCTGAGAAATAAATGAGTCATAGGTATAAAATCTACACTGTGGGGAACAGGGTCACTAACTATGTAATCTGTTTGCATGGTGACATATAACTAGAGTCATCATGATGAATATTTTGAAATGTATAGGACTATTGAACCGCTATGTGCATATTAGGAACTAACATAGTGTTGAAAGTGAATTATACTTCAGAGAAAACAAAGAAAAAAGCAAAATCGTAATGCTGTATTTATTTGTCGTTGTTCAGTCATGTCCAGCTTTTTGCGATCCCATGAATGGCGACATGCCACACTTCCCCATCCTTCACTATCTTCTGGGGTTTGTTTGCTCAGACTCATGTCCATTGAGTCTGTGATGCCTTCCAACTATCTCATCCTCTGTTGCCCCCTTCTCCTCCTCCTCTGATTCTTTCCCAGCATCAGGGTCTATTCCAGTGAGTCAGCTCTTCGCATCAGATAGGCAAAGTATTGAAGCTTCAGCTTCAGCACCCATCTTTCCAAATCCAGGGTTTATTTCCTTTAGGATGGACTGCTTTGATCTCCCTGCTGTCCAAGGGACTGTTAAGAGTCTTCTCCAACACCACAGTTTGAAAGCATTAATTCTTTGGTGCTAAGCCTTCCTTATGGTCCAGTTCTCACATCTGTACATGACTACTGGAAAAACCATAGCTTTGACTACACGGACTTTGCCGGCATAGTGACAGCTTTGCTTTTGATTAAGCTGTCTAGGTTTGTCATAGTTTTTCTTCCAAGGGGCAACTGTCTTTTAATTTTGTGGCTACCGTCACTGTCTGGAGTGATTCTGGAACCCAAGAAAATAGTCTTTCACTGTCTCCATTTTTTCCCTACATATTTTCCATGAAGTAATGAGACTGGATGCTATGATCTTACTATTTTGAATGTTGAGTTTTAAGGCAGCTTTTTCATTCTCCTCTTTCACCTTCATCAAGAAACTCTTTAGTTCCACTTCACTTTCAGCCATTAGGGTGGTGTCCTTTGCTGTACATATACAGTGTGGTATACCAATTATATCTCAATAAAACTAGAAGAAAAACAGGAGAGCTAACAAAGTGTTGACTAAAATATAAGAAAAACACAATATATTGAAAAGTATGGGATACAACTAAAACTATGTTTTGAGAGAAGTGTATGGTTTAATGGGACTTCCTTGGTGGCTCAGACGGTAAAGCATCTGTCTACAATGCGGGAGACCCGGGTTTGAGCCCTGGGTTGGGAAGATCCCCTGGAGAAGGAAATGGCAATCCACTCCAGTACTGTGGCCTGGAAAATCCCATGGACAGAGGAACCTGGTAGGCTACAGTGTAAGGGGGTCACAAAGAGTCGGACACGACTCAGTGACTTCACTTCACTTGTATGGCTTAATACATAGGAACATAGGTGTTTTCTGTGTATTGATTTTGTACCCTGCAACTTTACTAAATTCACTGATCAACTCTAGTAATTTTCTGACAGTATCTTAGGGTGTTCTATGCACAACAGCATATGTTTTGCAAAGAGTGAGAGTTTTACATCTTCCTTCCCAATCTGGATTCCTTTTATTTATTTTTTATTTATTTATTCTTCTCTGATTGCCATAGCTAGGACTTCCAAAACTATGTTGAGTAACAGTGGTGAGAGTGGGCACCCTTGTCTTGTTCTTGATTTTAGAGGGAATGAGAAATGTATGGTTTAAATGTACATACAGCTGATCCTTGAACAACGTGGAGATCAGGGGTGCTGACTCTCCACACAGTTGAAAATTCACAGATAACTTCACAGTTGGTCTTTCATATCCATGATCCTACATCTACAGTTTCACCCATGTGTTATATAATGCTGTTCAGTTTAGTTCAGTCACTCAGTCGTGTCCGACTCTTTGTGACTCCATGAACTGCAGCACGCCAGGCCTCCCTGTCCATCACCATCTCCTGGAGTTCACTTAGATTCATGTTCATCGAATCAGTGATGCTGTAGTGAGTATTTATTGAAAAAAAAAAAAAACTATGTATAAATGGACCTATGGAATTCAAATCCATGTTGTTCAAGGGTCAATTGCATTTAAAAAGTGCCCAAGAACAGTGATTTAAATTTCTACATCAAGAAGATAGAAAAAAAAAAAAAAAAAAATTAAACTTTAGGAATGTAGACAAAGCAAAAAAATACAGTCTAGAGAAAACATGTTAAAAGAAAAAAATAAAAACAGACAAATGACTATTTTAAAAGCTAAAATTTAGTTATTACAAAAATTTCTTAAATCTATAAACTCTTAGCAAGGCAAAAAACATTTTTAAAATAAAGAAGAAAAGAATTTACCGATAGCAGGAATATATAAAGAATCCCATGACAGACAATACAAGCATTAAAATGTCAATAGGAAATAAATAAGCTTTTGCCAAAAATGTTAGCTTATATAAAATGGACAGATTTCTTAAAAGCACAATTAATCAAAACTGACTAAAAGTAGAAAAAAAGGTAAATAGCTTATTACATTTTTAAAGCAATTGTTTTTATAATCTACATCCTTGCCATAAAGAAAACTCTAAGCCAATATTACACAGACTAATACTTTTGCTAAGTTGGACCACATCATTCTTTACTGAGGGAGCCCATACTGCAAATTTTGTTGTACGTTTACTAGAATTTGTAGCCTATACCCAGTTTGTGCCAGTAGCATTTTCTCCCAGTCTCTAGACATTTCCAAATGTCACCTGAGAAGCAAAATTACCACCAGTTGAGAAGACCTGCTTGAGCCACAGTTTCACCAGTGAATGTTTTCATACATTTAGGCAAGAGAAAATACCAAAATGGCATAGTCCCTTCCCGAAAATAGAGGTTGCTACCAAATATATTCCATGAAAACATTTTCTGATATCAAACCAGGAAGCTATGAGTCCAATACCCCTTATAAAAATACGTGTGCTATTCTTCATTATGTATTAATTAGCAAATCCAATATAAAATTACATGAAATGAATAGTATACCATGATAAAGTGAAGTCTATCATGTTATTGAAAAGTTTTACATTCAAAAAACCAAACAATGAAATTAACCACTTTAACATAATTAAGGAGAATAATTATATAGTTCTTATTAAGGCATAAAAGGCATTTAATAGAAGTCAATGTGCATTCATGACACACTCAACACATTAGAAATACAAGGAAACTCTCAGTCTCATAATCTGCACTTAAAGAGGTAAAACTAACCATCAGACTTGGTCATGAAAGACAAATATCCAAAAGCCTCTCCTGCTAGGCTTAAAAAGAAAGTAACTACATGCATTTGTACTACTTATATTCAGAATTGTACTGAACGCTTTAGACATTACAATAAAACAAAAGAAACATATAAGAAAAATTATACAGATTAAAAAGAAGTAAACCTCCCTGTACACACAGATAATATGCTAATCACTCTGTAAAATACTAAGGAATTTTTGTATATAGACACACACAAACACACATAGTAACTACACTTTGGTGAGTTTAACAAATTCAGAGGATTCAAGGACAATATTTTAAAACTGAAAGCATTTTTACACACTAGCAATAAGCAAAATTAAGGCATTAATAAAACCATTAAACACAAAAAGGCTAAATATTAAGGGAAACATTTTGAAAAAGATACATGAGATCTCCTTCCTGAAAACTACAAATTACAGCTAATTTTTATAATCAAAATAAAACGTTCTAGCATATACATAGATTGAAAGTTGTCTATAATAGCTGTCATTTTTTTTCTAAAATTATTCTATAGGGTATATGAAATTCTAATCAATACTACCATGGGCTTTTTTATTTTTATTTTTTTAATAAATTGACAAGCAGATTCTTAAAAGAAAAAGGAGATGGCCAATTACTTATGATAGTCAAAGTAGTTTTGGAAAAGAGAAATATAATCTAATTGGGAGATTCTGAGAAAGTTAATTTAGCCAGGTTAATAAGGAGTCCAAGCCTAAGGTCTCTTCAAGGAGGAGGTGAATATTCTTTCTTTTTCACAATCTTTTGTCTTAGACACAGAAGCCTTGTAGGTAACGGTATCTCTTGTTCAAGGACATGGATTTTTTGAGCTCCAAATGTATGTTATGAGAGAAGATCTGGGTAAAACTTCCACAGCCTTGAGCTCTGGGTTAACCCATTCCTTCTGGCTAAACTTGTGCTGATGTTTTCCCAGAGTGTTTGTTATAGGAAAAGGTCTAGGCAAGACTTTCACAGCTTTGAGGGTTTTTTCCTTTTCTTTTCTTTTCTTTTCTTTTATTTTTTTTTCTATTCTCAACAGCTGGGGGAAAGTACATAATTCCCTGCTTAAAACTAGCAAGGCAGTTAATCTTTCTACCCTCTTCTGATGTCTAAGTCAGAAGCTTTTTTCTGTCACTATAACTTTAATAAAATCTCTACTACATGGAGTTCTGAGTGACTGAGACTGCTTTTGGTCCCAGAATTAAATTCTCATTCTCATTTGGAGACCATGAATTATGCGGAACACAGTAAGCTTCCATCTATCATCTTGGGGGCTCATCTGGGATCTCAAGACAAGGTGTAAGCTATCACTTCCCACTATTTGATTTTAGGCCTCAAAACAAAAATGCATTGGTGTAAATACAGATATACAGATTAAAGGGACAGCATAGTCAAAGAATAACACTACATATGTATTTATGAGAATTTGAATTTCAACAAAGGTTATAACATCATAATTTAATGAAAAGTATGATTTAATACACATATTTCTTCAAAAACTCAAGGAAAAGGAGATGATGGATGTCCAAACTTCTAATAGCAAGATGTCAGCTAAGAGGAAAAATCCATCTCACACACATTCTAACTTTTGTACAAGAAGAAGAACGATGACATAGTCTGAGGAAAAGAGAATCCTGAGGGTAGTATCACACAGACACACACACACACACAAAATGTATATATATATATATATATATATATATATATTCCTACATCTGAAGACCTAATTAAGGAACTTCTAGTATTTGCCTGAAAAAATTTCACGTTTGCTATGGACCAGTAACTCCTTTGCATTTCCAACTTTGCTCTTTCTAAATAACACCCATGGTGGATTCATGTCAATGTATGGCAAAACCAATAAAGTATTGTAAAGTAAATTAATTAATTAATTAATTAAATTTAAAAATAAAATATTTTAAAATAAAATAAATAAATAAATACGTATTAGTTTTCTTATGCCTGTCTCATCATTGTGTGTGCAGTGGGCAAATGACATCTTTAGATTTCTATAGGAAGGCAAATCAAGAGGCATTGTACTGGAGGATATGTACTTACAAATCCAAAGAGCCTCATCCATAGCTGGACTTGAACTGGATGATGAAATTTTGGATGCTGAGCTAACACTATAATAGGATGATCCTTGTTGGGACCTTGGGTGGAAATGAGTGTACTTTGTAGGAGAAAAACACATCACTGGGGCATCAGAGAGCAGACTCTAGCAGGCAGTTAATGGAATGACTCATAGTAATTACAATCTCCTGCTGTTTACACACTTATATAATTCTCATCCTGAATTATAAGTGGGACATAGTTAGCCTTTCGAAGTATATAAAGGTGATCAGATGTCATTTTGAAAAATATTTATAAAAAGACTGGTTTTTGTCATACATGTCCATTCTTGCCATGTATTACTCTTTGTTGCATTCTCTCTTTCTTACAGCCCTAAAGATAGCATGCTCTCATGTATGAGAATCCATACAGAAAAACTTACGTGGCAAAAAGCTGATATTTCTGGCCAGTAGACAGCATGGACCTGAGGTCTGCTAGCAGACATGTGAATGAACTTGGATGTATATTTTCTGCAAACTTTTCCCTTCAGGTAACTGCAGCCTCAGCAGACAACCTGATCGTAGCTTCATGGAAGATTTTGAGTCAGAGGCACCCAGAGAAGCTAAGTCTGAATTCCTGAGTTGCAGAAACTATAACAATTCTTTGTCATTTTTAAGCCACTGAGTCCTTGGGAAAAAATTAATCCACTAATAAAGCATAAGACTGTATATCAAAATAGTGTGCTGAATAAAATGATCCAAACACAAAAAGAGCACATGTACTTTTTTCACTTGTATAAAAGTATAGACACGACTGAAGTGACTTAGTACATATATCTATTTAAGACACAGATAAAACTAAGTTATTTTAGATATATGAGTGGTTGTCAGGATGAGGTGTATAAATGACTGAGTATAATGTTTTCATTATCTTGATGGGAATGGTTTGGAGAGTTTTCAAAGGATTTCAAAGTATGAATTTATCATATGCCCATTAATTTCATGTATAGTTTATAATTAACAATTATAAAAATGTATTAAGCATCAAGAACATACTGTAATGTTTAATACATAAAAACATAATTATTGACATAGCATCCCCGCCATTGACTTTACAATCTCAAATGAAATACAAGGATGTAGTGAGCCTACCTCAAAATTCCCTTAACCTGTGTTGTGTGTGTACTCAGTCACTATTCTTAGCAACCCCATAGACTGTAACATGCCATGGGATTTTTCAGGCGATAATATTAAATTGTGTTGCCACTTACTCCCCCAGGGAATCTTCCTGACCCAGGGATCAAATCTACATCTCCTGAATTGCAGAGAGATTCTTCACCACTGAGCCATCAGTGAAGCCCACCCTCAACTTATTAAATAATTGTTTTGGCAAATGAATGACGTAAAATGACCTATCATTTCGGGTGCAATGTTAATAAAGCTTTGACAATGATTCATTTCACGTGTATTCAGATATTTCTCTCAATATTAGTCTTAGCAAAAAAAAAAAAAAAGAAATAGAAATTTGGTGAGAAAAATAATTTCAAATTGTCTTGAAGGACTTAAAGCTTGAAAATAAAATGTGTATCTTCAAAAGTAAAAGTTTACAATTTTTCCATAGCTTACTAGATAAAGAAATGTACAGATTCTTTTTCCATTCTGTATTCTTCTTGTGGAATCTATTTAGAGAATCTGCCTTTAAAATGTTGCTCCTAAGCTCTTGTAAAGCTATGGTCCTACAACTAATTAATTAGTATTAATTAATAATAGAGTCAACTTTAGAGTGATAGAACTTACTGTCACACGTTTTTCTTACAAACAATAAGAAACTACATTTACTTTACACTTACTATACCCTCCAAATGTTCATGTCCTATTAATATTGTTTTACATTGAAAAAAAATTGCTGATGTAAACTTAAGGGAAGATAGTCCTGGATTACCCCTGTGTGCCCAACGTAACAAGTGTTCTTGAAAGAAAGAAGCAGGAGAGTCAGATAAAATATATGATGTTAGAAGCAGAAGTCAGGGAGAGACAGAGACATGTGGAGAGAAATAGTTGAAGATAATATACTACTTGGCTCAAAGATCTCAGAATGGGCTACAAGCCAAGGGAAGCAGGCAGCTTCTCAAAGCTTAGAAAGAAACAGATTTTCCCCTGAAGCCTCCAAAAGGAATGCAGCCGTATTGCTACCTTGATTTTAAGACTTGTGATTTCCAGAACTGTGAAATAATAAATACGTGTTATTTAACCACTAAGTTTGTGATAATTTGTTGCAGCAGCGGTAGGAAAATTATACCACTGCGTGTGTCACATATCCTGTTAAAAGATTAGCATATATTTTCTTATAGTATCTTTTTAATTTTTAACATTTATTTATTTATTTAAATTGGTGGACAATCTCTTCACAACACTGCGGTGGCCCCTGCCACTCATCAACATGGACCAACCACAGGCGCACATGTGCGCCACCCCCATCCTGAATCCCCTCCCACCTCCTTCCCCACCTCATCCCTCTGGATTGTCCCAGACCAGTGGCCTACTTCATGCATTGAAGTTGCACTGGTCAGCTATTTTACATACGGTGATGTACATATTTCAATGCTATTCTCTTGTATCATCTCACCCTTGCCTTCTCCCACATGGTTCAATAGTGTGTTCTGTACATCTGTGTCTCTTTTGCTGCCTTGTATATAGGATCGCAATACCATATATATGTGTTAATCTACTGTATTGGTGTTTCTGACTTACTTCACTTTGCATTAGAGCCTCCAGTTTCATCCACCTCATTCGAACTGACTCAAATGCATTCGTTTTTATAGCTGAGTAATAGTCCATTGTGTACATGGACCACAACTTCCCTTATCCATTCATCTACTGATGGACATCTAGGTTCTTTCCATGTTCTAGCTATTGTAAACAGTACTGCAATGAATATTTGGGTGCTTGTGTGTGTCTATTTTAATTCTGGTTTCCTTGGCGTGTATGTCCAGCGGTGGGACTGTTGGGTCATATGGCAGTTCTATTTCCAGTTTTTTAAGGAATTCCACACTGTTCTCCATAGTGGCTGTGCCAGTTTGCATTGCCACCAACAGTGGAGGAGGGTTCCCTCTTCTCCACACCCTCTCCAGCATTTATTATTTGTAGACTTTTAGATAGCAGCCATTCTGACCTGTGTAAGATGATACCTCATTATGGTTTTGATTTGCATTTCTCTAATAATGAGTGATATTGAGCATCTTTTCATGTGTTTATTAGACATCTGTATGTCTTCTTTGGAGAAATGTCTGTTTAATTCTTTGGGCAACTTTTTGATTGGGTTGTTTGTTTTTCTGGTATTAAGCTGCAAGAGCTGTTTGTATCTTTTGGAGATTAATTATTTGTCAGTTGCTTCACTTGCTATTATTTTCTCCCATTCTGAAGGCTGTCTTTTCACCTTGCTTATAGTTTCTTTTGTTGTGCAAAAGCTTTTAAGTTTAATTGGGTCCTATTTGTTTGTTTTTTATTTTATTTCCGTTACTCTGGGAGGTGGGTCATAGAAGATCTTGCTGTGATTTATGTCAGAGTGTGTTCTGCCTATGTTTTCCTCTAAGAAAAAGGAGCCTCTAATTCAGAGTGAAGTCAGAAAGAGAAACACCAATACAGTATATTAACACATATATATGGTATTTAGGAAGGTGGTAACGGCGATCCTATATATAAGTCAGCAAAAGAGACACAGATGTAAATGATGATACAAGAGAATAGCATTGAAATATATATATCACCATATGTGATATATAGTTTCTGATCTTACATTTAGATCTTTAATGCATTGTCAGTTTATTTTTGTGTATGGTGTTAGTGTTCTAGTTTTATTCTTTTGCATGTGTTGACCAGTCTTCCTAGCACCACTTGTTAAAGAGATTGCCTTATCTCCACTGTATATTTTTGCCTCCTTTGTCAAAGATGAGGTGTACATAGATGCATGGATTTATCTCTAGGCTTTCTATTTTGTCCCATTGATCTATATTTTCTTATAGTATCTTGAGTTAAATATTATTACCTTCATATTTTTAAATAAACTTAATAACGCTGCTATTAGTTAATTTGCCCAAAGCTACAAAGCTATTAAGTAAGAAAATTTAGATTTGAACATCTTGACTTCAGAACTTGGACTCTTACACTATAATAGCCCCAAAATTACTTTACACACACACACACACACACACACACACTCACACAGAGTTAGTGAAAAAGTCTAAATGTCCTAAAGTGTATATGCATTTTCACATCTTCTGCAATAGTCATACACTAAATATCAAACTTAAGTTTAAACATTAGTTATACGGCTCCACTTAAACAAATATAAACAGTCAAAGGCTGATGAATTTCTGCACAATATTTCTACCATAATTTTCTTCTGATATGCTGTATACTTTATATAGATCATATATATATATATATATATATACACACACATACATACACATGATTGGAGGGTATATTAAAGTGATCTCTTGTGTATGTGTTATATGTCAGCAGTTATATATACTGAATACTTACTAAGCCCCAACTAATGGACTATAAAGGACCAGACAATATAAAAGTAAGTGCAAACTCAAGGACAAATAAAATGGCATCCATGCTTAAGTTCCAGAGTCTATAAGACAAGATCAGATTAGATCTGAAAAGGTTGGTAGGGCTCAGAATCTTCAAGGATGTCAAGGAGTTTAAAGCCTTTTATTGAAAAGAGAAGAAAACCTAAGCAAATATGTTGACCTTGAAAGGTAGGTGTATACACACACACATACACACGTGTGTGGTTGCATGCTCAGTCATCTCTGACACTTTGTGACTCCATGGACTATATAGCATGCCATGGATGGTAATGAAATCCAGCAAACAGGTAAGAAAACCAAAAACACTTCTAAACACGTGAAAATTAATCAATATTTAAGGAAAAAGGCAAACACTCACCCCCTCTGCACACACATATATATTAAAAGACAAAGAAATTTCTAGAGCATTTTGTGGAACGCTTACTTTACTTAACAAGATCCAGATTATAAACCATTGGGAGATGCTGCTGTTATTCAAGGACCTCTTCAGAACAACAAGAATTTAGGATGTGAGGGAGGCGATGAGAAGCTAAGCAGGCAAATGCATATATTTCAGAACCCAACACCCAGGGCTCAAAATCATTGAAATCTCTGGGCACCAGAAAGGCACTCAGAGCCAGGGAGGCAGAAGCTGGAAGGCAGGGCAGGAATAGCAGTAGATGGGAGAAGCCAGTAGCCAGAGGGGCAAGGATTCAGACTGCAACAGCTGGGCTGTGAAGATGAAGTTGACTGGAATGGATTCTGTACCAGCTCCCTGACAAAATTACAGGCAGGGAGTTGAGTTGAAGCAGTCCAGGGACAGAAGAAGATGAAATAGATGCACGTGCTCTAGAGAAGAAGGGTTCACTAAGTGAGGCCCACAGGAACACTTACCCAGTAAAACTAAGTATGTATTCAGAAAAACAAATAATTGAAAAGGCATCTGGATGAGAACAAATAAGAAACGAAGTTGAGAAACAGCTGAATTTTAACGATCAAAACTGCAGATGTACAATCAGACAAGATAAAGATTATACTGAACACAAAATGATTATAGGAATAAAGGAGTTAATTACAAAGATGCTTGAATAATAAGAAACTGTTAAGAATGAACAGATATTTAAAAACATACTATCTGTAAATAAAAAAATAGTGTAGGAATCAAAGTCTTGTTGGATTAATTAACAGTGGCGAGGCACAGATGGTTAACAACTCTGTCTTTATTGAAGGAGACACAGATTTGATTCCCGGGTTGGGAAGATTCCCTGGAGAAGGGCACAGCAACTCACTCCAGTATTCTTGCCTGGAGAATACTGTGGACAGAGGAGCTTAGCAGACATGCAGGAAGAGAGAAGGGAGGGGATAAGGGGAAAATCCATACATGGCACAATGATAATACTATGCTCAAATTAAAATGGAAGAAAAATGGAGTAATGAGCAGTGCCATATATTGTCCATGAGATATTTTAGAAAATGAGAAGATTTAGAACAAGTAGGATATATTTACATTGAGTAAGAACATAGACGTTACTCTTACATAGTAATGACAAGCTGTTATTCTTCTTCATGATTAAGTGACAGCATATTAAAATATGACTATATATCCTTGCAGTACTGAACAATGGAAATATTCTGTAGTTTCCATTTTCTCACTTAAAAAGTATAGCAATAATAACAATCAAGATAATCATAAAGTGTCATGAGATGCCAGTAAAGTATCATAATGCCTAGTATCAAAACACAAGCCCCTCTAACGTAGATGATGTTAATAAAATATTATATAACATATCATAGTCATCCCTTGGTATCCACAGGGGATTGGTTCTAGGACTCACTTCATATACCAAAATCCACAGGAAACACATCCTCCTGTCTGTCATTTCACAGACCTAAATTCAACTAACCATGGATCTTAGACACAATACAGCATCCACAGTTGCTTGAGTCTTCTTCTGAGGATATGGATATGGCCTGACTGTATATTTGCTGAAAAGAATCCACATGGCAATGGACCTGAGCAGCTCAAATACGTGTTGTTCAAGGGTCAAGTGTACTTAAATATTCCTGTTTCTATCAAGTGTTGAAAAAAAATGCAAGTATTAAATCATAAACAGGTTTATTTGGAAATTTTTGCTTTTATTCTTTCTACATAATGCAAATTAAAAGTGTGAAAAAGAATAAAATAAACCTCATTTAAAATGGAGTTGTGTGCTGTTCTAGATTTTTTCTAGATTCCACATATATGTGTTAATATGCAATATTTGTTTTTCACTTTCTGAGTTACTTTACTCCACATGACATACTCTAGGTTTATTCACATCTCTAAAAATGGGCCAATTTCATTCTTTTTTATGGCTGAGTAATATTTCATTGTACAGATGTACTGCATCTTATTTATCCATTCATCTGTCAGTGGACACCAGGTGTAAAGAGGAGAGTGGCACAAATTGGGAGATTGGGGGTGATATATTTACACTATCATGTGTAAAATAGATAGCTAGTGGGATCCTACTATAAAACACAGGAAGCTCAGCCTGGTGTTCTGTGATGACCTAGAGTAGTGGGACTGGGGTCGGGGAGGGAAGTCCAAGAGGAAGGGAATATATTCACTCGATTGTACAGCAGAAACTAATATAATATCATAAAACAATCATACTTTAATTTAAAAAATAAAATGGGACCATGTGATGTTCTAGGGGAACTCTCTCCAACACATCATGCTACAACTTGCAAATCCCATCAGAAAAAAAAACAAGCAGCTGCCCACTTGTCTGCAGCCAATGAGGAACCACAGCAATCCTCCCCAAGCTCTCTCTTTCCTGCATAAGCATAGTCCCTCTCCTCTGTTCACAGACCAGCCTATATTTCAACAGTTTGCTTGTCCCAAATTGCAGTTCTCTGCTATTCCCAAGTGAACTAATTTTGCTGTTAAAATAACTGGCCATTTTGTTTTAAGTGAACTTAAAACCAATGATTTTAATGGTTTAAAATTTAATATCAGGAACCAATGATTCCCTAAACTGAGTTTCCCACTTGAACACTTGGTGCTCTCAGTTTATTTGTGGTCTTTTTCCTTTCTGCTTGGTCAGTGTCTCATTAGGTTTGAGCTCCCTCCTTTTGTTTGAGCTCTGATTTTACCCACGATCTGTTTAAAGATTTCATCTTTTCTGATGAGCACTCATTTGTTCATTTTGAACCTCTAGTTTTGACTCATGGGATCACAATCTGCTAATTTCACTCAGGAGAATTCTTCTTCTGGAAACCTGGCCAGTTTTATTTTTAAAACCTTAGGCTCTTCCTTTTGCACATTTTTAAATTAATTGGACCAACCTACTCCAAAATAACTTAAAGCTCTAATGGCCATTATGGGGAAAGTGTGAGCTCCCCAAACTTTTCATTAAACCAAATTAGAAGACAGCAGCTCTAAAATAAAATCAGCGGAAAGGGAAGCCTATTTCAATCGGTATCTTAAGGCTTCTAAACCTATATAGGGCTCTAGAATGGCCTCTTTAAGAAATCCATTTATAAATTAACTGGCATCAACAGAAAATCGAAAGAAAACAAAGCAAAGTAAAACATCTAAGGCCTCTTTTTCTCCTACCCCATCTTCCATCTCCATCCTCACAGCCTTCATACTCGGCCTCTCTCCAAACTTCTCTCTGCTCTTATTTCTCTGAATCCATTAGAGCCTGACCGTTTAAAATACCCTGTGAGCATTGTAATACTAAAATCTCATGTCCTCAGAACTAAGCCAAAGTACAAGCCATACACTGAGGTGTTTTTGTTTGTTTGTTTTTTTAATAACTGAGGTTCCCCATAGATATGCCAAGAAACAACATTTAAACACACCAATCAGGTGGCCGAGAGTTATACCAGTAGTTCATATGCGCCCTGGTGAAGGACAAGACCAATACTACAAAAAACAGCTAACAGGGATAGTTATTAGGAAATGACAACCCACTCCAGTATTCTTGCCTGGGAATTTTCATGGAGAAAGGAGCCTGGCAGACTACAGTGCATGGGGTTGCAGAGATTTGGACATAACTTATCATACACATATACTGAAATCTCTCTGAACCTGCAAAGGAGAGACCAGCACCAATCCTTGTTCAATGATTAGGCTCAGCAGTCACTGCCTCACTTCACCTGGAAATCCCTGGGACTTTCCCAAAACCTGTTGACAGAAGTAAGATTCATGCTTATCCCTACAGGCCCAGTGAGGCCTTCCCTTGTAGCTCAGTTGGTAAAGAATCTGCCTGCAGTGCAGGAGACCTGGGTTCGATCCCTGGGTCAGGAAGATCCCCTGAAGAAGGAAATGGCAACCCACTCCAGTATTCTTGCCGGGAAAATCTCATGGACAGAGGAGCCTGGTGGGCTGCAGTCCATGGGGTCACAAAGAGTCAGGAACAACTGAGCGACTAACACTTATACCCAACTCCAGATTATTTTTAAGGTAAATTCTGGCCGCTTCAGGTTTTGAATCCACTCATGTAGCCTTCAGCTCACTGTTCATTAAATGGCAGAAACTAAATCTTTCCCATCTATTTAAAGAACCAAAATAAAATGGGAAACAATATCCCCTCCAGCTTGACTTAATAAAGCAAATTGGCTCACCCACACCCTGGATGATTAAACTCAAAGGAAGACCATTAAAATCCTTAATTTTAAACTACAATAAGTAGAGGTTCCCAAACAAAATCAAACCCCTCTTGGTGTTTGTCATTATTGCAGAAAGTCATTGGGAAAAAGATTGTTACAAACTTAACTTTGTCCCAGGTACTTTCTGCTCTCTAATCAGCCTTTACAAATGCCCTCTTAATTCCCAATTATAGAAGTCTGGGGCTTCCCTGATAGCTCAGTTGCTGAAGAATCTGCCTGCAATGCAGGAGACATGGTTCAATTCCTGGGCTGGGAAGATCCTCTGGAGAAGGGATAGGCTACCCATTCCAGAATTCTTGGGTTTCTCTGGTAGCTCAGCTGGTAAAAAGTCCACCTGCAATTTGGGAGACCTGGGTTCCATCCCTAGGTTGGGAAGATCCCGTGGAGAAGGGAACAGCTACCCACTCCAGTATTATGACCTCGAGAATTCCACAGACTGTATAGTCCACGGGATCACAAAGAGTCAGACATGACTGAATGACTTTCATATAGAACTCTGAGGAACTATAGGTACTTTTCCCAATCCTTCCTCTTAACTAGCTAGAAGAAACAACTCTCCAGGTGGGAATGAGACTCTCTTTGTCCTTGTTGACACCGAAGCTGCACTCTTGATGGTCAACCCTACTGCTATTCAATAGTCCCTGACTTGGGGTACTAACATAATATATAACCTTTAACAGGTTCCTGCATGTGTGCATGCTCAGTCATGTCTGACTCTTTGTGACCCCAAGGACTGTAACTCTCCAGGTCCACAGGATTCTCCAGGCAAGAATACCAGAGTGGGTTTGCCATTTCCTCCCCCTGGGGATCTTCCCTACCCAAGGATTGATTGCACATCTCCTGCATTGGCAGGCAGATTCTTTACCACTGAGCCACCTGGGAAGCCCTTTATTTTTATTTTTAAACAGTTTTCTGTATTAATCCTATTCCCTTTGCTTTGGACACTCTGAGAAATATTCATCCTTTTCTCCTTAGTTTCTCTGTCCCTGTTCATTTATTGGGCCAAGATTTCTTAGACAGCAATCAAAGCCAGAATTGCTCTCATAAAAGGAGAGAGAATTCTAGAAATTGATAGTTGAAAGCAAGATATTCAACCAGATGAATAAAATAATCACTAAACATATTTTATTTGTTCTGTCTCTGACAGTAGAGCTAATTTTAAGGATGCAAGCCAAATTGCTTCAGTAGTGTTCAATTCTTTGTGACCCTATAGACTATAGCCTACCAGGTTCCTCTGTCCATGGGGATTCTCCAGGCAAGAATACTGGAGTGGGTTACCATGCCTTTCTCCAGGGAATCTTCCTGATCCAGGGAAGCCAAATTTTATGTCTCCTGCATAATTCTATGTCTCCTGACAACAGTTTCTTTACTTTCAGTGTCACCTGGGAAGCCCAATTTCAAGATTATTAACCTTAAAATTTTTGCCATTTGCGCTTATTATCAGTTGCAATCCGTCAAGTCTATAACAGAAAATCTGTAGTTTGTTCAAACTCATATTCAATAGTTGGGGCACTTGATCTCAGAAAAATGGCTATGTTTAGATTCAAACAGGCTTTCTGATATCACAAAATTCCCCAAGCCAAAACCTAAAAGCCTTTCATAAAGTTTTGCCAAGGCTAGCTGGCTACTGTCAAAGCCAGATTCTAAACTTCCCTCTTATGGCCCAAACTTTATCCACGTTACTAAAATATAGCAAACGACCCTATTCTTCAAGATCATGATAATTCAACCTTTAAAGTTTTAAAGGAAGGCTAGATAAATTTCCTTGCCCTTTGTTGTTGTCAGTCGCTAAGTTGTGTCCGATTCTTTATGACCTCATGGGCTGCAGTACCACCAGGCTTCCCAGTCCTTCACTATCTCCTAGAGTTTGCTCAAATGCATGTCCCTTGAGTCGGTGATGCCATTCCACCATCTCATTCTCTGTCACCCTCTTCTTCTCCTGGCCTCAATCTTTCCTAGCACCATGGTGTTTCCCAGTGAGTCAGCTCTTCCTATAAGGTTGCTGCACTTGGACACTTCAATGATCAACTTCTCATTCTACTGTTTGTATCTGAAAAGAACAGCAATGCCTTTGGATTACTCATTCAAAACCATGGAGACTACCACTGACTCATAAGGTATTATAGCCAACAGCTAGACACTGTGAAATGAGAATTCACCTATGTCTCTGAGTCATTTCTGCCACTGCCCTCTTAGTCAAAGCCACCAACGAGAAAGTCATGGGATCTCGTCAAATCATCTTTAAATCTCAAGCAGTAGAAGCTTTCCTGAATTCTTATCACGTTCAACAGTTTTCAGCCAATTGTCTCACCACACATGAAATCCTCTTGCTAACTGCTCTTTGTAAAGCTTTCTGAACTGTGATAATCTTAACACTTCCACCCTTCTCTCTTTTATGGATAATATCCCTGATCACAGTCTGGCTGTCACCTCATGACCCATGATAACCTAACAGGAAAATCCTTCGATAATGCTGACTTTTCATGGTTTACTGATGGTTCTAATTTTGAGAGAGAAAATGATAAATATTATCCTGGGTATAGTATCAAAACTCCCTTTGGAGTCACTGTGCAGCATCCTCTAGCATCTCCAGCTAATAGGTTGGGTTGTACACTTGCACAAGCATTTCAGATAAGGGAAAAACTGTACATATCTATACTGAAGGTAAGTGTGCCTTTGGAGTCGCTTATGACTTTGTTTCCAGTGGAGCTGTTTCAAATCCTGAAAGATGATGCTGTGAAAGTGCTACACTCAATATGCCAGCAAATTTGGAAAACTCAGCAGTGGCCACAGGACTGGAAAAGGCCAGTTTTCATTCCCATCCCAAAGAAAGGCAATGCCAAAGAATGCTCAAACTACCACACAATTGCACTCATCTCAAACGCTAGTAAAGTAATGCTCAAAATTCTCCAAGCCAGGATTCAGCAATACGTGAACCATGAACTCCTGATGTTCAAGCTGGTTTTAGAAAAGGTAGAAGAACCAGAGATCAAATTGCCAACATCTGCTGGATCATGGAAAAAGCAAGAGAGTTCTGCTTTATTGACTACGCCAAAGCCTTTGACTGTGTGGATCACAATAAACTGTGGAAAATTATGAAAGAGATGGGAATACCAGACCACCTGACCTGCCTCTTGAGAAATCTGTATGCAGGTCAGGAAGCAACAGTTACAACTGGACATGGAACAACAGACTGGTTCCAAATAGGAAAAGGAGTACATTAAGGCTGTATACTGTCACCCTGTTTATTCAGCTTATATGCAGAGTACATCATGAGAAATGCTGGACTAGAAGAAACACAAGCTGGAATCAAGATTGCTGGGAGAAATATCAATAACCTCAGATATGCAGATGATACCACCCTTATGGCAGAAAGTGAAGAAGAACTAAAGAGCCTTTTGATGAAAGTGAAAGAGGAGAGAGAAAAAGTTGGCTTAAAGCTCAACATTCAGAAAATGAAGATCATGGCATCCGGTCCCATGACTTCATGGCAAATAGATGGGGAAACAGTGGAAACAGTGTCAGACTTTATTTTGGGGGCTCCAAAATCACTGCAGATGGTGACTGCAGCCATGAAATTAAAAGACGCTTACTCCTTGGAAGAAAAGTTATGACCAACCTAGATAGCATATTCAAAAGCAGAGACATTACTTTGCCGATTAAGGTCCATCTAGTCAAGGTTATGGTTTTTCCTGTGGTCATGTATGGATGTGAGAATTGGACTGTGAAGAAGGCTGAGCGCCAAAGAATTGATGCTTTTGAACTGTGGTGTTGGAGAAGACTCCTGAGAGTCCCTTGGACTGCAAGGAGATCCAACCAGTCCATTCTGAAGGAGATCAGCCTTGGGATTTCTTTGGAAGGAATGATGCTAAAGCTGAAATGCCAGTACTTTGCCCACCTCATGCAAAGAGCTGATTCATTGGAAAAGACTCTGATGCTGGGAAGGATTGGGGGCAAGAGGAGAAGGGGACAACAGAGGATGAGATGGCTGGATGGCATCACTGACTCGATGAACGTGAGTCTGAGTGAACTCCGGGAGATGGTGATGGACAGGGAGGCCTGGCGTGCTGTGATTGACGCGGTCGCGAAAAGTCGGACACGACTGATTGAACTGAACTGAACTGAACTGAATGACTTTGTTTCATCAGAGGAACCAGCAACCAAACCACTGCCATGGTTGAAAGAAATGTTTCCCTAAATGATAATCTAGAAACGCTGACTAGAGATGTCCAGTAATCATTCACAGAAAAGGTAAAACAATATTGAAAGTAGAATAATGCTTGGTTCAACAAAGAGAGAACTTTTGGAATGGGCCAGATAATAATCCAGTTCTGCAAGAGATGCTAAAATTCACATCACTAACTACCATGCATGCACTGCAACACTGGCTTACTGATAAAATAAATTTTATGAACCATACCAGTGGAGAAATATTAACAGGTCCACAATCAATGTCTACTTTATTTGCCTTACTTATATAAAACATAATTCAGGAAAATCTGTCCACACTGTTCTTAGACACTTTAACCACTGGACTGTGCAAGGTTTGGCAAACGGATTTTATTCAGTGTCTCTGATCTCGAGGATTTGGTAATGGCTTGGATGCTTTCTCACTGGACTGAAGTCTTGTATCAGGCTACTGCTATTGTTATGGGTCATTTCTACTTGAGGAATCCTTCCTCAAACTTCAAAGCGACCAGAAAACTCATTTTACCAGTCAAGTGCTTCAACAGATCTTTGCTGTTTGGCAAGTTTTACAACACTTTCATTTGCTTACAAACCTCAATCCTCAAAGTTAATTGACTAGTTAACCAACTAGGGCAAGTTTGGAGAGACCCTTAAAATAACCCATCCAAAGGCACTGCCGTAAGACCTAAATCTCAAGTCTTGGAACCTCTAAACTCTCACCCTTTGAGATAATCGCAGGATACCTAATGCATTTGGCTTTTGCTTCTTTTGATTCACAGATGGTAAAAGGAAGATATACTTCAATAGTATTTCTGTTAAGAGCAATTAAAGTGTCAGTCGCTCAGTTGTGTCCTACTCCTTGTGACCCCATAGACTATAGCCTGCCAGGCTCCTCCTTCCATGGGATTTTCCAGGCAAGAATACTGGAGAGGATTGCCATTTCATTCTCCAGGGGATCTTCCTGACCCAGGGATCAAACCCAGGTCTCCCACATTGCAGGAAGACTCTTTACTGAGCTACCAGAGAAGCCCTTAAAAACTACTATGCTGTTACCAAAGGGGAAAGGAGGGCCAGGGATAAATTGTGAATATGAGATTAACAGACAAAAACCACCATACATAATTTAGATAAGCAACAAGGATTTACTGTATAGCATAGGGAACTATGGGCTTTCCTTATAGCAAAGTTGGTAAATAATCCTGCTGCAATGCAGGAGACCCCAGTTTGATTTCTGAATTGGGAATATCTGCTGGAGAAGTGGTAGGCTACCCACTCCAGTATTCTTGAACTTCCCATGTGGCTCAGCTGATAAAGAATCCACCTGCAATGCAGGAGACCTGGGTTCAGTCCCTGGGTTGGGAAGATCCCCTGGAGAAGGGAAAGGCTACCCATTCTAGTATTCTGGCCTGGAGAATCCCATGGACTGTATAGTCCATGGGGTTGCAAAGAGTCAGACAGACTGAGCAACTTTCATTCCACTTCACTCTTCACAGGCAATTGTAGTCTTCACTGGTGGCTCAGTGGTAAAGAATTTGCTTGCAATGCAGGAAATGCTGGGTTGGGAAGATGCCCTGTAGAAGGAAATAGAGACCCACTTCAGTATTCTTGCCTGTAGAATTCCATGGATAGAGGAGCCTGGAGGACCAGAAGCGTCTAAAAGAGTCAGATATGATTTAGCAACTAAACAACAAGGGCCTATATACTATATCTTGTAATAACCTATAATGGAAAATAATCTATAAAATATATAACCATATCATGCTGCTGTATACCTGAAACTAATACAATATTGTAAATCAACTATACTTCAGTTAAAAAAGAAAACATGCTTTAGAAGAGCAATCTTTTTTCAGCATGTTCCTGGGAGTCAGAAATCTTAAATATCGTACCTGTTAGCCTAGGGATTTCATCTATTAGATGAAATCTAATCTTCTCTACCTTTTGAAGAGAAAATCATTCTTTAACCCCACTGGGGGCGGGGAACCCTTATCATGTACTGTTAACCAACTCTTGTGCTACCAAACTCCAAGGAAAAGATTTTTGGATCCATATGTTGTATCAAAAGAAAGCACCAAACCCTGACTAGAACTGCAATACCAACTGATGACCTGCAGATAAAGATTTTCATGACTTGAGCAAATGACAACTGATAAAGAGAGTTTTCCCAAATTGACAGTACTACGCACTATACTTTTTTTTTTTCTGTTACTTATTTCCTCCCTCTTTTTTGGCTCAACCTATTGAAAAGGGGGGAACCATGCTGATTGCATCTGTTGCCAAAGACTCTGATCATTCTTGAAGCTGAAAATACCTTGGTCTTACCTGTAACCCATTTGTCTCTCTTTGCAAATAGATGGGGAAACAATGGAAACAGTGACAGACTTTATTTTCTTGGGCTCCAAAATCACTGCAGATGGTGACTGCAGACAAAATTAAAAGACACTTGTTCCTTGGAAGAAAAGCTATGAAACACTTAGACAGCATATTAAAAAGCAGAGACAAGACTTTGCTGACAAAGGTCTATCTAGCCAAAGCTATGGTTTTTCCAGTAGTCATGTATGAATGTGAGTTGGACCACAAAGAAAGCTGAGTGGAGAAGAGATGATGCTTTTGAATGGTTGGAGAAGAGATGATGCTTTTGAATGGTGGTGTTGGGGAATATTCTTGAGAGTCCCCTGGACTGCAAGGATATCAAATAAGTTAATCTTAAAGGAAATCAGTCCAGAATATTTTTTGGAAGGACTGATGATGAAGCCGAAACTCCAATACTTTGGCTACCTGATGCAAAGAGCTGACTCATTTGAAAAGACTCTGATGCTGGGAAAGATTGATGGCAGGAGGAGAAGGGGACAACAGAGGATGAGATGGTTGGATGGCATCACCGACTCAATGGACATGAGTTTGGGTAGACTCCAGGAGTTAGTGATGGACAGGGAGGTCTGGCGTACTGAGGTCCATGCAGTGCCAAAGTGTCAGACACGACTGAGTGACTGAACTGAACTTAACTGAATATGAACAAGTTTTTGTCAATAAATTCAACTGCTCAAATGAAGTTGACAAATTCCTTGAAGATACAATTGATCATATCTCACTCAAAAGGATTGATAATACAAATATCCCAGTACCTATTAAAATTTGAAATTGTAGTTTAAATTTTTCCCAAAACAGAAACATCTTTAGGCTAAGAGGGTTTGATTGGTAAATTCAATCAAAGTTTACTTTTTTTTAAGCCATTCTATGTAAACACTTCCTGAAAATTGTAAAAGATGAATTAAAGTACTTCTGACATCATTTGTAATTCCACCTGATTCCTAAATAAGACAAAAATATTACAACAGAAGTACAGGTAAATATCTCTCATGAATACAGATAAATTCTGAAGAAATATTAGCAAATCAAATCCTGTGATGCATGAAAATGCGAAGGCATTATGACCAAATTGAGAGTATCACAAAAATGAAGTGCAGTTTAACATTTCAAAAAATGAATGCAATTTGCCTTTAATCTGAAAACAACAACAACAACAACACAAACATTTCAATAGACAAAACACTGGCAAAATCCAATACACATTACTGTCAAACAAAACAAATGACAATAAAGCAACTGCTGGCAAACTAAAACAGAAAGATGCATATCAAACTTCTAAAGGTCATCTATGAAAAACTTACATCTAAAACTTCCTGATTGAAAATGAAATATGGAACACTTTCCCGCCTAACATTAGGAACATAACAGAAGTGTATGATATCATCACCTGTATTTGACATTTATTGGAAGTTTTATCCTAAAACAATATTTTATAAAAAGATAAATAAAAGTTCCCTGGATTAGAGAGGAAAACGTAAAATTGTGAATTCACAGACATTATTATTATCTATGTAAAAACTCCTTTGAATCTACAAAAATGTTAGAATGCATGTTTCTACATAGTATACATACAGAAGTTTTTACATAGATAATAAAAATGTGAATTCACAATTTTACTTTCTTCTCTCAGTACACAAAAATCAATTTTATCTCTTTATACAAGTTACCAATAACTAAAATCAAAAATATTATTTAAATAGTATAAAACTATTGTATAGGAAAACATTTAAAAGATATGAAATGCACGTACATTTTTAAGACAAATTACATGTGACAGAGAAAAAAGTAAGTAGAATCTGATTAAAAGGAGAAATAACTGTATATGGGTCAGAAGACTCAATATTTTTAAGTCTTCTAGCCTACAAAATTAATCTATAGGTTTGAAATAATCTCATTCAAACTCCCAGGAGGCTTTTGTTTTTCTATAAATCAACAACTTTTTTAAATTTTATATGGCAATACAAAGAACTGAGAACAGCTAAAGTCATATTGAAAAAGAAAAATAAACAATTGGAGAATTAACATTATCCCATTACAAGACTAATTAAAAGTATTTTATACTCAAGACAGTGAGATATTGCACAAAGACAGACAGATCCATTAGAGAAAAGCGACAGTGAGATCCTGAATAGATCCATAAATACATGGCCAATTGATTTTCAACAAATCTGAAAAAGCAATGCAGGGAGAATTGATACTTTTTCAGCAAATGAGGCAGAAACTATTGATGTACATGCATAATTAAGTAAACTTCCTTCCATAACTCACATATATAAACAAATTAACTCAAAACAGACACAGTGTCAATACTAATGGTGAATCTAAAACTGTAAAACTTTGGGACAACATTAAAAACAGAAAAACTTTGTGACTTTCAGTTAGGCAAAAGAAAAAAATCATTTTTATATCACAAACAAAGCATGATCCATTCAGGGGTATATTGATAACCTGAACTTCATCTAAATTTTTAAAATTACTCTTTGAAAGATAATGTTAAGAAAATTAAGAGACAAGTTGTATCCTGGGTGAAATTATGTATGTCTCATAATTTATAAGGGACTTTTCTCCACAATATTTAAGAAAATAAATCAGTAATAATAAATAATCTATAAAATATATGTCAAATATTTGACCGAAGAATTTACCAGAGGAGATGGAATATAAGCATGAGGGAAAACACTTAAGATTATTGGCCACTAGAGGAATTCAACTAAAAATGCCATGAGATAGCACAACAAACGTCCATAATCATAATAAATACTGATCGTGCCAAATGTTGAAAAGGATGCAAAGGAACAATGTGATTCACCTACATTACTGGTGGGAATGTGAAATGGCACAGTTGCCTATTTCTTAGAAAAATTAACAAGCAACTACTCTATGATCCAGCTTTGACACTCTTTTAACTGTTTTTTTCTAAGAGGAAGGTAAGCATGTATCCATATAAATATTTGCCCATACTTGTTCTTGGCAGTTTGTTATAGACACAAACATGATATAGCTCATTTCTCTCCATTAAATGGTGGAAGAATAAACATATAATGTTATATACACACTGTCAAATCATTGGCAGCAAGAACAAACAAAAATTATAACTATTTATATATGCTAGTACATGGATAAATCTCAAAGCAATTATGCTGCTTAAAAGAAATCAGATCCCCGGGCCTCTCAAAGAGTGCCATGGCAAATCATACTGGCCCCAAAGCATTGCCTGGCCTGTGCCCATGTACTACAGGCACTGAAGTGGGTTACACAGTGGAAAAAAAATAAAAGAAACCAGCCAAAATAGAGCACTTCTTTCATGATGCTATTTATACCAAACACAGGAAAATGCAATTTATCTACTGTAAGTATGGGGCAAGTGAGAAGGATTCTCAAGTGGCATAAGGAGAGTTTGGGGTTGTGGATATCCTGATTTTTTAATTGTTTATTTGTGTGATAAACCTTCCAAATAACATGCTTAACTGAGCTTATCACATGTCCTTACACCTTGACAAAATGCAAAAGAGCCATAGAAGTCTCCATGAAGTGATAAACTTCTCATATTCAAAAAAACTATCTATGGCAAAACAATACAACATTGTAAAGAAAAAAAATAATTAAGCTATGTTAACAACACTTTGATGATCAATCATTCATCCATCTATTTAATCGGTCATAGTTTTCCCATTCTTTTATTTACTTATTCATACATCTAATAATCATTCATTTTTTATTTATTTATCCATTCAAAATATTATTGAGAGTTCTCTCTGAAGTTACCTATTTTCTGAGCATATGATATTGAACAAAGAAGCAAAATCTAGGTTAATATTAGCTACTCCCACTTAAAAGCAAACATAAGATTACGTAACAGTAGTCATTTTTTGAGTAACTGCTATTCCAAACTCTGGCTTCCCTTGTAGCTAAGTCGGTAAAGCATTTGCCTGCAGTGCAAGAGACCCGGGTTCAATCCCTGGGTTGGGAAGATCCTCTGGAGAAGGAAATGGCAACCCACTCCAGTATCCTTGCCTGGAAAATCTCATGGACAGAGGAACCTGGTGGATTGCAGTCCATGGGGTCGCAAAGAGTCGGGCATCACTGAGCGACTAACACAGACACAAGCCAACAAAGGTCTGTATAGACAAAGCCATGGTTTTTCAAGTAGTTGTGTACAGACATGAGAGTTGGACGGTAAAGAAGGCTGAAGAATTGATGCTTTCAAGTTATGGTGCCATATAAGACTTTTGAGGGTCCCTTGGACTGAGGGTCCCTTGGACTGCAAGGAGATCAAACAAGTCAGTCCTAAAGGAAATCAACCCTGAAAATTCACTGGGAGAACTGATGCTAAAGTTGAAGTTCCAATATTTTGGCCACCTGATGTGAAGAGGAGACTCACTGGACAAGACCTTGATACTGGGAAAGATTGAGGGCAGGAGGAGAAGGGGGCAACAGAGGATGAGATGGCTGGATGGCATCATTGACTCAAGGGACATGAGTTTTAGCAAACTCTGGGAGATAGTGATTGGAGAAGGAAATGACAACCTACTCCAGTGTTCTTGCCTGGAGAATCCCAGGGACGGGGAGCCTGGTGGGCTGCCGTCTATGGGGTCACACAGAGTCGGACACGACTGAAGAGACCTAGCAGCAGCAGCAGCAGCAGCAGCAGCAGCAGCAGCAGCAGGGAGATAGTGAAGGACAGAGAAGCCTAGCGTGCTCTAGTCCAGGCGGTCACAGAGTCCAACACGATGTGGCAATGGAAAAACAATAACAAAAGGTATTATTAATAGTTGAACCTGTGTGAGACTGGTTTTGCCTGGAAAACCTCTGGTTTTACTGCATGCCAGTCTTAAAGCAGAGTCAGGAAAAGTGAAATTGAAGTCGCTCAGTCCTGTCCGCCTCTTTGCGACCCCATGGACTGTAGCCTACCAGGCTCCTCCCTCCATGGGATTCTCCAGGCAAGAATACTGGAGTGGGGTGCCATTGCCTTCTCCAGGGGATCTTTCCAACTGGCTCAGAGGTTAAAGCATCTGCCTGGAATGCAGGAGTCAGGAAGCTCTCTCTATAAAGAATCCCAGGGACAGGGTAGTCTGGTGGGCTGCCATCTGTGAGATCGCACATAGTCGGAGATGACTGAAGCGACTTAGCAGCAGCAGCCGCCTTTAGTGTACAGAGTCAAACTTATAAGCACTTTTGAATGGAAACCCAAAAGACAGTACATACAACTAAACACACAAACAAAAAAAATTTTCCCCTGTTTCCCATAAGTCCTTTTGGACTCTGCAGCCAATAGGATACTGTTTTCTCTTACTAGTATCTTGTCCCCAGACAGCGGATTTTAGGGAACAGCCTAGTTCCTCTTTTTCTACTTGTGTTCGGAAAGATCCTTCCTCTTTCCACTGAACCCAGGGCCATCTTCTACTGTTCACAAAGCATATTCAGTACTCTTTTTCAAAAATTTTGTCTCTGCATATACAAAAGATGTTCTCACTTTTGGCTAGGAAAAATATTTAAAATTCATACTTTACAGTAATTTTACTACATGGAGGCATACTTTAACAGTAATTTTATGAGGTAGGCATTATACCATTTAATAGAGAAGAAACTTGAGACTATGGAAAGTTAATCTGACTCAAGTAAAGCAACAAATAAATAGCTTAGACAGATTCATATAAAGGCTTATACAATACCAAAATCCATTACCTTAACACTCATAGTATAATATTCACCAAAAAGAAGTTTAATGATGCTGTTGGTTATTTTAATTATCACATCACTACCTCTTATGTCTAATGTGGGAACCTAGTAACAGAGGGATTAAGAAACTTCCTTAAAGTCATTATTTTGAGTAGCAAATTAATTACTGTAACAGAGATAAACTACAGTACCACAGCAGTTCTTTGTCTTGTTGAGTCCCACAGCTAAGCAATCTATATCTAGCACAGCAAATCTGCCATCCTCAATTCATGTCTGGATTCAAATTTCTCATTTCTGCATTCACATGTCCCAGCCAAAAGAGGAAAAAAAGAGCAAATGGGAAACGTGCATGTAGTTTTCTGCTTAAGTATCTGTAGGAAAAATGCACATACCACTTGGACTCACATCCAACATGCTAAAACATAATCATGGCCAAAGAATGAAGATTAAGATATCCCTTAGATGGCAGATATATGTTATAAAAGGGACATTTATATCATTGAAGTGTACAACAGGCAGTCAGACATTAGGGTACAACTATCAGTCTATCTGCATCATCATATAGCAAAAATGTGTGACTCACAGAATTAAACACTTTGATTTCAAAACCAGACTTCTTTTTGACTCACAATATGACAACGACTACGAAGTTTAGTTCTGTACCCGGCATACCAATATCTAGAAGTTTCCATATAAACATGACAACTTATGAATTATATATATCCCAAGAACTCAGGCATTCTTAGGAAAGATATAGAAGGAAACTGTTAATGCCTCTTCTTATATAATTTTCTTAATAAATGTAAACCTTCTTGGCAGCTTACCAGTTTAAGAGGTGGGAACTGGGCAGTATCTGTTAAGTACTATATAATGGTCTCCCCTAGAAAGGAACTTCTGGAGTGTGCATTTGACATTTGAAAGTAAGATCAGGAGGGTAAGGTTTCATGTCTCCACCTCTGCCTTAACCTCAATCCCTAAAATTTATTTGAAGTTCTCTTTTCCTAGCAACTTGGAACCTTCACTTTCTTATAGTGGAAATGTGAGTCAGTGGGAATTACCTTGAAGTTGCTGCTACATAATCACCAAGCTAGGAAGGTAAGAGCTGCATTTCTTCATTATGTCTAAGGTATCATTTATTCATGTACCCAGGTGTCTACTATTCAGTAAATACTATCATTGTCACCACCTGCCTTCTAATTGTCAATGTGTAACTATAGTTTTTATTTTTAACCACCAAAGCTTTCCATGTATTCATGAGTAACTGACACTTTCACAAATACAGAATATTTTTATCATTTAACTGAATATAGTTACAGATGCCAAGTTCACCTATAATATTAGGTCTGAAGGTTAATTGTACATGGGTAATCGGCTTAAAGCTCAACATTCAGAAAACTAAGATCATGGCATCTGGTCCCATCACTTCATGGGAAACAGATGGGGAAACAGTGTCAGATCTTATTTTGGGGGCTCCAAAATCACTGCAGATGGTGATTGCAGCCATGAAATTAAAAGACACTTACTCCTTGGAAGGAAAGTTATGACCAACCTAGACAGCATATTAAAAGGCAGAAATATTACTCTGTAGTGGTCATGTATGGATGTGAGAGTTGGACTGTGAAGAAAACTGAGGATTGAAGAATTGATGCTTTTGAACTGTGGTATTGGAGAAGACTCTTGAGAGTCCCTTGGACTGCAAGGAGATCCAACCAGTCCATCCTAAAGGAGATCAGTCTTGGGTGTTCGTTGGAAGGACTGATGCTGAAGCTGAAACTCCAGTACTTTGGCCACCTCATGTGAAGAGCTGACTCATTGGAAAAGACCCTGATGCTAGGAGAGATTGAAGGCAGGAGAAGAAGGGGAGGACAGAGGATGAGATGGTTGGATAGCATCACCGACTTGATGGACATGAGTTTGGGTAAACTCCGGGAGCTGGTGATGGATAGGGAGGCCTGCTCTGCTGTGATTCATGGGGTTGCAAAGAGTTGGACACAACTGAGCGACTGAACTGAACTGAATATCTAAGTTTTTGTCACTAAAAAGTGACAATGAATCCCTACGACGCCAGTAATTTTCATGATGCAATTTTTGCATTCTTCCTGAATCAACAATGTCTCATTTTCATGAACTACTTTCGTTCTGATTTCCTCAATACATTAAATTATGTTATCACTCTGTTTTCTACATTAATTTTCACAACATAACTAAATATTTTTGTTTAGCTTACAAATAAAAAAATATATATGTCTTGAAAACACAAGCCTTATACTGCTTGTAGATACATTTCTCCCTCCCTCTTGGCTATCTAATCTACCAAATAGCAGAACATCACAACCTGGCCCATGTGAATTTTTTTTTTTTTTTCATTTCTGCTTCAATATCTTCCCTGAAGAGTGAAATGATTTTCCATCACTAGCAGCAAACTCACTGGTGACAAATTTACTTATATTTTCTGTAGTCTTATTGTGGATTCTATGCTTATTTCTATATGGCCACGCTTTTCTAGATTGTTAATGCCTCCTAAATTAAAATATGGGCTACAGTTACCTTTAAGTCAGATTTTCTACTGGCTTTGGACAAAGATTTGGTCATGGGAACCGTAATGGCACACGTGTTGGGAAACTTATACTTTTTATAAGAGAACAAATGCTTTCGGTGATCAAATTAGGGCTTTTGAGTGCTTTTCTTATTGAATGATATAGAATTAAATCAAGCAAATTAAAGACTTAAAATGCTTTTAAAAAGAAAAGCTCACAAGTAAATGTGTTATTCCAAGGCACATATCAGAAAAGTGTTTAAAATTGACAGATGAGAGGAAAAATAGCTACCATTAACTCTATAGAAGCTACTGAAAAACAGAACTGTATCTATGACCTAGAACTTTCATGAAGAATTAATTATGATCATTATTTTTTAAGTAATAAAAAGACAGAAAATGTGAGCAGTACCAAAATTCTCTAAAACAAGGCTCTATACAAATGCCAAGGGAATTGATGGATTTGCTGCTGTTGTTCAGTTTCTAAGTAGTGTCTGACTTTTTGTGAACCTGTGGACTGCAGCACTCCAGGCTCCTCTGTCCTCTACTGTCTCCCAGAGTTTACTCAGATTCACATCCAGCAAGTCACTGATGCTCTCTGATCATCTCATCCTCTGCTGCCCCTCTTCTTTTGCCTTCAATCTTTCCCAGCATAAAGGTCTTTTTCAATGAGTCAGCTCTTCACATCAGGTGGCCAAAGTATTAGAACTTTATCTTCAGCATTAATCCTTCCACTGAATCATCAGGGTTGATTTCCTTTAGGACTGATTGGTTTGATCTTGCTGTCCAAAGACTCTCAGGAGTCTCCTCCAGCACCACAATTTGAAAGCATCAATCTTCTGGTGCTCAGCCTTCTTTATGGTCTGACTCTTACATTCATACATGACTACTGGAAAAATCATAGCCTTGAATATACAAACCTTTTTCAGCAAAGTGATGTCTCTGGTATTTATAGACTTATGAATATATTTTAACCTAATTATTGAATTATTTATCTCTTACTCTTAAAATTAGATTTTACAGAAATTGCTTCAAGAAAACTTGTCTTATAGAGTGAAGAATGATTATTAAATGATTTAATAACTTCACATTTTTCAACATTAGGGTTTCTATCAAATACATTAAAAACTCATAATAGACTTAGTCCTGAGAGAAATGTAGGTAAAACTGGAAAATGCATGTGAGCAGAAGCTTTCATTTTAATCAAAAAGTGAGAAGTAGCATTAAATTCCCCACACCTGTAATTTTGGGGGTATTTTCTGCATGGTTTCACTACATCTCGGGCATCCTACGTTAATGAACACTGATACCGAAACTCTACTAACAAGAAAAGGTATTTCTCTTTAAAATTAAAATCAGCTAAATTATTTTCTGCAAAGAAAATATATATTCTGGCCTAAAATATATTTTCATTTCAAGTATTATGACTTCCCTGGTAGCTCAAATGGTAAAGAATCTGTCCGTAATGTGGGAGAATAGGGTTCAATCCCTGGGTTGAGAAGATCCTATGGAGAAGGGAATGACAACCCACTCCAGTATTCTTGCCTGGAGAATTCCATGGACAGAAGAGCCTGCCAGGCTCTTCCACGGGCTCACAAAGAGTCGGACAAGATTGAGTGATTAACACTGATAACTTAGAGGAAACATGAGTAAATTGAAAGGTAAGATAGTCAGAGCTACGGTTTTTACCAGTAGTCATTTGCAGATGTGAGAGTTCAACCTTAAATTCTGTTGAGCACCAGAAAATTTATGCTTTCAAACTGTGGTGCTGGAGAAGACTCTGGAGAGTCTCTTGGACTTCATGGAGATCAGACCAGTCAATCCCAAAGGAAATCAACCCTGAATATTCATTTGAAAGACTGATACTGAAGCTGAAGCTCCAATACTGTGGCCACCTGATACAAAGAGCAGACTCACTGGAAAAGACCTTGATGCTGGGAAAGACTGAAGGCAAAAGGATAAGGGGGCAGAAGAGAATGAGATAGTTTGGTAGCATCACCAACTCAATGGACATGAATTTGAGCAAATTCTGGGAGATAGTGAAGGACAGGGATGCCTGGTGTGCTGTAGCCCATAGGGTAGCAAAGTCAGACACCACTTAGTGACTGTGCACTCACACACATCAAGCAACAATATATCAATATTTGTTTATATAAAGTATTAGTATTCAATTTCTGTAAATGCCCCTCTTTTCTTGAGAGAAGTTCAGTATTTTCTGTAGTCTGAGACTTGTGAACATAACATATGATTCACAAATGTCAAATTATTTGAATAAAAATTCTTTGCTGCTCTAATCTGCATTGATTTTGCCTCTGCCTAGTTAATCGGGACACATACTGATAAAACCTTTTTCAAAAATTTTACTGGTTTATGTATTAGAATTATAAATTAATCTGCACATTCCCATACAAAGCACTAAGGCACAAGTCAACAGTGGAAAGAACATGAGCTTCCATTCACATCCTGACTCCACCATTTATTAGTAAGGCACACTTATATAAGAAGTCTCTTAACCTCTCTGAAATGGATTCTATAGAGAGCTATGAATGTGGAAATAATAGACCAGAAGAAATAAAATCTTGAAAGCCACAAATTTATATTGATAAATCATGTTGATGTATGACAAAACTAATACAATACTGTGAAGTAATTAGCTTCCAATTAAAATAAATAAATTTATATTAAAAATATCATATATACATATTATTGTATCATTTCAACTTTCAAAGAAGCAAGAGTAAGGGGAGATGGAACATGCCTAGATTTTAAATCATCATACTTCATAACCCATGTGCACTGACCGATGCTCTTACATTCCAAACTAAATACCATTTCAATTAGGAGTTTCTGGATGATAAAGACAAATATTTCCTTTGTCAATGAAAGCTCACCTACCAGATGGGGTTACGTGCACTTCTACCGTCTCTGCTCCTTCCCTCTGCTCCTCCAATACTTTTAGGAATATTTCTATTTCATTAGCTGAGAATCTTAACTCGATATATCATGATTACCTTAGGAAAGTGTATAATGTCATGATACTGAGTGCAAATGATTAAAACTTACTTGAATTATACAAGAAGACATTTACTAGATTTTATAATGATACAATTTTTGTGATTAATGTGCCTTTTATGCATTTTACATTATTTCTACATTACATTTTTACATTATTAATATTAAAATATTCTGTACTATTTATGAAGTACTGAGTCTTTGACAGATATAATCTAGTGTCCTTTACGTACAATAATCACACAGGTAGCTATTCTTTTCTTCATTTGATAAAGAAGCAAAAACATATTTCTGGGGTTGTATTAAACAAGTATACTCATTTATTCATTCAATATTTACTTAAATTATGTGCCATGTGCATAATATGATGCAAGGTTTTTTTAACAAATTTGTTTTTGTTAATGCATAGCTTGCATTTAGTGAAGATTATAATATCTTTAAATGTAAAATAATATACACATGAAGTATATTTGAGTGTAAATTTTTCAGAAGTGTTAGAATTTTCCAAAATTTATGTCAGACAATAATTAGGAATCATCCAGAAAGGTCACTGATTTTCATGCTCTACAAACTAGGGATTCAGCTTACAATTTTCTGACAAAAGAACTCATATGTAGATATATAACAGAAATTCAAATATTTAGAGAGTCATGGGCTGTAATTGGTAGACACTGGATTTAGTGATATCTAGGAAATAAAAAGCTTCCTGATGAAAGTGAAAGAAGAGAGTGAAAAAGTTGGCTTAAAGCTCAACATTCAGAAAATGAAGATCATGGCATCCGGTCCCATCACTTCATGGGAAATAGACGGGGAAACAGTGGAAACAGTGTCAGAATTTATCTTTTGGGCTCCAAAATCACTACAGATGGTGACTGCAGCCATGAAATTAAAAGATGCTTACTACTTGGAAGGAAAGTTATGACCAACATAGATAGCATATTCAAAAGCAGAGACATTACTTTGCCAACTAAGGTCCATCTAGTCAAGGCTATGGTTTTTCCTGTAGACATGTATGGATGTGACAATTGGACTGTGAAGAAGGGTGAGTACTGAAGAATTGATGCTTTTGAACTGTGGTGTTGGAGAAGACTCTTAAGAAACCCTTGGACTGCAAGGAGATCCAACCAGTCCATTCTGGGAGAGATCAACCCTGGGATTTCTTTGGAAGGAATGATGCTAAAGCTGAAACTCCAGTACTTTGGCCACCTCATGCGAAGAGTTGATTCACTGGAAGAGACTCTGATGCTGGGAGGCATTGGAGGCAGGAGAAGGGGACGACCGAGGATGAGATGGCTGGATGGCATCACGGACTTGATGGACGTGAGTCTGAGTGAACTCTGGGAGTTGGTGATGGACAAAGAGGCCTGGCATGCGGCGATTCAGGGGGTCGCAAAGAGTCAGATACGACTGAGCAG
Organism: Nanger dama; assembly: GCA_917880005.1. Classification (NCBI taxonomy): domain Eukaryota; kingdom Metazoa; phylum Chordata; class Mammalia; order Artiodactyla; family Bovidae; genus Nanger; species Nanger dama. The sequence continues at coordinate 14,383,135 of CAKJTW010000027.1, read as the reverse complement.
CTGAACTTAACTGAATGATTCGTCATCAGTAATCACAAAATCATTATATAGTGCCAATTTAAATATTTTATATTTTAGCATTTCATAAGCGAATTATGTAGTTAAAAATGATTAAATTAAGGTGAAACTGTTTTTAGGTATAGGAAAATACATCCCTTGATCAACAGGTTTGGAGGAAAGTGCATAAAATTAACATCTTCTGGAGAGCTAAAAGGCTGGCATATGATGATGAAATGTTTGTAAACAAATATTTTGATCTTGAGTGATGGAGTAAATCCATGTGTTATTTGACAAAACAGAGGACATAAAATAATTTTATATTCTTTAGGAATCAAGAGAATAAAATATAATATAATATTTCCCTAACTTATTTTCAGACATAACCATGCATCAACAGATATATATAACATGTCACATGTATGGCACTTTTCAATATACACTTTGTGATCTTTTTATCTATTTTAGATCTCTAGGAAATATTTTGTATACATCGTTAATAACTAAATATCTCTCTTCAACTTGAAATATTTAGTTTTGTAATTCAAAGAGAAACTAGTATTTACACCTATACATTTGTGCAAGAATCCCTGGTGGCTCAGCAGTAAAGAATCTGCCTGCAGTGCAGGAGATGTGGATTCGATCCCTGGGTCTAGAAGATACACTGGAGAAGAAAATGACAACCTACTCCAGTATTCTTGCCTGGGAAATTCGATGGACAGAGGAAGCTGGCAGGCTACAATTCATGGAGTTGCAAAAGTTAGTATCCACTTAGCAATTAAACCACCACCACCATGTATGTATGTGTATACATAATTAATTTATATGAAAAACATAGTACATAATACTTGTTATATATACAATGTATATAAGTTAATATATATGAAGCTCATTTCATGCTTTTAAAATGTGTTTAGATGTGTAAACTACATAAGTTATATATATAGATAAGTGATGTATTTAAAGATAAATTCAATATTATATACATATATAGGGAGAATGTACTTAAAGTTATGTTCTTATGCTTACTTAATTTTTAGGATGAAACACCATAGATACATACAAAGGTCTAAAATAATGATCATGTTTGAATCTGCTGTTCAATTTTAACAAATGAAATGTCTTTCCATATACAATGGCAATCTTTTTTAAGATTATACTTCCTGAATCTAAATATATTCAACCTTCTTAAAATTGTTTTATGACTTTTTTCTAATAAATACATATGTATCCATAAGTGAAATATAGTACTTTTTTCTCATGCTCAAATATTCTTATAAAACAACATCATTCTCCATGTATCTTCCTATAACTGGAAATTTTCAGTTATCATTATATTCTGATTATTTATCTTGTTGAGACAAGTAAATAAGATTATTTGATATTAATAGGCTTTTATATGATATGACAGGTCTTTAATATAGTATTCCATCACACAAGATTGTCACATTTTTAATCTTTCTCTCTCGCTTTAGATTGTTTCCATTTTTTTTTAAGCTATTTAACAATGCTCAAAAGCACCCAGTTGCACTTGTAGCAAGAACAATTTCTTCCCCTGGCTAGCCTGAATTTGATGCCCACCACCAGAGAAGCATATAGGAATGGTTTCTGAGAACCCACCCAGCTGAAATCATATGCTGAGCTCCTTCCTTGGATCAGACACTGAACTGTGAGGATCATGTGATGGATCAGACATGGAGCCCTCAAGGAAAATATTATGTGATACAAGATGAGTAAGACAGATGGCACAGTGGTAAAGAATCTGCCTTCCAATGCAGGAGATGCAAGAGAGGGAGGTTCGATCCCTGGGTCGGGAAGATCCCCTGGAAGAGGAAATGGCAACCTGCTCCAGTATTCTTGCCTGGAAAATTCCATGGACAGATGAGCCTGGTAGGCTACAGTCCATGATGTTGCAGAGTAGGACATGACTGAGTGACTAAGCACACACACAAGAGAGAGAGCAGTTGAAGAGATGAGTGGGGTATCATCAATGCTCAAAGAGGGACAGAACATATATTCACGATATCCAAGATACAGAAACAACTTAAGTGTTCATCAATAAATGGCTGAAGGAGTGAAGATTATGTCACATATGTGTATATATACATACACATATATGCTTCCCTGGTGGCTCAGAGGTTAAAGCATCTGCCTGGAATGCAGGAGATCTGGGTTCGATCCTTGGGTCAGGAAGATCCCCTGGAGAAGGAAATGGCAACCCACTCCAGTACTCTTGCCTGGAGAATCCCATGGAGTGAGGAGCCTGATAGTCCATGGGGTCGCAAAGAGTCAAACATGACTGAGTGACTTCACTTTCATATAACATAAGCAGGTGTGTGTGTATTATATATATAGTTTCTTTTCTTTTTCCAGTAGGAGAAAGAATAAAATCAGGCATTTGCAATAGTATGGATGAACCTTGAGGGCATTATACTAAGGGAATAAATCACACAGAGAAAGAAAACATGTACAATATCATTTACATGTGAAATCTACAATAGCTGAACTCATAGGAACAGAGAGTAGTAGCATGATGGCTTGAGGGTGGGGGAAATAGGGAGATGTTTTTCAAAGAACATAAGTTTCATGACATGGGATAAATAAATTCCAAAATTCTAAAGTAACTAGAGTTAATAATACTGAAATTTATGGAGAGTAGATCTTAAATGTTCTCACCACAATAAAAGAAATGGTAATTATGGGAAGTCATGGAAGTGTTGGTCAACACTATGGTGACAATCATATTGTAACATATCAATGTATCAAATCAATACTTTGTACACTTTAAAGTCACACAATATTATATGCCATTACATATCAATAAAGCTGGAAAGAGAGAAACTGATCATCAAAAATAAATTAATATTTTATATTAATAATTTAATAAAGAATTATAATAAAAATAATATTTTGGAGAAGGCAATGGGAACCCACTCCAGTACTCTTGCCTGGAAAATCCCATGGATGGAGGAGCCTGGTAGGCTGTTGTCCATGAGGTCACTAAGAGTCGGGCATGACTAAGTGACTTCACTTTCACTTTTCACTTTCATGCATTGGAGAAGTAAATGGCAACCCACTCCAGTACTCTTGCCTGGAGAATCCCAGGGAAAGAGGAGACTAGTGGGCTGCTATCTATGGGGCTGCACAGAGTCAGACACGACTGAAGTGACTTAGCGGCAGCAGCAGCAGCAAAAATAATATTTATTATATTACAATAATAATTTATATTAATAAACTAATAAATATACTAATATTTGTACGTTTCATCTGTTCACATATGACTTTCCCTTCCAAATGTGTTACAACACAGGAGAATCTTTAACTTTATGAAATACTGCCAAAAGTGAAAACCAAAGTGATTTCTCAATTTACATTCTTTATATATGTATAACAAAATATGATAATTCCATTTATCATAACATTGACAAATCTATTTATTGTACTATTTTGTGTTAAGTATGAAAAAATATGAAAGACTTTAGTAATCTGAGGTCATATTTACTTTTCCACATCTATGGTCACCATCTATGTGATAAAAGTGGCTTCTCCTTTTGGTCTGTATTTTAAACTTTGCAACTACTGTTCCACTGCAGTACTTTTTCTTTCTTTGAATATCCTTTTTTTTTTCCTTCCCACCAGCCATTGGAGACCTTAAACTGTGAAATTAACAATTTTAAAAATGAAAGGTCTCATCCAAATTATAGAACTTAGGTGGGCATGATTTCCCATAACTTCCAACAATGACTTAAATAATCTAATTCTGCACAGCCTCACTAACCTAATTTTCTATCAGTTCACACCTCTCTTGCAGGAAACTTGCCTACCTCAAGACTTTTGCATGTTCTACTGGTACACTTACAATACTCTCATGAAATGTATGACTCCCTCTCCACCGTCAGGTCTCTGTACCAAGGTCATGTACTACAGAATTCCTCTCTGATCAATGGAATTAAACATAGCGCCCCCAACCCTAGAACTCTGTGTCTCTCTACCTTGCTTTATATTTTTCCATATCAATTACCATCATATGTCACACTATTCTTGCTGCAGTAGTTACAGTAGTAAACAAAATATAGGATGCCTTTGCTGGCTCAGAGGTTACAGAGTCTGCCTCCGATGCGGCAGACCGGAGTTTGATCCTTGGGTCGGGAAGATCCCCTGGAGAAGGAAATGGTAACCCACTCCAGTATTCTTGCTTGGAAAATCCCATGGACGGAGAAGCCTGGTAGTCTACAGTTCACGGAGTCACAAAGAGTTGGACGTGACTGAGCAACTTCACTTCACTTTTATGAAACTTACCTTAGACTAAGTGCATTTCTGTTTACTGCTGAAGCAACCACAGCAAGAAGAGTACCCTATCATAGAGTATGCCACAAATTAAATTTTTCAAATGACTGAGTATGTCCAGCCATAACTGAGTGATCACATATCACATTTTTCAAGTTGGGGAACGTAAAGTTTATTACATATTTAGCATAGTTCTTGGCATGTGGCAACTGCTTCATGTAACACATATGTTTAATAAATAGCTATGAAAAGGTACAAGTTTTTGTGGTAATATTCATTTATATCAGAACATGTTGAACCCAAATAACGTTTTAAAAAGCAAAGTGAAGATATCCAGGTCACTAATAAGTACAAACAAGGAATTAACCCTAGATTGTTGTTAAGAAATGGCCCTGGACTCTTAAGTATTCATATTTGGGAAAAAACTTTCTAAATTTCTTCCATTATTCCATCTTAATTCTTCCTATATTCCCTGGCTTTTACCTGGGTACATGATTATTTAGGCAAAGTCTAAAAGAAGTAGGTCCTCAATACTGTTATCTGAAGACTCAGCTTGCTTATAAGGTCCCCAGCTTATCCCAGATGGAATGACCCAAGAGAACTGGGAGGAAATTGCAGTTAAGCTGACCAGACCTCAGAAATCACACATCATCACCCTCACCACTTATATTAGTCATAAGTGAGTCACTGAGGCCATCTGAGAATTAAGACTGAGTCATTGAGGCCAGCATAACATCAACATTGAGTGAGTCATCAAAGGCAGCCTAGAATCATCTCTTAAAGAAGAACACCCAAGCACTGTCAGACTTATTTTAAAACTTTCACAGTCATAATTTGCATGTGCATATATGTATTTTTCATTGTTATTGCTATTTTGCCTGCTTACTTATTTTCCGACATACTACTCCATTAACTAAGAGAGAATATTTTTTGTCACTGTGTTATCTCCAACTTCCACCAGAACATGAAATGAAGCACAAAATGGTAATCATCAAATATGGATTTAGTGACTAAATGAAACACAAATATTACTATCTGACTGTGTTCATCTATAAAATGCAGAATAGAGATATCATAGTGTCTAAAGGAAGATTAAATGACTTGATACATGTAACAAAATGTGTGTGTATACACATATTAATACCTTAGCCTAAGCCATAGCTTTACTACATGGTAGTTATTGCAAAAATCGTTAAGCTCCAAAACTGTTTTGATATAATAAATGCTGAATAAAATTTTGTTGTATTACTGGACTACTAAGAGACATGGAAATTAGGCCAAATATTGAACTCAAGTAGCAGTAGGAATGCTCCTTTGGAAACATAAAGAAGTAGGCGTTATATCTGAAATTGACAGCTCGGGGAGGGAGTAGTGAAGAATAAAATCTTACCTGGACTTTCCAAGTTTAATTTTTTAAATTATTGTTATCATCTATTATAACATGAAATGTTGAAAGTGAGAAATATCATTGTCTCAACCCACATACCACCTTTTATTTGATCCAAGTCGAGACTTTAAGTTTTTTCCCTAAATCACTGCAGCTAAGTTAAATAAGCCAGACACAGAAGTATAAATACTATGTGTTTCCATTTAGATGAGAAATTTAAAACTGACAAATTCACAGAAGCAGAGAGGAGAATGGTAGTCACTAGAAGTGGGGGTGTGAGGGGGCACAGAGAAGTATTGGTTAAAGGTACAAAGACTGTATTATCCAATGTGAATAAGTCCTAGAAATCTACCATATAGCATCATGTCTAAAGTTAACAATAAATATATGCTGAAAAAATTGCTAAGAAGGTAGGTTTTAAGTACACATCATATACACACAAATACATAAAGAGGTCTTGAGGAAACTTCTGGAGCTGGTGTGTTATGTTTATGGCATTGCTTATGATATACTTATTTCCAGTCTCTGAAAATTGTATACATTAAATTTGTACAGCTTTTTGTATGTCCCTTACAAGTCAATGAAACTGTGAAAGAGTTAGTTGCTCAGTCATATGCAAGTCTCTATGATCCCATGGACTGTGGCCCACCAGGACCTTCTGTCCTTGGAATTCTCCTGGCAAGAATACAGGAGTAGGTTGCCATTTCCTTCTCCAACAAGTCAATAAAGTGGTTTTAATAAAGATACAGAAGGTATGAAAAATTTTACATCAATTGCTACTGTTGAATCGTTCAGTCGTGTCTGACTCTTTGCAACCCCATGGACTGCAACACACCAGGCTTCATTATCCTTCACTGTCCTTTACATCCCCAGAGCTTCCAAAAACTCATGCCCACTAAGTTGGTGTTCCCAACGGGTAGGTATTGCCAGTGGGTAAGTGATGCCAATGGGTAGGTTTTATATCAATATTGAAATTAAATATTAAAACAACATATAAATCTGCTTCAAGAAGAAACAGAAAGAAATTTTAAAAAGAAACTGATTTAAATTCAAAATCCTTGTGTGCAATTTCAGTCACTCAGTTGTGTTCAACTGTTTGTGATCCCATGGACTGCAAAGAGATCCAACCAGCTCATCCTAAAGGAAATCAATCCTGAATATTCACTGGAAGGACTGATGTAGAAGCCGAAACTCCAACACTTTGGCCACCTGATGCAAAAAAAAACTGACTCATTTGAAAAGACCCTGATGCTGGGAAAGATTGAGGGCAGGAAGAGAAGGGGACAACAGAGCATGAGATGATTGGATGGCATCACCGACTAGATGGATATGAGTTTGAGTAGGCTCTGGGAGTTGATGATGGACAGGGAAGCCTGGCATGCTGCAGTTGCAAAGAGTTACAAAGAGTTGGACATGACTGACAACTGAACTGAATTGAATTGATGCCATATTATTAATATTAATAAAAGCTTTGAGGACTCAGCATTGGAACAATATATTTTCTCTCCAAAAAAATATATGCATACATATTTATAAATAATAGGCAATTATGTAATATATTATATATTAATAATATATGATTATGTAAATATACAATTGGAGAAGGAAATAGTAACCCACTCCAGTATTCTTGTCTGGAGAATCCCATGGACAGAGGATCCTATCGGGCTATAGTCCTTGGTGTTGCAGAGAGTCAGACACTACTAGGCAACTAATACACACACACACACACACACACACACACATACACAATATATGTAATAGAGCTTTCCTTGTGGCTCAGCTGGTAAAGAATCCACCCACAATGCAGAAGACCTGGGTTCGATCCCTGGATTGGGAAGATCCTTTGGAGAAGGGAAAGGCTCCCTACTCCAGGATTCTGTCCTGGAGAATTCTATGGACTCTATAGTCCATAGGGTTGCAAACAGTTAGACGTGACTGAGTGACTTTCACATTATATGTAATATATAAATTTTATATATTTATGAATCCAAATAAAAATATCTGATTTTCACATGAAAATATAAAGAACTAAATCATCTAAAACATTTGGGAAAAAGGAAAGTGCAAATTTGAGATACTTGGAAATCAGGATCACCTGACTTCTAGATTTAATTTTAAACTGCACTAATGATATATATGTCAATGAAGCAGCATAAGAGAGTTCATAAAAAGACACACAAGTGCTCACTTAATTTAGACAAAGTTAATAGAGAAGATGTTCCTTAAGCAAGTGATGATATAACAACTAGATATTTGTCTAGAAAAAAACTGAACAAAACCTGATACAAAACTCAATTCAAACTGGATCATAGACTAAAAAACAAAAACATCAATCATCTAAAAAATATATGGTTAAATTTTGGGTTCTATTAGTCAAATAATTCTGAAAACAGACCACCCTAAAAAAATAAATAAAACCACTAGCCACATAAACAAAATTATATACAAGTTAGATGTTATCAAATATAAAAAGTTTCTCTTCAGATGTCTTTATTAAGATGAAAATACAAACCTCATCCTAAGAGAAAATATTTTAAATGTTTGCATCTTACAAAGGTCTCATATCCAGAGTATATATAGATTTCTGTAATTCAAAATAACAAGGCAAACCTCCTAACAAAAAATATGCAAAATATGTGAACAATCCTTTCATAAAAGATATATACAAAATGTGTACCAGAAAAGATGGCAGTGAAGAAATTACCACCACAATATACCTACCTCCTCACACCTCTTAACAGACCTAACATAAAATATTGACAATTCCACGTGAGGATGCAGAACAATAAGAATTGAACTACCTCACTGTGAAAATGTAAAGTGTTCAACCTTTTAGATAATAGTTTGGCAGTTTGTTATAAAGTTAGACATACACTTAACCATATGACTTAGAAATTTCACTTTGCTCAAGGAAAGCCATATGTCCATAAAGACATATGTATGACCATAGCAGCTATATTCATATGGGTTCAAACTGGAATCAACTCAAATACTCATGAGTAGGTGAATTGATAAAAACAATAATGTATTCATAAATGGATACAAATAACAATAGGGATAAAAATGAGGAAAAACTGAGTTAAATAATCTCAAAACAACAGAGTATATATATCATAATTTCATTTATATGACATACTAGAATAGGAAACCATCTAGGACTTCATTCGTAGCTCAGTCGGTAAAGAGTCTGCCAAAGGCTGTGAAAAGAGACAAAGAAGGCCACTACATAATAATCAAAGTATCAATCCAAGAAGAAGATATAACAATTATAAATATATATGCACCCAACATAGGAGCACCACAATATGTAAGACAAATGCTAACAAGTATGAAAGAGGAAATTAACAATAACACAATAATAGTGGGAGACTTTAATGCCCCACTCACACCTATGGATAGATCAACTAAACAGAAAATTAACAAGGAAACACAAACTTTAGATGATACAATAGACTAGTTAGACCTAATTGATATCTATAGGACATTTCACCCCCAAAACAATGAATTTCACCTTTTTCTCAAGTCTTCACGGAACCTTCTCCAGGATAGATCATATCCTGGGCCATAAATCTTGCCTTGGTAAATTCAAAAAAATTGAAATCATTCCAAGCATCTTTTCTGACCACAGTGCAGTAAGATTACATCTCAATTACAGGAGAAAAACTATTAAAAATTCCAACATAAGGAGGCTGACAAATACGCTGCTGAATAACCAACAAATCACAGAAGAAGTCAAAAAAGAAATCAAAATATGCATAGAAATGAATGAAAATGAAAACACAACAACCCACAACCTGTGGGATATTATAAAAGCAGTGCTAAGGGGAAAGTTCATAGCAATGCAGGCATACCTCAAGAAAAAAAAAAAAGTCAAATAATTAACCTAACTCTACACCTAAAGCAACTAGAAAAGGAAGAAATGAAGAACCACAGGGTGAGTAGAAGGAAAGAAATCTTAAAAATTAGGGCAGAAATAAATGCAAAAGTAACAAAAGAGACCATAGAAAAAAATCAACAAATTCAAAAGTGGGTTCTTTGAGAGGATAAATAAAATTGACAAACCATTAGCCAGACTCACCAAGAAACAAGGGGAGACAAATCAAAGCAATAAAACTAGAAATGAAAATAGAGAGATCACGACAGACAACACAGAAATACAAAGGATCATAAGAGACTACTATCAGCAACTGTATGCCAATAAAATGGACAACTTGGAAGAAAGGGACAAATCCTTAGAAAAGAACAACTTTCCAAAACTGAACCAGGAAGAAATAGAAAATCTTAACAGACCCATTATAAGCACAGAAATTGAAACTGTAATCAGAAATCTTCCAGCAAATAAAAGCCAAGGTCCAGACGGCTTCACAGCTGAATTCTACCAAAAATTTCGAGAAGAGCTAACAGCTATCCTACTCAAACTCTTCCAGAAAACTGCAGAGGAAGGTAAACTTCCAAACTCATTCTATGAGGCCACCATCACCCTAATACCAAAACCTGACAAAGAAACCACAAAAAAGAAAACTACAGGCCAATATCACTGATGAACATAGATGCAAAAATCATTAACAAAATTCTAGCAATCAGAATCCACCAACACATTAAAAGATCATACACCATGATCAAATGGGCTTTATTTCAGGGATGCAAGGATTCATCAATATCTGCAAATTAACCAATGAAATATATCACATTAACAAATTGAAAAATAAAAGCCACATGATTATCTCAATAGATGCAAAGAAAGCCTTTGACAAAATTCAGCATCCATTTATGATAAAAACTCTCCAGAAAGCAGAAATAGAAGGAACGTACCTCAATATAATAAAAGCTATATATGACAAACCCACAGCAAACATTATCCTCAATGGTGAAAAATTGAAAGCGTTTCCCCTAAAGTCAGGAATAAGACCAGGTTGCCCACTCACCACTACTATTCCACATAGTTTTGGAAGTTTTGGCCACAGCAATCAGAGCAGAAAAAGAAATAAAAGGAATCCAAATTGGAAAAGAAGAAGTAAATTCTGTTTGCAGATGACATGATCCTCTACATAGAAAACCCTAAAGACTCCACCAGAAAATTACTAGAGCTAATCAATGAATATAGTAAAGTTGCAGGATATAAAATCAACACACAGAAATCCCTTGCATTCCTATACACTAATAATGAGAAAATAGAGAAATTAAGGAAACAATTCCATTCACCATTGCAACGAAAAGAATAAAATACTTAGGAATATATCTACATAAAGAAACTAAAGATCTATATATAGAAAACTATAAAACACTGATGAAAGAAATTAAAGAGGACATTAATAGATGGAGAAATATATCATGTTCATGGATCAGAAAAATCAGTATAGTGAAAATGAGTATACTACCCAAAGCAATCTACGGATCGAATGTAATCCCTATCAAGCTACGAGCGGTATTTTTCACAGAGCTAGACCAAACAATTTCACAATTTGTATGGAAATACAAAAAATCTCAAATAGCCAAAGCAATCTTGAGAAAGAAGAATGGAACTGGAGGAATCAACCTTCCTGACTTCAGGCTCTACTACAAAGCCACAATCATCAAGACAGTATGGTACTGGCACAAAGACAGAAATATAGATCAAAAGTAGAAAGCCCAGAGATAAATCCACATACCTATGGACACCTTATCTTTGACAAAGGAGGCAAGAATATACAATGGAGAAAAGACAATCTCTTTAACAAGTGGTGCTGGGAAAACTGGTCTACCACTTGTAAAAGAATGAAACTGGAACACTTCCTAACACCATACACAAAAATAAACTCAAAATGGATTAAAGATCTAAATGTAAGACCAGAAACTATAAAACTCTTAGAGAACATAGGCAAAACACTCTCGGACATAAATCACATCAGGATCCTCTATGGCCTACCTCCCAGAATATTGGAAATAAAAGCAAAAATAAACAAATGGGATCTAATTAAACTTAAAAGCTTCTGCACAACAAAGGAAACTATAAGCAAGGTGAAAAGACACCCTTCAGAATGGGAGAAAATAATGACAAATGAAGCAACTGACAAAGAACTAATCTCAAAAATATACAAGCAACACCTGCAGCTCAATTCCAGAAAAATAAATGATCCAATCAAAAAATGGGTCAAAGAACTAAAAAGACATTTCTCCAAAGAAGACATACAGATGGCTAACAAACACATGAAAAAGATGCTCAACATCACTCATTATCAGAGAGATGCAAATCAAAACCACAATGAGGTAGCATTTCACGCGAGTCAGAATGGCTGCGATCCAAAGTCTACAAGCAATAAATGCTGGAGAGGGTGTGGAGATAAGGGAATCCTCTTACACTGTTTGTGGGAATGCAAACTAGTACAGCCATTATGGAGAACAATGTGGAGATTCCTTCCAAAAACTGGAAATAGAACTGCCTTATGACCCAGCAAACCCACTGCTGGGCATACACACTGAGGAAACCAGAATTGAAAGAGACACATGTACCCCAATGTTCATCACAGCACCGTTGATAATAGCCAGGACATAGAAGCAACCTAGATGTCCATCAGCAGATGAATGGATAAGAAAGCGGTGGTACATATACACAATGGAGTACTACTCAGCCATTAAAAAAGAATACATTTGAATCAGTTCTAATGAGGTGGATGATACTAATACAGTATACTAACACATATATATGGAATTTAGAAAGATGGTAACAATAACCCTGTATGCGAGACAGCAAAGAGACGTATAGAACAGTCTTTGGACTCTGTGGGAGAGGGAAAGGGTGGGATGAGTTGGGGGAATGACACTGAAACATGTATAATATCATATAAGAAATGAATCACCAGTCCAAGTTTGATACAGGATGCTTGGGGCAGGTACACTGGGATGACCCGGAGGGACGGTACGGGGAGGGAGGTATGAGGGGGGTTCAGGATGGGGAGCATGTGTACAACCACGGTTGATGCATATTGATGTGTGGCAGAACCAATACTATATTTTAAAGTAATTAGCTTCCAATTAAAATAAATAAATTTAAATTAAAAAAATAAAAAGAATCTGCCTGCAATGCAGGACACTGGATTTCTATCTCTGGGTTGGGAAGATCCCTGGAGAAGGAAATAGCAACCCACTCTGGTATTCTTGCCTGGAGAAGCCCATGGACAGAGAAGCCTGGTGGGTTACAGTCTATAGGATCACAAAGAGTTGGCCCTGACTGAGTGACTAAAGGACTAGAGTAGAAAAAAAAAAAAAAAAGAAAGAAAGAAAGAAAGAAAATCTATAGTGACAGAAATCCAGTCAGTGTTTTCCAGGGAGAAGGGAGAAAGACATTTAGGAAGGTACAAAACATCTCTATCATGCTTCCCAGGTGGTGAAATAGTAAAGGATCTGCCTGCCAGTGCAGAATACACAAGAGATGTGGGTTGAATCCCTGAGTTGGGAAGATGCCCTGAAGTTGGAAATGGCATCCTGCTCCAATATTTTTGCCTGGAAAATCTCAGAGGAGCCTGGTGAGCTACAGTCCATGGGGGGATTTTAAAGAGCTGGGCAGATGATATCAGGCGCGTTCAGGGTGGTATGGCCATCTTTTTATATAAATAAATAAATCTATATATATATATACATATATATATATAATTTGAATTTTTGGAAACTTTAGCTGTGCTGTCAGCTTTGGAAAAAGTATCCCAGTTGTACCGTGTTGGGTTGGCATTGTACAGAAATTAACAGCCATATTGGTCTAGAAACGTTAAACATAATTTTTTCCATTTGTACAGGGGTAACATACTGTATTAAATATGTAAGGTCTTATCTACATGGGTTTGATTACAGAAACTAATAAAGTATTCTCTAAATAAAAATAAAAATAAAAAAAAATAAAGAGCTGGGCAGGACTGAGCACACACATACACACACAAATTGAAATATTAACATAATGTAGGCCACAAATGCAATTTGATACTTACATTAATCACTTAAAAGTGTAAGAAACAAATTAATTTCATTTTAACAATACAGTTACTATATCTTATTATACCTAAAATGCTATCTTTCTTCAATCAAAAAAATTTTCAAATAATTATTTACTTGATAAGTGTTTTTTTAACATCAAGTCTTTAAAAATCTGACACATATTTTATATTCCAGAACATTTCAATTTGAACTAGCAACACCAGCTGTTCAGTTGACACCTGTGGCTACAGTTTTGAACATGCAGCTCTGTTCTTCAGAGGGGTATAGACATCCATCAAAATTTATTGATCTTTATTATTAACTATGTGAGTATATACAAACTACTTAGCAATTATCAGTAAGTGGTTAAAACATTGTGGTATTTGATACCATTGAAAAACTAGAAGGAAAAATGTCCAGTGGAGTAGAATAAAGATATATATGAGAGAGAATTTAAACTTTGAAAATGGAATTTCAAATCAGTGGTGGAGGGAGGATAGCTGCTTAAAATTGGTGCCAAATAATTAAATGTTCCTTCTGTGGAAAAATACACATAAGACTCTTCAAAAAATACTCAAAACAGAATCCCACTGAATTAAAACTTTTAAAATAAATATTAAGGAGCTAAAAGAGATATTGATGGTTTGGAACTGGTCTTTTAGAAGTAATTTGCACTCTCTAAAGAAAATAACAAAGGAAAATATTGATGATGACCTCATATTACTAAATACCTTTACATTAATAACAAGTATGACTAAAAGAGACAAAAAAATAAGCTGAGGCATAAAAACCATAGATTTTACTTTTAAATGGTAGATTTTATTTAATAATTATTTAAATTATATAATTTATATATATAACTATATAAATTTAATATATGTAATAATTCTAAGAGGAAAATAAAACATAGCTTATAGAAAAGTGGCAGATATTTCAGAAAGAATAAATATAAATAAGTCATGGGGCTATAGTGTACAGCAAGGTGACTATAGTTTATACTGTATCACATATTTGAAATAATGCTTTTGAGCTATGGTGTTGAAGAAGACTCTTCTGAGTACCTTGCAGTCCAAGGAGATCCAACCAGTCCATCCTAAAGGAAATCAGTCCTGAATATTCATTGGAAGGACTGATGCTGAAGCTGAAGCTCCAACACTCTGGCCACCTGATGTGAAGAACTGACTCATTGGAAGATATCCTGATGCTGGGGAAGACTGAAGGCAGGAGGAGAAGGGGATGGCAGAGGATGAGATGGTTGGATGGCATCACCGACTCAATGGACATGACTTTGAGCAAGTTCCAGGAGTTGGTGATGGACAGGGAAGCCTGGAGTGCTACAGTTATTAGGGTCACAAAAAGTTGGACACGACTGAGTGACTGAACTGAACTGAAATGATTAACATCACTAGACATCATGAAGATAAATTAACATGGACAAAAAGTTCAATAACTTGCCCAAGGTCACATGATTAGTCAATTGTTCTTGTGTAAAAGACATGACTCCTGAATCTGCACTCTCAAAATCACTGACACCTGTCTTAGG
Organism: Nanger dama; assembly: GCA_917880005.1. NCBI lineage: Eukaryota > Metazoa > Chordata > Mammalia > Artiodactyla > Bovidae > Nanger > Nanger dama. The sequence goes on along the minus strand of CAKJTW010000027.1, from coordinate 14,367,974 downwards.
TCATAATACAATATTTTCCATTTAGGAAGTATCAGTTGAAAGCAAAAGGTCAATTACAATATTGGGTATACAATGAGGTCCAATGCAACATTCTATATAACAATGAATCATAGAAAACAAACACAATGTTGAATAATAGGTAACTTGCTAGATAAATTATGGTATATTTGAAAGTGGAATATTATCTAGCAATTAAGAATGCTATTATTTCAATGTATTAATAATTATTGATGGAAACTTATTATATACATTTTCAAATGTAAGTGCAGGAATAACCCTATCTTTTTCAGCATAAGTATATATGATAGGTAAAGAAAAGCTCAACAATAGCACAAAAAGTGTTACTGGGAAATATTTCTACAATATAGTATAAAGAGTAATTTTTAAATGATTCTTTACTTTTTGTCTATATTTTCAATGTTCATGAATAACTTATTACTTGTGAAATAATAAATGAATAAAAATAAATAACTTGTGAAATATGAATAATCATTGTAATAGCCATAGCATCATCTTACATATACACTGTGATCTTTTTCAGTAAAGTTCAGGAACTCAGCAATAATAAACATTCAATACTGTTTTCATACTTCAAAAAAGCAGTATGAAATACAGTGAAGCATGGGATGTACACTTGGCATATTTATAAGTAGAGAACTGCTCTTAAACATTATAATTTGGAACAAATTCAGAAGAGAAAATTGTACAGCATTCAGACTGTCAAATAGTGCTTTTTAATTTTTTTTTATGACCATACCACCACCACAACAATAAAAACAATGGAAAAAAATAAAGGAAAAAAAAACTTTATGTCCTGGCTTTTCACAGTACACTTCTAAGAATACCGGTATGAGTCTAGAGTAGTCAATTAAGAAAAACAAAAAAGAAAAATCAATAAAGCCTCTGCTAAAAATAATGTAATAGGCCCTCAATTATTTCTAAATTAAAATGGCCTTGCCGTTACAACACTGATGTAAAAATGTCAGCCTGACAGATTTCTTGGTATGAACTGACTGCTTTCTTCAGTCTCTAGTATTGCTATATAATACATTAGGTTACTTTGTATTTGATTTTGGAGAGAGTAATTGCTTCACCTGCATATTTTAAAGCAGATCTATTAAAGAGAGAGCAACGTTTTCTGGTTTGTTAGTGAGATTTGGGCTCACTTTATCAGTGTGGTTCTACTGTTTAAAGAAGATATTGACCTATATTTTCAATTAGTGTCCATAAGAAAGGTTAAATAACCAAAATTTTAATTCAAGTGAGAGGAAAGGATAAGATGGTACAAGCTAACGGTTCTAAAACAATCCCCCATCAATCCTCCTGAAGACACACTTGAACTCCAGCTCTCCCGTGTCCTCACTGCACTCTGTATGGACACTCAGCATGTCACGGAACCACACACACACAGCTAGAGCTAACCTTAGCATCTCAGTAGGTTACCATGAGAAAAGTGTATTTCCAGCGCATGGGAAGTCTAGCCTCTGTATAGTAACGGTTGGGGTCAGATGGGACTGGGTTATATTCTAGCTCCATCTACCTTGCAGGTCTGACAGAACCGCAGCTGGATACTCTGCATTCCACAGGCAAAAGAAGGAAAAGAAAGGGTACAGATCCCCTGTAGACAGGGTGTGAATTTATCCCTTCCATTCTTACTCTCTCTGAGTGAAAATAGATACAAATGAGAGTAGCACTGGGAAATGTAGATGCCTGCGGCACCTCTACAGAAAAAAAAGCAAGAACTTTTGTGGGTAACTAGCTAATTCTGGCATACACCTTTCACAGATACAAAATATTTTTCACCTTGGACTGACCTCCTTGAGAGACTTTTTTTTTTCAAATACCAAATTAGGACAGTATGTGGCAAAGCTTACAAAATTTGTTTGATGAGTAAGTGAATCCTGAAATGAAAAAGAGCATTATTCTGATTAGTTGTCAAAATTATGGGTATCTGTCTACTATTGCTTACTCTGATTTGGGTAGACACCAATTGAGATCATTGGAAAATATCAGATTACTGCCAAGTGCAACTTGCAGCTATAGACTTTCAAAAATTCAACGTTTATTCAATGGCAGAATTGTAATTACTTTTTGCATGTTATTATCTCACAGAGAAATTTATAGTCACATCAAGGGCAATTTTTAAAAATAAGCATGCTACACAATAGTATGTAGAATTAATTGTCATCACAAAAAAGGCACTAAAAATAAAATTTATACAAAAAGTTTTTTTTTTTTTAATTTAAGGAATAATGAGGAAGAAAACATTTTGTCACTAAGGTAAATTGTGTAAACAGAACCACAAGGCTAACTTTTTTCCTGAGTTATCTTTTTATGTTTATAACCCTGAGTGCACAATCTCTCAGAATAATTAGAAATAAAATTAGAGGCTAAAACAAAAAAGAAAAAATCTGTGAAATACTGAAAGAAACAATATTTATAAAATCTGAACTAGCAAGTCAATGATAGCATTTTAAAAGTATATGTATATAAAATATAAACTATATCTTGAGGCAAATGTTTCTAGAATTTTAAAAATATTCTCAGAAATAATTTGTAGGGTAAGCAATAGTAAACAATGGAAGAATAATTTTAATTTTCAAAATAGACAAATATCTTGCGTAAGAAAAACCAGAGTGAAAAATGCATATTTTTATAAATGCAAATTGTGACGAGTATTATGATGATAACACATAATGTTTGTTAAGTTTTACAGTGTTAACAGACAGAATAATCTAAGAGTAGTTGTAGAATATCATAGTTCCCAATGATAGAAATAATTAAGAAAAACAAACCTATGATTGTAAAGAGGAATTTCTCATGTATGAGATAGCTGCTGCTGCTAAGTCACTGCAATCATGTCTGACTCTATGCAAGCCCATAGCCGGCAGCCCACCAGGCTCCCCCGTCCCTAGGATTCTCCAGACAAGAACACTGGAGTGTGTTGCCATTTCCTTCTCCATGAGATAGCTATAACCTTAGAAAAGTTCAAAGATCATACAACTCACATTACATTAATCTCTACTACTTTCCATGTATTTGGTCTCTGCTATTTTTATTTTATAAATTTCACAACAATTTTTTTGTCCCAATATGGCAATTATTGTATCATTTTAAAGTGATATGTTGCTCTCTGGTGATTCAATATGCAAATATGCTAAAGTCTTTCTTCAAATATTAACACAGAAAAGAGCAAAATTCTAATACATATATTGCCAGATAATTGAAATATAGCATATTTTATAAACTATTATTTCAAATTCACTGATGCAATTAATCTAGTGCTTTTACAACAGTAAAATTATAAACACATGATTTTGTATATTTATAAAAATATCTTGTATGTTTTCTGAAAAGATTTCAACAACCATTACCTTAGTATAGTTGAAAATCAAAACAATGTATTACATACAAAAATATTGGTATTAAAGACTCCCATACATTATATTATTAACATTTAAAAGTAAAAATGTATCTATTTTGTGACATCCTACTTTGTATTTCATCATATTTTGTATTTTAACAGTATTTTTGTTCTTTTTGTGGTTGCTATTTAAAATAATTTATCCCAAATTCCTGAATGATACCACTTCTGGATAATGAAAATGCCTGTAAGAACAAAATAAAGCTAAAAGTGGAAAAAAAGCAAATGAAGAGACCTAAGATCATGTGACAAAACAGAAAAGATGAAAATCTAACAATAGACCTTCAAAAAACAAATAAAAATCTAACATGAGAGGAGAGAAAAAGCAAGTAAAAGAGCAAAAATCAGACAGAGAAGTTCAAGGTAAAGTGACAAATTAAATGAATTTAAAGATATCTCAAAATCATCCAATCAACAGCAGTAATATCCATTAAAATTAATTTTAAAACCAATATAAAACTTGTAATTTCCAAAGTTAATTCAGATAAGCAATATTCATTTTATTGAATGAAGCACTTAGCAATATTTACCAGTCTGTGGAATTTGTCTCTCTTTCTCTAGGTCCTTTGCATTCTCATTGAATTTCTACCACTCATTGCCTATAATTAACTAATGGGGATGGAAAAACTATTAGACTGTGCTTACTAGTTTGCTTACAATAAGTATGGGAAAGGCAGCAGAAAAATTGAACCTTTTTGTTATTTTCAAAACCTCAAAATTCTATGTTACTTTTTGGATGCTGAAAACTGGTAACCAAGCAACTATAGCAGAAGCTGGAATGTGTCTACTTTAGACACATAGATCTTTCAAGAAATCTATAACTGAGACAATCTGAGATTAAAAGGGAGATCTCATTCTTCCAAAAGACTTGTTGAAATTTGCGTCAGTTAATTTATTTATATTATCAGATTCTCCATGATAAAAATAAAATCTTCATTTCAAGTGCATAATGAGAAAGAAACCTAAATAAATACATGCAACTGGTAGAATGTGTTGTTCTTCAAACATTTTAACCTAAGAATATATTCTGGGTAAAGTTCTAAATTCTCACTTGGTGTGAAAAGCATCTTGTTAATTTACCAGAGTTCATATCCATTCAAACTTACAAGTGTCTCCACCTTGCTCACTGCATTGGCTTTAGCAAAATGAACTTCCTACCAGATTATATATTAGTGCTTTGTAATTGAAAAGGCACTTAAGTGACATAAGACATATAATTCTGTACAATCAAATATGGACACTATTCAGTGCAATATGGGGGATCATGCACCTCCTTCACAGCATGACTCTAACTTCTGGTATATTTTGTGCTCAGTCGCTATGTTGTGTCCATCACTTTGTGACCCCATGGACTATAGTCCACCAGCTCCTCTGCTTTTTTAACTTATATGCCAAGTACATCATCCAAAATGCCCGGCTGGATGAATCACAAGCTGAAATCAAGATTGCTGGAAGAAATACAAATAGTCTCAGATATGCAGATGATAACACCCTAATGGCAGAAAAGAAAGAGGAACTAAAGAGCCTCTTGATGAAGGTGAGGGAGGAGAGTGAAAAAGCTGGCTTAAAATTCAACATTCAAAAATGAAGATCATGGCATCAGGTCCCATCACTCAAGGCAAATAGATGGGGAAAAAGTGACAGATTTCATTTTGTTGGGCTCCAAAATCACTGTGGATGGTGACTGTAGTCACAAAATTAAAAGACACTTGCTCTTTGGAAGAAAATCTATGACAAACCTAGACAGCATATAAAAAGAGACATCCCTTTGCCGACAAATGTTCTTCTAGTCAAAACTATGGTTTTTAAGTAGACATGTACAGATGTGACTGTTGGACCATAGAGAAGGCACAGTGCCAAAGAATTGATGGTTTTGAATTGTGGTGCAGGGGAAGACTCTTGAGGGTCTCTTGGGCCACAAGGAGATAAAACCCATCAATTCTATAGGAAATCATCCCTGAATATTATTAAGAAGGACTGATGCTGAAGCTCCAATTCTTTGGCCATCTGATGCAAAGAGTTGACTCATGGGAAAAGATTCTGATGCTGGGCAAAATTGAAGGCAAGAGGAGAAGGAGATGGTTGGATGGCATCACCAACTTAATAGACATGAGTTTGAGCAAACTCTGGGAGATAGTGAAGAACAGGGAAGCCTGACATGCTGCAGTCCATGGGACGGCACAGACACAATTTAGCAACTCAACAACAACAAGACTCCTCTGTCCATCGGATTTTCCAGCAAGATTACTGGAGTGGGTTGCCATTTCCTCCTTGGAGGAATCTTCCCAACCCAGGAATCTAAGACACCTCTCTTGCGCCTCCTGCACCGGTGGGTAGATTCTCTACCACTGTGCCACGGGTATTTTAGTCTCCATGTGAAATCATGACTTGTTGTTAACAGAGAAGTTTAAACTCTTTGGAATCAATTTGATATTGACATCTTGGCATTAACCATGGCCTTTCTCTCCTGCCTCCCCACACTGGGGTTTTGACTCTTTTTGCCTGCTTAGCTAATGATAAGAGGGTCAATCAGTTAGCAATCAAGGATAAGAACCACCTAGATCTGAACCACATGTGTCATCTTCTCTACCTCCCCGTGTTTTGAGTGAGCTCTGGTATCTAAGGGAGCATTAGAGCATTAATACTCTAACATTAAAAGGAGAGCTTGCTTCCCCAGTTGCCATTAAGCAATGGCGTTTACAAATATTCATCTCTCAGGATTCTGAAGCCAGACCACATCTTCAAATACTGACTATTCTAATTGCTGATGATAGGATCTTGGGAAAGTTACTTAACTCACTGCATTTCAGTTATTTTATCTCTAAAGTGAAAACAATGATTCTACCTCCTTTAAAGTGTTGCAATGAGGTCAACAGGAGTTAGTGATATACAAATTACTTGAAAAATATTAGACACTGTAATGGTGTGTAAATAATACATTTATAATTCCAGTTCATTTATGTTCTTCTGTAGTCAATTAAGATGTCAATTAGAAAGCTGTCAACTTAGTAGTCAATTAGAAAGCAAAGGACTGAGGGGAATTTAAAAAGAAACAACTTTGCGACTTTTTATATGCAAAACACAGTAAAATTGCTCAGAGTGTATATTTTTAAATGTTTTGTAAAAAAATTAAATTAAAAAGCATGAGAACCAAAGCAAGCTAATAGAAGGAGAGGGAGAGAGGACTAGAATTTGGTTTATATTGTGGGGTTTCTTTTGTAAATCTGTAAAAAATATTTAAAAATTTAAAAGAAATTATATATAAATAAAGTTTTACATATAATGTTTACAACAATCTTACATAAAATATATGCACCTATTGAATACACATGAGTGTTACTAAGGTATACTGTATAACAGATATGTTACATATATGGATGTATATGTATATTGTTTATGTACAACATATGCAATTGTAAAATACATTGGCATATAGATATACATAGTATACAAATATATTTGCAATTGCTATTATTGCTTATTATTTTTACTAATGTTGCTACTTAACAATAGTAGCTAGAACTATGAAAAGCAGTCCTCAGGAAAATACCAATTCTAAGACAATAAGTTCAGCAGTTGAAGAAATGGGAAAAGGCCAGCCAATATGTGCTTTTTCTGAAATTTTCCCATATGTTCATTTGGAAGGAATTTATATTGTTCTCTCATTATTAATCTTCAGAGTCTTAATAACACTTCCCATATTTTTCACTGTAATCAAAAAGATGTTATTTATGTTCTATGAGCCTTTTAACATACTACCAAATTCAGTTGTTAATATTTTGTTAAGAGATTTTGTATCCAAGTGCATTAGACTGTAAATTTACTTGCATGTGGAATCCCTTTGTTAATGATATCAGCTTGATGCTGGCTTCATACAAAGAGTTTGGGATGCAAGAATGATTTAATATAGGCAAATCAATCAGTGCGATGCACCTCATTAACAGAATGAGAATCACTTGATCATCAATAGATGCAGATAAAAGCACACTTGGCAACATTATATATCATTAGCATTATTGTTATGACTCTTCTATATATGTAACATATATACCATACCAAAAATTTCAACACAAAGTAATTGTACCATTTTGCGTCAACCAGATAGCAGATTTTCCATTGGCTTGAATATCTGTTTAGAATAACCCTATTATGCCTTAAATCTTCTTTACTCTCTTCCCAAGCATCCTTGATTTTTCAAAGATCTAATCTTAAACTTCTCTAATTACTATAAGAGATAAGAGCAATGGAAACCAGGAGACCAGACTTATGCTGAAACAGAAGCTCCGATCCTTTGGCCACCTGATGTGATGAGCCAACTCATTGGAAATGACCCTGATGCTGGAAAAGACTGAAAGCTGGAGAAGGGGACGACAGAGGATGAGGTGGTTGGATGCCATCACTGACTCGACAGACATGAGTTTGAACAAGCTCCACAAGAAAGTGAAGGGCAGGGAAGCCTGGAGTACTGCAGTTCATTGGGTCACAAGGAGTCGGACACGACTTAGCAACTGAATAACAACAACAAATATTCCAATTCTGGTTCTTCCTTTTACTCTATGTGTGATTTCTAGAAATATTCTTCCTTCAGCTTTCCTTTATTCAATGATTATAGACTATCGACTATAAACCAATTCTTGGCCCTCTGCTGCATCCAGAGATAGATACATGGTGAGTAAAAAACAAACATCATACCCTTAAGAAGTTCAGAACCTAATGATAAAGCCAGCTATTAATACAATGATAATTAAAATTAAGGCATTCCAATTTGGTAAGGTATAAAATTGAACAATAAAAGTAGCTATGAGAGGAGATAAAAGCAAGGGTAGTTGAGAGTTCTCCAAGAGGAGCAGCAACAGACAATTCTGGGAATCCACCCAGAGGTCAGATCATGCCATTCTTTTTGTGTTACATATCTGGGATTTAATCTAAATGCCCTAAGAAGCCACAGAAGAATTGTAAACCTTAGAATGATGGGACCAGATTTCTGTTTGTAAATGATCCCTGTGTCAGCCTGACTGGGAGGAATTTAGATGGCACCAGAAAGAAAAGCAGGTACCAATTAGGTGGCCACGGCATTGTTTATGGTGAGAGACAATGGCAGAATAAATTAGAGAGGAGCAGGGTGGAATGAAGAGAACCAGAAAGATGTGAGTTTCATTTTAGATAAGGAGCTGACAGGACTCACTAACAGACCGGGTTGAGAAAGAGGTGAGTGTGAAAGAGGTGTCAAGAATGATTCTCAGGTGTCTTGCTTCAACACTGGAGCAGATGGAGGTGTAATTACCGAACAGAGGATTATGCAGGGAAATGAAGGATGAGCCGATGGGAGGAGAGAGACTCAGAGTCGAATTTTGTAGCAGTTAATTTTTGAAATGCCAGCAATGCCTGAAAATGTATATGTTAAATGTATGTTACCTACAGGAATCTGATGCTCAGAAAGGAGGGTGCAGTTAGGAATGTTAATCACTACATCATCACCAATGTCCTCATTTGAAAATGAAGGTGGCACTGTGTGAGACAATAAACACGAACATGTACAAAATGCCAGGCACATAACACTGGGCTGAGCCAGCGGGTATGTGAGCCTACGGATACTCGTGCACCTTCAATCGTACACACATGGGCTTCCCAGGTGGCACTAGTAGTAAGGAACCGGTCACCAATGCAGGAAATGCAAGAGACGTGAGTTCAATCCCTGGGTCAGGAAGATTCCCTGGAGTAGGAAGTGGCAACCCACTCAAGTATCCTTGCCTGGAGAACGCCATGGAGCCTGGTAGACTACAGTCCACAGGGTCCCAAAGAGCTGGACATGGCTGAGTGACTGAGCACACGTACATGCAGACATACATGCATGTGTACTTATATATGCGAGGTTCAACATACATTTAGTAGGGGCAGAAAAATAATTACCTTAATAAAAGTTGCATTATTTGTTCTTCATATTCAAAATAAGATATATATGGCACAAATAATATTTATATTATGTGAAAACGCATCAGTGCTGGTGGTTTAGTTGCTAAGTAGTGTCTGACTCTTACGTTCCCATGGACTGGAGCCCACCAGGCTCCTCTGTCCATGAGATTTATCAGGCAAGAATACTAGAGTGGGTTGCCATCTTGTATCTTTCCTTAAACAGCTCCCCATCACTTGTATCTGGATAAGCTAGCCACTCAGCCTCACTTGGGAGAAGGCAATGTCAACCCACTCCAGTGTTCTTGTCTAGAGAATCCCAGGGATGGCGGAGCCTGGTAGGCTGCCGTCTATGGGGTTGCACAGAGTCGGACACGACTGAAGAGAGTTAGCAGCAGCAGCAGCAGCAGCCTCACTCAGCAGAGAGGTAACTGGCAGAGTTATCACTCAAATCTTGTGGCTGCACATGACAGAATTTCTGTTTCACAGGAACAAAAACACAGTTCCAATCCCAACTGGCTTCCAGTTACAGAATTCTGAAAGTAATTATTTGACACAGCAGAAGCCAAACAGTGCTCTATTTTTATTTTCCATTTCAAACTCCGAATGTGAATCAGATTCTCACCAGAAATGTGACAGAAACAGGAGGGGAAGAAATAGATTTACTTATTCATTTACAGCAGTCGAAGCAGAGTCAGTACTCTGAAAAATTCAGCAAGACAGTTCCCCACTTTTCCACAGCCCTTGTTCCATCACATAATTTTGTGGAGTTCTACACCAGACTACTTTGCAGGAACATTAAGGAATGTGAATGTGTGTATTTCTTTTTAACCACATAAGACAGGTAAACAATAATTTGTTAGGCATGATTATGTGGTTTCTAAATTTTAGTTAATAGGACCTAAAGATAGCTTTTTGTCCCAGGCTTTTTATTTATTTATTTAGAAATACAATGTACCCCTTGTTCGTTTTTTTATTCATTGTTGGCCACATGGCACACAAGATTTTAATTCACCCATCAGTGATCAAGCTAATGCCCCCTGCAATGGAAACACTGACTCTTAACCACTGGACTACTAGGGATGTCCAGGTCATAGAAGTTTTAGAAATATTGTCACTAAACCAAGGCAGATTGGGGCACAACTACATAATGAAATAGAACTTTATTTGTTAAATATCTATAAAATAAGTAGATCAATCGTTTATTATATGAGTTTTATATAATTGGATGTAATGTGCTGAGTGTTTTAAGTCATTTTAGCAATATAATTGGGACGGCATAAAAATGAGTATTTGCTGTCCCAGAGCTAAGGTGATGTTAAAATCCATCATCAGGGATTTCCCTGGTGGTCCAGTGGTTGAGAATTCACCTGCCAATTCAGGGCATATGGGTTTGATCCCTGGCCTGGGAGGATCCCACATGACAGGAAGCAGCTAAGCCAGTGTGCAACGACTGAAATCTGTGCACCTAGAGCCGATGCTCTGAAACAAGAGAAGCCACTGTGATGAGCAGCACACGCATCACAACGCGAGTAGTCCCTGCTCACTGCAACAAGAGAAAGCCCATGCACAGCCACGAAGAAACAGCACGGCCAGATAAATAAATAAATAATTTTTACAAACAGATGTTTGGCTTTTGGTATTTAAAAAAAAAAGAATTCTTCATCAAATGTTCCCTATGTTTTATTTTGGGAAAGCACATGTAAACCAGACCCCACAGGGTTAAAACAGGAGCATGGCTGACTTAGAACAATCCTAGCTGTTTTTACCTGTTGCATTCATTGTGAATTTTGCTGGTACCAGGAACAGGAGACAAAAGAGAATTTACTGAGTATAACTAAGGTTAGGATGAGAAGAGAGCAGACATAATTTGTCTGTATTTTACCCTTTAAAAAGAGAGAGAGAAAGTAAAACAAATGAAAACCAGGGTCTTGGTGCTGTATTCTTGAAAGTCAGGAGAAGGTCTGAGGGAGCAGTTTATAGAAAGAGGTTTGATAACCCAGCTCTGACCTGGATGTATTCTGGAAGGTGGTAAGGTGAAGGTGAAGTCGCTCAGTCGTGCCGGCTCTTTGCAACCTGGGGGACTGTAGCCTACCAGGTTTCTCTGTCCATGGGATTCTCCATCCATGGGATTCTCTGTCCATGGGATTCTCTATCCATGGGATTCTCCAGGCAAGAATACTAGAGTGGGTTACCATTTCCTTCTCCAGGGGATCTTCCCAACCCAGGGATCAAACCTGGGTCTCCCGCATTGGAGGCAAACACTTTAACCTCTGAGCCACCAGGGAAGCCCAGAAGGTGGTAAAGCTTCACTTTAATACATTTTGGGGAAAAGGACTAGAAATAACTCTGCACACATGAAAAGCAATCATATAAATAGGAAATGGGTCGGGAAGATCCCCTGGAGAAGAGAATGGCAACCCACTCCAGTATTCTTGCTTGGAGAATTCCATGGACAGTGGAGCCTAATAGCAAAGAGTTGGACACAACTGAGCAACTAACACTTTCACTTTCACTTTCAAATAGGAAATGGTAAGTTTGGGAATGCTTAATCCTCTATCTTAAATAAGTTCCAATTTGACACTACAACTGGAAATGTGGCCCAGATTCAAACACTTATATTCTTTGAAAACATCTGAATATTTATGTGTGACAACAAAATCTTCTCTCTCAAAATCCAAATGAAATTATCAAGATTCAGGCACAAATCCAATGGATTCTGTTTTATTTGAAATAGTGCTTTCAATGACAGTACATCATGAAATAAGCTTCACTATAATTAAAGCAGATTTAATATTATATGTTAATGGCATTTACTGCTTCAAAAACACATTCATGAAATGTACTGACAGAACAAGTTGATAAGTAAGGTATCAGTCAGTTCAGTCACTCAGTCGTGTCCCACTCTTTACAACCCCATGGACTGTAGCAGGCCAGGCTTCCCTATCCATCATCAACTGCCAGAGCCTATTCAAACTCATGTCCATTGAGTTGGGTGATGGTATCCAGCCATCTCATCCTCTCTCATCTCCTTTTCCTCCTGCTTTCAATCTTTCCCAGCATCAGGGTCTTTTCCAGTGAGCTAGTTTTTTGCATCAGGTGGCCAAAGTATTGGAGTTTCAGCTTCAACATCAGTTCTTCCAATGAATATTCAGAACTGATTTCCTTTAGGATTAACTGGTTTGATCTCCTAGTGGTCCAATGGACTCTCAAGAGTCTTCTCCACACCACAGTTCAAAGGCATAAATTCTTCAGTGTTCAGCTGTATTTACAGTCCAACTCTCTCATCCATACATGACTACTAGGAAAACTATAGCTTTGATTAGACAGACGTTTGTTGGTAATGTATCAGCTTTTTAATATGCTGTCTTGGTTGGTCATAGCTTTTCTTCCACATCTTTTAATTTCAAGGCTGCAGTCACCATCTCCAGTGATTTTGGAGCCCAAGAAAAATAAAGTCTCTCACTGTTTTCCCATCTATTTGCCATGAAGTAATGGGACCAGATGCCATAATCTTAGTTTTCTGAATGTTGAGTTTTAAGTCAGCTTTTTCACTCTCCTCTTTCACTTTCATCAAGAAGCTCTTTTAGTTCTTCACTTTCTCCCATAAGGGTGGTGTCATCTGCATATCTGAGGTTATTGATATTTCTCCCAGAAATCTCGATTCCAGCTTGCACTTCATCTAGTCTGACTTTTCTCATGAAATACTTTAAAAATAAGTTAAATAAGCAGGGTGACAATATACAGCCTTGACGTACTCCTTTTCCTATTTGGAACCAGTCTGTTGTTCCATGTCCAAATCTAACTTTTGCTTCTTGACCTGAGAAATATAGATTTCTTAGGAGGCAGGTCAGGTGGTCTGGTATTCCCATCTCTTTATGAATTTTCCACAGTTTGTTGTGATCCACACAATCAAAGACTTTGACATAGTCAATAAAGCAGAAGTAGATGTTTTTCTGGAACTCTCTTGCTTTTTTGATGATCCAGTGGATGTTGGCAATTTGATCTCTGGTTCTGGCAGTTTGATCTCTGATAAGGTATTCACAGTGGTAAATAAAGTGATTTGATGTACAAAATGTACATTAGGCTTCTAGTACAGAAAAGATTGTGTATACCTAATTTTCTTATTCGTGCCACATAATGCACAAAGTATTGATTGTGAAAATGGCACTGAGGATAATCATCAATGAATCTGAAAGGAGAGCTTGTCCATAATGATAGATCTGGAAGAATAGGACAGCAACTGGGTGCCTTGTACCTTCCAATCCAAGAGGAGAAATCTATCCACACCTGCTGTTTCCTGACTCCCAACCCTGAGAACAGAAGCTACCTGGTAGGCTTATTTTTCCCTGGATCAAACAGAAGTCCCTGCAACCACATCAAGTGAGCAGACAATTCTGTTACAGAGGACTACTTGGGAGAGCCATCAAGAATAAAGAGTCAAAGGAAGCACTCTGCTTTTTCATAGAATATGAGACTCCCTTTTTCACAAAGAGCTACTGAGACAGCAGGCAGAGTTGCTGGAGAGACTCACTACTAGCCGGTCTGGTCCAGGAGTTCTCTTTGACTTTATGGTCAAGAGATTCTCCATCCCTGTCCAAGGATGCAGAGGAAGCTGTGGTCAAGGGAAGAGGAATTCCACCATACCATTCTATTAAGAGACACACTTAGCAGACTGGCCTATGGCAAACTCATTTGTCCTCACAAGAGACTATTTGGGAAATCTGGGGACCCAGGGACTTCAGATAAGCTAAGAAGACCAAAATAATATCACAAATACACAGAACATTTACAGCCATTTGAACCAAAATCTATAAAATTAATCCAAAACCCACATGCTAAACCTAAACCAGGTGGCTGCCTATTTAAATATTCCCTGTAAAAATGAAAGGCTACCCACTCCAGTATTCTGGCCTGGAGAATTCCACCGACTTTATAGTTCACAGGGTTGCAAAGAGTTGGACATGATTAAGTGACTTTCACTTTCACATATTTAAATAAATCTCAGAGTCTCCTTCAATTATAGGACAACAAATGTCTTGGAAATAATATAAGCTCACCCATTAAGAAAATCACAAATAATGAAAGACAACCAACTGAAGCCAGTACAAAGATGAATCAAGTGTTGGAATGACCTGACAAGGATTTTAAAGTAGGTTTTATAAAAATCCTTCAATAATACATTACAAATTATCTTGAAACAAATCATTAATAAAAAAGAAGAAAAATTGATAATCTCAGAAAAGGAAAAGAAGTTATTTTAAAAATGGCCAAATGGAAATTATATAAATTCATAACACAATAACAGAAGGAAAAGAAAAAAAAAAAGGATCACTGTATAGGCATAATAGTAGAGTAGAGATGGCAGCAGACAGAATCAATTAACATGAGGACACAATGAAATTCACTCAGTCTGAAAAACAGTGAAAATTGTTTGGAAAAAATAATAAACAGAGCTTCAGGGACCCAAGGGGCAATAACAAAATAATAAATAGATATATTACTAGAATTCTAAGAGGAGAGGTACAAAGACAGAAGGTGGAAGAATTATGAAGAAATAATGACTGAAAACTTCCCAGATTTGGTTAAAAACACACCCAACATATCCAAGAAGCTGAGAAAAACCCAGATAAGTTAAAGGCAAAGAAATCCACATCATGATTTATTGTATTTTGCCACTGAAGATAAAAGATAAAAAGTTTTGAAAGCAACCAGAAATGATACATTGCCTATAGAGGAAAAAAAAAAAGAATTTAAATGGCAATGGGTTTCTCCTATGAAATAAGGGAGAGTAGATGGAAGTGGTACAGTATTTTGCAAGTTTGAAAGAACAGCACAGTTGGCTATGAACTCAACATTGCAGAAATATTCAAGAATGAAAGGAAATACAAACATCCTCAGCTGAACGAAAATCAAAAGAATCTGTTGATATTAGACCTAATCTTACAGATTGGCTGGGCTTCCCTCACAGCTCAGTTGGTAAAGAATCCTCCTGCAATGCAAGGACCCTGCTTTGTTTCCTGGGTTAGGAAGATACCCTGGCGAAGGGATAGTCTACCCACTCCAATATTTTTGGGCTTCCCTTGTGGCTCAGCTGGTAAGAAATACACCTGGAATGCGGGAGACTGGGTTCAACCCCTGGGTTGGGAAGATCCCTGAAGAAGAGAAAGGCTACCATAGAGAAAATAGATTGAACAATGGAATGCTGTAAGCTGCTTATAAAAACTCAATTCAAATCCAATGATATATGCAGATTTTGAACATAAACAAATGGGAGAGACATACCATGAAATCATTATTTTATTTTTTAAAAAATGAGTGGCAATCTTAATATCTGACCAAATAGGCTTTATAACAAAGGAAAGTACTACAGAAAACATAATGATAAACATAATGATGAAAGGACCAATCCATCAGGAATGCATTACATTCTAAATAGGTATGCACAAACAGTTTCAAAATATATGAAAGAAAAGCTGATAGAGTTGAAAGGAGAAATAGACAAATCCACAAATATATTTGGGAACTTCAACACCCTCTTCTCATCAAATGATACAATTAGAGAAAGAAAAGAAGCAATGATACATATGTGAACTAAAGGAAAAAGCAAAAGGATCTGATTGGTTCATATAGAAGAACATTTTTAAATAACATTATAAAATGAATAAAATGTTTTTCAAGAACCCATGGAACATTCACTAAGATAAATCATATCATGGACCACAAAACAATACTCAAAATTTTAAAAAATAATTATATATGTGTCATCTGATTTTAATGGAATAAAATTAAAAATGAACACAGATATCTCTAAATACATGGAGATTTTAAAAGATATTTTAAAAATATCCATGGGAAATATATTTAAATGAAAATACACCATATCAAAATATGTGGAACAGAACTAAATTTGATGCTAGAAGGAAATTTATAGCTATTTGCTTATATTAGAAATGAGATAAGGCCTCACATCAATAACTTAAGTTCTTACTTCAACACCTAGAAAAAAAACAAAATACAAATTCAAGTACATAGGAGGAAGGAAACAATGAAGATGCGAGCATAAGTCAATGAAATTGAAAACAAGAAAAAAACAGAAAAATTTGATGAAACAAAATTCTGATTCTTCAAAAAATCAATTAAATTGATAAACCTCTAGGAAGACTGATAAACACTCTTTTTAAGAAAGGAAGAAGACAAATATCACTAATTCAGTATCAAAGATGGAACAACACCATAGAGATTGCAGCCTTTAAAAAGATACTTAGGGGATCCTAAGTATCCTATGCTCATATATTTGAAATCTTAAAAGAAACAAATCAGTTTCTTGAAAATGAAAAATCCCACAGTGAAAAAGATCATTTGAATTGTCTATAGCCATGAAAGAAACTGCATTTACAATTAAAAGTTCTGGATAGTAGTATTATGTTGGAAGTTTAGTGTTCACTAGATATTCTATGCAATATTTAATATCAATATTAATGTCAATGTTACAAAATATCTTTCAGGAAATATAAGAAGAGGAAATATTTTCTAAGTAATTTAATAAGCCAATATTGCTCTGATGCCAAAACAAAAGTAATATGAACATAAACAATCTACCAATTAATATCTCTCATGATGTCAAGTGCAATGATCCTCAATAAAATACTAATAAATTAAATCATCAATGTATAGAAGAATGAAAAGGTCCAGGTATGCAATAATTCAGGTATTCTACACTAGCTCAACTTTTGAAAATCAATAAATGTAGTCCACCATGAAAAGGCAAAAATATGGTCATATCAACACATGCAGAAAAGCATCTGTAAGCTCTGACCATCTATTCATGATAAAAACTCTCAGCAAGTTTGAAATGGTGCTTCTGAGGTGGCACTCAGTTCAGTCCAGTCACTCAGTTGTGTCTGACTCTTTGCGACACCATGAATTGCAGCACACCAGGCCTCCCTGTCCATCATCAACTCCCGGAGTTCACTCAAAGTCATTGCCATCGAGTCGGTGATGCCATCCAGCCATCTCATTCTCTGCCATCCCCTTCTCCTCCTGCCCCCAATCCTTCTCAGCATCAGGGTCTTTTCCAAAGAGTCCACTCTTTGCATGAGGTGGCCAAACTATTGGAGTTTTAGCCTCAACATCAGTCCTTCCAGTGAACACCCAGGACTGGTCTCCTTTAGGATGGACTGGTTGGATCTTCCTGCAGTCCAAGGGACTCTCAAGAGTCTTCTCCAGCACCACAGTTCAAAAGCATCAATTCTTCGGTGCTCAGTTTTCTTCACAGTCCAACTCTCACATCCATACATGAACAGTGGAAAAACCATAGCTTTTATAGATGGACCTTTGTTGGCAAAGTAATATCTCTGCTTTTTAATATGGTAAACAATCCATCTGCCAACGGAGGAGACCCAGGAGAAGTGGGTCTGATCCCTGGGTTTGGAAGATCCCCTGGAGGAGGAAATGACACCCGACTCCAGTATTTTTGCCTGGGAAATTTCAAGGATGGAGGAGACTGGTGGGCTACAGTCCATGGGATCACAAAGATGACAGTTTTCCAGTAGTCATGTACAAATGTGAGAGTTGGACCATAAAGAAGGTTGAGCCCTGAAGAGATGATGCTTTTGAATTGTGCTGCTAGAGAAGACTCATGAGAGTCCCTTGACGAAAAGGAGATCAAACCAGTCAACCCTAAAGGAAATCAACCCTGAGTATTTATTGGAAGGACTGGTGCTGATGCTGAAACTCCAATTATTTGGCCACCTGATATGAAGAGCCTTGGAAAAGATTCTAATGCTGAGAAAGATTGAAAGAGAAGGAGAAAGGGTTAACTGAGGCTGAGCTGGTTGGGTAGCATCACCAAATCAATGAACATGAGTTTGAGCAAACTCTGAGAGATAGTAAAGGACACGGAAACTTAGCATGCTGCAGTCCATGAGTCACAGAGTTGGACACAACTTAACAACTGAACAAGAAAGTTAAAAATAGAGAGGAATTAACTCGGCTTGATAATCATCTATATAATAAACCTACAATTAAAATCATATTCATATCATGGATACTTTTCCACTAAGATAAGAAACCAGGCAAAATGTCATCTACCACTCTTATTCAACATAGTATTTTATGTTCTAGCCAGTGCAGCACTAAGGCAAGAAAAGGAAATAAAAATGCATACAGATCAAAGAGTAGAATTAAAAGTCTCCCTGTTTGTAGAGAACATCATTATTTATGCAGAAAAACCTATAAAATAAGCAAATGGAATAAAAAGAAAGCTCTAGAATAAGTGAGTTTAGAAAGTTTCCAAGATGGACAAACACAAATCAACTGTAACAATGAATATGCAGAAATTAAAATTAAAACACAATACCATTTATAACCACTCCAAAGATTTTCCAAAGAAAATCCCAAATTGAATAAATTGCATAATAATAAAATGTGCACAAGGTGTCTTCTGTATCATATGCTGAAAATTGAAAAATGCCAAAGACTACATAAATAAAGATATCATGTTCATGAATTGGAATGCTTAACATACTAAAATGTCAGTTCTTCCCAAATCCTTTTGTAAGTTGAATACATTGTCTATAAAAATTTCAGAAAGATATTTTATAGACATAGACAAGTTATTTCCAAAATTTCTATGGGAAGACACAGGCTCTTAATTTGTTAAAACAATCTTGATAAAGAAGTTACTTATCTCTCATTGATATCAATGCTGGCCATATAGCACCTTTGTTTGTAACTGGCATGGGAGAAGAGGCATGAACAAAAGAGTCTCTGCTTACGTGAATAAATAAAGTCCAATTCTTGATCATAAGTTATATCTTAAAGCAACTTTAGAAGAAGTCTCTAATGATCATTAAATTGGTCTCCACGCTTTTATCAGAATAGAGTATAAACTGTATCAGGCATTGAGAATCAATTTGCACTCATTCCAAAACCAACAGATAAGTCTTGGTATCTTTCAAAACTCTATTTTGTGCTAGTTCTTTAAGCACAGGTGTTAATTACACAATTTGGATGCTCAGATAAATACATTGTAATGTATACATGAAATGATAAGTTATTAGTAAAAGTCACAAAAATGGGGGAGAATATAGGGTTACCACATAGCATTAGTGAACGCAACTATTTGCTGATGTGAAAGTGTAGATCAGTATCTTCATTACTCCATTACTACCCCAGGGTTTTTATTCCCTCTGGTCTAAGATCTAACGTAATGAAGATCAATAAAGTCAATATGTTAAACCTGGTGACGATTTAGCTGGCTTTGATAACAATGCTGGTGTTATACATATCTTTAACACATTTGCATTGCCCCAATATTCAGCACGTGTAGTCTGCAAATCACCTATCATTTTCAAGGAGCATGACAGCACAAACAACCCACATTTTCCTTTACGTGAGGCTTCCTAAAAGATTTCTTCTTAAGATGGGGTTTGAGATCACATGTTTTTATTTCTTCTTCTTGGAGTCTCTTTAAACTATGAGAAGTATTTGAAAAATTGAAATATTTCACAAATTAAAGATGGTAAGTTTTGCTCCCAACAGAAAAGATATGTCAGTAAGCAACTCAAAGACAAATTATGAATTAAATAATGATGAGTGAACTAGAAGGACAAAGGAAACTATATCCTTAAACATGTGTGGAAGGGAATAGGCATGCAGGATTTTACCATGTTTTACATTATTTCCTCAAAAGCTTAGGAGTCAAAAATGCCAAGTATAATGGAGACTGGGGATGAGACTTAATTCTAAAACATAAAGGTAGGTGGGCAAATTATAGAAAAGTACATGTCTCCAAGCAGAACTCTCAACAGCCAGTCATTCTCCTCTCTGAAAAACAGTGCACATTTTTGGAAAAATTAAGTGTAAGTTTTTTTAGGAAAAAAATTGAGATGTCTGAGACAACTAACAAGGGAGATAGTGATGAAATTGGCCCAGACTCTCATCATCGGTCTCAGTGTTCTGAAGACAATGGTAGGGTTTTCTGTATCGTCATTCTAAAAGGTGGAAAGCAATTATAGCCTATCTAAAGTTAGCAAGAGTAGGAATAATCATCAGTATTTTACATATTTTAAAAAGACAACTTAGGGAGGAACAATATAATTAATGAAAAAGTATGGGAAAAGGCAAACAGGAGGTAGGGTGATTAAACAAGTAGACTCTCATATTCTATAGCAAGAAATCAAGATAAAGTCTAGTCATGTTAAAATAAAAGAACTAAAATATCACAGGTTTTTTTTTTTTTTAATCTGTAAGAAAAGCTGAGAGAAGGAACTGAAAGGGGAAAAGAGGAATATCAATTTTGTGATAACTTTTGTACCATTTGCTTTTTTCCCCTATCTGTATATATTATATATATATCAGTACAAATAAAGGTATTTGAAAACATGTACATAGAGAAAAAATACTTGATCTTATTTATCAATATATTTTAAAAGAGGAGTTATTCAAGATCATGAGATTAAACACATATATGTTACATTAAAATGATCATTATTTCACAGATATCTATTATTAAAACAAAATAGCCATTTCTAACACAAAGATTCTTGTCATTTTACTCAAGGTATCCTCAAGTATCACTAGTAAAATGAACCTAGAGACAAGTGGCTCTAGAAGATACTTGATTTAGGATCATTTTGGTAGCTTGACAAATGGATAGCAGAGTTCTATTTTTAGATTTCCTGACTTATTCAATTGGATGCACAGGCTGGACTTGAGTATCTTTAAAACTTCCCATGTAATTCTGATATTCAAAGAAGGTTGAAAACTAAGGTATCTATCTTGTGAATATTTGTCTCCTGGTAATATATACCCAATCAAAAGCTTTGTTTTTAATGTATTAACCCAAATGTAGCATTTTCTTTATCTTCATTCTTGTTACTGTCACATTTTTTACAGACACTAAGAAAAATGCAGCTGCAAAATGCAGAATAGAAATAACTTCTATGCAAATTAACAGCTCTCTAGAGAGAGTCTTTAGTCCCTCACAGCTGCACTGTACTGATGCTCCACCCCCAAACATAAATATTTACTTAGTGTTATTGGTGCTGATAATTGATGTGTAATTAGACATTATTTTACCCTTCCTCATCTGTGTTTATAAAAATAGTAATAAAACTGAAAAATGTTCATAGTCAATTTAATTCAATGGAAGGATAATAACATGGTTCAAAGAACAACAGCAGCAATGCGTGGAGAAGAAAGAAAGCATAAGGCCATAACATAAGTCATATTTAAGAGAGAAATGTAATTTCAAGTGAAATATGTATGTCTCTCTTACAGCACTTCCTCTCTGCTTAGCATCCTCTTGCTTTAATTAAAAGTATTTATATTGCCTTGAATACTACAGATGTATTTAATAGTTCTCATAATTTTGAAATAACAATAAAAGGAACCCATGCATGCAAAGGAGCTAATGAACTGAACAAGCAATTACTGAGCTTACATGATGTTCCAGAACAAGTTCATGAAATACTATTTTTAGTTTTACACACACAAACACACACATACACACATACATATGCAGTAATACAATACACATACACATACATATACATACACAAAGTTAGATATTGAAGTAAATTCAAAAAAGAAACAGTGGTCTGCAATTTTTCTGAGTCCCTATTTTAAATAAGATGAATGAATTTTAAAATAAGATGAATGATATTTGATATAGCTTGATGACATACTAGGTAAAGTAATATACTGAAGTAAAACGAAAGTCAAATATATGAAACTTTTCCACACAGTTAAGAATTATATTAAACGATATGCTGGGTATGCGTCAGTGTATCTTTTAGGGAACCCCATCTTATTTTGAAAGAATTGGTATCCCATTATAAGACTTTGGTAGAAGATAATATGGCCTCGATTATGGAAACTTCCGGAACGAGACTCTGAATCTTCCCCACTTGGGCAGTTAAACCATTGACAGTTGACTTAGGCTGAAGCAACATATGCTTTCTTGTCTGGAGCTTTGAAATGTGACCAGTTGACACAAAGACCAAAGGAGAGATTCGCTACTACCTGTGGCTATGTTATCAAGAACAGTGGCAGAAGTGTCATTGGCAATCTTTTGACTTAATCATTTCTGGGGTATCAACCTGGCTTCATTTACAGCTACTCAATCTCTCTTAGTTCCTGCTTTATTCCAACACTGATGCACTGGCCTTTCTCCCAATTCTATCATCTAGCCAATATCCATCTGGAAAGTTACTTTTTATGCTGAAGTTAGTCATATTCTGTTGCAGTCAAGAAAGTGACTTACTAAATCATGCCTTTGAGTCCAACACTCACCTCACACCTCCACACATACAAATGATGTGAACAATAACAAATTATTATGATGATTTAAACAAAGGGAAAGACAGCCGAGCTCGATCCTCCCAGTTTTCATAATCTTCTTTACATATTAGAGTCAAACTTCTAGATCCACAGTGTTTAACGTCATTCTGCCTGCCTATAACTTTACGTGAACTTCACAGACTCATTGTTGTTCAGTCATTCAGTCATGTCTGACTCTTTGTGACCCCATGAACTGCAGAATGCCAGGCCTTCCTTCACCATCTCCCAGAGCTTGCTCAAACTCAGGTGCATTGAGTTGGTGATATCATCCCAACCATCTCATCCTCTGCTGTCCCCTTCTCCTGTCTTCTATTTTTCCCAGCATCAGGGTTTGTTCCAAGTAGTTGGCTCTCACATCAGGTGGCCAAATTATTGGAGCTTCAGTTTTAGCATCAGTCCTTCCAATGAATATTCAGGGTTGATTTCCTCTAGAATTGATCTGGTTTGATCTCCTTGCAGTTCAAGGATCTCTCAAAAGTCTTCTCCAAAATCACAGACTCATACATTTGTATATATTATGCATATGATGCTAGATTCCCTACGTACTATTCTATCTGTCCATCCAATATTGGAGCCAAAAACTACAAGTAGCTATTTGAATTAGTAAAACAAACATTCAGAACCTTAATTCCAATAGCCAAAACTCAAATATTCAAATGTCAATTAAAAGGAAGCTAGTTGGTTGCTTTTTTTTTTTTTCCTGAAACAAACATTTTTTGATGGCTAGTAGCTTCCAACTTCTCCGGGAGTTGGTGATGGACAGGGAGGCCTGGTGTGCTGCTATTCATGGGGTCGCAAAGAGTTGGATACAACTGAGCAACTGAACTGAACTGAAATGAGTAGCTTCCAATGGAGAAGGCAATGGCAACCCACCACAGTATTCTCGCCTGGAAAATCCCATGGATGGAAGAGCCTGGTAGTTTGCAGTCCCTGGGGTTGCAAAGAGTGGGACTCGACTGAGCAACTTCACTTTCACTTTTCCTTTCATGAACTGGAAAAGGAAATGGCAACCCACTCCAGTGTTCTTGCCTGGAGAATCCTGGGGATGGGGGAGCCTGGTGGGCTACCCTCTATGGGGTCGCACAGAGTCGGATATAACTGAAGCAACTTAGCAGCAGCAGCAGCAGCAGCAGCAGTAGCTTCCAAATGGCAGTGCAGATATAAAACAAAGTTCTACTAGACAGCTCTGGTCTAAACACATAATGATAATCCAATTTTCCCTATGGTTAAATCAGAAATCTAGACTTTAACACAGGTTGACTATCATTAATTCCGCATGTGCTTGAACAGCAGTCCAATAAGATTCAAAGAAAGTATACCTTTACCATAAAATTACTATCTTACTCTATATTTTTATATATATTTTGTTTGTTAACCGATGGTTTTTTTTTTTTTTTTTTTAACAAGAAGACTCTCATTGTTTGAGAAACTAGTATCTATACATGGAAGTTTTTAAAGGACAGACCCTTAAAATGTGGATTTGAAAAATATGTGGGCACGTGAAACCATCTAGCTGCAAGCAAAGAAATCCCTTTTAATTTTTTTTATAACAGAACATAGAAACATTGAACTGTTGCCTACAAATGTTGGGACTCGGACTTCACATGCTTTCTGAGTTTGCAGCTGTAGGCAATTGGCTAGGATCCTAATCACACCATTTGTATCACAGATTGTTTACTTGCCCGGAGTCTGTTCTACTCCTCAGGTATGAAATTAGTAAATCACTTCCCATTATTAAACTAGTTTCATATAGCTTCCTTCACCAGCCAGCAGGATATTACTAACCAACACAAACACTGTGTCAATCACTAGGCAGATGAGAACAGTTCAGGATGAGCAGCATCTAGAGGAACACCTAAATTTTTAGATACAGCAGCAGCAGACAATTAGAAGGGCTGAGGAAGATGAATGTCATCGTGCTAAAAAGTGTGAGTTGCTCAGTCATGTCCGACTCTTTGTTACCCATGGACTAGAGCCTGCCAGGGTCCTCTGTCCATAGCATTTTTCAGGCAAGAATATTGGAGTGGGTTGCCATTTCCTTCTCCAGGGGATCTTCTTGACCCAGGGGTCAAATCCGGGTTTCCTTCATTGTAGGCAGATATTTACCATCTGAGCCACCAAGGAAACCCCTCAAAGACTCCACAGATTCATATTCAATTACAGCCTCCTCTATCACTATTCAGTCCTCTTGAACATGAGTCAAGCTCCTGTAAATAGTAAGATTCTTCAGAGAAAATGGTGGCTCAGACGGCAAAGAGTCTACCTGCAATGTGTGAGACCTGGTTTCTATCCCTGGGTTGGGAAGATCCCCTGGAGAAGGGAATGGCTACCCACTCCAGTATACTTGCCTGGAGAATCCATGGACAGAGGAGCCTGACAAGCTACAGTCAATGGGGTTGCAAACAGTGGGACATGACTGAGTCACTTGCAGTTTCTCTTCCACTTTTCAGAGAAAATAGCTTCCTGGGTAAAACAAATAGCTGTAGAAAATATAAGTCCCAATTTTAAAATATTTTATTGTTATCATTTTCTTTTTAAAGCCACTTTACTGAGGTATAATTAAACACAGAACACTATACATATTTATACATGTATACAGCTGGATGAGTTTGGTGATGAGTGCATAACCATCACACAATCTATGTCATAAACATAAACAACATCACCTCTAAAAGTTTTCTCCTGCCCTCTCTTGTTGTTATTTGTGACAAGAACACAACATAAATTCTACCCTCTTAGCAATCTTTTAAGTGTACAACACAGTGCTACTGTATTCTCACTCACACTTCAAATTTTATCACTTGCTCCTTGAGATTTTCTCCTTATTTATTAACTCTGATTCCATTTCTATTCTATTAAGTCCTTTGTTGAATTTTATTTGCAAACTCTTTACACAGACTTATCTCTTTTCCATTATAACTTTTTGCACTACAGATTTATATTCTGAGCCAGGAGTCTATGTATATTTCTCTAAATATTTAGGCATGGCTTCAATCACCAATAGCCTACAGCCTTCCCCCAGCTTTGTATCTCTCCATAATTTCCCACCTGCATGGCCACAAAGCTCCCAGGATAGACTCTCCAAACCTAGCTCCATCACCCTCACTTCCAGATATGTTTCTCCTCCTTTACTCGCTAGCATACATGTGAAGTCGCTACAGTCATGTCCGACTCTTTGCAACCCTATGGACTATAGCCCACCAGTCTCCTCTGACCATGGGATTCTCTGGGAAGAATACTGGAGTGGCTTTCCATGCCCTTCTCCAGGGGTCTTTCCAACTGAGGGATCAAACCTCTCTCTAATGTCTCCTGCATTGGCAAGCATGCTCTTTACCACTAGCACCACCTGGGAAGGCCCTCTCTAGAATCCCTCCACAATTTACGGAGCCTGCTCAACATCTTCAAATGGCCCTTTCTCACCCTCAGTGGACCCAAAATCTTGCCAATTCTATATTATAAAATTTTTTTAAAAAGTTTTAATCTATTTACTCCCTTCAATTCTTTTGAAATTTACAAGTTCAAGTCTAGATTTGTGCAATGGTGCATTGCACATTTGTGCAATGTCCTCTCCGGCTTTAAACTTGTTCTTTATGTCTCATGTCACTTCACATTTGAAAATCCTTCAATTCATTCCCAAACACCTGGAGGTAAACTATATTCTCCTTTGGGTCTCATACAAAGACTGGTCCTAGGTGGCCTGTAATACTGTCTAGTTTCATCCCCAGTCCCACTTTTCTGCATGTGATCTGTGCTCCAGCTGCTGCACTTATATGATATTAATTATTACTTAGATTCTTTTGCTATGGCATTCCTGCCATTCCAGAGCAGGTCTCTCTTAACCAATGTATTTTACCTGTCTCATTTTCTATTTCTACTAACAGATTAGTTCAAGCTCTCACTCTTCTGAGAAGCCTTCTCTAAATTGATATGAGTCAAGTATATTTCTCCTCCTGTAGAGCCATCATCCCCTATGTTTAGCACTGCTATAGCATCACTAGCACTGTGATGCTACCACTTGTTCTCAAAACCCCCTCCTCTTCTTGCCTTCATTAATTATGGAGATTGTATATTTCATTAGTATAATCTCCACATCTAGCACAGTATATGACATGCTGTTAGTTTCTCTTAACAGTTGAATTTATGTTGAAATAGTAAGTTTCAAAGTGAAACAGGATTCTTATAATCATCTTATTCATTCACTTCTTTGATGTGCATAATAAAGCCTTGTTCTGAAAGTCTGGATTTACTCAGGTCAAAAGATCAGTCAGTTCAGTCGCTCAGTCATGTCTGACTCTTTGCGACCCCATGAATCGCAGCACGCCAGGCCCCCTTGTTCATCACCAAATCCCAGAGTTCACTCAGACTCACGTCCATCGAGTCCGTGATGCCATCCAGCCATCTCATCCTTGGTCGTCCCCTTCTCCTCCTGCTCCCAATCCCTTCCAGCATCAGAGTCTTTTCCAATGAATCAACTCTTCGCATGAGGTAGCCAAAGTACTGGAGTTTTAGCTTTAGTATCATTCCTTCCAAAGAAATCCCAGGGTTGATCTCCATCAAAATAGAAAATAGTATAAAAATCAAGGCTACCTGTCCAATGTTCCCTCCCTGTTTCCAGTTACTTATATATATTTGTTACAAGTATGTCTCAGTTGTTGCCTTAAGCCAATAACTCATTATACGGCTCATAAGATCCTTTAAATCATTATGGAACAGGAAATAAGCCAACTATTACCCTCTTTTTTTATAATGTATTAGCTGCTTTACCAGAGAAGGCAATCGCACCCCACTCCAGTACTCTTGCCTAGAAAACCCATGGACCGAGGAGCCTGGTAGGCTGCAGTCCATGGGGTCACTAAGATTCGGACATGACTGAGCGACATCACTTTCACTTTTTACTTTATGCATTGGAGAAGGAAATGGCAACCCGCTCCAGTGTTCTTGCCTGGAGAATCCCAGGGACGGGTAAGCCTGGTGGGCTGCCGTCTATGGGGTCACACAGAGTCGGACACGACTGACGTGACTTAGCAGCAGCTGCTTTACAGAAACTAACATATTTTTGATTGTTCCACAATTCTTCCCTGAGATTCTGTTACTCATAAAGAAGAGTGATTGTGAGTATGTTAGTTGTTCAGTCCTGTCCGACTGTTTGCAAACACTTGGACTGTAGCCTTCCATGCTCCTCCGTCCATGGGATTATCCAGGCCAGAATACTGGAGTGGGTAGCCTTTCCTTTCTCCAAGGGATCTGCCCATCCCAGGGATCAAACCAGGTCTCCCACATTGCAAGCGGATTCTTTACCAGCTGAGCCACAAGGGAAGCCCAGAAGAGTGAGTGCTTAGCAACAAATGTCAAATATATTGATAACACATCCTTTTCTTCTTAAAATCAACAGTCTTTACATTTCTCTAAATATGAAGTCCACAGTTATTTACCCCAGAGACATTGTAATATCTACATCTTATTGTGTCTAATCTCATCTCTCTACTGCTCATTCCCTAAATTGGAGTTACCCAGTCTTTCTTGGAAGAAGAATGCAGTCAAACATGCTGCTGCTGCTGCTGCTGGGTCTCTTCAGTCGTGTCCGACTCTGTGCAACCCCATAGATGGCAGCCCACGAGGCTCCCCAATTCCTGAGATTCTCCAGGCAAGAACAGGGGAGTGGGTTGCCATTTCCTTCTCCAATGCATTAAAGTGAAAAGTGAATGTGAAGTCGCTCAGTTGTGTCCGACTCTTCGCAACCCCATGGACTGCAGCCTACCAGGGTCCTCCGTCCATGGGATTTTCCAGGCAAGAGTACTGGAGTGGGTTGCACTGCATGCAGATTGCTTCAAATCTCAAGAGCTTTATATGTGTTACTCCTTCACCATGGACATTGCCCCAAGCTCAAAAGTCACATACAAGCATATGTGATGGTCAATTAGGTGGAATTAGTCCTGATTTATTTTTAGATACTGTCCTATTCTTCCTTAGAGAGTTCTTTCCTCACCCCCAATCTAGGTTTAACACTACACCCAAGTACAGCATTCTTTAATAATCCTCATCACACTTTATAGATGAATATTTATTTGTATGAATGTTGCCTTAATGTCAATATCTCCCAAGATACCTATGTCATTCACTACTATATAAACAATGCCTAGCATGGTGACCAGAACTGAGGAGGTATTTGATAAATTTTGAATGAATATGACCTAGTCTTCAGCATTGGTCAAAATAAACTCAGCTGAAAAATATCATATGATATTGCTTGTATATGGAAAAAAGGGTACCCATGAACTTAACAAAACAGAGTCACAGATGTAGAAAATAAAGTTATGGTTACTAGTGGTAAGTAAGGGATAAATTTGAAGATTGGGATTAACATATACACACTACTATACATAAATTGGGGTTTCCCTCATAGCTCAGTTGGTAATACATAAATTAGATAATAAGGACCTACTATACAGCACAGGGATCTCTAATACTCTAATAACCTTTAAGAGAAAAGAATTTATAAAAGAGTATGTATAACTGATTCATTTTGCTGTATACCTGAAACTAACATAATATTGCAAATCAACTATTCTCCACTAAATATTAAAAAAAAATTAAACTAAAATAAAGCTATGGTTATAAATAATGAAAATGAAATAGAAGAATATGATAAGTTAGTATATTTTAATGATTTATATTTTATATTATTTTATCTTTTATTGTAGAATAGGACTGCATACTGTATACCTTTCTAATGTCTATAAATACAGTGACAAATAAGCTATATAGAGGAAAAAATAATCCTAGAGGAAAAAAAATTGATGATATTTCACTCTGTGATTCTTATAACAAATGCTTGGTATTTTCTTTATGAAATTTAGAAAAAGTAAAAACTGGATGTATTTGAAGACCCTCTAGGCTTAACTTCCAACTAAATGCTTTTGTTATTTGAAGTCTGATGCAATTAAATGTTCACTGGATTAAAAAAAATCAATAAAATTATGGAACAGATTTCCTGAATAATATCTATGTTGAAAATGATTCATTTTCTTAGGGCCAATATGTGTTGGAAGAAAACAGTCCATAATTAATTATGAAGTGCGATAGATTTTTCAGAATGTATGTATCTATTTTTTCATATTTTGGAGAATATTTAGATTTTCATTTCTACCTCTGCATGAAAATATTGAATCATGGCAAAAGAATACTATTATATATATACAAAATATATTAACAAAATTATCTAATCCAAAGCTGGTTTTGTGTAAAGAAAAACCTGCAGTAAGATATGACCATAAAAATGTCAGACAAAGTTAATAAAGACATCTCTTACTATAAACAATTGTAAATGTAAAGTGCAATATGATAGAAACATTCACTGTAATTCACTAAATGGTAATTCAGTGAAATGTAATTTACTGGAGAAAGGAAGGAAGATATTTTCACCAGGAAAGTCATTTCCAACTGGCAGATAGTCAGATGACTTTGGGGGAAATTAAACTGGATACAGGCCATGAGCACCAATATTAAATTTTCCATATCCTGAAGATTAGAAACCATGACTTTCAGTCCCATCAAGGTATAAAATTAGAAAGGAGATATCTGAACAAAGCAAGACTACTTGAAAACAAACTCTATGAAATGAAAATTGGACTATCTACCTACTAGCTTTGTGGTTGGTTAATAGTGCTTGGTAGCAAAATAACAATCCCTGTGATAAACTGCAATTCAAACTGGCAGACTAAAAGAAATGTATCAGTTCAGTTCAGTTCAGTTCAGTTCAGTCGCTCCGTCTTGTCTGACTCTTTGCAACCCCATGAAGCACAGCACGCCAGGCCTCCCTGTCCATACAAGATTTATTTTTGTGCTGCTAGTGTTCTTTCATTGTTGTTTTCATTAAAAAGTATGGATATGAATTAATAGTTAAAAATCAAAATTGAATATATATTTAACTGAATCACTTCTATAAACCTGAAATTAACATGATGTTATAAATCAATTATACTTAACAAAAAGAAAACAAATTAAAAACAAATATAAAATGTATTAAGATTTATGAAACCAATGGGTTGTCAGCAGACAAAAAAATAAATGACTCTCTATGGATCTCCTTCAAGCTATATTTTAGAGGAATTCCATCAAAAGCCTCATTCCCATTTATCACATACTATTGAAGACAAGTGAATATAAATTTTTAAAGGCATACCAGGATCAAATTTCCTATGCAAATTAACCAAGCAGAAAGGAATAACACAATTTGATCAAGATTTTTAAACAGTTGGTTTGCAATACTTAAATATTTAAGAGAAGAAACGGGTCAAAATGAAAAGACAAGGTATATATAAAAGGAGAAAAGGAATTAATGTAAAGCAAAAATTTTAAACTGTGTTCAAGCTAATATTGCTCAGTCATGTTTGACTCTTTGCAACCCCTGGGGCTGCCAGGCTCCTCTGTCCATGGAATTCTCCAGGAAAGAATATTAAAGTGGGTTTCCGTTCCCTTCTCCAGGGGATCTTCCAAATCCAACCTGGATCTTCTGCATTGCAGGCAGATTCTCTACCATCTGAGCCACAATTTAAATTTAAAAAATATATTAATATTCAACATCAATAACCTCAGATGTGCAGATGACACCACCCTTATGGCAGAAAGTAAAGAGAAATTAAAAGCTTCTTGATGAAAGTGAAAGAGGAGAGTGAAAAAGTTGGCTTAAACTCAACATTCAGAAAACTAAGACGATGGCATCCGGTCCCAACACTTCATGGCAAATAGATGGGGAAACAGTGGAAACAGTGTCAGGCTTTATTTTGGGGGCTCCAAAATCACTGCAGATGGTGATTGCAGCCATGAAATTAAAAGACACTTACTCCTTGAAAGGAAAGTTATGACCAGCCTAGATAGCATACTCAAAAGCAGAGATATCAGTTTGCCAACAAAGGTCCATCTAGTCAAGGCTATGGTTTTCCCAGTAGTAATGTATGGATGTGAGAGTTGGACTGTGAAGAAAGCTGAGTGCTGAAGAATTAATGCTTTTGAACTGTGGTGTTGGAGAAGACTCTTGAGAGTCCCCTGGACTGCAAGGAGATCCAACCAGTCCATTCTAAAGGAGATCAGCCCTGGGTGTTCTTTGGAAGGAATGATGCTAAAACTGAAACTCCAGTACTTTGGCCACCTCATGTGAAGAGTTGACTCATTGGAAAAGACTCTGATGCTGGGAGGGATTGGGGGCAGTAGAAGAAGGGGATGACAAAAGATGAGATGGCTGGATGGCATCACCAACTTGATGAATGTGAGTTTGAGTGAACCCCGGAAGTTGGTGGTGGACAGGGAGGTCTGGCGTGCTGCAGTTCATGGGGTTGCAAGGAGTCGGACACAACTGAGTTACTGAACTGAATTGAACTGATTCAACTTAGTTGAAGAAAGTATTCGAATCCTAAAAGTGAATCTCAGAAAAATCATATCAAATAGAAGTTTCAGAATGAAACAATAAATGAGGGAGAAAAAAATTCAAAGAAATAATAGATGCTGTATTTCTATAAAGTATAAAATCATAATAATTACACAAAAATATATTGATTTCAGTCTATTATGGGTTGAATTTTAAACTGATAAAATCCACATGTTGATATTCTAACCCCAGTACATTATTTGAGATAGAGTCTTTATAGAGGACTAATGTTCTAAAGAAAAAGGAAATCTGGACACAGATACTCATATAGTGAGAACACCATGTGAATGTGAAGACAGCAATCTATGAGCAAGGAAGGAAGGCTTGGTAAAGATCTTTCCATCATAAAAATCAAGTCCTCATTATGACTTCCAGAAAAGGCAGTGGCAACCCACTCCAGTACTCTTGCCCAGAATATCCCATGGGCGGAGGAGCCTGGTTAGGCTGCAGTCCATGGGGTCGCCAAGAGTCGGAAACAACTGAGTGACTTCACTCATGCATTGGAGAAGGAAATGGCACCCCCACTCCAGTGTTCTTGCCTGGAGAATCCCAGGGAAAGTGGAGGCTGGTGGGCTGCTGTCTATGGGGCTGCACAGAGTCGGACACGACTGAAGTGACTTAGCAGCAGCAGCATTATAAATTTCAGAGACCCTTGGCCATTTTGCCTTTGTGGGCCTTTTCTTTTTAAATTAAAATGATAAATTCTATTTGCAGTTGTATTGATATAAAGACTAATATAGACAATTATATTCATTTTCATATTTTATTCTGAGTTGAAAACACATTAAGACATTTTCCTAAACTCTTTCAGTATTGTGGCCATAATGATCATGCCTTCTTAAACTAACAGACATTGTAGCAGAAGTGAAAAATGTGTCTATACATTGCCAAATGCCCCCGAGGGTTAAAGTCACTTTCAGTTTAGCCCACTGATACACTCAAGAACAAATACACACATATTAACATAAAGGTGGTTATGTTTGTATGGTAATACCAAGTATACGTGGTGAACAAATTCATAGATTGTGTCCATAGTACCGCTTTATACTGATGATGTTTAAAAATTTTCCAGCACAGCACTAAGAAACACTATATATAATGAGTGCCAATGCTATTAATTTCAACATTTTTAGATAGTTCAAACATATTGTCACTTTTCTCTAAAACTAAAGTGAAACTTAGTGAAATCTGATTTCTTTTAAAAAAGATATATCAAGTTCTATATCACTACAAATTTAATGAAGTATATGCCAAATCAAATTTCTCTTTTGTGTACCCAATTTCTTTTAGGACTGGGCCTAAACAGTTAAATTTCCAGGATGATTATTGAGAAATTTCTATATCCATATGCACCTGTACACCATGAGTTAATTTCACATGACATCATGTCATCACATTGTCACTTGTACAAAATTAAAATGTCATGATTTCATACAAGAAGTTTTCCATTTCAAAGAAGTTATGGTAAAATTACTTTTATAAAACCATCATCTTGACAATAAGATCACAATCAGAAGCTTTTCTTGCTGTTTGTTTAATTTTTAATTCAGAGTTCATGATGACATTAAAGTTATCTTTTTTTTCTATAAAACCTGAACCTTCCCATTCCCTTTTACATGATTTATTCTCTTTCGAGCCTCAAAATCATTTATTTAATTTGAAGTTACAGTACTTCATATTAAAAGAGATTTGAAGGCTCTCTTTTAAAGACAGAAAAAATAGAGAATAATGGAAGTAATGGTGATGATGAGAGGGGAATTTCATGCACTATATACTAGAAACTGATTTTCATTAAAGAATTAGATATCTTACAATTTGTTCTTTGGCACTGCCATAACTAATCCCCCTTCCCATGAAGAGATCACTTAACTGTTTCAAGCATCGTTGGTTTCCATTATTTGAGGAATTTGACAAGATGACTACTTAATTCCTTTATGCCACCAGAATTCTTTTTTACTTTCTATATGCTTGCTGTGGTTGTTTTTGTTTTGTTTTAATAAAGTTTAGAATAATTGCCTAGAGTCTACACTTTACTCACACATATTGCCATGTTTAGTCACTAAGTTGTGTCAGACATTTTTGCAACCCCATGGATTGTAGCCCACCAGGCACCTCTGTCCATGGGATTTCCCAGGCAAAAATGCTGGAGTGGATTGCCATTTGCTTCTCCAGGAGATCTTCCTGACCCAGGGATCAAACTTCTGTCTCCTGCATTGGCTGGTGGATTCTTTACCACTGACTCACACACACAGGACATGGGAAAAGAGGGGAGCTAGAGGTAGAATTTTAGTAACTAAATTATTTATAGAAGCATGCATAGTTTCTACATGATGCATTTTTTAATCTGGAAAAAAATCCTAATAGAAGAACATACACTATAAAATGAAGAGAAGTGAATATGGGGAATGTAATACATTTGTTCATCCTGAAAAAGTCTAGTCTCATTAACTTTTATTATCAAAGATATGTTTAATGTTAATAAAGCCCAAAGCCTAATGCTGTATTGTTAATAGACTAGATATCTTAGCCTAAAACATGTTAATACAGAGGAACAGTTTTTGGTCTTACCTTTAATTTGATTTGATATTCTATTCTATCATATGTTTTATTCTATTATTTTTAACTATCAGATAACACAATATAGATAATATACACTTAATATACTGAAGTAAACATAGCATCTTTTGTCTCTCATATAAGAATTTTTGGCCAGTTAAAGAAGTCATCTTTACTATTTTTGAAGTGAAAATTTTCATATTACATGTATAATACATATTTTTAAATGTATTTATGGAGCAGGACACCTAGCTAATCACAGTAATTATCACTTGAAATACATGAAGCTCACTGTCAGTGTTTGTATAGTAACAAACATTATTTCCAATAAGTGCCCTTAGTTAAATTCTAACAGCTGCACATATTTAAATACTCCTAGAATATACCAGAAAAAGTCAGTATACTTTCAACTACAACCTGTACCCTAATGCATTCTATTGGTAAATTTGAGACATATATGCAATACAGTCAATAGCTAGTGATCAAAATATGATATCATACATGTTCTAAATTATAGCTTTTGATTTCTAAAGCAAACAATTCTACTTTTACACCATGTTTTTTATTCCATAAGCAACATTTTCTAAAATATGTGATAACTTGTAGATATTAAGACATGAAGAATGCATTTTTAATATCCTGGCACTAATTCTGAACACCAATATTTCAAATTTCAGAAAAATTCAAATCAAATAAAAGTGTTGTTTCAATTAAAGGAATGCAAAAGATGATCAAATTAAAATAATACATTTCTATAAAACAAAACTTATAAACAAAGTCAAAGGGTAAACTGCAACTGTGAAAAAAATTATTGGTAATACTGCTGGTAAAGATTTATTGCATCTAATATGTAATTATTGACTAGTACTGATAAGTTTAAAAGAGTAACAAAAGGGCCTAAAGAGTCAGTTAGTAAAAAAAGGAATATTCATATCCCCTCAACTACAAAAATGTGATCAATTTCATTCATAGTAAGACAAACGTATATCGAACGTACATAGAGATGCAATTTTTCACCTATTTACAAAATTCCAGGTCTTACAATCCCATTTGTTTGCATTGCTATAGAGAAATATATATTCTTACACATCATTGACGAGGTGTAAAGTACACTACCACCTATGGAGGAGGATAGGAAACATCTACCAAAATTGAAGATTTTTTATTTTTGAGTCAGAATTCCACTCTGGAAACCTCTTCCTTCAGGGACATCTATAACTTTGCTGAATGATGTACGTACAAAGACATTCATTACAGTACTGCCTGCAATGCAGTTAAACAGCAATAACAAGAAAAATACCAAGAGCTAACAAACATTCACTAAAATAACCTTGGGAGAGGGCATGCCAGTGAAAGAGGTGAACTAAAGACCTCTGCAAATTCACACTTCCGTAAAAGAAATGTTTGATGACGGAGATTTTGTTTCAATAATTTCAAATAATTATTACAACCATTAACAGGACTACAAAAGGCTTTAATTTATAGAAGCCTTTCCAGTGAATTACCACATTTGAGCATTACAATAGGCACTGAGATAGAGTTCTGTGTAAATGAAGATGAAACAGCCTCATAATCTGCTTCCCGAGTGTTTACAGTCTAGTAGGTGAGGCAAAAACCTTGAAAAGGGGTTCCAAATATTTTCTGTAAATGGTCATTAGTAAATACTTTAGACTTTGCGGATATTACTTTCTTTCACTGCTTCTCAATTTTACCATCATAGCTTGAAAACAGCTACATTCAATACATACATGTGAATCTAGTTGTATTACAAAAAGACAGTTTCAGTTTCATGTTTAGAAACTGAATTTGGTTTTTGTGCTATTTCCATGTATCACCAATAATACTTAAAATTTTTCAAGTAGTTATTATCTATTATGCAAGCAACACCAGCACAACCACAGACAGTGGTTTAACTGACAATCTAAACTATAAACCAAACTTTATAACACACTTGTTTCTCAGTGTTACATGTAAGGAAATCAGAGACACTCACCTGTTTATCTGCTGTAATACAGATAAAAAGAAAAGAAGTCATACTCAGACTCCGCTGTTTACTTAGTAATTCTCATTATCTCATGAAAGCAATGAGTCTACCCTAATGATGGGTGTCATACACAGCCTGCATTTTAGGATGTGTGTGATATTTTATATAAAATTAAATTCTTAATTATAATGGGATTCATTTAGCTCTGTTCAATTTTTGAAAAATAAAAGACAATGATCTATATTAGTCATTATATAATTTTTGGAAAAGAGAGAACACTTTTGTTGTAAAGCTATAATTACATTACCATATAGGTTTTTTTCTGGGAAGATAGGACTTACTTACTAACAATTGTGCTATTATAGCTTCCTGACCCTAAACTTTCAAGTATTTTTAAAGATTTTTAATAAATCAATGAGATCAAATCCAAGATATATATATATACACATAGACACACACTACACATAATAATTTTAGTATTTAATCTCTCATGGCTTTTACATTCTGAAAAAAATATGAATTGTCAATTACACATACCTGTATATATGTATAATTGCATATATTTAAAATGTAGATGCTATATATATAAAATATGTGTATATATATACATATATGTGTGTGTGTATATATATATATATATACTATTTCCATTAGAAATTTCCTTAGCCTTATTAAAAAAAAAAACTCTTAGTAGTGAGTAATATGTATTGCCCAATGTCAATAAAATAAGTTCCCTTGTAATAAATCCAATCATTGACTAAAAAAACTCAAAGAAAATTTTAAAAATAGAAAAGAAGTTGGTAAGTATCAGTTTGGCTTGAGCTCTTAAGCAGTTTCAGATGTTTTGTAATGTGAAATATGGCAATAGATATACAAAATTATAACCCAGAGCTTAAGGATGATGGAAACAAACTTATAATGTAGAAAGTATATTAATAACAGAATTGTATTGTATGATTATTATTTTATTTTTGTTGACAAAAATCTTGTGGACATTTCTGTGTCAGAGAGGGGTAAAGGAGATAATTTTCAGATCTTTGGATGTGTTCCCTTCTCATGCTCATAGAAACTGTAACAATTTTATCTTCTACTCAGGAACACTTTGAAAATATATGGCTGGTTCATTATGAATGTATTTATATATATGTAGTAATGTATTTACTTTATTTAAATACAAATTATCTTCTTTAATAAAAATAATGGGACAGGATCATGTATATGGTTGGATACACAAGTATTGTTGGACTGAAAGTTTTTGGTTTTTTTAATTTTCACAATCATGTATGTATGTATATATGCTTGTAGGGGGTGATGTAGGAGGGGAATGAGCCTGTACAATCAAGTTAGAATTGCTCACAAAGGCAGATGAATATTGAGAAAGAAGATTGTGAGTAAAGGGATACAAGTCAGATAGAGAATAAGAGGACCATACCATAAGGGTGTGACCCTTTATTTGTCTGTTAATACTACAACTAGAATGGACCCCGATTTCTGCACAGCCTTCACAAAGGAACAGTTCCCCAGCCCTCACCACCTCCTGGTGGCTAACAAGCTCTCAACCATATGTTCTCTGGTGCCCAAGCCCAGAAAGATTATTTGTAACTAAACTACTGATTGAGATTTCATCTTTTACTAAAACTAGGTAAACCATCAAAAACTGAGAAGCTATCTGATCTTTCCCTTCTTCTTTTTAGCAAATTTTATTTTGATTTTTAATTAAACTAAAAAGACAAAAAGTAAACAACAAAATATTTTAACATATATATTTTTTCCTTTTGGAATACTCCAAAAAAAAAAAAAAACATTTTTCTGTTCTTTCCCCTACCCTCTCCTTTTCTAGGAGTAAAAGGGTTATAGAAAAAAGATTTTGAAGTTCATAACAAAAATAACTTTACACTAATTCAATATATTATGTTTTTACTTTTAGTATACTTATTTCCATTTACTATACGGAATACACCATAGGAAAAACACATAGAATGAAGAGAAGGGGTTTTTCTTGTTTTGATATGCATATCAGAGAATGATAGATTTGTTCCAGATCGTTTTGTGCTTCATATTCTGACTCCATAACTCCTGCCTTGTATGGAAAACACAGCTGCAACTCAGTTCCTGTTGGATGAGAGGTGGAACAGATGGCTGTGCTCCTGCACTGCCTACACATTAGGGAAGCACCCTGGCTTTGGATGGAGTACTATTTTTTTTTTTTTTTTTTTTTTTTAGCACTAACAGTGCTAACGTGAAAATAAATAGTCAAGCAGGGAGACAGAAGTCACAGAGCCTGGTAATTCATTTCACATAGTCCAGGTTCGATGCATGATACAGGATGCTTGGGGCTGGTGCACTGGGATGGCCCAGAGGAATAGCATGGGGAGGGAGGTGGGAGAGGGGTTCAGGATGGGGAACATGTGTACACCCGTGGTGGATTCACGTTGATGTATGGCAAAACCAATATAGTATTATAAAGTAATTACCCTCCAGTTAAAATAAATAAATTTATATTAAAAAAAAAAAAAGTCAGAGAGCCTGTAGTCATGAAGATTCTACTGCTGTGCTTGCTTCTTTTCCCGTAGGTATTGAACCAACCTAAGTGTGGCTGCTTGCCAGCCATCAGTAATTTATCAGAAGACGGTCTCCCCACTTCCCATGTTCTTCTTTACCCTGGAGCCTCGATGACACGTGCTTAAACTCCCCCTTATTATGGAGCGCACAATTTCCTAAAGGGTTTGACCAGCCATTAAATTGTCTTGTCTATATGTCTGAGAGAAAGGAAAGTTGGTGTGAAGTTCCTGATCATTTTATCAGCTTCATTATTTGGGGATTTTAACAAAACCTGTACATTGAGTATATATTTAATCTATATTTAAAATATATTACTATGTGTATGGAAATTAATTTGGGGATTTGATAAATATCCATGTGCTTATAAAGGCTGACAAATTCAACTACAACTTTTGTAACAATTAACAAAAATATATTAGAAGTCATAGATTTTTCTTAGCTTTATGTACAACAGCAGTAGATTTAAAAAAATTTGTAAATATCAATGCCCCAAGAAATGACATGGTGAATTCTAATACACTTTCACAGTACTAAAGACAAAATACTGAATTGTGTGTTTAAAGTGTATACATTTTACATGAGAGAACAGAAAGAGTGACATGCTGGTAAAGAAAATTCAGTCTAGTACATACGAACTGATATTTATGGAGATGTGACATGCTTGGCAATGTTCATTTTTATAATCATTATTTCAAAATGTTCAGAATAAGAAATAACATTCTATAACATAATTAACTTGAAGCTCCATATCTCTTCAAATCCAACTCCAGCTCCACCCTCATCACACCCCTCAATTTCCCAAGAGAGAAAAAAACAAACAATAAGCAAAAACTTACTTTTCCAACATACTGTGGATCTGGTCCCATATGTTCTTCTAAAACAAAGAACTGATTCCAAACCCACCCCCTTTTGGGGCGGTGGTGGACTTCGGTTTCACCTTCGATGTGTTTGGTTTGGTTTCTGGTCCCCTTGATGGAGCTGTGGTGAGCGGTCCCATAACACCTCTGCACAAAACAGAGACACACCAGGACTGGACAGATGCAGGAGGTACTGTAATTTTCATTGTAAGATAACTTTCCAGTTCACAGCCTTCTTGATTTTCCTTGTCAGCTACAAATGCCTAGTGAGCATTTGAGAGAGAAGCCAATGCATCTTCTGGAAGGACAGTCCTAAGCATGTCCATGATTTAACAGCCCATCAGGGAAAAGTCAGGCTGCATTTACATCCTGAAACACTTAGAGAACCAAAGCCGTAGTTGTGTGATTCTAAGTCTTCACAGCAGGTGAACAGGGGCAACCATTTTCTACCTGATAGAAAGAGAGAAAATTATATACATTACAAAATATGGCAATTTTAAGTATTTGCTCAGAATACAAATTATACTGTTTTGCAGGGTGATGCTGATAGGCAAAGAATATGTTCAAGTTCTTTAGGAAATAAACACAAACATATACAGTCATTCTTAAGTCTGCACATGGTATTTTTACATGGGCATACATATTTGTATTTTAAATCCCAACTTTATATATATATGTATTTATTTATTTATTTATTTATTTAAAACAACAGAAATGCAGTCCTAGTGAGCTTAAAAATTGACCATGGATATGTGCCTTACAAAATGTGACCTATTAGGGACTCCACACTAAGTGCAAATTTTTAATTTGTTTTTTGTGTTTATCTTGCTTTTGTTAGATGTAATACAACTTAATATAGATCAATCACCTATTACATGTGACTCACAGAACTTCACAGAATATTCCCTCAAGTTGAAAATATTTCACAAACCATCACAGCCACAGTAATCAAGCAGGTACTTAAAATCTTCAGTAAGCAAAATAGAAGAAAGAAGATGGCTGAAAAATATGCATGCTATTGAATGGTTGAAAAATGTGCATGCTATTGAACGCCACTCCACATCTGAGATAAGATTAGCACAACTGAACAAGTAAGAATATCAATGACTGAATACTAGCTTGCTTGGGTTTTAGTAGGCCTGTAGATAATACTCTAGAATGTGGTCTTCACCTTCAGGCAAGAGAGATTCAAGCTTAGAATGACACTATACATAATTCTAGCAGCTATGCCAAGAGAGATATGGAAAAAAAAGATGATGGCAAAAAGAACAGAGCGGGAAATACTTTGCTTTTCCAATAAGAAATGCTGAGGACTTGAAATTAAAAGGAATGAAATTAAAAGATGCTTGCTCCTTGGAAGAAAAGCTATGATCAACCTAGACAGCATATTTAAAAGCAGAGACCTTACTTTACCAACAAAAGTCCACCTAGTCAAAGCTCTGGTTTTTCCAGTAGTCATGGATGGATGTGAGAGTTGGCCTATAAAGAAAGCTGAGCGCCAAAGAACTGATGGTTTTGAACTGTGGTGTTGGAGAAGATTCTTGAGGGTCCCCTGGAGTGCAAAGAGATACAACCAGTCAATCCTACAGGAAACCAGTCCTGAATATTCATTGGAAAGACTGATGCTGAAGCTGAAACTCCAATGTGTTAGCCCCCTAATGTGAAGAACCAACTCACTGGAAAAAACTCTGATGCTGGGAAATATTGAAAGCAGGAGAAGGGCATGACAGAGGATGAGATGGTTGGATGGCATCACTGACTGATGGACACGAGTTTGAGTAAGCTCTGTGAGTTGTGATGGACAGGGGAGCCTGGCGTGCTGCAGTCCATGGGGTTGCAAAGAGTTGGACATGACTGAGCGATGACATTGAACTGAACTGAGGACTTGAACTTTGGTTTTAGTGCAACTAGACAATAAAGTAAAACTTCAAAAACACTTTGGAAAACAAAAGACAGGATTTGGGATCGAAAAGATAGAGTAAAATTATTAGCTTATTGAAACCACATTAAACTGTAGCATGTTTTTCTCTATTTGTATATATGTGTGTTTCAACATGTGTTTAGGAAAAAAAGATTTACTCAAGATTATAGCTATTTCATCTAGTAAAAAACATTAGATGTACCACTTTATCACTCCATAAAGTTCACTCTTGAAAATCAGAGCAAACTAAATGTAGATCTAAACGAATTACAATGTGGTTGACATGCAAATATAAATGATTTATAAAACTGAGTATAAGTAATCAATCACAGCATAATTCTTTTTCTCAACTGGGAAAAATGTTGACACGAAGTTGGGGAATGAAAAAAATTACAAGGCCCAGAGCAAGGTGCTTTTTTCTATCAGTGTCTCTCCCCATGGGCTTCCCTGGTGGCTCAGATGGTAAAAGAGTCCATGGGAGAGCTGGGTTTTATCCCTGGTTTATGGAGATCCCCTAAAGGAGTGCATGGCAACCCACTCCAGTATTTTTGCCTGAAGAATCCCCATGGACAAAGGAGCCTGGTGAGTTACAGACCACTGGGTCTCAAAGAGTCAAATGCAACTGAGCAACTAAGCACACGTATCTCTTCCCATAATTAGAGTTAATAAAGATTCTTACCTCACCAATTGTGCAAGAATTATACTGAATTTGAATTGAAATTTTATTTTAGTTGCTATAAAATATAAATTGAGACCTTCAGTATTGTCAAGGGCAAAGACACATTTTGACTGATTTAAATTAAAATAATTCAAAAACGCTTTTAACACATTAAAAAAAAAAAAAAAAAGAGTAATACCACTCTAACACCTACATGGTAAGAGCAATGGAAAGAAAGCCCCAAAACAGAGATTTTCTTTTTTTTTTTTTTTTTTTGACAACTTATTTACAATGTGCAATCACGTGAAACATCTAATTTCGAGTCTCAATTTTCTTTTTTTAATTTAATTTTTACTTTATTCTACTTTACAATACTGTATTGGTTTTGTCATACATTGACATGAATTAGTCACAGGTGTACACGAGCTCCCAATCCTGAAACCCCCTCCCACCTCCTACCCCATCATTGGTGACTTGAATAATAGATTTGAATAGTCTTCCAGTTTATCTAATAAATTATTTGGATCATTTTTAACATTAATTTTTAATTTATCTAAAGTTTCTTGATTTGGGGGACTTTTCTGGTGGTCCAGTGGCTACGACGCCACATTCCCACTGCAGGGGGCCTGTGTTCCATCCTTGGTCAGGGAACTAGACCCTGAATGCCATAACCCAGCCCCAGTGCAGCCAAATAAATAAATACATATTTTAAAAACTTTCTGAATTTCCAACTCATGCATCTCAAAAAGAGACTTTCTTCTTAGAAGTCATGTTGATTAATATATAGAAGGTGTTGCTTTTTAATGTCTTCACACCATTTGGTGTGATTTTTAAGTGAAATTAACATCTTTGCCCTTTATGCCAAGTTGTTTAACAAAGCATAATTCATGAGTAGAAGGTGAAGAAAGTGGCTTTTGTAAGGCATTACGGATACAAAGAATGAGTGATTTCTCTGCAATAATTTATCTTGTATGGCATCCCCAAAGTACATAAAAGCAATTTAATGTGCCTATGTATTATTTGTTTCTGAATCTCTATTACGACAATTATGAGAAGCAGTAAGTGAGGCCCCACTGAACAAAAGAGCAAATGTAAACATTACGACTGTACTTGTGAAAGTAACTTTATTTACTACACAATGAGAGGACAGAAATCCAGATGTGAAAATTGTCTGTCCTGTTTCAAGAAATCCTCCCCTGTATAGCTTAGAATTAAAATGTGAATAATAAAAAAATAAACCACTGGTTGAAAACAACACAATAGAAATATTTTACAGCCATTTGTTATTTTGTTGTTGTTGCTTTTTAACTAAGTAGCATTCAAACACATTTCCTACTTGCCTGGAACTCTCCAATATATGAAACGTGATAAACAGAACCCTAAGCATAACACCTAATGGGACCAGATACCTCCTTCTTCTAATCTCTCAGTTAGAACTTGCATCAATGGCATGTGCATATTAATGACAGGCTACAGTAGCCTGGAGCAGATGATTGATGGCATTTTTCATAGCAGTGGTAAATGGCTTAAAGGCCAGATGCAGCCATGGTGAAGTTAGCAGCCATGAGGGAAAGAGTTTGGTGGCAGTTGCATGAATTAAGGGTCATTTGGCTGCGTAGTTTCAGTGGCGAGTAAGAAACGTTGTTTCTCACTGCCTAACTTCTATTGGTTCCCGTGCTATGTGGTGCCTTAGTCACTCAGTT
Source organism: Nanger dama (assembly GCA_917880005.1). Lineage (NCBI taxonomy): Eukaryota > Metazoa > Chordata > Mammalia > Artiodactyla > Bovidae > Nanger > Nanger dama. Next base: position 14,323,628 of record CAKJTW010000027.1, on the reverse strand, counting down.
GTATCTGACTCTCTATGACCCCACAGGGTGTAGGGGAACAGGCTCCTCTGTCCATGGGGATTCCCCAAGCAAGAATTCAGGAGTGAGGGTGCCATGCCCTCTTCCAGAGGATCTTCCCAATCCAGGGATCAAACCCAGGTCTCCCGTATTGCAGGCCGATTATTTACCATCTGAGTTACCAGGTAAGCACATGAATACTGGAATGGGTAGCCTATCCCTTCTCTAGGGGATCTTCCCAACCCAGGAATCGAACGGGGGTCTTCTGCACTGCAGGCGGATTCTTTACCAGCTGAGCTACCAGGGAAGTCCCTATTGGTTTCTGCTTCTTGCCAAATCTGATTTTTAAGGCCTTGCACCAATTTTGATGGCTACATAATATTCTTCAATAAACTATTTTGTTGCTTTCCTTGGTCAGAGTTCATTTTTGCTGTTTGATAATGAAAACATTCTCTGATAAATGTCATGAGATTGTCAGAATCCCCTAAACATGAATACAGCATTACCTGCACTAATGTGAAATGTTTCCTTGCCCCAGGGCAGTATCTAATTGAGGTGATTCAATTCTGCCTCCAGAAACTAGTACCCTTGCTTCCGGAACTACTCTTTCTTCTGTAGTTAAGTTACTGTACTGAGTCATGACGTCTGTATTGAGTCATGACCTCAAATGCTTATTCTGTAGAAAACTGTTTATGAGCAGTTTATTCTCTGAGCTTCACATCTGTCATTTATGAATAAAAACTTTCATTGAATCATCTTTAAGCATGCTCAGCTAAATATTTGAATTTATGATTTAATCACTGAGTATCACTTAAGACTTTTCTTATACTGACTTTCATGAGCATCACCCAAGATTCAGTAATGAGCCATTTACAGATTTTAAGTATAATCATTCCATCAAAGGGCTTGGGGGAAGAGCCATTCTCAAAGAAAAATACTATCACATTTGCTCCACATGTATTGCTTTTAACTTGGACCTTTGACTGGACTTTCTTTCCTGTTCATTCTCAATTTATAAATCTGGAAACCCAAAGAAGTCTAGAGAATAACTGCTGTTTTTTATTTTTTTTAAGAAGATTTCGTTGGTATTTTTCTTGTTTTGGAAACATCTGTAAAATATACACTGTCAACCTTATTTTATGAATGCATCTTTCTATTTTCTGTATGTGTGGAGTTATGTAAGATACTATTTCACATGTTCAAAAAGCCTAGAATTATAATTGCTACCAAATTCTAAGCATCACATATTACTAGCAGTAACTGATCTGACTTTGCATATTTTAGGAGAAAATGTCAAAGAATATAAAGCGTGATTGAAAGTTCATAATTTTTTGATTTTTTTCATTGCAAATATACAAGGGCATCTTAGGTGGAGAAAACACAATTTAATGTTAATATGATGTCCAATGGACAGAAGGGAGTCTTCTCAGCTGTCAAACCTACAAACCCATTGGATAAGAAGGCTATTCTTCATAAGAATGTGATGCATCTTGAACATGATGTAACTTAATTTTTCAATGGCAAATTATTAAAATCCGTACTGAGTGGCAGGCAGATTTAAATGTAAGGAAATTTATATTTGCATTCTGGGGTGCTTATATAAAGCAAACATTGCAAAAACTGAACAAAACCTATGTTTCAGTTTAATAAAAATAAATGTACTGCTGTCTATCTTTGTGCATGTGTATTTATATGTATATATGTATTTACTTATCTATCTACATTCAGGATATTGTGTTCTGTGTGTGCTTAGTCTCTCAGTCATGCCCGACTCTTGCAATACCATAGGTTGTAGCCTGCCAGGCTCCTCTGTCCATGGGATTTTCCAGGCAAGAATACTGGAGCGGGTAGGTATTTGCTTCTCCAGGGGATCTTCCCAACTCAGGAATTGAACCCGGGTCTCCTCCATTGCATATGGATTTTAAACTGATTGAGCTACAACCTTAAGTTATCTGTTTGGATAGTATTTACAGACAAAACAGCTGCTGCTGGTAAGATGCATTCTCAGATGTAAGTCTGACCCTTTGAACTGTGGTTTCCATCATTTTCAGAATGAGTGATGCATAATATCAATAGCATTCTCTTATTCTAAGCCTAGTTCTGAATTTCCAGTGATTCTGGCTTCTGAATTTTGGTTTTACCTACCTGTCCTCTAGAAATAGCAATCCACTCCAGTATTCTTGCCTGGAAAATCCCATGGACACAGGAGTCTAGCAGACTACATTCAATGGGCTTGCAAAGAGTCGGACACGACTTAGCAACTAAAACATCACTGCCATTTTCAATTTTACTATTTTTTCCATTAGTGTTTTAATCTTCCTTAATTGATGTTATCTGAGTAGTAACATTTTATTTGTCTCCTTAAGTGTAAACTTAAACAGCTCTTGTTTATAGACAAAATGCAAATACTCATAGATCATATGACATTGTAGAGAACTTCACCTAAATTATTTGCAAGTTTTATTTCCAGGTTGGCTCCCAAATCTATATTTTCAATTTCAATCTGTCCACTTCAGGATATAGTCCTTCACAGTCCCAAGATTTGCATATAATCAACTCCATTTACTTAAATCATATATATTTATTTTATATTTAAATTATGTGTATTTCAGAGGTAAAGAACAGACTTTTTGCTCAGTGGGAGAAGGAGAGGGGGGCATGATTTGAGAGAATAGCATTGAAACATATATAATACCACATGTAAAACAGATAACCAGTGAGAGTTTGATATATGACACAGGGCACCCAAATGAGTGCTCTGGGACAATCTGGAGGGATAGGGTGGGCAGGGAAGTGGGAGGGTCTTTCAGGATGGAGGAGACACATGTAATCCTATGGTCGATTCATAATGATGCTTGGCAAAAAAAAAAATCACAACATCGTTAAGTAATTATCCTCCAATTGAATAAATACATTGAAAAAAATAAAATAAGTATATTTAATTTTTTAAAATGGGCTTTCCTGGTGGGTCAGGTGATAAAGAATCTGCCTGCAATGTAGGAGACCTGGGTTCAATCCCTGGGCTGGGAAGATCTCCTGGAGAAGGGAGTGGCAACCTGCTTTTGTATCACTGTCTGGAGAATTCCATGGACAAAGGAGCTTGGCATGCTGCGGTTCATGGTGTCACAAAGAGTAGGACATCACTGACTAAGCACACAAATATAAAATACGTTTTAAATAGTTTTAAAATGTGAAATATTAATTTAAGTTTCATAGAGATGGTGATAAACCCACTACGCACTTGCAGGCATTACTTTCTCACATGGTTAATTCAGTTTTCTTTGCTATAAAAGCCTTATTCCCCAAGCCCCATTTAGTAAAACCTATCTTTTGTAGCCTGGATTAAAGGGTGTTTCTTTATAAAGACTTCTCTATTTGAAGAGACAATTCTCTTCAGGTCTTTTGTGTTTCTGCACATTTTCTGAGCAAGAGTATTGACAGCTTTGTTTCATTCTATTTTTTCAAAGATGTTATATAGCAAACACTCTTGGAAGAGACAAAACCTTCTTTGGGGGAAGCCGGTAGATTTATTTTCTGACAATTATAAAGATCATGTCTTTATCTAGGTAAAAGGTTGGAGAGGTATGTTACTAGATCCTTTAGCAGACAGGGGATCACAAAATTCAGGGGTCCTTAGCTGTGACCCAAATATACTGTGTGCATTATATGTCTGGCTGCTTCCCGTCCCCGCGTCATGCAAGGACAATGGAAACTCAGGCTTTCTGCTGTGCTGTAATAAAGCCTTTGATCCAGAGCTTCCTGTGTTCCACCAGCATCTATAAAACTGTGGCAACCTAACTTATTAACTTGAAAATACAGTAACATCTCAAATTCTTCACTTGAAAGTCAAGATATCATAGTTTAATGTAATCACTTGCTCCTCTGAATTTCTATAACATTTATCTAATTCTTTCTTACTTTTGCAAACCACTATTCTATTTTTTAATGTAGGTGCTATTTAATTTTTCCTTTGAACCAGATTTTTATAGTTCTCACATCATGTTTTATGTATTTTGTATTTCCATCTCCTATACTGGTTAGTGAAGTACCTTACATATTGTAGCCAATAAGTAATTATTTGTTGAGTGAAGTAATAAATACATGGGAAACAGACAAATTAGTTCAGGGTTTATATAGCAAGAATGGTGTTCAAATTCCAAGTATCAACTTAGAACATTTAATTATAATAATGGGTTACAAAAGAAAAACTATATTTTTTTAAAAGTGTGCCATGATGTGGTTCAGTCAAGGAAGTGAAAGTACTATACTGGATAACAAAGTTTCATTTCATCAATCAAATCCTAATTTTTCACTAAGTTAAACAGAGGAAATTAAAGAAGTCATTCAAACATGGAACTAAATGTGCATGAGTAAACTTTGCAAAGGCATATACTCTATGCTACTATGAGCAATATTTCATTCACTATATATAGATTAAATATGTATATGAACATTCCTACTATGTTGGCATACACACACACATATATACATATTGGAGAACATTCATACTGTTGCTATTCTCTCTCAAGATACACTTCATTATTTTTAAATTAATGCAAACATGTTTATGTAGGGTTTTATTATTTCATACATTCCAGAAATTATGCATAGAAGTAGGAAGAGCAATGTCCAGAAAGGATGTGCGTAAGTAAAATGATATTCACAATATTGTTTGATTTAGTACAACAGTTAATATCATAGAATTATTCCCAGTTTTCAGGTTGCTGATTCTAATCTTCCTAATACATAGCAAAGTTATTCAAAAAATTAGAAAACAATGATAGATGAAAGAAAATGGTATCCAATGCAATATTTCCTTGCTTATCTGTAATTGTCAGAGTGATGAATATTTTGAATTTCTTCACGTCTTCGAAAAGTACTTCTACCTGTCACACTATATTTTGTGTTTTATGTTCTTATATGTGTGTGTGCATTTCATATAATAGGGTTTCATGAAATTAATTTTAAAATGATTATTTGGTTTGATTGAAAGCATCAAAAATACTAAAGGAATCCTTCTGGCATAGAGACTCAGAGTGGCTTCACTATCTTATACCAGACTTAAGTCTCTTAACCTCACTTTCCTGGGCGGGGAGGGGGAAGACTATATTGCTTAGCCTCACTAGTAACTGAGTATGGTCCAATTCCTGAATTCTAGCCAGTGGAATACAGGGACAAGTACTCTGGTTAACTTTCTAGGAAATTTCCCTAGAAGGCTGTTGATCTATTCTGCCCAATCCCTCCATCTCGCTACGAGAATCCTGATTGTGATGTCTGGAGCCCCAGTTGGATCATGAAAATGAAAGCCATAGCCTAGAGACAAGAGGAACCAGGCAACTTTACCCCAGGGAACACTGAGGAGCAAACTGCCGTGTGAGCCCTGGGCTGCCGCTCTGAGCTCAGTTAAGAGAGAAAGTATTTCAGTCTGTGCAAAGCCGCGACTATCTCATGTTTCTGTTACACAGAGCTGACCATAACTCTGATTTAACAACTACTGAGCTGAAACGATGTATTCTCCATGGCTTTGGAGATGAAGGAGGGTTTGGGAGATAAAATACAGAGGAAGGAGAGAAAGGAAAGGAAAATAAGAATAAAAGCATGGGGAGATGATGCATGACCGTCTAGTCTAAATGCCAGAGGACTTATTTTTTGGAGGAAATCTCTGCATTTTTTAATCACAAGTATGAAAATGTGCAGGTCTTGATTTTCACTGTTCTTCCTCTGAAGTCAGAAGGCGTATGTTATGCCTTTACTGTGTCATTCCCAGCACAGAGCACTACGTGATGCAAATAGGAAGGAGTGACAAGGGCCCCCACAATGCTTCTCCCTTGAAATCTACCCTCCAGCTATATTTCATCTCCTCAAACTCTGGCTTGAAATTCCTTCATGCCTTTGCTTCACCTGCAGAATAGAAAAAGGAAAAGAACCTCACAAGAAATTCATGACTTGCCAATATCTGAGGCAGTTCCACTTCTCTTCTCATCTTTACTGCCTGCCCTGGAAAACCTGCAACCCATCCATATTTTACCATGCTCACCATATCATAGTGGCTCAGCAGTAAAGAATCTGTCTGCAATGCAAGAGATGCAAGAGACCTGGGTTTGATCCCTGGGTTGGCAAGATTCCTTTGAGGAGGAAATGGCAACACACTCCAGTATTCTTCCCTGGAAAATCCCACAGACAGAGGAGCCTGGTGGGCTACAGTCCCTGGAGTCACAAGAGTCAGTCATGACTTAGTGACAAAACGACCATCTCCTGACTAGGCTGCACTCCTGCTAGTTTTTACGCCTCTGTATGAGTTGTTTCTTCTAAATGAAAAGTTCATGACATTGTTTTAATATCCAGCAAATCACCAGTTCCCAAGTGAGTTTTCAGAGACCATCACCATGTTGCCAAGGTCCCCTGTTCTCTTTATGGTCATGAAAGACTTCAGAATTTGCCACTCCAAAATATGCCACTCAGGCATACAGACTGAGTTAAAGGCACTTGAAAATCACCAGATGCAAAAGCATACCTTGACTTACCTAAAAGTAGGAGATAAAACTCAAATAGAAGAGATGCCCTCCTTAATATAAAAGGAAAGAAACATTCTTACCAAACTGGGAAGTGGAGACCATGAGAAATCTGTATAAAGAAAGCTTGCTAAATTAACTCATAGCTTTCTAGTCACTTCTCTACCTAATTCACTAAGTAGCCCAAGCAGCTTTTGCCTTGTCACTTTTTCACAATTTGTTACTCTTTGTCCAACTCAGTATACAAATATCAGCTCAAACTGCTTCTTTGGATCTTAATTTCCTTAAGAGGATTCCCATGTCACCAAAAAAACAAAACAAAACAAAACAAACAAAAAAACCTATTAAATAAATGTGTATGCTTTTCTTTTATTAATTGGTCTTATTTCAAGAGCCCCAGTCAAGAATCTAAAAGGTAAATGGAAAAAATGTTTTTCTTCCCTAGAGTCATATTTATTACATGACTTACACATTTCTGGTCTTTCAGAAAAGACTAGAACCTCCTATCAGGTGCAGGCAGTCAAGACTCAGTTGAGTCAATGAACAATCAAATGAAAAAAAAAAAAAAACAGAAGCCAGGTTTGTGCTTCTATCAGTTTTGAGTGTCCCATGTACTACTCATGTGTCTTTAGCCCAATATTTTCATATGTAAAATAGGTCCAATAACTCACAAAAGCTCTGTGAGAATTAATCAAAGCTGTGAACACAGTCAAGAGTACACAGAAGACTCAGTTAAAATCTACTACCACTTCTGGGAAAATAAAGTATATGGTTCAGTAGCCTATTCCTTATATGATATAATAAATGTAATTTGCAGGTATTATTGCAATTATTTGTTATGACTCAGATAACAATGAAATATTTTAATTATAATTTGGATTTTATATTTTGGGAAAGAAATTAAAGCTCAACACTAAGAAACAAGAGTGCTTGCATACTGACTTGATAATGAATATTTAATACTTGTGTGCCTTTTCTTAGAGCTCTGGTTTTCTATTCATATAATATATGATACATGTGTAATTTTAAAAAGAGCTTCCCATATGTTCTGAAAAACTTTTTCTGAAAGCACACATTCTATAAAGTAACTACATAAATGCTTCAAGTTGATGCACACCCAAAAAGATATTTAATGATGGGTATAATAAACCGACAATGAAAATGAAAGAATTTAACTTTGCTCTAGTATATTTTATTCAACCATTTGCACAGTGAACTGGCTTATCTTTCCTAATAAAAAGTAGGACTATGACCCTCCCTTATTTGGAATATTTCATTGTCTTTAATTTACATGAACATTTGTTGCTTTAATTAAAATACAGTATATAACATCTTGATTTCAGTTTGTAAGAAATATTGTTAAATTTTTAGCATGCCTTATATACATCAAAATTCCATGTAAAATATGGAGTCAAATGAACTTTGAATTTAAAACTGCATTGGTGTTTTTCTTGCAGTTTTAAATTCAAAGTTCATTTGACTCGATATTTTACATGGAACTTTGATGTATATAAGGCATGCCTGGAGCCGATTATACAGAGCAAAGTAAGCCAGAAAGAAAAACACCAATACAGTATACTGACACATATATATGGAATTTAGAAGATAGTAATGATGACCCTATATGTGAGACAACAAAAGAAACACAGAGGTATAGAACGGACTTTTGGCCTCTGAGGGGGGATGATTTGGCAGAATGGCATTGAAACATGTATACTACCATATAAGATACCAAGCGCCAGTCTATGTTCAATACAGGATACAGGATGCTTGAGGCTGGTGCACGGGATGATCCAGGGAGATGATATGGGGTGGGAGGTGGGAGGGGGCTTCGGCATTGGGAGATCGTGTACACCTGTGGCTGATTCATGTCAATGTATGGCAAAATCAATACAGTATTGTAACATAGAATAAAGTATTGATAATAATAATAATAAAATAAATAAATAAAGGAAGGTGCATCTTAAAAAATAAATAAAACTGCATTACACACAGCTTTCTTTAGAAAATATAAATCTATGGGAGCCATAATATTGCTTAACTCTGAGATATTACACTTCTGAATTCTAAGTAGTGAGAAAATGTGATAAAATGTCCCGAAAAGAAAAAGACGTGTGCTATGTTTTTATATATACATAAGATCTTATGTTCAGAGAGTCTGATAATTTAAATAGTTTATGTTTCTATTCAGGTTCAAATTTACCTTCTCAGTCATACCCTTACCAACACAGCCAATTTTTACATCAAATCATAAGCCTGTTATATCTCCTAGGTGAGAGTTCATAGTTGTTGTTTAGTCGCTAAGTTGTGTCTGACTCTCTCGGGACCCCATGGACTGTAGCCAGCTAGACCCTCTGTCCATGGGATTTCCCAGGCAAGAATACTAAAGTGGGTTGCCACTTCCTTCTCCAGGGGACCTTCCAAACCCAGAGGTCAGCCCACAGCTCCTGCCTTGGCAGGTGGGTTCATCACTGCTGAGCCACCAGGGAAGGTTTAGGAGACACTGTAACCCAAGGCTACCCCATATATGCTATCTGCATGTGTACTGGTGTCTGTAGAGATTCACAGACTCCAATCCTAAGTGGTTCTCAGTGTTCCTTTATCCTCTTGCATGCCATAAATCATGTTATCCATACAACTTTTCTAATTATGACCCAATTGTCAGTTTTCACACCCTACACTTAAACTGGTTAACAGATCAAGAAGGCACATTCTCATAAGTCATACCCACTAAAACTCTATAATCTATATGGTTAATTATAGTAGTTTGAATGTACAACGTTTGCCCACATACTTTTGGAAGCTTTAACAACTTTAGCACTCCAAAATTTTATGTGCATCCTTTAAACACACGCAGTCTCTGTCTCCTCAAGTTGCAATTCTTACCACTGTGCATGGCTTAGGCACTTCCTTTTCTCTGCACCCACACATAACACACTGCAAACAACTTTTCTTTTACTATAAAAATTTATCACATCTTCTTGTTTCTTCACACTAGACTGTCAACTTTCAAAAACAAGAAGGATATCCACTTTGATTTCTCAAATATTTGGAGCAGGGTGGGCATAAAGAAACAGGATTAAATGAATTTCTAAATCATATGGTGACAAATATCAACTTAATCTGCTGCTGTTGTCGTTGTTCAGTTGCTAAAACATGTATGACTCTTTGTCACCCCACGGTCTGTGGCATGCCCAGAATTTGTTCAAATTCATGTTCATTGTGTCTGTTTTGTATTCAATAAAAATTTTAATCAACTTTCAATACATGAATTTAAAAATTGAAACTGAAGATAGTCCATAAAGCAACCAGAGACTGATAAGATAAATAGAACATATATAAATAAACTCAACTTCCACATTGCTGTAAAGAATTGTATGCTATATTATAATGCACAAGTTCATTCTCATATTTTTTTTTTATTATTTGATTTTCACAGTAATCCTGTAAGGTAACTGGAAAGTGATAAGGTATTTAAAAACTTGTGAATAATACACAAAAAGAGTTGAGATGAGAAACAGTATTCTCCATATTTGAAAGACTTAAGGAAGTTTTATGAGAGGATACCATTTCATGTGGGTTTCAAGGGTTTCATTTACAGATTTTGATTTTAAATATTAAATTCTTTTAATCAGTCATTTATTTTATTTAATATTCAGCAAAGATATTGACCTTCCATTACTATTCACTACTCTAAAGCTGGAGATGTTAATTTACTAAAAAAGATCGTCATTATATTATCCTTAAAAAGTAAACAAATACACAAGTAGTTTTTAGATATAAATATATATTATGGCAGGAAAACCACACGAAAAACATCTGGGTGTTTTAAGGCAAGTGAGTTTAGCAGTTTTAGGCAAGAAGTTCGAAATGAATGGCCAGAAAGAAGGCCTCTCCTGTGGGCCTGACATTTGAGAACAGACCTGAATCACTTTAAAAAAAAAAAAAAGGAAAGGAAAAAAGAAAATCACTCCAGACCAAGAAAACAATGGACACCAAGGTCCTTAGCTGGAGGTGAGTTTATAATGAACAAAAAATTTGAAACCCAGCTGTGTTCAAAGGTAGAGGAGCTGAGACTGGAAAGAAGTGAGCACAGCATCAGAGACTGACAGAAGGAAGAGCGCCAAGGACCTTTAAGATATTGAAATTCTTAGGTCTATTTATTTATTTTTAGCTTTCTGAGGCAGAGTAGACTGCTCATTAAGAACATGGGGCTTATTATTATTCTAAAGCACACAAACGCTAGCTCTCCCTCTTATCAAATTTTAACCATATAGTATTGTTCCTGTAGCTACAATATTATACAAAGTTCTAGAACTTTCCACTTTTCAGGACTGAAATCTTTTAGCCATCAGACAACAGCTCTCCATTTCCCCCTCCTCAAGCCCCTGACATCCACCATTCCTTTCTTCTTTTCTTTTTCCCGGATTTGTTTGACTGCTTAGAAAAGTGAAAAACTTGAGAGTCTCTTGCTAAGAGTCATGTCTTATTCTTTGTGACCCCATGGACTGTAGCTCGCCAGACTTCTCTGTCCATGGAATTTCCCAAGTAAGAACACTGGATTGGGTTGCCATTTCCTCCTCCAAGCTATATTTCCAACCCAGGGATCGAACCTGCACCTTCTGCACTGGCAGATGGGTTTTTACCACTGAGCCACCAGGGGAAAACCTTTCAAAACAAGAGTCTGTTTCACCTCTTGGCTATTTGAGTAACGCTGCAGTCAACGTGGAAATGCAGGTATTTCTTTCCATAGTGTTTCCATTTCTGTTGGACATATACCCAGCAAGGAGACTGCTGTATCATATAGAGGTTCTATCTTTAATTTTTTGAGAAATCTGCATATTGTTCTCACTAGCACCTGGACCAATTTACATGCCTAGATGGTCATAAGGGGCCCCTTTCTCCCTATCTTTGCCAATACTGATTATTTCTTTCTTGACATTTGATAACAGCCATTCAAACAGGTGTGAAGTGATATTTCATTCTGGTTTTGATTTGCATTCTCTGATGATTAAGGATGTTCAGCACTTTTTAATATGCCTATTGACCATCTGTATGTTTTCTTTGAAAAATGTCTATTAAGTTTCTCTGCGCACTTTTTTTTTTCTTTTTTTTAAATTATTATTAAATTTATTTATTTTTTTAATTACAATACTGTATTTGTTTTGCCATACATTGACATGAATCAGCCATAGGTGAACACAATCTCCCAATGCCGAAGCCCCCTCCCACCTCCCACCCCACATCCTCTACTTGAATCATCCTGTGCATCAGCCCCATGCATCCTGCATCCTACATTGAACATAGATTGGCGCTTCGTTTCTTACAAGAACATATACATGTTTCATTGCCATTCTCCCAAACCATCCCACCCTTTCCCTCTCCCTCAGAGTCCAAAAGTCCACTCTATACCTCTGTGTCTCTTTGTTGTCTCACATATAGGGTCACACTTTTAAAATTTGATTATTTTGCTAGATTTTTGTGCTTTTTAAAATATATTTTGGATATTAAAGCTTTATCAGATATATAATTTTCAAATGTATTTTCTCATCCCATTTATGACCTTTTCGTTCTGTTGTAAGCTGTTGAGAAGCTTTTCAGCTTGATGTAGTCTCACTTGTTTATTTGTACTTTTGCTGCCTTTACTTGTGTTGTCATATCCAAAAAAAAAAATCCTTGCCAAGGATGATGTCAAGGAGTTTACCTGGTATATTTTCTTCTAGGAGGCTTAGTTTAAGGTTTTACATTTAGGTCTTTAAGTCATTTGAGCTGATGCTTTGTATGGTGCAAGGCAAAGATCCAATCTCATTGTTTTCTTGTACATATTCAGTTTTCCCAGCACAATTTGTTAAAGAGACTACCTTTTCTCCAATGTGCATCTTTGGTACTCTGGAAGGTTAGCTGAGTTTATTTTTGCAGTCTCAATTCTGTTCCATTGGTCTATATATCTGTTTTTATGTAAGGACTATGCTGTTTTGATAAGTATTGCTTTGTAACATTTTGGAATCAGATACTGTGATGTCTCCAGCTCTATTCTTCTTTCTCAAGACTGTTTAGACTATCAGAATTCATTTTAATTCCATATGAATTTTAGGATTATTCTTCCCATTTATATATATAAAAAGAAGCATGCACAGTGACTGCATTGAACCTATGGATTATTTTAGGTGATATGGATATTTTAACAGTATTAAGAGAATATTAATTTTAAATTTAATTATTTAAATTTAATTTATATTAAATAACATTCTATATATTAAATTTATATATAAATAACAATTTAATATTAATAATAATATTAATCCAATGTATGAACGTGGCACGTCTTTCCAATTTGTGTCTAATTTTCTTTTAGGAGTGTTTTTATAGTTTTCAATGAAGAAGTCTTTCATCTCCTTGGTTAAATTTATTCCTAAGTATCTTATTCCTTTTGATGTTATTGTAAATGAGAGAGTTTTCTTAATTTCCTTTCCAGATTGTACTTTTTGGTACATGGCAGTGCAATCGGTTGATTTTATATTCTTCAACTGTTTACTTTGTTTTTCAGTTCTAATAGGTTGTTTTTTTTTATCCCCTCTAATGGCATCTTTAGGTTTTTCTATATATAAGATCATGTCATCTATGATTAGAAAAATTGCATGTTTTCCTTTATAATTTGAGTGTCTTTTTCTTGCCTAGTTGCTCTGACTAGGACTTCCAGTACTAAGTTGAATAGACATGGTGAGAGTGGGCAGTATCTTGGGTCCTGTCAAGATGCCAATACAGAAGACAGGTGCCATTCTCCTAAGCACTGCTCTAAAAAATTTAGAAAGAGAAATATATGGGCTAGTCTTTTCTGACCTTCCCCAAAGAGAAGTCGGGAGGTTACAGCTTCCTCCCAATTGCATGCATGGTGCTGTTCCAGGGGGAGGGATTATGGTGAAAGGGTGCCACAAGTTTTCCTACTGACAGGTTTCCCTGGTGGCTCAGAGGTTAAAGCATCTGCCTCCAATGCGGGGAGACCTGGGTTCGATCCCTGCATCTGGAAGATCCCCTGGAGAATGAAATGGCAACCTGCTGCAGTATTCTTGCCTGGAGAACCCCATGGATGGAGAAGCGTGGTAGGCTACAGCCCACGTGGACACAACTGAGCGACTTCACTTTATATGTCTAGCTTAACATTTAGAATGCAGAAGCCTTGTAACTAGTCTCTGAATTTCTCATAAAAGGAGTTTTTCTGTATGTTGCTGTTGAATCAATGTCTACTAGAGAAAGAGAAAGATCTGGGGCTTTCTATTCTGCCATCTTGCTGACATCCTTCAGGACATCTGAAATTTTGCTAATTGAAATATATTGGAACATTTTGAGGAATATGTAACATCAACTAAAGTAAAAGAACATTCTAGCATTCATGGGGAGAATGGAATATGAGGAAACCAGGAAGGTTATAAAGTGAGTCTGAAACCTACTTAAGAGTACAGACTAAAGATGATAGTAGCTCCCTCAGAAAAACTAAAAAATAGATAATCCAGCATATTTGAATCCATATGCTAGATACATATGATCCAGCAAGCCCACTCCTGGGCAAACATCCAAACAAAGCTATAATTCACAAAGATGCATGTTCCCCTATGTTCACAGCAATGCTATTTACAGCAGCCAAGACATAGAATGAACCAGCCAAGACACAGAAAGAACCTAAATGTCCATCACTGGATGAATGGATGCAGAAAATATGGCATACATACATAAAGAAATAGTACTCAGTTATAACAACACAAAATGATGCCATCTGTGGCAACATGGATGCAATTAGACATTATTATATTAGTGAAATAAGTCAGAAAGAGAAAGACAAATTCTATATGATATTACTTACATGTGGAATCTAAAATATGACACCAATGTACCTATCTATGAAACAGAAACACAATCACGGACACAGAGAACAAACTGGTGGTTACCAGGGGGAGCTGGCTATGGGAGACATGGACAGGGAAGTTGGGGTTAGCTTTCATACAGAGAGTGGATACACAACAAGGTCCCTCTGCATACCACAGACAACTATATTCAGTATCCTATGATAAACCATAAGGGAAAAGAATATTTAAAAAGAATGTACATACATGTATAACTAAAGCACTTTGCTATATAGCAGTAACTATCACTTCATGGGAAATAGATGGGGAAACAGTGGAAACAGTGTCAGACCTTATTTTTGGGGCTCCAAAATCACTGCAGATGGTGATTGCAGCCATGAAATTAAAAGATGCTTACTCCTTGAAAGGAAAGTTATGACCAATCTAGATAGCATATTCAAAAGCAGAGACATTGTTTTGCCAACAAAAGTTCGTCTAGTCAAGGCTATGGTGTTTCCAGTGGTCATGTATGGATGTGAGTTGGACTGTGAAGAAAGCTGAGCACTGAAGAATTGATGCTTTTGAACTATGGTGTTGGAGAAGACTCTTGAGAGTCCTTTGGACTGCAAGGAGATCCAACCAGTCCATCCTAAAGGAGATCAGTCCTGGCTGTTCATTGGAAGGACTGATGCTAAAGCTGAAACTCCAATACTTTGGTCACCTTATGCGAGTTGACTCATTGGAAAAGACTCTGATGCTGGGAGGGATTGGGGGCAGGAGGAGAAGGGGATGACAGAGGATGAGATGGCTGGATGGCATCACTGACTCGAAGGACGTGACTCTGGGTGAATCTGGGGGTTGGTGATGAACAGGGACGCCTGGCATGATGTGATTCCTGGACTTGCAAACAATCAGAAACAACTGAGCAACTGAACTGAAGACTACATTGTAAATCAGCTATACTTCAATTTAAAAAAATATTTAAAAGAAGAAAAAAATAAAATAGATAAAATTAAAATAGTCCCTTAAAAAAATTAAAGATGAGAGTAGCTAAGAATAAGATACTAGCAAAGAGGGCATAAAGATAGACAGACAGATAGATAAGCTAACTATGTTTCAGACTTTATGATTGTTAGATGAGAAGATAAAATTTAAAGGAACTAAAAGTGGTAGAGAGTAACAAGGAGGGGGTGACATTTTTTGTCTGTAAACTTAGTATCTACTTCCTATGAGTCATCTAAAAGATGAGGCATCTAAACTAAACTAGTATGTAGCTCAGTGGAGAGATCAAGACTTAAGGTATTAGCACAAAAGTCAGCATGATACGAAGGTAAGTTAAAGCCACTGAGTAATAAAGTCATGTTGGAAGAAATTAAAATGGATAAGAACATGCAGCATAGGTCTCCATATTGAGTGTTCAATATTTAGAGTTAAAATCAGAAGATTAGACTCCTGTATAAGAAATGGGGAAATATGCCGGGTGATAGTAGTGGTAATATGGGGCAGAACCCTAGAACCTTAGAGTATAAAGTATTTTAGAGAAGGAAGAATGACACAACTATTTAAAATAATATCTTTATGGAAGACCCAGACATCATCAACCCACCTTAATAATAAATTTAAGTACATATTTCTACCTTGACATTAAATTCTATATTTGTAAAATTTATATTAATAAAGCATAGAAATTAGCATCTACTAATATGTTAATACAGTGTTATATAATGGACTATATGTTAAAGCCATTACCTAATTTAATTAAATTGCTTCATGATCATTTTCTAGTTGAAGATACTAAGCCTCAGAATAGCTTACTTGAGAAATGGGATTTGAAACCAGTTCTATTTGAGTTCAACGTCTTCCTCTAACATTGAATTTAAATAGATATAGGTCCAAATCATTATGGTCTGTCTTTTTGCCTTTGGCCCTTGAGATGAGAATTATGCAACATTTCAAAGCTTCAGTTTCCTGGCTGTTGAATGAGTAGCACGGTAGGACCTATTTCATAGACTGTAGTTAGTATTATATGAGCCAAAAGAAGATAAAGGATTGAGAACTCTAATTCATAATAAACCCTTGAAATGTGTTAGCAATGTTATCATTTTTTGTTATACAGATATCCCATTGAAACATTTGACTCACATTTATTTTTATTACATGTTACTTTTTCTATCCAAAAAATTAAATATAAAGATAAGGAAGGTCTCTTCTTTTTATATCTAGCATACTATCCTAAAATTAAACAGTAAATGTATGCAGTCTGATACTCAACTACACACAATGTTTAGGATAAAAGTAAGTTTTCTCACATTTTTATATATATATATATATATATATATATCTACTGACTTAGAAAAATGAAAGTGATACATATTCAAGAGTCTTCTAATAGCTGCAATAAGATAAGACACTTATGGTTTAAATGGATCTCATTCTCCTATCCTTGCAAATGAGGATAAACTCGAGGAACAATCTCTACATGGGTGGGTTTGCCTTCAATGGTAAAATTTTCTTTTGAGATGTCAATTTACAGTAAATAAAAGGACATAGGGAAATTATGGAAGACTTTCATCATCTATACTGTTATTGATCTCTCAAACCTGTAAGAGAAAAATTAACCCAAATATTTTTGAAGCATGAGTAAATGTTCAATTATTAATAGAATAAGATACATTAAATATTCATTTTTTTTTGAGAGCGCTTAGAAAGTAAAGGGTTTTACATTTGCTATCAGAGTCCTTATCTGCAATTTGGTGTTCCTATCTCTAGTTACTGTGTTTCCTGTGTATGCTGTTTTATAGCTTTTAGCAATTAGAGAATCAAGCAGGTAATATGTTTATATAATAAAATCATTCAAGAGATAAAATATAAGAAGGGTCCCCTAATTGGAATAAAGTCCCTGTGGTCATGCCAGTTAATTCTTGTTGGTTACTAAAGTATAATTTCGCTGAACTATAGTAAAAACAAAACAACAAAACTGTATAAAGTTCTCCAGAGCATTATTAGGAAACTCACTGATAGGTTTATATGGAGAATTTACCACATTGCTAATATAATCGCTATCTTGTGGCCCTTTAAAAATACTTCTTAAGTGATACAACTTTACTGGAAATATTTAGAAGATGTTTACATACATGTTCCAAATAATTAAAAGCGTATTCTCTAAGTCTAGATTTTTACCCTGGAGGCACTTATTATGATGATGATTTTATTACTTGCTCTTATTATAAAAGTTTTACCTTCTTAAGGTAAGAAAATAAGTGAATAAAAACAGTAAAACTGGGTATAAATAAAAAAATTTAAAGAAAGCAAAAACAAAACAAAAAACTAACACCTCACCAAAACTTTCCATATATAAAAATTAATATTCATATATAGTCCTGAAGATAAATCATAATAATTAATAGCCATAGCATCATGGGATAAATGAAAGAAGAAAATTAAGCTGATTTTTTTATACTGAATCATGTTATATTAATATTTTATAATGCTTTTTACCCAAATAAGCAATGTAGTTGATGTTTACTATAGCCCTAATATTTTTATCTATCAGAAGTATGAGTGCTCATTAATTTAAATATTTGCTTATTGATACACATACAAATACTGAAGTCTTGAAAATAATATGCTTTCAAATCAAGAGACAACAATCACTTTTATTTCCAAAGATGTAAAATCTTAAAGAAAACATTAGGCTTTCAGTTTATTGGTTGATAGAATATTCTATACTACTGATTAAAAAAATAAAGCAACCTGTTTATGCCATGTGTCTTTATTAGCATGGTTTTGCAAATGTGGTTAACTAAGCTCATTTAAGATATGGTTAAATGAGAAACAAAGGATTGTCCACACTTTTTACCCACATTATGTTAAATCTGTAAATTATCAAAACAGACAGCAAATTTTCATGACACACCTTGTCCTGAGACTATTGGGATTAACTAATTGGTAGTCTCAAAAAGCAAGGGCTTTGAAATCATGGTGATTTGAATTTCAGTCTTAGCTCTGCCATTCATCATTAGTAAACTAGATTAACTAAGAAAGCTAATCTTTCACTAATTCTGAGTTCACATGCTTGAAGTGAGTATAAAAACAATGTTCAGTATGAATAATACAATTCATATAGTATATGATACTATACAATTAGTATACAAGATCATATCTCCAAGAGCTTGGCATGTAGAAATCTCTCAACTGTAATTAGTAACACAATCACTATTGCCAGTAAAACAATGATCATTCTTTTGGGAAGAAAAACCAGTTGTGAAACATCTGCTTGCAGAGTTGGACAGTGTGGATTTACGTGTGAGCCACATACATCCAAACAGGAGGGACGTGTGCTCCTGTAATTCTTTTGTTTCACATTTGCTCTAATAACTGCACTGAAACTGATATATTCTCTAATTCTCATTATCTGTCTTAGAATGTAACCTTCTGGTACTGTTCAGTTTATGCATAAGAGGAGAGAGGTAGAGAGAAGAGCTGTCTGGTGGTTACTGTTATAAAGACAGTAATTCTATCTACCATGACCTCACTTAAACTTAATAACTTCCTGGCTCCTAATACAGCCACACTGATGGCTGGGGCCTCACAAGTGAATTTGTGGAAACACTAATGATCACTCCTTAACAACATTTAATACCCAGAATCTAAATTATACATAAAAGGTTTCCCATAACTATTGGAATTAACCAAAGGAATTTCCAAGAGCTACATGGAAGGGGGCAGAGGCAAGGAACAGAACTCTTCACGGAGACTGCAGAAACAAGTGGAATCATTAGCAGTAAATCTCAGCTGAAATAAACATTTGGAGGATGAGGATGCATAGCCCGGAATAACACGTTATCTTCAACAGGACCTTGACTGGGGGAAGAAATTGTTAGGTTGGTAGAAAATCCCTCCTGGACTCAGTGTGGCCCAGTAAAGCAGTGGAGGCAGGGCAGCACCCAGAATAATAAAAATAGCAGACTTTCTGAGAGTAATCTGTCTCTAGGGAGAACTGACGGAGAAGGCAATGGCATCCCACTCCAGTACTCTTGCCTGTAAACTCCCATGGACAGAGGAGCCTGGCAGGCTGCAGTCCATGGGGTCGTTGAGTCAGACACGACTGAGCTACTTCACTTTCACTTTTCACTTTCATGCATTGGAGAAGGAAATGGCAACCCATTCCGGTGTTCTTGCCTGGAGAATCCCAGGGATGGCGGAGCCCAGTGAGCTGCCATCTGGGGTCGCACAGAGTCGGACATGACTGAAGCGACGCAGCAGCAGCAGCAGCAGCAGCAGCAGCAAGGAGAACTGACATCTTGAACTAGTCACATGAGCCAGTTAATCTTGATAACTGTAGTGCTAGCACCATAAAGACTGGATCAGGCTCTAATGCGGGAAGCCTCTTTATTTTTTACCCACATGAACTCATTTAAAAAAATGTTTACAAAACAAATTATATAATAAATGCTGTAGAGGGTGTGGAGACAAGTGAAGTTTCCTACACTGTTGGTGGGAATGTAAGATGGTGTAACCACTATGGAAAACAATAGAAAGGTTCCTCAGAAAACTAAAAATAGAATTACTACATGATCTAGGATCCCAGGTATATTCAGAGCATATACCTGGACCAAACTATAACTCAAAAGACACATGCAGTGTCCAAAGCCTGTTGGACACAGTGAGGGAAGAAGAGAGTGGGGCAAACTGAGAGGGTAGCAAGAAAGTAGCATGGGCATATATACACTAGCACGTGTAAAAAGATACCTAGTGGGAGGCTCTGTATAGGCCCAGGAAGCTCAATCCAGTGGTGCTCGGTGACAACCTGCAGGAGTGGGTTGGGGTGGGATGTAGGGGGGAGGTTCCAGAGAAAGGGGGCATATATATACTTATGGCTAATTTAGTAGTTATATGCAGAAGCCAACACAATATTGTAAAGCAATTATCCTTTGATCAAAAAAAGATCCATGCACTGCTACATTCATAGCAGCACTATTCACAACAGTCAAAATGGAAAGTATACAAATGTTCATTGACAAATGAATGGATACATATGGAGTACATATATACAATGGGATACTACTCAGCCATAAAAAGTAATGAAATAACGGTGTCTGCAACATGGATTCAATTAGAGGTTATAATCCTAAATGAATTAAGTCAGAAAGAGAAATACAATGTGATGTCACATATCTAGAAACAAAAGTATGTCACAAATGAATTTATCTACAAAACAGAAACTAACTCACAGACATAAAAATCAGGTATATGGTTTCTGAGGTCAGGTGAGGAGGGAGAAGAATGGACAGGGAGTTTGGGGTTGGTAGATGCAAACTATTACATTTAGAATGGATGAACAACAAGGTCCTACTATATAACACAAGGAACTCTACCCAAACCATAAATGGAAATGATATAAAATAAGTATATATATATAGCTGAATCACTTTGCTGTACAACAGAGATTGGTGCAACATTGAAATCAACTACACTTCAATAAGAAACCAAGTAAAATAAAAATTAAAGGAAACAATTTATAAAAATTGAAAAGTATGGCCTGAACATAATAAGCAGATGAGGTAAAATGCTCCATAATCCCATCTCTTCAAACTGGGCAAGGGACATAATGGACAATTCCCAGGAAGAAAACATAAGAAAGCTTTCAAATGTGTTAAGAAAATCATCAACCTCACTTATAATAAGAGACATGGGAATTAAAACTATGAAACTACATTGACATACAATTTCCCACTCATTAGACTGTAAAAATAAATCCAAGTGTTGCTAACTCCTTTGGTAAGACTGTGGGAGGAGGTGTGCACTCTGGAAACATTGCTTATGGTTATATAAAAACAGGCTCATCCTTTTCAGGATAGTCATCAGTTTCTACAAAAACTACAAAGCTGATTTCTGACTAATAAATTCACTCGAGTAATTTGTCCTATAGATTGTTAAAACATGTCATTTAAAATTGAAAAGAAAAATAAAGATAAGTCAGCAGATTCTTTTCATGCTGTATGAAGAACATTTGTATCAGATTTAATCACATACCCAGGAAATGATCTATGTAAAACTTATGCAGTGTTTAACACCATGGTAAAAGGAAATGTTTCCTTACAATGAAAGTTCACCTCTTAACATGTACTTGTTAATGTTTCTCTACAGATGACTAGTTGAGGGATTATGAGAGGCCCCTGCAATGTAGTACTATGTATCTCCGTATGTATTGATATGGAGAAATGTCTAAGACATAGTGGAAAAGGAGGAAGATTTCAGAATAGTGTGTATAGTGTGCTATTGCCTCTTTTAGATATGAAATAAAACATGCTTCTATATTTACTTCCTCATGCAATTCTTTAAAAAATATGTGATGAATTACAGTACTTCCTATTTGGAGAAGAATGGAGACCAGGTAGAATGTACTGGATAAAAAGGACATTTTCTGGTGTATATTTTATTTTTCCTTTTATGTTGTTTTATAAATACATTATCTAGAAAAATTTAATAAATCTTGCAGTGATACAGATGTTCGGTACCTCCCCATGCTTCTGTCAACCATTCATGTGAGCAGATAATTCTAAACCAATGACAGCAAATGGAGCATCTGGTGCTGGAGGTAGCATGCAGCTCCCAGCTGTGCTTGATTCTCAAAATGCAATGTTTTCCAGTAGTAACGTTTTAATAATTACCATCCATTTTAGCTACAACAGATAAAAATGAATGCTGATTTAATGCCACTAAGATAAGAGCTTTTAGCGGCAATAAATCAACATTTCAAGGAACATTTCATGGAAAGATAGGCACAATAAAGGACATGAATGGTATGAACCTAACAGAAGCAGAAGATATTAAGAAAAAGGTGGCAAGAATGCACAGAAAAACTATATGAAAAAGATCTCAATGACCCTGTTAACCATGATAGAGTGTTCACTCACCTAGAGCCAGACAACCTGGAGTGTGAAGTCAAATGGGCCTTACGGAGCATCACTATGAAAAAAGGTAGTGGAAGTGATGGAATTCCAGCTGAGCTATTTCAAATCCTATTAGTTGATGCTGTTAAAGTGATGCAGTCAATATGCCAGCAAATTTGAAAAACTCAGCAGTGATCACAGGACTGGAAAAGGTCAATTTAATTCCAATCCCAAAGAAGGGCAATGCCGAAGTAGCTCAAACTACCACACAATTGCACTCATTTTACATGCTAACAAGGTCATGCTGAAAATCTTCCAAGCTAGGCTTCAATAGTACATGAACCAAGAACTTCCAGAGGTTCAAGCTTGATCTAAAAAGGCAGAGGAACCAGAGATAAAATTGCCAAAATCCATTGGGTCATAGAAAGAACAAGAGAGTTCCAGAAAAACATCTACTTCTGCTTTATTGACTATGACAGAGCCTTTGACTATGTGCATTACAACAAACTGTCATCAGTCAGTTCAGTCACTCAGTTGTGTTTGACTCTTTGCGACCCCAGGGACCAAATCACACCAGGCTTCCCTGGCATCCCATTCCCAGTTTCTACAACAAACTGTGGAACATTCTTAAAGAGACGAGAATACCAGACAACTTCAAATGCAACCACCTCAAATGTATGCAGCACAAGAAGTGACAGAACTGAACACAGAACAAAAGACTGGTTCAAAATTGGGAAAGGAGTGCATCAAGGCTATATATTGTCACCTTGCTTACTTAACTTATATACAGAGTACTTCATGCAAAATGCCAGGTTGGATGAAGCACAAGCTGGGATCCAGATTGCAGGGAGAAAAGACAATAACCTCAGATATGCAGATGACACCAGTCTTATAGCAGAAAACAAAGAGGAACCAAAGAACATCTTGATGAAGGTGAAAGAGGAGAGTGAAAAAGCTGGCTTAAAACTCAACGTTCAAAAACGAAGATCATGGCATCCGATCCCATTACTTCATGGCATGCAGATGGCGAAACAATGGAAACAGTGCAAGGCTTTATTTTCTTGGACTCCAAAATCACTACAAATGATGACTACAGCCATGAAATTAAAAGATGCTTGCTCCCTAGAAGAAAAACTATAATAAGCCTATACAGTGTATTCAAAACCAGAGATGTTACTTTGTGGACAAAGATCCAAATACCCGAACCTATGGTTTTTCTAGTAGCCATGTATGGATATGAGAGTTGGACCATAAAGAAGGCTGAGTGCCAAAGAATTAAAGCTTTCAAATTGTGGTGCTGGAGAAGAGACTTGAGAGTCCCATGGACTGCAAGGAGACCAAACCCATCAATCCTAAAGGAAATTAACCCCAAATATTCATTGGAAGAACTGATACTGAAGCTGAAGCTCCAATTCTTTGGCCACCTAATGTGAAGAGCTAACTGACTGGAAAATATACTGATGGTGTGAAAAATAGAAGGCAGGAAGAGAAGGGAATGACAGAGGACAAGATGGATGGATGGTATCACCAATTCAATGGACATGTGTTTGAGAAGCTCTGGGAGATGGTGAAGGACAGGGAAGCCTGGCATACTGCAGTCCATGGGTTGCAAAGAGCTGGTTACTTCTGAGCCACTAAACAACAGCAAAAAATAAAAATAAAATAAGAGCTTACCGTCTAGCATGTAGATTAAGAAGTTGCCATATTTGGGATGCCAGATTTAAACAAGGAAAAAAAAGTCAACTACTACCTCATTTAATATATTTTTCAAGGTGATTTTTTATTGAATTTTATCTGAAAAATGATTATTATATAAATGATTCTTTTTAGTACCTTTGTAGTATGTTGGCTTATGCCATTGCCTTCTCCTATTAGATTTATATTACTTATAAATTATTATTGAAATATTGATATTAAGAATTAGAGGAGAAATGGCAATCTGCTCCAGTATCCTTGCCCGTATAATCCCATGGACAGAGGAGCCAGATGGGCTACAATCCATGGTGTTTCAAGAGTCAGAAATGACTGAGTTATGGAGAAAACATGCACATAATTAAAAATAAACACTCATTTAATACAAGACTGGAAAGATATATAAAATTTAAATAGGTATGTTTAGAATTTGGTTACAGGATTTTTTTCTATTTTCAAAATTTCTTCAGTGCAGTTATGTTTATTTTATAAAAATGTATCAAGACAAAGAAATTAATAAGAGAGACTTTACTTCACACAATATATTTTCACATGTAATTTTAGGAAAACATTCTAATTCAGTTCCAGTAAATTTTAAAGTCAATTTTGCAAATTTTACATATGACTTTTTTTTTTAATTTTTATATTGGAATATAGCTGATTAGCAATGATGTGATATTTCATGTAAGACAGCAAAGGGACTTAGCTATACATATACAAGCATCCATTCTTCCCCAAGCTCCCCCAATCCAGGCTGTCACATAACATTGAGTAGAGTCCTGTGCTATACTGTCCTTGTTGGTTATCCATTTTAAATATAGCAGTGTGTACATTTTGAGGGCTTTGTGGGTAGTGACAGTGGTAAAGAACCTGCCTGCCAGTGCAACAGATGTAAGAGGTGTGGGTTCAATATCTGGGTCTGGCAACCCACTTTAGTTCTTGCCGGGAGAATCCCATGGACAGAAGAGCCTGGTGGGCTAAGGTCCACAGGGTTGCAAAGAGTCAGATATGACTGAAGTGACTGAGCAAGCATGCACGTACATATAGGTCTTAAACTTTAAAATGATTTTTAGACAAATTGGATTTAGAGATAATAGTGGAGGAAGCAAAGCTATTCTTTTCTTTATTGGAAGGCACTGCATTTGCTTAGGTAATGCCAAAAGAATGACAGCAAAAGACTTCCTAAGAGTCTGAAGCTTTCACTTTCTTTTAATAAACATGCTAAATGAATTCATGACATTTTCTTGAATCATTGTTCGTGTATTAGAATTTTGGTATTTAAATCACATTCTATACACAAATAGCATCAGTTTCCAACTAGGAGCTGACTAGGATTATAAATTGGCTAGTAGATCTTGATGAAAACTAAAAACTGATTTCATCTGAAATTAGGGGCTAAGATTTTATTCCAATTTACATAAATTTGTGATATAAAAACTAATTTAAAAACAATTTCATAATATAAAAACATAATAATACCAAAAAAATAGATGTACTCTACTATAGATTGCTATTAAAATCTTTGCATAGAGAGAACCTAGATTCTTAGCAGCTAAGGGTCTCAGTGCCTCTCACACTTCTTGATAAACCTGCAAATAGTAGTAATTGTTTCCCACTTGACAGCGAGATTCTGGGCATAAATTATCTAGATGTTGTAAGAGGTAAGGGGCTTTTCTGACGGCTCAAGTGGTAAAGAATCTCCTTGTAGTGCAGAAGACTCAGGAGATGTGGGTTGTATCCTTGGGTCAGGAAGATCCTCTGGAAGAGAAAATGGCAATCCACTCCAGTATTTTTTTTCCTGGAAAATCCCATAGACAGAGGAGCCTGGTGGGTTAAAGTCCATAGGGTCACAAAGAGTTGGACATGATGGAGCATGTGATGGATGGATGGATAGATGGATGGATGAATGGACAGATGAAGGAGGTAAGCATGCTTAATATAGAGGATGTGAGGGGAGAGAATCAGGGTTAGACTAGACTGGCCTCATGACCCTGAATTTGTTCCCAGGAATAGGAAGGTGGCTATGAGTAAGAAGTTAAGTTGGAGAGGTGAGGGAGGGGCAGATGCTATAAGGATCCCTATAAAAAGTGTACTTTGAATCTGAGTGGAGTGTGCTTAAAGCAAAGAAGGACTTGATTTGTTCTTCAGGAAACTTTTGGCCACCCTGTTGATAACAGACTATAGAGGGACAAAGGTAGAAGTCTAGGAACCAGAGGCCAAGGAGAGATGAGAGTACCTTGGACTGGAGGTAGTGGGAAGGGGTCAGATTTGCAGTATATTTTGAAGGGCAAGCCAAGAGAATTCATTGATAAATTATAATGTGGGCAGTTAAAAAAATAAAAAAGAGGGAACTCTAAGATAAATCCAATATCTTTCAGCTAAACAACTGGAAATGTCATGTTCATATTTATAAAATATTTACATTTACTGGAAAATGTCTAGGGCTTCCCTGGTGGCTCAGATGGTAAAGCATCTGCAAGATTTTTTAATGGTGCGTGGGAGGAAATAGTAAAATATCAGTTTGCTACCTTTGGGGCTTCCCTGGTGGTTCAGGTGGTAAAGAATGTGCCTGCAATGTGGGACACCTGGGTTTGATACCTAGGTCAGGAAGATCCCCTGGGGAAGGAAATGGCTACCCACTCCAGTATTCTTGCCTGGACAGAGGAACTGGGCAGGCTACAGTCTATTGAGTCACAGAGTCAGACATGACTGAGCAACTAACACACTTTCCACCTTTAGAATTGTGGTGCTTATTTGATCAGCTCTTCACAATGATTCGTGAGCAGAAACGTGTTCAAGCTAAGAGTTCTGGGCTGTGGATCATCAGAATAAAGATGATAACTGAATCCCAGGAGATGCCAGTGGTAAAGAACCCTCTTGCCAGTACAGGAAATGTAGGAGACAGAGGGTCTATCCCTGGGTCAGGAAAATCCTCTGGAGGAGGGCATGGCAACCCATGCCAGTATTCTTGCCTGGAGAATTCCATGGACAAAGGAGCCTGGCCGGCTACAGTGCGTAGGGTTGCAAAGAGTCAGACACAACTGAAGTGACTTAGCATGCAATCACACAAGCTGAATAGCATTATCCGTGGAATAAGTATACATAGGAATGGGTCCCAGGAACTAACCCTTGGATCCATCAATATTTAGATGAATATGAAACTGAACAGTACCATCAAATAAGCTTGAGGAAGAGACACTAGTGAGGTAAGAAGAAATATGTAGAATACGGTGGCCAAAAAGCCCTGTGAAGAGTGTGCCCCTGGAAGAAAATAACACTATTTCAAATGCTGATAGTAATCTGATAATCTAAGACTAAATTATTACTACACATTTAAAAGGAAATAAATAACAGAATCACTCAAAATAATTAAAATTTTAGAATAAATTTTTTTATAGGTACTGAGGAAGTATCTGATACTGCTGGGTATCACAAAGTCTTTTGTATTTTATTTTATTATCTGAAACATACAACTTTATGTACATAGAAGAAGAAAGCTGTGAAATAAATTTAAATTTTACTTATTCATATTTTACAGAAAGCCAAGAAAAATTTAACATAAAAAAACCTCTGCCCTTTGGCATCCTCTCTCCCCTCTCCCTGCTTTGTGTGTTTGCTTTATGCATCATCCAAACCTCCCCATCAGCAAGAAGACCCACTTTAAATGAAAAGCAACATTCTCCCAGCATCAACAGACAACTCTTCAAATATAGCATTCTTTCTTCACCTTGTAAGGAGACACCCTGATGCCACTTAGATTTGAACTGTGTAAAGTGTCAAGAAAACATCATTCGATGTACAGATGCATATGTATATAGACAGATAAATGTATATTTATATACTTGCATGGGCTTCCCGGGTGGTGCTAGTGGTAAGAGTCTGCCTGCCAATGCAGGAGACTTTAGAGATGCAGGTCTGATCCCTGGGTCAAGAAGATCCCCTGGAGGAGGGGCACAACAACCACTCCAGTATTCTTTCCAGGAGAATCCCATGGACAGAGGAGCCTTATGGGTTATGGTCCGTAGGGTCACAAAGAGTCGGACATGACTAAAGCGACTTAGGACAGCACAGCATAGCATAACTGTCTACATCTACAAAATGTACATAACTCTGCCTTCTCTTCCAGTGGGTGGAACAGTTCTCAGAACTTTCTCAGATACTCTTCTCAGACTATAGTCCTCAAATACCTGGCTTGTTCTGAGCTATCCATTGTCTCAAAACATTTCTATTTTTAAGGAAATTTATTTATTTAATTCACTTATATATTCATTCATTTGGAGAAGAAAATGGCAACCCACTCCAGTATTCTTGCTGAGAAATTCCATGGACAGAGGACTCTGGTGGGCTAGTCCAAGGGGTCGCAGAAGTGGCATATGACTTGGGATATGATATGACTAAGCTACGACCAGTAATTTAACATACTAGAATCTGCTTGGTGCCTGTGTGCTCTTTATCTCAACACCGCATCCTAACTTTACTCCCTAAACTCACATTATTTTACCGTCTCTTGGGTGGCTGGTTGGTACTTCAGTGTCTCAGGCAGAGTGGTGCAAATGGAACAAAAATCGAAAGGTGACAAACAGAAAACGAGCCCTTAATGTTGGGGCCAGTGTGAGAAAAGCTAGAGAGACTCCATCTTGAAGCCTGTCATCCATCTTAAAGACAAGATATGAACTGAGCATGAACCTTGCCCAAGAGTGAGGAAACTGTTGCTAATGAAAACTAGGTCTCCTGAAGACTTCCCTCCTTACAGTGACAAATGGAGATTGTAGTTGAGGTCAGGCTGCCCGTGTTAGATTAAGGTTACATGGAGACATCCTCCCCTTGATATAGAAACACTGCCCCCACCCTTAACCTTAATTGTTCTCGTAGCACCTATTTGTTATAAAACTCAGTCATATACAACAAAGAGGTTGCTAACACGTAACTAGTCATGTAGGGAGTATAAAACCGGGCCTCTCAGAAGCATCTAGGGTCTTTGTTGGGAACTGATTCCCTTTGGACCCCTGGTGTAATAACTGTACTCCACTGTCGTCACCTCTCCTCTGAGGTGTGTTTTGCGACTATGGATTCCACAACACTGCCACTTAACAGATGGAACTTTAAGAAACTTAACCTATTTTTAACAGTTTTCCTAATGCAGGACTTGCTACATAATGGCAGCTGCTAAGTCACTTCAGTTGTGTTCAACTCTGTGTGACCCCATAGATGGCAGCCCACCAGGCTCCCCCGTCCCTGGGATTCTCCAGGCAAGAACACTGGAGTGGATTGCCATTTCCTTCTCCAATGCATGAAAGTGAAAAGTGAAAGGGAAGTCACTCAGTCGTGTCCGACTCTTAGCGACCCCATGGACTGCAGCCTACCAGGCTCCTCCATCCATGGGATTTTCCAGGCAAGAGCACTGGAGTGGGGGTACCATTGCCTTCTTCACATAATGGCAGGGCCCAGTGTAAAATGAAAATGGAACCAGTGGGTATTTTAAAAATGTACCTGTGATTTTTGCTTTTATTCAGGTCTATGAAGTTGATAGATCAGGATATGGCTGCCTCTGAAAAGATAATTTATTACCATATTTAAGCATGGGAAAATAGTAGCTAGGATGGTAAGGAATCTACCTGCAATGCAGGAGACCCGGGTTCAAGCCCTTGGTTGAAGATTCCCTGGAGAAGGGAATGGCTACCGACTCCAGTATTTGTGCCTGGAGAATTCCAAGGACAGAGGAGCCTGGAGGGCTACAGTCCGTGGAGTGGTAAAGAGTTGGACACTACTGAATGAGACTGAATGACTAATACTTTCACTACACACAGGACAACAGGAGAGAATGCGGAGGCTGGAGAGTGGGTGAGAGAGAGGAAGGCAGGGAACTGCCAGTTTCTGGAGAAATAATGGGTAAGACAGGGCAAGTAGGCTAAGAAAGATTGCTTTGAAAGAATTCAGCAGATTCCTAGTTGAAGAATTCACCCCAGGGTGATTTGGGCAGGAGAATCAATACTTCCCTGCATTAGAAGAACTAGATTAGGCTGGTGGGGGAGGGGGAGGAGGTGAACTTGGCTTTTGTTCATTTTGCACATGAAAAGCAGAGAGTCCGTATCTTTCTTTAAGAATGCACTGACCTTGGGAGGGGCAGAACTTTTTTCACCTCAAGATCCAAATCTTCAAACCATCAGACAAAGAAAGTGCAGTGAGTACAGTGGGGAAGGCAATCTCCATTCCCAACCCACTGAAGATGGTAAACCTCAAAGGATTTCCCTCTCTTCAAACAAAGAAGAGGTCTTGCAAAAACTCCTCCTCTTCTATCCCTCTTCTGTGATACATTTGCCTGGATTGGAGGCATTTAGGAGATCTGAGTCTCATCTCAAATAGCCCATCTATGACACTGAGCCACGGAAAGAAAGGCCACTGCCTTGTGCCCCTCCCAGAATACATGGAATGAGCCTGATTCTGAACCTCCCTGGGCCCAGGCTCCCACTGGGACAGAGGGCAACAACAAAGTTGCCTTTCCTCTATCTACACACATAACTGGGTCACTGGCCTAGGAAGAAGCAGCCAGAGTCTCAGGATGGAAAAGAGGGATATTAAGCCTGATGGGGCCAGGAGGACCAGAGAGAGGGAAGTAGCCAGCCACCAATCACGCAGCCAAAAATGTAGTGACACAAAATTAGAGACACCAAGGGAACATTTCATTCAAAGATGGGCACAATAAAGAACAGAAATGGCATGGGCCTAACAGAAGCAAAAGATATTAAAAAGAGGTGGCAAGAATATACAGAAGAACTATTTTAAAAAGATCTTCATGACCCAGATAATCACAATGGTGTGATCATTCACCTAGAGCCAGACATCCTGGAATGCGAAGTCAAGTGGGCCTTAGGAAGCATCACTATGAGCAAAGCTAGTGGAGGCGATGGCATTCCAGTTGACCTATTTCAAATCCTAAAAGACGATGCTGTGAAAGTGCTGCATTCAACATGCCAGCAGGTTTAGAAGATTCAGCAGTAGCCACAGGACTGGAAAAGGTCAGTTTTCATTCCAATCCCAAAGAAAGATAATACGAGAAAATGTTCAAACTATCACACAACTGCACTCAACTCACCCACTACCAAAATAATGCTCAAAATTCTCCAAGTCAGGCTTCAACAGCATATGAACTGTGAACTAAGCTGGATTTAGAAAGGAGAGAAACCAGAGATCAAGTTGCCAACATCCACTGGATCATCAATAAAGCAACAGAGTTCCAGAAAAACATATACTTTTCCTTTATTGACTATGCCAAAGCCTTTGACTGTTTGAATCACAAGAAACTGTGAAAAATTCTTAAAGAAATGGGAATACCAGACCACCTGACCTGTCTCCCTGAGAAATCTGTATATGAGCCAAACATGGAATAACAGACTGGTTACAAATCGGGAAAGGAGAATGTCAAGGCTGTATACTGTCACCTTGCTTATTTACTTTATATGCAGAGCATATCATGAAAAGTGCTGGGCTGGATGAATCAAAAGATGGAATCAAAGTTGCTGGGAGAATTATCAGTAACCTCAGATATGCAGATGACACCACCCTTATGGCAGAAACCGAAGAACTAAAGAGCCTCTTGATGAAAGTGAAGGAGGAGAGCGAAAAAGTTGACTTAAAACTTAACATTCAGAAAACTAAGATCATGGGATCTGGTCTCATCACTCCATGGCAAATAGATGGGGAAACAGTGCAAACAGTGAGAGACTATTTTCTTGGGCTCCAAAATTACTGCAGATGGTGACTGCAGCCATGAAATTAAAAGACACTTGCAAAAAAAAAAAAAAAAGACGCTTGCTTCTTGGAAGAAACTCTATGACCAGCCTAGACTGCATATTAAAAAGCAGAGACATTACTTTGCCAATAAATGTCCCTCTAGTCAAAACTTTGGTTTTTCCAGTAGTCATATATGGATGTGAGATTTGGACTATAAAGAAAACTGGGCACCAATGAATTTATCCTTTTGAACTGTGGTGTTGGAGAAGACTTTTAAGAGTCCCTTCAATTGAAAGGAGACCCAACCAGTCCATCCTAAAGGAAATCAGTCCTGAATATTCATTGGAAGGACTGATGCTGAAGCTGAAACTCCAGTACTTTTGCCAGCTGATGTGAAGAACTGACTCATTGGAAAAGACCCTGATGCTGGGAAAGATTGAAGGCAGGAGGAGAAGGGGATAACAGAGGATGAGAAGGTTGGATGGCATCACTGACTCAATGGACATGAGTTTGAGTAAGCTCCAGGAGTTGGTGATGGACAGGGAAGCCTGGAGTGCTATAGTCCATGGGTCACAAAGAATCTGACATGACTAAGCGACTGAACTGACTGTAGCCCACCAGGCTTCTGTATCCATAGGATTCTCCAGACAAGAATACTGGACTAGTTTACCATTTCCTTCTCCAGAGGATCTTCCTGAGCCAGGGCTCAAACCTCAGTCTCCCACACTGCAGGCAAGTGGGCATTGGCCCAATTCCTGGAATTCCCTACCGCTTCTTCCAAATTGTTAGAATACTCCTCCCTCTCATTAACCTATGAAACTGACAACCCCATACTCTGATGCTGCTCTGACCTTCTGAGATGGTCCACACTCTATTTGTAAATATGTTTCTCTCTAAATAAGTCTCTGTGTGTATAAGTGCTAAGTCACTTGTTGTGACTAACTCTGTACAACCCTATGGGCTATAGCCAAGCTTCTCTGTCCGTGGGATTCTCCAGGCAAGAATACTGGAGTGGGTAGCCATGCCTTCATGCAAGGGATCTTCCCAACTCAGGACCAAACCCAAGTCTCTTAGGTCTCCTGCATTGGCAGGCAGTTTCTTTACAGCTAGCACGACCAGGGAAACCCCTACTTCTTAGCTATCACTTTTTGTCTCATTAAGTTCTTTCTGCAAGGAGACATCAAGAATCTGAGCTTCATTAAGTCCTGTAATCAAGTGCACAATTTCAGTTAAAAGACTGTGGATTCAAGTCCCAATCTGAGTTACATGGTTTCAATGTGACATTCCAAGTCCCATTGGGTGCATTATTGCCCCATCAGACTTCACTTAGAAAACACAGACTCAAAGTTAACATTCACCAGAATTTCACAGAGCATTAATCCCCCAGTGCAGGCCCCTTCTGAACACAGGGCATGACTGCTCTGGTTGCACACTCCTGAAGTCAGCTCTAGATCTATGAAATGAATTTTAAGTCATATTTCAATCCTCCGTATGTGCGTGCTCAGTCACTTCAGTCCTGTCTGACTCTTTGTGACCCCAAGGACATAGTCTGCCAGTTTCCTCTGTCTGTGGAATTCTCCAGGAAAGAATACTGGAGTGGATAGCCATTTCCTCCTCCAGGAAAACTTCCTGAACCAGGAATTGAATCCGAGACTCCTGTAGCTCCTGTACTGCAAACAGATTCTTTACCGCTGAGCTATTCTGGCTCTTATGTGGCAGTCAGCTGTGGATGTTTAGCATATACCTTTTTTTTTTTTTTCAATCCCAGGATATCTTGCTAATTTTGCACACAGACAATAATGGAACCAACTTAGCCATTCTGGCACACACAAATTCTGAAGTGCCAGGGTATGAACAATCAAAGAGGAAATGTTAACTGATAGGCAAATATTCCTGTTTTGGGGCCCCATTTTGGGCCGCCAAGTCAGAAGCACTTTCTCCACAATCCCTCAGCACCCAGATGGATCAAGCCTTAGCTGTCCACAATGATCATCTCCAGAGGACAAGGTGTGCTAGCTTTCCATCCACAGCTCACATATGTTCCTTAGGATGTCATCACAAAATAAACCATCTCCTTACAAGGCTTTGAATAAAGACACTTTTTTTTTTTTTTGCAAGAACTCTGAATAAGACTCTAAGTATAAGAGTTATTTTGCAGGATGCATGAGATAATATATGCAAAATATGAAACATGGGACCTGGCCAATTACAGCTACTTAGTGTCTTTGAGTTCTTGATCCTCTCTCTCTATTTGAAAAGCCGCTTGATGTATAATCTACAGCCAGATGTCCAAAATGTAGCTTTTGTTACTTCAACAAAAACAAAAATTCAATCTCTATTTCAATATTGAATTTAGTCAAATCCTAAGGAATTCTATCTATGCAAATGAAAGCTGTCTTTTCCGGATTTCTGGCTTTTATCCTTTCCAAGGTGACATGTGGAGACGGTGGAGGAGGACCGAGTGTCAGGGAGGGGCAGCCATCTTGGCTTGTTCCAACAGAGAATACTATGGTCTCAGTGGGTCTCTGATCTTTCTTCTTAAGGGACTCCTGATGTCCTCAATGTCTCTCGATGCTCATCAGTATTTCAGGATTACCACTTTGCTCCTTTTAAGGATATGGGAAATTTGGGATCATCTGACATCATCTTGGTTTTTCAGATGGTAAAGAATCTGCCTGTAATGTAGGATACCCTGACCATAATGGGAAGATCTCCTGGAAAAGGGAATGGCAACCCACTCCAGTATTCTTGGCTGGAGAATTCCATGGACAGAGGAGCCTGGCAGGTGACAGTCCATGGGGTTTCAGACACAACTGAGTGACTAACACACAGACACACACACACACTGACATTAGTGAAGGGCTGCAGGAGGTGGGGGAGAGTGGGTTTGACTCACATCTTTTTTGTCATATTTACATTCTACTGTCACTAAGGCATGTTGGTATTTAATAGAAACAGAACTCATTTCCCCAGGATTCAACCAGTAAACAGGTTAAGTTCCCTCCATCTTTGAGATGTGTTCACCTCTTTCAGTACCTCTTTCCTAGACCATGTTCATGGATAACACAGATCATAACAACTTTTCAGTTGGTTAGTATTAGTTGCTCAGTTGTGTCTGACTCTTTGCGACCTTAAGGACTGGAACCCACCAGGCTCCTCTGTCCATGGGATTCTTCAGGCAAGGATACTGGAGTGGGTTGCCAACTTCACATTTCTTCATTTGCTTTTCTCCCTTCCACAGCCAGAGGCATCATTGCCAAATCTGGATATGTGGGAAAACAAAAACAAAATCTTTTTCACTGTTTAAGGCATAAACTTGTGGATTAGAGCTCTCCAGTTTTGCTTTGGAAAACAGAAACCAAGTCTCTTAAAATACATAAAGCATTTTCTCTCCACAAAATGAACTATGCCTCGAGGCGTTTCTATAATAAAACTCAGAGCAATCAGTGTGGAATGGGGATTGTGCGTGAAGAACACATAATCAGTATAATCAAATTATTATCCTGTCAAGAAGGAAATGTGTTCTTACAAATCTCAGCATAGAGGAAAAGCCAGCCAGGCATTTAGTGACTGCTCAGTTGAGCCTGGATAGGGAGGAAAGGCAGTCTTGTGCCTGAGGGCACCAGAAGGGGAAGGAGCACAGAAGCAGTAGGATACTCAAGGAAGTTTTGTTCAATAATGAACCAAAGGAGGAGAGTACATCAGGTGCAAGTCAAGATCAAGGAAACAAAAGGTGCGAGGAACCTATCCAGTATCAAGTCATCAGAGCAGCATTTAAGTTGTCAGAGGAGGGACTTCCCTGATGGTCCAGTGGCGAAGGCTCCGAGTTCCCAGTGCAGACCAGCTGGCTGGACCCCTAGCTAAGAAACTAGATTCCACACGCCACAGCTAGGAGTTCACATAACATAAGTAAAGATTCTGCCTACTTTAATTAAGACCAGGTGCAGCCAAATAAATAAAAAGAAATATTTTTAAAAGATATCACAGGACAGATGCAAGAAAGAACCTATTACTTTTGGTGCTGGATTTCTCAGTAAGGTAGCCACATCTTAGTCTTCCCTGGAAGATCTCATTTTATCCTTGTCATCCTGACAGGAGTATTAGTGTTTTATACTTTTCATACTTCAAAGTGTCTAGGTTTGGGTAGTGAATTACAGAGTCTTTCTACTCTATAGACAATCCAAGCAAGTACATAGTACATAAAAATTACACTCTTAGACAACACTCCACCATCCCCTCAAAGAAAACATTTCCATGATATAATCTGATACATAATAACTCTTAACATGTATTAGAATTGATATCATAGAAAAATTCAGATTCATACTTCCTGTCACTCACTTGACTCACTTAAATTTTCTTTTTAACAGTAACACATAGGAGTAGTTAGGAGGAAGTAAATAATCTCCTCTTCATAATCTGATCCTGCCAGGCATATATCTAATAGAAAATTTGTTTGGATTGAATGTGATTAAATATACAGATATAAGGTAATAATTAGAAAGTAAATAAACATAAAATAAACTGAGAAAAAAAGATTTAATACCTACATAAATATCTGTTTATTAAGCCATCATTTTACATCTTCTGGAAAATTTCTGATGTTATTAATAGCATATTACTCTATCAGCGTGATTTAGGTCTATACCAGAAGTCTGGTTTTATATACCAGACACTAAACATATATATGTATATATGTATTACATATATACATATATATATATACATAAATATAATACATAGATATATGTATTATATATATACACACATATACATAAGTGATGTAGCTAAAACATATTTACTGGTTGCAAATAATCAGGTTATCTAAATATATATTTAGAGTGTGCTATATTAATTTTATAGATTATTATATTCAAGTAATATTGGGAGGTAAAAATTAATGAGAAATTAAGAGCATCTTCTTTCTCTGGGTAGATCCAGCTCTTGGGTTTTATTTACAATTACTTGGACATTGACCCAAGTGGAGAGAACTAGAGAAGACAGGAGGATTAATATTTTAACAAGCAGAAAATCTCCTTTCAGAGATATATGATAAAAATACGTCAAAATCCAAGCTTTCAGACATGAGAACTAGATACACACACATAGGACTAACTTCTCTATACTTTATTCTGAGGTTCTATCACTTATCCATAGCACACTGATATAAACAAAATTGTAGGGCAATGCCAGGCAAAAGCCTAACACATCATGACAAACATGCGTGTCACACGACTAGAGTCCTCTGAAGGAAGCAGACTGAAGAAGAACAAAGTGAGAAAAGTCCTCCAACATAAAAATGTATGCTCATTTCCACAAAATGAGCACTATCTCCCTTCAGCATTCCTCCCTAATACCCAGTCTTGGCGGCCAGAGTCTAAAAGGGGATAATGACTGCACCTCAGCCCTTTCAATCAAATAATGAGGGTTCATATCAGGCACTGTTGGGACTGCAGCTACGGAGGAGAAAGAGAAAAAATACGAGGGACAAGAGTGGGGTAAAGATAGAAATGGATTAAACTGGATTTTGAATTTAGTAATCTCTACCAGACTTGTTTCCTATATAAGTCTGGAAATAAGTTTAGACAGCAATATGCATCAGTGGGTCAGATTGATTCCTGACTCACCACAAGTTTCTTATCCAAATTTCACATTTTAGTAAACTTTTCTTTGTATGCTTCTTTCAGAGAGCACTAAATTTCATATTTGGGCTCATAATCATTATTATTATTGTTATTATTATTATTATCATCCTCCCCATAATTATTTTCTTTAGCTGACATTTATTGATCATTATATGCAGGGTACTAAGCATTCGGGATAAATTATTTCTTCTTAACTTCATAACAGTCTTGTGAGAAGAGTACCAAAACATCATCCACGGACTTGGCAAGCTTAAACGACTTACCTAAGCTCTGTAATTTGTTAGTGAAGGAATCGTCATTCTAGCTCAGGATCACATGGCTCAAAAAGTCAAAAACCAGGTTCCAAAGCATTTTTTTCTTAATTTTTTTTTATTGTGGTAAAAGCCACATAATATAAAAAATACTACTTTAAACCATATGTAACTATACAGTTCAGTGGCACTAAGTGTACAAACATTGTTGTGCAACTCTCATCATCATCCATCTCCCAGATTTCTTACGTTCCTAAAAATGAAACTATCCCCATTAAACACTAACTCCCCTTCTCCCTCCCCACCCCTCACCTGGGCCCTGGCATCTACCAATCTACTTTCTGACTATGAATTTGACCATTCTAGGTTTCTCATGAAAGTGGAATCAAACAATACTTGTCTGCACCTACTGCATATTGAAATGCGTTTTTAAGGTTAACTTAATAAATGTCTCACAAACAGCTGGTACCCAGCACTGATGAGAAATATATCATGTTTGTATTCTCAGAACCTAAAGCACTGCTGGTATATAATGGGCATGCAGGAAGTATTGGAGAAGGCAACAGCACCCCACTCCAGTGTTCTTGGCTGGAAAATCCCATGAACAGAGGAGCCTGGTACGCCACAGTCCATGGAGTCGCTAAGAGTTGGACTGAGTGACTTCATTTTCACTTTCCACTTTTCTGAATTAGAGAAGAAATGGCAACCCACTCCAGTGTTCTTGCCTGGAGAATCCCAGGGATGGGGGAGCCTGGTGGGCTGCTGTCTATGGGGTCACACAGAGTCGGACAAGACTGAAGCAACTTAGCAGCAGCAGCAGTAAATATTACGATAACTAATCAAGATCTGGTCCCATGCCTAGTTTAGTTTAACACTTCTGTAGTTCAGTTCATATAATACTCTGAAGATTATTTTCTATCTGTTCATAAAGTAATCATATTTTTATATCTATAAAACTCTGTTTATGACCTCTTCATTCTCTCACCACAAAGACAATATAACTCAAGGAAGGGAGACAGAGCATAACAATTGAATGTTGACTCAAGAAAATTTGGATTCCAAACTCATTTATAGGACATAATGTATTCTAGGACATAAAGCATGGATATGTTTTGTAACCTCTTTACATTTACAATGTGAGAAGTTACTATATTGGGTTTTTATAAAAGTATGTTTATATAAAAGGACATATGTTACAGAGATTTTGCCCCCAATTAGAAACTGGTGAGTTAAATCCTTTTGATTATTGGAAAGTTCCTTATTTTCATAGAGTATATGTGAATAATTCATTATTTATTTGATTCCCACCCTATATCATAAGGGCTTCCCTGCTGGCTCAGTGGGTAAAGAATCCACCTGCTATGCAGGAGACATAGGAGATGCAGGCTTGATCCATGAGTTGGGAAGATCCCCTGAAGGGCTGCATGGCAACAGAGTCCAGTATTCTTGCCTGGAGAATCCAATGGAAAGAGGAGCCTGGCAGGCTACAGTTCAAAAGGTCACAGAGTCATGTGTTTATATGTCTTATTCAAATATAAATAGAAAAGTATATTATAGCTGATTAAGATCCTCTACCCTTATGGCAGAAAGTGAAGAAGAACAAAGTCTCTGATGAAAGTGAAAGAAGAGAGTGAAAAAGCTGGCTTAAAGCTCAACATTCAGAAAACTAAGATCATGGCATCCGATCCCACCACTTCATGACAAACAGATGGGGAAACAGTGGAAACAGAGGCTGACTTTATTTATTTTGGCTCCAAAATCACTGAAGATGGTGATTGCAACCATGAAATTAAAAGATGCTTGCCCCTTGGAAGGAAAGTTATGACCAACCTAGATAGCATATTCAAAAACAGAGACATTACTTTGTCAACAAAGGTCCATCTAGTCAAGGCTATGGTTTTTCTAGCAGTCATATATGGATGTGAGAGTTGGACCATAAAGAAGGCTAAGCATCAAAGAATTGATGCTTTTAAACTGTGTTGTTGGAGAAGACTCTTGAGAGTCCCTTGGACTGCAAGAAGATCCAACCAGTCCATCCTAAAGGAGATCAGTTCTAAGTGTTCATTGGAAGGACTGATGTTGAAGCTGAAGCTCCAATACTTTGGCCATCGATATGAAGAGCTGACTCATTTGAAAAGACCCATATGCTTGGAAAGATTGAAGGCAGGAGGAGAAGGGGAAGACAGAGGATGAGATGGTTGGATGGCATCACCAACTCAATGGACATGGGTTTGGGTGGACTTCAGGAGTTGGTGATGGACAGGGAGGCCTGGCTTGCTGCAGTTCATGGGGTCTCCAAGAGTCAGACACAACTGCACGATTGAACTGAACTGAACTGAAGAGCCTCTACTGAGATTCTATTGGCTGGTAAAGTCATTCTTCAACTGAAGTAACACCTTCAGGTAGAACTCAGAAGCTCCCTGTGGCAGACAGACCCTCAGGCAACCCTTTTGGGTCATGCACTTATATCTTTTCCCCTGGAATACAGGCACAATCTGTGACTTGGTTCTAGGGAATAAATTATGACAAATGTTCGTTTACATGGTAAAAGTTAAAGGATTTTTCAAATTTAACTGAAGTCCCTAATCAGTTGGATGCTTTCTAATTCAAGTCTCTTGAGAGTCCCTTGGACTGCAAGGGGATCAAACCAGTAAATCCGAAAGGAAATAAACCCTAGCTGTTCATTGGAAGGACTGTTGCTAAAGGTGAAGCTCCAATACTTTGGCCACCCGATGCAAACAGTCTATTCATTGCAAATGACTGAAGGCAAAAGAAGACAGGGATGGCAGAGGATGAGATGGTCAGATAGCATTACTGACTCAAAGGATATGAATTTGAGCAAACTCCAGGAGATAGTGTAGGACAGAGGAGCCAGGCATGCCACAATCCATAGGGTTGCAAAACATCAGATATGACTTAGTGACTAAACAACAACAAAAATCAATTGATTTGAGGTAATCAAAAGGGAGATTAGCTTGAGTGGGCCTGTTTTTAATCAAATAAAAGGAGAGGCAGGACCCTCGTGAGGTTAAAAACTCTTCTACTGACTTTGAAGAAACAAGCCATGCATTTCTACATCCGGAGGAAAATGAATTCTGCCAATGACTTAAATGAGCCTGCAAGCAGATTCTTTCCCAGTCAAGCTTTCCAATGAGAATGCTTTAACTAGGCCGGTAACTTGACTGCAGTATTTGAGACCCTGAGCAGAGACCTAGTTAAGCGGTGCCTGAGCTCTTCTGCACAGAAACTAACAGCTAGTACATAAGTTTGATAAGTACCTAAAAGTATGTTGAGAAATAGAAAATTAATACACACCCTCTCCCACAAGTACACAGGTCCAGAGTAACTCTCTGGAGGTAAGTCATATTTCTGTATTACAGCTTCCCTCTGCCATGGACCTGCTAGCTTCCAAAGACATGACCACATATCTGAAAGAACTGGATGGATGTGGATGAAATAAAATTTCATTAAAAGACAAACTTAAAAAAAAAAAAAAAAAAATATATATATATATATATATATATATATATATACACAACATGAGGGGGCATCTGTCTCTGGCACTTAAGGTAAGGACTAATTTTTATGTTCCTGGAGAGAAGCAGTCATTCTAATATTTACTTACTGTTTATGCATTAATTTATTTGCTTGTTCATTTCTTATTTTCTATGTATTTAGCTGTGCTGGGCCTTAGTTGAGGTATAGAGATCTTTGATCTTTATTGCAGCCTGTGGGGCCTTTAGTTGAGTCATGTGGGATCTAGTTCCCTGATCAGGAATCAGCTCTGGCCTCTTGCATAGGGATCATAGAGCCTTAGCCACTGGACCACTAGGGAAGTCCCCAAAGAGGTCATTCTGGTTATAGGTCACAGTGGATTTTGATTACCAATCCAAGCATCATGTTACTCCATAGGAATTTAGAGGAAAAGCCCATGAGTATAGAGGCAGAGGACTTAGATTTTAAGCAGTAATTCTGTGAAAATCAAACACACAAACCTCAGCATGCCTCAGAGAGAAGGAAAACACCATTTTCCTTCTCAGAGAGAAGGAAACAAAATTGCCCCTCATCTTAAAGTACCATCATGCCCTGATCTACTTATCTCATTGAAAATCTACTGGGCCTGTGTAAGTGATAACTCATCACTGGTGGTAGCAGCAAAGAGAATGAAAGTACTACAGTTTGCAGGCACAATCATTCGGAGACACACTCCTTTGGGAACACAGAATTTTCAGAGTTCTCAGGGACACAGGATCCCTTGAGATGACTGTACCATCTTCAATTTTACTTCACATCCAGCAGTAAGATGCTTGTGTTCCAGGCGACAGAGTCTCACAGGTGCAGCTCTCTAGTATCTGCCACTGTGGGATAAGGGCTGAGGATCCAGTTATGGGCACACTGAGA
This sequence comes from Nanger dama, assembly GCA_917880005.1. Lineage (NCBI taxonomy): Eukaryota > Metazoa > Chordata > Mammalia > Artiodactyla > Bovidae > Nanger > Nanger dama. The sequence continues at coordinate 14,281,666 of CAKJTW010000027.1, read as the reverse complement.
AATCCCAGAAATCTTTCATAGGTGTAATCAAGGGGTCACTGACTCGTTGGACATGAGTCTGAGTGAACTCCGGGAGTTGGTGATGGACAGGGAGGGTTGGCGTGCTGCGATTCATGGGGTTGCAAAAGTCAGACACTACTGAGCAACTGAACTGAAATGAACCATTCCAGAATCTGAACTCCCTGTTCAAAATACGGATGGAAACTCTGCAACCGAGGGTTGTATGTAAATGTAATTACATATGTACTTACCAACTTGAGATGCCAGAAGAATATCTGAATTCACATTACCATAAAATACAACAGACCAAAATTAAAATGGGAACAGTGGGAATTTGCTCTGTGACTCAGGGAGCTAACACTGATGGCTCTATGACAAGCCAGAGGAGTGTGATAGGGTAGGACAGAGGTTCAAGAGGGAGGCTGATACATGTTGATGTTTGGCAGAAACCAACAGAATATTGTAAAACAATTATCCTTCAATTAAAAATAAATATATTTTTTTAATTTATTAATAAAGGGAGACATAGGGAAAACAAAATATCAAAACCAAAAACTTTCAGAAAATGTAATCGGAAATGGCTACACGTTTCCTGATAGCTGACCAAAATTTGAAGACAAAGACTTAAAAGCTTTTGGGTACCCAAGTTCAAAAGGATGCATTTTCAATTTTTGTATTTCATAGTTTCAAAATTGAAACAAATTATTTTCCTGATACAAAACTCAAAAATAGTTATTTTTAATTTGCATAAAAATATGATGCAATGCACAGTTTATAAACAAGTGGATATTCTAGGGCATATTCTCACTCAGAAGCATGTCATTTTTCCAATGCAATGGCATGAATTATCAGTTCAGTTCAGTCACTCAGCCGTGTCCGACTCTTTGCGACCCCATGAACTGCAGCAAGCCAGGCCTCTCTGTCCATCACCAACTCCAGGAATTCACTCAGATTCACATCCATCGAGTCAGTGATGCCATCCAGCCATCTTATCCTCTGTTGTCCCCTTCTCCTCCTGCCCCCAATCCCTCCCAGCATCAAAGTCTTTTCCAATGAGTCAACTCTTCTCATGAGGTGGCCAAAGTACTGGAGTTTCAGCTTTAGCATCATTCCTTCCAAAGAAATCCCAGGGCTGATCTCCTTCAGAATGGACTGGTTGGATCTCCTTGCATATGAATTATAATTTATTTTAAAATATTAAGGCACTTAGAGATTTTACTTAAAAATACAAATTTCTAACTTCTTTCAAAAACTTGGAGATCTGTTGAAATTTGATGTCTACTCAGTTTGGTAACAGTCTCTGTGAGATGATAAATGCTCATTTTAAAGTGTCCCATCATCTCCAGGTCATCATAGTCTTCCCTACTCCTCTTGGCTTCCCATCCAGCCCTAATTGCTGAAGTTATGCCTGCTGCCTTTAGGCTACTGAGTGTGGGATCTTTTAATGACTTTAATTATATCTTCCACATCTTTATGAAAATACAACAAAGCATTCTACATGTTTCTATAGTAACAATCACAATATAACTAACCATACTTTCCTTTTAATCTTAGCTCAAATAAAGATAAGAACGAAATATTTCTCAATCAGATAATCTATATTTACCGTTATAGTTAACAGAATAGCTTTCTTTCTGTGTCTCGATATTTCCTTTAGATTTGTTCCATATTATCTATATATTTATAGACTTTCCAGAGGAAAGGGCAGATTTGATATAAAGTGAAGTAAAAGCATGCTTGTTGAATTGAATTTTATTTTATATATATATACATGTGTATATATATGCATTTTAGATTATGTATCTGTTTACCAAATACCTGCAAGACCTTCTCTGCTGTCACTTATTTACAGGAATATTTATCTTAATAATGTACACAGGACATAATGCAGGTAAAAAGCGGCACTTAGTTCTTACATGCTTGACCATTTACTGTTGTAATTTAGAAAGATGCTCTGGACAAGATAGGGTGGGGAGGGGTGTGTGTTCTCTAATATATCATAACTTCCCTTAGAGGATCTCATTAGACCAGTGATACTCAACTTTTAGCTCCCATCAGAATCACCCAGAAGGCTTGTTAAAAACAGATTGCTGGTGGAGCCTGAGACTGCTTGTCTAATGAGTTCACAGGTGATCCTGAACATCTGTCCATCAGAGAAATATTATCTGATAACCATTATATCCAACTATAATTCTGTTAAGGTAGATGTGTGTCATTTATTAATGAATTCCCCTTAAATCACACCATTTCTCACATATGGGAGATGCCTAATGCATAACTATTGAAGGAATTTAGGGTTTGGCATTGTGACATAATAGTATTTGGCTAATAGGGTTTGATGGGGCCTCAATTAGCAAGAGGTTCAGCTACAGAAGAGAAATGCGTTTCTTCATTTGTCAGTTTTGCTTTTTCTAATGTAACTGGGGAATCCCAAGATAGTACTTGAAAATACATTGTGCTTTTTCTTCCATGAAGGATGTGCATATATATATATATATATATATACACACACACACACACACACATATATATATGTAATCATAATTGTGTTTCTTTTTAAAGGCAAGTAACCAAAATAGAATTAGATACACCAGATTGTTAAATCGAGGATGAAGAATGTGTTTAACTTTTAATTTATTTGGTAGATATATGTAAATATCTTTCAACTCCTTGTATTTTTAAAATTTTCCAGTCAAATGATAGTTTTGAATCACTTTCATTGAAAAAACATCATGAAGATGTATTTTCCTATTAGCTTTTCTTTTATTCCTTAGGAAAATAAAATTTTAAAACAGAACAATACTGAATCTTTATCTTTGTTCTTATTCAGACTATGTCCCAACTTCAACAAGGCAGCTAAAATTAAAGTTATCCCTTACAGTGTTTATTGCTTCCAAGCAGTTAAACAACAGGCTTATGTTTACTAATAGTTTCTCTTTCCTCCTTGACATTCAGCTGTGTTACATCTCTTTCCCTTCCCTAAGATCTAGCCAAAGCTGTATGTCTGAACATGGTAAAACCAACATGTAGGCCTGGCCCATGAGAGATGTCAAAAGCATTCTACATCCTTAGCGTAGGGTAAGATAGTCAAAAGGAAGGACCCTGGGCTCAGAATCAATGTGAACAGAATTACCTTTAGTCTCAACTTATTTTTATTTGAGCTGAATATAAATTCTACTTTGTTAAACTACTAGCATTGTGGGATCTGTCTATTCAAGCTTCTAGTATTCCTCCAACCAATATCAAAATTAGTGATTAGCACCTTGTAGTTGGGTCCTGTATCGTATTATGAAGTGGCTTTTTTTTTTTTTCAAATTATTATCTGTGATAACTTATAAGGCTGACAGTATGCTAAGTGACAAATCAGTCAGACTCTGACAACTATTAATGACTGTGCAGTGGTACAGAAACCACCTGCCAATGCAGGAGACACAGGTTCGATCCCTATGTCAGGAGGATCCATGGGAGAAGGGAATTGCTACATGGACAGAGGAGCCTGGTGGGCTACAGTCCATGGGGTCACCAAGACAGACACTTTCACTTTTCATGAAAATACTATGAGAATGAGATTATCACAGTATTTCTTCGTATTTAAGCAGAAAGAGACAAAAGGAAACAGAGATAGTCCAGTTTTAAAAGTGTGTAAAAGCTGACTGCAATGTAGACCCCAACAACTAAAAGGTAGGTTTGAAAATACTTTGAGTTTAAAAAAAAAGAAGAAACACTTGTTAAGAAGAGTCCGTTGAACAAAATGATGTGGTTTGAACAATTAGATTAAGAATTTCACCTCTACACTCAACTCTGATTCTAGATCATCTCTAGATCTGAGAAGGAAGGGGCATAGAGGTGAAGTATAAGGAAAGAAAAGAAAGCTTTAATTTTATCTAGGTAATAGTTTTCTGTTACTGACATATGGAAATAGTTACAATCGATCAGAAGTCTGCCAGTTATTGAGGAAACCTTGTTGTTAAATAAACATAGCTCAGAATGTTTTGTGACTTTGAGACTCAAATCAACCTTTGGACCCTGAGGTAGCAGGCTGTGAGAGGAATTCCTCAGGTGAAGAGATGAGCTCATCAGTGTCTGCATCTGATGAAGACAGGAAAGAAGGAAGAGAAGGAAATGTCATTTCTAAAGGGCTTCCCTAGTGGCTCAGATGGTAAAGAATTGACCTGCAGTGCAGGAGACTCAGGTTCAATCCCTGGGTAGGGAATATCTCCCAGAGAAGGGAATGGCAACCCATTCCAGTATTCTTGCCTGGAGAATTTCACGGACAGAGGAGCCTGGTAGGCTATAGTCCATAGGATGACAAAGAGTCAGACACAACTGAGAGACTAACACTTTTATTTTCATTGTATGATTAAAGGGCTTCCCAGGTGGCTCAGCAGTAAAGAATTCACTTGCCATTATAGAAGACACAGGAGATGCAGGTTTGATCCCTGGGTTGGGAAGATACCCTAGAGAAGGGAGTGGCTACCCACTCCATTGCTCTTGCCTGGAAAATCCCATGGACAGAGGAGCATGGTGGGCAACAATCCAAAGGAGTCAGAGAAAGGCTGAGCAACTAAGCACATTCATATGACTGAAAGTGGGGAAATCATCACCCTCACCTTTCACTACTGTGAAAGCAATACTGGGACCGTCTTTCTAGGTAACAGTACCATACAGGACACCTCAGTGTTTTAACGGGTGTATGCTTCGATTGAGCAATAGTAGTTGTGGACTGTCTTCCAAAGAAGAAACATTTAAACAAATTATACAACAATGCAAACAGAAGGAGTTTCATGGTAGTGCAGCTGATAAGGACACAACAGAGTAAATCGAAAGGGACTAAACATAACTGCTTCACAGCATGCGTCCAAAAAGGAATACAGTGAAGCGACTGACATTATGTTGGATATTTTCTTTTTATTTTTCAGTTGACTTGTCCAAAGCTGCCTATGTGCAGCTTGTAGTAGCACAGACTGAAGAAATAGACAATTTCCTTTCCTTTGGAACACTATAGCCTTGATGTAAGACCTAAAACAAGTAAATAGACTAATGCTGATGATCCCAACAGGGGATTTCACTGTCAAATGAAGCCCCAAAGTAGGAAATTAGGAGCATGGTTTTTGGTCTAAGAAGCAAATGTTGGTGGATATGTTCTGCTACCTACTGCATATGAAATCTAGGACAAGATGCTTTCCCAGAAATGAAAATAATTAACTATTCTCAAAATGATTTTGAATACCTTTATAGTACATGCAAAGTATCATATACAGTATCCAATAGAAAATTATTAATAAGGTTATCACAATGATTAATTACCACTTTCATTACTGACATGAAAACACTATATACTTATTTCTTATGTGTATAAAGGTGGTTATCAAGCACTGTGTAAAGTATATTTCTATTTCTGAAAACTAAGGTGGGTAGAATGGATAAAGGGACATTTTCTAAAATACTCTTCCCTTTTATATTGGAAATTTGGGAGGATTTCAACTTAAAAATATAATTTTAATTGTTAAATTGATCAATAATTGCCAATATCTATGAAAAAGAAAAATAGAGAATCAAAATTTGATTAGATTGCTAATATGCTTTAAACACACAAAATGGCAATGCTTCAATCATAATTCCATAACATACTGATTACAGATACTTATATAGTGAACTTATGTTTCATAAAATGTCACAATAGAAAAATGGGATATGGAAAAATACTACAAAGAACTCAGGCAACAAAGCTTTTCATGGTTCCATTATTGGAAGAAAGGGATATGAATATTGCAATACTTCCCAAGTTATTTCTGTAGATGATGGAAAGGAAAAAGTTAATGGACCCAATCAGTAATGAGTTATTGTGAGATAATTTATATTAATTCTTTCATTTAGTTTTGCAGTTATTCAAAGAAGAAGACATAAAATACACACATTTTATCCATGAAAATTAAAAAAAAAAAAATCAAGGCTCAGAAACATTGAGAAACTTAACTACAATTGTATCTCTTATAAGTACAGCAGATGTAATAAGTAAGAACTTATTTAAGGATCTATGATAAATATTGTCTTGTACCTAAAAATATGGGAAACATTTCTTGTGGCATAATGTAGGAATTAAATTTTAATTTCCCCAAAACAGATTCTCTCTCTGAATTTTCAAATTATCTAAAATTTTAAATACGTACTGTCAAAGATCTGATAAAATGAAAAATTATGTTTCCAGTTTATTACTCTGAATCATTTCTTCATAAGAAGCATTAAAATATCCACCATTATAGGTATTCTTGAGAGGTCGGCATGTCGAGACATGCCCCGGACCAGCCCGGACAAGCCCGACAGTCAGCCGATGCCCAAACATGAACCGGGGGCGGACCAAACTTCCAGGGACCGGCCCCCTGTATCCTGACCCAATCAGGCGCTGGCATGGAGCCCCCCAAACGCCAATCACTGCTACAGCCCGCGCTTTCTACCTTATATGAAAGAACCGAGTTTGAATGCCAGCCCTGGCTATAAAAACCCCTTCCTCACCCCTCATGCTTTGCAGACTCCCTTTGTTCCCTTGCTTGCTTGCCCCTGGGAGTCCTGCCTGGGAGCGACCGCCCAATAAAGGCGTTTTTACTAACGGTCCCTAGAAGTGGCTTTTTCTTCCCACGGCGTTTTCTTACAATTCTCATTTTGATAAACTAAAAAATAGAAACTTGGATATGATATAAAAATTCCTTTTGGGATCAACTGATAATATTCTAATTTAATTTTTTAACTAAAATTGGCTTATTTGGCTCAATACATTAGTACTTTAATCTAAGCAGAGCCAACTGGAAAAAAATTATATATCTATCAAATGCAATGTTGTAAAGAGAGATTTTTATAAGGTGGTAAGAATGCCCTATTTAAAAATTGTATGAATTCTTAACGTAAGAAGACTTTTAACTCTTTTAAAAAGTACCAATTAGCTTATTTTCCTTAACCCAAGTGGAAGATTATCAAAACTGATCTTATAACAATTGACATATTTGTAAGGATAATGATGAAATAGAAAAAGATGGGCCTAAAAGTTCCAAGTTACTATTTAAAACTCAGTTCTGCCCTTGATTATCTATGTGATAGTGGGTTAATGTCTTGAAATATCTGCTTTGCTATTTACTAAGTTGTGATAAAATCATAAATCTAAAACATGGGATTGTTGTTGAGTGTTAGTAAAAGAACAGACATAAAGTATTTACTGCAAATACTGCAGCAATGTTGTGGCTGCAGGAAACATTTGGTAAATGTTAGTTGAAGCATTCAGAAGAAGAAAAAAAGAATATTAAACTTTTTAAAAGGTGATGGAATATGTGTGCATCAGAGAGAGATCAGACAGATGTATAAGAAACTTATTTGATTTGCTCAATTAGATGTTTCTTTTAAAAACCTAGTTGGAGCTCCTTGTTTGGGTCTGAATGATGGTCTCTTTTCAGTGTTTGACCTCATGCTGATTTACATCTTACATAAAGATTTAAAGAAAAGGAAAAAAAAAAAAATCCAGGGCATCACAAGCAGAACCTTTGCTATATCAGGCACTTAAATATATTAAATTAGATTTTATTTAATTTAGGCTCCCAAACAACAAATAACATCCACACAGTACTGAGGTGAATGCAAATTGAGTAATTTTAAACAAGAAGACGCATTTTAGAATCCCTAAAATGAAGAGTAATTACACTCATTTAGGTAACCATCAAATCTATAGGATTCAGCTTTCAAGTGAATTAGCATTGAAGAAGGACAGATTTATCTGACAGTTTGTTGAAGAGCTCCTCTGAATTGCAATATTTTTGGTTGATATGCATGTGTACAAGACCAACTACTTTGAAAATGAAGTGCTGCGAAAAATGTCAAGAGATCAATTTGGTGTAATCACTGCTCTGGACTTAAGCACCATGGTATGAAGTACAGTAAATTATTGAAGTGTCTCATTCTGAAGGGCACATTAAATACCATTTAATTATATCTGTTCAAAACATGAAGGCATTTCTAATGCAACATCCAAAATGTCTAAAATTAGAAGGAAAAGTCTGTTCAAAACATTAGTATGCTCACAGAGAGCATGAAGACTCTCAGAATTTCCGAAATAAAAATTCCATTAACTCTCAAAAGAAATATTTCCTATTTAGTGGCTTATCTATTGCTAATCTTACCTCTAAATTCTTATTGACTATGCCTGCTCTAATTGTTGACATCTCAAACAATTTCTATTTACTCTTACTTAGCGTGATGCCTATAGCCCTGCAGGGAGCCCCTTTGAATTCACACACTTAATTACTTCCTTCTCTCCAGGGAAGTGTTATTCTGGCAAAGGGAGAGGGGAAGAGTTTATTAAATGATGCCATAAACTAGACAGTAATATTATAGAAGAGATGTGTATACAAGAAGAGGCCAGAAGAAATAGTAAGAAAAATTATCCAAAACTTGGAAATAAAGCAACAGGAAGATGGCATGTCCTATCAAAGCGTTATTTTAATAGAGTGCTCAAAAAGTATCTAATATCTAGTATATCTCTTTGTCTTATGGATTCTCTACTGGTGATTAAAGGTCAATATTCTGTATGTTACAAGATAACGTGGGTTTTTTTTTGTCAGATCAAATTCAGAGGTTCATCCATTAGAAAAGATAATATCAAAGGTTATCATTCCGAATTATATCTAGCCAAGGAATCTTTTTTAGTCCAATATTCAATTTTTAAATGCTGATAAATACCCAAAGCTTCAAGTGGTCTTTGTATCCCCTTTGTTTTTCCACTGTATTCCTCACTGATGAGCTTAGTCAAGCTTTCTACATGCTCATTTTATATTATATGATAGTCAATGTGGACTGTACCCTAGCAAGTAAATGAAGGTGAATAAATTTTGGGTACTGATGAAACTAAACTGGTATATTCTTACTACTTAGTAATATATCAAATATCAAAATTTAGGAGATGCCATATCCTAAGGTGGTTATTAAAATTCTTTATGACACATAATCATGGTGACTATCGTTTTTATCTCTTTCCATTAATACATGATTAAGTATTATGTGAAATTCACCTTATATAAGTCATAATATTCTACTCACCTGTGAAAAATAATTGTGCATTCAAAAGTGATACACACAGTTTTGTTGTTGTTCTTTTAAATATGTTTCATGAATTCATTTTGAAAATATTTTGAGAATATCCTATTATTTTCCATCCTTCATTGCATATAACATTAGCATAGGTGTGCATTCATTAATAAATATATTTTCATGACAAAATATATGCATAAAGTATAAACCAACTTCTCTTGTGCATGCTCTACTTCAAAAGTTACATCAAAAATATAATTTTCATAGGATAATTAAGTAAAGTAAAGCTTCCAAGATAAAGAAACTCATATATATTTTAAATGTGTTATGTATTTTGATTACTTTGTGAACTAAAATGATACATTGGATTATTGATGTAAAGGGCATACGCAGACATTATATACAAAACATACAAAATGCAAAGATTCATTTCATAGTTTTACTTCAATTTAAAAAATAGTTTGTATCTTAACTCCCCAAAATACTAATGCCTTGACAGCATGGCATCAATATATACTCACTTTGATAAAAGTAAAGGTAAGACATGGAAAGAAGTGATAAAAAATTTTTGATTATTATGTGATCTTGGGATCTTAGAAATAAAGCCCTATGACAATTTCAGAAGAAAATATACATATTCATAATTTGGAGGAGATCTTTATTATATATAAGCCCTCTTTACTAAAGGAAAGAAGGGAAGAGTGTGAAATTTGACTCAGTTACAAAGATATCATTGGATGCATTTCATTATCTTTACAAAACTATAAGCATTTATATACTCAGTGTTTTCAAATTGATAATAGTAGTAACATGCTGTTGAATGTATTTAATTCTAAAAAAGCAACTGTGTGCTTGGATTCTTTGATTTTCAAGGTAGTTTAACCTTTAAGTACAAAAAGACAAACAACAACAACAAAAAACTATAAACAAGCTGTGCTTACAAAATGCTTCAGATGGCCCAAAATGCATATTCTAGAGCATATTCTTACAGAATCACAATCTTTGGGCATGGTCTGAAACTACATTCTAAATAAACTCTTCAGCTAATTCTTTTGTGTGTGTGTGACTATTCTACAAAATGCTCAAAACCAGGACACCGAAAGAGTGGATGAAAACTGTTGTGCAACATTGTCTAGATCAACAGCAACTCCTGGTGTTTTCTTATTTTTGCATTAACTAAACTTTTATATGCACACAATTCTGTACACCCACGTGTAGTACTTGAATTTCTAGATAGGAAGAACTTAATTGGCCTCTTTTCTATCACAGTTGATATTTTTATAAATTTTATATGGCATACTTCTACCATAATTCATATTTTTGAATTTTATTCTTTTTTAAATATAAATTTATTTATTTTAATTGGAAGTTAATTACTTTACGATATTGTATTGGTTTTGCCATACATCAAGATGAATCCGCCACGGGTATACACATGTTCCCCATCCTGAACTCCCCTCCTTCCTCCCTCCCTGGAATCTAGGGTTTGAAAACTAGTGTTTGCAGTTGTTGGTCTTGACCAATGAAATAAAAAACTACTTAAAACTGAGGTTTGAGATCTTACTGTGGAAAATGCTCCTACATTGTTAAAGTGTTCAAGGATATTAAAAAAAAAAGAGCAGTTTATACTCTAAAACCATGTCATGGGCATTGAGGACCTCACATAATAACTATCTACTGATCATCTACTGTGCCAACAAATTCCTCATTTTTTCCCCTTAGGTATTTAAAATTTATTTCATTTCTAAGTCTGACTTTTGCACTTATATCTCTTAAGATTTAGACAAAGGGTTATCGATGTTTTGTCCAGTATTACATTTCAGTTATTTATTGCCTCTTTCAGAATTTACAGGAATTTTACTATGTCTAATGAGAGACATAGTCCATAAAGATTGACACAAACATCAAGGTACCATTATTACTCAAATTATTGCTTTGGAATCAATCATTCTTGTTTCACATTGTTGCATAGCTTTAAAAAAATTCACTCTTACATGGTCAATATAATATTTTTATATAAAGATTGCAATTTGAATATTAACTAGGGTTTGAAAATATCATATGAACTGGAATCTTAAAAATTATAGGTTTAATATTCAGTTTTTAAGATCAAAAATATATTGTAACTATTTTACTTCTAAATGCAAAAATACGTATCAACCTGTAGTTATATAAGACTAAACTGGTGTATTTACTGAAGGAACGTGCTTACTCTTTAAAATATGAAAGCAATTATATTGCTTAGTATTATGCTATATCATTAAAATATACAGTATTAACCGACTGTTTATGTCATCATTGTTTAAATTTCCTTTGCCTTTCTGAGACATGATTCAAAGAATACAACTTGTTCTACATGCTTTAGAGTCCATCAAGTGTTTATTTTCTTTTCAATATGTGATTATTTTTATGTGCAGTAAAGCATGGGTTGTCAGCTGAATATGTTGAAATGTATAATCTTTAAACCTTTTATGGAGAATTCTGCAAATAGCACATCTTTTCCTATATTTACAACTGACAGTCAATGGGAAGTTAAAATTATAGCTGCAGTTGGAGGCCATGTTCTACTAAAAACTCAAAATAAATTCTGTCACAAGGTTGCCCGCTTCAGATTATCCCTTGTTATAAAATGATTAACAAAATAGTTTTCACTTAGCATCGTATGATTTTAGCACTTGAGCCACTGAAGTAAACTTGAGATCTATTAATGGAACAGACACCAATGAAAAGAAAATTAAGCAGTCCTGAAAAATTAGAAAATTGTAAAAGTTGTTAAATACTGCCTAACATAGTAACTGCATTTTCCTTTAAGCCTACTTCTCATTTTAACTTGACATTTCATTTTGTTTCTTACTACTGGGAGATCCTATACAAAATATTAAAATCATATCATAAAACCATCATAGGGAGAACACAGAAAACCATCTAGAGAAAATAAAGCAACATTGCATATGATTAATATTTTATATTAGTTAATGATATATACATAAGATCTAGAGGAGAAAACCACTAGACCATTCAGGTATGACCTAAATCAAATCCCTTATGACTGTACAGTGGAAGTGAGAAATAGATTTAAGGGACTAGATCTGATAGGGTGCCTGATGAACTATGGATGGAGGTACATGACACTGCACAGGAGATAGGGATCAAGATCATCCCCAAGAAAACAAAATGCAAAAAAGCAAATTGGCTGTCTGAGGAGCCCTTACAAATAGCTGTGAAAAGAAGGGAAGAGAAAAGCAAAGGAGGAAAGGAAAGATATACCCATTTGAATGCAGAGTTCCAAAGAATAGCAAGGAGAGATAAGAAAGACTTTCTCAGCGATCAATGCAAAGAAATGGAGGAAAACAATAAAATGGGAAAGACTAGAGATCTCTTCAAGAAAATTAGAGATACCAAGGGAACATTTCATGCAAAGATGGGCTTGATAAAGGACAGAAATGGTAGGGACCTAACAGAAGCAGAAGATATTAAGAAAAGGTGGCAAGAATACACAAAAGAACTGTACAAAAAATATCTTCATGACTCAGATAATCACAATGGTGTGATCACTCACCTAGAGCCAGACATCCTGGAATGTGAAGTCAAGTGGGCCTTAGGAAGCATCACTATGAACAAAGTTAATGGAAGGGATGGAATTCCAGTTGAGCTAATTCAAATTCTGAAAGATGATGCTGTGAAAGTGCTGCACTCAATATGCCAGCAAATTTGGAAAACTCAGCAGTGGTCACAGGACTGGAAAAGGTCCGTTTTCATGCCAATCCCAAGGCAATGCCAAAGTGCTCAAACTACTGCACAATCACACTCATCTCACATGCTAGTAAAGTAATGGTCAAAATTCTCCAAGCCGGGCTTCAGCAATACATGAACCGTGAACTTCCAGATGTTCATTCTGGTTTTAGAAAAGGCAGAAGAGCCAGAGATCAAATTGCCAACATCCGCTGAATCATCAAAAAAGCAAGAAAGTTCCAGAAAAACATCTATGTCTGCTTTATTGACTATGCCAAAGCCTTTGACTGTGTGGATCACAATAAACTGTGGAAAATTCTGAAAGAGATGGGAATACCAGACCACCTGACCTGTCTCTTGAGAAACCTATATGCAGGTCAGGAAGAAACAGTTAGAACTGGACATGGAATAACAGACTCATTCCAAATAGGAAAAGGAGTACGTCAAGGCTGTATATTGTCACCCTGCTTGTTTAACTTATATGCAGAGAACATCATGAGAAACACTGGGCTGGATGAAGCACAAGCTGGAATCAAGACTGTTGGGAGAAATATCAATAACCTCAGATATGCAGATGTCACCACCCTTGAGGCAGAAAGTGAAGAGGAACTAAAGAGCCTCCTGATGAAAGTGAAAGAGGAGAGTGAAAACGCTGGCTTAAAGCTCAACATTCAGAAAACTAAGATCATGGCATCTGGTCCCATCACTTTATGGGAAGTAGATGGGCAAACAGTGGAAACAGTGTCAGACTTTATTTTTCTGGGCTCCAAAATCACTGCACATGGTGATTGTAGCCACGAAATTAAAAGACGCTTACTCCTTGGAAGGAAAGTTATGACCAAACCAGACAGCATATTCAAAAGCAAAGACATTACTTTGCTGACTAAGGTCCGTCTAGTCAAGGCTATGGTTTTTCCTTGTGGTATGGATGTGAGAGTTGGATTATAAAGCAAGGTGAGTGCCGAAGAATTGATACTTATGAACTGTGGTGTTGGAGAAGACTCTTGAGAGTCCCTTGGACTGCAAGGAGATCCAACCAGTCCATCCTAAAGGAGATCAGTCCTGGGTGTTCAAGGGAAGGACTGATGTTGAAGCTGAAACTCCAATACTTCGGCCACCTGATGCGAAAAGCTGACTCATTTGAAAAGACCCTGATGCTGGGAAAGATTGAGGGCAGGAGGAGAAGGGGACGACAGAGGATTAGATGGTTGGATGGCATCACCGACTTGATGGTCATGGGTTTGTGTAGACTCTGGGAGTTAGTGATGGACAGGGAGGCCTGGTGTGCTGCGGTTCATGAGCAACGGAACTGAACTGTACTGAACGTAAAATAAAAAAAGATACATGGGAAAGGAATAATGTAAATAAAAAGAAGATATATAGGAAAGGAATCATGTAAATAAACCATTCACCTAATTTTAAAAACACCTTAATTAATTATTTTTAATTTTAATTAATTTAATTTAATTAATTAATTAAAAAGTTTAATAAAACGTTATCTATGTTAGTGACTTTATATGCTATTTTGTCATTTCATTTTCAGTTGAAAGGAGAGAGGGTTGGTTTGGGCAAAACTGATAAAGGTGAGCAAAAGGTACAAATTTTAGTTATAAAATAAGTCCTGGGAATGTAATGTACCACATGGTGACTAAATAATAATGTACTGCATATTTGAAAGTTGCTGACAGAGTAGATCTTAAAAGTTCTCATCACAAGAAAAAGATTTGTCAAGTGTGATGATGAATGTACACTAGACATTGTGATAATCATTTTGGCGTTTATACAAATATTGAATCATTATGTTGTATACCTCAAACTAATATAATGTTATACACCACCTATATCTCAAACTTTAAAAAATAAAGCTTATAGATGTTATTTTTAGAAATGAATATAAACCTAACTCCCATATTTAACAAAATTATAACATAGACAAAACAGCAAAAACAAGCCCAAACTCACACTTGGAAAATGATTTATGTAAGTAAAAATCTAGCAGATATAAACCAAGAACACTGACCCTAATACCAAGATTCTGAGGTAGCTCACCATTAAAAAGAAAGGAAAGAAGGGCAAAAGAAGGAAGAAAGGAATAGAGAAAGAGGAGTGGAGGAAGGGAGGAAGTGGGACGGAGGAGAGGAGAGGAAATTATCCTCAGGAAGTTTCATTAAGAAATTTTAAAACCAATACAATATTGTAAAGTAATTAACCTCCAATTAAAATAAATAAATTTATATTAAAAAAAGAAATTTCAAACTTTTTGAATTCTAACATCTTCCTCCTCTACCCCCTGCTCCTCCTCCCTCCCTCTCTCTCTCTTTCAACTAAAGATTTCTACCACTAAAGCAGTTCAATATAACTAAATATAGCACCACAATGTTATCGATCATCATCATTTATAGACAACTGACCATTAAAGCAAACTGAGAGGGCCACACACAAAAAACAAATCAATAAAGAAGCATACTATATAATGATAGCCTTCCCTGGTGGTTCAGATAGTGAAGATTCTGCCTATAATGCAGGAGACCAGCGTTCGATCCCTGGGTAGGGAATATTCCCTGGAGAAGGAAATATCAACCCACTCCAGTATTCTTGACTGGTGAATTCCATGGACAGAGGAGCCTGGTAGGCTACAGTCCGCAGAACTGTGAAGAGTGAGACACAGCTGAGCAACGATCACCCACTCATATGATGATAAAGAAGTTAAAGACCAGATGATGCCACACTTGCCACCATGCACGCACCCAGTGTAGAAGCACCTAAACACATGAAGCAAATACTATCAGAAACAGGGAGAAACTGACAGGACTGCAGTAATAGCAGGGCACTTTAACACCCCACTGACATCAAGAAACAGATCCTCCGACAGAAACTCAGCAAGGCAACACAGATCTTAAGTGACATAATAGAACTGCTGCTGCTGCTGCTAAGTCGCTCCAGTCGTGTCCGACTGTGTGTGACCCCACAGACGGCAGCCCACCAGGCTCCCCCAAGCCTGGGATCCTCCAGGCAAGAACACTGGAGTGGGTTGCCATTTCCTTCTCCAATGCATGAAAGTGAAAAGTCAAAGTGAAGTCACTCAGTCGTGTCCGACTCTTCGCGACCCCATGGACTGCAGCCCACCAGGCTCCTCCGTCCATGAGATCTTCCAGGCAAGAGCACTGAGTGGGGTGCCATTGCCTTCTCCAGACACAGTAGAACAGTTAGACTTAATTGATAAATAGTTCACTACATCCAAAATAAATCTTCTTTTTGAGTGTACATGGAACATATTCTAGGACAGACCATGTATTAGGGTATGAAACAAATCTCAGCAGATTTAAGAGGACAGTTTATTTTAAGCATCTTTTCTGACAACGACATGAAAGTAGATATAAAACCACAGAATCAGTGATGAGGGGGAGAAATGATTGCATGGACGTTAAACAATACGCTACTAAAAACTAATGGGTTAAAGATGAACTCAGAAGATTAAAACTGCTTCAGGACAAACACAAATGAGAAAATAGCCACACAGAATCTATGGGGTGCAGAAAGAGCAGTCCTAAGGGAGAAGTTTACAGCAATATAAGTCCTCCTCAAAAATAAGAAAAATTCGAAATAAACAACCTAATGTGCCACCTAAAATAATCAAAAAAGAACAAGAAAAATGTATGTTTAGCCTAAGGAAGGAAATATCCATAATAAAGATCAGAGAAGAAATGGAGATTTTAAAAGCAATAGAAATGAATTAGCAAAACCAAGAGCTAGGTGTCTGAAAATCAGCAATGTGAGAAAGTAAAGAGGAGAAATAACAACTGACACAGCATAAATTAAAAATCATTAGAACATTATGAATAGTTATATGCCAACAAAATGGACAACCTAATAGAAATGGACAAGTTCCTAGACACATGAAACCTGCCGAAAGGTAATCAAAAAGAAACAGATAGTCTGAATAGACTAATTGTATGAAGTGAAATACAACAGTCTTTTGGACTCTGTGGGAGAAGGAGAGGGTGGGATGATTTGGGAGAATGGCATTGAAACATGTATAATATCATATATGAAACGAACCACCAGTCCAGGTTCAATGCAGGATACTGGATGTTTGGGGCTGGTGCGCTGGGATGACCCAGAGGAGGGAGGGGGCTTCAGGATGGGGAACACATGTATACCTATAGCAGATTCATGTTGATGTATGGCAAAAACAATACAATATTGTAAAGTAATTAACCTCCAATTAAAATAAATAAATTTATATAAAAATAAATAATATAATATGGAAATGTAACTTAGAAAGAGATAGTAACCCATTATATTACTTCTCTTGTGAAAATAAGTTAGTTACCGTTTCTTTCACAGTTTTATAAGACAAATGTGCATTATTCTTATATTAATATTTTAATAAAAACAGATTTACATTAAATAGAAAAAAATAAAAACAAGCAAAAACCCAAACAAACAAAAAACAACAACCCAAAAAGAAAAAAAAAAAAAGGTTCTCGCAAATGAAAATCCAGAACCAGGTGGCTTCACTAGGGGATTCTATCAAACATAGAAAGAACATATAACTATCCTTCTAAAACTTTTCCAAAAACTGAAGAGGAGGAAATGATCCCAAGGTCATTCTATGAACCTACTGCTACACTGATACAAAAGTCAAAGACACTACCAAAATAGAAAATTACAGACCACTATCTCTAAAAAACACAGATGTAAAAATCCTCAACAAAATATTAGCAAATCAAATCTAACAGTTCATAAAAAGTAGTACCATACACCATAAGCAAGTTGGATTCATTTCAGGATCACAAGGGTGATTCAACATATGCAAACCAGATAATGTGATATACCATATCAACAAAAGAAAAGATGAAAGCCCACATGGTCATCTCAGTAGATGCAGGAAAGATATTTTTAAAAGATTCATCATCCATTCATGATAAAAACTCTTACCAAAATGTGTAGAGCATAGAGAGAATATATCTCAACATAATAAAAGCTACTCATGACAAGCCCACAGCTAACATATTACTAAACAGGAAAAATCTTCAAGCCTTCCTGCCAAATTCTGGAGCAACACAAGTATGCTCATTATGTTCTATTCAGTCCATCCTAAAGGAGATTAGTTCTGGGTGTTCATTGGAAGGACTGATGTTGAAGATGTTTCCAATACTATGGCCACCTGATGCAAAGAGCTGACTCGTTTGAAAAGACCCTGATGCTGGGAAAGATTGAGGGCAGGAGGAGAAAAGGACAACAGAGGATAATATGGTTGGATGGCATCATTGACTCAATGGAAATGAGTTTGGGTGAACTCCAGGAGTTGGTGATGGACAGGGAGGCCTGGCGTGCTGCAGTTCATGGGGTCACAAAGAGTCTGACATGACTGAGCAATTGAACTGAACTGAACTGAACAACCTACTACTGGAAGTCATAGCCACAGCAATCAGAGAGGGAAAAGGAATACAAGGTATCCAAATCAGAAAGAAAGAGGTAAAATTGCCATTATATTTGGGTAACATGATACTCTATCTAGAAAACCCTAAAGACTCCACACAAACTATTAGAACTTACGTAAACTAATCAGCAAATCACCAGGATGCACAATTAATATGCAAAAATATGTTGAATTTTTAAGCTAATAATAAAACATAAGTTAAAAAACTCTTTTAAAATTGAATCAAAGAAAAATAAAGAAAGAAAAATAATTAGGAATAAACCTGAACAAGGAAGTAAAAAATTACACCTGATGAGTTCTACAAAATATTGATAAAGGAATTCAAAGCTGTTTCAAGGAAATGGAAAGAAGACTATTTCATGCTCTTGGATTCAAAGAATTAGTACTGTTAAAATGGTCATACTACCCAAAGCAATCTACATACTTAATGAGATCCCTGTCAGAATACCCATGACATTTTTCCCAGAACTAGAACAAATTGTCCTAAATTTCAGGGAACCACAGAATGATGACTCAGGATTGCCAAAGAAATCCTAAGCAAAAAGAACAATACTAGATGCATAGCCTTTACAGACTTTAGACAATAGCAGAAGATTTAGTAATAAAAATAGCATGGTATTGGCAAAAATATACATATAGATCAATGGAACAGAACAGGGACAACAGAAACAAATCCATGCACCTATGGTGTTAGTCGCTCAGTCGTGTCCTACTCTTTGTGACCCCATGGACTGCAGCCCACCAGGCTCCTCTGTCCATGAGATTTTCCAGGCAAGGATGCTGGAGTGGGTTGCGATTTAGAATACACAATGGAGAAAAGATGGTCTCTTTAGAAAGTGGTGCTGGGAAAGTTGGACAACCACATGTATATACAAAAGGCTAGAACACTCTTACACCACACACAAACATAAACTCAAAATGGCATAAAGACTTAAATACAACATATGACACAATAAAACTCATAAAAGAGAATATAGGCAAAACATTCTCTGACATAAACTATACCAGTATTTTCCCAGGTCAGTCTCCTAAGTCAACATAAATAAAAGTAAAAGTAAACAAATAAGACCTAATCAAACTTAAAAGTTTTGCACAGCAAAAGAAGACATAAAACAAAAAAGATAACTTACAGGTTGGGAGAACATATTTGCAAATGATGCAACTAACAAAGGCTTAATTTCTAAAATATACAAATAGCTCATACAACTCAATCAAAAAATGGGCAAAAGACCTAAACAGACATTTATCCAAAAAGACATACAGATGACCAGTAGTCACATGGAAAGATGCTCAGCACTGCTACTTATCAGTGAAATACAAATTAGTGAGTTAACACATCATACCAGTAAGAATGACCATTGTCAAAAAGTACACAAATAAAAAATTCTAGAGAGAGTGTTGAGAAAAGGGAAGCCTCTTACACTATTGGTAGGACTCTAAATTGGTGTAGCCACTATGGAAAGTACTGTGGAGGCTCCTTTGACTTCTCCTGTGGCTCAGCTGTTAAAGAATCTGCCCACAATACAGGAGACCTGGATTCAATCCCTGGGTTGGGAAGATCCCCTGGAGAAGGGAAAGGCTACCCACTCCAGTATTCTGGCCAAGAGAATTCCATAGACTATATAGTCCATGGGGTTGCAAAGAGTCATACAAGACTGAGTGACTTTCACTTACTCATTTACTTATGGTGGTTCCTTAAAAAACAAAGACAAACAAACAAACAAAAAAAACTAGCTAACAGTAGAGCTACCATAGATCTAAAAATCCCACTCAGGCATAAATCAAGGAAACTCTAATTTGAAAGGATGCATGAGCCTCAGTGTTCATAGCAGCACTAGTTAGAGTAGGTAGTCAAGACATGGAAACAGCCTGAATGTTCATTAACAGATGAATGGACAAAGAAGATGTCACACACACACACACACACACACACACACACACACACACACACATACATGTATGGGACTACTACTCAGCCATAGAAAGAATAAACTAATAAATACTGGAATAAGAATCAATTTGCTGTACATCTGAAACACTAAATTATAAATCAACTATGCTTCAGTAAAATAAATAAAATCAAACTGGGGAAAGGAATAATTTGTAATAATGATACTCTACACTATCAAGACATTGTACATTTTTCCTGTGTGATTTTTATGTTTTGAGATATAATAGTTCAAATAAAATGTCACTAAAGAGTTATACATTTATACTGTTTCTGCCTTCTTTTCCCACCTTCTACAATATTATAGGTGAACAAAGAAGTTATAACTCAGTGCTTAACTGAATGAACTCTGGTGCTAGAATATGTAAATTATAGCTCTATCCTCACCTGCCTCTCTTCTGGAGACCAAGTGGCTTAGTCTCCACTTCCTTCATGTCTACTTGTAAAAGGTATATAGACACATATGTTCTTTGGCAGGTTCTTGTGAACATTAAATCAGAATGGCATCCAGGTCACTATAAGTGCTTATTAAAGTATTAGTTATCATGAAAAAATTAGAATTGCATATGGAGGATGGCTAAGAAGGACAGTGAATCTATCCTTTTATACAATTTTATGAGTCCAAGAACGATACAGAATTCGAATCATTATTGACCTTCACTAGATTAAATTAAAAAACATGTTAGCTTCTACCTTAGAGTAAAGCATGACAGTTAAGAAAACACACTAACATTTATTAAGTTGTAACTGCCAAACAAAGATAGCATTTCAACACCAAGAAAAAGGGCTCTGGCATTAGAATGCATGCACACATGCTAAGTCACTTGAGTCGTGTCCAGTTCTTTGCAACCCTATGAACTATATAGCCCACCAAGCTCTTCTGTCTATGGGATTCTCCAGGCAAGAATACTAGAGTGGGTTGCCATGCCATAATCCAGGGGATCATCCTGACCCAGGGATCAAACCCCTCATCTCCTGCAGCTCCTACACTGCAGGTGGATTCTTTAACACTGAACCACCAGGGAAAGCCTGGCATTAGAATAACTGAGTTCATATTCTATTCTTCTACTGACTAGATGTGTTATCTTAAGCTAGTAATACTATCGTCCCAGTTTCTGCACCTGTAAAAGGACACAAATTGGAACTTAACTCATAGATCTGTTGTGAGTTAATCTGTCTAAAACAAGTACAAAAAAACTGAGATGCAATGAATGTGTAATGAAAGAAACATTCTATTGAAACTGTTATTGTTATAAGTAGTTGTAAATAATCTCATATTATCTCATGTCTTCTTCAAAACCATCTCCCAATAATTGTGTGAGGTAGTTACTGAACCATCTGGCAGATGAAAATATATATATGTGTGTGTGTGTGTATATGTATATATACATATGTATATATATACATATGTATACATATGTATATATATATACATATGTATACATATGTATATATATATATATACATATGTATGGTTTAGAAAGCAATAACTGATTCAACTGGAATTTGAACTTGAGTCTATTTGGTCCCCAAAATATCCTCCTTCCAGCACATCTGCAAGTTTTGTTCTGGATGCTGGATACTCTTTCAAGCATCTGGAAGATCAAAATATTTCTATAAAATGTTTGACCTTTCTTTTACACTTTCATTACCTCTTGAGTGTACAGTGGAGTTTTCCAGACTACAACATATGTGATATTGCAACAGATTGAAAACATAAAGAGATATGTGAAAATAAATTAGCCTCTATTAAGTCAGACATTTAAGAAATATGCAAAAATGTGTAACAATGCCATTCTTTTTACTCTTCTTTGGTTTTTGAGAGTATAGTTATTTTTCATAAAATTGGTGACAATCTAATATGCAATGAATTATTATTTTATAATTTCTTGCTGTTAATTTCTTATATGGAAAATATTGATAGATATAATCTATGTGAATAATAGCATTGGGGTATCAATAAGACTGGATGAGAACAAAATGTTTGAGAACCATGGTATCTGCCATTTAGCAAGTGTAATAGATGCTCCAAATAATTTTTCCAATCATATATTTCTTCCCAAAAGGAAAAAAAATATCAATATTGCTAATTCACATACCTTGGTTGAAATTTAATAGTCATTACCTAAAACTGGGTCCAAGACAGGTACCTGAATGAAGCTGGCAAAACATATTATCTCCTGGGAATGTAGAATGTAGACTCTGATTGATGAAGTATATTAGGAGACCGCAGGTACTTAAAGTGAAAATTGGCCTAGTACATGATTTAACATCAGTGGTGTGGTGAACCAAAGTGACGCACAAGTACCAAAATTATGCAGAAGTGAAATTACTAATAGCATGACTAAGCAAGAAAAAAAAGGGCTTCCCTGGTGGCTCAGCTGGTAAAGAATCCGCCTACAATGCGGGAGACCTGGGTTCCATCCCTGGGTTAGGAAGAACCCCTGGAGAAGGGAAAGGCTACCCATGCCAGTATTCTGGCCTGGAGAATTCCATGGACTGTATAGTCCATGAGTCGCAAAGAGTCTGACACAACTGAGTGACTTTCACTTTCACAAGTAAAAAAGTCAGCTGGTATAAAGGATCAAAATGATGGAGAGGTCATGGAGAGAGAAACCGAGACAAGAGGCAGTCATCACAGCTGCCAAAGAGGAAGAAGCAACCTTGACTGCTAACATGCAGTTCCAGTCTCCATGGACCAGTTAAACTTCTGATTTAGGACGTTTTTAAGAGTGGCTTTGTTTCCTTGCAACCAGTCTTTCTATTTTAGATATTTGCGACAGTTTGAAACTGTACCCATTTCTGTAGTACATTTTCACTGAATAAAACACACATGTAGCATGGCATATATACACTTTAAAATGCACATTAATGATGTTTACAAAGTAAAAGGGTTTTTGTAGTCACCACCTAGCTAAAAAATTAGAACATTTCTAATGTCACCAATGGCTTGCACATGCCCCCTTATCATCAATTCCCTACCAAAAAGTAATCTTTAACCTTTATCTGTATAGATTTCCTTGGCTGCATATGAACTTGAAATAAATTAATGGTCTCAGATGCTAACTTTTGTATGAGCTTTATTTTACTTAAATATGAGCTTCCCTGGTGGCTCAGATGGTAAAGCGTCTGCTTGAAATGCAGGAGGCCCAGGTTCAATCCCTGGGTTGGGAAGATCTCCTGGAGAAGGAAATGGCAACCAACTCCAGTACTCTTGCCTGGAGAATCTCATGGACAAAAGAAGGCAAGGTACAGTCCATGGGGTCACAAAGAGTTAGACATGATTGAGAAACTAACACATACAGACATACACACACACACATGCTCAATATAGTAATGTTTACACATGCATGGGGTTAGAACATGGACATCTTTGGAAAACACGATTCAGCCTCCAATGATGAACTTGTTAAATACATAAATGTTCAGAGGCTAGGCTCAGTTCAAAGGGAGTTGCCTCACTAAGAAATGACCATTTTGGCATTACACAGAAAATGTCACCATCTCACATTAATCAAACTCAGCATAGTGTTAGTCCAGAGTACTGATTTATGTACTTAAAATATTGTATAAATTACAATACTTTTTTTTCCAGTATAACTACTACAGTCATTTCTTAGAGATGTATCTATACAAAACCAGTTTAAAAATTATAGTTTCTGAGAAAGTGTGGAATCAGAAAAAGATTTAATTACATGAGAGAAAGCTTTATGGAAAAACAGTGAACCATCTATTTTCACAAAAGTGGAGAGCATCTTTAATAAGACCACAATGCATGCTAAGTCACTTCACTCATGTCTGACTCCTTGCGACCCCATGGACTGTAGTCTGCCAGGCTCCTCTGTACATGGTGTTCTCCAGGCAAGAATACTGGAGTGTGTTGCTGTGCCATCCACCAGGGGATCTTTCTGGCTCAAGGATAGAATCTGTGTCTCTCATATCTCTTGCATTGGCTGGCAGGTTCTTTACCAATAGTGCCACCTGGGAAGCCCAAGACCACAATATCCAAGCTTATGGAAGATTTTTTTCTGCCTCCTAAATTTCTATCGTGGTCACTGGCAGACATTGCCTTTGAAATCTGCTCTCTGCATCATTCTCTTACCAATTCCTCTTTTAAATCATAGTCTTCAGTATGTTAGTGCCTACCGGGCCATGAACCCTTCTATCTCATTAAAGTGACAGTACAGTTTCATTATGAGATGTGTGTTTTTCATAGTCTCCCTTTGTAATGGGCTTCCCTGGTAGCTCAGTTAGTAAAGAATCTACCTGCAATGTGGGAAACCTGGGTTCGATCCCTGGTTTGGGGAAGCTCCCCTGGAGAAGGGAAATGCTACCTACTTTAGTATTCTGACCTGGGGAATACCATGGACTGTACAGTAAAGAGTTGCAAAGAGTTGGACATGACTTAATGACTTTGACTTTCTTTTCACTATCCTTTATATCTTTCTTTCTTCCTTTTATTCGCATAATTCTTTGCTTGAATGACAGAGGAATCGGGGTAGATCTGAAGGATAGGAGGGAACTTTCCTGAATCAAAGACAGAGGATCAGGAGCATAATCCCAATTTATGAAGAACAGTCATAAAAACTAAAGACATTCGATCTGAATCATCATGGGTTTAAGTCAATGTTATACATACAAATGAAAAATGATTTACATACACTGAAAAATATTATAATTCTAAAACTCAGAACAAGGAAAATTCACAAAACAACTTATACAAGTTTCCCTCATCAAAAATGAAATTCCCTGTATTATGTTCCCTCTAACAATGGCTGGCTTATATTTGGCAGGATGATAGAGAAGATTCTAGCAACAGACTTGTGTGAGCTTCATATAACCTTTGCATTTCTCCCAAAGCTCAGATGCTTTGTTTTCAGAATAGAAGTATCAGCTTTGGAAAAGATAAAACTCCAGCCTGGGCAGATCTGATCTCCTTATTGTATTTAAACTTGTTTTCTACTATAATCGACTCACACATTCACCAAGAGAATGGGATGTAATTATACCTTTCATTTTTAAAAGGGTTTCCTAGGTGCAAAGTAGGAGAGAGGGACTCTTAGTAAGAGGGGAGAAAGAAAATGAGTTACCACAGGTGAAATGCCTTAAAGGGCACTGCTTTGCTAACATTTTATTTGACTATTTCCAGCTGACTTCTCTCTTAGTTCTAGCACTTTGTGGGAAATGAGCATTAGTAAAAAAGTTCACAATTTGGTAGATATCAGAGAGTATTAAGTGAAAGGTTAGTTGCTTAAGAATACTGGAGTAGATTGCAATTCCCTTTTCCAAAGGATCGACCCAGGGTTCAAATGTATCACCTACATTGCAGGCAGATTCTTTACCATCTGAACCACCCTAGTTCTAGCATTTTGTGGGAAATCAGGATTAGCAGAAAATGCATACTTGAGTAGTTATCACAGAGTAGAATCTGCAAAATAAAAGCTAGATTTAATTTGTACATTTGAGATAATAGTCAGTAAAGAAGGATTAACTCTAACCAAACTACCGCACAATTCCACTCATCTCACATGCTAGTAAAGTAATGCTCAAAATTCTCCAAGCCAGGCTTCAGCAGTATGTGAACCGTGAACTTCCAGATGTTCAAGCTGGCTTTAGAAAAGGCAGAGGAACCAGAGATCAAATTGCCAACATCTGCTGGATCATGAAAAAAGCAAGAGAGTTCCAGAAAAACATCTATTTCTGCTTTATTGACTATGCCAAAGCCTTTGACTGTGTGGATCACAATAAACTCTGGAAAATTCTGAAAGAGATGGGCATACCAGACCACCTAACCTGCCTCACCACCTAACCTGCTTCTTGAGAAATCTGTATGCAGGTTAGGAAGCAACAGTTAGGACTGGACATGGAACAACAGACTGGTTCCAAATAGGAAAAGGAGTACGTCAAGGCTGTATATTGTCACTCAGCTTATTTAACTTATATGCAGAGTACATCATGAGAAACACTGGACTGGAAGAAACACAAGGTGGAATCAAGATTTCCGGGAGAAATATCAATAACCTCAGATATGCAGAGGACACCACCCTTTTGGCAGAAAGTGAAGAGGACCTAAAAGCCTCTTGATGAAAGTGAAAGAGGAGAGTGAAAAGTTGGCTTAAAGCTCAACATTCAGAAAATGAAGATCATATCATCCGGTCCCATCACTTCATAGGAAATAGATGGAGAAACAGTGGAAACAGTGTCAGACTTTATTTTGGGGGCTCCAAAATCACTGCAGATGGTGACTGCAGCCATGAAATTAAAAGACACTTATCCCTTGGAAGACAAGTTATGACCAACCTAGACAGTATATTCAAAAGCAGAGACATTACTTTGCTAAGGTCCGTCTAGTCAAGGCTATGGTTTTTCCAGTAGTCATGTATGGATGTGAGAGTTGGACTGTGAAGAAGGCTGAGGGCCGAAGAATTGATGCTTTTGAACTGTGGTGTTGGAGAAGACTCTTAAGAGTCCCTTAGACTGCAAGGAGATCCAACTAGTCCATTCTGAAGGAGATCAACCCTGGGATTTCTTTGGAAGGAATGATGCTAAAGCTGAAACTCCAGTACTTTGACCACCTCATGAGAAGAGCTGACTCACTGGAAAAGACTCTGATGCTGGGAGGGATTGGGGGCAGGAGGAGAAGGGGACAACCAAGGATGAGATGGCTGGATGGCATCACGGACTCGATGGACGTGAGTCTGAGTGAACTCCAGGAGATGGTGATAGACAGGGAGGCCTGGCGTGCTGCGATTCATGGGGTCGCAGAGAGTTGGACACGACTGAGTGACTGAACTGAACTGAACTCTAACCAAAAGTTAGAAGATGCAGCCTGACTCATTTTAGACACTGCTAAAGATAATCATAGAGCTATAAGTCTACTTACTTAGAGATACAAGGGACAAGAGTAGCTTTAGAGTCTTGTAGTTAGTATTAGTTTGGGCTTCCCAGATGGCGCTAGTGGTGAAGAACCACCCTGGTGATGCAGGAGACATAAAAGATGTGGGTTTTATCCCTTAGTCGAGAGGATCCCCTGGAGGAGGGCATGGCAACCCACTCCAGTATTCTTGCCTGGAGAATCCCATGGAGGGAGGAACTTGATGGGCTATATATAGTCCACGGGTTACAAAGAATCGGACAAAGTTGAAGGTACTCTGCACACACACATAAACAACGTTAGTTTACCCTTAGTAAGGAAATATAATGCTGTGATATACACTATCGCTACTTTCTGGCATATTTCAATAGTACATAATAATAACATTTAAATGTACTTTCTAAGGATGTAAAGTGGTTGAAAATAAACATCTGTGAAGGGCACATTCTTTGTAATGCTATTATCCTTAACAATTGTCTACTATATGATCTTAAATTCCTAGTAGAAGTGGCCATTTGAGGTAGGATATTGTCTGAAATGATCTATGACCTCCATGCAAATAATCTATGACCTCTATGACCAAATGCATAAATGCACGGGTATTTTTATGTACCCGTGTATTTCCTTCTGACACTGAGCAGGGTCAAGCTGTATAAACAGTAAAGATACTATAGAAATTATGGAATGTGACTTTCAATAAAGCTTCTGTGACTTTCAATAAAGTTCTCTTGCATTATCCATTCCAGAGCAGGTCAACTACTGTATCATGCCAACACTCAAGCAAAAGTTCAGACAGGAAGAAACTATGGCCTCCAGCCAAGCACTAGCAAGGTGTAGATGAACATCTACACAGTCAAGATTTCAGAAAATGGTTGTCCCTGCCAGCATTTCTTTAAGGCTACCTCATCAGAGAATCTGAGCCAAACCACATAATTTAGTTGCTCTTGATTTTTCGACACACAAAAATTACATGAGGTATTAAGTATTGATATGTATTGTTATTTAAGCTGTTAACATTTGGAGTTATTTGTTTTTAGCAATTTGAATTTGATAACATAATTTTTGTAAATATTCATGTAAATTATGGTAATCATTTTATGGAGTTAGTACCTTAATGAGAAAATTCTTCCCTGAATAGCTCTTGCAAGAATCCACACTATTCCTAGATACCACAAATGACTGAATCTAGCAAGAGTACTTTAAAGAGTTTAACTATATATCTTGGGCCACACAGACTGACATAATTTAATAATGATTATTTAAAAGTATCCTTAGTTTACAAGCAAAGACAGAGTAAAGGAACAAAGTAAGTGATTAAACAGTTAATCCCACTAAGGGATTATAAGTAAAAAAAAGCAAGAGACCCCTGGAAGTTAATGATTACTCCAGAAAACACATTTACTTAACCTTGAAACCAAGCAGGCTTGCTTAGCAACAAAATCCTGCAAAAAAGAATGAGACATGCCCCAAACAACAGAACCACGGTGGCATGAGACTCACATCCTGCCCAGTTTGCTCTGGAAGTTAATGATCCCTAGGATATGTTCTCTGCATAATAATTTGTGGAAAGGTGTTCACTGTATAGAGACCTGAAATAATTTTTACAATCCTAGCTTGACCATAAAGGGACAAAAACTCTCCTGCCTAACCTGGAGGAGGAGCTGATGCTAGAAGCATGATGTCTACTCAAAAATGAAGAAAGAGGTCTTTTCCCCCTCCCCACTTTTCCTTTGATTATAAAACTGTAGCCCACTAAGTTCTCAGAATGTGGCACCCTCTCCTCCACCTGCTTGCAATCTTCACAAGCATCATATTCTAATAAATCATTTCTTAGCTATCACTTTGCCTCTTGCTGAATTTTTTCTGTTCTGAGACATAAAGGACCAGCGTTCCTTGGAGCACCCAGAAACACCACCTAGCAGTTTCACCAGTATGCTCACACATGCGCTTGCACACACACACACACACACACACACACATTATTTAAGTCTCACATTACAAGTTCATGGAAAAATGAGCAAGAGGACAAATGTAAAGAAACTTGTTTAGCTGCAATGTCATATCCGATTCTTTTGGGAACCCATGGACTACAACCCACCATGTTCCTCCGTCCATGGGATTTCCCAGGCAACAATGCTGGAGTGGGTTCCTGGAGTGGGTTGCCATTTCCTTCTCCAGGGGATCTTCCCAACCCAGGCATCACAACTGTGTCTTCTGCACTGGCAGGCAGATTCTTTGCCACTGAGCCACCAGGGAAGCCCAACCAAAAGGAGCTTCAGTCTTGCTTATACTAGTTAGAAAACAGAAATCTTTATGGCAAAGAATTCCCCTGCAATGTGGGAGGCCTGGGGTCGATCCCCGGTTGTGAAGATCCCCTGGAGAAGGGACAGACTCCTACTCCAGTATTCTGGCCTGGAGAATTTCATTGACTTTATAGCCCATGGGGTTGCAAAGAGTTTGATGACTGAGCGACTTTCACTTTGTTGAAGTTACAATCCTTCAACACATGCTTGGCTGAGTTCTGTTT
This sequence comes from Nanger dama, assembly GCA_917880005.1. Taxonomy (NCBI): domain Eukaryota; kingdom Metazoa; phylum Chordata; class Mammalia; order Artiodactyla; family Bovidae; genus Nanger; species Nanger dama. The sequence goes on along the minus strand of CAKJTW010000027.1, from coordinate 14,252,070 downwards.
CAGGGAGTTTATAATGTTGAAATTTAGTAAGGAATGACTTGTAGTTAAAATACATGTTTAGCCTCTTTGTACTTTTAATTCATTATTTCAGATTGAAAACCTCTATAATAAGGGTCAGAGGTGAAAAATATGGTGAAAAATATATCCTCTTATTTTACAGCAGAAACTAGAATCATGAAGATTTTCATTTAGTGTTGTATAACTATTATTTTAAATTTCTTTTAAAAATGATTTTGAAATAGACTACTTGAGAGATGCAAGGATTCTCTAATTAATAATCATCCTAAAGCATATTAATACAAAATTCAGAAATCACTAAAGAAAATCCACTAATATGTTCAAATTGGATCTATTTAATTTTTACTAAAAAAAAATTTACTAATCTCTTTTTCGAAGTGAAAGAGTGATAGATCTCAATGTATGCACATAAAATTAAAAATTAGTAACTAATGAATAATTATTAAACAAAACTGGTTTATATGAATATAGGTAATAATTTTAAGATACTTTAATAGATTAAGTATATCTGATATCTGTTTATTATTCTAATTACCTATTTAATATGAAAAATAGATATATTAAAAACAGCATAGTATTAAGAAAAATTACAAAATATTAGGTCTCTATGATGGCAACCCACTCCAGTATTCTTGCCTGGAGAATCCCATGGATGGAGGAGCCTGGTGGGCTACAGTCCACGGGGTCACAAAGAGTTGGACACGACTGAGCCACTTCACTCACTCACTCTGTGATTAAGTACATGGCTTGTTAAGTTGCTAAGTAGTATCTGAATCTGAATCTTTGTGAGCCCATGGACTATAGCCTGCCAGGCTCCTCTGTCTATGGGATTTCCTAGGCAAGAATACTGGAGTGGGTATTCTTGCCTAGGAAGTATTCCCCAGGGGCTTCTCCAGGGGATGCTCCCGGGGATCCTCCAGGGGATCATTCTGACTCAGGCATCAAGCCTGTGCCTCCTACTGGCAGGTAGACTCTTTACTATTGAGCCACCTGGCAAGCTTGTCCACACCCATAAAAATGGAGGTAAGGAATTCAACACGTATAACTTGAGTTTTTAATTATTAAAACACAAATGCTTAAATTCTCATATGGCAACTTATTTTTGTACTTACTATGCAGGTATTTTCCATTATTAGAGAAAATTAAGAAACCATATATGTCAGCTATAAAAGTTTTTGGAATTTTGTGTGTGTGTGTTGTACATTTTCAAAATGAATTCCCATTTATTTTCACAACTGTTCATACAAACACTCGGGAGCCAGAAAGTCAGTAACATTTGACCTCTGAATATTTCTATCTTCTCTCAGACTTGCCCAATACTAGTAAACACCAAAAAGCAATTTATCACTATGTCACACTTGCCTGAAGAATTTCTTAGGGGCTCAAGAAGAATGATGAGGTTAGTCTTTTAGCCCTGAAAGTTCCTGAAGATGAATTTTTCTCTTTGATGTATACAGATAATTCTGTCTTTGTTGAAGATTTGCTTCTGGATCTTTGTTCTCATTAACAATATTTAGGCTTTAGTTAGCCCACTTAATATCTTCATTTTAATGGACAGTTTTTTCCATTTACAAATCATTCTTTGCAGTAGATATTTCGGCTTCAGTCTAGACTGTGCTCACTTTCAGAGTAGAGGCATGCCAGTTGAACTTGTGGAAAACATATAACAGAAATGGCAATGGGAGAATAAAAAGGAGATTCTCCTGGAGAAGGAATTTTATTTGCAATGGATAGATTTTTCACAGAATATCATGCAAACTCATACCCCTTCCCCTGCAAAAAAAAAAAAAAAAAAAATCTGTTTGTAGGGAATCTAAGGAAATTTCTTGGGAAAAGAAGCCATACATGCTGAACTTGATCTTCTTAAGGTCATGATTTTTATAAGAAAGCAGGTGGCTTCCCAGGTGGTGCTAGTGGTAAAGAATCCATCTGCCAATGCAGTAAAATAAGAAACCCAGGTTTGATTCCTGGGTAAGGAAGATGCCCTGGAGGAGGGTATGGCAACCCTCTCCAGTATTGCCTGGAGAATCCCATAGACACAAGAGCCTGGCGGGTTACAGTCTATAGGGCCGCAAGACACGACTGAAGCGACTGAGCAGCAGCAGCAGCAGCAGCAGCAGGTGGCGCTAGTGGTAAAGAACCCGCCTGCCAGTGCAGAAGCCACAGGTTCAGTTCCTGGTTCGGGAAGATGCCCTGGAGAAGGAAATGGCAATCCATTCCAATATTCTTGCCGGGAGAATCTCACAGACAGAGGAGCCTGGCAGGCTACAGTCTATGGGGTTGCAAAGAGTTGGACACGACTGAGAGACTTAGCGCACATTATCTAAGGAAAGTATTACATATATTTGAATTTCTCTCTGCTCTAAAACCGTGAATGTAAAGACGCCCAAGATTTTAAATGACAGAGTTCTAAACCTCCAGCAGTTCCAAACCACCTGGTAATTACATTCCTGGGCATTGATCCCAGAGACAGAGAAATGCAAGTTATGTTCACACAAATAAATACTGGTAAACACATGTTGTTAGCAGAGATGCTTGTTATAGACTAGAACTTGAAAACAACACAGATTTCTTTAAATGGGTGAATTGTTACACCACCTGTGGTACATCTATAGCATGGAAAACTATTCAGTCATAAGGACAGGATGTTGATAAACACAACACTTGCATGGATCTCCAGGAAACAAAGCTGAATGAAAAAAAAGCCAATCCCCAAAGACATATTCTACTCATATACCATTATGGAATAGAGAGACGGAGAACAGACTTAGTAGTTGTCACAGATTAAGGAGACGGGTTGTAATGGATGAGACAGAGGCAGAGATGTGTCAATAAGAACTATTAAGAAAAAAAATAGGAGAATATTTTTATGACTTTAGGGTATGTAGAATTATTTTAAACACAACATACACAAGTTATTTATAAGAAGTATATTAAACAAAATACATTAAAATTAACGGACAGAAGAGTCATTTAAAAACACCATTAAGAGAAAGACTTCCAGTGTGGAGGAATATTTGCCATGTAGTATGTGATAAATTATTCCTATATAAAGAGTTGCTACAAAATAAATAAAAAGCTACTATGAAAAAGAAATGGGCAGAAAGAGAATGCATTCACAAGAGAGTATATCCAAATGACCAATGTTCTTATTTCGAGTTCAGAATTTTATGGCTCATATTGCTCTTATCATGTGTATGTATCTTTGGGTGAATATATGTACTCATATTTGTTACATGTATAAATATGAGTGAAATTACTGGATCTCCAAGCCAGGCTTCAGCAATACGTGAACCATGAACTCCCTGATGTTCAAGCTGGTTTTAGAAAAGGCAGAGGAACCAGGGATCAAATTGCCAACATCCACTGGATCATGGAAAAAGCAAGAGAGTTCCAGAAAAACATCTATTTATGCTTTATTGACTATGCCAAAGCCTTTGACTGTGTGGATTACAACAAGCTGTGAAAAATTCTGAAAGAGATGGGAATGCCAGATCACCTAACCTGCCTCTGGAGAAATCTATATGCAGGTCAGTAAGCAAGTTAGAACTGAACATGGAACAACAGACTGGTTCCAAATAGGAAAAGGAGTACGTCAAGGCTGTATATTGTCAACCTGCTTATTTAACTTCTATGGAGAGTACATTATGAGAAACGCTGGACTGGAAGAAACACAAGCTGGAATCAAGATTGCCGGGAAAAATATCAATAACCTCAGATATGCAGATGACACCACCCTTATGGCAGAAAGTGAAGAGGAGCTAAAAAGCCTCTTGATGAAAGTGAAAGAGGAGAGCGAAAAAGTTGGCTTAAATCTCAACATTCAGAAAACAAAGATCATGGCATCCAGTCCCATCATTTCATGGGAAATAGATGGGGAAGCAGTGGAAACAGTGATGTCAGACTTCATTTTGGGGGCTCCAGAATCACTGCAGATGGTGACTGCAGCCATGAAATTAGAAGATGCTTACTCCTTGGAAGAAAAGTTATGACCAACCTAGATAGCATATTCAAAAGCAGAAACATTACTTTGACGACTAAGGTCCATCTAGTCAAGGCTATGGTTATTCCAGTGGGCATGTATGGATGAGAGAGTTGGACTGTGAAGAAGGCTGAACGCCGAAGAATTGATGCTTTTGAACTGTGGTGTTGGAGAAGACTCTTGAGAGTCCCTTGGATGACAAGGAGATCCAGCCAGTCCATTCTGAAGGAGATCAACCCTGGGATTTCTTTGGAAGGAAAGATGCTAAAGCTGAAACTCCAGTACTTTGGCCACCTGATGCGAAGAGCTGACTCATTAGAAAAGACTCTGATGCTGGGAGGGATTGGGGCAGGAGGAGAAGGGGACGACAGAGGATGAGATGGCTGGATGGCATCACTGACTCGATGGACGTGAGTCTGATTAAACTCCGGGAAATGGTGATGAACAGGGAGGCCTGGCGTGCTGCGATTCATGGGGTCGCAAAGAGTCAGACAGGACTGAACGACTGAACTGAACTGAACTGAATGTAATATTTAATATTTATTTAAAAATAATATATATTTAATTTAAAATGTGGTATGTATATATATAAATTTAAAAATAACATGCTATTTTTCTGTGCTTTCTCTTCTATATGAACTCTAGTGTCAGGAAACATAGAAAAGGAATAGCACTACATTTATAGACTCCAGAATTGTTTTTATCCTTGTTATTCTAATAACATCCAGAAATATGCTATATATTTTGTATTTATACATTATTTAATCCATTCTGAAAAGCTTGTTGGATTTTCTTTTCTTTTAATATGTCATGTACATTTTTCATGAGATGACTTTAATTTTACATGTATATCAATCACTGTTGCTATTGTAAGGGAAAATGTTTCATTTTTTCACATTTTCTAATTGATTAATAACAAAATATAGGAAATATATTCCCAATTTCAGAATATATTCTATAAAACCAATCAAGTGAAAGTAAAAGTGAAGTAGCTCAGTTGTGTCCGACTCTTTGCAACCTGTGGACTGCAGCCCACCAAGCTCCTCCGTCCATGGGATTCTCTAGGCAAGAATACTGGAGTGGGTTGCCATTTCCTTCTCCAATCAAGGAGTATATAAATGCAGGGTTTTATACAGATTCATCCTAGAGCTGCTAACTGAAAATTTAGGGGAAAATGATAGCTAATAAAAGGTTGCTTAAATAAAATGGGTACAGCCCATTTTATGAGCCAATAAAAATGATGTGATGTATGAACATTTAATTATGTGGAAAATGAGGAGAAATCATTGCTACATGAAATAGCATGTTATAAATGTTATGTGTGGGGTGAGTCAAATTACATAAACAAAATCTGAATGGACACATACTAATTATTGACAAAAGTAGTATATTACTATGTGATTATGATCACTATTATGTAATTCCTTTTACCTGTTCTCCTGAGTTTAAAAATATACACTTTAGTACAGGGGTCCCTTGGGGGATCAGTTCCAGGTTACCTTGCAGATACCAAATTCATCAGATGCTCAGGTCTCTTTTATAAAACAGTGTTTTTGTGTATAACCCATCCATACCCTCCTGAATACTTTAAATCATTTCTGGATAACTTATAGTAACTACTACAATATAAATACTGTGTAAATGGTCACCAGAGTACAGCTAATTCAAGTTTCATTTTTTGGAGTTTTCTGGAAAGCTGTTTTTCCAAATATTTTCCAGCTGTGGTTGGTTGAATCTGAGGATTCAGAACTCGTAGATTCAAAGGGCCAATTATACTGATTTTACAGGCAATTATTTTTCAGTGCAAGTATGCCTTTTCCCCCTCTGAGAATAATACATTCATTAAATATCAGTAAAATCTTCCAAAAATTTCATCTGAGTAAGTGGAGAAATCAAAACAGACTCTCAAAGCAGGTTAAAAATTCTGACTTGGTATTTATAAACCTGTAACTTCGGAAACTGACTTAACTCCTGGAAGACAATTTCCTCTACAAAATTTATAAAATAATTTTATAAGATGTGCTGAGTATACTATTATTTCATCTTAAATAAATGATAGTTATATGATTACTGTTATTATTATTAATAAACTGGAGAAACCCTTGGACATTTTATTTTGATTCACTGTTGATCATATTCTCTAATTAAAATCAACACATCCTATTTCTAAAAGTAGAAATTTTACTTTGTTCTTATATAATTACTTTTAAACTGTTTATCATTTAAGAAAGAAGAAATTTATAAACTTACATTTATAATTAAGTTTATAATATAAACTTAAGTTTATAATTATGCAATTTTTTATTAATCATTTTAGTTCATTCAAGAAAACTTTCATCTTAACTTGAGCCAAACTAATTATCCTTCAAATTATCTACTTATATTTGAATCCCTTACATTAATTGTATCAGAAGCAAAGTGAGCTTCTGAGATGTGTTAAATCTGTCATGGTTAATTTCAAGTTTCAGGAAATCTGGATTTCTCATTGAATTTTGAGCAAATAACTATTCATGTATGAAGTAGTAAGTGTTTGATATATAATAAACATTTTTAAAATTTATATAAAAAGCATTACAATATTTATGAAACCTAAACTCAGAATAGTTTGCCTGATATAATTTAAAATAGTAGATGCAGATAATTTATAAATAAAGTGTTAGACTCAAGAAATCTGTTTTTGACATTTTTTGTAGCTAATATTATGGCATTTTGTAAAATAAATAGTAACTGGCCACTATCAATCATTGAATAAGTATTTTTTTCACATATGGTGTTTAAAGCATAAAATAATTGATGTCTGCATTCCAATATCTCAACCAAAAGACAGATAAATAATGTGAATTATTTTAAATAATTAGTCTCTGTCTCAAAATAATATCATGATACTTTAATTTTAACACATATATCATTGCCTTGCAACATGAATAGTTCACTCATCATAGCATTGATTCATTTATAGTCCTTATCTAGGTAGCTGAAATACTTTAAAAGAATGATTATGGTGTTGCTAATTTAGGTTAGTGTTCCCTAGGATATATGTCATGGTATATTGTATTTCCTCCATAAATATAAATAACACCAATTTGTAAGCAGCACTTTTTATATTTCCCCCTTATTACATCCTATTTTGGCCACAGTTACTGAGCAACATGGGGATTGATCTATTTCCCGAGAAGAAAATAAACTATCCACGGGTGAAGGTTAACTAATACATTAACAGGAGAGAAAAATCTCTTTTGTGAACCCTTGAAGTATCTTTGACATAGCAAGAATGAACTCACAGATGGAATTGAAGTCCATGCTGATGTATAAAAGAGAAGAGAAAATGGCCTACAACTCAACATATGCATTTTCAGCTTTAAATAGTAGTAATTATCCCCAAAAGGAAAACAAAAGAGAGCAGTAGGCCTCCTCATACCGTACTTATTTTGTTGGGATTACTGAATGCATTATACATTTCCTGCCCCAACCTGTAGAGGTAGAGAGGGAGGGTGGATATATCTGCCAGGAGTCATACAGACTGATGGTAACTGGAGATAATGTCTGTCTTCTGTTACAGTAATTGCTTAAATGAAGGAAATTAAAAATATTGACCAGAGAAGGCATTCTGTTTTACCAGATTTTTTTCCCCCTCAAAGCCAGTGTAAATGGTGACTATTATGGACAGATAATAATGTGCATTTTTTTCTTGTTTTTGCCATTTCACCCACCAGTCACCTTTGACATCATATTTCTAGTGCAGTAATAACTAAAAATAACATTCATCAAAGAGTTCCAAGATAGCTGAAATGTGTGTATATGTGTGCCATGTCACTTCAGTCATGCCCAACTCTTAGTGACCCCGTGGACTGTAATCCTCCAGGATCTTTGGTCCATGGGATTCTTCAGACAAGAATACTGGAGTGGGTGGCCATGCCCTTCTCCAGGGAAACTTCCTGACTCATGGATTGAATCCACCTCTTTTATATCTTCTGCATTTGCAGGCAGGTGGTTCTTTACCACTAATGCCACCTGAGAAGCCCTAACTGAAACAAACAAACAAAACAAAAATGAAATGTAGGAAACCTTTTTTTTTTTTTGCTTGTTTTATTTATTTAAGTGACTGAGATGCTTTTTAAAAGGTTGTAGAACTGCTGACTCGGAGAAGGCAATGGCATCCCACTCCAGTACTCTTGTCTGGAAAACGCCATGGTCGGAGGAGCGTGGTGGGCTGCAGTCCATGGGGTCGCTACGAGTCAGACACAACTGAGCAGCTTGACTTTCACTTTTCACTTTCATGCACTGGAGAAGGAAAAGGCAACCCGCTCCAGTGTTCTTGCCTGGAGAATCCCAGGGATGGGGGAGCCTGGTGGACTCCGTCTATGGGGTTGCACAGAGTCGGACACGACTGAAGCGACTTAGCAGCAGCAGAAGCAGAACTGCTGACTAGTGGACCTTCTCAGTCTACTGGGATAGATGCTGCCACATGCAATATGCGGTCAGTACATGTAGAAAACACCAATTTCTCTTCTCCGTACTACTATGATTCTCATTTGGTGTTTAATAAAGCTGAAGTTTCTGAGGTGAGGAGATGGGCCCAAAAAACAATCTAAGGTTTAGACAAACTCCAGCCAGGCTGTGAACCTGAGTCTGACCAACTGACATCAAAGACTGTTCTTAGACACTGTGCTGATCTGCCTCTTAGCATAAATGTTCAATCCAATAACTAGATGGGAATATTTTTATTTCATTTTGGACTTGAAACATGCTCTCAAGCAAGCATATTTTATTTTTTAATTTTTAATTTTTATTTTTTTTTAACTTTGCAATACTGTATTGGTTTTGGCATACATTGACATGAAATTAGATTCTGTGTTAGCATTCAGGGCTGCTAAAATATGATTAAATTTACCACTCTAGATGACTGTCCCTATGCCACTGCTGACTTGGAAAAATGGACATCTCAGCTCAGATGGAAAGAGGTCATACAACTACCCGCTGGTTGCAAATGTCTTCAATGTGCATGAACAGTACACTCTATCAGAAAGAGCTGTTAATAATCTGGAATGACATGAATAAATTTTAGAATTACAAAAAGTATATTTCAATATCCCTCAACTGTTAGAAAGCAAGGTTCCTAAGACTATATATTTTAGAAGCATATAATTTTAGAAAATATTAATGTTCTTTAAAACCATTTTAGATTCAAGTATGTCTACATTTGTCTTAATATGCAACTAGCAAATATAATAAATATAACTTTTTCTCGTGACTCCTCATAGTACACACATAACTTTAGGTTAAGCTTATGGAAGATGTTTATACCATTGGAGAACATTTGCAATTAAAGTTTTTCTGTGTAAACCTAAGATTCATTGTTACTGTTCTAATGAGTTCTAATATGGACAATCTTGCTTTGAAATGTATAAACATTTGATTTTCATCTTCAATTGAACATTTAGTCACATTACTTCTGTTAGCTTTTATTCCCATCAAAATAAGTTAAATGAGTGATCAGGTATTTCTGGGAATTTTTATAATGATAGTAAATAAGCCTTGTGAGCCAAGATCTTTTTATTTCCTTATCAAGAAGAGCAGAATACGAAGAAAAGACTAGCCGACATTGTTGCTAGGATACATCATTGAGAAATACAAAAGGCAAATTTGAATTAGTAAACCATTTCTGATTAACTCTTCCTTATCTTCATTCAGAGACTTTAAAGCAAATGTATCAAGTTGCTAAGTATAGGATGTTATTTTATTTTGAGTATAAAATATATTACTTTTAAATGTTGAATAAGTAGTTGTTGAAATGATATCTATGAAGCTCAAGAAAGTAATCCTTGAATTAAATGAATTTACTAAGCAAATTAAAGTACAATACAATGATATAATTGTATAGCAATTCATTTTGAAAATGTGTTTTTCCTAATTTTTTATATCAATTGGCTATAGTAAAGAAACAAAGAAAATAATCAGAAATCACAGTACAGCAAACATGAGTAAACTATATTTATCATCATGATTTCTTAACTTTATAATGTTATCATAATTTTTTAAATGCTATAATTTCTAACCAAAATGCAAAGTATATTGTTTTCAATCTACAGAATTGGGTGAGCAAACAGGATTTCTCAACATACATAGCTATGGATTTCTTTCTTTCTTTTTTTTTTTTTTTTTTAATGGAGCTGTCTTGCTGTACTGGTATTTTTAAAAGCCTGTTAGGGGAAGGTTGACACAAAGACCAGTAAGAATCTATCTTTGAGTTAATGGACAATTTTGAGCATCAATCTCTCTTTCTTTAAATTTCAGGCATACAATAGTAGAAAAACCACTGTTAATTTATCATTAATCATTAAATTTGAAATTTTCCTTTTTATTGAAATTTATTTATAAAGTGATATATCACTATGTTTTATTTACCATCTTCAGACAGCTCATGTATATATATGATAGCTCAGAGAGATAAAGAGATAGACTGACGTGGGCAGATGATTGTCAGTTTTTGGTAAGTTGTTGGTTTATTTGTAATTGCTTTGGTCAAAACATCAATATATTTATATTTCCAAATATTCTATCTTTAATAATTGATCTTGACATAATATTAACCATAAAATTTTGCAGTGGGTTTGCTGTTGAAATAGATAATGTCTCATTAATATTTATGCTTGCCAGAATTATCCTTAATATGGCAAACAATTATTTTATATATTTTCTTTACATATAGATATAAATGTAGATATGCATATAGATAAATTTAGTTTAATAAGTTACAAATTTGTCTTGAGGTACTCAGATAGCAAAGAATCCGCCTGCAATGCAGGAGACGCAGGTTTGATCCCTGGGTGGGGAAGATCCCCTGGAGAAGGGCATGGCCATCCACTCCAGTATTCTTGCCTGCAGAATTCCATGCACAGAGGAGCCTGGCAAGCTTCAGTCCACAAGGTTGCAAAGAGTAGGACACAACGAGAGGACTCACACTTTTTAACTCATTTAAATTTAATGGGAAGGATAAAGAGATAGAATTTATTTGAAGATTTTTTTAAATTATGAGACTAATATTGTTAATGCCTGTGGATCAACTTTATTAGTCCTGTGAAATCTCTGCTGTTATAGAGTTTGTACTGTTTGATTAATTATTTTTCCATCTCATATCACTAGATATGAGAACTACTGACATCCAGTTTTCATTTTTGGATCATTAACTGTTCTTTAATTAATGAACACTTTTTTCCATGAGCTCTAGGGGACTATTAAATTGAAGCTTAATTTCTGAAAACACACATTGTTGAGGAATATATTAATGACTAAAGGAAAAAATACATAGTTCACTAATTCTTATAGATATGTGTAATAGCTTCAGAATGTATTTGTTCAAAAATATAAGTTGTATTATTAAGGATGAATAGTCTTAGTGTTTATGTTTTGAGTTTCTCATTGTTTGGGAAAAAAATTAAAGAGTACCAATTGCAGTAAACATTATGTAAATCTGTTGCTCATTAATATTTTTAGGTTCTCTGCCAGCCACCATTTTTCATAATTCATGAGTTTTGTTCATCTTAGTATAGTAGTCTCATGGCCCGAGATCCAGTTGTTCTGTGCTGACATTTCCCATTACCTAACAAACTTTTCTTGAAAGGTTTAAAAAAGTATATAGAAATAAAGAAATTATCAAATTTTTTAGCTCACCTATAGCTAGTATTGACCAATTCTTTCTGATAAAGATGAACAGAAAATGTTCAAAAATTGCTATTATACTAAACTGCAAATCATAAATGTACTTAGAACTTCTGTAAAATTATTTTAAATATGTTATAGTTCTAATATACTCTTTCCTTGTTCTATGTCCAAAAATTTTAAGGAACTATTAATGAAAATAAAGAATTAGAAGTCATTTCCAAATTGCAACCAGGTTATACTCTACAAGTTCATTTGTAAAGCCACTGTTAAAATTTGGAACATATTTCTCCATAAAACCTGGGTGATGAATGTGGTTAGGACACAAAGCCAACCTGCAAGATTCTTCCTAAATCAAAATGTAATTAAAATGTACCATCAGTAGTATTATAGAACCTGGCCATTATTTATCCAGCTGCTTTTTTGGGAAATAGTTTCCAATTTCTAACTTTGAAACTGGAGCCTTGAGCTTCATCTTTCTTCTTCATATCTCAATCGTTTTCACAATTTTATTTGCCTTTCTTCAGCCTCAGCATACGGAAGCCTCTCTTCAGTAATATAAATTGAGGTCTTTTATCAGTATGGAGAAACGTCTCTCAGCGAGAAACCATTTGCAGTTACAAGATGTTCATAAATCCTATAGTTATCTCTCAGGCTTGCCTTTAATGTTGCATTCTGTTTTGTGGTCCTTTTGCGTTTCTGCATTTTTCAAGAAAGCAGATCCTCAGCTGTCATCACTCAAAGGAATTAAAGACTCCCTCCACAATAAATTTGTCTTAATATAAATTCAGGAAAACAATTCAATACCTAGATCATAATCAAAGTCAGTCTTTGGGTATCAAAATATGTAGAATTGATCATAGGAATATATTTCAAGATAACAAATTGAAAAATTGTTTCTTCATATGGGGAAAGCAAGTCAAAAAGCATGCTCAATTGGATAAATAGCCAATTAATTCATGTACAGCTGGGGTGAAACAGAAACCAGTGACGGGGTGTCACATTATCTGAAAATTTAGTATAAATAAATCTGGGGACTTTTCCCGTCTATTAATATTTTCCTAAAATAGATGTATACACATTTAACTTCAAGTACCTGCCCAGATTCTCAGTTCTAATAGGTTTTGACAATTTGAGATCACACCTATAAATCCTTCTCTTTTTCTATATGCTGTTAGATTATTCCCTTTATGGAGTAGTCTTTCATATGAAATGGAACCATTAAATTATCTAGCACAAAAAGCAATTCGAGAATCAGGTGTTTTAATTGTCTTATTCAGCAAGTAACAAAAAGAAAAAAAAATACTTAGGACACTTGTAACATTTTTCTGAATCACAGGTCATTTGATCAGTGTGCAGTTTGGAAGGAACCCACCGTCTTTTCTGCAGTAATGGGAGGAATGAGGACGTCCTTTGTTTCTTAGAGACAAACATAATCTACAGATGCTTGACTGAATGCTGCCCATGTATTGCAAAATTCTATTCAGATGATTTAAATACACAGTCCTTCAAAACAAACAACCTGCCCTCTGACCACCCCCCCACCTCCATACACACACACAAATAATATAAACTTTGTCTGAATTACCAAAAGAGAAAAAAAAAACAAGACACTAACATAACGGTTGAAGCTCCTGGTTACATCTTGAAACATTTTCTAATGTGTCATTGTTTTGAGCGTTAACTCTCGAAAGAGTGTTATATGTTGCTCTGTTTATAATAGGGTTTCCCTGGTGGCTGAGATGGTAAAGAATCTGCCAGCAATGCAGGAGAACCAGGTTTAATCCCTGGATCGGGCAGATCCATTAGTATCTGGAGTAGGAAATGACAAACCACTCCAATAACCTTTGGACAAAGGGGAAATCTGTGAACAAAGAAGCCTGGTTGGCTAGAGTCAGACATGGCTGAGCAACTAACACACTGTTTATAATGATAAGACATATAAACTTTTGTTTTTAATCTACTTTTTCTAAACTATTTAGAAACTAGGAGTTAAAAAAAAAAAAAAGCACATTCTCTTCTCAGCATTATTTGGAAGGGCGTGGAGAGAAAGGTGCTATTCCAAGTTTAAAGTTAAGCACTGCCAAAATAAAAATTCTAACCTCCAGATGTTAGAAATTCTGAAGTTATAAACCTTATGATGATACTTTTCCCTTTACTTTTAACTGAAAAATATCTAATACTTAACCATGATGTGGATATGTTTTACATCCTGTGTTTGTATTCGTAGCTATTTTTCAGCTTGTCTAATTTTTGTGCAAGTTTGGAAGATGTGTTTGTTGTTGTTCAGGTGCTCTCATGTCTGACATTTTATGATCCCATGGACTGCTTAGGCTTCCCTGTCCTTCATTATGTCCAAGAGTTTGCTCAAATTCATGTCCATTGAGTCAGTGATGCCATCCAACCATCTAAACTTCTGTTAAACTCTTCTCCTCTTGCCCTCAATCTTCCCAAATCAGCACTGGGTAAAGCTGTTGTGAAGAGATACTCAAATTATTTCAACTAAATTCTTTATTTCCTTGATGTTACATATTTTAACATAAAAATAAATTATTTTAAATAATAATAAATACTAACAAAGATAAAATTATAATATATACTATCTATTTGCAGGCAAGAGGAGAAGGAGGTGGCAGAGGATGAGATGGTTGGATAACATCATCAATGCAATAGACATGAGTTTGAGCAAACTTCAGGCAATGGTGAAGGACAGGGAAGACTGGTGTTCTCCATTTCATGGGGTCACAGAGTTGTACAAGACTTAGCGACTAAACAACATACTATTTATTATTTTCCGTATGCTTACTGCTTGATTAATACAGGATGCTTGATATGAGTTAAATATCAGAACTACTCTGCAAGATACAAATTAACAAATCCTGGATTTGAGGAAGGAAAACTAAAGTTGAGGGACAGAGTAACATCTGTGTCATCTGGGCATCCAGGCAGTGATATCACCAAACTCTGTATTCTTTCTACATATATTAGCTTTCTTCTAACTTGGTAGGCTAAGACAACAATTATGATCTCTCCCAATTTCTAAGGACCAGGAATTTGGAAGTGACTTAACTGGGTGATTTTAGCTCAGGGTCTCTCTCAAGATGATATATGGCTGGGCCTCCATTTATCTCAAGGCTTGATTGGGGCTGGAGAATCAACTTTCATGGCCACACACAGAGTCATTTGCAGGCTTTGATTCCTCTCTGTTTGTTGGACTGAGGTCCCCAGAACATTGATACATGGGCTTCTCTTTAAGATGGCTTATGTCATGACAGCTGAATTTCCCAAGAATGAATGGTCCAGAAGGGAGAGATGGAGAAAGGAAGAAAGACTCAGAATGAAAGCTGCAGTCTTTCTTTTGTCATGATCTCACAAATGATATGTCATCAATCTCACTATATTCTATTATTAGAGCTCAGTCACTGAAACTAGCCTATACTCAAGGAATGGGAAATCAATCTCCATCATCTTGATGAGGGAACATTAGAAAAAGTGTGGTTTTATCTTTTAAACTACCACACAACTCTTGTAGACTGTTTCCATCTCTGTTTTGTCACATGTAAGGTATCACATTTTTTTCATGGAGGATTATGAATATAAAATTGAAGTCAGGAATCTCCTGGTTATACTCTGTTAATGTATCAGTTAACCTTCACAAAGTAGATAGTTTATTTTTTTCTCAGGAAATAAATCAATCCCCATGTTGCTCAATAACTGTGGCCAAAATAGAATGTAATAAGGGGAAATATAAAAGTGCTGCTTGCAAATTGGTGTAATTTACATTTATTGAGGAAATACAATATAGCCTGAAAAATACCCTAGTGAACTAGAACCCAAATTAGCGAGCAACACCATAATCATTCTTTTAAAGTGTTTCAGCTACCTACACAAAGCAACTCTGCACAGGTTTAGATTACCCTAGAGTGCAAACAAACACATTTTCCTTACGGACACAGTGGCGGGAACCTGTGCTCCATTAAGCTCTGTAATATGAACTGACGTGGTGGGGATTTCTGTGCTTTTCCTATCTTTAGAATTTGACTCACTGTTGCATTCTTGTATGTATGTTCACTTATTATGGATTCACAAATGGATATGGTCAGAGATATTTCTAGGCAATCAATCAATACTCCTTTACTTATATTAATAATTAATTAAACTTTGTAAGCATGTTGGGAAAGAAACTGGGAAACAAAATAAGTATTCTAAGAATGTGCTGTACAGCAAAAGTTAAATAAAAGTACAAACATGCCTGAAAGCACTACATGATATAATTGTTTATTCAAAACTATTATATTTAAGCAACATCCACTAAGTGTCCTAAAAATTGGAAGTAGAAAATGCATCAAATAGAGAAAGACCCAGGTCTTTGGTATCTAAAGACAAGATGGTGAAGTGAGGATGGATAATAACCCAAAAACCATGTGACCAATTATTGCCCTACTGCTGCTAAGTCACTTCAGTGGTGTCCGACTCTGTGCAACCCCATAGATGGCAGGCCTCCAGGCTCCTCTGTCCCTGGCAAGAGTACTGGAGTGGGTTGCCATTTCCTTCTCCAATCATTGCCCTAAAATACTCTAAATTCTAGAAAGAAGGCCTGGGAAAAGATATCTATCCAGAAACAGAAATGATCATCTAAACTGATACATAGGTAGCTACTAAGCAAACAGACCAGAAGCAGAGGCCAAGTTTCAGGCAGAAGACAGAGAAACTTCAAATGCCTGCAAGCATAAAGAAACTGAAAGAAGATCACTGTGGCTGCCTCTTGAAAGAGCAAATAGTCAGGGAGGGGTGAGTCAGTTGAGAATAGAAGCTGGAGACCTAAGTGGGTGTCAGCTCCAGATGAAACTCTGAATTCTTATCCCCAAAAAAAAGTGAGACATATAGAAAGGAATTTGGTAGCTGAGTGTCATGATTAGACTTGCGTTCTTTAAAAAAAAGAAAATCTGTTTTATTACAGTAAGGAAGAGGGAGGGGATTGAGTCTAGATAAAGCAGGATAGTGATTTGAACAAGGCTGCTGATGGTGAATACAGAGAAGGGTTAGTATATTCGTTATGGACTAAATGTTTCTGTGCCTCCAAAACTCATCCCTTAAAGCTTTAACTCCAATTGTAATAATATTTGGAAGTGAGACTTCAGGATATAAATAGTTTAGATGAGATCAGGAGGATGGGGCCCTCATGATGAGATTAGAGTTGCTATAAGAAGAAGAGTCAGACACCAGAGTTTGCTTGGTCTCTTGGCTTGTGCGGATACAGTAAGAAGGCAGATGTCTGTAATCCAGGAGGACTCTGATCAGGAAGGGAGTCTGCGGCTCTTTGACTGTAGATTTCCTAGTCACTGGAGCTTTAAGGAATAAATTATCTATTGTTTAAGCTATTGAATCTACAATGTGTTTTTATAGGAACCTGAGGGGGTTGCTGAGGGTCGGACACGACTGAGCAACTTCACTTTCACTTTTCACTTTCATGCACTGGAGAAGGAAATGGCATCCCACTCCAGCGTTCTTGCCTGGAGAATCCCAGGGACAGGGGAGCCTGGTGGGCTGCCGTCTATGGGGTCGCACAGAGTCGGACACGACTGAAGAGACTCAGCAGCAGCAGAGCTAAAACAACAGTCATAGAAGAGGTGAACTGAATATATAGGAAGAGGGAGTGAGTTGTCAAGGTTCTTTTTAGATGACATGCTTCGGCAGTGGATACCACAAAGCAAGGAAGTCAAGGAGGAGCCTCTGTTTAGGTTGGTGGGTTTGGGGAAGTAACTACACATTCAGATGGAGGAGAACTCGAGCTCTCTGTTAAGTTGTAAGTCGGTGGGGTCATCTGAGCAGCTAGACTTACAGCCCTGGAAATCAGAGACGGCATCTGGGTTAGAGATACTTTTGGGGAGTCATTGATTCTTGATAAATAAAGGCACCTGTGAAAATGCTCAAGAAGGGAACACAGAGTAAGAAAAAAAGAGACCAAGGAGTGCCTAGCTATTAAAGACCAACGACGTTTAAAAGCTTTGTATTCAAGGGAACAGCTGTGGGGCAAGGGGGTGAGGGAAGGAGCCCTGCAGCAACTTCATATCCATTTTTCTTGAAGGAAGAGACAAACACGTGGGTGTCAGCCTCTGAGAGATGGAGGGATAAGAAAACTGTAGAGTATGGGTTTAGTCAACAGAGGAAGACATGGTCCTCTTAAATAGAATCACCATAGTGCCAGAAGAAGGCCATATATAAACTGGAGTGGGGAAGGGATAGTGTCAAACTCACAGAATAAATTTAAATGATTTCTGACTGAACCTAGTTTAAAGATCATGTTCTGACTTTTCTATGTCAATGTTCTCCTTCCTTCCAGAAATGTTATCCCACTTACAAGTGAGGAAAGACATGCATTATTTTGCTAATAACCAATCTGTGTTATGAATTCACAGACAGCAGATGTGGTGGAAAGATAGCATCTTTGAGTGGAAGAATGCTGGAAAATGGTGTGAAGACACACTTGTCTGTGCTGAGTCTGAAGAACCAAAGGCATCAAGGACACTGTGGTGGGTGAGAGGCTCACTAACAGTGCTCAGGGTCCTGGTGTGCAAGGCTAGGAGGACAGACATTTCTGACAATAAGAAGACTCTGAGGCAGAAGAATAACTCAAATGGAAGACTGAACTCCGAGCCTGAGGAAGCAAATAGCAGTGAAAGGGTTTTAGACTTTCTTAGACTGAGAAGCTTTTGAAACATTTGGTCAGGCAAGTGGCAGGAAGAAAAAGAGCATTTGAAAGAAAACCAATTTCTTTTGCCCATCACTGTGGAAAGAAGGAACTGAGTGAAATGACAGAAAAGAGGCAAAGATTTCTTAAAGGCAAAAACTGATGTACTGAGTACACAAGATACTTCTATACTTTATACTGGAACAGAATCAGGTTTTCATTGTATTAGCCATTATTACAAGGATATGTAAAAAAGTGAATAATTGAAATAGTAAGATTAAAGGGAAGACTAATGCTTGTCATTCTTCATATGAAAATTCTGATTCTAAAAAGAGGAAAAAATAAAAATGTATCCACTTAAATGTTACTTTTATGTTTTTGAGAAAGGATTATGAGAAAGAAAGGGGAAGGCAGGAACATAAAAGAGGGGAAGAAAGAAAGAACCAAACATTAAACTTGCAACAGAAGAATCAGAAAGACTTTTATTGAAAATACTAATGATTTGCCAGGATTCTGGATTTTCAGTGTCCATGACTTTGCCCAGATTCTGGTCATTAAAAGAGATCAAAACACAAAAACAAAAAACCAATGCCAAAAGAAATCAAAGAAACCGAAAAGCCTTCTATCATGTCAGCAACATGGATCTGAAATTACAGAATTGGTGTCAATGGCAGTGAGAAAAGGTATGAGGAAGCTAGGAGTATGCACCTATAAGATTAGAAAGTAATTCTCAAGAGGTATGTATACACAGAGAGATTAAACATGATGTCCATCTAAAAACAAATGGATGCTGAGCTAAGTCAGAGAGGAGTTCAGTTCAGTCGCTCAGTCATGTCTGACCCTTTGCGACCCCATGGACTGCAGCACGCCAGGCATCCCTGTCCATCACCAGCTCTTAGAGTTTACTCAAACTCATGTCCATTGAGTCAGTAATGCCATCAACCGTTTCATCCTCTGTCGTCCCTTTCTCCTCCCACCTTCAATCATTCCGAGCATTGGGGTCTTTTCAAATGAGTCAGAGAGGAGATCAACAATATAAACCTGAAATTCTACAGAAGCAGCTGTCTTAACATGTTCATTTTTCCCCCATTCCAGTAGAAGGAGACTATGCCATCACCTTCGCTGGTGGCTCTTCCTGCTCCTGAATTAGATTGGGAGTTTGTCGATTTAGAGTAGGTATGGGGAATGAACTGATTGGGCTGGAGAAGGGATAGAAAAAAAAAGAAAAACCAAAACAAAACTACCTGCATATGTACTGGAAAAAGTAGGGTAGCAAATGACATAGGGACAATTTAAACTTGTTAAAATATAGTTCTCAAAATACTGAGAACACTTCTATCATATAATAGATTATAAAATTGTGTCAAAATTTACTAAACTCAGGAAGAGGGGAACAAACAGATGATTAAATCAGTTCAAAAGAGATGCAAAATAACATGGAACTGTATAGTTTGAAGGGAAGAAAGGAATACTGTGACGCACTTCTACAGTTTTAGACAAATGTAAAATATCTGGTCCCGAATCAATTATATAAAGCTCTGTACTCTGCCCAGTCATGCCTCATGCTCCCTGTAAGAAAATGCAATTATTATGATATTGATATGTTTGCTTATTTTCATATTTACATATTTTCATCTATCTAAATGTATCTACATGCACAGTACTGGCATTTTTGTGTGATTTGTTGTTGTCAAAAGCAGTTACCAACGTAGATAGCTAGCCAGTACGACAGTGGACAGTATAAGAAACAATAGAAGCAGTTTGAATTTTATGCTTATTTGAGCACATAGCAACACAGGATTCCTTAGGGTTCAGGAAACACTTTTTGCCACGAGAAACAACAAATAGCAAGTCAATATTTCATGATAGCTGGACAGAAACAATGATGCACACAAACACAATCCCATTTTCTGCCAAAAATGAGCACTACAGTAGGTGAAGATGGTCACTTAATTTTTTCATGGTAATATTGCTGAAATTAGTTTTTCCCTATTACAGTTTTAATTGTTCTCTTTTTTCCTATTTGAAAGAACTAGTAAAAATCACTTATATGACCTACATAATAGAGTTCCATAAGGAAAGAAGCATCTGTTCCTATTAGGACAGTAAATATCCTCTTAGAAAATTAGTGGTAGAGAAGAGCTTTGATGCTGCTCTAAAACATATTTTCTCTTAAGGAAAAAATAAAAACTGAATTTATTTATTTATTTATTTTTTTGCCCAAGTCTGCCTTTGACTTCCTAGTCACTTTAGGGACTCCTTTATTTTCTTTTGAAAATTCCACTGGTCTTTCTCATCATATTTCAGTTATCTCTCTTTTCTCTCCCTATATCCCTCCCTCATTAGAATTTTGGAATTAGAATTTTGGGGAGATTGGAACTAATATATATTCACTACTATATATAAAATAGAAGGCTAATGAGAACCTACAGTGTAGCACAGAAAACTGT
Organism: Nanger dama; assembly: GCA_917880005.1. Classification (NCBI taxonomy): domain Eukaryota; kingdom Metazoa; phylum Chordata; class Mammalia; order Artiodactyla; family Bovidae; genus Nanger; species Nanger dama. The sequence goes on along the minus strand of CAKJTW010000027.1, from coordinate 14,231,270 downwards.
ACTCAGTGCTCTGCCATGACCTAAATGTGCAGGAAATCCAAAAGGAGGGGATATGAGCATATGTATAACTGACTCACTTCACTGTACAGCAGAAACGAACACGTCACCATAAAGCAACTACGAGGGCACGCTCAGTTACTTCAGTCATGTCTGACTGTTTGACTCTAAAGCAACTATGCATGCATGCTCAGTTGCTTCAATCATGTCCAATTCTGTGTGACCTACGTACTGTTGGTGGTTTGATCTCTGGTTCCTGTGCCTTTTCTAAAACTAGCTTGAACATCTGGAAGTTCATGGTTCAGGTATTGCTGAAGCCTGGCTTGGAGAATTTGGAGCATTACTTTACTAGCATGTGAGATGAGTGCAATTGTGCGGTAGTTTGAGCATTCTTTGGCATTGCGTTTCTTTGGGATGGGCATGAAAACGGACGTTTCCAGTCCTGTGGCCACTGCTGAGTTTTCCATATTTGCTGGCATATTGAGTGCAGCACTTTCACAGCATCATCTTTCAGGATTTGAAATAGCTCAACTGGAATTCTATCACCTCCACCAGCTTTGTTTGTAGTGATGCTTTCTAAGGCCCACTTGACTTCACATTCCAGGATGTCTGGCTCTAGATGAGTGATCACACCATCGTGATTATCTGGGTCATGAAGATCTTTTAGGAAAAGGAGTACGTCAAGGCTGTATATTGTTACCCTGCTTATTTAACTTATATGCAGAGTACATCATGAGAAATGCTGGGTTGAAAGAAGCACAAGCTGGAATCAAGACTGCCTGGAGAAATATCAATAACCTCAGATATGCAGCTTACACCACCCTTATGGCAGAAAGTGAAGAGGAATTGAAAAGTCTCTTGATGCAAGTAAAAGAGGAGAGTGAGAAAGTTGGCTTAAAGCTCAACATTCAGAAAATGAAGATCATGGTCCCATCACTTCATGGGAAATAGATGGGGAAACAGTGGAAACAGTGTCAGACTTTATTTTGGGGGCTCCAAAATCACTGCAGATGGTGATTGCAGCCATGAAATCAAGAGGCTTACTCCTAGGAAGGAAAGTTATGACCAACCTAGATGCATACTGAAAAACAGAGACATTGCTTTGCAAACAAAGGTCTGTCTAGTCAAGGCTACGGTTTTCCCTGTGGTCATGTATGGATGTGAGAGTTGGACTGTGAAGAAAGCTGAGTGCTGAAGAATTGATGCTTCTGAACTGTGGTGTTGGAGAAGACTCTTGAGAGTCCCATGGACTGAAGGGAGATCCAACCAGTCCATTCTAAAGGAGATCAGCCCTGGGTGTTCTTTGGAAGGAATGATGCTAAAGCTGAAACTCCAGTACTTTGGCCACCTCATGCGAAGAGGTGACTCATTGGAAAAGACTCTGATGCTGGGAGGGATTAGGGACAGGAGGAGAAGGGGATGACAGAGAATAAGATGGCTGGATGGCATCACGGACTTGATGGACGTGAATCTGAGTAAACTCTGGGAGTTGGTGATGGACAGGGAAGCCTGGCGTGCTCCGATTCATGAGGTTGCAAAGAGTCGGACATGACTGAGCGACTAAACTGAACTGAACTGAACTGAACTAAACTATGGACTGTAGCCCACTAGCCTCCTCAGTCCATGGGAGTCTCCAGGCAAGAATACTGGAGTGGGTTGCCTGCCCTTCTCCAGGGGCTCTTCCCACCCAGGGACTGAATCTGCGTCTCCTGCATTGCAGGCTGGGGAAGCCCAAAGCAGCTATAATCCAATAAAAATTAATTAAAAAATAATTTTGAATTTGTTTTTCTAGAAAAGCTGAGGCCCCAGGTTGCTTCCCTTCTATTTGCACAAGATATACTTCATTTTCCCTCTTTCCTTTTTAGCAACTAAACTTGACCTTTTGAGGAACTCAAATTGCCCAAAATATTGTCCTCCCTTGCTGCCCTTTTGTTTCCCAAGCTTTGTTCCTGGAACTGTCAAATGGCAAATACTGCACTCTTTTAAAAATGTGATACCTTCTGTCAGAACTGAAACTTTTAATAGTTCTTTCTCATGGGTCTGATGGTGGTTGTCAATGGTAAAATGAAATTCAAAGTGGGAGGGAAAGGGTCTCAGCCTCTGGCCATGGAAAGAGGCTGCTTAAATTGTGCCAAGGAGAAAAGGGGGATCAGGGCTGATTTGTGTGGACTACACACAGTTTAAATTTTAATTTTAAATAGGTTGACTGTGAGTTCCCAGATTATTTTCCAAATTGTTATAGTCATGGAATATACAAAGTACTGAATACCAGTGATAGAACTTTACCAATGTAGTATAAACTCTCTGTCAGATGAATTATCCTCTATTTAACATCTTTAAGAGTTGTATTTAATATTTGATGGGGCACTACAAATTTTCACTGTTCCCCACTGCAACCCAGGCCATTTCTATTGGGGTGGCACTATTTATAGATATCCCAGATCTGCTTTTAATAACATCCACCCTAATAACATTTGAAGAATTGAACTTATTTTGCATTTCAACTGTTTTAAGACAGTTAACATGACTATATGAATTATTTTATCCATATGGGTATATGGTTTATATACACATAGCCATGTATATATGGCTACATAAATGTTATTTTCTTTTAACTTTCTTTCATGGCTTTTTGTTTTCTCATTGGATATACTTTTAACCAAAGGAGATATTATTTAACTGTCTGAATCAACACCTAGATTGTAGTTAGGGTTTATAGGCATCTATTCCCTATTTCATCTATGAACAACATTTTTGTCTTTGACTTTCCTTAAGCTTACAAGTAATACAATGTCTTGATTTTACTCTACAAATTACTCTTTCTGTACGTTAATCTTGTGAATGATTTTATAGATGTATCCATGTTTCCCTTGTGGCTTAGCTGGTAAAGAATCCGCCTGCAATGTGGGAGACCTGGGTTTGATCCCTGGAGATGGGAAAGGCTACCCACTCCAGTATTCTGGCCTAGAGAATTCCATGGGGTGGCAGAGAGTCGGACACAACTTTCACTCACTCCGTGTTTAATCCTTCAAGTTGCTCAGGCTAATGTATGGGAGGGAGGGGGCCTTGAATAATCGCTCTCTCATATCTTGCATTAGCTTCCTAACTATTCTCCTGCTTTGACTGTGTCCAGTCTGGTCTAGTCTTCACATGGCAGCACAGGGATCCCTTTAAATCCTGAATTCTAAAGATCACTCCTTAGCTGAAAACCATCAGAAGCCAAATGTCCTTTAAGCTCGCCCACTGGGCACTACGGGAAATGAGTTCCAGTTACTTCACTGATCTGCCTTGCTACAATCCCTACCTTACTCTCCATGTCCACCACACACGCTTCCTTATCCATCCTGGGACTCAGATCTATGTTCCTTCTCTTAAGCCCCACTTTAGGTCTTCCTCTTTTGGAAATATTTATTTTTGGATAACCACATGAGTTATTTCTTCCTCTTGTCCAAACTCTTACTCAATGCCTATCTTAGTGAAATACCTCTTGCCTCTGGTATTTAATAGTTCAGCCTGCCGTTCCAGAGTCACCCCTGGACTAATCCTCTTCCCCCATAATCTTTTCACATTTTATCCATGCACTATCACTTTCAAAATAATGTATGGCATATTCACTGTTATATTCTATTTCTTCCAGGTAGAAAAGCAGACTCACAGTTCATGAATGAATTATCCCTGGATATTATGAACCACTGTCCCTGTATATTACTGATATGACCAACCTCCCTGACATAGTGTCTGAAGCTTAGACAAACAATATCTGGTTTCTTTGTTTTTCTAATCCAGATTTCACATTTATTCTTATATAATTTTATTTTGGTTAAGTTATTGCAGTCATTCAAGTTCGTGTAGGGCATATGATTTTTGACCTTGTCATCCAATATATAAGACAAACCTAGTAACCTTGTTTAACCTGTATATTTTACATACACAAATTTGCTGCTAAGAATTCTGTTTCTCACAGCCAAGTCCAAGAATAGAGCTGTGTACCATGCACATGTTAATCAAGATAGCACTGTTCCTATAAACAATTTTTATGAATATTCTATCAAAAAAAAAATTTAATGATCAGTGTAATCACAGCCCACATTTCCTTAAAATATCCCCAAATTATTTTGAGACAATCCATCAGCTACATGACTGAACTCAACACGTATCATGTCTGCATTTTAATTTAATTTTACTAGGCCCATGATAACATTTATTTTTTCAGTTTGATACAGCTGAATCATAGTAGCATCTAACAATTATCACTGCTTTTATTTTTAAAAGATCACAAATGCACTGGGCATTAAGAAAAAAAAAAACTTTTGAAACACAGTGACTAGGATTCACTTTATGCACTTTAGAAAACAGGGTATCTTATGTCAAATTCTGGGATTTTTTTCATTCTCATTTTTTCATCATTATTTGCATGTTTTTCTCATTTCATTTTTCTTTCAATAAGGATTTAAAAATCATATTGGCACTTTCTTTAAGAACCATGATCCTGAAGATTTAAATTAGGCTAAGCAAATGAAAGGTTCAGCTCCCTAATTGTGAGCTAGTCACTCAGTTATGTCTGACTCTTTGTGAGCCCATGGACTGCAGCCAGGCTCTTCTGTCCATAGAATTATTGATTCAAGAATATAGGAGTAGGTAGCCATTCCCTTCTCCAGGGGATCTTCTTGATCCAGGAATTTAATCCAGGTCTCCTGCACTGCAGGCAGATTCTTTACCATCTGAGTGAGCTAGTCTAGAACAGAAAAGACTTATCTTAAGACTTTAAAAGCTTTGCTTTGCATTTCCCTGTGCACGCCTAATGGCAATGAGTGTTGGAAAATGTCTCTAAGTTGCAATCTCTTTTATAAAAGACAGTCATTCAGTTTCTAGCTCATAGGTTAATAAGAGCCAATGGATACAAATGCATGTTAATATACATCAGATTAAGGCAAGAACTTAGTATTATAAGTGCTTTCAAGGAAGGGCTTGTATTATTTATAGTCACATTTCCTAATTATCTGAAAATTGTACAAGAAGGGAATCTAAAAACATTAGCCTAACTATAACACAACACATAATATGGTCAACATTCCATTTTTATTGTTAACTCTTTGTTGCAACTCAACAAATTTGAATGAAACCTCTATGATGGGCAAGTACTAATAGACATTAATCCTTGGGTAGTAGAGAAAGAGAAGTAGATGTGAAAGACTAGTACGAGAAATTCTTCAGGAGCTTACAATTGTATAGGAAAGTAGGCAGTATCATTATTCTAGCATCAACTTTCAAAAACAGAGAACTTTATATACTAATGAAAATGTGTATATGTCTGAGGGCACATATACATTCTGTCAAAATATGCTGGTGTCACCCTGACTGCCTGATTTTAAAAATTACAACTTCAGAAAATTAATAACTTGCAGTGTGTCAATGATTTGGTGGTTGCTAGTTGATACACTCCTAGATACTATGAATCCACATCTACCCTTAAACATGATTCAGCATTTACTGATTAGATATTATTGCAATCTGTCATCAGAGTTAAATACTTCATATACAATAAGTAAGGGTTTAAAACTGTTATTTTACACAAAAATTTTGAAATAATTCATGTCACAAAGATTTCTCTGTAAAATAGTAAATATAATTTATCATGACATGCTTAAGTCTTACTCTAATGTATCAAGACTCATAGTCATATATCACACAGATATCAGGACTGGGATGGAAATGATGGAATAGAAGGACATGGAGCTCACCTCCTCCCACAAACACAGACATCATATTTGTTTGCTTAGCTGAGCATTAACAACTGCACTATATGCCTCCCCTGAAATATCACCTCCCCCAAAATGATGGGAAATGAAAAAAAATTTATGATTAAATAATTGAGCTATGAAGTTTTAGTTCTTTTTCTTTTTACAACTACTTCATCAAAATCAGATCATTCCTTTAAAAAGTTTAACAATACCTCAAAAGTATTATAGATAAGTTTCTGTCTGTGTGTTAGGCCAGTTATCCTACTTAAATTTTTGCAGATGTTAAATGGTTTGCTGGAAAATAAGACATTCATTTCTACTTTAACTATATGACTGAAATTCTGATGCAATATGACAAGAAAAAAAAGCACTATGAATATAAAGATTATTACAAAGTATAGACTTATTACTGATACTCTGGATTATGTTTTCTAACACAGAAATGAAAACAAAAAAATAAACTAAGAAGCGAAAGAAGAAATAGGCCTATCAAGGACTAAGCATAATGAAGTGCTTCTATGGTAATTATCTTCCCTTTTCTAATACATTAAGAGAATTAGCTATTACTATATTATAAGGGAACAATAAGACTTTTTGAATGCAGAGTTCCAAAGAATAGCAAGGAGAGATAAGAAAGGCTTCCTCAGTGATCAATGTGAAGAAATAGAGGAAAATAATAGAATGGGAAAGACTAGAGATCTCTTCAAGAAAAGTAAAGATACCAAGGGAACATTTCATGCAAAGATGGGCACAATAGAGGACAGAAATTTTCTGGACCTAACAGAAGCAGAAGATATTAAGAAAAGGTGGCAAGAATACACAGAAGAACTATACAAAAAAGATCCTCATAACCCAGATAACTACGATGGCCTGACATCCTAGAATGTGAAGTCAAGTGGGCCTTAGGAAGCATCACTATGAACAAAGCTAGTGGAGGTAATGGAATTCAAGGTGAGCTATTTCCAGTCCTAAAAGATGAAAGTGCTGCACTCAATATACCAGTAAATTTTGAAAACTCAGCAGTGGCCACAGGACTGGAAAAGGTCATTTTCCTTCCAGTGCCAAAGTCAATGTCAAAGAATATTCAAACTAATACACAATTGCAATCATCTCACATGTTAGCAAAGTAACGCTGAAAATTCTCCAAGCCAGGCTTCAATAGTACATAAACTGTGAACTTTCAGATGTTCAAGCTGGATTTAGAAAAAGACAGAGGAACCAGGGATCAAATTGCCAGGATCATCAAAAAAGCAAGAGAGTTCCAGAAAAACATCTACTTCTGCTTCATTGACTATGCCAAAGCCTTTGACTATGTGGACTACAACAAACTATACCACCTTACCTGCCTCCTGAGAAATCTGTATGCAGATCAAGATGCAACAGTTAGAACTGGACATCGAACAACAGACTGGTTTCAAATAGGGAAAGGAATACGTCAAGGCTGTATATTGTCACCCTCCTTATGTAACTTATTTGTAGGGTACATCATGAGAAATGCCAGGTTGGATGAAGCAAAAGCTGGAATCAAGATTGCTGGGAGAAATATCAATAACCTCAAATACGCAGATTATGCCACCCTATGGCAGGAAGCAAAGAAGAACTAAATTAGAGGCTCTTGATGAAAGTGAAAGAGGAGAGTGAAAGCTGGAAAAAAAAAAAAACCTAACATTCAGAAAACCAAGATTATGGCATCTGGTGTCATCACTTCATGGCAAATACATGAGGAAACAATGGAAACAGTGAGAAACTTTATTTTTGGAGCTCCAAAATCACTGCAGATGGTGACTGCAGCCATGAAATTAAAAGATGCTTGCTACTTGGAGGAAATGCTATGACTAAACTAGACAGCATATTAAAAAGCAGAGACATGATGCTGCCAACAGAGGTCCATCTAGTCAAAGCTATGGTTTTTCCAGTAGTCATGTATAGGTGTGAGGTTTGGACTATAAAGAAATTTGAGTGCCAACGAATTGATACTTTTGAACTGTGGTGTTGGAGAAGACTCTTGAGAGTCAAACCAGTCCATCCTAAGGGAAATCAGTCCTGAATATTCACTGGAAGGACTGATGCTAAAGCTGAAACTTCAATACTTGGCCACCTGATGCAGAGAACTGACTCATTGGAAAAGACTCCAATGCTGGGAAACATTAAAGGCAGGAAGAGAAGGGGACGACAGGGGACGAGATAGTTGGATGGCATCATCGACCTGATGGACATGAATTTGAGAAATCTTCAGGAGGTGGTGATGTGCAGAGAGGCCTGGCATGCTACAGTCTATGGGGTTGCAAAGAGTCAGACAGGACTGAGTGATTGAACTGATATTGATATTTATTTCTATTACATTCTGAGAATAGTTGTTACTATAGTACAAGGAAACAATAAGGCTTAATAGAAAATACTGTGTTAGCAGATCACTTTATGATTCTATTGATAGTTTCTCAAAACTCATTTTAAAGTAATTACAGACACAAAATCAGAAAATATTTTCTATAACATGATATCTGCATGTTTCATACTATAACTCTCTGGTTAAATATCTTGCTGTTTTGAAATTTGAAAGTTACAATTCATGATATCCTACTGAAAATCCTATTTTCTCTTTGATCTTCATTAGACAATGGCACCCCACTCAGGTATTCTTGCCTGGAAAATCCCATGGGCAGAGGAGCCTGGTGGGCTGCAGTCCACGGGGTCGCTAACAGTCGGACACTTCTGAACGACTTCACTTTCACGCACTGGAGAAGGAAATGGCAACCCACTGCAGTGTTCTTGCCTGGAGAATCCCAGGGATAGAGAGCCTGGTGGGCTGCCATCTATGGGGTCGCATGGAGTCGGACACAACTGAAGTGATTTAGCAGCAGCAACAGCAGCAGATAATTGAAATATCAAGAATTCCAAGCAAACTAATAATTTAATTTAAACCATTTTGAATATCCAGAAATAGAAAGAGATGACAATTTATTGAGTATCATAGAACAAGTACAGTTTATATACTGGATATTAAAAGGTATGTTTTGGACTCAGCTGTACAGTGGACCCAGCTGTTACTACCACTGCTTCCTGTAAAATCACTGTGCATCCAGGGTGTATTCACAAAAATTTGTTCTTATCAAATAATACATATTAGACAAGATACATAGCCATATTTTTCTCATCTCTGAAATTACACGGCAGAGAACAATGCAAACACATACACACACAATCATAAGGGGATTTAGTGCAAATTAACATATCATTTCAAAAGAAGGGGGAAAAAGATAAATCACTTCTAAATAATGCTTTGATAATTGGTTAGTCATCTAGTAAAGAATAAGGTTACTACCTCAAGCATGATACAAAAATAAATTCCGTAGAGATCAAAAAAATTTTGTTGTTGTTGTATAGTCTCTAAGTCATGTCCAACTCTTGTGACTCCATGGACTGTAACCCATCAGGCTCGTCTGTCAATGGGATTTTCCAGGCAAGGATGCTGGAATGGGTTGCATTTCCTTCTCCAGAGGGTCCTTCCAACCCAGGGACTGAACCCGTGTCTGTCTCCTGCATTGGCATGTGGATTCTTTACCACTGAGCCACCAGTCCAAACAAAAATTTACACATATATACAGAAAGTGCACTTGACAAAACAACAGGAGAAATTTTTGTAGCTTAAAGTGGAAGAAACACAAGCTGGAATCAAGATTGCCAGGAGAAATAGCAATAACCTCAGATATGCAGATGACATCACCCTTATGGCAGAAAGTAAAGAGGAACCAAAAAGCCTCTTCATGAAAGTGAAAGAAGAGAGTGAAAAAGTTGGCTTAAAGCTCAACATTCAGAAAACAAAGATCATGCCATCCGGTCCCATCACTTCATGGGAAATAGATGGGGAAGCAGTGGAAACAGTGATGTCAGACTTTATTTTTGGGGGCTCCAGAATCTCTGCAGATGATGACTGCAGCCATGAAATTAGAAGATGCTTACTCCTTGGAAGAAAAGTTATGACCAACCTAGATAGCATATTCAAAAGCAGAAACATTACTTTGCCGACTAAGGTCCGTCTAGTCAAGGCTACGGTTATTCCAGTGGGCATGTATGGATGAGAGAGTTGGACTGTGAAGAAGGCTGAGGGCCGAAGAATTGATGCTTTTGAACTGTGGTGTTGGAGAAGACTCTTGAGAGTCCCTTGGACTGCAAGGAGATCTAGCCAGTCCATTCTGAAGGAGATCAGCCCTGGGATTTCTTTGGAAGGAAAGATGCTAAAGCTGAAACTCCAGTACTTTGGCCACCTCATGCGAAGAGTTGACTCATTGGAAAAGACTCTGATGCTGGGAGGGATTGGGGGCAGGAGGAGAAGGGGACACTGAGGATGAGATGGCTGGATAACATCACGGACTCGATGGACGTGAGTCTGAGTGAACTCCCGGAGATGGTGATGAACAGGGAGGCCTAGCGTGCTGCGATTCATGGGGTCGTAAAGAGTCAGACATGACTGAGTGACTGAACTGAACTGAACTGAAAGTCAGAAATAACCTAATATATATAAACTCAAAAATATAAATGAAAATGCTGATAAATCCAAGTATATAAAAAATAAGTTTTCATAAAAGCAACAACAAAATAAAGTGAAAGAAAAAAACGCAAACCAGAGAAACATTTGCAGCTCATCTCATGGAGAAACTGTTAATTATCTTAAAACATATAAAATTTATGGAAAAGTAAGGAAAAATTCAAAACTCAATGTAAAATTACACAAATAATACAAAGATTTCACCACAAAATACATGCACAATCTTATGAAAAGCCATGGAACCTCAGTCATCATTAGAATAATTCAAAATTAAAACTACAGGAGATTTTATACTTATTAAACTGTCAAATAAATTTTTAAAACGATGTTGGTAATGAAGTATGAACTCCAGGAGACAGTGAAGGATAGGGAAGCCTGGCATGCTGCAATCCATTGAATGTTAAAGAGTCAGACATCAGTGAGCTACTGAACAACAACAAAATGTGAAGAGAAAAATTCTCATATAAAATTCCTCAGTTTTACATGGCACACTGTTCAGTGTTGTGTGCCAGCCTGTATGGAGTGGGGTTTGGGAGAGAATAGATACATTTTTCGGAGAAGGCAACGGCATCCCACTCCAGTACTCTTGCCTGGGAAATCCCATGGATGGAGGAGCCTGGTAGGCTGAGGTCCATGGGGTCGCGAAGAGTCGGACATGACTGAGTGACTTCCTTTCACTTTTCACTTTCATGCACTGGAGAAGGAAATGCAACCCACTCCAGTGTTCTTGCCTGGGGAATCCCAGGAATGGGGAGCCTGGTGGGCTGCCGTCTATGGGGTCACACAGTGTCGGACACGACTGAAGTGACTTAGCAGCAGCAGATACATTTGTATTTGTATGGCTGAGTCTCTTTGCTGTTCACCTAAAACTGCTACAACACTGTAATCAGCTTTACCTCAATACAAAATATTTTTGGTGTTAAAAAAATTAAAATAGATAAAAGAAATGCCTCAGTTTTAATTTTTAATAGGAGAAATATCAGCAGATAAGGTCCATACAATGAAAAATTCTTTAGAACCTTTAATAATTTTTAGAAGTATAAAAAGGTCTTAAAACCATAATATTTAAAAACTACTGGCTAGAGTAAAGGAAGGCCCATCGCATTGATCTTGTTAGGGACAAAGATAACATCAATGACAGGTCATTTTTAGGAGTGTGTAGGTAGAAGGGGTGAATGATGATGAATATTGCTGAAATAACTGTTTTATAAATGAACTATTTTTCTCTCAGTGAATTGTCACTAGTCTCACTTTGCAAGGAGAGTGTGTCTTTTTTTGTTTTTCAGAATAATTAATCTCATTTGTCTAATATAAAACTGCCAACAGAAATAGCTCAACAGGGGAGTATAAACAAAAACATCTCTTGTTCTGCTCATTTTTCATGTGTATTCTGCCTTAGCTCGGTCAACTGAAGCACTATTAATACTCCTCTCCATCAAGTTGTGATATGGTTAAATGAGCTTGAAATTACTACAAAATGGTGCTTTTAAAAAATGATCGAAATGTTCACAAATGCTAAATTTAAAAGCACCAAGCTTTTTTTCAGTTAGAGAATTTTGTGGCTATTACTGGAGATCAAGCCTGTCATAAGAATCAAATGCTATCAAGCAGCTTAGTATTATATCTTTGATCCTGGAAGATCTATGTTTTTGACATAAAAATCAAGCCAAACCTCCCTTTGTCTATTCACAAGATCCTTGTTGACTTGTGATGGGAAAAAAAAGAAAAAGAAAAATCACTGAGATGCTATGTACTACTTTGGTGAATTTACTTTTCATTTTACTTCTATACTTGGGAATTGTTCTTTCATCCTGAAGAAATCTGCTTAAACTCTTCAAACTCCCTGTGTTTAATTTTACTAGCCTTTGAAAAGTTTGTTTTGCTATTATTCTTTTAAAGAATACATGAATAATTATTAAGGAATCAAAATTTGAGCAAAAAAAAAGTGTTATACATCTTTTTCTTTGTATCATTAAAAATATCCAGGATGCTCCTACATTGTGAGATGGTTTTAGAAGAATAAAAATTCAGTTTAACCCAAATTAATTATAAATTGTTACATTTTGAGCCATTGGTAAGCTGTTGCTGTTTAGTTACTAAGCGTGTCCAACTCTTTGAGACCCCATGGACTGTAATCAACTTGTCTCCTCTGTCCACGGAATTTTCCAGGCAAGAATACTGGAGTGGGTTGCCACCCTCTCTTCCAACTCAGGGATTGTACCTGCGTTTCTGGTGTCTCTGAGATCTCTTGCACTGGAAGGCGGATTCTTTACTACTGAGCCATCTTGGTAACTCTGTTGGTAATCTATCCTTTTTCATTTTTTATTTAGATGGGTGTCAGTTTTAATATGAGTACTGCTGCAGTTCTTCACTAGAAAAGTACTCTTCATTTGAATCTGGATGGGGAAGGAAATGGCAGCCCACTCCAGTGTTCATGCTTGGAGAATCCCAGGGATGGGGGAGCCTGGTGGGGTCTGGTCTATGGGGTCGCAGAGTTGGACACGACTGAAGCGACTTAGCAGCAGTAGACAGTGGTTGCTTTGACTAATAGTGGAAGTTATACACAAGTCTAGTTCTGAGAAGCCTAAGATACTTCCTCTCTGCTCTTTGACTCTTGTGATGTTTTATAAATCCTTAGACTGCCAGGTTGTAAGGAAGCCCAAGGCATATGACAAAGTACAAGCATTACAACAGACTCAAGGCCCAAATAAGACAAGCTTATGATTCTAGACTCTGGATTCTAATGAAAATCTAAAACTACAATTATGAAAAAGCTGGATCATCTTTGTTCCCTACCCTTTATCATGTATCTCTAACTCAGCTCAAAGAATTAAAATGGATAGTATATAAACTGACAATGCAGTTATTTGTAAAGCCCTAAATATTGTGGACAAAACTCTTTAAAAATCTGAAACCATACTTAAAAGATGTTCTATTCTATCACAATGTATTCTTCTTAAAAGGACAGCTTGGGAAAGCTTCAGATTTAGACTGCTGAAATTTCGATAAGTGCCTAAAGCTATTGTTCACCTCTGGTGGAAACACGGCTGAAGATCAAATGCCACGGCAGCCCCCAGTCATACACAAGAACCATAGGAGTTGTGTTTTGTGCTGAACAAGCAAGAAGAGTGTGTTTTACAATGAAACTCTAAAATGATTATTTCCTTGGGGCCATTGCCATAGTGGTTTTACATTTTATTGTATGGAATGTAACTTTCATACACTGAATGAAGCTATGAATACAATGCATTTTCAATCATGAATTTGTAACACTTATTAACAGTAAGTTGACTTCCCTTGTGTCTCAGATGGTAAAGAATTTGTCTGCATTTCGGGAGACCTGGATCTGCTACCAGGGTGGGGAAGATCCCCTGGAGAAGGAAATGGCAACCCACTCCAGTATTCTTGCCTGAAAATTTTCATGGACAGAGGAGCCTGGTGGGCTATAATCCATGGGGTCATAAAGATTTGGACAAAACTGAGTGACTAACACTTGCATTTTTATTCACAGTAAAAGATATCTTTAGTTGATGAAACTCCCATACTTTGGCCACCTCATGCGAAGAGTTGACTCACTGGAAAAGATTCTGATGCTGGGAGGGACTGGGGGCAGGAGGAGAAGGGGACGACAGAGGATGAGATGGCTGGATGGCATCATGAACTAGATGGACGTGAGTCTGAGTGAACTCCGGGAGATGGTGATGGACAAGGAGGCCTGGCGTGCTGCGATTCACGGGGTCGCAAAGAGTTGGACACGACTGAGCAACTGAACTGAACTGAACTGAAACCATTACAGGAGAGGTAAGTTCCTAAGGTATGCTCTTTTGACACTGGATTCTTTTCCCTAAATCACCAATCCAGCATATGTCCTCTCCTTTCTCCCTCTACTCAGGTTTACTCTCTGTTTTCAAAATATCCCCTGGCATTGTTTACTTCCCCACCCTAACATTCTAAAATGATAGCACTTTAAATTCTATTGACTGCTGCTGCTAAGTCCCTTCAGTTGTGTCCGACTCTGTGCGACCCCATAGATGGCAACCCACCAGGCCCCTCTGTCCCTGGGATTCTCCAGGCAAGAATACTGGAGTGGGTTCCCATTTCCTTCTCCACTATTGACTGCTATGAATCATCTGATATAAGGTTAGAATCCAGCTAAATATAGGAAACAAGTAGCATAGATGATAGCAGCTGGGTGAGCATAAGAGAACAGAGGAGGTGACTGAAGAGAACCGAGGAGCTCTTACAGAACCTAAGAGTCTAAAAGCAAGCAGATCCAACACTCCTCACAGGGAATGCATCTCAAAAACTTGCCATATGCTCTACTTGGCTCTCTCTATTCAAAACGTATTCTGCCAAAACTTGGAGAAGCTCTAGGGACTCAATAAATCTTTGCTCTTCCTTTCATCTCAAAGATAGTTTAAATAATTTTTAAAACTACCATAAAAATAGAATGTCAAAATATATTTTATACTAAGACTGTGGGCAACCATTAATTCACTGTAAATTAATTCCTAGTAAACTGACTTTTGTACTGGCCTCAGAATAAAGCTGTTTCAACCATCTCCATTTAATTGAAAAGAATCCTGAGTTTGCTAAGTATGATCTTAAAACATCGACAACAGGTAATTAGTCACATTTGGTAATCAAAATTTTCTCAGTTTTGCAAAAATAGAATAAAGCAAAGCAAAAGGATACTTTGGAGCCTGAAGTATAAACATTTTTGCTCATAAACCCTAGTTTTAACTTTCTTATTAATCAAGAGTTTCATTTTTCTAATTGAATGACTATACAGATTATAGGTAATAAAACTGACTCTCAAGTATGATTTCATTGCTTTCATTTATTTTCTATACAATGAGTCTACAAAAGACTTGGTATAGCATACGGTTTGCCTTTGCTACCAAAATGAAAATAAGTAATTCAATTTCAAAATTTTAGTTCTTTTCTTAATATTTTTGTTTGGGTGTTTTTCTTCTGGGGAAGAGATGACTAGGGATTTCAAATTTTCATGGCTACGAATAAAATTAATTCTTTTAAAATGATATAAAAGTAAATTTTATTTTCAAAATAAAAAACATATGCGTAAGGCCATATTTAAATAAAAGAAGCCAATGGCTAGACCATAATCTGATTAACCTAAAAATTATTTCATTTATTAAAGAAAAGCAAATATTAAATAGATTGCTACAGGATTATTTTAGTCAATTGGCATATTATTGGTCTTGATGAGGTGAGGTGAGGTGAAGTCACTCAGTCATGTCCAACTCCTTGCGACTCCGTGGACTGTAACCTACTAGGCTTCTCTGTCCCTGGGATTCTCCAGGCAAGAATACTGGAGTGGATTGCCATTTCCTTCTCCAGGGGATCTTCCTGACCCAGGGATCAAACCTTGGTCTCCCACATTGGAGGCAGATGCTTTAACCTCTGTGCTCAGAATTTTAGCTTGGCATTTCATACTGAGTAGTTACTGTGTAATGACTTCTTTAGAGTATATAATAATAGCAATGACTACTAGTGATTATTGAGTGCTAACCATGTAATCAGTAACTGAAGAGCTTAAGATTTCACACTGCTTGTAGGCTAAATCAGGGACTTCCGAGGTGACTCAGTGGTAAAGAATCCACCTGCCAATGCAGGAGACACAGGAGATTAGGGTTTCATCCCTGGGTATGGAAAATCCCTTGGAGAAGGAAATGGCAACCCACTACAGTATTCTTTCCTGGTAAATCCCAGGGACAGAAGAGTCTGGAAAGCTACAGTTCATGGGTTCACAAAAGAGTCAGATAAGACTTTGCCACTAAATAACAACATAGCTAAATTAACCTAATTAAGAGTTTTTATAAATGATGGTATATGACATGGAATTCCCAACTGAGATGCAAGGCATCATTACTTAGCAGATGGCACCGGCTTCATGTTCACATTAGTTCTTACCCCACAGATGCCATGGGACCATGTATTTGCTGCACATACATACATATACTAAGGGACCTCAAGTTTAGAAAACCCCAGTCTTTTAAAGATTCTAGTTCCTAGAAGACACTCTCAGTCTTTCCTCAGGATGGAGACATCATCTTTATTAAACTGCTCAAGAAATAAATCTCTTATTTGAAGAGAGATTCGGTTCTCTCTCTTTTCTCTCTGATCTGTGGTTTTTACGTGGATGTCAAAGCTTTCTTGCTCAGAAGACATAGAGAAATACAGGAGACTCAAAGAAAATTCTTTCCCCAAGTATGTTCCAGGTTGCATACTAAACAGTTGACATGTGATAACACAGTTTATCCCCACAAAACTGAATAACAGATTTGACTCTTGTCCTCACTTTACAGAAAAGATTAAGTAACTTGCCCAAATCAAAAGGCTTGATAGAGTACGAGTTCAAGATGGGAAGTCTCTCCAGATATTAAACTCTTAACTTTTATTGACTCTTTAAATACATAAATGCAGCCAATACCTTAGCAATAAAATATTGCCTTTAACAATTAAAGATACATGATTCTGAAACACAGTATGAAAACAGATATAAGAAAAATTACTGACACATATTATTTTAGTAAAATCATATGTTGATGAATACCACAGCAGGATAGCTGTTTTCTAATGGAGGATGGCAATTTTGTCAAGACTGTGTGTAAAAAGTTTTTTTCAAAGGAAAAATTACAAATCTGATATGGGTGAAGAAATGCTTAAGACATTTATCCTTAGAATACTGAATAATTTATATGATTTACATATTTTTTATTGAGCACGTAAATATATTGTAAGCCTCTGCCCTGTCTCTGACATAGGAAACGTCATGCCTTTTCTAAATTCTGCTTTATTGTAAATCTGAGCCTTTGAATAGAGAATTTGGCCATTAAGCCTATAAGAGATTTCATGTCTATTAAATCCATTCTATTTTATTGTATTTGTTTTGAGATGAAACTATTTATTTACACAACTTTCTTTTTGCTCATGCAGAGCTTCTAAGGACACAGCACAACAGGCCCTATGTTGCATGATTTATTTCCATGGAGAAGCTCAAGCAATACTCAAACACTGTGAGGAGGACAAAAGCTTGTCCAGATTACTTGTAAAGAATCCCTGTGGCTTTCAGTGGCTGCAGTCCAAAGACACTTAGACTGAATTAAATTGTGCCCAAACATTTACAACAGATATTACTGAAACTGGATTTTACTAAATATGCTGCACACCGAGAGTTTTCCGTTTGAGTTTTTCATTTTGCTTTTTTTCAGCACTAGAAATTATTGATATAAATGAATTAATGTTGGTAAATACTTAAGAGTCTGGCCTGCTGCAGTCCAAGGGGTCGCAAAGAGTTGGACACAACTGAGAGACTGAACAACAACAAATACTTAGAAGAGACCCTGGCCCAGAAAGCTTTATGTAAAAATGATATGAGTTTGTCAAACAAGATGAAAGGTGGGCCTCTTGGACATGGTCAAAGCTATTTACTTTTGCATTTGGTTTAGAAATTGCCAAACACTGTATAAATTTCACATGGAAAAAATGAACTTTTTTCCTAAATGTTCTGTAGAACATGGAATGGAGTGTGCCCAGATACACATGCAAGTGATATAATATGTTTTAAGGAAAAAATGAATAATGGCTAAGCACAGCAAAAGAGCCACACACTGGGAAAAGATGCAGCACTGGGCCTGGGAAGATAAGAGCCTGAAGCTGGTGTTGCAATGAATCATCTATCAGCTGAACTGAAACCTTGCCACTCAGGATCTGTTAATAAACTTATTGACTATTCACTGAGCTGCCAGCCTCTGCAGATCTCTTACATGAGTTCCCTTATTTAATCCTCACCACTGCCTTGTGGATGGCACTAATGGTAAAAAAAAAAACAACACCCTGCCTGCCAATGCAGGGGACGTTAAGAGATGTTGGTTTGATCCCCGGGTAGGGAAGATCCCCTGGAGAAGGGCATTGCAACTCACTCCAGTATTTTTGCCTGGAGAATCCCACAGACAGAGGAGCCTGGCAGGCTACAGTCCATAAAGTCACACAAACTCAGACATGACTGAAGCAACTTAGCGTGCACGCACTGCCTTGTGGATGGGAATCACTCCCCCAGCTGTTTAGCAGAAGATACGTAGTCACTGGCAATTTCAGAAACTGTGTTGAAAGAGAACCCAGCACTTTTCTTCTATTGCTTTTCAGATTTCAGTCTCACATACAACCGGAGTCCACCCTTAATGTTATAGTGGAAATGAGTATCCATAACATTCCTTGGAATGTCATTCAGCATTTTAAAGATGCTTTCTAATTTTTATAATCAGTGAGAGTCCCTAGGCTTGCTAAGGTCACACATTCATATTTTCTATGATCCATGGAGGGGGGGACCTTTTCTCTCTTGTGACAAACACTCTCATAAGTTACCAACTCATCTTATTAGTACTTGACAACTCAAAATACAGGTTTATGACCAAGTTATTTACACATCTAGCTTGGTTTGGCATCAGACATAGCTCTCAATAGCGCCTAAGTGATCCACACTACATATGATCAGAGGAAGCTCCTGTGCACATAAACACAATAGATGTCAAGAAAGATGACTCATGAAACTGGCTTAAACATTTTCTGTGGAAATGGGAACAAATGAAAGAAAGGAGATAAAGTGTGAATTGTTCAGCTGTGTCCAACTCTTTGCAAACCTCATGGACTGTAGCCTTCTCCAGGCAAGAATACTGGAGTGGGTTGCTATTTCCTTTTCCAAAGAAAGGAAATATATTTGTATAAAAGGGATCCTTGAGCATCTGTAACAAGAGGTACTGAGAGTAGAGATGAATATCTAGTGGACACCAGCCTAAAGTAGAAAGGAAGCATTACAAACGCCGTTTGATTTTTGGGCATTTACAATTTGTTTCCATGAACATTTTTTAATTTTGGCACATATGTTAGCTCTCTACAAGTACACATAAGTTACTCTGCTGCAGGGAATCTATTTTTCTATCATAACTCTTCTAGAGTAGGTATGTGTGAGTTGCTTGCCTTTGTGTATGTGCTCAGTTGTTCAGTCATGTCCCACTTTTTGTGACCCCATGGACTGTAGCCCAACAGGCTCCTCTGTCCATGGGATTCTCCAGGCAAGAATGCTGGGGTGGATTGCCATTTCCTCCTGCAGAGAATCTTCCTGACCCAGGGACTGAGCCTGCATCTCTGGTGTTTCCTGCATTGGGAGGTGGACTCTTAACCACTGAGCCACCTGGGAATCCCTATAAGTTGCTTATGAAATGAATGAATGGATGAGTCTATTAATGAACAAATGACTGGCTTGCCTAGTAATCAGTACTGTTCTCCTCAGATTCTCAAACTCAGAAATTGGGAATCATTTGCATGGTATATAATGTATGATTTGCAAAGACCATTAAATAAAGGTCCTGATATATCTGAGCTTTACATGCTGATGTGTTAATGTGACAACCTTGCAGCTGAGTTTTGTAGCCTAAGCTCTACCTCTTATTTTCATTCTTCCTATAAATCTGGAATCAGCCAAACTTATTTGTATAAGTTGAATTTTCATATTACCTCCATAAATGAATGTACACTGTAGAATCAGAGTGACAACACAGAAGTAAAAGAAAACAGAGAGTAGGGGATACTCAAGAGTAAAACAACAACTGCCCCCACCCTTAATCTGTAGAAATGTGAAAATGATAGAGAAAACCTCCCTACATGTTCTGCAGTAATATTTCCGGTACTATAGTCATAATCAATTAAGGAAGAACTATGACCATTTGAGGGACTCCATAAATCTCCTGGGGATGCTTGTGTTTGAGAAGAGAAATAAAAGGGTAAGGTAGTAAGTGCAAATAGTTTGGAGCAGCTTGATATCAAGAAGTTTAGAGCATTAGCCATGGGAAGAAACCTCGTGGAAACCAATCATGAGTCTCCCACAAAACTCCTAAAACAGGCCTTGCTTCTATCATGTCAAGATCCATCATATAGTTAAAGCCCCAGTCATCATTTTTTTTTTTTTAAGTTAAACAACTCAAAAACAAAAACCAACAAAAAATCCAGACCTAAGGGGTTTCTCTCCGTGAAGGCAATGGCACCCCACTCCAGTACTCTTGCCTGGCAAATCCCATGGATGGAGGAGCCTGGTAGGCTGCAGCCCATGGGGTCGCTAGGAGTCGGACACAACTGACTTCACTTTCCCTTTTCACTTTCATGCATTGGAGAAGAAAATGGCAACCCACTCCAGTGTTCTTGCCTGGAGAATCCCACGGATGGGGGAGCTTGGTAGGCTCCCGTCTATGGGGTCGCACGGAGTCGGACACAACTGAAGCGAATTACCAGAAACAGCAAGAGGTTTCTCTAGTTTAATAACAGAAACACTTCAAAACACATAAAATAGAAAAATATATCTGCAAAAAACAGCTAATGAAAACCATATCTGAGGAAAGACATATGATTAAGGCTATTCATGTACTACATCTCAACAGATACTGCATGAGCAAAAACTGAAATGTTAAGTAGACAAATATTAGACATAGCACGACTACAAATTCAGTTGGGGTATGGCATTTAGATAAATTACATTGTTAACGTTGTTATATTTAAGAATGATTTTACAATATCATAATTCTTCACATAATGATTCCTGTTAGTTCAAATACAAGATTCTTCAATGATAATTTTATGTCTTCTCAATCTAATCTCAGTTGTGATTTCAGCTGTCAAAATAACGTCAACTTCAGTTAAAATGTTAACACATATCTACAGTCAAGTTTTATTCTCTCAGTTTTACAGGTCTGGAATGGAAGGAAAAAAAAAAAAAACACTCCTTTCTGATGCCTCTCTTGATCCTTAACATTTTGAGGAAGACTGATTTTTAGACCTCTTTAATTTTTTATCATCTGGGAAAAGATCTTACGTATTCTCTTGACTTTAAGGAACAAACATATACTATTACTTCACAATTTTTTTTTAATCTCAAGTGTAGATCTTTCCTTAAGTGTTTAATTTCCAACATGTCATTTCTACAGGTATGTAAAGTAATATCTTTGATTTTGATCTTCCTCACCTCACTTCCCAAGCCTGCTAATCTTACTTTCTTCTCCATCTAACTAAGTAATGAATTTTAAACATGTAATTCCAATTATTTCCATGAGAGCAGGGACTATTTCCCTTACTGTTAAACTCTAATCCATAGGGGATGTGTGTGTGTGTGTGTGTGTGTGTGCTTAGTCACTCAGTGGTGTCTGACTCTTTGCAACCCCATGGGCAATAGCCTGTCAGGAAAGTAGCCCGTCCTATCCATTCCTGTCCATAAAATTTTTCAGGCAAGGATACTGGAGTAGGTTGCCATTTCCTACTCCAGTGCATCTCCCTACCCAGGGATCAAATCAGTGTTTTTGCATCTCCTGCATTGGCAGGAGGATTCTTTACCAGTGTACCCCCTGAGAAGCATTGATTTTAAAAGAATGTGCTAAAAGGATGAACAAATAAAAGAATGAATTTAAGAAAGAACGAATGAATGATTTTAGGGATATCATTTAGATTATAAAAGTTCAGTGTGTTGTACTATTTTTCCATCCTTTGTGGTGGTGCAATAAGTCTGAGTTTATGTACAAACTTTTGAATGCACTTCAGATTTCTAGACCTAAGCATCCCTCTTCCAAGGATGTTTTAACCCAGTGAGTGCCTCTTCCACTTCTAAATGTTTTGATATATTTTTGCACTAGCCTTCACTTTCTAACAGGTATTGGAAAGCCATTTGAAAACAGATAGCTTCCTAAAGAATCTTTGCTAACAGTGAAGCCAGAAACATGCCAGAGGAAATAGTGAAGCATTTTTTAACTGCCTGTTTTTACTTCCATTTCATAATAACTGAAAACGGACTTTTGCATGCACTGAGGATACACACTGGAGAGACGCTGATTAGAGAAAATGTGACTGTGGATTTGATGTATGGATACAGATGAATCATAGGCACCCCCTCAACAGCATTTGGTAGCCACACACAGGATGCTTTTATTTACTTAGGCACTGGTTTTTTCTCTAAAAACAAATGCTTAGACCATGGAGATCATGAATTTTATTTTACTTAAGTATTTTTAACTTTGCATAGAATAATGGTAGGATCAAAAAGCTTCAGTCCCTTTAAAGAGGGTAAGTTCAGATCTTTCCTATTATATTTTATCCCAAGACAAAGGTTTTTTTCTTAAAATAATCCCAAATAAAAAGTGGGGAGGTCTTTCCAGGTGGTGTTTGTCATAAAGAACCCACCTACTAACACAGGAGATATAAAAGATGTGGGTTTCATCCTTGGGCCAGGAAGATCCCCTGGAGGAGCACATGGCAACCCACTCCCATCTTCCTGCTTGGAGAATTCCATGGACATCTCATGGACAGAGGAGACTGGCGAGCTACAGTCCATGAGGTAGTACAGTCGGACACAACTGAAGGGACTTAGCACAAACACATTCAGGGAGTGGGGGAAGAAAACAGCAGGGTCTATATTTTCATCATGAACTTACATAGCTTGCTTTCTCATGCAGAAGGAACTTTGAAGACACAGCTAATGTGTTTTCTGGGCCTCTGAGTAGGTCTTTATCTGTAAATATCACTTGAAGTGGAGAAGCAGAAATGACGTCGTTATGCTAGGGAGGGTCCTTTTTCTATTCTTTGCCTCCAGAAGGGAACACCCTTCAGAAAAACTTTAAGAGCTCTCATAGTTCACTGGCAGAGAGGTGTTACTGTTTAGCTCCTAAATTGTGTCTGACTCTCTTTGCAACCCCATGAACTGCAGCCCACCAGACTCCTCTGTCCATGGGATTTTCCAGGCAAGAATATTGGAGCGAGTTGCCACTTCCTCCTCCATGGGATCTTCCCGACCCAGGGACCGAACCTAGGTTTCCTGCTTTGCAAGTGGATTCTTTCCCACTGAGCCACCTGGGGAGCCCTGTGTTTCCTATAGGCATTCTTCATTAGGTTAGGCTATTTAGAGAGTATAGTCAACTAAGGAAAGCAAAGAATATTAACCTATCTGTTATTCATAAACACTGAGCTAGATTTTAAGGACAGTCAAAAACTCTCTTTATGGCTATCTTCTCTGTGCTTGTTTCTATTGATGACCTTTTCCCCTTCTGATTGTTTCATTTGATTGTTTAATCATGTCTGTTACCATTGCTATTCTAAATGGTATAACGGGGAGGGTTATTATTTTCTAGTTTCTATTGATCCCATATATGTTACATAATCACTATGATGGAAACTCATATCTAGACAATCAATATGTACTTAGTGTGATACGACACAGTGTGTCAAACCTATGACACTTGCAACTCTAGTTATGTTATTTTAAGTAACCTCCCAAATTGCTTTTGTTCTCCATGTCAGGCAGTTCATTCAAATTTTGCTTTAAATTTGTTTTGAGTCACTGTTGCCTTGCGAGCTTTAAACATCTCCCCTTAGGCATAAAAACAGCAACAGATTCTTTTCCCCCTTTTTTTTTTTTTTTTTTTGCAGCTTAGTTTTTCAACAAGAAATTCCAGCCAAGTGAAAGTTAAAGGGCATTTCTTTTATTTTTTTAAAGGAATGAATTATATATGAGGTTTGTTTCTCTGGCTAAAAATTTGTACAAAATGTTGAAGAAAGCAATTGGTAAAATTCATACATACAGAAACTCCTTTAGCCTGAACCGTTGTATGAATTTTGTTTTTTAACACTATATCACTTTATTTAAAAGTGTGGAAGTAATACAAAAACATGATTAATAAAAATGCTCTACATTCCTGTTGAGAAATTGTCAAATAGCTACGTTAATATTTTCAGTATAATGAAGTTAATCAGTACTACACATATGCCACATATTGGATATTGCTCATTGGATATTTTATTAAGAAAAACGGGGCTCTGGAATAATATAGATGTTTGCATTTTTGGTAAAATTGTGGGCTTCTCAGTGGAGTCCTTGAAATTATAAATGAAATGGCACTTAAACCACCTGTAATGCATTCCCTTGAAATCTCCACATATATATGTTAAGTTTACTTAGCATGTAAAAACAGAATTCCTTTCATGTTAAAATATTTAAAAATAAAATGCAGAAGCTATCAAATATGTCATCTATAACATGTCACCAATAAATACAGACATAATAATAACTGTATACAGAGACTGTGATTATTATGATTTACCTTCAAATATACATTTCAGACTTTGTACTCTAATTATCAATAACACCACGTATGCTATTTTCAAGTAATTAAATAAACTGGAGTGAATAGCCTATCACTTCTCCAGTGGTTCTTCCTGACCCAGGAACTGAACCAAGGTCTCTTATATTGCAGGCAGATTCTTAACCAGCTGAGCTACCAAGGAAGCCCAAAATATATTGATATTTTACTATAAAGTGATAATTCTTTGAAAACTAAAATATCAAAATAATTTTTGGATTACTTGGTTAGTTTAAAACATCTTAGAAATTTAGAAAATAGCAAGACCAAGGTTCTTTTTTTTTTTTTTTTTTTTTACTTTACAATACTGTATTGGTTTTGCCATACATTGGCATGAATCTGTCATGGGTGTACATGAGTTCCCAATCCTGAACCCCTTTCCTACCTCCTACCCCATATCATCTCTCTGGGTCATCCCCGTGCACCAGTCCCAAGCATCCTGTATCCTGTATCAAACACAGACTGGCAATTCATTTCTTATATGATAGTATACATATTTCAATGCCATTCTCCCACATCATCTCACCTTCTCCCTCTCCCTCAGAGTCCAAAAGTCCATTCTATACATCTGTGTCTCTTTTGCTGTCTTGCATACAGGGTTATCATTACCATCTTTCTAAATTCCATATATATGTGTTGAAGTGAAGTGAAGTCACGTCGCTCAGTCGTATCCAACTCTTTGAGACACCATAGACTGCCCCCTGCCAGGCTCCTTTGTCCATGGGATTTTCCAGGCAATAGTACTGGAGTGGATTGCCATTTCCTTCTCCAGAGGATCTTCCCAACCCAGGGCTCGAACCCGGGTCTCCCACATTGTAGACAGACACTTTACCATCTGAGCCACCAGGGAAGTATACTGTATTGGTGTTTTTCTTTCTGACTTACTTCACTCTGTATAATCAGTTCCAGTTTCATCCATCTCATTAGAACTGAGTCAAATTTATTCTTTTTAAGGGCTGAGTAGTATTCCATAGTGTATATGTACCACAGCTTTCTTATCCAGTCATCTGCTGATGGACATCTAGGTTGCTTCCATGTCCTGGCTATTATAAACAGTGCTGCAATGAACATTGGGGTACATGTGTCTCTTTCAATTCTGGTTTCCTCGAGTGTGTATGCCCAGCAGTGGGATTGCTGGGTCATAAGGCAGTTCTATTTGCAATTTTTAAAGGAATCTCCACACTGTTTTCCATAGTGGCTGTACTAGTTTGCATTCCCACCAACAGTGTAAGAGGGTTCCCTTTTCTCCACACCCTCTCCAGCATTTATTGCTTGCAGACTTTTGGATCGTAGCCATTCTGACTGGTGTGAAATGGTATCTCATTGTGGTTTTGATTTGCGTCTCTCTGATAATGAGTGATGTTGAGCATCTTTTCATGTGTTTGTTAGCCATCCATATGTCTTCTTTGGAGAAATGCCTATTTAGTTCTTTGGCCCATTTTTTGATTGGGTTGTTTATTTTTCTGGAGTTGAGCTGCATAAGTTGCTTGTATATTTTTGAGATTAGTTGTCTGTTGCTTCATTTGCTATTATTTTCTCCCATTCAGAAGGCTGTCTTTTCACCTTGCTTATAGTTTCCTTTGTTGTGCAGAAGCTTTTAATTTTAATTAGATCCCATTTGTTTATTTTTGCTTTTATTTCCAGTATTCTGGGAGGTAGGCCATAGAGGATCCTGCTGTGATTTATGTCCGAGAGTGTTTTGACTATGTTCTCCTCTAGGAGTTTTATAGTTTCTGGTCTTACGTTTAGATATTTAATCCATTTTGAGTTTATTTTTGTGGGTGGTGTTAGAAAGTGATCTAGTTTCATTTTTTTACAAGTGGTTGACCAGTTTTCCCAGCACCACTTGTTAAAAAGATTGTCTTTACGCCATTGTACATTCTTGCCTCCTTTGTTGAAGATAAGGTGTCCATAGGTGTGTGGATTTACCTCTGGGCTTTCTATTTTGTTCCATTGACCTATATCTGTCTTTGTGCCAGTACCATACTGTCTTGATGACTGTGGCTTTGAAGTAGAGCCTGAAGTCAGGCAAGTTGATTCCTCCAGTTCCATTCTTCTTTCTCAAGATTGCTTTGGCTATTCGAGGTTTTTTGTATTTACATACAAATCTTGAAATTATTTGTTCTAGTTCTGTGAAAAATACCACTGGTAGCTTGATAGGGATTGCATTGAATCTGTAGATTGCTTTGGGTAGTATACTCATTTTCACTATATTGACTCTTCTGATCCCTATTTCTCAATCTATTAGAGTCTTCTTTGATTTCTTTCACCAGTGTATTATAGTTTTCTATATATAGGTCTTTAGTTTCTTTAAGTAGATATATTCCTAAGTATTTTATTCTTTTTGTTGCAATGGTGAATGGAATTGTTTCCTTAATTTCTTTTTCTACTTTCTCGTTATTAGTGTATAAGAATGCAAGGGATTTCTGCGTGTTGATTTTATATCCTGCAACTTTACTATATTCATTGATTAGCTCTAGTAATTTTCTGGTGGATTCTTTAGGGTTTTCTATGTAGAGGATCATGTCATCTGCAAACAGTGAGAGTTTTAATTCTTCTTTTCGAATTTAGATTTCTTTTATTTCTTTTTCTGCTCTGAGTGCTGTGGCCAAAAATTCCAGAACTATGTTGAATAGTAGTCATGAAAGTGGGCACCCTTGTCTTGTTCCTGACTTTAGGGGAAATGCTTTCAATTTTTCACCACTGAGGATAATGTTTGCTGTGGGTTTGTCATATATAGCTTTTATTATGTTGAGGTATGTTCCTTCTCTTCCTGCTTCTGGAGAGCTTTTATCATAAATGGATGTTGAATTTTGTCAAAGGCCTTCTCTGCATCTATTGATATAATCATATGGCTTTTATTTTTCAATTTGTTAATGTGGTGAATTACATTGATTGATTTGCAGATATTGAAGAATCCTTGCATCCCTGGGATAAAGCCCACTTGGTCATGGTGTATGATCTTTTTAATGTGTCATTGGATTCTGATTGCTAGAATTTTGTTGTGGATTTTTGCATCTATGTTCATCAGTGATATTGGCCTATAGTTTTCTTTTTTTGTGGCATCTTTGTCAGGTTTTGGTATTAGCATGATGGTGGCCTCATAGAATGAGTTTGGAAGTTTACCTTCCTCTACAATTTTCTGGAAGAGTTTGAGTAGGATAGGTGTTAGCTCTTCTCAAAATTCTTGGTAGAATTCAGCTGTGAAGCCATCTGGACCTGGGCTTTTATTTGCTGGAAGATTTCTGATTACAGTTTCAATTTCTGTGCTTGTGATGGGTCTGTTAAGATTTTCTATTTCTTCCTGGTTCAGTTTTGGAAAGTTGTACTTTTCTAAGAAATTGTCCATTTCTTCCATGTTGTCCATTTTATTGGCATATAATTGCTGATAGTAGTCTATTATCCTTTGTATTTCTGTGTTGTCTGTTGTGATCTCTCCATTTTCATTTCTAATTTTATTGATTTGACTTTTCTCTATTTGTTTCTTGATGAGTCTGGCTAATGGTTTTTCAATTTTATTTATCCTTTCAAAGAACCAGCTTTTGGTTTTGTTGATTTTTGCTATGGTTTCTTTTCTTTTTTTG
Source organism: Nanger dama (assembly GCA_917880005.1). Lineage (NCBI taxonomy): Eukaryota > Metazoa > Chordata > Mammalia > Artiodactyla > Bovidae > Nanger > Nanger dama. Next base: position 14,203,210 of record CAKJTW010000027.1, on the reverse strand, counting down.
CATTTATTTCGATAGGAGTTCATCAAACACCTCCATACTACACTGAAACCAAGCACCACCCAAGGGCCAACAAGTTCCAGAGCAAGACATACCATGCAAATTCTCCAGCAACACAAGAACATACCCCTGAGCTTCAATATACAGGCAGCTCAAAGTTACTCCAAAACCACTGACTTCTCATAACCCATTACTGGTCACTTCATTGCAGTCCAGAGAGAAGAAATCCAGCTCCACCCACCAGAACTCCAACACAAGCCTCCCTAACCTTGACAAGCCACTGATACAACCCCACCCACAGTGAGGAAACTCCATAATAAAGAGAAATCCACAAATTCCCAGAATATAGAAAAGCCACCCCAAATGCAGCAATATAACCAAGATGAAGAGACAGAGGAATACCCAGCCAGCAGGTAAAGGAACAGGAGAAATGCCCACCAAACCAAACAAAAGAGGAAGAGATAGGGAATCTACCTGAGAAAGAATTCCGAATACTGATAGTGAAAATGATTCAAAATCTTGAAATCAAAATGGAATCACAGATAAATAGCCTGGAGACAAGGATTGAGAAGATGCAAGAAAGGTTTAACAAGGCCCTAGGAGAAATAAAAAGAGTCAATATATAATTAATAATGTAATAAATGAGATCAGAAACACTCTGGAGGCAACAATAGTAGCATGTTAGAGACAGAAGATAGGATTAGTGAAATAGAAGATAGAATGGTAGAAATAAATGTATCAGAGAGGAAAAAGAAAAATGAATTAAAAGAAATGAGGACAATCTCAGAGACCTCCAGGACAATATGAAACGTTCCAACATTTGAATTATAGGAGTCCCAGAAGAAGACAAAAAGAAAGACCATGAGAAAATACTTGAGGAGATAATAGTTGAAAACTTCCCTAAAATGGGGAAGGAAATAATCACCCAAGTCCAAGAAATTCAGAGAGTTCCAAACAGGATAAACCCAAGGTGAAACACCCCAAAACACATATTAATCAAATTAACAAAGATCAAACACAAAGAATAAATATTAAAAGCAGCAAGGGAAAAACAACAAATAACACACAAGGGGATTCCCATAAGAATAACTGCAGATCTTTCAATAGAAACGCTTCAGGCCAGAAGGGAATGGCAAGACATACTTAAAGTGATGAAAGAAAATAACCTACAGCCCAGATTACTGTACCCAGCAAGGATCTCATTCAAATATTAAGGAGAAATAAAAAGCTTTACAGACAAGCAAAAGCTGAGAGAATTCAGCACCACCAAACCAGCTCTCCAACAAATACTAAAGGATATTCTCTAGACAGGAAACACAAAAAGGGCGTATAAACCCGAACCCAAAACAATAAAGTAAATGGCAACGGGATCATACTTATCAATAATTACCTTAAATGTAAATGGGTTGAATGCCCCAACCAAAAGACAAAGACTGGCTGGATGGATACAAAAACAAGATCCCTATATATGCTGCCTACAAGAGACCCACCTCAAAACAAGGGACACATACAGACTGAAAGTGAAGGGCTGGAAAAAGATATTCCATGCAAATAGAGACCAAAAGAAAGCAGGAGTAGCAATACTCATATCCAATATAATAGACTTTAAAACAAAGGCTGTGAAAAGAGACAAAGAAGGCCACTACATAATGATCAAAGGATCAATCCAAGAAGAAGATATAACAATTATAAAAATATATGCACCCAACATAGGAGCACCACAATATGTAAGACAAATGCTAACAAGCATGAAAGGGGAAATTAATAATAACACAATAATAGTGGGAGACTTTAATACCCCACTCACACCTATGGACAGATCAACTAAACAGAAAATTAACAAAGAAATGCAAACTTTAAATGATACAATAGACCAGTTAGACCTAATTGATATCTATAGGACATTTCACCCCAAAACAATGAATTTCACCTTTTTCTCAAGTGCTCATGGAATCTTCTCCAGGGTAGATCACATCCTGGGTCATAAATCTAACCTTGATAAATTCAAAAAAATCAAAATCATTCCAAGCATCTTTTTCTGATCATAATGCATTACGATTAGATCTCAATTACAGGAGAAAAACTATTAAAAATTCCAACATATGGAGGCTGAACAACACGCTTCTGAATAACCAACAAATCACAGAAGAAATCAATAAAGAAATCAAAATATGCATGGAAACAAATGAAAATTAAAACACAACAACCCAAAAGAGTTGTGGTATACTATAAATGCAGTGCTGAGGAAAGTTCATAGCAATATAGGCATACCTCAAGAAACAAGAAAAAAGTCAAATAAATAACCTAACTCTACACCTAGAGTAACTAGAAAAGGAAGAAATGAAGAACCCCAGAGTTAGTAGAAGGAAAGAAATATTAAAAACTAGGGCAGAAATAAATGCAAAAGACCAAGGTTCTGAATGTCCACAGTTAGACTGTTGAGGAACAGAAATTTGAAGAATTAAGTATTACTAAGAGTCTTCTGTAATAATATAATCATAGTTAGAGAAAAAGTTTAGTTCTGGACACTCATTGCTTATTTACTTGGTTACACAGTAGTTTTCATTCTGTTTTATAATTTCCCTTGAGCACTTCCAAAGTACTAAGAACTGGCATTCTTAAAAGAAAGCATGGAAGTGTGAAGGGGTAGTGAAGTTATGATTAATCTACAAGTTTGATGTACATGAGGAACGATGGTTGAATGGAGTTAAACTGAATGCTAATAACAGAAAGAGAGAGTCTGAATAATGTAAGGGGCTTTCCAGGTTGGGAAGAATTTGCCTGCCAATGCAGGAGACACAAAAGACGTGGGTTCAATCCTTGGGTCAAGAAGATGGCAACCCACTGCAGTAGGAAATGGCAACCCACTCCACTATTCTTGCCTGGAAAATTTCATGGACAGAGGGGCCTGGAGTCCAATATAGGCTATATATAAATGCATAATAGAATACTGCTTTTTAATTAGAGTTGTGAATATGATTCTATATAGCAAGATAATACACATAAACATAAATCATACATTCATGCACACTGGCTGACAGACACACACAAACTGGCTGACAGACACACACACACTAACATACACACACTCCAAAACACACGTCCATCAAACTGCAAGAAAAATATAACCAAATGATACCTATCTTCAATATGGATAGGACACACTGCTTATTCTATTATTTTTTAAAGAGGAGTTAGAGAAATAAGACTATTTGAAATGTTATGGTCCTGAAGAACAAGAACGTTCCAGCAGCTTTCTACATTTAAACACTGGATACTAGACCCTAATTTGGTTAGGCACTGTTTAAAAATAACTCAATTTATAGGGCACATACCATGCAGCAGTGAAACACAGGTAATGTGGAACACCGTGGAACACTATGACAAAAGGAAGAAAGAAGTCTGAGGGATTGGGGACCAAGTGATGCTCAGTTACAGAGAACTTAGTCTGTTGCCATGGTTTACTTTTATTTAGGTCGTTTGGACCGTATCCTTTCTGACTGAGAAATCAAATCTAGCTTAATAATTATTAGTAACTATTACATCCACTATCTTAGATTAAATGTTTAACAAAAATTCTAAATTTCACTAGCTACATGCATTATCACACAAAGTACTCTATGTCCTAAAATATACAAAATTTTATAATTCCATTATAAGAGTTAAAAAATTAAATAAAAAATAGTGAAGTAAACTGCAAAAATTATTTAAAAATTAAGAATATTCCCTTCTACTATTCTTGTAGAATATATTTTTAAGATACCATATTCAATACTTTAGAAAACTGAATTTTCATATAATACGTTTCTGAAATCATTCTCAGGGCATAGAGTGTATATCTAGGTGTTCTTAGATGGTATTGATCAAAATTTTCAGGAAAAAATAAGCCATCTTATCTATTATATGCCTTTTAAATTTATAAAGATACTTTATATAGGAACATGTTCTCATAAAAAATTCACCAGTAGATAGAAAAGATGAATTTGATTTTTAATGTATTTAAATGCATTTTGAGCATGCCTTCTTTATAAATTTTTAAAAAGTCAGAATTAGAATTAAAATGGATCAGATTCCTGCTGCACATCAAGAAAGTAAATTTGTAAAGATATTAATTTTTTTTTCAGGTAAAAACAAGTTCACTTAATAACTCATAATTGAAAATCATATTTTCTTGCAATGAAAATCAAAATATTTGCTAGTAAAATTTATTTGAAAAAAATTTTTGAACAAGAATCTAAAAGTTAATTTTTCCTCTTCCCCGCTTTAGATCTACTAGCAGTAGAAATCATAGCTTTGAATATGATCTATGAAATAAACAACACTCATGAAATTTAATAAAAATGTTAACTTTCTTAAAATTATAAGTAAGCAATAAAGCCATTCGTTTATTATAACTTTTATATTTAATTTGGATAGATACATCTATTTTCTTAGTTTATAACCCAGAATAACTTAGCTTCAAATCTGCCTTTACCATTGCATCAGTGATGAAAAAGTGTCTATTTTTAAAAAAATTATTACTGAGCATACTGAAGTGGAGGCTTAATTTTTCATAGAATCTCCCTCAATTATATTTGTAACTGTATGTGCACTAATTATAAAATAAAGTAATGAGGCTAGAAAAGCACTTTGTCGTTAAAAAAGTGACTGGAACTAACATACTTTCTTTCCATCCCTGGGAGAGAATACTAATTTATATACTGAAAAGCAAAAGTGGCAAATTCAAATTATGGAATGGTATACTATTAATGATCGCAATGGTTAAATTTAGGACTATAGGAAAAAAACTCACAATCTCAAATTTTCCATTAATTTGTGAACCAGAAATAGTCCTTTCCAGATAAAAAGGACTTTTAATAACATAAACTACTTATACTGCATTTTTCTATGATATAAAAATGTATTGATTTACATCTAGTAATTTATTCTTCTATTTATATTATATACTCCTGTGGTACTGGCAAAAAGAATAGCTCCCAGATTTTTTACAAGTTTTGAGTGATTATGCAACAAATGCCAAAAGTTTTTGACAGCTCCATTGTCATTTATTAAGCTGGCAATTTTCAAAATTCATTAATATGAAGACTAGTAATCTTTGCTTTAACATTTTATAAAATAATTTTTAAAAAGGATATTATTGTAAATAGCTCTTGAGCATGAAAGCTCTCATTCATATGATAGCCAATCAAATTAAACATGAAGCAAATATAGTAAACAATAGTAATATGTGGTGGTGGTGGTTGTTTACTCACTAAGTCATGTCCCATTCTTGCGAACCCATGGACCGTAACTGGACAGGCTCCTCTATCCATCGAATTCTCCAGGCAAGAATACTGGAGTGGGTTGCTATTTCCTTCTCCAGATATATATATATAAGAAGTAGTATAAATATAGTAGCTAGTAGTGAAGATCTACAAAATCTTCTAACACCAAAAAAAAAAAAAAGTTGTCCTTTTCTTCATAGCGTACTGGAATGCAAAAATAGGAAGTCAAGAGACATGTGGAGAAACAGGCAAGCATGACCTTGGAGCATAAAGTGAAGCAAGGCAAAGGCTAGCAAAGTACACACTGGTCATAGCAAACACCCTCTTCCAACAACACAAGAGGAGACTCTACACAGGGACATCACCAGATGATCAATACCAAAATCCAATTGATTATATTCTTTCCAGCCAAAATGGAGAAGCTCTATAGAGTCAGCAAAACAAGACCAGGAGCTTACTGTGGCTCAGATGATGAAATCCTTATTGAAAAATTCAGACTAAAATTGAAGAATATAGGAAAAACAACTAGGCCATTCAAGTATGACCTAAATCAAATTCCTTACAATTATACAGTGGTGGAAGTGACAAATATATTCAAGGAATTAGATCTGATAGACACAGTGCCTGAACAACTATGGACATGGGTTCATAACATTGTATAGAAGGCAGTGATCAAAACCATCCCTAAGAAGAAGAAATGCAAAAAGGCAAAATAATTGTCTGAGCCCTCTCTTTACAACAGCAGAGAAAAGAAGGGAAAGGCAAAGAGAAAAGGAAAAGGAAAAGTGAAGTCACTCAGTCATGTCTGACTCTTTGCATCCCCATGGACTGTAGCCCACCAGGCTCCTCCATCCATGGGATTTTCCAGGCAACAGTACTGGAGTGGCTTGCCATTTCCTTCTCCAAGGAACTTCCTGACCCAGTGATCAAACCCAGGTCTCCCTCATTGCGGGCAGAAGTCTTACCATCTGAGCCACCATGGAAGCCCCAGAAAAGGAAAAATATACCCAACTGAATGCAGAGTTCCATAGAATAGCAAGATGAGATAAGAAAGGCTTTTTAAGAGAACCATGCAAAGAAACAGAGAAGAAAAAAAATAGAATGGGAAAAACTAGAGCTCTCTTAAAGAAAATTAAAGATTCCAAGAGAACATTTCATGGAAAGATGGGCTCAATAAAGGACTGAAACTGTATGGTTATAGCAAAAGATACTAAGAAGAGGTGGCAAGAATACAAAGAAGAACCATACAAAAATATTTTAATGACCCAGGAAACCACAATGACCAATCTAGACATCATATTAAATATGCTACATATGACCAACCTAGACAACATATTAAAAATCAGAGATATTACTTTGTCAACAAACATCTGACTAGCCAAACTATGGTTTTTCCAGTAGTCATGTATGGATGTGAGAGTTGGACTGTAAAGAAAGCTGAGTGCCAAAAAATTCATGTTTTTGAATTGTAGTGTTGGAGAAGACTCTTGAGAGTCCCCTGGAGTGCAAAGAGATCAAACCAGTCTATCCTAAAGTAAATCAGTCCTGAATATTTATTAGAAGGACTGATGCTGAAGCTGAAACTCCAAGACTTTGCCCATCTGATGTGAAGAATTGACTCATTAGGAAAGATTCTGACGTTGGGAAAGATTGAAGCCAGGAGAAGGGGACAACAGAGGATGAGATGGTTGGATGGTATCACTGAGTCGATGGACATGAGTTTGAGTAAGCTCTGGGAGTTGGTGATGGACAGGGAAGCCTGACGTGCTGCAGTCCATGAAGTCACAAACAGTCAGACATGACTGAGGGACTGAACTGAACCAAAACACAGTGGTGTTATCACTTATCTAGAGCCAGACATCCTGGAGTGAGAAGTCAAGTGGGCCTTAGAAAGCATCGCTACAAACAAAGCTAGTGAATTCCAGCTGAGCTAATACAAATCCTAAAAGATGATGCTGTGAAAGTGCTGTACCCTATATGCCAGCAAAATTGGAAACCTCAGCAGTGGCCACAGGACTGGAAAAGGTCAGTTTAATTCCAATACCAAAGAAGGGCAATGCCAAAGAATGCTCAAACTACTGCACAATTGCACTCATTTCACATGCTAATAAAGTAATGCTCAAAATCCATCAAGTTAGGCTTTAACAGTATGTGAACTGAAAACATCCAGATGTTCAAGCTGGTTTTAGAAAAGGCAGAGGAACCAGAGCTCAAAATGCCAACATCCGCTGGATCATAGACAAAGCAAGAGTATTCCAGAAAAAGCATCTATTTCTTCTTTATTGACTATGCTAAAGCCTTTGACTGTGTGGATCACAATAAACTGAAAATTCTTAAAGATATGGGAATGCCAGACCACCTTACTTGCCTCCTGAGAAACTTGTACGCAGGTCAAGAAGCAATACTTAGAATCAGGCATGGAACAATGGACTGGTTCCAAACTGAGAAAGGATTATAGCAAGGCTATATATTGTCACCCTGCTTATTAACTTATATGCAGAGTACATCATGCAAAATGCTGGGCTGGGTAAAGCATAAGTTGAAATCAAGACTGCGGAGAGAAGTATAGGAGCTTCAGATATGCAGATAACACTACCCTTATGGCAGAAATCGAACAGCAACTAAACAGCCTCTTGATGATGGTGAAAGAGGAGACTGAAAACCCTGGTTTAAAGTTTAGCATCTATAACATGAATAATATGGCATCTGGTCTGATCACTTCATGGCAAATATATGGGGAAAAATGGAAACAGCAACCGAATTTATTTTTCAGGGTTCCAAAATCACTCCAGAAGTGACCGAAGCCATGAAATTAAAAGACACTTACTCCTTAGAAGAAGAGCAATGACAAATCTAGACAGTGCATAAAACTGAGACACTACTTTGTCTACAAACATGTGTAGAGTCAAAGTTACGGGTTTTCCAGTAGTCTTGTATTGATGTGAGATCTGGACAATAAAAACACTGAGTACCAAAGATTTGATGCTTTCAAACTATGGTGCTGTAGAAGACTCTTGAACGTAATTTGGACAGCAAGGAAATCAAACCAGTCAATCCTAAAGGAAATAAACTCTGAATATTCAGTGGAAGAACTGATGCTGAAGCTGACACTCTAATACTTTGGCCACTTTATGCGAAGAGCTGACTCATTAGAAATGCCCCTGATGCTGGGAAAGATTGAAGGTGGAGGATAAGGGGATGACAGAGGACAAGATGGCTGGATGGCAGCCATGAAATTAAAACATACTTGCTCCTTAGAAGAAAAGCTACGACCAATCTAGGGAGCGTATTAAAAAGCAGAGAATTACTTTGTCAGCAGAGTTCCATCTCATCAAAGCTGTTTTTTCCAGTAGTCATGTATGGATGTAAGAGACCATAAGGAAAACCGAGCACTGAAGAACTGATGCTTTTGAACTCTGGTGTTGGAGAAGACTCTTGAGAGTCCCTTGGAATACAAGGAAATCCAACCAGTCAATCCTAAAGGAAATCAGTCCTAAATATTTATTGGAAAGATTGATGCTGAAGCTGAAACTCCAATACTTTGGCCACCTGATGCAAAGAACTGACTCACTGGAAAAGACCCTGATGCTGGGAAAGATTGAAAGCAGGAGGAGAAGGGGATGAGAGGATGAGATGGTTGGATGGCATCACAAACTGAATGGGCATGAGTTTGGGTGAGCTCTGGGAATTGGTGATGGACATGGAAGCCTGGCGTGCTGTCCATGGGGTCACAAAGAGTTGGACACAACTGAGTGACTGACTTGAACTGAACTGAATTGAACCTGACTAAAGATGTTAGATCATCAGATATTGCCCCCATCCCAATCTCTGCACATCAAGACCACTATTTTATAAGTGCCTGTCAGATTGTTTTATAACTCTTTTCATGGATGGACTTTCAGTTAGAAAAAAAAAATCAAAATTCACTGTTTGGCTTGCATAGCTCTATACAAGTGGCTCAGTGGTAAAGAACCCATCTGCCAATGTAGGAATTACAGATTTGATTTCTGAGTTCAGAAGATCCCCTGGAAAAGGAAATGGCAATCTACTCCAGTATTCTTGACTGGGAAATCCCATGGACAGAGGAGACTGGTGGGCCAAAGTCCATGGAGTTGCAAAAGAGTCAGACAAGACTTCGTGACTGCGCGCGAGATCTGTATAAACCAATTTCTATATATAACTCCAAATTGCTCATATTATTTGTACCACATTCATGAAGTTTTTTTGTTTTTAATTTCCTCAAAATGAGCAAGACTCTTATTGAAACGCACACTTACTGGCCTAGGACTCTAGAGAAGCCTTTCTCTTGTTTCTTCCCAGTTTGCCAGGTGTCCCAGACTGTCTCAGAGAGGTTCCAGTGCTTAGACTGAGCCCTCTCCTCCAGCACCTTTTCTTTAAGAATTCGTTTATTTTCATCATAACATTTACCAACAACAAATAATCTAGCACTATTTCATACTGCTTGCTTATCTTTCTGCAAGTATAATTCAAGATCCAGAATATAGGGACTATATATATATATATATTTATTGTCTGATCACTTTTATATTTATTTTATTTATTTTCATATGTCTAATGCTTAGTGTATGATCATTATATTCATTATATTCTCAGTATATTATTCCCATAATAAAAGGGTATAAAAGTGATATTTAAAGAGAGTAAACAATTTGACTAAGGTCATACGATAAGCATTTGGTTGAGACAGGCTTAAACACAGATGGTCTCACTTCATGGCTCTTGGTGTGAACATCAACTCTGGACTGTCCCTTAATTTTGCTGAAGAACTCCCTCAGCCATCCTGGCTAATTCTTCCATCTTTCAAGTGAGGAATGAGGGTTAGTCACTGGGGTACTTGCCTAAGAATTTATATCCAGCTTAGTGAGAAACTGTGAGTGATATGAATGACATGTCTTCCCAGTCATGCTTATTCATACCCTGTGCTGTTTCACTTCAGCCTGAACCCCTGGAGCTCCATGCGGGCCTAGACATGGCAGTTGTATTTAGGTCTAAGGCATGAGGTCCTGACGAGGGAAGTGGATTTCAAATGAGAAGACTTAGAAGTCAGTTAAATAATGGTTCCGCATTAAGAATTAGGACAGGGATCAAGACTGTAGGGCTTCCTGGTGGCTCAGAGGGTAAAGCATCAGCCTACAATGCAGGAGACCCAGGTTCAAACCCTGGGTTGGGAATATCTCCTGGAGAAGGAAATGACAGCCCACTCCAATATTCTTGTCTGGAAAATCCCATGGAGGGAGGAGCCTGGTAGACCATACAGTCTATGAGGTCACAAAGAGTTGACTAATATCAAACCAAATATCACAAGTGAAGTTGACTGAGCAACTTCACTTTCACTTTTCAAGACTGTTAATATTTGTTCAATAGTCAGAGTTCCCACACGTCTACAGTAGTGAAATATCAGAGGGAAACACGGCTTTTTTTTTTTTTTGGAAGAAGAATTTGCAGAATTCAGTGAGGCCCTTTCCTCTGAATTGAGTCAAACATGATTCTCCTTCAAGGGATTCTCATCCTTACCTGAAGTAAACTAAATCAGCCTCAAACTGCTTAAAACCTTGGCCCTTGAAAATAAGTACGACCTACTTCAACCACTGAATCACTGACAGCCAAGAAAAACGGTGCTGCCATTGAGAAGTGACTCTTGGGTCCTGGATCTATAAAGTATCTTTCTTTATTTTATGGGCCACTTTTCCATAAAGTACTCAAATTTACTACAGAAGACACATCCATTTTAAAGCTCTCTAGAGGGTGACTTTGATCCTTGACTTCTGGTTTTCAATCTACCATTTTACTAATATTTTCCTGAAACAAGTCAAATCATAAGCTGAAACCTTCCAAATGGATTCCACAAGGCTGAGAGTTATCTGCCTCTTTTGACCCGCTTTTTGCCTCCTTTGACCTGCCCTCCTTGAAGCCTGCTGGACACAGATTTAGGAATAACACTTCTGTTTGATATTAGGTCAAAAGCCAGGGCGAAGTTTGAGGAGAAAGTAGATCTCAAGGCAGACGGATGAGGCAAAGCACAGTTGCATAGACTGTATCAAAGGGAAGCCTTGACCCTTAGGCAGCAGTAAAGGCAGAAGCTGGACCAGAAATTCTTGCTACTGATGGGGATTAATTACTAGCTCCCACCAAATTCTGCATTTGAAGATGCGACCGTGAGATCTGTATCACTGATGCTAACAGCGGCTTCTGACACAATCTCCGCCAGGCAACACTAGTGCCTCGAGACAACACTATGCCTCTACAGGCTCATTTTTAGATAACTACAAGCTTACGGTAAGGAGCACCAGAAAACTGATGTTTCAAACTACAGAGTCAGAGAAACTCTTGAGAGTCCTTTGGACTGCAAGAAGATCAAATCTGTAATCCTACAGGAAATCAATCCTAAATATTCATTGGAAAGACTGATGCTAAAGCTGAAGCTCCCATACTTTGACCACCTGATAAAAAGAGCAGACTTACTGGTAAAGACGCTGAGGCTGGGAAAGATTGAGGGAAGGAGGAAAAGGGGGTGACAGAGGATGAGATGGTTGGATGGCATTAACCCCTCAGTGGACATGAGTTTGAGCAAACTCCAAGAGATAGTGAAGGACAGGGAAGCTTAGTGTGCTGCAGTCCATGGAGATGCAAAAGACTTGGACTTCACTTATTGACTGAACAAAACAACATGGGTAAGGAGATGCTTTTACAAGCAATAATGATTCTACAATAATTTATACAGTATTTTTACATCATCTCAGCTCATCTTTATCCTCACAAGTCCATGGAGTACACAGGGCAAAAATGATTGTAGACCTCATTTTTTCAGTTATGGAATGTAAGTGTAGGGAGGTGAAAAGCTTTGGCGTGCATATTCGATTGCTAAATGGTAAAGTTCAGGTTCAAAGTGTTGTGTCTTAAATCCCAATGGCATTTTCATTCCACTATACCATATTAATCTAAGTAATTCAGTTCTCCAAGTAAATTCAAAGGAAATGGAAAGCTAAATGTAATACTTCAAGGAGATACAGAACAGATCCAAACATATGAATCCAGATATAGAGCTCAGATTGTAAATAACCAGTCTTGTCAAGATATGAAGCCATTCCAAACTCTAAACTGAGATATGACTTAAATGTCATATTTGAATAACAGTCCTGTGATCCATCATCTGTCATAAGTTTTAAGATCCAATTTTATAGAAAATGAAAACAAACAGATTAATCCTTTTTCATGCCAACATACAAAAACTATGTAATATCCTGATTTTTTGAGAATCGGGACCTAAAGTTTCCAGTGAATATATTTTAAAACATTTTCATTTATTGGTGCCTGAAACTTCAGAGCATTACAGAGCTGTACCTGTAATTAAATATTAATATGGAAATAATATCAAAACATTTAAACCTTTCTCTTAAATAAAAATATCTAAGCCATGCTATTTGTAGAAATCTTACTACTTGTTAACTTATAAAAATAAATTCTTCAAGAAATTAAATATAGGCACTTTTTTAAAAAAATAGCTATTCTGTATTTCTGAGAAGCAGTGTTTGCATGCATTTATTCTGACTTCAAACACTCCAGCTACCACTAGGTTGTCATCAAATTAGGTTAACTAATTCTACCAGTAAAACAGAACAAAATAATGTTCATTTATAATTTAAAGGTCTGAGTTGAAGTGGGAATGAAAAGACCTCTTGACATCTTTTCCTTTTCTCCTTTTCTATTTTAACATATTTCTTATAATCATGAGATGATTATTCTGGTTTCACACTAAATCTCCTAATAAGTAATGAAATTTCCAATATCACATTTGTTATCGTCTTTATTTATTTATTTTCCTGAAAGCCTAACTGTATCATATGTTGGTTAACATAATGATATTTGGCTAGAAATCAAAATATCCAAAGTCCACTCATTCAAAATTAAAATTGGGAGGGAGGATAAAAAAATCTATACTTAAAATATACAACTCAGAAAAATCCGCTTCACTAAAGTCTGCATATAATTTAATATTAGAAATAGACTCATTATTTCTAATACTAAGATTTTGCTTTTACTGATGGCTGCTTAGTATGACTGGTTTAGCATACAGAAATATATGAATCTCAATCTCTTTCAATATCGTATAGACCTGGAAAAGCATTATACTTTATGACTGTATAGTACTGTGTTTGTATAGTTCATCTTTCTGTCTTCTTCACATGTCACTCAATATCTTTGTTAAAAATTAAATATGTATTGAAATTAGAATATCTTTGTTGTTAAGTCTAATGGATAGTTGTATATTAAGCTGGTGGGTTTGCTAATTCAGATACAACATGGTATATCTGTTTCTTCAATAAATATGATATACGCCAGGTGAGAAGATACATATTAACTTTTCCCAGGTACATTCTAAATTCAACTGTCAGAAATTGTTCCAAAAGATAAATACAAAAGGACTCTGAAAGCTAGAAAGACAAATGTGCTTGGCTAGTGATTTTAAAAGTCAAGGAGTCATAGTGAGCTGTCTAGGTATTCTTTTTATTTACCATTAATCTATGCACTAGAGAGGCCTACAACTTGGGACCAACAGCAACAAATCCAGGAGTCTGCCTCTCTGATCAAATGGCCAGGAAGGAAAAGCCCAGTGCAAATCAAGGAGGGTGACCTCAGTCCCTTTCCACATCCTAGGCAGAGGAGCCCATCCTATCACAGTGACAGGAAGAGGCTGGCATCTCTGGGTCTCCATCTAGGGGTTAGAGGTGACCCAGGCTCAGCATCAGCCAGCCTTCTACCAGTGAAAGAGAGTGCGGTGATGTCTCCCTACACTGTGCTACCTGCAGCAAGTAGGGTAAGACTACACCCTGTTCATGCTCCTGCCTCCATTATCATAATTGATCTAGAGATATAGCAGCACCAGATAAATAAACAGACAAGAAAATATTACAAAGGACTTGAAAATTAAACTAGAACCATTACTTTGACCACAAAGAAGGCCAGAACATACATTTTAAGCCTAAAAGAGAGACCGCTAAAATATTAGATTTAAATAGGATGAAGTTTCCTAACATAACGTTCAAAATAACCAACATAAAATACAATCTTTCACATCATCCCAACCAAAAAATAAAGATTGGTACATATACACAATGGAGTATTGCTCAGCCATTAAAAAGAATACATTTGAATCAGTTCTAATGAGGTGGATGAAACTGGAGCCGATTATACAGAGTGAAGTAAGCCAGAAAGAAAAACACCAATACAGTATACTAACACATATACATGGAATTTAGAAAGATGGTAACGATAACCCGGTATGTGAGACAGCAAAAGAGACACAGATGTACAGAACAGTCTTTTGGACTCTGTGGGAGAGGGAGAGGGTGGGATGATTTGGGAGAATGGCATTGAAACATGTATAATATCATATACAAAATGAGTTGCCAGCCCAGGTTCAATGCATGATACTGGATGCTTGGGCTGGTGCACTGAGACGACCCAGAGGGATAGTATGGGGAGGGAAGAGGGAGGGGGCTTCAGGACGGGGAACACGTGTATACCTGTGGCTGATATGATGTATGGCAAACATACAATATTGTAAAGTAATTAACCTCAATTAAAATAAATAAATTTATTTAAAAAGATTTGATGGGAAAAGACAATCAATTAACACTAGTACTGAGGTGTATCAGATCTTAAAATTAATGACAAGAATTCTAAAGCAGCAGTCATAAAAATGTTTCAACAGTCATTTCTGAATTCTCTTGAAATAAATGAAAGGGGAAAAAAAATCTCAGCAAATAAATAACCAGTGGAAAAAATTCATCAAATGGCACAACTGAAAAGCATAAACTCATAAAACTGAAAAACATACCATCACCACCACCATCATACTACCTAAATGGACCAAAAATTAGACCTCGATAAAAAGTTGCAAAGTCTCCTAAAAACACACACTGAGCCCTCTTGGTTCCCCCTACTCCACTATTTTCCCATAGCCCTTATCACATTCTAACATATAGAATTTACTTAATCATCTGGTTTATTGTCTTTCTCTCTTTAACAGAATGTAATCCTGGACTGATTTTTTCACTGACACAATCCTAGTGTCTGTAATAGCCTAGAACACAGTTGAAGCGCAATAAATATTTGTTGATGAATAAATAAATGAATATCACAAAAAATAGTAGAGTCAAAATCACAAAAGATAGAATCGGTGAATTTTTGAACAGGTCAAAAGAATTTGATTAACATAGAGAAAGCAGCCTAAACAAAGTTAACAGAGCTCCAAGAATCTGTGGGACGATATGAAAAGATCTAATGTCCATGGCATTGCAGTGGCCAAAGAGAGGAAGACTGTAGGAATGAAAAATTGTTTGAATAAATAGCACTGAAAACTCTTGAAATATGTAATATATAAACTTATGGATTGAAGAAACAGGATAAACTCACGTAAGATAAATTTTTAAAAAAATCTATACAAAGACATCAGGATTAACCAAATAAGAACTAAGAACAAGAAAGAAAGGTCTTAAAAGTAATTAGAGAAAAGTGATCTTTACCCATACAGAATACCAATCTAAATGACAACAGATTTCTGAAAATCGTAAGGATTTGAAGAAAGTGGCATAACATAATTTAACTGCAAAAATGAAAGAAATGTCAACCGCAAATTCAATATTCAGTGAAACTGTCCTTTCAGAGCAAAAGAGAAAGAACCATTCTCAGGAAGGTAAACTAAGAATTTGTCATCAGTGGACCAACCCCTAAATCATGGGGAAACATAAAGAAAATGTTCCTCTAAACATAAAAAAAAAATGCTAATGAAAGAAAGAAAAAAATAGTATGGGTAAATATTGATATATATATAACATACATATATGTGTATATATACATATAGTAGACTATCCTTCTCCTCATAAATTTTTAAAGCATAAATTTTGCTAAATAAAAATAAAAACACTATTGGATGCAGTGTCAAATGTGTGTAATGGAAATACTTAAAACAATTATATTTTTACAATAGGACCAATAAAGGATTAAATTCAACCAAGATGAAACTAAAAACTTGAATAGTCTTAGAATCAGAAAAGAAATTGAATCAGTAACTAACTTGACCCCTCAAAAGAAATATTCAAGGCAAGATGACTTCACTAGGGAACTTACCAAACACTTAAAGAAATTAACACCAATTTTACACAGATTTTTTTTTTTCCAGAAAATAGAAGGGAAGGGTACACTTTCAAACACACTTCTCAAATCCAGTATTGTTCTGATACCAAAACCAGACAAAGATGATCCAAAACAAGAATATTACAGACTAATCTCTCATGAACTTATATATAAAAATCTCAAAAACATTTTACAAAACTGAGCCCAGCAATATATAAAATAAACTATATATGATAATCAATTGGAGTTTATTCAAGATACAGGATGGTAAAATATTCAAAAATCAAACAGTGTAGCTACTGGATCTAGAAAAAAGTCACTATGACCATATCAGTTGATGCAGAAAACTGATTCAAAGAAATCCAAACCCATCCATTACAAATCACTTAGGAATCTAGGATTAAAGATACTTTCTCTACTAGGTAAAACAAGTCCACAAGACAACTACAGCTAACATTATACTTAATGGTATAAGACTGAATGCTTTCACCCTATTATTAGGAACAGGGTACAGAACTCTGATTTAATATAGTACTGTCTGTTCTAGTTAGGGCAAAAATGGTAGAAAATACATTGAAGGTATACACATCAAAAATGACCTACACTTTTAAATTATACACTTGAAGGAAAAACTCATTGGAAAAAAGATCTTCAGGAGATTTATTTAATATTTAGTTAGTTAGACTTAAGCAAAAATGCCTAATGGGGAAAATGGATAAAACTGACACTGCCCCATTGAAATTAAAAACTGCTACTCATCAATAGTCCCTGTTAGCAAGCTGAAGAGACAAGTTACAGGCTTTGAGAAAATACTCGTAAACCACATATCTCACAAAGGATTTGTGTATAAAATATTTAAAGAACTCTCAAGTTGCAAGGGTAAACAAAACAAAACAAAAACTATCCAGTTAGAAAATGGGCAGCAGAAATGAACAGACTTCTCACTGAGGAAGATACACGTAAAAAAATATAAGCACTTAAATTAAATCCAATATCATTAGCCATTAAGGAAAGGTAAATTAAAACCACAATACAGTATCACAAACATCTCTTAGAATGACTAAGAAAAACATGCTGACAAGGATGTGCAGAACCTTGATCCCTCAATCATCGCTAGTATTTACATAAAGTGGTACAGTCACTCATGAAAATAGATTTACCATACATGAAAACATCTACCATACAAAGCAGCAATTTCACTCATGAGCAGTAATCCCTGAGTAATGAAAATCTTTGTTCATGCAAAAATCTATACACAAATATTCATAGCAACTTGATTCATAATAATAAAAAAGGGAAAATAACTCAAATGTCCTTTGATCCATGAACAGTTAAACAAACTGAGTTATCCATACCATGGAATACAACTCAGCAACAAAAGGGGATGAAATATTGACAAATGCAAACATTTGGAAAGACAATACAGATTACATAGCATTCTTGAAATAAAGCCATTCAGTCAGTGGTGTTGGAGAAGAAAACATATCACTGGTTGTCATATATATGAGTTTGTATTTGCAGAGTGGCTAGAACTGTAGCACTAGAGAGCCTGGATAGCTGGACGGTTTTGCATGTTTATTGTTGACTGGTTGCTAACATTGCACAGACACACAAGCAGACACCCAGCATACACACACATGCAAGTGAATGCATTTATCACTGTTGACATCTGAATCTACTTTGTGGATTGTACAAATGTAAATTTCTTGATGTATTCTATTTATGCAAGCTGTTAAATTTGAGGAAGAACTGTGAAGAATCTATGGGACCTCCCTGTACTTTTTCAACTTTCTCTGAATCTAAAATTATTTCTAAATAAAGGTGTAGAGAAAATGTAGTGCCTGTGCGGAAAGTTTGCTCAAGAACTCAAGCAAGTTCAAGAAAGCAAGCAGATTATGGAATGTTTAATCCAAGTGAAAGTAGTCAACACTGCCCTTCTACATAATACTAATTCCGAAGCAATGCATCAGTGTAAGTAAGCTTTCCATCTTTACATATGATTGAATGACTGATCTACATTGTAATCATAAGTAGATTATGTTTAACAAATAAAAGCAAGCATAGTTACAAATGTGTATCAAAGATGACATTGGTCATAATTGTCAAATTATATTTTCTCAAGATGTCTCTCCCATAGCCATTAAAACACACGCACACACACACCCACACACACACACACTAAGTCTGTTCTTAACACCTCCCCAAAATCTCTGCCTCAGAATGAGTTTTCCTTAGTTTGCCTTTAGACCTGAGTCTTGTATTTAGAAATCTTTGTTGAATCAATAGCTGTAATTTGATGTGAAACTCCAAATTGAAAATATATATATATCCTCAAAAAAAAGAAAAAGTTTTGAGGCACATGTATTATTTTCCCTTTCAAGGCTCCATAACAGAAACCCAAATAAGTATTTGACAGATGAGAGTTTATAGCCACATCCACACTTTCTGACAAAATCTCTAACACAGAAGCATATATATGTGATGTCTCAGTCCTAAAGTCCTTAACAATACATAAGCTAGACTTGCACCTTCATAGCTTAATCACAGCTCAATTTTGTCTTGGAAAACGTGTAAATTTTGGAGTTACATAATAATAATATTCCTCCAAATTCCAAAACAGAATATAAGCAAGTGAGTCAAAGTATCTTTTTTCTTTAAGAATTTAGATTGGAAACAAAATATTTAAAAATTGGTACATATTCCATTTTAAATGGGATTATTTTAATTTTACTGGAAAACAGAAAAAAATATAAGTTTTTGGCTAAACCAGAATACATCAACTTTGCTTAATGGACAAAATAATGGGAAAAGTATGGTCACATATTAATCAGTTTTAGGCTACCAATGGACGCCAGCTATGAAACAAAAAAAAACCCCTCAGGTTTACAATAATTTTGAAGAATAATATCAAGATAATTTTACTTCCTGATGTGTATAAACTACAATTGTGACCAGAACTGTTCTCCTTGCTAATGCTAATTATTATCTTAAATTTAAGTTATCAGATATCCCATACAAAGTAATATCAAGAAATAATTTAGTGTTTTCAATTATAAAATTAAGAACTCTACCACAAATAGATACTGAAAATAACAAATATTTTATATTTAATGCATTCTTTTACACAGCATATAAATATTAATAAATAGAAAGCAAATATTACTTTTATCATAAGGCCCAAAATAATTATCAAAAGTTTTCCAGCCCACAGACAAATATTTCTAAACCAACACTTCTCCACTAAAATCATATCATTGTTCGCTAAATAAAATGAGCAAGAGACATTTTCTTTGCTTGGCTTAGGTTATTTATTGTTTTCCTTCAGTGACAGTGATTGGTTATTTTAAGAATGATTCAGTTTAACTCATGCTCCTGTGCACCCAGTATATTTGATTAGATCTGGGTTTCTATTTCAGCATCTGTTCCTTTCAATTGGCTGTGGCAGCCTTGAGTACAATTTTGAGAAGATATGTGAGGCTCAATGGGAAAGACTCGAGATATCTTCCAAGAGTGTGAGACTCAGTGTGTGCCAAGTGTCATGGCACAACAGCTAAGTATTTTTCTCTTTGGGTGAGACATGTAAATGCTATAAATATAAATGAGGATGAAAGCGTGTGTATCTTTTCCATAGTAAACCTCATCTTACTTAAAAGTCATAAAAACTGGAGCAAGTATCTCTTTTAAAAACTTGCTGCAGAAGCTCCAGTCTTTGAATTTTCTCTAGTATTTATTGATGTTGTCTCTTCAAAAATACTTATCACTAATTGACCACACATTTGAAATTAAGCACCTTAATTTTAACATTATTCTCAAGAATTAAAAAAAAATGTTGGGAAGTCTAATACAGAGCTTGCTTTGTTTGCCTTGAACAACACAGGTTTGAATTATGGTGTGTAGGTCCACTCATATACAAATTCTTTTCAATAGTAAACATGTCAATGTATTGGCAAAACCAATACAGTATTGTAAGGTAGAATAAAGTTAAAAAATTTAAAAAATAATGATAAATAGTAAACACTACAGTACTGCAGGCATCACTGTTGGCTGAATCCTTGGAAACAGACTGTGGTTGTCCACTATAAAGTTATACTGGAATTTTCCACTTCAAAGGAGTGAGCACATCTAACTCTGACTTTGTTCAAGATTCAGCTGTAAAGGTAATTGGGGATTTGATAACATCAAACTGAGTTTATAATGTTACTATATCTTACAGTGTATTGAACTCTGAATTAATACATGATTCTAAGTGCTAAAATTACTGCATTGTAAGGACATTTTGATACTGCATGAGTGTTTATATCTGCATTTTAGGATACTCACTGTTTTTCAGTTATGTAGTGGGGGTGGGGAGGGTGAGAGGCAAAGTTCCAGCTGTTTGTTATTTTCCTGCTTTGCTTTCTCACCATTCCAAAGTATCCAGATGGTTATACATATTTAGGAATCTGAGGCATTTCAAAGTCATGAAATCTGTTACATTCTAAATACAAAAGAAACTCACTAATTCTCAGCTTGCATATTTAAAATCAAGAACCACAGAAGCAATCTACACACACATATATGGGCATTTAGTGACTAAGTTGTGTCCAACACTTGTGACCCCATGAGCTATAGCCTGTCAGGCTCCACTGTCCATGGGATTTTCCAGGCAAGAATAGTGGAGTGGGTTGCCATTTCCTTCTCCAGAGGACCTTCCCAATCCATGGACTGAACCCACATCTCCTATACATAACTACCTACCTATATATACCTATGCCTATATCAATATCTATCTGAAAAAACTTTTCTTACTGTCCTATATGATCATCTTGATGATCCAGTTTCAAACTGCCACAGAGGGTGAAATGTAGCATAACTATATCTCCCAGATTAGCCTTCCAAGACTTCTGCTTTACTGAATCCTTTTGTGTATCCATCATCTTGCTAAGAATCAGAATACAAATCACATACAAGATGCACAAACATATCATGCCAATACATTATGTGGCTCTCTCCATAATACTCTTCATCATTATAATACATGCAATCTCTTTGGTTTATTTCATAGAATCAGTTCAGTTCAGTTCAGTTGCTCAGTCGTGTCTGACTCTTTGAGACCCCATGAATCGCAGCACGCCAGGCCTCCCTGTCCATCACCAACTCCCAGAGTTCAGTAAACTCATGTCCATCGAGTTGGTGATGCCATCCGGCCATCTCATCCTCTGCCGTCCCCTTCTCCTCCTGCCCCCATTCCTTCCCAGCATCAGAGTCTTTTTCAGTGAGTCATTCATAGAATATGCAAATGTTAATATAAGTACTTCAAAACAAAAAGCATTTCACTGAAACAATTTGTGAAGTTGTATTTTACAGCTTGTAGTGAATTTTTAAGCTGTCAGCACTTTTGCAATATATAAAACTGACCACCACACTGCAAAGTTAGCAATTTCAAATTATATTCACAGCCCACTAATGGATTTAGCTACAAGGGAGAAATGTTGTGGGGCGGGGGCAAGGGGGCATTGTTCTGACATAGAGAAATGAAGATCTGTCACAACAGTGAAATTTAATTATAAGGTTGTTCAGTTGCTTGAAACTACAAGCTGAAAAACAGAAAATACATCTATACACATTTCACCATCTAAATTGAGTCACAAATACTTATTTTTCCATTTTCACTTATCTGACAGGGAAATAATATTGGTGAACACATATTTACCTAGGTTACTAAAGAAAGCAATTACTTGGGTAACATTTCTAAAGACTCATCCTCTATGAAAGTCTTTGATCTAAGCTGCTGTGCTCATAAGATCTGTTGTTGGTTTCCATGTCAGAAAGGTATACACAGTAATCACAGATTACTTTAAAAGAACATAGAATCTCAGCTGTTATTAATAATTCTAAGTTCCGACAATACTTATAAATAAACACATTCAAGAATGTCCTATAGTTATTCAGAGAGTATATTTAAATTTAACAAAAATACAGGAAGTATATTCACAGAATATTGTGTATACTAAGATCAGAGAATAAATGGGTTTAAAAACCAAGTAAGGAAAGACTCATAATTAATTAACTAATTAATTGGAGTATTATTTGTAAAATCTTGCTATTACATTATTTTGTTTCAAAAAAATGGATAGTAGCAATTGTAGAATTTCTCTGGTTTTTTAATTAAGCTTCTAAATTTTTATCATAGTTCATTGATAGGCCTTGTTAGTAGGCAGAAAATTTCAACTTAAAAAGGCAAAATGATAACAGCTTAAAAACAATTACACACAGCACCATGACTAATGAATACTGCACAGTTTTCTTTGTCAGAAAAATGAATCCACTTTGCTGTTCATCCTTAGACTTGACATAGTGATATATAGCTTGTTTCCTGAAGTAGATTTAATGGTGTAGATTATTTTGCAGACTTGAAAATAGCATGGAAAATCAGTATGTTGCTTCATGTCATACTGACATGGCTTTATGTCTTGCCACCAAAGCAGAATTGGAGCATTAGCGTAGAGTCAAAATACGGAAATGCTTGACTCCTTTGATTTCTGTCTCTACAGTAAGTGCAGTTGGGGAGGGTATGGGGGTGGTGTTAAATGGAAAACATAATCAGTATAATTACTGGAGTTCTAATTATTCTTAGGAAAAGGGAAATCTTTTAAACAAAACAAGTTAAAGAGGGTTTTAAAAGTAAAAAAATATTGAAATCATAGCTATCACTTTAAAGTCTCTTTTTTTAGGAGAGGATAATCAATGAATTCATAAAATTTGACTCTACCACATCCTTGCATTCATTTCAGGCTCTACTACATTATCTGCACTTAGTAAACAGACTAAATATACCACCTAAAACTAGCATTTGAATCATTTGTGATTCTGAATTGATGTATATATATAAATGATATGTATTGCTTTTCAAATAACTATCAGTTATTATTTACTACACTGGTTATTTCTTAATATAATAAATTTTAAAAATAAGAGGCAAAAAGGCTGGAAACAGAATTAAACTGATTTTTGTTTGTTTAGTTCCATGCCTATATGTATTAGTGCTATGAAGAGAGCAGCAATTAAGATTAAAGTTCTAAAAATGTGTATATGATATGAAAACTGAGAGAAAAGCAATCCATAATTTTGATCCATAATTGGGAGATTAAAGTTTATAACAACATACAATAGAATTTTGTTACAGACAACCCAGAACAACCATAGATAAATTTCTAGAGGTTTATACTGAATACATCCTTAATTCATAAACATGTTTGAACAACACAAAATAAGTTCGATGAATGAAACAGCACACTCAAAGCTGGTGCACTGGGACAACCCTGAGGAACAGGATGGGGAGGGCGGCGGGAGGGGGTTCCGGATGGGGGACACATGTACACCCATGGCTGATTCATGTCAATGTATGGCAAGAACCACTACAATATTATAAAGTAATTAGCCTCCAATTAAAATAAATAAGTTAATTAAAAAATAAAAACTATAGCAGAAAGAAGACACAAAGAGGATCAATCTGAATAATTTCTAGAAACTAAATAGAATATATTCTAAATTCATATATTTTTTCTATATTTTTTCAAATTTTTAAAATACACACACATTTGAAAACTGTATCAACCAAAACAAGAAGCAACAAAAGACCAAAATGCAAAGCAAAATGCCTATCTCAATAATTGTAATGATTTTAACAGTCTCATTGTCTGGTGAAACTGGTGAGATAGTTTAAATTTTACCCAGATTTGTACTATGAATTAATTTTAATCTGTGCTTGTGTTGATTTTATACCGATTTTAAAAATTCTAAGAGGATGGGTAAAAAGGTAAGTCTTGCTCTTAAATTTAAAGACGATAGTGTGGCCAGGTGAGCCTGAACACAAAAGAATTAGCAACACATATTTTATTATGTGGATCGAACCCAGGTCTCCCTCCTTGCAGGCAGATGCTTTAACCTCTGAGCCACCAGGGAAGCCCATAATGAAATTTACCAGTTACTAAAGAATTTAACAGAAGTATAGATGGTAGGAACAAAGTTGAAAAATTAGAGTAGAATAAGAGAAAATTTAAGAATTAGCAGAAAAAAACAACAAGCTGCAAAAGTCACTCAGTCATGTCCAACTTTCTGTGACCCGAAGGACTGCATGCAGCACACGAGGCCTCCCTGTCCATCACCTGGTCCCAGAGTTTACTCAAACTCATGTCCATTGACTTGGTGATGCCATCCAACCATCTTATCCTCTGTCATCCCCTTCTCCTTCAGCCTTCAGCTTTTCCCAGCATCAGGGTCTTTTCCAGTGAGTCAGC
Organism: Nanger dama; assembly: GCA_917880005.1. NCBI lineage: Eukaryota > Metazoa > Chordata > Mammalia > Artiodactyla > Bovidae > Nanger > Nanger dama. The sequence continues at coordinate 14,178,513 of CAKJTW010000027.1, read as the reverse complement.
TCTTCACGTCAGGTGGCCAAAGTTTTGGAGTTTCAGCTTTAGCATAAGTCCTGTCAATGAATATTCAGGACTGATTTCCTTTAGGACTGACTGGTTTTATCTCCTTGCAGTCCAAGGGACTTCAAGAGTTTTCTCCAATACCACAAGGCGCTGAACTTTTTTATGGTCCAACTCTCACATCCATACATGACTACAGGAAAAATCATAGACCTTTGTCAGTAAAGTAATGTCTTTTTTTTTTAATATGCTGTCTACGTTTCTCACAGCTTTCCTTTCAAGGAGCAAGTGTCTTTAATTTCATGGTTGCAGTCACCATCTGTAGCGATTTTGGAGCCCAAGAAGATAAAGTCTATCACTATTTTAATTGTTTCCCCATCTATTTGCCGTGAAGTGATGGGACTGAAGGCCATAACCTTAGTTTCTGAATGCTGGGTTTTAAGTCAACTTTTTCACTCTCCTCTTTCACTTTCATCAAGAGGCTGTTCAGATCCTCTTTGCTTTCTGTCATAAGGTTGATATCATTTGCATATCTGAAGTTATTGCTATTTCTTCCTGAAATCTTGATTCAAGTTTGTGCTTCATCCAGTCTGGCATTTGGAATGACGTACTCTGAATATAACTTAAATAAAAAAGGTGATAATATACAGCCTTGATGTACTCCTTTCCCAATTTGGAACCAGTCCATTGTTCCATGTCCAGTTCTAACTGTTGCTTCTAAACTTCCATACAGATTTCTCAGAAGGCAGATAAGGTAGTCTCATATTCTCATCTCTGTAAGAATTTTCCACAGTTTGTTGTGGTCACACAGTAAAAGGCTTTAGAGTAGTCAATGAAGCAGAAGTAGATGTTTTGCTGGAACTCTCTTGCTTTCTTGATAATCCAACAGACGTTGGCAATTTGATCTCTGGTTCCTCTGCCTTTTCCAAATACAGCTTGAACATCTGAAAGTTCTCGGTTCATGTACTGTTGAAGCCTGGTTTAGAGAATTTTGAGCATTACTTCTCCAGTGTGTGATATGTGTGCAATTGTGAGGTACTATGAACATTCTTTGGCATTGCCTTTCTCTGGAATTGAAATGAAAACTGATTTTTTCCAGTCCTATGGCCACTGCTGAGTTTTCCAAATTTGCTGGCATAAGATTCTACAAACAACAATATGCCAGTGGTAAAGAGATATATTTCACTACAAGTGGTAAAGATATACATTTCACTACAAGAATCTACAAAGCTTCAGATACCAAAGCATGGATAGTCATTAATTTTTCTCAAAATTTCAAATTCTGAACACATCAAGGGGCATTTTTTACAATTAAAAACTGCATACTCAAGCAGCATGCTATACCAATTGAAAAATGGTTATATAATATCTTTATTTACATTACTGAGGTATTCCCCTAAGTCACTTCAGTCGTGTCTGACTCTGTGCGACCCCATAGATGGCAGCTCTCCAGGCTCCCCTGTCCCTGGGATTCTCCAGACAAGAACACTGGAGTGGGTTGCCATTTCCTTCTCCAATGCATGAAAGTGAAAAGTGAAAGTGAAGCCGCTCAGTCATGTCCGACTCTTCGCGACCCCATGGACTGCAGCCCACCAGGCTCCTCTATCCCTGGGATTCTCCAGGCAAGAGTACTAGAGTGGGTTGCCATTGCCTTCTCCTTACTGAGGTATACTTGGAAGGAAAAATAAGCTTTTATAAACTAGGTTTTATTTAAATTTAGAGAAAAGTATCAAAAGATATTCTTGGAAATATAGGTTTCTTTCTTCAGCTGAAAGATAATCATATGTGAGATTTAGATAACAAACTGAAATGAACCTTAGCTAACTCTTTCCATACTTACTAATACTCAGAAGGTAAAGAATCTGCCTGCAGTGAAAGAGAGGTGGGTTCAATAAGGGAATGACAACCCACTCCAGTATTCTTGCCTCAGAAGTCCACAGACAGAGGATTCTGGCAGGACTGTAGTCTGCCAGACTGCAAGCCTCCCTGTAAATTTCTGCACAGGATCTCCAGTAAAAGTGTCCTACAATATTTAGTGATGGTTTATATTCGGTATTGGGTGGATTTCAAGTTATGGATACTAAGAAATCATTTGGTATTAAATGATTCTCCCTTTGAACTCCTCATCAAATAGTTTACAATGTGTTTAACAATTATTTTATAGTAGGAATAAGGAATAATTACTGTGCAATTATTTAGAGTTTAGTATAAAACATGGCATATTTTATACTTCTTTTAGTAGAATATTTATGATTACAAGGAAGAAAAATATATATATATATATATATAATTTCTCTTTTTCTGTGTAACCAATATATTAAAAAAACTTTCAACAGTAGCTTCAGCATAACAGGAAGACCAGATACAGATATTGTTGAGTTGATCAAACAATAGTAAGTTATTCAGTGGTACAAGAGGAAGTCACGGCAGTCAGGATGCCTAGCAGAATGGTTAATGATATTCCTCAGGACACTATTGCAAATGACTAACAAAGTGATGCCACATTCATACTGTTTTAGAAATTTAAACAATCTTCATAAAATGCAACAACGAAACACAGTATAATATAGAGCATCACCCATAAGCTTATGTTTTATTTGTTATTCTCAGTCTCCCCAAACTTGCACAAGCTGATTCAAGTAAACTCCATTAAGAGTTGAGAGTAAGAGTGCTTTTATTTGTTTCTTTTTATTGGAGCATAATTGTGTTACAATGTCGTGTTGGTTTCTGCTGTACAACAAAGTGAATCAGCTACGCATATACATATATCCCCTCCCTCTTGAGCGTCCCTCCAGTTCCCCACATCCCACCCCCTCTAGGCCAGGAAGAGCAACAAGCTCAGCTCCCTGTACTGTATAGCAGCCTCCCACTACCTACCTATAATATTTAACACGTGGTGGTGTCTACATGTCAACCCTACTCTCTTAATTTGTCCCACTCTCCCCTCCTCTGCTGTGTTCACATGTCCATTCTCTACATCTGTTCCTGCCCTGGAAATAAGTTCACGTGTACCATTTTTCTAGATTCCATATACATGTTAATAGGGATTCCTAGGATCATCCTAACAGGCTCTCAATATGTGATATGGACTATTTTCATTTCTTCTACATTTTTGTCATTTTTTAATGTATTTATTCAGCTAATAACAAGTTCCTGGCATGTGTCAGACATCAAGGATACAAGGGTAGGATTAAAGACCTAATCCCCAGCTTCAGGGAACTTCCAGTCTCTCTTTGAAACTTCTTGATGAAAGTTAGTAGAGCCCTTGTATTTCGTTTGCAGTGGAATAGAGACCAATGCTGACAAGATATTGGGCATTTTTTCCATATATCTTCCATATTTGGAAGTGAACCATTTTTGTCATTAAACATCATAGAGCTTCCTAAGTTTAACAAATATCATAAATATTGACATAGATTAGAGAATATTGTGCAGCTTTATCCTTAGATTGTTCATGGATATTAATCCTTCTCAGAGGTTTCCACACTTCAACTCTTCTTGTTTTGAGTTGCCATACATAATTCATTTAAGAATTTCAAGAGGAGAAAACTGTGAACTAACAATACCTTAGTAAAATCTCAAGGAATAAAGGTGGATAAAAATCTGACTTATTTGTAAAGTAAATTTTACATGTCTATATAGTTAACTGTACTACCCCTTTTAATAAGGTCTATTTCTACCCTAATAAGTATCTGGAATATTCTGGGTAAAAACAAAATTTGTTCCTTAGTTTGGCAAAATGTTGAGAAGTCTCTTTCTGTGTTTCTCATGCTACAGAAATCAAGTATATTTAACTATTTTCATAGACCATTTTAAGGAGATGTCAGCACTAAAGAATCTGAATTTAATTTGATGAAGATGGAAAAGAGAGTCATTGAAAATTATTTTTGTACTTTCCTAGTGATTCAGACTTCTGGAAATACATATTTGTGAAACACACAAATATATGAAATACACACATGAAACAAATACAAAATATGTGAACCATGGAATATCTATGTGAAATGTGTATACAAAAATACTTTAATGTGGGTAATTAATTTTTCGGAAACTGGACACTTGATGTGAAGAGCTGACTCATTAAAAAGACCTGATACTGGGAAAGATTGAAGGCAAAAGGATAAGGGGTGGCAGAGGATGAGATGGTTAGTTAGCATTACAGACTCAATTAACATGAGTTTGAGCAAACTCCATGAGATACTGAAGGACAGGGGAGCCTGGTGTGCTATAGCCCATGGTGTCATAAAGAGTCAAATATGACTTAGTGACTGAACAACAACACTTTATCTGTTACAAACATTTTCTTTATATGTGCTTATTTATATACGTATGTGTGTGTGTGTGTATGCATCTTGGCTTATTTAAAATCTTGAGATAACTTTGCATACCCTTTTAAAAATTTTAAATTAAGATGCCCATTGTAGCCAGCTAAGAATTAAGTGTTCCTATTTAGATAAAAGGTGTCGTTTTAGTTATATTTTTTAAATTTGGATATCAAAGATTGGCTATACACAAAAATAGTTAACAAAACATCAATAATCCAGTATTTGATTTTTAGATAAAATCATACCTGTAATGTATTTAAGAGGTGACATCAGTATTACCTTATGCATCTGAAATGACTATTTTTTTTCTTTTCTTCCATCATCTGTTATATAGTGAAGTGAAAGTTGCTCAGTTGTGGGATTCTTTGTGCCCCCATGGACTATACAGTCCATGGAATTCTCCAGGCCAGAATACTGGAGTGGTTAGTCTTTCCCCTTCTCCAGGGGATCTTCCCAACCCAGGGATTGAACCCAGGTCTCCTGCATTGCAGGCTGATTCTTTACCAGCCGAACCACAAGGGAAATCCTCTATTGTATAGAAGACTACTTATTTCCAGAGTTAAATGATATAATTTATCTGAGAAAATATAATCTTTGCTTTTATTAAGGAGAGATTTTCTATTATAATGTGATCTGTGGCTAACAGAAACTGGAAAAATATCAATGATTATGAGGCTTAAACATATCCTTGATGAATCCATTTTAAGATAAAGGATAGTAGACATATATTTGGTGATGGTTTAGTTGCTAAATCACGTCTGACTCTTGTGGCGCTTTGCACTATAGCTTGCCAGGCTTCTCTGTCCATGGAATTTCTAAGGCAAGAATACTGGAGTGGGTTGCCATTTCGTTCTCCAGGAAATCTTCCTGACCCAGGGATTGAACCCTCAATTCCTGCATTATAGGTAGTTTTTTTTTTTTTTTTTTTTTTTTTACCACTGAGGCAGCAAGGAAGCAATAGTAGATATATAGGTCTCCATAAGGATCTTTTAGAAATAAGACTCGTTCTGCTTTTCCTGGGATCACAACTAAACTACTTTTGTCAACCTTCTTTGCATTTAGAAATGGCCATATGATAATTTGCCCGCCCATTGCATTTTCTGTTTGGGAATATTTAATCCTGTTTCTTTTCTGTTGACTGGACAGAGACATCCAAGATGAATAAAGTCTTATGTTGACTGTGACAGAGCTTCAGGTAACCTGAATCTCTAAATAACCAGACTAGAACAGATACTTCACCTAGTGACCTAGAATTACATCAAGCTATTGAATAAAGACCCTGGGTATTCGGGTAAGATTCAAAGCTAGACTGTAAGCTATCTGAGGTGAGGGTTTAGGTCTTTCCAGGCTTACTCACATGCTCTTACTGCCAGACACATACCAGAAACTTTACTGGCACCAAGGAATACTGACTGAATGAATAAAAAAAGAAAACTATGGAGAGAGGTTCATAATCTTGTACAGGCGGTGGTGACCAAAACCATCCCAAAGGGAAAAAAAATGCAACAAGGCAAAATGGTTGTCTGATGAGGCCTTACAAGTAGCTGAGAAAAGAGGAGAAGTGAAAGGCAAAGGAGAAGAGGAAACATATATCCAACTGAATGCAGAGTTTCAAAGAATAGCAAGGAGAGATAACAAGGCCTTCTTAAATGACAATGCAAATAAATAGAGGAAAATAGTAGAACTGGAAAGACTAGAGAACTCTTCTAGAAAGTTAGAGATGTCAAGGGAACATTTCATGCAAGGATGTACACAATAAAGGACAGAAACAGTGAGGATCTAACAGAAGCAGAAGAGATTAAGAGTTGGCAATAATATAAAGAAGAACTATATAGAAAGAGCTTAATGACTCAGATAACCATGATGGTGTGGTCACTCGAGTAGAGCCAGATATCCTGGAGTGTGAAGTCAGGTGGGCCTTGGGAAGTATCATTATGAACAAAGCTATGATGAAATTCAGACTGAGCTATTTCAAATCCAAAAGATGATGCTGTCAAAGTGCTGCATTCAAAATGCTAGCAAATTTGGAAAACTCAGCAGTGGCACAGGACAGGACTGGACTGGATTTTCCAGGACTGGAAAATGTCAGTTTTCATTCCAGTCTCAAAGAAGGATAATGCCAAAGAATACTCAGAATAATACACAATTGAGCTCATTTCACATACTAGCAAGGTAATGCTCAAAATCCTTCAAGCCAGGCTTCAACAATACATAAACCAAGAACTTAAAGATGTTCAAGCTGGATTTAGAAAAGGTAGAGAACCAGAGATCAAATTGCTACCCTCCACAGGATCATATGTTAAGCATAATTCCAGGAATACATCTACTTCCTGCTTCATTGACTACACTAAAACCTTTGACTGTGTAGATCACAACAGTTCAGTTCAGTCGCTCAGTCATGTCCGACTCTTTGCAACCCCATGAATCACAGCACACCAGGCCTACCTGTCTATCACCAACTCCTGGAGTTCACTCAGACTCACGAGTCAGTGATGTCCATTGAGTCAATGATGCCATCCAGGCATCTCATCCTCAGTCGTCCCCTTTTCCTCCTGTCCCCAACCCCTCCCAGCATCAGAGTCTTTTCCAATGAGTCAACTCTTGATGAGGTGGCCAAAGTACTGGAGTTTCAGCTTTAGCATCATTCCTTCCAAAGAAATCCCAGGGCTGATCTCCTTCAGAATGGACTGGTTGGATCTCCTTGCAGTCACAAACGGTGGAAAATTCTTAAAATGACAGAAATACCAGATCACATTATCTGCCTCCTGAGAAGTCTATTTGCAAGTTTAGAAGCAACATTTAGAACTGGACATGGAAAAACAGGTTAGTTCAAAATGGGAAAGGAGTTTATTGTCACCCTGCTTATTTAACTTTTATGCAGAGTACATCATGCAAAATGCCAGGCTGAATAAGTCACAGGCTGGAATCAGATTTCCAGGAGAAATATCAACAATCCCAGTATGAAGATGACACTACCATAATGGCAAAAGGGATGACAAACTAAAGAGCTTATTGGTGAAGGTGAAAGAGGAGAGGAAAAAGCTGGCTTAAACCCCAGCTTTCAGAAAACTAAGATTATGGCATCCAGTTCCATCACTTAATGACATAGATCGGGGGAAATGGAAATGGATAGAGATTTTATTTTCTTGGTCTCCAAAATCACTGCAGATGGTGACTGTGGCCAAGAAATTAAAAGGCAATTCCTCCTTGGAAGAAAAGTTGTAGCAAATTTAGCCAGTATTTTAAAAAGCAGACATCACTTTGCCAACAAAGGTCCATCTAGTCAAAGCTATGGTTTTTCCAGTAGTCATGTATGAATGTGAGAATGGACCATAAAGAAGGCTGAGCACCAGAGAATCGATGCTTTCAAATTGTGGTACTGGAGAAATTCTTGAGTCCCTTGGACAGCAAGGGGACCAAACCAGTCAATCCTAAAGGAAATTAATTCTGAATATTCATTGGAAGGACTGATCCTGAAGCTGAAACTCCAACACTTTGGCCACCTGATGTGAAAAGCCGAATCATTGGAAATACCCTTAAATGCTAGGAAAGGTTGAGGGTAGAAGGAGAAGGGGGCAACAGAGAATGAGATGGTTGGATGTAGTCATTGATTGAATGCATCTGAGTTTGTGCAAACTGCAGAAGATAGTGAAGGACAGGGAATGCTGCAGTCCATAGAGTCACAATGAGTCAGACACGACTGAGTGACTGAACAACAACAAATTATACACTATTTAAAATTTGAAAATATTAATTTTCCCATTTATTTTTCTGTTTGTAATTTAAGAAATCTACTTTTGAATGTGATGAAATGTTTTATCTAACATTTATTTAAACAATGTGAAATAACATTTAGATTACTTTAATTGTTTATAATTATTGTAATTACATATGCCTTAAACATATTTTCCATATTTAGGGCAGTTTCTTGGAGAGGATGAACATAGGATATATGCACTGAATCACTTTGATCACATATTGTGAAACTGCATTCTAAATGGCTAACGCCAACAGAAAGTGCCATCATAAGAGGGTGGCCACTTCAACACACAGGTCTTCCCTGGTAAGACCTCAGATGGTAAGAACCTGCCTGCCACACAGAAGACCCAGGTTTGATTCTTTGGTTGGGAAGATCCCCTCAGAAAGGGAATGAGCATCCACTCAAGTATTCTTGCCTGGAGAATTCCATGGACAGAGGAGCCTGGAGAGCTATCATCAGTGGGATCACAAAGAGTCAAACATGACTGAGCAGCTAACACACACACTTCAACACAATGCAACTAAAGCTGGATTTTGTTTCAGATTTAAACTTGGAGAAAATGATATCTCATCTTGGCATATTTTATACCGTCAATTATATGCAAGAATAGAATTCTCAGTGGTTACATTCTTTGCAATTACAGTATTTGTTTTATTTGTTTCCTACTGTCTTTTCGATTCATTTAATGTTTCTACACACTATTTATATAATAAAGTCATTTTATAATAATGATTATAGACTATGAGGTTTTCCATTTTATTAATAATAGAATAATAAAATTGTCAGTCCTTCATTAAGACTTTAGTAAATATTTTATTAGTCTCATGTATTAATCCCTTTGAGAGTTGTTTATAGTTTTTCAAATATAACCAGTCTTTATAATTGCAATATTTTTCTCTAAAAATTTTTTTATATTAATTTCCCTCCCATGGCATTATAAATATTCTATTATATTTCATTCAGCTTTCTATGATCTATCCTTTTGTAATTAATTCCCAGTATATTATTATTTTGTTTGAAGAGTTAAAATTTTGATTTCTCCAGTACTGTCATAATTCTAGGATATCCACTTTAACTTTGAATGTGAAATCACCATTATTGTATGATAAATGCTATATGTGAGATTTATGTAAATTATTTAGTTATGAAATATTGTTATCTTTATCTGTCTCTGTGTCTTATACATAAGCATCAGATTCTTGTTTTTAAAGATAGAAATATATTTTCAAGTCATATTTGCTATTTATAAATATTTAATAAATTAATTTGAAAAGAGCATATCATATAATTGATAATATGTATTTTATGGATAAATTAATTATACATAATTAGTAAATAGTAAATCTAGAAAATGGTAAATACATAAGTTACAAAAAGCAAAAAAATTTCATACAATTCATTTTTAAAGATTATTTGACAAATTTATTCTGGTGGTATCAAACTCTATGTCAAATCTTATTACTGTATATTTTCCAAGAACATCTTAAGGAGATTCCATGTAATGTGTAAGTCTCAGAGAAACACTATTTAAAGTATCCATCATACATGATCCATTCAAAATGACTGCTCAATAAATTATTCTTGAGCTTTTATCCTCTCCCTTTTATGACTCACTATAATCACAAATGAACACATTGTATTTCCTTGGATATTAGATTTTTACCATTTATGTTTTAAGTTTAAATTTGACCCAGATTACTGCTATTAAGAGATATGAAAAGATAAAAAGAACAGAGACAGCAAAAACAAGCCTTAAAAAGCACAGTTCATGTGCACAGGTCAGTCTCTACATTCTTGTTCATTCATTTAGATCACATAATTTTTCACATAAAACCATGAGTTACTTTATGTTCCTTTATGAAATTTTTAACAAACCAGTTTGTTTCTTGCACTTCCACAACATATTTTCATATGTTATTCTATGCATTTTAAAAATAGGAGAGTAAAAATCATTAAGTGGTTTTTATTTTAATATAATTTTTCACTTTAAGGTATAAAGAAAGACACTGCTGGTATGAAAGACAAAGACAGAAAGTAGTTCCCAGAATTTTTAAGTGATTATGAAGTCTCTCCTTGACTAACCTTTTTAGAGTTGTATTACAGAATATCAAAAGAGAACATATCAAGAATATTTCCATATGTTGTTTTAGAAAATGTATTCAGCCAGTTCAGTAGTTAATGACAGCACAGAATTATTTAGTCATGCAGACAAGTTGAAATTAACTTTAAAAAAATTTGTTAAGTATAATTTAGAACTATATAGATGCTTTTGAAGAGTAGTGTTGGAGAAGACTCTTGAGAGTCCCTTGGACTGCAAGGAGATCCAACCGGTCCATTCTAAAGGAGGTCAGTCCTAGGTTTTCTTTGGAAGGACTGATGCTAAAGCTAAAACTCCAATACTTTGGCCACCTCATGGGAAGAGTTGACTCATTGGAAAAGGCCCTGATGCTGGGAGGGATTGGGGGAAGGAGGAGAAGAGGATGACAGAGGATCAGATGGCTGGATGGCATCACAGACTCGATGGACATGAGTTTGAGTAAACGCCAGGAGTTGGTGATGGACAGGGAGGCCTGGCGTGCTGCAATTCATGGGGTCGCAAAGAGTTGTACACGACTGAGTGACTGAATGGAACTGAACTGCAGAACTAAATATTTAAATCCTAAAAATGTTGATGTGTTTTGGGTAATTTCATTATAGGAATTAAGCCAGGGAAATAACTAGAAATGCAAAAAAAAAAAGATGAACAAAAATAACCAAAGCAATTTTGGCAATAGCAATAAACTAAAGATCCAGATGTAGTAGCTTGGATAAATGCATTTTCATATAGCTCTGCAATAGACAAAAGCAATTAATTACATTATTTTGAAATATTTAAGGCCATTTAGAATATCCAATGATGTATTATTTGGTGCCAGAGTACTTAAAACACATGTCAATGTGCAATATGCAACATAATAAAGTCATTTTACTTATATGTTTTCTGAAGAATATTTACAGTGTTCATAGAAATTACCTTTGAGTGGTGGGCTCATAGTGCTTTTTCTATACTTACCTTAAAAAATAAAATTGTATTACTTTACATAAAGTTAAATATAAGTGAATAAGGTAAGCATGCCTTAATGCTATAAATTATTCTATAAAAATTGAAACTCCAGTCCTCTGAAAATTTACAAAAAATAACAAGTCCTATTTCAATATAAGTGAACAAGTGTAAAAACATCTATGTATCTTTGTGGGCATATAAGATGGGCTGACACAATGGATTTTTTTCCACAATTATGACAAGCAAGAGAAACTATTAAACAATTAGATCTCAGGTAAATAACCTAACCTCTAGGAACTAGAAAAAGAAGAATAAATTAAGCCTAACATTAGCAAAGGAAAGAATGTAATAAAGATCAGAGTAGAAATAAATGCAAGAGATCAGATAACAATAATAAAAAGGATCAGTGGAATTAATAATTGTTTTTCAAAAAGATAAATTGTGAAATTTTAACTAGACTAAGGGGAAAAATAGAAGTTTCAAAGAAATAAAGTTAGAAATTAAACAACAGACATTACAGCTGACTCTACAGACATATACAGGATCATAAGCAACTACTATAAATAATCATATATCAATGAATGGGACAAAGTAGAAGTGTTTAAATTTCCAGAAGCAAAATCTTCTAAGACTGAATCTGGAAAAAATTCTGAACTGACCAATAAGGAGTAAAGAGTTAATCATGTCAGTCAGTAATGAAAATTTTCCAATACAGAAACAAAAACAACCCATCCAGGACCAGCTTTACTGGCTAATTGAACTCTGCTATGTACACAATTTTTTTAGATTGTTTGTGCTTTTAGTATATATATTTCAAATCTTATAGCAAATTATCCTAATGCAGATGAACACAATAAAAATAATGAGACTAAAATAAACAGCACTATATATAGTAGCAAGGACTTCCCTTGCAGTTCAGCTGGTACAGAAACCGCCTGCAATGCAGGAGACCTGGGTTCAACCCCTGGGTTGGGAAGATCCCCTGGAGAAGGTAGAGGCCACCCACTCCAGTATTCTGGCCTAAAGATTTCCATGGACTGTGTAGCCCATGACTCTCGCAGAGTCAGACACAACTGCGTGACTTTCACTTTCACTTTCATGTAGCAGCAAAGGGCCTACAGAAGTTGAATCCCTGAGCTAGAATTATGGTACTGACTTTTTAGATCATTTTCACTAAGCAGATTGGTTACTCTGTACAGGTTAGCTATGCCGGTTATCACTAACTGCACTGTTCCACAGGCTGTATGTTCCCATGTGGTTAAGTTTACGGAGAGGAAGAAAAAGAGTAAATGGCTAGAAAAAGGGAAAGGGGCTACATGGTTGTGGGGAAGAGAACATTACTAGACAAAACAGAATTTCCAAATGACTTGCCTGTTCGTGTCAATAAAGACCAATATCCATCTCTGTGACATTTACATGACAGAGAAGGTGTGAGCACAGTATACGGAATACAGGGCTTTATCTCCTTTTTGTACAACGACAACAACCAATAGTAAATACTGAACAGATGGTATGTGACTATCATAAAAACAAAACAAAACAAAAAAAAAAACAATGTGCTTTCAGGAAGGAAAATAAATTAATTTTATGTTGTGACTTTGAACTACTACATGTTCTTTGACTTGTATGTTAAAGGAAAGACAATAGAAATATCATTTTTGAAACTGGGTACATAACTGGAGGTGACTGGTCATTAAAACATTATCTAGATATTTCTGGGCAGATGTTCTGTTCATATTATTTCATTTATTTGTGCTGTTGTTTAGTCACTAAGTCATTCCGACTCTGGCACCACGTGGACTCTACCCCCCAGGCTCCTCTGTCCATTGGATTCCCCAGGTAAAAGTCTGGAGTGGGGTGCCATTTCCTTCTTCCAGTGATCTTCCTGACACTGGCAGGCAGACTGCTTCCTACTGAGCCACCAGGTTATTTATGATGAGACATAAGCAATACATCAGTTAATGCCCTTGCTCAGAGAAAAACATACGTCATACATAAATATTAGTTGCTCTAATAATCTTTAATCATTAAAAATGTGGTAACTTGAGAGAAAAGAAGACTCCTCTGTCTGTGAGGTTCTCCAGGCAAGAATACTGAAGTGGGTTGCCATGCCCTGACCCAGGAGATCTTCCCAACCCAGAGATCAAATTCACGTCTCTTATGTCTCCTGCATTGCAGGTGGATTCTTTACCCACTGAGCCTGGAAGCTCTATACACGTATAACCAATAATAAAGAAAATGTAGGCATTTAATATAACTTAATATATATATCTTAATGCATTTAATTAGTAGCTCTGATAAGCTACATTAAAATAGTTTCAACATATTCTCACATTTTTCAAAGAGTTGGTTTTAAAATAAAGGATATTAGAATACACCTAAAAACAAAAAAGTATAATTATATTGAGCATGCTTCAGCCCTAAATGTCAAAATGAAATTGGATTTACTAATTCCAAACCAACCAATAAAAATGTATATCATCCACGTAACATATTCAAGAACAAACCAGGGAAACATGCAGGCAAAATGCATAATGTGATGCTTGCCCCCAAGCCGTTTGTAGACTACTTGGTTGTAAAAGAAAAATACAACAGGTATGAAAATATAACGATAAAAGAAAAGGAGAATAAATGCTACAAAAGCTATTGTAAACCAAATAGGAGAGATTAAGAATATTAACAGTGATAGTGAAATTTTAAAAAATGTTTTTCTCAAGATACATTAATAATAAAAATAATAAATTTGAGAGGGCTTCCCTGGTGGCTCAGAGGTTAAAGTGTCTGCCTCTGATGCGGGAGACACGGGTTCGATCCCTGGGTCAGGAAGATCCCCTGGAGAAGGAAATGGCAACCCACTCCAGTATTCTTGCCTAGAGAATCCCATGGACAAAGAAGCCTGTTAGGCTATAGTCCACGGGGTCGCAAAGAGTCGGACACGACTGAGAGACTTCACTCACTCACTTCACTCACTCACTTCACTCACTCAATAAATTTCAAACAGATCAGAAAAGGACTATTCAAGTATTATTTCAGATTTCTCACTTTACAAGAATCATTGGATGGCCAATGTTATACATAGAAAAATTGAATGGTTAAATTGCTGGACTAGAAATGATGAAGACCCACTTTTCACTGATTGCCTTCTCTGTACTTAACACTGTGCTCTGTGCAAGAACATTTTAATCCTTTCAGCTAGTGTGGTACCTATTTTATACATAGAAAATTAAATAATGTGCCTGTGGTGATACAAATATTAATGTAATCAAGCTTCAAAATAATGTTTGCCGAATTCTAAATCACATACTTTTTATATTACATTGGTATCAGAAAAATTAAAAAAAAGAAGAGATGAGTTTATCAGACAAAAATAAAATATTCAGCATGTATAACACAACAAATATGGAAAGTGCTTATTCGTAAATACCTTACAAACAAATGTTTCCTACTGTAGGTACTAAACCAGTATTTCACAAGAATGGTTTGTAGTTTTTCATTTATTCCATGGCTGCTGTATAGGGATTAATTACACACATTATTCATAATCAGGAAAAGAAAAAAGAAAAACAGTATCTGGTTGGAAGCAGAGTTTAAATACAGTCTCAGAACTTCCTTCATAAGAAAGCATGGAAAGACTACTTGGTTGTGTCCAATATTCCAAAAGTATTACAAAAGATTTAAAGGTAAAAATAAATGCAAATATTTGCCTTTGGCATCCAAACTACCATGCTTTGTTGGTAAATAACTATCCTTATACTCATTAATAAGGGATGATACAAAGAAAAGTGTTATTTATTCCTCTTGTGTCCCTATGGTGGCATTATCTACAAATAGCATTTCAAGACTGATTCATGTTTTAAAGATGATGAACAAAATGAATGAGATCGCTTATTTTTAGCATGGTCTTTGCTCTTATAATTTATACATTATCCTCACATGTTGCAAAGCATAATTTGTTTTTCTAGCATCCTAAATATATAGTATACTGTATTTATACTGCCTCTACTTGGAAAATTGTCAAGAAAATGTTCATAGATTATCAAAATGTCCAAATCTATAAATTCAGAAAGCCTTTCTGTTTTCTACCATTAAGTCTGCATCTAATGCTTAGAAATTATTTTCAAGTATTCAGGAAAATAAAGATGGTGAGAGGGTAACAGGCACGAAGGCCAGAGGTCTCCAAATGGAAGAAATAGCCTGCAAGGGTCAGACATTTTATCTCTCTTAAGCGGCAGGAGGAAACAAACTAGCGATATTTTCTCCTTCTCTATACAAATTTAAAAAGAGGTTTCTCTTAAAATTATGTGTTGCCATAATGACACCTGGTTTCACTTGAAGTTAACCATTGCCTTTTTCTTATGGAAATGTTTATCTTAAGCTATGCTAATATACTGTGCATTTACCCCAAACTCTGTCTTCAAGTCGGTTCCGCCTTTTGGACCCAGAACCTACTTGATAAACCAGTATGTTACACTCCGATATTGTTCCCCTAATCTATGTAAATGAAACTATTCATATGGTGATGCACCCTTCTTCAAGATTCAAGTCAATCATTCTATGGCCCAAGATAAACCATTTGGAGCCAAGGTTATCCCAAAATACATCTTATGGGTGAGGGGCCTGGTGGCTTCTAAGTTTTGAGACATTCCTTTCTTTCATTAACAGACTGCTGGTGACTATATAACATCCAGCTAAAGACTAGCAGGCAGGTACTCTTTCTACTCCCTTCTGATGCCTATGTCAGAAGCTTTCTCTATCTCCTTTATACTTTAATAAAACTTTGTTACACAAAAGCTCTGAGCGATCAAGCCTCGTCTCTGGCCCCGGATTGAATTCTTCTCCTCCGGGGGCCAAGAATCCCAGAGTAGTGATTCAACAACCTTTCAATGGTTAGTTATCAATAAACAAATATAGCAAGTGATATAGCAACTGATGAATTCACTTGTGGGTCACAAATGTTAAATGCATTATTCTTTCACCTGTACTGTAGTTTTAGGTATTAAAAATATAGCTTGAGGAAAAACACAATGAGAATTCCCTATATATATGCCAACATGTCTAAAATTAACAAGGCTAACAATAATATTCATAAATACCATAGAATGATAAGTATAAAGTATAAAAGTACAACCACTTTGGAAAAGTATTTGGCTATATTACTGGTAAACATATGCATATCCTAAAACACAGCATTCTCTATTTTGTATATATCCAAAAACAGGGCACAAAAATGGTCTCCATAAGTCAAATATGGGGATATTCACTGCTGTTTGTTAATAGTTAATAATTGGAAAGAGTCCAAATGTCCTTGAATGGATAATATGGTCTATCCATACAATGGAATAATCTACAGCAAAAACTTAGTAAAATACTGATTCACTCAAAAAAATGGATGTTTTTCACAAAAGTAATGTTGAGAAAAAGCTGGTTTAAAACTCAACATTCAAAAATGAAGATCATGGCATCTGGTCCCATCACTTCATGGCAAATAGATGGGAAAAACGGAAACAGTGTCAGGCTTTATTTTCTTGGGCTCCATAATCACTGCAGATGGTGACTGCAGCCATGAAATTAAAAGATACTTAGTCCTTGGAAGAAAAGCTATAACAAACCTAAACACCATATTAAAAAGTAGAGATGTTACTTTGCTGAAAAAGGTCCATCTAGTCAAAGTTATGGTTTTTGTATGAATATGGGAGTTGGATTATAAAGAAAGCTGAGTGCTGAAGAACTGATGCTTTTAAACAGTGCTATGGGAGAAGACTTAAGAGTCCCTTAGACTGCAAGGAGATCAAGCCAGTCAATCCTAAAGGAAATCAGACCTGAATATTCATTGACAGGACTGATGCTGAAGTTGAAGCTCCAACACTTTGGCCACCTGATGCAAAAAAAAAAAAAAAAAGGACTCATTGGAAAAGACTCTGATGCCGGGAAAGCTTGAAGGCAAGAGGAGAAGGGAACAACAGAGAATGAAATGGTTGGATGGCATCACCAACTCGATGGACATGAGTTTGAGCAAGCTCCGGGAGTTGGTGATGGACAGGGAAGCCAGTTGTGCTGCAGTCCATGGGGTCACAAAGAGTCGGACACGACTGAGAGAGGAACTAAATTGAATGTTGAGAAAAACACAATGGAATAATATTGTGGATTCTACTTACAGAATCATAAATAGAACACATTTTTATGTTAGATATGTTATTATCACATCTATTCATAGAATCATAAGTAGATAAAACAGATAAAATTAATCTATATTATAAGAAGTCATAAAAAATGATGCTACATCTGCAAATGAGGAAGCCTGCAAACTAGGCAGGCTTCTGGAATGTACATGCTATTCTGTTTTATTTTTTTCTGGTAATAAATGAAGTCAACTTTATTTTTTAGTGCAAATTATACTGACTTTATTTATTCTGTTTTATATAGGTAGTAGTTACCTGGGTATGTTCAATTATAGCTAATCATCTGTACATCGATTATAGTTAGTTATCTGTACACTTGGAGAAGGGCTTGGCAATCCCTCCAGTATTCTTGCCTGGAGAATTCCATGGACAGAGGAGCCTGGTGGGCTACAGTTCATGGGGTTGCAAAGAGTTGGACATGACTGAGTGACTAACACACAGACATCTGTACACTTATAGCTTGTGTAACATTACCTCTATATGTTATATCTCAATTAAAAATTTTAAACCATTTACTTTTTATAAGTCTAACTTGTTTCAGTTTTAGTCTATGAATATATGTATCTTGTATTTTCTTGGCTATATTCTGGGCTACGTGCCTGGCAATATCTTAAACACTGGGAATGCAAAGGTGAATGAGCAGAAAATTCTCTCATTAAAGTAGGGTTTACAGTCCAGTTGGAGGTGAGAAAAAAGATAAACTCAGAATATATTATCATTGAAGAGCATGAGAAAATAGGCTGGCAGGACAGAGAGCTGCTTTAGGGATGAGGGCATTGTTTTCAATAGGATGAGATTAAGCATAGCAGATAAACAGGGAGTGGTAGAAAAATATGAGGTAAGGACATTTCAGACAAAAGGAATAACAAAACATTCAAAGGTCCTGAAAAAGGCTCAGCAGAGAAGGAAATGGCAATCCACTCCAGTATTTTTGCCTGGAGAATCCCCATGGAGAGAAGAGCCTGGCAGGCTACCGTTCATGGGGTCAGAAAGAGTCAGACACGACTAAAGTGACTGAGCACGCATGAAGAAGGTTCTGAATACTTGAGGAGGGAAACACATGAAAGCGTAGCTGGGATGTAGAGGTGGGATCAAGGCAGGAGAGGTTGGATGAGATCACATAGGGTTTTAGAGACCATGGCAAAAGTTTAGTCTTTTATTATACTTAAAATTGGTAGTCACTGAAAGATTTTGAAAACAAAGAATGACATCTACTGATTAATATTTCTAAGAAGTTCCTGCCAGTTGGTATCTAATTAATGATTTGAGAAGGACATTTGCTGATGCCAGCAGACCAGAGGAAACCACTTTAGATGAGATCAAGTTGATGTGAACTAGTGTGGTGGCAGCAGAGGTGAAAGTAGTACACACATTTTAAACTGGTTTTAGGAGAAGAAACCATAGAACTTGGTAGTGATGTGAAGGGTAGGGATGAGGAAAGTGTAATGAAGCTCTTCAGTCTTCTGATTTGTGGAAATGGTGGTATCATTTGCTGAAATGACTGAAGTAGTTACGTCTGAGCAGAGTGCAGGGTCCTGGGATGGTTTTTGAAAGATGAGAGTCACATGCATGGGAAGACCCATTAGGAAGGAATCATTTGATGATGCAGTCAATGAAGGGCAGAAGTTGGGAGGGTCTGGGAAAGGAATCTTGAGAGCAAGGTGTGGGTAATAGCAGGGCTTTTCCAGTATAATTTCAACAGAGTAAAGTGACTGGAATATAGATACCATTTCATGTACCAATTTGGTGGGAGAGACATGAGATAAAAACTGTCCTACATATTTCAGAAATTCTAGAAGTACAAGATTAAGGGTCAAGTGGGTATGGAGGCTGGTTGGTAAAGAGGCCTGACAGATGGAAGGGGACACTCCACTCTGATTCAGTGGCTGCAAAGGCTGCTCTGTTGGGCAAGTTTGTAAAGTTGTGTGACATCAGATTACTCTTATATGAAACAAAGTTAAAAATATCTGCTCAACCTCCAGAGCTTTCAGAGAAGATTTCCAGTTAACACAACTATGCACACATAAATAAATTATGAATGGTAAATTATATAATTGAAATACATCAATAATTAAAATCTGAGCTCAAAGTATACATTAGATAATTTCTCTGAAATGTCATTTTATCTATGAAAATCACATTAAATTTGTTCTTTTTGGTCACTGAAATATATATACCAAAATAATATACTCTTATGTTTTATTAAACTGTTATTTTCTGATTCTCTTATAATTTATTAATTACAGAAAATGTACTGGTATTGCTGCTGCTGCTGCTGCTTAGTCACTCAGTTGTGTCTGGCTCTTTGCAGCTTCATGGACTTGTAGCTCATGAGACTCCTCTGTCCATGGAATTTTCCAGACGAGAATACTGGAATGAGTTGCCATTTCCTACTCCAGGGGATCCTCCTGACCCAGGGATAGACCCCACCTCCTGCATTGGCAGGTGGATTCTTTACCACTAGGACCACCTGGGAAGCCTGCCTTGGTATTAGATGAAAACTTAATATGCAGAAAAGAAAACTGTGGATTCTCCAGGAGAAATGTGTACTTTGATAAACGTCTGAAGGTCAGGCTCTGAGTTGAGTATTTAGATAGAGCAGATAAATCAATAACAACTAAACACAATCTGATTTGAAGCAACTGTTATTGTAAATATCATATGTCTAGGAAAGTAAAGTTTCTTCAAAGAATGTTTTGTTGTGAATGGAAACATTAGCACATATTAGCTAAGAATAAACTATTCTTGTAGAGTTTATTGATTTGAAAAATCTAATCTTTTCATTGAGTTAATGTGTTGCCTTTTCATTTAAATGGATGGCATTTCTTTCAGTAAAAGAATGGATATATGGATGCCAACAGAGTATCCTAGTTTACTTCTTTCTGAAAGCCAGGATTTTACCCTCAGTAAGAGTCAACACTTCCAGAATACTAATACCAAAATTGTGTTAAAATGTGCTTAGTCACTCAGTCATGTCTGACTCTTTGCGAACCCATGGACTGTAGCCCACCAGCCTCCTCCGTCTTTGGGTATTCTCCAGGAAAGAATACTGGAGTGGTTACCTTGCTCTCCTCCAGGGGATCTTCTCAACCCAGAGATTGAATCCACGTCTCCTGCGTTGCAGGAAATTCTTTACCATCTGAACTGCCAGTGCGTTAAAAATACTTTCTGCATACACCTGAAATCCTCCTTACATTGGTCTGGAAATGGAGTGAGATGCTTTCTCAGAGAAACCAGCTATTCCTAACTGTGACATATCTCCATAGTCACACATGAGCCGCCTTTGAAGTCAGCGAGAGCATTTTATCTGAAAGGGTGACTCATGCTTCAACAATTTCAAACCAGGGATATGCATGTGCTATTGATTCTTGCCATTTTGCAATTTTTCCCTTTTATTACCAAGTAAGTACTAAATGGCTCAAAGTAATTTTTTCTTAACAAAACTTGCACAAATCCTGTTAAAAAATGGTTTTAAATTTTATGTATTCTATAAATCAAGGGAAAATGGTCTTGAGATATCAAAGACAAGGCAAAAGGTAAAATATCACAGTTACATAATTATAGGAAGAATAATTAAGGAAAAAAGAACTCATTCTCTATAATAATATTTTATATATATATATATATATATATATATATATATATAGGATTGGCCAGAAAGTTCATTTGGTTTTTTTCACTTGGGTTTTCTTTCAAATGAATGTTTCTGCCAACCTAATATTATTCTATTATTCTGCATATAAACATTTATATAATTTCTACATTCTAAAATATTTTGTTCCATCAGTTTATAGTACAGAGTGAACACAGTGGTCCTGCAATAGTCATGACCTTGAAACTACCTTGAATAACCAACTCAGGTGATGACTGTTGTGAAATGAAACAGAGATGCTGCTTCCTGGGCTTGAGTCTTAAAATTCTAACCAAGTAAAACCTAACTCTCAACATTTAGGCTGTGCTTTTTTTTTTTTTTTTTCCAGTTGACACTGCCATCAGAAACATTTCAGGGAGGGAGTGTAGACTAAGTCTATAGTACTGGAGAATTTCAGAAAATGCTATAGTATTCAGGTATATTCTTTAATGGCCACATAAGGTGACCTGGAGAAAGAGGTGAATGAGAATTGTAGGGGACCTGAGGAGTAACTGATAGAGTCAGGAACTGCAGAGGGAAGAAGTAGGATGTTGGAACTGAAGTGTTAGTTGCTCAGTCTCATCCGACTGTTTGTTACCCCATGGACTGTAGCCTGCCAGGATCCTCTGTCCATGGGATTCTCCAGGCAAGAACACTGGAGTGGGTAGCCATTTCCTTCTCCAGGGGATCTTCCTGACACAGGGATTGAACCCAAGTCTCCCACAGTGGAGGCAGGTTCCTTACTATTTGAGTCACCTGTGAATCCCTAGTAGAATGTTTAGAAATATAATAATAGTTGAAAATAGGGAAACAGAAGAAGGAGCTTCTGTGGTCTAGATTGTGTGCTCCAAAAACTCTTACACTGAAGCCCAAACCCTTAACAAAAAAGTATTTAGAGATGGGGCCCTTGGAAGGTAATTCTGTTTAAATGAGCTCATGAGAGTGAGGACTTCCTGATGGGAGTAGTAACCTTGTAAGAAGAGACACCAGAGACCTCACACGGTAGCTCACACCTGCTCTCTTCCTTTCTCTCCCTCCCTCCTTCCCTAGAAAAGTGAGGAAACACCAAGAAAGTGGCAGTCTATAAGTCAGGAAGAGTAAACCAAGCATTCAGCAAGGAATTAAATTGGCTAGTACCTTGATTTTGGACTCCCTAGTCTCTAATACTGAGAGAAACAAATTTCTGTTGTTTAAAACACACAGTCCATGAATTTTGTTATGACTGCCTGAGTTAATTAATATAGGAACAAATACAAATTAGAAGGAACAAGATTGAAGATTGACAAAAGAGATGCAATGGGGCAGGAAATAAGAAGCAGAGCTGAAACAAGGAGAAACAAACACTAAAGACAAGGAAGAATCAGATTGTTGGGTTGATTTGCAGAGATTTTAATGATCTAAGGGTTAGCCGCTCAGCCATGTCCAACTGTTTGTGACTGCGTGGACTGTAGCCCACCAAGCTCCTCTGTCCATGGGGATTCTCCAGGCAAAAATACTGGAGTGGGTTGCCATTTCCTCCTCTAGTGGATCTTCCCAACCCAGGGATCAAACCTGGGTCTCCTGCTTTTCAGGAAGATTCTTTACCTTTTGAGCCATTTGTGGAAGCCCCTTTAATGATCTATTATTAAGTAAAAAGGTATTGTACATATGTCAATGTGTATGTCTTATGGCGATGGCACCCCACTCCAGTACTCTTGCCTGGAAAATCCCATGGACGGAGGAGCCTGGCAAGCTGCAGTCCATGGGATTGTGAAGAGTCGGACATGACTGCCTGACTTCCCTTTCACTTTTCACTTTCATGCATTGGAGAAGGAAATGACAACCCACTCCAGTGTTCTTGCCTGGAGAATCCCAGGGACAGGGGAGCCTGGTGGGCTGCCGTCTATGGGGCTGCACAGAGTTGGACACGACTGAAGTGACTTGGCAGCATGTCTTATAGGTATATAGAGGAAGTATAGATGCATAGAGGATTATAATTTTTTGATACATCAGCTGAATAGAGATTGAAGAAAGCAACACGGTGGTCATAAATCTTGGTCACTTGATTGGTTATGCAGAGTACCCACCACTTAAGGAATTAATAGAATGAATATAATGAATCAGAGAAACAAAAGACACAAAAGGAAATGTCACCTGATTATGTGACAAGGCTAGACATGTAACTCAGATTAGCTCCTTCCTCTGGGTGCCTTTGGGAGCAGATCAGGGAACTGGGATCCAGAATTTGGAAGCTCAGACAGACAATTTTTATTCCATGCTCAGCATCACCAACTGCCCAGATTAGGGAGATTTGGTGTGTAATACGGGGTTTCCTTGCTAGCTCAGTTGGTAAAGAATCTGGCTGCAATACAGGAGACCCTGGTTCAATTCCTAGGTGGGGAATATACACTAGAAAAGAGATAAGCTACCCACTCCAGTATTCTTGGGTTTCCCTGGTGCTTCAACTGGTAAAGAATCCACCTGCAATGAGGGAGTTAATGTTCTCCCCTGCCCTGATGTGGCTCCTGAGCCCCATGGGGTCATACTGCCACTATTAGAACCACGTTAAAGAGGGCTTCTATAAGCTGATGTGAGCAAACAATATCCATGGACATTTTAAAGACTGAAATAAGATTGTAGTCCACCAAATATTATTAGGTGATTTGCTTTACTTCATTTATTTTCTATATATTTGAAATTTGTTTAATAGTATTCTATGAACATTTATATAAATGCTACGCCTTAAACATGAAAGAGAGCCATTCAAATTGGGAGGGTACTTTTTCCCTATATAACAGTTCTGAAAAAAGGTAAGCAACATCCACTTACTTTAAAAGTATCTAGGTCAGAAGACCACAGGTTTCTTTTTTTTTTTTTTTCATTTTAAATCCATCTCTGTTAATTTTACCATGTTATATTTTTTACCTTCTAAGCTATAGAATGCTCTACCTTAATTAACTTTGCCTTTTTTAATTGCTAAAAAGTTTAGTAAATATTTCCCATACTGCAAAAGTAAAAATGGGAGATGGTCATTTGTTTATCTTGCTGTAGAGTCTACATTTTACTGTATTTGTACATTAGTGTTTGCACTGGGTGCTGGGCAATACTTTTAAAACCATATCTGGACATACAAATCCAAAGTCCAGTAAACTCACATTAACAGAAGCACAACATATTTACTGGGGACAAGAAAGTATATACGTAGTTGGATATATTATTTTCTTGCTTTAAGAATCTTCAGTCTTAAAATTTGTTTTAAGAAACATACTTCAGGTTCTATTTCATGATCATTTAATTAGTTTAATGTTGGACAGTATACTAGTCTCAAATTAATATTAATATTACATATTCAATAATATTATATATCTTTATTCTCAGAAAAAATTGCATGATGGGTCATTGACAAAAGGCACAACTTAATATCCCTTCTAGGGCTAGCTGTATTCATTTCCTACTGGTTCTATAACAAAGTAGCACCAATTTATTGGCTTCTAACAAGAAAGTTACTATCTTAAGTTCTATAGGTCAGAAGTCTGATAAAGGTCAGGTCAGGAGTCTGAAATGAACCACAATCAAACTAAGATTAAGGTTTCAACATGGCTGCATTCCTCTCCAGAGTCTGTAAAGGAGAATCTTGTGTTTTCCAGTTTCTAGACAGTTCCCAAATCACTCTATACTTGGTCTTCCTTCTCCATGTTCCAACGAGCAATATCAGATTGACTCCTTTTCACATGTTGTCATTCTGACCTCCTGTCTGCCTATGTCTTTCTCTTTTACATTCTTTTAGGATGACATTGTGCCTACCTGATCCTGAAAAACCAAGATTATCTCCTTATTTTAGCATAGTTTAATTGTCCATCCTAATTTCATCTGTACACTTCATCCTCCTTTGACAAGTCATAGCATACACACAGATTCCAGGAATTAGGACCTTCACTTCTTGGGGACCATTGTTCTATCATCACACTAGCCTTCATGTAGTCACATATAGCCCTTATGTATCATTTAAACTACTCCATGCATTGTTGTAAATTCTGTTATAAAACTGTTGCAGAACTTATTATTCAGTCACCAAGTCCTGTCTGACTCTTTGTGACCCCATGACTGCAGCACCCCAGACTTCCCTGTCCCTCACCATCTCCTGGAGATTACCCAAGTTCATGTCCATTGAATCTGTGATGCCATCCAACCATCTCATCTTCTGTCATCCTTTTCTCCTACTGCCTTCAATCTTTCCTAGCATCAGGGTCTTTTCCAGTGAATCAGCTGTTTGCATTAGGTGGCCAGAGACCTGGATCTTCAGTTTCAGCATCAGCCCTTCCAAAGAGTATTCAGGGTTTCAGAAGCTACCTCACTTAATTTAGCTGAGATCATAAACATTCTAAGTGGAACTTGGTTGATAAAGCGCTAGTTAATCTAAACAAATGATCAGTTTGATTAAGAAACAGAATGTGACCCTAAAGTCATAAAGCTGTGTTTGTGTGTGTGTGTGTTGGAATAGCTATGTGAAAAAATGCTTTAATTGGCATCATCATCATTGATATAATCACTAATATAGTCATCTTGCATTTTTGCTTAAAGATCAGTTTCACAACATTATAGTTACCTCATACCTGCTGCTGAAACCAAAGATTTATATCTTAGTTCTTAATATATTTCTTCCACACTTCAAAGGCTGGACATATATTACTAGTAACATGGCAAAGTAAAAACACAATTTCTTAATTGGAATATCAGCAATAGGAAACCCTTCATATCTATTCTTTTGTACTGCAATTTAGAATAATTTGAGTTTTCAAGGAGCAATATTTCTAGTTATCAATAGATGAATACATTTTATGTTGCAAATTTATCAGGTCCTGAAAGAAAGCAACTCTAATATCACAGTTAAATGACAGTCGCTCAGTTGTGTCTGACTCTTTGTGACTCCATGGACGACACAGTCCATGGAATTCTCCAGGCCAGAATACTGGAGTGGGTAGCTGCTCCCTTCTCCAGGGGAACTTTCCAACTCAGGAGTTAACCTAGGTCTCCCACATTTGCAGGTGGACTCTTTACCAGTTAAGCTACAAGGGAAGCCCAAAATTAAGTAAGGCTAATAAAAATATTAGAAGGACTATATTGATGAATAAAATCCACAGGTAATTAAACCAATAAATTTGTGTCAATATCTGCTTTTGTGACACCAAGAAACTTTCTCCAGTTGTTTCTAACATCAGGTTCATATTGAACCTAAAATGACTCCTATAAATAGATAACTTTGAAAAAAGTAAACAACTATAATAAATAAGGTCTTTCAAAGAAAAAAAAATTTTTTCATTAAGGAAATGAATTCTTTATGTTTAAGATAAAACTATCCAAGTGAAAAAGTTAGATTTGTGCCTACATGTGCCTGGAAGTTTATATTCAATAATTTAAAATGTTTTCCAAGACAGTCTCTTCCTTGAAGTACATCTTCTGGATTTTAAGACCCTTTACACACGGGACTCTCTTCCTTTGTCTCCAGCTACTGGTTCTCAAATACTTCTGTTGGGTTCTCTTCATTTCTCCAGCCTATCAATGTGGGGATGATCCACCTCCTGGTCTGTGCGTTTTTCATCTTTTCATCCACGTTTAGTATTTCCACTTTAAATGCAGTCAGTGGACTCATGACTCTTGATTTCCTACCTGAGGAGATAGCTCTTCTCTGAACTCCACACCAGTGTAATCAACTGACTCCAGGACATATGCACTTGTGCATTTCAACCTAAAAATGTATAAAACAGTTCTTCCTATCTGCTGTCTGCCCTCCTTCCTCCACAAAAATCTCTTCCGCCCATTCTTTTCCTTCTTAAGAGACAACTCCAGCCTCCTTATAGCTCAGGATATAGCAAATCAAATTTATGCTCACTGTCCACCTCCACATCTTATATAATATCAAGTCCCACCAGTTTTAATCTCAAGGTAAATCTGGAATCCAACCTCTCCTCTCCTCTTGACCTCTACTGTTTTCACTCTGCTGCAAGTCATCATCTTCTCTCTTACAATAACTGAAATAGCTCCACAACAGCCCTATTTCTGTCCTGCTCCCTTGTAGTCTGACTCCAACACAGCAGTCAGTTTCTTCCTGAAATTCAGCTGATGAGTAACCTTAATTCCATCCTCACTTTTAATCATTATTTGCCAAACAGTGTAATAAAGTCATCAGATCATGCTATTTTTCTGATCAGGGATATTTAATGCCAGCCAAATCTCCTAGGAAAAGCCCTAGGAACTTAGACCAATCCATAGGATTTACGCATAAATTCTGGTTTCCCATTTCTCTGACCAGTATCTTCTCCTCTGCTCCGTTTCTGCGACCTCCCTCCTGTTATGCTGGCATTTTTGCTATTCTGGCAATGGGTCAGGCAGGTTCCTATCCCAGGACTTTGGGTTTTTTTGCTTCTCACCTTCCCTAGAATGTGGTTTGTTCATCTTCATATGAGAGCTGGACCATAAAAAAAGCTGACACCTGAAAAAAATTGACGCTTTCAGAATTGTGGTTTTGGAGAAGACTTTTGAGAGTCCCTTGGACAGTGAGGAGATCAAACCAGTCAATCCTAAAGGAAGTCAACCCTAAATATTCATTGGAGGCTGAAGCTGAAGCTCCAATCCTTTGGCCACCTGATGCAAAAAGCTGACTCACTGGAAAAGACCCTGATGCTGGGAAAGACTGAGTGCAGGTGAAGGGGGGTGACAGAAGATGAGAGGGTTGGATGGCATCACTGACTCAATGAACACAAGTTTGAGCAAACTGCAGGAGACAGTGAAGGACAGGGAAGCCTGGTATGCTGCAGTCCTTGGGGTCACAAAGAGTCAGACATGACTTAGCGAATGAGCAACAACTACTTCTTCCAAGGCTTTATTCAAAGTCACCTTCTCAGTAAGGAAGGGATTCCTAGACATTACAGCTAAAATATCAAACTACTACTTACTCATCTCTTCAAAAATGTTATTCCTCATTCCACTTCCTCTTTCCCCTTAACAATAATCATGTTTCACAAGTAATATAAAATATAAGTTCCCTTGTTTACCACCTCTCTTCTCAAATAGAATATAATCTCCACAAATAAATTTAATATAGTAAAAATGGAATCGAATTTGAGCTTTTTTTTTTTTTTTGCTTTAAGATATGATAAACCTTTAAGAAAACAGTATTCCAGTCATCAGAATTGAAAATCTTATTAAACAGACATTCAGAAATGGTTTAGTTTTCAATCAGTACCACAAGGCTTTCTCAACTATGGTTAAGTTAAATTGTTTCACTCAGCCAATTAAAGCAGATTCTACAAGAAAAATCAACACAACTGCATGCAACCAAAATAGCCTTTATGTTTTCATGGTTTGTTCAAATTATATTGTGCATTGCAGCTGGAAGGCACTAATTACATATAATTTTTTTAAATATAGATAATATAAACAATAAAGAAAAGTCAAAGGGATATACATTACTGTCTTAATACAGTATCTAACTAAATTGATTTTTTTGAAATCCCTTTAAAAATCAGGATGCACATAAAATTTTGTATCTAGTTTAATATTATGTGAGTTTCCATAAACAAATCATTATTTAGATGTATTCATATTCTTAAATTACTTTTAACCTCTTGATGGATTTTTTTCATTTGGGGATAGTTTGGTTCATTTGGGTTAGTTTGGCTCATTTGGTTCATTTGCTCCCAGGAAGGTGCATGCAAGAGAATCTGCATTTTCCCTTTACTGTCAAAGGATTGCAAATTGTTATCAAGACTGTTGTATAATCTTCACTTACACTAAGAATAACTATAAATAAAAGTTTTTATCATATGCTTGCCAGCACTGGGTTCAACAATTTTTGTAATATGATGATTCAATAGGTTAAAATGGCATCCTGTCTTCTTTTAAATCCCATGGATAGCTGTGAGTTTAATCTTCGTGTACTAATTTGTTTCCACCGTGTCTGACTCTTTGTGACCCTTTGGACCATAACCTGCTGCGCTCCTCTGTCCATGGGATTTTCAGACATGAATACTTAAGTGGGTTGCCATTTCCTGCTCTAGAGGATCTTTCTGACCCTGCAATTGATTCTGTGTCTCTTACATCTCCTACATTGGAAGGCAAGTTCTTTACCACTAGTACCATCTAGATATTTTTATTTAAAATACTGTTGGCATCACTTAGACTGAAATTATTAGATCAAGTGAAATTTCCAGTCACCTAAGATTGTACATAATCACATACAAGTCATATATTAATCCTAAAGGCCAAAATATGACAATATATATCTATTTGAAGATCGTTATGATCAGCTATACATAAAATCAACAATAACAACAAAAAGCTCAAATTTGATTCCATTTTTACTATATGGAATCAGCTACTACTATAAAATGAAGGCCAAAATATGACAATAAATATCTATTTGAAGATCCTTATGATCAGCTATACATAAAATGAATGAATCAGCTATACAGTTGAATTCCTCTTTTCAGGGGAGGCATTTGCAAAGCCCAAATTCATTTTAATATAAATTCATTTATCATATCCCATGAGTACAAATAAAATATTAAATAATACAGTCCTGGGGAGCTCAGATAAGTGAAATATTTTCTTTTCCAAACATTTCAGTCAAGTACTTTTAGGGATCAAGTTTTGTTCATTTTATTCTCAGATTATAAACAAGTTTCTTAAATTGATGTAGCCTAGAAGTGTAGAAGTTTACATTTCAGAATATTTTTTATTTCTATAGGAGCGACACCTGGGCATGTGACAGTACAAAAAAACCAATGTTCCTCTTCTATTAATTCCTGCTCCAGCATTTTCCCACTGTCCACTTAATTCCCCTGAAGTCTGTTCTTAGAAGATGTACTGAACATAAAAGTCAAAAACTCACTATCAGCAGGATAGCAATACCAAATTATTTAATTTGTGTTGGCTCTCTCTTTATTCTTCTCTTAAAATATTTAATAACTCATTGCTGAAATGAATGATACTACATCTATGCCATAATATGCAATAGTCACAATGAATAAAAATCAATATGGCAGGAACATCAACCAGTCTGAAATTCTCCCAACCTAATGAGACAAGAAAGCTGTACACACATGTATATGCCTAACACTGAACTAGATTTAAACATAAGACTGTACATAATGGTACTCTTGTTACATACTTATGAATTCTCTATATACTCACGTGCAAGAGACAGGCTATGAAATTAGTTGGGTATTATATAAACTGTGTTTATTGTATCTAAACATATATTTTTGTACATATGCTTATACGAATGTGTGCATCTCTCCATAACTACCCTCTTAACTTTAAATCTATATTAATGTCTTAATTACATGTAGACATTATGTTAATCTATTCATTTAAAAATCACTTAAAAATATATTTCAAACTGGTAATGACGGTATCATTGAAGAGTGGATTTCAAGGTGTATTCTATATTTTTACATTTCTGTATTTTTAACAAATTATAAATGTGGATTATTTGGGGAAAGTGCTTGTCCGATTCTTTGAGAACCCATGGACTGTAGCCCGCCAAGCTTCTTTGTCTATGGAATTCTCCAGGCAAGATTACTGGAGTGGGTTGCCATTCCTTTCTCCAAGGTATCTTCCCACCCATGGAACAAACCTAGTCTCCTGCACTACAAGCAGATTCTTTACTATCTGAGCCACCAGGGAAATCCTATAAATGAGAGAGGAAATTGAGAGTTTATCTATAATATAAGTTACATATTTCAAAATGGAAATGTTCTATTTCATCCATGAAAAAAAAAAATCTAAGGGCTAAAAGCACCATTTCTTACAGATGATTTTTAACTCCTCTAGAATAACTGGAATATTTAGCGTGCTGAGTCAGTGTTCAACAAATACATTGCAGAAGAAATTGAAAGGATGATAATTTACCAATACTGATGCACACCTTCATAAATTACAACCCACTTTGATACTTTGTATTATTTAGTTCCCATGCCTATTCCTATCCCCTTTGCAGATGAGGAAAAATGGCGTCTATGCAGGGGACACGTGACATGATTAATCCATGCCAGGATCCAATTTCTGCCATGTCTTCAGATCATCATGCCTGGTACTTCTTTCCATCATGTTAAAAGTATACCACCAACAGTGAAGAACTATGTTCTTCAAACCAAAATGCTTTCCTTTTACTTCCAGATCTTTGAGCATTATAAACTACTCGAAGCACATGGACTTACTAGGGTAAAAGCCCCCTCCTGACAGCCCAGCATAAACGTAGTCAAAATACTCATTTAAAAGAAGTGAATTTAAATGAAATGTGTCTTTAAACTCAATATCTACTTCCTTTTCTCAGCCTTTATTTCTTCCTATTCCCACAAATGTTAGCATATGACAGAAAATACAACCTAGATACTCAGTTCACAGAAAATAAATAATAGTACTGATAAGCTCCTCCACAGTTTTCTGTTAGGGACCCAACAAAACACAGCTGAAATTTGTTCAAAGCAAGAGAAGAAGGATCATTGTAGAACACATAAACTGACAATTCCAGTGGAAGCGGAGAGCAGTTTTGCCCCCTACTCCAGGGCAACTTCTTGAGATATTTTTGGTTGCCACAGTTTGGGGGTGCTGCTACTGGCAAACAGTCTGGGGGTGCTGCTACTGGCATCTAGTGGCTGGAAAACAGAGATACTACTAGGCATTCTACAATACACAAGAAAACTCTTCCATCCTAAAATTGCATAGCCTCAAATATCAATAGCACCAGGGTTAAGAAGCTCTCATAGACATGTGTAATACAGCTACAAGAAAGGCACATGATTAAGCAAACCAAGGAGTCAAAAGTCCTCCACTAATTTTTTTTTTTTTTTAAAGAGAAAGGACACCTTAACACAGGCTCTATCTTAAATTTCTCAATCTCTTTCTCTCACTTTTTACTCAACTGCACTGCATCAGATACATGCACTTGAGATTAGTAAATTTTTCCAGGTCAGTAAGTTCAATGTGCTCTCCTAGCTCTGCTGAAGTGTACATGCATGTTTAGATTCTAAAGGACAGTTATATCAGGTTGCATAATAGACGGTATACTTCAGTCTTCTAATCATCAAGTCAAATACACAACAAGTGGGGCACACAAACTTGTGAACACGTGGTTCATATTTTACAGACCATAAAATCAACAAAAGCATAAGAACGATGTTTATAAAAGCCAAATGAATAGTATTTTACATTTACTATATATAACACCCTTCACATAAAGAATTTATAAACTTGAACCAAGTGATTCATTCATTCTTATGCTTCCAATTTATCCACCTAAACAAACAGCACATCAGAAGAAATAATAATTTCCAATATGCTTGATGTATAGATTTTGATCAAGCACTGGTGGCTATCAATCATGCTGACAGTTGTTGTCGCTAATTACTTTTAACATTCCCTGGATAGAGTTACAGCTAGAGTTTCCTGTTAGCTACCTTTACTCTACAATTATATTCCCTTTGCTACTGGGTTATCTTTAAGTGGGCATTTTTGTTGCATCTAAAATAGCAAATTCTCATTTTTCTACCTCCCATCATTGTCAATGCAGAAAATCAAACTTGGCCATCGGTATTTTATGTTTTCCTCCCCTTTAAGTTAGCTACCTCTGTAAAAGAGCATCATCATTATGTTTTATGGCATATTCCTCTAACAAGGTCCATTAAATGGATGCCTTATTAACTGAAGAAATGGGTTGAGCTGTACTAGGTTAATTTATCTTCAGGAAGTCTGAAATTTAACCTATAACAGAAGGCTTGAAAGAAACCAGTGATGATTGGTTCCTGAACCAGAGCATTAGACTATAGAACTAATTCTCTACCAACATCACATCCTGCCTCTCTCCTCTCAACAAGATACATACAAGATCTAGTCTGTACCTCTAACTCTTGATTCAGAATTATGTATTTTCTCTGATAAGACAAGTCCACTGAAACAGAGGTAGACAATTACTGCATAAGGAAAGACCCCTGCTTTGAAAAATCTGTGGGTGATCCCAGAGTGGAAAATAAAGGTTCCAAAACACAGTCAGAGCCTATAGGATTTTTTTTTTTTTGGCTGCATAATAAAATCTTTCTGTGATCTGTCTCTCTCAGCTCGAAGCAGTGATGCCATCACCTGAGCAAACCAAAAATCAGAAAAATTTTAGCTAAGATTTTCACTTTAGTATTTCTACATTTTTAGCAGGGAAACAGCAAGGAGATGTACTCTTGATTAATCTGAAAGTTCTTTAAATACAGCAGATATGGATATAAGGAAATACTTTAATAATTAGCCAATACAATTTTATCTTTCACCTGTTACATGACTGATCTTCCTAGTTCCTCATCTGCACGCACCACACATACACACTCATATGCAAACATGCATAAGGCATAATTTTACCTTGTTTTTAAGACATGAACATTAAGACAAAATAATTGTTATTTCCAAACTCAAGCAAGTCAGGTTCAGAAAGTTAAGAAATGAATCAGAGTTAACAAACAAAAGGGCATGTACTAAATAAAGTGTTTTGCTGAGCGCAGGAGCCTACCTAATTCCTTTTCATGCATCATTTATAGTGCCCTTTAAAAGAAAAAAAAAGTTTCATCTTAAGCTTTAATAAGCATTTCATGGGGTAGGGGGGCGGGGAAGAACGAAAAGAGAGAAAAGAGAAAATGAGCCTTGCCCTGCTGCAGCTTCACTGCTTAGATATTGTGTAATTTCAGGGGATACTGGAAAGGCAATAATTAAGAAGCACTAAGGAAATTTCAATTTCAGCGTCCCCGTTTCTGTTCTGACAACGCTTTCCCTCACTTTTACAGACAGACATAAATGACAGCTTATTCTAATGTCATCACGATTCAAATGTGCCCTGCGGAGTATCCTTCCAACTTCTTCAGGGGCAAGACAGATAACAGCACATCATCCACAGGTAAACATAAATACAGACCCAGCTGGGTTATCCCACTCACATCCCACAGGCTTTATGGCAACGCTCCTGGTTAAGGGGGAAAAAATTGTTTATTTTTTTTCAAACGCATACTAGCGCTAAGGCTCAGGAAGCATCATCTCCAACTTTCCCATTCGTGGCAGATCCTGTGAAAGCAACCCGGAGAGGAAGATTTCACCAAATATTGTTTGGACTCAGCCCCACTGCACAAAAATCTTAATGTCACTCCATGGTAAAGTGTCATTCACGGAAGCCTTACCTTGGTTGACTTTGCCCTAAGTGGTGGAAAGGAACTTAATTTACGAGCATCATAGAGGGGACTTTGCCGGTGCTCGCGCTCGCCGCGCTGGTCCTCGGAGAGCCCCGGGCTGGCTCCGCGCTCCTGCGAGCCAGGCTCCGAGGCTCCGCGGCTGCAGCTCCCGAGCGCGCCTCTGATTGGCTGGCACAGCCTGTCCGCCTGATGCTCCGCTTCCCAGTCTCTCCTCCTTCCTCTCCTCCCAGGCTCTCGCGACCGCTGCCTTTCCCTCTGCCTCCTTTCTCTCTCTCTCTCTCTCTCTCTCCCTTTTTTTTTTTTTTTTGGCCTCCCATCGTGCGTACTTTGGGGGCTGCAGAAATTCCACAGCACACAGATCGGACACCCTTCAGCCCTCTCGTAGCAAGGTCGTGCGGAAAGCAGCGCCATTCATGAAATAGTTAAAAAATATATATTTTAAAATATCCAGGACCGGAGGCATCAGCCTGAGTCCCACTGCTCTTGAAAACGACGGCCAGGACTCCGTGACAGTTTAGACCCTCAGTTCTCCGCGGGGGAGGGGAAGTGCGGGACCAGAAGGGGTTTGACTGTCAGATGGAATGGGAGTAGACATTCGGAGGGAACGAGAGCAAAAGCGGGCAGGGCAGGCACGGACGTGGCAGGCTGGTAATAAATTCTCCTATTTCCGTGCAAAGTCGTCACAGCCTGCTAAACATTCAACTGCTGGCTCATTCATGGGTGATCCCTAGTCCGGTGGTAGCCGTGAGATTGAGCTTGAGTGATGCCCTTTAACGCCTTACCCCAAACTACCCAAGGCGTGGAGGGTTCAAATGAGCCAGAGCTTTCCCTTTGAGGTCAGCAGTTTATTTGTGAAGACGAATAGGAACCGCGATGCCTTTCCTACTCTCCTTGGTTGTGCCAGGAAATATACACACACACAACTTCTCACCTCCCATTACTCCAGAATAAATGTAAATGATTTGTAATGTACATAGATTTTGATAACAAGGATTTCAGGCCTGATTGGCTATGTTCGCAGTTGATGGGAAATGATTTCAGCCCTTTCTTCCAACACAAAGTCACCCACACTCACTCATTAAGAACATCAAGCAGCCCTATTTAAAGCCGTGTAGTAAATAAGTGTAGGAGTTTATCTAAATGGAGGGATCATTTGGCAGATACATTCATTCAGAATTACACAAGACCCTCAGTCATTCCAGCCACAAAGAGAACAGCATTACTTGCTCCGGTTAGCTGATACTATAAACGCTCCCGAGCTAGATATGTGCTAGAGGGAACAGGCCCTCTACAGGTCTGAAAACGTGGATTCAAATTCTGTCTCAGACTGTTCGGTATGTCAGAATCTGTCTAAGCTGTTTCAGTTCTCTGAGACTATGGCAGTTTCTCTTTAAAATCTGGAGAAAAATGCTCACTTCAGAGGATCTCTGCAAAGATTAAATAAAGTCTGTGCAATTTTATTTTATTATTTATTTATTACATTTTGGCACTCCTATGAAGCATGTGGGATCTTAGTTCCCAGACCAGGAATGGAACCTGAGCCCCCTGCAGTCGAGACACAGAGTCCAAACCACTGGACCACTAAGGCAGTAAAAACTGTGTGCAATTTAAAGAGAGGATGTTTTGAATCAACTAGTGTTATATTTGACTACCTTTATTTGGCTTGACTGATGTGGAATGTGGAGGGATTTAATTTGTTTTGGGGCTTGGGTACAATTAAACCAACAGAAACCATGAAAGCAGCACTCAGATTGGATTATCTCTAATTATGAAAAAACTGCACATTTAAGTGCATTGTTGAGCCTAAGGAAGATGTTAGGAGTCAATTAGAATTTGAAAAACTCCAAAAATCTAAACTCTCAGGGAAAAGTTGTATGGAAACAATAGCAACAGAAATAATGAGCCAATGTTGTATTATGTTTTGTATATTTTCTCTCATGCAGTTTCTGATTTAAATGAGATTTCCCTGGCATAGACATAAAATTGTGTTCATTTGTGGTTATTGAAAAGAATCCATTTCAAATCTTCCTGTGTTGATGAAGACCTGGGAGGACAAAGAAAGGAATAGTTATGAAAGATAAAGAGGATAGAAAGATGAACTTTCGGTCTGTGTAGGGTCATGTAGTTTAATTTTAAAATTCCATGTGACATTCTCTAGAGAATGTCTAACTCTTTATTTGGCTGCATCTGTGCTTGGTCATATCCAGCTCTTTGAAACCCCATGGACTGTAGCTTGCCAGGCTCCTCTGTCCATGGGATTTTTCAGACAAGAATACTGGAGC
Organism: Nanger dama; assembly: GCA_917880005.1. Classification (NCBI taxonomy): domain Eukaryota; kingdom Metazoa; phylum Chordata; class Mammalia; order Artiodactyla; family Bovidae; genus Nanger; species Nanger dama. Next base: position 14,142,094 of record CAKJTW010000027.1, on the reverse strand, counting down.
AGGTTGCTGTTTCCTCCTCCAGGAGATCGTCCTGACCCAGGGATTGAACCCCTATTTTCTGAAGCTTCTACATTGCAGTTGTGTTTTTTTTTTTTTTTTTTTTTAATCACTGAGCCATCTGGGAAGCCTTTGGCTACCTTCAGTTAAATACAAAAGAATGTTTATCAGTTTGCCTCAAAAGCTTTTCCTAAGACACCAGCATTGAGCATCCTAGGGACACACTTGAAACTGATGTGTTTTTGTTAGTCTTCCTTGGTGCTTTCCCCTGGATAAGATCATAAGAATCACACTGAGTGAACAGTCACAATGGAAGCCAACAGGTACTTGGTCCTGAATGGGAAGACATGGAGAAGGATCTGTGAGCTTCACCAAAAATACAAAATATTTCTAGGAAAAGAACCCATTCCCCGAAGGAGGATTTATATATATATGAGACAGCATTCAGATTAAAGGCTTCAGTCAGACTCTCCACAAACCCAATGATGAAACATACAAGGGACTGAAATGGCTTCTGAAGTTTGCTATTCTGAATTAGCACTGACTTTCCCTAGCCCTAGAAAAGCCAGCCCATCAGCCACTTAGTGCGTCTCTTCTGTTTTCAAGTTAAAAAGCAGAAAGTACATGAACCTGTGTGGAACATGCTGCTTGGGGAAAGCCAGGTGGGTAGGCAGGTGCTTATTTCCTCCTTATGTCAAAGATAACTTCAAGAAATTGGACAATGCATCAGTCAGCAGAATTTATTACAGAGTTAATCTCTGAAACGGAAAGCATGGACGTTTCTGATCCCGAGTCCCCACTTATGTCACCTTGGGAGAGTTATAAGAATCACTTCCGCTAGTGACAGGGAAGCATCTAACATGAGATTGATGCTAGCCACACTAGAGAAACTCAAAAGATAACACTGTAATGCTAAACTGTGGTGGTTCTCCAAGAGTCAGACTCAGGAAATTGTCTCTTTAGATGCCATCTCATGTTTAGTTTTACCCTGGAAATTCAGGAGGCTGTGCGATGTTTTCAAACATAAATAAAGAAGGAATGCAAATGAAATGTATAAATACCCCTTGCTGTAATTCAGTGCTTAGGACAATTAACTACAGAAACATGGTGCTATGATTGAATTTTAATTGAAATGATTATTGAAATTATAATAATAACGAGAAAGGGATTAGATTTCTGTGTAAAGAAAAACAGCTGGTAAAACATGAAGCAATACAGGATTTCCTTTGCAGCTATTTATTTTATGTGCTTAGGTGACTAATTGTGCATTACATATTTTTAAATGAATAAAAGAAAATTTACACTGATAAAAAATAGTACCTCTACGAATATACTTGAAGGTGACCTAATAAAGTTAACCTTTATTCATTCAGATTATAAATTGCAGAGCACTGGGGAAATACTGATGCAGAAACATTAAAAAGAGATCAAAAGTATTTCAAAGTTAGCTATATGTGTAATTAATTTTAAAAAGTAGTGCCTTCCTTACTCAAAATACTATTTTGATTAATAAAAACACCTTTTAAAGTTTTCTTCAGTGCATGTAACTATCAAAATAATGAACAGGTTTGATCTCATGGGCAGTGTTAAAAGCTGACAAAGGGAAAAGTAAAACACCTCAATTTCTATAATATATACATCTGAGTTCCATAAAATAGATACTGTTGCTATATAAGTAATAGAATAAGGACACTGGGTTCAAAGATAAGTGAAAATATACTAACTAGTGGACCCTAGCTTGAAGTAGTTACTTTTTTCCACAAGGGTCACACAAAGAATATGCCAAGATTTTTTAAAATATCTGAAATAAATATCAGTAAACTTGGATGATTCGGTAAAAATAAAATAGTGCAGTAAGACGAGAGATAAGAAAATATTTTCCCAACTTGCAAAAGAAGATTGAACATGGAGTCTCCAAATTAGGAATTACTGAACCAAGTGTGAAACCTGGCCAAGTTATAAGGTTACTTATTAAAGAGATGAATGGACTAGTAAGGCAAGAAACAGTTAGGTCACCTGAGTCTCTATCACGTTCACTTAAATCTCATTTCAAAATAACCTACTGCTCTCTATGACAGACGTGTTAGGCAGAAACTCGGGGAAAGCCACATGACATAACCTCTCTATATGTCATCAGCATCTCTCACTATTTCGTTAAAGCCCACATGGAGAATTTTGTCATGGTCGTCATTCAGTTGCTATGTCACTTCTGACTCTTTGTGACCACATGGACTGCAGCACACTAGGCTTCCCTGTCCTTCACAATCTCCCGGAGCTTGCTCAAACTCATGTCCATTGAGTTGGTGATGCCATTCAATCATCTCATCCTCTGTCACGCCTTTCTCCCCCTGCCCTCAATCTTGCCCAGCATCAGGATCCTGTCCAATGAATCAGCTCTTCACATCAGGTAGACAAAGTATTGGAGCTTTAGCATCAGTCCTTCCAATGAATATTCAGACTGATTTCCTTTAGGATTGACTGGTTGGATCTCCTTGCTGTCCAAGGGGCTCTCAAGAATCTTCTCCAGCACAATTAGAAAGCATTGATTCTTCAGTTCTCAGCCTTCTTTATGGTCCACTCTCACATCCGTACTTAACTACTGGAAAAACCATAGCTTTGACTATATGGAACTTTGTCAGCAAAGCAATGTCTCCTCTTCAATATGCTGTCTAACTTTGTCATAGATTTTCTTCCAAGGAGCAAGTGTCAGTTAATTTCATAGCTTCAGTCACCATCCACAGTGATTTTGGAGTCCAAGAAAATAAAATCTCTCACTGCTTCCATTTTTTCCCATGTACATGGAGAATTTTAATACTATTATTTGGTGTAGCAATAGGCTAAGCCTCATTCTCACACATTTAAAAATGTGTGAGAGGAAAGTATCTGGTAGTAAGCTCAGAGCTCTACCTCTAAACAGGATTGCGGCTTTCATCAGTGGTCTGAACACTGACATCAGCCATAGAAATTTTATACCAGAAGCTAGTGCATTTGGATGAAGAATTGGTCTTGAAAAACTTAAATGCTATCTCAAATCTAACAAAGAAGAAATACAAATATGGATCCAGATGTAGGGGTCTATTAAAAATATGGCAGTGGAGACAATTCTTTGAATAAGACTTGTGAATAAGACTTAAGAGATTTCTACTGGTGATAATCTCAGTAGAAATCAACTGAATGATATGGTCATCAAAAATGTAAACAGGTATCCTTAGAATAAGCAAAGCCAATATATGAGGGTGGTAAGGACCTTAACTCTAAAATATTGAGAATGTACCTAGAATTTTGCATTTTAAGAAGGCTTGGCTAACTCAAGTACTTTTAAGTTGTCCTTATTTTTGTGATCTGTATCATGATACATTGATTTAGTTGACAGAATTACTATCTCTACTCTCTCTCTCTCCCTCAGCCCTAGGATAGTTTTCATTTCTTTCTTTCCCTGCTTCCCTGGTGGCTCAGATGGTAAAAAATCTGCCTGCAATGTGGGAGACCCAGGTTTGACCCCTGGGTCAGGAAGATCCCCTGGGGAAGGAAATGAAAACCCACTCCAGTATTCTTGTTTGGAGAATTCAATGAACTGAGGAGTCTGGCAGGCTACAGTCCGCGGGGTCGCAAAGAGTCAGACTCGACTGAGGCAGTAACACTTTCACCTTGCCCCTATTTCATCCATCCTCTAGGGGTTGGAACAAAGGTCACCTTTTCTGCATAAGCACTTTACTACAATAGGTGTGACAAGACTCTACATTTTTGAGGACATAAAATACATTTCAAAGTACGTCAATATTGTATTTAACAAATTGTGTTACAGTTAGAGGTAACACGGCATAGTTGTTAAGAACACAGAAAAGTGAAGGTGAAAGTCATTGAGTAGAGTTCGACTCCTTGCCACCCCATGGACAGAATTCCATGGAATTCTCCAGACCAGAATAATGGAGTTGTAGCCTTTCCCTTCTCCAAGGGATTGCTGCATTGCTGCATTGCTGCTGCTGCTTCAGTCGTGTCCGACTCTGTGCGACCCCATAGACGGCAGCCCACCAGGCTCCCCCATCCCATCCCTGGGATTCTCCAGGCAGGAACACTGGAGTGAGTTGCCATTTCTTTCTCCAATGCGTGAAAGTGAAAAGAGAAAGTGAAGCCACTCAGTTGTGTCTGACTCTTTTAGACTACATGGACTGCAGCCTACCAGGCTCCTCCATGCATGGCATTTTCCAAACAAGAGTACTGGAGTGCGTTGCAATTGCCTTCTCCGCTCCTGCATTACAGGCAGATTCTTTACCAGCTGATCCACTAGGGAAGCCCAAGAACACTAGAGTGGGTAGCCTATACCTTTTCCAGAGGATCTTCCTGACCCAGGAATCAAACCAGCGTCTCCTGCATTGCAGATGGATTCTTTCCCAACTGAGCTACCACCTGGAACCAAACAAACTCGGGAAGCTATACAGTTATATATATACAATTATATATGCTTAGATTCTTCTTCAATAAAAATCCCATAACATTACCTATCTCTTAAGCTTCAGAAGATACATAAGTTATATAATATAACATAAGATTTTCTCCTAGCTCAGTGGAAAACAACCTGCCTGCCAATGCAGGAAACATGGGTTCCATCCCTGAGTCCAGAAGATCTTCTGGAGGAGGAAATAACAACCCACTCCAGTATTTTTGTTTGAAAAACCCCACGGACAGAGGAACCTGGTGGGCTACAGTCCATGGAGTCACAAAGACTTGGGCACAACTCAGTGACTGAGCACACATACACACATGCGTATGTTATACAACACTATATATATATATATATATATATATATAAATATATATATATATATATATAAAATGTACTTAAAACTGGGCACATACTAACATATATAAACTTGCTTCCTTTATTGCTATGTATTTGGATATCTGTTTCCTAATTGAATGCTAGCTAGAATGACCATCTGGTACATCGTATATGCAAATACAGCTTGATGTAATTGAAATAAGTCTATATTGGAGATAGGAGACCTAGGATTAAGCCAACTATCTACAACTCATAGTAAATAGACAGTTGCTTAACTAGATTGTTTTACTCTCTCAACATGCTACCTGACTTGTAATTTTGGAGACTACCCTTCTTTTACATGGAACTTTTGCAATTCTTAAAGAGTTTTACAAATAAAAAAAGGGTCTATCACAGTCCCTGGCATATAAAAGGCTTTGAATAACAGTTTGTTGAACCCCAGATATAAATACTCAAACGTGTTCGTTAAATACATTGTATCTGATTTCTATACTTCATTTTATAGCAGAAAAAGGCAAATCACAAATAAACTCTACCCAAGAAATTTTTCTGAAGAGAAAATATAGCTTTCATGGAGACATTCACTCACTTGGTTCAGCCTCCCATGTGTATCTATATTTACCTCTCTCCTGTTATAGAATGGAAACTGACATTTCAGTAACCCAAATTATTATATGATTCTTAACTATAAAGGAAATATTATATTCCACACAGCATATACTGTTTACAATGCCAGAAAAGGGACACACACTTAAAAACCATTCTATAATCTCAATTTATAAAAACAAGAGTTAAAGTTCAGTTAATCAGAATTTATCATTAACCAATCTCTGATCTTTTCAGAAGTGTATTTAATTTGCTAATGTGCATTTGTGACCATCCCAGACATAGCAGTGGTATACACTCTTTCTTTATTCAAGTTATAGTTGATTTATATCATGTTAGTTTAGGGGTTCAGTAAAGTAATTTAGTTCAGCTACCTCTTAAACTTATTATTATCAATGTTTTCCCTAAAAACACCTCATGAGACACTTCGAAAATTGATGCATATATCTTATCTTTTAAACTTTAATATTCTAGAATTTTCTAATTAAGAAGCCTTATTAAATATTTTCAATAAAATACCAGTGTTATATTACAAAGCAAATATTTAATATACTATATTTAACCTTCTTTTGGTCACTGAAGACTGATGCTGTTTCCAAGTTTGCAATATTACAAATTATGCTTCTGTGAATGCTTCTTTCCTAGGGTCTCTGACTAAGGCAATTGAATACACATCTGCACATAGAACTACTAAGCACATTTTGTGAATATTTCTTAAAACACATGATAATGTTATTGCTCCCAAGAACCATTAGAAGAGTAAAAGATTAATTGATTCCTCACTACACTTGAGCAAGAATATCTTTTTCAGTTTGCTTACTCAGTGGCTTAAATTATGTCATTGTTTTAATTTCTATTTGTGTGATTACTAGAATATTTATTGGCTGCTTCTTTATATTCTTCTCATAACTTTGTGACCATATCCATTCTCCTAGTATGCTATTGCTAATTGAGAATATAATGGACTTAAATTGTTTTAATGATTGGAAGACATTCAGAAAATTGAGTTCAATATGAATTTCTATACTTCTCACATTTAGCCAAAAAAATGTCTGTGTGTACATGCTTATGGACTTCCCAGATGGATTAATGGTAAAGAATCCAGCTGCCAATGTAGGAGACATGGATTCAATCCCTGAGTTGGGAACTTCCTTGGACAAGGAAATGGCAACCCACGCCAGTGTTCTTGCATGGAAAATCCCATGGACAGAGGAGTCTGGTGTGCTACAATTGTGTGGGGTTGTGAGAGCCAGATGTGACTTAGTGTAGACCACCACCATCGTGTCTGTGAACTTTAAGTGCTTGTGTGAATGCCCTAAAACCATATGGAAGACACTGCGTGGGGCTGCAAGAGTCAGGCATGACGTAGTCAGTGAGTCCACATGCGTGTACATGTTTATTAATTCATATATGCTTAAAACTTTGTGTTTATATATAAATATAATAGATGTATACATACACACATGTGTATAGTTTTATTGTTGTTATTTAGTCCCTAAGTGCATTCAACAGTTTGTGACCCCATAGGCTCTAGCCTGCTGGGCTCCTTTGTCTATGGGATTTTCAGGCAAGAATACTGGAGTGGTTTGTCATTTCCTTTTTCAAGAGATCTTCCTGACCCAGGGATCAAACCTCTATCTCCTGCACTGGCAGGAGGATTCTTTATCACTGAGCCACCTGGGAAGTCCACATATGCATATACACAAATGCAAATATGTAAGAGTTCTTGTGTGCATAAAGAGATTCATTCAGAAAATACATACAGACTATCATATAGCAAGTATTGATGTAAGTCCACTGACAGATTATAAAGAAGTAAGGCAGATTTTCTAGCTTTAGGGGGAAAAAAAACACATAGAAAGAAATCACTAAACTGCAAAGCAGCATCATAGATCCTATAAGCTATGTATGTATGGACAACATTTTTAACATATTAAAAATTGGTAAATTATTTTCATAACCTCTTTAAAATGAGGTTAGAGAACAGAATTGATAACATGCACACACACACACACAACTGTCCAAATAGAACCCTGATATTAGTTTTGATGTTTATTCTTACCTCATGATCAGTTGCACAATTTGAGGAAGGGTGAAGAATGAACATACAGGGATTTGTTAAACATTAAGATTTTCAAGATGGCCATGACAACATTTAGCCAAATATGGGGCCTATCTGAAATGTGGAAGTGTATGGGATTATAGCACCTATATGTTCATGAAGCAGCCTGCCTCGTCACTACCATCAATCCAATAGATCAAGTTCAACTCATTTACTTTATTAATAATTCACAAACCATCCACTGAGCCGTATCTCAAGTTCTTCCTTTTTAAAATCTGCCATATTTCACCATCATATTCCACCTTGCCTACACTTTTGCTATTTATGCAGAAGGATGATTGTCAGTCACCATGAGTTCTGAATTTCCATGCTAGATGATCGCTTTTGCAATTTAACTGTCAAAGTAGAGAGATCAGAGCAAGTGCTCACTGCTAGGAAGGAGTTGGTCTGGCAGAGACACTTGCCCACACTTTCAAAGACTGAATAGATAACCAAAATATATTGGTTGAATATGAGATGTTGATTAAACCTCTGCATGCTGAGTTGCAAGATGATAAAGCTTTTGGACATTTATAGCTATAATCCATAAAGATATAGTGAATGTCTTTAATTTGGTAGGAGAATGGAAAAGAGAAAGATGCATGTAATTTATTTAGAGAAATAATTAACTATACCATAATGGGGCTCAGACGGTAATCTAATCTGCCTGCAATGCAGGACACGCAGGTTCAATCCCTGGGTTGGGAAAATTCCTGGAGAAGGAAATGGCAACCCACTCCAGTATTCTTGCCTGGAGAACCATAGACAGAGGAGCCTGACAAGCTACAGTCTATAGGGTCCTAAAGAGTAGGACAGGACTGAGCAACTAACATTTTCACTTTCACTTTCACTAATGGATAAGAATGAATCAGAGTTTTCAAGCTTAGTCCTGAAGAAAAAATGATGCTGTTATTAGCAGGAAGAAAAAAGGAAACAGTACCTGGGTAGCAAATTATATCAGATTGGAATGATGCTGATGTTGAGGTCTTAGCTAGACACCATGAAGAGTTATACAAGAGTCTCTGCTGCTGCTGCTGCTAAGGCACATCAGTTGTGTCCGACTCTGTGCAACCCCATAGACAGTGGCCCACCAGGCTCCCATCCCTGGGATTCTCCAGGCAAGAGTACTGGAGTGGGTTGCCATTTCCTTCTCCAGTGCATGAAATTGAAAAGTGAAAGTGAAGTTGCTCAGTCATGTGCAACTCTTTGCGACTCCATGGACTGTAGCCTACCATGGAATCCATGCGATTTCCCGGGCAAGAGTACTGGAGTGGCGTGCCATAGCTTTCTCCCACAAGAGTCTCTAGGCATCACCGAACTGCAGTTTAGGAAATAGCTTTGAGCGAGAGATATAATTTTTGAATCTTCTTCAGACAACATCACTAATGATAAAAGCTGTTGCAGCCCCTAAAAGACAAGAGAAAAGTTTCTGCAGGACCAATGATGACATACTAGGTGGTGAGAGAAGTAGAGAGAAAAGAAGAAAGAAGGAAGGGATTGGAAAAGAGAGAAGAGAGAGACTGTATTTAAAAGAAGCCTAAAGAGATGATTAGAAAACACCAGTAAACTATAACCTGATGATTTAAAAATCACTCTCAAATAAACAACTTATCCTTATACCTAAAGGAACTAGAAAAAGAAGAGAAAGCAAAACCTCAAATTAGTACAAAGAAACAAATCACAAAGATCAAAACAGAATTAAACAAAATTTTATGTTGATGATGAACATTTCTCTCACACTGTACAAAAGTTGGCAGTGTAAAATTGGAAACTCAAAGGTAATGTGGCCACTATGAAAAAAAAATGTCCAATTAAATATAGACCAATATAACTCAGTAGAGATTTGCATAGTCTACAGCTTGCAAAACTGGACTTTTTTTTTTTTTTTTAATGCATGAGAAGCTTGCTCTTCATTTGGAAATGTCTGGTTAGTTATACTTTACCATTTCTTTGCTTATTCAGAGTTGTTTATAAAAGAATTTCCAAGTAGGATGCATGTATAATTAATCATAAAGTTAGAGAGTGTATTGAAAGCAATACATTGAAATGTGTATTCTATCATCTTCTCTTTCCCTGAAGTGTAGGTGTATATGTGTTTGACTGCATAATAGTAAAGGAGGCTGATATATAACAAAGTTTTTCTATACTGCTACTTTGAGAGAAAACTTAGTTATCACAAAGTCTGATATGTTTATGTGTTTATAATATTTATAGAGGCCATCAACTCCATAAAGAACAGAACAAGCTAGAAGGAGAACAGTGTCTCTGAAGTATTGACTACAAAATAGTGTCCAAAATAAATTTTATGTAAGTCAAGTCTCTCTGTCGTGTCAGACTCTGCATCCCCATGGACTATAGCCTTCCAGGCTCCTCCGTCCATGGAATTTTCCTGGTGAGGATACTGGAGTGGGTTGCCATTTCCTTCTCCAGAGGATCTTCCCAACCCAGGAATTGATTCTCAGTCTCCTGCGCTGCAGGCAGGCTCTTTACCATCTAAGACACCCTGGAAGCCCTAATTTCGTATGGCCAGTGTTAATTTGGGACTCTAGGAAGATTGGTTAGATCAAAGGGATTTCATTTTCCTGAATCTCAGTGTGACATTATTCTACTCAATTTTTACTGCAAATCAATTTTTGTGTGATATGCTGAAACAATTTCTGTATAGGTCTCTTGTGTAAGTCCAGTGTCTTGGTTACCATAGGCTGTGGGAATCACAGGAAAGACTAAAGAAGCACTGGAAATCCAACCTTTAAGTTCACTGCTTTACTCAGTGTTTGGCCCTTAGGGTAGCCACATCAAATTGTAAGTACTAATATTATCAGAATATTGCATCCCTATTACAACATACACGTACACCACAAGTCATTGCCAGAAAGGAACTGTCATTGTGTTCTCTTGCCTATCTAAAGATTTCTTAAGCTGCTAATACTCAATAGTTGGCAGGTTTACACATATTGTCAATAAACACATGTTCTGCACATCACTGCTAGCTAGTCATTGACATTGATGGTTTTCTTACCACATTCTTTAAACCAGAATGTCTCCTTTGTAAAGTACCCTAAATCTTTCTAGAACATCTTGACTATGTTTAGAATTTTACTTGGCATATAAGAGGAACCCAAAGCAGAGACATTACTTTGCTGACTAAGGTCCGTCTAGTCAAGGCTATGGTTTTTCCTGTGGTCATGTATGGATGTGAGAGTTGGACTGTGAAGAAGGCTGAGCACCGCAGAATTGATGCTTTTGAACTGTGGTGTTGGAGAAGACTCTTGAGAGTCCCTTGGATTGCAAGGAGATCCAACCAGTTCATTCTGAAGGAGATCAACCCTGGGATTTCTTTGGAAGGAATGATGCTGAGGCTGAGACTCCAGTACTTTGGCCACCTCATGAGAAGAGTTGACTCATTGGAAAAGACTCTGATGCTGGGAGGGATTGGGGGCTGGAGGAGAAGGGGACAACTGAGGATGAGATGGCTGGATGGCATCATGGACTCGATGGACGTGAGTCTGAATGAACTCCGAGAGATGGTGATGAACAGGGAGTCCTGGTGTGCTGCGATTCATGAGGTTGCAAAGAGTCGGACACGACTGAGCGACTGAACCGAACTGAACTGAATGACAGAAGTTTTGTATTGAAATATTGACCTCATTTAATCAACTATTTCTGAATATCCCTAGAACCTTATTGAATATATTGCATAGTAGTTGTCCTTAGTGTAAAATATTTATGCCATTCTTTTTTTTTTTTTTCAAAAAGCATTATTTTCTTGAAAACAAATGCTTAGATTTTAGATAGAGACCAATGGGTCAAATTCTGGCATTACCTGTTATTTAGTGTTGACATTGATAAGCACTGGTTCTCAGCACATCTTTTGATGGTAAAATAGCTCATTTCTGGAGGAGAAATTGTGGTGAATATGTATGTTGAAGGAAATAATTTGTGTAATTCACCTATTACAGTATCTGATAACATAGTATATACTCAGTCAATTAGCTATAAAATTAGATACAACCTTTCAGTCACTATTATCACTCTACCAAAGTCTATGCATATAAATGTCATCTTCCTAAACATTACTAAGTTAAAAGTAACTGCAACAGGAAGAAAAAAAGTTACAAAAGAAAAGCAGGGTATGGATCTGGGGTGATAGCAATAAGGTTCATTTGTTGACATCTTGTGCTATTGAGATGCCCCGCATCTTTGAAAAGTGAAAGACAGGACTAAAGAAGGGATCTGCTGCCATCCACAATCTGTTCAGAGAAGATATAGATTTTCTCTATTTCAAATTTCCAGAGGACAAAAATCGGAGCCTGGAGATAAAGGGGATTGGTTTGCCAATCACAGAACCTGTAGAGCACAACAGTGAGTATGTGAAACAGACAAAAAGTCAGAAAAGGAATTCAAGCAAAAAGAAGCAATTCACTTACTGGGTGTGTTTCCTGCAAAGTCATCGCTACTTACATTGAAATTGATTATTGTGAACTTAATTATTTTAGGGACATAATTGCTGTCGCTTTTGCCTAATTTTGACTGAGTCATTTTGTCCAAAAATAAGTTTTGACAACTATATATCAGGAGGTGGAAAGAAAGATGAATGCACATTAACAGCTCTGTAAAGGATTCAAATTTTTAATATTTAAGAAGCTGAAAAGGTGCCTCCAGACTGCAAAAGTCATGTAAATCTGTAAATTTTATGGAAATTACAACATATGTAAATATCAGTTAGTGGCCTTCCTTGTGTGTCTGTATGAACTGGAGGGTTGTGAGGTAGAAGATGAAAATAAGAATTTTATAGCTTTAATCTGTTGGAGAAATATCAGACTGCTTTATAAATTATTCTGACTTTAAATTTAAAACACAAATCTCAAATGGATAAATGACTTTACAAATATGGTAACTGTACTGTATTTCCAAACTGTTTCTTTAAAATATTCCATGATGACCATTTCTAAACATTTTATCTCTTCTTTATGCTACAACGATTTTGTTTTAGGACTGTCCATATGTAACCTCATATCAATTCCATTTTCAAAGTAAATAAACAATTTCTTGTCAGAAAATCTAGTAAACTACTTGTACGTAATGTAGTCTACCATTCATATTCTTAATCTTTCCTCATATTCCAACAGTAGTGTTAGTTGCTCAGTTGTGTCTGACTCTTTGCAATCTGACTCAGCAAACCAAGCTCCTCTGTCCATGGAATTCTTCAGGCAAGAATAATGGAGGGGGTAGCCATGCCCTTTTCCAAGGGATCTTCTCAACCCAGGGATCGAACTTCAGTCTCTCACACTGTAGGTAGATTCTTTACCATCTAAGCCACCAGGAAATCCCAAAATATATGCATATACAATTTTCAATAGCACATACACTATTTGCAACTCCATGGACTGTAGCCTGCCAGGTTCCTTTGTCCATGGGATTCTCCAGGCAAGAATACTGGAGTAGGGTGCCATTTCCTTCTGCAGGGGATCATCCCGACCCAGGAACTGAACCCAGGTCTCCAGAATTGCAGGCAGATTCTTTACCAACTGGCTACAAGGGAAGTTCCTTACAACAATAAATCTGTTCTTATTTAATGCTAACTATTTTGCTTTTACTCCCAATCCAAGATGTTAGATATTACCCTTCGTTTAGCACTTTTAATGTTCAAATCCATCAACAAGTCCATAACACATTCTGAATCTGACTGAATTGCCTTTCAGTGTCTTTGCAAGTCCAAGCTACTGTTCTCTCTTACCAGGACTTCAACAATTGGCTCCTAAGGTATCTCTTATTCTTCACAAGGAGGACAGAATGACTATTAAATCAAAGTCAAATCCTCATATTTTGGCAAATGAACATGTCCTTGACCTGTCTTGTTTTCTTCAAATGCATGAAAACCAAAGGAAGACCTAAATATTCAACTTACATAATTACTTTAATTAGCACTCCTTCTAAAGGAAGAGGTTGATAGGAAAGAATAACTTAATTGTATAGTAACCTATTATTTTATACATCAACTTTATTTTTTATAAATATGAAAGGATATTCAAGAATTAAGAAGAATTTGAAGGAAACTAAACTCAGGTCTAAGATGAAGGCTTAGTCACCTTTAAAATGAATATATAACACTTTGGGATAGAGTACACTTAAAAAAAAAAAAAAATGGAGTAATAGAATGACCATAGACAAAGCACATTAACCATCCAGAACAAAAGCCCGAGAAACTGAACACATTAGAAGTGACTACAAAAATGACAAAGACCATATCCGTATACAAATGGATAGGTCATATGTGGAATAATAAAACAATTTTAGAGGTAAATAAATAAAAATTTCCCATGATGCAAGAAAAATGTAAATCTTCATGTTGAAATACTTGAATACTTCATTAAATTCTAAATGAAAACCATTCAATCCTAAAGGAAAACAATCCACTTACAATGGCCTCAAAAATAAAATACCTAACAATAAAATACCTAAGGAAGTAAACCATCTGTTCAGTTCAGTTCAGTTGCTCAGTCATGTCCAACTCTTCACAAGCCCATGAAGGGCAGCATGTCAGGCCTCCCTGTCCATCACCAACTCCCAGAGTCCACCCAAACCCATGTCTATTGAGTCGGTGATGCCATCCAACCATCTCATCTTCTGTCGTCCCCTTGTCCTCCTGCCCTCCATCTTTCCCAACATCAGGGTCTTTTCAAATGAGTCAGCTCTTTGCATCAGGTGGTCAAAATATTGGAGTTTCAGCTTCAACATCAGCCCTTCAACATCAGTGAACAACCAGTAATGATTTCCTTTAGGATGGACTGGTTGGATCTCCTTGCAGTCCAAGGGACTCTCAAGAGTCTTCTCCAACACCACAGTTCAAAAGCATCAACTCTTTAGTGCTCAGCTTTCTTTAGAGTTCAACACTCACATCCATACATGACCACAGGAAAAACTATAGTCTTGACTAGACAAATCTTTGTTGGCAAAGTAATGCCTCTGCTTTTTAATACGCTATCTAGGTTGGTCATAATTCCCTTCCAAGGAGTAAGCCTCTTTTAATTTCATGGCTGCAGTCACCATCTGCAGTGATTTTGGAGCCCAAATAAAGAAAGTATGACACTGTTTCCACTGTTTCCCCATCTATTTCCCATGAAGTGATGAGACCAGATACCATGATCTTTGTTTTCTGAATGTTGAGCTTTAAGCCAACTTTTTCACTCTCCTCTTTCACTGTCATCAAGAGGCTCTTTAGTTCCTCTTCACTTTCTGCCATAAGGGTGGTGTCATGTGCATATCTGAGGTTATTGATATTTCTCCCGGCAATCTTGATTCCAGCTTGTGCTTCTTCCAGCCCAGCATTTCTCATGATGTACTCTGAATATAAGTTACATAAGCAGGGTGACAATATACAGCCTTGACATACTCCTTTCCCTATTTGGAACCAGTCTCTTGTTCCATGTCCAGTTATAACTGTTGCTTCCTGACCTGCATACAAGTATCTCAAGAGGCAGATCAGGTGGTCTGGTATTCCCATCTCTTTCAGAATTTTCCACAGTTTATTGTGATCCACATAGTCAAAGGCTTTGGCATAGTCAATAAAGCAGAAATAGATGGTTTTCTGGAACTATCTTACTTTTTCCATGATCCAGTGTGTTGGCAATTTGATCTCTTGTTCCTCTGCCTTTTCTAAAACATTGAACATTAGGAAGTTCACAGTTCACGTAGTGTTGGAGCCTGGCTTGGAGAATTTTGAGCATTTATTTACTAGCGTGTGAGATGAGTGCAATTGTGCGGTGGTTTGAGCATTCTTTGGCATTGCCTTTCTTTGGAATTGGAATGAAAACTGACCTTTTCCAGTCCTGTGGCCACTGCTGAGTTTTCCAAATTTGCTGGCATTTGAGTGCAGCACTTTCACAGCATCATTTTCAGGATTTGAAATAGCTCCACTGAAATTCCATCACCTCCACTAGCTTTGTTCATAGTGATGCTTTCTAAGGCCTACTTGACTTCACATTCTAGGATGTCTGGCTCTAGGTGAGTGATCACACCATCATGCTTATCTGGGTTGTGAAGATCTTTTTGTACAGTTCTTCTGTGTATCCTTGCCACCTCTTCTTAGTATCTTCTGCTTCTCTTAGGTCCAGACCATTTCTGTCCTTTATCGAGCCCATCTTTGCATGAAATGTTCCCTTGGTATCTCTAATTTTCTTGAGGAGATCTCTAGTCTTTCCCATTCTGTTCTTTTCCTCTATTTCTTTTCATTGATTGCTGAAGAAGGCTTTCTTATCTCTTTTTGCTATTCTTTGGAACTCTGCATTCAGATGCTTGTATCTTTCCTTTTCTCCTTTGCTTTTCGCTTCTCTTCTTTTAACAGCTATTTGTAAGGCCTCCTCAGACAGCCATTTTGGTTTTTTGCATTTCTTTTCCATGGGGATGATCTTGATCACTGTCTCCTATACAATGTCATGAACCTCATTCCATAGTTCATCAAGCATTGTATCTATCAGATCTAGGCCCTTAAATCTCTTTCTCACTTCCACTGTATAATCATAAGGAATTTGATTTAGGTCATAACTGAATGGTCTAGTGGTTTTCCCTACTTTCTTCAATTTAAGTCTGAATTTGGCAATAAGGAGTTCATGATCTGAGCCATAGTCGGATCCCTGTCTTGTTTTTGCTGACTGTATACAACTTCTTCATCCTTGGCTGCAAAGAATATAATCAGAATCAGAGAATCCAGAAACCAACCACCTGCGGTCAGACCTGTGTGCATGCTCAGTTGTGTCTGCTCTTGGCAACACCATGGATTGTAACCTGCCAGGCCCTTCTTTCCAAGGGATTCACCAAGCAAGAATACTGGAGTAGTTACTATTTCCTTTTTCAGGGGATCTTCCTTAACCCAGGAATTATCTTCTGCATTGGCAAGCAGATTCTTTATCAACTGTGAGCTATGATCAAAGAGACAAGAATATACAATGGAGAGAAAAGACAGCCTCTTTAATAAATGATTCTTTTGCATGTAGCTATTCAGTTTTCCTGATACCAAACTGGACTACTCTCTTGCTGCAAGCACAAAAATATATTCAAAATGGATTAAAGACTTTAGTGTAATACCTGAAACTTAAAAACGTCTTAGAAGAAAGCAGGCTATATACTCTTTGACATTGGTCTCATCAGTTCTTCTTCTTCTTCTTTTTTTTTTTTGATATGTCTTCTCAGACAAGGAAAGTGAAGTAAAAGTTGCTCAGTTATGTCCGACTCTTTGTGACCCATGGATCATACAGTCCAAGGAATTCTCCAGGCCAGAATACTGGAGTGGGTAGCCTTTCCCTTCTCCAACCCAGAGATCAAACCCAAGTCTTCCACATAGCAGGCAGATTCTTTACCAGTTGAGCCACAAACCAAATCCAAAATAAACCAATGGCACCATATCAAACTAAAACAAGCTTCTGGGCAATGAAGGAAACTATTAACAAAACAAAACAGCCAGCTACTTAATGGAAAATATTTACAAATAATAGATCTGATAGGGATTAATATCCAAAATACACAAAGAACTCATACAAATTAACATCAAAAAAACAGTTTAAAAATGAGCAGAGGACCTGAATAGAAATTTTTTTTTTCAAAGAAGATATTCAGATGGCTAATAGGTGAGTGATAAAATGTTCAGTATCACTACCCACCAGATAAATGCAAATTAATCACAATGAGATTTACCTCATGCTTGTCAGAGTGGCTATGAAAAGGAAAATAAGTGTTACTGAGGATATGGAGAAAAGGAAACACTCATGCACTGTTGCTGGGCATGTAAGTCAGTTAAGCCACTGTGGAAAACAGTATGCATGTTCCTCACAAAATTAAAAATAGACTACCATACAAATCCACCAATTCCACTCAGATATTTTCGCCAAGAAACAAACACACTAATTGGGAAAGATACATGCTCCTCTATATTCCTTGCAATATTATTTATATATAATACCCAACATATGAAGGAAACATAGTTGGCCATTAATAAATGAACAAATAAGATGTGATACACACACCCCACAAACCAAACTAAATATTAATTAACCATAACACAAGCATGAAATCTTGCCATTTGTGATAACATGGATCGACTTGGTATTATGTTAAGTGGAATAAGTCAGGCAGAGAAAGACAAATACTGTATGATTTCACTTATATGTGGGATCTAAAAACTGAAGCAAATAATCAAACAAAAGACATATGTTTACATACAAAGACTAAACAAGTAGCTGCTAGAATGGAGAGGGGTGGGAGAACTAGAGAAATGACGAGGGAGATTAAGAGGTAGAAACTTCCAAGTGCAAAACAAATGAATCACAGGGATGAAATGTATAGCACGGGGAATGTTGTCAAAAATTTTCAATATCTTTGTATGGTGACAGCTGGTAAATAGACATCATAGTAATCATTTTGAAAGTTATGGAAATATTGAACCACTCTCTTGTGTACCAGGGACTAATAGTGTTATAGGTCAATTATACTTCAAAACAAAAGTGAAAGTGAAGTCGCTCAGTCGTGTCCGACTCTTTGCGACCCCATGGAGTGTAGCCCACCAGGCTCCTCTGTCCATGTGATTTTCCAGGCAAGAATACTGGAGTGGGTTGCCATTTCCTTCTCCAAAACAAACCAACCCACAAAAAAACAGGTCAGATTTGTAGTTACTAGAGATGGAGGTGGGAGACAAGGGAATTGGATGAAGGAAGGTATTCAAGAGGTACAAACTTTCAGTTACAATATAAATAAATATAGGGATGTTCTATGGCATAAATATAATACTGTTGCACATTATATAGGAAAGTTAAGAGAGCAAATCCTGAGAGTTCTCATCACAAAGAAAAATATGTTTCTTCCAGTTCTTTAATTTCGTAGCTAGATGAGATGATGGATATTCAGGAACCCACCGTGGTAATCACTGCAAGATGTGTGTCAGACAAATCACTGTCTTACAACTTCAGCTTATGTAGTGCCATATGTAAATTATATCTCAATAAAACTGGAAGAAAAATGCTAACAGAAAACAGTTTTCAAAAATAGGAAAATTTCTGGTGACATTTCAAAATTCCAAACTAAAGAGAAAATTCTAAAGATTTCCAGATAGAAAAGGACAATAAGGTTGATGATCTATTAATGACTGAAAATATGACTGGAATTAGATTCTTCACCAGAAGCAAATATCAACAGCCAGTAGAGCCTATTTGAAACATATGTTTAAGCATTCGATAGCTGGCCATATTTCCACAGATAATAATAAGATAAATATATTTGAATGTGAGAAAGTGAAAAAATTTTATCCACACCTGTATATTTTAAGATCACACTATAAATAATGAAAAAAAAGAATGACGAATAAAGAGACAAAAGGAAGACACTGAAATACTGGTTACACAGTAGATGCAAAGTAAACTTTTAGTTGAGTTTTACTGATTTTAAGACTAAACTTGGGACTTCCTGTATCACTTAAATGAGATTCCTCAAGTAGGTGCCTAGCCATCTGAATATTTAATAAACTTCCGTTAGTTTATTCAGGCTTCCCCTAGTAGCTCAGCTGGTAAAGAATCCACCTGCAGTCTAGGAAACCCCAGTTCGATTCCTGGGTTGGGAAGATCCCCTGGAGAAGGGATTAGGCTACCCACTCCAGTATTCTTGGACTTCCCTGGTGGCTCAGCTGGTAAAGAATCCTCCTGCAATGTGGGAGACCTGTGTTCAGTCCCTTGGTGGGAAGATCCCTGGGATGGGAAGATCCCTGTGTTAGAAAGATCCCCTGGAGAAGGGAATGGCTACCCATTCCATGGACTGCATAGTCCATGAGCTGCAAAGAGTCAGCCACAACTGAGCGACTTTCACTCAGTCATTAGTTTATTATGATTAGACAAATTTCAGAAATTACTTGACATTTGGAAGATGGTTCTTTGAGAAACTATTTCAAAGATACAAGATTTCACAAATGGACTGAAATTAATGATTTGTCCTTTTAATAAATACACAAAGCATAGAAAAACTGGATGCTAAATCAACGTAAATCCAAGTAACTTATACATAAAAATAATAATATAACTAACAAAATTGGAGGGCAAGATGAAAGGTGGATTAATGTGTGAATTCTTTACAAAGAGCAAGACATAAAGAAATACAATTTGGATTTGGAAAATTGAGGAAATTTAATTTTTTAAGATGTAAAGCACTGACTAGCTTTATCTAGGAGAAGGCAATGGCACCCCATTCCAGTACTCTTGCCTGGAAAATCCCATGGACAGAGGAGCCTGGTAGGCTGCAGTCCATGGGGTTGCTAAGGGTTGGACACAACTGAGCGACTTCACTTTCACTTTGCACTTTCATGCATTGGAGAAGGAAATGGCAACCCACTCCAGTGTTCTTGCCTGGAGAATCCCAGGAATGGGGAGCCTGGTGGGCTGCCGTCTATGGGGTCGCACAGAGTCGGACACGACTGAAGCGACTTAGCAGCAGCAGCAGCAGCTTTATCTAAAGGAGGAAATAGGTGGTTTAAGTGTGTTAAGTCCCTTATCTCTTAGCAGTGGGGAAAGGACAGGTAAATGTTTTCAGTTGTGAATATAAACTATATAATAATATCCACTTACTAGAAAATTTAAAAATAGGGAAGTCTCTAGGGAGTGGGACTTGGAGGAAGAGCTTTTCTTCTTAAACATTTTGAGCTATTGGAATTTTTTAACCATGAAAATATCTATAAATTCTCTACTAGCAACAACTAAAATATTCATTAAAATTAACACTGGAAGCAAAAGGGTTAATACTCATATTGATGAAATATGCATTTACTTTTAATTTTCTCTTCTCCTACTTCACTGTTTCTATATATTCCTCAATTAGGACATAGTATTTTATAATTAAAAATAATTTTTCAATTGTCTTTTTAATCATTACCATGACTTAAAAAACATAGTGTTGTTTTAGACATACTCCATGAACACAGTACTTGGCTGCTACATGCATGATAAATCTGTTGCAGTAATGAATAATTCAATGAATACTGTACATTTAAGTACAAACATAAAATAAGATGCATTAAACAATTTTCTTTCAAACTTTCAACAAAAATATTTCACAGCTTAAAGTCAACTAAGAACAAAGCATGCCACATTTATAAAAATAAATTAAAAATTATTTAAGAGAATATAAAATATATACTTTTGATAAAAAATTAAATATGTCAATTCTCAGGTAAACACTTTGGAAACTTTATACAACTGCAACCAAATTTTGAATGGAATTTTTTTAATCTATGATGATGTCAATTTCATTTTGATTGATTCACAGGAGGCATCAAGACAGTTTTGAAAAATATGTCATATTGACCTACAAACAAATACATTTTGAGTGTAAATTTTAAATATAGTTTATACATAAGTAAATGACTCAATGCAGCCATTAGCAATGTGAGAAATATATATAAAATATAGAAATTAACTATATAGCTAGGTGCCATTGAAAATTAGAAAGTCACAAAGGTCATTAAATTAATTAAAAGGGTCAATTTTCTAACCACTTGGGAAAAACAAAAATCCTGATTCTAATCTGATCTATATCAACAACTATTTCTAGGAGTAAATACTTGAAATCAGAGTGCTGATTTAGATCTCTTTTCATGAGAACACAGTAGATCAGTACTAAACTGATCTGTGCATGACAAATTTGTTGAATAAATATATGATTCTACAAAAAATTGAACACATTAAAATGCTGATAAAAAGACAGCTAAATATCCATAAAAATTTGAGTGTGGGAGGAATTTTTAAACATGACTCAAGATTGAGAAACAATAAAGTACGTGTTCATAGATGAAAATAAATACTAAAGTGAATAGATCAGATAAGCAAGCCAAAAAATGCCAGGAGCTGAGATCAAAGATGCTTACTGAATATTTGGATTGAAGTACCTAAGTGGAAATAGTGGTGTGTCTGTAGATTATTAGTCTACAAACTAAGTCTTACAAGACAAGTTAAGACTTCCACATATTTTTGCATGGTGTGTAGACTAATATTTATTGTATATTTTTAAATGGCTAAGAAAAGTCAAATAAAGAATATTTAGTGAAATGAGACAATATAAAATTCAAATATCAGCATTCATAAATAAAGATTTATTGAAACACAGTCATGCCCATTTGATTAAAGTCTTTGGCTGCTTTCTGCTTAGAATAAAATAGAGCAGTTTTGACAGAGACCATACAGCCCAGAAAGCTGAAAATATTTACTATCTGGCCCATTTCAAAAATAAATTTGGCCTACATCTAATGTAGATACGTCTTCTGTGGGTTTTAGTCCATACCACATTCCATCAATTTGATAAGCAAAATTTGACTAATTTGAGTATCTAAATAGTACTTTAAACTTTATATGAATTTTGGATATACATCTTTTGTGATGAAAACACCAGTTTGCTTTGAGAACTGTGCAATATACAAGCATAACTATATTTGCTTATTAGAAAAATATGTACATGTAGAACACCACTGTACATGCCTTTGAGATACATAACTACATTTGCCACTTTGGAGGTTACACTGAATTTCTGAGAACAAGCTTTATTTTCCATTTTAATTAAGCTAAACATTTAATTACATTTCTAGTATTCTGTCAGCAGAACCAAATCTATAAATGTAGAGTGAAAAATTATGAGAGCTGGTCTTTAATACCCCATCACAAACAGAGCATGTTATGGGCAATCTGTTCTTTGAGGCTACATAACAACCATGCTTCCCATGAATGTTAATTTCACTAAAGCATTCAACTACAGTTCAGAACTTTTCATTTTTAGCCAATATCAGTTAAAATGAAAAAATGTTGGAAGTATATCATATTTATAATAATATCTTACCTCTCATGGTTTTAATTTCCAGCACAAGATAATTCAATAAGTAAATGGATAGGACTTATCAAATATAAAGTCTGCTGCCAAGCAAATAATGCTCTGCTCAATTTCATAGCAATAAAATTATATAAACATTTAAAATTTTATTGTATTTTCAGTAGTCAATATGTCTAGAGCAATTTGCTAGGTGCTATGGAAAATAAATGATATCTGTCTACAATTTACTTATAATAATACATTAAATGAAGACTTGCAAGTGTAAAAAGAAATAAAAAACTCACATCCAATGAGAGACGTTATTATAGAGAAGTAAATGTCATAGAATATTTTTCTGTCATAAGCTATCCTGGAGGACTACACTTCAGTATTTTATATGGATTCCAGAATTTCTCCCTTCGTTTGCATACAAAGAAATCTGATTCTGTAATCAACCAAGAACAAGTCAATTTCTCAGGACCAAACTGCCATTAACCAAGTTCACAAGACTGATGTGTGAAATGAGATGGGTTCATCTATAAAGAGAACCATCACTGCTTAAGACCCAAATAGCAAGTCCTTACATGAATGTATCCTCTCTCTTTGGAGAAATGAAAAAGTCAAATTATAATGTAATGATGGCTTTGTGAGACCAGAAGAAGGAAAAGAAATTAATAATATCACTCAAATACTTAATGGCATCCAATTAGATAAATTTATCTTTATTCAAAATATAGCAACACCTGGCCACCCCTTTATGAATGGATAATGCTGATATTTGCTCCTTATTCTTTGTTTCTGTGGCTTTAATAGCCCATTTTCAAAGTTGCATTATTTATTTTTTTAATTTAATGAATTATTATAGTTATATTTACATTTTGTTGGGCTGAGAACTGTTCTATCCTCTTCTTGATGTATCACAGAATCTTTAGATACTTACATAAATGTAAGTATATAACATACTGTACATGAATAATTGAACAGATGTATCCTCCATTTAACCACATATGTTCGAAACATATACACACCAAAAAGAGTATTATAGACCTAAACAAGAATTACCTTATACCCTAAATCTGGCCTTCTCCTGTGTGCTCCTGTTTTAACGAAAGATATCATTATTGATCTAGTCACACATTTCAAGGATTCAGGAACCATCTTTGTATTTCTTCCTCATCTCACCCCCTTCCTGGCTTCCGTAATAGCTCAGTTGTTAAAGAATCTGCCTGCTGTGGTTCAATTCCTGGGTTCGGAAAATCAGCTGGAGAAGTCTATACACTCTAGTATTCTTGGGCTTCCCTTGTGGCTCACCTGGTAAAAATCCACCCAAAGTATGGGAGACCTGGGTTCAATACCTGGGTTGAGAAGATCCCCTGGAGAAGGGAAAGGCTACCCACTCCAGTATTCTGGCCTGGAGAATTCCATGGACTGTATAATCCATACAGTCACAAAGAGTCGAACACAACTGGCTGACTTTCATTTTTACTTTTTTTCACTCCCTCCAAACATCAAGTGTGTCCTTATACACTAGTATTTTTCTTCACATATATCATTTCTATTCCATTCACTGCCTTCTATTTCAACAGAGATCTTTCTTGTCCTGTTTACCATTATCTCTACTCTAAATTACAAACATGATTTCTTTTTTTTTAATACTGGTAAGATTTAATTTGGCTGAACAAATTATTTTTAAAATTCTTATTATTTTTTCATATTCAGTTCAATTTACTTTTTATTTTTTTTTACTTGAAAAGACTTTATTACAGAATTATTTTGAAGTATGTGGAAAATGGTTTCTTAACTGACTTCTGTATACTGACTGTTATCCTCTTCAAACCATGAGTTATTTTCAAATATAAGCCTGATACTTGTTTTCACCTCATTAACATCCTTTGACTAATTTTACTGTTTCTAGAATGAAGAGGAAAGTCCTTATCATGACATTTAAGATAAAGTATATATTTAGTTATTATTTAAGAATCAAAAATGTGCTTAGGACAATGAAAATAAATATTTATAATTGTTTCATAAACATTAAAATCTGTCTCAGTAATGTATCTTCTTAAAAGAGGATCTGTCCATCTAGTCAAAGCTGTTTTTGTTTTTTTTTTCAGTAGTCATGTGTGATGTGAGAATTGGACTATGAAGAAAGCTGAGAACTAAAGAATTGATGCTTTTGAACTGTGGTGTTGGAGAAGACACTTAAGAGTCCTTTGAACTGCAAGGAGATCCAACCAGTCGATCCTAAAGGAGATCAGTCCTGAGTGTTCATTGGAAGGACTGATGGTGAAGCTGAAACTCCAATACTTTGACCACCTGATGCGAAGAACTGACTCTGGAAAAATCCCTGATGTTGGGAAAGACTGAAGGGAGGAGCAGGGGACGACAGAGGAGGAGGCGGTAGGATGCCATCACCAACTCCACGGACATGAGTTGTGCAAGCTTTGGGAGCTGGTGATAGGGAAGCCTGGCATGCTGCAGTCCGGGAGTCACAGAGGTCGGAGATGACTGAACGACTGTACTGAACTGATAACTACCTTGATGAAGTGAAAAAGTAAAAGTGAAAGTGTTAATTACTCAGTCATATCTGACTCTTTGCAACTCCCATAGAACTGTACCCTGCGGGCTCCTCAGTTCATGGAATTCTCCAGGCAAGCATAATGCCATGGCTAGCCATTCCCTTCTCCAAGGGATCTTTCAGACCCAGGATTCAAACCTGGTTCTCCTACAGTGCAGGCACATTCTTTACCACCTGAGCCACCAGGGAAGCCCTTAGTGCTAAATAATGGAATCAAAAAATACTTTGAAGAAAAGTTGACATAGGAAGTATAAGGAAAATATTGTTATGAAAAGCAGTAGGAGAGGATATTCTAGTCTAAGCAGGGAAACATATCAAAAGTACAGTTAGCATAGGTAAATGTTTTGTTTCAACTAGGAGAGATCAAAATTGGGCACGACAACAGAAGAGTCACATTTGTAAGTTCTTATCCTAATCATTTTCATGCTTGTCACCAAAGCGCTCCTCCTTGAAGCTAATTATTTTTGTTGCTTTGTAATGAAACAACAAAATCCCTCTGTAGTGTCGATTTAGATCTCAGAATAATGGGCAAAGTAAAAGAATTTACTTCATTCTTTTCCTTGGAGGACACATCAAGAGGCTTCCCAGGGAAATTAAAATCAATTCTAAACTTTTAATTTGTGTCTTCTCCTGTAAGAGCATCTATAACAACTCTCAGAGTAGCATTAAAGTAGATAAAAATACTTGAGTAAATACTTAATTAAAACAATGTCACAATGACAACTAAATATTTCTGTAGTTGTAAGAAATATCTTACAGTCTTAAAAACATACATTAAGTGCCATATTAAGTACTTTATTTCTTGTCTATGTCACTGAAGCTACACCCCAAGAGAAAAATATCTGTAATTCCTGTGAAGTTTAAGAATGTGTTTGAACACTTGACTGAAATTTCAATGTTTCTAGCGCCATCCATATTTGCAGAAAAAATTATTTGAAAAAGATTTTTACTGTTATACAGATTCCTTTTATCTAAGAAGGCTTGCCTTTTCTAAACAGATACAATGCAGATAAGAATTCATTCTGAATTACTTGGAAGTCTGGAGGTACCCCCTATCAAATAAACCACTGATGTCCTTAAAAAAAAGTCTGGAGATAATGGAAATTTAAAATTAAGTCATTAGAACTGCTATTTAAAAACACTAACCATGAGACTCTTAAAAATGTCAATTCTGATTTCAGATTGATTATTATATTATTTGCAGCCAAAGATGGAGAAGCTCTATACAGTCAGCAAAAACAAGAACAGAAGCTGTCTCTGGCTCAGATCATGAACTCTTTGCTGCCAAATTCAAACTTAAATTGAAGAAAGTAGGGGAAACCAGTAGAGTGTTCAGGTATGACCTAAATCAAATCCTTTACAATTATACAGTAGAAGAGACAAATAGATTCAACTGGTTAAATCTGATAGACAGAGTGCCTGAAGAAGGGACAGAGGTTTGTAACACCATGCTGCTGCTGCTGCTGAGTCGCTTCAGTCGTGTCTGACTCTGTGCGACCCCATAGATGGCAGCCCACCAGGCTCCCCCTGTCCCTGGGATTCTCCAGGCAAGAACACTGGAGTGGGTTGCCATTTCCTTCTCCAATGCATGAAAGTTAAAAGTGAAAGTGAAGTCACTCAGCCGTGACCAGCTGTAAGCGACCCCATTGACTGTAGCCTACCAGGCTCCTCTGTCCATGGGATTTTCCAGGCAAGAGTACTGGAGTGGGTTGCCAGTGCCTTCTCCTATAACACCATACAGGAGGAATGGATCAAAACTATCCCTGAGAAAAGGAAATGCACAAAGGCAAACTGGCTGTCTGAGGAGGCTTTATAAATAGCTGAGGAAAAAAAAAGAGAAATGAAAGGCAAAGGAGAAAAGGAAGGCTATACCCATCTGAATGCAGAGTTCCAAAGAATAGCAAGAAGAGATAAGAAAGCCTTCCTCAGTGATCAATGCAAAGAAATAGAGGAAAAGAATAGAATGGGACAGGTTAGAGACTTCTTCAGGAAAATTAGAGATACCAAGGGAACATTTCATGCAAAGATGGTCACAATAAAGGACAGGAACAGTATGGACCTAACAGAAGGAAAAGATATTAAGAAGTGGTGGCAAGAATACACAGAACTATACAAAAAGATCTTCATGATGCAGACAAACATGATGGTATGATCACTAGCTTGGAACCAGACATCTTGGGGTGGAGTTAAGTGGGCCTTTGGAAGCATACTATGAACAAAGCTAATGGAGGTGATGAAATTCCAGCTGAGCTATTTCAAATCCTAAAAGATGATTCTATGAAAGTGCTGCACTCAATATGCCAGCAAGTTTGGAAAACTCAGCAGTGGCCACAGGACTGGAAAAGGTTGATTTTCATTCCAGTCACAAAGAAAGGCAATGCCAAATAATATTCAAACTGCCTAACAATTGCATTCATCTCACATGCTAGAAAAGTAACGCTCAAAATTATCCAAGTGAGGCTTCAACATTACATGAACCAAGAACTTCCAAATGTTCAAGCTGGGTTTAAAAAGCCAGTGGAACCAGAGATCAAAGGCCCACATCCCATGGATCATACAAAAAGCAAGAACATTCCAGAAAAACATCTACTTCTGCTTCATTGACTATGCTAAAGCCTGTAACTTTGTGGATCACAACAAACAGTGGAAAATTCTTAAAGAGACCACCTGACCTGCCTCCTGAGAAACATGTATACAGGCCAAGCAGCAACAGTTAGAATGTGACATGGAACAACAGGCTGGTTCCAAATTGGGAAAGGAGTATGTCAAGGCTACATATTGTCACCCTGACTATTTAACTAATATGCAGAGTACATCACACAAAATGCCAGGCTGGATGAAACACAAGCTGGAATAAAGATTACCAGGAGAAATATCAATAACATTAGATATGCAGATGGCAACACTCTTATGGCACAAAGCAAAGAGGAACTAAAGATCCTCTTCATGAAAGTGAAAGAGGAGAGTGAAAAAGCTGGCTTAAATCTCAAAATTCATAAAACAATGATCATAGCATCTGGTCTTACCACTTCAAGGCAAATAGATGGAGAAACAATGGAAACAGTGACAGACTTTATTTTCTTGGGCTCCAAAGTCACTGCAGATGGTGACTGCAGTCATGAAATTAAAAGATGTTTACTCCTTGGAAGAAAATGAGAAACCTAGACAGCATATTTAAAAGCAGAAACAGGATTTTGTCAATATAGGTCTGTATAGTCAACACTATGGGTTTTCCAGTAGCCATGTATGGATGTGATAATTGGACCATAAAGAAATTTGAGGGCCGAAGAACTGATACTTTTGGGCTGTGGTGTTGGAGAAGACTCTTGAAAGTCTCTTGGACTGTAAGGATATCCAACCAATCCATTCTACAGAAATTAGTTCTGAATATTCATTGGAAGGACTGATGCTGAAGCTGAACCTCCAATACTTTGGTCACCTGATGCAAAGAACTGACTCATTGGAAAAGACCCTGATGCTGGGAAAGATTGAAGGCAGGAGGAGAAGGGGGAAGACAGAGGATGAAATGGTTGGATGGCATCACCAACTCGACGGACATGAGTTTGAGCAAGCCCCGGAAGTTGAAGATGGACATGGAAGCCTGGCGTGCTGCACTCCACGGGGTTGCAAAGAGTAAGACAGGACCGAACGACTGAACTGAACCGAACTGATCAAAGATCTACCATCAGTCAGTTGTACCTTCTCCTGTTTATGCTGTGTGATGTGTGTGTGTGTGTGTGTGTGTGTGTGTGTGTGTGTGTGTGTGTGTGTGTGTGTATGTGTTTGGAAGTGCTTTATAAGGAGATGACACATTATTTGGGGGTAACAAAATCAACAACAACAAAAAACTGAAAATCACCCATTGATCATCCTATTGTCTGAAGAATGTCGACGTGATATTAGTTGTTTTGTTTTCATTCTTCAAAATGACCATTAATTCTCAATGCTGTTGATACTGTTCCAATAAAGTTTGTTTATAAACTGAATGTCTTATATAATTAGAAAATAATCATTTGGAACTGCTTCTGTAATATTCAGAGCTTTTTTCTTTTATATCACTTATCTGAATGAGTTGAACCTGAGCAAACTCCAGGAGACCGTAAATGACAGGGCAATCTGGTGTGCTACAGTCCATGGAGTAGGAAAGAGTCAAATATGACTTAGTGATTAACCAATAGCAATCCGAATGAAAGGGCTATGGATGCCAAATAGCTTTTGAAAATTTCTAAACATTTTCTATGCCCATACATGTTATAATGATACTAAAATGTATTAATATTTACTGCTACTGTCATTTTTATAAATAGGTCTTAAAATGGAAAACTTTAATAACTTGTCAAATTTCATATGCTGATCTTATGAGCATGTATATTGTATATTATGAATTTACTTGTAAATTGTGAAATTATAATACTGTTACTATTTCAAAAGTAATCTATGTGGGTGCAGTTCAAATGCAGTAGAATAAGTCACTAGACTCCCTGGTTCAATATGAGGAATGCTCTTGCTGTACTGTGTCTCACTGGGATCCTTTCTTAAATGAGTCCACAGTGTTCCAATAGTTTGTAGTGTTTCACTACAGTGTTTCTGTAGTTCTAACGACAACTTATATTAATGAGTTGGCTGTTATGACCCTGGTAAGTTATGTATTGAGGCTTAATAATAGGGCTTAACATATTAAATTGATAATCAATAAATTTAGAATGTCTTTAGATTCTTTTTGTCCAGACATTAGGGATAAGAGTGATTATTTGTAATACTTTTTGGTATCTGATTCTCTTTATTTATATATTTTTATTAGAATGTTTAATATCATGATGTGTTTATAGGTGCCATCCATATCAATAACAGTTAAGACTTCTAGTCATCATTTCCTCAAATTATACAGATTTACACAAATACACAGATCTTACAAACAAGCCTCAGGGTACAAAAGAGATATTTAAAATTTGCACCTATCAAATTATTTTTACATACCAAATCTTAAGGGAACCAAAAATTCCTTTTGTAACTTCCTTATTATAACCATATTTTGAGACTAAAATTAGACTGTCACTTTGTTTTATGCAGCAGAGTATATTTTTGATGTGCTTTCCTCAAATGCTGTTAACAGTAAGGAAAGTTGTTTATGGTGTGATCCAAAACATTTTTAGATTATTTATTTAATTCAATAGTCACCCTGCTGCTTCATGTACCATTTTAGAGAATGTGTTGCACTGTGGATGTACAAAAATACCAATGGCAGAATATTCACAAATTTTTTTCTGATACTTTGAGAGAACTGGATGTTCTCTAAATATTCCACAGAGGCAGAATCCTACCGCACTTTCAAATTAATGAGGTCACTCAAGTCCAGTTGTGAATATTCAATTGCATTTCAACATATTCACAAGGGAAGGCTCTCTGCAAAGTCTTGCCTATAATTTTAGGATGCAAAGAAGAAAAACCCATAGTCACTGCATCTACACCATCTATGGTGTATTGGAGAAGAGAGAGAAACAGATGGTGGAGGTTTAATATTGGCAATGTGGTAAGTATTGCTATGATGGGGATAAAGTCAGGATGAGATCTCTCCCAGGAAATGGCATCAAATCCAGTCTGAGAGGAATGAGAAAATCATCCCAGAGAAGATACACTATGCTGACACCTGAAGGGTGGATGAGAGATGATCATGTAACGAGGGCATGAGACAGCCAGTCTTCCAAAGCAAACAACTTAGTCTAAGTTTTCACTCCTGTAATAAGAAAGTGAAGACACAAATATTTGTTTGTGTAGTTTAAAAGTCAAAGACTAAGCATAAGAAAAGTTTAGCTGTCTTCTTATGGAGTCATTTTTCTCTAACACTAGACAAGATTAAAAATGTTATGGATGTAGATATGGAGAAGTAGTGGTGTGAATCCAGGCAGCTGGAGTCTCAGTCTGAGTAAGCACCATTTAGAAAGATCATCAGTGTGCCAAGTAGAGGCATGCAAGCATCCTATTATTTGCTTTCTAGCCAACTAAATAAGAAGTATTTGATGACTGTAAACTATTCAACTTTTGATCTTTCTGTCTGAAAAGAAACTTGTCTGAGTTCTGATGTCTCATTTTCATGCAGAGATTATTCCTCAATGACCCAGGAGGTACACATATTCTTCCAATGCAGAGGGAGGAATTCTAGACTTTTATAGAATTGGAGATAAGATGAAAAGAAGGAATGTGTTCTGTACGAAGAGCATCAACAAGAATAAGCACAGAATCATGTAAACTGGGGACAGTAGAAGAATGACCCAGAGTTTTTGATGGAACTTCTAAGAATCTCTCAGAATGATAGATTTGCACTTCATGTTGGTTACAAACTCTGGTTCAGAGATGGAGATAATGCATATTTATCCATGACACAATAGATGGTTTACCTGAATCAAGGTTCCTAGAAATCTCAAACTGAAAAAAGGGTGATTCAAGATTTATTCTGTGCTCTGAACTAGACAAATGAACAAGAAACAGAATAGGCATATCTTGCAGAAGACAGAGTAATTGGGCATACACCATCTGACAGAGGAACATGGTTACAAAGAACACATACTAAGCATCAGGAGCAAACAAGGACGTCTTAGAGTAGTGGGAGAGTGTATGAGTCAAAACAGAAGCCTGGTCAACAATTGAGGTTCTAGATTCAGGGCAAGATAGAAAGGTTAATATTATGCCTACACATGGCAAAGAAAAATGAGGATTTAAAGTTAAATTGGGGTATTCATTGAATATCTCCAGTATTCATTGGAGATAATGAGTTTGCATTTCAACAACACAATGACAGTTTTACAGATAAATAAGTAGGTCTTTTGCCTATTTGGTGTGGTTAAAAGACAAGAGAGCAAAGGAGCTGGTAAAACTGAATGAAATTACAAGTAAATGAGGTCTTCACTCCGTAAGGAGAGAGCACAGATAAGATGGGAAGCTATTAAATAGGAAAGATGGAAATGAGGAGGCAAAAACTGGTAGAAGTATAAGGAAAAGATACTGAACACTACCTATTTAACTGCTGCTGCTAAGTCATCTCAGTCGCGTCTGACTCTGCGCAACCCCAGAGATAGCAGCCCACCAGGCTCCCCAGCCCCTGGGATTCTCAAGGCAAGAAGACAGGGGTGGGTTGCCATTTCCTTCTCCAATGCATGAAAGTGAAAGGTGAAAGTGAAGGCACTCAGTTGTGTTCGACTCTCAGTGACCCCATGGGCTGAAGCCTACTCGGCTCCTCTGTCCATGGGATTTTCTAGGCAAGAGTACTGGAGTGGGGTGCCATTGCCTTCTCCCCTATTTAACTGAGGTTTTCTGAAAACAGATTTTTACTTCAAGTAAAACTCAACACTACTTACATTTACAGTCACTCATAATGCTGGTTTAAGATATTAAAAGATGTACAGACAGATTTCCATTGTCCCATTTTAAGTGAACCTAGCTAGTACTGTACCCTGCCTTTGTTCCAGAAAGTATGTGTTAGTGTTATCTTTGACTTTTTGTAAATCTCCAGTCAGGGATACAGTCTGCATCAACTCAAAATCTCTACTGGCCTCTTGAATACAAATTTCCCTCTATAAACCAGGGCTCAGTGGCTAGTAGTTTGTAGTTTCCAGTTCACATTAGAATTGCCTACTGGAAAGTGAAAGTGAAAATGAAGAGTGAGTGAGAGTGTTAGACACTCAGTCGTGTCCGACTCATTTGCTAAACCATGGACTGTACCCCGCCAGGCTCCTCTGTCCATGGGATTTCCTAGGCAAGAATACTGGAGTGGGTTGCCATTTCCTACTCCAGGGGATCTTGCCAACCCAGGATTGAATCCGGGCCTCCTGCATTGCAGGTGGATTCTTTATCCACTGAGCTACCAGGGAAGCCCTAGATTTATAATACATACAAGCTATTAATTACTGTTTTCCATATTGAAATTGGGTTTCCCTGGTGGCTCAGATGATAAAGAATCTGCCTGCAATGCAGGAGGCCCAGGTTCAATCCCTGGGTTGGGAAGATCCCTGGGAGTAGGAAATGGCAACCCATTCCAGTATTCAGGCCTGGAAAATTCCATGGACTGGATAGTCCTTGGGGTCACAGAGTCAGACACGACTGTGAAACTTTCACTTTCATCACACTTTCATTTTAATCATAAATATGAATTTTAATAATAATGCCCTTTATTCAGTATTCCCTTTCCCACTGTCCTTTTTCAGTTAAATGGTATTATCATACAAGACTGTCCAGATTGTCAATAATTTTCAAAATTCTTTGGAGAAAAAACTTACAGATATTTTTAATTAAATTTTAAATAAAGATCCTTAAAATATCAAATAATATTTGTGTGCTCAATGTCATTATTTTTGAAGGATTAAATATGTACTGAAAAACTCAAATATTTTAGGATGCCTTTCCCTTAGAAGGTTAGCTCTTGTTAAACAAGAGGTCTATTTTTCCTTAAATTCATGTATTTATATTCCCAGCTTGCTAAATTCTCTATTTTTTTCACTTCAATAAAAATAGTCAAGTTGTCTATTTTTGGATTGATATGCTGTTTCTTTTATTTTTTCCATTGAGGAGAGAAATGCTATTTTTATGGATAATATTAGACTGATGTCTCAATAAACCATTTGCAAAATTATTAAAAGGTGAAATTTCTTTAGTGGAAAGAAAAAAAATGTCACAAAAAAACTAAAATTGGCAAAATCTGCACAATATAAAGATTAAAATGTCCATTACATTTAGAAATAATTACTAAACTTTCCATATCTTTTATAGTTTTGAGTCATTAGATTATCTTAAAATTATCTGAAAACTGTAGAGAGAGAACTAGGTGTCATATCAGTGGCAACATTTGGTGCAACATTTTGGAAGAATCAATACTTTCCATATAAAAAGACTGGCAAAGAAACCACAGCTAAGAAATGCAGTTTGGAAAAAAGTGAATAAGCAAAACCAAAGTATAATTTCTTGAATCTTAAAGCAAGAATTGGGCATCTCTCACTAGACCGTATAATATAAGTGAAAAAAACAAAGCAGAATAGGATAGCAAGTCCTGGAGAAGAAATGGCAACCCACTCCAGTATCTTTGTCTGGAAAATCCCATGGACAGAAGATCCTGGGAGGCTATAGTCCACGGGATCGCACAGAGTCAGACACAACTGAGAGACTAACACACAACACAAGATATCAAGTGGATAGAAACTTTTAAGTACACTGTTAAGGATTATCACTCTCCTTAGTGAACTGGAACTGGGCTCCATATGGTATCCTTTAGGGTTAGTTATATAAAAGTATATCTAGTAAATACAGGTACAGGTCTTCAGTCACTATATCAGTTCAACGTCCTCAAGAAGATCTTGACTACAATGACTCATTCTAAGTCAAGAGAGAGAGAAAAAGATTTAGGGGTGATGAGAGAGAAAGAGAGAGAGTTTCAACTAACAAGTAATGCTTATGTGTGTTTACTGTGTCAACATTATTAAACATTTAGAAAATGTAACATCTGATTTTCATAACAGCAAGGTGACCCCACTCCAATACTCTTGCCTGGAAAATCCCATGGACAGAGGAGCCTGGTGGGCTGCAGTCCATGGGATCGCAAAGAGTTGGACGCGACTGAGTGACTTCACTTTCACTTTTCACTTTCATGCACTGGAGAAGGAAATGGCAA
This sequence comes from Nanger dama, assembly GCA_917880005.1. Lineage (NCBI taxonomy): Eukaryota > Metazoa > Chordata > Mammalia > Artiodactyla > Bovidae > Nanger > Nanger dama. The sequence goes on along the minus strand of CAKJTW010000027.1, from coordinate 14,107,551 downwards.
CCACTCCAGTGTCCTTGCCTGGAGAATCCCAGGAATGGGGAGCCTGGTGAGCTGTCGTCTATGGGGTCACACAGAGTTGGATACGACTGAAGCGACTTAGCAGCAGCAAGGAAGAAACTATTATTATCCTTTGTCAATCAACTGAGGCATTGGGCAACTAAGTAACTTGCCAATGTAACACAGATGTGATCCTTAATACCCAGTGAAGGCATTCTAGACCCAAAGTTTATTCATTGAAACATTATCCTTTTGGGTCCATGTCAAAATGACACAGGTAGAAATACAAGGATATTTATAAGTGAAGTAAGCCCCAGTATCCAACTAAAATAAGACAGCTTTTAGACTCCATGGCGTAACTTTTTAAAGTGAAACTCTGCTGTCTGAAACAGAATAAATAGGCAAAACATTTGCCACTTGGAGAATTTATCCTTACTGAACCTTGCTGTTGAGTAGGATGATACAGCATATAAGTATATAAAATAAAATAAAACATCTTGCCTTATAATCAATTTTTAATATTTGGGTATGAGGGATCTTAAGAAAATAAAAACGGATATTAATAATACACACATTTTTTATAGAGTAGGTTTCCTTAAGCAATACTATAAGATAATAGATACAATTAAGAAAACACTGAATGTGAGAAGCACCAAGAGGTTTCTTTCAGGAAATGAAAATAAAGAACTAGAACACTCAGATCATATAGAAACAAAGTTTCAGCATCTTAGAGAGAAGATCATTAAGTGAGTCATCTAAGAATAAGGCATCTGTAATGAACCTGAGGAGGAGAACAATGCCTTGGCATTTCATGGTATTCAGCACTAAGAAAATATCACTAAACAAAGAAAGAGGAGATAAATTTGTACTGATTATTTTGAGACAATAAAATAAGAATAATGCCATTTGAAACACAAAGCAGAGTAAAATTAAGGAATGTTTGCTTAAAAATGATACAGAGGGATGACTCCTAAATGAATGGAGTTTATATACTTTATAACTGATGACATATAGTATTGTATAATAGAGTAGTTATAACATCGTTTCTATAAACAGTTTAATTGGATGAGAATATTGGGGAGTGACATCAACTATAACTCATGGGCATTTGAAAACTCTTTTTGTTTCCTTAGTAAGCAGCTGATAAACAATTGCCTGATAAGACTAGTGTAGTTAAGGGGTTTTATCCCCAGAAAACAACTCCATTAGGGATATTACAAGGCAATTGATTTTTTTGATACATTACATAAAGGGCAACTCTATTTTGCAAAGGAGTAACCACCAGGTATCTATTATTCTATTTTTATTATTTATGTCTTCCTCTATTACTCAGCTGTAATCTGTGCTTCTTTGAAAATCCTCTATTTTTATAACTTAAATACCACTAAGCATGCTGAATATTGACTACTCCCTTGAGTTCATATTTACCAAGGACTTGTTTTTCTGTTGCTTCAGTATGTTTCCCATGTGCTAGTTTTAGTAGAATGATTTTACGATAATAACAAAGTAGTGGATAAGTCTGGTAGATAATTTGCCATCATAAGGATTATGAAATTCATCAATTTTATAAAATCTGATAAAACTGATTTTGTTTCTGGCACCCCCACTCCAGTATTCTTGCCTGGAAAATCCCATGGATGGAGGAGCCTGGTAGGCTGCAGTCCATGGGGTCGCTAAGTCGGATATGACTTAGTGACTTCACTTTCACCTTTCGCTTTCATGCACTGGAGAAGGAAATGGCAACCCACTCCAGTGTTCTTGCCTGGAGAATCCCAGGGATGGGGGAGCCTGGTGGACTGCCGTCTATGGGGTCACATAGAGTCGGACACGACTGAAGTGACTTAGCAATGTTTAGATAAATGATATTACCATCTGTTCTTGAGGAGACTCTATGATGCACATTTTAAAAAGTATTTAATCAAGGTTTTAAATAAATATGCAGGATCTGACAATAAGAATAGCACAGAAGCAAAAGATATTTCTTTGCCACATATTTTAAATAGATCCCCTTTAACCTTTACTGTAAAGGGTCCATTAGCTAACTGAACCATTCTAAATTTTTTCCTCAAATTGATTTTCTCACTTGTAACTAACTCTTGGAAGAAATTTTTTAAAAGATTTTAAAAAATTGTTTTAAGAAACAAATTTTAATTGTTCATTTCAAAAGAAATTTTAATTGTTCATTTGAAAAGAGTTATAACAATTTATAAACCCATGAACAGAATGAAAAGGCAAAATGACAGGCGACTGAAAGAGTAACTATTCAAGTCTGTAGGTGCCCAATATGCTACTGGAAATCAGTGGAGAAACAACTCCAGAAAGAATGAAGGGATGGAGCCAAAGCAAAAACAACAACCAGCTGTAGATATGACTGGTGATAGAAAAAAGGTCCGATGCTGGAAAGAGCAATATTGCATAGGAACCTGGAATGTTAGGTCCATGAATCAAGGCAAATTCAGTTCAGTTGCTCAATCGTGTCTGACTCTTTGCGATCCCATGAATCACAGCACGCCAGGCTTCCCTGTCCATCATCAACTCTCAGAGTTCGCTGAAACTCATGTCCATCGAGTTAGTGATGCCGTCAAGCCATCTCATCCACTATTATCATCTTCTCCTCTTGCCCCCAATCTCTCCTAGCATCAGAGTCCTTTCCAATGATTCAACTATTCACATGAAGTGGCCAAAGTATTGGAGTTTCAGCTTTAGCATCATTCCTTCCAAAGAAATCTCAGGGCTGATCTCCTTTAGAAAGGACTAGTTGGATATTCTTGCAGTCCAAAGGACTCTCAAGAGTATTCTCCAATACCACAGTTAAAAAGCATCAATTCTTTGGTGCTCAGCTTTCTTCACAGTCCAACTCTCATATCCATACATGACCACTGAAAAACCATAGCCTTGACTAGATGGACTTTGGAGGGCAAAGTAATGTCTCTGCTTTTGAATATTCTATCAAGGTTGGTCATAACTTTCCTTCCAAGGAGTAAGCCTCTTTTCATTTCATGGCTGCAGTCACCATCTGCAGTGATTCTGGAGCCCCTCAAAATAAAGTCTGACACTGTTTCCACTGTTTCCCCATCTATTTCCCATAAAGTGACGGGACCAGATGCCATGATCTTAGTTTTCTGAATGTTGAGCTTTAAACCAGCTGTCACTCTCCTCTTTCACTTTCATCAAGAGGCTCTTCATTTCCTCTTCATTTCCTCTTCACTTTGTGCCAAGCAGTCAAATAGGAGATGGCAAGAGTGAACGTTGACATTCTAGGAATCAGCGAACTAAAATGTACTGGAATGGGTGAATTTAACTCAGATGACCATTATATCTACTACTGTGGGTAGGAAACCCTTAGAAGAAATGAAGTAGCCATCATGGTCAGCAAAAGAGTCTGAAATGCAGTACTTGGATGCAATCTCAGAAACAACAGAAAGACCTCTGTTCGTTTCCAAGGCAAACCACTCAATATTACGGTAATTTAAGCCTATGCACCAACCAGTAACACTAAAGAAGGTGAAGTTGAATGATTCTATGAAGACCTAAAAGACCTTATAGAACTAATACCCCCAAAAGATGTCCTTTTCATTATAGGGACTGGAATGCAAAAGTAGGAAGTCAAGAAACACCTGGAGTAGCAGGCAAATTTGGCCTTGGAAAGCAGAATGAAGCAGTGCAAAGACTAATAAAGTTTTGCCAAGAAAAATGCACTGGTCATAGCAAACACCCTCTTCCAACAACACAAGAGAAGACTCTACACATGGATATCACCAGATAGTCAACACTAAAATCAGATTGATTATATTCTTTGCAGCCAAAGATGGAGCTCTATAGAGTCAGCAAAAACAAGACTAGGACCTGACTGTGGCTCAGATCATGAACTCCTTATTGCCAAATTCAGACTTAAATTGAAGAAAGTAGGGAAAACCAATAGATCATTCAGTTATGACTTAAATTAAATCCCTCATGATTATATAGTGGAAGTGAGAGATAGATTTAAGGGACTAGATCTGACAGACAGAGTGTCTGATGAACTATGGAATGAGGTTTATGACATTGTACAGTAGAGAGGGATCAAGATCATCCCCATGGAAAAGAAATGCAAAAAAGCAAAATGGCTTTCCGAGGAATACTTACAAATGGCTGTGAAAAGAAGAGAAGTGAAAAGCAAAGGAGAAAAGAAAAGATATAAGCACCTGAATGCAGAGTTCCAAAGAAAAGCAAGGAGAGATAAGAAAGCCTTCCTCATTGGGAGAATGGCATTGAAACATGTATACCATCTTGTAAGAATGAAGTGCCAGTCTATGTTCAATACAGGATGCAGGATGCATGGGGCGGGTGCACGGGATGATTCAGGGAGAGGATGTGGGGTGGGAGGTGGGAGGGGGCTTTGGCATTGGGAGATCGTGGACACCTGTAGCTGATTCATGTCAATGTATGGCAAAACAAATACAGTATTGTGGGGTGGGAGGTGGGAGGGGGCTTCGGCATTGGGAGATTGTGTTCACCTATGGCTGATTCTTGTCAATGTATGGCAAAACAAATACAGTATTGTAATTAAAAAAATAAATAAATTTAATTAAAAAAAAAAAAAGAAAAGAAACCCTTCCTCAGTGATCAATGCAGAGAAATAGAGGAAAAGAACAGAATGGGAAAGACTAGAGATGTCTTCAATAAAATTAAAGATACCATGGGAATGTTTAATGCAAAGATGGGCTCAATAAAGGACAGAAATGGTCTGGACCTAACAGAAGCAGAAGATATTAAGAAGAGGAGGCAAGAATACACAGAACTATACAAAAAAGATCTTCACGACCCAATCACGATGGTGTGATCACTCACCTAGTGCCAGACATCCTATGTGAAGTCAAGTGGGACTTAGAAAGCATCACTATGAACAAAGCTAGTGGAGGTGATGGAATTCCAGTTGAGCTATTTCAAATCCTGAAAGATGCTGCTGTGAAAGTGTTGCACTCAATATGCCAGAAAATTTGGAAAACTCAGCAGGTTTCCAAAGGTCAGTTTTCACTCCAATTCCAAAAACAGGCAATGCAAAGAATGTTCAAACTACTGCACAATTGCACTCATCTCACATGCTAGTAAAGTAATGCTCAAAATTCTCCAAGCCAGGCTTCAGCAATACATGAACCATGAACCTCCTGATGTTCAAGCTGGTTTGAGAAAAGGCAAAGAAACCAGAGATCAAATTGCCAACATCTGCTGGAACGAAAAAGCAAGAGAGTTCCAGAAAAACATCTATTTCTGCCTTATTGACTATGCCAAAGACTTTGACTGTATGGATCACAATAAACTGTAGAAAATTCTGAAATAAATGGGAATACCAAACCACCTGACCTGCCTCTTGAGAAACCTATATACAGGTCAGGAAACAACAATTAGAACTGGACATGGAACAATGGACTGGTTCCAAATACATCAAGAGGTACGGCAATATATGTCAAGGTATGTTGTCACCCTGCTTATTTAACTTATATGCAGTGTACATCATGAGAAACACTGGGCTGGAAGAATCACAAGCTAGAATCAAGATGGCTGGGAAAAATATCAATAATTTCAGACATGCAGATGACACCACCCTTATTGCAGAAAGTGAAGAGGAACTAAAAAGCCTCCTGAAGAAAGTTTAAATGGAGGGGTGAAAAAGTTGGCTTAAAGCTCAACATTCAGAAATCAAAGATCATGGCATCTGGTCCCATCACTTCATGGGAAATAGATGGGGAAACAGTGGAAACAGTGTCAGACTTTGTTTTGGGGGGCTCCAAAATCACTGCAGATGGTGACTGCAGCCATGAAATGAAAAGAGGCTTACTCCTTGGAAGGAAAGTTATGACCAACCTAGATAGCATATTCAAAAGCAAAGACATTACTTTGCCCTCCAAGGTCCATCTAGTCAAGGCTATGGTTTTTTCCGTGGTCACAGATGAATGTGAGAGTTGGACTATGAAGAAAGCTGAGTGCCGAAGAATTGATGCTTTTGAACTGTGGTGTTGGAGAAGACTCTTGAGGGTCCCTTGAACTGCAAGGAGATCCAACCAGTCCATTCTAAAGGAGGTCAGTCCTGGGTGTTCATTGGAAGGACTAATGCTAAAGCTGAAACTCCAATACTTTAGCTACCTGATGTGAAGAGTTCAATCACTGGAAAAGACCCAGATGCTGCGAGGGATTGGGAGCATGAGGAGACACGGGGATGACAGTGGATGAGATGGCAGGATGGAATCACCAACTCGATGGACATGATATTGAGTAACCTCTGGGTAGTTGGTGATGGACAGGGAGGCCTGGCATGCTGTGATTCATGGGATCACAAAGAGCTGGACACGACTGAGATTGAACTGAACTGAACTGATAACAATTTAAATGAAACCTGAAAGAAAAAATGTTTAAAAGACAAAAATTATGAATTGAAAATAAATAGCTCCAAAGATTTATACCTGGGATATTTTAATATATTTTATGTAGTTTGTAATATAAGAGAACTCTATGCAAGGCTAATTTGAAATTAGAAAGGAAAAAATTATCATAAATATGTAATGGGCTGCATTTTCCAGTGGTCTATGTTTCTACTCATGTATTTAAAATTTATACATTTTAACATCTTTCATAGAGTTTTCAATGTAGAAATGTTTGTAGAGTGTAAATTTATAGCAGATAGCTAAAGGATCATTTTCAACCTCTGTGGAAATAATCAAATTTTCTTCCACAGAATCTGTTGTTAATATCTGTTATACATTATTCCTTATTTTTTTAACTTTAAAATACACCCCACCTAACAAAGTACATTTTGTCCAAATATGGGCTCCCACTTAGAATTACTTTCTTTATAAGTGACATCATTCTAATCCCACATCTTCTTTACTTCCTTTCTCCACTTTCAGTTAATCTGTAAATTACACCTCTACTTCAAAGATGTCTCTCTAATCACGGTCTAACACCCACAGCCCTAGGCTCATTGCACCTCAACTGTGAGTAACTCTATGCACCATATACTTTCTCTACCAATCTAATTTAATTGTTTATGTTGTTCCTTGGCCAGAGTTCTTAGAGAAAACTAAATCCATTATAACTTATTCAAGAAGAAAGGGACTTATTACACAGATGACACCCGTGTCATGGCAGAAAGTGAAGAACTGAAGAGCCTCTTGATGAAAGTAAAAGAGGAAAGTTTTTAAAAGTTCATTTAAAACTCACCACTCAAAAAGCTAAGATCATGTCATCTGGTCCCATCACTTCATGACAAATAGATAGGGAAACAATGGAAACAGTGACAGACTTTATTTTGGTGGAGGACTTCAAAATCACTGCAGATGGTGACTGCAACCATGACATTAAGAGACACTTGCTCCTTGGAAGAAAAGCTATGACCACCCTAGATAGCATATCAAAAAGCAGTGACAATTATTTGGCCAACAAAGGTCTATCTAGTCAAAGCTATGGTTTCTCCAGTAGTCATGTATGGATGTGAGAGTTGGACCATAAAGAAAGCTGACAGCCAAAGAACCGATGCTTTTGAACTGTGGTATTGGAGAACACTCTTGAGAATCCTTTGGACAGCAAGGAGTTCCAACCAGTCAGTCCTAAAGAAAAACAGTCCTGAATATTTATTGGAAGGACTGATGTTGAAGCTGAAGCTCTAATACTTTGGCCACCTGATGCGAAGAACTGATTCATTGCTGGGAGCCAGCATGGGAGATCTCAACCATGACAAGGTCATGCAGAGAAACCTGATGGGCAAGGTGAGTCAGGTCTCAAGGGGTCCTCTGCCTGAGCATCTACCCCGATACCAAAATCTGTCTGTTTACTGTCTGCTATACTATACTCTTCTGACATTACCACCGTTCTCTGGAAAGAGTTAACTCAGAGTGCCAGTTAAAAGTCTCCTGCATATAAAAAGAATGTCTCAGTTTAAAACCCTTTGATGGCTTTCTAACTTATCTGACTGGTCTGCCCAGACTTTTACAACATGTGAATTGTTTACAGCCCCCCAGCTGCAAGAGGCATGCAGCTCAAAGAGTCTTAAAGATACAGAGCCTTTTCTAAAGAGCTAAAAATTACATTGGTGACAGGTTTCACTGTTGAGTCAATGATTGCTGCCAGGCCTCCATATTCTTTATCTTTTAGGCACCTGAAGGATATTAATCAATGTAATTGGGATGTAGAAAAAGGAATATAGTAGTTTTGATGTTAGCAACACTAGACTTTTGAGTTACTTTTTTCTTTGTTATAAATCACTGTACTTCTTTCATTGTTATAAATTGTTGTGTTCTTGCTATGTAAGAATGTAACTTTATTCAGTGCTTTATGAGAGTGGCATCAGACTTTGGGAAGAACAACACTATTACGCTTATCAGAAAAGGGCTGTAAAATGCTAACTGACTTTCTGGCCAGAAGATGATGTAAATTACCTAAGACTTGTGTATACAACTAGGTATGCAGAGAGAAAGCCTGGTCTTGATAAGAGTCAGGGCTGCTGATGCTGCATAGTTTTGTATTATCCATTGATCTCTACGTACAATCAAAAGTATAAAAGGCCTTTCTGGACAATAGGGGATGGGCCAGTCACTGGAAAGACTGCTTCCCCCGTGTCAAATTTCTCTCTCTCTCTTTCTCCCTCTCCCTCCCTCTCCTTTTCAGGCTGAATTCTCATCTGGGGCGTGGAGTCTACTTACTTGCTCTGGCTTCTAAGACCCACGGGAGAGGGAGCCCAAGGCGGGCACCCTCCGCTATTCAAGTGGGCGCCAGTGGCTAATGTGGACAGTGCAAGTTCCTTGTCTTGGAACTTTATTAGTTCTCCACGTAAACCAAGTTATTCAGCATCTTTTCTCCACTAAATTGTCCTACTACACTATTTCTTCCCTAACCTCTCTTTGTATTTCTAAATAAATAAGTTTTTCCTCGCCTACTCCACCTCCCCTTCAAATTACTCTGGATCCACCAGGGCAGGACCCTGGCAATTCATGGGAAAAGACCCTCATGCTGAAAAGATTGAAGTCAGGAGGAGAAGGGGCCAATGAGGGATGAGATGGTTGGATGGCATCAGTGACTTGATGGACATGAATTTGGGCAAGCTCCAGGAGTGGTGATGGACAGGGAAGCCTGGCGTGTTACAGTACAACACGTCACAAAGAGTAGGACATGACTGAGTGACTGAAATGAACTGAACTGAAGCTGTACATATAATTCACAGAATCTTTAATGGGACTAAAAACAAAAGCCTGTGCTGAGCTTCCATGAAGAATTCTCAAAACTTTCACAGAATTGGACTATCAAATGAGTAATTTTAGCATGAATATGACAGTAACCACTCCAGAATGATACTGTCCCTGATCTAAGACAACCACACACTCTGTCTTTCTCCCTAACAATTTAATTTGTCACAACCTCCCATTAGTTCACTGATTAGAAAGTATAACGTTCCAACTGGAACTCATAATATAATCGGAAAATGCAGTTTTTAGTTTTCCAATCATGATAATCCATACAAGGAGGGGATCCTAGTTTGAGTGTTAAACAAATGATTTTACAACCTACATCACATGTTGCAAACAAAATTATACTTATAAAAGCCTAATTTTATCATGAAGTGATCATTCTGCCAAAATATTTTAATTAACCTATATCCAAAGATTAAAATTCCAATGCATTAATATTTCTTTCCATACTCATTTATGTGCTCTAAAACTTACTTTAGAGCCCAATTTTGCTTAGTATTCTTCTAGGCCCTTCAGTTCAGTTCAGTCGCTCAGTCGTGTCTGTCCGACTCTTTGCCATCCCATGAATCGCAGCACGCCAGGCCTCCCTGTCCATCACCAACTCCCGGAGTTCACTCAGACTCGCGTCCATCGAGTCAGTGATGCCATCCAGCCATCTCATCCTCGGTTGTCCCCTTCTTCTGCCCCCAGTCCCTCCCAGCATCAAAGTCTCTTCCAGTGAGTCAACTCTTCGCATGAAGTGGCCAAAGTACTGGAGTTTCAGCTTTAGCTTCATTCCTTTCAAAGAAATCCCAGGGCTTATCTCCTTCAGAATGGGCTGGTTGGATCTCCTTGCAGTCCAAAGGACTCTCAAGAGTCTTCTCCAACACCACAGTTCAAAAGCATCAATTCTTTGGCGCTCAGCTTTCTTCACAGTCAAACTCTCACATTCATACATGACCACTGGAAAAACCATAGCCTTGGCTAGACGGACCTTTGTTGGCAAAGTAATATCTCTGCTTTTGAATATATTATCTAGGTTGGTCATAACTTTTCTTCCAATGAGTAATCATCTTTTAATTTCATGGCTGCAATCACCATCTGCAGTGATTTTGGAGCTCCCAAAATAAAGTCTGACACTGTTTCCACTGTTTCTCCATCTCCTTGCTCTTAAAGAATTTAAGTCCTATGCAGGGTGCTAGATAAAATGTGTAATAAGAAAAGTAATAATGTGTAATAAGAAAAGGATACTGTAATAGTGTTGAATAAAATGTCCTATGAAACCTGAAAAAACTAAGGTGAGCTTAAAAAGGGAGAGGTGAGGAAACTGTTCACAGATCAAGTTTTCGAAACATAAAAATGAATTTTTCTGATGGTCATGTGACCAGGGTGTAGACAAAGGAAGAGAAAAATTTATAGACTTTGTATAATGGAATATGAATATGGAGTATTGAAGAAAATGAAAAAGAGAATGTAAGTTTTTAAGAATAATTAAAATTTTTGTTTTCTATGTTGACATGATGAGGCGATAAGCAGATGAAAAAAAAAAACCACCTCTCATTTGCCCTAATAAAGAGTTTGTGTTCTGTAAGTGACTGAAGACTTCCCAGGTAGTGCTAGTGATAAAGAATCTGCTTGCCAATGCAGGAGAAGGAAGGGACGTGGGTTCGATCCTTGTGTGGGAAAGATCCCCTGGAGTAGGAAATGGCAGCCTGTTGCAGTATTCTTGCCTGAAATATTATATGGGCAGAGGAGCCTAGTGCACTACTATCCATGGGGTTACAAAGAGTCAGGCAGGACTGAGCAACTGAGAATGTGATTGAGAGCCTCTGAGGGAGTCTAAAACATAGAGGTGAATTTAAGGTTTTCCTGTTGGTATAATGGGGCGTTAGAGTGTAAAAGGACTTCCCTGATGGCTCTGATGGTTAAGAATCTGCCTACAGTGTGAGAGATCCAGGTTCAGTCCCTTGGTCAGGAAGATCCCCTGAAGAAGAGAATGGCAAGCCACTCCAGTATTCTTATCTGGGAAATTCCATGGACAGAAGAGTCTGGTAGGCTATAGTCCATGGGTTCACAAAGATTTGGCCAGGACTGAGTGATTAACACTTTTAGTTTTCTTTTAGGCTGAAAAATGGTAAGGCTAAAGCCTTGAAGAACACTTAGAAGCAATTATTCTAGGGTCATATTCAAATTCAGATAGTGACATTGAGCACTGATAGGAAACAGTGCTTTGTAAGCTAATGGGGATATATTAACATCATGACTCAAGTTGATTGTCTTCAATATTGTGGTTTATTTACTAATAATTTCCTCTATCCCTGAAGTGATTCTGAACCCCCTGTCACCTTTTCTTAGGGCACATCTATTGTTTCACACCTTTGTACATTCTCCTCTCTGCTCAATTTTCCATCTAAAATGATCCATCTCAAAAGGGCTTTGGTCGTGTAAATCTGCCTTCACACACTGAGTCTGTGATGGAAATTCCTTCTTCCCTGAATGGAGAATTCTGCCTTCTGTCCTAAATAAAAGTACAGATTTTATTATACTGTGATTGTTTGTGGTCTATGTTCCCACATGGCTATGTCAAAGATATATAGACTATATCTTAACTTATGGAATATCATAGATTTGAAAAATGCAGAGAATTCATATAAATTAATGCAAAGTGTATATATTTTCCTAGGATACAAAGGGAAGCCTAAGAAAAAAAACCCAGATAATTGACAGTCTGAAAATGTTTCCAACTTCTCCATTCTTTTTTATACTTAATTGGTCATGCTTCCATTTAGAGGCTATGGATAGAAACACATAAAATAGATTCATGAATTTTCAAACTAGTGGGTGCAGAAATGACCACAGTTTAATCATCTGGTTAATTAGCAAGCCAAACAGCATTTATTTTAGTCCTTGGCCAAACCTGACCAGTCTGTTTCTTAACTTTGATTTCTCTTTGTGGCTCAGATGGCAGAGTTCATTTGCAATGCAGGAGACTCAAGTTCAATCTCTGGATCAGGAAGATCCCCTGGAGAAGGAAATGGCCAACCATTCCAGCATTCTTGCCTAAAAAATCCCATGGACAGAGGGAGTCTTGTCGGCTACAGTCCACTGAGTTGCAAAGAGTCAGACTCGACTGAGCAACTAGCACTTTCACTTTTTAACAAAACAATGTCTAGTGAAGGCCCAGGTCATTTGTAACTACTGTAATTTCTTCTTAATTAGTTTCCTTGTCTTAGGCCTCATTTTCTTTTAATCAGTTCAGCCATTCCCCATTGTTAGTACCAGTTCAAAATTATAACATCTAAGCTTGTTTTCTTAGAGTGAAAAAGTTGGCTTTAAGCTCAACATTCAGAAAACGAAGATCATGGGATCTGGTCCCATCACTTTATGGGAAATAGATGGGGAAACAGTGGAAGCAGTGTCAGAGTTTATTTTGGGGAGCTCCAAAATCACTGCAGGTGGTGACTGCAGCCTTGAAATCAGAAGACGCTTACTCCTTGGAAGGAAAGTTATGACCAGCCTAGACAGCATATTCAAAAGCAGAGACGTTACTTTGCTGACTAAGGTCCGTCTAGTCAAGGCTATGGTTTTTCCAATGGTCATGTATGGATGTGAGAGTTGGACTATGAAGAAGGCTGAGTGCCGAAGAATTGATGCTTTTGAACTGTGGTGTTAGAGAAGACTCTTGAGAGTCCCTTGGACTGCAAGGAGATCCAACCAGTCCATCCTAAAGGAGATCAGCCCTGGGTATTCTTTGGAAGGAATGATGCTAAAGCTGAAATTCCAGTACTTTGGCCACCTCATGCGAAGAGTTAACTCATTGGAGAAGACTCTGATGCTGGGAGGGATTGGGGGCAGGAGGAGAAGGGGACGACAGAGGATGAGACGGCTGGATGGCATCATGGACTTGATGGACGTGAGTCTGAGTGAACTCCGAGAGATGGTAATGAACAGGGAATCCTGGCGTGCTGCGATTCATGGGGTCGCAAAGAGTCTGACACGACTGAGTGAACTGAACTGAACTGATCTGAAGCTTGTTTTCTAAGGTAAGCACTCAACAAATTCTTTCAGACCACAACTTTCATCATATGCTGTGTTTCTTCCATTGCAATTCATTTGTCACTTGGTCCCTTTTCCAAATAAATTGTGCTAGGAAATATGTTTTAATAAATATCCACCAATTATCTGAAACAAACTTTATTTTTGAATCATTTCCTGCATAAAAGAAAGTCAAAGAATATTCTAAAAATGCTGGGTTTTATATTCTTATACACAAATTAAGTATACTTGTGTACCATTCCTTCTTAAGTTATTTAATATTTTTGGTTCATGGTGGTAACCTAGGGTTGTTATAAGAAAAATATTATATGAACATGGTGCCTTCGCGTAAAAGGAGAACATACTGAAGATGCTTGTATGAAAATAAGTGAAGAAAGAATTTGTAATCTGGCAGATCTGATCTTTGGTGAAATCCTAACTTTACAAATTAGTTTTCTCTGTGACCATTGACAAACTACTAACAGTCTAAGCTTTAGTTTTCTCAAATATGAAGAAAAAGTGATAATATCTTTCTTATAGAATTTCTGTGTGGTTTAGAAATAATTTAACTAAAGCCTAGAAACTGTAGTCTGTAAATATTTATTGAACATCAAGCCTAGCCAATAATATACAATATTTAAAACTGTATGTACCTAAGCATAGTGGCCCTAGTTTTCCATCAAGTAGCAATATAGTAAATGTCTTTGTTCTGTAGTTTGGGACTCTTCTTATAACATATTTATGTAAAAAACAAACACATGTTTAAACACTTTTAAATGTTTAAAAGTAAAAGCCAAGTCAATATTGAAAATAAAAAGATAGTTCTAGCTAAAAAAAAAAAAAAAAAATTAGCTGTACATAATAGAAATTGGTCCTAAATATAAGAATCACTAAAACAAAATTTTCTCTAAGGAAAATAATGCTAATTATTACCAGTTGTGTTTATAAATGAATGCATGTAAGCCACGTCAGTTGTGTTCCATTCTTTGAGACCCAGTAAACTGTAGCCGGACAGATTTCTCTATCCATGGGATTCTCCAGGCAAGAATACTGGAGTGGGTAGTCATTCCCTTCTCCAAGGAGTCTTCCCCATCCAGGGATTAAGTATGTATCTCTTCCATCTGTTGCACTGGCAGGTGGGTCCTTTACCACTAGTGTCACCTTGGATGGATCAGGAAATGGCAACCCACTCCAGTATTCTTGCCTGGAGAATCCCAGGGATGGGGGAGCCTGGTGGGCTGCCGTCTATGGGGTCGCACAGAGTTGGACACGACTGAAGCGACTTAGCAGCAGCAGCAGCAGCAGCGGCCACCTTGGAAGCCCTTATAAATGAAGATTCCCTTGTAGCTTAAATAGTAAACAATCTGCCTGCAATGTGGGAGACCTGGGCTAGATCCCTCGGTTAGGAAGATCTCCTGGAGGAGGGAATGACAACCCACTCCAGTATTCTTGCCTGGAGAATCCCCATGGACAGAAGAGCTTAGCAGGCTCCATCCAGTCCACGGGGCCACAAACAGTAGGACACAACCGAGCAACTAAGCACTCACATATATTTTTATGTATGTTTAAATAATATGTTTAAGTATGAAAATAACTTCCTAATAGTCACTTGGTAGACTTTTGGATTAATATGTAATATAGAATGAGAAACAAATGTGATTACACTATTACACATACACATGTAATCTGGTAACTTGAATACATCTTGATAAAGAGTTGAATGTTTAAAGTACATTTAATGAAAAAGAAAGATCAGTGAGAAATTTAGCATTTATTGAGAACTTTTACATGTCACATCTGGTGCTGGAGGACTTGGATGACTTCACCTATATTATAACTGATTGGCTCTTCTGTAGCAGATATCAATTCCTCTATTTTATACAGGAGGACGGAAGCTCAGTAAAATGAAGAAAGTTATTTCTGGCAATGTGGCATAGCTGTGGTGAGACAGATTTGACCTTGGCTGTTGGACTCCATTACATAACTCAATTTCCCTCTCATGTGGGAATTCGACTTAACTTTTATGACTTACAATGTTACTTTTAATTCTCATGTTATGGTCTTGAAAGAAAACTCAGTGGACCAGTCTGACTTAAGATAGGATTGCTAAGCATCAGGAAATATGTAAATTATATAATTAAATTTGCTTTCTCCTGTTGGGGACAGTTGGATTAATAATGGTGTACTCTTTTTAATATAAATTTATTTATTTTAATTGGAGATTAATTACTTTACAATACTGTATTGGTTTTGCCATACATCAGCATGAATCTGCCACAGGTATACACGTGTTCCCCATCCTGAACCCCCCTCCCTCCTCCCTCCCCGTACCATCCCTCTGGGTCGTGTCAGTGCACTCTTCTTTTGTCAAATATTTGTATAACTAATAGACATCTATTTCAAATGATAACAATTACTAGTTAACATTGCTTGGTCTACCTAGAAGTATTTTGAGATGCTGTAATAAAGAAACAATTTTAAAGCCTTAATTTATTTTATACAAGTCATATGTGTGGGTGTTAGTTGCTCATTGTGTCCAACTCTTGGTGACTCCATGGACTGTAGCTTGTCAGTCTCCTCAGTTCATGAAATTCTCCAGGCAAGAATACTGGAGGGGGTTGCCAAGCCCTTCTCCAGGGGATCTTCCCAATTCAGGATTAAACCTGGGTCTCCTGCATTGCTGGTAGATTCTTTACCATCTGAGCCACCAGGGAATCCCATACACACACACACACATATATATTTACTAAGCATAGTGAAAATTTAATACCAAATTGCTGCTGCTGCTGCTAAGTTGCTTCAGTCGTGTCTGTGCGACCTATAGATGGCAGCTCACCAGGCTCCCTCATCCCTGGTATTCTCTAGGCAAGAACATTGGAGTGGGTTGCCATTTCCTTCTCCAATTCATGAAAGTGAAAGTGAAGTCGATCAGCTGTGTCCCACTCTTAGTGACCCCATGGACTGCAGCCTACCAGGCTCCTCTGTCCATGGGATTTTCCAGGCAAGAGTACTGGTGTGGGTTGCCATTGTCTTCTCCACCAATAAATTAAGAGGGTAATATACATGTCTTTTATTTCTGGGGGATAATCCTTCAACTCTGTTATTAAAAGACCATTTAGCTTTTTTCAGAAACATTACATAGTACAATAGAAGATTTAAATTAATAGAGGTAACCTAGAAATTCCATGCACACTTTCTACTATTTTATAATTTGAGTTAATCGAATATATATGTATGTTATCTCAGAAAGTAGTTTTACTATTGACTTCATATATCTACAACTTTGAGTAATTTAAAATGATCTTAAATATTTATATTTAAAGAATCTGAATGGTCAGTTCAATGTCCAGCCAAGAGTAATAATAGTTCTTCTATAGCTGAGAGTGAGTTGTAAACTGCTAAACAAGAGATCTTTTTGGTGTTTCATTAATGGAATAAATGTATCAATTTAAATTTAAGTGAAGAAGCTCTTATTTTCCTGTAACATTCTTTTCAAAAAATCATATTTTGGATCCAAATAATAGTCATTTGTTTCATTCACATATGACACTATTTGTATGGTTTGTGGATTATATCTTGAAATCCCAAACCTCTCACCGATAACCTTTAACACCTCAAGCATCACTAATAGTATAGGTTGTCTAAAGGGGGAAAACAATCTGTATAAACAATAGGTTGTATCAGTTTATATTGACACTCTTCATGGGAAGTGATTATTGCTAAGAGAATCTTAGTGGTGAGAGGCAAATAAATATGTACAGAAGTGCCTACCCTTAAAAGAAGCAGGGTCAGAAATGCTATACTATGTCTAATTAGATAACTGTACACTTTTTATAATGCCACTAATTAATCTCTTTTCTTTGTAACATTCTCATTAGATGATATAAGATGCTTGGTCATCCCACCAGAAGAGTTCCTATATCTACAGGTCTTGCTTTTCATTTATGTTCAAATTTCAAAGATTACAGCAATATGATTGAAGTTTTGCTTTTATGCTTACTTAAAACCAGAAGGTTCCACATGGGTATGAGATTTTCAGTGCTAATTATTTGCTGAAAATGATTAATGAATAACTTTTAAAATTACTTTTCTCTGAAACAGAATATGAATTTTATAGTTTATCTTTTGGCGAGTTCAAGAAGAATAAGTTTTCTAAGTGTATCATTTCCAAACCATGAAAGAATATGACTGTGTTAGTTTCTATTGCTAGGTAACAAGGAACCACAACTTAGGGCTATAAAACAACACAGTTATGCAGATAAAGAATCACATTTGTGACCTGATAGTTCTCTGCTGAAAGTATCACAAGACTGAAATCAAGGCGTCTGATGGTATGAGTTCACATATGGAACCCCTGGGGAAAAGTTGCTCCCAAGTTCATTCTGGTTGTATCAGAATTTAGTTCTGTGCAGTTAGAGAATTGAGATCTCTTTTTCCTCGATGCCGTCCAGTTGGGAGCTACTTTGCATTCCTAGAAGCTGCTTACTCCTTCTGCCACATGCCCCTCTCCATCTTCAGGACAGTAACGGAACACTGAATCCTTCTCTTGCTTCAAATTTATGACTGTCTTTTTGTCCCCAGCTCAAAAAAAGTCTTTACTTTTAAAAGGCTTATGTAATTCGGTCAGGTCCACCTGCATTACCTCCACACCTTAAGGTCAGCCACATTTCATAACATAACCAGATCACAGGAGTAAAATCCATCATCTTCACAGTCTCATGTATTACACTGCACCCAGTGCAACAAAGGGATGGAAATGTTACTTCTGAGAATGAGTCATAGAGCTTCTCAACTTCCACAGCTTCTTTAAAATGAGGCTTTATAATGATGCCATTTTAAAGATAAATCACTAGTGTGAGTCATTCATAAAATATATCAATTTTGAAACTCTTTAAAAATTCCAACATGGAGTAACATGAAAATTTACAATACCATATGTAAAACAGATACCTAATGAGACTCTCTTGGTGGCTCAGACTGTAAAATGTCAGTATATAATGCAGGAGAGCTGGGTTCGATCCCTGGGTCAGGAAGTTCCCTGGAGAAGGAAAAGGCAACCCACTCCAGTACTCTTGCCTAGAAAATCCCATGGATGGAGGAGCCTGGGTGTCCATGAGGTCACAAAGAGTCGGACAGGACTGAGTGACTTCACTTTCACTTTCAATGGGAATTTGCTGTTTGACTCAGGGAACACATACAGAGGCTCTATGACAATCTAGAAGGGTTGGATGGGGAGGGAGATGGGAGGGAGTTTCGAGAGGGAGGGGACATGGGTGTACCTATGGTTGATTCATGTTGATGTTTGACAGAAAATAACAAAATTCTGTAAAGCAAGTATCCTTTAACTGAAAGATAAATAAATTTTTAAAATTCCAGATGGAGATGATGATGATGTGTGTATGTGTGTGTGTGTGTCTGTTCCACCTATGTCTATATGTGAATTTTTAATCATTGTGCAAAGAAACACATAATTTTGGGACTTCCCTGGTAGTCCAGTGATTAAAATTCTACATTTCCACTGCATGGGTCTCAAGTTTGATCCCTGGCTGGGGAACTAAGATACAGCATGCTATGGGGTGTAGCCAAAAAAATTGAACATAAAAAATAAATAAAAACTTAAAAAGCAGGACATAATGTTAAAAATAAAGACCAAAACAAAAAGTGCATTTGTTTTTCTTCTTAACATGTCTTAACACATTTTTAACCGAATGCTTCAATAAAGTAAAAACAAACAAAAAATTAATAACATATTTTATTTTTTCCACTCTGCTAGATTTTTTTAAGGATATATGTGGTCCTATAAATACATATGGATATGTTTTTTAAAATCAATTTTTTTTCTTTTGCTTTTTTTTATTTAAGAACTCTATTATCTGACTTTACAAGCCATTACATAATAGGGACTATGACAAAGCTTTGGGTCAGACTTTTCCAGTCTAACAGGAGGTGCCAGACAATGACTGGCAATTAAAGAAGTCCTCTGTTGGCTAGAAATGTCTAGGCTCCCATCTCATGTCCTTACTCTGCCATTGGTTGAGGGCCAACCAAGAAGGGTATGATAGTTCAAAAAATGAGGCAGACCATTTAGTTTGTAATAGCTGGAGACTGTCAGCTAATCCCACTCCATAGCAAGCCTTTTGAGAGGGAGGCAATCTCAGTATGTGTCATACTCATAGAACAAAAGTCTAACTTCCATGTACTATGTTTACCCTAAGGCTATCTTCATAAAAGCTTTTGGACAAGAATGTAACGAGATCTGTGAAAACAGAAGCATGATCATAAGATACACACATCTGATTGCTATAGAGTTTTTGTATCACCAACAAATATTTTCTTTAGAATCAAGAGAAATTCAATATTTTAGTAAATAAAAGAGAAGCTGGTGTAGTCAGCCATTTTACATTGTGAGGAAGGTGGAAAGAAATCTGGATCAATAGGGAAAAAAAGTTGACTTACATTGTATTAACACAAACTTGTGCTTAATAGATATCAGTTAAGGCTACAAGGAATTCAGATGTACCATGATGTTACTGGTCAATAGAAGAGATGGAGATAATTTTCACATCCCAGTGAAAGCTGAATAATATTAGGGACTAGGAAATGGACTCTATTAAGTGTTCAAGATAACCTGAACACTGAACCAACTTACAGCTACATAGACACTTAGAAAAGTAGTTATAAGAAGGTTGTACAAAAATTGTGAAATGATAAGGCCGATGTAATATAATCATGTTCTCTCTGTCAGAAGGAATATTGCTAGCAGTAGGAAGAATTATTTGAATGGAAAATTTCACAACTGACATTGGGCACCTCTACACCTTCATACAGAGGACAAGAGTGCCTATGTACATTTCCTTTAATTATTCTAAGATTCACAGAAGCCCAAGAGAATAAAGAAGGGGCCTCAACTAAATCATCATTGTTACCTGTGTTTGAACTGCCTGAGTCTGTTCAAAGAATATTTATAGATTAAATAGTTCTGGAATTTGTACGCTACTCTGACCTTTATTCATTCTGGTTTATGTCAGACTTAATTTTATCTATAAAATAAAGTTCGCTACAATTGAATTACTAGGAAGACAATGACCAGAAAGATTACTTACCTATAACAAGAAGAAAAGAAGGATTTGGAAAACTAATGGTTTAAAATGCCTGTGTATAACAAACTTTAGAAGAGACTCTTTCATCACAGATCTCTAGGTATGATGTCAGGCATCACAGATCACAAATCTAAAGTGGCAGGTAACAAAGCAAGAACTCCCCAGAGATCTCATGCAATCTCTGAGAGTGCTAGGGAGTTGGCTAACAACCTCACTTATGCCTCATAAACTGAGACCTCAGTTTCACCCCTGCTGATTCCTTGGCTCTTATTTCTATTTTCTTTAATTGGAAAGTCAAGTAGTGACACTGACTGTGGAGGAAATCCAAGATACTGATGCATAAACTACTCTGCTTTTCAAAACCAAAACAGAACAATGAAAAAATTCTAGAGCAACAATCTCTTTAACCTGTATTTGATATTTGTAGAGAAATAAGATTAGGATAATTATTTAAGGCAGAAAATATTTCATATTCTACAATTCACAACTATCTTTGCACAGAAGCAATTGACATTGAAGGATGAGTTAGGGAAGTATATTTTTAGATACCATAGAAGAGAAATGGAGTGAATTCACTTTCCACCAGTAAATTAGACAGGTAGGGCTCATCTACTGTGAAGCAAACAGAGTGATCAACATCTGTGGGAAGGAAAGATGATGTGCGGGGCGTGTGGGTGGATGATATTGAGTCGGAAAGAAAGACAGGGCAAGGCCAACCCATCAATCCACACAATGGAAGTCATTTCCCTGACTGCTAAACTAGGAATATGAGCCCCTCCTCTCCCTCCATCATTTTTTTTTTTTTTTTAAAGAACATTCTCACTTCTGGATCTTTAAGAAAAGGATATGTGACTGCAGCACTTAAGGAAACCTAGTAAGTCAAATGGCTTTAGACATACACATAAAAACAAAAGTCAGGAAAGAAGAACTCAGTGAATGATTTGGACAAGAGGTTCTATTGTCTTCTTCAGAAAGAATGGACAAGATAGATTTGGCAGAGGAGGTAGGGACGATACTGGCCCTAAAGAGAGGATAGAGAAATCTAACAAGCAGAGAGCAAGGGAATAGTGAATGTGGTGAACAGAATAATGACCTCCCCTAAATGTTAGGCTTCACTGGTGGCTCAGACAGTAAAGAATCTACCTGTCATATGGGAGACCCGGGTTCTATCCCTGGGTTGGGAAGATCCCCTGGAAAAGGAATGGCAACCCACTCCAGTATTCTTGCCTGGAGAATTCCATGGACAGAGGAGCCTGGCAGGCTACAGTCCATGGGGTAGCAAGGAGTCGGGCATGACTGATAGACTAACACTTTCACTTTACTTTTACTTTCAAAACATCCATATCCTAATCTCCAAGTTAACAAATCCCATGTTTGTGTTGAGTGTTACATTTGCTTACATATGTAAATACCCACTTCTCCCCGAGTCCAGCCATAGTGCAAATAGTAGATATAAACTCTCCAAACTTTGGTTTCTTTATCAACAAATTCCCAAGTCAGTATTTGAACCTAGGTGTGTGTGACTTCCAATCTTATCACTTTGCTGTCTTATTTCCTTTATTGAATGGTCCATTCCCTGTATTGTCAATAAATATTTAAATTATCTGGTTTGTTCTACACTATACATTTACAGCCATACATGGTTCATTTGTGGTCAGAGACTAAAGCTGCACCCTCTGAGGGAATTAGATTATTAAATCTGACAATCTACTTTGATATACGAGACTTCAGTGATGTTCTTTTCTCAGAAAAGTGGTTTCTCTCATTTCAGCAGAATCTTAAAAGACTTCCATCTTTCAAAAGATTTTTTTTTAAATTATGTAACACCTTTATCTTATGCGTAGAAAAGAAATGCATTACTTTATCTGGGTCATATAACACATTAGTGGTAAATCTGTAAAAGAGTCAGAGTTCCCTAAATCATTCTTTGGTTGTCTCTTCATTTTGTGGTATCAGTATGCTGTGATGTATTAAATAAATTTAGATGTCTAGAAAGTACCAAGGTTGAGAGGTTGGAAGGAAAAAGAGCACAGATGACATTTTCTCTTGATATTTTCCTTGCACAAGGTCTTGGAGAATAGACCTGTCACCTTTCCTCAGCTCCAAAGCAGCCTTCATTTTACATTCAATGCGTGTTCAGTAACAAATTCAGAAAGAGGAAGCGATTAATGATATTTCTGTTAGTGACACAACTCTGCATCCATCTCTTTCTGAAAAAGTGTTTCCGCTTCTACAAAGTTGATAGTTGAGGTTAAGCTAGGCAACCTCTAAAACTTTGTCATCTGAAATATCTTTGTACTGTGGACCATAGCTCTCAGAAAATATTGAAACATTTGAAGAACAGGTGTGTTTCTGATCAACCAGACTCAGACATAACCACTGGGTCTAGCTGTACCAAAATATTCAGCCCATTGCAAAATAGATTTGGGAGAATCAAATGAGATGGCGAGAATGGCTCCCCAGGCAGAAAGCTAACTGTCTGAAATCTATACTATCAGTATCTCTCTCTTTGAATGAAATGACTTCAACACTTTGATTTGAGCGTTGTTTATTCATTATGTTGCTATAGTGCTCTTTTATTTTTTTCTATCCAACTTGGAGAGTTAAATCCCATATTTTAGAAAGATGGAACCAAATATCAAAAGTCACAAAAATATTTTTTTTTGCAATATGACGATTTCCACTGGCAATCAGATACTTTATATTTTGCCATGTTTATGAGTATTTCAGTTTACATACAGACTAATCTATCACATTACTATTAATAATGCTTGTGCAACTGAAGTGTAGTCATGTAGGTTGTCCTCGGCTTGTAGACGCGACTTTCTGTGAAGGTACATCTAGTACTGACTTTGGAATTCTGAGCTCTTCATAATGATTAGGTGTCATTCTAATGAAAATATAAACATCAGTGTGGCATAAAATTTTATGTATATTCATTTTTAAACCCTCTGATCCTAGAATGGCACAACATAAAGAAAAAGATTCCTCATACAAGAACAACACAATTCTCAGAAATTACATGAAATTGAAAAGAACTTTCAGTAAAACAGATGGCTGCAGAAGCAGCTGTGTGAATATCATTTCTGAAGTGTGTTAGACACATATGTGGATGGGAATGTGGAGTGTGTAGAGGGAATAATTGTGACTGCAAGTGAAAATAAGAAATTGGTGGAACTTGGGATTTTCTACCATGAGATTAAAACATGAGGGTCAGAGATTTATTTACTTTCAAGTAACTTCCTAACCACAAAATGAAGGGGAGACTTTACTGCTTTAAAAACAACTTTTAAAATACACTAAAATACCATTCCTTTAACTGTTTATCTGAAAGCATTGTGTTGTCCAGATAATTTTGGAGTCCTGGTTTGTGATGGCTAAATTTATGATTCAATTTGACCAAGTCAAGGTGCCCTGAAAATGACTTAAATGTTATTTCTGGATGCATCAGTTTGGGTGTTCTGCCAGATCCTCCTTGAGCTGTATTATTGGCTTTGTTCTGCCTTCTGACTTAGACTGGAACTAGACCATCAGCTCCCCTGGATCTGGACTTCTCTGACTCCATAATCATGTGAACCATTACATCTTATAATGAACCTCTTTATATAACATATAAAATATATAACACATATGTATATGTGTATGTATGTAAGTGTTAGTTGCTCAATCATGACTGACTCTTTGTGATCTCAGAGACTGTAGCCCGCCAGGCTTCTCTTGTCCAGGAAATTCTTCAAGGAAGAATACTGGAGTGGGTTGCCATTTTCTCTCCAGGAGATATTCCCAAACCAGGGGTTGAACTCATGTCTCTTCCATTTCCTTCATTGGAAGGCAGATTCTTTACTACTAGCACCACCTGGGAAGCTCCAAATATATGTATATATAAATATACACATACACATCCATTGTTTTTTATCTTTGGAAACACCCTAATATATGGTTTAACAAGTATTTCTCCTTCTTTTAGGGATTTTGTAGTAAATTTAGGGAAATCAAACAAGCCATATAAGATTGATTTGAATGACCAATAAATATAAGTACACTAATTGCATCATGTGGAAACCTTAAAATCTGTCACATGGTTGTGCATAACTTTTTTTTTTTCCTATGTAAGTCATTGGGCAAGCATATAGAAAGAGCTCCTGTTACGATGGGATTTTCAGGGATGGTCAAGACTAAAACCCCCTACCGACTCACCTTAGGCACAAGGCTAGTCAGACATAAACCTGTGCAATGTTAGCCCAGTAAATTTGGGAGGATTGAATTCCAGGTGGTGCTAGTGGTAAAGAATCAGCCTGCCGATACAGGAGATATCAGAGATATGGGTTTGATCCCTAGGTCCAAAGATTCTCTGAAGTAGGAAATGGCAATACACTCCAGTATGCTTGCCTGGAGAAGCCCATGGACAGAGGAGGCTGGTGGGCTATGGTCCACAGGGTCACAAAGATTTGGACATGGCTGGAGCAACTTAGCACGCACAAGCACTGCAAAGCATTGCCTATGTAGATTGCAACATTCGTAGCATGCTTGAGTCATCTATTATATGCTGACTTTTATTTATTTTTAATAATAACCATTCAGGTATTGCATTGTTCAGAGCTTTGTAGATATTTGAATATAATTTTTATAAAACAAATAAATCTCAGGAATATTAAAACTTACTGAGGGCACCAAACTCAGGTTTGTCTTAAGCCTTAATTTGCCCTAATAAGTACTGTGTTATTTTTGCTCTTTCTTTTGGTTTCATTTTCAAACAGGACAGAATTCTGTGGTTGAGGATCTTTTTAAAATTTGTTGTGGTTATAGTTATTTTTGTTGAGGTTTGAGATATGAAGAGTATTTAATAACTTGACCCTCAAGACAGTATATTAGAAAGTCACTAAGGCTTTGGCAAAGTCATTCATAAAATCACTATGAATATAGTAGAAAGATGTGGGCTAAGAAAGTGCAGAAAGCTAAATGCACAACGGTTTACAAAGTGTGTGCCCAAACATTACTAGTCTACAACTTTCTACCTGGTGAAGTACATGACCTTTAATGTCAAACAGCCTGGGGCTGGGCAAAATGATCATCTCTCTGTATACCCACCTCTTGGTTTGCACAATGGGAAACTGTAACTAACATGTCTATTGGTTATGAGGATTAAATAAGATAATGTAGGGAAATTATTTAGCCCCGCAGGCAATGCACCTTCAATAAATTATGAAATTATAGCTTAGAAAGAAGAAAAGAGGAGGAAAAAGGTGAGAGTGGGAGGAACCAAAGCTCTGTCACTAGAACTGCCTTTTCAAAGCTCTTAAATGACTAGACAGGACCCTCAAGGTGAGTCACATTATTTTGAGATGATTCCCAAATATGTACACATGTAATTTTTAAAAACATTTCTCTATGTATTTGACTTAATAAAGATCAAAAGGAGGCATGGCTCAGAAAAACAAAAGAAAGCATAACAAAACCAAATGAAAACAATAACTAAATATAGCATGTTGAAAGCCCTACAAAGCCCGGAGGCAGGGAAACAAAGGCATTGATATTGGGCTTCTGATAGCACAGCTAAAATACTGTTGTATTTGAAAGGAGCTTTGAATCATAAAGCAAGTGGGCATGTAGTATTTTGGAATTTGTCATGAAGAAGGAACTAGAGATGTTTAATTTCAGAACATATTGAGAAAAGCTTCAAATTGGGCATGAATGTGGTCTTTCGAAGCATAAAAGAGATCCTGAAGAAAACATTCTATTTCTAGCTCCAATGAACACAAACATTTAGGAAAGTTGTTTATTGCTCATTCAAAGGGAAGATTTCATAAATGTTGTTGTTCAGTCACTAAGTCTTGTCCAACTCTTTGTGATCCCATGGACTGCAGTACACCAGGCTTCTCTGCCCTTCACTATCTTCTTGAGTCTGTTCAAACTCATGTGCACTGAGTCAATGATACCATCCAACTATCTCACCCTCTGTTGTCCCCTTCTCCTCCTACCCTCAGTCTTTCCCAGCATCCGGGTCTTTTCCAGTGAGTCAGTTCTTCACATCAAGTGGCCAAAGTAGTCATCTAAATGGAATCCCATGAAATACTTATCATGAAATAGGTGGCCTCATGTCATAATAAATTACTTGTCAAGATCAGGGATTATTAGTGTCCACTGGGACACTGGGCAAGTTGATCTCTAAGGATCTTTCAAGCTATAAAATCATAAGAACAGCTATCTCTGTCCAACATTACTCATAACCTCAAGTATTAATAAAACATTATGATCTAGTGCTATATATTCATTCTCATGTGATTTATAAAAAGACCACATTATCTTTTAAAACAAAGGAAACGTGAGGCATAGAGGATTACCAGCTATGAAATGGGGAAGTTGGTATAACACCCAAGCAACTAGATTCTAAAATCTGCATTTTCCAGTTAGTTTCCTTCTAAATTTAAACAGTATATAAAACGTTCAGTGTTTCTAATGAAACACTGAAAGTTCTCTAGCATAGTAATGCAGTGTTACATCATATCATTGAGTCATTATCACATGACACACCATTGGGACATAATACACATCTTGGATTCAGTGTGCTTTAGTTATTAGTATTGTATTGCCACTCTAGGAAACCCAAGTATGAGAACTTGAGTTACTAATCTGACTTAGGGTTTAGGAGACTTTGTTTTTAGCGTCAGTAGTTATGTCTCAAAGATTGCTAATATCTCATATTACATTCCTTTCCTCTAATTAAATTACTCAAAAATATAATTTGCTTTTAGCAATGACTAAGGCACTTCCCTTGTGGCTCAGTGGTAAAGAATCTGCCTACAATGCAGGAGATGTGGGTTCGATCCCTGGGTTGGGATGCTCCCCTGGAGGATGAAACGACAGTCCACTCCAGTAATCTTGCCTGGAGAATCCCATGGACAAAGGAACCTAGTGGGCTACAGTCTGTAGGGTCCCAAAGTGAAAGTGAAAGTCGCTCAGTCATGTCTGACTCTTTGTGACCAGTTGGACTATATAGTTTGTGGAATTCTTCAGGCCAGAATACTGAGTGGGTAGCCTTTCCCTTCTGCAGGGGATCTTCCCAACCCAGGTCTCCTGCATTGCAGGCAGATTCTTTACCAGCTGAGCCTCAGGGGTCCCAAAGAGGCAGACATGACCGAAGCGACCGAGAACACATGACGCACAAGGACTCAGCACTTTAGGATGTGATTTTCTTTCACTTTCCTGAGAAGGAAAAATGTACTGAATCCTCTTGGCTTATGTGTTGAAAACAATGCAGATAATGTTCCTCTGGAAAGGTGAAAAGTGAGAACGTGAGAGTGATGGCTCCAGTGATGATGATATTGGCGCTTCGGTACTGTCTAAATGCACCTTTAAATTTTTGAAAGAACACATTATTTTGTTTTAAACATCAAATCTTTCTTAACTGCTGGCATAATGCTGTCATATCCTTTCTGATGAGTCAGCAGTTCCACGCCAGCGCATTAAATGGCATTTTGCTGATGAAAGAGGCAGAGTAATAATTCTGTTCAACAAACCCATGTAAGCAGTATAACGCTTGGGAACAGATCATTTGTATTATTTAGAACTAGGGATTATAAAACTTATTATCTGCCCTTGCTATTGAAACAGCAGAAAATATACTATGCATTTTAGAAATATAAATACAGATACTTAGAAATATCCAGAGTACACAGTTCTGGATGTACCATCTGCATTTATATATGAGTGTAGCTGTGAATCAGATTAGCCAGGCTTCAAGACGCTTGAGCACACCTCACACTTCCCTGATTCAAGGCCAAGTTAGGCTCCTTCCAGCCACGATTTTTTTTTTTTTTTTTTTTTTTTTTTGCTTAATGATCCTGATACTGGGAAAGATTGAGGGCAGGAAGAGAAGGGGATGACACAGGATAAGATGGTTGAATGGCATCACCAACTTAATGGACATGGGTGTGGGTGGACTCTGGAAGTTGGTGATGGACAGGGACGCCTGGCGTGCTGTGGTTCATGGGGTTGCAAAGAGTCGGACACGACTTAGCAACTGAACTGAACTGAATAATCCAGGATGAGGAGTATCCTCTTACTAAATGAAAATGAATGAAAATAAATGAAATGAATGAAAAGTGAAACTTGGGACCAAACTGAAATAAATGGATTTTCCACAAAACTCTTATTTTAACATATATTTTGTTCATGTAGTAGACTGAACATCTTTGGATGGCATCAGCTGTGACTTTTGTATTTAGAACTTCAGAGGTCATGAAAGAGTTTAGTAACAATTCTATATAAATAATGAATGAAACAACATATCAAGGGAAAATTCTCCCATGATTTAGATTTCTTATTTGTGCAGCAATCTTGGAAAATGGCATACTTCAAACCAGATAAAACCAATGAATTTTTGAGAAAGGAAAATTTTGGAATCAGGAGACATTTCATTTTTTTTTCTTTCAAGTAAATAAAACATTACATGGCACTTTATTGAATAGCATGAAACAATGGCTAATAAAATATTTAATTTTCTGGAAGAATAACACATCAGACAAGATATGATTTGGAAGTCAATCTCTTTTCAGTAAACCTTCATTCCTTCTGAACTTTTATTCCCTTGGTAAATAGAGTGTTTATTCATTTAGGGTCTGTTAACATTTTGGATTGAATAATCATTGGATATAGGAGGCTGCAACTGCATTCTGGGATGTCTAGCAGCACCTCTGGCCTTTAGTCACTAGATTCCAGCAGCCCTTCACTCATGACAAGCAATGATGACTGCAGACTTTACCAAATGTCCCTGGGGTGGCAGGAGCCTGGTGAAGTTGTGTATATGTGTGTGTGTTTGCATAATTCTCCCTAGTTGATGAAGGGAAATCGCTCAGTCCTGTCCGACTCTTTGCGACCCCATGGACTATAGCCTGCCAGGCTCCTCTGTCCATGGGACTCTCCAGGCAAGAATACTGGAGTGGGTTGCCATTTCCTTCTCCAGCAGATAGTTCTTCCCAGCCCAGGGATCGGACCCACGTCTCCCACGTTGCAGGCAGGCGCTGTAACCTCTGAGCCACCAGGGAAGTCCCTAGTTGATAACCACTTATTTAAAGTTACATTCCTATGAGAGCTGAGATCTCCCTTTTTCTTCTTTCCCAGTTACCTTTTCCCCATTCCTTGGGTCTCCACTTTACTTGGACTCATTTCTCTACCTTTATGGAGACTGTTAAAAAAAAAAATCTCTTTATAGGAATTACACAAAGCCTCCTCTTCCCCCTGCTTCCTCAGCCCCACAGTAGGACATAGAGCTTGGAGGCAGAAGGGAGGCAGTGGAGACTAGAGTTCCACATCACTCGCTTAGTGGACAACATGTGCTCCTTGGAAGAATAGCTATGACAAACCTAGACAGTATATTAAAAAGCAGAGACATTGCTTTGCTGACAAAGATCCATATGGTCGAAGTTATGTTTTTTTTTCCAGTCATGTATGCATGGGAAGGTTGGACCATAAAGAAGGCTGAGCACTGAAGAATTGACACTTGAATTGACACTTCTGAACTATGGTGCTGGAGAAGACTCTTAAGGGTCCTTTGGACAGCAAGGAGATCAAATGAATCATTCCTAAAGAAAATCAACCCTGAATTTTCTTTAAAAGAACTCATGCTGAAGCTGAAGGTCCAATACTTTGGCAACCTGATGTGAAGAGCTGACTCACTGGAAAAGACCCTGTTGCTGGGAAAGATTGAGGACAGGAGGAGATGTAGGCAACAGAGGATGAGATGGTTGGATGGCATCATCGACTCAATGGACAAGTGTTTGAGCAAACTCTGGGAGATAGTGAAGGAGAGGGAATGCTGGCATGCTGCAGTCCATAGATAGGGTCGAAAAGAGCCAGAAATAACTGAAACTGAACAGCAACAACTTTTTTTTTTAATATTGTAACAGGACATTTGCAACTGAACTATGTAGAACACAGACTTAATGTCTCCATGGTAACAACAAAATAATCAGTGAGTTCCTAGGCACATGGGTTCCCTTCTCCAGAGGATCTTCCCAACCCAGGGATCATACCCAGGTCTCCTGCATTGCAGATGGGTTATTTGGCAGCCGAGGTACCAGGGAAGCCCTTCAAAAGTCTATTTACCAATAAATCAGTTGAGATCTCTGAATAGTGATCTCTTCAATTCTGAGACCCAGTAATTGGAATTCATGTAGCACAGTTTTAAATGAGGAGGTTAAACAGAAAGAGAGGTGACTTTCCTTCTCCTGATGCAGTTTGAATTAAAAAAAAATGTATATCAAAATGGCTTACCTTTGATACCCATACCATTAATTCAACTCCCTGAAACTTATATTTATAGAAGTTCTGTATAATCAGTTCATGCTTATTCTCCACACAGGAAAACATATATTCCATGACTGTCACCAAATTCAGAGAAATGTCAGATACCAAGTGAAGGGCGTGACATATAGATTCCCTGTTTATATTAGTATTAGTTTAAAAGTATTAATACACGTTCATTGATTGCGTACTTTCACAGTCATTTATACTTTAAAGAGATGTTTTTTGTAGCTCAGGAGTTTGTCTCTTTGCTCTTTCTAAAAAAGAGTAACACATTACAGGGCTTCCCTGGTGGCTCAGACGGAAAAGAATCTGCCTGCAATGAAGGAGACTCAGATTCATTCTCTAGATGAGGAAGACCCCCAAGAGAAGGGAATGGCAACCCACTACAGTATTCTTGCCTAGAGAATCCAATGGACAGAGGATCCTACTGGGCTACAGTCCATGGGATTACAGAGTCATACATGACTCAGCAACTAATATACACACACATGCACACATAACACATTAAGTGCCTAGTAGATGTAAGTCAATATACCAGATATTGCAGTAATCACTCAGATGATCAAGATATGAATTTATGCCAGTAGGAATTTCTGAAATTTATAGGAGGATTGCTAATACAACTATTGGAATAAAATAGGTTGGTTAAAGAACATTCTTTATTAAGTTATGCCCTGTGAATAATGATAATAGAAATGGAATTGTATGTACATTTTTTTTCACCTCCTATAGACATTTTAGTGTGACTGGCCTAATTATGCACTATTCACCCATGTATTTAGTTCTCGTATGCTAATTAGGCAAAAACAGACTTGAGAAGATTAGTTTAACCAGGGAGAAATGAAGCATTTAAGCATTACATGCATTTGTTAACCCTTTCCAAAAGCACTCACTGAATCATCCTATGGCAACGTTGCTTGAAAATCCTCATGACTCAAGTAGGAGAAAATATTAGATGGGGGTTACATCTTCATTTCTGTAATTCAACACTATATAATATCCTTAATCTCCTCTATAATTCTGACAGAATGTGAAATAGGATTAAATCTTTTATCTGAGATGCTCAGAAATTAGCTTAAGTCACCAAATTCTGGCACTTGGTTAATATTAAAAGAATTAATTTGCCTAGACATATTTTCTAATGAGAAATCAAGTGGTATAAAAGAGATTGCCTATTGTCTCCCTATAGCTACTGTCTATTTTTTAAACATTTTTTTGCTGAATACATGGCTCCTAGGAATATAGATTGTAGTTACTATAGTCACTCAGAGCCAGGGACAGGAAAATTCCTGGGCAACTATTTTGCAGTGTGAGTAGTATGTGGTATATGTGGCAGGTGTCCTTAATGGGAAGGTATGGTTCAGGTCAGTTCAGTTGCTCAGTCATGTCTGACTCTTTGCAACCCGAAGGACTGTAGCAGATCAGGCCTCCCTATCCATCACCAACTCCCAGGATTTATTCAAAATCATATCTATTGAGTCTGTGATGCCATCCAGCGATCTCATCCTCTGTCATCCCCTTCTCCTCCCGCCTTCAATCTTTCCCAGCATCAGAGTCTTTTCCAGTGTGTCAATTCTTCTCATCAGGTGGCCAAAGTATTGGAGTTTCAGCTTCAGCATCAGTCCTTCCAAGAAATATTTAGGACTGATTTCCTTTAGGACGGACTGGTTGG
Source organism: Nanger dama (assembly GCA_917880005.1). Classification (NCBI taxonomy): domain Eukaryota; kingdom Metazoa; phylum Chordata; class Mammalia; order Artiodactyla; family Bovidae; genus Nanger; species Nanger dama. The sequence goes on along the minus strand of CAKJTW010000027.1, from coordinate 14,075,245 downwards.
ATCTCCTTGCAGTCCAAGGGGCTCTCAAGAGTCTTTTCTGACACCATAGTTCAAAAACATCAGTTCTTCGGTGCTCAGCTTTCTTTATAGTTCAAATACCACATCTATATGTGACCACTGGAAAAATCATAGCTTTGACTTAGGTGAAACTTTGTGGGCAAAGTAATGTCTCTGCTTTTTAATAAGCTGTCTAGGTTGTTCATAACTTTTCCTCTAAGGAGTAAGTGTCTTTTAATTTCATGGCTGCAGTCACCATTTGCAGTGATTTTGGAGCCCCCAAAATAAAGTCAGCCACTGTTTCCACTCTTTCCCCATCTATTTGCCATGAAGTGACAGGACCAGATGCCATGATCTTAGTTTTCTGCATGCAGAGTTTTAAGCAAACTTTTTCACTCTCCTCTTTCACTTTCATTAAGAGGCTCTGCAGGTCTTTGCTTTCTGCCATAAGGGTGGTGTCATCTGCATAACTGAGGTTATTGATATTTCTCCCAGCAATCTTGATTCCAGTTTGTGCTTCGTCCAGTCTAGCATTTTTCATGATATTCTCTGCATATAAGTTAAATAAGCAAGGAGACAATATACAGCCTTTATGTACTCTTTTCCCAATTTGGAACGAGTCTGTTCCATGTTCATTTCTAACTGTTACCTCCTGACCTGCATACAGATTTCTTAAGAGGCAGGTCAGGTGGTTTGATATTCCCATTTCAATTTTCTGCAGTTTGTTGTGATCCACACAGTCAAAGGCTTTGGCATAATCAATAAAACAGTAATAGGTGTTTATTTTTTTCTGGAACTCTCTTGCTTTTTTGATGAACCAACAGATGTTGGCAACTTGATCTCTGGTTCCTCTGCCTTTCCTAAATCCAGCTGTATATCTGGAAGTTCACAGTTCATGTACTGTTGAAGCCTGGCTTGGAGAATTTTGAGCATTACTTTACTTGTGTGAGATAAGTGCAGTTTTCTGGTAGTTTGAGCATTCTTTGTTATTGCCTTTCTTTGGGAATGGAATAACACTGACCTTTTCAGTCCTGTAACCACTGCTGAATTTTCCAGATTTGCTGGCGTGCTGAGGGCAGCTCTTTCACAGCATCTTTTTTTTTTTTTTTTAGGATTTGAAATAGCTCAACTGGAGTTCCATCACCTCCACTAGCTTTGTTCACAGTGATGCTTCCTAAAGTCCACTTGACTTCACTTCCTAGGATGTCTGGCTCTAGGCAAGTGATCATACCATCGTGATTATTTGGGTCATGAAGGTTTTTTAATAGTTTTTCTGTGTATTCTTCTTAATCTTTTCTGCTTCTGTTAGGTCCATACCATTTCTGTCCTTTATTGTGACCATCTTTGCATGAAATGTTCCCTTGATATCTCTATTTCTTGAAGAGATCTCTAGTCTTTCCCATTCTATTTTTTTTCCCTCTATTTCTGTGCACTGATCACTGAAGAAGGCTTTCTTATCTCTCTTTGATATTCTTTGGAACTGTGCATTCAAATGGGTATATCAGTCCTTTTCTCCTTTAACTTTAGCTTCTCTTCTTTTCACAGTCTTTTTCAAGGGCCCTCAGACAACCATTTTGCTTTTTTGCACTTCTTTTTCTTGGGGATGGTCTTAATTCCTGTCTCCTATTCAGTGTTATGAACCTCTGTCCATAGTTCTTCAGGCACTCTGTCTATCAGATCTCATTCCTTGAATCTATTTGTCACTTCCACTGTATAATCATATGGAATTTGATTTAGGTCATACCTGAATGGACTAGCAGTTTTCCCTACTTTCTTCAATTTAAGTCTGAATTTGGCAATAAGGAGTTCATGATCTGAGCCACAGTCAGGTCCTAGTACTGACCATGTGGTGATGTCTATGTGTAGAGTCTTCTCTTGTGTTGTTGGAAAAGGCTGTTTGCTATGACCAGTGTGTTCTCTCGGCAAAACTCTTTTAGCCCTTGCCCTGCTTCTTTCTGTTCCCCAAAACCAAATTTGCCTGTTACTCCAGCTATTTCTTGGCTTCCTACTTTTCAATTCCATTCCCCCATAATGAAGAGGACATCTTTTTGAGGGGTGTTAGTTATAGAAGGTATAGTAGGTCTTCATAGAACCATTCAGCTTCAGCTTCTTCAGCATACCTGGTCGGGGCATGCTGCTGCTGCTGCTGCTGCTGCTGCTAAGTCGCTTCAGTCGTGTCTGACTCTGTGCGACCTCATAGACGGCAGCCCCTGAGGCTCCCCCGTCCCTGGGATTCTCCAGGCAAGAACACTGGAGTGGGTTGCCATTTCCTTCTCCAGTGCATGAAAGTGAAAAGTGAAAGTTAAGTCACTCAGTCATGTCCGACTCTTAGCGACCCCATGGACTGCATCCCACCAGGCTCCTCTGTCCATGGGATTTTCCAGGCAAGAATGTTGAAGTGGGGTGCCATTAATAGACTTGAATTATTTTGATACTGAATGGTTTGACTTGGAAATGAGCAGAGATCATTTCGTCATTTTTGAGATTGCATCCAAGTACTGCATTTCGGACTCTTTTGTTGACTATCATGGCTGCTCCAATTCTAAGGGATTCTTGCCCACAATAGTATATATAATGGTCCTCTGAATTAAATTTACCCATTTCAGTCCATTTTAGTTCACTGATTCCTAAAATGCAACAGACTGATAAAGCCTAAATGTTTATTAATGCTAAATGTTAGCTGTGGAATTTATGTTTAAGCAAGTCTGCTCTAATACCCTGCAATCCTTTAACACAGATAAAATAATCATCCTGTAGATAAAGCAAAGGGTAAACTTTTGAGTTAGCTGCCAAATAATGAGACAATAAAGTAAAGTGAATGTTGCTCAGTGGTGTCTGACTTTTTCATAGTCTGTGGAAATCTCCAGAACAGAATACTGGAGTGGGTAACCTTTCCCTTCTTCGGGGGAGCTTCCCAACCCAGGGATCAAACCCAGGTCTCCCACATTGCAGGTGGACTTTTACCAACTGAGCCAAAAGGGAAACTCAGTGAGACATTGTGAGTACCTTAAAGTCACTGAATACTCATGAAATTTCCTTCTCTAATAGCCACCACTAATGTTCATGATATCATTAATATTTGTACCATTTATCCATGTTGTGATCACTTCAGAGTGGAAAATATTATGATCCACATTTTGTGAGAAGAGGAAACTATTCCTTAGAAAAGGTAAATTGGTGGGCTATGTTCATAGATGCAGCTAAATACAGAACTAGAATTCAAGGCATATAACATGATTTCACACAATATTGGAGAAGGAAATGGGAACCCACTCCAGTGTTCTTGTCTGGAGAATCCCAGGGATGGAGGAGCCTGGTGGGCTGCAGTCTATGGGGTGGCAAAGAGTCGGACACGGCTGCAGTGACTTAGCAGCAGCACACAATATTCCTTGATCCCTTCCAGATCTACTTCCCTTCTCTTCCCTCCCTTTACTTCTCATCCTTTCTTCACAAAGTCATGAGGAGATATTGATGGATTAGTCTACTCGAGATAGTTTCTCTCTATTTTTACAACATACTCCAGACATTATCTGTTTTACTAAAAACAAGATATATTTTAATATTCACACATTCTCTTATTACACATTTTCTTCAATCGTTTTCATTCTTTCATAGTGTGCAGTTGTTCCCCAAGGCCCTTTTGGGGTGGATTGTCCAGATTTTCTCTATCAGAATTACCCCATCCCCTACTATAAGTATCGTTAACATCAGACTTCAATATTGTGTGTGTTAGTCACTCAACCGTGTCCAGCTCTTTGCAATACCATGGACTGAGGCTCACCAGGCTCCTCTGTCCATGTAATTCTCTAGACAAGAATACTGGAGTATTCTGTAATTCTTTTCTCCAGGGAATCATCCCAACCTAGGGATAAAACCTGGGTCTCCCCATGGCAGTCAGATTCTTTACCATCTGAGACACCAGGGAAGCCCCGATATTGCTCTCTCATTGTCATAATTAGCAGCTGGTTACCTCAGGTCATGGTAATAAGACTTTCTGGACATTTTAAGAAGGACTTTAATAAAACACCTCGCTGAAGCTCAAAGAAGTCAAATGCACCTGCTAACAATTTAAGTGACCATGCCTAATTATTGATGAAGCAATTGTTTTTGGTAATTGGGATTTTCAGGGCCCTTCAAGTCATGCCACCTCAGTGTCTGTCCATGTGCCACATACAGGCCTCATCAGACATGAAAAAATATAACAGCAAATACTTCATAGGGCATACCAAATCTGTTTTTATGATTTTTGAAATTCCAATTCAAATGTGTAAAAGCAATGATGATAAGACTGTGTTTTAGGTCAAGGGATAGTTATTTAGCCCAAGAGATAGCCACTATATATTTAAAGGGAGTTAATGTCATGCAAAAATAGGAAACATTTATGACTGGAGATTATTTGATATCTAGATTTCACTGTACTTATGCTCATCAAGATGATTAATTTATTTTCTATTAGGCACTTCTGAATTTATCTGTCCTAATCATATCAATAGTTCCTGCTAGTAAATAACATTTTTAAAAGGGACATTAAATTTCTTCCTGTCTGAATCAACCTAAACATATTATAAGTTTTAATATCATGTCATACTTACATCCAGCATCTTCCTCAAAACTAAAAATATTTTGCAGCATTTGCAAAATTATTGAACACTCCTTCTGTGTAACCTGCATGCTCTAAGCAATTCAATCCTCCTTTTCTCTAGTTTATCTCTAGAAGGATCACAAAAATGACTCTTTTTAAATTAATTTAACAGATAATTAATCAGATAGCATCTAATGTGAGATAATCAAATTTACAGTGTTTAGGAGAGGAATAAAGCTAATATATAAACACAAACATGTAATATGAAAAAATATATATAATCATATGCTCTGAAGAATCACAAAATTCTGTAGAAATCATAAAGAAAATAAAGAAAGGCTAAGTAAATATTGAGAGCTAGCTGAGGGTGATGCTTTTTAGATAATTTTATAAGTATCACCTCAGCTAAGTAGAATACATTTAAACAGAGCCATGTAAAAAGAAAAGAAGTCAGTATGTAGGAAAGAACAATTAAACCAGACCACCAAAAAGAATGGAGAAGGAAATGGCAACCCACTCCTATACTCTGGCCTGGAAAATTCAATGGATGGAAAAGCCTGGTAGGCTACAGTCTATGAGGTCGTAAATAACTGGAGATGACTGAGTGACTTAACTTTCTTTCTTTCTATAGTTCCTTTTGGAGGAAGAAATGCAACCCTCTCCAGTGTTCCTTCCTGGAGAATCCCATGAATGGAGGGGCCTGGTGGGCTACAGTCTATGGACTTACACACAGTTGGACACAACAAAGCAAATAACACACACACACACCCCAAAAAAGAAAATGTAAAACTCTGAGGAACAGCCACCCTTAATATCTTTATGGAAAATCAAAGAGGCCAGAGTGGCTGGAGGAGGACTGTTGACCAGGAGGTTAAAAGATATAGTGTAGCTTCTAGGCCATTGTAGTTAAAAACACTGGCTTTGATTATGTGTACAGTGAAAAGGTATTTGACAGTGCTGAACAAAGGAGGGGTATAATTTTACTTAAATTTTTAAAGGATCACTATGGCAACTGTGTGGATACTAGATTATTGAGGGGAGAGGGTAGATAGGTTAGGATGCTATTTTAAAAGCTCAGGTTAGGCACTATGGTGACTAGAATTTAGAGGAAACCTGTAGCAATATCAAACAGTAGCAATATTAAAAATATTTTGAAGATAAAGCCCACAGAATTTGTTAATAGATTAATGTAATGGTTGAAAGAACAGAAACTCATGATGACATAGATTTAGTAACCAGAAAATCAGAGTTTTCTCTACCAGAATTGTCCTACCCTCTGCTATACACGTTGTTAACATCAACACTGCATTATAAACATATTGCATTTACTGAGATGAAAACCACAGAAGATGTATATTGAGCATGGATGGGGGAAATAATTAAGTTTAAGTATATTAATTTTGACCTCTCAGTGGAGATATCTAAGATGACTGGTGCATTTGAGCCCTTAGTTGAAGGGGTGGAGTGGGTCAGACAGAAAGACCAGCAAGTATTTGGAAATCAAACACTGATAAAGTTGACACATATCAAAGGGGATATGTGATGGAGACTGAGAGAAAAAAAAAGTCAAGGACGAGGAATCAAGTATGCCAAAGGTTGTTAAATGTCAAAGACGGTGATGATGAAGAATTGATTATTGTGCTTCACAGTGCTTTTCTAGAGCAATTTTGCTAGAATTCTTATAAAGAAATCTGATTGGTGTTTGTTCAAGAAGACTAGGAGAAGATAGATCACAGGGAGGAAAAATTTTTTCAAAGAATACTGCAGTGAGGAACAGTAGAAGAAAAAAATTGAACAGGATATATAAAGAACAAAAGTTTTAAGAAGGTAGGTATAACCACATATTTATACATTAAGGAGAATAATCTCCTAGAAAAGCAAATCAAAGAGGAAGAGACCAAAGAAAGAAGGGCTTAGAATCAGAAAAAATTATGTTCAACAAATGAAAAATCAAAAAATGGCAGAGGGATATATGCAAATACATGTATGTTGGTACATATTGTAATGAAAATGATCTGGTGAACATCCACAAATCCTTAAGGGAAAACAATTCACCAGAAATATGTGTTTTGCATAGGAACTACTACATAGCTAATAAATACAAGGAAATTTGTTACTTGAACTCTAAATCACTTTAGCACTCTTTTCATTATTAACTACAAGAATAGAAAATGCTATAACTGAAAGATAGTTAGGGAATCCTTGAAAGATGAGAGAAATATTATGCTTTTAAATTGCACAGTTAACTGGAACACATGTCGGAAAGGTTTGCAGTCTTATTAACCCAAATTCAGTGTAATTTAAAATAGAACTGTAGCATTCAAGTGAGCAAATGTTTGCTTTCAGACAGTCTATTGTTAAAGTTTGAAAAGTGCAATCTCTTCAAACTGATTCTTAGTCTGTTCTTAATACAGAAAAGCAATTAGGAAGCAGAGTATTAGCAAGTATCACTCAGTAAATAAATATTTACTGTCAACTTTACAGATGTGAAAAATCCCTTTTCCACATGTAGTTCTAATTGAATTTAAACAGCTTCTTAAGTATTCTATTAAATCTTGGATACTCATTGAACAAACTGCAATGGTACATTATATTTTTAAGCTTTAAAAATCATTAAATGCAGTTTAGGACATTCATTACCTAAAACTAAAAATACTTAGTGAGGCTTTTGTTCCAAGGTCTCCTTCAGCATTAAGACATTTCAGTGTATAATTTACAAAATATTTTTCAACACTGTGGACAGTCAAAACTTGCACACTAGTAATTTTGCTTTTCCTGTTATTAAAAATAATTCCATATATATTTAATGTTTTATAGTCATTGTTGAGAAATTTTCATCTGAAGACTTTTTTTACTTAACCTTTTTCTAAAATATAATTCCTGAAATAACTGGATGTAATAAAAACAAATAATAAAATATAATTTCATCTTCCTTTTAGCATCTGGAATTGTGTTTTATTTTTAGTACCTTAGTTGCTGAAGAAAGAACCAGTCGAATGAATGCTTTCTTTCTTGATGCCCTCAAAGTGCTTACATATGATTTAGTATATCATAAATCCAGTCTCAGGAACACAGCCCTATTAAATACCTAGGTTTTGAGGGAAAATGTGGTTTGATGACAGAAAATACACATTATCTTGTTTAAGTAATAATAGTATTCAACATAAATGTTGCGTTCCAACTATGTGTCTACTATTTTTATTAGATCATTGTAAGTTTATCAAATTTACATTCCAATATAAGCTAAAAGCAAAGGTATTATTACCCACTTTTCAGATTTGGAATCTGAGTCTAAGAGTTTAAGTAGCTTGTCAAGAACTTCCAGGAAGTAATTAAATGACTAAGCTAGGATCTAAATTTTAACTCTTTTAGAGAGTCACCTGGTTACTAATTGGTGATTAGTAGATAAGGGACATCTAAAATCACAAATTTCCAGTTCTTACTGTTTGTCTAGAATATACAACTTAAATAAATCTTCTGATTTATCATCTTACATAGAATACTTAGCAGTTCCCCCAAAAGTTTGTTTGGGTTTCCCCATAAGATTTAATGGAAAAAACCGAATGAACTTTTTGGTCAACTCAATAAATAGCAGCATGCTTATATATTTATTTTTCTAAATATAGTCAGTAAGTTGTATATATTTAGTTTTCTCTTTCACCAGGTCCTTTTAAATACAAGATGGACATTAACAGTAAAAATCTCAAAGTTGATTTTAAAATAAAACATTACTTGCAATATCTGCATTGTTAAAGCAAGGTATTTGTATTACTTTAAAGAAAATACACATCAAATAGCTTATTTACTAATGAAGTGTGAAGTACTCAAAGCATTTTTGAAATCGGTATTATTTTGCTGTAGCTTTTTTATAAGCTGATAATCATTAAGTACATTATTCACTAAATGGCAAGTATGGTACTGTGACAGGAAATAAAATGATACATGTAGATAAAAAGCAGTCACAACATAAGAGTGGAGAGAAGGATTCCTAAGAGCATGTTGGAATTAAGAGTATCCTAGAGCTAATGACCATTAGTTGCCCCAGGGTCTTGAACAAGACAATAAGGAAATAGGATCCTCTTAGAACCACTAAAAGCTTTACCAAAAAAAAAAAAAAGATTCAAACAAGAGAAATGCTAAACACTGCAAGTTTTCGAATACGTGATGGATGCTAAAAAGTAAGACCATATTCCCTGCTGATCTAAGAAGGACCTCCTTTGAGAAGACATGCTATAATCATACTAATAGATCTTAGTGGATGCTAACCAATCACCTGTAAATCATGGCTGAAACTTACTTCAAGAAAGAAGGGACATTGTGATAGGAAAGCTTTGGTTTGCCAACTTACTAAAAACAAGCAGGAAAGATAACAAAGCTTGACAGAAAGCCAGGAGGCCTGACATGCTCAGACTACAGGACATCAAGAGAAAAGTACTTCTGAGAATATGAAAAATAAATTTCATTTCATTAAAATTATAGCTGAAAGTGTATATATGTATAGTATATTTTATATTTTTAATATATATTATATATATACTTTCAAATATATATATATATATTTTTTATTTTTATTTTTTACTTTACAATATTGTATTGGTTTTGCCATGCATCAACATGACTCCGCCATGGGTATGAAACACCAAAAAATAAAGACAATGATTAAAACTGAAATGGAGGAAAAGTGAGTGGCATGGGAGTCAAGTACTCCCTATCAAAACAGGAAGTGGATAAATAATAAGTTGATCAATGAAAAACAGAAGCATATGACTGAATATTTACGGGCATGAAGGTTACTAATCCTCAACCCCCAAAACAGAGACCATTTTGTTCTCTCATGGAAGTTTTGTCTCTGGGTAAATTGAGGCTTAGATATTTTTACATATAAGGGCTACTATTGCGTTTTGTCTTTGACATGTATTATTTTGATTTCTTAAGATGTAAAATGGTTATTTTGTTGCCTAGTGCTCTTTGGTCTCATCATGCTGCAGCCAGACAGCTGTGAAAGTAATGGCCACTATCACTTGAAGAACACAGATGCCTCACACACACACACACACACACACAATGGCAGATTATTAGTGGCAGTTTCTCCCAACTGTACCCATGCCTTGGGTTTCTGAACAGACAGCTATAATCATCCTCTTTTAGGAGAGGATAAGAGATTAGTGGTTTACAACTATTTTAGTTCACATTTTATTTTTTGAAAAGTAAATGGGTATCTTTAGTGCTTTAAATGAATCGTTAAACACACATTTATGTATTTTTATGAACTAAATACCTTCTAATCCAAAATATTTCTTAATTCTGACAGAGAATTACATATTTTGCCGAGATGTACAATAATTTGAGCAGCTTCAAATTATTATATTTTTCTCCTAAGGTCAATAAAAAGGTTAGTACTTAGCCATAGTCAGTTCAAGTCCACTGAGGGTAAAATGTCAGTTAAGCAGAATAATGACAGTCCCCTAGTAATGAAAATAACACAAAATAATTACAGATTCTAGCCAAGACAGTCTTATTTTTAACCTATGAATGTCAAGACACAAACTAGCTTTTAGCTCTTTGGAAATCATGCCTTCATTTTTCTTTTTTTTTGGTAGAGGAATCACTAGAAAGGCTTTTGCTCTATAGAGATCACTGACTTGCAATGGCATTGCAGCAAATTTTTACCAGGTGAGCTACCCAAGAATTATATAGATCACTGTAAATTGCAAGCTGGTGATCTCTATAGAGCAAAAGCCTTTCTAGTGATTCTTCTACAGCCGAAGAATTGATGCTTTTGAACTGTGGTGTTGGAGAAGACTCTTGAGAGTCCCTTGGACTGCAGGGAGATCCAGCCAGTCCACTCTGAAGGAGATCAACCCTGGGATTTCTTTGGAAGGAATGATGCTAAAGGTGAAACTTCAGTACTTTGGCCACCTCATGCGAAGAGTTGACTCATTGGAAAAGACTCTGATGCTGGGAGGGATTGGGGGCAGGAGGAGAAGGGGACGACCGAGGATGAGATGGCTGGATGGCAACACGGACTCGATGGATGTGAGTCTGAGTGAACTCCGAGAGATGGTGATGAACAGGGAGGCCTGGCGTGCTGCGATTCATGGGGTCACAAAGAGTCCGACACGACTGAGCGACTGAACTGAACTGAACTGAACTGAACTGAACTGAACTGAACTGAACTGAACTTGGGATGATCCCCTGGAAGAGGCATGGCAATCCTCTCCAGTATTCTTGCCTGGAAAATCTCCATTGACAGAAGAACCTGGTGGGCTCCGGTCCACGGGGTCGCAATGAGTCAGACACAGTCAACTAAGTACACAGATAATTTTAAAAGATCTTGGGCCAGAAAAAGGTAAAACAGTTTTGTAACAAAAATGTACTGTGACTTTACCATACTTGATCATCCAGAAAAGATACAATATATGATCAAAATATGTTACATGTCTTCAACTAATTGTGGCAAGTGTTTTTGTATTTCATCAAAGGAAGATAAAAGCCCTTTTCTAAAACAATAGCAAATAAAATTGCTTTTCCTATTCAAGGGTTTAAGGCATAACTAAGTCTTTTAATAATAAGGGTTGTATGGTATGCTGAAACTTCCAGATCTATAATATCTATGCATTCTTATTAATTAACATACTGGTATGTGGGTGTTCTTCAGTGTACTATAATGACATCAGAGTCTGTGTATGTGATATTTCTTTTAAATATATTTCTGCCACTGCAATATTTTCAAAGATTTTTCTAGATGATTATATACTTCTTGAGTTATGACTGTACATTTCACTCAAGTGCATGGGGGAAGCATAAGTCAACAGCCTGGAGAGAGAATTCAGACATTGTTTGGGGTCTCATGGCTTCAAATCAGCTCTAATTTTAGACTTTTGTTAAAGGAGTCATTAACAATAGAAAGATGTCTGTCCACTGTACACATAAATACTAGTTCCCCAGGTCAAGATGGATTAAATTGGTAGGTAACCGTCCAAAAGGTCACACACAAGTTTCTGAAAGGTTGAGAGAGAGGCCTAAACAGCTTTGCATTTGGAACAGTGACTAAAGTCTATAGACTCAATCTATGGCTTGAAAAGTGAAGCTATATTTGACTGACGACTCTATAATACTAGAAAAGCAGTATCTCAAGATGGCAGTGCAAAATGAGACATAAAGTGCCCATCTGGGGGATAAATAATGTTACTTCTACAATTCAATCTCAACTTGAACCCTACATTGTAGGTTTCAGTGCTGGGGGATTTAGATTGCAAAGGATAACAATGTAAGTAGGAATTAGTCTGAGTGCAGCTGAGAGCCATCTTCTAGTTCCACATGTAGTAAACCTCATTTATCTTAGATAAAAGATGCGTAAATAACAACAATAGCACTCTGGGTACCTGCACTCATATATTAGGAATATACTTGTTTCTTTAATTCTAGAGCCTTCATAAAATTCATTCTTCATGTGGTTAGGAAGGGGTTATTAATACTAAAATCCTAGAAAAGCTATCGAGATCTCATAAAGTTAATATCTCTTGCCTGATGATTCAGATGATAAATCAATAGTGTCTCTTATTAAACATTACTTAGATAAATATTTACAAAGGAGAGAAAAGGGAAAAAAAAATCTTCCATTATTTACAAGAAGTTCTAGGTTTGAGTACCTTAAAGAACACCATGTAGAACAGAATGATTTTTAAGGTAAACATTAACTAAGATACAGCATTTTGTTGGAGTGGGGAGGAAGCTATGTTTATATAATTAATGAAAAGATTTAACAATAACATGTGACATTTCATCTATAAGAAGAATGGATTATATAGAGCTTCTAAACCTCAGCATCACAAACTCCCATTAAGTCTCTAAGAAAAACTGAGGGAAAAGTATAAGGTGATTTGGCCAACCAGAAAATGATTCAAGCCTACTTTATTCTAAAACTGCTATTTTAGTTTCTAAGACTTTTCTAAATTGGGAAAAATTATGTCTTTCTCATCGATCATTCCTCATGCTTCTTTTCAGTTTCCTTCCTCTCTCACACTTTTTTTTTCCATAATTTCCTGGTGAGTTTATTCAACCTGGTAGTTGAAATAGCATCTACATGGTAATCAGCCCATCACCATCCTCTCTTCCTCCAAATATCCTTCCTTGTCCCAGTCTCCTTACCTCAGTTGAGGCAAATGGCATCTTTCCAGTTGATCAGATTGCATATCTTGGAGGCACCTATGGCAATCTTTTTTTTTTTTTCCTTCTCACAAACACCAAAAGGAATCTCATTGGCTGTACTTCAAAATATACACAGAATCTGATAACTTCTTATATCTCCAAAGGTACAGATATAGTCTAAACCACCATCAGCTCTTACCAGCTCTTACTATTCTAACAGGTCTTCTAGTTTCTACTCCTCACTTTCAACTCCTCCCTTTCATTTCATTCTCAATGCGTACAGCAAAAGTGATGCTATCAGAGAAAGTTAAACCTTTTCAATACATACTCAAAATCCTGGATCATTTCAGTCTTAGTTTTGTCCCTTCTGTATGAAAGGGATATGTTATGTCATTCAACTCTTTATGTCTTTATTCAAACATCACCATCCACAATTATATTCAGAAGAAAAAAAAATCTCCCAACTATTTGGATTTTTGTTACTCAAATCTATCTTTTATAATGTTTACCATATTCCAATACACTGTTTGTATTCTATGATCTGGCATAGAAATACCCTTGCAGAATTAATTCTTCTGTTTTATTTTTAATATAAATTTATTTATTTTAATTGGAGGCTAATTACTTTACAATATTGTATTGGTTTTGCCATACATCAACATGAATCTGCCACGGGTGCACACGTGTTCCCCATCCTGAATCCCCCTCCCACCACCCTCCCCATACCATCCCTCTGGGTCATCCCAGTGCACCAGACCCGAGCATCCTGTATCATGCACTGAACCTGGACTGACAATTCGTTTCACATATGATATCATACATGTTTCAATGCTATTCTCCCAAATCATCTCACCCTCACCCTCTCCCACAGAGTCCAAAAGACTGTTCTATACATTTGTGTCTCGTTTGCTGTCTTGCATACAGGGTTATTGTTACCATCTTTATAAATTCTCTATATATGCATTAGTATACTGTATTGGTGTTTTTCTTTCTGGCTTACTTCACTCCGTATAATAGGCTCCAGTTTCATCCACCTCATTAAAACTGATTCAAATGTATTCTTTTTAATGGCTGAGTAATACTCCATTGTGTATATGCACCACAGCTTTCTTATCCATTTGTCTGCTGATGGACATCTAGGTTGCTTCCATGTCCTAGCTATTATAAAGAGTGCTGCGATGAACATTGGGGTACACGTGTATCTTTCAATTCTGGTTCCCTCGGTGTGTATGCCCCGAAGTGGGATTGCTGGGTCATATGACAGTTCTATTTTGAGGTTTTAAAGGAATCTCCACACTGTTCTCCACAGTGGCTGTACTAGTTTGCATTCCCACCAACAGTGTAAGAGGGTTCCCTTTTCTCCAAACCCTCTCCAGCATTTACTGCTTGTAGACTTTTGGATCATAGCCATTCTGACTGGTGTGAAATGGTACCTCATTGTGGTTTTGATTTGCATTTCTCTGATAAACAGTGATGTTGAGCATCTTTTCATGTGTTTGTTAGCTATCTGTATGTCTTCTTTGGAGAGTTCTTTGGCCCATTTTTTGATTGAGTCATCTATTTTTCTTGAATTGAGCTGCAGGAGTTGCTTGTATATTTTGAGATTAGTTGTTTGTCAGTTGCTTTACTTGCTATTATTTTCTCCCATTCTGAAGGCTGTTGTTTCACCTTGCTTATAGTTTCCTTTGTTGTGCAGAAGCTTTTAATATTAATTAGGCCCCATTTGTTTATTTTTGCTTTTATTTTCAATATTCTGGGAGGTGGGTCATAGAGGATCCTGCTGTGATTTATGTTGGAGAGTGTTTTGCCTATGTTCTCCTCTAGGAGTTTTATTGTTTCAGATCTTACATTTAGATCTTTAATCCATTTTGAGTTTATTTTTTGTGTATGGTATTAGAAAGTGTTCTAGTTTCATTCTTTTACATGTGGGTGACCAGTTTTCTCAGCACCACTCGTTAAAGAGATTGTCTTTTCTCCATTGTATATTCTTGCCTCCTTTGTCAAAGATAAGGTTCCATAGATGTGTGGATTTATCTGTGGGCTTTCTATTTTGTTCCATTGATCTATATTTCTGTCTTTGTGCCAGTACCATACTGTCTTGATGACTGTGGCTTTGTAGTAGAGCCTGAAGTCAGGCAGGTTGATTCCTCAGTTCCATTCTTCTTTCTCAAGATTGGTTTGGCTATTCAAGGTTTTTGTATTTCCATATAAGTTGTGAAATTACTTTTTCTAGCTCTGTGAAAAATGTCATTCGTAGCTTGATAGGGATTGCATTGAATCTATAGATTGCTTTGGGTAGTATACTCATTTTTACTATACTGATTCTTTCGATCCATGAACACGGTATATTTCTCCATCTATTAGTGTCCTCTTTGATTTCTTTCACCCATGTTTTATAGTTTTCTATATATAGGTCTTTTGTTTCTTTAGGTAGATATATATGCCTAAGGATTTTATTCTTTTGTTGCAATGGTGAATGTAATTGTTTCTTTAATTTCTCTTTCTATTCTTCAATATCCACAAATAAATCAATGTAATACACCACATTAACAAATTGAAAAATAAAAGCTATGTGATTATCTCAATAGATTGCCGAGAAAGCCTTTACAAAATTCAACATTCACTTATGATAAAAACTCTCCAGAAAGCAGGAATAAAAGGAACACACTTCAACATAATAAAAGCTATATATGACAAACCCACGGAAAACATCCTCAATGGGAAAAACAGAAAGCATTTCCTCTCAAGTCAGGACAAGACTAGGGTGCCCACTTTCACCACTACTATTCAACATAGTTTTGGAAGTTTTGGCCACAACAATCAGAGAAGAAAAAAAAAAAAATAAAAGGAATCTAAATTGGAAAAGAAGTAGAACTCTCACTGTTTGCAGATGACATGATCTTCTACATAGAAAACCCTAAAGACTCCACCAGAAAATTACTAGAGCTAATCAATGAATATAGTAAATTTGCAGGATAGAAAATCAACACACAGAAATCCCTTGAATTCCTTCTCCTAACTCTTGAAGCTTGCACTGTCACTAGCACTCTGTTGAGTTCCTCTTCAGGAACTGTCTCTAGCTAAAGAAAATATTCTTGCCCAAGATCATTATTTCTCCCAGACCCACATTCCAAGGTTGGTTATGAATAGAGGGAGAAAATAAAAGCTTTGACACTTCCCTCAATGTAATTCCATACTGCAATTCAACTACTCCTTTATCCAATCCTACCCCTTCCTCCTCCACAGGTGTTGATCCCAAGGGAACAACTTAATAAATTTTCTACAGATGATTACTTTTTTTATATTAGGGCCTATTCACCAGAGAACTGAAACTAACATATTTACTATATAATTCCTGTGTCTAATATGCTTAATGTTTATGCATTGTGTGCTCATGCAGGCTAGGTTGTTTCAGTCATATCTAACATTTTGGGACCATATAGACCGTAGCCCACCAGGCTCCTCTATAAATGGGATTCTCTAGGCAAGAATATAGAGGGGGTTTCTATGCCTTACTCCAGGGGATCTTCCTGACCCAAAGATTGAAGCTGCATCTCTTATATCTACTGCATTGGAAGGCGGTTCTTTACCATTTGCCACACATGAGAAGCCCTGTTCATGCATCACTCTCTGCAAAAATTATGCTCCCTAAGGGCAAGATGTTACACTCCCAAATATCAGAGAAAGGAGTAAGTAGATGCCCAATCAACAGCTATCAATATGAGTCCAATACAAGTGCTCAAAATATGAGCTGATTGGAAGAATGAACAAATCTGACATAAGGATGAAAGAATACAAGTGTTCAATACAGAATGGCTTGTATATAGCATTTACTGAATATTCACATCTTTTTGCAATCTCGTCTGTGTTCAAAACATAATGATCAGTAGTATGTGCAGGCAGGTCTCAAACTTGATTATTTGGGTCCAAGGATACTTCATTACCTTGTAAAGAACTTTTGCATTAGGGGTGTGTATATTTACAAGTTAGAGTCTTTTTGCCACTTGAAGATATTTTTCTTCTACTTTATATCTCTCCTTTCTCATATAGATCTTGCTGCCCTCATAGCTTCTTTACTTACCAACTCAGGTTACATTCACAGCTTGACTGGCTCATTTCCTTTATGATCTACCTCTGTACACATGCATGTGCATCTGATGCTTCAGTCGTGTCAGACTTTTTGCAACTGTATGAACTGTAGCTTGCCAGGCTCCTCTGTCCATGTGATTCTCCAGGCAAGAATACTGGAGTGGGTTGCCAAACCCTCCTCCAGGGGCTCTTCCCAACCCAGGGATTGAATCTGCATCTCTTATGTCTCCTGCATTGACTGGTGGGTTCTTTACCACTAGTGCCACCTGGCAAAGGGCACACGTTCATATTTTCAATTATAGAATTCACTATAACTAGATCAACTTCTAATTTCTCAATTACTTAGGCTTTTTGAGAAAAAAGAGGAGAGTGAAAAGGTTGGCTTAAAGCTCAACATTCAGAAAACCAAGATCATGGCATCTGGTCTCATCACTTCATGGGAAATAGATGGGGAAACAGTGGAAACAGTGTCAGACTTTATCTTTTTGGGCTCCAAAATCACTGCAGATGGTGACTGCAGCCATAAAATTAAAAGACGCTTACTCCTTGGATGAAAAGTTATGTCCAACCTAGACAGCATATTCACCAGCAGAGACATTACTTTGCCAACAAAGGTCCGTTTAGTCAAGGCTGTGGTTTTTCTAGTAGTCATGTATGGATGTGAGAGTTGGACTGTGAAGAAAGCTGAGCACTGAAGAATTGATGCTTTCGAACTGTGGTGTTGGAGAAGACTCTTGAGAGTTCCTTGGACTGCAAGGAGATCCAACCAGTCCGTTCTAAAGGAGATCAGCCCTGGGTGTTCTTTGGATGGAATGATGCTAAAGCTGAAACTCCAGTTCTTTGGCCACCTCATGTGAAGAGTTGACTCACTGGAAAAGACTCTGATGCTGGGAGGGATTGGGGTCAGGAGGAGAAGGGGATGACCGAGGATAAGATGGCTGGATGGCATCATCAACTCAATGGACGTGAATCTGAGTGAACTCCATGAGTTGGTGATGGATAGGAAGACCTGGCGTGGTGCAATTGATGGGGTCGCAGAGTCTGACATAACTGAGTGACTGAACTGAACTGAATATTCATTCCTAGCTTTATATATATATATATATATATATATATATATATATATATATATATTTTATCAAACATTCTATGGATTGATCGCTTTAAGTCAAGTACTTAACTGAATCCAATCAACTGAAGCCAGATATGGCAAGGTCAGTTTGCAAATTTGACTACCTAAGGCTGCGTCTGTGGTCAGAGCTTTGGAAAATGGAGGATCCCTACAAAGAGACTGCAAGTATAGCAGTTAGGCAAGGAAAATATATAATAACACCTTTGTTTCAAAACACTCTCCAATGCAACACCATCATCTATATTCTGTGAAAGTCAATCAACACAGGAAACAGCCTACTTTACTTTAGTTTACTTTTCTCTATAACTTAACAAAACTGTGATTTTATTTGACATAGTCAACTACTCTCCGATGAATGAGGGAATAATCATCTTAGGCACATGTAAGACCCAGTTTTGACTTATCAATGACAAATATACAATCCCTCTTGGGATCAGTTCAAACTTATTGGCAGGTAAACTGAAGCACAAAACATTCTTCACTTACAAAATATCCTCATGTTCAAGTTTGGCAGCCACACAGACTAAGTTCTGAATTCTCAAATGCTGAATTCCAAAAAATCTATTCTTTTAGTAGTGTTTTTCTTTTTTTTTAATTGTGGAGTTAACTTATATGAGTGTCAGCCAAATAGACAGCATGTCTAGAAAAAAAAATATATATATATATATATATTCATTTATTTATTTTTGTCAATAGGCCAGTGAGATGAATTCTGCAGAGATGCTTGGAAACCTTCCATTGCAGGAAAGTATATGTTATATTTTAGTCTAAGTATTTGTAATATGCACCCATGCTCAGAGAGTCAAGTTAAATGTGCACTTATAAGTAAATAAAGTAACCCAACACATGACTTTCAGAAAGCACATTGTTTAAGCTGATGCTATTTCAGAGATGTAGTTCTTATGACTGAAGGAAATGAAGCGAGTGAACTTAGAGAACAATGTAGAGCATCCCTTATTGAGATAACATTTAAGATTCTAGTTTTTTTAAGAATCCATTAGTATTGAATTGACATTTAGACTTTTATTTTTATCACCTGACCTGATATATAGAAGGTTCTTTATAATAATGACAGTAATGTTTAAGTGCCTGCTTCTGAGATCCTTATGAGCAATAGCCACTGTTGTCTGGAAGAAAGGAACAATTTCATTTTATTACTAAATTTAGAGTCCAACAGCTTCCTATATGCTCTAAATTCACAAATGTGCAATTTCACATACAAGAATGCATGACGTATTTCTTAAAAAATAAATATTCTTTGGTCTTGATATAAGTTTTCACTTTATTATTGATGCTTTTGTTTCGATCCCCATTCATTTTATCTGAAGCAAATGTAGTAACAGATTCTAAGCACATACAAGTATTCTCTAGTCCTCATTTGAAGGAAGTGAAGAAAAGAATATTCTCCACCCAGAACTTCTGAGACAGATCAAGAGCATAAAGGGAGTAACTTAGTTCCATATTCTCAAACAACTTAAAAAATAAATATTCTTTGGTCTTGATATAAGTTTTCACTTTGTTATTGATGGGTTTGTTTTGATCCCCATTCATTTTGTCTGAAACAAATGTAGTAACAGATTCTAAGCATATACAAGTATTCTCTAGTCCTCTTTCGAAGGAAGTGAAGAAAAGAATATTCTCCACCCAGAACTTCTGAGACAGATCAGGAGCATAAAGGGAGTAACTTAGTTTCATATTCTCAAACAATAAGGCAGTGGACACCACTGGCTTCCTTGTTTCCTTGCTTAGACCAAAGATGTCATCATGACAACCCCTGACTAAAATGTCAACTTCTTGAGAACAAAGACTCAAATTGTCTTGTTAGTTTCAGCATCCCCAACTTTTAGCATAGTGCTCAGACAATAAAAGCAAAAGAAACATTTATTGAACATGTGGATTAAATTATAATTTACAGCTGTATACTTTATCAATTCCTATCATGAACATTGGGCCCACATAGAACCTCAAGAATTTAAAAGATTTATCATGACCTGTGGAAAGATCCTAAAATTTTTTCTTCTGCATACCTTTTGCATTGTTTCTTAGGAATAATTCATGTAAACATTCTATAATTTAGATATATTTCTTTAACCAAACTATTAATTCATGTAAAAATCAATATATACGCTCTTTATAAGCTTAGTAATTTACTCAATCACAATTCATCTAACAAATATCTTTACTAAACTAACAAAACTTTTGTTTACAAGCTCTGAGCCAGATATTATTCTGAGGTACTGAGGTTCAGTTCACTTCAGTCGCTCAGTCATGTCCGACTCTTTGCAACCCCATGCATGAATCGCAGCATGCTAGGCCTCCCTGTCCATCATCAATTCCTGGAGTTTACTCAACCTTATGTCCATCAAGTTGGTGATGCCATCCAGCCATCTCAACCTCTGTTGTCCCCTTCTCCTGCCTTCAATCTCTCCCAACATCAGGGGCTTTTCCAGTGGGTCAGTTCTTCACATCAGGTGGCCAAAGTATTGGAATTTCAGCTTCAGCATCAGTCCTTCCAATGAATATTCAAGACTAATTTCCTTGAGAATGGACTAGTTGGACCTTCTTGCAGTCCAAGGGACTCTCAAGGGTCTTCTCCAACACCACAGTTCAAAAACATCAATTCTTCGGTGCTCAGCTTTCTTCACAGTCCAACTCTCACATCCATACATGACCACAGGAAAAACCATAGCCTTGACTAGATGGACCTTAGTCAGCAAAGTAATGTCTCTGCTTTTCAATATGCTATCTAGGTTGGTTATAACTTTCCTTCCAAAGGAGTAAGCGTCTTTTAATTTCATGGCTGCAGTCACCATCTGCAGTGACTTTGGAGCCCAAAAAGATAAAGTCTGACACTGTTTCCACTGTTTCCCCATCTATTTCCCATGAAGTGATGGGACCAGATGCCATGATCTTTGTTTTCTGAATGTTGAGCTTTAAGCCAACTTTTTCACCCTCCACTTTCACATTCATCAAGAGGCTTTTTAGTTCCTCTTCACTTTCTGCCATAAGGGTGGTGTCATCTGCCTGTCTGAGGTTCTTGATAAATCTCCTGGCAATTTGATTCCAGCTTGTGCTTCTTCCAGCCTAGCATTTCTCGTGATGTACTCTGTATATAAGTTAAATAAGCAGGGTGACAATATACAGTCTTGATGTACTCCTTTTCCTATTTGGAACCAGTCTGTTGTTCCATGTCCAGTTCTAACTGTTGATTCCTGACCTGCATATAGGTTTCTCAAGAGGCAGGTCAGGCGGTCTGGTATTCCCATCTCTTTCAAAACACTCTAAACAAAGACAGTTCTCATATAATTTAGCATCTATAACTTCACTGTTTTAAAATGATATTTAACACATTGAATTACTTTTCCATAATATGACTGTCCTTTACATATAGATATTGTTTAGGTCTATGTATAGAAGCAGAAGTCAACCAAATCTAATATTCTATTCTTTGAGAATATGGAACTCAAATGAATCTCCCGGATTTGCTGCTGCAATTTGGGGTAGAGAATGCTCTTTTTTAGCTATTTTTAAAAGATAAAGATATGATGTTTGCATTTAGAATGCTGTGTGCTGAAACCACATTCACTTACACAAAATATACATGTAATCTTTCAAGATTTTTAAGCAATCTTTAAATATATATTACCTTTCATTGTTTAACACCCTCTAAATGTTGTCTGAACATAAATGGAAAGAAATCTTTTCTGAAATTGGTATATTGTTAAAATTAGATGAACACTGAATCAAAAGAAAAAGTCATTCATCAGATTGTGCTTATTACAATTATAATAGTATCAAAAATATTAACATAATGCTTATAAGGAACACATTTCAGACATACTTACCAAGGACGTGTAATTAAAATAAATACAATTCAGTGTTTTATATTTTAGGGATTTTTTTTTCTTCACATAAATAAAATTTTGAAGGCCACATAGAAGAAACAAATTGTTATACCTCTGGACTAAATTTATTTAAGAAATAAGTAACTTTTAACAAAACTTTAACAAAATCAAAAGGCTGTTAACCATAATGCTATTTTTTCAAGTTGATGGTTGTAATACACCTGCCTTAGCTACCACTCAAATGTCATAGACTAACATCATTCTGTCCCAAATGAATATAGGTATACATCGAATGGTATTCTTGATTACATTAGACCTATATGTTCTAACAAAAAGTAGCTGAGTAATAAATACACACACACACATGAAATAGTTGTGCTTGCACTATTTTTAGGCGTGAGTTAAACAGAACAAGCAAATAGGTATGCAATGTTTCCTAAGTTTACTGCTTAAGGAATGTTAACCCTCAGGATAATTAGTGGTATAAATTAATTTATGGGTACCGTGAAAGTGAAAGTCACTTAGTCCTGTCTGACTCTTTGCGACCCTATGGACTATACAGTCCATGAATTCTCCAGGCCAGAATACTGGAGTGGGTAGCCTTTTCCTTCTCCAGGGGATCTTCCCAACCCAGGGATAGAACCCAGGTCTTCCATATTACATGAGTACCATAGTGGAGAACAACCTCCTACACCTCATAATGAAAGCTTCTCTGGTGGCTCAGATAGTACAGAATCTGCTCTCAATGTAGGAGACCCGGGTTCAACTCCAAGTTTAAGATGATTCCCTGGATTCCCTAGAGAAGGAATGGTGACTCATTCCAGTATTCTTGCCTAGGGAATTACATGGACAGAGGAGCCTGAAAGGCTACAGTCCATGGGTCGCAAAGAGTCTGATTCCACTGAATGACTACCACTATCATATTCATAATGAAGAAGAAAGTTTATTTTCTTCTTGGGAAGATTTATTATTAAAAGTTTCTTGGTATAACTTTTGACTTCCACAGAGAAGGTAGAGATTTCTTTCCATACTGCAATAATATCTGATTCCATGCACGTTTCCTATGCTAATCACAGGAACATAGTATGAATCTAAGCATACTATAAAAACCAAATCAAAATATGGTTTTAGAGAATAGACTGCAACAAAAACCAGATAATAGAGAAATTAAGTCTTGCAACTTTTGAGTGTTTCAACATTATTATGTTATTAATAACTAGAGAATATGATAGAGAAATCTAGTTTATAGAATCAACATTATTATATCTCAAAAAATGACTGTAGTTGTAAATATTATTAAACTGGCCCAGATGGAATTTAGACAGATGCCATGACTCATAAAACCTGCAAATTACAATTAAAAGAACATGAATAAATAGTGCAGTTGGTATCCTTAACTAATATCTACTTAGTTATACAAATCTATCAGTTTATGCCATCAGTTCAGTTCAGTTCAGTTCAGTCGCTCAGTCATGTCTGACTCTTTGCGACCCCATTAATTGCAGCACACCAGGCCTCCCTGTCCATCACCAACTCCCAGAGTTCACTCAGACTCACATCCATCAAGTCAGTGATGCCATCCAGCCATCTCATCCTCTGTTGTCCCCTTCTGCTCCTGCCCCCAATTCCTCCCACCATCAGATTCTTTTCCAGTGAGTCAACTCTTCGCATGAGGTGGCCAAAGAACTGGAGTTTCAGCTTACCATCATTCCTTCCAAAGAAATCCCAGGACTGATCTCCTTCAAAATGGACTGGCTGGACCTTCCTGCAGTCTAAAGGACTCTCAAGAGTCTTCTCCAACATCACAGCTCAAAAGCAACAATTCTTAGGCACTCAGCTTTCTTCACAGTCCAACTCTCACATCCATACATGACCATTGGAAAAACCATAGCCTTGACTAGATGGACCTTTGTTGGCAAAGTAATGTCTTTGCTTTTCAATATGCTATCTAGGTTGTTCATAACTTTCCTTCCAAGGCATAAGCCTCTTTCAATTTCATGGCTACAATCACCATCTGCCGTGATATAACATTATTCATATTAACTGCAACATTTTGCAAAATTATAAAATTTGCATGAAAGAAATATGAACTCAGTATAGCAAGTAAGGCATTATTTAGCAAAATGCATTAGTTTTTAAGCAAAAAGAAGGAATGTTACTTTAAAAATTAAATTATCCTTTTTAAAATAAGGTAAAAATACAATGGCTATCTACTTAAACATATCATTTAATAGGGAGTTATATTCTTCTTGGTGTTCATTTCTGTATAAATGAAAATAATCCAAATATTATTTGTATAATTTTAAAAAATATTAAAAATAGTTCTAAAAATGCTACAAAGTCTTAGGGGTATAATGTATTTGGATCAGTTTGAATTTGTAATAATTTTCTCATTAAATGAAATTAAATATTTTGTGGATGAGAACATCCTGTGAAGATTTACCTGTATATCTCCCTGAACACCATGCCTTAGACAGCACTGAAGTAGTCCTATAATGAATTGCTAAAGTAAAATAACTTTAGCAAAATTAACATAATATCAAAAGTCTGATGAAAATATACAAATAGAACCCAAAGCCCGAGCACAAAAATACATTAAGAAACATTTATAGAACTGAAGGGAGAAATAGCAAATACAACAATAGTAGGAGATTTCAGTGCTTCAGTGTAAATAATGGATATATCATCCAAATAGAAATTCAATACAAAAATATGGAACTGACACATTTAAACAGATGACTATAAATATTTACAGAGAATTCCAACCAATAGCAGTAGAATACACATTCTTCACAAGAACCCATGGAACATTCATCAGGGAAGATCATATGTTAGGTTACAAAGCACATCTTAGCAAATTTAAGAAGAAGGAAATCACATCAAGCATCCTTTCCAATCACAATGGTATGGAATTAGAAATTAATCACAGGGAGAAGATGGAAAAATCACATGCTCATGGAGATTAAATAACATGCTATCGAGCAACCAATTTTTTTTTTAATAAAAATAGACAAACTTTTAACCATGGTAACCAAGAAAAAGAGAAGTTTCAAGTAAGCAAAAATACAAATGAAAGAAGATAACTTGATACTATACAAATATGAAGAATGAATCAAAAGAGACTGCTATGAACAATCATATAGTAACAAACTGGACAAACTTGAAGAAACTGATAAATTTTTAGAAATGTATAACCTACCAAGACTGAGTCATAAAAAACTGAAAATCTAAACACATACATTACTAGTAAGAGTACTGAATCGGTTATCAAAAAAAAAAAGAAGAAGTATTTTACAAGTAAATGAACAATACCAACACTTCTGAAATTCTTCCAAAAAATAAAAGAGTCAAGAAGTCTTCCAAAATCATTTTATAAAGCCAGCATTACCCTAAAACCAAAACTACTCAAGGGCACTAAAAAGAAAATAAGATTACAGGCCAATATGTCTGATGAACATAGGCACAAAAATCCTTGACAAAATATTAGCAATCCAAATTCAACAGTACATTAAAAAGATTATGCATCATGATCAAGTGGAATTTACTTCAAGGATGCAAGGTTGTTTCAACATCTCCAAGATTAATTTGATATACCATGCTAACAAAATGAAAGATAAAAATCATATGACCACCATATGCAGAAAAAGCATTTGACAAAATTCAATATAATTTTGTGATAAAAATATCTCTCAATCAATTGAATAAAGATAGAATGTACCTCAGCATAATAAAGACTGTGTATAATTATCTCACAGCACAGGTTTAAATGTTCCTACCACAAGTAAGAAATGCGATGGATGTGCTATTATTCAGGTGTTAGATAAATCTCTGGGGCAATCATTTGTCATATATTCATCGATCAAATCAACACCTTGCACAATTAAAATTACATAATGTCCTAGATAGTATATTCAAAAGCAGAGACATTACTTTGCTGACTAAGGTCCGTCTAGTCAAGGCTATGGCTTTTCCTGTGGTCATGTTTGGATGTAAGAGTTGGACTGTGAAGAAGGCTGAGCATCGAAGAATTGATGTTTTTGAACTGTGGTGTTGGAGAAGACTCTTGAGAGTCCTTTGGACTGCAAGGAGATCCAACCAGTCCATTCTGATTGAGGTCAGCCCTGGGATTTCTTTGGAAGGAATGATGCTGAAGCTGAAACTCCAGTACTTTGGCCACCTCATAAGAAGAGTTGACTCACTGGAAAAGAGTCTGATGGTGGGAGGAATTCAGGGCAGGAGGAGAAGGGGATGGCAGAGGACGAGATGGCTGGATGGGATCACGGACTCAATGAATGTGAGTCTGAGTGAACTCCAGGAGATGGTGATGGACAGTGACGCCTGGCGTGCTGCAATTCATGGGGTCGCAGAGTCAGACACGACTGATCGACTGAACTGAACTGAACTGATGTCAATATATTTCAATAAAGATAGAAAAACACTAAATACTGATAATATGAAAATAATTTTTTACAGATAAACTATTAATTTAAAAAACAATGTAACTACTTTTAACTAAGAATCACAGAATGTGTATTGATATTGACAAAAGCACCAGAGCAATAATCCTATCATTGACAGATAGTAGTGTTGACTGCATGTTTATCTTCATTTTAGATTTATGAGTAATGATATTTAAAGACAGGTTTTCTTAAGTGAACTTATGCAAATAATTAAGATGTACACTCAAGAAAACACTTGGAAATAAATTTGCCAAGAATTACCAGTCTAGTAGGAATGATGAGATTACTTTCTCTTGTGTTGATAAGAAAGAAAAGTGAAGTCACTCAGTTGTGTCTGACCCTTTATGACCCCATGGACTGTAGCCCACCAGGCTCCTCTGTTCATGGGATTCTCCAGGCAACAACAGTGGAGTGGGTAGTCATTTCCTTCTCCAGGGGATCTTTCCAACCCAGGGATAGAACCTGGGTCTCCCACAATGCAGGCCGACTCTTTACCGTCTGAGCTACCAGGGAAGCTTGTATTAATAAATTTGTTAAAAAGAATATGTAGCAAATTTGGCCTTATATTTGAGGCCAAAAATGAGAATATTAGCAAAATATATAACCACAGAATTATAATTCCAAACCGACTTACCCACATTCATCTTATTAAAAATGATAAATTAACTATAGCATTGCTTTAGTAAGTACTCATTTGACTGCTAAACAAAATCTTCCCCTAAAAACCACTGTACCACTTATCCTTGCTTTTATAGTGTGATGTGAACAACAGAAAATTCTACACCTGAGAGATCATTTCATGATTTAGATCTTTATGTGGTCTGGAAACTGGGAGAGTTATCAGCATGCCAAGCACTGTTCTGAATCCACTGTTGTTGTCCTTCATTCACTAAGTTGTGTTCAATTGTAACCCCATAGACTGCAGCATTCCAGGCTTCCCTGTCCCTCACTATCACCCAGAGTTTGCTCAAGATCATGTCCATGGAATCAGTGATATTATACAACCACCTTATCTTCTGCCACCCTCTTCTCTTTATATCTTCAATCTTTACCAGGATCAGGGTCTTTTTCAATGAGTTGGTTGTTCACACCATCTTGAGCATCCCTGTTAGCTCAAACGGTAAAGAATCTGCCTCTGAGGCAGGAGACCTGGTTCAGTTCCTGGGTCAGGAAGATACCTTGGAGAAGGAAATGACAACTTCCCTCCAGTATTCTTGCCTGGGAAATCCTTGGT
The DNA here is from genome assembly GCA_917880005.1 of Nanger dama. Classification (NCBI taxonomy): domain Eukaryota; kingdom Metazoa; phylum Chordata; class Mammalia; order Artiodactyla; family Bovidae; genus Nanger; species Nanger dama. The sequence continues at coordinate 14,047,755 of CAKJTW010000027.1, read as the reverse complement.
GGGCTACAGTCCATGAGGTCACAAAGAGCCGGATATTACTGAGCCATTTTTCAGTTTTCAGTTTCACCATAATTTTACAGTGATGAAGATGCTGTTATTTCCCCTATAAATTTGAAAATTCTGAGGCCTAGAGGAACTATATAAATTCCCTAAAGTCATATAGGTTTCCCTGGTGGCTCAGATGGTAAAGAAACTGCCTACAGTACAGGAGGGAGATCTGGGTATGATCCCTGGATCAGGAAGATCCTCTGGAGAAATAAATGGCAACCCACTCAGAAATTTTGCCTGGAAAATCCCATGGATGGAGGAACCTGGCAGGCTACAGTTCATGGGGTTGCAAAGAGTCAGACACGACTGAATAACTTCTCTTTGCCTCATACAGCATGGAAGACATGGAGCTAGCACTTGAACCCAGAAATGAGGTTTAGGGTTGATTCTCTTAATTACTACCCCACACCAATACAGCAACAGACATCAATGAGATGGCAGAGTATTATTAACATTTGATGTCAGTATGAGGTGTTAGTTATATGCAATTATCAACATATGAGAAGATGTCTCTACCATCCTGTTTTTAAGCTAAAGGGAGAGGACTGATTTGTTCCTAGATTTAACCAAGTGAGTCTTAACTGGCACGGAAATGACTGTCAAAAGGAATTGTTTTCCTATTTGCTTAAAAACACTTATTACAAAAAGAAATATCTTACACATTGAGACATTCAAAATCATTGAAATATGTTGAAATCAGACAGAATACTGAGATCAAACACTTTAAACTATAAAATAATAGCTAAGCACATTTTGTGGTAGATAATGTGCAACTGATCAAAACTATTGTTCATTTAAATCTTATAAATTTCTGTATATGTAATATAATTCACACCTTTAATCTAAATTTTCAAAAATTATATTTTGGCCCATTTGTCAACAGTTACTTGAACTATCAGTTTTTATGAGATTTTTTTTTTTCCTTTATGGATTTTTCCTAAGATATCTTGAGTCAATTTATAAATATTATAGGTCAGTTTTTTCATAAAATATTTATTGAATTACATTAAAAGGAAATATTACTTAGTACCATGATATTAAACAAAAATGCTTGCCCAACAAACACCAAAAAGAAAAAGAAACTGGAAGCCACAATATTTACCGTTTTTATGTTTTTAAATTTTACAATAACTCAAGTACTTGTCTTATTAATGATAATGGACTTTTTATGGTTTGCATATCAGAAATTAGCTGTGATACTGGCAGGCTGTGAGCAGGCCTTCATGGAGTAGGAACAAATTCTTTGCAGTATCTCCATTTACTTATTATGTTAAATAATAGAAAACCCAAAGAACCACACTCCAAATGTGAAACACAAAGAAGAAATATTTTTGACTGAGCAACAGTTAGTCACTCAGTCATGTCCAGCTGTTTGCAACCCCATGGACTGTAGCCTGCCAGGCCACAGTGGGCATTGACAAATTGCTGGTGAGCAATCCAACCTCAAATTTTAACAACTTGTCTAATATTTCATTTAGCTGAAAAATCATCCTGGTCATTGCTGTAGATACCTTTCCACTAATGCAAATGCACTCGCTATTTGTGACTCCCAGACACTGTTTAGGTGCCACTCTGGTTGTTGTCCTTGTGCAGTCACTCAGTCTTGTCTGCTCTGTGTTCTTTGGTGGCTCAGTTGTGTCCCACTCTTTGTGACGCCATGGACTGCAGCAAACCAGGCTTCCCTGTCCTTCACTATCTCCCAGAGTTTGCTCAAAGTCATGCCCATTGAATTGGTGATAACATCCAACCATCTTATCCTCCATCATCCCCTTCTCCTGCCTTCATTTTTCTCAGCATCAGGATCTTTTCCAATCAGTCAGTTCTTTGCCTCAGGTGGCCAAAGTACTGAAGCTTAGCATCAGTCCTTCCAACGAACACTCAGGGTTGATTTCCTTTAGGATTGACTGGTTTGATCTCCTTGCAGTTCAAGGCACTCTCAAGAGTCTTCTCCAGCACCACAGTTCAAGAGTATCAATTTTTCAGCACTCAGCCTTCCTTATGGTCCAATTCTCCCACCCATACATGACTACTGGAAAAACCATTGCTTTGACTATTCAGACCTTTGTTGCAAAGTGATATCTCTGCTTTTTAATATGCTCTCCAGGTTTGTCATAGCTTTTCTTCCAAGGATCAAGCATCTTTTAATTTCATGGTTGCAGTCACTGTCTGCAGTGATCTGGAGCCAAAGAAAATAAATTCTATGCCCCAACCACTAATGTTGAGGATGAATTTGAACAGTTCTATGAAGAGCTACAAGACCGTCTAGAAAACACTGAGAAAAGATGTCCTTTTCATGACATGGGACTGGACTGCAAAAGTAGGAAGTCAAGTGATACCTGGAGCAACAGGTAAGTTTGGCCTTGAAGTAGAAAATGAAGGTAACAGAGTTATGTCAAGAGAATGCACTGGAAATAGAAAACACCCTCTTTCAACAACTCTAGAGACCATTCAATAAACGGACATCAAGAGGTGGCCAATACTGAAATCAGATTGATTATATTCATTGCAGCCAAAGATAGAGATGCTGCATATAGTTAGCAAAAACAAGACTGGAAGCTGACTGTGGCTCAAATCATGAACTCCTCATGATTCAAAATTCAGACCCAAATTGAAGAAAGTAGGGGAAACCACTAGGCCATTCAGGTATGATCTAAATCAAATCCCTTGTGATTATGTAGTGAAAGTGACAAATAGATTCAAGGGATTAGATTTGACAGACACAGTGCCTGAAGAACTATGGATGGAAGTTTGTAACATTATACAGGAGGTGGTGATCAAAACCATCCCCCAGAAAAAGAAATGTGAAAAGGCAAAATGGTTGTCTGAGGAGGACTTTACAAATAGCTGAGAAAAGAAAAGTGAAAGGCAAAGGAGAAAAAGAAAGATATACCCATCTGAATGCAGAGTTCCAAACGAAAGCAAGGAGAGATAAGAAAACCTTCTTAAGAAAACAATGCAAAGAAATAGAAGAAAGCAATAATGGCAAAGACTAGCTATTTCTTTAAGCAAATTAGAGAAAACAATGAACTATTTCATGCAAAGACAGGCTACCCTCTAGATAAGACACTAAATTTCCCTCTCTCTAGTAGACCTAGACATTCTGCCTCCTAAATATCTTTAGTTATATATGTATCACAGAGACTTTTGCCTTTTAAATTCCACAAGCAGTATGAAGCTGACTGTCTTAGCACTGAGTAAACGCTGTGTGTACATTTGTCTGTCTCCACAAACAGATGCCCTATTTCCCCTGGGTAGGAATGTTACTTAGCATAAAGTTTTGTGTTAAGCTCACAAATACATGGTAAGGAAAGATTGGCAATGAAGTAAAAGCATATAGTTATAAACATGCATGTGATTTATTTGAGATACTTCCTATGTCTTCTTATACAGTATTATATTTTATATCCTATAAAGTAATCTAGAATAACATATTTATTTTTTACCCATGCCTTTAATGGATTATTGTGAAAACAAGCATTATCGGCCATCACCTAAAACTTGCTCTACCATTTCAGAAACCACACTGTGCAAAAGGTAGCAGTGACAAATCGTCTTTGGACTTCATAAAATAAAAAACACCATGGTTGAAAGTCAGCTATTTGATTTAGAATGTAACACAAAGTCTGATGACATTTTTTCCCATTTCATATACAGATAAACTGAAGAGCAAGAGACAAATTGACTTTATCAAGAAAAATTGGCAAATAAAATGGTTCGTCACTGCTATTTATCTTGATTCTTTTGTTTCTTGTTTTTAAGCCGGGGGCTGTTTTGCAGCCAAGCTTTTATTTCTTTTGAGAACAGCATGTGTCAACAACCTCAACTTCATTTATTATAATTAAGAAGTAAATTTTATCTTTTCAATTTCCGTGTGATTTTATCTGTGTGTTTACAGATATAAATTTGGAGGAGTCTTTTTTTTTTTTAACTATGAGTTCTATTGTTTGACTTTTCAGATACCTGTAGGCACAGCACTTAACAGAAGACCTTGGTTCTTCTGCTGGTCAGAATGCTTACAGGCATGTGGCCTTTCAATAGTCGGTTCAATTCTGATTCTCAGCTTTTAGCATAACTCTGTAAAATAAAGACATTCTAACGCGTTCAGCTTAACGTATTCGCTGAACTACTGTGAGAACCAGTTAGAGTAACTTCTCTGAAAACATCTTAGAAATTATAAAATCTACAAACCCAAAGTCTTATAAGACATAATAGAATCCCTAACAAGTATAATACAGATATTTTCTATTTGTATAACTAGTTTTATAAATTAGTCTAATTTCTATTCATTATCTTTATCACTGAGAGCAACTTTTTCTGCTTAACAGTTGTGTATTTTTTGGCCCTGTAATTCTTGAGAACCTGGAAATATGGACTCCTGAGATTAGCTGTGAAACCCAGTTTCTTCCTCTATATTGAATCCAAGTACCCACAACATGATCCTGTCCAAACCACAGTGCCTTGCTTTGACCCAAAACAATATCAAGAAAATGACACTATATTGTCCAGGCTACCTCATAGTTTTATGACTTCTAAGTTTTTGTCAGAATATTGGGAAAACTTATCTTCTTTAATTTTTCAGTTGATTTTACACTTGTTTTTCTACTAAATTTAAACTGTTTAAAAAACTGTGTCTTTGCTTGAGTATCTTCACTCATTAAAAAAATGTAACTGATAATATATATAATAAAATTGTACTTGGGGATGTATCATTTGTGAGGTCTCTATTTTAGGAGTTGATGTCAAGTAGATACAATTAATCTGGTATAAAAGTTGCAACACAAAAATATAATTATAAACAATATATGTTTTATATAAACAATATGTAATAAATATATAATATAAATTGTATAAACTCTAAAATTTCACTTCTTTAAATATAAGTGCCTTGAACAGTAGTTTAGACATTTAAAACTTCATTATATGAAAAAATGAATAATAGAAATTACAATATTTTAATATCTTGAGACTTTAATAGAAAGATATTTAATACCATAAAGGCAATTCTTACAGTGTTTAAAATGAATTAGTTATTTTTTCAAAATATATTCAAATAGCTACATGATTCACTGGAGGCAACTTTAAAATGGAGTTGTTTTTACTGACTGCATTTTCAAAGTAGCTTTATGTATTTTATAAAATATGCAAAAATGATGATGATAATGCTAGAAAACCAATATCAAAAATCTGGCCAGGATGGATCCTATAACAAAACTGTGTCAACTGATGCTAAATTCTGAAAGTTTTAAGTATAGTATAAATTGTAATTTGCTTTTTTCCAAGTCTGTATATATTTCTCTGACTGTCTTGAATATGAAGCACAAAAAGAAATGTTTGAAAATGCAGAGCCTTGGACTCTATGCTTTCTAAGATTCTAACAATCCCACCTCCCTCTCTCCTCACATTCTCAATGACCACAGGGATACAGTCAATGTATCTCAATGAAATGTGAGTTTAAAAGATCTAATTTTGTCTTTTTTTTTAAGGAATATGTCCAGTGACTAAAACATGATAATATACTATTCATACTTTACTTAAAAAACAATGGCAGTAAAATGTAAGTAAACAGATGTGACAAATGGGAAAAGGGCTATATTTGAGATGCTCAGTGAAAGTTTTCTGATTTTACTAGAGGCAGAAAATATGACCGTGTTAACAGCCAAATATGAAAAAAAAAAAAAACCCTCTAACACTCTCAAAATAAACTTACCTTTTAAAGAACAGGTTATACTAATACTCGCCATCAAAAAATGGGCTTAGTTTACATGTGATTGTGCAAAATTAAGAGTGTTTCTAGCTACAGTGTAATTCAATAGTACTTCGAACATTACTTTTAATTCCTTAAAGAGAAAAGAAGCAATATGATATCTAACTAAATATCTGAATTTGTAAAAGATGCTTTCATGCATTTTGGACTTCCTCCAATTGTTATTTACTTTTCTTCTATATTTACTTGTTTGGTGTATTTTGGAACTAACATTAGAAACAACACATAAAATAAATACTGTATGATTTTACTTCAAGGTATAATTTAAAGGCAAAAATCAAGCTCATAGAAAAGAAACCAATTTGGTGGATGCCAGAGGTGGAGAGTGCAGGGTGGGCAAAATACGTGAAGAGGGTCAAAAGGTACATACTTCCAGTTATAAAATAAATTATGAGGAAGGAAAGTACAGCATGGTGACTATAGTTAATAACAATATATTGCATACTTGAAAGTTGCCAAGGGGTTAATCTTAAAAATCCTCATCACAAGAAAGACAAACTTGTAACTATATATGGTGATGAATTTTAACTAGAGTTTTTGTGGTGATTTTCCAAATGTACAAATATTGAATAATTATGCTGTATGTGTGTGTGCATTAGTCACTCAGTCATGTCCAACTTTTGTGATCCCATGGACTATAGTCTGCCAGGTTCCTCTGTCCATGGGATTCTCCATGCAAGAATACTGGAGTGGATTGCCATTTCCTTCTCCAGGGGATCTTCCCAACACAGGGATTGAACCAGGGTCTCTTGCATTGAGCCAGCAGGGAAGCTCTCACTATGCTATGTACCTGAAATTAATGTTACATGGAAATATGCCTCAATAACAAAATCCATAATAAAAAGGAAAATCTCAGTGGCAAAAGCAACTCTGTAACACTGTACACACTGAATAACACATTATAAACCAACTTTTTTTTCAAGTTTTAGCTTGAAGGTTATTCTTTTTTAATATAAATTTATTTATTTTAATTGGAGGTTAATTACTTTACAATATTGTATTGGTTTTGCCATACATTAACATGAATCTGCCACAGGCATACACATGTTCTCCAGACTGAACCCCCCTCCCTCCTCCCTCCTCGTACCATCCTTCTGGGTCGTCTCAGTGCACCAGCCTCAAGCATCCAGTATCATGCATCGAACCTGGACTGGTGATTCGTTTCATGTATAATATTATACATGTTTCACTGCCATTCTCCCAAATCATCCCACCCTCTCCCTCTCTGTAAGAACATGTTATTCTAAGAGAAATATGCATCCTAATCTTAATTGTAACATTATTTAAAAGCCAAGATTTGGAAACAGGTGTTCATTGCTAGATGGATTGATAAAGGAAATGTAGTGTATATGCACAATGGAATACTATTCAGCTATATAAAGAATAGAGTCTTGCTCTTTGCAACATCATGAATGGACCTTAAGGGCATTACATTAAGTGAAGTAAGTCAGACAGAGAAAGACAAATACTATGCTATTTCATTTATATGAGGAAAGTTAAAAACAAAGCAAGAAGATTGATGCAGAGAACAGACTGGTGGTTTTCAGAGTGGAGGGGAGGTGTTTTGTGGAATAGAAAGGGTAAAAGAGGTCAAAGGTAGAAATTTCTAGTTATAAAACAATTAAGTCATAGGATATAAGGTACAACATGGCAGTATGGTGTCCATGCTAGACAATAATACTGTACTGAATATTTAAAAATTCCTAAGAGTAAATCTTAAAAGTTCTCATCACAAGGGAATATAGAAAAAAAAATTAACTATGTATGGTGACAGATTTTAATGAGAATTAATGTGGCCATTTTTCAATAAACAGTGAATCGTTATGTTAGTTCTATTATTAAAGATAAGATAGGGTTGGGAAAATCACTTTGACTTGCTAATCAAGTTGTTGATTACAAAATTATCTCTCAAATCAGCAAATTTTATATTGAGCACATCATTATAATAATTAAAATATATAGGTCACAAAGGGATTTATTTTTGTGATTCTAATAACTCATTAGAAATTGTAGTTTATTGAAGTAATGGATATTTGGTGTTAAAACATAATAAATAAAACAGTTCAGTAAAATAATTTCATTACTCTGATTAACTTCAATGCAAAATGTTTTACCAATATTCCTTTACTCTGAAAATGCTCCTGAACTATAAAATTCACATGAGTCTTTTTGTTGTTTAGGTCCTAAGTCTAATTTTTGGGGACCGCGTGGACAGTAAACCACCAGGCTCCCATGTCCATAGGATTTTGCAGGCTAGAATATTGGAGTGGGTTGCCATTTCTTCTCCAGAGAATCTTTCCAACCCAGGGATCCAACCCTCTTCTTCTTCATTGGCAGGTGGATTGCTTGACACTGAGCCACCAGGGGAAGCCCCCAGATGAGGCTAATGAGTTAGTAGAAAGGCAAAAGGGAATTTTGCTTTCTTATTCCACTCATTGCTGCTTGATTTTATTTTAAAGTTTTACTGCTTCAAGGAGTTATAAACTAAGCATTCTTAAATTAGTCATCATTCAGGCAATGAAAGCTATTTTCATTACTCAAACATGTGAAGCTTGCCACCACCTCAGGACCTTTGCACATGTTATGGTTTCTATTTCAGATGCTTTTTCTGAGACTTTTAAGTTAGACTGTTCTTTCTAATATATATATGAGGTTTAAGCATTATTTCCCCTAGAAAGGCCTCTTACTCAGTCTATGCAAAGTTATCTTTTCCACTGACACACTGTTATTATCTCCCCAGCATCTATTTTCTGAAATTATATCTATGTTTATTGCTCCTTGGAAGAAAAGCAATGCCAAACGTAGATAGCATATTAAAAGATGAGGCATTACTTTGCCTACAAAGGTCTGTATAGTCAAAGCTATGGTTTTTCCAGTAGTCATGTATGATTGTGAGAGTGGGCAACAAAAAAGGCTGAGTGCCAAAGAATTGATGCCTCTGAACTGTGGTGCTGGAGAAGACTCTCGAGAGTCCCTTGAACAGCAAGGAGATCAAACCAGACAATGTTAAAGAAAATCCACCCTGAATATTCATTGGAAGGACTGAAGCTGAAGCTGAATCTCCAAGACTTAGGTCACTTGATGGAAAGAGTTGAGTCATTGGAAAATACCCTGATGCTGGGGAAGACCAAAGGTATGAGGGAGAAAGGGATGACTGAGGATGAGATGGTTTTCTGGTATCACTGGCTCAGTGGAGCTGAGTTTAAGCAAGCTCAAGGAGATGGTGAAGGAAAGGGAAGCACGGTGTGCAGTCCATGGGGACACGACTGTGTGACTGAACAACGATGTATTTTTGTTGTCCCTTTTATCTTTCTCAGTATAAGATAAAAATAAACCTGGAGAACAAAGTTTCTCGTTTACCAATGTATTTCAATAATCTAGAATATGTACAACATAGAAGCTGCTAAAAAATCGTTCTTTTGTTCAATGATATAAATGCTAACTTTGGAGAATGGCATTGAAATAGGTATCCTATCATATAAGAAACGAAGTGCCAGTCTATGTTCAATACAGGATACAGGATGCTTGGGGCTGGTGCACGGGATGATCCAGGGAGATGGTGTGGGGTGGGAGGTGGGAGGGGGCTTTGGCATTGGGAGATCGTGTACACATGTGGCTGATTCATGTCAATGTATGGCAAAACAAATACAGTATTGTAACGTAGAATAAAGTATTAAAAAAAAAGAATGAAAAAAAGAAAATAAAATTATATACAATAAAAATAAATAAATAAATAAATAAAAGTAAGGAGACTGGAGCCGTGAGCGCCACCGGGGCAGCTGCCGCCACCACCGCTGGGCTGAGGAGCTGGTGACGCAGGCTGAGAAGGAGGCAGCGGTGGCGGAGCGGGAGCAGGGACCAGGAGCAGGGACCTGGCGCAGGCAGAGTGCGGTGGTGCGGTGTACTCTAGAGAACAAGCCTTCAGATATCTTTGCCATACTGACTCTAAGCCATCAGGGGACTCAGGCTTATGAGGAGGTACTGTTACACAAAGCAGTGTCTAGTGAAGATGACAAGAAAGAGGGGAAAGGATCAGAAGAAGCAGCTAAAGTACTATAGAAAACCATGAGATCTATCAGATCTTTTGCCAATGATGATCGCCATGTTATGGTGAAACATTCGACAATTTATCCATCTCCAGAGAAACTTGAAGCTGTTCAGAACATGGTATCTACTGTTGAGTGTGCTCTTAAATATGTCTCAGATTGGCTGGATGAAACAAGTAAAGGCACAGAAGCAGAGGGTGAGACAGAAGTAAAGAAGGAATAGGCCGTAGACACCTATTCCAAGGATGAAGGTGGTTGGATATTGTGTGGTGTAATGGAGATTGGCCTGGTTGCCAAAGGCTTGCTGATTAAAGATGATATGGACTTGGAGCTGGTTTTAATGTGCAAAGACAAACCCACAGAGACCCTGTTAAGTACAGTCAAAGATAATCTTCCTATTCAGATTCAGAAACTCACAGAAGAGAAATATCAAGTGGAACAATGTGTAGATGAGGCATCTATTATAATTTGGAAAGAAAAGAACCCACGCTAACTTAGAAGGTGATACTTACTTCCCCTCTAATTAGAGACAAATTGGAGAAGGATGGAGAAAAGATTGCGATGAAAGATCCTCCAGACTTATTGGACAGGCAGAAATGCCTGAATGCCTTGGTGTCTCTTCGACATGCCAAATGGTTTCAGGCAAGGGCAAATGGATTAAAGTCATGTGTAATTGTCCTCCACATTCTCTGTGATTTGTGCAACAGAATCTCCACATGGGCACCATTAAAAGGATGGCCACTAGAGCTTATATGTGAAAAGTCTATAGGTACTTGTAATAGACCTTTGGGCACTGGGGAGGCCTTAAGATGAGTAATGGAGTGTTTGGCATCTGGAATTCTACTTTCTGGGGGTCCCGGTCTTCATGATCCTTGTGAGCAAGATCCAACAGATGCTCTGAGCTATATGACCTTCCAGCAAAAAGAAGATATTACCCACAGTGCACAGCATGCACTCAGACTATCAGCCTTTGTTCAGATTGGAGACAGACCCCCTTCCATATAGTAAGCCTTTTCAGAAATACTCCTGGTCAGTTACTGATAAAGAAGGAGCTGGGTCTTCAGCTCTGAAGAGGCCATTTGAAGGTGGATTAGGGATGATAAAGAGACCAATAAGAAGATGAAATGAAACTTAAGGAAAATTCTGGATAGTAAAGTGATAGATCTTATGAATGCACTAATGAGGCTGAATCAGATCAGGCCTGGGCTTCAGTACAAGCTCTTATTTCAGTCTGGCTCTGTCCATACCCCAGTCTTCACAATGTCTGTAGATGTGGATGGTACAACATATGAAGCCTCAGGACCATCCAAGAAAACAGCAAAGCTTCACGTAGCAGTGAAGGTACTGCAGGCAATGGGATACCCCATGGGCTCTGATGCAGATATTCAGTGTATGAGTTCTGATGAAAAGTCAGGTAACGAAGGCAAAAATGAAATGTGTCTTCAAACTCAAGCAATAACACTGGAAATTCTACTACTGAAACCTCCAGTACCTTAGAGGTAAGAACTCAGGGCCCTATCCTCACAGCAGTGGCAAAAATCCTGTAATGGAGCTCAATGAAAAAGAAGAGGTCTCAAGTATGAACTCATCTCAGAGACTGGTGGAAGCCATGACAAACGTTTTGTGATGGAGGCAGAAGTGGATGGACAAAAATTCAGAGGTGCAAATCCAAATAAGAAAGTGGCAAAGCAAGCGCAGCTTTAGCTGCCCTGGAGAAGCTGTTTTCTAGACCCAATGCAGCAAATAATAAGAAAAAAAAGATTATCCCTCAGGCAAAGAGTGTTGTGAATACAGCTGTGTCCGTAGCAGTCCAAGCTGTTCGGAGCAGAGGAAGAGGAACCCTAACAAGGAGGGGGGGGTGTGCTTTTTGGGGGCCACAGCTGCTCCCGGCTACACACATAGCTCCAGGCTATGGAACACCCTGTGGTTATAGCACAGCTGCTGCTGCCTATGGAACACCCTGTGGTTATAGCACAGCTGCTGCTGCCTATGGTTTACCTAAGAGAATGGTTCTGTTAACCGTTATGAAATTCCCAACATATCCTGTTCCCCACTACTCATTCTGTTAGCAAATGACAGAAGCGAATTCCTATTCCAACAACAACCCAGTACATACAGAATGTTGGCGAAAAAGCCTTTTTATCCTGCTTTCTTTAAACACATACTTGATCAAAATTATTTGTAAAGAACATCTTTTCCAACCTTTTGATTTTAACAAATGAAAATTTAGTTCTCTAAAACTAGAAAACAAAAAAGAAACTAGTTCTGTGAAACAGTACCTCATTTCTGGAAAATAACTTATATCAGCCCTTCTGTTCTAGGGAAGTAAGTCTAGTAGTTCAAAGTTTAAGAGGAATATCAGATTATGTAAAATTAAATTTGTGAAGGATGCATAGAGTCTCAAACACTGATCACAAATAAACTGCTTTGAAAGTAGGTGTTTTTGGTTAAGTTAGATAAAGATCATTTTCATCTTGAAAATGCTTGGGTACTCCGTATCTTTCATGAAAATAAAAAACAGAGCTAGAGAAGCTTTGGAGAAGAGAATGAGTGTCATTTTCATCTGGGTGAAGCATACTTTGCAACTCTTAGCCTGCAAATGAGGTTAATTAAGATGAGGGATAAAAATGTTGGAGGCCCTCAAGTACAGAGGTAAGGAATAATTGGCATCACTAAAGGAGAAATGGCTAAAAGAGAAGATGGTTAACAGCAGAATTTTGAGGTATTTGAGAAAGTTAAGGTCATCAAATAAACTGAAGAACTGAGAGATAAGTTGACTTTCTGGTGGTCAAAGTGAAAGACTGTGTTAAGGATGTGATATTGGTCAGCTTGTAGGAAAACCAGCAAGGAGCTATTGGAGTGGGGAAACAGATGGGCATTGGTGGCCATAAAAACTGATTCTGAGTTTTGGACAGTGTGCTATCAGTGAATATAAAACTGAAACAATGAGTGCTGAGGACATGGGCAAAGAGTCCATAGGATTCTGCTGCTGTGCTGGGCTCAGTTGCCTCTGACTCTTTGCAACTGCAGCCCACCAGGATCCTCTGTCCATGGGGATTTTCCAGGCAAAAATACTGGAGTTGGTGGTCATGTCCTTCTCCAGAGGATCCTCCCAACCCGGGGATGAAACCCAGGTCTCCTGCATTGCAGGTGGATTCTTTACCAGCTGAGCTACCAGGGCAGCCCTCCATAGGATGCTATCTCTAAGTAATCTGATGTAAAGGAGTGTATGCATGCTCAGTAATTTTTAACTCCCTGTGACTCCATGGTCTGTAGCCCACTGGGCTCCTCTGTCCATGGAATTTTGCAGGCAAGAACACTAGAGTGGGTTGCCATTTCCTAGTTCAGGGGATCTTGCTGACTGAGGGATCAAACCTGTGTCACTTGCCTCTCCTGTATTGGCAGGTGGATTTTTTTTTACCAATTGCATCACCTGGGAAGTATGCCAGCTGAGCCACAAGGGAAGCTCAAGAATATTGGAGTGGGTAGCTTATCCCTTCTCCAGCAGATCTTCCCAACCCAGGAATCAAACCAGAGTGCCCTGCACTGCAGGTGGATTCTTTACCAGCTGAGCTATGAGGGAAGCCCTGTGTAAAGGAGAGAGGGAGAAGTAAATAACTGCACCAAGGTTTTGGTGATAGGTGACTGAGTCCTCATCTCAAAAATGATGGAATAAATTCAAAAGTGTGAATAGGTTGCATAACATAAAACATTGAACAACTGGAAGATAATTTAATACATTTTCATTTACTTCCATTTAATACTCTTTAAATTCTATAATTTAGTATCTTAGAAGAGATGGAGCCAGAGTATATAACAATTGTGATCAATAGAAAATAATTCTAATAGTGAATTCTAATTTCTGAAGAAAGATCACTCATCAGCTCACGCAAAGCTATTAAAAAATCTTTCTTTTCCATTTTTCTAAAATTTTAGGTGAACAAGTTTAATGGACTCATTCATTCTAGTTTGTCTAGAGAATAAAGGTGTAATAATTTCTGGAGGCTATGTAAATATATCCAAAATGAAACTGAGATTTGAAGTTAAAATGCAAACTGTTCATCTCAGTCATTTGAATATATGAGATGAAATATGCCCTTTAATAAAGAATGAGGCATTACAGACAAATCAGAATTTTAAATCTGAAAAATATCTTTAAACTTCATGTAGTTTTCTTTTCCCTCTGTTGCTGTTAAAATAATATAAGAAGTCCTGCTAAGATTTAGCTACAGATATAACTCCCTATCCTTCCTTATGGTAGTCGAGAACACTTAACAATTTCCCAAGTTAGCAAGAAAAATATGTTTGAAAGGACATAGCTAAACAAAAGAAATGAGATAGAATCTTTTATTTAGTTCTGATAATTTTTATATAATTCCCCCAAATGGTTGCTTCTGTCCCTTTTCCTCCTACATTTTTTAAATCAGCCCATATTTTAGGGCATGTTGATGCAACACTTGGAAATGTAAGCCAGCCACCTGAAGTATTTATTTAGAACCCAGAATTATTAAATCTGAAGCAAGGCCTGTGTGATTCAATTGCTATTTTTCCTTTGTTAACACATGAAATGCAACAAGGTAAGTTACATCATCTTTTTGTAATAATAATATTAAATTAGATCTGAGAATCTGATAGCTGTTAAATATATAAAGGACAAGATAATACAATCTGCTTCCTTGTTCCTGTTATCTTTTATTTGGAAAATCAGAGTGTTAGAAACTGAATTTCGAAAGTGGCCACCCATGTGCCATACATGTCTTTGAAATCTTTTTTTTTTTTTAATCTCATTTACAGTAACATGCTATCTTTGCAACATACCTCTAAGTATCTGAGATCTGAGTTTCACTCTCTAAGAATGTAGATATCTTTCTCCCTGTGCGTGTGTATGTGTGCTAAGTCGCTGCAGTCATGTTGGACTCTTTCTGACCCTGTGGACTGTAGCTCACCAGACTCCTCTGTCCATGGGATTCTGCAGGCAAGAATACTACAGTGCATTGACATTTCCTCCTCCAAAAGATCTTCCTCACCCAGAAATCAAGCTGGCATCTCTTATATCTCTTGCATTCTCCCTGTGTGTGTGCCTAGTCTCTCAGTCATGTCCAACTCTTTGCAACCCCATGCCCACCTTGCTCCTCTGTCCATCGGGGTTCTCCAGGCAAGAATACTGGAGTGGACTGCCATACCCTTCTCCAAGGGATCTTCCCAATCCAGGGATCGATCCCAGGTCTCCCACATTTCAGTCAGATTCTTTATCATCTGAGCCACCAGGGAAACCCATATTTCTCCCTACTATAAGCCAAAGGAAGTCATTTTCTACCTTGGAGGTCTACACCTTAGATAAGAGCATCCTCAGAAAATAAGTCCTAGCTAATAATTCTCCTTATTCAACTGGTACTTTTAAGCAAAACAAATATAAGATAATTAATTTGGGAAATAACAGTTTCTACAATTTTTGTAACTTTTGCTTTTATCACTGTTTTCTTTAGTACTATACCCCATCTTAGATCTTAATGTAAATCTGGGGAACAATGAAGCAAGTATCAGATCCTGGAGGAGAACTATAAGATAATTGAAAACTGAGTTGAGACATGGATCTTAGGGAATCACTTGGAAGAAAAAGAAGCCTTCACCACATTAAATGAATTTATCTTCCTATGTTTCTTTTGCCCAATTAAAAGAGGATTACTCTACTCCACAGTGTATTGGGGATTAAAATTGCTTGATACACTCAGTTACTTTGAAGATACTGTGCAAAAAAACTGCATGAAATTTTTAAGTCGGGAAGATTAAACATTTGCACTTTGGAAATACTCCTTGAGCCTTTGTGGTGGTGACCACTGAAATGGACCTCACAAAGAACACAGAGGTTTCAGAAACATCCAGAAAAGGAGAGAAAAATAGCATAATCATAGACAAATGATGCTTTAATATAAATCAATGCTCTTGAATCAAAAGGAAATATCCCCCACAAATTCTACAGTGAAGGTAGAATGCTCATGTTAAGAGTTCACAATTGTTTTGAAAAGATCTGTGACTTCAGAGAACTCAGTATTTTTAAAAGTTCAAACAGGATCATTTCTTGTAATATATGGCAAATTTCAGAAGGTTGCCTATGATTATTAAAAATTAGTCTAGTGTTTTTGATTGGGATACATATTTCCATGAAATATTGTCAGAAAGGATTTAACATATTTTCATTTATCAGTAGGCAGTTACAGCTGAAAGAACATTAGAGATTATCTAGCTTCTTGTTTTACAGATGATGGATCAGGAAATGATGTTTACATTTTTATTAATATGAGGATGACAGATATTGAGTCATTAGCTCTTAAGCATGTATTTTTTCAATGTTATTCTTTTTATTAAAGCTATTAGGAAAAGTGTACACCAAAAACTTTGGAGTCATTTACCGACTTCAGAATGCTCAGAAGTGTTGTACAATTAGTAAGATTATTATTTAAATTAAACATTTTTATTTTTATTTTTTAAATTAAGCATCTTTAGACGAAGGCAGATCCAAAGGCCAATGTTTACCTGTTTATGACCTAGGTAGTTCTTCTTCTGTGTGTTCTGACACTAATGAACACATATAATTTCATCTCAGTGCATTTTCATTTCCAGAGCACAATTTTCATATGTTCATCTTTTGAAAAGTCAGTTAAATCTTTTATTAAATCTACCCTAGCATCAAATCTACACTCACACTTAACTGAAATGAAGGAATTATTCTTACGTGAAGGCAACATTTTTATATTTTGCTAACTATAAAACATACTATGGGATCTCACTTAATAGTTCTCATTTGTTTCTCTGAAATATTTTTTCTTTCTCTTTTTTTCCACCAGGAAGTAAGGATAAAATACACTGCCTTACTATGCATACCAAGAAGTCCTCATTTATTTTACATGCATTTTCCCTGAGGACAATTCGAAACAGTCCCCTTGAAAAGTCACTGTGGTTTGAACTAATTTTTTTTTTTTTAAAATAAAGAGATTTTGCTGATGGTGGTGCTGAATCAGTGGACTCCTGCTTAGTAATGGGATGCTTCTGTAATTTCCCCTGATAAAATATAAGATTGAGAAATGTTCAGAATAAGGGAGAAAAGTCATATACACTAGTATAGTCCAGATTATATTAGACACAGTAATACTTGTACCAGAATATCTGTATTTCTAGTATATAGTATTTGTTGCAAACAGAAAAATAAAGGACAAGAAAATGAAAAGTAACAACAAACAGAAAAAAAGGAGAAAATAAAAAGAATGAGGAAAAAAATAAATCAATGATGAGAAAATAAGTGTTAGTGAGCTTCCTAGCTCATTACTTTCAGGGCCATCTATGTGTCTACTTTGCTTTTGTTCAGCTGTCAGGTTGTGTCCAACTCTGTGACTTCATGAACTGTAGCACACCAGGCCTCCCTATCCTTCACCATCTCCCAAATTTTGCCCATGTGTCCACTGAAATGGCATTTACTCTGAGATATAGTAGATGCCTGGGTAATCCTATCATTTGTATTGAGAAAATATCACCTCATGTAAAATCACTTTCTTACTTAATTGTGATGCAATTCTGAAGGATCTATTTACCATAATGACCATTGCTTTTGGACTGAATTGGTCTATCGGCAATTCAGAAATCAGAAATGGGGTATCACCAACTCTGCCTCAAGTATTAGAACCAGTTTTTGTTTGGGTAAATTATTTTAAAATATTCCAATTATGATAATTAGCTGGAAGCTTATCAGGCCCTCTTTCAGGTAATGACTGAGGTAATAGTAGTAATGATAATAATAATAGCAATAATTAACTTTATATAAAAGTTAAAAGAACAGTTGGACTTCCCTGGGAGATCAGATGGTGAAGAATCCACCTGCAATGAAAGAGACCCAGCTATGGTCCCTGGATCCTGGATCTGAGAAATCCCCTAGAGAAGGGAATGGCTACCCACTCCAGTAATTTTGCCTGAAAAATTCCATGGACTGAGGAGCCTGGCAGGCTATAGCCCGTGGAGTCACAAAGAGTTGGACACAAAGGAGATAAGCCCTGGGATTTCTTTGGAGGGAATGATGCTTAAGCTGAAACTCCAGTACTCTGGCCACCTCATGCAAAGAGTTGACTCATTGGAAAAGACAGATGTTAGGAGGGATTGTGGGCAGGAGGAGAAGGGGATGACAGAGGATGAGATGGCAGGATGGCATCACTGACTCGATGGCTGTGAGTCTGAGTGAACTCCGGGAGTTGGTGATAGACAAGGAGGCCTGGAGTGCTGCAATTCACGGGGTTGCAAAGATTCGGACACAATTGAGTGACTGAACTGAACTGAGTGACTAACACTTACTTTCTTTCATCCAGTGGGGACATGGATCCCACACATGGAAGCAGTATCTGTTACTGCAATATCTACATTCTTATATGTGCATAATTATCATATGTTCTCTCTCTTGCATTTATATTTGAGTGTACTGATTTTTTTTAATAGCTCAGGATTACACTTATACACAATATAGTTTTTAAGTTGATTGTTGACCCACTATTGACTACTTCTTGAAAATAATGCCTTGTGCATAGATTTGCAAATAATTGCTTTGGGCTTCTGGGACAAAATAGCTAAATAAAATGTCTGAATACTCCTTGAAGTAAGTAAGGCAAATAATGAAGTAATATTCCAAATTAACAGATACAAAATAACACATTTGCATTTAAAGTAAACTTTAAATGACAGGAGAGACCTGCAGAATAAAAATCAGTAAAGACTCATACTCTCATTTCTCTTTAGATAACCCATGACGGTAATATCTGTGCTTTCCAAATTTAGTAGAAATATGAAAGTAAAAAGTCAAAGTGTTCTTTCACTTTTATTCTCCAGGAAAGAACACTGAGTAGGTTGCCATTCCCTTCTCAAGGGGATCTTCTCAACCCAGGGATGGAATGTAGGTCTCCCTCATTGAAGGTGAATTCTTTCCCACCTGAGCCATGACCCTATAAGAAGAAGAAGCTATGCATACTGGCACATGAGAATGTTTAAATAGGTTTTTATGCACTGTGTTTATGTCTATAAGGTTGTCAATTTCTTATTTTATGTACAACTTCTATACAAAGATATTGTGAAGGCTATGATTATTCCAAAATTAAAGTAGAAGAGCCATACTGGTTATACTTGTAAATTTCTTAGACAATGTTTTATTTTGATACATATTAACTATATGAATCACTTTTAGGGGAAATAAAATACCTATATTTTTTGTCTGTACTTATTTTCATTATTGGCAAAGTGAAAATGACTTTTATTTTAACTTATTTATTCACAAGATCCTGAACCTATGCAGATTTATATCTCCTGGAATGGGGAACGGAATTGGGGATAGGAGAATAAGCTAAAGAAGTAAATCACGCATGACAGTCTGAAGAGAGTACATAACCCCTGACTGTTGAATTCTATAGGTCTCTTCTGATAATGACTAAACTTTGGTAGGCCACACCAAAAAAAAAGCTCACATATGACCAAGTTCCCATTAACTCCATGGGCCTCACTGACTAGAAGCGGCATTAAGCCTCGAAAAGAGGCACAACCTTATAATGACAAAGTCCAGACATGAGAGAGGATCCCAAGTATTTTAAGTAAGGATACAAAATGGAAAACTTAAAGATAAAAAGCAGTTAGAATGTTATTTTCAGTTTCTTTCCTCTTCACATATGAGAAGGCTAAGTGATTTGTACTAAATTCAAGGCGGGACAGTCAAAATATAACCCAGCTCTATTTCTGCATCCAAAAAATCTCTGATCTTTCTAACAAAATTATTTTTATGCACTGACGACAATTAAGGTGAGATCACAAAGGAATTTTTAAATTAATTTTTGGTTATGTCACAGGGCATGTGGGATCTTAGTTCCCCAACCAGGAATCAGACCTATGCCCTTAGCAGTGGAAGCACAGAGTCCTAACCACTGGACAACCAGAGAAGCCCTTCTCTTTATTTTAAAGATTTAATCTACTACGCTGTACCATTTTCAGATACAAATAGTATTTCAAAAAATCGGACACTTCTTTTCCCTTTCTTTGTGGAAGGCAAGATTGACTTTCTGATTTCATATATATAGAGGTCCGCCTAGTCAAGGCTATGGTTTTTCCAGTGGTCATGTATGGATGTGAGAGTTGTACTGTGAAGAAAGCTGAGCGCTGAAGAATTGAACTACTTTTGAACTGTGGTGTTGGAGAAGACTCTTGAGAGTTCCTTGGACTGCAAGGAGGTCAAACCAGTCCATTCTAAAGGAGATCAGCCCTGGGTGTTCACTGGAAGGACTGATGCTAAAGCTGAAACTCCAGTACTTTGGTCACCTCATGCAAAGAGTTGACTCATTGGAAAAGACCCTGATGCTGGGAGGGATTGGGGGCAGGAGGAGAAGGGGATGACAGAGGATGAGATGGCTAGATGGCATCACTGACTCAGTGGACGTGAGTTTGAGTGAACTCCAGGAGTTAGTGATGAACAGGGAAGCCTGGCGTGCTGCAATTCATGGGGTCACAAAGAGTCGGACACGACTGAGTGACGGAAATAAACTGAACTGATATATATTTATAAACATATATATTTAAAATTTTCAAGTTTACTTTTTTGTCTTCTACATACCTTTTGGAGGGCTTCCCTGGTGGTTCAGTGGTAGAAGAATCCAACTGCCAAGCAGGAGACACAGGTTCAATCCCTGTGGAAGATCTCTTAGAGTAGGAAATGGCAACCCACTATAGTATTCCTGCCTGGAAAATTCCATGGACCAAAGAGCCTGTTGGGCTACAGTGCATGGGGTCACATAGAGTCACACGTGACTGAGCAATTAAACAACAATATTCTTTATTTCAATAGTATTAGAGGACCTTGTAAAAGATTGCTCATATCTGAAACTTGGAATATATAAACTCAGACTTCAAAATATCTTTAGAAAACAGAAGTAGGAAACTCTTTTACAAAGCACTTCTCGAGTTTAAGGTTTGTTTTACGCTTACACAAACCTTGGCATGTTGTGCTTGTCAGAATATCTTCATAACCTAACAGTAACCTTTTGCTATCCTTTATGCAGTGCTGTCCAGACAAACTGTCACACTTTCCAATGAACAAGATTGATGACACAGCAAACTGCGAATGCAGAGCTTCAGAGAATATACCCTTCAGTGACCTTCAGGCCATTCCAAATCACTTCCCTGGCCTAGGACGGCAGTAGTCCCTCAAGGATTTTTAATTACAGGCTGTGAATTGCCAAAGATACAACTCCAAACATGATAAAATGGGTCTAAAAACTAAACCTTTTCCTTCAAGTATAGTTTATGTGAATATTTGTTTGTGGCAAGAGAGAGAATTTAAAAAAAAGAAAGAAAAAAAAGAATATGGAGGACTTTGCAATATACAAAAAATAAAATTTTGTTTACCAAAGCTTTTATTAAATAGAAATGTACTGTAAATTGTGGCATAATGTTAAAGTTTATCACCTCATCATAATTTATTTTAGAAAATTAATAGACCTCAAATATTTTGCGTATTTTATCCAGAAACATTTCCCCAAATCGAAGCACCAACACTATGCTCTTCTTTTACTATAGTATAACACTATTTCTAAACTCTATTATTTTTAAATGGGATGTTTGCTTCTTTAATATTCTAAAACGGTTTGTCCAATAGGTTGAAATTTTATTTTCTGTTATTAAAAATTGATCTATGCTTAGAGTACATATAATATTTTATATTTTGTATATTTAAGTTTTTTCTAATTCAGGGCACAAAATTTAGTCTTCCACTTATTTGTATTTTAACAAACTTTTGAAGGACTGGAAAGATTCACTTCATCACTTATCACTTCTGCTCAATCAGCATCTCTAGCTCTGTAAGGAAAGTGAGGGATCAAATGATGAAGAAGAAAGTGAAGATCAGAGCTGCCAGACTGGCCTGTATATTTAGAGTTTAGTAGCATCATAATGATGTGATGATGCCTATGTGTAGTCAAGATTCCCACATGTGAAGGGTTCATCATGGGAAATGACTTTATATATTGAAATAAAAAATAATTAACTAGAAAATATTTGTCTGACCTTTTGCAATGTTTTAGAGCATGTTTGTGTGTGTGTGTGTGTGTGCGTGTGTGCGCGCGTGTGTGTATGTGTCTGGATGGAGAATGGAATAAGTCAACTTATTAATAGCTCAGTTGTGCACAAATCTTTGCAACTGCATGGATTGTAGCCTACCAGGCTCCTCTGTCCATGGGATTCTCCAGGCAAGAACACTGGAGTCAGTTGCCATTTCCTTCTCCAAGGGATCTTCCTAACCAAGAGACTGAACCCAGGTCTCCACATTGCAGGAAGACTCTTCACTGTCTGAGACAGCAGGGAAGTCATGTGTATGCATATACCTCCAAACATGGTAACAAGTGCATGTGCATACACAAACAGGCAAAACAATCATACAGAGCCTTAAAACTCTCCCCTTCAACATGGCCTTTATTCCTTTTCTCCATAGAGATAATTAATAATATTTGGCCTTAAGGCCAATTCTTATGTTGTCTTTATTACTTTGAACTTTCTTGCAAAAGCACAGTTGAAAGTGAATTTTAAATTTATTTTTCATTGAGTAATCCAAGCACCCTGTGATTAACTGTGAAGTAATATAATTTGGTAATAGTGAGAGAATTTCATTTAGATAACTCATAAGAACATGATGCTAGCATAGCTCTGGAGGTTACACAAATCCAGTTGACTGAGTTTCATGACTAGGATATTAACATATATTCAAATATTGTGAAGGACACAGTCAAAGGAACAAGAGTGAAGTGATCATACCATAATGTCACCTATTTCAGATTATCACAGTGTTAAATTCTTGAAAGTGATAAGGAAAAAACCATTTTAAAACAGTTATATACGTACTGTGCACTAAAATGATTAGCATGACAGATATACATATATGTTTTTCAGGGCTAAAAAGTACTGTGATTGTAGACTTTATGAAAAAGAAAACATAATGAGGAGTAGAAGTAATGAAGGAGGAAATGAGGAGAGTGTAAAAGAGCTATCACAGAGAACAAAGTTATTTGCTGTTAAAAAAATAATATGCAATGAAAAGTATCATTCATAATTAATACCTGCTGCTGCTGCTGCTGCTGGTAAGTCACTTCAGTCATGTCCAACTCTGTGCAACGCCATAGACGGCAGCCTACCAGGCTCCCCCTTCCCTGGGATTCTCCAGGCAAGAACACTGGAGTGGGTTGCCATTTCCTTCTCTAATTCAAGAAAGTGAAAAGTGAAAGTGAAGTTGCTCAGTCGTATCTGACTCTTAGTGACCCCATGGACTGCAGCCTACCAGCCTCCTCCGTCCATGGGAATTTCCAGGCAAGAGTACTGGAGCTGGTTGCCATTGCCTTCAGAGGTGAAATCTTCCTTGAATCTGATTAGGTAGATCCAAATTCCTTTTCCCCTTGCTAGGATTCAGTCATGATCACTTTCTTAATATTAAACTGATTACAATGTTTTTAAAGAATTTTCATAGGTCATTCCCTTAGGATAGATTATTAATTTCATAAGAGGAATTTCCTATTTAAGTTACTCATACCAAACACTGTTTGCTGTAAAACAGGTGGACAATAAATTATTTACCCATTAAGTTATTAAATTTGTCAGAATGCTCTACCATGACCCATCCATCTTTGGTGGCCCTACATGGCATGGAAGTCAAGTGGGCCTTAGAAAACATCACTATGAACAAAGCTAGTGGAGGTGATGGAATTCCAGTTGAGCTATTTCAAATCCTGAAAGATGATGCTGTGAAAGTGCTGCACTCAATATGCCAGCAAATTTGGAAAATTCAGCAGTGGCCACAGGACTGGAAAAGGTCAGTTTTCATTCCATTTCCAAAGAAAGGCAATGCCAAAGAATGCTCAAACTACTGCACAATTGCACTCATCTCACATAACAGTAAAGTAATGCTCAAAATTCTCCAAGCTAGACTTCAGCAATACGCAAACTGTGAACTTCCACATGTTCAAGCTGGTTTTAGAAAAGGCAGAGGAACCAGAGATCAAATTGCTAACATCTGCTGGATCATGGAAAAAGCAAGAGAGTTCCAGAAAAACATCTATTTCTGCTTTATTGACTATGCCAAAGCCTTTGACTGTGTGGATCACAATAAACTGTGGAAAATTCTGAAAGACATGGGAATACCAGAGCACCTGACCTGCCTCTTGAGAAACCTATATGCAGGTCAAGAAGCAACATTTACAAATGGACATGGAACAACAGACTGGTTCCAAATAGGAAAAGGAGTACGTCAAGGATGTACTCTGCTTTTTTTTTTTTTTTTTTGGTAACTCAAGGAATTTTTAATTTTTAAAAAATATGTTTATTTATTTTAATTGGAGGTTAATTTTGTATTGGTTTTGCCATACATCAGCATGAATCTGCCACAGGTATACAAGTGTTCCCCATCCTGAACCACCCTCCCTCCTCCCTCCTCATACCATCCCTCTGGGTCATCTCAGTGTACCAGCCCCAAGCATCCAGGATCATGCCTCAAGCCTGGACTGGAGATTCATTTCATATATGATATTATACATGTTTCAATGCCATTCTCCCAAATCATCCCACCCTTTCCCTCTCTCACAGAGTCCAAAAGACTGTTCTATACATCTGTGTCTCTTTTGCTATCTCGCATAACTTATATGCAGAGTACATCATGAGAAACGCTGGGCTGGAAGAAGCACAAGCTGGAATCAAGATTGCCAGGAGAAATATGGATAACCTCAGATATGCAGATGACACCACCGTTATGGCAGAAAGTGAAGAGAACTAAAAGCCTCTTGATGAAAGTGAAAGTGGAAAGTGAAAAAGTTGGCTTAAACCTCAACATTCAGAAAATGAAGATCATGACATCTGGTCCCATCACTTCATGGCAAATAGATGGGGAAACAGTGGAAACAATGTCAGACTTTATTTTGGGGGCTCCAAAATCAGTGCAGATGGTGATTGCAACTATGAAATTAAAATACACTTACTCACTGGAAGAAAAGTTATGATCAACCTAGATAGCATATTCAAAAGCAGAGACATTACTTTGCCAACAAAGGTCCATCTAGTCAAGGCTATGGTTTTTTCCAGTGGGCATCTATGGATTTGAGAGTTGAACTGTGAAGAAAGCTGAGCACCGAAGAATTGATGCTTTTGAACTGTGGTGTTGGAGAAGACTCTTGAGAGTCCCTTGGACTGCAAGCAGATCCAACTAGTCCATTCTAAAGGACATCAGCCCTGGGTGTTCTTTGGAAGGAATGATGCTAAAGTTGAAACTTCAGTACTTTGACCACCTCATGCAAAGAGCTGACTCATTGGAAAAGACTCTGATGCTGGGAGGGATTGAAGGCAGGAGGAAAAGGGGGTGGCAGAGGATGAGATCGCTGGATAGCATCACCGACTCAATGGACGTGAGTCTGAGTGAACTCCGTGAGTTGGTGATGGACAGGGAGGCCTGGAATGCTGCAGTTCAATGGGTTGCAAAGAGTCTGACATAACTGAGCAACTGAACTGAACTGAACTGAACTGACATGGCATGGCTCATAGTTTAACTGAGTTAGAAAAGTCTGTGGTGGGTCATCGTGGAGAGTTCTGACACAATGTGGTCCACTGCAGACAGAATGGCAAAACGCTTTAGCACTCTTGTCTTGAGAACTCCATGAACAGTATGAAAAGACAAAATGATAGGACAATGAAAGATGAACTCCCCAGGTTGGTATGGCCCTAAGATGCTACTGGAGATCAGTGGAGAAATAACTCCTGAAAGAAAGAAGAGATGGAGCCAAAGCAAAAACAACACCCAATTGTGGATGTGGCTGGTGAAGGAAGAAAGGTCTGATGCTGTAAAGAACAATATTTCATAGGAATCTGGAATGCTAGATTCATGAATCAAGGCAAATTGGAAGTAGTCAAACAGGTGATGGCAAGAGTGAATGTCAATGTTTTAAGAGTCAGAGAACTAAAATGGACTGGCATCAATGAATTTAACTCAGATGACCATTATATCTACTACTGAGGGCAAGAATCCCTTAGAATAAATGGAGTAGCCACCACAGACAACAAAAGAGTTCGAAATGCAGTACTTCAATGCATTCTCAAAAATGACAGAATGATCTCTGTTCATTTCCAAGGCAAACCATTCAGTATCATGGTAATCCAAGTCTATGACTCAACCAGTAATGCTGAAAACTGAGCTTGAATGGTTTTATGAAAACCTACAAGACCTTCTAGAATTAACACCCAAAAAAGATGCCCTTTTCATTATAAGGGACTGGAATACAAAAGTAGGAAATCAAGAAACACCTGGAGTAACAGGCCAATTTGGCCTTGGAGTACAGAATGAAGCAGTGCAAAGGTTCATAGAGTTTTAGCAAGAGAATTCACTGGCCATAGCAAACACACTCTTCCAACAACACAAGAGAAGACTCTATACATGGACATCACCAGATGGTCAATACCAAAATCAGATTGATCATATTATTTGCAGGCAAAGATGGAGAAACTCTATACAGTCAGCAAAAACAAGACCGGGAGCTGACTGTGGCTCAGATCATGAACTCCTTATTGCCAAATTCAGACTTAAATTGAAGAAACTGGGGGAAATCACTAGACCATTCAGGTATGACCTAAATCAAATCTCCTATGATTATACAGTGTAAGTGAAAAATAGACTCAAGGGATTAAATCTGATAGACAGAGTGCCTGAAGAATTATGGATGGGGGTTCATGACATTGTACAGGAGACAGGGATCAAGACCATCACCAAGAAAAATAAATGAAAATGTAAAATGGCTGTCTGAGGAGGCCTTACAAATAGCTGTGAAAAGAAGAGAAGAGAAAAGCAAAGCAGAAAAGGAACGATATACCCATTTGAATGCAGAGTTCCAAACAAAAGGAAGGAGAGATAAGAAAGCCTTCCTCAGTGATCAATGCAAAGAAATAGAGGAAAACAATAGAATGGGAAAATCTAGAGATCTCTTCAAGAAAATTAGAGATACCAAGGGAACATTTCTTGCTATTATGGGCTCAATAAAGGACAGAAATGGTATGGACCTAACAGAAGCAGGAGATATTAAAAAGAGGAAGAAAGAATACACAGAAGAACTATACAAAAAGATATTCATGACCCAGATAACCATGATGGTATGATCGCTCACCTAGAGCCAGACATCCTGGAATGTGAAGTCAAGTGAACGTTAGGAAGTATCACTATGAACAAAACTAGTCGAGTGATAGAATTCCAGTTGAGCTATTTCAAATCCTAAAAGATGATGCTGTGAAAGTGTTGCAGTCAATATGCCAGCAAACTTGGAAAACTCAGCAGTGCCTACAGGACTGGAAAAGTTCAGTTTTCATTCCAATCCCAGAGAAAGGCAATGCCAAAGAATGCTCAAACTACTGCACAATTGCACTCCTCTCACATACTAGCAAATTAATGCTAAAAATTCTCCAAGCCAGGCTTCAGTAATATGTGAACATATTGTGAACACAATTTCACTCATCTCACACACTAGGAAAGTAATGCTTAAAACTCTCCAAGCCAGCTTCAGCAATATGTGAACCATGAACTTTCAAATGTTCAAGCTGGATTTAGAAAAGGCAGAGGAACCAGAGATCAAATTGCCATCATCCACTGGATTACAGAAAAAGCAAGAGAGTTCCAGAAGAACATCTACTTCTGCTTCATTGACTAAGCCAATGCCTTTGTCTGTGTGGATCACAATAAACTGTGGAAAATTCTTCAAGAAATGAGAATACCAGATGACCTGACCTCCCTCCTGAGAAATCTGTATGCAGGTTAAGAAGCAATAGCTAGAAATTGAAATGGAACAACAGACTGGTTCCAAACTGGGAAAGAAGTATGTCAAGGCTGTATATTGTGACCCTGCTTATTTAACTTATATGCAGTGTACCTTATGAGAAATGCTGGGTTAGATGAAGCACAAGATGGAATCAAGATTGCCAGGAGAAATCTCAGTAATCTCAGATACACAAATGACACGACTCTCATGGCAGAAAGCAAAGAAGAGCTAAAGAGCCTCTTGATGAAAGTGAAAGAGGAAAGTGAAAAAAAAAAATGGCTTAAAGCTCAACATTCAGAAAACAAAGATCATGGCACCTGGCCCCATAACTTCATGACAAATAGATGGGGAAACAGTGGAAACAGTGGCAGACTTTATTTTGTTGGGCTCCAAAATCACTGTAGATGGTGACTGCAGCCATGAAATTAAAACACACTTACTCTTTGGAAGAAAAGTTATGACTAAACTAGACAGCATATTTAAAAGTAGAGATGTTACTTTTCCAACAATGATTTGTCTAGTCAAGGCTATGATTTTTCCAGTGGTCATGTATTGATGTGAGAGTTGGACTATAAAGAAAGCTAAGCACCATAGAATTGATGCTTCTGAACTGTGGTGTTGGAGAAGACTCTTGAGAGTCCCTTGGCCTGCAAGGAGATACAACCAGGCCATCCTAAAGGAAATCAGTCCTGAATATTCACTGGAAGGAATGATGCTGAAGCTGAAACTCCAATACTTTGGCTACCTGATGTGAGCAAGTGATTCATGAGAAAAGACCCTGATGCTGGGAAAGATTGAATGTGGGAAGAGAAGGGGATGACAGAGGATGAGATGGTTGAATGGCATTGCCAAGGTGATAGGCATGAGTTTGAGTAGGCTCTGGGTGTTGGTGATGGACAGGGAAGCCTGGTGTGCTGCAGTCCATGGGGTTCCACAGAGTTGGACAAGACTGAGCAACTGTCCTGAACTGATGTCATATAAAACCATCCCGACAGTGGGTTTTTTTGTTTTTTTTTTTCATTTTTTAATTCTTGTGTAAAATACAACATGGCACCATGGATCATATTGTATTTTGCACTAGAATATTTGAATTGACTTTATAGTCTTTCCTGAATCCCCTCGCCCCCCATTCCTTTTTTTAAACTATATGTTAATCAGATAGCTTAATGGCAAAATTCTTCGGTGTAATTGTAGTTGTTCAGTTGTTCAATCATGGCTGACTCTCTGTGACCTCATGGATTAGAGCACCCCAGGGCTTCCCTGTCCTTCACTATTTCCCAGAGTTTGCTCAAACTCATGTCCCTTGAGTGGGTGATGCCATCCAGCCATCTCATCTTGGAAAATTATGTCACACATTTTCTTCCCGGTTTGTTTCATATAATAACAGTCAAAATATACCTACATGAATATTTCTTGAATTGTTTTTCAGTATCAATATGTCAAATGCCCGAAAATAAAGGCACTAAATTTGCAACTTAGCAGCAGCAGCAGCATTTTATTTTGAACATTTCATAGCAATATTTGGAATGAGTGCTAGTTACATGAAGAATATAAAATGACAATCCAGAGTTCATGTTAACTTGGTTCTCACTTTTTAAGTTAAAAATTTTGGCACAAGCTATATAAAGTATCACTTTGACTAACATTATTTTATGACAATTTTATTGTTATTATAAAACCTCCCGAGAGCAGAACAGTAGCCAAATAGCCTTATTTGGATCATAGGGACATGAGTTAATGAAATTTTGCTGCCTGTGAAATACTGTATTTTCTTAAAAAAAAAAAAAAACTTCAGTTTTACCACATTACATGTTAATAGTCTCATCACGATATTGGAGTAGTTAATTGGTGTGTCTTAAGAGATATCATTTTTTCCATTGTTCTTATTACTGATTTCAGAACATGAACTTGATAGTGGCAAACTTTTCTATCAGGTAACTAATAGTTCTAAAAAATAGAGAAGTATTCGGCTTGTCAACAAGTTAAACATTGTCCTTAGGTACTTTAAAGTGAGTGTGATGATTTGGAAAGGTATCTAAATAAAAAATAGGAATAAATATCAAAAAGTAAGGACTATGATATGGATGGACCTAGAGACTATAATACTAAGGCAAAGACAAACACAAATAATATATAATATTACATATATAGAATCTGAAAAATTAATGGTCTTATTGAGAAAACAGAAATAGACCCACAAATGTAGAAAATAAACTGATGTTTATCAAAGGAGAAAGGGGATGGGGAGGAATAAGTTAGCAGGAAAGATTAACATTTACACATCTCTGTGTATGGCAACTGACTCCAGTACTCTTGCCTAGAAAATTCCATGGATGGAGGAGCCTGGTGGGCTACAGTCCATGGGGTCACAGAGTTGGACACAACTGATGGACTTCACAACGACTTCATGATGTTTAAAATAGATACAAAGAAGCACCTACTGCATGGCATGGGGAATGATATTCAATATTTTATAATAACTTATAAGGGAAAATAATCTGGGAAAGATAACAGAAAAATACATAATGTACACCTGAATTACTCAGCTGTACACAGGAAACTAACACAACATTGTAAAGCAATTATAATTCAACCTTTAAAAAATGTCTAATGTGAATGATGAAGATGCAGAATGATAAAATTAAAAAATTAAATACTAATGTGGAATTAATTTAGACCTTTGGAGAAAATTATACTTATTAAAAACTTGGATAGTCATTACAAAGAATCTTGGTGACTTACTGAAAATAGTAAAAGTGTACACTGTAAGAAAATGTTGCTGCTGCTGCTGATGCTGCTAAGTCACTTCAGTCGTGTCTGACTCTGTGTGACCCCATAGATGGCAGCCCACCAGGTTCCCCCATCCCTGGGATTCTCCAGGCAAGAACACTGGAGTGGGTCACCATTTCCTGCTCCAATGCATGAAAGTGAAAAGTGAAAGTGGAGTCGCTCAGTCGTGTCCCACTCTTCGCAACCCCATGGACTGCGGCCTACCAGGCTCCTCTGTCCATGGGATTTTCCAGGCAAGAGTACTGGAGTGGGGTGCCATTGCCTTCTCCAAAGAAAATGTGAGTGTATTGAAATGTGCATATTTGAGATTGTTTAGGGAAGATTGATGTAGATCAAAAATGAATGCACTGCCCTTTCAAATTAATGAACCTGAGTCATGGAGTCAGTTCTAAAATAGAAAACAGATATTCACAATCTTCAACAATTCAGAAATCACAATACAAAAAATGAAGGGAAGCTGAATTTTTAAAAGTTAGATTGTAATATGCAAAAGTACTTAAAATAAAAATGTAAATATGACTTAAAAACGATTACAGCTTAGAATACTCTATTTGAGTTCTGTCCTAATTCTGGATTGCCTTGTGGAGCTTATAGTTGCTAATTTACTTGAACAAACTATTACAATCACACACTCTGTTTAGTAGAATGATCATATAAAGATTTTATAGTTAAATAATTAATCCCTATTTTGTATTTTGTAAAATGGAGATAAGCTGATACTTTATATTAAAACAAACAAATAAAACTTTAAACAGATATAACACCCAAAGATACTAATACCTTGGTGACAGTAAACAAAGGACTCTAGGTTCAGTTCAGTTCAGTCGCTCAGTCGTGTTCAACTCTTTGCGATCCCATGAATCGCAGCATGCCAGGCCTCCCTGTCCATCACCAATTCCCGGAGTTCACTCAGACTCATGTCCATCGAGTCCGTGATGCCATCCAGCCATCTCATCCTCTGTAGTGCCCTTTTCCTCCTGCCCTCAATCCCTCCCAGCATCAGAGTCTTTTCCAGTGAGTCAACTCTTCTCATGAGGTGGCCAAAGTACTGGAGTTTCAGCTTTAGCATCAGTCCTTCCAAAGAACACTCAGGGCTGATCTCCTTTAGAACGGACTGGTTGGATCTCCTTGCAGTCCAAAGGACTCAAGAGTCTTATCCAACACCATAGTTCAAAAGCATCAATTCTTTGGTGCTCAGCTTTCTTCATAGTCCAACTCTCACACCCACACATGACCCCTGGAAAAACCACAGCCTTGACTAGATGGATCTTTGTTGGCAAAGTAATGTCTCTGCTTTTGAATATGCTATCTAGGTTGGTCATAACTTTCCTTCCAAGGAGTAAGCATCTTTTAATTTCATGGTTGTATTCACCATCTGCAGTGATTTTGGAACCCCCAAAATAAACTCTGACACTGTTTCCACTGTTTCTCCATCTACTTCCCATGAAGTGATGGGACCAGATGCCATGATCTGTTTTCACTGCAGGTTATGCATAGCCAAATGTGAAAGAAAAGTCAAAGTGAAATCACTCAGTTGTGTCCGACTCTTTGCCACTCCATGGTCTGTAGTCCATCAAGCTTTTCCATCCACGGGGTTTTCCAGGCAAGAATTCTGGAATGGGTTGCCATTTCCTTCTCCAGGGGATCTTCCATGCCCAGGGAAAGAACCCAGATCTCCTGCATTGCAGGCAGAGACTTTACCCTCTGAGCCACCAGGGAAGCCAAATGTGAACTTACAATGATTAGAAGAAAACATATAGTCAAATCAAGAGGCTTTGTTTTTCTGCATCAGTACTCACTACATAATTTTGGAACCATATGAAAAGGAGGATATTGATTTTTTATGCTAACCTTGTTGACTGAAATACTGTCAAGGGCTTTTATCTTTAAGATGATTGCTTTGTGTTTCTTTGTTTTAATGCAAGGTGCTGCAACTGTAAAATACCACAGAATGGTTTCAACAGAGGGCACAACCACATATCTGGCAACATTTAGGTAGGCTAAAAACATATGACCCACCTGCCCTTGGATTATAGATAATCATGTTAATATGACTTCTCTCAGTGCAAAATATGTTTTCCACTATAGTGGAAAAAGATATGCTCCACTTGAAACTGACATAAAATTATGTTTCCCACACTGTCTTACAGGTTTTGGAATTTGGATTTTGCTGAACCAGGAAAATAGATCAGAAGGCATTATCCTTGAATGATAAATATAGAAGTGTCATATATAGCATTTTAGCTAAAATTGTAAACTGAAAAATGCGGCATAAAAAGAAAATATTTTGATGTTTTTCTTTCTGGCTTACTTCACTCTGTATAATCGGCTCCAATACTAACACATATATATGGAATTTAGAAAGAGAATAATGATGATCCTGTATGTGAGACAACAAAAGAAACACAGAGGTATAGAATGGACTTTTGGCCTCTGAGGGAGAGGGAGAGGGAGAGTGAGAGGGTGGGATGATTTGGGAGAATGGCACTGAAACATGTATACTATCATATAAGAAACAAAGTGCCAGTCTATGTTCAATACAGGATACAGGATGCTTGGGGCTGGTGCACGGGATGATCCGGGGAAATGGTGTGGGGTGGGAGGTGGGAGGGGGCTTCGGCATTGGGAGATCTTGTACACCTGTGGCTGATTCATGTCAATGTATGGCAAAACCAATACAGTATTGTAAAGGAGAATAAAGTATTAAAACAAAACAAAACAAAACCAAACCTCTTTGGTGGGGGGGGAGGTTTTTTTACTTAACCTGAAAAGCCAATCATGAAATGTAATGATGTGATTTTCTTTTAAATTTGTAAGTCAGTAGCAGATTGTCAAAAAAAAAAAAGACAGAAAAAGAAAATATTTTGAATCTTGAAATGGTCTGCTATTAATATGTCTAAATATATTTTTAAATATTTGAGGACTTAATAAAATAATACATTTTAACACTGCTATTGGAGGTAAAATGTTCTCTCTGATTGCTATTAACAATTTAAATTATCATAGAAATATTTATAGGAGAAGGAAATGGAAACCCACTCCAGTATTCTTGCCTGGAGAATCCTGCAGACAGAGGAGCCTGGAGGGCTATTGTCCATACGGTCGCACAGAGTCAGACACGACCGAAGCAATTTAACAGCAGCAGCAGCAGGAAATATTTATGTCTATCTTTCAAGGTTCATCTCGCCTATGACCTCCTTTTCCCCCTTCAATCACTGGATTTTTCTTTTTAAAATCTTTATTTTGCTTATCATATTTTAGCAAATAAAGTATAACTTAATTTTATGGATATCCCCATGGTATAGTAGTAGTCTTTTTTGTTTTGTATATCTGTGAGTACAAATAATTGAAGTAGATTAATGCTTATGTCACTGAAATGGAAATGAATTTAGCATGTTCACAGAAGTTAAAGTACAAAACAAGTCTGATTGACATATAATTCACTGAGCAGAATCCTTAAATAAAATGCACTACTTACATGTAAAAATATCATGTTACATTTAATTTATTGATGACTAATTTAAATCTGTACTTTTTATTGTGGTAAAATACATAATATAAAAAAATGGTTTAAATGGTAAATTATAAAGTACAACACTGTTGTTTAATCATCACCACTATCCATCTCCAGAACTTTATCTTATTTCAAAACTAAAACTCTGCACCCTTTAAAGAGTAATTCCTCATATACTCTTTGTGATCTCTAGTTACTTGAACATGCAAAGATAAGAATACATAATCACTTGGAATACACTGCAGGAAAAATGCAATATGGAATTTATCGATTAGGAAGTCACATTAATAACACTGGCATTTTGTTAAATATGTTTCTAATACTGCTTTGATATCAGATTTTCTACTTGAAATGCTAAGAATTAAACACTAATGGTCAGTTGTTTTGTACCTAGCTAATTTTCTTATTCAAATTATGTGTGTGTGTGCCCAGTTGTTAAGTCGTGTCTGATCCTTTGAGACCCCATGGACTGTAGACCTTCATGCTCCTCTGTCCATGGGATTTTCCAGGCAAGAATACTGGAGTGGGTTGCCATTTCTTTCTCTAGGGGATTTTCCAAAATCAGAGATTGAATCCATGTCTCCTTAGTTTCCTGCATTGGCAGGTGGTTCTTTATCACTAGGCCACCTGTGTGTTTTATACCTAGCTAATTTTCTTATTATTTTGCCTTTTCACACTGTTTATGGGGTTCTCAAGGCAAGAATACTGAAGTGGTTTGCCGTTCCCTTTTCCAGGGGACCACATTCCATCAGACCTCTCCACCATGACCCACCTGTCTTGGGTTGCCTCACGGCATAGCTTAGTTTCACTGAGTTAGACAAGGCTGCAGTCCTAGAGTAATTAGACTGACTAGTTTTCTGTGAGTATGGTTTCAGTGTGTCTGCCCTCTGATGCCCTCTTGCAACACCTACCATCTTACTTGGGTTTCTCTTACTTTGGGTGTGGGGTATCACTTCACAGCTGCTCCAGCAAAGCACAGCTGCTGCTCCTTACCTTGGATGAAGGGTATCTCCTCATTGCCACCCTTCCTGACCTCATTGGAAAAGACTCTGATGCTGGGAGGGATTGGGGGCAGGAGAAGAAGGGGACGACAGAGGATGAGATGGCTGGATGGCATCACTGACTCGATGGACATGAGTCTGAATGAACTCCGGGAGTTGGTGATGGACAGGGAGGCCTGGCGTGCTGCAATTCATGGGGTCGCAAAGACTCAGACACAACTGAGTGACTGAACTGAACTGAGTTTTCTTATTCAAATTATAACAATAATAAAGACTTTTTTAAAAATAGAAATATAAAGAAAAAAATCTCATTGAAATTATCAGAGTTCCCTGACTAAGCAGGAATTAAAGAACAGATAAGTGAACCAGCATAGAGTGAGCTGCCTTTTCCTCTCAGGGCATTTAACCAATTCTTAGAGTGAATCCAGACACTGGGACTACTACAGTAGGGATGGAGCTAGGAAAGGCCAGTGAGGTTCTGAGAAGTTTTCAGGGCAGTGGAGATACCCTGAAAACAAACAAAAACTTCCTAGGACAGGGAATTCAGAGAAACAACACTTCTAGGAGGCTGATCTCCCTAATAGAGACATTTATTGAAGTCTTCAGCTGTGGAGAATAAAAAACTAAAAACACTGAGAGCAGAGTGTTTGCAGCAGCAGACTCCCAGTACCAACATGATCAAAAAAGGTCAGACTTTTACTAGGAGGGAACCTCGTATGTATTGTTCTCAGTTGAGATTCAGAGGGGAAAAAAAGCACACAGGTATAATTTGAGTTATTACAAAACCAACAACCCAGCCTGTAATCAGCTCTGTGCCTTATTGGATTAAAATGGTGTGTCTCCAGCTTGCATGTCTATTAGACTTAGGGAAATAAATTTTCAATTATTATTCATTACCTCTAGACTTTTTCAAAATTGCTAAGACTAAGAGAATAAAGAGAAAATAGGAATAGACCCGCATATAATTCTTGATTTCTAAGTTATCAGTGATGAATTTTATTCAACTGTGAATAATATATTCAAAATTGTTGAAAGGATGTATACACGAAAAGAGAACTATGAAGTGAGGTGAGGTGAAGTCGCTCAGTCGTGTCTGACTCTTTGCGACCCCGTAGACTGTAACCTACTAGGCTTCTCTGTCCATGGGATTCTCCAGGCTAGAATACTGGAGTGGATTGCCATTTCCTTCTCCAGGGGATCTTCCCGACCCAGGGATCGAACCTGGGTCTCCCACATTGGAGGCAGACACTTTAACCTCTGAGCCACCAGGGAAGCTAGTATACATAAAAAAGCTAAATGAAAATTTTTGAACTAAAAAAATGTCCACTGACAGATGAATAGATAAAGATGCCATTCATATGCACAATGGAACATTACTCAGCTATTAAAAGGAATGAAATTGGGTTATATGTAGAGACATGGATGGACATACACAGTGTCATATGGAGTGAAGTAATTCAGAAAGAGAAAAATACTGTATATTACCATACATATGTAGAATCTGGAAAAACGGTACAGATGAAACTATTTGCAAAGCAGAAATAAACACACAGATGTAGAGAACAAATGTATGAACACCAAGGGGGGAAATGGGGATGGGATGAATTAGGAGAGTGGGATTGACATACATACACTGCTATGCATGAAAGAGAGATAACTAGAGAAGAGCCTGCTGTGTGCAGAGAACCCAACTCAGTACTGTGTGGTGACCTTGATGGGATACTCCTGTACTTCACTTTACAGGAGAAACTAGAAAAAAGTGGTAAACAATTTATGCCCCAACAAATAAAATTTAAAATAAAATTAAGAACTGAGTTGATTATTTAATGACAGACTGGAAATAATAGAAGAATAGAGAACTGGAAAATGGTTCAGTAGGAAATGTGCAGGTTGAAAAAGAGTAAAAACAGTAAACATATTGAAAAGAGTGATTTGAGAAGGAGATCTAATATAAGTTATTGGTATTCAAGAAGCAAGGAGAGAGAATGGGAAAAAAAGATTTAAAAAATCAGTATCTTATTTCACAATTAAAAACAAGGTAGGTCTGAAAAAAATTGGTATCTTATTTCACAATTAACAACAATGTCCCCAGTGTTCACTGCAGCACTGTTAATAATAGCCAGGACATGGGAGCAACCTAGATGTCCATCAGCAGACGAATGAATAAGAAAGCTTTGGTACATATACACAATGAAGTACTACTCAGCCATTAAAAGAATACATTTGAATAAGTTCTAATGAGGTGGATGAAACAGAGTGAAGTAAGCCAGAAAGAAAAACACCAATACAGTATACTAACGCATATATATGGAATTTAGAAAGATGGTAATGATAACCCTGTATGTGAGACAGCAAAAGAGACACAGATGTATAGAACAGTCTTTTGGACTCTGTGGGAGAGGGAGAGGGTGGGATGATTTGGGAGAATGGCATTGAAACATGTATAATATCATACAAGGAATGAATTGCCAGTCTAGGTTCAATGCAGGGTGCAGGATGCTTGGGGCTGGTGCACTGGGATGACCCGAAGGGATGGTGTGGCGGGGGAGGTGGGAGGGGAGTTCGGGATTGGGGAACACGTGTACACTCGTGGCAGATTCATGTTGATGTGTGGCAAAACCAATACAATATTGTAAAGTTAAAAAAATAATAATAATTTTTAAAAAAGAAATTGAACATTCAAAAAACAACAAAAAAATTTTTTAATAAAAACAAAGTAGCTGGGAATGAAAACATACATTGGCAGTTATTTTCTTCCAGCAATTAAAAAACATTTTTGTCAGTTGTTCCAGCATTTTTTCATAGCCTTTTATCCCTTTGAAGAAATATATATGATAGGCCTGGGTGTGGTTTTCTGAGTACTTCAGTTCAGTTCAGTTCAGTTGCTCAGTTGTGTCCGACTCTTTGCGACCCCATGAATCTGAGTACTTACCCTCTTTAACATCTTTTAACAATTTGGGGAACTTTATTTTAAGGTTATTCCTCTTATTTACTTTTCTTTTTCCATTTTCTCTCTCTCCTTCTTGACTACCAATAACTTATATTAGATCTCCTTTTCAAATCACTCTTTTCAATATGTTTACTATGTTTACTCTTTTTCAACCTGCACATTTCCTACTGAACTATTTTCCAGTTCTCTATCTTTCTATCATTTCCAGTCTGTCATTAAATAATCAACTCAGTTCTTAATTTTTGTTTTATTTGTTGGGGCATAAACTGTTTACCACTTTTTGCTAGTTTCTCCTGTACAGTGAGGTGAATCCTTCCCATACATATATAGATAAATAAATGAATAGGAAAGAAAAATAAATGCATGTGAAAATGTATATAAATTTTAATTTTATGAAAATTAAAATAATATATATATAAGTTTAACATAGAATTAAAAGGCATAGACATGTTATATAGAAATATATTGTTTTAAGACATCAGCGTAGTCTTGAGAATGGTATTCACATTAACCCAAAGAAGTCAATTAGACATTTGATATCTCTGTTATCTCTGTTAACAGTGCTAGAAAAAAAATGTTTCATTTTACTAAAAGAATCTATAGCTAAAACGCTAAAAGAAGAGGCAATATACTTCTAAAGAAGGCAAAAATGAAAGAAAATGTTACATAAAATAATAAAACAAATGGAGCAAGTTCAGTTCAGTTCAGTCACTCAGTCGTGTCCGACTCTTTGCGACCCCATGAATCACAGCATGCCAGGCTTCCCTGTCCATCACCAACTCCAGGAGTTCACTCAAACTCATTTCCACCAAAGGGTATAATCAAACACATAAATCCAAATAGCAATGATTTATCTTACAGGTGAATGGCACATATCCATTTACTAAAGACAAAATTTATCAAAATAGATGAAAATAAAAGTCAACTGCACATTGCTTACAAAGTTTGCTTTAAGAAAATGAAAGCTGCATAGTATAAATGGTGATTCTTTGTCATTCTTATATTTGACACACAGATTCCCAACTAAATGTGTATTTTCAATAGTAGAGTTGGTCTTACAAGCATTTTTAAAACTCAAAGACATATCTACATTCCTGAAGGATTCCTCAGTCTTAATTTGTAGAGTTTTATCTACTTCTTGATTACACATGAACTATTTCTCCTAGATTTTCTTGCCACATTTTGTTTTAAGTTTTGAATGTAAATCTTCAAACTTCTTCTAGATCATTAGTCAATTTCGCTGTTCAATTGCTGCTGCTGCTGCTGCTAAGTCCCTTCAGTCATGTCCAACTCTGAGTAACCCCATAGACAGCAGCCCACCAGGCTCCGCCGTCCCTGGGATTCTCCAGGCAAGAACACTGGAGTGGGCTACCATTTCCTTCTCCAATGCATGAAAGTAAAAGTGAAAGTGAAGTTGCTCAGTCACATCTGACTGTTAGTGACCCCATGGACAGCAGCCTACCAGGCTCCTCCGTCCATGGAATTTTCCAGGCAAGAGTACTGGAGTGGGGTGCCACTGTTTAATTGTGCGCACACACAAACACACAAAAAATGGTTGAAAAAATGACTTTCAACTTTCATACAATTATGTATATTGTAATCAATTTGGGGATGTTTTATTTTGTTCCACTGCTTTACTTGTATGTTCTGTGTCAATAAAGAACTGCTTAAGAAGGATTGGTATTATGCTCCAATGACTAATAAAAGAATAATCCTGAGTTACTCTGTAAATTGCCATTTATACCACACAGGCTTCACGGTTTTTCACATATCTTTCTTACAAACACTTAAAATTTTTTTATCTGAAGACACAAACTACTGTTGTAATTTTATTCAAAATACATTCAGTTTATATATTAATTTTAGAGAAACAAGCATTTATGATAGTAAGCTTCGTATTTCCTGATACTGTACAGTTACTTTTCACTTCTTCTGACCTAGTTTTATCTTTCCATTACATTACACAATTTCTTTATGTAGGTTCTTTATGTAGGTGCTAACTTGTTAACTGTAATTCTATTTTATTTCTGCACTAAAGGGAATAGTTCCCATTTTCATCTCTAGGGAAAGTTAGAGGAGGTAAAAATTGTGATTTTTAACAAAGTTTACTCATTTAATTTTTCTATACTTCCAAAAGGTTTTATTGGATATGCATGATAAATCATATCTTCTACCAAAATAAATCATTTTATCCCTTATTTTTGGATGTTTTACTTTTTAAATTTTATTATTCCAATTAGTAGAACTTTAAAAAATGTGCTACTCAGTGATGAGAACAACAGGTAGCCTTTTATATGGTTTCTTATTTTAACTGTAATGAATTTAATATTTAGTTAAGAATATAATACTTAATCAAGAATATAATACTTAGTTAAGAATATAATGTATATTTCTTGCATAAGACAGAGGTTCCTGTTATACTCAGCCACAAACACCACATATGATTTAGAAAACTGACCCTTTTAATTCTTAACATTATTAACCAGAGATATTAAGGTGGGCCAATATTATTTTCCTATTTTTCAACTCTAAAATTCTATCATATATCCACTCTCTTTCCAAATTAGAGACTATCCTATGGAATGGCCTAGAGTGAGACAATAACTTCAAAGAAAAGGGGAAAACAATTTATATTTTGTGGATAAAATTAAATCTCATCAACTATTTAGAATGAAGCACAAAATGCAAATCAACATTTAGACACTTGGAAAGACGTTAATATTTTGCTAAACTTTTCAGTCTTTATCCAGATGTTTGGCAGCACATGAGGAAAACAAAACACTCTGTGAATAAACATAATCTCAATTACATCAAAATGCCATTTTCCCACTGATTTCCAATTTCCTTTTTAAGAGAGGATATAATCACAGGTTGGGTGATTGTAGAGATTAACAATCCTCATTTCTAAGAACACACCACTATAGTTCCTTCATTAGGCATTCTGATGCCTATGCTATTGTAACAAAAACTGAATTAAGCAGCAGTGAAAATTTTCCTCTCCTGTTCTTGTTGCTACAGTCATTTTGACATGAACCAAACTAAAGACAATGGTCTACTGACGACTTATTAACTCCTGGAAAGAGTTATTCTTTTAAAATTATTTTGTTTTCTGGAGAAAAATTATTATTATCCCTTTTTAATATTTTTTATTCTCATGTAAATTTTATACTTATCCAGTTGGGTGTATCAGCAGTTTTACTTTAACAACATTTTTTTAGTATAAGGGCAAATTATGACCCACGAGGTAGCATCCAGTTTAATTCATTAATTTCTAATTAAAGTGATAATCATTCCACATCAAATACTGGTAAAGTCTTCATAAAGGCATTAAAAGGGGTTACTTTGTATGTAGTAATTTTTTTTTCCATTTTCTGACAAAAATTTCTAATTTTGGATTATTTGGAGGAAATATTGGACTCTTCAGCTGTATCTGTTACTAAAGAAAATTTTTTTTTCCAAGAAAAGAGAATCTTAAGTAGGTTTGCAGTTGGATATAATTTTGAAATTTTGTCTGTTCTTGTAATCCCAAATATTAGTGTAACTTTTTATTTTATAATTTGTTTCCCTGGATAGTATTTCAAGTAAGAAACATATTCAGTTCCAATTACCATAAACTCTGCCATTAAATTCTAAATTCAATTAGGACCACCTGGCTATATCTATTTTAATTTCTATTTCTTACAGCAGTACACCTTAAGCTTAAAAAGATTTTCCCTCTGATTATTTTGTTATCATATATACTGACTTTGGTAAAAGTAAAAAAAAAAACAAAAAATTTTCTCATGTGTTATGTGATGAGTTTTGCTTAGATGTTTATGTTAGAAATTATCTCATAGCATCTAAAATTAGTTTTAATTGCTGTATTTTTGGCCTCCATTTTCTGATCCTCTTTCCCCAGCTCTATTTGCTCTCCAGCTTTCAAAGGTACTTAATATCTTAATGTGCTTCATGACACACCCTCACTAATACTTGCTTGGAAATGTCATTTACTAATTAGTATGAATTTTGAATTATACTTTCATATATATAGAAATAATTACCTACCTAATTATAATTCTAATTGAGGGGAGTAAATATATATTATAATATGATTATGGGTTTTATATAAATTGAGGGGTTTTTGCCTGTCACAGGAGAGGTGCCATTAAAGACTAAAATTGCAGACTGCTGCAAACACTAGAATTGTTGACAAGATGATTCAGGAAGGAATCATCAGACACTCATTTTGTGGAATGTGAAAGCTACTCCAATTTAGTAAACTTTGTGCTAGTTTACAAACCTTCCAGAGCACCAATGGATTACAAATTTTAAAAAGGAATTAGTTTACCAATACATCTGGGGGTCTGCAACAGGGCAACTTAATGAAGATGTAAGAGATTCAGCTATTTTCTTGTTTTTTTTTTCTCTTTCATTTATTTATTTTTTTAATTACAATACTGTATTTGTTTTGCCATACATTGACATGAATCAGCCACAGGTGTCCACGATCTCCCAATGCCAAAGCCCCCTCCCACCTCCCACCCAGATTCAGCTATTTTCATCTGCTATTTCTTTCTTCCTGCTAACATTGCAACTAGAGTCCATACAGCATCAAACCAGGAACATCAAAACTGAAACCATGGAAATACAGGTCATACTGACTAAGTGGGGAATTTTAACCATCAGAAACAAGACTGAGAAGTTTCCACAGTTTGCTTGGGCCCTGGGGTACAGACTCAGCTGCAGAGCCAGCTCTAAGACACAAATCAGAGTCCTTGGTGGACAAACTATGAGCCAGTATAACGAGAGAAGA
Source organism: Nanger dama (assembly GCA_917880005.1). Lineage (NCBI taxonomy): Eukaryota > Metazoa > Chordata > Mammalia > Artiodactyla > Bovidae > Nanger > Nanger dama. The sequence continues at coordinate 14,005,010 of CAKJTW010000027.1, read as the reverse complement.
GCTGATCATCAAAACAGGTGAACTTCCATTTTGTGTTGCTAACATTTTATATCAACATCTTAAATGCAAAAAAAAAAAAAAAAAAGAAGAAGCTGTTAAAATAAAAAAACAAACAGAGACCAAACATGAAAATTCCCTAAGCAAGCCAAAACCAGTTTAGTCATACAAGAAAAGCTAAATTCAGTTTACTTCGACCACATAATGGTGGCTCAGACAGTAAAGCATCTGCCTGCAGTGGGGAAGACCCGGTTCTATTTCTGGGTTGGGAAGATCCCCTGGAGAAGGAAATGGCAACCTAATTTGAACTAGGTAATTTCTTGTTCATGCCTCTGGAAATCAAGCAAAATCTAAACTACTGCCAAAACTGATATGAACTAACCATTAATCAATTCTCTATCATCTGAGAAAATTCTATTATTATAAACAACTGCTGAAGAGCATGACCTTCCCATGGTATAAACTGCTCTAAAACAATATGAAGTGAAGTGTTAGTTGCTCAGTCGTGTCCAACTTTTTGTGACCCCATGGACAGTAGCCCGCCAGACTCCTCTCTCCATGGGATCTCCAGGCAAGAATACTGGAGTGGGTTTGCCATTTCCTTCACCAGGATATCTTGCAAACTCAGGGATCGAACCCAGATCTCCAGCAATGAAGGTAGATTCTTTACATTTGCGCCACCTCGGAATCCCTACTTGAACTTTATTGGTTTGAGCACACCCTGTTTACAAACTGTATTTTTGGTTTGTGTACAATACATAGTACTAATTTCTACTTCAGCAAATCATTGGTTTTTCTTCTGTCATTTTTGAAATTTTGATACCATAAATACCAAAACTGTGCAGAGATTTTCTCCAGGTATTATCTGTAGTGTGTGTGTGTGAGAGACAAAGTTCGTAACTGAGCTGGGCATGAGAAAAGTACCTGTGGCAATAACAGAAAATATTGAATCTGTGTTCTGTTCCTCCTTAAACCTTCCATGTGCCATGATTCATGATTCCCATGTCCATACCCTCTTCCCTAGCTTCTGAAGAAGTTTCTCAGCAAACTCAACGGATGACCTTAGCAAAGATAATGGTGTTACCGTCCCCGCCCCCTCGACTGCAGCTGACAACAAGAAATTCAGCGCCTACCAGGAGTTGGATGAAGATGTGCTGATCCGCGTGCCGAGGAAGCAGGAATTCCCGCAAATTAGAAGCTGCGTCAGACTCACGCGAGAACAGGATTGAGATTTCTATAAGCACCTGGGTCTAATGGAGGTTGAGGCTTCCTCTCCAAGCTCCCTTTATTCCACTCACTTTAAGCTGCAGAAGCCAATTTGTGGCTATTCAGAAACTAGTGAAACCAAAGGTAGAATGAGTAGAAGGAGAAGCCTTTGGGAAGCAGTAAAAATGGGGCCGGGTTTGTGAAAACCTCTTTAGCTGAAAGAAAGAATTATAAATCACCTGTGACTAGAAAAATAAGAGACGAAATTAATTAAGCCTCCTTACAAAGAGCATTTTTGCATAGTAAGTTTTTGGTCTTCTGTTCTAGATAAAAGAAAAACATAATATCCTGCATGTGCTTCAAACTGTCTCAACCAGACTGTTACAAAGTAATATTTTCAGGCAAATTTCTACCCAAACTGACCTTTCTGGGAATTCAGTGCCTTAGAAAAGATCTTTGAACACACCTCATGCCTATTTTGCTGTATCATGTGTCCATTCAGTACAGACAAGAATTCTTTGTAACAGCCTCTGTCAAATTGTGGGCTTTTAAGCAATGTTCTGAAACATGTCTATCCTTTTAGTCATCTCTGTTTTGAAATAGCTGATTACAGTGCTCTTCAAACTGACAATTTGCTTGAAATGCTTTCAAATATCCTCTTGAAAAAGAAATCAGACTCATATATCATTGGCCAAAAGTATTTATAAAAGCAACCCTTGTGACTGCATTTTGAAAGGAGAACACAAGAAAATTAAATAGGAGGCAGATGAGTGATAACACTTTCAACTGAGATATTTTTTGGAAAAATATACAGTTCCTATACTTAAATACAGAATTTTCATGTCTACTGTAGCAACCAAAAGAACTGAGAGAAAGACAACTTAGAAAAATAAATGTTAGGCATAATTAAATATTACCTTAGAAAAAGAATCAAGTTGAATAAAGCTATTTCAGGTCAGAAGGTGTCCAGTATGCTCTTGGTGAAGTGCAGAGGACAACTATGAATAGCTCCAGAAACAATGAAGCACTTGGACAAAAAATGTAAATAACACTCAGTTGAGGATGAAAGTAAAGTCTGATGCTGTAAAGAACGAAACTGCATAGGAACCGGTAATGTTAGGTCCATGAATAGAGGTAAATTGGATGAGGACAAGCAGGAGATGACACCAGTGAACATCGACATTTTAGAAGTCAGTGAACTAAAAGGGATGGGAATGGGAAAATTTAATTCCAACGACCATTATATTTACTACTGTGGGCAAGAAGCCCTTAGAAGAAATGGAGTAGCCCTTACAGTCATCAAAAGAGTCCAAAATGCAGTACTTAGGTGCAAACTCTAGAATGAGAAAATGATCTCACTTTATTTCCAGGGCAAGCCATTTAACATCACAGTAATCCAAGTTGATGCCCAACCACTGAGGTTGAAGGAGATGAAGTTGAATGGTTCTGTGAAGACACACCACAGTTTCTAGACATCAAAAAAAAAAAAAAAAAAAGATGTCCTTTTCATCATAGGAGTCTGAAATGCAAAAGTAGGAAGACAAAGATACCTGGAGTAATAGGCAAGTTTGGTCTTGGAATACAAAATAAAGTAATGTAAAGGCTTACAGAGTTTTGCTAAGAGAACACACTGGTCATAGCAAACACCCTCTTCCAACAGTACAAGAGATGTCTCTATACAGGGGCATCATCATGAGGTTAATACCAAAATCAGATTGATTATATTCTTTTCAGCCAAAGATGGAAAAGCTCTATACAGTCAGCAAAAACAAGATCAGGAGCTGACTGTGGTTCAGATTATGGACTCCTTATTGCAAAATTCAGACTTAAATTGAAAGAAGTAGGCCATTTTAATTGAAAACTGCTAGACCATTCAGGTATGACCTAGATCAAATCCCTTATGATTATACTGTGTAAGTGACAAATAGATTCAAGGGATTAGACTGGACAGACAGAATGGCTGAAGCACAATGGATGGAGGTTCATAACATTGTAAGGAGGCGATAACCAAAACCATCCCAAATAAAAAAAGATACAAGAAGGCAAAGTGGTTCTCTGAGGAGGCTTTACAAATAGCTGAGAAATGAAGAGAAACAAAAGGCAAGGGGGAAAGGGAAAGATATATCCAACTGAATGCAGAGTACCAAGGAGAGATAAGAATAGCAAGGAGAATAGCAAGAAGAGATAAGAATGGTTTCTTAAATGAACAATGCAAAGAAATGCAGGAAAACAGAGTGGAAAAGACTAGAGATCCCTTCAAGAAAATTGGAGATATCAAGGGAACATTTCATGCAAGGATGGGCCGAGTAAAGGGCAGAAAATGTAAGGAACTAACAGAGGCAGAAGAGATTAAGAAGAGATATACCAAATTGTACAGCAAAGGTCTTATTGACTGGGATAACCACAATGATGTGATTGTTCCCCTAGAACCAGACATCCTGGAGTGTTAAGTGGGTCTTAGGAAGCATTACTATGAACAAGTCCTGTGGGTGTGATGGAATTCCTGCTGAACAATTTAAAATCCTAAAAGATGTTGCTGTAAAAGTTCTGAACTCAATAAGTCAGCAAATCTGAAAAACTTAGCAGTGGCCACAGGACTGGAAAAGATAAGTTTTCATTCCAATGCCAAAGAAAGGCAATGGTAAAGAATGTTCAAACTATCATGCTGCTGCTGCTGCTCCTAAGTCACATCAGTCATGTCCAACTCTGTGCAACCTCATAGACGGCAGCCCACCAGGCTCCCCCATCCCTGGGATTCTCCAGGCAAGAACACTGGAGTGGGTTACCATTTCCTTCTCCAATGCATGAAAGTGAAAAGTGAAAGTGAAGTCACTCAGTTGTGTCCAACTCTTAGAAACCCCATGGACTGCAGCCTACCAGGCTCCTCAGTCCATAGCATTTTCCAAGCAAGAGTACTGGAGTAGGGTGCCACTGCCTTTTCCGTCAACGTGCTATTTAATAGCACCATACAACGTGCTATTTAAATTTGTCATAGCTTTTCTTCCAAAGATCAAACATCTTTTAATTTCATGTATATGGTCACCATCCAGTGATCTTGGAGTCCAAGAAAATAATATCTGCTACTGTTTCCATTTTTTCCCCATCTATTTGCCATGAAGTGATGGGACCGTATGCCACAATCTTACTTTTTTGAATCTGAGTGTTGAGCCAGCTTTTTCACTCTCCACCTTCATCAAGATGCTCTTGAGTTCCTCTTTGCTTTATGCCATTAGGGTGGTATCATCTGCATATCTCAGGTTGTTGATATTTCTCCTGGGAATCTTGATTTCAGCTTGTGATTCAGCCAGCTCATCATTTTGCATGATGTACTTTGCATATAAGTTAAACAGGCAGAGTAACAATATACAGCTTTGATGTTCCCTTTCCCCAATTTTGAACCAGTCCATAGTGTTCAGTTCCAATTGTTGCTTCTGGACCTGCATACAGGTTTCTCAGGAAACAAGTAATGTGGTCTGGTATTCCTATTGCTTTCAAAATTTTCCAGTTTTCCACAGTTGTATTCCACACAGTCAAAGGCATAAGTGTAGTCAATGATGCAGAAGTAGATGTTTTTCTGGAATTCTCTTGCTTTTTCCATGATCCAATGGATGTTGGCAATTTGATCTCTGGTTCCTCCACTGTTTCTAAATTCAACTTGTACATCTGAAAGTTCTTTGTCCATGTACTGTTGAAGCCTACCTTGAAGTATTTTGAGTATTACCTTGCTAGTATGTAAAATGAGTGCAATTATATAGTAGTATGAACATTCTTTGGCATTGCCCTTCTTTGAGACTGAAATGAAATCTGAACTTTTCCAGTCCTGTGACCACTGCTGAGTTTTCTAAATTTGCTGGCATATTGAGTGCAACAGTTTAACGACATCATCTTTCAGGATTTGAAACAGCTCAGCTGGAATCCCATCACCTCTACTAGCTTTGTTCCTAATAATGCTTCCTAAAGCCCACTTGACTTCACACTCCAGAATGTCTGGCTCTAGGAGAGTCACCACACCATTGTAGCCATCCCAGTCATAAAGACCTTTTTGTACTTTACTTCTGTGTATTTTCGCCTCCTCTTCTTAATGTCTTCTGCCTGTTTTAGGTCCTTGCATTTTCTTTTATTGGGCCCATCTTTGCAAGAAATGTTCCCTTGGTATCTCCAATTTTCTTTTAGAGAGCTCTAGTCTTTCCTATTCTATTGTTTCTTCTGTTTCTTTGCATTTCTCACTTACCACAAGTTCTTATTTCTCCTTGCTATTCTTTGAAATTCTGCATTCAGTTGGGTATGTACTTCCCATTATCTTTGCTTTTGGCTTCTCTTCATTTCTCAGCTATTTGTATGGCCTCCTCAGACAACCATTTTCCCTTTTGCATTTCTTTTTCTTTAGGATGATTTTTTTCATCACTTCCTGTACAGTGTTATGAGCCTCTGTCCATAGTTATTCAGGAACTCGGTCTATCCATGGCAGTAGAAGGGGAATAAGAGAAAACAGGGACAGGTTTTATTTTCTTGGGCTCCAAAATCACTGCAGACAGTGACTGCAGCCATGAAATTAAAAGATGCCTGCTCCTTAGAAGAAAAAAATATATCAAACCTAGACAGAGTATTAAAAAGCAGAGATATCACTTTGGCAACAAAGGTCCACATTGTCAAATTTATGGTTCCAGTATTCATGTATGGATGTGAGAATTGGATCATAAAGAGAGCTGAGTGCCAAATAATTGGTGCTTTCAAATTGTGGACCTAGAGAAGATTCTTGAGAGTCCCTTGGACAGCAAGGAGATCAAACCATCAATCCTAAAGAAAATCAACCCTGAATATTCATTGGAAGGACTAATACTGAAGGTGAATTTGGCCAACTGATATAAAGAGCTGACTCATTAGAAAAGACCTGATGTTGGGAAAAATTGATGACATAAGACAAGGGGGCAACAGAGGATGAGATGTTTAGAGAGACATGGATTTGATCAAACTCCTCCGGAGACAGTGGAGGGCAGAGGATCCTGGCATGCTGCAGGTCATGAGGTCACCAACAGATGAACACGAATTAGTGTCTGAACAATAAAAACAGCCTCTGTTTTTCTGCCTGAACTCTCAGCTTGCCATCTTTCTTCTCTCTGTTCTTTGTTTCCAGATAAGTATTTATAACCTTGGGAGCAAAATAGAATCTCCTGGCTTACCCTGAAATAGACAACATTCTTTTCTCACTCTCAGACCCTAAGACTCAGTTTGGTCTCAGCTAAAACCTCAGGCTTGGCTATTTTTAGATACAATTCATATATGTACATATAGTTAACTCTGTAAGTAACACACACACACACATCTATATGGTTATTTAATATATAGATTTCCCAGGTGGTGCAGTGGTGAAGAATCTGCCTACCAATGCCTGAAACACTTATTTGATCCCTGAGATGGTAAAATACTCTGGAGTAGGAGATGACAACTCACTTCAGTTGTGTCAGACACAACTGAATGATCGAACATGCACAATACATTATATATATTTCCTAACATTTTATATACACATTTATACTTTGTATGTTATATGTACCCATTTTATATGAATATACAGTGTATAGCCAGCAGGTTTGCTATCCTTATGGCTTAGCCATAATGACCTGTATGGAACTTCCATGAAATCCATTTCCAACATATATTGTTGAAATGAATAATGACACAGGTTTTTTATGATTAGAAAAAGAATAGTAACTGAGACTAGTACTAAAAAAAAACACTGAAGAAAGACTGTAAGGGTGCAGCTTAGAAATGAATATTCTTTAACTATAGTGTGTTAGTTGCTCAGTCATGTCTGAATCTTTTCAGCCCCGTGGACAGTAGCATACCAGGCTCCTCTGTCCAGGCAAGAATACTGGAATGGGGTGCCATTTCCTTCTCTTTGCCACCCAGGGATCCAACCCATGTCTCCTGCATTGCAGGTAAATTCTTCACCATCTGAGTCACCAGGGAAGCCTTTGACTCTAAAGAGTTCCTATTGATAAATTTTCTCAGAGAGACATAATCACTATATTTAAAATAAGTATTTTTTTTTAATTTGCAACTCCAGTAGGCACACTAGTAAGAACAACAAAAGTTTAAGTATGAAAAGCACCTAAATTTATAATGGCTTTACTTTTAAAACAATAGACTTAAATGTAGACACTCTATGCCCAAAAGCAGTGAAGTGGGACATGTGTTCCCATTGCTAACAGGCTGCCAGTCTTGGCAATACCTGCTTGCCAGGTAGCTTTCATCCAAACCCTCTCAAGGTGGGCCCACTTGAGACTGTATACTGCTTTTAAAGGCTAGGGTGGATAAAGTTTTGAGTTTCTTATTTGTTACTATGATAATTTAGGAGGCAGTTACCCTAGTCTTTTTGGTTCTATTTTTGCAAAACCAGATTGTGTTCTTAAAAGCTTAATTATTCACCTCTTTTTTTTGTTGTTGTTCTTTTCCATCTTCAAAGAGGTTTTTGAATGACAAACTTTTTTGAATTAAAAAAGAAAGACTTTTGGTTAATTTGTTTTTATAGACACTCAGAAATACAAAGTTGATAGTCATTTGAAACTACACAATTGTATTAGAAGATGAAGAAACATTTTAGTATGTTTCAAAAGGGGAGCATAGTTTGCCACATCAAAATATGCTTCTTTGGCACAAGGCTTATTTTAGGTTGATTATTTTAAGAAAGAACAGATCCAGAAGAAGCCAATGATTTGGATCCAGAAGAACTTCTATTCAATACTGAATAGAAGTTCACCTTTGTAAAAGATATTCAGTCATGAGGAAAATTTTCCTTTATAAGGTTCCCTTCCCGACCCCCCAGAACCAGGAACAATAGGATGACTAAACACTAAAGAATCTTATCAATGAAGAAAGCAACTGATTTAAATCTGCATAAAAACCATAGCCTCCTTTATTGCGCTTTGACCGATAACCTCCTAAAACTACCTCCACTCTGCCCACTCTAAGATCTTTCTTGGTATTGAGCTTGTGGTGCTGGTTTAGCCTCTAAGTCATGTCCCACTTTTTGTAACCCCACGTGCTGTAGTCTGCCAGCCTCTTCTGTCTGTGGGATATCCCACGTAAGACTACTGGAGTAGATTGTCATTTCCTTCTCCAGGCAATCTTCCTGACCCAGGGATCAAACCCATATCTCCTGCATTGGCAGGTGAATTCTTTACTATTGAGCCACTAAGGAAACCCCTTATTTAAAGTAAAAGCTTAGGCAGTTTCAGGGAGGTAATAAGTTTTTCTGTGTCTCCTCTGTGTGTACAGGAGGTATCAAGATTTTTAAATATCTGTTGGTTTTCCTCCTATTAATATGCCTTTTATTTAGGGAGAATATCAACCAAGATATCTAGAAAGGCAGAGGGAAAATTATTTTTCTACCATATAGTTTTACTTATGATTAGATAATATAGATATTTAGGTTGCAATCATCCTAAGTGAGAAAGAGAGGGAGAGAGAGAAAAGAACATGACAAACATATATGTTATGCTTCAACTTTTTTACTTTTTCCAGGTGGGATTACCATAAAAATGCCTTTGGAAAACAAAAAGAAAATGATGTATTTTCCATCACTGAGGCTGAGAACTGCCAGACTTTCGTCTCCATGCAACCCACACTTGAATTCTTATTTACCAAAGCATATGATGTACTTACGGATAGCTATGTACATGTGGATACCTATAGATAGAGGTGGTAATCAGAACTTCTGAGACAAGAGGGAAAGGGACAGGGCACAATCATTAAAAGAATGATACAGCCATTGAGGATAGGAAAAATACTGATTAGAGCCAACTAGGCCCAAGATGGCAGATTTGAATTTCTGTTCATCTTGAGTCTCATTATACACTCATTGTAATATATTAGCAAGCTAAGTGATTAACCCACAGGTGCCATGACAGTTCTGGGCTCAGCATAAAATGAAGAAAAAAGGGCAGTAACTGGATTCCTGGAAATCCCCATCCCTTTGTTTAAACAATTGGTTAATCCTCCTACTTATTAGCCTGTGAAATTACCCAGCCCATAAAAACTAATCACTCCCACACCCCCCAAGGCCCTCTCACCTTCTGAGAAGGACACATTCTGTCTGTGGAGCTTGACTCTCTCTAAATCAACTCACTTTACCAAGAGTTTATTTTGAATTCCTTCTTGTGCAAAGCCAAGGACCCTCACCTGGCTGGTGGCCCTCCCAGGAACTCACTGGAGACCAGGAACATGACCATTCTCTCTCACCCCATACTCTAACACTTCCACTTCACAAAAGCTACTCAATTCAGTTCAGTTCAGTCGCTCAGTCCTGTCTGACTTTTGTGACCCCATTAATCACAGCATGCCAGGCCTCCCTGTCTATTATCAACTCGTGAAGTTTACTCAGACTCACATCCATCAAGTCCATGATACCATCCAGCCATCTCATCCTCTGTCATCCCCTTTTCCTCCTGCCACCAATCCCTCCCAGCATTAGGGTCTTCTTCAATGAGTCAACTCTTCACACGAGGTGGCCAAAGTACTGGAGTTTCAGCTTTAGCATCATTCCTTCCAAAGAAATCCCAGGGCTGATCTCCTTCAGAATGGACTGGTTGGATCTCCTTGCAGTCCAAGGGACTCCCAAGAGTCTTCTCCAATACCACAGTTCAAAAGCATTAATTCTTTGGCTCTCAGCTTTCTTCACAGTCCAACTCTCACATCCATACATGACCACTGGAAAAACCATAGCCTCGACTAGATGGATCTTTGTTAGCAAAGTAATGTCTCTGCTTTTCAATATGGTATCTAAGTTGATCATAACTTTTCTTCCAAAGAGTAAGCATCTTTTAATTTCATGGCTGCAGTCACCATCTGCAGTGATTTTGGAGCCCAAAAGATAAAGTCTGACACTGTTTCCACTGTTTCCTCATCTATTTCCCATGCGGTGATGGGACTAGATGCCATAATCTTCAGTTTCTGAATGTTGAGCTTTAAGCCAACTTCTTCACTCTCCTCTTTCACTTTCATCAAGAGACTTTTTAGCTCCTCTTCACTTTCTGCCATAATGGTGGTGCCATGTGCATATCTGAGGTTATTGATATTTTTTCCTGGCAATCTTGATTCCGGCTTGTGCTTCTTCCAGCCCAGAATTTCTCACGATGTACTCTGCATAGAAGTTAAATAAGCAGGGTGACAATATACAGCCTTGACATACTCCTTTTACTATTTGGAACCAGTCTATTGTTCCATGTCTAGTTCTAACTGTTGCTTCCTGACTTGCATATAGGTTTCTCAAGAGGCAGGTTTGGTGGTCTGGTATTCCCATGTCTTTCAGAATTTTCCACAGTTTATTGTGATCCACACAGTCAAAGGCTTTGGCATAGTCAATAAAGCAGGAATAGATGTTTTTCTGGAACTATTTTGGTTTTTGATGATCCAGCGGATGTTGGCAATTTGATCTCTGCCTTTTCTAAAACCAGCTTGAACATCTGGAAATTCATTGTTCACATATTATTGAAGCCTGGCTTGGAGAATTTTGAGCATTATTTTACTAGCATGTGAGATGAGAGCAATTGTGTGGTAGTTTGAGCATTCTTTGGCATTGCCTTTCTTTGGGATTGGAATGAAAACTGACCTTTTCCAGTCCCGTGGCCACTGCTGAGTTTTCCAAATTTGCTGGCATATTGAGTGCAGCACTTTCACAGCATCATCTTTCAATAAATGCTACTAGATGATCACAATGTGTGTTTGTAGCCATTTAGCTGACATTTTGGTGATTATAGCTCAGGAGCTTCATGGCTCAGATGGTAAAAAAATTAGCCTCAATGCAGGATACTGAGTTCAATCTCTGGGTGGGGAAGATCCTCTGGAGAAAGGAATGGCAACCCACTCCAGAATTCTTGCCTGGAGAATTCCATGGGCAGAGGGGCCTGGCAGTCTACAACCTATGGTGTTGCAAAGAGTCAGACAGGACTGAGTAATTAACATTTTCACTTTCACTTTGGTAATTACACTGAGGCATGAGGCAGATGGGCCTCTCAAAGGGTAAAGTGATTGGAGATTCTTTCCCTATGGACCAAACTCCAAGATGAGAATGGCTGGCTCTAACCGAACCACATATTTTTCATTCTCAAAGGTCAGAAGACCTCCCTGACCACACATGTACAGAAAAGCTTGTATGCCAAAGGAGGGGGAGTCAATGTCAAGGGATGCTCTACTCAGATGCTTTTTGATAAAATCCATCTTGGCTAAAAGAGGCATGCCCACACATGGGAGGATCCTGAGATACCACATATGGACTCTGAAGCAGCAAATCAAAATGATTAGCTAAAGGAAACCCAGAAGAAATGTCCATGAAAGTAATTCAAACTGCCAGACGGTATAACTCAGGGACTCTCCCTCTGTGTCTGCCCATGTACCTAACTACACTTATTGTATTATTTTTCTCTTAATAAATACTTGACTTGCTTCATTACTTTCCATCTTTGTGGAAACTCTTTCTGCAAAGCCAAAGGCCAGGTCCCTTATCACTGACCCCTAGTCTAGTGGGTAGGATCTGGTGCTTTCACTGCCACAACCTGATCTCAGTCTGTGGGTGGGGAACCCAAGCCCTGCTCAAAACTTTATAGGCTGAGGCCGCTTGAGATCAGTGCCATTTTAGTTACAATTTTGAAAGGGAAAGTGTTGGTCACTCAGTTGTATCTGACTCTGAGAACTCATGGGCTATAGCCCATCAGGTTGCTCTGTCCATGGGATTTTCCAGGCAAGAATACTGGAGTGGGTTGCCATTTCCTTCTCCAGGGGATCTTCCTGACCCAGGGACTAAACTGAGGTCTCTTGCATTGCAGGAGGGTTCTTTACTGTCTGAGCCACCAGTGAAACTCACACTTTTGAAAATACTAAATAGTTTTTCAAGAGTTCCTTCAATGGCCTTATTTAGGATTTGGGTTTTGAATTTGAAAAATAAGACCGATTCCTTTAGCTAATGCTTATATCAACTTCACAAGCAATAAAGTGGAAGAATAATGAACAAGAATTGAGAATCTGGAATATTGAAAATGCATTTATACTTTTGAAACTAAACAGGACCTTGTGGGGCTCTCCCGGGTACAAATATTTCCATGTTCCCATTTCTTGTTTGTAGGAAATGAGTTTTATTCAACCTCCTAGAACTGTCCTGAGTGAAAAAGGGCAGATTCAAACAGCTGCTAATTAGGAAAGTAAGGGAATGAAGAAACTGTGAAAGTGCTATATTCAATATACCAGCAAATTTGGAAAACTCAGCAGTGGCCACAGGACTGGAAAAGGTCAGTTTTCATTGCAATCCCAAAGAAAGGCAATGTCAAAGGATGCTCAGACTACCACCCTATTGCACTCATCTCACATGCTAGTAAAGTAATGCTCAAGATTCTGCAAGTCAGGCTTCAACAGTATGTAAACCGTGAACTTTCAGATGCTCAAGCTGGTTTAAAAAAGGCAGAGGAACCAGAGATCAAATTGTCAACATCAGCTAGATCATCAAAAAAGCAAGAGAGTTCTAGAAAAACATCTATTTCTGCCTTATTGACTATGCCAAAGACTTTGACTGTGTGGATCACAATAAACTGTGGAAAATTCTGAGAGACGAGAATACCAGACCACTTAACCTGCCTCTTGAGAAATCTGTATGCAGGTCAGGAAGCAACAGTTAGAACTGGACACTGAACAGATTGGTTTCAATAGTAAAAGGAGTATGTCAAGGCTGTATATTGTCACCCTGCTAATTTAACTTATATGCAGAGTACATCATGAGAAGCACTGGGCTGGAAGAAGCACAAGCTTGAATCAAGATTGCTGGGAGAAATATCAGTAACCTCAGATATGCAGATGACACCACCGTTATGGCAGAAAGTGAAGAGGAGCTAAAAAGTCTCTTGATGAAAGTGAAAGAGGAGAGTGAAAAAGTTGGCTTAAAGCTCAACATTCAGAAAACGAAGATCATGGCATCTGGTCTCATCACTTCATGGGAAAAACATGGGGAAACATGGAAAAACATGGGAAAAACATGGGGAAACAGTGAAAGACTTTATTTTTGGGCTCTGAAATCACTGAAGATGGTGACTGCAGCCATGAAATTAAATGATATTTAAATTAAGTTAAAATGAAATGTTAAATAAATTAAATTTTATTAAATTAAATGAAATTAAAAGACTCTTCCTCCTTGGAAGGAAAGGTATGACCAACTTAGATGGCATATTCCAAAGCAGAGACATTACTTTGCCAACAAAGGTCCATCTAGTCAAGGGTATGGTTTTTACGGTAGTTATGTATGGATATGAGATTTGGACTATAAAGAAAGCTGAGTGCCAAAGAATTGATGCTTTTGAAGTGTGGTGTTGGAGAAGAGTTTTGAGAGTCCCTTGGACTCTAGGACATCCAACCAGTCTATCTTAAAGGAGATCAGTGAACATGAGATTAAAGAACACTTCCAATGAGTGTTCACTGTCAGGACTGATGTTGAAGCTGAAACTCCAATAATTTGGCCACCTGATGCAAAGAACTGACTCATTGGAAAAGACCCTAATGCTGGGTAAGATTAAAGGCAGGAAGAGAAGGGGACAACAGAGGATGAGATAGTTGAATGGCACCACCAACTCAATGGACTTGAGTCTGAGTAAACTTCTGGAGTTAGTGATGTACAGGGAGGCCTGGCATGCTGCAGTCCATGGGGTCGCAAAGAGTCAGACATGACTGAGCAACTGAACTGAACTGAGGACAAGATCCGTTTCTCTTTACTATGAGAGCAGTAGGGATCACAGTTAATAGAGTATCATAATCATTTCTTACTTTAAAGGAAAAGATGATTACTTGGGCTGCATGTGCAGTTAATATCCACTACTGAGTTCTTTCTCTGAAAAGCAAAGAATTCAAATGGTGATTAGGGTCACAGAAATCACCTTAATTAAGGCAATATAGTTTACATAAATTTATACTTGAAACTTTAATAGATGGGCAAACTTTATTCCCTTTTATATTTGCTATAATGTTGACCAAACTGTTTTTTTTTTTTTTTTAAATATTGATGTTCCTTGACATGGTGGTATATCATCAAACACTGTCATATAATTAGTCAGATCTTGAAGAATTAACACTTCTTTATTGACAGTTATAACTATAATAAATCAGTAAATACAAAAGTGTAATTGAATATTATTTTAAGCAGCTGTTGAGAAGGAAGAAATTTTCCTCTACTAAATTCTTCTGGCTGGTCTAAGAGCTAAATTGACTTGAGACAGATTACTAGGAGAAAATCAAAGATTTAAAAACATGTATACATGGGAGAGACCCAGGGATACTAACGTGTGTATGTTAGTTGCTCAACTGTGTCCAACTCGTTGCAACCTCATGGATTCATATGCTCTCATGTGGCCATTAGGCTCCTCGGTCAATGGAATTCTCCAGGCAAGAATACTGGATAGTCCATTGTTCCCTTCCCCAGAGGATCTTTCCATTTCCTTCTCAAGGGGATCTTCCCCACCTAAGGATCAAATCTAGGTCTCTCACATTGCGAGCAGATTCTTTACCACCTGAGCCATCAGAGAAGCCCAGCCACCAGGAAGACTAAATAACTTGTTAAAATGACTAACTCCCTTACCTTAAGTATAATCTTCAGCTAAATATGATAGAAATTATAGGGCGATAGGGGCTTAGGACTCCAAAGAGGAGAGAAGCGATTGACATGATGGTAAACAAATAGTTGGTAAACAAATGTTTGCAGAGCCTGCAGAGACACAAACTGGATTCATCTCTAGGTCCTGCTGAGTTTCCCTCACCACATTTACAGTCCAGATTCTTTGCAGGGAACTCTGGTGCTTGCTCTATTAAAGGAATATATTCTTCCAGGACATTCCTGAGAAGGCCAAAGCATCTTCTTGAGCCTCTGAGTCTTGATTGTTTTCAGCTTGAAATAATCAGCATGCCAAAGAGATAGATTAGGGTGGCAGATTTTTCTTTTCTACATAGTTAATATTAAAGACAATAGGAGGAGTCTTCATAATGCAAGTTATTCGTATTCTCTTTCTTCCAGTACGCACATATACATGTATATATCCTTTTTGTTGGCTGAAATTTTGATGAGGTAAAATTATACTTGTGGGAAAATTTCAAACTGAATTGTGCTCCAGGTATTGCAAATATTATTTTTAGCCCAATTTGAAAATGTGCCCCTTGACTGCGAGTCCAATGTGATTAGAATCTTTCTATTGATTTCTTTTTATTAAAATTCTCATGCCAAGAAAGCTGTGTTGGCTTAAAATAAGACACAGTATAGCCATTGGAGACTTGTTTCTTTCTTGTTCTTGGAGAACTTGTTCTTTTGTTCTTGCTGTAAAGGGGAACACACATGTTTCTAATATGCTAATGATATTTTAACAAACTTTTTTATTTTAGTAAACAGTAATAGTTTTAAAGATTTTATTTCATTCTGGGAAATACTGAGTTGACTTCACCATATTGAAGCATTTAGGAGATAAAATGCTGTCATCTGTTTTCAGTGATGAGATACTACTGTATTCCCATTTATTGAAAGAAGAATTATTATGCATCTTCTCCAATCTGGGACCCTTTTATTTTTAGCCACCAAATCAGCTTTTTTTTTTTTTTTTTGCTATGCTATACTGCATATGGGATCTTAGTTCCCTGACAAGGTATTGAACCCATGCCTCCTGCACTGGAAAACACAGTCTTAACCTCTGAATCTCCAGGGAATTCCTTTTCTGCTGACATATTAGCCCTTAGTCTTTTTTGTTGTTGTTCTCTCTTTTTTTTTTTAATGTGCTTTCAGTTTGCAACTTTATTGAAAGCATTTTGTATTCAAAACATGCAACACTTCTCTTCCCACCTCTGAAACAGAAACAACAAACCACTTCACACTTCAGTCTCTGGCAGAATGATTGCATTCTGATGCCAAGTGTCTGATTTCAGAATTTAGCTGTGATACACAAGGCATGACAAAAAAGTAATGAAAATGGCTTTACGAAATGTAGCTCTAGTAGATCTTGATCAAAGAATTTCAATAAAAGGTATTTCAAAACTGTTATTAGCAATGGCAACCTCATGGGTTAGCTAGAAAATAATGTCAATGCAACAGCTTTGTTACACTGCATTTTGCATTGCACTGCAAAAGATTTTCATGAAACTTTCTTGAAAAAACAGTATGAGAAGAAGATAAAAAATGTCAATAATCATAACATTAATTTCTAATGGAATATTTACGAAGAAATTAGAGCAGACTTCCCTTATGGTTCAACAGTGAAGAATTCAGCTGCAATGCAGAAGATGTGGGTTCCATCCCTGTGTCAGGGAGATCCCCTGGAGAAGGAAATGACAACCCATGTCAGTATTCTTGCTTGGGAAATTCCATGAACAGAGGAGCCTGGTGGGCTACAGGTCATGGGGTCCCAAAGAGTCAGACATGATGGACTTGACTTAGCAACTAAACAACAGCAACAGAAGTTAGAATAGCCAGTCCAGAGAGAAACTGAGAATAGAAAGAAAACACAGGGTAACAGGGAGACAGCAATTTTTCATGGGCTTCATAAGAAGAACTTTGACATAAAAGAGAAACTTTTAAAAATGTGTTTTCTGAAACTCTTATGTGTTTCATGATAGAATCTCAGTTCTTTTCCCTAAAAGGTCTTTAACAGGTACATTGTTATCGATGGCTGTTTAGAATAGCATTGTCTCATTTTGATTTATTTTAGCTTGATATTGTTGTTTTTAGTGATTTAGAGGCATTTGTGTATTGTATACATCTCTATGTGGAGGGCTTTCAGCTCCAGATGGCCCCGCTATATTCAGCATATTCAATCAATTTATTATTTGAATCATGAAGAATAGAAGTTTCAGTAGCCATTCTGATTCATGTCAATGTATGGCAAAACAAATACAGTGTTGTAATTTAAAAAATAAATAAATAAATTAAAAATATATATATCCTTGAGTATTATTTGGAAATAAAAACATCCTGATTTATACTTCCAGCCAAATAATGTAAGAGTCCTGTGGTGGTGTTAATCAATCCTTCCTTCCTTTGCTGTCACCCAAGTCGTCTATCAAATTATAATTTAAAGGACAAAGAGAAACCACTAGGTCATTGCAAAGTCCTTGTGCAATTAGAGGTTTAAATAAAGTCAGAAGAATTTTCTGCTAAAGAAAGAGGTATTTTTAATGAAAATACATTCAGGGATCATTTAAATTCAACATTAAGAACAAAGATGTTTATTGAACACCAGCTACTAACAGGTGCTGGGATACGGCAGAGAACAAAATAGACCAAACTCTATTCTCATGGACTTTTCCTTCCAATTACAGGAATTGTAAACAATAAACAAATGTGCAAATGAATATCTTATGAGCTGGATGACGTTATAGGTATAAAGTGGCAAGATACTCAGTAAAGAGTGACAATGGAGTTAGTGATGGAATTCAGAGAACTAAAAGAAAGGATTAAGGGAACCATGCAGGTGTGATCCTTGGGTTGGGAGGATCCCCTGGAGGAGAAAACTGCAAACTACTGAAGTATGGAAATCCCATGAACAGCGGAGCTTGGCGGGCTACGGTCTGAAGTGAACTGAAGTGAAAGTCACTCAGTAGTCTCCAACTCTTTGCGACCACATGGACTATACAGTTCACGGAATTCTCTAGGCTAGAATACTAGAGTGGGTAGACTTTCCCTTCTTCAGGGGATCTTCCCAACCCAGGCATCCCACATTGCCACTGGATGCTTTACTGCTGAGCCCCAAGGGAAGCCTGGGACTGCAGTCTATGGGGTCACAAAGAGTTAGACAAGACTGAGCATGCGCACAGGAACTTCGGCTCAGGAGAATCAGCACACCAGAAGCCGGAGCTCTCATACTTGGCTACCATAGCTGAGCCTGACATGAAGGGAGACTCCTCTTTCTTTCAGGGCAAGGACTCAGTCAATGAAAAGCCATGGCCCCTGTTTACTATGGTTCCCCAACTTCCTTGCCCCCTCTAGAAAAGTGCTTCCCTTCTCTTGCCATGTGATACACCATGGTGAGAGACCTTGAAACGCAATCCCCTGCTGATCTGGAATAAAGCCCTCATTGCTGGAGAAATATCTAGTCATCTGAAGGCAACATGGATATGTAGAGAATGATCACTGCACACAGAAGTAACAGCAAGAGGTTGGCAAGTTATGAGAATCTGGAGGAACACAGGGGATGAGATGTAAAGAACAAAGGGAAACTGAAACAAGGTGAGGAAAGTGAGGCAGACTACACAGACCAGGGTCTTGTGTGCTAGACTCAAGCTTTTACACTTAGTGACCTTCAGGTTAATGAGAAGAGAGAAATGAATTGGTTTAAGCCTTGGAAAGATTATTCTGAGTGCAACAGCCTGGAGCAGGGCAAGTTAGGAGTAGGTGATGAGGTAGGAAGGAACTTTAAGAAGGATCAAGTTGAGAGATGCTAGTGTTTTAAACTAGTTAATAAGATGGTATATATTTTGATTCAGAGCCTTATGCATTTACTGATAGGTTGGCCAAGAGAGTATGAGAAAAAAAGGTGAACCAACCATAACACCAAGCTTTTCAGTGACAGTAGGAGGAATGAAAGCATTGCCTCTGATACCAGTGAATTTAAGGTTCATGCTTCATCATGAAAGATTTCAGAGATTAAGAGATAGCAAGAAGAGGATTTAGGTAAGAATAGGATCTATTTATGGAGAAGGCAATGGCAACCCACTCCAGTACTCTTGCCTGGAAAATCCCATGGGTGGAGGGAGCCTCATGGGCTGCAGTCCATGGGGTCGCTAAGAGTTGGACATGACTGAGCTACTTCTCTTTCCCTTTTCACTTTCATGCATTGGAGAAAGAAATGGCAACCCACTCCAGTGTTCTTGCCTGGGAGAATCCCAGGGATGGGGGAGCCTGGTGGGCTGCTGTCCATGGGGTTGCACAGAGTCCGACATGACTGAAGTGACTTAGCAGGATTTATTTAGAGAGAAATACACTCCACAGAGTGCAGACCATCTCATAAGGCAAGAGAGAGAACCCTGAAAAATGGCATGGTTAGTTTTTTCAGGCTGGGTAATTTCATGGGCTAATGAGTGAGTGGATTATTCCAAATATTGTGAGGGAAAAGGTGGAGATTTCCAGGAATTGGGCTATTGCCCATTTTTGACATTTTATGGTTAGTCTCAGAAATGCCAAGGCACTGGTGGGTGTATCATTTAGCTTGCTAATATAATACAATGAGTGTATAAGGAAGCTTAATGTTCACTGGAAGGTGAATATTCCACCATCTTCAACCTAGTTGGTTCTGTCCATATTTTGTCATGCCTTATGGCTATATCTTTCTTTTAAAGGTTGTACCCAGCCCCTTTCCCTCATGTCTCGCCATCTGTTGAGGGCAGGCAAGTTTCATGAGGTAAGAGTGGTGTGTTTGTGTATATATATGTTTGTGTGTGTGTGCTGTCAACTACAAATTGGCACATGCCAAGAGCACTGTCAGTGACTGAACAACAAGGGCATTTGCCATCTGCCTTTGCAGAGACTGGCCCTGTGCTGCTGCAGCTGTTGATTTTCAACACCCACCAAAGGAGTTCAGGGTAGAGTGAGTCACTCTTTGCTTCAGGGAATCTGGTGGGACAGGTCTTTAGATAGTTGGGTGTTTTTAGGAACAGATTTTATGATCTCAATGCTTGCATCTCCTCATATCTAGAAAAGCACTAAATCCCTTAATAGTGACTAGCAAAAAACATTTTGTAAAAGGTGTGCTTAATGTTAATGAACTCCCCCTTCACCAAAATCTTATATATTGACCTTCCTCTCACTGCTTTTTTGGAGCAGTCTCTCAGAGCTATCTGAGGTGCTGCCTCCTGGGGTGAAGTCCTCATTTTGCCACAAATAAAATGTAACTCATGACTTTCAAGTTGTGCACATTTTTTTAGTCAACCATGTGTAAGGTTATCAGTTTACACTTGAGATTCCTATTAGACTTCCTATTAGAGTTACTGGCTAGGATATTACATATGAGTCTAGCTTTGTAGAAAGAATCTGATATTTTATAAACACAGAGAAGTGCAAAATTCTATCATAAGTCTCTTTGAGCTCACTAAAAATGTGATAGATTCAGACAATTTTAGAATCTTGAGCCCTGAGACTCTATAGTGTTTACATTTGAGAAAAGGAGAAAAGAATTAGCATAAGTGATTACAGAAGAAATGACTAGTGAAAGAGATGAGTTGTGTCCTGGAAGCAGTGGAAGGTCCAGAAAGATGAAGCAAGCAACTATTATTTTTTAATAAAAGTAAAAATAATTAGCTTCCATGGATTTGGCCTAAGAAGACAGTAATAATCTTGCTAGGAGTAGGAGAAAAAAATTCATGTTAACAAGTGAAATATAATTTTTCATGTGAGAGTAGATTCCAAGTTCATCAAAAGCAAAGTCACATCCCTGATGGCAGGCTGTGTGAGCCCATGGAGGACTATGGAAAAAATCAGCAGTCCTCACTGAAAGCAGGGATCCAAGCAGCTTCCAAAGCCGCCTTCTCTCCACCCTTCTCCATACAGAGAAAACTAGGATCTCACACCCATCTTTAGAACCTGAAGAAGTCTACACATACGAAAAGCCCATGGATGTTTGTGAGGGGCCAGATTTGTAGCAGAGGAGAAGGACCAGGGTTGTGTTGTATGTGGGGAGGACGGTGGAGTCCCTAGATTAAGAAAATTGCAGAGTCTGAGAAACAAAAGGAAATGAGACGTGTTGAGTCAGAGTCAAGGATTCATCCATGTGTTATACAACAATCCATCTGCATGTGCATGCTTGCTTAGTTGTGTCAGACTCTTTGTGACCCCATGGACTGCAGCCCTCCAGGCTCCTGTCCATGGGATTCTCCAGGCATGAATATTGGAGTGAGTTGCCATTTCCTTCTCCAGGGGATCTTCCAGTCTGACCAAGTGATCGAACCCATGTCTCCTGCATTGGCAGGTGGATTCTCTAATACTAAGCCACCTGGGAATCACTGCAAATATGTAAATCGTGAGGCTTTGTTCTCTTGTCTGCATACTGAAGCTTATGTTGGCCCAGGAAGACAAAAGCCAGGCTGATGAGACTATGTAAGGAAGATTAGAAGTGGGTTCCCCAAGCCTGGCAGTCTATGTGGACAAACCTCCTATTGTTCCCATCCTCTCCTAGTCCTAACTCCAGTAAGTAATATTCTATCTTCTCTATAAGAGTAAATGATGTTCTACCTCAAAAATTATGGCAGATTTATTTTAATTCATTTGTGGCTATAGTGAAGATATTCAATATTTTCATTTTGCCCTGGCAATCCCTCCAAAACTTTCAGGATATACACTTCACGTTGGTGACCAGACAGGAGTCATCAACACCCACCTATCCTGCATCACAGTTAAAATTTTAATTTTAAAGAGAATTATCAGAATACAATTCAAAAGATGAGAAAGCACAATTAACCAACTTTATCTATCTAAATTACATTTTCACCTAATATTCCATGACATTAACTACTGCCTGAACCTCAGCAGAAAAGTGGCAAAGAAGAAATGATACATTCTTTATGACTTGACAAATAGAAGCTAAAGTGATGCTTGCAGTTCAGTGAAGGCTACAGCTGGAAACTGAAATTTAATATAGTGGATGAGTTATTTAGCTATAGAGCTAAAAAAAAAAAACATTTTTCAGGAAAACCAGCAATTTTTCCATAAGGAAAATTATACTTGTGGATCTATTTGTAAAAATAGAAAAATAAAATAAAATGTTTTAACCACTATTAAATTGAACCTGAAAATAAAGCCATTGATACATACCTAGATTTTAGTAAAATTATATTTCACTTGGAGAAAAAACATGTTTGTAAGTGACTGGTTTCTTAGTATGGTGCCATTGAAAGGTATTTGATTCAAATTCTTTTCAACTTTATCATTTAATCAAACGTTTTACATTTAAATGTATGTGCATAATATTTACACATAACTAACAACTCTTATCCTCATGTGTACCTCTAGAAACTTGAATTGATAGTTTTTCCAAATATACTTGCAAATTAAAGCACAAAAACATATCCTTATGCTATACATCAAGGAAAAAATAGTTTTCTGATTTGACCTCATTTTAAACAAGTCATTTTGCATTGATAAACAAGGCATACCAAGAAAAAGAAATATGACTTATTTCCCTTCAATTATTTCTGAAAAGCAACTTCACACAAAACCTGAAGGTAGAAAATACTTTTCTTCTTAATGAGATTTTATTAAGATTACTTATTTATTTGTGCCAGTCAAATCTGACCTTTATAATACCATATTTGTTTAGATTTAGTGGAAATAAATTGAGTGCACTGATTCTAAATTGAAGATCTATTAAGTAATAAGTAGGATGTAGTTTTATAATCACCTTCAGGTTATAAACAACATTTACCACAAGATCAAAACATGTTGACTTAGAAGAAGCAAATGCAAATTAAAATGTAAGAGATTTTAGAAATGCAGTGAATAGAATTATAAGATGTGGTGCTATTAAGAATTTTACAATATTTCTAATTTCATTTGATTAATTGGTGTTTATGCTCTAGAAGACTTATCCAACCAAAATTTTACAGCATTTCACGAAAAACATTAAAGTAGTTTTGGTTTGATAGAAAACAATATTTAAGATATAGGTATTTAGAACTTCCTCGTGGCTTAGATGGTAAAACTTCTGCCTACAATCTGGGAGACCCAGGTTCAATCCCTGGGTTGGGAAGATCCCCTGGAGAAGGAAATGGCAACTCACTCCAGTATTCTTGCCTGGAAAATTCCATGGATGGGGGAGCCTGGTGGGCTATAGTCCATGGGTTTACAAAGAGTCGGACAGGACTGAGTGACTTCACTTTATTTAGGTTTCTTGATAGAATAATTGGAACAATCACCAGGTTTTTGTTTTTTTTTCCCTCCTACTGCTTTTGTTTTTTAATTTGCTATTACAAAGTGAAGGAAAATAAATTTTTCTCCTCTGATGTCAAGTATGAGATCTCAGGAGGTATGTGTGTGTGTGTTGGGTATATGTTAATATCACTGATGCTAATTCCTTTGTAATACTACTTCATTATTTTATGTAAATAATTCCTAGAATGGATCAACTTGTTAAGAAGAATTAGAAAAAAAATAAATGTCATCAGTGTAGGGTGGTATGTCAGGAAGTTGAAAATGTACATCACATTAAAAATGAAGTCATAGAGAACTTTTTCAAGATTTTTCTTTTAATTATAAAATAACTTTTGGAAAAATAATGTTCAGAAGCTAAAGCAATTATGTGATGGTATTCCAAGTTTTGTTTATGAGATAATTTAAAAAATATTAACAGAAGGGTTGACTTCAAATACCGGAGAAAGTCCTATTAACAACTATTCTTCAAATAGCTTTACTTGTATGTATTATAAGTTTTAAAGATGAACATTTAAAAAAAAAAAAAAACTACCATTTCACCATTTAAAGTAGCTACTATGAAATCCTTACTAAAGATGTACCTATTATAATGATATCAGTTCAGTTCAGTTGCTCAGTCATGTCGTGTCCCTATTCATCAACATCTCCAGGAGTTCACTCAGACTCACGTCCATCGAGTCCGTGATGCCATCCAGCCATCTCATCTTCGGTCGACCCCTTCTCCTCCTGCCCCCAATCCCTCCCAGCATCAGAGTCTTTTCCAATGAGTCAACTCTTCTCATGAGATGGCCAAAGTGCTGGAGTTTCAGCTTTAGCATCATTCCTTCCAAAGAAATCCCAGGGCTGATCTCCTTCAGAATGGACTGGTTGGATCTCCTTGCAGTCCAAAGGACTCTCAAGAGTCTTCTCCAACACCACAATTACAAAGCATCAATTCTTCAGTGGTCAGCCTTCTTCATAGTCTAACTTTCACATCCATACATGACCACAGGAACAACCATAGCCTTGACTAGATGGACCTTAGTCGGCAAAGTAATGTCTCTGCTTTTCAATATACTATCTAGGTTGGCCATAACTTTTTTTCCAAGGAGTAAGCATCTTTTAATTTTATGGCTGCAGTCACCATCTGCAGTGATTTTGGAGCCCCCAAATAAAGTCTGACACTGTTTCCACTGTTTCCCCATCTATTTCCCATGAAGTGATGGGACCGGATGCCATGATCTTCGTTTTCTGAATGTTGAGCTTTAAGCCAACTTTTTTGCTCTCCTCTTTCACTTTCATCAAGAGGCTTTTTAGTTCCTCTTCACTTTCTGCCATAAGGGTGGTGCCATCTGCATATCTGAGGTTACTGATAGTTCTCCTGGCAATCTTGATTCCAGGTTGTGTTTCTTCCAGTCCAGCATTTCTCATGATGTACTTTCCATATAAGTTAAATAAGCAGGGTGACAATATACAGCCTTGACGTACTCCTTTTCCTATCTAGAACCAGTCTGTTGTTCCAAATTCAACAATATTTGGAAACAATAACCCATGTCAAATTCAGGATATAATCCAAGTTCATATGTCATTTAAGGCCTCTGTATATATCTCTAGACTTATCTTCTAAAAATTTTAAGTCGTATCAGCATATTATCTAAGCTATAGTCTTAAAGTTTAAAAAGAAATGTTAAACCTAAAAAAACAAAAATTCCATCATTGTGCTGTGTTTCCACTTGGAAAAAAATACATTTTCCTCTATTCCCATTTGAGCAGTGGATGAGACTGCCTGATGGCTCACCCTTCAGTACTGGAAGCAAATATTTTTATATCATTCCTGGTGGAATTACATAGTCTCTCCATGTGCCACCTTGGACCGAGTGTGTATACCAGGTTCTGGAGTGCACAGTCTGACAATTATTTGTGTTGTAATAATAAATTTCTCCTTTTGCCTACTAAATATGTAATTTATATTGATCTACTGAACAAATTAATACATGATCAGAAGACAGTTTTGAAATCATCCATAAGACTATTTCTCACATTTATGCTCTATATATGGGGGTCACAGTGTCTCAGTTTAACATTGGAAGTGATCAGATTCATCCTCCTACACTGTGAAGCATCACTGCATGTGGCCTCTCATTTCTGTTCCTGTAAATTTTCTGGAAGAGTCTATGGAAATGTAAGGCACTGGTTTATATTGTTGGACCAGTCTAATTTCAGGAAGAACTTTCCTTTGCTGGAATCAGTTCACTTTAGCCTCTACTTCTCTCTGAAACAAAAGTTGAGACAAGGTTTTGCATCCTGTTCAAATGGTTGCTTCAACATCTAGATATCGCCTCTGTATACATCAGGCCCTTCTTATATACATCTTATAATAGACACTGTTCTTCCAATCAACAACTGAATGTATGATTCCATCATTGATTTACTCGAAATAATTTGAACCACAGTTTAAGTATCTGCTTATGTGTCTTACCTGTCTTACTAGAATTTGGTCTCTTTCAAGACTAGAGAAATACTGCATCTTTCTTTCTCTACCTATCTGTCCATCCATCCAACCATCTATCATCTATATATCTACCTATCTTGAAAGAATCAAGGAATGAATGGGTAGAAAATTAGAGAAGAAAAACATACAGAAATCATAGGGAGCAAAAGAGCATATGCTAACTTTTCTAGGGCCAACAATATTAACAGAAACAAAGGTTAATTTACAGTAAGTCACAGCATACCTTTTAAGTGCACATTCATTCTTCCATTGAACATTTCTCTCATAACTACTACTAGGCCAGGCACTGGCGTAGATGGGGATAAAGCAGAGCAAACAGCTATTGTAACACGAAAAGTATGGCTGTTGCTCATGGAATTACACATGTGGTATGTTGTTAGTGATTCTGAGTATATTTCTTTCATTACTGTGGCATACTAGCATCTAATTGGAGTACTGATAATGCATACATTTAGGTTTTCTTGAGTAGGCCGTATGTTTCTTTCTGATTATTTCACATAAGAGACAGTGATCTGCATGGTATTAATGAATCCAAAATTGTTCTTGAACAATGGTTAGATTCAGATTGACTCAATTATAAGCAAATAGACTTTTAATTTATTTTTTGACAAATGTATATTTCATTCAACACATTTGCAATACTGGTTTTCCTTGATTTCAACAGTCAGTATTCAAATGATTATCATTTACTTACTGTATTGATTGCCCTTAGGAATTGCTATTCACATAACAAATTTGGATTTTCTAATAAAATTTGACAAATATTTTGAATTATTGTTGAGTGTACTACCCACTAAATGAATAGGTAGTTGATATGACATCATAAGATTTGTCTGAACAGCAGTATTGTGCATTCATGAATGCTAATCCAAATGGACTCCAAATACTTTCACACTATCTCCACCTCCAATTTAGTCAAAAGTGTGAGGTCAATTGGGACTTTTAACTTTTTATCTGTTCAAAGCACACTGTACATGCAGAAAGGGGACATTATTAATTTGTGAGATTTTTTTTGGTAATATTCTCCTAGGTGTTTCTTCTGAAAGCATTTATTTGCAAGAAAATTAACTACAACTTGATTTAATTTGTAAGTTATTTTTAAACCCTCCTCAAGAGTTTCCAAGTCATTGATTCTTCAGGCAGAATTAAATAAAATAAAATTAACTCACAGGAATTCTTCACATTTGTTTTCTAGCTAAAAAGTAGAGCTTCATGACCTCAGCTGCTTTTTAATTAAAGCTTGTTTTTGTTGAAAACTCTGCGAGCCCACATGTTTGTTACTATTTGTATTCATACAGTAGATATTCACCGCGTTTGTAAGAAAAAGCAAAAATGTTCCTCCTCAAAGAGAAAGATGAGAATGGGGGTGTAAAGCAGGTGCAAGACACAACCAGATGGAAATTATTACCCGTTAGCTTGTAATCAGCATCCTAGAAGAAAAGACTTGAAAACCATGAAAAGCTACAGTTTTCTCTTCTTGCTATAGGAGGCTAATATTGCACTCCTGCACTTAAATACACATCTCAGCAGGTCTCCAGCTACGGAAGGGAAATTTTGATGATCAAACAAAAAACAGAATCATTGAAAAGTTCATGCTGAATAGAGAGGCTGAATTTCCACTTTCTCCTGTTAGTAAACTGCTGCAGAATGCTCCGAAATGTGAAATTAGCTTAAAAACAAAAATAAAATAAAACACTGAAACTGAAGACTCAAAGTATTTTGTTAAGATCTTACCATCATGGTATAACCAAGCTGAAAACAGGGTAAGGTCATTACTGTAACTTCACTGTTAGAGAAAGCTTAGAAACAGCACTGTTTAAACCTCACGCTCCCACAATAGTGCTTCCCAGGTGGCAATAGTGAAAGAACCCACCTGCCAATACAAGCGACATAAGGGATGTGTTTGATACCTGGATCCACAAGATCCCCTGAAGGAGGGCATGGCAACTCATTCCAGTATTCTTGTCTGGAGAATCCCTGGACAGAGGAGCCTGGTGGGCTGCAGTCCATAGGGCTGTGAAGAGTCAGACACTGCTGGGCATGCACACATGTAAGCCTTCCACAATGAAGCATGTAGAAATGGGAATTTCATTAGAAAAACACAAAAGTGGCAGGTGTAAAATCATTTCCTGTATTCTCCATATCGTATGAGAATTTTCAAATAATTCTGTTCCAAATGATCCTGGTTTTATACCCTCAGGGAACACTATCCATAAATATGTGGCTTTGTCACTAGCAAGTATAACACCTATATTTGACTGGCTTAAGTAAAATTGTTAGTTTTGTGTCCTTGAAAGTTAGAGAAATCACTTTGCTTGGCTTTCCTTGCTGTTTCTCTGTAGCTTTTTGTGAAGAATTTGAAGAATATGAGAATTCTATTTATGGAATGATAGAGATTCTTTTATAATGGTCTACAAAATATATTTCATTTACTATGAAATGAAAAGACTTTGATGCTGGGAAAGATTGAGGGCAGGAGGAGAAGGGGACAGCAGAGAATGAGATGGTTGGATGGCATCACCGACTCAATGGACATGGGTTTGGGTGGACTCTGGGAATTGGTGATGGACAGGGAGGCCTGGCGTGCTGCAACTCATGGGGTCACAAAGAGTCGGACATGACTGAGCGATTGAACTGAACTGAACTGATAAGTATTCAATACAAGAGGAAACAGATTCTTCACCTAAATGTAGAGAAACTATTAAATTTCTTAAAAACCAGGGAATTTTGAGTTCCGCAAGTGTGCTTATTTTATACCAGTAGTTCCCCTATGTGGCTGCTTAACAGTAATTGCTATTTACTTATCAATTATCATTTAATGCCTCAATTTATGAGTTTCCCTACTACTGTTAATAGTTTTCAGAGATTCTACTGAAGATATTAAATAATGTAATGTATAAAGTTGATATCAAATGCGATTGTCAGGCCATTTTAAAAGCACATTATGCCTTGTGAGAATATGCAGACAATTCTTTAAACTTATATGAATGAAAGGTACTTATTTCCTATAATATGTCTGAGAACATTTATTTCTGTACCATAAAGTATTTATTTGTGGAAATTATTACATATACTACTCTCTCTCTAACCATTGTAGAAGACTTTATTTTCTTCTATAATATTTTTAAATGATGGGCTTCTGAAATTTATATGTGATAACTTATCTGTGCTTATATGTTTAAATATATAAATTCATTTTGTATTCATATTCATTTTGATATATTTACAGAATTTAAAATACTTTATTTAAAAAAATGTGGAGCCAACAGCCTTTCGAACTGCCACAAAATAGGTAAGTGTAAGGGAAACACATGGGATGGGTGAGAGTGTTAGTTGCTCAATCATGTCCTCTTGCGCTCGTTGGACTATAGCTTGACAGGCTCCTATGTCCATAGGATTTTGCAGGCAAGAATACTTTAGTGCATTGCCATTTTTTTCTTCTAAGGGATCTTCCCAACCAGGGATTGAACCCAGTCTCCTGCACTGCAGGAGGATTCTTTATCTTCTGAGCCATCAGGGAAGCCCATGGGATGCAAGTATATAAAGAATATGCATATGTAAGGAATATACACGATGTAGTTCAGAGTGAAAGGAGATACTTCCAAGGTCCTGCATCAGCCTGGACAACATGCCTCCCAGAACTTCTGCTGTGAGGAATTTAATTGGCCAACAGTCCCAGCTGCTGCTCTCTCTGAAATCCAACCTGCGGATGATGCTGGAGGATGTACTTATGGTCTGTGGCCAGCTCACACTCAAGGACTCCAGGACACGGGGGCTATCTTCCTGAAGGCACCTCTGGCTCCTGACAACTTTGCTGAAACTCAGAACTGAGGAGCTTCATTCCTTCTCTCTTTCACAGGGTTTCAATCTGTTTCTCAGGAAGAGTCCCACATATCTCTAGCAGTGCATCCTTTAAGTTTTAAATTTTCATGTAAAATAACAAATACATTTATTTATATCATTCTGGGTTCTGTTACTTGTCTATTGTCGACTTAAAAAAACACACAATGTGAGTGTTTTAAGTTGTTTTATTTGCGGTCAAATGAAGACTTCAGCCTGGGAGAGAGCACCTCAAATAGACACTTGCCCTTACAAATATTTCCACTCCCAAATCTCTTGCATGTTTAACTGCATTTTGCCTGCTTCTTAGGGATCTAGACAACACAGGATGGGAAGAACTACCCAAGAAAGAATTGTCGAGGACATATTTTGAGCTCCCATTTAGGCACCAGACTGTGCAGGTTGATATGCTAAATTCAGATTAGACTATATATTCCCTCAGCAAGTTTACAAACCAGTATTGAAAATCACTTAGAGGAACAGAAATTTGTACTCTCAGCTCTAAACTGGCACTTG
This sequence comes from Nanger dama, assembly GCA_917880005.1. Lineage (NCBI taxonomy): Eukaryota > Metazoa > Chordata > Mammalia > Artiodactyla > Bovidae > Nanger > Nanger dama. The sequence goes on along the minus strand of CAKJTW010000027.1, from coordinate 13,975,035 downwards.
CCATGGGTACTTGCCATCCACCTCCACAAGGATCAAATCATCTGCTGCTGCAGATGCTGACCTGCAACACTGCTAAAAGGAGTTCAGGGTGGGAGCTCATGGAAAAACTGGCAGAATAGGTCTTCAGATAGAAATTTGCAGAAGCCAATTTTATGAGCCCAATTCTGGTATCTCCTCATACCTAGAAAGACACTAAAATCCTTCATGATGATGACTGCTCCTTGTGACTAGCAGAAAGCTTCTGAGAAAAAATATTTCCTTGAGTGTACGTACCCCCCTTTCATCAAAATCATTTCTATACTGATTGTCCCCCGGCCTCTTTGGCACAGTTGGTCAGAGCTATCAGAGATGCTGTTTCCTGGACTGCAGTCCTCATTTTGTCCCAAATAAAACTTAATTCACAACTCTCACATTGTTGATTTTTAAAAGTGGACAATACATAATTAACAACACCTAGAATTATATATCTATATATAAATATATATATATATATATATATATATATATATATATATATATATAAGAGAGAGAGAGAGAGAGAGAGAGAGAGAGGCTTCCCTAATAGCTCAGCTGGTAAAGAATCCACCTGCAATGCAGGAGACCCTGGTTGGATTCCTGGGTCAGGGAAGACCCACTGGAGAAGGGATAGACTACCCACTCCAGTATTCTTGGGCTTCCCTTATGGCTCAGCTGGTAAAGAATCTTCTTTCATATTTATATATATATATTATTTTAATAAGTCTATATATACTTATTATTTTATGTGAAAACATAAAGAGTGCAGCCTCTCTGAGGGACAAATAAGAGTGTTCTTGGATGAGACCACAGAGAACCTCCAGAAGTTACAGAGGATATTTGAGGAAGAGGAGGAAGAAGAATCCAGCCATGATAAAGAAGAAGAATTTTTATTTGCTGAGAGGGAGCATATATACTTCTGTTACTTCTCTGACAAGAAATGTGTAAGATAGAGTATCTTATATTGATATAGAAAAATAGATCAATATCTTTGAGGTGCTTGTTTGTAAGCTAAGAAAAGAAGAATTGTGCTACAAACAACCACAGCGGGTCTTTCCATCTGAAGAAACCAGATTTAAGTCAAGAAACAGGGGCTTTAACTCAGTTACATCTGATACAAGCTGTGCAAAATCACCTTGAATAGCAGGCTCCTCGGTGAAAGTTACAATTGCTCTGAGGATTAGAAGAGATCATACTCAGGAAAAAAAAATCCTAAATCCTTGGTCTCTTTTAGGGCTCAGATATGCCCATACATTTTACTCTTTGGTAAGTTATATCTCTACGAAGATGAAAGCTTCATCTGGTAACAAAAACATTCAAAGTCAAGTTGTGTTTTGGTGATTGTATGTTAAACTATGGGCTTCCCTCATGGCTCAGTCAGTGAAGAATCTGCCTGCAGTGCAGGGGACCCAGATTCAATCCATGGGTTGGGAAGGTGCCCTGGAGAAGAGAATGGCTACCATTATTCTTGCATGGAGATTCCCATGGACAAAGGTGCCTGGAGGGCCATAGTCTAAGCAGTCGCAAAGAGTCAGACACAACTGAAGCATCTAAGTGTGTATGCATGCATGCACGCACGCACGCACACACACACACACGCTAGACTAGGCTTTCAGTGGAGGAAGGGGTTTGTGTCAGTTTTGCTTACTGATGTATCTCAAGGACCTATGAAGGCACTTGCCTCGTAGGTGCTTGCATGCGCTTGCCCAGTAGCTAAGTAATGTCCTAACTTTGTGATCCCATGGACTGTAGCCCGCCAGGCTCCTCTGTCCATGGCATCTCCTAGACAAGAATACTGGAGTGGGCTGCCATTCCCTTCTCCAGGGCATCTTCCTGACCCAGTGTTGAATCTGAGTCTCCTACATTGCCAGGCATGTTCTTTAACCTGAGCCATCAGGGAAGCCTGCCACATTGGTATTGCCCAATAAATATGCAGTGAATCATTAGAAAAACAAGGTGTTGATCATTAGGCAGAAGAGTTTGGTTGCTAACTACCTCCTACCTAGCAATGTTTGGTACAAGACTTAAGAAAGAGGCACTTTAGGTTTGAAATATTAGAGATAGAATTCTGTTTGTAATGGCAACTGGATAAATGACAGGTGCCTAGTGATCATATTTATGGGCATGTGGAAAATTTCAACACGAAATCTGGGGTTAAAGATTGGATTAACAAGAGGAACATGGTCTGTAACATTTTATATATATTCTATTAAGTGACTTATCATGGATTTAATGTTAGTAAATATAGCAATAAAGGTTTACACACACACAATAAGTAAACAAGAATCCACACCCTCCCCCTACTCTACCACACACACACACACACACACACACACACACACACACACCCCTACCGGCCTATAGCACAAGAATGTGCCAGACAGTTTTTAATTGATTTGCATTTAAGAGGGAAATTTCTATTCTGGAAAAACTCTAAGAGTAAATGTAACTAAAAATGAAGTACTGGCTCAATTATACAGCTCTGGATATGTGTGTATCGATACAGCCCTTCTCTTAAAATTGTGTCTACTCTTTCTTAAGTTGTCTTGGTGATTTTCCATTTCTACATTATGTTTTATTCTGAGTAAAAACGTTCGTATACTCTAATGTATTCATATTATATATAGAATATATGTTTGAGTGGGTTCTGACTGGTTTTTCTACAATTTGATTCTTATATCTTCATGTTTCATTTAGAGGAGTAAAAACAAAAATAGGTTCTCAAATTTTGCATCTGTCTTATTCTGTAATTACTTACAGAATGTTTTCTTTAAAGTTTCTATATGGCTCTTTCCTTAGGAAAAAAGATTGCTGCATGAACACACATGCCTTGAGTAGTATTTTTTAAATCTACTAGGATAAAAAATGTTTCTTTCATGGCTCTTGGAGCAGAAACTTCACACTGATCATTGTGCTGAATTCCCCTTCACAAAAACCACTCCCATCAATCACCTTCAATTCCTCTGGTTCCTGAGTACTCTTGCTTTCAACCTCAATACCGTAATCCCTTCTTAGTCACTCCCTTCCTAGGCTAGCACAATGACAGTGACCCAGATCACATCTGACCTTGCCATTCTAACCTAAAATTGATCTCTGGATATTCCAGGTCCTTGGGGAGGAGAGATTGTCCTCGCCTCCCAGGTATAATCACAATCTCCCAACAGGCTACTCCAAGGCCGATGCCAATTCACTCGATTATCCTTAAAGGACAACAGAGATGCCCTTCCTTCTCCTTGGAAGACATTTCAGCATCACTCTGTTACTACAGTAGAAGCCTTTTCATTTCTCTCAGTCTCAGCTTCCTTCATCCCTAATAATGACTCACCCTTTCATCTCCCAAAGCTATTGTGAAAATAAAAAAATAAAAGTCCTTTTAAGATGGTATACAAAAATATAGTGCTATTATTTTTAAGAAAACCTGGATAAAATGTTTCTAAACTACAAAGTAATACTACCAGAAAAGAAATGTACAAACTATAAGTTTAAAATAGAATTTCTCCAGGGTGTATAAAATACTGTGTAGTAAGCCACCCAGATTTGGGCTACCACTGAGCTCATTGTTACCATGCTGCAGTGTTCTGACCTGTCTCCTTGGTAAAAATCAATAAATTGACCACCACTATTGATGAATATCTTTTACAACACCTCCAGGGGAAATTCATTGTCCATCTACTCTATTTCAGAGATGACTCAAAATGTTGCAGTTACAGGAACAGCTGAGATTGTCAGCTTAGCACCCTTGCCAACTTATAAGAAGAAAATGTGGGCTTGCAAGGAGTGATATCTTAGAAACAGTATTACTAAGTTGTCTTCAGTTCAGTCGCTCAGTCGTGTCCGGCTCTTTGCTACGCCATGAATTACAGCATGCCAGGCCTCCTTGTTCATCACCATCTCTCGGAATTCACTCAGACTCATGTCCATCGAGTCCGTGATGCCATCCAGCCATCTCATCCTCGGTTGTCCCCTTCTCCTCCTGTCCCCAATCCCTCCCAGCATCAGAGTCTTTTCCAATGAGTCAACTCTTCCCATGAGGTGGCCAAAGTACTGGAGTTTCAGCTTTAGCATTATTCTTTCCAAAAATCCCAGGGCTGATCTCCTTCAGAATGGACTGGTTGGATCTCCTTGCAGTCCAAGGGACTCTCAAGAGTATTCTCCAAAACCACAGTTCAAAAGCATCAATTCTTTGGCACTCAGCCTTCTTCACAGCCCAACTCTCACATCCATACATGACCACAGGAAAAACCATAGCCTTGACTAGATGGACCTCGGTCGGCAAAGTAATGTCTCTGTTTTTGAATATACTATCTAGGTTGGTCATAACTTTTCTTCCAAAAAGTAAGTGTCTTTTAATTTCATGGCTGCAGTCACCATCTACAGTGATTTTGGAGCCCCCAAAATAAAGTCTGACACTGTTTCCACTGTTTCCCCATCTATTTCCCATGAAGTGATGGGACCGGATGCCATGATCTTCGTTTTCTGAATGTTGAGCTTTTAGCCAACTTTTTCACTCTGCTCTTTCACTTTCATCAAGAGGCTTTTTAGCTCCTCTTCACTTTCTGCCATAAGGGTGGTGTCATCTGCATATCTGAGGTTCTTGATATTTCTCCTGGCAATCTTGATTCCAGCTTGTGTTTCTTCCAGTCCCGCGTTTCTCATGATGTACTCTGCATAGAAGTTAAATAAGCAGGGTGACAATATACAGCCTTGACGTACTCCTTTTCCTATTTGGAACCAGAGATACCCCCATGTCCAAGGTGAGAGAAATCTTGTCTAACTAAGTTGTCTTAGTGATTGCTAATACATATCTGTACTGACTTAATAACAGTTAAGAAAACAATAACATTTTAGAGAATAAATGCTAAGACTTAAAAATTTTAGTTATTTTAATTGGAGGCTAGTTACTTTACAGTGTTGTAGTGGTTTTGCCATACATTGATATGAAACAGCCATGGGTGTACATGTGTCCCCCATCCTGAACCCCCCCTCCCACCTCCCACCCCATCTCATCCCTCAGTCATCCCAGCAAACCAGCCCGGCTAAATGCTAAGACTTTTTAAAAAGATTTACTGAAAACAGAAGCATTTTCACCCCAGGGAAGCACACTCAATGCAAATGTAGTAGACAGTTTTCAGAATGCTATCTACTTTTATGGCCATTAATCCTTCCTTCAGAATTGATTCTCTGTAAGGGGAAAATCTCATGGACCATGTTTGAAAACAATCATATATTCATAGTTGATTCAACCATGAGCAGACTCTAACTGTAAGCTTCTGGTGGTTCAGTGGTAAATAATTTGTCTGTAATGCAGGAGATGTGGGTTGGATCCCTGGGTTGGAAAGATCCCTGGAGAAGGAAATGGCAACCCACTTCAGTATTCTTGCTTGGCAAATCCCATGGACACGGAAGTCCAGCAGACTATATGACATGGAGTTGCAAAGTTGGATACCACTTAGTGACTTAACTGCTACCACCTTTTCTATGAACCTTGAGTGTTCATGTGAGTACCCTGCTACCATATGGAACTCATTCCAGGAGCTAATCAGTGACCAAAGTTTACTCCCTCCATGACTGTGAATCCAAATCACCTGTGTGGTTGATGAAGCGATGTGCTGAGCAGACTCTTGAGAAATGCTAAAAGATAAGATCCTGCATGTTCACAATCTGAATATCTGTATTTGGAATTCACTTACATTCTCCATATGTTTTGAAGCACATGTGACTTGAAAAAGAAGTAGCTGCTATTCAGTTTTGCTTCATTATGTGGATAAAGAAGTAGAAAGGGTTGGCTCATACATGCACATACTTACACACACACACACACACACACACACACTCTCTCTCTCTCTCTCTCTCTCTCTCTCAATGAGAGCAAGACTGAGAACTCAGAGTGAGAGCAAGAGAGGGAGAGAGTACCATACATCAAACAGAAATAGGGAACAAAAAAAAAAGAGACTGACTCAATGGGCTGAAAAAAATGTTCCCCCAAATATGTCTCTGAAAATGGTGAATGATAATTCATATTTTTTAAAAAAGAGGAGATAACTTTTTGCAAATGATTAAGGACTTTGAGATGGAGAGATTATCCCAGATAATACAGATGGGTCCTAAACACAACCACATGTATCCTTTAAAATGAAGAGAGCTAGATTTAGATGCACACAGAGAAAAAGAGAGATTTAGTAAGCTGACCCTGAAGACTGGATTGATACAGCCACAAGCTAGGGAATGTCCACAGCCAGGAGAAACTGGAAGAGGTAAGGGACACATTCACTGCTCGAGAGAGTTTGACTCTGCCAATATCTTGGTTTGAAACCAATAATAATTTCGTATTTCTCACCTTCAAAACTGTGAGAGAACAAATTTCTCTCTTAAGCCACTCTGTCTTTGGTAAATTGTTATACCTGCCACAGTAAATTAATACACCCATTGACTTTAATTTGCTCTTTTCATTCTCTTTCAGGGGACTCCCTAATTTCTGCCTTTGGGTTGCATGATCCAATAATATAGAGAACAAAATCACACGTTATACTTCCTATCTCAAGTTGTGTTCAGTGACTAACAATTGACAGTATTATAGCAACATACTATATGAAAATTATTCAAGTAAATTTATAGGGAAATTATTATATACAAGAAGTACTGGGTGAAGTTTTATATAGGTTAGGACATGTAAGTTTCTTTGGTTAAAGAAATGTGAGTGTATGTGAAATATGCCTTTTAAGAGCAGAATCTTGAAAAGCATGATACAGTTGGAACCTTTTTATTTCTATCTTCCATAAGACCAGCAAAGTTTAATGATAGATAACTATAATATTTATAATATATCACAGAATATACAATGCTTTGAAGAATTGAAAGGACAAGAAAATTGCATACTAGATAATATAGTTTGGGGGATGAATCCTTAAAAGCATAGAAATAGACAATATTTTAGATGGATCTTGAAAAATGGCAATATAGAGAGCTAGCCTTAGTGGCAAGTGTGCTGAAATATGGATTTAGTGAAAATGACATTCTTATCACTGGATGTGTTTGAGAAATGCAATTAATAAATTTTGAGAGAATCTGAGGTATCTATGTGAAAATACTTGGACCTGAACTGTGAAAATCAGAGCTTCCCAGATAAAATGGAACCAACACTCTGTGTGTATGTTTTTGTGTGTATGTGTGTCGAGAGCAAGAGAAAGAGTGCAAGCTAGAGAGAGAAGAGAGAATTTGTTTTAAAGAATTGGCCCGTGTAGTTGTGGGGCTGCGGAGTCTGACAACTTCAGGCTAAGATGATAAGATATGCAGCCAGAGGGAAACTGATGCTGCAGCTCTAGTTCAAAGGCAGTTTGGAGGCAGGATTCTCTCTTCTTTAGAGGACCTTTTTTTTTCTTTTTCTATTAAGGTTTTCAACTGGTTAGAATAGTCTCACCAACATTATGAAATTCAATGTTTAACTCGAAGTCTAGTGACTTAACTGTCCATTTCATTTTAAATTGACTTCCCGCATAGCTCACTTGGTAAAGAATCTGCCTGTAATGCAGGAGAGCCCGGTTTGATTCCTGGGTCCTGAAGATTCCCTGGAGAAGGGAATGGCTACCCACTGAGTAAATATTCAGGCCTGGAGAATTCCTGTGTCGCAAAGAGTCAGACGGGACTGAGCAACTTTTACTTTCACTTTTCACATTTCACTTTCCCTGGTGGCTCAGATGGTAAAGAATCTGCCTTCAAGGCAGGGGACTCAGCTTCAATTCCTGGATTGGAAAGATCCCTGGAGGAGGGAATGGCTATTCACTCCAGCATGCCAAAGAATGCTCAAACTGCCACACAGTTGCACTCATCTCACATGCTAGTAAAGTAATCCTCAAAATTCTCCAAGCCCAGGCTTCAACAGTACATGAACCATGAACTCCCAGATGTTCAAGCTAGTTTTAGAAAAGGCAGAGGAACCAGAAATCAAATTGCTAACATCTAATGGGTGATTGGAAAAGCAAGAGAGTTCCAGAAAAACATCTATTTCTGCTTTATTGACTATGTCAAAGCCTTGACTGTGTGGATCACATAAAATGTGGAAAATTCTGAAAGAGATGGGAATACCAGAACACTTGACCTGCCTCTTGAGAAACCTGTATGCATCAGGAAGCAACAGTTAGAACTGGACATGGAACAACAGACTGGTTCCAAATAGGAAAAGGAGTATGTCAAGTCTGTATGTTGTTACCCTGCTTATTTAACTTATACACAGAATACATCATGAGAAATGCTGGGCTGGATGAAGCACAAGCTAGAATCAAGATTGCTGGGAGAAATATCAATAACCTCAGATATGCAGATGGCACCACCCTTATGGCAGAAACTGAAGAAGTACTAAGAGCCTCTTGATGAAAGTGAAAGAGGAGAGTGAAAAAGTTGGCTTAAAGCTCAACATTCAGAAAACTAAGATCATGGCATCTGGTCCCATCACTTCATGGCAAATCAATGGGGAAATAGTGGAAACAGTGTCAGGCTTTCTTTTTGGGGCTCCAAAATAATTGCAGATGGTGACTGCAGCCATGAAATTAAAAGATGGTTGCTCCTTGGAAGAAAAGTTATGACCAACCTAGACAGCATGTTAAAAAAGCAGACACATTACTTTGCCAACAAAGGTCCATCTAGTCAAGGCTATGGTTTTTTCCAGTAGTCATTTATGGATGTGAGAGTTGGACTATAAAGAAAGTTAAGCACCAAAGAACTGATGCTTTTGAACTGTGGCGTTGGAGAAGACTCTTGAGAGTCCCTTGGACTGTAAAGAGATCCAACCAGTTTATCCTAGAGGAACTCAGTCCTGAATATTCATTGGAAGGACTGATGTTGAAGTTGAAACTCCAATACTTTGGCCATCTGATGTGAAGATCTGACTCATTTGAAAAGACCCAGATGCTATGAAAGATTGAAGGCAGGAAGAGGAGATGACAAGGGATGAGATGTTTGGATGGCATTACTGACTCAATGGACATGAGTCTGAGTAAACTCCAGGAGTTGGTGATGGACAGGGAACCCTGACATGCAGCAGTCCATGGGGTCACAAAGAGTGAAACATGACTGAGCAACTGAACTGAACAGAACAGACTGAACTCACTCCAGTATTCTTGCCTGGAGAGTTCCATGTATGAAAGAGCCTGGTAGGCTTTGGGATTGCAACTAACTACTGAGCTACTGAGTAACAGCAACTGACTGTGGCACCCCCACTCCAGTACTCTTGCCTGGAAAATCCCATGGGTGGAGGGAGCCTGGAAGGTTGCAGTCCATGGGGTCGTGGAGAGTGACTTCACTTTCACTTTTCGTTTTCATGCATTGGAGAAGGAAATGGCAACCCACTCCAGTGTTCTTGCCAGGAGAATCCCAGGGGCGGGGGAGCCTGGTGGGCTGCCAGCTATGGGGTCGCACAGGGTTGGACACGACTGAAGCGACTGAGCAGTAGCAGCAGAGCTACTAACCCTTTTAAATTAAAGTTTCATGGTGCAGCTAAACCAACTATCTGGCCACCACGGCATGGCTGAACTGACCATGAAATTCACCACCACAGTTAGATGTTGGTATATTTCCACTTAATTTAATAATTGACAAGCTATTTAACATTTTTTAATGGGCAGATCCAGGATCAGAGATTCAGGAAGAATCATCCGTGGGTGAATGTCAATAAATTTGTAGCACACAGCCTACATTTATTTAGAAAGTTTAATAAAACCCACTTTCAAACAGTAGTATATATCAGGTTAATAAAAAAATTCTTTTGCATTTTTCTGAAAGATGATATGGAAAATCCTGAACAAACTTTTTGGCTAACCCCATATGTTTCAGGGTCTATAGAGTCAACAAAAACAAGACCAGGAGCTGACTGTGGCTCAGATCATGAACTCCTTATTACCAAATTCAGACTTATATTGAAGAAACTAGGGAAAACTGCTAGACCATTCAGGTATGACCTAAATCAGATCCCTTATGATTATACAGTGGAAGTGAGAAATAGATTTAAGGGCCTAGATCTGATAGATAGAGTGACTGAGGAACCATGGAATGAGGTTCGTGACATTGTATGGGAGACAGAGATCAGGACCATCCCCATGGAAAAGAAATCCAAAAAAGCAAAATGGCTGTCTGGAGAGGCCTTACAAATAGCTATGAAAAGAAGAGAGGTGAAAAGCAAAGGAGAAAAGGAAAGATATAAGCATCTGAATGCACAGTTCCAAAGAATAACAAGAAGAGATAAGAAAGCCTTTCTCGGCAATCAATGCAAAGAAATAGAGGAAAAGAACAGAATGGGAAAGACTAGAGATCTCTTCAAGAAAATTATAGATACCAAGGGAACATTTCATGCAAAGATGGGCTCGATAAAGGACAGAAATGGTCTGGACCTAACAGAAGCAGAAGATATTAAGAAGAGGTGGCAAGAATACACAGCAGAACTGTACAAAAAGATCTTCACAACCCAGATAATCATGATGATGTGATCACTAATCTAGAGCCAGACATCTTGGAATGTGAAGTCAAGAGGGCCTTAGAAAGCATCACTACAAACAAAGCTAGTGGAGGTGATGGAATTCCAGTGGAGCTGTTTCAAATCCTGAAAGATGATGCTGTGAAAGTGTTGCACTTAATATGCCAGCAAATTTGGAAAACTCAGCAGTGGCTACAGGACTGGAAAAGGTCAGCTTTAATTCCAATTCCAAAGAAAGGCAATGCCAAAAATGCTCAGACTACGGCACAATTGCACTCATCTCACATGCTAGTAAAATAATTCTCAAAATTCTCCAAGCCAGGTTTCAGCAATACGTGAACCGTGAACTTCCAGATGTTCAAGCTGGTTTTAGAAAAGGCAGAGGAACCAGAGATGAAATTGCCAAAATCCGCTGGATCATGGAAAAAGCAAGAGAGTTCCAGAAAAACATCTATTTCTGCTTTATTGACTATACCAAAGCCTTTGACTGTGTGGATCACAATAAACTGTGGAAAATTCTGAAAGAGATGGGAATACCAGATCATCTGACCTGCCTCTTGAGAAATCTGTATGCAGGTCAGGAAGCAACAGTTAGAACTGGACATGGAACAAGAGACTGGTTCCAAATAGGAAAAGGAGTATGTCAAGGCTGTATATTGTTACCCTGCTTATTTAACTTAGATGCAGAGTACATCATGAGAAACGCGGACTGGAAAAAACACAAGCTGGAATCAAGATTTCTGGGAGAAATATCAATAACCTCAGATATGCAGATGACACCACCCTTATGGCAGAAAGTGAAGAGGAGCTAAAAGTCTCTTGATGAAAGTGAAAGAGGAGAGTGAAAAAGTTGGCTTAAAGCTCAACACTCAGAAAATGAAGATCATGGCATCTGGTCCCATCACTTCATGGGAAATAGATGGGGAAACAGTGGAAACAGTGTCAGACTTTATTTTGAGGGCCTCCAAAATCACTGTAGATGGTGACTGCAGCCATGAAATTAGAAGATGCTTACTCCTTGGAAGAAAAGTTATGAGCGACCTAGATAGTATATTCAAAAGCAGAGACATTACTTTGCCTACTAAGGTCTGTCTAGTCAAGGCTATAGTTTTTCCTGTGGTCATGTATGGATGTGAGAGTTGGACTGTAAAGAAGGACGAGCGCTGAAGAATTGATGCTTTTGAACTGTGGTGTTGGAGAAGACTCTTGAGAGTCCCTTGGTCTGCAAGGAGATCCAACCAGTCCATTCTGAAGGAGATCAGCCCTGGGATTTCTTTGGAAAGAATGTTGTTAAAGCTGAAACTCCAGTACTTTGGCCACCTCATAAGAAGAGTTGACTCATTGGAAAAGACTCTGATGCTGGGAGGGATTGGGGGCAGGAGGAGAAGGGGACGACCGAGGATGAGATGGCTGGATGGCATCACAGACTCAATGGACGTGAGTCTGAGTGAACTCCGGGAGTTGGTGATGGACAGGGAGGCCTGGCGTACTGCAGTTTATGGGGTTGGAAAGAGTCGGACACGACTGAGCGACTGAACTGAATTGACAGTTAATTTGTGGCAGATTTCATCCTTCCCATCTCTCATGAGATTGCTCTCAGTCATTTCTCTGACAGGAAATGTCAACCCACTACAGTATTCTTACCTGGGAGACTCCATGGGCAGAGGAGCCTGGTGGGCTACAGTCCACTGGGTTGGAAAGAGCAGAACACAACTGAGCAACTGAGTATACACACACATTCTATAATTGCCTAATTACTATTAATGCTTTATTCCAGCCATTGTTTTTTTCTAAGAGTCCAGAATTGTGTTTAATGGAAGTAATTGAATTATTTAAATAAAAGCAGTAACAGTGAAGCCTATGCCTTGTAAACTCTATACTGATAATAGCATAAAGTCTAGGAAGGGGTAAGTGGAATACGTATTGTAAGGTTCTTATACAATCAAGAAATAGTGTAACATCACTTGAAATATACTGTGATAAGTTAAAAATATATACCAGGATCCTAAAACAGCACCAAAGAGTTACAGCCAAGAGCTATCTTAGTCTGCTTGAACTACCATAATGAAATAGTACGAACCACTACTTTTTAAATAAAATAAAAGTGAAAAAAAAAGTTTAACTCTCATTTATTTGTCTTCTAATGATCTTCCCCTTTTATGTGGATCCAGTTTTGTTAGGTATATGATTTCCTTTCTGTCTGGAGAATTTTCAACTTTTCCTGCAATAGCTGGTTTTCTGGCAACATTTTTTTTTTTTCCACTTTGTATTTTCCTGAGAAAGTATTTTGCATTCACTTTTGAAGGATAATTTCATCACCTATAGAATTTTAAAGGCTTGTACTTCCTCTTTTTTTCTCTATCTTCCATTAATTTTGGAAAGTCCTTACCACGTTTGCTTCACAAATTACGTTTTTCTTTTACTTCTCTTTCTGCCCTTCCAATTACACTAATGCTGCACGTTCTCATACTCTGTCACATTTCTCATACTTTCTCTTATTTTTCTCTTTACATTTCAGTTTGAAAAGTTTCTCCTGATTTATCTTCCAGCTCCTTGATTGCTTGGCCATGCCCAATCAAGTGGTCTTTATTTCTGTTATATTTTCAATTTCTAGCATTTTCTTTTGATTCATTCTTAGAATTTCCATTTCTGTGGTTGTATTATCCATTTGTTGGTACATTTTTTCTACTTTTTTCATTACAGCCTTTAACATATCAATCATTGCTTAGTTTTAAATAATTGGTCTGGAGATTCTAAATTCAGTTTTCTATTTCAATCTTTTTCTGATTGTTGCCTATTCAGGTGGTGCTTTTCTTGACTTTTGTCATGCTTTGTAATCTATCGTGGAAGTATTTGCTATTTAACTACAGATGCAGGAAGTTTCTGAAGTAGGAAATGGCAACTCACTTCCCAGTATTCTTGCCTGGAAAATTACATGGATGGAGGAGCCTCGTGGGCTGCAGTCTAAGCACACTGCTGCACAGCAAGCACCCCTCATCAGAGAGTCCCTGTCTTGCAGGCCCTCCAGTCATAAGCTATGTTTATTACTGTCAAGTCACACTGGTGTGTGGGTTAGGTGTGGGGAAGAGGGAGTGTTTTATAACCTTCCAATTAAATCTCCGTTGTTTATTAAGCCTATTCTCCAGATTGTGTCCTTCATAAGAGTTTCTTCAGTAATTTAAGTTTTTCTCCTGTTGTCTCCAACTTATTTCCCTGACTGCAGAATTTTCCTATAATTTATAACTAGACCTTGGTTGACTATGTTTATTTTTCCCCCTTGAAAGAGACACGAAGGTCAGATAGGGCTGGTGTGAGAGAAAATTCCTTAACTCTACAATGATACATTTCTGGTAAAATATTTTTACCTAGAGATCATGACTTGATTTTAGTGAAAACTCAAAGCATACTTCACAATAAGTACTCTTCCATAGAAATTACTCTTCCAATCAGACCCACAAAGGTTTTATTCTCTCAAAATTGTGTTGTGTTCCTCAGGATATATATATATCATGAAAGTGTAGGTTTCCTTAAATCTGGAGCTTCATGGTGTTTCTCACTCTTCATGCTTGTGCAGATGGAGCCTCTACAGTTGGCTCTTGAACAACATAGGTTTGAATTGCCTGGGTCCAATTTTACTTTTTTTTTTTTTCAATACAGATACTTGCAGTACTACACAATCCACAGTTGGTTGAATCTGCAGATACAGAACCATGGATTTGGAGAGTTAACTGTACAATTATGGTCAAATTTTCCACTGGACTGGGGTTGGCAATTCCCTAACCCACTTCCTATTTAAAGACCAATTGTCTATTACCATCTAAGTAATCCAAATAGAACAACATCTGTGTCAAATAAATAGATCTCAGTGGTGTCTCTCTGGATGTACCTGGTTCTCCAGATATTAGGGTAAAATAGAATTCTGTTACCTCAGCTCTCTAAATGAGTCTGACAAATGTTACTCATTTTCGATTTGTTAAGCTTTTTTTTTTTTTTTGGTAAATGTGGGACTGATAAATGCTAACTTCTTTCTATGTCACAGTTGAAACTAGGAGTCCCATTTTGAAATACATTAAATTAAATTTGTTAACTGCAGTCCTTACTCTACTTTTCTCCCCATATGATAACATACATTTCTCTTTAACTTTTATATAACCTGGGAAATGTGCCAATTCAGGCTCTACTTTCTTACACTAATTGACATCCACCTGACACTCAATTTTTGCATGCTCATGATCTCTGACTTATGATGGTTTGATTTATAATTTTTCAACTTTATGATGAAAGTGAGACATATTCAGTAGAATCCACATTTTGAGTTTTGAATTTTGATCTCTTCCTGGATAGCATTCTCTGGCTCTACATTCTCTCATGATGCTGGCCAGTGGCAGTGAGCCCCAGCCACACAGTCCTGAGTATAAACAGCTAATAAATTACACCTGTCTATAACCATATGACCATTCTGTTTTTCACTTTCTGTATATTATTCAATAAATTACATGAAATAATCAACACTCCAATATAAAATAAGTTTCATGTAAAATGACTTTGCCAACTATAGGCTAAGGTAAGTGTTCTGAACATGCTTCAGGAAGGCTAGGCTAAGCTGTGATATTCAGAAGCTTAGGAGTATTAAGTACCTTTTTGATTTAAGGTATTTTCAAGTTACAATGGGTTTATTGGGTTGTAACTCCACCCTAAGATCTTACTCAAATGTCATGATCCATTTGTGCTTGACTTTTCCCATGTTTAGAAAGTGCTTATCAGACCAGTGGCACTCCCACTCATCTTCTATTTCCTTCTCCACCATGTAGTTCACTTAGAATCCTAGGAACTAATTCTGAATTGCATGCATTCATAATTGACATATGTGTGCTTCTAGTTTAGCACTTATAAATAGTATTATGCCTATTCATAGGCACCTGTCATCCAGCTAGAATTTATTTCTTGAGCACAACACATTGGATTTGGATATCTAATATTTTGATACATCAGCCCACTTAAAAATTAATTAAAATGACTTGATGATGCTGCTAGGATAGAGTGAGGTGGTGTTAAGCTGAAGAAGAAAGAGAAATAAGGAGAATATTAAAATATCCAAAGTACAGAGCATATATATACACTGGCATTTTATTCATGGATATAGAAATGAGGTTGATATTTGAAATATTATATTAAGATTAATCTATTATTCTTGATGGTATATAATTTATGTTGTGAGATAGATGGAAGATTCTATATGACTCTAAGGTTGAGCTAGGTAACATTGATAGTAAAAATGAAGTCAGCCTGAAGAATTTTTATGTGGAACTTTGGTTTGTGATAGATGATATATTTGAGGCCACCCAATGACAAAGATACAAGCCAGCCTTTTGAATTTATTGGAGCCTAAAGTTCAGAATACAGATTGATGTTTAGAAAGCAATTGTAGCAAAGAGTTTATTGGGTATAAATTAAATGGGAACATGACATGATGGAAAAGAAAACAATAAAAATTAAAAAAAAATGAGAGAGACCTCTAAAATTTGACAGTGAATGCAAGGGTTAGGATTTAGAAAGAAGGTAAAGATAGTGCCATATTGTTAAGGTCAACAAATGGAGATATTATAAGAAAGAATGTTAATAAAAATATTAATTTCAGCAAAATGTTAAAAGTAAATTTTTAAATGTTATGTAGGCAACTAGAAATTTTATATGGAAGACTCATATCACCATAGATAGTTAGAAATCTGTAGAATAAATATATAAAGTGAAAAAAAATCTCTTTCAAAGTTACTTTCTATTCAGATTGACCAAGAGAAAACAAATAATCTGGAGTCTCAGCATAAGCAGGAAGCGATGCTAAAAGCTTACAGCCAACCACTAGAAGCTAGGAGAGAGGCAGACACCAGTTTCTTCCTCATAGATCTCAGAAGGAATGACTTTACTTACACCTTGATCTTGAATTTCTGACCTTTAGCACTGTGAGACTAAGCATTTTTGTTGTTTATGCAAACCGATTTGTGGAAGTTTGTTGAGACAGCCTTAGCAAATTAACGCAGATTTTAACAGGAAAAGTGGGTTGCAGCTGCTCAAAATACTTTAAAATGTGGATGTAACTTTGGAACTGGATATTAAGTAGAGGCTGAAAAAGCTCTGTGGTGTGTGATCTGAAAGGTCTAGATTGCCTTGAAGAGACTATTGGTAGAAATATAAATGCTAATGGTGATTCTGGTAAGAGAACAGAAAGAAAAGAGGAGAGCTATTCAGAAAGCTTCTATCATCTAAGAAAATGCATATACAATCATAAAAAGAAATATGAATATTAATTCAATATCCTATAATAAACCATAATGGAAAATTTTTTTAAGTGGATATGAATGGTAAAATTTATTCTGACAGACCTCAGATGGAGATGAAAAATATATTACTGGAAACTAGAGGAAAAAAAAATTATACAAAGTGACAGAGGACTTACTTGAATTGCATTTTATTGGCTAGAAAGTAGACTGGCAGGGGATAACTTGAACATTTAACTGAGATTTCTAAGTAAAGTGTTGAAGGCATGGGGGTCTTCTCCTTGCTGCTTATAGTGAAATGTAAGAGGAGAAATATACATTCAAGAAGAAACTCCTTAACAAGAAAGTAGCATTTGATGATTTGAAAGATTTCTTTTTATCCAGAGAATGCAAGAGTCCAGGATGTAGCAAGATAATCATGTGCTAAGTAGATTAAGTGTGTGAGACATGAACCAATCAATCATCTCAGCAGGATAGAGATAGAATTATATTCAGGAATGATCTGCTGAGGATCCTCTGGTAGGGTGTCTTGGAGCTCTGTGAATTGAATGGGAGGCTAATAAATTTTACAGGATTTTATAAAAGCAGAAACACAGCCAGCCTGAACTGCCAGAGACAGAGATGGAATGAAGTGAAGGAAGAATGGATTTGAGAAAAGAACTATTGAAAGAAAAATTACTGTGAGGATAGAGCCATGGATTTAGAGAGCAGAACCATCTCCTTGGTTCAGAGGGCAGATGGCCATCAGGAGCATAGAGAATGTGCCACCAAGCAAGGAGAAAGTTATAAGTGGGTGGGGCTAAGCCCAGGTCTGTGAGGGCTGAGTTGCCTCCAGTCAGCCCAGAAAGCAGAGCATCATCAAACCAAGGATGAAACTTGAAAATCTAATGGAATTTGCCTGGCCAGGTTCTGGGACTTGATTGAGATCTGCCATCTCCTTTTTACCTTCCAATGTCTCTCCTTTGGAATGAGAACATGTCTACACCTGTACCATCACTGAATTTTGGAAACATAACTTGTTATATGGCTTCACAGGTTCACAGATGGATAGCAATTTTGCTTCATGATGAATCATACCCTAAATCTCACCCATACCTGATTCAGTTGATACTTTGAAGAAATTTTAAACTTAAAGTTGATACTAGAATGAGTCAAGATACTTGGGGGTGCTTTGCATGTGAGAAACACAGTGATGTTGAGAGGCTGGAAGGCAGATAGTTATGGGTTGAATTTTGCCTCTCCCATAGAGTATGGCTTTATTTAAATATAGATGCCTTCCACACGGCTCTTAGAAGGAACCAGCCCTGTTAACACCTTGATTTTGGACTTCCACCCTCAGAACTGTGTGACAACCTGCTTCTGTTGTTGAACCCACTCAGTCTACTGGTATTTTGTTACAGTCAAACTAATATAATGTCATACAGAAAATAAAACTAGAAAACCTTACTTTAAGAACTAAAAAATATGAGATGTATACGCCTTCATTTAATAATTGAAATTTAATTTTTAATTTTAGTTTGTTTTGATACATCTAGATAATTATAGGGGCTTCCCTTGTAACTCAGTTGGTAAAGAATCTGCCTGCAATACAAGAAACCCATGTTCGATCCCTAGGTTGAGAAGATCCCCTGGAGAAGGAAATAGCAATCCAATCCAGTATTCTTGCCTACAGAATCCCATGGACAGAGGAGCCTAGCAGGCTACAGTCAATGGGGTCGCAAGAGTTGGACATGACTTAGCAACTAAACAATCACTAGATGATTATAAATTCATGGAGTCTAAGGAAATTTTATTAGCATATCTCTTTTTAATAAAAGGCATTTTTGCATGTGAAAATATGAGTGTTTCATAACTAGTGTTAACATTATTGTATTAAACATGTTGTATATACTCACCTGACAAAGTATGTTGTATATACTCACCTGACAAAGTATGTTATATATACTCACCTGACAAAGTATGCTCGTTTGCTTATTATCTTTCTGTGTCTGTGCTCAATTGTGTCTGATGTTTTGCAACCCCATGGACTGCAGCCCACATGGCTCCTCTGTTCATGAAATTTTCCAGGCAAGAATCCTGGAGCAGGTTGCCATTTCCTTCTCCAATCTTGCTAAAGCTACTTTGAATTATAATCTTTTCCAGAAATTTTGTCATCTGGTATATATATATATATATATATATATATGAAGAAGAGTGCTATGCCTCACAAACACTGATGTTGGAGAGTTTTTGGTTTGACTTTATTTTTCTTTATCTTTTTTGTTTTAGTCTCAGTACCAAACATAGTTTTCTCTCAAAACTGCCCTTGCCCCACTTGACTACTAGCTATAATTATAGCTACTTTTTCCCCAACTTTACTGAGATCTAATTGACATAAAACATGTAAATATAAAGTGTACCATGCGTTGATCTGATACATTTATATACTGCAAAATTACTTACCACCATAGCGTTATCTACATTTATTTGTATAACCATGATTTTCTTTATTGGGAAAACAGAACTGACTTTAAGCCATCCACAGTGTGGTTCCCAGGGGTAAAAGTGATTCTCTCATCTCTTGGATTTGATGCAATTTCATTTATTTTAGCGCCCAAAATTATTTAAGAATTTGTTTGCATCTTAAGTCTGTGGCATTTTCAATATTATACTATATTTAAAGTTGAGATACTTCAACCCCTAAAAAAAAATTATCTGGTTTTATTGTAATGAGAATAAGGAAGCTGTAAGTCCCCTTTTCAATTCCTGTCACAGAATTTCATATGGTTATCTACATATTGCTTTATTTTATTTCTTATTGCCATACAAAACCTGAAGTATTGATTTTCTATATTATTATGGAATAGCTCCTATTGCCTACTGACATTCTGTAAAACTGAATATATTTAGAACACATTAAGCTAGTCCTCATCTGTCAAGACCATAAGAAAATGAAATTTTGCAACTTTAGACTCTTTGTCTAAAAGAAAAGAAAACTGCTCTAATAAATCAAGCAGTAAAGTAATAGACTTAGAAATAATAATTCTCCAGTTTATTTTTATACTTAAGTTTATGGGGAAAAGGGGAAATTACTGGAAAATAAGCCACTGTTAAGATACGTTTATTTGGAAATCATGTAGAACTTGCCAGAGAAAACCTAGTGTAAGATATGATATGTTTTTCTTTTTCTGACTTACTTCACTCTATATGACAGGCTCTAGGTTCATCCACATCACTTCAGCTGACTTGGCATATATATGGAATCTAGAAAAATGGTACTGATGAACTCTTTACAGGGCAGGGAACAGAGGTATAGACATCGAGGGCAGACACGTGGACATTGTGGAGGGGAAGGAGAGGGAGGGATGAATCCAGAGAGGAGCACTGACGTATGCCTCTTCCCTCTGGGCCTCCGTAACAGAAGTAGAAACCCGCACACTGTGGGTGCAGACTGCCAGCTGTCAGCGGGACCTCGGACCAGCCAGCCAGCCCCCTCTCAAACACGTGCAGCCACCCGGCCCCTGGCTGGGCTCACAGACATCACACGGAAATGGGACCTGTGCGCTAGCTAGCCTGGGCTTCCAAACCGAAAAGGCTGACTTCCTGTAGCCCCGGAGACTGGAAATTGTGTCTGACTCTGCAATCCCATGGACTGTTGCCCACCGGGCTCCTTTGTCAATGGGATTCTCTGAGGCAAGAGTACTGAATGGGTTGCTGTGCCCTCCTCCAGGGGATCTTCATGAGGTAGGGATTGAACCCACATCTCCTGCTTTGGCAGGGTCTCTACCACTGAGCCACTTTACCAGAGAAGCCCCAGTACTTAGACTACCACATATAAAATAGCTAGCAGGAAGCTGCTGTATAGGCAGGGAGCTCAGCTCAGTGTTCTGCCATGATCTGGGGAGAGGGTTGGGGGTGAGGGTGGGAGGGAGGCTTAAGAGGGCAAGGACATGTATATACATATGGCTGATTCATGATGCTGCACAGAAACTAACAAGTAAATCATTTATGTGCCAATAAAAATAATTTTATAAAAAGCACAAAGAGGGACTTTTCTAGTGACAAAAAAAAAAAAAAAAACTAGTATAAGCGATTCAACAGAATTTTATAAGATCTTTCATTTACTTTTAAGCACTGATATCAGCATGATCAAATGATAACTTGTCACCATCTCTGCTTTCAACCTATTTGTTCATATTAGTATGTTTCTATGTACCGTTTTATCCTAGTCTGCTTCTCTAAAACCTCTCCCCTCAGGGGCATTGATGACGTCTCTCTTGCCAAATCCCATGACCCCTTTTCTATTCTCATTTTGGTCACTTTTTTATTCTAGTATCATGTCTTACAGTTCGGTCACTTAAACCTATCCTTTGTTCTATCCTTTTTGTCCTAGGCTCCTAGATCATTTTTCTTTCTAGGTGGTATTATCTCGATCTGTATTTTTTTTTTTTTTTTGAGTGAAATGTTTACATTTATATTGAAATAGGCACTAATACAGAATGACTTCTTCTAGCCCATGAAACTTTGCCAAAGCAGAAACACAGACTTGCATTGGGGAGGTCCAGTCAGCTAGCAGCCATGATCCCTAAGCAGGAACACCAAGGAGAAACCTGGATGATGTCACCCCCAAACTCTCCTTTGAAGGGACCCCAACTTCTTTTCCCACATGTACCCACACAGGTTTAGCACAGCCATGCTCCTCATTTTTGTATATCTTTAGCTTCTTTTTGCTGCAACAAATATAAAATTGGCAATGCTCGTACATCAGAGCATGGACAATATGTCAGGAGTTTAACACACAACTGTAAACAGTAACTAGGTTAAACAAATAACAAAGAATAAGAAAGCTGAACAGCACCTTTAAACAATGACAGAATTTCTCAGAGCAGGTCATGAGCTACTTAAGAGTTATTTTGGAGGGTTAAGGGTTTTGACACAAAATTCAGGTTTAGACACATGTGGTAGCCAGGGCACTGCGCGTGACAGTGTAGAATGTGTGTGCAGCAAAACAACATGCCCTCGATCACCTCTGTAAGTACACCTTCAGCCTGACACACTCAAGATGGCAGTCACTGTGCGTCACCCGCTGCCATCTAGGGTGGTGGGAAAGGGTGGGCAAAAGAATGAGAATTTGCTGGGAGACAGAATAACACCTCAGCTGGCTTCCTGCAAAGCTGAAAGGACAATTAGAAGACTTTACTTGGACAGTTCATTAAACTCCATATGTGTGTGTGTGTGTATGTATGTGTCTGTTGTGTGTTTTTACATATATATATATATATATATATATATATATATATATGAAAACTAAAGAGTAAGCATTAAGTACTGTCACTGTGGCAAACTAGGGTGTTGACTGAAGAAAAATAGATGAACACTTTTTGCCTAAAGCAGTGCATAGAAAGCTGGCAAGAGATGAAAGTGGACTCAGTACTGCACATTAGCAATGGGACAGATTTTTTTTTTTCAAAGCCTAATGTTTCAAATGAGGCTTCCCTGGTGGCTCAGAGGTTAAAGTGTCTGCCTAGAATTCAGGAGACCCAGGTTAGATCCCTGGATGGAGAAGATCCCCTGGAGAAGGAAATGGCAACCCACTCCAGTACTCTTGCCTGGAGAATACCATGGAGGAAAGAGCCTGGTAGGCTACAGTCCATAGGGTCGCAAAGAGTTGGACACGACTGAACGACTTCACTTTCACTTTCAGTGTTTCAAATACTATTGCTCGAATACCTCTGGTAAATATAAAATATAGTAACATCCAAGGCTTATACATAAAAACAAAGGAGCTGAAGTCCATCCCTAAAAGGGCTCTTCGATTTTTAGTTAAGAGAGAAGATAGAAGGGCAGGTGCAGAAGTGACCTAAGGGGTTTGACTGGTAGGCCTATACCATTAAATAGCACTGACCAAGTGATAACTCTGAACCTTTATATCTAGTCCTGACTCTTTATTTGCCTCCAGATCTTTATATCTAATGGCTTATTTAACATCTCCATTTGAATCCTTGTTGTTGTTCAGTCGTTCTTTCATGTTCTGCTCTTTTCTACCCCATACATATACTGCAGCATACCAGGTTTCCCTGTCCCTCACCATATCCTGGAGTTTGTTCAAGCTCATGCCCATTGAGTCAGTCATGTCATCCAACCATCTCATCCTCTTTTGTCCCCTTCTCCTGCCTTCAATCATTCCCAGCATCAGGGTATTTTCTAGAGTTAGCTCTTCACATCAGATTGTCAAAGTAGTGGAGTTTCAGCTTCAGCATCAGTCCTTCCAGTGAATATTGAGGACTGATTGCTATAGGATTGACTGGTTTGATCTCCTTGTAGTCCAAGGGACTCTCAAGAGTCTTCTCTAAAGCCACAGTTCGAAAGTATCTATTATTTGGTGCTCAGCCTTCTTTACGGTCCAACTCTCCCATCTGTGGGCTTCCTTGATAGCTCAGTTGGTAAAGAATCTGCCTGCAAAGCAGGATACTTGGTTCAATTACTTTTTGGAAAGATCTGCTGGAGAACTGATATGCTACCCAATCCAGTATTCTTGGACTTCCTTTGTGGCTTAGCTGGTAAAGAAGTCTTCAGTATTGTGGGAGGCCTGGGTTTGATCACTGGGTTGGGAAGATCCCTTGGAGAAGGGAAAGGCTACCTACTCCAGTATTTTGGCTTGAAGAATTACATGGCCTGTAGAGTCCATGGGGTTAAGGACATGACTGATCAACTTTCACTTTCACTTTCTCACATCTGTACATGACTACTGGGAAAACCATAGCTTTGATTATATGGATCTGTGTTGGTAAAGTAATGTCTCTGCTTTTAAATATTCTATCTAGGTTGGCCATAGCTTTTCTTCTGAGAACAAGCATCTTTTCATTTCATGGCTGCAGTCATTGTCTGCAGTGATTTAGGAGCCCATGAAAATAAAGTCTCTCACCATATCCAAAGAATAGCAAGGAGAAATAAGAAAGCCTTCTACAGAGTGAAGTAAGCCAGAAAGAAAAACACCAATATAGTATACTAATGCATACATAAGGAATTTTAGAAAGATGGTAACAATAACCCTGTATACGAGACAACAAAAGAGACACAGATGTATAGAATAGTCTTTTGGACTCTGTGGGAGAGGGAGAGGGTGGGATGATTTGGGAGAATGGCATTGAAACATGTATAATATCATATATGAAACGAGTCACCAGCCCAGGTTCAGTGCATGATACTGGATGCTTGGGGCTGATGCACTGGGACGACCCAGAGGGATGGTACAGGGAGGGAGGAGGGAGGGGGGTTCAGGATGGGAAACACGTGTGTACCTGTGGTGGATTCATGTTGATGTATGGCAAAACCAACATAATATTGTAAAGTAATTAATCTCCAATTAAAATAAATAAATGGGCTTCCCTGGTGGCTCACAGGTTAAAGCGTCTGCCTGGAATGCAGGAGACCCAGTTTGATCCCTGAGTTGGGAAGATTCCCTGGAGAAGGAAATGGCAGCCCATTCCAGTACTCTTGCTTGGAGAATGCCATAGGGGAGGAGCCTGATGGGCTACAGTCCATGGGGTCGCAAAGAGTCGGACACGACTGAGCGACTTCACTCACTCACTCGCTCATTCATATTTAAAAAAAAGAAAGCCTTCAGGGTTCAGTGCAAAGAAATAGAGGAAAACAATAGAATGGGAAAGACTAGAGATATCTTCAAGAAAATTATAGATACCAACGGAACATTTCATGCAAATTTGGGATCAATAAGGGATAAAAATGGTATGGATCTAACAGAAGCAGAAGATATCAAGAAGAGGTGGCAATAATATATAGAAGAACTGTGCAAAAAAGATCTTGACAACCCAGAATTTCACAATGGGGTGATCACTCACCTAGAGCCAGACATCCTGCAATGCGGTCAAGTGGGCCTTAGGAAGCATCACTACAAACAAAACTAGTAGAGGTGATGGAATTCCAGTTGAGCTATATCAAATCCTGAAAGATGATGCTGTGAAAGTGCTGCACTCAATATGCCAGCAAATTTGGAAAATTCAGCACTGGCCACGGGACTTGAAAAGGTCAGTTTTCATTCCAATCCCAAAGAAAGGAAATGCCAAAGAATGCTCAAACTACTGCACAATTGCACTCATCTCACATGCTAGTAAAGTAATGCTCAAAATTCTCCAACCCAGGCTTCAACAATATGTGAACCATGAAATTCCAGATGTTCAAACTGAATTTAGAAAAGGCAGAGGAACCAGATATCAAATTGCCAACATTCATTGGATTATTGAAAAAGCAAGAGAGTTCCAGAAAAACATCTATTTCTGCTTTATTGACTATGCCAAAGCCTTTAACTGTGTTGATCACAATAAGCTGTGGAAAATTCTGAAAGAGATGGGAATACCATACCACCTGACGTGCCTCCTGAGAAACCTGTATGCAGGTCAGGAAGAAACAGAACTTGACATGGAACAACAGATTAGTTCCAAATAAGAAAAGGAGTACATCAAGACTGTATATTGTCACCCTGCTTAATTTAACTTATACACAGAGTACATCATGAGAGATGCTGGACTCATGAAGCACAAGCTGGAATCATGATTGCTGGGTGAAAATTCAATAACCTCAGATATGCAGATGACACCATTCTTATGGTAGAAAGTGAAGAAGAACTAAAGGGCCTCTTGATGGAAGTGAAAGAGGAGAGTGAAAAAAGTTTGCTTAAAGCTCAACATTCAGAAAACTATGACCATGGCATCCGGTCCCATCACTTCATGGGAAATAGATGGGGAAACAGTAGAAACAGTGGCAGACTTTATTTTCGGGGGTCCAAAATCACTGTAGATGGTGACTGCAGCCATGAAATTAAAAGGTGCTTACTTCTTAGAAGAAAAGTTATGACCAACCTAGACAGCATATTCAAAAGCATAGACATTACTTTGCCAACAAAAGTCCATGTAGTTAACGTTATGGTTTTTCCAATAGTCATGTATGGATGTGAGAGTTGGACTATAAAGAAAGCTGAATGATGAGGAATTGATGCTTTTGAACTGTGGTGTTGGAGAAGACTCTTGAGAGTCCCTCAGGCTGTAAGGAGACCCAACCAGTCCATCCTAAAGAGATCAATCCTGAATATCCATGGGAAGGACTGATGTTGAAGCTGAAACTCCAATACTCTGGCCACCTGATGCAAAGAGCTAACTCATTTGAAAAGACCCTGATGCTGGGAAAGACTGAAGGCAAGAGGAGAAAGGGATGACAGAGGATGAGATTGTTGGATTGCGTCAGTGACTCAATAGGCATGAGTTTGAGTAAACTCCAGAGGTTGGTGATAGACAGGGAGGCCTGGCTTGCTGCAGTCCATGGGGTTGCAAAGAGTTGGACACAACTCAGCAATTGAATGGAATTGAAAACCATTTCCACTGTTTCCCCATCTATATGCCATGAAGTGATGGGACTGGATGCCATGATATTTTTCTGAATGTTGAGTATTAAGCCAACTTTTTCACTCTTTTCTTTCATTTTCATCAAGAGGCTCTTCAGTTCTTTTTTTGCTTTCTGCCATAAATGTTATGTCATCTGAATATCTGAGGGTATTGATATTTCTGCCAGAAATCTTGATTCCAGCTTGTTCTTCATCCATCCTGGCATTTCACATGATGTACTCTGCATATAAGTTAAATAATCAGGGTGACAATATACAGCTTTGATGTACTTTCCCAATTCGAACCGGTTTGTTTTTCATGTCCAGTTGTAACTGTTACTTTTTGACTTGTATACAGATTTCTCAGGAGGAAGGTAAGGTGGTCTGGTATTCCCATCTCTTGAAGAATTTTCCACAGTTTGCTGTGATCTACAGTCAAAGGCTTTGGCATAGTCAATAAAGCAGAAGTAGATGTTTTCTGGAACTTTCTTGTTTTTTTCAGTGATCCAAAGGATGTTGCCAATTTGATCTCTGGTTCTTTTGCCTTTTCTATATCCATATCCAGTTTGTACATATGGAAGTTCTCAGTTCACAAGCTGTAGAAACCTAGCTTGAAGGATTGTGAGCATTACCTTGCTAACATGTGAATGAATGCTATTGTATAGTAGTTTGAATATTCTTTGGATTCAACCTGTGTGAAACAGAAATCCTGAACTATCCTTCTGTACATAAAAAGTTCTTTATTTTCTGGATCTCAATTAATGGTAGCAGTATTAATTGTGTTGTTCAGAATGCAAACATAAGATACATTCTTGATTTTGCTCTTTCACTTACATATATTTGGTTAACATTATGCATGTAAAACCAATACTCTCTATATGTCAATAAGCCTTCTCCCAGAAAGCAAAACCATAGAGGGACCAATAAAACTGAATAAATCAATTATATATACAAAATTGGAGAGGCATAGAGAAAAGTGATTTTAGGTAATTGGCTAAAGCAACTGTGTATATAGCAAATCTGTGATCATAAGGCAGGCCAATAGCCTCGAATTTCTGTCAGGTTGTTGAAATCTGGAGTCTGAAAGCACTCGGGAAGCAGAATTTCTTCTTCTTCCTTTACTTTTCTTCCTTCCATCTTTTCTCTAATGTTCTTCAAATGATTGGATAAGGTCAATCAGCATTCTGGTGAGTAATCTACTTTACTCAAGGTCTGCTAGTTTAAGTTTAGGGCATTCTGTCAACTAAGCTCTCCTCCTGAAATGGTCCTCCTTAAGATTTTTCATCTGGCTGACTCCTTTTCTACCTGTAGGATTCTGCTTGCATTTTGACAAGTGAAAAGCTTTTTCTGACTTCTTCCTTAAAACTGTAGCCCCCATCTTTGCAATCTAGTCACTCTCCATTCAGTTATCAACCTGAATTTTATTATACTGTTATATTACTTATCTCCTTATCCATTTATTTATTGTTTTGTATATAAGCTTGGTCTATGAAATCAAAATCTTCTTCAAATGCATTCCTCTCTCCCTCTAAAACTTAAAGCGTTTATAGTGTTACTCACTCAGTTATGTCCAACTCTTTTTGAGCCCATGGACTATAGCCCACCAGGCTCCTTTGTCCATGGAATTCTCTAGGCAAGAATACTGGAGTGTGTAGCCATTCCCTTATCCAGGGGACCATCTCAACCTAGGGAGTGAAACTGTATCTCCTGTATTTACTGTCTGAGTTACCAGGGAAGCCCTTAAAAATGTTTCATAAATGTTTAATAAAATGTTGATAAGTAAATGAATGAATGAATAATGCCTATAATAAAAATAAATATTTTTATTACAGGCAAATACAAATTATTTTATTAACACAATTATTTAGTAAGGCTAAAGCTTAAATGCTATATATAAAAGTTTTAGTAAAGGCAAAAATTAAAAGGTAAGTTACTTAAACTTCATTTAATTAGATATGTATTAACTAACAATGCTATATTTCAAGCAAGTTAAGATTCTTCTTTTGAACATAGTATACACACAAGCAGTTATTTTCATCATTTTGAAATGACTCATTTCTCTATATTAGATATTATGCACTACTATTTATAAATCCACTACCACTATTCTTCCACTCTTTGAGGAAAAACTGAAAAATAAAAGCTATAATTTTTTTATTAATTCATTAATTTATTTCTAAAAATATCAACAGTTTTATAGGCTTGCTACTAAGAAGCACTCATCATGGGTCTTGTAAAAAAGTTTGAAGTATCTCCAGTTACAGAAAAGTATGGCTCTGGAAACATCTAAAGGGAAAATTGCTATGATTTATTTTCAATTTTAAGTTTGAATTATAATGATTATATTATATTTACAAATTCTTATTGTTTGGGTTTAATTTGCATAAATTATATATTTAATAAGGTTGATTCAAAGAAAGCGTACTTAGGGAGTTGGTATTGCAAAGACTGCTTTTTTTTTGCTTGGAATTTTTAATGTAAGTATACAAACAGATATAAGCTGTGCTTACACTAATGTATTGCAATACATATTAAGTAGAAATATATTGATTGCAATTTTATACCCTCCAACTCAGCTAGGAGTATCATTAGATTACACTGTTTAGGACAAGATAAGTTGATTCATTAAAAAAGAAGGAAAAATTAAACATAAAATGAGAAGATTTTAAAAATCACAAACTCTTTGATCTCTGTAAATAGTTTTCTTCTCAATCTATATTACAAAAGCCTAAAGTTGGAAACATTCCAGACAAACAACTACATTTATTTTAAATTTAAAGTTTTAATACAGTTTAATAATACATGAATTTCAGAGCCATATATTTTGAAAAAAAAAATTGCTTTGGTTATTTTTACTCTCATCACCCCTTTCTTTATATGACTTTTATCCTTCATTTAGTCCTAGAGCAGAAACTACATTTTTCATTTACTCTGTTAAAATAGAGAATATATATTTGTTTTTGCTGTTCCTGAAAAACTGCTTCACCTCCTATGTAGGACTTGCAAAGGGCTTTTATGGCTGCTAGGCCAACATACAATTTTAGGAGTTAAGATAGCTCAGGCTATAGCAACCAAATAAGTAAAAGCACATTTGAATGATCTGAGAGGTGTGTGTGTATATTTGTGCATGTGTAAGGGTGCTTGGTGGTTGGGTATGTACACACAGAAATTTTTTTAAGACTTTTTCTATTTCCTTTACTGTCTTGCTTAAACAAACTTGGCTAAGTTTTACAAAAAAAAATCATGATTATACAAGGGGAAGTAAAAATATTTTGATTTTTAAATTATAAACAATTCAACTTAAAATATATAAAGACTTATAGTTTCTGAGCCAGGTAGCATCCCTGGGTAAAAGGTGGGGCTAGGTCCTTGTATTTACTGGACTGTACACATTCAGATCACACAACCTAAAGTCACAAACACCATGTCCACTAAACTTAAAGAAATTGAGTTCAGAATTTATCTATTGCACTGTCTCCATTTTGACCAGTCAACACAAAAACTATAACACTGACCCCCAAGCAAAATAGTCTTTACAGAAGTCAGTTACTTTAGTGAGGATGCGCTTTCTTATTCTGGTCTTTCTTTTCTCTCTAAAAGCCAAACCATTCTGCTTTGTCATCTGGATTCAATTCTTTATTAAAATCAACCAACCAGCTAAACAATCAAATAAGCAATCAAGTAAATACACAACCAAGTTCTGTGTATCACTTCTGATAAAGTTAGCAGTGGCAGTAAAATTAACTCTCAGTCTTCTAATGGCTTTTTTACTATTGATGCTTATTTGTTGTCCATATAACAGTATTGTTTAAATAAGTAGAGAAGTGGGGTAGCCCTCTCACTCAGTTAATTCAAACACCCAGTCCAAGAAAAGCTATGTCATGTTCAATATATGGATTTCAAGGTTTTCTTCTCCAGCCAGGCAGCCAGAATGTGAAAATAGTATGGAGAAGTAAGCATAGGAGTTGTTATGGGCTGGGCCTGGAAGGAGAAATATGAATGTCATTCACATCTCATATGCCAGAATTTTGTCTCAATGTGATATTTTATTGCAAAGTAGCTGGCAAATCTAGACCTTCTTTGGGCAGCCAGTTCTCTTCATTAAATTGACAATGGGGAATATCAGTTGATGATCACATTCTCAGAGGGGTATGACTATTCCTTTGGTCTGACTATTGCTTGACTGAATTCTGACTTATTTCTGAAGACACTCTTTCTCTTTGAGATTCTCTTTGTACCACTGAATAAAGAAGTCTTTATCCTCGTTGTTTATTGTTGTCTTAACACAATTATCATTCTAAAGTCCTTTGAACACCTGTAAAGAACATGGAATGAAGTGAAAGCAATAAAGCAATAAGTGAGGAAATAATAAATCAGTAATGAAAAAAGTAAGTCTTTTTTGAGGATATTACATTTAACTTTATTATCTTCTTCTTTATCCATTTCCTATCCATGTTTTTCTAAGTGTTCATTTTCTAGCAACTTTGTTTCTTGCTCTCAATTCTGCTCCCCACCAAACTGCTTTGATATCATAATGAACCAACCAACACCTTGAGCTACATTTCTTTGACTATCTCGGTTTAAGTATTCTTATCCTTGACTTCATCAAATTAATCTTGGAGTAGAAATTGTTATTCCTACAAAACCACTGAATCAATCATTTCATTTTCTTTTCATAATCTAGTGTTCTTTAAGTCTCCTTGTTTAAATACTCTTGTGATTTGTTGTTATTAATAATAATAGTAATGATTTTATTTATAATTTTTATTGCCTAATGTTTTATTGTTTTTCATCATTTGGCAGTTTATTCAATATACCTTTAACCTAAATCTATATAAATCCACTTACTCCCTTTCTCTATGATAAAGGTGCCATAAAAAATCATGTAATAGGACAGATTACTATTACTATAAATTTACTAATGTCAACTCTGTTTCAAATAAACTATGAAGTTCTCAGCCACTGTCCTAACAATTTCAGATTGTCTCCAACCACCTCAATATCCATACCCTTCCTATAATTATCCTATTACTTTAAGCAAACCCTCTCACCTCCTACTTAATAGAGAAAATAGAAAACATCAGGTGTAGATATTCTTTTCTATTTCAAGCACAATCATACACCTGAAGTTTTATTTATTCTTTTTTAAGTTTCAATAAAGAAAATTTAATTGCCCCATTGTTCACTTCTACAAACACTCTTAACACAATCAATTATCCCTTCTCATATCTTCAAAGAATTGTTTGACACATAATACTGCTCAGCAAAGTCTGAACAGGTTTAAATATTCCTCAGTGCAAATAAAACAAGGATTGCAACATAAAAAATAAACCACTGTGATCTTATCTATTCTCCATTCAGCAATAAAATCATCTGTCTGTTCACCTTCAAAGACAAACTGTTAAACACGCTTACATTGAAATTTCTCAACATGCCCTCATCTCCTGCTCATTCATGAATCTTTTTCAAAGTGATTACTATCATCAATACATGGACACAGCTCTCCAGGGGCATCTATATTATCCATGTTAATAAAGTCAACAGACTTTTATGTCTCATGATATTTAATTTTTAAGTGCACTGGAAACTGAAGTTATCCTTTTTAAACACTTCCTATACTCAGATTGTTTAGCACTATTAGCTCTGATGATTTAATGGCTTTCTCCTCGTTGACTGTCTCAGAGGAGTGAGGTTAGAAGGTGAGGCACATCTATGTTATCTAGCAGGTAGTATTACTAATACTGCATCCATTTTTAGTCACGTCTGTTCCAATCTACTGTCTGGAAATGAGAATCAAAAACAGGAAAATTTGTCTATATGTTTAGTTTCTATTTTAGTCTACATAGATTCCTTTAAGACAGCCTTCATTTCCTTTGCTGAGTACTGGATCAGAAGGACACATTTTTTATGGATATTCATTAATGGCTTATATGGGGGCTTCCCTGGTAGCTCAGTGGTAAAGAATCTGCCTGCCAGTGCAGGAAATGCAAGAGACAGAGAGTGGGAAGATCCCAGGAACAAGAAACTGGGTTGCAGAGTTAGACACCACTGAGCGACTGAGCACACATAATGTCTTGGGAAAATTGGAAGTGAATCATCGTTTCTATTCTAAAAAGTCATTTTCTTAGTAATTTCTTTGTCATCTGAAAAACTCTGCTCTAACTACTGTAAAACTTGTGGAATGGAGGAAGGAAGAAGTGAGAAGATTATTAGGAGAAAGAAAGTGAAGGTTAAAAAGAAGATAAATTAAGTTCCTAAATTGATTCATCCCTGCTGTCTCTATTACAATTCAGTGTTGCCCACCTATGGTGTATTAAAGATGTGAATATGTAATTATATGGGACGTTAACAAAAAAATAATAACTGTATCCTACCTTAGAGTTTTTATTCAGTGGATTTGGAACAGGGTCTAAGAATAGATATCTTTAACCAGTTCTGTGGGTAATTATCATGACAATGGTTTGGGGACTTTAGTTTGAGAAGAACTAGATTAAAGAAATTATAAAGTTAACCTACAGAAAAGATGATGAGAACATTATGATACTGCCTCAGTTACTGCAAACTTAGCTTTGTGGGAAAAAGAATAGCCCTAACTATGTATTTCCAGGAAACTCAAACAGGACTTAACAATTAATCTAGATTATTTTAATAAAGTAGGTACATTATAGATTATTATAAGAAAGAGATTTCTAAGATAGGAGAATTGAAAAACATAGAAGCTTAAAAAAAAAAAAAAAAAAAACAGAGATACATTTTGTCACAATTGCTGTTCAGTCACTAGGTCCTGTCCAACTCTTTTGTGACCTCATGAACTGCAGTTCACCAGGTTCCTCTGTGCATGGGATTTCCCAGGCAAGAAAACTGGAGTAGTTACCATGCCCTCTTCCAGGGATCTTCTCAACCCACAGATCAAACCTGCCTCTCCTGCTTCGCAGGTACATTGTTTACCACCAAGCCACTTGGGAAACCCTGGAGACAGATATCTTTAAACTACAGCAGATTAGGATGGACATGAGAAACATAAGGATGTGATTGTAGTTGAGCAAGTGTTTGCATTTGGAAGGAGATGATAGGCTTCAGTGGGGATGGGGCACAGAAGAGATTTAGAGATGTCTGCCATAGTTTTATTTCTTGGTCTAGGTAATAATTACAGGATAGTGATAGCCACCTTTATGTTTTCATTATAATAATTCTTTAAGCTTTATATTTGTTTTACATGGTTGTTTTCTTATATAAGAATAGATATACAAAGCTGCTTTAAGTTGCATGATGGAGCTCAAAGGAAACAGCTACTTCAAATCTAATAATCCTGATCATCAAAACACACACTTCTGCAGCTTGATTGCTTTTTCTAAATTGCAATATATTTTGATATAATCATATTGATCAAAAACATATCTCTAAGAATTGTAATTTGGCCATTCTGGTGAGGATGTGATTGTACCAATTTTTTTTTCTTACATTTATGCTTTGGTTTTCTGTGACTCCATCCTGCCTTCAAAGTCAACAAGTTCTATCAAAAGGATTTAGATAGTTTTTATACTTTCACAATTTTATAATTTTAATAACTACTTTATACTTTTAATAATAACTTCTTTACAGAATTTTATGCTTTTCTGTGATGTACCAACAGGAATCATCCATAGGTACACCCATGTCTGCTCCCTCCCAGACCTTCCTCCCATTCAGTTCAGTTCAGTCACTCAGTCATGTACAACTCTCTGCGACCCCATGAACTGAAGCATACCAGGCCTTCCTGTCCATCACCAACTCTCAGAGTCTACCCAAACCCATGTCCATTGAGTCAGTGATGCCATCCAACCATCTCATCCTCTGTCATTCCCTTTCTCCTCCTGCCCTCAATCTTTCCCAGCATCAGAGTCTTTTCCAATGAGTCAGCTCTTCGCATCAGGTAGCCAACATATTGGAGTTTCAGCCTCAACATCAGTCCTTCAAATGAACACCCAGGACTGATTTCCTTTAGGATGGACTGGTTGGATCTCCTTGCAGTCCAAGGAATTCTCAAGAGTCTTCTCCAACACCACAGTTCAAAAGCATCAATTCTTCAGAGCTCAACTTTCTTCATAGTCCAACTCTCACATCCATATATAACCACTGGAAAGATCATAGCCTTGATTAGACAGACCTTTGTTGACAAAGTAATGTCTCTGTTTTTTAATATGCTGTCTAGCTTGGTCATAACTTTTCTTCCAAGGAGTAAGTGTCTTTCAATTTCATGGCTACAATCACCATCTGAAGTGATTTTGGAGCCCAGAAAAATAAAGCCACCCATTGTTTCCACTGTTTCCTCATCTATTTGCCATAAGGTAATGGAACCAGATGCCATGATCTTAGTTTTCTGAATGTTGAGCTTTAAGCCAAATTTTTCACTCTCCTCTTTCACTTCATACAGAACCACAAAATTCTATAAAGCAATTATCCGTCAATTAAAAAATTTCAAAAAATGATTTATTTATACCTTCAATAATTTTAAGAATGAAAATTTAATGCTTCAAGTCATTAAGGTCTATAACCATCAAAACAAATTATCTCAGGAGACCCATCACTGGAAATATAGGGTATCACATGAGTTGAAAATCAGTGGTTAGAATTTTTTTATGAACGTCAACAACTGTCAAGCTTACAAATCTACATTCAGTCTAGGAGACATATTCAGATTAGTAATTAAATCGTATTTACTCTTAGAAAGCTATTCAAGAAATGTTCCTGAGCAGGTAGAATTAAATAAGAGGTTAGAATCAAATATCTTAGTGCTAAGAACCTTTTTGAGTAAGAAACTATATATTACATTCAAGAACAGATTAAGACACCATAAACAGATAAATTCGTATAACACATTCTATCTTTAGTATTGGTATTCCTTAAACTTCTTTATATCTTTATTATATTGCACATTTGTTTACAGAATCTAATATCAGAAATAAAGTAAATTGCTTTGAATTCTGGACCACTTTCCTTGTAGACTTTAAGATTAAATTTCTCTCTTATGACTGTAGAGTGAGTATTGCATTTTCAGCTGGTTAATCCTTATAATCTATTACCTAATCTCAATTCCCACAAAAAATAAAAAGCTTGTTAAAAGAAGATAAGAAGCTATCTCCTCACTGAGGGCTAATTCTGAGTCTCTAAAAATAAAGTCTTACTCTAATGAAATTCTCATGTAAATTAAATTAAATGTAAAAATGCACTTAAAAGACTGTTCTAAAAGATTAGTACTGAAATGAGATCACCACAATACCCCAGTTCACTCAGTTGCAGAATGCTGTTTGTGAGGCCAAGATAATATACAATTATAGCTCCCCAAGGGCTAATTAATTTTGCTTAGAGAAAAGTTGTTTCTCCTAACTGACTTCAATAGAAACAACAGGTACACAAATATGAGTCATTTATTGCAAACAAGAAGTGAAATATTTTTGATAGATTTGTATAAATAAGTGACTTTTTAAAAAGTATTTTGGGATTATAGATATCAAAATGTGATCTGACAAATATTGTCGTCTGCCTAAAAATCAATTTATATTTAAAAATGCATAAAACTGTATATAATCCATAGAACTCTGGGGTTCATTCTTAACGGCCTGCTGTTTAAGGTTCAGAGTAATAATACACTGAAAAAATGTATTCAATAGATGAAAAAGACAAAAACAAAATAGAACATGCATTCTATTATTCCACTAGTTTATAGTAGCTTTATTATCATGTATAGAGAAGGCCACATTAACTCATATCACTTACTAAATACACACACACACACACACACACACACACACACACTAAAAGTTATTGAAGACTTACAAGCCTTCTTGGATATCAATTGAAAAGGTACCCAAGGTGGTGATTTATTCATTTTGATGTATTTAATTCACAATTTCCCCTCGACTTTAACATATGAACAGATTCTAATAAGAAGTTTTATTTTGAAGTTAGACAGTAGGAAATCAAAACAGTGATATGAATTCCCTATGTATCATCACAAAGAAAAGCATATTGACCTCTCTGTCACTTATCTTACGAGACAATTTAATACAAAATTTAGGACCATTATCACTAACAAATCTGTCTGCAATTTGTTCTCTGTTATTTCACCATTAAACTGTCTTTGTCATATAAGAAAAACTTCTGTTTGACAATACATTACTAACTAGAAGTTTTTATTTTTATTTCATTTAATACTTAATTTTGCCAATTGGTAACCGAGTATGGTAGAATAGCACCCAAAGTCTATTTCAACTTTCTGGACTACATGGGCAAGAAATCCAAAATCTGCGCTATCCTTCCTGACCTTGTGTTGGCTTGTATCTGGTGTTTAGAGAATCCCTTTGCAACTCAGGCTGTTGGTATCACCTGAAAAATTAACAGGAAGCCTATGAATCACTGGTTTCCAGCTTCTCTGGTATTTAAGTGATTCAAAAGTTGCAGCTCCTCTGGCAGAACAATTTTAGGTAGTCTTTGTGTGTGTCAGTCACTCAGTCATGTCCAAGTTTGCAACACCATGGATGGTAGTCCACAAGCCTCTTATGTCCATGGGATTCTTTAGGCAAGAATGCTAGAGTGGGTTGCCATTTCTTCCTCCAGAGGATTTCCTTTACCATCAGAGACACCAGGCAAAACCCCTGTTTAGAATATTCCTATATTCCAGCCTAGAGTCTTTTTCAGCCTTTCCAACATTTGTATAAATACCTAAGTCCCTGCATTAGCTCCATATCTACTAAGCTTACCAGCTTATAGTTTATTAGGTGCATCAAAGGAGCTCCCAGGTAGCTCAGTGGTAAAGAATCTGCCTACCAAGGCATGAGGTGCAGGAGATATGAATTTGATCCCTGGGTCAGGAAGATCCCCTGGAGGAGGACATGGCAAACCACTCTGGTTTTTTGTTTTTTTTTTTGCCTGGGAAGTCCCATAAACAGAGGATCCTGGTGGGGTACAAGTCCATGTGCTCCCAAAGAGTTGGACCTGACTGACACACACACACACACACACACACACACACACACACACACACGGTGCATCAAACAGTGACTGTTACGTATGACATAGAAGTAAAGAGAAAGAAAGAAAAGAAAACTACTGAGAGTGTATTGCAAAATGTTTTCTCTTGGGGCTGCCATAGCAGAGTAACATAGATTGATAGGCTTAAATAAAATAATTTTAGTTTCTCATAGTTCTGAAAAGAAGTCCAATATTAAGCAATCTGCAGGACTGATGTCTGGTGAGACAATCCTTCCTGGCTGGCAGAATGCCACCTGTTCTCTATGACTCAACATGGTCTTTCCTTTTTGCAGGTGCAGACAGAGTGAGGTTTTATGATGTCTCTTTCTGTTCTTGGTCATAGCAAACACCATCTTCCCATAACACAAGAAAATATTCTATACATAGACATCAGGAGATGGTCAATACCGAAATTAGATTGATTATATTCTTTGCAGCCAAAGATGGAGAAACACTATAAAGTCAGCAAAAAACAAGATTGGGAGCTGACTGTGGATCAGACCATAAACTCCTTATTGCCAAATTCAGACTAAAATTGAAGTAGGGAAAACCAATAGATCAGTCCATTATGACCTAAATCAGATCCCTTATGATCATACAGTGGAAGTGACAAATAGATTCAAGGGATTAGATCTGATATAGAGAATGCCTGAAGAACTATAGACATAGGTTCATGACATTGTACAGGAGGCAGTGATCAAGATCATCCTCAACAAAAAGAAATGCAAAAAAGCAAAATGGCTATCTGGGGAGGCCTTACAAATAACTGAAAAAAAAAAAAAAGAGAGAGATAGAGAGAGAAGCTAAAGTTACAGGAGAAAAGGAAAGATACCCATTTGAATGAACAGTTGCAAACAATAGCAAGGAGAGATAAGAAAGCCTTCCTCAGTGATCAATGAAAAGAAATAGAGGAAAGCAATAAAATGGGAAAAACTAGAGATCTCTTCAAGAAAATTAAAGATAGCAAGGGAACATTTCATGCAAAGAGGGGCACAATATGGACTGGAATGGTATGGAAATAACAAGCAGAAAAGATTAAGAATACACAGAAGAACTATAAAAAGAGATCTTCATGACTCAGATAACCACAATGTTGTGATCACTTACCTAGAGCCAGCCAGACATCCTGGAATGAGAAGTCAAGTGGGCCTTAGAAAGCATCACTATGAAGCTTGTGGAAGTGATGGAATTCCAATTAAGCTATTTCAAAATCTAAAAGATGATGCTGTGAAAGTGCTGCACTCAATATGCCAGCAAATTTGGAAAACTCAGCAGTGGCTACAGGACTGGAAAAGGTCAGTTTTCATTCCAACCCCAAAGAAAGGCAAGGCCAAAGAATGTTCAGAGTACCACACAATTGCACTCATCTCACAAAATTCCCCAAGCCAGCCTTCAACAGTATGTGAATCATGAACTTCCAAAGATGTTCAAGCTGGTTTTAGAAAAGGCAGAGGAACCATAGAACAAATTGCCAGCATCTGTTGAATCACAGAAAAAGCAACAGAATTCCAGAAAATTATCTACTTCTGCTTTACTGATTATGCCAAAGCCTTTGACTGTGTGGATCACAACAAACTGTGGAAAATTTTTACAGTTGGGAATACCAGGCCACCTTATCTACCTCCTGAGAAATCTATATGCAGGTCAAGCACAGTTAGAACTGGACATAGAACAATGGACTG
This sequence comes from Nanger dama, assembly GCA_917880005.1. Taxonomy (NCBI): domain Eukaryota; kingdom Metazoa; phylum Chordata; class Mammalia; order Artiodactyla; family Bovidae; genus Nanger; species Nanger dama. Next base: position 13,936,215 of record CAKJTW010000027.1, on the reverse strand, counting down.
GTTCCAAATTGGGAAATGATACATCAAGGTTGTATATTGTCACCCTGCTTATGTAACTTATATGCAGATTACATGTGAAATGCCAGGCTGCATGAAGCACAAGCTGGAATTAAGTTTTCTGGGAGAAATATCCATAACCTCAGATATGCAGATGATACCACCCTTATGGCAAAAGGGAGAGTACTAAAGAGTCTCTTGGTGAGCATGAAAGATGAGAACAAAAAAGCTGGCTTAAAACTCAACATTCAAAAACTAAGATCATGGCCTCTTGTCCCATCACTTCATGGCAAATAGATTGGGAAACTATGGAAACAGTAAGAGAATTTATTTTGGAGGGCTCCCAAATCACTCCAGATGGTGACTGCAGCCATGAAATTAAAAGACGCTTGCTCCTTTGAAGAAAAGCTATGACCAACCTAGACACCATATTAAAAAGCAAAGACATTACTTTGCCAACAAAGGTCAATCTAGTCAAAGCTATGGTTTATCCAGTAGTCATACATGGATGTGAGAGTTGGACAATAAAGAAAGCTGAGTGTCGAAGAACTGATGCTTTTGAACTGTGGTGTTAGAGAAGACTCTTGAGAGTCCATTGGACTGTGAGGAGATCAAACCAGTCAATACTGAAGGAAATCAGTGCTGAATATTCATTGGAAGGGCTGATGCTGAAGCTGAAACTCCAATACTTTGGCCACCTGATGTGAAGAACTGACTCCTTAGAAAAGACCCTGATGTTGGGAAAGACTGAAGGCAGGAGGAGAAGGGGTTGACAGAGGAAGAGATGGTTGGATGGCATCACTGACTGGATGGACATGAGTTTGAACAAACTCTCAGAGTTGGAGATGGATAGGGAAGCCTAGTGTGCTGCAGTCCATGGGGTTACAAATAGTTGGACAGGACTGAGTGCCTCTAGTGTGCTGAATTCTCTTCTTATAAAGGGAAGCAATCCTTTCAGACATGGTCCCACTCTTATGAAGTCATTTAATTTTATTTACCAATGGTGGTGTAGATGGTAAAGAATTCACCTGCCTTGTAGGAGAACCAGGTTTGCTCCCTGGGTTGGGAAGATCCCCTGGAAAAGAGAAAGGCAACACACTCCAGTACTCTTGCCTAGAGAATCCCATGGACAAAGGAGCCTGGCCAGCTACAGTTCATGCAGTCACAAGGAGTTTGACACGACTGAGTGACTAAAATACACACACACCAATATAAAGGTCCTTTCCTCAAATATAGTCACATTGGAGGTAGGGCATTTAACATATGACGTATGAACATAGTGGAAGGAGGCACAATTGATGTATGAATATAGGGGAGAGGTGGCACAATTCAGACCATAACTGTTTCTACACTGCATGCCATCTGATGCTTTAAACAAACACATGCAGACACCCCTACACCTTCTAAATATGAAATATATAAAAACAGAGATTACTATCACCATAGTGTGGGCAGCTGCCATGGCGCACATAGCACGGCCGAGAGGAGCTACCCAGAGTCCAAGGATTGGTGTCTGTGCAGGCACAGAGGGCCTAGAGGAGCTATTCCACATTCAAGGTCAGGAGGGGTGGCAGTGAGGAGATACCCCTCATCCAAGGTAAGGAGCAGTGGCTGGGCTTCGCTGGAGCAGCCATGAAAAGATACCCCACATTCAATGTAAGAGAAACCCAAGTAAGATGGTAGGTGTTGCAAGAGGATATCAGAGGGCAGACACATTGAAACCATAATCACAAAAAAACTAGTCAATCTAATCACACTAGGACCACAGCCTTGTCTAACTCAATGAAACTAAGCCATGCCCATTTAACTCAGATGACTATTATGCCATAGTCCTTATGTTTTCCAAAGGCTTACATAATATGGCTTCATTAATGATTCAGCCTGTTTCCCTGCCTTTAGTCTTACCTTATTCCATCCAGTCATCATGGTCTGCCTGCTGTTCTACAAACAATACACAAGTATCTCATTGTTCATTCTACCATTTATTTCTTATCCACATATTCCTTTGGCTAGCAATTTTATTTTCTTTAGGCTTTTGTCGAAAAGCTACCCTGCATTAGTACCCCTTGTCCATGTAGGAGTTTCTACAAGGAAACTCTATAAGGAACTCCATTTCTATAAGGCAAATTTTATACTTGCTCTTTATCATTTTTATTACTTGAATGTCACCTAATATTGTTGAATTACTTTTGTTCCCCCAATTTGTTCTATATAAAGTTCTAAATAACTAAAATGATAACTTTAAAAATAATTAATATTCTTCTGGAGTTGTAAAAAAATTCTTATGTTTCTATAATAAAAAGATGCAAAGAATAAAGTATTTACATTTCACTTATCTTCTAAAGAAAAATTTATGTTACACTGACATATGTGTATTAATTTTTGATTTTTTTGTTAAAGTTGATATTTCATTTTTCTTTTAAATTACCATAGGTCTTCCCTGGTGGCTCAGATGATAAAGAGCCTGCCTGCAATGCAGGAGACTCATGTTTGTTCCCTGGGTTGGGATGATCCCCTGGAGAAGGGAATGGCTACCCACTCCAGTATTTTTGCCTGGAGAATTCCATGTACAGAGGAGCCTGGAGGGATATAGTCCATGGAATCGCAGAGTCAGACACAACTGAGTGACTAATAGTTTTAGTTTATATTCTTTAAAATTTCTACAATAGATGTGATAAAATATGCTAATTTAAATATCACCTCTTAAAAAAACAAGTAATAAGTTTAGGGTGGAGTATGTTGAAAATGGGCTTCCTTGTGGCTCAGTCAGTAAAGAATCTGCCTGCAATGTAGGAGACACAGGTTTGATCCCAGGGTTGGGAAGATCCCCTGGAGAAGAGAGTAAAAGTCCACTTCAGTATTCTTGACTGGAGAATTCCATGGACAGAGAAGCTTGTCAGGCTACACTCCAGGGGGTTGCAAAGATGTGGACACGATTGAGAGAGTAACACTTCCACATTTTCATGTGGAAAAATATGAGTATAGAAACTCCAGATTCCAATAATAAAAGCATGTGGAGAATAGACTCTTAACCTTGAAGAATTTAAACATGATTTTCCTGTTATTATCATATCCACTGGGATATGAATGATCTATGGATAATCTGATAATGGATATCATTTTAATGTCTATTTCTGTTGAGTATAGCTATTTTATATCTCAGATCATTTGCTTTGTTAATGCTGAATATGTGACATGGCTAAAATCAGTTAAATAAAATTCAACATCATATACAATTATAAAGTACTTTGTCCGTGTAGGAGTCAATTTCTTTCTTTTGTTTTTAATACTTGATTCTACGTTATAATAGTGTATTGGTTTTGCCATACATTGACATGAATCAGCCACAGGTGTACATGATCTCCCAATGCCAAAGCCCCCTCCCACCTCCCACCCCATATCATCTCTCTGGGTCATCCTGTGCACCAGCCCCAAGCATCCTGTATCCTGTATTGAACATAGACTGGCACTTCATTTCTTATATGATAGTATACATGTTTCAATGCCACCCTCTCTCCCTCAGAGGCCAAAAGTCCATTCTATACTTCTGTGTCTCTTCTGTTTTCTCACATATAGGGTCATCATTACTATCTTTCTAAATTCCATATATATGTGTCTGTATACTGTATTGGTGTTTTTCTTTCTGGCTTACTTCCCTCTGTATAATCGGCTCCAGTTTCATCCATCTCATTAGAACTGAGTCAAATTTATTCTTTTTAAGGGCTGAGTAATACTCCACTGTGTATATGTACCACAGCTTTCTTATCCATTCATCTGCTGATGGACATCTAGGTTGCTTCCATGTCCTGGCTATTATAAACAGTGCTGCAAATGAACATTGGGGTATATGTGTCTCTTTCAATTCTGGTTTCCTCAGTGTGTATGCCCAGCAGTGGGATTGCTGGGTCATAAGGCAGTTCTATTTGCAATTTTTAAGGAATCTCCCGTGTAGGAGTCAATTATTTAAGGAAGATTTTGCTGATTTTCCCTTTTTATTTATATGTGTTAAACATTGTGTAAGATTATGTCAGTTCAGTTCAGTCGCTCAGTCATGTCCAAATCTTTGCAACCCCATGAATTGCAGCATGCCAGGCCTCCCTCTCCATCACCAACTCCCAGAGTTTACTCAGACTTACGCCCATCGAGTCAGTGATGCCATCCAGCCATCTCATCCTCTGTCGTCCCCTTCTCTTCCTGCCCCCAATCCCTCCCAGCATCAGAGTCTTTTCCAATGAGTCAATTCTTCGCATGAGGTGGCCAAAGTACTGGTGTTTCAGCTTTAGCATCATTCCTTCCAAAGAAATCCTGATTATAATTATAGTTAATTTGACTATTGTAAAACTTCAGAATTATGCAATGTACAAGAGAAGAGGATTAGATAGAATAGCGATGTTGATAAAAATATCTGTACAGATATTTGGCAGTATACCTATTAGGAAGGAGACTAGGACAGAGAAATAATAAAATAGTCTTGATCTTGTTATAAAAGTAATCACTGTAAAAAGAAAATGTGAATTACTAAGTAAGTGAAAAATTTCCCAGTAAAGTCTCTTACGGAAGTAATGCCACAAAATATTTATTGAAATGGGTTTGGAATCTGATCAGTTTTGAAAATCTTCATGTTAATTTGTCTCTATAAATACTGAATTTCAGATTAGCCACATAATTCATTGAACCTTGCAGTAAAACAAGACATTGCTGCTGCTGCTGCTGCTGCTAGGTCACTTCAGTCATGTCAGACTCTGCGACCCCGTAGATGGCAGCCCACCAGGCTCCACCATCCCTGGGATTCTCCAGGCAAGAACACTGGAGTGGGTTGCCATTTCTTTCTCCGGTGCATGAAAGTGAAAAGTGAAAGTGAAGTCGTGCTAGAAAAAGATGGCGGAAGAATAAGATGGGGAGAACACTTTCTCCCTCACTATTTCATCAAAAGAACATTTCAATGCTGAGTAAATTCCACAAGGCAGCTTCTGATTGCTGGCAGAGGACATCAGGCATCCAGCAAAGCAGATCGTTGGCTTCAAAACCAGGTAGGAATAATTATAAATGATGAAAATAGAGACAAAGGAGGTAGGGAGGGAGCCCCGTCCCGGGAAGGGAATCCCATCCTGGGAAGAGACTCTTAAAAAGAGAGGTCTCCTAAGATCGGGAAACATTCTCACAGCCATGTCTGGGGCTAGCCCTGGAAGCACAGAGGGCAACATAACAGGAAGGAAGAATAAATAGTTAAAACCAACAGATTACGAATTCAACAGTAAAAACCCCCAGCGGATAAGCAGCGCAAATGCCTGCTTCCGACAGTAGCAGTGGGGGTTGGGCAGGGAGGAGCGCGCCCGCGACAGTGCTTTCTAAGAATTGGGCCACAGGAGACGTAGGCTGCAGGACTTTTCTCGAGAATCGGGGTGTAATGGGGCCAGAATCAGGTCCGCGCGTGGCTAGAACGAACTATCTTGGTCTAGCAAACCAGACTGTGGGATAGCTAACACGCGAAATGCTTGAACATAAGACACCGACAGGCCCATGCACAGAACAAAGGACGGATCGGAAAAGGCCAGCTGCAGACCACCCCCTCCAGTGACAGGCAGCCAGAGCCTTAAGTGCTGGAAGGGGGCAATCGCAGCTCAAGAGAGACATTACCAACCAAATTGCAAGCAGGTTTCTTTGCTAATTAAGACTTCTGGGGGCTCTGAACAGTCATCATCTGCCTGAGAAAGAGCCCCAGTGGTACTCCCAGAAAATTGAGCGACCCGGAAAGGCCAGAAGTCGCAACAATTGCGCGCAAAAACACCCTAGCTACTCAGACCTGGGAAGGGAACAAAGCAGAGGGCTTCCTGAGCGGCTTGGACCAGGGAGGTACATGAAGCCTTGGGCAGGCCCCAGACGGACAGCCTGAGCGGTGTGGGCTGCGAGAAGGGGCAAGCCCAGTGCAGAGTCCACCACCCCCATCCCTGTGTCAAGACGGAAATCAGACACGGAAGAGACCAGCAAACAGAGGAAGTCAAACAGAGGGAACTGCCTTGGTAGCGACCCCACACAGCCCAGAACGACAAAGAAAGCATCAGACATACCGTTACTACCTTTATGATCAATATTTTTTTCTGTGGGGGGCGGGCAGGGTTGATGTGGAAGCGTGATTTTTTAAGAATTTTTTTCTTTTAATTTCTTTTTGAAAAAAATATTTTCTTTTCTTTTCGTTTTTTCCCTAAACTTGCTTAAATGTTTAAGTCCTCTATATTTCAATTTATTATTTTTATAACCTAATATTACTTTTCCAAAAAAAAAAAAAAAACCCTAACTTTAAAGCAAACGCCGTATATAGTCCTTTTGGTGGTGGAAGCTGTTGTCTTTTAATAATTCTGGAGTCTTTTTTTTTTCCTATTTTTTTAAATTTTTTTCTCCTTCTCCTTCTTTACGTTAATATTTTATCTTTGAAAATCCAATTTCTACTCCAGATTCTTAATCTCGGCATTTTGGTATTTGTTGCCAATTCTGTACTTTTAAAAACCTAATCTTCAGTACCCAATTTTACATGAGTGCGAGATTACTGGCTTGACCACTCTCTCTCCCTTTGGAATCTCTCTTTTCTCCACCAGGTGGCTTCTGTCTCCTCCCTCGCCCTCCTCTTCTCTACCCAACTCTATGAATCTCTGTGTGTTCCAGAAGGTGGAGAACTCTCAGGGAACTGGTCACTGGCTGGATCTGTATCCCTCCTTTACATCTCCCTCTTTTATCCTCCTGGCCACCTCTACCTACTTCCTCCCTCTCCTCTTCCATGTATAACTCTGTGACCACCTCTGTGAGGTCCAGACTTTGGAGCGCACACAAGAAAGTGTTTAGGGGCTAGCTTGCTTTTTCCTCTTTTGATTCCACCTCATCCCATACCACTCACCTCTAACTACTCCCTCCCTCTTCTCTCCCCCAAGTAACTCAGCGATCCTCTAGGGGTGACCCTCAAGGTGGAGAAACCTATCATCATTAACCTAGATGTTTTAATATTAGTGCTGTATAGATGGAGAAATCATGAGGCTATTGTAAAAATAAATCTGAAAACCAGAATCAGGAGGCTTAAATCCAAATCCTGAGATCATCAGAGAATTCCTGAATACAGGGAACATTATCCAATAAGAGCTCATCAAATGCCTTCATACCTATACTGAAACTGAGCCCCACCCAAGGGCCAACAAGTTCCAGAGCAAGACATACCACACAAATTCTCCAGCATCACAAGAACAAGCCCCTGAGCTTCAATATACAGGCAGCTCAAAATACTCCAAAACCAATGACGTCTCATAACCCATTACTAGACACTTCACAGCACTCCAGAGAGAGGAAATCCAGCTCCACCCACCAGAACTCCAACACAAGCCTCCCTAATCAAGAAACTTTGACAAGCCACTGATATAACCCCACACACAGAGAGGGAAGCTAAATAATAAAGAGAATTCCACAAATTCCTAGAATATAGAAAGGCCACTGCAAACGCAGCAATATAACCAAGATGAAGAGACAGAAGAATACCCAGCAGGTAAAGGAAGAGGAGATATGCCCACCAAACCAAACAAAAGAGGAAGAGATAGGGAATCTACCTGAGAAAGAATTCCTAATACTGATAGTGAAAATGATCCAAAATCTTGAAATCAAAATGGAATCACAGATAAATAGCCTGGGGTCAAGGATTGAGAAGATGCAAGAAAGGGTTAACAAGGACCTAGAAGAAATAAAAAGAGTCAGCATACAATGAATAATGCAATAAATGAGATCAGAAACACTCTGGAGGCAACAAACAGTAGAATATGGGAGGCAGAAGATAGGATTAGTGAAATAGAAGATAGAATGGTAGAAATAAGTGAATCAGCAAGGGAAAAAGAAAGACGAATTAAAAGAAATGAGGACAACCTCAGAGACCTCCAAGACAATATGAAACGCTCCAACATTCGAATTATAGGAGTCCCAGAAGAAGAAGACAAAAAGAAAGACCATGAGAAAATACTTGAGGAGATAATAATAGTTGAAAACTTCCCTAAAATGGGGAAGGAAATAATCACCCAAGTCCAAGAAACCCAGAGAGTGCCAAACAGGATAAACCCAAGGCGGAACACCTCAAGACATGTATTAATCAAGCTAACAAAGATCAAACACAAAGAACAAATATTAAAAGCAGCATGGGAAAAACAACAAATAACACACAAGGGGATCCCCATAAGAATAACTGCAGATCTCCCAATAGAAACTCTTCAGGGGATCCCCATAAGAATAACTGCAGATCTCCCAATAGAAACTCTTCAGGCCAGGAGGGAATGGCAAGACATACTTAAAGTGATGAAAGATAACAACCTTGAGCCAAGACTACTGTACCCAGCAAGGATCTCATTCAAATATGAAGGAGAAATCAAAAGCTTTACAGACAAGCAAAAGCTGAGAGAATTCAGCACCACCAAACCGGCTCTCCAACAAATACTAAAGGATAGACTTTAGACAGGAAACACAAAAATGGTGTATAGACTCGAACCCAAAACAATAAAGTAAATGGCAACAGGAGCATGCATATCAATAATTACCTTAAATGTAAATGGGTGGAATGCCCCAACCAAAAGGCAAAGACTGGCTGAATGGATACAAAAACAAGATCCCTACATATGCTGCTTACAAGAGACCCACCTCAAAACAACGGACACATACAGACTAAGAGTGAAGGGCTGGAAAAAGATATTCCATGCAAATAAAGACCAAAAGAAAGCAGGAGTAGCAATACTCATATCCAATAAAATAGACTTTAAAACAAAGGCTGTGAAAAGGGACAAAGAAGGCCACTACATAATGATTAAAGGATCAATCCAAGAAGAAGATATAACAATTATAAATATATATGCACCCAACATAGGAGCACTGCAATATGTAAGACAAATGCTAACAAGCATGAAAGGGGAAATTAATAATAACACAATAATAGTGGGAGACTTTAATACCCCACTCACATCTATGGACAGATCAATGAAACAGAAAATTAACAAAGAAACGCAAACTTTAAATGATACAATAGACCAGTTAGACCTAATTGATATCTATAGGACATTTCACCCCAAAACAATGAATTTCACCTTTTTCTCAAGTGCACACAGAACTTTTTCCAGGATAGATCACATCCTGGGTCATAAAGCTAACCTTGATAAATTCAAAAAAATCGAAATTATTCCAAGCATCTTCTCTGACCATAATGCACTAAGGTTAGATCTAAATTACAGGAGAAAAACTATTAAAAATTCCAACATTTGGAGACTGAACAACACCCTTCTGAATAATCAACAAATCACAGAAGAAATCAAAAAGAAATCAAATTATGCATCGAAATGAATGAAAATGAAAACACAACAACACAGAACCTGTGGGACACTATAAAAGCAGTGCTAAGAGGAAAGTTCATAGCAATACAGGCATACCTCAAGAAACAAGAAAGAAGTCAAATGAATAACCTAACTCTACACCTAAAGCAACTAGAAAAGGAAGAAATAGAGAACCCCAGAGTTAGTAGAAGGAAAGAAATCCTAAAAATTAGGGCAGAAATAAATGCAAAAGAAACAAAAGAGACCATAGCAAGGATCAACAAAGCAAAAGCTGGTTTTTGAAAGGATAAATAAAACTGACAAACCATTAGCCAGACTCATCAAGAAACAAAGAAAAAAAAAAAATCAAATCAATAAAATTAAATGAAAATGGAGAGATCACGACAGACAGCACAGAAATACAAAGAATCATAAGAGACTACTATCAGCAATTATATAACAATAAAATGGACAACTTGGAAGAAATGGACAAATTCTTAGAAAAGTACAACTTTCCAAAACTGAACCAGGAAGAAATAGAAAATCTTAACAGACCTACCACAAGCGTGGAAATTGAAACTGTAATCAGAAATCTTCCAGCAAACAAAAGCCCAGGTCCAGACGGCTTCACAGCTGAATTCTACCAAAAATTTCAAGAAGAGCTAACACCTATCTTACTGAAACTATTCCAGAAAATTGCAGAGGAAGGTAAACTTTCAAACTCATTCTATGAGGCCACCATCACCCTAATACCAAAACCTGACAAAGACACCACAAAAAAAGAAAACTACAGGCCAATATCACTGATGAACATAGATGCAAAAATCCTTAACAAAATCCTAGCAATCAGAATCCAGCAACACATTAAAAAGATCATACACCATGACCAAGTGGGCTTTATCCCAGGGATGCAAGGATTCTTCAATATCGGCAAATCAATCAATGTAATTCACCACATTAACAAACTGAAAAATAAAAATCATATGATTATCTCAATAGATGCAGAGAAGGCCTTTGACAAAATTCAACATCCATTTATGATAAAAACGCTCCAGAAAGCAGGAATAGAAGGAACGTACCTCAACATAATAAAAGGTATATATGACAAACCCACAGCTAACATTATCGGCAATGGTGAAAAATTGAAAGCTTTTCCCCTAAAGTCAGGAACAAGACAAGGGTGTCCACTTTCACCACTTCTATTCAATATAGTTCTGGAAGTTTTGGCCACAGCAGTCAGAGCAGAAAAAGAAATAAAAGGAATCCAAATTGGAAAAGAATAAGTAAAACTCTCACTGTTTGCAGATGACATGATCCTCTACATAGAAAATCCTAAAGACTCGACCAGAAAACTACTAGAGCTAATCAATGAATATAGTAAAGTTGCAGGATATAAAATCAACACTCAGAAATCCCTTGCATTCGTATATACTAATAATGAGAAAGAAGAAAAAGACGTTAAGGAAACAATTCCATTCAACATTGCAATGAAAAGAATAAAATACTTAGAAATATATCTACCTAAAGAAACTAAAGACCTATATATCAAAAACTATAAAACGCTGATGAAAGAAATCAAAGAGGACACTAGTAGATGGAGAAATATACCATGCTCATGGGTCAGAAGAGTCAATATAGTGAAAATGAGTATACTACCCAAAGCAATCTACAGATTCAATGCAATTCCCATCAAGCTACCAGCAGTATTTTTCACAGAACTAGATCAAATAATCTCAAGATTTGTATGGAAATACAAAAAAACCTTGAATAGAAAAAGCAATCCTGAGAAAGAAGAATGGAACTGGAGGAATCAACTTGCCTGACTTCAGGCTCTACTACAAAGCCACAGTCAATAAGACAGTATGGTACTGGCACAAAGACAGACATATAGATCAATGGAACAAAATAGAAAGCCCTGAGATAAATCCACACATCTATGGACACCTTATCTTTGACAAAGGAGGCAAGAATATACAATGGAGTAAAGACAGTCTCTTTAACAGGTGGTGCTGGGAAAACTGGTCAACCACTTGTAAAAGAATGAAACTAGACCTCTTTCTAACACCATACACAAAAATAAACTCAAAATGGATTAAATATCTAAATGTAAGACCAGAAACTATAAAACTCCTAGAGGAAAACATAGGCAAAACACTCTCCAACATAAATCACAGCAGGATCCTCTATGATCCACCTCCCAATATACTGGAAATAAAAGCAAAAATAAACAAATGGGATCTAATTAAAATTAAAAGCTTCTGCACAACAAAGGAAACTATAAGCACGGTGAAAAGACAGCCTTCTGAATGGGAAAAAACAATAGCAAATGAAACAACTGACAAACAACTAATCTCAAAGATATACAAGCAACTTATGCAGCTCAACTCCAGAAAAATAAACGAACCAATCAAAAAATGGGCCTAAGAACTAAATAGGCATATTTCCAAAGAAGACATACGGATGGCTAACAAACACATGAAAAGATGCTCAACATCACTCATTATCAGAGAAATGCAAATCAAGACCACAATGAGGTACCATTTCACACCAGTCAGAATGGCTGCGATCCAAAAGTCTACAAGCAATAAATGCTGGAGAGGATGTGGAGAAAAGGGAACTCTCTTACACTGTTGGTGGGAATGCAAACTAGTACAGCCACTATGGAAAACAGTGTGGAGATTCCTTAAAAAATTGCAAATAGAACTGCCTTATGACCCAGCAATCCCACTGCTGGGCATACACACCGAGGAAACCAGAATTGAAAGAGACACATGTACCCCAATGTTCATTGCAGCACTGTTTATAATAGCCAGGACATGGAAGCAACCTAGATGTCCATCAGCAGATGAATGGATAAGAAAGCTGTGGTACATATACACAATGGAGTATTACTCAGCCCTTAAAAAGAATAAATTTGATTCAGTTCTAATGAGATGGTTAAAACTGGAGCCGATTATACAGAGAGAAGTAAGCCAGAAAGAAAAACACCAATACAGTATACTGACACATATATATGGAATTTAGAAAGATAGTAATGATGACCCTATATGTGAGAAAACAGAAGAGATGCAGAGGTATAGAACGGACTTTTGGACTCTGAGGGAGAGAGAGAGGGTGGGATGATTTAGGAGAATGGCATTGAAACATGTATACTATCATGTAAGAAACGAAGCACCAGTCTATGTTCAATACAGGATACAGGATGCTTGGGGCTGGTGCACGGGATGATCCAGGGAGATGATATGAGGTGGGAGGTGGGAGGGGGCTTCGGCATTGGGAGATCATGTACACCTGTGGCTGATTCATGTCAATGTATGGCAAAACAAATACAGTACTGTAATGTAGAATAAAGTATATAAAAAAAAATAAATGAAGACTTAAAAAAAAAAAAAGAAAAGAAAGTGAAGTTGCACAGTTTTATAGACCTCTTTGCTACTCCATGGACTGCAGCCTACCAGGCTCCTCTGTCCATAGGATTTTCCAGGCAAGAGTACTGGATTGGGGTGCCATTGACTTCTCTGAAAACAACACATTACATCAATTTAATTATTATAGCTGATATTTTCCCTTCCCACTGTTAAAATTGCACAGCCAATCATTCCCTGACTTAGGGCCTAGGATTGACTAAGGACTAAATAACAGATGAGCAACAACTTCTGGTGTTGCAGTTCAAAGCAGATAAACTCATAGGAACATCTTTCGTGGAAAAGAATATTTTTATTTATTTTTTTAATTTTTATTTTTACTTTATAAATAAAAAATATATAATGAATATTTAATAATAAAAAGAAAGCAGTGGTACACATACACAACGGAATATTAGCCATTAAAAGAATACAGTTGAATTAGTTCTAATGAGGTGGATGAAACTGGAGCCTATTATACAGAGTGAAATAAATCAGAGGGCGTTTCAGGATTGGGAGCTTGTGTACACCTGCGGCTAATTCATGTCAATGTATGGCAAAACCAATACAGTATTGTAACATAGAATAAAGTAAAAATAAAATTTAAGAAAAGAAAAAGAAAAACACCAATAGAGTATACTAACACATATATATGGAATTTAGAAAGATGGTAATGATAACCCTGTATGCGAGACTGCAAAAGAGACATAGATGTACAGAACAGTCTTTTTGGACTCTGTTGGAGAAGGCGAGGATGCAATGATCTCAGAGAATAGCAGTGAAACATGTATATTATCATATATGAAGTAGATCGCAAGTCCAGGTTCAATGCATGAGACAGGGTGCTCGGGGCTGGTGCACTGGGATAACCCAGAGGGATGGGATGGGGAGGGAGGTGGGAGGGGGTTCAGGATGGGGAACACATGTTCACCTGTGGCAGATTCCTGTCAAGTATGGCAAAAACCACTACAGCATTGTAAAATAATTAGCTTCCAATTAAAATATTAAATAAATTTCAAAAAATAAATTGAATTCCTTCGCTAAAAAAATAATATGCTAAGAATAAATCAATCTTGATGATGTAAACATTTTGATTGTGTTACAGTGACTTGGTGCTAGGGCATATTTTTTTATGTTTTCCCCTTCCATCTTCACCACAAGTTTACTACTGCTTTTAAATGTGAACATAGATGGCATAAAGTAGCCAATAATACACACAAAGTTCTGACAAATAAAGACCAGGTCAGGAGACTAAGAGGTACTAAAGAACTGATGTTTCAGGACCGTTAAGAGAAGGGAAAGATAGAGTTCAACAGGAATAAATAGATTTTCTACAAATAAAAATAAAAACTGTCCTCTGAGAAAGAGTATCTAGCATAAAAATCTCTACTTATTTAGAAATCAGAGGGAAAAGTTGGATTAAATAGATTGACCAAGCCAATGTACTCACTCTAATGTGAAGATCTGTAGACTAGAAATGCAATGCAAATCAATAAAAGTAATTATTTTGTACATGTTTCTGGATTTTGCTTCAGTGGGGGCAGTTAACAGTGAAGTGAAGTGAAAGTGAGGTCACTCAGTCATGTCCGACTATTTGCAATCCCTTGGACTGAATCCTACCAGGCTCCCCCTTCATGGGATTGTCCAGGCAATAATACTGGGGTGGGTTGCCATTTCCTTCTCCAGGGGATCTTCCTGACCCAGGGATTGAGCCCAGGTCTCCCGCATTGCAGGCAGACACTTTAACCTCTGAGCCATCAGGGAAGCTGCCAGTAATTTTATTATCTCTTCTTGTGTTAGAGTCAGAGTTATTTTCATGAAAAGACTATCTCTTCACTAAGTGGTGTTGGAAAAACTGGACAGCTAAATGTAAAAGAATGAAATCAGAACATTTTCCAATGCAAAAATAAACTAAAATGGATTAAAGACCTGAATGTAAGACTGGATACTATAAAACTTCTACAGCAAAAGAGACACAGATGTATAGAACAATCTTTTGGACTCTGAGGTAAGAGTGAGGATGGGATGATTTGGAGGAACTGGCATTGAAACATGTATAATATCATATAAGAAACAAATGGCCAGTCCAGGTTTGATACAGGATCCTTGGGGCTGGTGCACTGGGATGACCTGGAGGGATGGTACGGGGAGGGAGGTGGGAGGGGGTTCAGGATGGGGAACATGTGTACGTTCGTGGTAGATTCATGTTGATGTGTGGCAGAACCAATACAATATTGTAAAGTAATTAGCCTCCAATTAAAACAAATCAATTTAACTTAAAAAAAAAAAAAAACTTCTAGAGGAAAATAGGCAGAACACACTTTAATATACATTTCAGGAATTTTTTTTTATCCATCTCCTAAATTAATGGAAATAAAAACAAAAATAAACAAATTAGACCTGATCAAACTTAAAAGCTTTTGCACAGCAAAGGAAACCATAGAAAAATAAAAGACAACTTACAAGAATGGGAGAATATATTTGCAAATGAAGCTACTAACAAGGGTTAATTTCCAAAATATACAAACAGTTTAGACAGCTAAATATCAAGAAAGCAAACAAGCTGTTCAAAAAATGGCAGCAGACTTAAATAGATATTTCTCCAAAGAAGACGTACATATGGCTAACAGGCTAAAATATGCTCAATATCACTAATTACTAGAGAAATGCAAATCAAAACTGCAGTGAGGTATTACTTCACATCAATCAGAATGACCATAATTAAAAAGTCTCCACGGGATCCTCACAACCTAGGGTTCAAACTCAGCTCCCTTGAATTATAGGCAGATTCTTTACTGTCAGAACCACTAGGGAAGCCTCATTAGTTCAGTTCAGTCACTCAGTTGTGTCTGACTTTTTGCAACCCCATGAATCGCAGTACGCCAGGCCTCCCTGTCCATCACCAACTCCCGAAGTTCACTCAGACTCACATCCATCGAGTCAGTGATGCCATCCAGCCATCTCATCCTTGGTCGTCCCCTTCTCCTCCTGCCCCCAATCCCTCCCAGCATCAGAGTCTTTTCCAATGAATCAACACTTCACATGAGGTGGCCAAAGTACTGGAGTTTCAGCTTTAGCATCATTCCATCCAAAGAAATCCCAGGGCTGATCTCCTTCAGAATGGACTGATTGGATCTCCTTGCAGTCCAAGGGACTCTCAGGAGTCTTCTCCAACACTGCAGTTCAAAAGCATCAATTCTTCAGCGCTCAGCCTTCTTCACAGTTCAACTCTCACATCCAAAAATGACCACAGGAAAAACCATAGCCTTGACTAGATGAACCTTAGTCAACAAAATAATATCTCTGCTTTTGAATATGCTATCTAGGTTGGTCATAACTTTTCTTCCCAGGAGTAAGTGTCTTTTAATTTTATGGCTGAAGTCACCATCTGCAGTGACTTTGGAGCCCCCCAAAATAAAGTCTGACACTGTTTCCACTGTTTCCCCATCTATTTCCAGCTGGAAGCCAGCGTGAGGAATCCCGCCCATGACAACGTCATGAGGAAGGAAGCCTGACAAAATGCAAGGATATGTTCAGGCTACAGGTTTTCCCCCTGGAATTTCCTGAGCATGTACCTCCCAAAATAAGAAACTGCCTGCTTTGCCACTCTTCTGACTCATTCTGGAAAAAGTCAACTCAGGGCTTTAGACTTCTGCATTTGAAAGGGATGTTTCAGTTAAACCCCCTCTGATAGCTCTCTAGCTTGCCTAACAGGTTCCCCCTACCTCTTACAGCTTGTGAATTGCTTACAGCCCCCAACAGCGAGAGGCACAAAGCTTAAAAGCATCTTAGATACAGAGCCTTTTCTAAAGAGCTAAAAATCATATAGGTGACAGGTTTTCACTGTTGACTGAATGATTGCTGCCAGGCCTCCACATTCTTTATCTTTTAGGCACCTGGGAGGATGTTAATCAATGTAAATGGGATATGGAAAAAGATATATAGTAGTTTTGATGTTAGCAGCACTAGACTTTTGAGTTAATTACTTTTCTTTTGTTATAAATCACTGTACTCCTTTTACTTGTTATACATTGCTGTATCTTTGCTATGTAAGAATGTAACTTTATTTAGTTCTTTCTGAGAGTGGCACCAGACTTTGGGAAGATCAACACAAATAAGTCTACTGGTTGACAAACTCTTATCAGAAATAAAGACTGTAAATTGTTAATTGGCCCTTTTGGCCAGAAGATGATGTAAATTACCTAAGACTTGTGTATACAAGTAGGTATGTAGAGAGAAAAGCCTGGTTTTGATAAGAGTCTGGGCTCTAACGCTGCATAACTTTGTGTTACCCTTTGTATGTATTATCAAAAGTATAAAAGGCCTTCTGAACAGTAAAGGATGGACCAGTTTCTCGGACTACTCTCTCGGCCTAGATTCTTGGGAATCTGGCTCCCCCATGTCTCTCTCTCTCCCCTTTTCTCCCTCTCTCTCCTTCTCCTTTTCAGCTGAATTCCCATTGGAGTGGGGCAGCTCACCAAGTCTCCTTACCTGTCCTGACTTCTAAGACCCGTGCAAAGGGAGCCTAAGGCGGGGGCACCCTTAGATATTCAAGTGGGCGCTGGTGGCCCAACGTAGATGGTGCAAGTTCCTTGTCTGGAAATTTATTGGTCTTCCCCATAAGCCAAGTTATTTAGCCTCCTTTCTCCACTTAATTTTCCTACTACACTATTTCTTCTTAATCTCTTTTATATTTCTATATAAATAAGTTTTTCCCTCACCTATCGGTCTCTTTTTGAATCACAGTGGTTGCACCAGGGCTGGACCCTGGCAATTTCCCATGAAGTGATGGGACCAGATGCCATGATCTTTGTTTTCTGAATGTTGAGCTTTAAGCCAACTTTTTCACTCTCCTCTTTCACTTTCATCAAGAGGCTTTTTAGCTCCTCTTCACTTTCTGCCATAAGAGTGGTGTCATCTGCATATCTGAGGTTCATGATATTTCTCCTGGCAATCTTGATTCCAGCTTGTATTTCTTCCAGTCCAGCATTTCTCATGATGTACTCTGCATATAAGTTGAATAAACAGGGTGACAATATAAAGCCTTGACGTACTCCTTTTCCTATTTGGAACCATTCTGTTGTTCCATGTCCAGTTCTAACTGTTGATTCCTGACCTGTATACAGATTTCTCAAGAAGCAGGTTTGGTGGTCTGGTATTCCCATGACTTTCAGAATTTTACACAATTTATTGTGATCCATATAGTCAAAGGCATTGGCATAGTCAATAAAGCAGAAATAGATGTTTTTCTGGAACTCTTTTCCTTTTTCCATGATCCAGCGGATGTTGGCAATTTGATCTCTGGTTCCTCTGCCTTTTCTAAAGCCAGCTTGAACATCAGGAAGTTCACGGTTCACATATTGCTGAAGCCTGGCTTGGAGAATTTTGAGTATCACTTTACTAGCATGTGAGAGGAGTGCATTGTGCGGTAGTTTGAGCATTCTTTTGCATTGCCTTTCTTTGGAATTGGAATGAAAACTGAGCTTTTCCAGTCCTGTGGCCACTGCTGAGTTTTCCAAATTTACTGGCATATTGAATGCAGCACTTTCACAGCATCATCTTTCAGGATTTGAAACAGCCCAACTGGAATTCCATCTCCTCCACTAGCTTTGTTCATAGTGATACTTTCTAAGGCCCACTTGACTTCACATTCCAAGATGTCTGGCTCTAGATGAGTGATCACACCATCGTGATTACCTTTGTTGTAAAGATCTATTTTGTACAGTTCTGTGTATTCTTGCCACCTCTTAATATCTTCTGCCTCTGTTAGGTCCAGACAATTTCTGTACTTTATTGAGCCCATCTTTGCATGAAATGTTCCCTTGGTATCTCTAATTTTCTTGAAGAGATCTCTAGTCTTTCTTTCTAGTCTTTCTTTTGTCTTCCTCTATTTCTTTGCACTGATCGTTGAAGAAGGCTTTCTTATCTCTTCTTGTTATTCTTTGGAACTGTGCATTCAGATGCTTATATCTTTCCTTTTCTCCTTTGCTTTTCACTTCTCTTCTTTTCACAGCATTTTGCTTTTTTGCATTTTTTTTTCCCATAGGGATGGTCTTGATCCCTGTCTCCTGTACAATGTCACTAACCTCATTCCATAGTTCATCAGGCACTCTATCTATCAGATCTAGGCCCTTAAATCTATTTCTCACTTCCACTGTATAATCATAAGGGATTTGATTTAGGTCATACCTGAATAGTCTAGCAGTTTTCCCTCATTAAGAAGCCTACAAATAATAAATGCCAAAGAGGGTGTGGAGAAAATAGTACACTCCTACTTTGTTGTTAGGAATGTAAACTAGTGCAGCCACTGTGGAGAAGAGTATAGAGGTTTCTTTAAAAAACTAAAAACAGTTACCATATCATCCTCCAATCCAGCACTTGGCATGAAATGAATGTGAAAGCGAAAGCAGCTGAGTCATGTCTGACTCTTTGGGACAGCACGGACTGTAGCCTGACAGGTTTCTCTGTCCATGGAATTTTGGGCAGTTTTACTGGAGTAGGTAGTCATTCCCTCCTCCAGGGGATCTTCCCAACCCAGACATAGATCCAGATAGAATTCTAAGTAAAAAGATACATGCACCCCAGTTTTCATAGCAGCATTATTTTTAACAGCCAAGACATGGAAGCAATCTAAATGTCCAACAACAGACAGATAAAGAAGATGTGGTAAATCTATACAATGGAATATCATTCAGCCATAAAAAGAATGAAATAAGGCCATTTGTAGCAACATGATTGGATCTAGGGATTATCATATTAAGTGAAATAAATCAGACAAAGACAAATATCATATGATATTGTTTACATGTGGAATCTAAACATATATGAATGAACTTACTTACAAAACAGACTCACAGACATAGAAAAATAACTTACAGTTACCAAAGAGGATAGTGGGGAGTGGGCGGAGAGATAAAATAGCAGTTTCAGATTAACATACACATACTGCTGCTGCTGCTAAGTCGCTTCAGTCGTGTCCGACTCTGTGCGACCCCATAGATGGCACCCACCAGGCACCTCATTCCTGGGATTCTCCAGAACACCTGAGTGGGTTTCCGCTTCCTTCTCTAATGCATGAAAGTGAAAAGTGAAAGTTGAGTAGCTCAATCGTGTCTGACTCCCTAGTGACCCTATGGACCACAGCCCACCAGGCTCCCCCGTCTATGGGATTCTCCAGGCAAGAGTACTGGAGCGGGATGCCATCTCCCTCTCCCATACACACACGACTATATACTCAATAGATAAACAAAAAGGATCTAGTGTATAGCACAGGGAATTATACTCAATATCCTGTAATAACCTTTATTGGAAAAGAATGTGAAATATATATATATTGTATTAATTGAATCACTTTGCTGTACACTTGAAACTGACACAATATTGTAAATTAACAACACTGTAATAAAAGAGAATAAAAAGGAATCTCACAACCAGAAAAAGTCTAGTCTAACTGCAAAATGCAAAAGACAAAAAAAAAAAAAAAGAGAGAGAGAGAGAGACAAATAACAGGCACAATGAAAAATTAGTGTCTTCAGAAGAGCCAGCCTACTTTTAATGGTACCCAAAAGACAGTGTAATATTATCTTTGGATTGTTAAGGGAAAAGCAAGCAAACAAACAAATATCATCAGCTTAGAATTATGTACCCAAATAAGTTATTTTCAAGAACACTAGCAAAATAAAGACATTTTCAGACAAAATAAAAGTAATGGAAAGAAGTAGATCTGGGGTGCAAATGGGGTTGGTGAGAAAAATGAAGCAAACATGTAGGGAAATCAAAATTCATGGAGAAAAGAATATATGGAAACAGTAAACTCACACATTTTATTGACATACATGAAAGTAAGAGTTGCTCAGTTTTTCGGACTGTTTGCAACCCCATGGACTGTAGCCTACCAGGTTCCTCTGTGGAATTCTCCAGGCAAGAATACTGGAGTGATTTGCCATTTCCTTCTTCAGGGGATCTTCCCAAACAAGGATTGAATCTAGGTCTCCTGCATTGCAGGCACACTCTTTACCATCTAACTTATATTTAGCAACAAATCTAAAAATAATATTACAGATAAGTTTAACCTTTCTTTTTCACTTGTTACCAAACCTTTGCATTGCAATTGTTTTAGGAAACACCTTAATATAGAAAAAAGAACTAGTCTCTTCAACTGAAATATGTTTCTACACAATTTATAAAAGCCAAATTTAAATTCAATACAAACAAACTGTACCCATTTTATTAACTGATAAATATAACTTCACATTAAAGACACTTTAGTAAGGGGTTCAAATGTATGTAGGCTAGAGACCAGCAAACCAGAAATCATTAGCTCTGCTAAGATATGAATGACACAATGTTATCATGAGGTCTGTTTCAACAAACAGATTCTAGGTATATTTTAAAATCAAATCACTATCTTAAAATGGAAATAAAATTCTTGTATTAGATAGTAAAATATGAGCTAGGTAGTTCTAACAAAACTGTTTTATTACTGTTCAGTTATATACAAATAATTGGTTATTTCTACAAAATTATCTGTTCAACTATTAATATCTAGGTCAAAGTATGAAAGTTGCATCTTACTGGCTACTACCAATGGTATGACACAGTATCTGTCTAAGTCTGTAGCTCAGACTAAGTCAAGAAAATTCTAACTAAGCCTGAAAATTGAATCAATCTGAGCAACATGTGGCTAGATATAGCTTTTTTAGGAAAATAGGAAGACAGTAGATTTGACTGGATATAATAATAAAACTTTCAGCTCCTGATTTTTGTACTAGTCTGAAAGATTGTGTCTTTATAAACCTGCCAACCTTTTCTTACATAAAATATTAGACATGAATATGGATTTACAACTTGCAAGTAGTAAGGAAAATAATATTATTCATTTTGTCCCATCACTTGACAGTTATTATTTAATTAAATTTGGTTTATAACTTATGAAAGAAGGTTAAATCATGACCCACATTTTGAAAATGGAATAAAAGCTCAAATGGAAGCGATATTAGAATAAAGACTTAAAGACCTGAGATGTAACAAGCAAAGTACTTTATAGCATCACCCAATTTCCAGTAACATATTTTGTTTGTTATGTATTGATGTGTAACAGACTGATGTAAAATTTATTTGTTAAAACATGGGTTAGAAAACTACAGTTGGAAGGTCAAATTATGTATATATCTGTTTTGGTTCAATAGTAAACTAAAAAGGGTGTTTATAATTTTAAATGGTTATATGACATATTTTGTGATATGAAAATTATATAAAATTAGAAGTCCTGTCTCTATTAATAAAGTTTTATTAGGAAACGGTCTTTTTAAAAAACATTGTCTATGATTGCTTGTGTATTGCAAGACATAAATGAGTAGTTAGGACAGAGAGTGTATGACCCATAAAACCTATAATATTTATTATCTGTCCTTTAGAGAAAGTTTGCCTCATACTGCTTTAAAATAATATTAACTTATTGTGTGATTCTGTTTGACAGCTGAGGTCATCTACATGGTGGCCCTCACCTAGATGCCATAACTGGTCCCAGAATATCCACAATGGTCCAAGACTTGACTGGCTCTCATAATTCAGTAGTATTTCCTAAGCCTCTTTGCAGCATGAAGACTGATTCCTAAAGAGGAACATTTATAGAGAATACACCCAATGTGCAAGTGCTTATCATATAGCACTTGATAATGTATGTATGCCTGCACATGCTTGCTAATTTCTCTATGACCAAAACAGGAAAATCAAGTCCTGAGTGAACATGGGAGATGACTCTACAAAGACTGAATTCTGAGACGTAGTTCACTGCATCAAGTGATGTCAGAGTCTCATGTAATATTTAACTGCAGTTTATTTGTATTTTTATTATTCTTTCTTGTTCCTTATCAATGGAAAAATATTGAATATATATTCAGTTTGTAAAATTCAATTTTGGGCTTGCATTTTTTTTTTTTTAGTCTGATCCATTGTTCTGTTTGGAGAAGTAAATGGCAACCCACTCCAGTATTCTTGCCTGGAAAATTACATGAACAGAAGAACCTAGGGAGTTACAGTCCATGGGGTCACAAAGGGTTGGGCACAACTGAGTGACTAAACACAATGTTCTGTTGATTGTACCATCTCTCTCATCTTATTTCCTTGTATGTTTTGTGCTTTTTAACTATCAGCTCATTCTCCATGTAATTTTACCTATGGAGGGAATTCTTTTGGGCATGTAGAGTTCCTTTAGGGTGATTTGTGTTTACTTTAGATTTCTTTTATACCAAACAGATAACTGAATTCAGAATGTAGGACTGCTAAAACTAGAGCATCATTATTAATTCTCAGGAAAGGTCATTCCCCCCCACCCCCACTTAGTTCTTCATTTTTTAAGTACATATGTTTTCTTGACCTAACATGGGATGGGGTGAGAGAAAGTGGCCTTGTATTTAGAACACTCTTATACTGAAGATATAGCCATTTGAATCCACAACTGTATTCAGAAGTTCCACTAAAAGGCTTATCACCTTGATCTAGTTCCACAAATATATATATATATATATATATATATATATATATATATAAAACAAAGCTCAATTTACTGAGGTTTTGCTTTATAATGCCTTCAGGGCAAGAAGCTGGTTCCAATAAAATGCCACTTACCTCTCTTCTTTCTTGCTTTAAATTAGTTTTTGGTCTCAGTAGTTCTTGTTTTCTTGCCAGCTCATTGACGTGATCACAAGTTGGTTTCCCTGATTTTCTAGTGTTTTAAGTATTTTTAGCAGTAGGATAGTCATGGTGTATAGTTCAGCCATATTGTGGAGATAAAGGACAAGATTATTTCTTTTAAAAATATTTCCAAACTAAATTTTATTGGAAAAAAATTAAATATAATAAAGAAAGAATACATTTCTGTAGATCCTTTACACAGATTCAATCATTATGAAGATATTATACTACTGATCCATCTATTCACAAGTTTTCTGAGATATATTAAAGATAATCCCTTACTTTATATCATTTTACCTCATATATTTCTATAAGCATCTTGTAAAGGTATGGAGTTCTGCTGGTACCATTCTGATGCCCTTACCATGACTAATAATACTAAAATTAACTGCTTTGTATCATCTAATATCATTTTCTTTTACAAATTTCTCCCATTGCCTCAAAAATGACTTTTTTATAGCTTATTCAAGTCAGAATCAATGTTCATGTTTCTATGTAGTATGTCTGTTATGTATGCTTTAATATAGAACTGTCTCTATTCTTTGCTTTTTTTCCCACTTTGTTATATTGAAAAAAAAAAAGATGAGCTTTTCTACAGAAAATCTTGTATATGTGTCCTTGATTATTTTAAGCAACTTCATTGTTGCTTTTGTCTTTCTTCATGTCTACTTATGGAGAGTTCACCATGGACTATATTTTGCCAATCCATGGTCATCTCTGGATTTCCATCTTGCTTGACTTCTTAGCAGCAAATGGGCATTTTTGTGGGGAGATTGATTAGCAATTACTCCAATAGAGAAGGTAGATCAGCTAATAAAGAATCTGCCTGCAATGCAGGAGACTCTGGTTCAATTCCTGGGTCAGGAGGATCTGCTGGAAAGAGGATAGGCTACCCACTCCAGTATTCTTGGGCTTCCCCTGGTGGTTCAGCTGGTATGGAATCTGCCTGCAATGCAGGAGACCTGTGTTCGATCCCTGGGATGGTAAGATCTCCTGGAGAAGGGAACAGCTACTCACTCCATTATTCTGGCCTGGAGAATTCCATGACCTGTATAGTCCATGGGGCACCAAGAATCAGACATGACTGAGCAACTTGCACTTTCACTTTCCAGTAGAGAAAGCTAACACTGAATGAAGAGCACAAGGTGAGTATGAAGGTCAAAAGTTGCAAAGCAGAAAAATATATAAAAAGTGATGACCCAATTTTTCTCAGGTATCATATTTTTGTAACAGGCAAATACACAACATCCCATGAAATAAATTAAAAATGCATGTTTTTTATAAAAACTTTTTTGTGAAAATCACCTTTTTAAAATATGGTGCTTTGTGTAATTCAAAGATAAAACTTCTAGTTATAAGATAGATAAGTGTGTACAAAGGTAATGTACAGCACGAGTTTTATCAACATTGTTTTATGTTTATATGTAAGTAGTTAAGAGAGTAAATCCTCAGAGTGCTATATGGGAATTACTGAAAGTCGCTCAGTCATGTCTGACTCCTTGTGACCCTGACAACTATACAGTCTATGAAATTCTCCAGGCCAGAATACTGGAGTGGGTAGCCTTTCCCTTCTACAGGGGATCTTCCCAACCCAGGGAACAAACCCAGATCTCCTGCATTGCAGGCAGATTCTTTACAATCTGAGCCAATTATATGGCTACAAAATTGAAAGAAAAATAAATTAAAATCAATTCCTTATCTTGAACTTGAAGAATGTTCTATAAAATAGTAAAAATTGTGGATTTGTATATCCAAATTTTAAAATATTTTGTTCTTTAAGGTTTATATGATTTAAAATGTCTTTAATATTTCTTAAGCCAAAAAGTATTATTTAATTGCTTCTATAAATATCATATAATAGTAACTTTTACATACAATGAGATGGAGCCATAACTTCTTTAACAATTCTTGAAAAATGATATTCATTTTGGTGTGTGTGTTTTCCATAATTATGGACAAGACACATAAACATAAAAACTTCCTTTGAAAAACCTCCATTGTTGATTAATTCTATTTGATCATGTCAGTCAGTCAGTCAGTCAGTCAGTTCAGTTGCTCAGCCGTGTCTGACTCTTTGCAACCCCATGAGTTGCAGAACGCCAGGCCTCCCTGTCCATCACCAGCTCCCGGAGTTCACTCAGACTCACGTCCATCTAGTCCGTGATGCCATCCAGCCATCTCATCCTCGGTCATCCCCTTCTCCTCCTGCCCCCAATCCCTCCCAGCAGCAGAGTCTTTTCCAATGAGTCAACTCTTCACATCAGGTGGCCAAAGTACTAGAGTTTCAGCTTTAGCATCATTCCTTCCAAAGAAATCCCAGGGCTGAGCTCCTTCAGAATGGTCTGGTTGTATCTCCTTGCAGTCCAAGGGACTCTCAGGAGTCTTCTCCAACACCACAGTTCAAAAGCATCAACTTTTCAGCACTCAGCCTTCTTCACACTACAGCTCTCACATCCATACATGACTACTGGAAAAACCATAGCCTTGACTAGACGGACCTTAGTCGGCAAAGTAATGTCTCTGTTTTTGAATATGCTATCTAGGTTGGTCATAACTTTTCTTCCAAGGAGTCAGCGTCTTTTAATTTGATCATGTAGGGAAGCAAAATTTGCCACTCTTAAATGTTCTCTTTGGCAAGAGGATTAATTTACATTGATTATTTTTAAGAAATAGAAGTCTCAAGAAGTCTTTCTTCTGACCTCTCATTTAGCTGTCTACAGATCTTAGAAGTGAAGTGAAGTGAAATCACTCAGTCATGTCCAACTCTTTGGGACCCCATGGAGTGTAGCCTACTAGGCTCCTTTGTTTATGGGATTTTCCAGGCAAGAGTACTGGACTGGGTTTCCATTTCCTTTTCCAGGAAAAGAGCGTAGATAAAAGGCTTATTCCCAGAGGAGATCTATCACCAGGGAATATGCAAGGGATATTGGCTGGGTATGGTGGGGAAAACCAATCTGAGCAGAGAGGTCAGAGTCCACTCTATCTCATTGTCTCTGCCTGGCCCTGAAAAACTTTGTTTACCAATTATTTGCTTTCATATCTCTGTGTGAAGTGTCTTCCTCCTCTTTGAAGTCTCAAACCACTACTCTGTGGACCATGAGCAATAAAATGACTCAGTCACATCAAAAGATGTGACTAAGATGAAGCCAGAAGGCCATTAGGAAACTGGAACTTACATGTGTCTATTCGTAGATGCAATATAAACTTTTTTTAAATTTATTTTTATTTATTTATTTTAAAAATTACAATACTGTATTTGTTTTGCCATACATTGACATGAATCAGCCACAGGTGAACACAATCTCCCAAACTTTTGATCTAAGTATCCATAGGCCACTTTTAACTCATTTTCTTTACCCCCTAGAAAACATAGTTTAGCAACCAAACTGTTGCCAAAAGTAACTGAATGTCTGCCAGCACCAATTACAGTTCTGTAAAACAACCTACGTAAATTATTTTTGTTATCTTTATAAACCTGTCATTCTCTACTTCTTCAGAGCACACTTGAGCTGTTCCTTGATTCAATACTTTCCAAACTGAAATACCTAAGACCCCAAATACACGATTTTTATTTGCAGACTTTTGCTTTTTTTTTTAAATGATATGGTGTCAGAAGTGGGATACAGAATGACCTGCTTCTTCCTCTGGTACCTCCATGAATTTAAGAGAGGTGCTTACACGAGTCTATCATGCTCTCTTGTCTCTTTTGATGGTCCTAGAGAGTGGTTGTGAGTCCCTTTAAACTCATTCCTCAAAGCTTGATAGAAGTTTTATATTTATTTGAGCATCCTATGATGCTACTGACTTCTGTTCTTGGGAAGTTATTTCTCATTTTCTTCTGAGGAGTAATTACTCTTGAAATAATGAGAAGTTTACAAACTAAGGGAAGGCTACAGAGGAGCCTCCTTCTGGAACTTCTGCTGGTTTTATGTATGCAAACTATGTATGGGCTCTCCTTATACAAATATGTGTCTCCTTGGACTATGATTATCCAGAATGATTTACAACTAAATTGTCAGGCTTGTGGATCCTTTGAAAATCTTAAATTAAGCCTATCTGCATATTCAATTAACAAAAGAATGTAACGCAAAACAACCCAAATGGTAAGCTTATTTCAATTGGCATTTTGAGCCCTCAAAATGAGTTAGCAATTCCAAAATGGCTTCCCTCCAAGATACTAATTCCAAATTATCTAAGGCAATTTCTGAATTGTCTCAGAGACTGACTAAACTTGAAAGCATTACTAAATGTTCTCCTGACTTTCACTCTTCTCTAGTTTCTATTCCTGCTCTGCTCCTCTTAGCCCTTTCCTTGCCTGCCTGTTTCCCTCCCCCATGTCTACCCTTCTCTTGCCAAAGGTCCTTTCCTAACTACTATCCAGATGATTTCAAGGCCCTCTAGACTCTCCTGCCCTTGTACCCCTTTTAAAGTGAAGCTAGGCAAAGATCCTCTCAGAACCACCAACATTCTTCTTACATCTCTGAACTAAAGCTGAATTCCATGCAGTTACTAAGGATTTTCCAATTCACAAGGAAGACTCCATTGGTTTTCTACAGGAATTTCTTCTTACAGTTCAGAATTATGAGCCAGGATTTTCTGATCTCTACCAGCTTATTTACTTGTTAGTCAGGGAAGGTCTCACTAAAAATGGATGACATTAGCAGATTGGAATATCCTAGTGAAAGATTTTTCCTATATGGGACATAGTGCCATGTGTGAAGTCTCTAAATTGGCAAAATGGCCTTATGATAAAATTCCTGTGGCTTTTGCTCAAGCTATTGCCCGGGGAAAAAATTTTAAAATGTGTTCAAAGAATTGATGAATCCATCTTTGATTATTATGATAGATTTGATAAAGTCTTTAAACAATATTGTGGCATAGATAACATTAATAATGAACCTCAGCACTTTATTCTTGCCCTTGTTAAAGGTTTATAGGAAGAACTTAGACAACCTATTTGAAAATCACAACTTAATTGTGATACCATACAAGTTCACAAACTTGTGAATTATAATTAACTGTTCTCCTGAGTTATTACCAAAAAAAAAAAAAGATCCAGAAAGAAAGCTGACCAGTCTTTCAATGATCAGATTCAAGCAATCTAAATAATGCACTTACAACTACAATAATTTTCTGTTAAATCAAACACACACAGAACCCAAGATAAATGACAAGCCAAAGGGGCCTACAATTACTGTAAAAAGTCTGGCCACTGGAAAAGGACTGTTTTAGATTTAAACAGCTACTGGAAAACCAACAGTCTAAAAATAAAAGCCATTCTCACAAGTTCTAATCTGACTGGTTTCAAGAGAGGGGCTGCTTCAAGGACAAAAGGGGACTTTCCCATGCTCCTAACTATTTGAGAGAAATTAACTATTGGGAACAAAGTTACTGAGGCCCTAATAGATATAGGGTCACCTTATCAGTTCTTAGCCCCACCAGCCTCTCTGTCCCCCTTCCTCAAATTATCAGAACTGTACAAATTATGGGAGTATCTAACCAAACTATGAATGCTTTTTAAAATCTTTTCCAGTCCCTTTTTAATTAGAATTTATTAAAAGGTTTCATCAATTCCTCCTAGTCCTCTCTGTTCCAGATCTACTATTAGGGAGAAACTTTCTAGAGGTTCATAAAGCCCATATTCCTTTTCCCAAGAGGAGGAAATACTTTATATCTTGAGGGATACTTTGATTCTTACAATTCTCCATGAGATTTATCTATGGCCATTCCAATGTTCTCAGTCTCTATGGCTGATTTTAATCCTCTTTTACATACCATCCCAGGCTCAGTTTGTTCTAAGAACACTATTGGCATCAGTCTACCACCCATAATGATTCAGGTTGGCAGAAGAAGGTCTCTGAAAATATTCCCCTTATAGTCACTGAATGCAGAGGCCCTTCAAGGAGCTAAACTCAGAATTGAAGAATATATTAAAAAGAAAACTTGATAGCTTTTTAGAACTTATGGAAAACTATAGAAACGGGGTCCCAAATTTTCTTGTCTTGGTCATACTCTCTTAAAGTTGATCGGACTGAAACTCTTGTTTGAAGTAAAGAAACTCAATAGCTTTTACTCTTACTAAAGATAGGCCTCATGACCCACCAGCTTAATTATAAACTGCTTTTTTGTTTTTGCCCATGAAAAAGTAAGAAATACCCTCAGGCTACTTAGTGTCACAGGGACCACTGTAGATGAAAAGGATATTACAGCCAATAACTAAACTCAATAGCCAAAGATCTTCCTCCTTGCACGAGAGTCAATGCAGCCATTGCCAATTAATTACAGCATGTGAACTAAGTTGTAATGGGGTCTACACTGACCATTTTTGTGCCTTATTCTATGGAAGCCATGCTTAGTTCTTATCATACTCAGCCTCTTTCTATCAGTAGACTAATCTACAAAATTCTTCTACTGTCTTCGTCTGACATTTCTATGTGCCACTGCAATACCCTGAACTCTGCTCCCCCAATTAACTGATAAAGCCCCCCATACCTGATTAATACTGACCAATCAACTTCTAATTCCACAAATTGATTGCAGAATCTGCCTCTTGAAAACACCTGATCTGAGCTGGTTGACTGATGGATCTTATTTGACAAATGAGTCCAGTTACTACCAAACTGGCTATGCTATATTAGCTTTAACAAAAATCATTGAGGTTAACACCATGTCAGAAGCCCTGATCAATGGCTAGACCTCTTTGTACTTACAAAGAACTGCATTTTAGTAAAAGATAAAACTTCCTAGATATATGTACACTGATAGTAGGTGCACTTTGGGTGTTGGTCTTAATTTTGCCATACTTTGGAAAACACTGAAGGTTTTTTACTTCATCAAGACAAAAAAATCAGAAACAGTTCTTATGTGCTAGGATTCTTAGATTTCATGCAATAGCCTAAATTTTAGGCAATAATGAAAACTCATGGGTACTCAGCAACAGACAATGCATAGAAGAAAGCAAAGGAAATAATTCTGCTGACATTGCTGCTAAAATAGAAGCTCTCTTAAAGTCTAAATTTTTACTAGAATGGCCTTATCTACCCATTAATTCAGCATCTGGGTTAACTACTAAATATTAGAAGGATATTAACTTTCTGATTGGGTGGGGGGTTGAAGACCAGAATGGATCAAAATGTTTGTGTGCATGAACTTAAGAGAAGCTTTGATTAGGAACAAATGATAGGCATATTTTCCCTGATTATTTATAAAAGTTTATCCTGGAGTATATACATATATTTATTAAAAAATTATCCTGGAATATATACAGTGGCTCACTGGAACACATAAAATGGATTGACATGGAAAACAATATTATTGGAAATCATCTCCTAAAATGCTTCACAAAGTATATCAAAGTTGTCATATGTCATAAACATAACCCAAGAAAATTTATCTGTATTTCCATGGGTTATTTCTTACACATTTGGGATTTTTTGAGGCACTGTGATACATACTATTAGTTTGATTCTGATGAATCATCAAATGGATGATTCATCTGGATGAATTATCTAGTGTTACTCATTTAATAAATTATATGAAAAAAAAAAATAAATTCTATGGATGACTCATTCAATATTATCTTGGAGAAATACTAAAAGATTGCTTCTTCTCAGATGAAAGTGGCTAAAATCTTTGCTTATAACATTGGTATTGATTCTTGTGATATTAACAACTGTCTGTGTATTCTCTAAGTTGATATGCACTTTATCTCTTGTTGCTCAGCTACTCCGGATAGTAAGTTTATGGCTTCTCAGAGACTTGAATTACTCAACCAGATGCATCCTACAATTCATATCACAAATAAAAAATTTGACTGAATTTACCATTATTTCACGTAGGGAAGATGCTTAAGTCCTGCTTGCTGAAAACCTCTTCGATGCTTAAATGTGACTATTTCCTTTGAAAGTAAAAGAAAGTGTTAGTCACTCAGTCATGTCCAACTCTTTGTGACCCCATAGACTGTAGCCTGCCAAGCTCCTCCATCTATAGGATTTTCCAGGCAAGAATACTGGAGTGGGTTGCCCCTTCCTTCTCCAGGGGATCTTCCTGATCCAGGGATCAAATTCAGGTCTTTGGCATTGCAGGCAGACTCTTTACCATCTGAGCCAGCAGGGAGGGCTATTCCCTAATGACTAGGACTCTTATTTCCTTTCCCTCGATCATGGAACCTGGCATACCAATAACATGTCTTCCTGATGCCAAGGGAATTTTTATAAACAAATTAACTAATGATTGCTAACATCACAAGACAATTGATTATCAAGGAAAGATATTGATCAAAAGAGGAAAAGATGGGCTGTGAACAACGAAATGGAGTCATTTATATCAAAGGCTCCAACATGGAGCCAGAGGACCTCTAGGAAGGTTGCACTTACACATGATTATCCTTGGATACAGTATAAAATTTTGCCCTGGGGATCTATAAGGCATCTAGCACTCATTTTCTTCATTCCCTAGAAACCAAAATTTAGCAACTAATCTGCTGCTGACAAGTAACTGAATGTCTGCTGGTACCAACTGTAGTTCTGTAAAACAACGTATGTAATACCCCTGGAATGTCTTTGTCTATTGTTTTTATGAAGCCCCCTCCATTTTCTACTTCCCTCAGAACGCATTCCAGTTGTTTTTCAAATCATCGCCTCCAAGATTGGAATTTCTAAAACCCCAAATCAAGTCTTTTCCTTATTTTTCTGTTTATTGTATCATTATTACTGGTTGACAGCCCATGACATATTCTTTGTTAGCTGAAGGTGATATTTAAGGTGAGGACTTTGGCCATTTTCCTAAGTAACTCAGTTATTGTGGATCCTATTGTGGTGTGTGTGTGTGCCTGCTATGTCACTTCAGTTGTGTCTGACTCTTTGCGACCCCAAGGACTATAGCCACCAGGCTCCTATGACCATGAGATTCTCTAGGCAAGAATATTGGAGTGGGCTGCCATACCCTTCTCCAGGGGACAGTCCCAATCCAGAGATCAAGCCCTATTATCTCATGTTTCCTGCATTGGTGGGAGGGCTCTTTACTACTAGCACCACCAGGGAAGCCCATATTGAATAGGCATGTTATTAAACTTCTTTTTAATTTTCTTCTGTTAAATGCCTCATGCCAATTTGTTTTTTAGTGATTCAGAAGAACCTAGAACAATAGAGAAAAATTTCTTCCTTCCTGACCATGATTAGAAAACTATTGCTCTATGGAAGACATTTCCAGAACACACATTTCCAGTCAGAAATATAGAATAGTGTTTAATGGGGAAAGGCAAGATGCATTTCTCTATTGAGTTTATGCACAAAACACATCATCTCTCCTCAAATGGAAAGGAGAGTGCTGTCACAATGTACCTTCTCACATTTTAAATTCACAGCATTCAGGATCTTTTTGTGGTTTTGTTTTGTGGATTGGGATTTTGAATTTTGCTATCTGTGCTATGGGAAGAGGGTAGAAGTTGAGTCCTTTAGAACTAATTGTACGTAAAGACAGGCAAGAAAACAAAATTGAAAGGTCTCTGTTCCATCTAAAATTTTGAACAGATGAATAAATAAATAATAAATGTATCACTACTGAATAAATAAACCAATAAAAGAGAATTGTCTTGATATTACTAAGAACCATATTGGGTAAATAGTAGATAATGGTGTTATTCTGGGCATAGCAGAAAAAAATTATGGGACACCCAAAGTTAGTAGCAGTCAAGCAAGTGTATGTACAAATGACTTTACAAAGAGGCATGTAACTGTGTAATAAATGAGCTGTCACAATTCCTAGACCTAAGGGAACAAAGTAGACAAAGTCATACAATGAAGCCTCTTTTGAGTGGAGTTGGATACCTTCATCAAGGGGCACAGCTACATGAGGCAACATCATGGGGTGGTGGGTAGAAACACTCTGACCTAACTCTACATTCTCCTTGGTACTGCCTACCTGGGCACCAACTCATTTAACACAAGCAAAAGAAGAGAAAAAGTGTAGTCCATACAGGTCAGCTTTATGAACCAGGAAGCTGTTTAAAAATGTGTAGTGTGGGGACTTCCCTAGTGGTCCAGGCTAAGACTTTGCCTTCCAGTGCAGGGGGTTCAAGTGAAATCCTGGTCAGGGAGGTAAGATCCCACATGGCTTATGGTAAAAAAAAAAAAACAAAACAAAACATAAAATAGAAGCAATATTTGAATAAATTCAATAAAGACTTTAAGAAAAGTATCCACATTAGAAAAGTCTTCCAAAAAATGTGCAGTGTGGATCTGGAGGGGCCAACATCAAATGCCTAGCACAGAATATTCAAGTATATTTGAATGGATGAGTGAATGATGAGTAAGACATTTACTGTAGAGTGTGTTACTAAATAATGTGGAACAATTAATTACTCTTTCCTCAAGGTAAATAAATGCACTAGATGTTCTATTTCTGTAGAGTAAAATATTGTGGTAAATATCTATTACTTACATTTTTGAATTAAAAATAAATCTTTAGGGTTAACTTTTTAGATAAAATATCTAAAATGTATGATTCATTTAAAAGTAAATATAGAATATATAAAATGCATATATCTCTTAAAGAAAATCTCTAAGCTATTTGATACTTCTTTTCTATTTTCTTTGACTGGCAAGGTTCTACATATTCCATTTGAAGATAATGATGCTAAAATTGGTTCAGAAAGTAAGCATCTGTCATACTAGTGATAATTGTAGGTAATAGTTTTAAAGATCAATGAACAATATGAATTCTAAAATTAAAAATCAATGTTATAGTTTACACACATACAAAAATAGTAGCAATGAGTTTTTGCTGTTCTGCTGTGTTTGTTTTATCAATATATTGGTCCAACTTGCCAAAGTATAACATACTTAAGTGCTCATGCTCAGTTGCTTTAGTTATGTCCAACCTGGACTGTAGTTAGCCCATGGACTGTAGCTTGGCAGGCTCCTCTATCCATGAGATTCTCCAAGCAAGAATACTGGAGTGTGTTGCCACATCCTCCTCCTGGAGATCTTTCTGACCCAGGGCTTCAACCTGCATCTCTTGTGTCTCTTGCATTGGCAGGCAGACTCTTTACCACTGGCACTACCTGGGAAGCCCATACTTTAATATATACCTAATTATAATAATAATAAGGCTAAAAATAAACCAAATGAGGAAAACTAGTATACTTATAAATTAGTGTAAAATGGCAAAATTAACCATTATAATTGAAAGTGACATAACACTTTCAAGTCAATATAATAATGCCTTTAGATAATTAATGTTGTCTGTGAAAGGCAGATATAACTGCATAAATTCAATATGCATGACCAATCCTCTGCAGAAGCTATTGTAAGATATAGATTCTAGTGTGAAGCAACAGACCATATAAAAATAGAGTAATACAAAAGTAGAGAATGGTATTCTAGTCTCCTTTTAAATGACACAGCTATTAAATAAAATGGAAAGTCATATCGTACTTTCCAACTTCTTTCAGTAGAAACAGAAATTTTTAAAATTTCTGCAAAAGATTCCCAAATCAAGAAGAGAGCATTTGTTTTAGTAACTTTTTTGATGTGGATCACAAATTTTCAGTAAAGTATAACTGGTTCACAGTAAAGGAAGTAGTTCTTCAAGCAGCAGGACTAATAATAATGTTCTCATGAGCTCTCCTGGTGTGTAAACTCCTTCAACTGTAAAACCAGAGAAGTTTCTTAAGTGCCAATCTAACTTACTCAGAATATTTAGGTTGGTACAACAGTAACTGTGGTTTTGCATTGATGAAATTTGCTGTTTGATATTGGAATGTATTTTTAAATGAATGTGGTTACATTATACATCATTTTAATGTACGTTTCTTCCTTTATGATTTTTGCTTATGACTTATTACTTGCTGTGTATTCTGCACTTAGTTTAGACTATGGAAATGATGTTAGACAAAAAGCAAATTTGAGTGACTTTCTTATTTGAGTTCAAAGTGGGTTGTAAAGTAGCAGACACAGCTTGCAACGTCAATGACATATTTGGCCCAGGAACTGCTAATGAACCTATAATGCAGTAGTGGTTCAAGAAGTTGTGCAGAGGAGACAAGAGCCTTGAAGATGAAGAGTGCAGTGCCTAGTCATTGGAAGTTAACAACGACCCACTGAGAGGCTCATACAACTACAAAAAGTTGCCCCAAATTCAACATTGACTAGTCTACTGTCTTAGGACATTTGAAGCAAAATGGAAAGGTGAAAAAGTTCAGTAAATATGTGCCTCATGAACTGACCAAAAAAAAAAAAAAAAAGAAAAGAAAAAAATCATTGTTTTGAAGCAGCATCATCTCTTATTCTATGTAAGAACAATTAACTATTTCTAGACTGGACTGTGATTTGTGATGAAAAGTGGGTTTTATACGACAATCGCTGACAACCAGCTCAGTGATTAGCTTGAGAGGAAGCTCCAAAGCACTTCTCAAGGCCAAACTTGTACCGGGAAAATCTCATGGTCACTGTTTGGTGGTCTGCTGCCCGTCTGATCCACTACAGCTTTCAAAATCCTGAATATTGGAGAAGTATGCTTAACTGATCAGTGAGATGCATCAAAAACTGCAATGCCTGCAGCTGGCATTGGTCAACACCGTGGGCCCAACTCTTCTCCACAACAACACCCAACTACATGTTGCATGTTGCAAACTAACATTTCAAAAGCTGAACAAATTGAGCTATGAAGTTTTACTTGTCTGCCACATTCCCCTCACCTCTACCAACTAACTGCCACTTCAAGTATCTTGACAATTTTTGCATGAAAATGCTTCCACAATTAGCAGAAGGCAAAAAAATAATGCTTACCAAGAATTTGTTGAATCCCAAAGCTGGATTGTTAGATTTTTATGCTACAGAAATAAACAAACTTCTCATTGGAAAAAATGTGTTGATTATAATGGCTCCTATTTGTATTAATAAATATATTTTCAGGCCTAGGTATAATGATTTAAAATTCATAGTCCAAAACTGCAATTGTTTTTCACCAACCTGATATTTTAAGTTAATTTTGCTCCTGATCCTCTTCAAAGCTTATTTGGCCTCATGTACTTTATCCGTTCCAAAAGTAATCCTTTCTGATATGAAGTGTTATCCAAATCATTTAGATAATAAACACAGTAACATATTGATAAAATATCTAATTCCAGATATATTAGCTTTTTAATTAAAGAAGAAAAATATGTAATGAATGAAATCAGAATGGGTAGTATTTTTATATTCAGAAGAACTGAACTATATTCAGAAGTATTTAGTATTTAAATTAGTATTAAATTAGTATAAATTAGTATTAAATTAGTATTTAGTATTTAAATTCGGCTGCTTATATCTAATAACCTGATAATCTGAGTATTGAAGAATGCTCATTTTAAAAAGTAAATTATTTTAGTGTCTTATTTCAATCAATTTTGATGATATATTTGTGGATCTCACTTTATAGTCAACTATAACTTGATCATATTAAACTATTAGAGAAACCTCAGTGCTTAATACAGTAATATAACTATAAAAATTATATTTTAATAGCATGTTAACAGTTTGGTGGAAAATAGTATCAAGAATGCCTGACTAGATAAAAGAAAGGCTTGGTTGGAAAAAGGAAGAAATATAAAAACACATATTTCTCCAAATTGATTTAGTTAGAGTTTCATATTTATGGAAAACTAGAATGATTAATTGTCTATTACCACCTTGTGACCACTAGATTTATCACATGTTCTTTCAAATTTAGGCCAATTAAGGTATATTAAGAACATTTTTATTGAAAGCATTGTATAAATATCCCTCCTTAGCTGCTTAAGATTTTCAATAGTATCACAGAATGCTCCTTTAGCTTTATGCTGTTCCTTAACCTTCAAATGTTATTATCACCTTTCTGTTATTCTTGTTTGCTTCCTCTTGTATTTTTCCATTATTCCTTTAAAAAATCAGTTGTGGACTGTACAAATTGCAATACTGAAATTTCTTTGAAACTGTGTTTCAAAGAGACCTGGGATCCATTTAATTGAAACGACAGAATGTTAAGCATGGTATACGAGACCACAGTGGTTTTCTTGTGGACTCAGTTATCCTATAAGTTCTGCTTAACAAGCCACTATTTCCTAAGTGAAGTGTTAGGGGTAGGGTGGGGTGGTGTGGGAAGGAATGCTTGAAAACAGTAATTTTCAAAAGAGAATATAGATCAGGTGGTTCTGCAATGTTTTCTAAAGAAACTTTTGTTATCTGATGGAAATACTAAACACAACTGGAATTATTCAGAAATTCTTCAATCAACAAATCTGCAAGTTCTTAATAGCAACACTACACTAGAAGGAGTGAAAATATTAAAATATAACCCCCTCTATTGCTAAGGCTCCCATAGCATGTAACTGAGTAACAGGTAGTTATAAGTAGTAATTGGACAATCTACACATGGACATCACCAGATGGTAAATGCCAAGATCAGATTGATTATGTTCTTTGCAGCCCAAGATGGAGAAGCTCTATGCAGTCAGCAAAAACAAAGCCTGGATCAGAATGTGACTCAGATCATGAGCTCCTTATTACAAAATTTAGACTTAAATTCAAGAAGGTATGGAAAATGACTAGGCCATCCAGGTAAGACCTAAATCAAATCCTTTATGATTATACACTGGAAGTGACAAATAGATTCAAGGGATTAGATCTGATAGACGGTGCTGTAGCACTATGGACAGAGATTCATAACGCTGCACAGGGGGCAGTGACCAAAACCATCCTAAAGAAGAGGACATTCAAGAAGGCAAAATGATTGTCTTAGTAGATCTTACAAATAGCTGAAAAAGAGAGAGAGAGAGAGAAGTGAAAGGCAAAGAAGAAAAGGAAAGATATATCCAACTGAATGCAGAGCTCCAGAAACTAGGGAGGGGAAAAAAGGTCTTCTTAAGTGAACAATGCAAAGGAAGAGAGGAAAACAACAGAATGGGAAAGACTAGAGATATTTTGAAGAAAACTGGAGATTCCAAAGAAACATTTCATACAAAGATGGGCACAATAAAGACAGAAATGACAAGGACCTAACAGAAGCAGAAGAGATTAAGAAGAAATGTCCAGAATACATAGAAGAGCTATACAAAAAGGGCTTTATGACCCAGATAACCACAATGGTGTGGTCACTTATCTAGAGCCACATATCCTGGAGTATGAAGTTAAGTGGCCATTAGGAAGCATTACTATGAACAAAGATAGAAGAGTTGATGGAATTTCAGCTTCACTATTTCAATCCTAAAAGATGATGCTGTTAAAGTACTGCACTCAATATGGAAGCAAATTTGGAAAACTCAGTGGTAGCCACTGGACTGGAAAAAACCAATTTTCATTCCAATCCCAAGAAATAGCAATGGGGAAGAATGATCAAACTACTGTTCTGTTGTATTCATATCATATGCTAGCAAGGTCATGCTCAAAGGCCTTAAATCTAGCCTTGAAAAATATATGAACTGAGAACTGCCAGAGGTACAAGCTTGATTTATAAAAGGCAGAGAAACTAGAGAGGAAATTGCCAACATCTGTTGGATCATAGAAAAGCTAGAGAATTCCAGAAAACATCTACTTCTGCTTCATTGATTTGTTAAAACCTTTGACTGTGTGGATCACAAAAAAACTGAAAATTTCTTTTTTTTTAGCTACCCTTTTAAAAAAATTTTTATTTATTTATTTATTTTTTTAATTACAATACTGTATTTGTTTTGCCATACATTGACATGAATCAGCCACAGGTGAACACAATCTCCCAATGCCGAAGCCCCCTCCCACCTCCCACCCCACATCATCTACCTGAATCATCCTGTGCATCAGCCCCATGCATCCTGCATCCTGCATTGAACATAGACTGGCACTTTGTTTTTACAAGTAAGTATACATGTTTCAATGCCATTCTCCCAAACCATCCCACCTTTTCCCTCTCCCTCAGAGTCCAAAAGTCCACTCTATACCTCTGTGTCTCTTTTGTTGTCTCACATACAGGGTCATCATTACTATCTTCTAAATTCCATATATATGTGTCAGTATACTGTATTGGTGTTTTTCTTTCTGGCTTACTTCACTCTGTATAATCAGTTCCAATTTCATCCATCTCATTAGAACTGAGTCGAATTTATTCGTTTTAAGGTCTGAGTAGTACTCCATTGTGTATATGTACCACAGCTTTCTCATCCATTCATCTGCTGATGGACATCTAGGTTGCTTCCATGTCCTAGCTATTATAAACAGTGCTGCAATGAACATTGGGGTACATGTGTCTCTTTCAATTCTGGTTTCCTCAGTGTGTATGCCCAGCAGTGGGATTGCTGGGTCATAAGGCAGTTCTATTTGTAATTTTTAAGGAATCTCCACACTGTTTTCCATAGTGGCTGTACTAGTTTGCATTCCCACCAGCAGTGTAAGAGGGTTCCCTTTTCTCCACATCCTCTCCAGCATTTATTGCTTGTAGACTTTTGGATCGCAGCCATTCTGATTGGTGTGAAATGGTACCTCATTGTGGTCTTGATTTGCATTTCTCTGATAATGAGTGATGTTGAACATCTTTTCATGTGTTTGTTAGCCATCCGTATGTCTTCTTTGGAGAAATGCCTATTTAGTTCTTTTGCCCATTTTTAATTGGATCGTTTATTTTTCTGGAGTTGAGCTGCATAAGTTGCTTATATATCTTTGAGATTAGTTGTTTGTCAGTTGTTTCACTTGCTATTGTTTTCTCCCATTCAGAAAGCTGTCTTTTCACCTTGCTTATAGTTTCCTTTGTTGTGCAGAAGCTTTTAATTTTAATTAGATCTCATTTGTTTATTTT
The DNA here is from genome assembly GCA_917880005.1 of Nanger dama. Classification (NCBI taxonomy): domain Eukaryota; kingdom Metazoa; phylum Chordata; class Mammalia; order Artiodactyla; family Bovidae; genus Nanger; species Nanger dama. Next base: position 13,896,017 of record CAKJTW010000027.1, on the reverse strand, counting down.
TGCTTTTATTTCCATATACTGGGAGTTGGATCATAGAGGATCCTGCTGTGATTTATGTCTGAGAGTGTTTTGCCTATGTTTTCCTCTAGGAGTTTTAGAGTTTCTGCTCTTACATTTAGATCTTTAATCCATTTTTGAGTTTATTTTTGTGTGTGCTGTTAGAAAGAGGTCTAGTTTCATTCTTTTACAAGTGGTTGACCAGTTTTCCCAGCACCACCTGTTAAAGAGACTGTCTTTACTCCATTGTATATTCTTGCCTCCTTTGTCGAAGATAAGGTGTCCATAGGCGTCTGGGTTTATCTCAGGGCTTTCTATTTTGTTCCATTGATCTATATTTCTGTCTTTGTGCCTGTACCATACTGTCTTAATGACTGTGGCTTTGTAGTAGAGCCTGAAGTCAGGTAAGTTGATTCCTCCAGTTCCATTCTTCTTTCTCAAGATTGCTTTTGCTATTCGAGGTTTTTTGTATTTCCATACAAATCTTGAGATTATTTGATCTAGTTCTGTGAAAAATACTGCTGGTAGCTTGATGGGAATTGCATTGAATCTGTAGATTGCTTTAGGTAGTATACTCATTTTCACTATATTGACTTTTCCGACCCATGAGCATGAAGAGATGGGAATACCAGACCATCTTACCTGCTTGCTGAGAATTCTGTATGCAGGTGAAGCAGTAACAGTTAAACTGGATATGGAACAATGAACCGGTTCAAAATTGAGAAAGGTGTATGTGAAGGCTGTATATTGTTAATTGCTTATTTAACTTCTATTCATAATATGCAAAATTCCAGGCTCAATGAATCATAGCTGGAATTAAGATTGTAGAGAGAAATACCAACAACTTAGATATGCAGATGACACAACTTTAACTGCTGAAAGTAGAAAGGGATAAAGATAAAAGAGGCAAGTGAAAATGTTGGCTTAAAACTCAGCACTCAAGAAATGAAGATCATGGCATCTAGTTCCACCACTTCATGGCAAAGAGATGGGGAAACAATGGAAACGGTGGCAGATTTTATTTTCTGGGGCTCCAAAATCACTGTAGACAGTGACTACAGCCATGAAATTAAAAGACAGTTACTCTTTAGAGTAAAACTATGAAAAAAAAAAAACATATTAAAAAACAAAGACATTACATTGCCAACAAAATCTATATACTCAAAACTATGGTTTTTCCAGTAGTCATGTAGATATGTGAGAGTTGGGCCATAAAGGAGCCTGAGTGCTGAAAAACTGATGCTTTCTAACTGTTGTGCTTGAGAATACTCTTGAGAGTCCCCTGGTCAGCAAGGAGATCAAACCAGTCAATTCCAACTGAAATCAACACTGAATATTCATTGGAAGGATTGATGCTGAAGCTGAAGTTCCAATACTGTGGCCACCTGGTGTGAAGAGCTGACTCACTGGAAAAGACCCTGACATTGGGAAGATTGAAGGCAGGAAGAGAAGGGGGTGACAGAGAATGAGAGGGTTGGATGGCATCACTGGCTCAATGGACGTGAGTTTGAGCAAACTCTGTGAGATAGTGAAGGACAGGGAAGCATGGTGTGCTGCAGTCCATGGGGTTGCAAAAAGTTAGGCACAACTTAGTGACTGAACAATACATAATAGTATAATCTATGATAATTGCTCTAAACTAAAAAGTATAGGTGTTATTAGTATTACATCAGGGAAACTACAAAATGGATCAAGAAGTTACTTATCAGGTGTACCAGAAGTATGGATGGTCAACACGTATGAACTGATTAAATTAAGTCCTGGAAGAAGCAGTTCAAGCAAAAGATACTGAGTTGCAAAGGAGAAAGAACAATTTAGAATTAAGGCTTGAAGCTGGTAGGTAGAGAAGAGGAGGTTGAAGATGCCTGATGGGGATACAGACTGTAGGTGAAAAACATCTATATTTATAGCAAAGAAAAGTAGGATGCACAGAAGAATTTCCAGGAAGTGATGTAACCAGATTTTCATTTTGAATATCATTGATCATGGTGTGTAGATCAAATTAGTTGGATAAAAATGCCTGGAATTTGAGCAAAAACAATGAATTATTTTGAATAACTAGAATCATAATACTGGAAACTAGAAAAAGAAATTATTTCTTGGTCTCTAATGCTTCAAGTATGGATGTGAGAGTTGGACTGTGAAGAAGGCTGAGCGCTGAAGAATTGATGCTTTTGAACTGTGGTGTTGGAGAAGACTCTTGAGAGTCCCTTGGACTGCAAAGAGATCCAACCAGTCCATTCTGAAGGAGATCAGCCTTGGGATTTCTTTTGAAGGAATATACTAAAGCTGAAACTCCAGTACTTTGGTTACCTCATGAGAAGAGTTGACTCATTGGAAAAGACTTTGATGCTGGGAGGGATTGGGGGCAGGAGGAGAAGGGGATGTCAGAGGATGAGATGGCTGGATGGCATCACAGACTCGATGGACATGAATCTGACTGAAACTCCTGGAGTTGGTGATGGACAGGGAGACCTTGAGTGCTGCGATTCATGGGGTCGTGAAGAGTTGGACATGACTGAGCGACTGAACTGAACTGAACTGAATGCTTCAAGAGACATTACTTTGCCAACAAAGGTTTGTCTAGTCAAGGCTATGGTTTTTCCAGTGGTCATGTATGGATGTGAGAGTTGGACTGGGAAGAAAGCTGAGTGCTGAAGAATTGATGTTTTTGAACTATGGTGTTGGAGAAGACTCTTGAGAGTCCCTTGGACTGCAAGGAGATCCAACGAGTCCATTCTCTATTATTTTTTAAAATTTATTTTTAATATAAATTTATTTATTTTAATTGAGTCCATTCTAAAGGAGATCAGCCCTAGGTGTTCTTTGGAAGGAATGATGCTAAAGCTGAAACTCCAGTACTTTGGACACCTCATGCAAAGAGTTGACTCATTGGAAACGATGCTGATGCTGGGAGGGATTGGGGGCAGGAGGAAAAGGGCATGACAGAGGATGAAATGGCTGGATGGCATCACCGACTCGATGGACATGAGTTTGAATGAACTCTGGGAGATGGTGATGGACAGGGAGGCCTGGCATGCTGTGACTCATGGGGTCGCAAAGAATACGACATGACTGAGCGACTGAACTGAACTGAACTGAATGTATCAAGAACATAACCACTTTAAAAAAATATACATTTTCTCCACTAAGAGGAATAGGGTTATATGTATATGGATATATTTTAAGAATATATTCATTCCTTTTGAAAAGTTTGAATTTTAGAAAAATTAGTAATTTGTTTAAGGAAGTTAATTTAGGTCATGGTGGCTAAAAGCTTTGATAGAACTAAAATTGAGAATGATCCCTAAGAATATGATTAAATGTACAAAGCCATTACATAATATGAGAAAATAAAATTTACTACATTACAAAGGATAAATCAACTTGTAAGAGAAACCATTTATTTAAAGTAGCAAAGAAATAACTCAGATTTTTAAAATTTTTATATGAAATATCTCAAAATACATGCGAGAAGAGAAAACAGAACCATGAACTACCATGGACTCATCATTCAGCTTCAATGATTTTCAATGCATGAAGATTTTCTTTATCTATATTCTTTATTTCTCATTCTTATACTGGAGAAGGCAATGACAACTCCAGTACTCTTGACTGGAAAATCCCACGGGCAGAGGAGCCTGGCGGGCTGCAGTCCATGGGGTCGCTAAGAGTCGGACATGACTGAGCATCTTCACTTTCACTCTTCACTTGTATGCATTGGAGAAGGAAATGGCAACCCACTGCAATGTTCTTGCCTGGAGAACCCCAGGGATGGGGGAGCCTAGTGCCTGCTGTCTATGGGGTTGCACAGAGTCAGACATGACTGATGTGACTTAGCAGCAGCAGCAGCAGCAGCAGCAGCATTCTTATACATGTAAACTTGAGGCAAATGACAACATAATTTTAATTTATGTGGGAAAATATCATATACTTTTAAATTAGAAGAATACTCCTTTTTAACCACAAGTTGTATCAGAGGTTTAATCCAGGCTAAGCAATAATTCCTTTATCAGATTTTAATTTCAGGCCACGCTCATTTTATTTCTCTCACTACACTGTAAATATTCCTTTTGCTGTTAGTCTAAAATTCTCTTAGCTCATATTGTATTGCAGTTAAAAATGTTTCATATTCTATTTTGGATGCTACTAAAGACTTTTTTCTTTTACTTTAAAATCCAGTTATTTTACTAGACTATATCTTAGTCTTGGGGATTGTTATCTGTCTTTCCAAGGAACTCACAGAGCTCTTTCATTATGCACTTTCAAGTCTTGTTTATTTATTTTAGGACATTTTCTTGGATTATAATTTTAAGTATTTGTTTTATGTGATTTATTTGTTTTTGTCCTTCAGGAAAGAATATATATATATATATATATATATGCATTTTTAAAATATTCATTTTGAATTCTTTGCTGGGTTTATTCACCTTCATTTTCCTATCTTGCTTTTCTGTAATCACCTCATTTCTGATATCTTGTAGAACTGATTTATAACTTATGCTGAAACTCTACAACTTCATGTTATAGAACTGTACAACTTTATGTTATAGAACTCATAACTTGTATCACTTTCTTTGTTTCTTCATTTTGAAATATCAGGTTACATTTTTCATTTGTCTTCTGAAAATGAATTTCCAAAATGCTTTCTTTATTTGTGAGAGTTTCATATCTTTCTTACTTTTTTTGCTATAACTTTTAAATATCAAAGCCACAATATTATTCAGTGACTTAGTTTTTTTTTTTTAATGAGATAAAAACTTTATTGTAGTAATGCATGGCATCAGAGTTCCTTGTTTTATAAAAAGGACTTCAATGTGATAGGAAGTGAGATCTTTTTTTTTTTCTTTTTTTTTCTTATAATTAAATTTATTTATTTTTTAAATTACAATACTGTATTTGTTTTGCCATACATTGACACGAATCAGCCATAGGTGAACACAATCGCCCAATGCCGAAGCCCCCTCCCACCTCCCACTCCACATCCTCTACCTGAATCATCCTGTGCATCAGCCCCATGCATCCTGCATCCTACACCAAACATAGATTAGCGCTTCGTTTCTTACAGGAAAATACACATGCTTCACTGCCATTCTCCCAAACCATCCCACCCTTTCCCTCTCCCTCAGAGTCCAAAAGTCCACTCTATACCTCTGTGTCTCTTGTTATCTCACATATAGGGTCATCATTACTGTCTTCTAAATTCCATATATATGTGTCAGTATACTGTATTGGTGTTTTTCTTTCTGGCTTACTTCACTCTGTATAATCGGTTCCAATTTCATCCATCTCATTAGAACTGAGTCAAATTTATTCTTTTTAAGGGCTGAGTAGTATTCCATAGTGTATATGAACCACAGCTTTCTTATCCATTCATCTGCTGATGGACATCTAGGTTGCTTCCATGTCCTGGCTATTATAAACAGCGCTGCAATGAACATTGGGGTACATGTGTCTCTTTCAATTCTGGTTTCCTCGGTGTGTATGCCCAGCAGTGGGATTGCTGGGTCATAAGGCAGTTCTATTTGCAATTTTTTAAGGAATCTCCACACTGTTTTCCATAATGGCTGTACTAGTTTGCATTCCCACCAGCAGTGTAAGAGGGTTCCCTTTTCTCCACATTCTCTCCAGCATTTATTGCTTGTAGACTTTTGGATCGCAGCCATTCTGACTGGTGTGAAATGAGACCTCATTGTGGTCTTGATTTGCATTTCTCTGATAATGAGTGATGTTGAGCATCTTTTCATGTGTTTGTTAGCCATCCGTATGTCTTCTTTGGAGAAATGCCTATTTAGTTCTTTGGCCCATTTTTTTTATTGGATCATTTATTTTTCTGGAGTTGAGCTGCATAAGTTGCTTATATATCTTTGAGATTAGTTGTTTGTCAGTTGTTTCATTTGCTATTGTTTTCTCCCATTCAGAAGGCTGTCTTTTCACCTTGCTTATAGTTTCCTTTGTTGTGCAGAAGCTTTTAATTTTAATTAGATCCCATTTGTTTATCTTTGCTTTTATTTCCAGTATACTGGGAGATGGATCATAGAGGATCCTGCTGTGATTTATGTCGGAGAGTGTTTTGCCTATGTTCTCCTCTAGGAGTTTTATAGTTTCTGGTCTTACATTTAGATCTTTAATCCATTTTGAGTTTATTTTTGTGTATGGTGTTAGAGAGGGGTCTAATTTCATTCTTTTACAAGTGGTTTACCAGTTTTCCCAGCACCACCTGTTAAAGAGACTGTCTTTACTCCATTGTATATTCTTGCCTCCTTTGTCGAAGATAAGGTGTCCATAGGTATGTGGGTTAATCTCAGGGCTTTCTATTTTGCTCCATTGATCTATATTTCTGTCTTTGTGCCAGTACCATACTGTCTTAATGACTGTGGCTTTGTAGTAGAGCCTGAAGTCAGGCAAGTTGATTCCTCCAGTTCCATTTTTCTTTCTCAAGATTGATTTGGCTATTCGAGGTTTTTTGTATTTCCATACAAATCTTGAGATTATTTGATCTAGTTCTGAGAAAAATACTGCTGGTAGCTTGATGGGAATTGCATTGAATCTGTAGATTGCTTTGGGTAGTATACTCATTTTCACTATATTGATTCTTCCAACCCATGAGCATGGTATATTCCTCCATCTATTAGTGTTTTCTTTGATTTCTTTCATCCGTGTTTTATAGTTTTCAATATATAGGTCTTTAGTTTCTTTAGGTAGGAATATTCCTAAGTATTTTATTCTTTTCGTTGCAATGGTGAATGGAATTGTTTCCTTAACTTCTTTTTCTACTTTCTCATTATTAGTGTATAGGAATGCAAGGGATTTCTGAGTGTTGATTTTATATCCTGCAACTTTACTATATTCACTGATTAGCTCTAGTAGTTTTCTGGTCGAGTCTTTAGGATTTTCTATGTAGAGGATCATGTCATCTGCAAACAGTGAGAGTTTTACTTCTTCTTTTCCAATTTGGATTCCTTGTATTTCTTTTTCTGCTCTGATTGCTGTGGCCAAAACTTCCAGTACGATGTTGAAGAGTAGTGGTGAGAGTGGACACCCTTGTCTTGTTCCTGACTTTAGGGAAATGGTTTCAATTTTTCGCCATTGAGGATAATGTTAGCTGTGGGTTTGTCATATATAGCTTTTATTATGTTGAGGTATGTTCCTTCTATTCCTGCTTTCTGGAGAGTTTTTATCATAAATGGATGCTGAATTTTGTCAAAGGCTTTTTCTGCATCTATTGAGATAATCATATGATTTTTATTTCTCAGTTTGTTAATGTGATGAATTACATTGATTGACTTGCGGATATTGAAGAATCCTTGCATCCCTGGGATAAAGCTCACTTGGTCATGGTGTATGATCTTTTTAATGTGTTGCTGGATTCTGATTGCTAGGATTTTGTTGAGGATTTTTGCATCTATGTTCATCAGTGATATTGGCCTGTAGTTTTCTTTTTGTGGTGTCTTTGTCAGGTTTTGGTATTAGGGTGATGGTGGCCTCATAAAGTGAAATACATTTTCAAATAATTCAAAGAGAAAGGAGTGAACTAAAATCACTTTTCTACTAATATAAAGTAGCTTTTCACTACTATAAAATTCCTTTTCCTTTGTTTTCACCAAGACTGGGGTTTGGTTTTTGAGGTCTTGTTCATTTCACCTGAACCTTTTCCAATTCTTTGCTCATTATTCTATCCAACTCATTAGGATTCTACTCTCCAGCTCTGATTTGGGAGAATATTTTGGTTCTAGGAGTCCTAGTCACAGACTTCTGGTCTGCTTGATGACTCTTGACCTCTCTTTGTCCCATTGCACTCATTCAATATTAGAAGCTTCAAATTCTGCTAACTAACACAACTACTACTTTCAGATGCTCTATCAGGATTGTCCATTGAGTTTTCCAGTGTGCCTCTGATGATGATTTTTAGTTCTCTGCCTCTCAGGGCCATCTTTCACTTCCTCTTATATAATTTTTGATAGCAATTGTGTCCTGTAGCTACTGGCATTTATCTCAAACCATTTATATTCTGGAGCTCATGAGAATTATTTTTACCTAGTTCTGCTGTAGGTGTTGTCCTACTTACTGCCCTACTTGATTTGTGCTGTCCTACTTGCTCCTTTTCTTTTTATGAGTAGAATTCTAACAGATTATCAAGATATACCACTGCCAATACCATCTTCCCAGAATGCCTCATTAACAGCACTGTAACTTAATTACAATAAACTACAATAATGCATTTAAGTAATAAACTGTGTATGAGGTTATTATAGCAAAAAAAAAAAATCACAGACAAGTCTTTATTATCAGCTCTGAGTCAGATCTTTGTAAAATACATAGGTGTCTTCAATTCAGTGTTATGTGAATTACTGAGCAACTACAAAATTGCTTTATGTGCAAAAAAATATTGCTTTCTGTATGCAAAAATTGCTTTCTGTGTTTCAGAGATGAAAGCAAGCACAAATATCCCGTCCAGTAGTTTCAAATTCCAATGGAGGAAATGAATATATACACAATTAACTCAAATATGAATTTAATTATTGGAGAAGGAAATGGCAACCCACTGCAGTACTCTTGCCTGGAAAATTCCATGGACTGAGGAGCCTGGTAGGCTACAGTCCGGGGGTCACAAAGAGTCAGACACTACTGAGCAACATAACAGATACTAGCATTGTCAACTATGGTTACTTAAAGACTTCGAAAAATGTAATGCTATGCAACCAGTACAAAAATACAGATTAAATTTCCTTAGCCTGGAAATACGTCAGTTTTATATTTCTAAGGAAAAAAAGGAATGTTTTTTTCACAACACTTTGTAAAATATGATCTCATTTCAATAAGAACAAATAGATACTGAAAATATAGATTACTTTTAATCCAAACATTAAATAGTAATGATCTCTAAGTAATGGGATTAGAGAAGTATTTATACCTCTAATTATGTTTTTGTATTTTTTTTTAAATTTGTTTGACTTTTTTGCAATGAACAAGCATTACATTTAAAATAAAAATTAAGCTCTTTCTATTTTTGTTGTTGTTGTTTGGTCTCTGAGCTGTGTCTGACTCTTCTGCAACCACATTAACTGTGGCTAACCACTTTCCTCTGTCTGTGGGGTTTCCCAGGCAGGAATACTGGAGTGGGTTGCTATTTCCTTCTCCAGGGGATCTTCCCAACCAACAGATCAAAGAACCTATGTCTCCTGCGTTGCAAGTAGATTCTTTACCACTGAGCCACCAAGGAAGTCAGGAAACACTGGAAAAGTAGTGAAAAATATTTTTGTGTATCTATCAAAGTAAGATAAATTTGTAATAAAGACAGTATAGACATTGTCTATTCAAGATACTTAAGAATGGAACGTTGGTCTATGGATACATTTCAATCTTTGTAAAGAGGAGGAGGAGGAAGAGGAGAAGAAGAAAATAACATGAGTAACCTATTCAAACTCAAGTGCTATAACCGCAAACTCATTAGTCTGACACTAGCAGTTATGATTGCATGGGCCTAACAATGACACCCCTGCTGCTTCTTGCTATTCCTGAGAAACTTAAATAGCAAGACAAGTTTCTTATTTTGGCTGATATTGTTGTTACTAGGATGCTTGGGGCTGGTGCACTGGGATGACCCAGAGGGATGGTATGGGGAGGAAGGTGGGAGGGGGTTCAGGATTGGGAACACATGTACACCCATGGTGAATTCATGTTGAAGTATGGCAAAACCAATACAATATTGTAAAGTAAATAAATAATAAAATAAAAATTGGAAACACACAGAGTTCATGTTGTAGGCTAATCATCAGCAAAGGTCCTATGGATTCTATTGTTATCATTTAAAGTGCATCCCTTTCAAACTGATTTATCAGTGGTGTCAAGGTTGGCTAGGGACACCAGGGCTTATAGCTAACCTCTATTTCCTATTTCCCTCCTGGCATTCTTGAAGGACTTGTGACTATTTCTAGCCAAATGAATGTGAGTAGAAATTGTGTATCATTTTTATCCTGGGACATTTTAACAGAGGATATGTCTTTATTTCTATCTGTCTCTGTCTCTCAGTCTGCCCTGTCTTTCTTTCTCCATAGACAGTTCAGAACGGTGCATCACAGTCCTCTGATGAACATACAAGAGGCACAGATGATATGTGTAGACCTTAACAAGCATTCTTGGACAACTCTAGGAAGCTAATTCTCCCTGTCAATGTCATTGAATGATGCTGGAACAGGAAAACTGTGTGGCCTAGTTTAGCTGCTAAACAATTAGAAAAATTACTCTAAAGAATATAAGTAATTTTAAAAATCATCTTTCTGGATACTTGGTTGAATTATATTTAATTAAAAATATTTAGCAGCACAAGATATGAATCAACTATTGCTTTCTGTTTTTCATGGACCAAGTTAATTGTTTCCTTGATTGGCCTGGATTCTAAGGAGTGGTTAATTTAAAGAAAACGAAAATAATAGGCATTTATTTTCTATAACCCTTTCCTAGATCACATCATTTATCAAAGTTAATTTTCTTATTCTCCCATATGGTTACAACAAAACTGTGAATTTGCAACTTTTGAATATTTCAGCAAATTCTGTACAATTTTTTAACTTAACGGAATTAGGTAAAAAACTGAGTTAAAAGAACCTGGAAGGTATTTAAGTACAGTTAAAGCTTTATAAGATAGATATGGTCCATCTTTCTTCATGTTGTTATTTTAATTGTGTGATTAAAATGGTGACTTAAAACTTCTTTATTTGAGAAGGACACTATTTCTGCTAGCTAAAAATATCCTGTCTTAATTTTTTGCAAGCAAATTAACTTTTCAGCCTAAGAGGAGCTGGTAAGTTAATTTGCAAAATGTTTGCAGTGCCCCAGAAAAACACCAGTGTATATTAAAAACCAACAGAAATGTTATATTTTGTATGCTACCATAATAAAGCTAATTTCAAAGAGTTCATTTAGAATAAGCTTATTTTGTTATTTTATTTTTTAAAAATTTGACTTTCTTATTTCCTATTTCTCATTTTGATAAATAAACATATTTTGAAAATTAAAAAGAAATTCACATTATGGATAACACTGGATTTGTGACACGAGGTTTTTCTGTTCTATAATTTTATTTTCTTGAACATATTAAAAAAATAATAGTATCATTTCCAGAATTCTGTTACTATTGACACATTTTTTTTTTAACAATGGGTAGTATGGAAAGAAATCTGTTGCCATAGTAATAGGTCAAAGGAAAAATATATATGCATCTGCTCTGACTTAAGCCCTGCTATCACAGATTCCCAGTAACAGAGTACTGGGAAATAGAGGAGAACCAGAGAATGCTATTTGTATCTTGGGATTATTACCTAATTCTTTCTTATACACATCCAATTTAGGATAAATTGTTAAGTTGAAAATATGAACGCTCAACATTGCTTGTAGACAGAAAACTGTAAATGTTTAAACATTCCTGCTTCTCCTCACCAGTTATGATGGTTAATTCTATGTTTCAACTTGACTGGCCCTTGGGGTGCCCAGGCAGTGCATCAAATATTTCTCTGGATATGTCCCAGAAAGTCTTTTTGTATATTAATTGTAGAATGGGTAGAGAGAGTAAAGCAGATTGTTTTCCCCAAAATGGGATGTGCATGCTAAGTCGCTCAGCCATGTCTGACTTTTTGTGACACAATGGACTTTATAGCCCAACAGGCTCCTCTTCCCATGGGATCATCCACGTAAGAATACTGGAGTGGTTTGCCATGGTTTCCTCTGGGGTATCTTCTTGAAACTTGGATTGAACCTGCATTTCTTATGTCTCCTGCATTGGCAGGCAGGTTCTTTACCACTAGGGCCATCTGCAGTACCCAGTTCGGTAATGTTCATCCAATCATTTGAAGCCCCAAATATGCTGATCCTCCTCCAAGTAGAAGGAAATGACTCTTAGCTGACTGCTGAACTAGGGAATTTTTTTTGTTCTTAATTGGCTTATTTTTATTGTGGTGTTGGAGAAGACTCTTGAGAGTTCCTTGGGCTGCAAGGAGATCAAACCAGTCAATCCTAAAGGAAATCAGTCCTGAACATTAATTGGAAAGACTGATGCTGAAGCTGAAGCTCCAATACTTTGGCAACCTGTTGTGAAGAACTGACTCCTTAAAAAGACCCTAATGCTGGGAAAGATTAAAGGCAGGAGGAGAAGGGGATGACAGAGGATGAGATGGCTGGATGGCATCACTGACTCAATAGACATGAATTTGAGCAAGCTCCAGGTGTTGGTGATGGACAGGGAAATCTGATGTACCACAGTCCATGGGGTCACAAAGTGTCAGACATCACTGAGGAACTGAACTGAACTGATTCATTTTTACAGCAGTGTTAGGTTCAGACAAAAACTTGAGAAGAAAATAGATTTTCTATGTACTCTTGTCCCCACATATGCATAGTGTCCCATGTCATCAATATTTCCCACCAAATGATACATTGATGAATTTACATCAACACATCATAGTCATTCCCAGTATGTTCAGTTCAGTTCAGTTGCTCAGTCAGGTAATTCATGTTATTTGGATGTAGTACATTAAATGGGTCTGAACAAACGTATAATGAATGCATCTGTTATGCTATCAAAGAGTATTTTCATTGCTCTAAACCTCTTATGTGTGTGCACATGTGCTAAGTCACTTCAGTCGTGTCCAAGCCCTTTAAAGCTCTTATATGCCCTACCTACCTAATCATGCCTCCTCCCCTCCAACTCTTACCATTGCTGGAAACCATTGATCTTTTAATGTCTCTATAGTTTTGCCTTTTCCATAATGTCATCACTGGAAACATGCAATATGTAACATTTTAGTTGACTTATTTTGCTTATAAATGTCTTTTAAGGTTCTGCATGTCTTTTAAAGATTTTATGGTTCTACTTCAATATTATATGTTATTAATAGCCAGAAATGATATGGACCTAACAGAAGCAGAAGATATTAAGAAGAGGTGGCAAGAATACACAGAACTATACAAAAAGATCTTCATAACCATATAATCACAATGCTGTGATCACTCACACTCACCTAGAGCCAGACATTCTGGAATGGGAAGTCAAGTGGGCCTTAGGAAGCATCACTATCAACAAAACTAGTGGAGGTGATGGAATTCCAGTTGAGCTATTTCAAATCCTGAAAGATGATGTAAAAGTGCTGCATTCACTATGTCAGCAAATTTGGAAAACTCAGCAGTGGCCACAGGACTGGAAAAGGTAAGTTTTCATGCCAATCTCTAAGAAAATCAATGTCAAAAAATACTTAAACTACCACACGATTATACTCATCTCACATGCTCAAAGTTCTCCAAGCCAGGCTTCAGCAATACATGAACCATGAACTTACAGATGTTCAATCTGGCTTTAGAAAAGGGAGAGGAAACAAAGATCAAATTGCCAACATACACTGGATCATCAAGAAAGCAAGAGAATTTCAGAAAAATATTTATTTCTGCTTTATTGACTATGCCAAAGCTTTTGACTTTGTGGACCACAATAAACTGTGGAAAATTCTGAAGGAGATGGGAATACCAGACCACCTGACCTGTATCTTGAGAAACCTGTAGGCAGGTCAGGAAGCAATAGTTGTAACTGGACATGGAACAACAGGTTGTTTCCAAATAGGAAAATAAGTACCTCAAGGCTGTATATTGTTATCCTGCTTATTTAACTTATATGCAGAATACATCTTGAGAAATGCTGGGCTGGAAGAAGCATGGGCTGGAATCGAGATTGCCAGGAGAAATATCATTAACCTCAGATGTGCAGATGATACCACTCTTATGGCAGAAAGTGAAGAAGAACTAAAGGGCCTCTTGATGGAAGTGAAAGAGGAGAGTGCAAAAGTTGGCTTAAAGCTCAACATTCAGAAAACTAAGATCATGGCATCTGGTCCCATCACTTCATGGGAAATAGATGGGGAAACAGTGGGAACAGTAGCTGACTTTATTTTCTGGACTCAAAAAACACTGCAGATGGTGATTGCAGCCATGAGATTAAAAGACACTTACTTCTTGGAAAGAAAGTTATGACCAACCTGGAGACTGCTAAGTCACTCGGTCATGTTCAACTCTGTGCAACCTCATAGATGGCAGCCCACTAGGCTCCCCCATCCCTGGGATTCCCCAGGCAAGAACACCCGAGTGGGTTGCCATTTCCTTCTCCAATGCATGAAAGTGAAAAGTGAAAGTGAAGTCGCTCAGTCTTGTCCAACCCTCAGCGACCCCATGGACTGCAGCCTTCCATGCTCCTCCATCCATGGGATTTTCCAGGCAAGAGTTACTGGAGTGGGGTGCCATTGCCTTCTCTTAATAGTGTATTAAAAAGCAGAGACATTACTTTGCCCACAAAGGTCTTTCTTAGTCAAAGCTATCGTTTTTTCTAGTAGTCATGTATGGATGTGAGAGTTGGACTATAAAGAAAGCTGAGTACTGAAGAATTGATGGTTTTGAACTCTGGTGTTGGAGAAGACTCTTGAGAGTTTCTTGGACTGCAAGGAAATTCAATTAGTCCATCCTAAAGGAAATCAGTCCTGAATATTCATTGGAAGTACTGATGCTGAAGCTAAAACTCCAATACTTTGGCCACCTGATGTGAAGAGTTGACTCATTTGAAAAGACCCTGATGCTGGGAAAGATTAAGGGCAGGAGGAGAAGGGGATGACAGAGGATGAGATGGTTGGATGGCATCACTGACTCAATGGACATGGGTTTGGGTAGATTCCGGGACAGGGAAGCCTGGCGTGCTGTGGTTCACGGAGTCACAAAGAGTCGGACACGACTGAGTGACTGGACTGAACTGAACTGAATAGCCTTTCACTTCTCCAAACAAACTTTACAATCACTTTGCTGCTTTCCACAAAATTACGTGAAAATTTTCATTGCACAGAATTTATTGATCAAGTTGAAAATAGCTGACATCTTGACAATACTGAGTACTTCTGCCCATAAGCATGCAATGTTTCTCCATTTATTCAGTTACTTGATTTTGTTTTTCAGAGTTTTTAGTTTTCTTCATATAGATATTATACATATTTTCTTAGATTTATATTTAAGCATATCATTTTGTGGCATGCCTATGTAAAAATGCTGTGATTTTAATTTCAAATTTCACTCAGTCATTGTTGGTATATAGAACTGTATATATTGACTTCTGTGTATATTAACTTGACTTCTGTATATTAACTTTGTGCCCTGTGTGAGTCTAATTGGCTTCAGTTGCATCCAATTCTTTGCTACCATATTGACTGAAGCCCACCAGGCTCCTCTATTCATGGGTTCCCCAGGCAAGAATACTGGAGTAGGTTTCCATTTCCTCCTCCAAGGGATATTGCAGACCCAGCGATCAAATCTGCATATCTTACGTCTCCTGCACTGATAGGTGGGTTCTTTACCACTAGTGCAATTTGCGAAGCCCTTGTATCCTATTACCTTGCAATAATTTCATGTTAGTTGCAGAATTTTTTTGTCAACTATTTTGTATCTTCTACATAGACGGTCATGCAAGGATAAAGACAGTTTTATTTCTTCCTTATTAATCTATATACTCTTTTCTTTTATTACATTAACTAGAACTTTCAATAAATGCTGAAAAATAGTGGTGAGAAGAGATACACCTGCCTTTACCTGATTTTGGTGGGAAAAATGAATTTCTCATCAAATGAATGTTAGCTGTAGTGTTTCTGTAGATACTCTTTATCAAGGTGAGATAGTTTCTTTCTTTTCCTAATCATTGAGAGGTTTAATTATGGTTTTCTTAAATACAAATACATGTTTTTCTTAAATTTATATGACCACGTGATGTTTCTTTTCTAGTCTGCTCATAAGATGAAAAACAATAACTTTCAAATGTTGAACCAGCCTGGGAATACTCCACATGGTCATGATATATAATATTCTTTTGTACACTGATAAATGTGAATTCATATATTTTGAGAATCTTTTCTGTATGTTAATAAGAGATAAAGATCTATAATTTTCTTTCCTGGTAGTATCTTTGTCAGGTTTTGGTATTGGTGTAATGTTGGCTACTTAGAATGAGTTAAGAAATATTCTTCCTGTTTCCATCTTCTCAAAGAGATTATAGATAATTGGCATAGTTTATTTCTAAATTATTTCACAAATACAGTATTGTATAAAAAAAAAAAAAGAATACCAGCTCCTGGACCTAGAGAGCATCATAAATCCAAAATAAATAAATAAATAAATAAATTATTTCATAGAATCCACACTGAACTCATCTATATCTGGTATTTTCTGTTTTGGAAAGTTGGCATTGATTCCATTAAAAAAACCCACAGATTTAGGTTCATTGAGATTATCTGTTTCTACTCTTGTGTGGATTTTGTCTTCTTATGTGAATCTTGTGTGAAGTTTCAGATTGTGTCTGTCAATGAGTTGGTTTATTTCACCTAAGTTATGAAATGTAACAAGACATACATTCAAAATTTCTTTGTCAAGTAAGTATTTTTCTCCCTTTACTTTTGAAGGATAGTTTTGCAGCAAACAGAATTCTAGGTTGGTGGGCTTGTTTGCTTGCTTGTTTTGTTTTTCTCTCTCAGACCTTTAAAATATTTCAGTCTTCTTTTTGCATAGTCTGAAGAGAGATCAAATATAATTCTTATCTTTGATTGTCTATAGGCATTTTTCTCTTCCAGGATTTTTTTTTTTCTTTATCTTTGATTTTCCGTCATGTGAAAATAATGTGCCTAGGTATAGCTGATGGCGTTTCTCTTGAATGATGCTTTCTGAGCTTCTTGAATGTATGAATTTATGTCTGACACTAATTGAGAAATAATTCTTAGGCATTATTGTTCCAAATATTTTTTTTTCCTTTTAGTTTTCAATTTTGATGTGTTAGAAAGAGATGGCATCTTTTACAGTTGTCCGAAGTCCTTGTCATTTCTGTTCTGGGTTTCTGTTTATTGGTTTTTTTTTAGTCTTCACTCTTCTTGGTTTTTGAAGACTTTATTCTGTTTTAAATTTCACAGATTCTTTCCTCAGCCACATAGAATCTACTAATAAGCCTAACAAAGACATCCAACAAAGACATTCTGTGACAATGTTTTTAATGTAGAATTTATTTTTCATTCTTTCTAAGGATTTGCATGTCTGTACTTAAATTGCCCATCTGTTGTTGCATATCTTCTACTTTATCCATGAAACATCTTACAATATTAAGAATGCTTTTGTTAAGTTCTTGATCTGTTACTCCCAACATCCTAGCTTTGTATGGTTTGGATATTTGCTCTGACTCTTCAAACTGTAGTTTTTTTCTTTCTTTCTTTTTTCTTTTTGGAATTTCTTGCAATATTTTCCCCTGATAGTAAGATATGATATTCCCAGTTAAAAAAAAAAAAAATCTTTTGTAAACAGGCCCTTAAGCCAAGTGGTGCTGAATGTGAAGAGAGGGGAAAATATTCTATAGTGCTACAATATTGTAAATTTCTGAAGTGTTTCTCAGTATTGTTCACCCCCTTGGGGAGAAAGGATGAACTGGAGCCAGTAAGAGTTGGATTATTTCCCTTCCCTAGAAAGTTAAGCTCTGATATACCCCAGCGGATTAGCCTCTAATTAATTTGTTACCCCTAAGGCAGGTCTTATTAGAAAGTGAAGATTGTCCTGGAATATTACAAAACTGTTAATTTTCTTCTTCTGGATGAACAAGGAAATTTTTCTCTAATATTTGCTATGTAAACCTGGTACTTCTTACAATGTTGTGCAGGCCACAGTATGAGTGGGCTCCCCTGATATTTTTAACTCAGACTTGTCCACATTGAGTCTCCAGCAATTTGTCAATTTGGGTTTATGTTTTATTCCTCTGGCACTGATTCCTGTGAGAGTTTTATCAGTCCCTGCCCAGGTAGGCTGTGACTCCATATATTCACTTGTTTATCTCTCCAAACTTGGGACAGTGGTTTACCCTATGTCCTCCCCTTCTTGTAGAGCCAAGAAGAATTGTTAATTTTTAATCTGTTATGTATTTTTTTCTTATTAAAATGAAGTGAAAACTTCCAAGGCCCTTGTGGAAGTAGAAACAAGAAGTCTGGTATTATGTTTTCCTGCATTCAGAGTCAAGATGAAAAACTGGCTCTTCTTTACTCCCAAGTCTGTGGACTTTCGGGTTTGTCTTTGGACTTGTACTTTTTGAATTACATCACCTTGCTTTCTTGAGTCTCAAGTTTGCCTGCTGCAAATCTTGGGACTTCATAGCCTCCATTATTACATGAGCCCACCTCAACCCCCACCCCTCGTCCATATAAATACATAGACCCATTAGTTCAGTTCAGTTCAGTTGCTCAGTCGTGTCTGACTCTTTGCAACCTATGGACTGCAGTACGACAGGCTTCCCTGTCCATCACCAACTCCCAGAGCTTGCTTAGACTCATGTCCATTGAGTTGGTAATGGCAGCCAACCATCTCATCCTCTGTTGTCCCCTTTCTCCTCCTGCCTTCAATCTTTCCCAGCATCAGGGTCTTTCCTAAATAGTTCTTTGCATCAGGTGGCCAGAGTATTGAGTTTCAACTTCAGCATCAGTCCTTCCAATGAATATTCAGGACTGATTTCCTTTAGGATGGACTGGTTGCATCTCCCTGCAGTCCAAGTGACTCTCAAGAGTCTTCTTGAACACCATAGTTCAGAAGCATCAATTCTTCACATCCATACATGATGACTAGAAAAGCCATAGCTTTGACTATATGGACATTTATCAGCAAAGTAATGTCTCTACATTTCAATATGCTGTCTAAGTTAGTGACAGCTTTTCTTCCAAAGAGCAAGCATCTTTTAATTTCATGGCTGCAGTACCATCTGCAGTGATTTTAGAGCCCAAGAAAATAAAGTCTGTCATCACTGTTTCCATTGCTTCCCCATCTATTTGCCATAAAGTGATGGGACCAGATGTCATGATCTTAGTTTTTGAATGTTGAGTTTTAAACCAGCTTTTTCAGTCTCCTCTTTCACTTTCATCAATAGGTTCTTTAGTGCCTCTTCACTTTCTGCCATAAGGGTCATGTCATCTGCATAGCTGAGGTTTTTGATATTTCTCCCTGCAATCTTGATTCCAGCTTGTGCTTCATCCAGCCTGGTGTTTCACATGATGTACTCTGCATATAAATACCTACATGTTTCATACACATACATACATGGTGATGGTTAAGTCATTAAATTGTGTCTGACTCTTATGACCCTCATGGACTTAGCTTGCCAGGCTCCACAATCCATGGAATTTCCCAGCTAAGAATGCTGGAGTGTGCTGCCATTTCCTTTTCCAGGGGATTTACCTGATGCAGCAATTAAACTTGGGTTTCATACTTTGCAAGCAGTAATCTTGGATTGCTGGCAGATTCTTTACCAACTGAGTCAGTAGGGAAACCATATGTATATGGAATTCCCTGATGGCTCAGTCATTAAAGAATCTGCCTGAAATGCAAGAGACTGAGGTTTGATCCCTGGGTTGAGAAGATCCTCTGGAAAAGGAAATGACTACCCACTCCAGTATTCTTGCCTGGAGAATCCTGTGGACAGAGGAGCCTGGTGGTCTTCAGTCCTTGGGTCACAAAGAGTTGGTCACAACTGAGTGACTAATAAATATATTAGTGTGTGACACAACTAAGCGATACATGTGCGTGTGTATACACACATATATCCCATTGTTTCTGTTTCTCTGGAAAACCCCAATGAATACACCACTCTTCTTTATTTTCCTTTTATCTGTTAGCTAATTGAAGATAAATGAAATAGATTCCTTTAAGCTTTACTTAAAAAAAAAAAAGAAATACCTAGAGCAGGTGTAAGAGGAAAGCTTTCTTCAATAATTAGTATAAATAGTGTTTCTCTCTTTCTCTTTTTCTGAAGAAGTAAGAGTCCTGCTTTTATCACACATCAGGTGGCAAAACAGAGTGAAAATATATGAGAACAGTGGGAGTGTGCAACAACAAGAATAGTGCCTTCCCTGGCATCATAGTTTATCATTTTCAAAGTGTTTTCTCATAGATTTGAGTCACACAAAATAACAAGAGGATGGGGAGAATAGGTATTTTCCTCCTTTACAGATGAGAAAAATCAAGGCATTACTGAGAAAAGTAAGTGGCAGATCTAAACTTTCAAACTGAGTCTTCTGACAATAAATCAAGTGTTCTTAACAACTGAATGACTCTGCTGTGGACAGAACTGCATTAATTATATGTTTCAAGAGGGAGTTGACAGTCACTCAAAAGAGAAAGGACAAATAAGACCGAGTGGATTTCTGCTCCAGAAGGCAACGGGGATGATTTAAATTTAGTGAAACTAATAGCTACATTAAAAAAAAAAAAAGTTATGGTGAGTTGTAGGTCACTGCAAAGAGGCATTTAATGCAAGGAGTTTCAACAAGAATATTACCAAAAAGTAATATTAACAATAGTGGTATCAAAAGCCTGCATTTACTGAACACATGCTAAATCTGAAGAATCTTCCAGGAATTTTTGCTAGTTCTAAAAACATTTTGGCAATGAAAAATGTTATTACCTCATTCTAACAGTTTCTATGTAACAGACTAAGAGATTAAATAACCTTCAAAATATACGCCATCAGCAATATGTTAGGTTGAAAACCAGGAATATTTCTAAAATGAAAGGAAAACAAACCAGTAAACCTTTTTGAGAAGCTTGAAATTATTAAATAACTTCACAAAGTATTTAATTTCTTTTTCACTCATTATAAATCTAGTACTAGCGCTTACAAATACAAAGGCAAGAATTAGCTATATTATGTGCTACTGTCACAAATTGTCTTAGATTTTGTTCTCCTGAAATCAGCCTCAGAAAATGACTCCTGTAAAAGTTAAGAAAAATTGCTAAGAAAAATGGGTATGAGTTTAAAATTGGTCAGGGAGATGCAAAGTGAGATTAGGAAGGGAAGAAAACAAGGAAGTCAAGCAAGGTGCCATATAGAGTAGGAATACTTGATCTTATACAAAAGATTTAGAAAAAAAAAAGTCATGTCTTAACACTCTTCAATTGGTGAATATTTTTTTCCCTGAGAACCTCATTCATTGGCTAAAGGCAAGGGTGGACAGACAGAGGGGACTTTGGTTCTCCTAGACTGGAGACCAAGAAGATGGTGGCAGCCTGAGGGCAGCTCTCTAAAAAATAGGTCATATGCTGGCTATTGAGTGAGAAAGTCACCAGAAACCAGCTACTGATATAAACCAGCTACAAACATTGAAAATTAACTATAGGATGTAGGCAGACTACTGACATAGCAGTTGCTCCAGCCAAGTGATTATTCAATAATGCCTTTATATGAAACACGTGGGTTTATTCATCTCATTCCTCAGCCTCTTCACTTATGCTGCACCTCTCCTCTAATCATGGATCACTGATCACCAAGGACAGTTATTTGAGATGGAGGAGGAAATCTCTTCTGGTATGTTTTAAATTCCACAAGCCTGTGAATCTTCTAAGGTAAATGTAGGTCTTTCAGAAAGTTTCCCCAGACTTTATGGTTTAAACTATAAGAAACTAACAATCTTCACCTGTGCTTGGCTGTTACTTTGTTGTCAGCCAAATGAACACCTTGAGTGATTCTTTAACTCTGGGCTTGGTGAGGTAATTTGCTTTAGTCGATGGGCAGATGGGTGTTAGCATATTAATACACAGACTTTTGACAATAATTTGCATATATTGGGTTTGTCCTCTTAAAACAGTACCTCTTGCTACCTAGCTTCCAGGTTATAACAAATCAGGATATTTTACTAGAGAGAAAGGGGCCTATTGAGAGGCCTTGGGGGTTAAGACACTGTTACAGCGAGAGATCTCAAGGAGGAGAAGCAAAGTGTCTCAGCTGATTTCTCAGCTGAACACAACCATGCATATGACCTCAGATTACAACAAGTGGAATAAGTGCCCAGATTATCTACAGAATCATAACAATAACAACTCTTCTTTCTGCAAGCTACTAAACATTGGTGTGTTTTGTTACACAGAAATATATAATTAAAACTTTGAATCACAAGCTGGAATCAAGACTACCAGGAGAAATATAAACAACCCCAAAGATGCAATGATAATCATTCTAATGGCAGAAAGCAAAGAGGAACTAAGGAGCATCTTGATGAATATGAAAGAGGAGAATTAAAAAGCTGGCTTAAAGCTCAAAACTCAAAAATCTAAGATCATGGCAACTGGCCCCATGATTTCATGGCAAATAAATGGGGGAAACAGCGACAGGCTTTATTTTCTTGGGCTCCAAAGTCACTGCAGATGATGACTGCAGCCATAAATTAAAAGATGCTTGTTCCTTGGAAGAAAAACTATGACATAGCAATTGCTGTGTCATGTTAAAAAGCAGAGACATCTTTTTGCCATCAAAGGTCTGCATAGTCAAAGCTATGTTTTTTCCAATAGTCATGCATGGATGTGAGAGCTGGACCATAAAGAAGGATGAGTGCCAAAGAATTGATGCTTTTGAATTGTGCTGCTGGAGAAGACTCTTGAGAGTCCTTGGAACTGAAAACAGATCAAATCATTCAATCCTAAAGGAAATCAACTCTGAATATTCATTGGAAGGACTGATGCTGAGGCTGCAGGTCCAATACTTTAGCCATCTGATATGAAGAGCCAACTCATTGGAAAAGATCCTGATGCTAGGAAAAATCAAACACCAAAGGAGAAGAGGGCAGTATAGGATGCGATGGCTAGATAGCATCACTAACTTAATGGACATGAGGAAGCTCCGAAATATAGCGAAGTATAGGGAAGCCTGGCATACTGTAGTTCATAGGGTCGCAAAGAGCTAGACATGACTTAGCAACTGAATAACAACAACTTTTCCCTATTGAAGTAATAACTTCACATGAGTCAAACTAAAATTATCAAAAATAATAATCACATCAATTTCCATAGGAATCTCTACCAGTTATCCAGTCCTACTTTGGCTAACACAGTCTATTATTTTCCTTCCAGTTACTTTATGCTGTGAGACAGATTTTAACGTCTAATCCCAGAGCTGAAGGAATGAAGCCTCAGAGAGGAGAAGTGGCCTGTCGAAGGCAAGGTAGTATTTTGCAGAGTCATAATCTGAATCTACATTTGCCTGATTTCAAAATCTCCCCTTCCCACCCTGCTTCAAATTGCACTTTCACATGAATCCTTAAGCATAATGGAGTAAATTGCCATCAGAACTGTCAGTTTACAAAAGCAAAGATAATGTGCATGGGTTGTATGCTCTGCAAATTTGTTGTTGAAAATTCTTTATATTTAGGAAAGATTAGAACAAACTAGTGAAAATGATCCTCATTTCCTTCCATGCAAAAATTATTCTCCTCTTGAGGGTTACATAGTGAAACAACAACAACAAAAATTATATCTTTTGGTAATCTGAATAATTTGCATATTTGAACTACTTCAATTGTAATGATAAGAAAATAAACATTTAAAACTTTCCCTAGTAAAATGGCACTGTAGCATATTGAAATGTTTAGGCTACAGAGTGAGAGTGTCTGAAGTAAATCCTGGTTATTTTTCTTACTTGCTCTGTGACCCTGAACAAGTTATTCAAACTCTCTGAGTCCTCTGTTTCTTCATCTATAAAATGATAGCAATACTATCTACCTCATTATCTTCATTAGTCCTAGGGTCAAAACAATTATGTGAAGCACTAAGAATGGCACCTAGCATAGGGCACATATTCTGAGTTAGTTATTACTATATTATTACAGTTATTGGCATTATTATTATTAATTTCCTTTTAGAAGTCAAAGTAATCTTACATTCATAGATACAAAACCACTCTCAAAAATTCTGTCAGAAGTTTAGTTCCCAAACAACTATTTTGTACAGTAAGTGTAACAGACTTGACAGAATAAAGGGCTTTGCCATTTAAAAGGGATAACGTCAATGCTTATTTAATTTTATTAATATAGTATTAAAAATGATAAAAATTTTATGTATATTTTATTTTCTGAGTTCATCCTACTCCTGGGCATAATGGGAAAACATGTTTTTAAATAGAGAAGAAATAACAAATCCAAAACAAAAGAATTAAAATAATAACCATGGAAGCAAAAAGACTACAGCTTTTGATTTTGATATTCCACTATCTTCTATCATAAGGAACCATTTCTTGTCTATGTTTTCACAGGCTCTTTGTTTTTCTTTAATATAATATTTAGTACATTTTACAGAGATTCATTCACAGGTGGTTTTCTCTGTGACTGATTGTTCTTTGAATTCAGAGCCTGCTTATTCAACATCATCACTTTTGTGCTGAGATGCATTCTTGGCACTGTCAGTTCAGAAACTATTTGTTGGATGAATGAGCAAATAAACTAAAAGTTGGATGATTCATTACCATTTGACATTTAATTCTTTTGGTTAATATTGATTTTATCTAATAGAACTTTATCAAAATTCATGATATCAATGGCTATTATAAAAGGCAATAAGAAACTGACTTACATGAAAATATATACACTAAATTCTAAGTGTTTTCCTTCAAGTGACATTTCTTGACAGTCTTTCTTAATTCCTTGGTAGCAAATGATAACAGTCATCCAGGGCACTGTAATGATGCAACGCTCTCAAAGCTGCTGACTCTGTAATTTAAGGGAATGCTCATCTAGCAACACAAGTCTTCAAAAACCACGTACACATTTTCCCAATTATATATGAAAGCTTTAATGAAGGCATTTTAATGAACAGTCATTGAGATACAAGGTAAAACAAAGAAACACGTGTATATCTGTGGCGGATTCATGTTGATATATGGCAAACCAATACAATATTGTAAAGTAATTAACCTCTAATTAAATAAATAAATTTATATTTAAAAAATAACCCATTAAAATAAAAAAATAATAAATTTAAAAAAGAAATTGTTATGACTTGATCATTAATTTATCATCAGTAGCACTTTGAAAAAATATTTACTGGAATATATTTTACATAATGTGTTAGTTTCAGGTGTACAGCAAAGTTAATCAGTTATGCATATACATATAACCACTCTTTTATTTATTTATTCATTTATTATTTTTAGGGCATCCCTGGTGGCTCAGTGGTAAAGAATCTGCCTGCCAATTCAAGAGATGCAAGAGATGCAGGTTCAATCCCTAGGTCAGGAAGATTCTCCTAGAGGAGTAATTGGCAACCCAATCCAATATTCTTGCCTGGGAAATCCCGTGGACAGAGGAGCCTGGTGGACTACAGTTCAGGGAGTTACAAAAAGTTGGACCCAGCAGAGCATGAATACACACAGTCTTTTTAGCTTCTATTCTTGTATAGGCCATTATAGAGTACTGAATAGCATTCCCTGCGCTATACAGTAGATCCTTATGAGTCGCCTATTTTATATATAAGTAGTGTGTGTGTGTGTCAATCCCAGTCTTTGAGTTTATCCCTCCCTTAGCCCTGATCGCCTGGTAATCATAAATTTATTTTCTCCATCTATAATTCTTTTTCTGTTTTGTAGATAAGTTCATTTGTAGCCTTTTTTTTTTTTTTTTAAAGATTCCATGTGTTCTTGACCTAAGGAAGCTCCCTTATGTTACCAGTGAAATCAAATACTGGCCTTATTCACTGTATATCCTCATAAAATGCAGCTCTGTGCATCTCTCCTACTTTATTCTTAGATTTTTTTTTCCAGTGATCGAATTTTAAAGTCTCCTCTCTAATGTAAGCTTAAGACATCCAACACTTTCCTTCTGACTCTGCATTTCAGAGATAATATGTTTCTGTGATAATGAAAATAAGCATCAGTTTCTGTGTTTGCTTTCTGTAATCCTCTGAGTAACTCACACTTCAGAGTGATTTTATTAGGATCAAATTGAGGTTAAATGTAAAGCAAACATCATGAGAACTTCTTTGCCCTAGTAATTAGTTGGTCTAATGAAGACTATTTCAGTTGTCTCTTGCCAATCATTGAAGGCAGTCAGAAAAATAAATTTCTCTTTAGAAATTTCCATATCAGGAAATCAATGTGATGTAAATTAGAAAAAGGGATTCACTGTTGGCTCTAGAGGAGGAGAAATGGCCTCAAGTCAGAAATTACTCCTCTTAACTAAGTGTGTGAACTTGTCCACCTTAATTAGGCTTTGGACGAACAGCTGAACTAAGATACCTCCATTGCCTGAGAGCAAAATATTAGATCTTAAAAGTGCAACTTCACCTCCAAATTCTAATTCAATTTATTTGAATTATATTAATACTAATTATATTAATGTCATGTAGGGCCACCCAAGACAGATGTGTCATGGTGAAACATACTGACAAAATGAGGTTTAAAGAAACTAGGAAAACCACTAGACCATTCAGGTATGACCTAAATCAAATCCCTTATGATTATACAGTGGAAGTGAGCAATAGATTTAAGGGACTAGATCTGATAAATAGAGTGCCTGATGAACTATGGAATGAGGTTTATGACATTGTACAGGAGACAGGGATCAAGACCATCCCCAAGGAAAAGAAATGAAAAAAGCCAAATGGCTGTCAGGGGAGGGCTTACAAATCACTGTGAAAAGAAGAGAGGCAAAAAGCAAAGGAGAAAAGGACAGATATAAGCATCTGAATGCACAGTTCCAAAGAATAGCAAGAAGAGATAAGAAAGCCTTCAGCAATCAGTGCAAAGAAAAAGAGGAAAACAAAAGAATGGGAAAGACTAGAGATCACTTCAAGAAAATTAGAGATACCAAGGGAATATTTCATGCAAAGATGGGCTCAATAAAGGACAGAAATGGTCTGGACCTAACAGAAGCAGAAGATATTAAGAAGAGGTGGCAAGAATACACAGAAGAACCGTACAAAAGATTTTCATGACCCAGATAATCGAAATGGTATGATCACTAATCTAGAGCCAGACATCCTGGAAAGTGAAGTCAAGTGGGCCTTAGAAAGAATCACTATGAACAAAGCTAGTGGAGGTGATGGAATTCCAGTTGAGCTATTTCAAATCTGGAAAGATGATGCTGTGAAAGTGTTGCACTCAATATGCCAGCAAATTTGGAAAATTCAGCAGTGGCCACAGGACTGGAAAAGGTCAGTTTTCATTACAATTCCGAAGAAAGGCAATGCAAAAGAATGCTCAAACTACCGCACAGTTCCACTCATCTCACATGCTAATAAAGTAATGCTCAAAATTCTCCAAGCCAGGCTTCAGCAATACATGAACCGTGAACTTCCAGATGTTCAAGCTGGTTTTAGAAAAGGCAGAGGAACCAGAGATGAAATTGCCAAAATCCGCTGGATCATGGAAAAAGGAAGAGAGTTCCAGAAAAACATCTATTTCTGCTTTATTGACTATGCCAAAGCCTTTGACTGTGTGGATCACAATAAACTGTGGAAAATTCTGAAAGAGATGGGAATACCAGACCACCTGACCTGCCTCTTGAGAAATCTGTATGCAGGTCAGGAAGTGACAGTTATAATTGGACATGGAACAAGAGACTGGTTCTAAATAGGAAAAAGAGTACGTCAAGGCCTTATATTGTCACCCTGCTTATTCAACTTATATGCAGAGTACATCATGACAAATGCTGGACTGGAAGAAACACAAGCTGGAATCAAGATTGCCAGGAGAAATATCAATAACCTCAGATATGCAGATAACACCACCCTTATGGCAGAAAGTGAAGAGGAACTAAAAAGCCTCTTGATGAAAGTGAAAGAGGAGAGTGAAAAAGTTGGCTTAAAGCTCAACACTCAGAAAATGAAGATCATGGCATCCGGTCCCGGCACTTCATGGGAAATAGATGGAGAAACCGTGGAAACAGTGTCAGACTTTATTTCTTGGGGCTCCAAAATCACTGCAGATGGTGATTGCAGTCATGAAATCAAAAGACGCTTACTCCTTGGAAGAAAAGTTATGACCAACCTAGATAGCATATTCAAAAGAAGAGACATTACTTTGCCAACTAAGGTCCGTCTATTCAAGGCTATGGTTTTTCCAGTAGTCATGTAATTATGTGAGAGTTGTACTGTGAAGAAGGCTGAGCGCCGCAGAATTGATGCTTTTGAAATGTGGTGTTGAAGAGGACTCTTGAGAGTCCCTTGGACTGCAAGGAGATCTAACCAGTCCGTTCTGAAGGAGCTCAGTCCTGGGATTTCTTTGGAAGGAATGATGCTAAAGCTGAAACTCCAGTACTTTGGCCACCTCATGTGAAGAGTTGACTCGTTGGAAAAGACTCTGATGCTGGGAGGGATTGGAGGCAGGAGGAGAAGGGCACAACAGAGGATGAGATGGCTGGATGGCATCATTGACTCGATGGACATGAGTCTGAGTGAACTCCAGGAGTTGTTGATGGACAGGGTGGCCTGGCATGCTCTGATTCATGGGATCACAAAGAGTCAGACACGACTGAGAGACTGAATTGAACTGAACTGAACTGAGAGAAGGAAACGGCAAACCTCTTCACAATTCTTCCCACGAGAACTCCATGAACATTATGCAAGGTCAAAAAAAAAGACACTAAACGATTAGTAAGTGCCCGATATGCTATGGGGGAAGAGTGGAGAAATAACTCCAGAAAGAATGAAGAAAATCATCCAAAGTGAAAACAATGCCCAGTTGTGGATGTGACTGGCGATGGAAGTTAAGTCCAATGCTTTAAACAATATTACATAGAAACTCAGAATGTTAGATCCATGAATCAAGGTAAGTTGGAAGTGGTCAAATAGGAGACAGTAAGAGTGAAATTCAACATTTTAGGAATGAGTGAACTAAAACAGACCTGAGTGGGCAAATTTAGTTCAGATGGCCATTATATCTACTACTGTGGGCAAGAGTCCCTTAGAAGAAATGGAGTAGCCCTCGTAGTCAACAGAGAGTCTGAAATGCAGTACTTGGATGCAATCTCAAAAATGACAGAACAATCTCTATCCATTTCTAAGGCAAAGCATTCAATATCACAGTAATCGAAGTCTATGCCACAACCACTAATGCCAAAGACGCTGAAGTTAAATATTTCTATGATGACCTACAAGGCCTTCTAGAACAATACCAAAAAAATATGTACTCTTCATCATAGCAGACTGGAATGCAAAAGTATGAAGTCAAGAGATACCTGGAGCAACAGGCAAGATTGGCCTTGGGTAACAAAATTAAGCAGGGAAAGGGCTAGAATAATTTTTCCAAGGGAAAGAACTGGTCAGAGAAAACACCTCTTCCAACGACACAAAAGATGACTCTAGACATGGACATCACCAGCTGATCAATACCAAAATCAGACTGATTCTATTCTTCGCAGCCAAAGATAGAGAAGAGACTGGCAACTGATTGTCATTCAGATCATGAAATCTTATTGAAAAATTCACACTTACATTGATGAAAGTTGGGGATACTACTAGACCATTCAAGTATGACCTAAATCAAATCCCTTACAATTATATAGTGGAAGTGACAAATAGATTCAAGGGATTAGATGTGATAGACAGAGGGCCTAAAGAACGATGGAAAGAGGTTCCTGACATTGCCTAGGAGTCATTGATCAAAACCATCCCCAAGGAAAAGAAATGCAAAAAGGCAAAATGATTGTCTGAGGAGGCTTTAGAAACAGCTTAGAAAATAAGAGAACTGAAAGGCAAAGGAGAAAAGGAAAGATACATCCATCTGAATGCAAAGTTCCAAAGAACAGCAAGGAGAGATAAGAAAGCCTTCATAAGTAAATGCAAACAAACAGAGGAACACAATAGAATGGGAAAGAATAGAGATCTCTTCAAGAAAATTAGAGATACCAAGGGAATATTTCATGCAAAGATGGGCTCAATAAAGGATAGAAATGGTATGGACCTAACAGAAGCAGGAGATATTAAGAAGAGGTGGCAAGAATACACAGAAGAATTGTACAAAAAGATCTTCATGACCCAGATGATCACAATGGTGTGATCACTTACCTAGAGCCAGACATCCTGGAATGAGAAGTCAAGTGGGCCTTAGGAAGCATCATTACAAAGGTAGTGGATATGATGGAATTCCAATTGAGCCATTTCAAATTTTAAAAGATGATGCTATTAAAGTTCTGTACTCAATATGCCAGCAAATTTGGAAAACTCAGCAGTGGCCACAAGACTGGAAAAGGTCAGTTTTCATTCCAATCCCAAAGAAAGGCCATGCCAAAGAATGTTCAAACTACCAAACGATTGCACTCATTTTACATGCTAGCAAAATAATTCTCAAAATTCTCCAAGCAAGGCTTCAATAGTACATGAACCGAGAAGTTCCAGATGTTCAAATTGTATTTAGAAAAGGCAGAGGAACCAGAAATCAAATTGTCAATATTGTTGGCTCATAGAAAAAGCATGGGAATTCCACAAAAACATCTTCTTCTTCTTTATTGACTGAACCAAATCCTTTGACTGTGTGGATCACAATAAACTATGGAAAATTCTGAACGAGATGGGAATACCAGACCACCTGACCTGCCTCCTGAGAAATCTGTATGCATGTCAAGAAACAACAGTTAGAACTGGACATGGAACAACAGACTAGTTCCAAATTGGGAAAGTAGTATGTTAAGGCTGTATATAATCACCCTTCTTATTTAACTTCTTTGCAAAATACATCATGCAAAATGCAATACTGGATGAAGCACAAGCTGGAATCAAGATTGTTGGAAGAAATACAAATAACCTTAGATATGCAGATGATACCACTCATGGCAGAAAGTGAAGAACTGAAGAGCCTCTGATGAAAGTGAAACAGGAGAGTAAAAAAGTTGGCTTAAAACTCAACATTCAAAAAACTAAGATCATGGCATCTAATTCCATCACTTATGGAAAATAGATGGGGAAACAATGAAAACAATGACAAACTTTTTTTCCTTTGGGTTCCAAATTCACTGTAGATAGTGATGGCAGACATGAAGTTAAAAGATGCTTGCTCTTTGGAAGAAAAGCTATGATGAAAGAAAAGAAAAGAAAGGAAAAAGAAAGAATGAAAAGAAGATAGAAAGAAAGAAAGAAAGTAAAGTCATTCAGTCATGTCTAATTCTTTGTGACCCCATGGGCTATAGCCCTACCAGGCTGCTCCCCCTTGAAATTTTCCAGGCAAGAATAGTATAGTGGTTTGCCATTTCTTTCTCCAGAGGAGCTTCCAAACCCAGGGATTGAACCGAGGTCTCAACCCACTCCAGTACTCTTGCCTTGAAAATCCCATGGACGGAGGAGCTTGGTGCAGGCTACTGTCCATGGGGTTGCAAAGAGTCTGGCACGACTGAGCGACTTCACTTCACTCCTGCACTGCAGACAGATGCTTTACTATCTGAGCCACCAGGGAAGCCCTTGAAATCTAGACAGCATATCAAAAAACAGAGACATTACTTTGCCAACAAATGTACATCTAGTCAAAACTTTGGCTCTTCCAGTAGTCATGTATGGATGTGAGAATTGGACCATAAAGAATGCTGAGCACCAAAGAATTGATGTTTTGAATTGTGTTGAAGAAAACACTTGAGAGTCCCTTGGACTGCAAGGAGACTCAACTAGTCCATCCTAAAATAAATCAATTCTGACTATTCTTTGGAATGACTGATGCTAAAGCTGAAGCTCCAATACTTTGATTTCTGATGTGAAGAACTGACTCTTAGAAAAGACTCTGATGCTGGGAAAAATTGAAGGCAGAAGGAGAAGGGGATGACAGAAGATGAGATAGTTGTATGGCATCATTGCCTTAATGAACATGAGTTTAAGCAAGTTCTCCGAGTTGGTGATGGACAGGGAGGCCTGGCATGCTGCATTCCATGGGGTCTCAAAGAGTTGAACTGAATGACTGAACTGAACTTAACTGAATACCAATGGGGTTAGTTAAAATAAGAATTACTTACAGTTGACTCCATCACTGGTAGATTTATTTCATTTCTCTTTCAACTTGATTTCTCAAGAAATACTCAATAATTCTCAATAAAAAGCAACTCTACTCACCAATTTTTTGGGCTTTAAACCTTGGAGTTATCCTTAAGTGCCTTTATCTCCCACCCCATATGCAGTTCAATAGCAAATTCTGTTAACTCTGTTTTTAAAATATATATTCAGTTGGAGTATGTTTTCAAACCTTCACTGTCAACTTCCTCCTCTGAAAGCCATAGTATTTGGCATCTAATCTTATTATAGGATCTTAATTGATCAGTTTACACCTATTCTTGCCCCTCCCAGTACATTCTCAGGGTAGCAATCACAATGATACTTTGGAAGATAAATTATATTATGATTCTCCTCTGCTCAATACACTCCATTGCCTTCCTTTGTTACTCAGAATAAAAACCAAGTTCCATGCTCTGACTTCTAAACCCTGTGTATCTTGGCATCCTTTAGCTCTGTGACCATCCCAGAATGCTGTCTCTCATGTTCACTTCAGCTACACCAGACCCTTTATTGGTTCTCAGAAGACCTTCACTCTGGCAGTTGCTTCTATTGATATCTTGAAAGCTCAGGTTTCCCCTGTTTAAGGTCTCTGCTCAAATATTACTGAATCTGAATAGATGCCTCTTAACCATTTCATGTAAAGCAGAACAATGCTCACTATTCTTTTTACTGTACACTGCTTTATTATTTTTTATTGTATATACCACCTTTTGTATTACATAAACATACAAACATATTTTTTTGTTTTCTATCACAAACTCCCCCAAAGTGTTGGTACAGATGTGTACAAATTTTGTGTATTATACTTTGTAATGATAACTTTTCTAGTCAATAATGTAATTATATTTGGCCAAATAACATCCATAATTTCTAGTGTAGTAATAATTTAGGAAACCCAAGTTTTAAGTCACACAGAGCCAATGTGGCTCAGAAGACTGAAACAACGTAAATTCAGCCCGCAAATCAATGATAGAGGATTATTCACTTATTAGCAATTTCTTTATTCCACTAATCACTCCCAATTATTTATATTGCATAATCAACCCTACTCCAGAACTACACTGTCCATAGCTACATTGGTGCCATGCTTGACATCTTCAATTCCTTAATTATTTTTTTACCATTGCCATTATCTTCATTCTCATCACTCTCATCATCATAATTTTCAAAACGAACGACTCACTATGTCAGGGACTGTACTAAGTACTTCATATACTCCTAGAAGAAGAAAATTATCTTTCCTTTTCTGCTGTCTCAGAATTTAAATAGCTTGTTTAAAATTAGGCAGATGGTAAATAGTGGGAGTAACAATATCAATCTAGCTCTCACTGACTTATACAATGGTTTCTTCAGAAGTTTCCATTCGCTCATTTTCTTGCTTATAGGTCTGAACAAAGGACAGAATCAATCTGCAACCTAGGCTACTGATGATATTTTATTTCCCTGCTTTTCTTATTTTGGCCAAAAAAAATAAAAATAAAAATACTTGGAGACTTCTTTCCTTTCTATGTTAAACACATCTCAGTGTCTGAAGGATTGCACTCATAGCTTGGAAAAGTCATTTTTTTAAATTGATACTTGTCAATTTATTTATTCAGTGCCTTATTAAGCTTGTTGTAGTACATATATATTCGATGGAAAAGCTAGTTTCTTGAAGTGAGTTCTTGGTCACCTTCTTGCCACTTCCTTTGGATCATTGCTGAACTTGTTGATTGCTTATTACTGGTGTTTTCTTAACACCTGAGGATGGGAGTCCCCTGATTAAATATTTCACTGTTGGCATTTCTTATTCATCCAGTTGTAAGGAATTCCTCTCTATTCCACTTTCATAACTTTAGAAGAATATCATAAAAATAATTTCTTAATTTTCAAGTCACATGGCCTACTTTTGACTGTCATTTTACTACTCTTGATCGCTGGAGGATCAAGATCACTCTCCTCTTAAAGTATACGTCTTAACTTTTCTTAATACAATCACCTTCTAATTTTCATGATATTTAATAATACCTTTACATTTTACACCAGAAGTATAAATGTAGGGGACAATGTGTCCTTCTATTCATTATCTACATGACCTACACAGACATTCATTCTCATGACTTTTATTTTTTTTATTATGTTTATTTATTTTGACTGGAGGTTAATTACTTTACAATATTGTATTGGTTTTGCCATACATCAACATGACTCCACCACGGGTATACAAGTGTAAAATCCTGTATAATGAAGACTTTGCAATGATAACAATAGTTACCCCTCCTGTGGAATTTACTATGAGAGATAGAATATTATTATTCTCATGTTACAATGAGAAAACTGAGGAACAGCCAGGGTGCATGACTGACAAAAGGTCAAAAAGCTAGTGAAGATTGGAGCCAAGGAGGGTTATAGGCAAAATAAAACAGAAACACTCAAAGACTCTCTGCTTCTAAGCCTAATTTCTGCCATAATTAATTTCCCTTAAATTAGCCATTCCAATACTGAGATTCTCATGTTACCTTAGCATGTTTCTTTTACTTGAAATGCCAAGGTCAGTTATTAACTGTGCCACTTATTTCATATGCTGTCTTTTGGGTCTCCATATACCGTACTATACATACTTCTGTGTTCTATATATGTTCTGTCTATATTCATCTATGTACTGCTCTCTATATACTTTTCTTGGTTGTTGGTGCTGAGTCTTACACTCCTTAACCCTCTGACTTCTTTTTAGGTTTGGCCAAATGGAAGCCATAGAGGATGTGTGGAATGTGGCAGGTAGGGAGAAGAATCTGTCTTTTAGATTCCCTGTTGGCATCACTTCCACAACAGCAAAGAATAGACTAGCCCCTAGCTTCTTTAAACACTCTATGCATTAGATTTGCTGAGTAAGCCAGACAGAAATAGACAAATATCATATATCATTAATGACTAGAATCTTTAAAAAGATACAAAAATGAACCTATCTGCAAAGCAAATAGACCCACAGACATAGAAAATAAACTATGGTTACCAAAGGAGAGAGGAGGAGAAGGATGAATGGGGAGGTTGCGATTAACATATATACACTAGTGAGTGAAGTCACTCAGTCGTGTCCGACTCTTCGCGACCCCATGGACTGTAGCCTACCAGGCTCCTCCATGCATGGAATTTTCCAGGCAAGAGTAGTGGAGTGGGCTGCCATTTCCTTCTCCAGAGGATCTTCCCAACCCAGGGACTGAACCTGGGTCTCCCACACTGCAGACAGACACTTTACTATCTGAGCACCAAAAAGGACCTACTCTATAGCACAGGGAACTATATTCAATATTTTGTAATAACAGATAAGGAAAAATAATCTGAAACAGAATGTATATATATGTATAGATATATATGAATATATATGTATATACATGTGTGTATATATGTATATATGTAATATACATATATTATTATATTATATATAATAAATATTATACATATATATATATACACACACACATATACAAACACATACATCTAAGTCACTTTGCTATACACCTGTAACCAACACAACACTGTAAATCAACCATAATTCCAAAAATTTTTTTTGTTTGTTTTTGCTGGGTCCTCCTCCTAGGGGGCTACTGAGGATGACGTGGTTGGATGGCATCACCGACTCAATGGACATGAGTTTGAGCGAACTCCAGGAGATAGCAAAGAACAGGGAATCTTGACGTGCTGCAGTCCATGGGGTTTCAAAGAGTCAGACACGAATTAGTGACTGAACAAAAACTTTCCTAAGCATCTCCTCTGACGTCCAAGAGTACAGAGTGCTGAGATCTTCCCTAAAAGAATGTCCAACAGCCCTATAGGACCTGTTCTTAAAGTCCTAGGTTCTGATTAGTCTTCAGGCATTGGGATTAAAGATAATTCTTACAGTAATTGCTCAGTTACTTCACTGTATTTTTACCTTTGCAGCCTACCCACTCCTATGTAACCAGTGGTCTTTCTTAATTTCTCTTGCCTTGAAATGTTTGTTTTCCAGGCTAAACCCTGACTGATCCCCTAACAGTGGACACAGCTTCAGCATCGACCTGCATTCCTGCTGCCCTCCTCATGATACCCTCCAAATCCCATCAACCGTAACTGGCTGGTACCTCTTCAGTCTGTCCCATCCCCTAACTTCCGCAGTTGCTGCATTAGTTCTCACCATTTTTAATCAAACTTCTAAGGTATATCCATCTTCTATCTGGAGATTTCCACAGGACTATCTTTGTATCACTCAAGAATATGCTTCATATGTGTTTCCATATTGCTAAAGGAAAATAAAAATATTTGGCAATCTCATCATAACTACCACTGACTCCTTCTGAGCTCTTAACAGCACAGATTAAAATCTCAATAGGGAAAGTCAGGTCTTTCACCACCAGCTGTATCTAGTATCTTTTCCTCCTGCTAGATGCCTATATGCAATAACCATGCTAGCACTCCTTCTGAAATTCTCTCCTATTTTTGGCAAGCATATATACTAATCCTTTGAGATATAGCAGAAATGTTCCACCAGGAGAATAAGTTTCAGGATTCTCTAAACTTCCAGTGCACCATATGCCTACCTTTGTACTCTTTCCTTTAGATTTTTCAACTCATATTTTACCAGTGTTCACGATAGAGATAGTTTACATGTTGTTCCATTTTTATAAATCTGAAACTTCATAGAACACTTTAAATACAAAAATGTGCTTTTTGAGTTAATGAGTTTTAACAATAATGTTATTAATTAATCATGAATAAAAATGAGAACAAAAATATGAATTGCTACCTTGGGCTTCCCTGGTAGCTCACAAGATGAAGAATCTACTTGCAATGCAGGAATCCTGGGTTCAATCCCTGGGTCAGGAAGATCCCCTGGAGGAGGAAATGGCAACCCACTCCAGTATTCTTGCCTGAAGAATCCCATGGACAGAGGAGCCTGGTGGGCTACAGTCCATGTGCTCACACAGAGTCGAACATGACTGAAGCAAATTAGCACAGCACATTACACTTTGGTTTATATACACTAAAGTTCATTTTACTTCTGTTAAACACTTATTCAAATCACTGATGCCGGGAAAATGTCAAAATGCTATCTTATACAGAACCTTCCATTAAGTAACACTTCCTCACCTTCAGTGGTATTTTTAGCCACATTAGTTATAAGCCTTTGCACAAATAAAATAATTTTTTGTGCTCATGGGTTATATTTCTCTCATCTTTATGTCTTTTCAGACCGTTATCTCTGTTTTGAATTTAATTATGGGTTGTGATAACCAGCAGTTAAAATGACCACAATAACACTATAAGAATGGAATACCATAAGTAAATAAAATTTACAAAAATAGGCATAGCAGCATACATATTCATAGGTGCAAATCTGAAATTGCTGTTGGATCAGTTGGCAAAAGAGACAGAGACTCATAACATTAGCTATATGAGCACAGCATAGAGTCATGAATGTCTGTGGACTGAGGATGAGAAAGAGGGAGGAAGTAAGAACTATAAATGGAATAAATAGAATGTATTACTTATTATATCTGGTTAGATTTTCCATTTATATTTTATTTATAACTTTCATAAACTTGAGGCAAAGTTCAAAAACAACAAAAAAGTGCGGTTTGCCTCTTGTCCATCTAGATGCAAGGCAAATTTTCCACAACACAGCACTTCCCTGAATGTTACCATTAATATAGGAATCTGGGTTGCCAGGAGAGACTTTTAACCCTCCTCCATCACTCTTTCCTCGGTCTGTTTTCCTGAGACCAGAAGGCAATTTCAGATTTGCATTTCACCACCATAACTGCAAGTCTGATTTAATTTTCCCCTCTAGGTTTATTTACCCTAGTTAAAATTATCAGATTCAGTTTCAATATTTTATTTTCATCAGGCTGCTTTCAAAGTCTGTAGTTGTTCTGATTAAGTCTGTAGTTCTGATTAATACACTTAAATAGTTATGATTTTTAAAATCATTCATTAAATGGAAATATAGAGATCCAACACTATAACTTCTAAAATTCTATAATATGTAATATGCAGAAGCCTACAGGTGCCTACATCTGAGTCAGCAGCCAGTTTTACATGAATCTTATCACTAGTAAATCCTGAAAACTATATTTTATGAACAGTGCAGCACTCAGGGAGCCAGAAAATTAAATTACTTGAAAGTATTTGTTGCTTCTCATATTATAAAAAATAAAATTTAGTATTTTAAGCATGCAAATGTATGCACTATTGGAAAGAATTTAATATTATCCATATTTTATTTACATTTTATCCCTATGATGTCTGTATCTGCCTAATCTGGATACTATTTTCCTTCTTTTCAATTATGAATTCCATTGTAGAGTAACTGATCACTAACATTTTATTAACTATTTTATTAACTATAAAGATTTCATAAAATTATTCATGAGGTTACAGATGGAAAGCCCTGGGACCAGAATGTATTAAATGGAATCAGTGCAAGAAACATAATTATTTAAGTTATTAATGATGGCCAGATTCCTTGACTGTCTCAACAGACTCCTTGGAATAGCTATGGCTTATTGTACTGAAATATTCTAGTATATTTTAGTCAATAAATAAACATGTTAAATTTGAATTTGCTTTTCCTCCAAAAATTTAAGAATGACAAAAGATTATATACTTTAAAATTCTAATGGACTTCCTATATATATATATATGTGTGTGGACTTCCTATATATATATGTGTGGATTTCCTATATATATATATGTGTGGACTTCCTATATATATATATATATATATATATACACACACACACACACACACACACAGTGGTAGAGTCTGTCTGCAATGTCGGACACCTGGGTTCGATCCCTGGGTCAGGAAGATCGCTTAGAGAAGGAAATGGCCACCCACTCCAGTATTCTTACCTGGAGAATCCCAAGGACAGAGAAGCCTGGCAGGCTACAGTCTATGGGGTTGCAAAGAGTCAGAGACGACTGAAGATACTCAGCATGCACACATACACACACATTTTTTTTCTAACTAATAATTTTACAACTTAAATAGGATATATTTAACTCAAGGAGTTCATAGTGCAGGCTAACAATCCTGAGTTTTTTTTTCCTGAAAAATTTTTTTAAATTAATTATTTATTTTAATTGGAGGCTAATTACTTTACAATATTATGGTGGTTTTGCCATACATTCACATGAATCAGCTATGGGTGTACATGTGTCCCCATCCTGACCCTCCCTCCCACCTTCCTCCCCATCCCATCCCTCAGGGTCATCCCACTGTACCAGTTGTGAGCACTCTGTCTCATGCATCAAACCTGGACTGGAGATCTATTTCACATATGATAATATACACGTTTGATCCCACCCTTGCCTTCTCCCACAGAGTCCAAAAGTCTGTTCTTTACATCTGTGTCTCTTTTGCTTTGCTGTCTCACATATATGGTCATCATTACCATCTTTCTAAATTCCATATATATGCATTAATATACTGCATTGGTGTTTTTCTTTCTGATTTACTTCGTTCTGTATAATAGGCTCCGGTTTCATTCACCTCATTAGAACTGATTCAAATGCATTATTTTTAATAGCTGCATAATATTACATTCTGAATATATGCCACAGCTTTCTTATCCATTTGTCTGCCGATGGGCATCTAGGTTGCTTCTATGTCCTGGCTATTGTAAACAGTACTGCGATGAACATTGGGGTACACATGTCTCTTTCAGTTCTGGTTTCCTCAGTGTGTATGCTCAGCAGTGGGATTGCTGGGTCATAAGGCAGTTCTACTTCCTTCCAGTTTTTTAAGGAATCTCCACAATGTTCTCTACAGTGGCTGTACTAGTTTGCATTCCCACCAACAGTGTAAGAGGGTTCCTTTTTCTCCGCACCCTCTCCAGCATTTATTGTCTGTAGACTTTTTAATAGCAGCCATTCTGACCAGCATGAGATGGTACCTCATTGTGGTTTTGATTCGCATTCCTCTGATAATGAGTGATGTTGAAAATTTTCATGTGTTTGTTAGCCATCTGCATGTCTTCTTTGGAGAAATGTCTGTTTAATTCTTTGGCCCATTTTTTTTTACAGTGTTTCTTATTTTTCTGGAATTGAGCTGCAGGAGTTGCTTGTATATTTTGAGATTAATTCTTTGTCAGATGCTTCATTTGCTATTATTTTCTCCCATTCTGAAGGCTGTCTTTTCACCTTGCCTAAGATAGTTAATTTATAATTCATCATGAGGCCTTGTAAATATTGACTCACTCTTCCTTAGCCATTTCAAGGGAGATTTACAGATTCCTGAAACTGAAAAATATAGATTTTAAACTTATGATAACTGAAGGCAAGTAAAAACAGGCTGAAACCAGATGATTAGGAATATGTTGAAACAATATATAATATACATTTGACCATTATAGGCTAGCATGAAAATTTAGTTTCCTTCCTGAAAAATATGGACATCTGTTCATCTTCTAAGTCAATGAGTAACAGATGACTGTACATCTGTTTGCATATAAAGTGAGAGACTGATGAGCATGGTGTTGTTTCCAGGGTTTGTTTTGGTTTGTTTTCATTATAATTTTCCTTACTGAAATTCAGCCCAACATTATGTTGATAGATCCCAGTATATATTTTCATATAGTTACAGTGCTCACTAATTTTCCAGACAATATTCTAAATTCTTTACATAGTTTCTCTAATAATCATAAATAACTATAGACATAAATTCTCCTTAACCCTATTTTACAAACAAATGACAGAGGGACAGAGGTATAGAGATACCATACAACATCACACTGTTTATATGTGGGGAATTCCAGAAATTAAATACAGGCAATCTTATACTGAATAATTTGCCTTGGACACAAATGATTGCACCCAATTACTGCATTTCAGGCTTTTTTGTTGACTGTGAGGGTTACTCCATTTCTTCCAAGGAATTCTTCTACATAGTAGTAGATAAAATGGTCATCTGAATTAAATTCACCCATTCCTGTCAATTTTGGTTCACTGATTCCTAAAATGTCAATGTTCACCCTTGCCATCTCCTGCTTCAGTCAGTTCAGTCACTCTGCTGCTGCTGCTAAGTCGCTTCAGTCATGTCTGACTGCGACCCCATAGACAGCAGCCCACCAGGCCCCCCTGTCCCTGAGATTCTGCAGGCAAGAATACTAGTGAGGGTTGCCATTTTCTTCTCCAATGCATGGAAGTGAAAAGTGAAGGTGAAGCTGCTCAGTCGTGTCCGACTCTTAGTGACTTCATGGACTACAGCGTACCAGGTCCCTCTGTCCATAGGATTTTCTAGGCAAGAGTACTGGAGTGGGGTGCCATTGCCTTCTCCATTCAATCTCTCAGTTCAGTTCAGTTCAGTTCAGTCACTCAGTCGTGTCCAACTCTTTGCGACCCCATGAATCACAGCACGCCAGGCCTCCCTGTCCATCACCAACTCCTGGAGTTCACTCAGACTCATGGCCATCGAGTCCGTGATGCCATCCAGCCATTTCATCTTCTGTCATCCCCTTCTCTTTTGGCCCCTAATCCCTCCCAGAATCAGAGTCTTTTCTAATGAGTCAACTCTTCACATCAGGTGGCCAAAGTGCTGGAGTTTCAGCTTTAGCATCATTCCTTCCAAAGAAACCCCAGGACTGATCTTCAGAATGGACTGGTTGGCTCTCTTTGCAGTCCAAGGGACTCTCAAGAGTCTTCTCCAACACCACAGTGCAAAAGCATCAATTCTTTGGCGCTCAGCTTTCTTCATAGTCCAACTCTCACAGCCATACATGACTACTGGAAGAACCATAGCCTTGACTAGACAGATCTTTATTGGCAAAGTAATGTTTCTGCTTTTGAATATGCTATCTAGGTTGGTCATAACTTTTCTTCCAAGGAGTAAGCATAATTTCATGGCTGCAGTCACCGTCTGCAGTGATTTTGGAGCCCAGAAAAAGAAAGTCTGACACTGCTTCCACTGTTTCCCTATCTATTTCCCATGAAGTGATGGAACCAGATGCCATGATCTTCGTTTTCTGAATGTTAAGCTTTAAGCTAACTTTTTCACTCTCCACTTTCACTTTCACCAAGAAGGTTTTTAGTTCCTCTTCACTTTATGCCATAAGGGTGGTGTCATCTACATATATGAGGTTATTGACATTTTCTCCTGGCAAACTTGATTCCAGCTTGTGTTTCTTCCAGCCCAGCATTTCTCATGAGGTACTCTGCATATAAGTTAAATAAGCAGGGTGACACTATACAGCATTGATGTACTCCTTTTCCTATTTGAAATCAGTCTGTTGTTCCATGTTCAGTTCTAACTGTTGCTTCCTGACCTGCATACAAATTTCTCAAGAGGCAGGTCAGTTGGTCTGGTATACCCATCTCTTTCAGAATTTTCCACAGTTTATTGTGATCCACACAGTCAAAGGCTTTTTGTGTTGCTCAGTCATGTCTAATTCTTTGTGACCCCGTGGACTGTAGCACACCAGGCTTCCCTGTTCATCACCAACTCCTGGAGCCTGCTCAAACTAATGTCCATTGAGTCAGGGATGCCATCCAACGAACTCATCCTCTGAGGTCCCCTTCTCCTCCCTCCCTTCAATCTTTCCTAGCATCAGGGCCTTTTCCAGTGAATCAGTTCTTTGCGTCAGGTGGCCAAAGGATTGGAGCTTCAGCTTTAGCATCAGTCCTTCCAATGAATATTCAGGACTGATTTCCTTTAGGATGGACTGGTTTGATCTCCTTGCATCCAAGAGAATTTCAAGAGTCTTCTTCAACACCACAGTTCTTTTGATGCTTTTGCATCAATTCTGTAAGGCTCAGCTTTCTTTGTGGTCCAACTCTCACATCCATACATGGCCACAATCAATTTATCTTGATCCAAGGACCTAACATTACAGGTTCCTATGCAA
Organism: Nanger dama; assembly: GCA_917880005.1. Taxonomy (NCBI): domain Eukaryota; kingdom Metazoa; phylum Chordata; class Mammalia; order Artiodactyla; family Bovidae; genus Nanger; species Nanger dama. The sequence goes on along the minus strand of CAKJTW010000027.1, from coordinate 13,853,346 downwards.
TATCGTTCTTTATAGCATCAGACTTCACTTTTACCACAAGACACATCCACAGCTAAGCACTGCTTCCGTTTTGACCCAGCCTGTTCATTTTTTGTATAGCTATCTCTCCACTCTTCCTTAGTAGCACATTGGACCTGCCGATCTGGGAGGCTCATCTTCTGTTGTCATATCTTTTTGCCTTTTCATACTGTCCATGGGGTTCTCGAGGCAAGAATACTGAATCTCTGTCCTCAGAAGTTGTACTGCTCTGCCTCTCAATGAATATTAAATGTGTAGTCCTGGTAAAATTAAATCAATTGTTTTAACATAGAGAAAAATAATTTCAACTGAACTGAGAGTTTTGCACATGCAGTAATAGAAATATAGCAATAAATATGAATTCAGTGTTTTTCTTTTCATATAACTCAATTCATATAAATAGAATTTGAAGACAATATTTCTATAAGAGTATTTCCAGTTGTATATTATACTGAGAACTTGATCAGAATGTAAATATAGGTAGTTTGAATCCCATATTTTTTTCACAAAGCACAGTTACTTGTTTACTCAATTCACAGGTACCACATGAAAAAGTTTCTCTGCAATGCAACACTTTTATAGTCATCTGAAATGTTGCCACATTAATTATATAAAGTCATAGAAGTACTCTGCATCACCATTGTTCTGGGTGTTTTAGTTGAGTAGGGTTGTTATAGGGGAAGCATGGCTTAACCTCGGGAAATGAAACTGATAAAGCACAAGCTCCACTGCCTCCTCCTTCACTTCTCTTGCATTGTATAGTCTCTTTATGTCTATAATTTGCAGCTAGTGGATAAAATTTCCTAGATAATAAGTTAAATTACCATCAAGGGAAATAATTATCTTTCTAAATATAAAATGACAGATTTTCCAGTGGTGCAATTTTTAAGGGTTATACAAATCTTCAATCTTCCCAAATACCCGACATGTAAATTAACAGGCTCATAAATTTAGAGTTGGAGGAAGCAGAAAGTTACTTTGCACAAATACCACTCACAGTGGCAATGATCACGATTCTGTCCTAGGGCATCTATCCAATCTTGCTATTTGCTATTGCTGAGTCCTGAATTGTTGGGATGATATTTCATTCTGGCAACCATTAAAGCTAGAAAGCTGTATCATGCTTTAGAGAGCAAAATGTATTACATGTAGGATAAATGTACAAAGATAATATCTAAATGCAAGACTAGAAAAGCAGCATCAGATTTCTATAACCAAATAACTTATTTATAAATTTTAAAAGAACAAATACTTTCTTTTTGTAAACATGCGGCCAAACATTTCATTAAATCAGAAATTTTCTTTAGACAAGCAGGCTTTCGTGAATGTAGGTGTGTAAACACATCACCTGTTGTCCCGTTTTCAGTTAATGATAAGAATCAAAGAGAGAGAATCTATCCTTTGAAAATATCAGATTTTGAGGCATAGTAGATTGAAGATCTAGCTTCAGCTCAGCAATCAGATATAATTGGTGGCTCTTTGGCTTACCAAATATGAATTGCACAAAGAATATGTGGCTTGAATACAGGTATCGGTGACGGGATTGTGAAATTTCCTAGGACTCTGCTCACATAGCAAAAAGATATAATAATTGCTCTATGTGACATGTCGTGTAATATTCAATATCTTAGGAAATACTGGAATTTAAAGTTGTTTGTAAACTAAGTTCTATCCAGATGCAGTTGATTATTGTGATACTTTCTATCAAAAATATATCATCATATCTCTTTGCATGCGTGCATGCTGCATCGCTTCAGTTGTATTCAACTCTTTGTGGCTCCATGGATTGTAGCCCACCAGGGTCCTCTGTCCATGAGATTCTCCAGGCAAGAATATTGGAGCAGGTTGTCATTTTCTCCTCCAAAAGCAATCATATGTCTTTACAAAGGCTTTATTAAAATATATCAAGATTTAAAGTGGAGTCTATTTACTATTTTTTTTTTTTTTTCCTCTATACTAATGGTATTAGCTTAATATTAGCTTTTCAGGGCTGCTGTAACAGAATACTGCAAGCTAGTGATAAAACAGAAATGTATTGTCTCACAGTTCTGGAGGCTAGAGGTCTTCAGTCAAGGTGGCAACAGAGCCATACACCATCTGAAGCCTGGGGGTGAGACTCCTTCCTCTTCTCATCTTGCTTCTGAGATTCTCTAGCATTCTTGGTTCTCTTGGTTTGTAGACACATTACCCAGACCCCTTCTCCCTTGACACATGACCATCTTCTCCTGTGTATCTCTGTCTTTACATGGTGTCTTTCTCTTCTTTTAAGGGAACCACTCACATTGGATTAGGGCCTACTCTACTGATCTCAGAGTTCCAAAGTGGTTCAGTGTAAAGATTCTGCCTGCAATTCAAGGGACACAGGAGATGTGGGTTCGACCCCTAGGTCAGGAAGATCCCCTGGGTAGGAACTGGCAACCCACTCCAGTATTCTTGCCTGAAAAATTCCACGGGCAGAGAGGCCTGGCAGGCCATAGTCCACGGGGTTGCAAAGAGCAGGATACAACTGAGCACATGTGTGCATGCACGAATGACCTCATCTCATTTTGATCATATCTGCAACGATCCTATATTGATTTATTTATTTACTGGTTTATTTTTGACCAAATTGTGCAGCATGTAGGATCTTAGTTCTCTGACCAGGGATCAAACTCTTGCTCTCTGTACTGAAAGTATGAAGCTTTAAACACTGGACTGCCAGAGGAAGTCTTCCTATTTTTAAACAAGTTCACAGTCACAATTATAGGCATTAAGACTTCAATGTACTATTCTTTCCAGTGCATATCATTCAATGTTTTTAACATTAGTGAATTCAAAAGAGGTAAGCATATTCATATAGGGTACTACATACATAATGTAGAAGTTTACAGGTTGTTTTCAGTATTTATTTAGTATTCTATACATAGAAAAAACAACACATATGCCTTGATGCACAAAACGTAAAATGGCTGCATATAACAATAATTTTAAACAAGTATTATAGGATAAAAATATATATTAATGACAGTTCATTAATGAATGCACTATATAAAATACTGTATATTAATGAACTTTTTCTATTATAAAGCAAATAATAGAATGGGTTAAGCAAGTAAGAGATCAGGTAGAACTGGACGTTAGATTTGTACTAAGGAAGACTGCACATCATGAAACGGGAAAAGTTAAGAGAATAAAATAATTAGAGTGCTTCAGGGAAAATCAAGGTGCTGACTCACTGAAAGTTATTTAAAAATAAACATTAGAAATATTCAGGTAAGTTAGAGTCAATCCAATTAAATGGAGTAAAATTTTGAACTGATTTCAGAAGCACTTTGAGTCATTATAGAAACTACTAGAGGACCATAGCATGAAGCAAAATTTCAGGGACAGAACATGAAAGAAGGAGGCGATTCCATTGATTTGGTTCTACACGCTTTTAAGAAGAACACATGCCTACAAACTGTGTGCTGAGTTTTCTGAAACACAATAGTAAATTCACAGAGGGGAGCACCCCAGGATATTTTAAATTTCAAGAGAAACACTGGGACATCTGTAAGAAATCCAACAATCTACTAGTCTTAAGAGATTTAGACATTTCTTTAGTGAAAAGAACTATTAGGTTTTGGGCCTAGGGCAACTGTGAAAAAATTACTAAAATATCAATATAGCCATGAGCCCAAATAGTCTAGAAACCTCTAGTTTATTAATTAATCAATGTATTTGCACTTTTTGATCTGAAGTTCTATACAATTTTATACACTCAAATATTTCCATTGTCTTCAATTAGATCATTCTTGATTATACACCAACTTTTGTTGTTGTTGCTTTGGCATAAAACTAATTAAACTGTTTTGTTTTTTTCTGATGTTTTTATGGCAAAGACTAGGGAAAGGGCATTTTGCCCAAATGCAGTAATCTCTACTTTTCCTTTAACAAATATTAGTCTCCTATTTTCAGGTCTTTTTGATAGTTTGCTAAGATAAATTTCAATATTACTGTTGTTACTTTCATATTTTAACTTTTTCCATAAACTCTCAATTTTCTAGTTTTTAATATAAATTTATTTATTTTAATTGGACATTAATTACTTTACAATATTGCTGCTAAATAACCAACAAATCACAGAAGAAATCAAAAGAAATCAATTTTCTAGTTTAATGTACATACAGTCATTCATCAGTAGCCTTAGTGGGGGATTCCAGGGCCTCCTGCAGATACTACAATCAAGGATGCTCAAGGAACTTGTATAAAATGGTACAGTATTTGCATATAATATATACAAATCATTTGCATGATATACTGTAAATATTATGCTTTATGCGTGCATGCTCAGTCGTTTTGACTCTGTGACTCCGTGGACTATATCCTGTCAGGCTTTATCTGTGAAATTTTCCAGGCAAGAATACTGGAATGGTTTGTCATTTTCTCCTCCAAGGGATCGTCCCAACTCAGGGATCAATTCTGCATCTCTTGCAAATCATGCATTGGCAGGCAGATTTTTTACCACTGTACTACCTGGCAAGCTCTAAATACTTTATACTTTAAATTATCTCTGCTGCTGCTGCTAAGTCACTTCAGTCATATCCGACTCTGTGCAACCCCATAGATGGCAGCCTATCAGGCTCCCCCATCTCTGGGATTCTCCAGGCAGGAACACTGGAGTGGGTTGCCATTTCTTTCTCCAGTGCAGGAAAGTGAAAAGTGAAAGTGAAGTCGCTCAGTTGAATCTGACTCTTAGCGACCCCATGGACTGTAGCCTACCAGGCTCTTCCTTCCATGGGATTTTCCAGGCAGGAGTACTGGAGTGGGGTGCCATTGCCTTCCAGGTTACTTAAAATAGTTAATACAATATGCATATTATGTAAATAGTTATAAACATAGTGTAATTGCCATCTAAATGGTTGCTGGCATGTGGCAAATTTGCTTTGCTTCTTAAAAAATTCTGGGATTTTATCTTTAATATTTTTATCTGTGGTTGGTTGGATTTGCAAACACAGAACCCACCACATAAAGGGTTAACTATATTACATACAGCTATTGAATCCATTTGATTCCTGGGTCAACTCTAACATACATGCTTATGTCAGTAAATGAAAGTAAATATGATAAATAGATGTTGATGAATGATCTAGAAGCGCATCTTCACAATATATTTTAGGGATGAAATATGTAAAATCTTTAAAAATTGCCGTTGACTCCAAAATCAATGACAGTCTGTCTTAATCAGTTTGCATAAATGAAAGTAGGAAGCTGAGGATAAATAATCAGAACTCAGGATAGATTTCAACTATGATTCCTTTTACATTATGACATATTGAAATATGTCCCTATTACTTCCCTTCTTTCCATTAGTAATGTATCTTTCTAAATATAGGTTCTTAAATGATTATCCATGACATTTCAAACTAGTTTTTTTGAACTTCCTGTCTTTCCCAACAAATACTGCCAGTGCTTGCCTATGGAGACCTTCCTCTCCTGCCATCAGAGAAATCAATAATTGCAGAATTATCAACAGTAATTTAAAAAGATACCAAAAGAACAACAGATATCAATAGTCTTGCCCCAACATACCTAGAAGCATCTTTTTCCACACTTCTCCTGTATATGGAGCTCAAACTAAAATCAAGTTGAAGTATTTATTCTTCTCAGTGGACACCAACTTCAGTTCAGTTGAATTAATACTTTCATTTACAATGTTCTCGATTTCTGGACTGTCCGTCTGATATTCACCAGTGCTCAGTCCTGCCCCAGATTCCTTGACTTCAGAAGGACCAGCTCTGGCCTTAAGCCAGGGCAGAGAGGATGAGAGGTCCATGAAGCTCAGGAGATGTGTTCAATAGGGCTCGATAACACACATCTAGACCATATAGATGCCAACAGGACAATAGAAAGGATAAAGACTCTCAAGGTCAGCTGAACTGGCTGAAGAGAAGATTAGTGAACTTTTGGTTTAAACAGAAATTGTAATTACACATTACAAGATGAAATTACTAAATAACAAATACCCTTACAACATCCACATGAACTTTAATCCTTACAATATCTCTGTGCTATAGGTTTGATGATTATACTCATTGTATGCAAGAAAATGGAAACACAACATTTTATAAAACTTGCCTAAGCTATATATGGATTTTCATCCAGGAAGTATGACTCCCTAGTAAAAAAACTCCTAAGTAATGGGGTCACTAGAAATAAGACTTAGCAAACTAGAAATATAGATCTCTGTGTCCTCATTTGGCAGCAGCATAAAGTAGCAGGGCAAATGTAAGGAAAATAAACAAGTTCATAAAAAGGAAAGAGTATAAAATATTACAGTTTCTAGCACTGAGATTTAACCTACCTATTTTGGTTTCCAAGAATTATGGAATTTTTTTTTTTTTCCAACAACGTGCCTACCAACTATATAATTAGGAGAATGATTCAAGAAACAAATGGCTTGAATTCCATGTTTACTCCTTTAATGGAGGAACTTTTTACAATTTTCTGACACCTCTTTCAGTCCTTTGATTTCCTTATAGCTATTTATTACCGTGTTTAATTTTTTTTATAATATCACAGCTAGATGTACTATACAAATTAAGTGAAATATCACATAAAGCTTCCCACAGTTGCCAAAATAGCACTTAAATTAATAGTATTTCCCCGAGAGTTGTTCTGCCTACCTGTCGTCGCTGTTTGTTGTTTTAGTCGCTAAGTCATGTCTGACTCTTTTGTGACTGTAGCCCTCCAGGTTCCTCCTTTGATGGCCATTGAATGAAACCTATATATTACATAGTGCAAGAAATCTTTCTTGGGATTTCTGGATGAGAAAATTATGGAGTTAACCAAACTTTTATTTGAATGATAAAAATAATTTTTTTACAGAGAAGGATTTTCTTCTCCTTTTATATTAAGCCTTTATAAAACAGTGCACCTTTCCTGTATCTGCTTCCTCTTTTTTTGAAATTGTAGAACCTCCACTGTCACAGAAGATAAATTGAGGTGTCTTTTAACCAGGCCCTTCTGACTTTCAGATTCTCTAAAATCTAGTTCTGATTGTGAATGTATAAAATTACTTTGGCAGATAGTTGCCTCACTCTTGTTTTAAGAAATATAGGTCAAGTATTTAATCATCAAACAACCACAGGTATTTAAGAGGCTCATATTTTTCATGATAATAGAAAAGCCTAGGGTTATTTTATAATGGAGGAGGTTATATTACTCCTAATTCAAGGAACTGTGAGTGCTATTTTATTCAGAATATTGAATTCCTGATGGGAGGGTACCCTTATATTTGAATACTCGTATTATTTTTATATTTTGGGGTTTCAACTCAAATATATAACCTAAATGTATTGTTAATAGTTCTATAAGTTTTTTCTACTAAGCTTGGATTTTAGTTAGGGAGAATTCTGGATTCCTTTTTCCCTTTTTATTTTAAGATTTTATTTATTACAAAATCAATATGTGCTTGATAGGCCAACATTAATATAGATTTGCTATTTTCTGCTACATCTATTCTATTCACATGTAGTTTGGTTAAAACTTTGCTGACATAATGAAATGCATTATTTTTAATTAAAAAACAAAAAGTGTTTCTTTCTTTATTGGTTTGATGAATGCTTCAAATTATGATATAAAAGCTTGCCAAAAATTTCCCATTGTCATTTTATTTTTCTAATTTGCAAGAGTTTGTTTCAAAATTATTTTAAAGCATTGACTGAGAAACTCACAAATGTTTTTGAATATTATGTTGTGTCACAAACATTCACTCTAATTTGCAACCCATGGATTGTAGCTCCCAGGCTCTTTTGTCCATAAGATTCTCTAGGTGAGAATACTGGAATGGGTAGCTATTTCCTTCTCCAGGGGATCTTACTGACCCAGGGATGGAACCCTGGTCTCCTGTATTGCAGGCAGATTCTTTACCATCTAAGCTACAAGTGAAGCCCAATATATAAACATACATGCATCTATGTCCTTGCTAGGACTGTGTTCCCTCCTTCTCTCCTCCTTGCTCCCTGTCTTCAGCCCCACAATGCCCTTATAGTCAATTAACATGGAAAATAAAGAATACTCCAGTATTCTTGCCTGGGAAATCCCATGGACAGTAAAGGCTTTGGGAACTTCCCTGGTGTCCAGTGGCTAAGACTCTGCTCCTGATACAGAGGGCTCAGGTTCCATCCCTGGCCGGGAACTGGAGCCCGCACGCAGCGACTGAAAGTTCACAGGTGGTGAGACTGGGATTGGCACAGTCTAAATAAGTAAATTTTTTTTTTAAAGTAAAGCCTTTGTAAGAAGTTCTCTGTCGGCTCAGAAGAAATCCTTTTCTATTGCAGTAGCATAGTATTTTCTATTTTCTCATCTCCTTCAGGTCCTTGTTCAAATGTCATCTCATTGGTGAAATAGTCTCTGTAAGTACTATTATAACATGTAGCCTTCCAAGGTGGCTCAGTCAGTAAAAGAATTCACCTGCAACGCAGGATACTGCCTGTGATGCTGGAGACATGGGTTTGATTCCTGGGTTAGGAAGATGCCCTGGAGAAAGAAATGGCAACCCACTCTAGTATTCTTGCCTGGGTAATCCTATGGGACAAAGGAGCCTGGTGGGCTACAGTTATTGGGGTCACAAGAGCCAGACACAACTTAGCGACTAAACCACCACCATCACCACCACTATGATAGTTGGAGAAGGCACTGTCTACTCCCTTACTTTATATAATTTTTCCCTTACAACTTTTCTCACTTCATCTGACATACTTTTATTCACAACTAGAAAGCAGTCTCCACTAAAGAACAATACTGGCTTTGTTCTGTTCTGCATTGTATTCCCACACCTAGGAAAAATGTCTGGAACATGGTAGACAATAGATATTTGATAAGTAAAAAAATACATATGTTATCAACCTATGTCGATCACAGATTTCTGTGTCAGGAAAATAGTAAGTAAAAGAGATGATTTAGACACTATCAGCAATAGCTTGTTAATATCACCATTGTGACCACCACCACTACCATACTCTACCCAAAGACACACACAGACACACATTGCGTGCTGAGCTGTAGAAACTCATAGTTTCACTATAGTACCTAAAAGTGGAGTACACAAGATGTTTGGTAGGGCTTGGCATGGGTTTTCTATAAAGAATGATGAGCAGATAGAGACTTGGTGTTAAGTGCTTACTCCTCTCATGGAGAATTACAGAAGCAGTAGGGGTTCATTGGGGTTGCTTGTGATGTCAAGGGCAGAGAAGCAGTGGTACAGGACAACAAGCATATGGTGAATAAAGAAGGAGTGAAGTTTCTATGAGTAAAATGGATGCCTCCTGAAGATGGCATGGCCTGAGCCACCCTGAAAGGCATTTGCTCACTAGGGCAAGAGTGTTTGTGAAATGGAAATTAAGTGTGAAATGGAAAGTTTTACATTAGAGTGGAGGGTACTTGGAGAGATCTGAAAGTAGAGAAATTACGGAAGTTACGGAAATGCCATTACCATAGAGAAATATTCTAATTGCAAGTAAATGGAAGGCCATGGGATCTATCCATGGTCCTACCGAGGAAAGGTCAGTAGTGATATGACAGGACACATTTGTAAGGGACAGAAGAAAAAATAAAGGCACTGAGATCTTCTGGATTTGAACAAGTGCCATAAATTCTTGTTTATGTATGTTACATATCTTAAATCAAATACCATTTGAGTCTGAAATTTCTTTTAAAAAAGGCAAGACAGCAAATGTCAAGGAAAAGTGCAAGAGCCACTTACACATATACACAAACACACTGGTCTTCGGAAAGCAAAAATCTGACACTTGAAAGAATATCTTTAGATTTATTCAAACCATTAAAAGAACTATTTTAAGTGAAAGTGTGTAAAGCAGCAATTGGAATTAGCTGTCGCTGTCATGAATAAGAATCAAATTATATTTTACAATCAAAGCTTCAGCTGCATAGTAATCTTGACTGATTATTATAATTAAAAGCAAATGAATAATATGTTAACTTCATGAATACAGTGTTTGTTAAAATGAATCACTTCTATATTGATGTGACTGATGTCATAGATACATTGCAACTAGAACATTTCTTCATTGATATGGTTGATGGAAGAATTCAATAGTGAAGCAATTATTTTAAGTAAAATTCTGTTTAAAAGCAGAAAAATAGAGCTCTAAAAAAGATCTTCTACTATAACTTTTTCAAAACATTACATTTTTCTTATTATTTAAATTATACCCATAGAAAACTAAGAAATAAATATCAGACATATAACTATTTATAGCTCCTTAAATAACCATAACAAATCATGTTATTATAAGTGGGAGAATTATTTACTTCCATAATCTAGAAATACATTTAAGTTACTGAATATATATAAATTATTATGGTGGTGGCAGTAGAGGAGACATATTTTATATGAGTTTTATTGAACTGTAGTTACAGAGTTGGTTAAACTTTTTTTAACTGTATTAAGAATACATGTTGAGATGTACTCAGTAAGTTTAATTAATAGAAACTTACATCCTTACCTATATTTAATTTTTCATCTATTTTATAATTTTTTAGTAGATTCTACTACAGAAAACCTAGAGGCATTACATAATTTATACTAAGTTAGATGCTAGTCCTAAGGCAGTTGTTTCAATAAGAAATCAATATAGTATATACATGTATTTTTAGTTTTTAAATCACTCATTTAATTTTCATATTTAATGCACAGAAAGTTAAATTTGCCAAGTACATGTTTAATATTTATCTTTGATACTACATTAATCTAAAAATTTTATCTCTAAAACATCTAATATGTAAAGGTACTGTTACATATGCTTTGGATAATACAAAATTATTAATTCATTCTGAAATGATTTCTCGATAAACTTATAATGTTAGTGGAGAGACAAGTTTTCCATGTACCAAATTTAAAAATACAATATAAATAATGCAAATATTTGAAGCTCCAAAAGTAACGTAGTTAGAGAATGATATTCTATTTGTGAATACACTTTATGAAGAAATAGTACAAATATTTCCAGTATAGTAAAACAGTGTTTTGTTTTGTTTTGTTTCCATTTGATACCTCCTTGGAAGATGTACCTTCCTGAAATGCCTCTCCTCCCTGGTGGTGCTTCTGGTTCCCATTATTTACTAACTTGTTAAATTGCTTATGGGCTTCCCTGGTGACTCGGATGGTTAAAAAAATAATAAATAAAATTTGTCTGCAATGTGGGAGACCTGGATTTGATCCCTAGATTAGGCAGATCCCCTGGAGAAGGGAACAACTACCCACTCCAATATTCTTGCCTGGAGAATCCCATGGACAGAGGAATCTGGCAGGCTACCAGTCCACAGGTTATACTATCTCTCTTCTGAATATTCAAACTTCCTCATCACTAGCAATTTGATGGTTTCTCTGGAGCGTGAGACTCTCCATGTGAAAAAGAAACACATAAAATAAATATTTTCTTCCTTTGCACCATCTCTAGCCACCACCATCTATCTCATCTTATCACCTCAAAGAGTATTTTACTTTTATATATGTAAGGCCACATTTACTGTCTAACTACTCTGACTCCTGCCCTCAGAACCCACTGAAACCGTTCCATATAAATTTACTACCTACTTTGTCAACCTGGCATTTTAACACTTAACTTGACATCTCTATCTTCTCTCCCACCCTGCTCATTCTCTTTAATGTTCTCTGATACACCCACGCTCAGTCATTCTCCTGATTTTAACTGCACTATATCCATCACACTTCTATACACACACATAAACACACCTTCTTCACTAGTCACAAAGAACATGAAACTATTCTATTTAACTCACCAGCTAAACATAAGCAATTGGCAAGGTCTCGCCCACTCCAATACTCCCCAGGCAACTGCTCTCTTATTTATTCTCTTTTTTATTTTATTTTATTAATTAATTTTTTATTTTTTACTTTACAATATTCTATTGGTTTTGCCATACACCAACATGAATCTGCCATGGGTGTACACATGTTCCCAATCCTGAACCACCCTCCCATCTCCCTCCCTATACCATCTCTCTGCATCATCCAGTGCACCAGCCCCAAGCATCCTGTATCCTGCATCGAACCTAGACTGGCGATTCGTTTCTTATATGATATTATACATGTTTCAATGCCATTTTCCCAAATCATCCCACCCTCTCCCTCTCCCACAGAGTCCAAAAGATGGTTCTATACATCTGTGTCTCTTTTGCTGTCTTGCATACAGGGTTATTGTTACCATATTTTCTAATTTCTAATCTCTTGACCCAATTCCTTTCTCCATACATACCAGATCCCATTTTCACCTTTTTCATCTAATTCAAATCTCATAACTGGTGAGATCCAAGCCCACTTTTACAATATAATCAACATATATGCCCTTCCTTTCCCTTTCATGACCCTCAATGTTGCAAAATTCTATATACATGTCTTCTACATCTAAGCCTATAGAAAGATATTAATAATTTATAGTTATAGATAATTTATAAAAACAACCCAGACTCATAGGGATCCATTTGCAGTTATGTCTTCTCACAACACCTTGGATCTCAAGACTATGCTGAAATCTTCTCTTCTCCTAGAAAGCTTTCTGACCTATACTCTCAGGGTATATGTCAGCATTCTTTACTTTCCACAATGTCTTAATCCACCTTGTGCTCATACATGACCAGCATGTGACTAAGCTCCTATCTCATTAGGACAATAAAAGTCATGGTACAAAAATCAATCCTCACTCAACTCATAAAAATTCATGCCTATCTAATCTTTGTTTTCTCCACCCTATATTCTGCTTATAATTGGTTATTCTACTGGATTACAAGCCATTTTTATTCACACCTCAGAAATCTAAAAACACTTTTTTTTATAAGTTCAATTTCTACTCTACTAGCCTCTTCCTCATAGTGTTTCAACATATTCAGATCTCTCTCATCAAAAGTAGCAAAGCAAATACAGAATATTCTGAATCCTATTTTCCTCTGCAGTTTTTCCTTTCTTGGCCACAGACATCATTCTTCGCATTCAATCCCCAGCTTATTCCTCAGCTCTTGTAAGCTATCTAAATTCTCTCACAGTTCAGCTGGAATTTCTTTTTAAGACTATCAAACTGATTTCTTTATGGTAAAGGCAGTGTGGACCAAGACATGCTGTGGCTTCCTGCAGTGTTTGATGGTAGTGGCCTAATTTTCTTATTGGAAATATTCTGAATTTGGCTCAACATCAAAATGTGTGTTTTGTTTCATTTTTCTTCTACCTTTTGGTCATTTCTTGTTGATCTCTTAATCTTTTTACAAACCCTATCTCTCAGGGGCAGCCAGGAGAAGCCATCTCGGCACCCAAGGCCAGGGGCAGTGGCCAGGAGGAGCAACCTGAGGAGCAGTGGCTGCGTGGGCATAGGAGAGCCTAGAGGAGCTATCCCACGTTGAAGGTCAGGAAGGGCTGTGGTAAGGAGATACCCTCATCCAAGGTAAGGAGCAGTGGCTGTGCTTTGCTGGAGCAGCTATGAAGTGATACCCCACGCCCAAGGTAAGATAAACCCAAGCAAGACGGTAGGTGTTGCAAGAGGGCATCAGAGGGCAGACACACTGAAACCATAATCACAGAAAACTAGTCAATCTAATCACACTAGGACCACAACCTTGTCTAACTCAATGAAACCAAGCCATGCCCATGGGGAAACCCAAGATGGGTGGGTCATGGTGGAGAGTCCTGACAGAATATGGTCCACTGGAGAAGAAAATGAAAAACCACTTCAGTATTCTTGCCCTGAGAACCCCATGAACAGTATGAAAAGGCAAAATGATAGGATACTGAAAGAGGAACTTCCCAGGTCATTAGGTGCCCAATATGCTACTAGAGATCAATCGAGAAATAACTCCAGAAAGAATGAAGGGATGAAGCCAAAGCAAAAACAATATCCAGCTGTGGATGTGACTGGTGATAGAAGCAAGGTCCAATGCTGTAAAGAGAAATATTGCATAGGAACCTGGAATGTCAGGTCCATGAATCAAGGCAAATTGGAAGTGGTCAAACAAGAGATGGCAAGAGTGAACATCAACATTCTAGGAATCAGCAAACTAAAATGGACTGGAATGGGTGAATTTAACTCAGATGACCATTATATCTACTACTGTGGGCAGGAATCTCTCAGAAGAAATGGAGTAGCCATCATGGTCAACAAAAGACTCCAAAATGCAGTACTTGGATGCAATCTCAAAAACACGATTCACCTCCAAGGCAAAACATTCAATATCACAGTTATCCAAGTCTATGCCCCAACCAGTAATGCTGAAGAAGCTAAAGTTGAATGGTTCTATGAAGACCTACAAGGCCTTTTAGGACTAACACCCCAAAAAGATGTCCTTTTCATTATAGGGGACTGGAATACAAAAGTAGGAAGTCAAGAAACACCTGGAGTAACAGGCAAATTTGGTCTTGGAATGAGGAATGAAGCAGGGCAAAGACTAATAGAGTTTTGCCAAGAAAATGCACTGGTCATAGCAAACACCCTCTTCCAACAATACAAGAGAAGACTCTACACATGGACATCACCAGATGGTCAACACTGAAATCAGATTGATTATATTCTATGCAGCCAAAGATAGAGAAGCTCTATACAGTCAACAAAAACAAGACCAGGAGCTGACTGTGGCTCAGATCATGAACTTCTTATTACCAAATTCAGACTCAAATTGAAGAAAGTAGGGAAAACTGCTAGACCATTCATTTATGACCTACATCAAATCCCTTATGATTATACAGTGGAAGTGAGAAATAGATTTAAGGGCCTAGATCTGATAGATAGAGTGCCTGATGAACTATGGAATGAAGTTCATGACATTGTACAGGAGACAGGGATCAAGACCATCCCCATGGAAAAGAAATGCGAAAAGGCAAAATGGCTGTCTGGGGAAGGCCTCACAAATAGCTGTGAAAAGAAGAAAGGCGAAAAGCCAAGGAGAAAAGGAAAGACATAAGCATCTGAATGCAGAGTTCCAAAGAATAGCAAGGAGAGATAAGAAAGCCTTCAGCGATCAGTGCAAAGAAATAGAGGAAAAGAACAGAATGGGAAACACTAGAGGTCTCTTCAAGAAAATTAGAGATACCAAGGGAAAATCTCATGCAAAGATGGCCTCGATAAAGGACAGAAATTGTCTGGACCTAACAGAAGCAGAAGATATTAAGAAGAGGTGGCAAGAATACACAGAAGAACTGTACAAAAAGATCTTCACAACCCAGATACTCATGATGGTGCAATCACTAATCTAGAGCCAGATATCCTGGAATGTGAAGTAAAGTGGGCCTTGGAAAGCATCACTCTGAACAAAGCTAGTGGAGGTGATGGAATTCCAGTTGAGCTATTTCAAATCCTGAAATATGATGCTGTGAAAGTGCTGCACTCAATATGCCAGCAAATTTGGAAAACTCAGCAGTGGCCACAGGTTTGGAAAAAGTCAGTATTCATTTCAATCCCAAAGAAAGACCATGCCAAAGAATGTTAAAACTACCACACAATTGCACTCATGTCACATGCTAATAAAGTAATGCTCAAAATTCTCCAAGCCAGGCTTCAGCAATACGTGAACCGTGAACTTCCAGATGATATAGCTGGTTTTAGAAAAGGCAGAGGAACCAGAGATCAAATTGCCAATATCCACTGGATCATCAAAAAGCAAGAGAGTTCCAGAAAAACATCTATTTCTGCTTTATTGACTATGCCAAAGCCTTTGACTGTGTGGATCACAATAAACTGTGAAAAATTCTGAAAGATATGGGAGTACCAGACCACCTGACCTGCCTCTTGAGAAACCTATATGCAGGTCAGGAAGCAACAGTTAGAACTGGACGTGGAACAACAGACTGGTTCCAAATAGGAAAAGGAGTACATCAATGCTGTATAGTGTCAACCTGCTTATTTAACTTATATGCAGATTACATAATGAGAAATGCTAGACTGGAAGAAACACAAGCTGGAATCAAGATTGCTGGGAGAAATATCAATAACCTCAGATACGCAGATGACACCACCTTTATGGTGAAAGTGAAGAGGAACTAAAAAGCCTCTTGATGAAAGTGAAAGTGGAGAGTGAAAAAGTTGGCCTAAAGCTCAACACTCAGAAAATGAAGATCATGGCATCCGGTTCCATCATTTCATAGGAAATAGATGGGGAAACAGTGTCAGACTTTATTTTTGGGCTCCAAAATCACTGCAGATGGTAACTGCAGCCATGAAATTAAAAGACGCTTATAAATGTGGTAAAGCATACTCAGAGAAAGAAAGAGAAGTGGAAAACATATGCTTGTTAAAACACTGTCACTCGTGAAATGATGGGTCAATGTACAGAGCAAGAGATCTGTGTATCAACAAGTGATCTAGGTTTATGCTTATGTGGGATATTGGAATTGGTGGTCATGATCATGAATTCCATTTTAACGATGTTCTACTTGATTCTTCAGGTTTATTCAACTTAATAAAGTTAATTTGATCATTTCATATGGTCTGGGAATTAGTTGCCTTATTTTCTATTACACATAGTTTACCTGGAATCTGACAAAGCAAAGGCTATCAAAATTCACCTCATTTCTCTTAACAAGTAGAGGATAAAATAGTCAGTATTAGCAGTCAAAAGTTTTCTTGAGATATTATCCTGATTAGACAAATGTGGTAAAAGCATACTCAGAAAAGGAAAGAGAAGTGGGAAAAATATGGTTGTTAAAACATTGTCACTCATGTGAAATGATGGGTCAATGTACAGAGCAAGAGATCTGTGTATTAACAAGTAATCTAGGTTTATGCTCATGTGGGATATTGGAATTGGTGGCCATGATCATGAATTCCGTTCATCTATGGTCACTGTAGTGATGTATTAAAAACTCTTTTATGTACTAAATCTCACCCTATACACAAAAATTTAAAACTAAAACTATATAGCAACTGATGAATTTTAAAACTGAATAACATAAAAAAATAACTTGAACTTTAGGGGGTTGGTCCCCCTAGGGGTAACTGAGTGCTCAAAATTCAGTCAAAGTTGACAAAGGGCAAAAAGCCCATTCATATTACTTTATAAATCACTTGATAATCCCATAAATTTACAAATTTTGATATAAGGCCTAGAGACATTAGGTAGTCTGCAAAGATTAAAATTCTGCAAGATAGCAGAATGAGTTGTTCTTATTTCCAGATAATGCTGATTGACAATAAATAAAAAATACTTAGTTTATTTGTTTATTTCAAGTTAAGAAAATAAAACATTTTTCAATATCTTAATTTAATGTCTATGAATATGTTACAAAAATTAAAATGCTAATCATAGCAGTGATTTTTTAAGCAACATCAATAGATTTCTATTTTAAAAAATGAATGGGTGCTAGAATATAAAGGGAAAAATAAAAATATACTAGCTTTATAACAATAAACATTTAAACTCTTCTTAAAGTTTGTTTTGCCAAATATAAAGACAAAAGCTTTTCTTTCCTTAAGACTAAATAGCCAAACAAAGAAAGCAATTCTAATGATTTTATTAAAATACATGAAAGAGTGTTTCATCTCTCATATATATATATATATATATATATATTTATATTTATAATAAACAAAGCTGTATTGGTGCCCTTTGCATGCATACTGGGACTAGGAGAAAAAGGCAATCTGAGGATTAAATTTGATGATTTTTCTTATTGTCATAAATGATCTATATGTTTCATTACTTTATGAACTTAAATCTTCAGGCCATGGGTTCTTGAACAGGGTTTAAGTCAAACTTACATATTTGAAATAAATATAACTATGTTACAAGTGCACCTATGATATGTTGAAAAATAAAGAAACAAAATTAGTATCTCATTAACTTTAAATTATAGTTATTTGGTTTTGTCAAGCCACTGTTAATGTTACATTCTGTTAGTTTAGAATATGCACCTAAAATTATTTTGAGATTGTTTATGCTTTGAGTAATTTCAGCAGTTCTGGGCCCATTGCTATTTAACTGTCACAAGTCTATTTTTCCCCCTTTTGATGTGTCATCTTGCTAAATAGGATACACTGTTGACCCCTGAAAATATAGGGGTTAGGGTGTTAACCCTCCACACAGTAAAAAATATGCTTATATTGTTATATCCCAGCTTTTGAATGCACAATTTTACATCTGCAGATTCAATCACCTGCCTGTGGATTGCTTAGTACCGCAGCACTTCATTATGGAAAAAAAAAAATTGCATGTAAGTATTGCTTAAACAAACTGGCATAGAACATCTACAAAAGATGAACAATCATCATACTTAATGCAGAAAGACAAATGTTTTCCTTTTACCCTAAATTAAGGAAATACACAGGAATATCTATTCTCATCAATTCCTTCATTATTGTACAGGAGGTTCTTGTCAGAGAAATGAAGTGAGAAGAAGAAAAAAGTGCAAGCAAATTGGAAAGGAAAAAGTATAAGGTATTCCTTCATAGATAACATATTCATCTATATAAGAAATCTGATTGAAACTATAAAAAGTGAATATACTTAGTTCAGTAAGATTGCAAGTTATAAAAGCAGATACAAAGAAAATCAATTTGCATGTATACTATCAACAAAGAATCAGAAAGTTAAATTAAAACATATTATCAGTTATGACAATGCAAAATTTTATGAAGCACTTAACATAAGCTGACAAAATATATGAAATATCTGCATAACAAAACTATGAAACAAAGACAAAGATAATTAATGTAAACCTAAATAAAATGAAAGAAATATTCTGTTCATGGGTCAGTAGATGTGATACTTTCAAGATGTTTATTCTCCATAAACTCATTTATAGAATTAACATCATTCCAATTGAAATCCCAGTAAAGTTTTTCATCGAAATTGATGAACTAAAATGAAAATTCACAGAACTGAGAAAGAACAACCAGAGTGGCCAATCAACAACAACAACGGGGCCAAGAAATTAATAGAAAAAGGCTAATCTTGCAAGACTACTGAGCACATGCATTTAGCCCTGGAAACAATGATATTAGAAAAAAAATTGGGTCTATGCCTTGTACCATACACCAAATCAAAGTGGATCTATTCTAGACCCAAACAGGGAAATACCCTAACCATTTAGAATAAAACATAAGGTAAAAGTGTGTGATGTTGGATAACATAAAGATGTATGAGATATGACACCAAAATTATATAATCTATATCCATACCTACTTATTTATCAAATTACCTATATGAAATATATGATAGGAAAAATAAAAAGACAAATGACAAAAAGATTAATTACCTGTAAATCATTTTTCTTGTAAATAATTTATACTCAGAATATGTATCAGTTCAGTTCAGTTCAGTTCAGTTCAGTTCAGTCTCTCAGTCGTGTCTGACTCTGCGGCACTATGAATTGCAACACGCCAGGCTTCCCCAGTTCATCACCAACCCTGGAGTTCACTCAGACTCACAACCATAGAGTCAGTGATGCCATCCAGCCATCTCATCCTCGGTTGTCCCCTTCTCCTCCTGCCCCCAATCCTTCCCAGCATCAGGGTCTTTTCCAGTGAGTCATCTCATCACGTGAGGTGGTCAAAGTACTGGAGTTTCAGCTTAAGCATCAGTCCATCCAAAGAAATCCCAGGGCTAATCTTCAGAATGGATTGGTTAGATCTCCTTGCAGTCCAAGGGACTCTCAAGAGTCTTCTCCAACACCACAGTTCAAAAGCATCAATTCTTCGGCGCTCAGCCTTCTTCACAGTCCAAATCTCACATCCATACATGACCACAGGAAAAACCACAGCCTTGACTAGATGGACCTTAGTTGGCAAAGTAATGTCTCTGCTTTTGAATATGCTATCTAGGTTGGTCATAACTTTTCTTCCAAGGAGTAAGCGTCTTCTAATTTCATGGCTGCATCACCATCTGCAGTGATTTTGGAGCCCACCAAAATAACGTCTGACACTGTTTCCACTGTTTCTCCAACTATTTCCCATGAAGTGATGGAACCGGATGCCATGGATCTTCATTTTCAGAATGTCGAGCTTTAAGCCAACTTTTTCACTCTCCTCTTTCATTTTCATCAAGAGGCTTTTTAGTTCCTCTTCACTTTCTGCCATAAGGGTGATGGCACCTCAATATCTCAGGTTATTGATATTTCTCCCGAAATCTTGCTTCCAGCTTGTGTTTCTTCCAGTCCAGCATTTGTCATGATGTACTCTGCATATAAGTCAAATAAGCAGGGTGAAAATATACAGCCTCGATGTGCTCTTTTTTCTATTTGGAACCAGTCTGTTGTTCCATGTCGAGTTCTAACTGTTGCTTCCTCACTTGCATACAGATTTCTCAAGAGGCAGGTCAGGTGGTCTGGTATTCCCATCTCTTTCAGGATTTTCCATACTTTATTGTGATTCAAACAGTCAAAGTCTTTGGCATAGTCAATAAAGCAGAAATGTTTTTCTGGAACTCTCTTCCTTTTTCCATGATCCAGCGGATGTTGGCAATTTGATCTCTGGTTCCACTGCCTTTTCTAAAACCAGTTTGAACATCAAGAATTTTACAGTTTATGTATTGCTGAAGCCTGGCTTGGAGAATTTTGAGCATTACTTTACTAGCATGTGAGATGAGTGCAATTGTGTGATAGTTTGAGCATTCTTTGCCATTGCCTTTCTTTGGGATTGGAATGAAAACTGGCCTTTTCCAGTCCTGTGGCCACTGCTGAGTTTTCCAAATTTGCTGGCATATTGAGTGCAGCACTTTCACAGCATCATCTTTCAAGATTTGAAATAGCTCCACTGGAATGCCATCACCTCCACTAGCTTTGTTCAGAGCTATGCTTTCCAAGGCCCACTTGACTTCACATTCCAGGATGTCTGGCTCTAGGTGAGCGATCACACCATCATGCTTATCTGGGTTGTGAAGATCTTTTTTGTACAGTTCTTCTGTGTATTCTTGCCACCTCTTAGAATCTTCTGCTTCTGTTAGGTCCAGACCATTTCTGTCCTTTATCGAGCCCATCTTTGCATGAAATATTCCCTTGGTATCTCTAATTTTCTTGAAGAGATCTCTAGTTTTTCCCATTCTGTTCTTTTCCTCTATTTCTTTGCACTGATCGCTGAAGGCTTTCTTATCTCTCCTTGCTATTCTTTGGAACTCTGCATTCAGATGCTTATATCTTTCCTTTTCTCCTTGGCTTTTTGCCTCTCTTCTTTTCACAGCTATTTGTAAGGCCTTCCCCAGACAGCCATTTTGCCTTTTCGCATTTCTTTTCCATGGGGATGGTCTTGATCCCTGTCTCCTGTACAATGTCATGAACTTCATTCCATAGTTCATCAGGCACTCTATCTATCAGATCTAGGCCCTTAAATCTATTTCTCACTTCCACTGTATAATCATAAGGGATTTGATGTAGGTCATAAATGAATGGTCTAGCGGTTTTCCCTACTTTTTCTATTTAACTCTGAATTTGACAATAAGGAGTTCATGATCCGAGCCACAGTCAGCTCCCAGTCTTGTGTTTGCTGACTGTATAGAGCTTCTCCATCTTTGGCTGCAAAGAATATAATCAATCTGATTTCAGTGTTGACCATCTGGTGATGTCCATGTGTAGAGTCTTCTCTTGTGTTGTTGGAAGAGGGTGCTATGACCAGTGCATTTTCTTGGCATAACTCTATTAGTCTTTGCCTTGCTTCATTCCTCATTCCAAGGCCAGATTTGCCTGTTACTCCAAGTGTTTCTTGACTTTCTACTTTCGCATTCCAGTCCTGTATAATGAAAAGGACATCTTTTTTGGGTGTTAGTTCTTAAAGGTCTTGTAGGCCTTTATAGAACCGTTCAACTTCAGCTTCTTCAGCATTACTGGTTGGGGCATAGACTTGGAAAACTGTGATATTGAATGGTTTGCCTTAGAAATGAACAGAGATCATTTTGTCGCTTTTGAGATTACATCCAAGTACTGCATTTTGTACTCTTGTTGACCATGATGGCTACTCCATTTCTTCTGAGGAATTTCTGCCCACAGTAGTAGATATAATGGTCATCTGAGTTAAATTTACCCATTCCAGTCCATTTTAGTTCACTGGTTCCTAGAATGTTGACGTTTAGTCTTGCCATCTCTTTTTGACCACTTCCAATTTGCCTTGATTCATGGAACTGACATTCCAGGTTCCTATGCAATATTTCTCTTTATAGCATCAGATCTTGTTTCTATCACCAGTTACATCCACAGCTGGGTATTGTTTTTGCTTTGGTTCCATCCTTTCATTCTTTCTGGAGTTATTTCTCCACTGATCTCCAGTAGCATATTGGGCACCTACTGACCTGGGAGTTCCTCTTTCAGTATCCTATCATTTTGCCTTTTCATACGATTCATGGGGTCTCAAGGCCGGAATACTGAAGTCCTTTGCCATTCCCTTCTCCAGTGGACCACAAAATCTCCAACTGGATAAGGGAACAGGTTACAAAGCTGGGAAAACATTTAAGCAAAAATTTTGCCAAGAAAATATATGGAAGCAAATAAGCACCTGAAAATATGCTTAATATTAGCCCTAAGAGAAATCAAAACTAAAACCACTAACTATTCTTTAACTTCTATCAAAGTAGCTAAAACGCATGTATACCTGTGCGGATTCATGTTGATGTATGGCAAAACCAATACAATATTGTAAAGTAATTAACTTCCAATTAAAATAAATAAATTTATATATTTTTAAAAAGTAGCTAAAACCAAAAGATCAATCATACCAAGTGTAGCCAAGGATGAACCTGAATTCTCAGATACTAATGGTGAGAATGTTAAATTGTACAATCACTTTGCAAGACTAAATATATATTTACCATATAATGTAGCTTTTCCACCTCTTTTCATTCACTCTAGAGAGAATAAAACATAATTCCATACAAAGACTCTGTATGATGTTCCTATCCACTTCATTTGCCTTTGCTAAAATCTGGAGACAAGTCAAATACCTCTCAAAAGATGAATGTACAGATATACCAGAGTATATCTGTACATGGAATACTACCTGGCAATAAAAAAGATTAGACTGTTGATAAATGCTTCTATATGGATAAATGTAAAGATAAAGAATCTTAAGAAAGAAGTTGGACAAAAACAGAACATATTATGTCATTCTGTTTACAAAACTTAGATTATACAAAATAATCTATAATACAATGCCAGATAAAGAGATTTTAAGGCAGAGATGGTTATAAAAAGGGATTACTAAATGGACAAAGGAACTTTTCCAGATGCTAGTAATGTCAATTGCCTTATGTTGATAATTTCACAGTTTGTATTTATTTATAACCATATCAAATTTTATAGTCTAAACAGATGTTGCTTTTAATGTCAATTATACCTCAACAATGTAGTTTAAATCATTTATTTTTTTATTTTTATTTTTTAAATTTTTATTTTTACTTTATTTTACTTTACAATAGTAAGAATATGAAGATATTTAAAAATCTTCCAAATATATCTTCCCATCGTCCTTGCTTATATTTAAAGTCTCCTTAGGTCTGGGTCTTAATATCTGGATACAATGATGTACACATGTTATTAGGTGAACATGTGTTAAGGAAAAAAATAGAGAATATGGACTTCTTGAAAGGAGAATTTACTGTGTTATTTAGTCTTAAATAAAGTGGAAATATATATATTTATTAGAGAAAACATTATTCAAATATTTTAAATATATATTTAAATATGAAAAGGGAAAATATACAACACTACCATGATTGCTAATAGCAAAGGAAAAAAAATAATTGTAGTATCCAAGTATAGCTTCAATTTGTTAGATTTTTAAGACAATGAAGTTAACAAGGCAGTTGGCTTAAAATGTAAAATTACTTAGTTGCCAATGAGAGAAATGTCTCAACATGATTTTGTATTCAAATTATGTGTAAGAATCAATTGAGTCAGTATATATGAAAATTCTTTACATGATAAAAATACTGGACAAATTAATTTTCTGTATTACTTAGAAGAATGCTTCATGCATAGGTGTTCACAAATGGTTATTGACTAGACTTGATACATTACTAACTTTATAAATGACGCTCAAGTTTTTATAATGTTCCTCTATTTTAAACCAATAGCTTGAACAGCTGCTAAATAGGTAGCAATCTTTGAATTTAGTTCACAAGTTCAGAGGCAATTTACAATGTGGTAAGTTCTAAAGCAAAACACTAATAATAGTCTATAATTATACTCTTTTCTACTTGAATCTATTTTAACATCTGTAAAGCTATGTAAAATCCATACTATCGTCTATTTCCACAGGCTCTTCTCTGTGAGGGCTGAGGATATGGCATCTATTAAGGGCTCAGTTAACTACTTTGTGATTTCCAAATGCTTATTGCTATTTCATGCTGCTTGTTTACAATAGAAAGATCTATTACATACTACTTTAAGAATAGGAAACTATTTTGCAAAAGTTTAATGACACAGAAAAACACAAGGTTGAGAGAGAAGAGGAATTATAGAAAGGTTTATACAGTTAATCAGTGAGATTAGGAATCATTATGGTTTTCTTCTTTTTACCTTTTATGTTTCCTTCTTTTATGTAAAAGAAATAAATAACAATCAAATTAGAACACTTTCTGAATATTTTATTTATACTTCTTTTGAAAATCTGTAAACAAGCTTATTACATAGGCACTCTATTGAGTAATGAAAGTGAAAGTGTTTGTT
The DNA here is from genome assembly GCA_917880005.1 of Nanger dama. Taxonomy (NCBI): domain Eukaryota; kingdom Metazoa; phylum Chordata; class Mammalia; order Artiodactyla; family Bovidae; genus Nanger; species Nanger dama. The sequence continues at coordinate 13,828,700 of CAKJTW010000027.1, read as the reverse complement.
GCTCAGTCATATCCAACTCTTTGCAACATCATGGACTGTAGGCTGCATGGCTCCCTCTGTGCATGGGATTCTTCAGGCAAAAATACTGGAGTGAGTAGCCATTCCCTTCTCCAGAGGATCTTCCCAACCCAGGGATCAAACCCTGGTCTTCTACATTACAGACAGACTCTATCATTTGAGCCCCAAATGATAACAAAAAAAAAAAGTCAAATAGATATATCTTTATTGAGATATTTATATGTGTCAGGGATTATATTATCAGCTACTCAAAACAACCTTTGTTGTTTTCTCATTTGTTTTTGTAGATGATAAACATTTAGGTGTAATTTTCTGTATCTTAATATCTCATAAGTGCCAGAACTCAGATTTGTCCCCAGGTCTCAGGTTTCTCTGAGCCCAGATTCCACATTTAAGCATATATCATTGCATTATGTCTGTGCTAAAAGTGGAGTGTCTGACATGGTGTGAGTGTGTGATGTGTGTTTTTCTTGCTAGCTGAGAGAGAGTGTAGGAATAAAGATGTACATGTGCTTTGATGGCAAAAATGATATACTAGCTCATAAAAACAATAACCCCTAACTCCTCAGAGACATATATACATATTTCAAAAATACACAAATCATGCTTATTTAGAGGCACTGTTCAAACTCTCAAAAAATAATTGTCATTTAAACCTGATATCTGGAAGATTAGTTAAGAAGACTGAGGATTCTGAGGAAATGAAAGTTACAGATTTAGTCAAGGATATGGGCTTCCCAGGTGGCATTAGTGGTAAAGAACCGACTCGCCAAAGCAGGAGACACAGGACTGATCCATGGGTGGGGAGATCCCTTGGAGGAGGACATGGCAGCCCACTCCCATATTTTTCCTAGAGAATCCCACGGACAGAGGAATCTGCAGACTACAGAGCATGGCGTCACAAGAGTCACTCACAAGAGTGAGTGACTAAACACAGCATAACATGCATGAACATACACAGAACTATACACTAGAATTTTGTCTTAGTGCAATCCCTAACTGCAAGTTGCCTAATAAATTTAGTTCCTGTTTCAGGCACAATAAAGCTATACAAAGGAATTTTGGAGGACAATTACACTGTATACATCATCCAGATGTAACAATTATGAACATTTTGGCATTTACATTTTGTCTTCATATTTTGATAAACTTTTATCACAAATCACAAATTAAAAAATAAAAGTCCTTCTAGATAGTAGGAAGCTTTGAAAATACATTTTCTTACAGAATGCAAAGAATGATAACATTATTATAATTAATAAAATGTTGTCATTCTGTGCCATCTAACACCCTGTCTAGATAGAAATATTTCTGTCTCCAACTATATTTCTACACTTCTACTGTTTTAAACAGAATTCTGAACTTGATTGAGATATTCTTTTTAAGAAACTACCATTTAATGTTAATATGTGAATAAATCAGAACTCTAAATGAAATAAATATATCAATATAGTAAACTCAATCATCATGCTTCTCACTGTAACCTTAACCAATGAAACTGTACCAGAGAAGCCTCAATTCAAGAATTGGGTCTTTGGAACCACAAACCCACTCCTACTTCTAATTATTAAATAATGATCCTAAGGCGAAACACTGGACTGGAAGAAACACAAACTGGAATCAAGATTGCCGGGAGAAATATCAATAACCTCAGATATGCAGATGACATCATCCTTATGGCAGAAAGTGAAGAGGAACTAAAAGCTTCTTGATGAAAGTGAAAGAGGAGAGTGAAAAAGTTGGCTTAAAGCTCAACATTCAGAAAACGAAGATCATGGCATCCGGTCCCGTCACTTCATGGGAAATAGATGGGGAAACAGTGGAAACAGTGTCAGACTTGATTTTGGGGGCTTCAAAATCACTGCAAATGTGACTGCAGCCATGAAATTAAAAGACACTTGCTACTTGGAAGATAAGTTATGACCAACCTAGATAGCATATTCAAAAGCTGAGACATTACTTTGCCAACAAAGGTCCATCTAGTCAAGGCTATGGTTTTTCCTGTGGTCATGTATAGATGTGAGAGTTGGACTGTGAAGAAAGCTGAGCACCAAAGAATTGATGCTTTTGAACTGTGGTGTTGGAGAAGACTCTTGAGAGTCCCTTGGACTGGGAGGAGATCCAACCAGTACATTCTGAAGGAGATCAGCCCTGGGATTTCTTTGGACGGAATGATGCTAAAGCTGAAACTCCAATACTTTGGCCACCTGATGAGAAGAGTTGACTCATTGGAAAAGACTCTGATGCTGGGAGGGATTGGGGGTAGGAGGAGAAGGGGACAGCAGAGGATGAGATGTGTGGATGGCATCACTGACTCGATGGACGTGAGTCTGGGTGAACTCCGGGAGTTGGTGATGGACAGGGAGGCCTGGCGTGCTGCAGTTCATGGGTTCGCAAAGAGTTAGACACAACTGAGCGACTGAATTGAACTGAACTGAACTGAAGGCCCAGAAAGAGTACATTAATCAGTCAAGATCATACAGCTAACAGAGGTCAAAAACAAGAGCTGTCAGCAAAGCTTGGACCTCTGAACTCTCAGCTAAGGAATTTTGTGTTATTTAATTGAAAATGTATGGTAAATGGTTGAAATATTGAGCATTATACAGCATTTAGGAATTTTACTCAATATAAATATCTCAAAAAGTCATCTTCAACATATGATTGAAAAAAGCAGGTAAATATAATTTACCATAAATGACAAGCAACATCCTTCCCAGGTGTTGCTAGACATAAAGAACCTGCCTGCCAATGCAGGAGATATACGAGAAGCTGGTTGCTGATTTGGTCACTGGGTTGGAAAGATCCCTTGAGGAGGGCATGGCAATCCACTCCAGTATTCTCACCTGGAGAATCCCTGGATGAGGCACCTGGCAGGCTATAGGCCATAGAATCCCAAAGAGTCTGACGCAACTAAAGCGACCTAGCATGCATGCAAGCAACCTATAATCAAATAACAACCTCTCTTGATGGGTGCTGAATCTTGCATTTCAAATTCTGCTTTGCGTGATCTAAACTAATATTTTCAGAATCAAACTGTCAGTCCAAGCCATGATACATAAAGTGAAAGTGAATGTTAGTCACTCAGTCCTGTCTGACTCTTTGGGAACCTGTGAACTGTAGCTTGCCAGGCTCCTCTGTCCATGGAATTCTCCAGGCAAGAAAACTGGAGTGGATTGTCATGCCCTCCTCCAGGGGATATTCCCCACCCAGGGACTTAACCCCCGGGCTCCTGTACTGCAGATAAAGTCATTCTTTACCATCTGAGCCACCAGGGAAGCCTGAATGACACATAGGTGTGCACCAGATATTTTTCTGTTCCAAAAACTATCTCTGATATGGTTATGGGTATGATTATGAGTTCTGCTAGGTGACCTTTAGACATCATCTGCATTCAGTATCTCAAGACCCTTAGGCCCATATTGGACTAGCTTCATCATTTTAATAGTGGAAAATAGCAATGAAAAAATATTCAAAAAATTGACTGCTTCCACAATGATAAAGATTTCCATTTTTAACAAGTTTTTAAATTTAAGAAATTGATTTAACCACAAGGAAACGACAGAATTTCTTATTTTAAAGAGGGTAAAAATGAAAATAATAAAGTTTACTTATGATGAAGAGATATGTGTCATATTTCTTGACACATGATTTTTGAAACTTCTGAAATTAAGGAAATTCATTCAATTTCTTTGAATTGTCATGATTTTACATAATGTGCTATATTTTTATTAAATAAAATTTGTTATTTATAAATTCCTCTTCTCTGCATCCAACTTTTAAAATCAATGGGATAAATGAAAAACCAAGATAATTTCCCCAATCAAGGCTGGGGCAGGGTGGGGGGTGGTGGAAAGTCTAACTGTGCTAAGCATCAGTTTGACATGGAGTTATAAAACTTAAAAATCTTAAGTTTTGTCTTGTTATCATAGCAGGTGATTTACTGGTGCCCAAAAGTTACATTAAATCAGAATAAAGGGCCATTTGTTAGTAGATGTGTCTTCAGTTCTCTACAATGGCTTTTCTTGTCCTTGCAACATAGGCTTAATAAATAAAACCTGTACTCACACTAAAATCAGTCCAAACTTTATTTTACCTTCTTACAAAAACAATCTGGGTATATCATCTCTGCAATAATGTTGAAATAGTTGACATTATATTGTAGCATATTCTAGTTTAAAACAAGTGCTGTTATATCAAAAGAGATTCTAAAACATTTTTATATACCCATAAATATGCCTAGATTTAAATCTCAAAACAAATGTGACCAAAAGCAATTTATTTCTCTGAGGTAAAACAGAAATCACAACAATAGGAAGTTAAAAAGAACAGATGTCAAAAAAGCCTGTTGTGATATAACAGAAAATTCTAAAATTATAGCCAGAAAACCTAAGTGTGACTGCCCACTTGATTTAGATTGCTTACTAAGTTTTACTCTGAAGAAATGAGGGTATTAATATCTACCTCATTGGATTATGAAAAACACTCAGCCATATAATAATCTACATTGTAGCCCTCTGCCTGGTACTTGATACTGTAATTATACAAAATAACTCAGGGATTAAATAACATGATTTCAGATGGGTCACAGACCCCTGTTTAAACACACCACACCACACCACACATTAAAAACACTTTATACATAAAACAAAATAAAAACCTATAAAGTCTATTGTAGAACAGAAATCCTTGATATTGAAGTCATTCCTTGGCTCTGAGTTTTAATTGAAGTACAGAATCAAATTTCAGAAGGGACTAATCACTATTCACAGACAAAACCCTAAGAAAAAAAGGGCACAATAAAATCCAGGTGTTGTAATAGTTGTTGTTTTAAGGAATGATGGAGTGGCTGATGGTGAACCAGAGAATAACCATCAACATTTGAGAAAGAGCAGCAGTATATGAAATTTTGTAAAATTTACATAGATTTGTAAAAGTGGTATTAAATACAAAATGTGGTAGAGCCAAATTACAGTTGCTTACTACATCACTTGGTCATGAGTTAATTTTATAGAATATCAAATTAAAGACATAGCAATTAGATGAGAAGAGGTATACAGAGGTTATATTATTATTATTATTATTATTTTGTAAATTTACCTCATAAAAATTCAGGTTTTGAAAACTGTATTCAGGTGACTATTCATTATTTGTGAGCACCAATTATTGCATACCATAATTAGAAAGCCACTTATAAATGCAGCTGTGTTTTCTTAACTGATTCATATTTCAGTACAATTTTTCTATCCCTTTGTTGTCTTTTTAATTTACTTAAAACCCTTTATTGTTATAGATCTATTGAGAATTTGATGAAAGGTATGCAAACTAGGCAAAAGAAAGCAAAAAAAAAAAATGTGCACATGTTGTGAAGGGATTTGAAATAGGGGTTCTAGTACTTTACTTAAAGGGTAGCAGGAAGTGAAATAAATCCACAGTTGGAAAGAAACCAATAATTCTAAATACCAGTGACCCTCAAGCATGGTACATATCTCACTGAATATAACTATATTCATTCCTGATGGTTAAAAGCAAATGATTGGTGCCAGAAGTACCCACAATCAGTCTCAGTTTAGTGTCCTCATCAATAAAATGGAGACAACTACATTTGCTAATAATAAATGTGGTTGTGTATCCCAATCACTTAGTAAATGGCTTGGACTGGGCATCTAATAATTTATTTTCATAAAGTATCCAGTATTTGGGAATTTTTCTTTTTTTTTAATTAAGGAAATGTTATATGCTAAGTTAACCAGCTACCACACATTCAGCTATTCTTCTTGTGCTCAGCTTAGCGCCCCCCCGCCACACGTCCTTCTGGTTTTCTCCCCTTCCTCTCATCTACCAGAGTAATGTCAATCACAGTTCATTTCTTTTCAGTTAATGCCTTTAAAACCATCCAGCCTAAGAAATGATTAATTTAATAAGCTAGTTCATGTTAATGAGTCTAGTCAGATGTTTCTCCATCATCTCTCAACAAACCTCTGTCCTCTCATACTTTGTGTATTTTAGAAGCCATGCTGTATTAAACCAGCTCTTCACCATTTTTCCCTTGCTGCTGCTGCTAAGTCGCTTCTTCTGCTGCTGCTAAGTTGCTTCAGTTGTGTCTGACTCTGTGCGACCCTATAGACTGCAGCCCACCAGGCTCCCCGTCCCTAGGATTCTCCAGGCAAGAACACTGGGGTAGGTTGCCATTTCCTTCTCCAATGCAGGAAAGTGAAAAGGGGAAAGTGAAGTCACTCAGTCGTGCCCGACTTCGTGACCCCATGGACTGCAGCCTACCAGGCTCCTCCATCCATGGCATTTTTCAGGCAAGAGCACCTAAGTGGGTTGCCATTGCCTTCTCCAGCTAATTTGCTTCAGTTGTGTCTAATTCTGTGCAACCCCATAGAAGGAAGCCCATGAGGCTCCCCTGTTCCTGGGATTCTCCAGGCAAGAACACTGGGCTGGGTTACCTTTTCCTTCTCCAGTGCATAAAAGTGAAAAGTGAAAATGAAGATGTTCCGTCATGTCCGACTCTCAGCGACTCCATGGACTGCAGCCTACAGGCTCCTTCATCCATGGGATTTCCCAGGCAAGAGTACTGGAATGGGTTGCCATTGCCTTCTAGAGTTACACTATTACAATCACTGATCACATATCGAACTATACATTTAATCAATTGCTTCAAGTTTAGTCATCATCTCTGTTAAAGGCTCAGTCATATACTTGGTAATACAAGAAATAATAACCTTGTGAAGCAAGCAAAAACCAAATGGTATATTAATACCAATAGTGGAATTAGAAGTAAATATTTTAACCTTGAGCCTCCCACACCAGTTTGTTTTTTTTTTTTTTTTAAGATTGTCAAGACCAGGGAATGGGTCACCTAGAGCAGAAATCTGATTTTTCATGTGGTTCAAATGTGTTATATTAAAGGATTTATCAGGTACAAAATTACAGCATTTAGTTTGAATTATAGCACAGATATCTCCTGAGATGCTGTAAGGTGTCAAGGGTCTTGAAGTTGTGTAGCACTGCCCTTCTCATCATAGAGATCTCAGAATTCAATAGGCTAATAGCCTAGTTACTATCATTTAAAGCTTATGAAAGTTGTCAAGGCTTCAGTTCAGTTCAGTCGCTCAGTCGTGTCCGACTCTGCAACCCCATGGATCGCAGCACACCAGGCCTCCCTGTCCATCACCAACTCCTGGAGTTCATTCAGACTCACGTCCATCAAGTCAGTGATGCCATCCAGCTATCTCATCCTCTGTCATCCCCTTCTCCTCCTGCCCCCAATCCCTCCCAGCATCAGTCTTTTCCAATGAGTCAACTCTTCGCATGAGGTGGCCAAAGTACTGGAGTTTCAGTTTCGGCATCATTCCCTCCAAAGAAATCTCAGGGCTGATCTCCTTCAGAATGGTCAATTACATCCTCCAATCCCATTGAAAGCACACACACACACTAATATTTACTAATCTATCACATGCCAAGTAATGTGCTTTACCCAGAGAGGAGGGAATTTCAATCGAAGATGAAAGGTAGAATATAAATGCAAGTAAGTTATGGATACACTTCTCAATACAGTTAGTTTACTATTGTGAAGATAGAATTGGTAAGACAGAACTGGCATTCTGTGAGAGATGAAGCAAAGACATTCTGGCAGAAAAGGAAAGTTTTAGTAGTTTAAGACATGGCTTTTAGCTATTATTACTTAATAATAGTAGAGATTGGTAGATAATAGCAAAGGGAAAATTGAATTAAAATGAAAAGTGATACAGTATTTAGAAAGAAGAAAATGTTTGAGAATAATTGCAGTTAACTTAAAGAAGACAGTATACTTCAAAAGATTCATTCATTTTTTCAAATATGTAATTAATTCACTCAGTAACAAAGCAATGATGATTATATGATGATTATTTTATCTCCCAAGAAAATATAATTCTTTGTTTATATACGCAAAATGCTTTTTCTCTGATTAATGTAAATTGTGTGATCATTGAATTAAATAATATATCTTAGAAGGCTTTTTTCTTTTTCTTATGAAGTTGAAGATTTGGTGAGATTTAAATAGTGAAGAGATGGATTTAATGCATCCTGGTTGAAGGATATTTCTTCAGTGAAATGTGTCAAGTAGATGACATTGTTGAGTAAATGGAAAGGGATAAATGTTTGACTTTAAGCAACATGGATAATGCTGTTCATCAACAAATGTGAAAGAACCTTGAGAGTACATAATAATATTCTTCTTATGAACTGTCAGGTTGCTTCCATCCTCCAGAGGATAGAAAGTGCTCATAAATCTGCCATACCTACATGACAAGAGAAAAACATTCAACCTAGAGAAATAAGCGCACCTTCTCCTTGCCATGGACTCTAATATTCAAGCAAATGGCAGCACAAGCAATGAAAAGATTGAGAGCCCCTTTTCTCTTTAGTAGGGTAATCCCTAATTTTCAGAATTACCTCCACACAACCTAATGACTGCAACTAGAAACCAGAGTTTTTACCAGTTTAACCAAATCCAGGCAAGCACCAATCCCAGGAAACATTCTGTAGATAGAGGCCCCCTGCTGATTGTTTGGCATCATTTGAATGTAAGTTTTACTCCTCTGTACTTAAACGTGTGAGCAAGCTTTGAACTCAATATAATTGCTTTTTACATATTATTTTATACTTTTAAAATTACTGTCTAAAGTCTTACAAAATCATGTTCTTTCTATTTTATCCACAATTCTCCTCTCAAGGATTATAGTAATCATACCTATATCATAGCAAAGCTTTAAGGAGTAAATATGTTTATAAACACCAATCAATGGGAGCATTCAATATTAGCAATTTGTAAGATGTAGTCATATTAATAACTATAAAAGTATACTGTCTACTGTGTGTTTATATCAGAGAGTTATGCAATTTATTTTGTTTCTTTATGTAAGGAATACTAATAAGAAAGTACACGAAAACAAACAGAAAAATCTGAAACTACAATTAATTATAACAAACAGATTATATAAACTATATGAAGTAATATTTATAAAAATTTATAGAATAGGACTATGTAGTACTCATATTTTTGAGATCATAAAAGTAATGAATAAATATTAAGTAACTTAAGTAAAGATGCATTATGCAATTTTTGTAAAAGATAAGAAAAATCTATTGAAAATGACACGAGATAAGCTTCAAGTGTTACTATGTATAAACTATATACTCACATGAACTTCATTTAAATATAGAAAATTTTATTACTCAATAGTCTGTCAAAGTTGAAATATTTTTTAAAAATTATGAAACAGCTGTCAACTATTTTATAACATAAAAATGGAGTTTTTGGTTCTATTCCATTAAACATTCAGAAGGTTTATTTTTAATTATATTGGTTTTGAATTTGATTGATTTGTCTATTAGAGACAATTTAATCACAAATTAGAAGTGAACATGTGTCTTTCTGAAAATTGCCTTTCTAAGAAAATTTTGAGGGAAGATTTCTGGTGATATTACAGAAGAGGACTGAGGTATTAATAATCTTCTGAGATGCAAGCCCTTTATGTAGGACACTGTTGGTTGTAAACTGGAGATTTTATTTTTTTAAGATGTAGATTGAGAGTAAAATTGCAAACATACTAATCAATTTAGTGGCAAAAACCTCCCTGCTCAAGGACATTTATCTTACACCTGTCTTAATTTATTAAATACTACATTGTCTTTATAGTTAAATCCTCAAATGTCATTAATATATTTTACAATGCAGTTGAAGATGACTTTCAAGAGTCAAAGTTTAAGTGAGATTTCACATAAAATCAACAAAATATATGGTTAAACTTTAACTCACAAACAGTATAAAATCTCTTTTCTCCTTTTTAAATAAGCTGCATTAATTTTGAATACACTTACAGTTAAATTTATACTTAAATTCACTTATAAACAGTATCATATTCTCTGTTTATTTTCCATATACCTCTGTTTAAATATGACCTAAAGCCATGGAAACTTGGGCTAACATTAAAAATCTAATTAAGCTTTACCTTATAAGACAATAAAATGTATGATGCCATGCTTGTTCTAATATAATCCTTTCTGAAGATACGCCATAAATCTTAGTTCTCACAGGCAGAACAAATGATTCAGTGCAAATATAATTCTGTTTCAATTACCTACAATCTTAAGGATGACACTGTAAAATATAAATATAATAAATAACATAATAAATTATACACTACTGTTTCAATTTTCAAAGTTATTTATGTTTCATTTACATTGTACAGAATGAAAATGGATATAAATTTTCACATACGCAAACCTACATTATTTTTCTGTAACAATGAAATATACTCATGATGATAGGTAAAGTCTTGTTTATTTGTAAGAAAGTAAGTTTTTTTATTATTACGATGATTAAGCTATTATATGTTTGGAACAAAAACTTTCATAACACAAATTTTATTTTTCTTTCACTCCTATGTGTTTCTGAATCTCACAAAGCATTTTCAAACAAAACCGGTCTCCAAAGCAAATACATTTTGAACCTATATGATAAAAAAAACAAAAACAACAACAACAACAACAACAACAAAATCATTCGTGATAGGGTTCTCTGACATGGTCAAGTTCATGGTGTCCCAAGTGGAAGACTCAGGACAGATACGGGTGGTAGGGATGAGGCAGGGAGATCAACACTTGAAAACTGTATTACCTCATATCTTTTTTTTTTTCAATTGAATGGAATACAATGGTTTAGAGTTTGTTTGTTTTTACATTTAAAAGAGTACCACAAAACATCCATACATAGAGGTGTCTTTCTAAAATAATGAGAAGCACATTATATAAAACAACAGAATTCGACTTTGAAAATGTTGGTCGTTTTGATATGCTGGCATTTTTCTTTATTTTTGTTGCTACAAATGAGCAGGATTTAATAAGATATTTGCATACTTACCATAAAAGCCAGCCAATTATATAGAATATGTGCAGCGAAGTATATTTTACAGAAAATAAATGAAAACAGAACTTCTGATCTCATGGCTTATATCATTATATTTCATCTTTTCATAAAAATTCAGGTATTCAAGATGTTTCTTACAATGCAAGTCAATTTTATATCAGATCTCATTAGTTACCAAAATAAGAGAGGGTATACTAATATTTTTATCAACTATTTATTAAATTTTCAGTATCTATGCCTATTATATGTATTATTTAAATATAGGCATCATTGTTTTAACAAACCTGATCTATAAAACTGATTTACACCAATAAACTATGATTATTAGTGAGGGACATTTATGCCTCTAGAGTCAGATGTTGAAAGACATTATAAAACACAAATAAATTCAATGCTCATTAGGAAAGAGATCTACATCTAGCAACAAGTTCAAATGATTAATAAAAATGCATAATCTGATTTATTGTTGTATTCCAAGCCCATATATACATAAAATTACATTTTATAAATAGTTTTTTTAAATATTGAAATGTAGTAATACAACACTCATTGAGTTATCTGAATGTTAAGTTTTTATCTATTTTACATTATCTATCTCTTCCTTGAGCTTTCTCTTAAAACTGTTTTTAGAAACATTTATGAAAGTCAGTCTAATATCAAGGTACCTTTGCTGGTTCTATAACATTTGAAAAATGTGCCATGAGAATGAGTTCAAATTTTATTAGAGAAAATAATGGTATATTTTTAAAGAGTGAATTTTAAAGCACAAAAGAAATTGTTCTGTCAAACCTCTAAATATCTAAGGATAGCTATAAAGATCTTTAAGAGAAACAATTTTTATATTTCTGTAACTTTTTAATATAACAGATATTACATGGAAAATTTTACCTTGCAATTCACTTTATGAATGTTTGATGATATATTTTCTTATGTGTGTCTGTGACTGGGTCCTGAAGAGAAAAAAAGAAAAAAATGCATGAAAAATTTTTTAATCTTTATATCATAAAAAGCTATACATAACCATGGACTGTTGCCTACAAGTCTCCCCTATCCATAGAATTCCCCAGGCAAGAATACTGAAGTGGGTTGCCATTTCCATTTCCATTTCAAGGATATCATCACCACCCAGGAATCAAATTCAGGTCTCCTGCATTCCAGGTGTATTCTTTACCATCTGAGCCACCAGGAAGCCCACAGAAAGTAATAGTTCATTACAAATTTCTTCATATCACTCAAGAATCCAACTCATGAGGACATAATGGAGGATGAGGAACAAATAGAGTTTTTAAAGAAGCAAAATATTGAGAGAAATAGAACTACCAGATTTTTTTTTAAGATCATAGCCTTCTGAAATAGACACTCTAGTGGAATATCAGTCTTTTATGAGATTTGAACAATTTTTAGTTACATTCTCTGAGCCACTGTTACTTCAGTTGATTAAGATGTAATTGCTCTTCATAGAGGGTCAAATAATAACTTAGGGTTATAATCCACTTGAAGACCTTAGCTTTATGCTTAATGCATAGTCAATATTAAAATATAAATTATTAGTAGTGATTTCAAGTAATAAAATAATACTTATAAGAATAGTAATTAATAATAATATACATCATAAATTCAATATTGTACTTTGAAACCATAAATTATGGAAAACATATCAGAACTTAAAGGCAAGAAATAGTAAAATTTACCTAAAATATATGTAAAACAGGCAGTTTTATAAATCAATATGAAGTATATTGAACTAGAATTGTGACAGATGTTTGAATAAATTATGAATATCTTTCATATTTTATTATGCTGCTACTGCTGCTGAGTCTCTTCAGTCGTGTCCGACTCTATGTGACCCCAGAGACGGCAGCCCACCAGGCTCCCCCATCCCTGTGATTCTCCAGGCAAGAACACTGGAGCAAGAACACTGGAGCAAGAACACTGGAGTGGGTTGCCGTTTCTTTCTCCAATGCATGAAAGTGAAAAGTGAAAGTGAAGTCACTCAGTCGTGTCTGACTCTTAGCGACCCCATGGACTGCAGCCCACCAGGCTCCTCCCTCCATGGGATTTGCCAGGCAAGAATACTGGAGTGGGTTGCCATTTCCTTCTCCGATGTACACAACATAATTTCAATTGTATTGAAGTGTTTACATTGAAAAGAGAATATTAAAAGCAGAAAAATAAAAGGAAATGTGTGATCTCAGAGGGTAATAAAGGTTTTTCAGAACCTAGAAGTAAATGGAATAAGACTTACTCTTATTCTTACTAAAATCATCTTAGTAAGTCTTTAGGTGATGATGTAATTTGCTATGAACTCTTTTTCCTAAAACTTATACAGCATTCATGCAACAATGATTTACTGCATACCTGATATATGCCAAGCATTATTATTCATGCTGGGGATATAGAGGTGAGCAATAGAGGCAGAACACCCACCCTTGTGATGCTTACATTGTGGGGAGAGACAAAAGTGTATACTCAAATAAGTATGTATGTATTGAATGTAAAATCCTTGATAAAATGATTTTATCAAGTGCCATAAAAAATAGGCAGGAAGTGTTAACAATTACTGGCCTTCATCCAGGGAGAAAGGACAAGAGAGATGACACTGGCATCCAGGAGAAAATTTGGAACTGCATAAAAATATTTGGTAATTTATTATCAGTGTGGAAATTATGACCTACACATAGATTATACACTCCATAAAATGAGAGGTTAAGACTGAGCCGTTTAAAGTCAGAGTAATGAGGAGGAGCCACAGTTAAGACAGCAATAGTAGGAAGATGTCCTGGGAGCAGAGTTAAGAGAAAGAGATTTGAAGTAGTTTGGAGATCTTGATTATACATCTGACTGTGCGTTCAGTTCAGTTCAGTTTAGTTGTTCATTCGTGTCCGACTCTTTGAGACCCCATGAATTGCAGCACGCCAAGCTTCCCTGTCCATCACCATCTCCTGGAGTTTACTCAGACTCATGTCCATGGAGTCAGTGATGCCATCCAGCCATCTCATCCTCTGTCATCTCCTTCGCCTCTTGCCCCCAATCCCTCTCAGCATCAGTCTTTTCCAATGAGTCAACCCTTCACATCAGGTGGCCAAAGTACTGGAGTTTCAGCTTTAGCACCATTCCTTCCAAAGAAATCCCAGGGCTGATCTCCTTTAGAATGGACTGGTTGGATCTCCTTGCAGTCCAAGGGATTCTCAAGAGTCTTCTCCAACACCACAGTTCAAGAGCATTGATTCTTCAGTGCTCAGTTTTCTTCACAGTCCAACTCTCACATCCATACATGACCACAGGAAAAAACATAGCCTTGACTAGATGGACTTTTGTTGGAAAGGTAATGTCTCTGCTTTTGAATATGCTATCTAGGCTGGTCATAACTTTCCTTCCAAGGAGTAAGCGTCTTTTAATTTCATTCCTGCAGTCACCATCTGCAGTGATTTTTGAGCCCCCTAAAAATCAAGTCTGACACTGTTTCCACTGTTTCCCCATCTATTTCCCATGAAGTGATGGGACCAGATGCCATGATCTTCATTTTCTGAATGTTGAGCTTTAAGCCAACTTTTTCACTTTTCACTTTCACTTTCCTCAAGAGGCTTTTTAGTTCCTCTTCACTTTCTGCCATAAGGGTGGTGTCATCTACATATCTGAGGTTATTGATATTTCTCTGGCAATCTTGATTCCTGCTTGTACTTCCTCCTACCCAGCGTTTCTCATGATGTACTCTGCACATAAGTTAAATAAGCAGGGTGACAATATACAGCCTTGACGTACTCCTTTTCCATTTGGAACCAGTCTGTTCTTCCATGTCCAGTTCTAACTGTTGCTTCCTGACCTGCATATAATTTCTCAAGAGGCAGGTCAGGTGGTCTGGTATTCCCATCTCTTTCAGAATTTCCCATAGTTTATTGTGATCCACACAGTCAAAGACTTTGGCATAGTCAATAAAGCAGAAATAGATGTTTTCCTGGAACTCTCTTGCTTTTTTGATGATCCAGTGGACGTTGGCAATTTGATCTCTGGTTCCTCTGCCTTTTCTAAAACCAGCTTGAACATCTGGAAGTTCACAGTTCATGAATTGCTGAAGCCTGGCCTGAAGAATTTTAAGCATTACTTTAGTGTGAGATGAGTGCAATTGTGTGGTGCTTTGCACATTCTTTAACATTGCCTTTCTTTGGGACTGGAATGAAAACTGACCTTTTCCAGTCCTGTGACCACTGTTGAGTTTACCAAATTTGCTGGCATACTGAGTGCAGCACTTTATTAGCATCATCTTTCTGATTTGAAACAGCTCAAGTGGAATTCCATCACCTCCACTAGCTTTGTTTGTACTGATGCTTCCTAAGGTCCACTTGACTTCACATACCAGGATGTCTGGCTCTAGGTGAGTGATCACACCATCATGCTTATCTGGGTCGTGAAGATCTTTTTGTACAGTTCTTCTGTGCATTCTTGCCACTTCTTCTTAAAATCTTTTTCTTCTGTTAGGTCCCTACCATTTCTGTCCTTTATTGTGCCCATCTTTGCATGAAATATTCCCTTGGTATCTCCAGTTTTCTTGAAGAGATCTGTAGTCTTTCTCATTCTATTTTCCCATTCTATTGTCTGTGCATGCTGGGTGCTAATTCATGTCAGTTGTGTCCAACTCTTTGTGACCCATGGGCTGTAGCCCACCAGGTTTCTCTGTCCATGGGATTCTCTAGGCAAGACTACTGGAGCGGGTGCCATGCCCTCCTGCAGGATATCTCCCGACCTAGAAATCGAATGCATGTCTCTTATATCTCCTGCATTGGCAGGCAGTTTCTTTACCACAGAACCATCTAGGAAGGCCATCTACCTCTCTACCTATTATATGTCTATTGAAAGCAAAATATCACAGAGTCCTTTAGAACACATACTATTCAGAAGTTTCAGGCTCCCAACATGTGTATTCTCATATTCCTAATTCAGAACTCTTCCCTCTTCAATATGCCCTTTCTTAAAATAAAAGTTAAAACCCAATGTGACTGGTTTATAAGTTTGAGCTGAGGAACCAGTGTTGATACAGGGTTCACATGCCTTATTATTGGGAATTCAAGTCATTCACTGAGAGCACATAAAGCATCAAACTCTTGTGTATGATCTGAGTTGAGGAGCATCAAGAGTTTGCGAGGAGTAACTTTTAAGTATTGGGTTATTTGAATGTTCTACGAGAGGGACACTCAAATGTGAGCACATAGAGACTCACATACGTGTAGCATACATTTTCTGCAAAGGTTATCATAGGCCTGTTAATGAGATGAATAGTATATACTGGTCATTTCATCTCTGCCTCATTGCTAGAAATATGACACTTTCTTCCATATCTATGGCATAATCTGTGGCATGGGCTCTAACTGTGACACAGTCCTCTAGAACTTCTCTGATGGCTCAGACAGTAAAGCATCTGCCTGTAATGCAGGAAACCTGGATTCAACCCCTGGGTTGGGAAGATCTCCTGGAATAGGAAATAGCAACCCACTTTTGTGAGCTTGCCTGGGCAATTCCATGGACAGAGCAGCCAGGTAGTCCATGTGGTCACAAAAGTCAGACATGACTACGAGACTAACTGTTTAAAGTCTGATGAAAGAAAATTAGTTTGTAATTATCCTTAGCTTAGTGAAAACTGTTCAGTCAACCAGGAGATGTCACTAATGAATAATAACTCCATCTACTGCGTTGCAAACATTTACTCAAACTTATGGGAACAGTTCAGCCAAATACTTTCTATAAAGGATTTATAACATTGTCCCCATATTAGGGAACATATATTTCACTTTTCTTTTAAATCACATCTTTCTTGCCTTTACTCCAGCAATTTCTATGTGCCTAATATTTTAAAATGTAACAATTATTTTAGAGACAATTTCAACAAGTACTAATTTACACTTCTGAGCTCTTAAAGTAATAAAAAAATGCAGTTCTAACTAGGGAAGGAATATTTTAGGAAATATAGTTAGTCACTTCAAAATGTATTCTCAGTTACTATATAGGTCACTGTTTCAAAGCTTTTCATATTCTATTGTATTCCACTTGATTTCAAACCTCTTTCAAACTTATTGGCTTATATATTCACAGAAACAAAAGTCTTCCCAGGTAGTCTAAAAATAAAAAAAAGATACATGGCAGAATAAATACAATAACACTATAGCCCTTTGATTTAATTTAATTTTATTAAGACATTATTGTGTTAGAGCAGTTTAAGGTTCAGAGCAAAACTGAAGGGACATCCAGAGATTTCCATGTACCCTTTGCCCTCACATGTGCATGGCCTCTCTCATTATCACCATCCCCAACACAAATGGTGTATTTAGTACAATTTATAAACCTAAACTGACATATCATAATTAATCAAAAGTCCATAGTTTACATATGGCTCACTCTTGGAATTGTGTATTATATGGGCTTAGAGAAATGTATGACAATTATTTATCAATAGGTATCATGTAGAATATTTTGGAGCCTCCCTGGTGTCTCAGTGATAAAGAATCCACCGATAATGCACAAAACCCAGGTTCAACTCCTGGGTCAGGAAGATCCCCTGGAGGAGGAAATGGCAACCCACTTTAGTATTCGTGCCTGGAGAATCCCATGGTTAGAGGAACCTGGTGGGCTACAGTCCATAGGGTCGCGAAGAGTCTGACACGACTAAGGCAACTTAGCACACATGTGGGTATTTTTACTGCCCTAAAAATCATCTGTGTTCTGTTCACTTCCGATTCCCCTTTTCAATTCCTGGCAAACACTGAACTTTTTTAGTTTCCATAATTTTGTCTTTTTCAGAATGTCATGGAGTTGAAATCATACAGTAGATAGCTTTTTAGATTGGCTTATTGCAGCTCAGCTGGTAGAGAATCCACCTGTAATGCAAGAGACTTGGATTCTATCCCTGGGTTGGGAAGATCACCTGGAGAAGGGAAAGGCTACACACTGCAATATTCTGGCCTGGAGAATTCCATGGACTATAGTCCATGGGGTTTCAAAGAATCCATGACTGAGAGACTTTCACTGATGATGATATATATTTGAGGTTTCTTCATATCTTTCCAGGGCTTTAAAACTCATTTTTTGGTGCTGAGTAACATTCCATTGTCAGGATGTACCACAATATATTTATTCACTTATCCACTGAAGGACATCTTCGTTGCCTCCAACTTTTTGTAATTATGAATAAAACTGCTACAAATACCAATGTGCAGGCTTTTGTGTGGATATGTTTTCCACTCTTTGAAGTAAATACTCAGGACCATGATTTTGGATTGCATGATAAAAATATATTTAGTTTTGTAAGAAGGGCTTCCCTGGTAGATCAGCTGGTAAAGAATCCATCTACAATGCAGGAGACCCCAGTTTGATTCTTGGATTGGGAAGATCCATTGGAGAAGGGACAGGCAACCCATTTCAGTATTCTACACATCCATACTAATATGAGAGTTGAACCATAAAGAAGGCTGAGAGCCAACAAATTGATGCTTTCGAACTGTGGTGCTGGGGATGATTTGATAGTTCGTTGAGCAAAGAGATCAAACTAGTCAATTGTAAAGAAAATCAACTATGAATATTTATAGGAAGGACTAATGCTGAAGCTGAAGCGCCAATACTTTGGCCAGTTGATGTGAAGAGCTGACTCACTGGAAAAGACCCTGATGCTAGGAAAGATTGCGGGCAGGAAGAGAACTGCGTGACAGAGGAAGAGATGGTTGGATGGTCTAAGGGACACAATGGATATACGTTTGAGCACACTCTGGGAGACAATGAAGGACAGGGAAGCCTGGCATACTGCCATCCATGGGGTCGCAAAGAGTCTGACATGACTGAGGGCCTGAACAACAATAAAAACAACAGTCTCTCTCTATATATAAATATTGGCAGGTCTATGTTTTGTCTCTGTTCTTTTCTATTGATTTACTCATCTGTCCTTTCACCAGTATTTCACTGTCTTGATTACTTTAAATGTATAGTAACTCTTGAAGTCATTTAGTCTCAGTTCTCCAGTTTTGTTCTTTTCCTTGAATCAGTGTTGATTATTCTGGTTCTTGTGAATTTTTTGTAACATTTAGACTCGTTTTGTTGATAGCTACCAAATAAGTTGTTGGGGCTTTTTTTCAGGGATTGCCTTGAATCTCTCGATCAAGTTTTGAGAAGAACTGAAATCTTGACAATATTGTTTTTCTAACCCCCAGTATGGAATCTCTCCATATATTTAGTTCTTTGATTTTGTTCATCAGAGTTCTTTAGTTTTCCTCATTTAGATCATGTATTGATACATGTTTGATTGGTTTGTTCCTAAGTATTTCATTTTCTGTATGTTTATGTAAATGCTATTACATATTTAATTTCAAATTCCACTTGGTCATTGATAGTATACAGAAAAGCAATTGATTTTTGTGTATTAAACTTGTATTATGCAACATTTCTATAATCACTTATTTAGACGTATTTTGGTCAGTTATTTTGGATTTTCTGTATGGGTAATCAAGTCATTTACAAACAAAGACAATTTAATTTCTTCCTTCTAAATCCCGTTACATTTGTATTTCCTTTTCTTTTTATTGCACTACCTAAAGCTTTCAGTAGATTTTTAAAATTGGGGATAATTGCTTTACAATGTTGTTTTCGTTTCTACCATCTAAAAATGCGAATCATTCATATGCATTCAGTAGATTTTTAAAAGGAGTGGGAACATCCTTAATTTATACCTGAGCTCAGTAGGAAAGTTTCCAGTTTCTCATAATTAAGTGTAATGATAGAATTATTTGACTGTGCTTTTTAAGAACCATGCCAACCCAAAGATAAATTCAAGTATTATATTGTCTTTTTTTTTTTTAAGAATCTGAATCTATCAGTAAGAATCACCATAGAATATATTGTATTAAAAGATCTCTGTTAAAGTATGCTTCTCTCCCAAGGTCATGTTCTCCTCCCAGGAAAGCTCATACTCAACAATGGATTCTCTTGAGATATAAGGACATGTTTTTCTTATTCTGAGTGGAGAAATCACTAAAGGGTCACCATCATCACAATCTCTCACAAAATCTGTTGGGAATGCTTTTAGAATTACCTTGGAACTTAATTTCTGCTACTGCTTATTTCCATTTGCTTCCTTCTCTCTCTTTACACGTACTTTCATGCAAATATCACCAGCCAACTAAGCTGCTGTACAATAATCTCCACCTTCTAGTCTTTTTCACAGGCAAATCAACCTGAAATATAGTCCATAACTCTACAACTTACTGCACATGTAGTGGGAAGGCAATACGTTCTGAAGATCATTTGCTTAAAAATCCAGTTATGCATGTATTAGCCTGTTTTGGTAAACTCTGATTCTTTAAACTAGAGGCTATCTTGAATGAACCTAAAATAACATATTTCATTAGGGTTTGGGGAATTATGAACATGAGCAGAATGTATAACACAAGATTATATTTTGATGTCAATCAATGTGGAGATATTCACAAGAATAATTTTAAATTAAATATTTACCTATAGAAATATTCACCTATAGAAATATTCATTAAAGAATCACTTTGATAAAACATTTAAAATAGTTAAAATAGTCAAAATTAAACTACAGTTGCATGTGGCCAATGAACTTTTATCTGAAGATTTTAAGGGCATGAGTAAATATTCATGGCATAATGCTGCAAAGTCGCTTCAGTCTTGTTCGACTCTATGGGACCCCATGAGCCCTGTCCATGGGATTATACAGGCAAGAATCTTTGAGTGGGTTGCCATTTTTCCTACAGAGGATCTTCCCAACCCAGGGATCGAACTGACATCTCAAGTCTACTGCTTTGGAAGGCAGGTTCTTTACCACTAGTGCCACCTGGGAAGCC
The DNA here is from genome assembly GCA_917880005.1 of Nanger dama. NCBI lineage: Eukaryota > Metazoa > Chordata > Mammalia > Artiodactyla > Bovidae > Nanger > Nanger dama. The sequence goes on along the minus strand of CAKJTW010000027.1, from coordinate 13,807,925 downwards.
CTCATGGCATAACAGTAAACAGGTACATATGGATATGGCATAGTCAATGCTTATAAATATGTAATATTTAGAGGAGGAGGAAATAATTCCCAAATATCACAGAAAAATGGAGGAAACATCACAGAAAAGGTCAATGAGAGATAACATTGGATTTACAAAATGATTCTTGCACACCTGACAAAGTGGTTTGTCTTTATTCTAAGAATAGGGTACTAGGTTAGGTTAGAGTATTCTTGCAAAATAGCCTTTTCATCATTTATTATCTAGATTAAAATATGCTTCTTAATGCTTAATCACATATAAGAATAATCTATGGAACTTTTATAAATTGTATATCTGGCTCTGCTCAAAAATTTTACTTCAGGATTAAAAGGTAATGCATTGAATGATTAGAGATTTAGAAATAGTAGTGGAAAAGTAGCAAGTGGGATGTATCTGAAGAAAGAATTAGCAGAAAGAGGTATAAAACCCCATTATTATATGTATCCTTATCATTGTAAATGTAAGAATAAACAATTATCTTAATTGGGGTGATAGCAATTGAAATAATGAGGAAAGATAAGTGAAAACATTTTGTTAGAGTCTCTATGATTTGGTACTTAATTATACAAGGGAGCATAGAAATTGAAAAGCTGTTGTAATTCACGACACACACACAAAAAGTTAAGTGGGGCATGCAAGTTTGTATGTGTGTGTGTGTGTGCATGCAAGCATGCACAGAGGGAGAGAGAGAGATTAAGACAGAAAGTTTGCAGGGGATTTCAAGATATAAATATCTTGATGTAGGCATATAAAGAAGAGTAGAACATTTACAGAAGTAGATATTGGTGTAAATACAGAAGTAAATCAAAATAATAGTACAGCCACATAAATGAATTAATATCTGGGATTTAACAGAAGTTACCGCTATTTCTTCAGTGAAATTCCACTTTAAAAAGGAATCAGAGACTGAAATAAGGCACGTTTATCTCCAGGGAAAAACAAAACAACTGAAGGTTAAGGTAAGTAGGCAAGCTGCTACCACTGATTTTGGCTTGCAAGACTCTGTTCTTTCTCAAAGCACTACAACTACAAACTTTAAAAATAACTTAGTGCTATTCATACCATTTATTCATATGTCCATTCAAATATTTATGACTAAATTATATCAGACAGGCACAGCAATATGGCCTGGATATACAAGGAAGAGACTATTGTATGCACCCTTGAGGAGATCATAGCATAACAGTGATAAAAGAGAAAAGCAAAATTCAATGAATGTAATGTTAAGGAAAGCTTTGTAGAGCTTGATCCACTAGAACAGCAACTTTTCAGATGGGTCACTGGGTGACAGGTTTTCATAACAAGAAAACATATACACAAAAGAATTAATTTTTCACCAGATTTTCTTAAATGAAGGACAAAAAGAAGTGAAATTATACTTCTCATGAATTATTCACTCATTTAATTTCTTGTCTTTCCATACCATATTGGTTTCAGCAGTATTCCAATAACTGAATATAAATGTAGACTGGATAAGTCTACATTGTGAAAAGTTGTAGCTATTTGTAATGTTCAGTTCAGTTCAGTTCAGTTCAGTCACTCAGTCCTGTCCACCTCTTTGTGAACCCATGAATCGCAGCACGCCAGGCCTCCATGTCCATCACCAGCTCCCGGAGTTTACCCAAATTCATGTGCACAGAGTCGGTGATGCTATCCAGCCACCTCATCCTCTGCCGTGCCCTTGTCCTCCTGCCTCCAATCCTTCCCAGCATCACAGTCTATTCCAATGAGTCAGCTCTTCACATCAGGAGGCCAAAGTATTGGAGTTTCATCTTCAACATCAGTCCTTCCAATGAACATCCAGGACTGATCTCCTTTAGGATGGACTGGTTGGACCTCCTTGCAGTCCAAGGGACTCTCAAGAGACTTCTCCAACACTACAGTTCAAAGAATCAATTTCTGAGTGCTCAGCTTTCTTTACAGTCAAACTCTCACATGCATACATGACCACTGGAAAATCCATAGCCTTGACTAGATGGACCTTTCTTGGCAAAGTAATGTCTCTGCTTTTCAATAGGCTATCTAGGTTGGTCATAACTTTCCTTCCAAGGAGTAAGCATCTTTTAATTTCATGCTTGCAGTCACCATCTGCAGTGATTTTGGAGCCCCCAAAATAAAATCTGACACTCTTTCCAATGTTTCCCCATCTATCTCCCATGAAGTCATGGGACTGGATGCCATGATCTTCGTTTTCTGAATGTTGAGCTTTAAGCCAACTTTTTCACTCTCCTCTTTCACTTTCATCAAGAAGCTTTTTAGTTCCTCTTCACTTTCTGCCATAAGGGTGGTGTCATCTGTATATCTGAGGTTATTGATATTTCTCTCAGTAATCTTGATTCCAGCTTGTGTTTCTTCCAGCCCAGGGTTTTTCATGAGGTACTCTGCATATAAGTTAAATAAGCAGGGTGACAATATACAGCCTGGATGGACTCCTTTTCCTATTTGGAACCAGTCTGTTGTTCCTTGTCCATTTCTAACTGTTGCCTCCTGACCTGCATATAGGTTTCTCAAGAGTCAGGTCAGGTGCTCTGGTATTGCCATCTCTTTCAGAATCTTCCACAGTTTATTGTTATCCACACAGTCAAAGGCTTTGGCATAGTCAATAAAATAGAAATAGATGTTTTTCTGGAACTCTCTTGCTTTTTTGATGATTCAGCAGATGTTGGCAATTTGATCTCTGGTTCCACTGCCATTTCTAAAACTAGCTTGAACATCTGGATATTCATAGTTCATGTATTGCTGAAGCCTGGCTTGGAGAATTTTGAGCATTACTTTACTAGCATGTGAGATGAGTGCAATTGTGCATTAGTTTGAGCACTCTTTGGCATTGCCTTTCTTTAGGATTGGAATGAAGACTCCATATAAACTTGGAGATTTTAATGCTTTGTTTAAATTCTAAAGATTAATTCAAATGTTATGTTGAGTTTGCAATAATTGATTAAGTAATTAATGAACAAATTAACTGTGGAATAGTGCTTGTAACAATTTTTTTGAATACACTCTCTAGTTCCTATGATGTACATGTTTGTGATTACTGTTATCACTATCATGCTTATGCTCAATATAATAACTGTTTAATAGAAACAGAGTTATAAAACATCTGAATGGCTATGGAACAATTTTTGGCTGGTTTGAGGTCCAATAATCTCAGAGAAAGTTGGCATTAGTCATTGATGTGAACTCCATGTATTTTGACACTAAGATTCATACTTTTAAGCTAGTGAAACCTTAAGCCAAGAACCAGAGAAACCAGACTCCTGATCCTTGAAATTTTTCATATAATTTGCTATGTAGTAGAGAAATGTGTAAAGATTTTTGTATTTTGAATTGAGGTGCTAGTACAACAACAACAAAAACAATTTAAAATTGGCATGTAGCAACTTCTTGAAATCAAGAAGGTGGTGAAGAGTTTGAGATCTGGGTTTGGAAGATCCTACCCAGGAGGGTTCAGAAGGAAGTAAAGAACATGTTACTGAAATCTAGACAACGGAAAACCTGTGCTATACAGTGATATAAGTCTTATAAAACTGTGCCCTGCAGCTTCCCAGTTAGTGCTAGATGTAAAGAATTTGTCTGCCAATGCAGGAGATGGAAGAGATTGCTAGTTTATGGTAAACATTGTCAGATTCCTGATCTCTGAAGAAGAAGACTTAGCTTCAGGATCAGGGACTAGCCTTGATCACTCAAGAGCTTTTGTGTGGCAGACTTTTATTAAAGTACAAAAGGGGTGAAGAAAGCTTCTAACATAGACATCAGGTGGGGGATGAAGTCTTATCAAGCCTTATATACTTTTACCAGATCCACTACCACAAAATATATGTTCAGTTCAGTTCAGTCACTCAGTCAGGTCTGACTCTTTGTGACCCAATGAATTGCAGCACACCAGACCTCCTTGTCCATCACTGTCTCCCGGAGTTCACTCAGACTCATGTCCATCGAGTCAGTGATGTCATCCAGCCATCTCATCCTCTGTCGTCTCCTTCTCCTCCTGCCCCCAATCCCTCCTAGCATCAGAGTCTTTCCAATGAGTCAATTCTTCACATGAGGAGGCCAAAGTACTGGAGTTTCAGATTTAGCATCATTTCTTCCAAAGAAATCCCAGGGCTGATCCCCTTCAGAATGGACTGGTTGGATCTCCTTGCAGTCCAAGGGACTCTCAAGAGTCTTCTCCAACACCACAGTTCAAAAGCATCAATTCTTCGGCACTCAGCCTTCATCACAGTCCAATTCTCACATCCATACATGACTACTGTAAAAACCATAGCCTTGACTAGACGGACGTTAGCCAGCAAAGTAATATCTCTGCTTTTGAATATGCTATCTAGGTTGATTATAACTTTTCTTCCAAGGAGTAAGCAACTTTTAATTTCATGGCTGCAATCACCATCTGCAGTGATTTTGGAGCCCCCAAAAATAAAGTCTGACAGTTTCCACTGTTTCCCCATCTATTTCCCATGAGTTGATGGGACCGGATACCAGGATCTTCGTTTTCTAAATGTTGAGCTTTAAGCCAACTTTTTCACTCTTCACTTTCACTTTCATCAAGAGGTTTTTAGTTCCTCTTCACTTTCTGCCATAAAGGTGGTGTCATCTGCATATTTGAGGTTATTGAGATTTCTCCTAGCAATCTTGATTCTAGCTTGTGTTTCTTCCAGTCCAGTGTTTCTTGTGATGTACTCTGCATATAACTGGACATGGAACAACAGACTGGTTCCAAATAGGAAAAGGAGTACATCAAGAGTGTATATTGTCACCCTGCTTATTTAACTTATATGCAGAGTCCATATAAGAAGGCTGAGTGCTGAAGAATTGATGCTTTTGAACTCTGGTGTTGGAGAAGACTCTTGAGAGTCCCTTGGACTGCAAGGAGATCCAACCAGTCCATTCTGAAGGAGAGCAACTCTGGGATTTCTTTGGAAGGAATGACGCTAAAGCTGAAACTCCAATACTTTGGCCACGTCATGCGAAGAGTTGACTCACTGGAAAAGACTCTGATGCTAGGAGGGATTAGGGGCAGGAGGAGAAGGGGACAACTGAGGATGAGATGGCTGGATGGCATCACTGGCTCAATGGACATGAGTCTGAGTAAACTCCAGGAAATGGTAATGAACAGGGAGGCCTGGTGTTCTGTGATTCATGGGGTCAGACACGACAGAGCAACTGAACTGAACTGAAGAAGGGTGACAATATACAGCCTTGAAGTACTCCTTTTCCTATTTGGAATCAGTCTTAAACTACCAGTATTAGAACTAAAAATAGAAAGGTTTTACTAGGCTCACTCCCACAACATACTTCTTAAGATAACAAGATTAGTCAGAATGTTCTTTTTAAGGAGAAATGTGTCCTTGAGCAAGATGATATATTGACTAAGACACAGCAACCTAGAAAAAGAATGTTTTCCTTTGCTCCTCCTTGAGAGTTTCAGACACCTTTCTCCTCCTCAAGGGCCCCAAATTCCTACTCAACCTACCTAAGAATTAACTTTCTCAAGATGTGGTTCAATGCCTGGGTTGGGAGGATCCCCTGGAGGAGGGCATGACAACTCACTCTAGTACTCTTGCCTGGAGAATCCCATGGACAGAGGAGTCTGGCATAGGGTTGCAGTACTGAAGCAATTTAATTTGGGTATGCACGTCCTCCAGCTATGTGGGAAATAGTATTTATAAATGATGGACTTGGACTTCTAGCTAAATACCAGAAGTGCTGCGTAGATTCATTTTGCAGATTATAGTAAAATGCAAAATGAGAGTAATAAATTTAGGGAAGAATTCCTAAAGAAAAACATAGAACTGGATGACTTTAAATTTATTGGCTTATCCAGATGGCAAAAGATGTTAGAAGTCATAAAAGGAAAAGTGGATTTAGTCACACAAGCGCTTTTCAAGAAGTTAAAGATTTGCCTACAGATCACTGAATCAATGGATATGAATTTGAGCAAACTCCAAGAGATGGTGAAGGACAGGGAACCATGGCATGCTGCAGTTCATGAGGCTGCAAAGAGTTGGACACAACTGAGGGATTGAACAAAAATGACAACACAGATTTTTCTCAACTAGAAACCCAAGGGGTAGAGCCAAGATCACAAAAATTTCTTCCAGGTTTTTTACTCAGTGAAAAAGAATCCATTTCAGAATGGTTATAGACTGATTACTCATGCTTACATTCCATTTTTATAAATCACAATTTTTTTTTTTTTTTTCTGTTTTTTTTCTGTGCCTGATCTGCCATTGTTAGTCAGGAATGTTGTGAGCTGATAACTTCTCACTTTGGATTTCCTGGACCACTCATAAAAAGAATTTGCCCCAGAAGCTCTTCTTCATAGATTACATCCAAGCCTATCATCCACACCTGGACCTGAGTTAGATTTTGCATTCTGAGTTGTAATAGACTAAAACTTAAAAACCCTGGGAAAGGGTGAATATAATTCGCATTTCAGACAGTCTTAAATAATTGGGGGTCAGAGGGTGGCAGTTTCCCACCTACAGGTGTATTGGCTCTGTGTAATCGTCTCCACCTTAGTGTGGGCCAGAGTTAAGACTATGATAGTACAGTCAGTCCATGATTAGATTATGTTATATAAAACTCCACACAGCAGGCTGATTTTTCTGCCTGTTTTGCAGTAATAAAGTTGCCATATTTGATTAGGATTTGCAAATTACCTCCAGAATCTGAAAGGGACACCTGCCTACAGCCAGCAAGAAGATAGGGATTTCATTTCTAGAATTGCATGGAACCAATTATTTCCAACAAAGAATGAATACGGATTCTCCTGAGCTTCAGATGGGCTTGGGGTCCCTGTCAACTCATTGTTCATCCCAGTGAGAGTCATATAGCCCAGGCCTGGATCCCTAATTCACAGAAACTATGAAATAACAAATAGATGTTTTAACCTAAATTTGTAATAATTTGCTCATGGCTACAGAAAACTTATGAAACTACACTTAGTGTAACACTAAGAATCAGTGAATTTTTAATTCAACTTTTTTCTTTAAAGTTAAATATAAATGCATTTATTTTAGCCACTCCAGAAGATGTTTTCCTTCAGTATTATATTTTTGTGAATGCTAATAATTATCAGTAGAACATTATTTGTTTTCATTTATTTTAAAATGTGTTTATATATACAAAATATGAAAAAAAAGAAAAAAAATGAACTAAGCAGATGAAATGCTTTTATAATCTATATACATTGATCATTATAATTCATCACTTTCCAGCTTGGAAATGTAGAAAATGACTCTATTTCATAGAAAAATAATTATATACTGTGAGGTTTGGCTTTGTACTTTTAATATAATGATAAAATAGACATTTAGACTGAATCACATTGGAAAGGCATCAACAGTAAACTGCTCTACATAATATAATTAAAAGTGCAATGAATAAATAATTCTTTGCTCCTTGATACAAGGTGCTGCTTGTTCATTAGTGGAAGGGTCATTTGTAAACCAATTTTTGTTATTACACTAAAACAACATTGTTGTTAAATCATGATAAAGGGGGAACCATAAATTGGGAAAGAATTTTAATAATCATTATCTTCATTAGCTAATGATATGTGCTAATTACTTTCTTAAATGATAATGATTTAGTAGCCTTGGCATAAAGGGCTCACAGAGCAGTAACTAGGAAAGTCCCCTTCAATGTGTTTTTACAATGTTGAAAGAGACATAATGATGGAGAGTGATAATTATACTATCTATAATATTATTAATTAAAAATATCTATCTGTCTTATGTCTGACTTTATGTTGTTTTTCATATGATATATTTGCCCTATCAGGAGATGTGTAACTTCAAAATTATTTTAACAGTAATTCAATGCTATATTTACTGTTTTCACTATGTTGGCAGTGTTACCTATCGATGGTAAAAAAAAATAAATAAAATTGCCTGTTTCTTAGCATAGATCAAGGAAGTGTTTCCCTAATGTACTAAGAATGATTATAATCTTCAAATCTCCAATACTGTATACTTGCAAGAAAAAAAGACTGAGAGAAATTAGTGAACAAGCACTTTACAGAGGTGAAAATGACTACTGCATAAAAATATAATACATGATGATTCTCATTAGTAAAGAGGTCAACCTGACACTCAACACCTACAAAAACCAGTGACATCAAAAGTTAGGAAAAATGTAGATAATGGTCTAATTATGTATTACTAATGGATGGGAAAACTACTTATATTTTGAGGGGAAAATTATTTTTAATGTTAAAAGATTTACTCTTAACATTACTAAGAGTGACTTATATAAGTCTGCTAAGACAGGCAAAATCAACCTTATATCTGTAACAGAATATATTAACAACAGAAAGAGAATGTGGCAGTCATACAATGTCATACTACAGCATGGCATAATTGATTGAAATGCAGCTACTTACATCAACTTTAATGATCTCAGGCAACAAGTCAGTAAAGAAAATATACATTGATTTACTTGTACAAATTTTAGAAATGAAAATCACGGATTTCAGATACAGTTTTGTAAACTTCTAGAGAAAACAAAGGAATTACTGACACAGTGTTCAGCTAACTGATTATTCAAGGGAAAAGGGAGGGTAATGAGATCAGAGAAATGACTGGAAATTCAGCTGGTTATTAGATAAAAGAATGATCATTTCACTATTGTTTATCAATCCCATATGCTTGTTAAAAGTATTCATTTGTAGAAATTAAATATTTTGTTGAGTCAAAAAAGAAAGTGAATGAATTATCTGTCTCATTATGGATATATATATATGTTCTGCATGAATAATATCTTAAAATGGTAGCTATCATACACTGGCGGTTCTCTTGCTATGGGTGGAAGATGCCATAAAAATGACAACAAGGTACAACCATGGAGTGCAGTGGTCCACTATTCATAACCAGAATCTCATGTTCTTTCCTTATCAGAGAACATGATACTTATTCTACTTGGAAGAAAAACACATCCAGAAGTTTTTCTTTTCTTCTTTCTTTTAAAAACAGAGCTTCTATAATATATAAATGTAAAATTCCATCCGCTACTAAACAGGAATAAACTGTTTGCAAATTGGGTCATTTAAAGTGGATGGCATAAGTACATAAAATCAGTCCACAATGTTCCCCAGAGACATTTCCTCCAGTTCTCAAAACCTATTATAATTCCAAAATATTTCGGTCAAACTGACTCTCTCTTTTCAGTGAGAGATAAGGTAATTGAGATACTGAATTATAAAGCTTAGAAAAATAGGAAAAGTTTTATGCCATTATATGGAGAAATACATTAGTAGTATTCACCCAAGTCACTTTTTCATCCAATTTTCTGTTCTTGTGTGAGTCTAAGAGAAGGACATGGAAAGACAATCTGCGTATAAGCTACTAAACTTCTCTTCTTACATCACTCCTCTTAAGCAAGTCACATTATTTTTTATTTTTTTGGATTATTCAATGAGAGTCAGTCCAGTTCACTCGCTTAGTCGTGTCCCACCCTTTGCGACCCCATGAGTCGCAGCACACCAGGCCTCCCTGTCCTTCACCAACACCCGGAGTTTACCCAAACTCATGTCCATTGAGTCAGAGATGCCATCCAGCCGTCTCATCCTCTGTTGGCCCCTTCTCCTTCTAACCTCAATCCCTCCCAGCATCAGAGTCTTTTCCAATGAGTCAACACTTCGCATGAGGTGGCCAAAGTACTGGAGTTTCAGCTTTAGCATCAGTCATTCCAATGAACACTGAGGACTAATATCCTTTAGAATGGACTGTTTGGATCTCTTTGTAGTCCAAGGGACTCTGAAGTCCAAGGGAATTTTGAACACCACAGTTCAAAAGCATCAATTCTTTGGTGCTCAACTTTCTTCACAGTCCAACTCTTACATCCATACAACCACTGGAAAACCATAGCCTTGACTAGACGGGCCTTTGTTGGCAAAGTAATGACTCTGCTTTTTAATATGCTATCTAGGTTGGTCATAACTTACCTTCCAAGGAGTAAGTGTCTTTTAATTTCAAGGCTGCAATCACCATCTACAGTGATTTTGGACTCCAAAAACAAAAAAGTCTGACACTGCTTCCACTGTTTCCCCATCTATTTTCCCATGAAGTGATGGGACCAGATGCCATGATCTTAGTTTTCTGACTGTTGAGCTTTAAGCCAACTTTTTCACTCTCCTCTTTCATTTTCATCAAGAGGCTCTTTAGTTCCTCTTCACTTTCTGCCATAGGGTGGTGTCATCTGCATATATGAGGTTATTGATATTTCTCCCGGTACTCTTGATTCCAGCTTGTGCTTCCTCTAGCCCAGCATTTCTCATGAGGTACTCTGCTTATAAGTTAAATAAGCAGGCTGACAATATACAGCTTTGACGTACTCCTTTCTTCCTATTTGGAGCCAGTCTGCTGTTCCATGTCCAATTCTAACTGTTGCTTCCTGACCAGAATATAAGTTTCTCAAGAGGCAGGTCAGGGGGCCTGTTATTCCCATCTCTTTCAGAATTTTCCACAGTTTATTATGAGTCACACAGTCAAAGGCTTTGGCATAGTCAATAAAACAGAAATAGATGTTTTCCTGGAACTCTCTTGCTTTTTCCATGATCCATCAGACGTTGGCAATTTTATCTCTGGTTTCTCTGCGTTTTCTAAAACCAGTTTGAACATCAGGAAGGTCAAGATTCATGTATTACTGAATCCTGGCTTGGAGAATTTTGAGCATTACTTTACTAGCATGTGAGATGAATGCAATTGTGCGGTAGTTTGAGCATTCTTTGGTATCACCTTTCTGTGGGATTGGAATGAAAACTGATCTTTTTGAGTCCCGTAACCATTGCTGAGTTTTCCAAATTTGCTGGCATATTGAATGCAGCACTTTCACAGCATCATCTGTCAGGATTTGAAATAGCTCAACTGAAATTCCATCACCTCTACTAGCTTTGTTTGTAGTGATGCTTTCTAAGGCCCACTTGACTTCACATTCCAGGATGTCTGGCTCTAGGTGAGTGATTACACCATCGTGATTATCTCGGTCATGAAGATCTTTTTGTACAGTTCTTCTGTATATTCTTGCCACCTCTTCTTAACATCTTCTGCTTCTGTTGCTGCTGCTGCTGCTAAGTTGCTTCAGTCGTGCCCGACTCTGTGCAACCTCATAGACGGCAGCCCACCAGGCTCCCCGTCCCTGGGATCCTCCAGGCAAGAACACTGGAGTGGGTTGCCATTTCCTTCTCCAATGCATGGAAGTAAAAGTGAAAGTGAAGTCGCTCAGTCGTGTCCGACTCTTAGCGACCTCATGGACTGCAGCATACCAGGCTCCTCTGTCCATGGGATTTTCCAGGCAAGAGTACTGGAGTGGGGTGCCATTGCCTTCTCCTAGGTCCATACTATTTCTGTCCTTTATTGAGCCCATTTTTCCATGAAATGTTGCCTTGGTATTTCTAATTTTCTTGAAGAGATCTCTAGTGTTTCCCATTCTATTGTTTTCCTCTATTTCTTTGCACTGATCGCTGAGTAAGGCTTTATTTTCTCTTCTTACTATTCTTTGGAACTCTGCATTCAGATGCTTATATCTTTCTTTTTCTCCTTTGCTTTTTGCTTCTCTTCTTTTCACAGCTATTTGTAAGGCCTCCCCAGACAGTCATTTTGCTTTTTGCATTTCTTTTCTATGGAGATGATCTTGATCCCTGTCTCCTACACAATGTCATCAACCTCTGTCCATAGTTCATCAGGCACTCTATCTAACAGATCTAGTCCCCTAAATCTATTTCTCACTTCCATTGTATAATCATAAGAGATTTGATTTAGGTCATACCTGAATGGTCTAGCGGTTTTCCCTACTTTCTTCAATTTCAGTCTGAATTTGGCAATAAGGAGTTCATGATCTGAGCCACAGTCAGCTCCCAGTCTTATTTTTTCTGACTGTATAGAGTTTCTCCATCTTTGGCTGCAAAGATTATAATCAATCTGATTTCAGAGATGACCATCTGGTGATGTCCATCTGTAGAGTCTTCCCTTGTGATGTTCGAACAGGGTGTTTGCTATGACCAGTATGGGCACAGGATGGCTGAGAGGAACTTCTCCATGTTCAAGGTCAGGAAGGGCACCATGAGGAGATACCCCTTATTCCAAGGTAAAGAGCAATGTTTGTGCTTTGCTGGAGTGGCTGTGAAGAGATACCCAAGTCCAATGTAAGAGAAACCCAAGTAAGACGTTATGTATTGTGAGAGAGCATCAGAGGGTGACACACTGAAACCATACTCACAGAAAACTAGTCAGTCTGATCACATGGACCACAGCCTTGTCTAACTCAGTGAAACTAAGCCATGCCATGTGGGGCCACCCAAGAGAGACGGATCATGGTGGAGATGTCTGACAGAATGTGGTCCACTGGAGATGGGAATGACAAACCACTTCAGTATTCTTGCCCTGAGAACCCCATGAACAGTATAAAAGGCAAAATGATAGGATACTGAAAGAGGAACTCCCCAGATCAGTACATGCCCAATATGCTCCTGGAGATCAATGGAGAAATAACTCCAGAAAGAATGAAGGGATGAAGCCAAAGCAAAAACAATAACCAGTTGTGGACATGACTGGTGACAGAAATAAGATATGATGCTGTGAAGAGCAATATTGCATCAAAGTGAAGTCGCTCAGTCATGTCCGACTGTTTGCGACCCCATGGACTGTAGCCTGTCAGGCTCCTCTGGGTCCATGGGATTTTCCAGGCAAGATTATTGGAATGGATTGCCATTTCCTTCTCCAGGGGATCTTCCCGACTCAGGAATCAAACCCGGGTCTCCCGCACTGCAGGCAGACGCTTTACCATCTGAGCCACCAGGAAATGGCAAGAGTGAACATCAACATTCTAGGAATCAGCAAACTAAAATGGACTGGAATGTGTGAATTTAACTCAGATAACCATTATGTCTACTATTGTGGGCAGGAGTCCCTTAGAAGGAATGGAGTAGCCTTCATGGTCTACAAAAGAGTCCGAAATACAGTACTTGGATGTAATCTCAAAAATGACAGAATGATCTCTGTTCATTTCCAAGGCAAACCATTCAATATCACAAGAATCCAAGTCTATGCCCCAACCAGTAATGCTGAAGAAGCTGAAGTTGAACGGTTCTATGAAGACCTACAAGACGTTTTAGAACTAACACCCCCAAAAAATGTCCTTTTCATTATAGGGTACTGGAATGCAAAAGTAGGAAGTCAAGAAATACCTGGAGTAACAGGCAAATTTGGCCTTGGAATATGGAATGAAGCAGGGCAAAGGCTAATGGAGTTTTGACAAGAGAACACATTGGTCATAGCAAACACCTTCAATGAAAGTTCAGTTCAGTTTAGTTCAGTCGCTCAGTCAAACCATTGATATTCAATGAAATACTGAAATTTGACAATGAGAATGCTGATAATTGTGACTTATTCACTAGCTTGTATATTAAATCCTCTAGAAGCCTTTAATCAAAAAGCTTTTAAAATTATCCCAAGAAATAAAATTTCAAAATACTACTGTAATTATTCCATAATCACATCAGGAAATAATATTTTTGTGAATGACTGCCCTTGAAGTGAAATACACATAGGAGTTAAATGTGAGTAAAAATTAATTTAATAGTGCATCTCTCAATGTAATATCAAAATTTTCAGTACCTTTATTATGGTAATTTTAGAATTAACAAGATGGGCCTCTCTCAGATCACATAAACCTAGTAATTGGTAATATACTTATTTTGATGATTATATACCACATCAAAGAAAGAGACAAAAAATGACAGCCAATGCTACTATAGAGAGATCTTGTTAGCTATCTAAAATTTTCAGAATAACTGAATTCATGATTTGATAATTATTCTAAAAAAATCACACAGAATAGCATTTCTTATACTTTTAAATTTAAAAATTTTTGACATAAATGGGAGAGTTTACAGTAATACCCATGAAGCTTCTTTATCAGCCAGGGAGATATTGTCATGCTCTGCAGGCATGGGAGCTGAGATATTCATCAGACAGAGCTTAAATTCTCCATTTCACTAGTTGACAAATCTATTGGGATGTCTAGTTTTCCCAAGAATGATTTGCTGGTGATAAGAAGAAAGATATGAAAAAGAAGATTGATATCAGGATATATTTAGAGAGTGTTAAAGGAGAAGCCTGTGTAACCTGAAGATAGGATCTATCTAAACAAGCCCAGTTCAATCTAAGACAAATGTTATATCACCCGAAATTTACCTAAGCAAAGACAGCATCTGTTATTTCTGTTGGATGGTATTTAACATGCAACTTTGAAAGTGAATTTATTTTGTATTGACTTTTTAAGTTTTATGCCATTTTTTTCCCCTAGCCATATTCCCTATTACAGCTGATATTTCTGAAAACAGGAAACATTTTGGTTTTTTGGTTTGTTTTTGGTGATGTGTAGAGAAGAGAATTCTTCATTAATAGAACTACATTTCTAAAAGTCAAGAGAAAAAGTCCAAGAAAAAGATAAGAAACTCTTTTTTCTCGGACTGCTTCACATGTTTCCCTGTGTGAGAAGAAAAATCAAGCACCCTAGAAAAGCTCTCTCTTTAAGAATAGATATGCAGTTTTGTGCTGTGCTGGATGTCTCAGTCATGTCTGACTTTCTGCAATCTCATGGACTGTAACATGCCAGGCTCCTCTGTCAATGGGGATTCTCCAGGCAAGAATACTAGAGTGGGTTGCCATGCCCTCCTCCAGAGGATCTTCCCAACCCAGAGATCGAACCCGGTTCTCCTGCACTGCAGGCGGATTCTTTACCACCTGAGTCACCAGGGAAGCCCGTGCAATTTTGTAATTACCCCAAATATGCTATTTCTTTTTGACAAAAGAAAGATGGAGAATAAAAATCCCAGTTTATTTCAGAATGCCTAGGGAATTAAGGTATAGAATGGACATAATAGATTGCAGGAAGTAAAGAATACGAAGTTAGTCTGTGGCTGGAGTAGGTGTCAAAAAAAAAAAAAAAGAATCATCCAACATATGGGAAATTGAGCTTTTTTTTTCTAAAATGCTTATGACTTACAATTCCTAAAAATAAAACAAAAATATCAAAATAAATTATATTATTTTCTCTTTGTACAATGATCAGATAACATGAGTAACTGCCAAAGCACACAGATTCCTTCTTGAACACCACTGTTTTGGGAAACAAAAGCAGGGAGAATATTTCAGGCAGGAGAATAATGATATAATATTTGCAGTATAAAAATTTACCTGGTAACGAATCGAGATTGAGGGAATAGAAATGAAGACAGGAAAATCAGTTAGACTGTGGCCATAACATACAAACAATATATTTATATGTGGTTTAAGTTTGTTTCTGTCTATCTTTCTTTTTGTTTCCTTTGCTGCATGGAAAGTGGAACTTCCCCTCTCAGGGACTGAATCCATGCCCCCTGCCTTCTAAGCACAGATTCTTAACTGCTGGCCCCCTGGGGCAGTCCTATACATGGTTTCAGTGAACATAGTGGAATGCAAAAGGAGAAGATATGTTTGAGCCATATTTAGAGGCATAATATAAAAGAATAAATGGGTTAATAGAAGGAGGTATGAGCCAGAAGACTTGTCCCTGTCCTTCAGATTTTTATCTTATACAGGGAACTTTAGTAATAAGAATTATGGCAGAAAATGAAACATTCAATTGGGAGTAGGAAGGAAGCCATAATATATATACATTTATGAGATGCCAGACTGCAGTATTCCATGTAGTCAAAGCTATGGTTTTTACAGTAGTCATGTATGGATGTGAGAGTTGGACTATAAAGAAGACTGAGTGCTGAAAAATTTATGCTTTCAAACTGTGGTGCTATAGAAGACTCTTGAGAGTCCCTGAGACAGCAATGAGATAAACCAGGCAATCCTAAAGGAAATCAGTCCTGACTATTCATTGGAAGAACTGATAATGAAGCTGAAGCTCCAATACTTTGGTCACCTGATGGGAAGAGCCAACTCATTGGAAAAGATCCTGATCCTGGAGAAAATTGAGGGCAGGTGGAGAAGGGAACGACAGAGGATGAGATGGTTGGATGGGATCACTGACTCAAGGGACATGTGTTTGAGCAGACTCTGGGAGACAGTGAAGGATAGGGAATCCTGGCATACTACAAGTCCATTGAATCACAAAGAGTCGGACACGACTGAGTGGCTGAACAAGCACAACGACGACAAACGTCATTCTGATGATATCTCAGATGGAAGTGAGGACCATGCTATTAGACCAGGGAGAAAAAAAGCATCCTTATTATAAAGTGGCAAAGCTGAATTGTATTTTTGGCCGAATTGTACTCACTTCCTAGTTTTCTATGGAAGATTAATTTTGTGAGTGATGAAATTGGATACTTTGCTGAGGAAATTAAGTCCAGTGTTGAAGTTATGGCTTGGCTGCTCTTGAAGACTGACAGTGAAATTTGGGAAGGGAGCAATGACAGAATTGCTAAGGTGAGCAGAACTTTACAGTTTGCACATACAGCTTATCCATTCTGCCCAAAATGAGAAAGCATGTGAAGGAGAGAACACTAAGTGTGTGACCATGTGATCATTTGTTAAAGAAATTGGTTTGGGTGTGAAGCCTGCATTTAATCATCCACTTCATCAGGAAAACAGTAACTCTGAACTGAAGGGGAAAGAGACAGACAGGAAGATCTTAGATCTTATATTTTCCAGGATGGAACCATGGAGATAGTTGGCTGTGAACATGTGCTCTTCTACAAGAAAAGAGAAGAAAGACCTAAAGGTGAAACAGAGTTCATCAGGACTTCATCGTCTGCACAGCAAAAAGAAACAAAATCAACAAAATGAAAACCTATGGAATGTGAGAAGTTACCTGCGAATCATATATCTAAAAATTAATATCCAAAATATGAAAAGAACTTATACAACTCAATAGAACAAGTAAACAAACAAAAAAACAAATGCACCTGATTAAAAAATAGGCAGAGGAACTGAATAGATACTAAAGAAAAAAGGAACAAGAAAAATGGCCAACACATAGGTGAAGAGATGCTCACCATCAGGGCAATGCAAATCAAATGCAAATCAAGTTGGAATGTTAGAATGAATGTCATTAAACAGGAAAGAAAAGATAAATGCCTGGGAAGATGTGAGAAAGGGGAATGAAGGGATCTGTGAGGCTCCCTTTTAAATTTGTGCAGTCTCCATAGAAAGCAGTATGGAGGCTTCTCAAAAAATTAAAATACAACTACTATATCCAGCCTTTTCATACGCTGGATGAAGCACAAGCTGGAATCAAGATTTCCAGGAGAAATATAAATAACCTCAGATATGTAGATGACACCACCCTTATAGCAGAAAGTGAAGAAGAACTAAAGAGCCTCTTGATGAAAGTGAAAGAGGAGAGTAAAAAAGTTGGCTTAAAGCTCAACAGTCAGAAAATGAAGATCATGGCATCCAGTTCCATCACTTCACGGGAAATAGATGGGGAAACAGGGGAAACAGTGGCTGACTTCATTTTTCTGGGCTCCAAAATCACTGCAGATGGTGACTAAAGTCATGAAATTAAAAGACGCTGATTCCTTGGAAGGAAAGTTATGACCAACCTAGACAGCATACTAAAAGCAGAGATATTACTTTGTCCATAAAGGCCCATCTAGTCAAGGCTATGGTTTTTCCAGTAGTCATGTATGGATGTGAGAGTTGGACTATAAAGAAAGCTGAGAGCTGAAGAACTGATGCTTTTGAACTGTGGTGTTGGAGGAGACTCTTGAGAGTCCCTTGGACTGCAAGGAGATCCAACTAGTCCATCCTAAAGGAGATCAGTCCTGGGTGTTCACTGGAAGGACTGATGTTGAAGCTGAAACTCCAATAATTTGGCCACCTGATGTGAAGAGCTAACTCATTGGAAAAGACCCTGATGCTGGGAAAGATTGAGAGCAGGAGGAGAAGGGAACAACAGAGGATGAGATGTCTGGATGTCATCACTGACTCAATGGACATAAGTTTGGGTGAACTCTGGGAGTTGGTGATGGACAGGGAGGCCTGGTGTGCTGCAGTTCATGGGGTTGCAAAGAGTTGAACACGACTGAGCCACTGAACTGAACTGAATTGAACTATATCCAGAAATTTCACTGTTGGGTATATATCTAAAGGAAATGAAAGCAGGATCTGAAAGAAACAGCTGCATCCCAAGTTCAGTGCAGCATTACTCACAATAGCCAAGAGATGGAAACAACCTAAATGTTCAGCAAGGCATGAATGGATAAAGAAGTTGTACACCTATACATTATGAAAGAGTATATGATCATGAGAAGGAAGGAAATCCTGCCATTAGTGACAACATGGATAAAGTTTGAGGATACTTTGCTAAGTGAAGTAAGTCAGAAAGAGAAGGGAAAACACTGTAGAATTTTATGTAGAATTTTGAAAAGTTGAACCCACAGAAACAGAGAGTAGAAAAGTGGTTACAAGGAGGTAAGGGTAGGATGAAATGAGGAGATGCTGTTCCAAGTTACAAACTTTCAGTTGTAAGGTAAATTCTGACGATCTAATATACAGCACGGTTATTATAGTTAATAACATGTTATTATGTACTTTAAAGTTGCCAAGAGAATACATTCAATGTTCCCAGAACACACACAACATTGGTAATTGTATGACCTGATACAAATGTTAGTGAGACTTGTGGAGATCGTCTTGCACATTTTAATATACAAACATATCAAATCAACGTGTTATATATCTTAACTTACACAGTGCTATATATCAATTATATCTCAATAATGGATAAGGAAATGGCAACCGATTCCATGGAGATATCTATCTATCTATCTATCTATCTATCTATATATATATATATTCCTGCCTGGAAAATCCCATGGATAGAGGAGCCTGGTGGGCCACAGTCCATGGAGTTGCAAAGGGTTGGACACGACTGAATGACTAACACATACATACACATATCTCAATAAAGGAGAGGAGACATCACCTGGATTTCAACAGGCCAGACAACTCATTATCTAGGGCCTCGGGGACATGGCCTTTACCCAGTAGAACTGTGGAGATTTGGCAACCCCTACATGGATTTCTAAGCATAGACGGACAGGGAGCTGCAGTCAAGCAACCCAGGCATGTGGGTTGCTGGTGATAGGGCTGACCAAGGCCAGTTCACTGGAGAGACATTCTGCAAGACAGAGTTGTTTAGACCGTGACCCCACTCCAGATCAGTAGATCAACCGGGGTATGATTCTACCCCAGAAAAGCTGCAGACATGAACTCCAAACTTTGACATTGTCTCTTTTTCCTTTCCCATGTCTCCGTTTTGGAATGGGGGTTTTATGCCCTTTGCTCTATTGTATTCTGTAGGTTTTGTTTGAACATCAACAAAACTTGTTTGCTTTCACAGTTTTGCTGCAGGAAAGTTATTTGCCTTCCTTGAATCACCTTCAGTGCAGTTCAGTCGTTCAGTCGTGTCTGACTCTTTGTAACCCCATGAATCACAGCACGCCAGGCCTCCCTGTCAATCACCAACTCCCGGAGTTCACTCAGACTCACGTCCATCGAGTCCGTGATGCCACCCAGCCATCTCATCCTTTGTCATCCCTTCTCCTCCTGTCTCCAATCCCTCACAGCATCACAGTCTTTTCCAATGAGTCAACTATTTGCATGAGGTGGCCACAGTACTGGAGTTTCAGCTTTAGCATCATTCCTTCCAAAGAAGTCCCAGGGCTGATCTCCTTCAGAATGGACTGGTTGGATCTCCTTGCAGTCCAAGGGACTCTCAAGAGTCTTCTCCAACAGCACAGTTCAAAAGCAGCAATATTTCGACCCTCAGCTTTCTTCACAGTCCAACTCTCACATCCATACATGACCACTGGAAAAACCATAGCCTTGACTAGACAGACCTTTGTTAGCAAAGTAATGTCTCTGCTTTTCAATATGCTATCTAGGTTGGTCATAACTTTCCTTCCAAGGAGTAAGCGTCTTTTAATTTCATGGCTGCAGTCACCATGTGCAGTCATTTTGGAGCCCCCAAAATAAAGTCTGACACTGCTTCCAATGTTTCCCCATCTATTTCCCATGAAGTGATGGGACCAGATGCCATGATCTTCGTTTTCTGAATGTTGAGCTTTAAGCCAACTTTTTCACTTTCATCAAGAGACTTTTTAGTTCCTCTTCACTTTCTGCCATAAGGTTGGTATCGTCTGCATATCTGAGGTTATTGATATTTCTCCCGGCAATCTTGACTCCAGCCTGTGCTTCTTCCAGCCCAGCATTTCTCATGATGTACTCTGCATATAAGTTAAATAAACAGGCTGACAATATACAGCCTTGACATACTCCTTTTCCTATTTGGAACCAGTGTGTTGTTCCATGTCCAGTTCTAACTGTTGCTTCCTGACCTGCATATAGGTTTCTCAAGAGGCAGGTCAGGTGGTCTGGTATTTGCATGCCTTTCAGAACTTTCCATGCCTTTCAGAATTTTCCACTTTATTGTGATCCACACAGTCAAAAGTTTTCGCATAGTCAATAAATTAGAAATAGATGTTTTTCTGGAACTGTCTTGCTTTTTCCATGATCCAGCAGATGTTGGCAATTTGATCTCTGGTTCCTCTGTCTTTTCTGAAACCAGCTAGAATATCTGGAAGTTCATGGTTCACATACTGAAGCCTGGCTTGGAGAATTTTGAGCATTACTTTACTAGCATGTGAGATGAGTGCAATTGTGTGGTAGTTTGAGCATTATTTGGCATTGCCTTTCTTTGGGATTGGAATGAAAGCTAACCTTTTCCAGTCCTATGGCCACTGCTGAGTTTTCCAAATTTGCTGGCATATTGAGTGCAGCACGTTCACAGCATCATCTTCCAGGATTTGAAATAGCTCAACTGGAATTCCATTACCTCCACTAGCTTTGTTCATAGTGATGCTTTCTAAGGCCCACTTTACTTCACATTCCAGGATATCTGGCTCTAGCTGAGTGATCACACCATCGTGATTATCTTGGTCGTGAAGATATTTTTTGTACAGTTCTTCTGTGTATTCTTGCCACCTCTTCTTAATATCTTCTGCTTCTGTTAGGTCCATATCATTTCTGTCCTTTATCGAGCCCATCTTTCCATGAAATATTCCCTTGGTTATCTCTAATTTTCTTGAAGAGATCTCTAGCCTTTCCCATTCTGTTGTTTTCCTCTATTTCTTTGCATTGATCACTAAGGAAGGCTTTCTTATCTCTTCTTGATATTCTTTGGAACTCTGCATTCAGATGCTTATATCTTTCCTTTTCTCCTTTGCTTTTTGCTTCTCTTCTTTTCACAGCTATTTGTAAGGCCTTCCCAGACAGCCATTTTGCTTTTTGCATTTCTTTTCCACGGGGATGGTCTTGATCACTGTCTCCTATACAGTGTCATGAACTTCTGTCCATAGTTCATCAGGCATCTATCTATCAGATCTAGGCCCTTAAATCTATTTTTCACTTCCACTGTATAATCACAAGGGATTTAATTTAGTTCATACCTGAATGGTCTAGTGGTTTTCCCTACTTTCTTCAATTTAAGTCTGAATTTGGCAATAAGGAGTTCATGATCTGAGCCACAGTCAGCTCCTGATCTTGTTTTTGTTGACTGAATAGAGTCCCTTATTCATTTCTAATTTAGATGATATTTAGATGACTTTGGACTTAAACTAGAGTTTATGTTAGATGGGGCTTTGAGAGCTATTGGGCTGAAACGAATGTATTTTGCATAAGAGAAAACATGAATATGAGGGACAGAATGATGTGATTTGAATGTATATGTCCCTCCCAAATTCCTATGTTGAAATCTTAATCCTCAAGGTGATGGTGTTAGGTAGGAGGTAGAGACTTTGAAAAGTGATTATGTCAGCGGCAGAGCCCAGAGGGGATTAGTGTCTTATTAAAAGAGACCCCAGAGGGATTCTTTGCCCTTTCTGCCCTGTGAGGAGATAAGGAGAAGTCTGTGATCTGGAAGAGGAAAATGCAACTGATGGAGCCCTGATCTTGGATTTCCTGCTTTCAGAACTAAGAGAAATGTGATTTGCATTGCTTATTAGTTACCCCATTTGTGATATTTGTTATATAGAAGCCTAAAAGGACAAAGACAATGACACATTTTCTTCTTTGTTTGCTTGTTTCCAATAGGAAGGTGGTGATTAGTGGGAAGACTTTAACATAGTATCTAGAGACTATAATGATCTTTTCCTTTCCTTTATATTTTCTAGATGAGAGAAAAATATTTCAGTGTATGGAGAGAGAAGTGTGAGGGAGGTCCAAAGGGAGGGGATATATGTATCCCTATGGCCAATTCATGTTGGTGCATGACAGAAACAATTAAAATATTGTAAATTAATTATCCTCAATTAAAATGAAAAAAAAAAGAGTCAGTGTACAACAGTGAAATGAAATTTCAGAAGAAAGAGAAAATCACTAAGGCAGCAATGTCCTTTTGCTGGGAATAGAATCGAATTGAAAAGTATGATAATAATACAAAGCACCTAATATTCCTTTATAGAAAAGATAAAACTGAAGCCTAAATATGAAGTAATAATTCTAATTAAGGCAACATTCTAGCAAATAACCCTAGGTTGATTTGATTTCAAAGTCCAGTCATTTTTTCCGTGGCATCTTTCTATCTCAGCATATTATGTACATCACTTAAAATAAAAATGGGTATATAGGAAGTAAACAACAATCAAAGTAAGTAAAATAATTTTGTTGATGTAAAAGCTTCAAGGATTTCCAAGAAATTATAAATGGCTGCTATTATGCTCTGCCATAAACATGTTTGTCCATAATACACGATATCAATTTTTTTCAATGTGATGATAGTTAAATTCTATGAAAATAAAATAAAGTAAATGTACCTGGACCAACATTAAGAATACAGCTAATGCATATATTTAACTATTTGGACTCAAACAATTTACTACATATTGATAAACCACTTAGGACTGTGCAAAGTACATTTTATTGAGGAAAGCAACAATTGGGATAGAAAGTAATCAGTGCCTCTGTTGCTATATTGGCAACTGTTCTCTATTCATCTAGGCAAGATATGTTAATTATAAGCTCTTAAGACAGAAACCACCAGTTGATGTCATTTATGAATAAATGAAAATGCTGCCATTTAATTATCAGCCCGTTTTATTACAAGATACTTTCTATAAAGATGAATGCAATTTCACCTTACTATTATATTTTCAATTAATGGATGCACTGAGATAATGAAGAACCATCACTGACTACTCATTGATATTTCAAGTTTGATGTGACATTTAGTTTTTACATGTAATTTCTGAATTATCAAATCTTGACCAAATTTTAAAACTTAAAATATTACAGTATAAGTCAAACAAAATTCTTAGTTCAGATTTGTTACATATACCTTGCTTGCATTTGTTGGCTTACCCATTTGTGGTGTCAGGTGTTAATCATCAATGCTGTAAGTAAATCGGTGACTACCATGATAGGCACCCAAACATGGAAATATTGCTTACATCAAAGCTATGCCAGGATGTGACAAGCATACCTTGGAGATATTGTGGGTTCCCTTCCAGATGATCACAATAAAAGAAAGATGATAATAAAGCAAGTCATACGTATAATTTTGTTTCCCAGTTCATATGAAAGTTATGCTTACACTGCTGCTGCTGCTGCTGAGTCGCTTCAGTCGTGTCCGACTCTGCGCGACCCCAGAGACAGCAGCCCACCAGGCTCCCCCCGTCCCTGGGATTCTCCAGGCAAGAACACTGGAGTGGGTTGCCATTTCCTTCTCCAATGCATGAAAGTGAAAGTGAAGTCACTCAGTCTATACTGTTGTCTATTAAGGATGTAATGAATTTATGTCTTAAAAACAAAACAAAACAAAACAACGTGCACAGGTTAATTAAAAAATATTGCCAAAAATGCTATCATCTGAGCTGTCAGCAAGTCCTGGTAATAACATCAAAGATCCCTGATCATAAATTATATAACCGATATAATAACAATGAAAATCTCTGCCACAGTGTGAGAATTTTCAAAATGTAACACAGAGATACAAAGTGAACAAATGCTATTGAAAAATAGCACTGATGGATTTGCTCAGGACAGGGTTGCCACAAACCTTCACTTTATTTACAAAAAAAAAAAGGAGTATCTGCAAAGTACAATAAAATGAGGTATCTGTACATATAAACTAGATTAAGTTAAGCATCTGCAGAAGTCAGCTGTTACTGATTGAACTGCGTCTTCCAAAAAAATACATTGAAGTCATAAGTCCTAGTGCCTGTGAATGTAATTTTATTTGGAAATAGGATCTATGCAGATGTAAACAAGTTAACATGAAGTTGTTGGGTTGGACAATAATCCAATATGATTGGTGTCTTTAAAAGAAGAGGTGGACACAGACAGAGACATACATGGTCAATGCCACACAACAATGGAGTCACAGGTTTTCAGTGATACACCTATAAGCCAAGGGATACCAAGGATTCCTAGCAACACGAGAAGGTGAGAGGAAAAGCATGAAACCAATTCTTACCTGAAGCTTTGAGAGAGAATGGTCTTCCTGACAACTTGACTTCCTGACAATCCTAGCTTTCAAAATTGAGAAAATCAAATTCTTTTTAAGTCCCTTAGCTTATGAGATTTTATTATAGCAGAGCTAGGAAATTGGTACATCTGTCTCTGGATACAGGACACTCCATGTCCATTTGGTATAAAAGTAAGAAAGGTAATAGTAATAACCCAACATGGTAAAAGACTGAATGCCTTCTCATTAAAATCACTAATAAATGTGAATTCTGCATTTACTGCTTTTAATCAGCATTAAGCTACCGGCACTGGCTAGTACAATAAGAAAAATAAACAAAGGCATCCATATTATTAGAAAGGAATAAGTATTAAATAAAACTGTCTTTATTTGCAAATAACATGACTTTCTATGTATGAAAAAAAATAAAGTGCTAAAGAAACTAATATGCAAGTTTAGAAAGTCTACGGGGCATAAGACCAACATACAAAAATATTTTATATTGTATATATACAAGCTGCCAAAATTAAAAATTTAAATTTTAAAAACATAATACTATTAACCATAAGCATCACAAACAAAATACTTAGGGAAAATATGACACAGATGTGAATGGCCTTTTAAAGAAAAGATACAAGATAAATTAAAATTCCAAATATATGAAGATTTATACTATGCTTATGTGTAAGAAGATACAATATTTGCACTATATCAACTTTCTCAAATTGATCCATAGATTTAACTCTGATTAAATCTCCAGTAGGCTTTTTTTGGAAATTAACAGAATTATTCTAAAATGTATATGGAAATGCAAAGGACTAAAATTGGTGAACAACTTAAAAAAAGACACACACTTGGAATATGAATATTTTCTGTTTCAAATGTTATTATGAAAGTGAAGTTGCTCAGTCGTGTCCAACTCTTTGTGACCCCATGGACTGTAGCCTACCAAGCTCCTCTGTCCATAGGATTTTCCAGGCAATAGTACTGGAGTGGATTGCCGTTTCCTTTTCTAGGGGATCTTCCCAACCCAGGGACCAAACCTGGGTCTCCCACATTGTAGACAAACACTTTACTGTCTGAGCCACCAGGATACCCAAATGTTATTATAAAGCTACAGTAATCAAAACAATATGGTATTGGGTGGAAAAGCCAAATAGATCTCCAAAATGGGGTAGAGTCCAGAATAGACACACACGTATATATATAAGGAGAATGGATTTTCAACAAAGGTAAAAGGCTATTCTGTGGGAAAAACTAATCTTTTCAACAACTGGAGCTGAAATATTTGAATATTCATATTAAAACATAGAATATTGATCCATCCTTGTACCATATTAGGGCTTCCCTGATAGTTCAGTTGGTAAAGGATTTGCCTGCAATGCAGGAGACCGTGCTTCGATTCCTGGTTAGGAAAATCTGCTGCGGAAGGGATAGGCTACCCACTCCAGTATACTTGGGTTTCTCTTGTAGCTCAGCTGGTAAAGAATCTGCCTGCAATGCAGGATACCTGGCTTCTATCCCTGGGTTGGGAATATCCCATGGAGAACAGAAAGGTTACCCACTCCAGTATTCTAGCCTGGAGAATTCCATGGACTCATTTGGTCACAAAGAGTCAGATACAAATGAGCAACTTTCACTTTCACTTTTCACTTGCACCATATTAAAAAATCAACTCGAAATGCACTACACATCTAAAGGTAAAAGCTAGAAGTATAACATTTCTAGTATAAGACTTAGTAGAAAACTTTTCTGCCCTTGGGTGACATATAAATGTATACAGGTATCTTAGATACTGAACTAACAGAAAAAGCCCTAAAAGAATAAATCAATAATTTGGGCTTCATGACATTAAAAACTTCTCAGGACTGCCCTGGTGGTCTAGTGGTTAAGATTCTGCGCTTCCATTGCAGGGGGCATGGATTCTATCCCTGGTTATGTAACTAAGATGCCACATGCCACACATCACGGCCAAAAACTAAAGGTGTTTCTAAAAATAAAAACATCTTTTCAAAATATCTTCTTAAGAGAATAGAATAATAAGCCATAGATTTGGAGAAAACATTTGAATATCAGAAACCTACAAAAGGGACTTGTACTCAAATACATTAAAACTCATATAAATTAGGAAGAAAAAAAATTTATAGCCTTACAAAAATGGCCACAAGACAGACATATTGCAATAGTAGGTATGCAGATAGCATAAAACACACTCCAATATAAGCAGTATCAAAAAAATTTAAGGAAAAGCAAATTAACACCATGATTAATTAAAACCCCATACATATCAGAATGACTAAAATTAAAAAGTCATATTCTGGCATGTATTTGGTGAGGATGTAGAGAAACAAGATATCTCATATATTGCTGCTGAGAAGTAAAATGGTAAAAACATTTTGGAAAATATTTTTATAGTACCTTAAGCAGTGAACATACTTCTACAATATGATTCAGATATTCCACGCATTCTAGGCATTAATCCAAGATAAATGAAAGCATATGTCCACATAGAGACTTGTAAACAAATGTTTATAGAAATTTATTTGTAATAGCCAAAACCAAGAAAAAAAATAAAGATCAAATAAATAAATATTCCCAAACAGATAACTGAATACACAAACTGTATTGTATCTAGTACAATAGAACAGACTTCCTAGGTGGCGCTAGTGGTAAAGAACTTGCCTGCCAATACTGGAGACATAAGAGTTGCAGATTCGATCCCTGAGTCAGGAAGAACCCCTGGAGCAGGAAATGACAACGCACTCCAGTATCCTTACCCGAAGAATCCATATGGATGGAGGAGCCTGGCAGGCTACAGTCCATGAGGTCACAAAGAGTTGGACGCAACTGAAGCGACTTAGCACACTCATACAACAAAATACAGTTTAGCACTCAAACAAACAGCATGGATGAATCACAGAATAATTATGCTAATTGAAATACACTGGGTTCCCACCTCCACCTAACAAACAAACCTTTGTTACATTCAATTTATATAAATATTAGAAGTCATGAAATGTATAGTAACAGAAATCCGGCCAGTGTTTGCCTGGATCAGAATGGAGTGATAACAAAGAGGCTTATAGACATCTTTTCATATTCATTATCATTATTGTGATAATGGTCTCATGGATGGGTACAAGTGTCTAGAAATTATCAAATTGTAAACTTTAAGTATTTGTAGTTTGTAGTATGTTGAGTATATTTCAATAAAACTATTATTAACAAACAAGAAAAAACATGCTTTTGCTAGATCAGTAAATGGATATTTTAATAAATGCAAAAGCCAAATATGAACTTCAGTACAAGAACACTATTATTGTATTTTGGGATGTTACCACATGTCCTGGAGGAAAAAATGTCTGGAAATTCTTCATTATATATTTAAACAATGATGACAACAATAAAGCTATGTTAATGCTATCTAAAGAAAACTGGGTTTATTAATAAGCAATCTACCAGGCAGTAGAGGACAGGGAAGCCTGACGTGCTGCAGTCCATGGGATCTGAAAGAGTCAGACACTGCTTCAATAACAGTCCACAGTATGGGGGCTAAACAAAAGAAAAACTTTAAAGATGTTTTTTAGGTCAGCATTTCCACAGTCCTCCTGAGGAGAAATGATGCTGGGACCTGGGAATATATATTCTATTTGACAATGATAGGAGACAAGGACTCTTTATGGGATTTTCCACTAAGATTAATTCAATTACTTCTCTTGCTTTGAGTCCATTAAGAGTCATTAAGATTATAACTTGGGTCTGTTATAATAGATTTTATGAGACTGACAACATGCTTATTAATCACCATGTATCTCATGGTCCTTTCATGATATTTTTTTTCCCACTAAAATCAGAAGGGTGAAATTTGAGTTAGGTGAACATCCTTCTTGTGGGTGATGTCAGTCATTCCTGTAAGACCAACTGATGTATGATCTATACAAAAACCTAAATTTTGACCTGATGAACAACACTCAGTATCAGACTACAAACAGACTTGACCTCATGGATTAATGACTTTATCTGAGATTCTGCTGATTTCACCAGGGAGTTCTCTTTTATAACTAACATTTGTAACTAACATCTTTACGACTTCAATTATCTGAGATTAATTGTTATATGATCTCATTGTGCAATGTAAGGACTAGAAGTCAAATTGCATTTGAGGTCTGTGCCACAGCTATACTGTGCAAAGTTAATTCTCAATGATACCACATGGATTTTAATGCTGTACTACAGTTCATCTTTATGGGCTACTTGAAAAACTCTTAAAACTCTTCCAAGGAAAAAACAAGCATAAATATTGGTACATTTTATTATTTAAGAGAGCCAATTCATCATAGAAGTTATTTTTTTAGACAGTAGTATTTCTGCATTTTGGCTAGTTATAGCCATCTTCCCTCAAAAAAGAGCCCTGTCTGCATTAATTTGGACTTTTCCTAGTAGTACAGCATAAATATTAATAAAATACAGTTTGTAGACTCTCCCATAATCAATGTATAACCATCTTAATGATAACCTAGAACTTCAATTATATGCTTTATTTTTAGAACTGAAGTCTCTAAAGACTAACTTTGGTTATTAAAAAGAAAAAAACAATGTATCTTGACATTCAGTTCTCCAACTGAATTAGCACACCTAACAGTATTGTTTTAAAATAATATTCTATGAAATTATATCACTGTATTTAGTAACTTCCCCTTGCATATTTGTGTTTGCTACTCAGGATATACCACACATTGTACTTAACTTTAGCAGTAAAGACATTAATTACT
Source organism: Nanger dama (assembly GCA_917880005.1). Lineage (NCBI taxonomy): Eukaryota > Metazoa > Chordata > Mammalia > Artiodactyla > Bovidae > Nanger > Nanger dama. Next base: position 13,778,649 of record CAKJTW010000027.1, on the reverse strand, counting down.
ACCTTTGTACTGAGGGAGCTCAAAGTCCAAAGAAAGAACCAGGCATGTAAGCAAGAAATTATATGCAAACTCTATAGCACTGTAACCAAGATATAAATATGATATTTGGGGTGGTTGCTCTAAAATATCATTCTTCACTTTGCCACTATTGTCAGTAAAACAAATATTTTATGAATTAAAATATTGATATTAATGAAAACAATTTCAATATTTAGTTAGGTAGCAGTTCAGTTCAGTTCAGTCGCTCAGTCGCATCCAGCTCTTTGCGACCCCATGAATTACAGCATGCCAGGTCTCCCTGTCGATCAGTTTTTGATTAACTATATGTATTGTGTAGTTGCCATTTATAATAGAGGCTAAATACCAATAACAATGTTTATATTTATGTTAAAGGGGAAATAATAGTTTTCATTGTGAGAAAAAAGTACAATGAATTAGTAATTTAAATGACCATAGGGTATATTTCATTTGCAAAAAGAATGAGGAGTAAATGAGAAAAATTGCTACATGAAAATAAACCTTGCTATTTGGGTGTATTTCTTTGTGTAAGAATAATTCATGCTTTTTCTTCATGATTGTTTGTTGAGAAAATAGTTCAAATCTTGCTGTGCATTAACTTTTTTATAATGTGCCCTGTATTAATGTAATTGTCTAGATCTATAGCATTTTCATCTAAAGATTGACAGTGTTGGGAGTTCAGTATATTGAAGTGACTAAGAAAACCAGGTTGCACAATATTTCTTTATTTCTTGCCTTCATCTCTGGTGACCAAGTTCATGGTGAGACTCACTGAAATTTAAGGGGATCTTGTATATTCCCCGAACACACATGACAGGGTCTGTGCAGTGAGAATGCTGATTGGATAAGACAAAAATCATTTACCTGTATCACAGCATCTCTCACAAGTTGCAAGCTGCATTAATTCTTCCATATCTCCTATAGCCTAAACAGTAGTTATTTCTGAGATTTTAAAAAAATCAAATGAGCAAAATGCCATCATGCTATTTCATTGCTAATATAGGCCATGTTTTCACACAAAGATCCTTTTGAGAAAATTTCCTAAGGTTTATTGTACATGAACTGTGAGTCTGTGCCTAAGAGGACTGATATCTGTATTAGGCAAAATAATGCAACTAGAGATGTGATTTTTTTTTTTTAATTTGTAGAAGATTTCACCAACTTGACTCTGAAATAATACTTTAAAAATGTATCTTACTTTTTCTGTAATATCTTATAACCAAATCAGAATTGATCAGTCTCTGAGTCACATACTTTAGAATGTTAGACATATAGAAAGATCCAAAGAATATTTACTCAAATCTAATTTCAAGGAGAAAATTATGCCTCATTCTTCAGAAGTGCCTCTGATTCTCATATTTGATTACTTTCCTGTTTATCATAAGTTTTGATAATAATCTAAAACTTTTCTGTTTTTATTAGAGAACTATTTTCCCTATTTAAGTATTGCAAATATCCTAAACATACATAAATATCAAACACTCACAGCCTCAGAATTTTGCTGATGTTTACAATGTTTGGATAATTGGATTTTCAGCTCAAATAGCATGCCATTTACACACACTCATACTCACATACAGACACATACACACGTTTTGAATTATTATGAGCAGTTCATCCTTGAAACAATATTCTCTAAATCTGATTGAAAATAATAGCTGTTTTGATAGCTTGAATAAATTTTTCTTAACATTATAGAACAAGGAGCATTCACATGAAACAAATCAGCATTATGACTTGTCTGCAACACATTTAAAATGTAATACCATATATCATGCATTTCTCATGCCACAAAATAATAGAAGAAAAATGACATTGATGAAACTGACCTGAACATTTGTTTTCAGAAATGAATCCTTGTGTGAGCAGTTGAAGCCCTGGTTGCAGTTTGTGCGTTTGATGTATAAAGCATTGCATAAGCAAGAAAGCATTTCACAAGGTCAGAACTGAAACACATCTGAACCTGCTGTTAACATTCAGCAAAATATACTGCAGATATTCTGGAATCATTTTTTTTCCTGCCACTGTGGATCAGATGCCATGCAACCTACATAGAAAATGATGGCATAAATTCCATTTCTATAAGAATAGACTTGGCAATATAAGAAGAATGGACTGCTACCAATTCATATGCAGAATCTCACTGCATTGCATCTTCTCAGTTGACTGAAATCTTTAACTCTAGCAGAAATCATTTATAAAAAGGTAAGCATGTCTGTGAACGTGAATGCACAAGTTAAAAATATGGTGAAGAAGAACTGGTGTGAAACTGTTTTATAAAAGACAAGTATTTCCCTTCTAAATTAAGGGGAAAAAACATGACCTAGAGATAGGAATTAATGGGCACTAGGCCATTTTTTTCCCCTCCTGATCAAATGGTTTGTTATTCCTTTGCTAAGTGTAGCATAACCCCACTCTAATTTCATGGCACATAATTAGTATATTATAACATCAAAATAATTTAGCTATCAAGAAAGAACGACCTAAGCAAATAAAAACAAGGAGTAGTAATAGAGGAAACATTTAATTTTATATTGATAAATCCTTTGTTGTGATAGTGAATTTTAGATACACACCCACTCCTGTATATATGCAGATAACATATTTCCTTATATTAAAAAATGAATAATATGTCCCCTCCTCTGACATATTATCCATTTTTAAGTGTAAATGGATATGTTATCTGTATGTATGCAGGTGTGTGTGTGTATGTATAAAACTTCCTGTCAAATAAAGGCTTTATCAAGATAAAATTAAATGTTTCCCTATTACTCCAATTAAAATAAATAAATGAGTAATATGGATTGTATATCAGGAACATAAAAATTAAAAGAAAAACTTCACATTTAAAAATAACTGCAATTTTTAAACAGCTATAATTTATTTTTACAAAATACATTTCAAAAGAAATTTACACGTCTTAATTTTTATTTTCCAGAAATTAAGCAACTTTTATCACATTTAATTAGAATTTTTAAAATCATGATGTCTCTTTTAGCAATATCATATGAATTATATTGTCATTATACATCTATCATGTCAAATTCTCTCCATATTCTACTTGATCAGTGGCATCAAATCATGTCATCAATTAACTGACTTCTTTCCTATTCATAAACCCATTTGTGTCTAATCTCTTTTCTGCACTAAAGCTATCTTTCAGAATTCAGTGTCTGTATAGTAACTCATTTAAGAGTCACAAAAATCCTTATTTCCATCTTACAAATGATGGTTATGAGGTAAGCTCATAATGAGATGTTAACTTGCATCCTCAGTGATGTACAGTAAGCAGGAATTATTGAGCTAAACGAGTTAGAGGATTCTGGCTGTAAAAGCTCTGTCCTTCACAACTGTAAATATTATCACTAAAGATGTCCGTATCAGCATGACCTGTGCCCACTTTGATCTACATGAATGACATAGCATGCATTATGCCTGATGAGTGCCTCCTAATGTGTAGGTGACAATCTACAAATTTGTACCAAATTTGTGTGTGGTGTGCTAGTTACTCGGTTGTGTCCTGACTCTTTGCAACCCCATGGACTGTAGCCCACCAGGCTTCTCTGTCCATGGGATTCTCCAGGCAAGAATACTGGAGTGGGTTGCCATTCTCTTCTCCAGGGGATCTTCCTGACTCCAGGTTTGAACTGGGGTCTCTCACATTGGAGGCAGGTAGTACCAAATTTAGGACCATAGGATCTATGGATAGGACCTATGGTCCTAGTCATAGGACCATAGTCAATATCTTTGTCTCTATGAATCTTAGCAATCTCACTTGTGAAGTCAGCATAAAACCATCTAATTTGTTAAACCTTCTAGTTTGTCCTGACATCAAATGAGATCTAGAGGCAAATATACTTTTACATATACTTTAACATTTTATTAAATGTACTAGTAGAACCAAAGAAAACTCTACAGACTAGATAGACATTAACCTACAGATTCAATCAAGACTCCAATATAAGCCAGGAAAAGGCAGTGCACTTAAATGGAACAGGCAAAGGGAAGCCTGTAGAAAGGCAGACATAGAGTGCTGTGTCTATTTTCATATTCTCATCACCTAACCCTGTTAGTATTATCACCACTTTACCCACAAGAAAATTGGAAGAAACAAATCCAATTTTGAAAATTTAAAGGTGATAAAAAGTAACAATTTTACAAAGGGACTTCAGATGTCTTGCCTGACTGTTCTCCAAAAGCAGGGGAAAATAGCTTTCTTCTTTCCTCTCAACTATCAGCATATTCTACATCAATGGTTTTCAGAAACATTCTGTTGAAGTAGAAATATCTCTGAGCATGTTATGATGTTGTGCAACCTATCTTGACCTCCTGAATCTAAACCTTTGGGTATGAGTACAAGTTAACTACGTTAACAAACTCTTTAGGTCAGTGGTCCCCAACCCTTTTGGCACCAGGGACTGGTTTCATGGAAGACAATTTTTCCATGGAGGGGTTGGGGAAGGATGATTTTCAGATGATTCAAGTATATAACATTTATTGTGCACTTTATTTCTATTACTATTATTATATCAGCTCCACCTCAGATCATTAGGCATTAGATAATAGAGGTTGGGCATCCTTCTCTAGGAGATACCTATACACACAAATGTTTGAAAATGATTGCTCAGACCCAACACCAAAGAAACCATGCTTTTCATGTCACAGAATAAGCAGTGCATCAGTAGTGACTATGTGTCTCTACAGCTGGATGTATGTGTGACTATCCAAAGTGAGTGAGACCAGAGATGGCCACGTTGATTCAACAAGTATTCAGAGGCTTGGTCTAGACTTGCACCTGAACTGAGGGCCGAGTTCGCAAAAGTGAATTAACTATTAGCCTCACTTTTTCATGTGAAAATGAAAGTCACTCAGTCATGTCCAACTCTTTGCAACTCCATGGACTACACAGTCCATGAAATTCTCTAGGCCAGAATACAGAAGTGGGTAGCCTTTTCCCTTCTCCAGGGGATGTTCCCAACCCAGTGTTCGAATCTAGCTCTCCCACATTGGAGGCAGATTCTTTACCAGGTGAGCCACAAGAGAATCCCTAACTTTGCATAACTCCAGTTCAGTTCAGTTGCTCAGTCAAGTCTGACTCTTTGCAACCCCATGAATCACTGCATGCCAGGCCTCCCTGTCCATCACCAACTCCCAGAGTTCATTCAGACTCACATCCATCGAGTCAGTGATGCCACCCAGCCATCTCATCTTCTGTTATCCCCTTCTCCTCCTGCCCCCAATCCCTCCCAGTATCAGAGTTTTTCCAATGAGTCAACTCTTCACATGAAGTGGCCAAAGTACTGGAGTTTCAGATTTAGCATCATTCCTTCCAAAGAAATCCCAGGGTTGATCTCCTTCAGAATTAACTGGCTGGATCTCCTTGCTGTGCAAGGGACTCTCAAGAGTCTTCTCCAACACCACAGTTCAAAAGCATCAATTCTTTGGTGCTCAGCTTTCTTCACAGTCCAACTCTCACATCCTTACATGACCACTGGAAAAACCATAGCCTTGACTAGATGGACCTTTGTTGGCAAAGTAATGTCTCTGCTTTTCAACATGCTATCTAACTTTCAGTCCAAGGGGTAAGTGTCTTTTAATTTCATGGCTGCAGTCACCATCTGCAGTGATTTTGGAGCCACCGAAAAATAAAGTCTGACACTGTTTCTACTGTTTCCCCATCTATTTCCCATGAAGTGATGGGACCAGATGCCATGATCTTCATTTTCTGAATGTTGAGCTTTAAGTCAACATTTTCACTCTCCTCTTTTACTTTCATCAAGAGGCTTTTCAGTTCCTATTCACTTCTGCCATAAGGGTAGTGTCATCTGCATATCTGAGGTTATTGATATTTCTCCCAGCAATCTTGTTTCCAGCTTGTGCTTCTTCCAGCCCAGCGTTTCTCATGATGTACTCTGCATATAAGTTTAATAAGCAGGGTGACAATATACAGCCTTGATGTACTCCTTTTCCTATTTGGAACCAGTCTGTTCCATGTCCAGTTCTAACTGTTGCTTCCTGACCTGCATATAGATTTCTCAAAAGACAGGTCAGGTGCGCTGATATTCCTATGTCTTTCAGAATTTACCAAAGTTTATTGTGATCCACACAGTCAAAGGCTTTGGCATAGTCAATAAAGCAGAAATAGATGTTTTTCTGGAACTCTCTTGCTTTTTCCATGATCCAGCAGATGTTGGCAATTTGATCTCTGGTTCCTCTGCCTTTTCTAAAACCAGCTGGAACATCAGGGAGTTCACGGTTCACGTACTGCTGAAGCCTGGCTTGGAGAATTTTGAGCATTACTTTTCTAGCATGTGAGATGAGTGCAATTGTGCGGTAGTTTGAGCATTCTTTGGCATTGCCTTTCTTTGGGATTGGAATGAAAACGGACTTTTTCCAGTCCTATAGCCACTGCTGAGTTTTCCAAATTTGCTGGCATATTGAGTGTAGCACTTTCACAGCATCATCTTTCAGGATTTGAAATAGCTCAACTGGAATTCCATCACCTCCACTAGCTTTGTTCGTAGTGATGCTTTCTAAGGCCCACTTGACTTCACATTCCAAGATGTCTGGCTCTAGATGAGTGATCATGCCATCGTGATTATCTTGGTCATGAAGATCTTTTTGTACAGTTCTTCTGTGTTTTCCTGCCACCTCTTAATGTCTTCTGCTTCTGTTAGGTCCATACCATTTCTATCCTTTATTGAGACTTTCTTTGCATGAAATATTCCCTTGGTTATCTCTAATTTTCTTGAAGAGATCTCTAGCCTTTCCCATTCTGTTGTTTTCCTCTATTTCTTTGCATTGATTGCTGAGGAAGGCTTTCTTATCTTTCCTTGCTATTCTTTGGAACTCTGCATTCAGATGCTTATATCTTTCCTTTGCTTTTTGCTTCTCTTCTTTTTAAAGCTATTTGTAAGTCCTCCTCAGACAGCCATTTTGGTTTTTTGCATTTCTTTTCCATGGGTATGGTCTTGATCCCTGTCTCCTGTACAGTGTCATGAGCCTCCATCCATAATTCATCAGGCACTCTACTACCAGATCTAGACCCATAAATCTATTTCTCACTTCCACTGTATAATCATAAGTGATCTGATTTAGGTCATACCTGAATGGTCTAGTGGTTTTCCCTACTTTCTTCAATTTAAGTCTGAATTTGGCAATAAGGAGTTCATGATCTGAGCCATAGTCAACTCCCAGTCTTTTTTGTTGACTGTATAGAACTTCTCCATCTTTGGCTGAAAAGAATATAATCAATATGATTTTGGTGTTGACCATCTGGTGATGTCCATGTATAGAGTCTTCTCTTGTGTTGTTGGAAGAGGGTGTTTGCTATGACTGTAAATCATGCCAGTTTCCAAATCAAGACAACTCATCACACCTGGAAAGATTACAATAAATCCCAAGAGGCGGAGGGGGCGGGGGTGGAGTCGCCATCTTGGACTCGGCTCGACCCCATCTGGTGACCGGTGACGCTGGGCCAGGCTCAGCGCAGGGGGTCGGGCGGAGAGGAAAAAGATGGTGGAGGAATAGAATGGGGAGAACACTTTCTCCCTCTCTACCTCATCAAAGGAACACTTCAACGCTGAGCAAATTCCACAAAATAACTTCTGACTGCTGGCAGAGGACATCAGGCATCCAGCAAAGCAGATCATTGGCTTCAAAGCCAGGACACATTCAGGCCCGCGCACAGAACAAAGGATGGATCGAAAATAGCCGGCTGCAGACCATCCCCCACCGGCGACAGACAGCCAGAGCCTTAAGCGCTGGAAGAGGGCGGTCGCAGCTCAAGAGAGAAATTACCTACCAAATTGCAAGCAAGCTTCTTTATTGAGACTTCTGCAACAATAGTCCGCGCCAAACTCCCTAGCCACTCGGACTTGGAATCAAACCCGGCACCCGGAGGGGGACTTACTGAGCGCCAATCCTGAGCGGCTTAAACCGGGAATTGCATGAAACATAGGCCAGGCCCCACACGGTTATCCTGCGGATTGGGAAGGGGCAAGCCCAGTGCAGAGCTCATCACCACCCTCCCTGTGGCAAGACAGAAATCAGACACGGAAGAGACCAGCAAACAGAGGAAGTCAAACAGAGGGAACTGCCTTGGTAGTGACCCCACACAGTCCTCAATGACAGAGAAAGCGCCAGATACGCCGTTTCTACTTTTATGATCAAAAAAATTTTTTTTTTGGGGGGGATGATGTGGAAACTTGATTTTTTTTTTAAGAATTTTGTTTTCTTTCTTTAAAAATTATTTTTTTCCTTTTTAAATTTGTTTATCCTTTTCTTTTTCATCCTTTTTTCCCCTAAACTTCCTTAAATTTTTAAGTCTTCTATATTTCTAGTTATTATTTTTAGAACCTAATATTACTTAAAAAAAAAAACCCTATTGTTTAAGCAAACGCCGTATATAGTCTTATTGGTGAAGGAAGTTGTCTTTTAATAATTCTGGAGTCTTTTATTATATTTTACTTTTTTTTTCTTTTTCTCTATTTTTTTAAATTTCTCTCTCCTTCTTCTTCTTCTCTTCAATAATCTATCTTTGAAAATCCAATCTATACTCCAGATTTTTAATCTTGGCATTTTGGTATTTGTTGCCAATTTTGTACTTTGAAAAACCTAATCCTCAGTACCCAGTTTTACATGAGTGCAAGACTACTGGCTTGACCACTCTCTCCACGTCTGGAATCTCCCTTTTCGCCACCAGGTGGCTTTTGTCTCCTCCCTCCCCCTCCCCCCTCTCTACCCAATTCTATGAATCTCTGTGCGTTCCAGAAGGAGGAGAACTCTAAGGGAACTGGTCACTGACCGGATCTGTATCCCTCCCTTCCATCTCCCTCTTTTATCCTCCTGTCCACCTCTATCTACTTCCTTCCTCTCCTCTTCCATGTATAACTCTGTGACCACCTCTGAGCGGTCTAGACTTCGGAGCACACACAAGAAAGTGGCTACGGGCTAACTTCCTTTTCCCTCTTATGATTCCACCTCATCCCATTCCACTCACCTCTAACTACTCCCACCCTCTTCTCTCCTCCAAGTAACTCACCGATCCTCTAGGGACGACCTTCAAGGTGGAGAAACATATCATCATTAACCTAGATGTTTTAACATTAGTGCTGAATAGATGGAGAAATCATGAGGCTATTGTAAAAATAAATCTGAAAACCAGAATTAGGAGGCATAATTCCAAATCCTGAGATCATCAAAGAATTCCTGAATACAGGGAACATTATCCAATTAGAGCTCATCAAAAGCCTTCATACCTATACTAAAATTGAGCACTGCCCAAGGGCCAACAAGCTCCAGAGCAAGACATACCACACAAATTCTCCAGCAACACAAGAACAAGACCCTGAGCTTCAATACACAGGCAACTCAAAATACTCCAAAACCATTGACGTCTCATAACCCATTACTTCACACGTCATAGCACTCCAGAGAGAGGAAATCCAGATCCACCCACCAGAACTCCAACACAAGCCTCCCTGATCAAGAAACTTTGACAAGCCACTGATATAACCCCAAACACAGAGAGGAAACTCTATAATAAAGAGAACTCCACAAATTCCCGGAATATAGAAAAGCCACCCCAAACGCAGCAATATAACCAGGATGAAGAGACAGAGGAATACCCAGCAGGTAAAGGAACAGGAGACATCCCCACCAAACCAAACAAAAGAGGAAGAGATAGGGATTCTACCTGAGAAAGAATTCTGAATACTGATAGTGAAAATGATCCAAAATCTTGAAATCAAAATGGAATCACAGATAAATAGCCTGGGGTCAAGGATTGAGAAGATGCAAGAAAGGGTTAACAAGGACCTAGAAGAAATAAAAAGAGTCAACATATAATGAATAATGCAATAAATGAGATCAGAAACACTCTGGAGGCTACAAATAGTAGAATATCGGAGGTAGAAGATAGGATTAGTGAAATAGAAGATAGAATGGTAGAAATAAATGAATCAGCAAGGGAAAAAGAAAGACGAATTAAAAGAAATGAGGACAACCTCAGAGAGCTCTAAGACAATATAAACGCTCCAACATTCGAATTATAGGAGTCCCAGAAGAAGAAGACAAAAAGAAAGACCATGAGAAAATACTTGAGGAGATAATAATTGGAAACTTCCCTAAAATGGGGAAGGAAATAATCACCCAAGTCCAAGAAACCCAGAGAGTGCCAAACAGGATAAACCCAAGGCGAAACACCCCAAGACATATTTTAATCAAACTAACAAAGACCAAACACAAAGAACAATTACTAAAAGCAGCAAGGGAAAAACAACAAATAACACACAAGGGGATCCCCATAAGAATAACTGCAGATCTCTCAATAGAAACTCTTCAGGCCAGGAGGGAATGGCAAGACATACTTAAAGTGATGAAAGATAATAACCTTCAGCCAAGACTACTGTACCCAGCAAGGATCTCATTCAAATATGAAGGAGAAATCAAAAGCTTTACAGACAAGCAAAAGCTGAGAGAATTCAGCACCACCAAACCAGCTCTCCAATAAATACTAAAGGATAGACTTTAGAAAGGAAACACAAAAAGGACGTATAAACCCGAACCCAAAACAATAAAGTAAATGGCAACAGGAGCATACTTATCAATAATTACCTTAAATGTAAATGGGTTGAATGCCCCAACCAAAAGGCAAAGACTGGCTGAATGGATACAAAAACAAGATCCCTATATATGCTGCCTCCAAGAGACCCACCTCAAAACAACGGACACATACAGACTGAAAGTGAAGGGCTGGAAAAAGATATTCCATGCAAATAAAGACCAAAAGAAAGCAGGAGTAGCAATACTCATATCCGATAAAATAGACTTTAAAACAAAGGCTGTGAAAAGGGACAAAGAAGGCCACTACATAATGATTAAAGGATCAATCCAAGAAGAAGATATAACAATTATAAATATATATGCACCCAACATAGGAGCACCGCAATATGTAAGACAATTGCTAACAAGCATGAAAGGGGAAATTAATAATAACACAATAATAGTGGGAGACTTTAATACCCCACTCACACCTATGGACAGATCAACTAAGCAGAAAATTAACAAAGAAACGCAAACGTTAAACGATACAATTGACCAGTTAGACCTAATTGATATCTATAGGACAGTTCACCCCAAAACAATGAATTTCACCTTTTACTCAAGTGCACACGGAACCTTTTCCAGGATAGATCACATTCTGGGTCATAAATCTAACCTTGATAAATTCAAAAAAATTGAAATTATTCCAAGCATCTTCTCTGACCATAATGCACTAAGGTTAGATCTCAATTATAGGACAAAAACTATTAAAAATTCCAACATTTGGAGGCTGAACAACACCCTACTGATTAATCAACAAATCACAGAAGAAATCAAAAAGAAATCAAAATATGCATCAAAACAAATGAAAATGAAAACACAACAACAGAAAACCTTTGGGACACTTTAAAAGCAGTCCTAAGAGGAAAGTTCATAGCAATACAGGCATACCTCAAGAAATAAGAAAAAAGTCAAATAAATAACCTAACTCTATACCTAAAGCAACTAGAAAAGGAAGAAATAGAGAACCCCAGAGTTAGTAGAAGGAAAGAAATCCTAAAAATTAGGGCAGAAATAAATGCAAAAGAAACAAAAGAGACCATAGCAAAAATCAACAAAGCAAAAAGCTGGTTCTTTGAAAGCATAAATAAAATTGACAAACCATTAGCCAGACTCATCAAGAAACAAAGAGAAAAAATTCAAATCAACAAAATTAGAAATGAAAATGGAGAGATCACGACAGACAACACAGAAATACAAAGAATCATAAGAGTCTACTATCAGCAATTATATGCCAATAAAATGGACAACTTGGAAGAAATGGACAAATTCTTAGAAAAGTACAATTTTCCAAAATTGAACCAGGAAGAAATAGAACATCTTAACAGACCCATCACAAGCACGGAAATTGAAACTGTAATCAGAAATCTTCCAGCAAACAAAAGCCCAGGTCCAGATGGCTTCACAGCTGAATTCTACCAAAAATTCCGAGAAGAGCTAACACCTATCTTACTGAAGCTATTCCACAAAATTGCAGAGGAAGGTAAACTTCCAAATTCATTCTATGAGGCCACCATCACCCTAATACCAAAACCTGACAAAGACACCACAAAAAAGAAAACTACAGGCCAATATTACTGATGAACATAGATGCAAAAATCCTCAACAAAATCCTAGCAATCAGAATCCAGCAACACATTAAAAAGATCGTACACCATGACCAAGTGGGCTTTATCTCAGGGATGCAAGGATTCTTCAATATTCGCAAGTCAATCAATGTAATTCATCACATTAACAAACTGAGAAATAAAAATCATATGATTATCTCAATAGATGCAGAAAAAGCCTTTGACAAAATTCAGCATCCATTTATGATAAAAACTCTCCAGAAAGCAGGAATAGAAGGAACATACCTCAACATAATAAAAGCTATATATGACAAACCCACAGCTAACATTATCCTCAATGGCGAAAAATTGAAACCATTTCCCCTAAAGTCAGGAACAAGACAAGGGTGTCCACTTTCACCACTACTCTTCAACATCGTACTGGAAGTTTTGGCCACAGCAATCAGAGCAGAAAAAGAAATTCAAGGAATCCAAATTGGAAAAGAAGAAGTAAAACTCTCACTGTTTGCAGATGACATGATCCTCTACATAGAAAATCCTAAAGGCTCGATCAGAAAACTACTAGAGCTAATCAGTGAATATAGTAAAGTTGCAGGATATAAAATCAACACTCAGAAATCCCTTGCATTCCTATACACTAACAATGAGAAAGTAGAAAAAGAAGTTAAGGAAACAATTCCATTCACCATTGCAACGAAAAGAATAAAATACTTAGGAATATTCCTACCTAAAGAAACTAAAGACCTATGTATCGAAAAACTATAAAAAACTGATGAAAGAAATCAAAGAGGACACTAATAGATGGAGAAATATACCATGCTCATGGGTTGGAAGAATCAATATAGTGAAAATGAGTATACTACCCAAAGCAATCTACAGATTCAATGCAATTCCCATCAAGCTACCAGCAGTATTTTTCACAGAACTAGATCAAATAATCTCAAGATTTGTATGGAAATACAAAAAACCTCGAATAGCAAAAGCAATCTTGAGAAAGAAGAATGGAACTGGAGGAATCAACTTGCCTGACTTCAGGCTCTACTACAAAGCCACAGTCATTAAGACAGTATGGTACTGGCACAAAGACAGAAATATAGATCAATGGAACAAAATAGAAAGCCCTGAGATTAACCCACACACCTATGGACACCTTATCTTCGACAAAGGAGGCAAGAATATACAATGGAGTAAAGACAGTCTCTTTAACAGGTGGTGCTGGGAAAACTGGTCAACCACTTGTAAAAGAATGAAACTAGACACCTTTCTAATACCATACACAAAAATAAACTCAAAATAGATTAAAGATCTAAATGTAAGACCAGAAACTATAAAACTCCTAGAGGAGAACATAGGCAAAACACTCTCCGACATAAATCACAGCAGGATCCTCTATGATCCAACTCCCAGTATACTGGAAATAAAAGCAAAGATAAACAAATGGGATCTAATTAAAATTAAAAGCTTCTGCACAACAAAGGAAACTACAAGCAAGGTGAAAAGACAGCCTTCTGAATGGGAGAAAACAATAGCAAATGAAACAACTGACAAACAACTAATCTCAAAGATATATAAGCAACTTATGGAGCTCAACTCCAGAAAAATAAATGATCCAATAAAAAAATGGGCCAAAGAACTAAATAGGCATTTCTCCAAAGAAGATATACGGATGGCTAACAAACACATGAAAAGATGCTCAATATCACTCATTATCAGAGAAATGCAAATCAAGGCCACAATGAGGTACCATTTCACACCAGTCAGAATGGCTGCGATCCAAAAGTCTACAAGCAATAAATGCTGGAGAGGATGTGGAGTAAAGGGAACCCTCTTACACTGCTGGTGGGAATGCAAAATAGTACAGCCATTATGGAAAACAGTGTGGAGATTCCTTAAAAATTGCAAATGGAACTGCCTTATGACCCAGCAATCCCACTGCTGGGCATACACACTGAGGAAACCAGAATTGAAAGAGACACATGTACCCCAATGTTCACTGCAGCGCTGTTTATAATAGCCAGGACATGGAAGCAACCTAGATGTCCATCAGCAGATGAATGGATAAGAAAGCTGTGGTACATATACACTATGGAATACTACTCAGCCCTTAAAAAGAATAAATTTGACTCAGTTCTAATCAGATGGATGAAATTGGAACCGATTATACACAGTGAAGTAAGCCAGAAAGAAAAACACCAATACAGTATACTGACACCTATATATGGAATTTAGAAGACAGTAATGATGACCCTATATGTGAGACAACAAAGAGACACAGAGGTATAGAGTGGACTTTTGGACTCTGAGGGAGAGGGAAAGGGTGGGATGGTTTGGGAGAATGGCAATGAAACATGTATATTTTCCTGTAAGAAACGAAGTGCCAATCTATGTTCAATGTAGGATGCAGGATGCATGGGGCTGATGCACAGGATGATTCAAGTAGAGGATGTGGGAGTGGGAGGTGGGAGGGGGCTTTGGCATTGGGAGATTGTGTTCACCTATGGCTGATTCGTGTCAATGTATGGCAAAACAAATACAGTATTATAATTTAAAAATAAATAAATAAATAAATAAATTAAAAAAAAAGCAGTATCCCCCAAAAAATAATAAATAAATAAATATTGTAAAGCAATTATCCTTTAATTAAAAATAAATAAATGAAAAAAAAGAATAAATCCCAAGAAGGTGGTATTTGTGCATCCTCTTGAGAAACATGTCAGCTTTAGGAGATAATCTACTGAACAATGTTTGACATGGCAACTTAAGCAGAGGTAACATGTTCAATGCCATGGCACCAGGAGAAAGTTTAACTAATTTGGAAAACTACCAGTATTAGCCAAAACTATCTATAACCAAAACTGAAAGCACATATGCAAGAGTTGAGAGAGAGGAATTGAAAGCTTGGACTCAGTTCAGAATACCACTATGTGGTTTGTCATCCTATGAAACTGTATTTGATTCAATGAGGCTTCTGAGTAACACCAAGAAATTTCAAGAAGGGTGGCAATGTTTTGAGATTCTGGTTTCAGGAGTAGAATATGGGATGAATTAGAGAGCAAGACTTGAATGCAGAGGGTCCATTTAAGACAATTTTGAAACAGACAAGGGTAATGAAAACACAGTCTTAAACTATGAGAGTAGTGGTAAGAATTTAAAATATATGGTTTCTAGAGATATTTAACCATGCCACAAACATACTGAATTATCATTTCAGTTCACTTTTTGTATCCAACTCTTTGTGACCCTATGGGCTATAGCTTTCCAGGCTCCTCTGTCCATAGAATTCTCCAGGGCAGAATACTGGAGTGGGTAGTCATTCCCTTCACCAGGGGATATTCCCAACCCAGGGATCGAACTTAGGTCTCCCACATTCCAGACTCTTTATCATCTGAGACACCAGGATGCCCAAAATTTATAATAGAGAGACAATATATTCTTGAGAGGAAATGCATTTAGTTTGGTGCATGCCAAGTTTCATATTGCTTGGGATTTAGTAAATTCAGGAGTTTTATTTCAGAGGAAAATTCTGGGTTAGAAATATTAGTTAGAGAGCCATTAGCAAATATTGGGCTGGCCAAAAGCTTTTTCAGCTTCTTCCATAAGATCTTATGGAAAAACTCGAAAGGACTTTTGGGCAAACCCAGTAGATAATAGCTGATCACATAGTAATTTATGAGAATTCTCAAGAATTGAGAGAAATTGGCCATTAGAAAAAAAAGCTGAGACAGACAAGGAGAACAGAAGATGAAGGAAGAGCATGAAAACACATGAGGAATTGTCTTTTTTCTGATTTTGATTTTTTTCTTTTTTGATATAAATTTATTTATTTTAATTGGAGGTTAATTACTTTACAATATTGTATTGGTTTTGCCATACATCAACATGAATCTACCACAGGTATACATGTGTTCCCCATCCTGAATCCCCCTCCCTCCTCCCTCCCTGCACCATCCCTCTGGCTCAGCTCAGTGCACCAGCCCCAAGCATCCAGTATTATGCATCGAATAGAAACAGTATGTAAAGTTTTTTAAGAGATACACACCAAAAGCTGTCTTCCCTTTGACAATACACAGATCACTGAAGAATCAGCAAAAATTTTAGTTTGTAGAAAGCTGAATAAATATTTCAAAAGAGTGAGGAATAAAAGGAAATTGTGCGGCTATATAGAAAGGCATAATTTAGAAAGTGCATTTGACTTGTATTTGATTTATTTTATACTTATTTCTTGTGTGGTAATGGCTTTTAATGTCTAGTTTTTTAAAGATGGAAGGTTTTTAAACAGGTTTGTTGCATGACAAGAAGAGCGAGCAGAAAGGAAAAAAAAAATGTTTAGTTTCCAGAAAGAGAAAATAATTAAAGATATAAGGCAAACCATCAAAGCATCAAGTTTTGATTTTTATGACAAGTAGGTCCCCAAAGCAAAACAGTCTAAACCAATTTGTCAAGGCACTCATAGATCCCAAGCTGCTTTTATTTTATTTATTTTACCATAGGGCAAACTCTTATGTTCCAAATATCTCCTCTGGCCCTACTGGCTTTTCTAGTCGTATTGCTTACTCTGATTCCCCTCAATGATTTGACCTCCACTCTCCAGTAATTTCTTTCATAGCCTCCTCTCTGTCATTGTCAGGCCATCATATCCAATTTTCAGAATGTTTCAATTCAGTAACTTTTTAAAGACCTCAAATACTCTCTTCAGCTAAAGTAGACTGAGTCCAGTACTGGACTCTGCAAAGGTCAAAACTAGGATACCGATAGTGATGTAGAAATTATATCAGAAGATGAATGGAGACATAAGTGTTTGGCAGAAAAGGAGAGGATTTTGTGTTTGCTTCAGTTTATATCAATTACTTGTGAAAATGAGGAATAAGAATGAACACGGACAGTCTAAGAGGCAGTGATTTCTCACATATCAGTTTCTAAGACTGTGAAACAATGTTGGGGCTAAATATAATTGGAATTGAGAAGTGAAAGATGCTGAAAGAGAGAAATAAAGGAAAGACATACTTCCGCTCAAAGATGGAGAGAATGATCACCAAGTACACATGCTGCCTTACTAATGTTATGGTGGGACTAGCTCTAATTTTATTTGCCATTGATTTGAAAGAGCTTCCCATTGTGTTTGCAGATGTTGAACAAGCCAATGACAGTTATATTAACTTCCAAAGGCTGCCATGACAAAGAGCTACCAACTGGGTGGCTTCAAACAATCATTTTATTGTCTCAGAGTTCTTTAGCCCCTAAATGTGATATCAAAGTGTCAGAGGGCCGTGCTTTCTCAGAAGGCTCTGGGGAAGAATATATTGCATGCCTTTCTCTCAGTCCCTGGTGTGGCTGGCAACCCTTGGAATCGTTGCCTTGTAAAAGCACCACTCTACCTCCATTATCACAAGACACTTTCCCTGTATTCCCTTCATATCATCTTCCTCTCTGTATGTCTGTCATATTGGATGAAGGCTCACTCTTTAATAATTCTGTCTACAAAGACCCCATTTTCAAATAACGTTCACAAGTATCAGGGGTTAGGACTTCAACATATCTTCTCAGCGTATACCACTCAATCTTTGGCAGCTGAAATGACTGAGCCAGAGCTGTGCAGGGTGCTGGCAGGGAGGCTGTAGACAAAGGTTGAAAACAAAGAAAATGGCTGCAGAATATCCAAAAACTCCCATTGATGGAGGTAATAAGAAAGAGATGTATGCTGAGGGAAGAAAAAGAATACTAATAGGATGTTCAAACATAAGAGAAAAAAAGAATTCACAACAAAGAATGAGAGGTGCTTGACTTAAACCTCAGAATAATTATGCTTCCACTGGGGTATTGGTATCTTTAGGTTTCCATGGCAAAAACATAATTCTTGTATATTACTCAATAAGGGGTAGATAGTAATAAATAAAATTTAAAATATAAATGTCTGATTAATCAGTTTTAGAAAAGAATTGGAGATATGTGAGTAAATGAATAAAATGGTAGTGAACAATTGCTTTTTAGCATGATTAAAAGCTTTTGAATAATTAATTCATATAAGTCACTTCTTTTGATGGGTTTTATATTATACACATATAAAATCTGAAGCTAATATATAAAGTCACAGGACTATCAAAATCTAAAATAATTGTAAATAGGCTAGAAATGACTCTGGGTTGCTTTATGGTGTCTTAATAAAATTAAAAGATGCTTACTCCTTGGAAGAAAAGTTATGACCAACCTACATAGCACGTTCAAAAGCAGAGACACTACTTTGTCGACTAAGGTCCATCTAGTCAAGGCTATGGTTTTTCCAGTAGTCATTTATGGATGTGAGAGTTGGACTGTGAAGAAGGCTGAGTGCCAAAGAATGGATGCTTTTGAACTGTGGTGTTGGGGAGGACTCTTGAGAGTCCCTTGGACTGCAAGGAGATCCAACCAGCTGATTCTGAAGGAGATGAGCCCTGGGATTTCTTTGGAAGGAATGATGCTAAAGCTGAAACTCCAGTACTCTGGCCACCTCATGCGAAGAGTTGACTCATTGGAAAAGACTCTGATGCTGGGAGGGATTGGAGGTAGGAGAAGAAGGGGATGACAGAGGAGAGATGGCTGGATGGCATCACTGACTTGATGGACATGAGTCTGAGTGAACTCTGGGAGTTGGTGATGGACAGGGAAGCCTGGCATGCTGCAAATCATGGGATCACAAAGAGTTGGACATGACTGAGCGACTGAACTGAACTGAACTGAAGATCACAACAAACTGAAAAATTCTTAAAGAGATGGGAATACCGGGCCACCTTACCTGCCTCGTGAGAAATCTGCATGCAGGTGAAGAAGCAATGGTTAGAACCCTGCCATGGAACAATGAAATGGTTCCAAATAGGAAAGGAGTACTTCATGGCATATTGTAACCCTTATATGCAACTTAGATGCAGAGTGCACCATGTGAAATGCCAAGCTGGATGAAGCACAAGCTGGAATCAAGATTGCCAAGAGAAATGTCAATAACCTCAGATATGCAGATGACACCACCCTTATGGCAGAAAATGAAGAGGAACTAAAGAGCCTCTTGATGAAAGTGAAAGAGGAGAGTGAAAAAGTTGGCTTAAAATTCAACATTCAGAAAACTAAGATTATGGCATCCGGTCCCATCACCTCATGGCAAATAGATAAGAAACAGTGGAAACAGTGACAGACTATTTTCTTGTGCTACAAAATCACTGCAGATAGTGACTGCAGCCATGAAAATAAAAGATGCTTGCTCCTTGAAGAAAAGCTTTGACAAACTTATACAGTGTGTTAGAAAGCAGAGACTACTTTGCCAAAAGATCCATCTAGTCAAAACTATGGTTTTTCCAGTAGTCATAAATGGGGGTGAGAGTTGGCCCATAAAGAGAGCTGAGCACCGAAGAACTGATGCTTTGAACTGTAGTGTTGGAGAAGACTCTTGAGAGTCCCTTGGACTGCAAGGAAATCAAACCAGTCAATCCTAAAAGAAATTACTCCTAAATATTCATTGGAAGGACTGATGCTAAGGCTGAAACTGCAATACTTTGGCCACCTGATGCAAAGACTGACTCATTAGAAAATATCCTCATATTGGGAAAGATTGAAGGCAGGAGGATAACAGGACGACAGGATGAGAAGGTTGGATGGCATCACTGATTCAATGGATATGAATTTGAGCATACTCTAGGAGTTAGTGATGGACAGGGAAGCCTGGCGTGCTGCAGTCCATGGGGTCACAGTTAGAACTGGACATGGAACTACAGACTGGTTCCAAATAGGGAAAGGAGTACGTCAAGGCTGTATATTGTCACCCTGCTTATTTAACTTATGTGCAGAGTACATCATGAGAAACACTGGGCTGGAAGAAAAAGAAGCTGGAATCAAGATTGCCGGGAGAAATATCAATAACCTCAGATACGCAGATGACACCACCCTTATGGCAGAAAGTGAAGAGGAGCTAAAGGGCCTCTTGATGAAGGTGAAAGAGGAGAGTGAAAACGTTGGCTTAAAGCTCAACATTCAGAAAACGAAGATCATGGCATCTGGTCCCATCACTTCATGGGAAATAGATGGGGAAACAGTGGAAACAGTGTCAGACTTTACTTTTGGGGGCTCCAAAATCACTGCAGATGGTGACTTCAGCCATGAAATTAAAAGACGCTTACTCCTTGGAAGAAAAGTTATGACCAACCTAGATAGCATATTCAAAAGCAGAGACATTACTTTGCCGACTAAGGTTCGTCTAGTCAAGGCTACGGTTTTTCCTGTGGTCATGTATAGATGTGAGAGTTGGACTGTGAAGAAGGCTGAGCGCCAAAGAACTGATGATTTTGAACTGTGGTGTTGGAGAGGACTCTTGAGAGTCCCTTGGACTGCAAGGAAATCCAACCAGTCCGTTCTGAAGGAGATCAACCCTGGGATTTCTTTGGAAGTAATGATGCTAAAGCTGAAACTCCAGTACTTTGGCCACCTCATAATAAGAGTTGACTCATTGGAAAAGACTCTGATGCTGGGAGGGATTGGAGGCAGGAGGAGAAGGGGATGACCGAGGATGAGATGGCTGGATGGCATCACGGACTCAATGGACGTGAGTCTGAGTGAACTCCGAGAGATGGTGATGAACAGGGAAGCCTGGTGTGCTGCGATTCATGGGGTCGCAAAGAGTCGGACATGACTGAGTGACTGAACTGAACTGAACTGAAGTTCTGGATTGAGCACTACACAGTTTAGAAGCACTTTAAGACCAGTATTAATCCTCTTATCTATCCCAAATGGCTGGTTGTCTAATAAAAATGCAACTGTATAACCAACGTCCCACAAAAGTTATCAAACATTTTCCCCATTTCCCTGGCACAATATTAAGCCTCAAATGTGAATTAATGTATCCTGTTAGTCCAAAACAGGAAAGCAATAAAATCTGTCAACTAAGCAGTTTGTACTACAAATACAAACTGTTTGCTTTTCAGTGTGGTTTGTAGGTTTTGATTTGGTTTCCCCTCAAATGAGAGATGATAAGAGGGGCTGCTAAGGGGTAGCCTTTATGCCTTACAACTAAGTGTAATGTTAAACACTTATTTATGGGTAAGAAAAATAACACAGTAACAAGGAGGTTAGTGTTCCCAGTAAGATATACATTCTATTACTTAAAGTAGTAATGCTATTCAAATTATGCTGCATCTAACTTCATTTTATTTGTCCTGCTTTTGTTTTCTGATTCTCTTAACTTTAACTTAATTTAAAATTGTCTCCTATAGTCTCCCAGGTGACTCCATGGTTAAAGAATCCACTTGCCAATGCAGGAAACTGGGTTTGATTCCTGGGTTTTGAAGATCCTCTGGAGAAGGAAATGACAACCCACTCCAGTGTCTTGCCTATGAAATCCCATGAACAGAGGAGGCAGGTGAGCTACAGTTTTTGGCATCACAAAGAGTCAGACAAGACACCTACATGCACGTACTACATATATACTTATATTTTGTAAGCTTATCCACAGCCTTTTGAAGAGTATGGCTAAAAATTAAAGAAAAAAAAGTCAAAGTACATTAGATAAAATATAGCTAATTCATTCCCTTTAACTTTTAATTGGTAGATAATTACATAAATGTTAAAAAAAAAAGATCTTATAGGAAGTATCTCCTAAGCATGGTAACAAAGGCTGTCACTTAACTCTAGCAATAAGCAATGTGTGAAATATTCAAATTGAATTTTAAATTCCACATGTGTGGTTGTGGGGATAATTTGATCATTTTTTGTCAGCAAAAGATAATTCAAAAGAGGAAACTAATATATTAGATTGTCCACTAATAAAAGCTGTCAAATTTCTCCACTGTGAGGATTATTAACAAATGGCATGTGCATACTTTTAAATGTACTTTGGGCCTTACTTGTATAATTATTTTAGAATAATAAGAACATCATCAATAAAAAACAAGATGTTTTATACTTTTATACTATTGTGTATCAGTTTGTTTATCAAATTCTAGTACCATAGACTTTTAGATCTCTGTGAGGGAGTTATAATATCAGTTTATATAATTGTGATGGAAATAAATAGAAAAGATTTTGTTGGAAGGAAGCCAGAGGACCCATAACAGACAATGAATAAACAGAAAATAATTTAGAAACAGTTTCTTGGAAGATTACCAATTATATAAGGATTATAGGGTAAACTTTGGAAAATCTCCAAGCATATATATATATATATATAAATGTAAATATATATAACACACACAATTAGTTATACTTTACATTCATAATCACATTTGACAGGACCATATCAATCTGCTGAAAAATTCACAGTACTCCCACTAAAATGTTGTATCAAAGATTATAATGCTACAAAATTACTATAAAATCAAATCTGCTTCTATGACCTAAATATACTTCATTATAATATGCTACAAGTAAATTAATGCATAATATTTGTGATGCATTATTCATTAAGGTCTTGTAGCATTTTAAATTCACTTAAATTTTTGTATGCATTTTACATATATTGAACCCAATATATGATTCCAGAAAACATGGCATTCTCTCTTAGTTTGAAAAAACTATAACCTCACTTTGCTATTTAGATCTCCACCATTTTGCTGAGAGTGAGATAAATGAATGAAGAAACTCTTTAGATTCTTGACACACTCTTATAAATCTATGAAAATACAAATTTTATTATGCAAATAAGAATTTAATATTTTTTATAAACATATGTTTTATATTTATGTCAAGAAGGAAATAGCAACTCACTCCAGTATCTTTGACTGGAAAATCCCATGGATGGAGGAACCTGGTAGGCTACAGTCCTTGGGGTCGTGAAGAGCTGGACACAACTGAGTGACTTCACTTTCACTTTTACTTTCATGCATTGGAGAAGGAAATGGCAACCTACTCCAGTATTCTTGCCTGGAGAATCCCAGGGACAGAGGAGCCTGGTGGGCTGCCGTCTATGGGGTTGCACAGAGGTGGACATGACTGAAGCAACTTAGCAGCAGCAGCAGCAGATATAAGATGGACATATATATATATATATATATATATATATATATATATCCATTTGGATCTATTCTATCTACCTGTCCTATTTATCTGTCTCTATGAGAAGGAACTTATTGCAGTTTTTCTTAACAGAATAGGTTTCTATATATTTAAAATATGTAATACACGTTTGGAGAAGAAAATGGCAACCCACTCCAGTATTCTTGCCTGGAGAACCCCATGGACAGAGGGGCTTGGTAGGCCATGGTCCATGGGTTTGCAGAGAGTCAGACATAACTGAAGTGGCTAAGCACAGCAATACACTTTGGATAATAACTTATTTTAAAAGAAGTAAATGAAGAAAACAGGGTAAAGTAAAAAGCAGGAGTGTGAATTAAAAACTTCAAAATATTAATACTTAAAATATATAATGACCTCTCTCATTTTCATAAAATGCAGTTTTAAGCATTTTTGCAAATTGTCATATATAATCATGACAACTTCCCTCCAGAGCTATGCTCACTCACCAAGCTGATGCACAGAAAGTCTGAGCCACCAGCTAAGTTGCTGCTTGTTAGAGGCTGCTTTGAAATTCAGCAAGGCTGATTCCAAAGCATGATCTCAGTTAGGACAGAGGACTTCAAACTTTTTCCTAGAGGATGACCATGATTTGGACTTTGGTTTTTATTACAAAACTAATGAAATCCATTTGATGTGTCACAGCATTCACAATCCAAAAACAGGTCAATTGCACAGAAGAAACACCAAGAGCATAAAACCATTACCCTGTGAGTCTTCATAAACTGGATACTGCATAATATAAGGTGAAGATTCTTGGCGAGCATCATCACAGTGAACGGAATTAGTGTCCAATCACTTTTTCTTACAACAGTTTTCAATGTCAGCAACGACAGCACAGTTCTAAGACAAGGATAATTTGGTTGTTGTTGTTTTTGTTGTTGGGTGGTGTGATTCAAATAAATATCTCTCTGGAGCACTTGCTGAAGTCATGAGTAATTTACAGGATGAAGTATAGAATAAAACAGTTCCCTTGACTATCCTCTCAGTCAAGCATTGGAAACCGATTGTGCAGCATTAAAGTTGAGATCAGTCTCCTTGATAATTCAGTTCAGTTCAGTCACTCAGCCCGTGTCCCACTCTTTGCGACTCCATGAATCACAGCACACCTATAGTATTTTCATTCTGATAAGTAACTAGAAGTCACCTATCTTTCTAGATTACTGTAGCTTCTATCATTGTATAGTCATCTGAGCTAGCCAGCTTTAGAATTCTCGTATTTTCTTAGGAAAATGGAACAGAAGGGAACTTGCCTGGCTAGGAATCCAGCTTGACTCTGCAGAGAGGTATACTGTGGGTAAGACAGAACCCTGCTTTAAGAAGTTTCTGGTTATGAGATAAAGAGGTGTGTTCATAACTCAGTCCCATAAAGGGGAAAGAACAAAATCTTTCTCCCTTAAGATCTCTCAGGTAGCTTAAAAAGAAATCTATAGACAATTCAATCTAGAAAAGTATTGTTTTTTTTTAAACTCATATCATCTTCAATAACTAAATCCCATATATTCACTCATGCAACTGATCATACTGCAAAGAAGGACAAAAGAAAATCCAAGAGATTGACTGCTATCAAAACAGAGTTCTAGAGGAGTCTAGAAGATTGATGGTCTAAAGAAACTAAAAATCCTTAGTTTGGGTAGGCTGTCTACTCAAAGCAAGTTGCCTCATTCTGTATAATTAATTTATCAAAGATAACATGCATGTGTGCTAAGTCACTTCAGTTGTGTTCAACTGTAATCCAATGGGCCATAGTCCCCCAGGCTCCTCTGTCGATGGGATTCTCCAGGCAAGAATACTGGAGTGGGTTGCCATGCCCTCCTGCAGGGGATCTTCCCAATCCAGGGATCAAACTTTTGTCTCTTCTATCTCCTGCATTGGCAGGTGGGTTCTTTACCACTAGCACCACCTAAAGGCATTCAACTTCAAATTTAAAAGTCAGAACAGGGAGTACGTGGCCATGTTCTTGACTCTCAAATTAGCATTAAGATATAAGATCTTGGAAATTCCAAAATGAGAAAAAAAAAAAATGATTCAGTCAACATATGTTGAATGTTTATGCCAGGCACTGTTCCAAAGATTCAGACCAAGATATCTCATCTTATATCCTGATGAGGAAGGCAAATAGTAATATCCAGTGATAAGTAAATTATGAAGTATGATCTACATGGTGAATATACATGTACAAAAGAGAAACAGAACTTTTCAGTGAAGATGCAAAGTGAGATATGATGGATGCTTAAGGAACAGAGGGAGAAAGCATGTTGGATAAGGGGAGAGCATTTCAGGGAGGGAGAACAACTTGCAGAAGGATGTCTAGACAGAGACATCGTGGATTTCCAAAAAGGTTACTGTGGCTGGAGCAGAGGAGTGATGCAGACAGAGAGCAGTAGGAAATGAAGTCAGAGACATAAGGAGAGGTGGGGGAAGGCAATGTGGAGATTATGAAACATATAAGGGATTTTTTTGTTTGTTTGTTTCTTTTACTCTGAAATGGGAAACTTAGTCTGTATTTGAATAGGGCTCCAAAATGGTCTGAGGGAGATTTAAATGAAATATCATGATATCTATCAACAGTCTGGGGGTTTGGGCAATGGAGGAAGCATGGGCTCTATTAGGAGGGTAACACAGTATTAGCTCTAATAAAAATACTAAGCTAAATGCCATAGGCTGCTGGATACTCATAAGAAAAGCATGCACACACATATGATTATATGTACACACACACACGCACACACACACAGTAGTTGCTCCAGGCAAAACCTCTTAGGGTCGAGAGATTGTAGTGACAGGATAATTTATGTGATAGTGATGTCCTATTTCATGTAACTTGTAAAGGGAATTGACTGTTAACATGGTGAAAAAGGGAAGAAACAGAAAAGAGCATATGGGATCTTGCTTTAGGCAGATGGATGGCCCTCCTTTCCTTCATTTTGGCCTCTCCATCTTACACAAACCTAGGTCAGAATACTAATTATCTAAATAGTCAGGAAAGACAAAAGCCCTAGTTCTTGTGGTTTATTGCCAACCAAAATAGAACCTGCAAATCATCAAAAAATTAAATTGGTGTTATGATGTTCATATGCTCAGTTGTGCCTAACTTTTTGTGACCCCATGGACTGTAGCTCACCAGGCTCCTCTGTCCATGGGATTTCTCATGCAAGAATAATGGTATAGTTTGCCATTTCCTTCTACAGGGGATCTTCCTGACCCAGGGATCTCCCATGTCTCCTACATTGCAGGCATTTTTTTTTTTTTTTAACAATTGAGCCACTAGGAAAGTGTAAAGTATACATGTATAATTTACTATTACAAAACACACATGAATTGGGGAGCATGTTAAATCTCTTGCTGATTACATGAGACTCAGTGCAATGAAGAAGCTCTGGAGACAGCATCTTGGAGCCTTGGTTCCTGAAAGTCTATCCAGACAAATACTAATTCTAGCTTCAGTTTTTTTCTGGTCCATAGGGATCAAGAAATAAAGGAAAACATTTAGGATATGCTTCAATTTAAGGAATTCTCTTCAAATCTGTAACTGTGACTATTTCAGTTAAGGTGTTCAAATGCTAGAATTATAAATTCATGGTCATTTTTAATGTCATTTTTTTCTTTTCATACTTAACTAATCTTCTAGCAAAATAATTGTTGGTGATATTATTATGATGATTAGAAGTAGCAACAGAATTACTAGTAGTATTGCTAAGAATGTTCTATTGAAATTATTTTTGGCTTATAGAATCTCAAAGGGTAGGGACTTTTGATACACAGGCATCTTTTAAATTCTGTTTTCCTAATCTACCATCTTACCCCACACTCTTGGCTTTTAATATTCTGCTCATATGATTTGCCTCATCTAATTGCTCTATATGTTAGAGACCATGCACTTTAACTCAACACTAAATTAATTTGTGACTTGACTGGTTTGAAATGTCAGGAAGCAGCATTATTCCAGTAAATCAAATATGATATCTGTTGTGAGAAATATCTAATTGAAGAGGCAGTTTAACCATGTGTCTGTTGGATTTTCTATTAACAGAAGATTCTGTAGGGCCATACCTACAAGAACTAAGGGAATGTTTCTGACAGAGGGGATAAAGAATAGCAAACCTCTTCTGCATAATGTGTTTATTTTCCTGTGTATGTAGAGAATAAAGCTCAATATTAGATGTGTTTCTGTCTATATTTCAAAGGACTTAATTAGATATGCTCTAATCAGAGTTGTTGAAAAACTCCAACTTGAGAATTGTTTGAGGATCAGCATAATTTGAAACTCAGGCTTTCTTTACTTTTTATTTTATATCCAAACAACAGTGCAAAGTTTATAAGAGAGATAAAGAAGAGAGGTGGCAGAGGATCCCTGGGATCTCGCTTTGTTATTCATGGAAAAACATGAAGATCCATTCATGTTGCAAGGTCTAAGTAGCCTCAGTGTTGAGAGGAATCTGGAATCTTGAACTTGCTGTGTTTAGAGTGTGATGGTCTAGGAGGTTCTATGTAAGTACCAAGTAGACAGTTTAAGGAAATAATATTTTTAATGACACAGTTACTTCCAAGTTCTACTTACTGGTTTGAGACTATTTAAGATTTCAGACCATCAGGCAAGGCTGCAGGCACTAAACATGTAGATATTTTGTTCCAGAAGTAGGAGCCCCTTGGCTTTGACCTAGGATTCTTTTCAGAATTCTCATCTGAGAACTGGGATAAGCTGCTCAAGAGCACAAGCAAAGCATCATATTTCTCAGCTGACAACTACGTTCACTGCTCTAAAAGGTCAGAGTCCAGTCAAGGCAGGGGAGACAGTTATTTAAAAGGACATGAAATATGACTTCCAATTCCATTTTAGTAATAAACTTCAGTTCGGTTCAGTCGCTCAGTCGTGTCCAACTCTTTGCGACCCCATGAATTGCAGCACACCAGGCCTCCCTGTGCATTACCATCTCTCGGAGTTCACTCAGACTCATGTCCATCGAGTCTGTGATGCCATCCAGCCATCTCATCCTCAGTCGTCCCCTTCTCCTCCTCCTCCAATCCCTCCCAGCATCAGAGTCTTTTCCAATGAGTCAACTCTTCGCATGAGGTGGCCAAAGTACTGGAGTTTCAGCTTTAGCATCATTCCTTCCAAAGAAACCCCAGGGTTGATCTTCAGAATGGACTGGTTGGATTTCCTTGCAGTCCAAGGGACTCTCAAGAGTCTTCTCCAACACCACAGTTCAAAAGCATCAATTCTTCAGCTCTCAGCTTTCTTCACAGTCCAACTCTCACATCCATACATGACCACAGGAAAAACCATAGCCTTGACTAGACGGACCTTAGTCCGCAAAGTAATGACTCTGCTTTTGAATGTACTATTGAGGTTTGTCATAACTTTCCTTCCAAGGACTAAGCGTCTTCTACTTAGATTATCATATTTCCATATATCGTGGGCTCCAAAGTCACTGTGGACAGTGACTGCAGCCATAAAAAGAAAGATGTTTGTTTCTTGGAAGAATAGCTATGACAAGTCTAGATGGCATATTAAAAAACAGAGACATCATTTTGCTGACAAAGGTCCATCTACTCAAAGCTATTTTTTTTTTTTTCCGGTAGTCATGTAAGGATATGGGAGTTGGACCATAAAGAAAACGCTGAGCACCGAAAAATTAATGATTTTGAAATGTGGTGCTGAAGACTCTTGAGAGTCCCTTGGACAGCAAGGAACTCCAACCAGTCCATCCTAAATGAAATCAGTCCTGAATATTCACTGGAAGGACTGGTGCTGAAGCTGAAGCTCCCATACTTTGGCCACCTGATGTGAAGAGATAACTCATTGGAAAAGACACTGAGGCTGGCTAAGATTGAGGGCAAGAAAAGAATGGAATAGCAACGGATAAGATGGTTGGATGGCACTACTGACTCAATGGACATGAGTTTGAGCAAACTCTGGGACATAGTGAAGGACAGGAAGGCCTAGTGTACTGCTGTCCATGGGGTCACAAAGAGTGAGAGACTGAAAACGGCACAATAAATTTGTTCTAGATTTTATAAATAACAATTGTTAAATTGCACTGCAAACAGAATTTACAGTTGATCAGCCTGAATTATCTAGTTTATATATGAAAGTTTGACATTTATAGATCTTGCTCCTAATGGTCATCTTACTCCACTCCTTGACACTACTTTAAAAATCTAAGCATATTCTGACATTCTCCATCCCTTTGGGAATCAGTTGACTTTTTAAAAAGACCATATGAAACAGTAGTGATACATAAAAGCAAAATTCAGAAAAAATATATTTTTGAAAAAAAAAAAAAAGTTCAGACGTTCAAGCCTCAAGAGATACATTTTTTACATAACCATATACAAATATAGAACATAAAGTTTAATAATGTTTGTTAGAACATAAAGTTTAATAATTTTACATAGGTAAGATTTGTTAATTTAAGGAAGATTCCTTATTGTCAGTCTGTAATTTGCATTGTGCTGGGAATAAAAGGATGAGTGAAAAACAAGGTCATTATCATCACTGACCATACAGCCTATTGTAGCATAGTCATCCAAATAAATAGATATTTACCAGCTCTGACATGTTATGAGTAAGATACAGGATGTGTTAAGAACAAGAAACATGGAGCCCAATTCTAGGTTTCAGGGTCAAGAATGAATTCCTGAAAACTCACATTAAATTATATAACATAATGAATCCTAAGGGAGGAAGTTCTTGGCAATATAAAAGAATCAAAGAGAAGGAAGCCAGTGTGGCTGGAGGGCAAATTCAAGGAGTGTATGCATGACATGAAGTCTTTTATCCTAAGCATAATGGAAAATACATTGAGGAGATTCTGGTAGGGCTGTGATATGAATGGATTTATGTTTTAAAATAATATTTGGGCTTGAGGGTTGAAAATAGATCTCAGGTCACACAGTGTAGATCTCTCAGCCTGATAATAGCTTGGTCTCAGATAATTTATCAGTGAGACACATCCAATATATAATATGAATTTTGCAGATTTTCTCTCACATCAAAGAAAACAAAACCCTAACAGGTCTTACAAATTCAAGTTAGACCAGCAATAGAAAAATAAGCTAATTCACAAATATTGAAAAGAATAGCAGAAAGGCTGTAAAAGATTCAGGTTAACCACATGTATGTGAAAGTGAAGTCACTGAGTCGTATCTGACTCTTTGCGGCCCCATGGACTGTAGCCTACCAGGCTTCTCCATCCATCAGATTTTCCAGACAAGGGTACCGGAGTGGGTTGTTATTTCCACCACATGTATAGCATTTCATTTATATGCATTGCCTACTGATGAGAGTAAAATGGGGAAATGGAAGTCAGAAAGAAAAATACACAATATTTCTAATCCCTTGATATTTGTTTATTTTCTCATTAAGCAATAAATATCCCAACCTATAATTAAAAGAGAGGATACTGTGTGATCATTATTCTAAAACTTTCTTGAATACTCACAAAATAGTATTCGCTGAGTATAGCAGTCTACACTGACACGGTCTAATATTATCTTATCTGCATTTTTTCACAATGATCAATTTCAATTCTACATGAACCTTAAACATGCACATTTTTACATATATAAATATTAATGAAAATTCATACGTAATTAATTTGGAAGTTAGAACACTTTTGTATTGCCTTTAGGTAAACTGAGGGTTTTTTAGAAAAAAGTGCACATTAGGATGAAAAGATTTTTTTGTTTTTCCCGAAAGCAGTATACATTATATATGCCTAGAGTTATTTGCCTCTTTGAAGACTGCTGCTTTTGTTGACTGCACTTCAAACTATATTTCATAGCAAACTGTTTAAAGAGTTTAAATCTGCTAAACTTGTGTTGCTGGAAAGTCGAAATGAAGATTTCATTTCTATTTCTAAAGTATTTTGTAGGTGGAAATGAAAACAGGGAGGGAGACTGGTGCACTGATTTAATAAACTTTATAGACACCAAGAATAACTAACAAATGAGGAAGAAAGCGCTTCAACAAACAAGCATTATAAAGCAGTACAGAAGTTGCAAAAAAAGTTAGAGTTTTCCTATATTTCCAAATCTTAAAGGTCCACAAATTGGCAGTACTAAATGACTTTCCTTTGACTAGTGAGAGCACTAGTGTACCTCAGCCATAAGAATCCACAATCAGCGGTTCACAGATACAGAAAATTCTTTGTTATAAAACTCAGTGATCCCAGCAATCACAGAGTCCTTAAGTCACCTGTGATGTGGCTTTCACACATAGGAACAACAAAATTAGGTATTTGATTTATTGACATTAGATAGAGGGTTTGGCCTAATCTGAAATGTTAAGCTAAATGCCATAGACTGCTAGATACTCATAAGAAAATTAAACCTACATGTACACACGCTTACATATGCATGTGTATGTACACACACACACACACAACACACACACACACAATAATTGCTCCAGGCAAAACCTCTTAGGGTAGAGAGGTTGTAGTGACAGGTTGATTTACTTGCTGGTGATGTCCTAGCTCATGTAACTTGCAAGAAAAATTGGGTTGCTAACATGTTGAAGAGGAAGGAAACAGAAAAGAATATATGGGGTCTTGTTTTAGGCAAATAGATGCCCCTCCTTCCCTTCATTTTGGCCTCTCCATCTTATACAAGCCTAGATCAGAATATTATTATCTGAATAGGCAGGAAATACATATGTCCTAGCTCCTGTGGTTTGTTCTTAACCAAAATAGAACCTGCAAATCATCCAAAAATTAAAGTGATGCTATGATGTGTGTTTACCCAGTTGCTCAGTCATGTCTGAATCTTTGCAACCTGATAAACAGTTGCCTGCCAGGCTCCTTTATCCATGGGATTTTTCCAGGCAAGAACACAAGAATATGTTGCCATTTCCTACTCCAGGAGATCTTCCTGACCCAGAGATTGAACACATATATGTTGTGTCTCCTGCATTGGCAGATTATTTACCACTAATACCACCTGGGAAGTCCCTGTGTTATGGTATTGACAATAACCAAAAATAGTAATTTTTAAAATATTAAGAAAAAGTACATAAAGTAACAACTCACACCTGACTTGATAATTTAATTGTGAAGATTCATCCTTGAGAGATTTTTTTTTGTCCTTATTGGACTATAACTGAAGGCAATGAAGTTGCTTCCCAAACTGAAGAAGAAAAACATTAACTAAACTACCTTATTATTGCATATGTGATATGTGACAAGATTAAGCACAGCAGAAATGCCTCCAGTTATTTCTTGATACAAATTTTACTGAAATCAGGTGTGGGAAAACATACACTGTAAAGCCATAGCTCAGTAGCAAGGTAACGAAGCAGGACCTTATGGATCTTTCCCAGAACAAGACACATCCCTCCATGTCCTCTGCCTGCCTTTTGTCTGCAAAAAACTTTAAAGAATAAATAGAAGTGAGAAAAAGTAGGAAAAAGGGAAAACAGTCAAGCAAGACTAAGTAATGATAGTTTAGCTGTTAAAGTCAAGGACCTTTAATTCCTCCTCAAGGGCTATAGATAATATTCTGAGCCATATTCTTTGAAATATTTTGACAGACACTGAAACTCCACCAGGTGGAAGAAGTTAACTGTTTACTGACCACAAACAAATAGACTCCAGGAGAGTTATAACCAGACTGTGATGATATTGACTCTCAATTACCTCACCACCAACCACTCAGAAGACTATCCAGAGCTTATCACACATACAACAATCTGGCTATGTCATTCTGTCTTTAAAGAAAAAAAAAAAAAAAAAAGCTTAAAAGTCTTCAGAAAGTTTGGGTCTTTTAAGCACCAGCTACCTAGACTCCTTGCTTCGCACCATGAGATAAATGCTGCAGTTCTGTTCACAATAATCTGATATCAGTACATTGGCTTTTTTACACACACCCAAGCTCACTTTGGTAATATCAATAGTGTTGAATTAGATGTTTGGTGTTTGCTTTATTGCTATTAATTCAGCTTGCATCCTCTTATGTAACCATTGTAATTTCAGCAAATTACAAGTCCCATATTCTTGGTAATTTTTGCTGCAGTTTCAAAAAAATGAAATAATTTTTAAAATTGCACTGAACTCTACTATTGCTATCTAATTATTTACCCTCTATTATACTTAACTTACTGGAGATGGAAATGGCAACCCACTCCAGTATTCTTGCCTGGAGAATCCCATGGAGGGAGGAGCCTGGTAGGCCACAGTCCATGGGGTCACAAAGAGTCGGACATGACTGAGTGACTTCACTTTCACTTTCATACTTAAAAGACAGAGAAGGCAATGGCACCCCACTCCAGTACTCTTCCCTGGAAAATCCCATGGATGGAGGAGCCTGGTAGGCTGCAGTCCATGGGGTCGCTCAGAGTCGGACAGGACTGAATGACTTCATTTTCACTTTTCACCTTCATGCATTGGAGAAGGAAATGGCAACCCACCCCAGTGTTCTTGCCTGGAGAATCCCAGGGATGGCAGAGCCTGGTGGGCTACTGTCTATGGGGTCGCACAGAGTCGGACACAACTGAAGCAACTTAGCAGCAGCAGCAGCAGCATACTTAAAAGAAGGCAATGGCACCCCACTCCAGTACTCTTGCCTGGAAAATCCCATGGACGGAGGAGCCTGGTAGGCTGCAGTTCATGGGGTCTCAAAAAGTCAGACACAACTGAGTGCCTTCGATTTCACTTTTCACTTTCATGCATTGGGGGAGGAAGTGATAACTCACTCCAGTATTCTTGCCTGGAGAATTCCAGGGACAGAGGAGCCTGGTGGCTTGCTGTCATTGGGGTTGCACAGAGTTGGACACGACTGAAGTGACTTAGCAGCAGCAGCATACATAAAAATACATTCTCTGTAGTTATTTCTTTTTATTCCTTTGTATCTTCTAACACAATATCAGTCCGGTTCAGTCGCTCAGTTATGTCTAGCTCTTTGTAACCCTGTGGACTGCAGCACACCAGGCTTCCCTGTCCATTACCAACTCCTGAAGCTTGTTCAAACTCATATCTGTCAAGTTGGTGATGCTATCCAACTATCTTATCCTCTGTTGTCCACTTCTCTTTCTGCCTTCAATCTTTCCCAGCATCAGGGTGCTTTCAAATGAGTCAGTTCTTTGCATCAGGTGGCCAAAGCACTGGAGTTTCAGCTTCAGCAACAGTCCTTCCAATGACCCTGAGAGCTCAGCTGGTAAGGAATCTGCCTGTGATGCAGGAGACCCTAGTTAGATTCCTGGGTCAGGAAAATCCGCTGGAGAAGGGATAGGCTACACATGCCAGTATTCTTGGGCTTGCCTTGTGGTTCAGCCAGTCAAAAATCTGCCAGCAATGTGCGAGACCTAGGTTCAATCCCTGGGTTGAGAAGATACCCTGGAGAAGGGGAAGGCAACCCACTCCAGAAATCTGGCCAGTAGAATTTCATGAACTATACAGTCCATGGGGTCGCAGAGAGTCAGACGCGACAGAGTAATTTTCACTTTACTTTTTACGTTATCAGTCCTTCCAATGAATGGTCAGCACTGATTTCCTTCAGGATGGACTGGTTGGATCTGCTTGTAGTCCAAGGGACTCTGAAGAGTCTTATCGAACACCACAGTTCAAAAGCATCAATTCTTCAGCACTCAGATTTCTTTATAGTCCAACTCTCACATCCATACATGTCTACTGGAAAAACCATAGCTATGACTAGATGGACCTTTGTCAGCAAAGTAATGTCTCTGCTTTTTCATATGCTGCCTAGGTTAGTCATAATTTTTCTTCCATAATTTCATGGCTACAGTCACCATCTGCAGTGATTTTGGAGCCCAAGAAAATAAAGTCACTCACTTTGTCCATTGTTTCCCCATCTATTTGCCAAGAAGTGATGGGACTAGATGCCATGATCTTAGTTTTCTGAATCTTGAGCTTTGAGCCAACTTTTTCACTCTCCTTTTTCACTTTCATCAAGAGGTCCTTTAGTTCTTCACTTTCTGCCATAAAGGTGGTATCATCTGCATATCTGAGGTTATTGATATTTCTCCCAGCAAACTTGATTCCAGCTTGTGCTTCATCCAGCCTGGCATTTCACATGATATACTCTGCATAT
This sequence comes from Nanger dama, assembly GCA_917880005.1. Lineage (NCBI taxonomy): Eukaryota > Metazoa > Chordata > Mammalia > Artiodactyla > Bovidae > Nanger > Nanger dama. The sequence goes on along the minus strand of CAKJTW010000027.1, from coordinate 13,743,385 downwards.
AAGTTGAATAAGCAGAGTGACAATAGACAACCTTGATGTACTCCTTTCCCAATTTGGAACCAGTCTTTTGTTCTATGTCCAGTTCTAACTGTTGTTTCTTGACCTGCATGCAGGTAAATTAAGTTGGTCTGGTATTCAGATCTCTTGAAAAATTTTCAACAGCTTGTTGTGATCCACACTGTCAAAGGCTTTGGTGTAGTCAATAAAACAGAAGTAAATGTTTTTCTGGAACTCTCTTGTATTCTTTGATGATCCAAGGGATATTGGCTATTTGATTTCTGTTTCCTCTGCCCTTTCTAAATCCAGGTGAACATCTGGAAGTTCAAGGTTCATGTACTGTTGAAGCCTGGCTTGGAAAATTTTGAGAATTACTCTGCTATAGTGTGAGATGAGTGCAATTGTGTGGTAGTTTGAGCATTCTTTGGTACTGCCTTTCTTTGAGATTGGAATGAAAATTGACCTTTTCCACCCCTGTGGCCTGGCTGAGTTTTCCAAATTTGCTGGCATATTGAGTGTAGCACTTTCATAGCATCATCTTTTAGCATTTGAAATAGCTCAACTGGAATTTCATCACCTCCACTAGCTTTGTAGTGATGTTTCCTAAGGCCCACTTGACTTCACATTCCAGGATGTCTGGCCCTAGGTGAGTGATCACACTATCATGGTTATCTGGGTCATGAAGATTTTTTCTGTATAGTTCTTTTGTGTATTGTCACCACAAGTCTTTATATCTTCTGTTCTGTTAGGTCCATACCCCTCTGTCCTTTATTGTGCCCATCTTTGCATGAAATGTTCCCTTTGTTTCTCTAATTTTCTTGAAGAGATCTCTAGTCTTTCCCATTCTATTGTTTTCCTCTATTTCTTTGCACTAATCACTGAGGAAGGTTTTCTTATCTCTCCTTGCTCTTCTTTGGAACTCTACATTTAGATGGGTATATCTTTCCTTTCTTTCTTTGCTTTTAGCTTCTCTTCTTTTCACAGCTATTTGTAAGGCCTCCTCAAAGGCCATTTTGCTTTTTTGCATTTTTTTGGGTGGGGGATGGTCTTGATAACTGCCTCTGGTACAATGTCAGGAACCTCCATCCATAGTTCTTCAGGCACTCCATCTATCACATCTAACACCTTGAATCTATTTGTCACTTTCACTGTATAGTTGTAAGGGATTTGATTTAGGTCATATATGAATGGTCCAGTGGTTTTCCCTCCTTTCTTCAATTTATATCTGAATTTGGCAATAAGGAGTTCATGATCTGAGCTATGTTGGCTGAAAATAATATAAACAATCTGATTTCGGTGTTGACCATCTGGTGATGTCCATGTTTATAGAGTCTTCTCTTGTGTTGTTGGAAGAGGGTGTTTGCTATGACCAGTGGGTTTACTTGGCAAAACTCTGTTAGCCTTTGCTCTGCTTCATTTTGTACTCCAAAGCCAACTTTTCCTGTTAACTCCATGTATCTCTTGACTTCCTATTTTTGCATTCCAGTTTCCAATAATGAATAGGACATCTTTTTTTGGTGTTAGGTCTAGAAGGTCTTGTAGGTTTATTAACCTTTAACTAACTTTGCTTACACAATAGAGTAAAAATAATATGGGCTCTGAAACCAAGGGAATCTGGGCATGAATTGTGATGCCCTCTCTTAATTGCTGTGCAAACTGAAGAAGGTTTCTAATTTTTCAATGAACTAAATAAAGAAATGCATTAAGTACTAGATAAAATGCATGATAAATAGTGAATGTACTATTACAAAGTTTAACTCAGTTTCTCTCTTCTCTTCTGCTGATTATGTTAGGGTTCTCTTTTCTAAAAATGAATCAGGTCCAAAACCTCAACCTTTTCTTACTGTGCACTCCATTCAATCATTTAAAACTTATTCCCTTTCATATTTAAGCACTACAAGCACACAAACTATACTTGTTGTTTCCATGCCCCATTCACTATTATTACTAGTATATAATCCAGATTGTATTCCTCTGCTTCATTTGGGGGAACCTAGCAACTGACACTAGAATATATGTCATTGATTAAAAGTAGGCAATGATTCTGCAGACAGAATGTCTGGTTCAAATCCTGTCTTTGATATTTACTGGTTATGCAACTTTTTACTTGCTTGTTTTACTTTAACCTCATTCATAATCCCTTTATCTGTCAGAGGAACTTTAAAATAAGATGAGATAATATGCATTAATCTCTGAAAAGAGATTTTGGTCTAGAGTAAGTGCAGATTGCAAGTTAATTATGATAATCAGTTCAGTTCAGTCACTCAGCCCTGTAAGACTCTGCGATCCCATGAATCGCAGTACGCCAGGTCTCCCTGACGATCACCATCCCCCAGAGTTCACTCAGACTCACGTTCATCAAGTCGGTGATGCCATCCAGCCATCTCATCCTTGGTCACCCACTTCTCCTACTGACCCCAATATCTCCTAGCATCAGAGTCTTTTCCAGTGAGTCAACTGTGCGCATAAGGTGGTCAAAGTACTGGAGTTTCAGCTTTAGCATCATTCCATCCAAAGAAATCCCAGGGTTGATCTCCTTCAGATTGCAGTCCCTTGCAATCCAAGGGACTCTCAAAAAGTCTTCTCCAACGCCACAGTTCAAAAGTATCATTTCTTAGGCGCTCAGCCTTCTTCACAGTCCAACTCTCACATCCATACATGACCACAGGAAAAACCATAGCCTTGACTAGACGAACCTTAGTCGGCAAAGTAATGTCTCTGCTTTTGAATATGCTATCTCGGTTGGTCATAACTTGTCTTCCAAGGAGTAAGCGTCTTTTAATTTCATGGCTGCAGTCACCATCTGCAGTGATTTTGGAGCCCCCCAAAATAAAGTCTGACACTGTTTCCACTGTTTCCCCATCTATTTCCCATGAAGTCATGGGACCGGATGCCATGATCTTCGTTTTCTGAATGTTGAGCTTTAAGCCAACTTTTTCACTCTCCTCTTTCACTTTCATCAAGAGGCCTTTTAGCTCCTCTTCACTTTCTGCCATAAGGGTGGTGTCATCTGCATATCTGAGGTTATTGATAATTCTCCCGGCAATCTTGATTCCACCTTGTTTTTCTTCCAGTCCAGCGTTTCTCATGATGTACTCTGCACAGAAGTTAAATAAGCAGGGTGACTATATACAGCCTTGACGGACTCCTTTTCCTATTTGGAACCAGTGTGTTGTTCCATGTCCAGTTCTAACTGTTGCTTCCTGACTTGCATACAGATTTCTCAAGAGGCAGGTTAGGTGGTCTGGTATTCCCATGTCTTTCAGAATTTTTAGTTTATTGTGATCCACACAGTCAAAGGCTTTGGCATAGTCAATAAAGCAGAAATAGATGTTTTTCTGGAACTCTCTTGCTTTTTCCATGATCCAGTGGTTGTTGGCAATTTGATCTCTGATTCCTCTACCTTTTCTAAAACCAGCTTGAACATCAGAGAGTTCACGATTTATGTATTGCTGAAGCCTGGCTTGGAGAATTTTGAGCGTTACTTTACTAGCATGTGAGATGAGTGCAATTGTGTGGTAGTATGAGCATTCTTTGGCATTGCCATTCTTTGGAATTGGAATGAAAACTGGCCTTTTCCAGTCCTGTGGCCACTGCTGAGTTTTCCAAATTTGCTGGCATATTGAGTGTAGCACTTTCACAGCATCATCTTCCAGGATTTGAAATAACTCTACTGGAATTCCATCACCTCCACTAGCTTTGTTTGTAGTGATGCTTTCTAAGGCCCACTTGACTTCACATTCCAGGATGTTTGGCTCTATATTAGTGATCACATCATCATGATTATCTGGATCATGAAGATCTTTTTTGTACAGTTCTTCTGTGTATTCTTGCCACCTCTTTTTAATATCTTCTGCTTCTGTTAGGTCCAGACCATTTCTGTCCTTTATCGAGCCCATCTTTGCATGAAATGTTCCCTTGGTATCTCTAATTTTCTTGAAGAGGTCTCTAGTCTTTCCCATTCTGTTCTTTTCCTCTATTTCTTTGCATTGATCACTGAGGAAGGCTTTCTTATCTCTTCTTGATATTCTTTGGAACTCTGCATTCAGATGCTTATATCTTTCCTTTTCTCCTTGGCTTTTTGCCTCTCTTCTTTTCACAGCTATTTGTAAGGCCTCCCCAGACAGCCATTTTGTTTTGTTTTGTTTTGTTTTTTGCATTTCTTTTCCATAGGGATGGTCTTGATCACTGTCTCCTGTACAATGTCACGAACCTCATTCCATAGTTCATCAGGAACTGTATCTATCAGATCTAGGCCCTTAAATCTATTTCTCACTTCCACTGTGTAATCATAAGGCATTTGATTTATGTTATACTGAATGGTCTAGCAGTTTTCCCTACTTTCTTCAATTTGAGTCTGAATTTGGTAATAACGAGATCATGATCTGAGCCACAGTCAGCTCCTGGTCTTGTTTTTGTTGACTGTATAAAGCTTCTCCATCTTTGCAAAGAATATAATCAATCTGATTTTGGTGTTGACCAACTGGTGATGTCCATGTGTAGCATCTTCTCTTGTTTTGTTGGAAGGGGGTGTTTCCTATGACCAGTGCATTTTCTTGGCAAAACTCTATTAGTCTTTGCCCTGCTTCATTCCGCATTCCATGGTGAAATTTGCTTGTTACTCCAGGTGTTTCTTGACTTCCTGTTTTAGCATTCCAGTCCCCTATAATGAAAAGGACATCTTTTTTGGGTGTTAGTTCTAAAAGGTCTTGTAGGTCTTCATAAAACTGTTCAGCTTCTTCAGCATTACTGGTTGGGGCATAGACTTGGACAACTGTGATATTGAATGGTTTGCCTTGGAGGCAAACGGAGATCATTCTGTCATTTTTGAGATTGCATCCAAACACTGCATTTCGGACTCTTTTGTTGACCATGATGGCTACTCCATTTATTCTAAGAGATTTCTGCCCACAGTAGTAGATATAGTGGTCATCTGAGGCAGCTGCGAGCCGGCGGCACACTGAGTGCAGGCGGCTGCAAGCAGCGGGGCACTGAGTGCAGCCGAGAGGAGCTACCCCGTGTCCAAGGCCAGGAGCTGCTGGGAGGAGACACCCTGTGTCCGAAGTCAGGGTGTTGGCCGAGAGGCACTACCCTCGTCCGAGATCAGGGGCAGTAGCTGAGAGGAGCTATCCTGCGACAGAGGTCAGGGGCAGCCGGGAGGAGACACCCCGTGTCCAAGGTCAGGGGCAGGCGGGATAAGCCACCTCATGCCCGAGGCCAGGGGCAGTGACCCTGAGGACCCACCCCTAGCACGAGGCCAAGGGAGGTGGCTGGGGGAGCTACCCATGCCGGAGGCCAGGGCCTGCGGCTGGGAGGAGCAACCCGAGGAGTGGTGGCTGCGCAGGCGCAAGAGGGCCTAGAGGAGCTATCTCACATTGAAGGTCAGGAACCGCTGCAGTAAGGAGATACCCCTTGTCCAAGGTAAGGAGCAGCTGGAGCAGCCATGAAGAGATACCCTATGCCCAAGGTAAGAGAAACCCAAACAAGATGGTAGGTGTTGCAAGAGGGCATCAGAGGGCAGACACACTGAAACCATACTCACAGAAAACTGGTCAATCTAATCACACTAGGACAACAGCCTTGTCTATCTCAATGAAACCTAGCCATGCCTGTGGGGCAACCCACGATGAGCGGTTCATTGTGGAGAGGTCTGACAGAACATGGTCCACTGGAGAAGGGAATGGCAAGCCACTTCAGTATTCTTGTCTTGAGAACCCCATGAACAGTATGGAAAAGCAAAATGATAGGATACCAAAAGAGGAACTCCCCAGGTCATTAGGTGCCCAATAGCTACTGCAGGTCAGTGGAGAAATAATTCCAGAAAGAATGAAGGGATGGAGCCAAAGCAAAAACCCAGTTGTGGATATGACTGGTGATAGAAGCAAGATCCGATGCTGTAAAGAGCAATATTACATAGGAACCTGGAATGTCAGGCCCATGAATCAAGGCAAATTGGAAGTGGTCAAACAGGAGATGGCAAGGGTGAACGTCGGCATTCTAGGAATCAACTATGATGATAACTGTGCCAGTTCCAATAATGTCGTCTCCTTTGTCCAGGTTAATTTTCAGTGTTTGAAACTACTTGCCACTTCTTGAAACTCTTCTTTCTATTTACAGCACTCTTGAATGCAGCACCTATTTTCTACTGTATTCTTTCCCCTGTTCTGTTTGTTAAGTATTCTTCTTCCACATTCCCTCAGCACCAATTACTAGCACTCTGTCCGCAGCCTTTTGGTTACCTCTCTGGATTCTCATGTCCCTGTAAATGCCCATTCTATAGCTTCATCTATAGATTATATTCATGACAACCAAATTTTCATTCCAGTCACTTTTTAATTCTCCAGTTCATATAGTAATAACAACATTAATCCATACTCCCTTAGTTCCTTTAGAAGAGTTGCTAAATTTATCAGACCTCTAACTCAATATTTTATATATCCCAGTCCCTAGAAAATTAGAAAATACTTTTGCTTCCTTCAAGGCCTCTCACTCATCTCACCATAGACACTTAAAAAGTATTTCAAACTCTCTCTTTTCGGAACAAATGGCAGGCCCATCTTTCCCCATCCTTTGTGTAAGGTCATGTATGTAGTGTCATCCCTTGAACTTTGAGGGGATATGACATGTTATATTTAATTGTCAGCATTCTCTTTCTCTCTGTTACAACAGCTGTCAACTTGCAAGGTGATGGCTACTCTGTTAGCTTGGGTAATAGCTGGACACAGGAATTAAAGCTGTCAGTTAACACACTGGACTAATGATGAGCAAGATATATGCATTTATTATCAACAGCCATTGAGATTTTGAGTCTGTCTGATTCTCCATCATAACCTAGCTTATTACAATGACCCTAAGTTGATTTCCTTTCTTTCCTTTGTGATGATTAATTTCTGTAATTAAGTTATCAAGATGCTACAGTATTTTTTTTTTTTAATTCATTTAACTTACAAATAAAACAAAAAAGTCACATAGACTGGCATTTGATTCTGCATTTTTACAGCTTATTTGATTCTTGGCATTTGGATGAAGAAATAACTATTCGTTCACTTGCTCACTTAGTAGCCATTCAAAACTTGCTGACTTTTTGCTCCAACCTTAACTTTCCCAAGGCCATCACACATACACAACTCATAATCATCACTCAGAAATGTCCAGGTCCCCTTAAGCTTGCCATGTTGAAGCCAAAATCCCCTGTATATCTGTTAATCCTATAATAATTAATATCAAGCCACAATTTCTATTACAGTTTGAAAGATGGCTTAGATGACCTGGAAAAAAAAAAAACAACATATTCTCATCTTTCAAATGTTCTCATTCTGTTCCCCAAATCTGAGGGTGATTCACCCATGTTTGTAAATTTGAGCTATCCTTCATATCATTTCAACTTTCTTCTTTTTAATAAATTATTATTTCTTTAATGTAAAACTGTGATCTCACCAATTATAGACATAGATTTTATTAATAGTAATAGTAAACAGTAATAATTTTGTATTGATAAAGCCTTACTTAATGTAAATGTCATGATAAAAGCTTTCAGCTTAAGTGCTTAACATGTAGGTTATGCAAGTAATAATACATTGAGCAGATACAGAAGAGTTTTGATTGGGTTTGAAAAAAATGTTTCCTATTAACTTTTGTTAACTCATATATATCTCATTTAACCCAGACATGCTGCCTTTACTGAGCAAAAGAGTTTTACTCTTACATGAATAAATATTCTTACATAATTCATGTAAGAATAAAATTCATCTGCCACCTCTACTTTTATTAACTCCACTATCCTTAAACACTAGTGCCAGAAATACAAAAGGAATCCGTTTCCTATTGTTTGATTCATTCAGCTTTGATTAATCTCAAGTAAATTTTATGTTAATTTGCTTTCTGGAATTAATACATTTTAGTTTATAAGTTCCGTCAACCACATATCTGGTATCCCTCAGTCAGTCAGTCAGTTCAGTTGCTCCATCGTGTCTGACTCTCTGCAACAAGAGTCAGAAGAGACTCAATACAATTCTGGTATCCCCAAATTATATTAGAAATAGAACCAATAAAGAGCATCCATAGATCTTGAACTTAAAATTACTGAAGATTAAACTTGTACAGTGCTACTTCCTTGAAATATAAGAAACTGCAGGGTTTCTGCTGCCAAGAATATCTATGGCTATAGGTTCTCTATGTCTTAGTTTCTTTACCTAAAAAATATAGGTCACACTATATAAACTTGGTAGCAAAGTTCCTATTATAGCTCTGAATCCTCTATTAACTCTAATTTTTGTTTTGTTTAAATGCAATCGCTTCATCCACTATATATCTTCTTTTTCCTGCATGCAACTTGAAAGAGGAACAATTGATTAAGAAAATTTCAAAATATTTTGGTCACTTAACAACACTTTAATTGAAAGTGAATTAAAACCTGGCTAGTTTGGGATATCTATGTGTATGGACCAGTTATCAATAAACAGTCTGTGGTATTCTACTTTGTAGGAATTACCAATATTGATCTCCTTATTTTTTGAGTACATACAAACTTGTTTCCTTAGAGCTTCAGTTCAGTTCAGTTCAGTCATTCAGTCATGTCTGACTCTTTGCGACCCCATGAATCACAGCACGCCAGGCCTCCCTGTCCATCACCATCTCCCGGAGTTCACTCAGACTCATGTCCATCGAGTCTGTGGTGCCATCCAGCCATCTCATCCTTGGTCGTCCCCTTTTCCTCCTGTCCCCAATCCCTCCCAGCATCAGTCTTTTCCAATGAGTCAACTGCGTGCATGAGGTGGCCAAAGTACTGGAGTTTCAGCTTTAGAATCATTCCTTCCAAAGAAATCCCAGGGTTGATCTCCTTCAGAATGCACTGGTTGGATCTCCTTGCAGTCCAAGGGACTCTCAAGAGTCTTCTCCAACACCACAGTTCAAAAGCATCAATTCTTCAGCGCTCAGCCTTCTTCACAGAGTTTAGCTTATAGGATAGATAGGAACATTAGGAAATAATATGCTAACCAATTTTTTAAACATTCATAAACCATATCATCACCTTTCTGTGAATTAATATTTTTATTAACCCACATCTCTGAATATTTAGAGTTGAATTCAATAGATAATACAGAATGACATAGAGTAGTAACCACTGATAATAATAATTATTGATTATTAAAATTTAATAATTGCTAAAGTTTAAAAGATGTTGAAGAATTTCATTGAAAAAAGAACAGTATTTTACAATGCTATTCTTCATGAAGAGTGTCTATTCTCTTCACAAACTATGAAGAATCATTGAACAATCTTACCTACATTAATAGACAGATTGTTATTGCAAATGGTGTTTATTTATTGGACAAAAATATTTAATGATCCATAGCTATGATTATTTAGATAAGTTTAATGTGAAGTTGCTCAGTCATGTCCGACTCTTTACAACCCCATGGACTGTAGCCTACCAAGCTCCTCTGTCCATGGGATTTTCCAGGCAACAGTACTGGAGTGGATTGCCATTTCCTTCTCCAAGGGATTTTCCCAACCCAGGGATTGAACCCGGGTCTCTCGCATTGCAGACAAATGCTTTACCATCTGAGCTACGAGGGAAGTCTAGATAAGTTTTGGAACAAACAAAACTTAAAAATAAAATGTCTTGATTTCAACTTTTCTTTTTTTTTTTCTTACTTTATTATTAGTTCACTTGCACACTCTAATAAATACCCTCAATTCTATTAAATACACGTCCATATACCCAGTGTCTAATGCCAAAAATTTAGAAGGAGCTCATCATTTCTCTTCTTTCTTCACTCTCCCTGGTTTCTGCTGGCTTTACTCCCAAGCTCGATCTTAACTCCATACATTATTATCCTTCTCTATTTCAGCTGTTTCAAAATTTCAGATGCCTCTAAACTGTTTTTCTAAACACAATATTCTCCTGAAATCCACTCACCAAGTATCAGTCAACAGTGTTCTAGAACTAAAATAAGTAAATAGTCACAGGATTGCATTCTTTTGCTTTCTCATCAGTATTTTTCTTACTCCCATAGAATCTTAAAACTCTGTCCCAAATCACAACATAACACTCTCACTTCTAACAAAGGTCTATAAAGTCCTGAAGGACACATCTCCTATCTCCCTCTAACTCACTTTACCAAACTTGACAACTTTTTGATTCTCTGGAACAACATGCCAAGCTCATCCCTATTTTGCCAATTTCACACTTCTTTTCATGTGCTTGAAACTTCACTCCCAGATCTACCATCTTTTCATAACTAATGTCTCAAGAAACAGTCAATTTTTCATGGTAGACACTTCAGTTATGTCCAGCTCTTTGCAACACCATAGACTGCAGCCCATCAGGTTCCTCTGTCCATGGAGTTTCCCAGGCAAGAATACAGGAGTGGGCAGCCATTCTCTTTTTCCAGAGGATCTTCCCAATGCAGGGATCAAATCAATGGTCCTGCACTCCAGGAAGATTCTTTATGGTCTGAGCCAGTCTAAAGCCAGTCCAGGGAAGCTGGACTGTTCTAATCAACAGTGTGAATATGGCAAGAATCACAAACTCTCTAGGGATTCAGTTTTGTTTTCTATAAGAGATGGGAATAACAGACCACCTAACCCGCCACTTGAGTAATCTGTATGCAGGTCAGGAAGCAACAGTTAGAACTGGACATGGAACAACAGACTTATTCCAAATAGGAAAAGGAGTATGTCAAGGCTGTATATTGTCACCCTGCTTATTTAACTTATATGCAGAGTACATAAAGAGAAGTGCTGGATTGGAAGAAACACAAGCTGGAATCAAGATTGCCAGGAGAAATATCAGTAACCTCAGATATGTAGATGACACCACCCTTATGGCAGAAAGTGAAGAGGAGCTAAAAGGCCTCTTGATGAAAGTGAAAGAGGAGAGTGAAAAAGTTGGCTTAAAGCTCAACATTCAGAAAACTAAGATCATGGAATCCAGTCCCATCACTTCATGGCAATTAGATGGGGAAACAGTGGAAAGTGTCAGACTTTATTTTGGGGGCTCTAAAATCACTGCAGATGGTGACTGCAGCCATGAAATTAAAAGATGCTTACTCCCTGGAAGAAAAGTTATGACCAACCTAGAGAGTATATTCAAAAGCAGAGACATTACTTTGCTGACTAAGGTCCGTATAGTCAAGGCTATGGTTTTTCAAGTAGTCATGTATGGATGTGAGAGTTGGACTGTGAAGGAAGCTGAGTGCTGAAGAATTGATGTTTTTGAACTGTGGTGTTGGAGAAGACTCTTGAGAGTCCCTTCGACTGCAAGGAGACCCAACCAGTCCATTCTGAAGGAGATCAACCCTGGGATTTCTTTGGAAGGAATGATGCTAAAGCTGAAACTCCAGTACTTTGACCACCTCATGGGAAGAGTTGACTCATTGGAAAAGACTTTGATGCTGGGAGGAAGGAAGGCAGGAGGAGAAGGGGACAACTGAAGATGAGATGGCTGGATGGCATCATGGACTCAATGGACGTGAGTCTGAGTGAACTCCGGGAGTTGGTAATGGACAGGGCGGCCTGGCATGCTGCGATTCATGGGGTCGTAGAGAGTCGGACACGACTGAGCGACTGAACTGAACTGATAGTTTTTGTTGTTTGTTTGTTTGGCCTTGCTGTTGGCATGGGGGATCTCTAGCTCCCCTAACCAGAGATCTTACCCATGCCCCGTGAAAGAGAAGCTCAGATTCTCAAACACTAGACTGTCAGAGAACTCCTAATTTTGCTTTCAACAAAATGAGGAGTTTGAGTTAGACATATTCAAATTGAATAGAGTTCTGATATATTAGGAGAGTCCTCTTTCTTTTCGAAAAGTATTAATTTCCTTAGTTTATGTTATTCAATTTTTATTTGATTGGAAATTTGTAAACTTCTGCAATGACATTATTGAGGTAGGGAAGTGATTAAAAAGCTAAGAAATGGTGTCGTTAAAAACAGCTGAAAACAGCAATATGCTTTTTTTTTTTTTTAATCACATCACAGCTTATGACATTGTGGTTGTAAATAAATATTGTAATAACAGTATTTGGATTATTCCATGCTGGATAGTATTAGCATTTTACAAAAAAACTAAACTGTATATTATTTAATACATAATTACTTTAATCTAATGAAAAGTGTAGTGGTAATTTGAAGCAGTTCTTCCTCTGAATAGAAGCTGTCAAGTTTGTTAAATTTGAACTAATTGGAAATTCTTTGGCTTTGTAATGAGATAAGGCATTAATTAGAGACTTCCATTTAACTTAGAAATTCTGACCTTGGAGAAGAGAGGAGAGAAGAGAAAGGAGATGATGGAAAAGAAATATGAGAGCAAACAGGAGCAAAGACAGAGACAGGGAAAGAGAGAGAGAGGCACCAACAGCATTTCATTGACTTTTAACTTTTTAGCATTTTATTTTGATTACTTATTTAGCATTTTATTTTGATTACTTATTTATGCTTTGCCTTGAAGAGAAAATTTAAACAAATCTTATAATGCTCTATATTTCCTGCTGTATATTTTATACACTGATTTTTTTTATATTAAATATTTAATGAACCCTTTTATTTTATGAATGATAAAGAGTTTTTATTAAAAAGAATATCCTAAAGAAGATATCAGAATGTGGTCACACATGTAATAGAGAATCACAGCAATTTTTAGGCAGCAAAATTAATTTTCTATTAACAGTAGGTAATACGATAAAGTACTTACCTAACATTTTTGTCTGGCATATACTAACCCAAATCAGTTAAACATCTTTGTTTTTACTTTTAGAATTTCATCCTCTTTTTCTGAGAACCAAGCAATCATACAATAAACGTCCAGGCACATCTTTAAATTTCAGCAAAATCAGAATAGAATAAATTCTAAGTTAAGAGATGTCTTTGCTTATAGCTGTGTAAAGAAGAATGTATTTAAATATAATTTCATATTCCTTGACTTGAAAGTACAATTGAGATTCCAAAATAAAGATACCTCATTTTTATCTTTATATTGGAGGGTGAATCATTTAATCGTTTATTTCATAAAGACATATTACCTTTCCATGTTGTGGCTTTTAAAAGGATACAATTTAAGAGCATACTTTCAGTATTTAAATGTCAAACATATTTTTACTGATATAACTATCCACTAGTGCTGCTAAGTCACTTCAGTTGTGTCTGACTCTGTGTGACCCCAGAGATGGCAGCCCACCAGGCTTCCCCATCCCTGAGATTCTCCAGGCAAGAACACTGGAGTGGGTTGCCATTTCCTTCTCCAATGCATGAAAGTGAAAAGGGAAAGAGAAGTCGTTCAGTTGCGTCTGATTTTTAGCGACCCCATGGGCTACAGCCCACCAGGCTCCTCCAATCCATGAGATTTTCCAGGCAAGAGCACTGGAGTGGGCTGCCATTGCCTTCTCCGGATATAACTATCTACAAATGCAAAATGAACAATGAACTTAAATTTAATATATGCTTTCAAGCATATTCAAAATGACTTCTTGGATGAAAGAACATTTTATATACAATGAAATTATATAGTCAGATAGATCATGTGGCATATTCTGAATTGTGTAGCTGATAAGTGAAAAAGTGAAAGTGAAAGTAGCTCAGTCATGTCCTACTCTTGGTGACCTGATGACTGTACAGTCCATGGAGTTCTCCAGGACAGAATACTGGAGTGGGTAGCCTTTCTCTTCTCCAGGGGATCTTCCCAACCCATGAATCCCGCATTGCAAGTGGATTCTTTATTAGCTAAGCCACAAGGGAAGCCCAAGAATACTGGAGTGGGTAGCCTATCCTTTCTCTAGCAGATTTTCCTTACCCAGTAATCGAACTGGGGTCTCCTATATTGCAAGCAGATTCTTTACCAACTGAGCTCTATGGGTAGCTGATAATCATACAGCTATTCACAAGTTTAGACATCTTCCTATAAGAATGATGGGAATGGCAGCAAGTCTCCAATGTAGAATTTCTGAAAATGCCTTGAGGATTTCTAGCCCTATGCAACATTCCACTTAACAATAAAACAAAATTATGTCTACATTGAAATAGTTTTGGCAAATGCTGCATCGTATATTCTCTGCTTGGACCTTAAAATACAAAGTGGCTTATTAGGAGGCACTGAAAGAATTGTAGTCGTAAATATTATTTAGTTTTTAACCTACAACTTTTACAACTTTATTGACCATGGAGGTGCTATTATTGTAGTTATCGTTTTGTCTGATTTGCTTTGTTTTGTAACATCTATTAGCAACTGGTGGCACAGTCATGGGCCTCTGGGAAATTCAATCTGAGTGAGAAAATGGAAATTTTCGGCTTATCAAGCACAAGAGGGTAAGACAAGAAAGAGATGTTGCAGGGTCTTTATTTTTTATTATTGTTTTTCCTTCCTTATTCTACCAGAATTAGAGTTTATTTACAATTTCCCCCAATCACTGCCACTTCTTCATACAAGTCTGAGTAAAAAAACAAAGAAGCAAACAAACAACAACAACAAACGTTGTTCACAGTTTCCAGGCAAGAATATAAAGCAGTGAAATTTATCTAAAGTGCTCTTCCACCATCTGGCTTTCTATTTTCTTCTCTCCACACACAGCCTTGGGACCCTTGGGAAACTATTGTATTTTAAGCATCTTTGCTTGGAAGACCACCGTGCATTCTAGACCCCTCTGTACCTGTTTATCACTTGCTGTTTTATGACCTCGTAATGACTGCGATTCATGGGGTCGCAAAGAGTCGGACACGACTGAGCGACTGAACTGACTGAACTCCACCTCCAGCCCTTGCAGTCTAAACCCCTGCTGATTTCTTCAGTTGCACTGCCTGCCTCCCCTTCTCACTCTCTTCTAACCCTTATCCTCCAACCAGCTGGAAAATTCCTGGGCTTCCATGCCTTTGGCCTGAAATTGCAAACTTGGTTTGCCCATCTGTAAGATGAATAAAAGTACCTCCCAGAAACTCCTTTCAGGCCAACCTAGGTTCTACATTATCTTCTTTGAGCTCCCCAGCCCCTGGACTTTGCCTAGTATAACATGAACCAATTTGCCCTATAACTATCAGATTTTCCTTGTCTTTATAATTTACTGAGTTCTTATTGGGAGCCAGGCACTTTGCATTAATCTCATTCTATAGGATAAGTGACTATTATCCCCATTCTGAAGAAATAAGAGACACAGAGAAAATGACAAGACTTGACTTTGATCATAGTCAAAAAGTGGGTAAACATGAATATAAAGGATGTTATGCCAAGTGAAGTCAGTCAGCAAAAGAAATATTGTATGATTCCACTTACACCAGGTACTTAGTTAAACTGGAGACAGAAGGCAGAACAGCGGTTGCCAGGGGCTGAGGAAGGGAGAAGTGAGTTCGAAGGGTACAGAGTTGTGGAGACGAGTTGCTCAAGGAAGTGAACATAACGCTACAGAGCTGTATACTTAAAAATGGCTGAGACAGTGGCTGACTTGATTTTTGGGTTCTAAAATCACTGCAGATAGTGATTGCAGCCATGAAATTAAAAGATGCTTACTCCTTAGAAGGAAAGTTATGACCAACCTAGACAGCATATTAAAAAGCACAGACATTACTTTGCCAAGAAAGGTCCGTCTAGTCAAGGCTATGGTTTTTCCAGTGGTCCTGTGTGGATGTGAGAGTTGGACTATAAAGAAAGCTGAGCACTGAAAAATTGATGCTTTTGAACTGTGCTGCTGGAGAAGACTCTTGAGAGTCCCTTGTACTGCAAGGAGATCCAACCAGTCCATCCTAAAGGAGATCAGTCCTGGGTGTTCATTGGAAGGACTGATATTGAAGCTGAAATTCCAATACTTTGGCCACCTAATGTGAAGAGCTGACTCACTGGAGAAGACCATGATGCTGGGAAAGATTGAGGGCAGGAGAAGGGGACGACAGAGGATGAGACGGTTGAATGGCATCACCAACTCAATGGACATGGGTCTGAGTGGACTCTGGGAATTGGTGATGCACAGGGAGGCCTAGCGTGCTGCGGTTCATGGGGTCACAAAGAGTCGGACATGACTGAGCGACTGAACTGAACTGAACTGAATGACTGCTTCCCAGGTGGCTCAGTGGTAAAGAATACACCTGCCAATGCAGGAAACTCAGATTTGATCTCTCGGTCAGGAAGATCCCCTGGAGGGGGAAATGGCTACCCACTCCAGTATTCTTACCTGGAAAATCCCACGGACAGAGGAGCCTGGCAGGTTACAGTCCATGGGGTCCCAAAGAGTTGGACATGCCTGAACAACTGAGCATGCACAAGGTAAGATAATGATTCTGCTATGTTTTCTAGTTTCTAGCTAACTACTTCTTTCTGTATTAAGACACACAGTACTCACTATACCATTATTCTGCTAAAGATGTTCCTGTTTTTTAAAAGTCTTTATTGAATTTGTTATAATGTTATTTCTTTTTAAAAATTAAACCTTTTATTTTACATTGGAGTACAGCTAACTAATAATATTGTGATAGTTTTGAGTGGACAGCAAAGGGACTCAGCCATACATATACCTGTATCCTATGCTGTGCTTAGTCTCCCAGTCATTCTGACTCTTGAAACCCCATGGACTCCTCCATCCCTGGAGATTCTCCAGGCAAGAATACTGGAGTGGGTTGCCATGCCCTCCTAGAGGAGATTTTCCTAACCAAGGGATACATGTATCCATTCTTCCCCAAACTCTCCTCCCATCCAGGCTCACACAGTATTGAGCAGAATTCCGTGTGCTAGTGGGTCCTTGCTGGTTATCCATTTTAAATATAGCAGTGTGCAACTGTCTCTCCTAAACTTCCTAACTATCCCTGCTCCCTATCCTTCCTCCCTAGCAACCATACATTCATTCTCTAATTCTGTGAGTCTGTTTCAGTTTTATAAATAAGTTCCTGTGCATCATGTCTTTTGGATTCCTCATACAAGGGGTGTCATATGATGTTTCACCTTCTGTGTCTGATTTACTTCACTCAGTATTACAATCTCTAGGCTTTAATTATTTCTTTCTTATGAGAAGTAGTACTCTTTCTATCATTTCTGAGATTGAACTGTGGTGTTGGAAAAGCCTCTTGAGAGTCCCTTGAACTACAAGGAGATGAAACCAGTACATCCTAAAGGAAATCAGGCCTGAATATTCATTGGAAGGACTTATGCTGAAGCTGAAACTCCAATACTTTGGCCACCTGATGTGAAGAACTGACTCATTGAAAAAGACCTTGATGCTGGGCAAGACTGAAGGAAGGAGAAGGGGCCCACAGAGAATAAGATGGTTGGATGGCATCACTGACTCAATGGACATGAGTCTGAGTAAACTCTGGCAGCTGGTGATGGACAAGGAAGCCTGGCATGCTGCAGTCCATGGGGTTGCAGAGTCAGACATGACTGAGCAACTGAAATGAACAGTAGTACAAGATCTAGGATCAAGTTCAAATTCAAAGTACAATTATTTCCAAATACACTTGTGTCCTCCCCTGCCCATTTTATGTTGATTCAGTGTCAAATCCATGTTTATTTCATCAGACACTACCCACACCCAGACTCAATATAAATGTTGGCTTTTCCATAAACTTTCCTGTATTCATTACTTCACTTCCAGGGCACATCTACATTTGTTATAATTTTGTCTATTTTTGCATTTCTCTGTGAATAAATGAAAGCTACTCTACTGTTTGCTTCAGACCTATTTGCATTTTTAGGGACTTGACTTTCTAAAGATAGAATGACTTAATTTTAATGGTAAACTTTGTTATAGACACCAATGAGGAATAGGGGTAAAAATCCGAGGTCTGTGTGACTGCTTAGCATCTTTCAGATGCCCGCACACATTTAACTATACACATGACTTTCTCAAAAGTGGTCTACAAAACTGTATACTGATTTTTGCAATTAGAAACATTATGTAGTGCTGGAAAAAATCATTATGCAGAAGCAAAGTTAGAGACCAATGATTGTGGGTACAGTCAATGTACGCGTGGCTCTCTGGTTAGAGTCTCTAATCACTTCTCTCGTTCCACATTCTGATTGTATGCTTCAGTTAACCTTTATAAGGACATGACAAACCTGGAATTTTAATATCTGTCTATATGACTGCTATATTCTAATTCTTACAGCACTTACCAGTAGTTCCCTGCAAAAATATATGGAGTTAGTACCTCTTTGTTGTTGTGAACTGTGCTGTATTAACATTGCCTCCGTTTTTATTGTTATTCCATAGCATCATTGCATTGGTTTTGCTCTTGCATGAAAATCTGAATATGCTTATTTGTAGTTGGTGTTGATAAAGAAAGACATATTTAAGAATCATAAAATCAACCATCAGACTGACTTTAAAATGCTTTAGTCTTCTTCTATCCACAGGCACTTTTTCGAGACTAGACATGAGCAACTGAGCTCACATCTAATAAAAATAAAAATCCCCATGTAGATCACTTTTGTGTTCTTGCACAGAAAGTATTATGCAATATTTTTCTGAGGTAAGTCAAAAAGAAGTGACTCTGTAGAAATGTAACAGACAAACTACATAGTGAGAAATCTAAGTATGAAATGTAAAACTCTGTTTCCTTAATAGAACCTAATTCACTTTTTGGAGTCTCATGTCTGCTTGATAGAGGAAAAGTTAATGTTGCTATCTTATGATATTCTAGTCACCCTCACTTTAAAATGGTTTCAATCAGGTAAATATTCAGTCAACTTTAGGCATCTTTATCTCACTCAATATTGACAGATACCCCCTGAGATTTCTTGGCTTCTTGAGGATCGTTCACTCCCTAACGTGTTTGTTAGACAGCCAAGAGGCCAGCGAGCCTAATCCTGTCTCTCAGACGGTGCTCACTGCGTCTCTGTGGCACACACCTCTCAGCTCTGATCCAGTGATGCTCATAGTTTTTCCTGCCTCTCTTCAGCAGTTTCCACCCAGGCAGCGCTAGTGACGAGTGCTCTGCAGGGTCTGGATATCTCTTTGTGCCCTAATAAGATTCTCAGATCAGTTTGAGGTAATGCATAGGAGGCCAGTTTACTCTCAACCCATGAAGCTCAGTGATTCTCACAACATCCCAGAAATCCAGACTTGTATTTTCCTTTTTTTTTTTTCACATTGTTTTCTTTCTCTCCTTGGCTGTCTCTTTTGCTCTGGAAATGCAAGGCATATTCTCTAGGATCTATAGCTCAGCCTACACAGCAAGAGGGCTTTAATTCTTTATACTGAGAATCACATTCTAATGGAAAAGCAAGAGTTTCCCCAGAGCCTTCTCTAACACTGAGTGAGTAAAGGAGGTACAGCCTTCTGAAACACAGTTCTCTAAACTTTCTTCTTCAGGTTCAAAAGGTCTTTGATCTCTGGCCTGTTATCTATATTCTTTCCAACTCTGCATGAAATAAGTGTGTCTGACACTTGGGATTTGATGTCTTTGTCCTCAGCTGTAAGCTACCTGCCCCTTGTGTGTGTGTGTGTTTGTGCTCAGTTGTGTTCAACTCCTTGTGACACTATGAACTGTAGCCCACCAGGCTCCTCTGTCCATGGGATTGTCTAGGCAAGAATACTGTATTATGTTGCAATTTCCTTCTTCTCTGGGGTATCTTCCCAGACCAGGGATCAAACATGCATCTCTTGAATGTTGCCTACATTGGCAGATGGATTCTTTTATCACTAGAACTACCTGGGTAATCCACTCAACCCTTTTTAGCTTGGGACAAATGACAAGAAAAGCCAAGCAAAAACTCTGGAAGAAAGAAAACCTCCCCTTAGATCCTCAGATCAAAATTTCATCTCACTTGAATAAAATGGCCTTGATTGTTATATGAGAGTGCAATCCTCTCTCTTGTGATGTGTGATTGATTAGTAATGTTTGCTGGGAGAAATATGAATAATCTCAGATATGCAGATGACACCACCCTTATGGCAGAACGTAAAGAGAAACTAAAAAGCCTCTTGATGAAAGTGAAAGAGGAAAGTGAAAAAGTTGGCTTCAAGCTCAACATTCAGAAAACGAAGATCATAGCATCTGGTCCCATCACTTCATGGGAAATAGATGGGGAAGCAGAGAAAACAGTGTCAGACTTCATTTTGGGGGCTCTAAAATCACTGCGCATGGTGATTGCAGCCATGAAATTAAAAGATGCTTACTCCTTGGAAGGAAAGTTATGACCAAACTAGATAGCATATTAAAAAGCAGAGATATTACATTGCCAACAAAGGTCCTTCTAGTCAAGGCTATGGTTTTTTCAGTGGTCATGTATGGATGTGAGAGTTGGACTGTGAAGAAAGCTGAGCACCGAAGAATTGATGCTTTTGAACTGTGGTGTTGGAGAAGACTCTTGAGAGTCCCTTGGACTGCAAGGAGATTCAACTAGTCCATTCTAAAGGATACCAGTCCTGGGTATTCATTGGAAGGACTGATGGTGAGGCTGAAACTCCAATACTTTGGCCACCTCATGAGGAGATCTGACTCATTGGAAAAGACCCTGATGCTGGGAGGGATTGGGGGCAGGAGGAGAAGGGGACGACAGAGGATGAGATGGCTGGATGGCATAACTGACTCGATGCACATGAGTTTGGGTGAACTCTGGGAGTTGGTGATGGACAGGGAGGCCTGGCGTACTGCGGTTCATGGGGTTGCAAAGAGAGCGACTGAACTAAACTGAACCGAACTTCTCAAGTTTCCTTCATTTCAAGTCTAGGCTGTTCCTCTCTGCTCCTCTTCATCACCCTTTCTCTTCATCACCCTTTCTCTTCTTTTTCTCTCTCTTCCTATCACTCATTTTTCTTTCCTTTCCATCTTTTTCTTTGATGTTTTATTGAGAGAATCATATCTATGGGCTCCAACACATCTTAAGGAAGCAAAGACAATATAGAAGAGACTGAACTCAAAACCGTTAATGCTGGCTTATTAAAGACCCAATGATTATTGACTTATAATCAAGAAACAGAATTCTTAACCTTCTTCCCCATTGCCCCAAAGTGGCTAAAAAGAAAACCCAAAAAACAAAAATCCTTGTTTCCACAAATTTACTCAAAGTCTATTCTTTCACACGTCTGTTATCAAGACTTATTTGAAGTATATTCCTCCAAATTTATTTTATTCCAGCCTAAAGATGATGTGAATAATGAGAATTCTCTGTTGCTGTAGGTTTTAACTGTGAAGAAGCAAGTTCCCAGGGCGTGGCTGGAATGTGAAGCCTACTTTCCTACTGCAAACATAGAAGAATTTGGGGATATGATGCTGTATTTTACACCATTAAATAGAAACTATTAATTTCAGCTGATTCACATGAACAGACTGAATGTCTATAAAACACAAAATTATTCATAATGATATTAATTGGTGTTATAATTGTGGGTTGTTATAACTATTGGAATCCACAATAGAAGAGAAAACTAAAATTGAAGTTGCCAGTGATCCCAGAAAATAGATATAAATACAATCTATACCATCATATATAATTTCACATGAAAAAAATCCATGCTTTGTTGAACAGATGTGAGGGGAGACTTGGCTTTGACTTTGTGAAACACCCTTAAGTCTTCTTTTTAAATCAGTTAATGAGTTAATTTGTGGCTGTGCTGAGTCTTTGCTGCTCTGTGTGGGCTCTCTCTAGCTGTGGTGAGTGGGGAGTACTCTGTAGTTCCACAGGCTTCTCACTGCAGTGGCTTCTCTTGTTGCAGAACATAGGCTCTGGAGAGCTAGTTTGGGTAGTTGTGGGGCACAGGCTTACTTGTTCCACAGCATGTGGGCTCTTTCTGGACCAGGGATCGAACCAGTGTCCCCTGCGTTAGCAGGTGGGTTCTTAACCACGGAAACCCCAGAGAAACACATCCTTAAGTGTTGAGCCTTTAGTTTCTTCCTCCTCGGTGGATATATTAACACAGCATCACAGTCAGAATCCAACTGCCTCTATGAAGTGCTAAGCCCGCACAAATATGCTCTAGTACCTTTCAACTCTTTTAAACAAGAAACTGTTGTAAACTTATTACAAGATTTTGTTATTGTAAGTTACTAATTAGAAATTCTGGAACTGAGACCAAGGCAGAAAATAACTCTTCAAAGAAGGCAATGAATTGACAAAAGAAGTTTGACAGAGCAATTCTAACTGCTCTGTTTTGGTTTTCATAGGGATACTTTGAAACCACAGTCTTTACCATGAAGTGTTATGCTGACTACCAAAAGTAAATAGAATAATTGAAACAATTTGCAAGACATTTGCTACTGACTGATTCATTTTGTAACACTGCCTGCCAAAACATGAAAGTAAACCTTTGTTTTAATTAATATAGAATCTAGGTGGAATATTCTTTGGTGCAACAGGAGTCTAGTTTTAATGGAATAGGTCAAGAAAAGTAAGCGGAAATGATATAACAGGTGATTTTTGTCATACAGTCTGGATTCCATTTCAGATGTAAACAAGTACTTAGAAGTAATTCCTGTAGTGAATGAAAGGATCATGCACTTAAAACATAAGCCAATCATGGAGAAAATTAATGTATTTTAAGATGAGCTACAATCACTGAGATAGTGTATGTTAAATCCTTAAATTTCACTGGAATAGAACCTAGCTGTGTAACCTGTGGTGCATTATACTAATATTAGATAAGCCCCTGGACTATAGACCTAAAACTCATGTGAAATGATGCTATTTGTGAGTGCAATTTTAAGACTGATTTTTTTTTCTTTAGTCTTTAACTTGGGTGCTTCATTTATAATTCATGTGAATGGCATAGCATTTGCCTTTAAGAGACAATATTATACATTTTTAAATGCGATTCCATTCTGTTTCCTGAGAATATACTTGGCATTAAATGGTGCACAAGCTATTTTTCTCCCAAGAAGTGTTTTGCTTGTTTCATGTGCTTGAAATTCAGCAGAGTACACAGATAGAAAGAGAATTTTTTCCAACTCAGTTTAAAGAAAATATCATAGCTAACTGAATGCATTCTCACACTTTGGCTTTTTAATATAAATTACATCCAATGAGAAATCTTTTTCTCAAAATCCAGTAGATAATGTAGCAATAGATTTAGTTCTTTTGCGTTTGTGTATTTATCTCCATTTTTTCTCTAAATCATATAGTAAGCAACTTCTATTCCAACACTTTTTGCTATAATTATTTGCAAGCACTGGAAACTCTCCACAGAATGTATAAACATATCTAAGAACTCATTTTTCTTTCATGAGATACACAATCCTGGAGCTCAGTATCTTAATTCACTTGAACATTTATTATAGAGTATTTTATGGGAATGCTTATATGGCTAGGCTTATGGAAAGTAAGTCAATTAAAGCCATTAGAGCAACATGCTAATGCAGTGGGCTGCTTCAGGCATCTGCATCTTGCTGGGACTAACATTCTATAGCTAAAAGTCAGCACGCTGTCAAATGAACTTGCTACTCTCCAAATATGTTATATTAATTTAAAAGAAGAAATCAAATCTTCAAAGATTAAGAGAGTGGATCGGTTCAAATTTGAGTTGAATTTGTGAATTTTACAACTTCAGGAAAAATGAAAATCTGTCACTAAGTCATTATTGACTCTTTTGGGACCCCATGGACTGTAGCCCACCAGGCTCCTCTGTCCATGGGATTTGCCAGGCAAGCATACTGGAGTGAATTACCATTTCCTTCTCCAGGCAATCTTCCCTACCCAAGGATCAAACTGGTATCTCCTACATTTGAGGCGGATTCTTTGCCACTGAGCCACCTGGGAAGCAGGTGGCTTCCCAGGAACTACCTAAAATTTTTGGAACTACCAAAACTCCTTCCCTTTGGTAAAGATATGTCATATTAAATAAATTTTAGAGCTATCTAAAACTAATAATATCAGCTGTTTCCTCTATTCTCTGGATCATGTTTATTCTTACAAAAATAACTGTTTTAATAACTACTCCCCAAAAGACAGGAGCTAATAGCTAGAAAATATTCTTAAGAGCTTTAGTGAGGATTACAAATGCACTGAGCCTTGAATACTGCACACCAGAAGGATGGTGAACTGCAGAGGTATCTGTAGCAGGTACAGCATGACTTAACAAAGGCACACAAATTACAGATCACTATTGATCTGTTTCTTCTGAAGTCATATTGAATTTTAGGTAGTTCCAATATCTGCAACTTTCAACTTATGAAAGTTTCTGTTTGATCAAACTACGTTTGTGGCCAAAATATACAGAAAACTTAAAATGGAACAAGTGGTACTGAATTAAACAAATACTATTGGAAATATTCTGAAAAATAAACTATAGGGAAAAATGCTCACAAAGAATAAGCCTTGAATTTTTGTCTGCCTATATTTTGACATTTTCAGACAGGTAATTAGTGATGTTTCATAAAGCTAACATATACATGTTTCATATAGCATATGACACTGAAGTTAGACTAGATTCTAGATATTGTAATGCCATTCTGTCTACTAAGAGCATATCATTCCTCATAAATAGAAAACTTGCAACTAAAATCCAGGTACCAGTAATAAACATTAGCTTGCTGCTGCTGCTGCTAAGTCGCTTCAGTCGTGTCCGATTCTGTGCGACCCTATAGACGACAGCCCACCAGGCTCCCCCGTCCCTGGGATGCTCCAGGCAAGAACACTGGAGTGGGTTGCCATTTCCTTCTCCAATGCATGAAACTGAAAAGTGAAAGTGAAGTCGCTCAGTTGTGTCCGACTCTTCGCGATCCCATGTAGTGTAGCCCACCAGGCTCCTCCATCCATGGGATTTTCCAGGCAAGAGTACTGGAGTGGGGTGCCATTGCCTTCTCTGAAACATTAGCTTAGTAACTCCAAATGAGAGTTTACTACCTCTATGAAAATAACATTATATATGGTTTAAATGGTTGTTTGTATTAATTATCAGAGTTTTGCAGCAGAGCTTTGTTGCAAAAGTAATCATCTTGGGTAGGGCAATCATTAATAAATAATCAAAAGACAATTTTTTTGAGGATTCTCACTGTGTTTTAGTAGACTTGGATAATACATTTTTGAATGCAAGTTAGTTTGTTTATTATTTTACAGATTCCTCATGGTTTTTCTCATGAGACAGTACTGACATATCATGAAGCTCATGTTCTAAGAAATACACTTTAGGAAGTGCAGGCCCAGTCACACAAAAGTTTGGGCTAAGGCTAAGATTTAAGAGTGGTGATACAGAAAAGATTAAGGATCAAATGTATTTTTTCTTTAAATTTGTCAAATCTGGGAAATCCAAGCACAGCCAAAATGAAAATCTGGATGTCTAGAATTTGAATAATCCTCTGGTTTGCCTTTTTTATGTAGATAAAAATAGAATATATGCTGAGCTACCTTTGTTGCTATTTTCTTTTTCTTTCTTCTTCCCTTTCTCCCTCTCTTCCTGTATCTTTCATTCTTTTTCTTCGCAAAATTTCATTGAAGATTGCACAGAAAAACAAAAAGAGATATCATTTCTTCTCAAAGTTCTGACAGTAATTTGATCTCTGAGTGACTTTTGTCAAGTCTTTTCACCTCTTTGCACCTATGGAAGGCATGAAATTGATTTTTTGAGAGGCCTATCATAAACCCCCTAAGAAGGCAATGACATCCCACTCCAGTACTCTTGCCTGGAAAATCCTATGGACGGAGGAGCCTGGTAGGCTGTAGTCCATGGGGTCCCCAAGAGTCGGACACGACTAGGTGACCTCACTTTTGCTTTTCAGTTTCATGCATTGGAGAAGGAAATGGCAACCCACTCCAGTGTTCTTGCCTGGAGAATCCCAGGGACGGGGAAGCCTGGTGGGGAGGCCATCTATGGGGTCGCACAGAGTCAGACACAACTGAAGCAACTTAGCAGCAGCAGCAGCAGCATCATAAATCCCTGCTGGCTCAGATAGTATAGAATTCACCTGCAATTTAGGAGACCTGGGTTTGATCCATGAGTTGGGAAGATCCTTGGGAGGATGGCATGGCAACCCACTCCAGTTTTCTTGCCTAGAGAATCCCCATGGACAAAGGAGCCTGGTGGGCTATAGGCCATGGGGTTGCAAAGAGTTGGACACAACTGAACAACCAAGCCCAGCACAGCACATCATAGACTCAACATTCTGTAACACATAACATGTATGTTTTTCTCCTTTACCTTGCAGCCTGGTTATTATGAAAAGCACTAACCTTGACACTGACATTTCATTAGAGGTGCTTAGTGGATAGGCAAGTAGGGTTGTGGACAAATAAGCAGGGTTGTCCATGAATGGCTTCAGAAGCACTTTCTTTGTCCATGTGATGGATGAGACCAGGGTTGGGGTGGGAGGTCAGGGGTAGGGGTCTCCTTTCCCGCTGCTAGAAAATGTATAGCTAAGTCCAGTTGTAAGACTCTGACTTCCCCAAGTCTTAAGGTCTATGTACTGGATATTCTTAGTAGCACATTGAAAAATGTGATATCCTAGTTCAGGTTATTTGGTGTTCAAATGTTGTTTTGTCTTGCTTCTTTCAAGCACTCTCTCAAGCTTGCCGTATAAGAATAAAAATGGGAAAATTTGCTGTGCTGGAGAACAAGTCTTCAGCGTGTCCAGCCTCATGATGTTTTCAGTCATCCCGTAGGTCAAGTACTTGAATCCACAGGGTTTAGAAGATAAGCGTCCTTGCCTCTTGGAAGCCCTTCTTTCCAGAAGTTCTAGTCTGTGATTATGAATTTTGCCTTGTTTCAGTTAAGCCCATTAAGTGGCATTTTTATTATCTAAATGTATTTATTTGATTTCTATCCAACATATTTGATCAGTTATTCCTAGAACTATATTATTTTTAAGTTAGAGTATTTAACTTGGACTCTTACTGAAAGATTATATATTTCTTCAGATTTGGTCCTAACGTTAATAAGATTTCAAATGACAGGACATTTGATATTTTTTACTTCCTCAATTAATGGAACAGTTTTCCATATTTCTCTACCTTTAAATGCTCCAACTATATCATCTACTTTGTCTTTTCACTATCCTTAAATAGGTTTATTGATTTTTTTACTCCTTTCAGACTAAGTCTTTGGTGATAAGAATAGACATTTAAAATAACTCTTATAGTGAAAGGTCATTCCTGGCAAAAACTTAAATCTTTGCTTCCCTTTGAACATGGGGCCTATTATCTAAGAAAAACAAGCTACCACCAAATTTGATCATATCTCTACATACTGGATAGCAGAATTGATCTCAAGATACAATTATAAGAATACTGTTATATGGGTACTTATATGGGTTCAAAATACTCTATCTTTTCCATTTGTAAAGGTAATCCTTGTCTTGTTGATATTACAAGCAATTTCATTTCTCCAACTGAGATGAAGCAAGTGAGATAAAACAAAATCAAATGCATTCAATATTTTAAGTTTTTATAGCCACTGACTGCACTGGTATGATTGCATTGGTCTTAAAAGTAGTATGTGTTACACTGTTATTCAACAGTGTACACCTTAACCATAGAAAGTTCCATTTCTACCTGGATTATCCTTTAGACAAGCAAGATCTTCTCTGGAGGAATCACTTGATAATTAAAGATACAATTTTAAACTCATGGACATAAATAGTATAACAAAATTAAAAATGGGACTTTGAATAGAGACTGATTGCTATCTATTGGTAGTAGGAGTTGAGTATGTATTTAAGGGGAGAGAATTACAATTGATCTCAAATGAAAAGAGGTATGGTCAAGTGAAAATGGGTTGAAAGGTTAGGAGGGAGTTGGGTAATCCTGTCATAAGGAACAATTCAACTGATAGAATTGCAATTAGTGATAAGCAATAATGACAAATAAATTTTAAAAATGGGAGCTTAGGGTTAGATTTTGGAATACCTTGAATACCAGAAGAGGAAATGAATGGGGAAAATGAACGGAAGTCTTCAAACATCTTTGGGCTGGAGAGTGACATCGAATCCACAGCGTTTCAAAAGTATTAATCTGTCTTCCCAGGTGGCGTTAGTGGTAAAGAATCTGCCCGCCAATGCAGGAGATGTAAGAGATGTGGCTTTGATCCCCAGGTCAGGAAGATCTCCTGGAGGAAGGCATGGCAACTCACACTACTATTCTTGCCTGAAGAATCCCATGGACAGAAGAGTCTGGTGGGCTACAGTCCATGAAGTCACAGTCAGACAGGACTGAAGTGACTTTGCACGTAAGCAATCTGTCTTCAGTGCTTGAGATGAACAAGATAGAGCAACGATGAGTAGCAGAGAGACAAAGGAGTGGTTGTTTTACTAACTCAGACTAGAAGGGTTGGAGAGCAGTATCAGTCCGTGAGTATAGAAAGGTGACACGGGATCCAGAGAAGACAAAGGTAGAAGCAAAAGAAACTAGCAACTCATTATGGATGGGCTAAAGGAAGGTAGTAATCGAGATTATAGAACTTGATCTAATAATTATATTAAACTTATCAATGAAAGAAACTCCACCAACTCCCCTGAACACACACATGCGCCACCGTCCTCACAGCCCCACACAAAGGGCTCCTCCTATATCTCAATAAAGGGTGACCCCATTCTTCCATCTTTGCAGACCTTAAAGCCTTGCAGATGTTCTAGGCTCCTCTCTTTCTCTCTTGCCAGTATTAAACCATCAGGATACACTGTCATCTCTTTCCTAAAAACACATCAAAAAACTGTGTGTCTCACTGCCATTTGGTCAACAGCATCATCCCTTCTCACTTGGCCAAGGGGTGACAGCTTCAGTAACTGTTCTTCTTGACTCCTTTCTGTTCCTCCTTGACTTCTTGATCTTACAATAGGCAGAGAGAACCTCACTCAGACTTTCCATGGCTTCCAATCATACCACAGAGAGGGTCAAAGTCCAGGTCTTACAAAGCCCCAGCCTGGCACACACTGCTTCATGTCTCTGTACTCCTCTCTAGCTCGTTACACTTCTGGTTCTACTGTTCAGATGAGACCAAGTACTCTTTTATCTCAGAACATCTGTACTTGCTGTTTCATTTGCCAGTTATAATTTTCCCCCAGACATTCAGAGTTATGACGCTTATTTCATACTTTGTCTTTAAGGTCATTTTCCCAATGAGGACTTCCTGGTCATCTTTTAAATTGAAAACCTCCACAACTGCGTTTGCTCCCTAAGCCTCATAGCTACTCTGTCTTTATTGCCCTATTATTCTCCAATATATGCAGGTTTAAATTTATTTATTTAATTATTTTTCTGAGTTTTACCACTAGAGTGTATTTCATTGCTATATTTTTAACATGTATAAGAGTCTCCAAAATACAATAGGATATCAATAAATATTTGATTAGAAAACAAATGAGAATTAAAGTGTATAACCAAGAAATTGAATAAAATACTGAAGAAAAACATTAAGGCAGAGTTTCAAGACAAGATATCAATAGCATTCCCATTCATATTTTACACCACTAAAGAATACTCTTTAATATTTTGCTTTCATTTACATTTAACAAATCACAGTCTTAGAAATGAGAAAGCTGAGGTACACTGCTTATAAGATCTGTACTGAGGATGCATTATAGAAAGAAAACCTCAAATAAAATATTAAAATAATAGTGAATATAATGAATACACTTACGCATTGCCAACTATTTCTTTGAAAAAAAAAGAATTGCTATTAAACCACACACACACACACACACACACACACACACACACACACACACACACACACAAAGAACTGCTTTTTCATCTATTTTAGATCTGCTAGTAAATGAGTGACTGAGCAAACTATGAAATCCTGTTCCAACATCTCTCCTTCCTCTCAAGTATGTTTGGATATAAACTGAGATCACATAGCATGAAACAACAATTTATTAACTAAAAAAGATGTTTATTAATCACTTAATTCGAAGGTTCTAAGACAAATATGTCAGCAAATCTTGGCCTTGGACACAATTACAATGTGAGACAAAATACTGATGCAAAAAAGTAGGCTGACAGGAAGACATCAGAATAAAATCATCAAACCAATTAATGAAAGATCAGTGAAGTCTTAATGCCTGGGAAAGCAAGACAAAGCAATTTTTGTTTCCTTGTCAGTTTGTGCTGGCTTTTAGGAGTGAGACCACTTGGCAGCACACGCATGTGGGGAGATGATTTGTTTCTGTGACAAAGACAGGAAAACAGAATCTGACGTGAAATGATCCCAAGAAACAAACTGAACAGGTGATCAAGAGTAGTAAAAGCAGTGAAGGGATTTGTACCAGACTCTGAAGACAGCTTTTAAAAAGTAAGAATATATAATGAAAAACAAGACAATGCAAAGTGCATGGATTCATTAAAGGAACAGACAGAAGAGATGAGAAGTCTAGCCTCCAGACTCGAGCATTTTTCAGAAACATTACATCTGATATAGTTTCACAAGCCCCCTTTTCTCTGGCAGCAGAGAGAATGACAAAGTTCTTTCTGGCCCTTCATCCTCAGAAAAAAACAAAACAAAACAATACAAAAACTCATTTTTTACACACACCCTAAAGGTTTTACTTCCTCTGATACAAGGTCTGAAGAGCATACATATTTTTCCTTGGATGCCCAGAATTATTTTTCAGACTGTTAGATTCTGTTTTGCAGATTTGTATTATGATTTTATAGGAAAACATTACTCAGTGAACTATCATGTAATTATCAAAAGAAAAAGCACTTAAATGTTGAACTTTACATTTATCTATGCTATGATTTCATACACTGTACCATAAATAAAGGAATAGAAGTAAGGTTTCTGTGGTGTCGTAGGAGCAAAAATAACTTCTCAAGGTCATTTGGAATTTCTTTTACTCCTATATTATCACTGAAATTTTAAACATCTACACAAATCAGGGCTACTTTGGAGATAGGTTCTTTGGGTGTGTGTGTGTGTGTGTGTGTGTGTAAGTGTTTACATACTATTTGGCTTTTTCTGAGACAAAAGGTCACATTTTATTGTAAAGTGCTTCAAGTTCAAATGCAATATATACATTCCTGATAAATATGTAGAACTCACTGAATATTCTGGCATCTCTGACTTTTGCCTCTAATCTTTATAATGTACAGGTTTTTTTTTTAATTAAGAACAATAGATGAAAAATTTGTTTCATCTTATTAATGAAAGGAAGTGTTTGATCCCTAGGCATTAGAGTTCAAATGCACAGATAAAAGATAAAATGGTAGATTACTGAAGAGAAGCTCTTGGGATATGTACTCAGAATAAGAAAAGACATTAAAATATGTAATATCAGTATATCAAGCATCAGGAATACACAAGATTACAAGATATAATGATTTAGCTGCTTATCTATAAATGGAATGGATATTATTCTTTCATATGTAACACTTTATTGCAGAAGTCCAATTTTCAAAAGATATGTCTGAATACATTGTCTCAAAGCTAGGAAGAAATCGTTGTTGTTTAGTTACTAAGTCATGTCAGACTCTTTGTGACCCCATGGACTGTAGCCTGCCAGGCTCCTCTGTCTATGGGATTTCCCAAACAAGAATACTGGAGTGGGTTGCCATTTCCTTCTCCAAGGAATAAATTATATTGGATAATTATTAACACAGAGCAAACAGTGGGACATAGTTTCAACTCCATTTCTGATCCCTCAAGAGGCAATGAGTTAGAGACAGAATAATAAATAGTTTGAAATCAGTATGTAAAATTACGTTTTCACATTTTCACATAGAGCACCATGCACCGCAGTTTTCAGTTTTAAAGCAAGTGTCCCAGGTGACCGAAGCCTCTCAAGAAAGGCCAAAATATACTTTCGGTACAGCTCACCCAGCCCTGCAGAAGAAATAGTGAAGTCCCACTCTAGAGAAAACTGGAGCTCTAATATATTTTATATTTGGATACATGTTTTTCAAATGATAAGACAAAGATTCATTAATGGGTCTCTTTGCTTGCTGATATCTTCCAATGTTGATTCATACATTAGGAAATAATTTCTTTCTTAGTTGAAATATTCATCCCATCATAGTACCTCTTACTGGCTACACATTAAAGCCAACAGCCAACTTCTCACATCGGTATACATGATGAAAAACAAAACACTAGAACAAAATAAGAGTCAGTGATTTTTTTTTTTTTTGTATATACATTTTGTGATACGTTTTATTTAATTTAATCCAGAGAAAGCAAAGTCCCAGAGATTTTAATCTGTAACAATATTGTTGCCAGACAATTATAAAACATCAATTTCCCTATGTAAAATATATAGTCTATTTTCTGATCATCAAGGCTAGCATAATATTACCTGCAATTTCAGTTCAAAAGGCATTTTGAAGGTATGGCATTGTTGCATTTGTTTGCTTGCATTTAGTCAGTAAATCATGTCTGTCTCTTTGCAAACCCATGGACCATAGCCTGCCAGGCCCCTTGTCCATGGGATTTTCCCTGGAAAGAATACTGGAGTGGGTTGCCATTTCCTTCTCCAGGGGATCTTCCCAACCCAGGGATCAAATTTGCATCTTCTGCATTGGCAGCTGGATTCTCCTGCACCATCTGAATATCTCCATTTTGTTAAAGTATCAACCCTAGCTTGCCAATATATAATTCAACTGTGGATTAAATGTCTTGTGCGGATGTCATATCATGGGTATTCTCTGTGCTTGATGAGTTGGCACTGCCAAATTTCATGGGCTTAGTTGTGTAAAGATCACTTTAAGAATCTTTGTGATTATTCTTGATTCATGGGAAATTCTGACAGAAGAATAAGATAGAAGGAAGTAGCTCATAATTTTGATGAAAGGAAAAGGAGAAAGGGAAGAATGAATAGTTGAAAACCTTTTAACTTGAGCTATACAGAATATTATTTGGCTTAGAGTTGTTCTTTTTCTTTTCAAAATTTTACCTCCTCTATAATGAAAGAGGATAAAGAAACAGGAAGGAAACTTAAACTATTCCAATGGATTTCTAAATCTTTTTATTTTGGAAAAGAAATAACAAGAGTTTGGGGCTCATTTCCATTGACTCCTTGCTCAAATGTCAAGTTCTCAATGAGTCATGCCCTGACTGTTCTATGTTAAATGCAACACCCAGGGCAAACTTTTTTTTGACTAGCTCTTTATTTTCTGACTTTTTTTTTTTTTAAATTGGAGCATAATTGCTGTACAATGTAGTCAGCCATGTATATACATAACCTCTCCCTCTCGAGCCGCCCTCCCACACCCCCATTCCATCC
Source organism: Nanger dama (assembly GCA_917880005.1). NCBI lineage: Eukaryota > Metazoa > Chordata > Mammalia > Artiodactyla > Bovidae > Nanger > Nanger dama. The sequence goes on along the minus strand of CAKJTW010000027.1, from coordinate 13,710,334 downwards.
TCTAGGTCATCACAGAGCACTAGGCTGAGCTCCCTGTGTTATACAGCTGTTTCCCATTAGCCCATGGAAGTGTGGGCTTTCTTGACAGCTGAGTTGGTAAAGAATCGCCTGCAATGCAGGAGACCCCGGTTTGATTCCTGGGTTGAGAAGATTCACTGGAGAAGAGATAGGCACCCATTCCAGTATTCTTGGGCTTTCCTTGTGGCTTAGCTGGTAAAGAATCTGCCTGCAATGCAGCAAAGAGTCGGACATGACTGAGCAACTTTACTTCAACTTTTACTTTCCATATATTTGTCAATGCGACTTTCTCAATCCATCCTCCCTTTTCCCCCACCTCTCATGTCTACAAATCTATTCTCTATGTCTGTGCCTCCACTCCTGTCTTGAAAATAAGATCATCAGTACTATTTTTCCAGATTCCATATATATGTGTTAATATACAATATTTTTTTATTGTCTTTCTGACTTCCCTTATACAGAGTTTAGGGCTTTAGGTTCATCCACCTCACTTCAGTTGATCAATTTTGTTCCTTTTTATGGCTGAGTAACATTCCATTGTCTATGTGTTCCACAACTTCTTTATTTTCTGACATCTATCCCCTTTAAACCTACTCTGTAAATGCTTTAAATTATTATGTATGTGGTTGTTTTTGCGTTGTCTATTTTCTGTCTCCTTTGACTAGAACATGAGCCCTGTGAGGACAGAGATCTTGTTTTTTATGTTAATTTATCTATTGAGTGTTCAGAACCATGCCTAGGTAACAACAACACAGGTTGTTGTTACTGTTTACTTGCTAAGTTGTATCTAACTCTGTGCAATTCCATGGGTTGTTGCCTGCCAGGCTTCTCGATCTATGAAATTTCTCAGGCAAGAATGCACTGAAGTGGGTTGTTATTTCCTTTTCCAGAGGATCTTCCCAACCCAGGGATAGAATTCACATCTCCTGCACTGGCAGATAGATGTTTTATCACTGAGCTATGTGTCCTGGCACATAAGACATGTTCAGGGAACATGTGCTTAAAGAGTTATTAAAAGCACGTAAAATGCTTTCCCAGAAAATATCTTATTTTCAGTATTGGCAACATAAATATCTACCTGCTGTTTATTTAAGTGATAAAATAATGTATCCCTTATGACAAGAAGTGAAGAGGAACTGAAGTGCCTCTGATGAAAGTGAAAGAGGAGAGTGAAAAAGCTGGCTTAAAACTCAACATTCAAAAAACAAAGATTATGATATCCGGTCCCATAATTTTATGGCAATAGTTGGGGAAACAATAGAAACAGTGACAGTCTTTATTTTCTTGGGCTCCAAAATCATTGCAAATGGTGACTGCAGCTGTGAAATTAAAAGGAACTTCCTCCTTGGAAGAAAAGCCATGACCAACCTAGAGAGCATATTAAAAAGTAGAGATGCCACTTTGCTGACAAAGGTCCATATAGTGAAATCTATGTTTTTTCCAGTAGTTATGTACAGATGTGAGAATTGAACCATAAAGAAGGGTGAGCACCAAAGAATTAATGCTTTCAAACTATGGTGTTGGAGAAGACTCTTGTGGGTCCCTTGGACAGCAAGGAGATCAAACCAGTCAATCCTAAAGGAAGTCAGTCTGGAATATTCATTGGAAGGACTGATGCTGTAGCTGAAGCTACAATACTTTGGCCACCTGATGTGATAAATGGACTTATTGGAAAACACCCTGATGATGGGAAAGATTGAAGGCAGGAGCACAAGGAGATGACAGAGCATGAGATGGTTGGATAGCATCACTGACTTGAGGGACATGAGTTTGAGTAAGCTCCGGGAGTAGTGAGGACAGGAAAAGCCTAGCGTGCTGCAGTCCATGGGGTTGCTCTTTGAGACAGACATGACTGAACAACTGAACTGACTGACTGAAAGTGATGTTACAAAGACAGATCCTTCATTTATAAACTTTCTGAACTTTTCTTAATGCTGTCTAACATTATAACAGATCCAAAATCTGGCTTTCTGGAAAGGTAATTTCTGCTTGAAATTTTCGTAGAGATGGAAGCACAGACCATCTGAATGAGGCAGAAAATATGTTTATCAGCATACCTAATTATTTCTTCATATATTTTATTTTTAATTTTCAGTATTATAAAACATATGAGGTCTCTGTTGACTGGATGATATTGCTGTGCATTAGCACACATATTTTTGACCAGCTGCTATATGAAAATCCAATTTTACAAACGATAGATAAAACTGAGTAGTGTGAGCATGATATGAAAGCCCATTGTGAAAATGTAGGATTCATTGACTGTGTCCTGTAATCAAGTTATATGTCTACTGGACAGCTATTTGTGAGATAAAAATCTATAGTTTTTGTTATCATTTCATTTATTTGGAATATAGTTGATTTACAATGTTATGCTACTTTCTGGTATACAGTAAAGTGATTCAGTTATACATGTATATCTATATTTATGTAAAATCCCATGGATGGAGGAGCCTGGGGGCTGCAGTCTATGGGGTCGCTAAGAGTGCGGCATGACTGAGCGACTTCACTTTCACTTTTCACTTTCATGCACTGGAGAAGGAAATGGCAACCCACTCCAGTGTTCTTGCCTGGAGCATCCCAGGGACGGGGGAGCCTGGTAGGCTGCTGTCTATGGGGTTGCACAGAGTCAGACACGACTGAAGCAACTTAGCAGCGACAGCATACCTATTCTTTTTCAGATTCTTTCCCTTATATATTATTACAAAATATTGCATATACTTCAGATAAACATAGTTCACATACAGTAGTATGTATATGTTAATCCCAAATTCCTAATTTATTCATCTCCTCTCTTTCCCCATTGATAATCAGAAGCTTTTTATTTTTATTTTTTTCTATTTCTTGGGTCTATTACTGTTTTTAATTTGTATGATTTTGTAAGATTCCACATATAAACAGTATAATATGATATTCGTCTTTGTTTGACTTACTTGACCTAGTATAATAATCTCCAGGTCCATTCATGGTGCTGAAAATCATCTTATTTCATTCTTTTGATAGGCTCAGTAATATTTCTGTGAGTTTGTGTGTGTCTGTGTGTGTACATGGACATACATACTACATTTTCATTGTCCATTTTTCTGTTTATGGACACTTACATTGCTTCCATGTCTTGGCCACTCTAAACAGTTCTGTGATGAACAATGGGGAGCATGTATCTTTTGAATTACATTTTTGGTATCAATTTTTTTTTATGATTTTTCAAAATGTTTATGCTGGCCTGGAAATTATGGAATCCAGATGTTCCACTGAAGCAAACTTTCCTAAAGGCCCAAACTGTCAGTAAGAGAGGAAGCAATGACAGTTTCTCACCTTTTTCATAAAGACAAAGCACTTCAGCCTAAGGAAACTAAAAAGTGAAAGTGTAGTCACTCAGTCATGTCCAGCTCTTTGTGACCCTGTGGACTCTGGCTTGCCAGGCTCCCCTATCCATGTGATTTCCACGGTAGAATACAAGAGTGTGTTGTCGTTGTTTTCTCCAGGGGATCTTTCTGAGCCAGGGATCAAACCTGGGTCTCCCGCATTGCAAGCCGATTCTTTGTCATTTTAGCCACAAGAGAATTAGAGGGTGGCTCTAAATTAAGCATATAAAGTAGCCACATCCTTATTCAGCAACACGGAAGAAGCAATTTTTGGATACTTATCACAGGACTACTGATATCTTCAAAAACAGACATGGAAACGTTTCTCCAATTTTTATAATAATAATATCATTTTCCCCGTAGCACAGATGGGCAAGTAGAAACTTAGAGAATGAGAATTTTGACAAGATACAGATAAGGAATACAACATTTATAGAGGATTTAACTCCGCATGGATGTGACTACAATACTCATGCCCTTTCCATAGTATCCTACTGTATTCACTTACCAAAAATATTCAATAAACATCCACATTTATCATTCATACAAGTGGTTAAAAATACATAATTATTTTACTATTAACATTTTATGTATAGAACCTAATATCCTCTGTTGATGCTATTGATGCTGTTTATTTTTTTGTTGTTCAGACAGCTTTATTGCTAAATATCTTCTTATATAATAAGCTGGGATTTATAAAATTGGATAACACAAAACAGCATCTGTCATGTATACTAATAGAAAGAAACTTTTTAACAAAGATGCCACACTTTTTGTCCTAAATATATTATAAAGGGTAATGAGAAGATAGTTTTTTGTGTTGAATCCTTTTTGGTTCTAATTATTGAAAGAAGGTTACATACAAGTCATGAGATTTATTCTGCTCTTGTGGTGTCTGCTAGAATACTTTTCTCTGTTCCTCACTCCTGAGTAAGTTATAGCAGTATCTGCATTGCTTCTCCATCCAGCAATTGAAGGTTGATTTTCCTCATTTCCTTTTGGTTGCTGCTGCTGCTGCTAAGGTGCTTCAGTCGTGTCCAACTCCTAGTGACCCTATGGACTGCAGCCTACCAGGCTCCTCCGTCCATGGGATTTTCCAGGCAAGAGTACTTTTGGCAGCTCCCCTCAAAGTGCCCAAGTGTGTGTATTCAAGATTCCAGTTTGCAAACAAGTGCCTGTCAGCAGAATGATGCATTTCAGATACTGCTTTTCAGGAAGACAGACATCTAACCTTATCATATTTTAGGTTGTTAATAGGGTTCTAGTCATCATTTCTGTGCTTTAATTAAATATATTAATAAATCACGTAAACTCAAAATTCATAAAAAGAGGCTATCATCCCCTAGAACAACTTAAATAGGGAAATAACAATAGCTAGTCCACATAATTTTAAATCCTATTTGATTTGGCTTCCTAATTTATCCTCATCATACCCATCGCCTTTTATTAGAACATTTCTCTTCTGACTCACCTGGAATTCAGGTGGTCAGTCAGAAATTCTTTCTCATGTTTTTCCTCAACCTTCTGGTTCTTGGCAACAAAGTCTTTCTGGAATGGCTTATCATACAGCAATCAGCCATCACCACCTTAGCAAGGGTGATTCATTTCTGTGACTATTTCCCAGCTCTTGAAAGCTGTAATTTGTCTTTTTGGCACTCTGGATTAGCTGCACCTCCAGAATTCCAGCATCTGTTCATTTCTTCTCCCACAGCAACGAAAAATAGAATCGAAAGTAGACAGCCTTCCCTATACTCTGGCTGCTTATAGAGCCCTCTGCCCACCACGATTAGCATTCTTGCGTTCTTAGAGTTCTTTAAAGTTCCTTGCTCAATTTGCTTTTGTGAAAATTCTTTTTTTTTTTTTTAAATTTTAAAGAGACATGTGTTTTGCTTCCTGCATCCATCAGCTATAAGGTTAAATTCTTATCTAAAAAAAGTATAGCTACATTATCGGCATCAGAAGTTAAAGCAGCCTATCTACTTTGAAAGAGTTTTCAGAATTAATTTTGAGAAAGTTTTAAACCCTTGATAAAGAACAAAACAATATAAATAATACATTAAAATAAACATTTAAAGGGAACATAAAAGTGGTTAGTGACACTTTGCTGTCTAATTATAGGAAAAGCATTTCTTTGAAATTTCACATTAACTGATTTAAATTGAGGGGATTCTCCTTACTCGGGATATACTTTCATACGTCTCTGTTAAATTTATCCACACTGGTACATTACATAATTCACTTTAATCACATATCATCATATTTTTACTCTCTCACTTGACTCCTGAGCTTTCTAATTTATCCTTCAATGAAGAATTAACCAAGGGGCTTCTCAGTGGTAATAAAAACATGCCTGCCAATGCAGGAGACATAAGAGACACAAGTTTAATCCCTGGGTCCAGAAAATCCCCCGGAGGAAAAAAATGGCAACCCGCTCCAGTATTCTTGCCTGGAGAATCCCATGGTGACCAGAGGAGTCTGGCAGGCTATCGTCTATGGGGTTGTGTAACTGAACAACTGAGAACACAAAGGATCACATGTCTGTCTAGAAAGAGAGCAGTGGTATCCAGATTGGAAGGACAAACATGGGGGGCAGTGCAGGTATTTGATATTTTGGCTGGCATGACACTACATCTATTGTCTATTAATCTCCTACATACATGACCAGTGGCCTCAGGTGCTGCCTGCCAGTTAAGAGGCAGAATATGTTTGCATGGATGTGATAATTTTCACAGCTGCTCCTAGGCAATGACTGAACCTGACAGGTGTACTAACATAGGGACCGTATCTGGGAATTGGCATTCACTCCAGGACTTCCTGATACCTCTACTAGAATTTCCTTAAAACCATGCTTCACTTTCTTTCTTCTGTTATTTAAGGGGTGAGACCTCCATCATAATGCAAAGGCTTTCCCAGACCTCCGACTCCATTCCTTCTTCCCCAAGTAAATGTCCTGCACAGCAAATTTGGACCATCTAAACTAATGAAGGGTTTTCTTAGTGGCTCAGCCAGTAAAGAATCCACCTGCAATGCAGGAGACCCAAGTTTGATTCCTAGGTCAGGACAATCCCCTGAAGAAGGGAATGGCAACCCATTCCAGTATTCTTGCCTGGAAAATTCCATGGATAGAGGAGTCTGATAGGCTACGTTCAACGGGGTCACAAAGAGTTGGGCACGACTGAACAACTAACACAGTGGACTAATGAAAGTGACAGATTTTGTGGTTGTGTTAATGTGGCACTCCATTTAAGGCTGATAAACTGTCATAAATCTGTGTCAGAAACCCACACCTAGCAACTCCAATGGTATCCTCCGTGAAAACAACGACCAGTCCTTGACCATTTCATTTTTGTTCTCTTGGCTTTTCCAAACCTGATGTATCTTTTTGAAATGTTACACTCATCTGCAGGCAATATTTCACATGTGAATTCAGCATAACCTGTGGCTGAATGAGAGGTTATTTTCTCTTTCAGTTACAATACCTCACTTCAAAGGTATGATTTGACCATGCAAATCTTACACTTGTTTGCCTTGACATTTAATTATTTTGTAAGAACACTTAGTCTGCACTGACATAAAAGACTAGAAAGTGTGTATTGCTCATTAACTTTGATTAGGATTACTTTAGCTATGTGAAGAGTAATTCTACTTCACAAGGCATTTTCTTGGTTGTTAAACAGTATTTTAAGATAAGGGAAAATTATTTTTATGTATCTACAGCTAAATTTTTATGCATCTGGAGTTTTACCTATATATGTGTGGATATGCAGCAAGTTTATTAATTATGTAAAACTCATGGCCAGTATTGGAGAAGGAAATGACAACACACTCCAGCATTCTTGCTTGGGAAATCCCATGATCAGAGGAGATTAGCAGGCTATAGTTCACGGAGTCACAAGAGTTAGATATAACTTAGTGACTAAATCACCCCAAACCATGGCCGATATATCTTTAATTATAATGTCATAAACACATAACATTCTTATGGAAGCACAAGAGAAAAGGAAATGGTAGCCAAATGACATTTTCCATTTTTCACAGTCCAAAGAGCAAAATTTAAGTAATACTACAAGCTGTTTTGAGTCATCTTCCGCGTTTTCCTGCAATATGCATTTGAGATTTATTTTGGAGAAAGTGCATTTAATTATGGGTTTCCCTCATAGCTCAGTTGGTAAAGAATCTGCCTGTAATGCAGGAGGCCCAGGTTCGAATCTTGGGTCAGAAAGATCCCCAGGAGAAGGAAATAGCAACTCATCCCAGTATTCTTGCCTGGAGAATTCCATGGACAGAGGCAGTCCATGGGTCACAATGGTCAGACACAACTTAGTCACTAAAGAGAGAGAGAGTATTTGATTTCCTATTTCTTTTTAAAATAATTTTAATGATTTAGTTAGAAAATAATTATGTTGATAGTCCTATTTAAATCAATAAGGACATATTTTGCAAATAAATATACTTGCTTTTAGGATAGGAAATTACCTCCATATCTATTTTGCTAGTCAACCTATAATGCATATCTATACTGTCTGTTGTTGGTTGCCCAGTCATGCCTGGCTCTTTGCAACCTCATGGACTTTAGCCCACCATGCTCCTCTGTCCATTGGATTTCCTAGATAAGATTACTGGAGTAGGTTGCCAATTCCTTCTCCAGGGGATATTCCTGACCCAAGGATCAAATGGTTCCTGCATTAGTGAAAGTGAAAGTGAAGCCGCTCATTCGATTCGTGTTCGACTCTTTGTGACCCCATGAACTATAGCCTGTCAGGCTCCTCCGTCCATGGGACTTTCCAGGCAAGAGTGCTGGAATGGATTGCCATTTCCTTCTCCAGGGGATTTTTCCGGGCCAGGAATCGAACCCCGGTCTCCCACATTGCAGGCAGATGCTTTACCGTCTGAGCCACCAGGGAAGTGAATCACCAGGGTCAGTGTCTGTATTGTCTAATACTCCTATAACTGGTATGCTTTACTTATTTAACAAAATCATAAAGGTTTTCATAACAATGGCATCTTATGTTGAGGCACTCTAGTAAAACAATTTAGAGATTAGCATTCACTTTGCAATCTTGCCTTTTGAGAGTTCATGTTGTTTTACACTGGAAACATCTAAAGAGATCTTTCTTTTAGTATTTAATTTCTTTGTAAACTGTGGCCTTTAAATACTTATATATATATATATATATATATATATAGATATATATATTTAATTTTCTTGCTCTGTCAATTGCTAAATTATGTGAAAAGAACACCATGTCTAAGTGTACTACCTACCTTTGTGAATCAGATTCAGTCTCTGCACTTTTTATTATACGCCCAATAAACTTCAACTAGAAATGCATACTAGCTCATTTTAGTAAACACCAGAAATTGTCCAACAGTTTTCTTGAAAGATTTCCTAGTTACATATTTTAAAAATATAATGCAGTTTTTAGTTCTTTGGCCCATTTTTTATTGGATCATTTATTTTTCTGGAGTTGAGCTGTATAAGTTGCTTATATATCTTTGAGATTAGTTGTTTGTCAGTTGTTTCATTTGCTATTGTTTTCTCCCATTCAGAAGGCTGTCTTTTCACCTTGCTTGTAGTTTCCTTTGTTGTGCAGAAGCTTTTAATTTTAATTAGATCCCATTTGTTTATCTTTGCTTTTATTTCCAGTATACTGGGAGTTGGATCATAGAGGATCCTGCTGTGATTTATGTCGGAGAGTGTTTTGCCTATGTTCTCCTCTAGGAGTTTTATAGTTTCTGGTCTTACATTTAGATCTTTAATCCATTTTGAGTTTATTTTTGTGTATGGTGTTAGAAAGGGGTCTAGTTTCATTCTTTTACAAGTGGTTGACCAGTTTTCCCAGCACCACCTGTTAAAGAGACTGTCTTTACTCCATTGTATATTCTTGCCTCCTTTGTCGAAGATAAGGTGTCCATAGGTGTGTGGGTTAATCTCAGGGCTTTCTATTTTGTTCCATTGATATATATTTCTGTCTTTGTGCCAATACCATACTGTCTTAATGACTGTGGCTTTGTAGTAGAGCCTGAAGTCAGGCAAGTTGATTCCTCCAGTTCCATTTTTCTTTCTCAAGATTGCTTTGGCTATTCGAGGCTTTTTGTATTTCCATACAAATCTTGAGATTATTTGATCTAGTTCTGAGAAAAATACTGCTGGTAGCTTGATGGGAATTGCATTGAATCTGTAGATTGCTTTGGGTAGTATACTCATTTGCACTATATTGATTCTTCCAACCCATGAGCATGGTATATTCCTCCATCTATTAGTGTCCTCTTTGATTTCTTTCATCAGTGTTTTATAGTTTTCGATATATAGATCTTTAGTTTCTTTAGGTAGGAATATTCCTAAGTATGTTATTCTTTTCGTTGCAATGGTGAATGGAATTGTTTCCTTAACTTCTTTTTCTACTTTCTCATTGTTAGTGTATAGGAATGCAAGGGATTTCTGAGTGTTGATTTTATATCCTGCAATTTTACTATATTCATTGATTAGCTCTAGTAGTTTTCTGGTCGAGTCTTTAGGATTTTCTATGTAGAGGATCATGTCATCTGCAAACAGTGAGAGTTTTACTTCTTCTTTTCCAATTTGGATTCCTTGTATTTCTTTTTCTGCTCTGATTGCTGTGGCCAAAACTTCCAGTACGATGTTGAAGAGCAGTGGTGAGAGGGGACACCCTTGTCTTGTTCCTGACTTTAGGGAAATGGTTTCAATTTTTCGCCATTGAGGATAATGTTAGCTGTGGGTTTGTCATATATAGCTTTTATTATGTTGAGGTATGTTCCTTCTATTCCTGCTTTCTGGAGAGTTTTTATCATAAATGGATGCTGAATTTTGTCAAAGGCTTTTTCTGCATCTATTGAGATAATCATATGATTTTTATTTCTCAGTTTGTTAATGTGATGAATTACATTGATTGACTTGCGGATATTGAAGAATCCTTGCATCCCTGGGATAAAGCCCACTTGGTCATGGTGTATGATCTTTTTAATGTGTTGCTGGATTCTGATTGCTAGGATTTTGTTGAGGATTTTTGCGTCTATGTTCATCTCCAAAGAAGACATACGGATGGCTAACAAACACATGAAAAGATGTTCAACATCACTCATTATCAGAGAAATGCAAATCAAGACCACAATGAGGTACCATTTCACACCAGTCAGAATAGCTGCGATCCAAAAGTCTACAAGCAATAAATGCTGGAGAGGATGTGGAGAAAAGGGAACCCTCTTACACTGCTGGTGGGAATGCAAACTAGTACAGTCATTATGGAAAACAGTGTGGAGATTCCTTAAAAAATTGCAAATAGAACTGCCTTATGACCCAGCAATCCCACTGCTGGGCATACACACCAACGAAACCAGAATTGAAAGAGACACATGTACTCCAATGTTCATTGCAGTGCTGTTTATAATAGCCAGGACATGGAAGCAACCTAGATGTCCATCAGCAGATGAATGGATAAGAAAGCTGTGGTACATATACACTATGGAATACTACTCAGCCCTTAAAAGAATAAATTTGACTCAGTTCTAATGAGATGGATGAAATTGGAACCGATTATACAGAGTGAAGTAAGCCAGAAAGAAAAACACCAATACAGTATACTGACACATATATATGGAATTTAGAAGACAGTGGTGATGACCCTATATGTGAGACAACAAAGAGACACAGAGTTATAGAGTGGACTTTTGGACTCTGAGGGAGAGGGAAAGGGTGGGATGGTTTGGGAGAATGGCAATGAAACATGTATATTTTCCTGTAAGAAACGAAGCGCCAATCTATGTTCAATGTAGGATGCAGGATGCATGGGGCTGATGCACGGGATGATTCAAGTAGAGGATGTGGGGTGGGAGGTGGGAGGGGGCTTCGGCATTGGGAGATTGTGTTCACCTATGGCTGATTCGTGTCAATGTATGGCAAAACAAATACAGTATTGTAATTTTTTAAATAAATAAATTAATTAAAAAAATAAAAATATAATGCAGTTTTTAAAGTACCATAATACTGAGTCTCTCAACAAAATTTATTCTTATCATACATTTTCATCAAGTCATCCATGGGTAAAATGACCCAGTGAATTATTAATCTTCACTATCATATAAAGGTCAAATGTACATAATTATTCACACATTATTCATATTAACTTTCAGCTTTGAGTGAATATTGTGAGATTATTAAGAAAACCAGTAAACATCTTTTTAAAAATACAGTCCTATATGTTACGATACCAAATCATTCATAAACAATAGTTCAATATGAGTTCAGTCAACACAAAGTTTTGAATTATTGGCGTTTAAATTATTGCAATCATAATGAGCAACAAGATAAACAACAGAGTAAGGATTGGGCAATTAAATACATAAATCCAAAGCTACGTATTCTTCCTCCAGCTTAAAAAGATAATAGAGATTAGTGACTAAATGTCATCTCTAAAAATAAATTCAAGGTTAATTCTATTTCTATGGGGATTAAAAGCAGGGCAACCTCTTCAAGCTGGCACAGTTTTTCTGAACATGGTTGAAGACTTATAACTGGGAATCCTGCCCTAAGTAAGCACATTTGATATGTGAACCTGGACTCTTGGCCTTGGCACTTTCCGCTCATCTGTTAAGTTGGCATACTTCCTGCTTACAATTGGGTTGGAATTCTCTCTGAGAGCTTAGGTGCCAAATGGCAAGATTTTTAAATAAGACAGTGCATACAATGCCTCCTGCTCTGGGTGGAATATCCCTTGTGGCTGAATCTAAGCCATAGCATAAAAACCCTGGTTTTATCCTTCATCACAACCGTTAGGCATGTGTTCAAGATGACACAATTAGCAGATTAAATATGTTAACATCATATTTCTATCTGTCAGGCAAGTCTGCCGTTTTTAGAAATGACTGCATTGAAAGTTACATGACTAGTATTTCTATTGCCATTGTTATTATTTTATAGTTTATATATCTAAAGTTTCTATATAGATCGGCAAAAAAACTTTTTTTTAAATAAGGAAATATTTCAAAGATATCATTTTCCTTCCCACCCACAAAAATGTTAAATCTAAGATACACATTCAAAGACAGAATGCTTTTAAATTATAATACAGTATTTAATTGCAAATGAGTTTATTTTAATGCATCAGCACACAGTAAAAAACTAAGAAACTTTAAGATTGACATATAGATAGAATATGTATTCAAAAAACACCAAAAGTTAGTAATAATTGGAAAGAGTGGAAAAATTACCTAAATTTTTAGTTCTGCAATTCTCTTCAACAGTGTAAGTTAGATTTTAAAGTGTTCATTCATTTGTTTATTCTTTCATATAATTAATATGTCTAAGTCATTGATGTTACCATTTCAAAAGAAGGACTTCAGCATAAAATTAAAGGACTCACTCTCCACAAGTGTTTTGTGCTAGCATAACAGAAAACATTAATTTGTATGTCATCAGATTCAGAATTTTTAAAAAAAGTACATTAATTACTAAGTGGCAACTTACAAGAAAGAAGTCATTTTAAATCAAAAGAAGATGGTTGCATTAAATGTGAGATTTTCAAATTTAATGTCCTCAACTAGATTGCAGGTATCCTTGCTTTTCAAGTTTGCTTTGTGCCACGTCACTTTTACAAAATGAAGACCTCATTAGTACCTGTTTCAGAAAGCCAAAATAAATCAAGAGGATTTCTACTTTTATGGAAAAAAAGGGGAAAATTGAATATCGATTCGCTGTATTCTCTTTCAGCTTGAGAAAATTTTCATAGAAACAGTCTGCCTTCAAACAGCAGGAGAAACCTGTATTTCCTTTACTATTTGGTAAGATCTTAAGCTAACTGTTCATAGATTTAATATATGCTTTTATTGGAACCTTGAGAATTATAAGTAAGGATATTGAGGGTGTTTGTCTCAATTGTTTTTGCTCAGTTGCTAAGTTCTATCCAGCTCTTTATAACCCCATAAACTGCAACATGCCAGGCTTCTCTGTCCTTCACTATCTCCTGGAGTTTGCTCAAACACATGTCCATTGAGTCAGTGGTGACAACCAATCAACTCATCCTCTATTGGCCCCTTTTCATCCTGCCCTTAATTGTTCCCAGCATCAGGATCTTTTCCAGTGAGTTGGCTCTGCATCAGGTAAACCACAGTTTATCTCTGTAGGTATATGAATTAATTTGGAAATGTTTTTCTTTCATGTACTGAGAATAGGTAACTATCTCACCTTGATTTATGTTAACTTCATAAAGCTGGCTTGTTGGAAAGGCAAATACATTGAAAACAATGACTTAACTGGGTATATTTTGGTTTTTAATACTGAATCTATACTGTCTTGCTCATTATTAAGTCTATCAGCATATTGTTTTCTTGCATCTAACCAAGCCTTGACAAATTATTTTAAAGTGCATTGTTGTATATTATTTACCTTGTGATCAAACTAGTTTAAATGTGAAAAAATTAAAACACAGCTTCTACTATATGCTCAATATTACTAGAATAAATAAACGAGAAGAAGAAAAAACACTAGCAAATCACTTAGTACACAGAAATACAGCTTCAAGACAACTTTAATTGACTGCAAATCAATGATATGAGGGAAATAAATCACTGTTTAAATGCATGCCAAAGCCAAGTGTGCATATTTGATAATATAATAAATGAGAAAATATACCCAGGTGTTCTTTTCACGAATTAAATTTTCAAATAATGTCATGTAACATAATTGTTACACAAAAACATAAACATTTACATTAACATGAATGTTCTTGTTTGGTCTATAGACACAACTTACTTTTGAGAGCTATATATATAGCTCATAATATTCACTCTACTTATAGCAAAACAAAAGCATAAGCAAACAAACATAACACATAGTATAATGAAGTACAATTTATCATGTTAATTGGGTTTGGAAACAATAAGAAAGAGCTTTTACATGAGAAATAGTAGCAGGAAAGAGTAATCAAAGATACTATACATATAGCACCAGGGAAGCATCTGAACTAAATACTCAGCTACAAAATTACCCCCTTTCCATTCCTCTTACTCAAGTTTATCCAGATAGCAAATTTTAGTTGCTTCCTTTTCCTGTCCCTATGATAATATGTGGCATCAAACTGTATGAGAAAGTTACACACTGAAGATGAATCCATTTTTTTTTTACACCTTTTATTAAGAGGATGGATACACCATTGGCAAGGAGTAAAGAAGGGGTGTCTGTAGTGGGAGAAAAGACAGTGAGTGTCTTCGCAGGCGTATTGAATTTGAAGTGTCTGTGATACAGTCAATAAAAAAAAAAAAATGCCTGGTAAGAAATTAGAAATATAGATCTGAGGACAAAAACAGCTTTGATGATACCTCCCCTGCTACCAGCCCCTGCCCTCTCCAGTGGTCCCCCAACCTCCCGGCATTTGTACCTGACTTCTGGGTACAGACAGGTGCAAACTAGGTGTCTCTGCCTAAAAGGTCCTCCTTCCAAACTGGAGCTAATTTAAAACAGACCCTTCTTCAGCCTTGTCAGAAGTAAGTTTGCCTTTCTCAATTTCTGAAGCACTAGTTACATTACCCTGTTCATTACTCTGTGTGGCCGTCTTTTGTAACACATAGGGAGCAGGGTTGAGTTACTGCTCTGTGCCAAGTACGGTATCAAGAACTTGAAAAATATTCTCTAATAACATCCTCAACTAGGCATTCCCATTTCCTTTTTGCAGGAAAGGACACTAAGATTCTGATAATATTATGTAACTTCACAAAGGTGATACAACTCATAGTTGATGGTACTGAGGGTAGGACTCAGTTTTCCCAGCCTTTCAAGATTCTATTTTCTTGTTCTATTCTCCCCAAATAAAGAGGTTGGGTCCATTGGAGTCAGGGGATATTTATTTATTGATTTACCACAGGCATACCTCATTTCATTGTGCTTTGTTTTGTTGCATTTCACAGATTTTGCAGTATTTACAGAGTGAACTTCTGTGGCAAGCCTGTGTCCAGCAAGTTAATTGGCACCATTTTTCCACTAGGACTTATTTACTTCCTGTCTTTGTATCACATTTTGGTAATTTTTGATGCATTTCAAACATTTTCTTTTCTTTTTGTTGGTTTGTTATGCTGATCCATGATTGGTGATCTTTGATGTTATTGCTATAATTGTTTTGGGGCAGTCATGAAAGATGGCAAATTTAATCCATTAATGGTGTGTTTTGGCAACTCCACAAACTGGTATCTTCCTCACTCTCTCCTTCTCCTCGGGCCTTCCTAAACCTTCAGACACAACCATAATGAAATTAGGCCAATTAATAACCCTGCAATGGCTTTTGAGTATTCAAGTGAAAGGAAGAATTCCATGGTCCTCACTGTAAATCAAAAGCTAGAAATAAGCTTAGTGAGGAAAGCATGTAGAAAGCCAAGCCAGGCCCAAAGCTAGTCCTCTTAATGCCAAGCAGTCAACTTATGAATGCAAAGGAAAAATTCTTGGAGGAAATTACAGTGTTACTCCAGGGGACACATAAATGATAAGAAAACTGAAAGTCAATGGAAAATCCTCCAGAAAGAATTCATCATTCTAGATGCCATAAGGACACTGTGATCCATGGAAAGAGGTCAAAATGCCAACATTAACAGAACTTTTAAAGAACAACACCTATTGCTGAGATGGAAATAGTTTTATTGGTCTGGATAGCAGATCAAATAAGCTACAACATTCCTTCCAGCCAAGGCCTAACTCAGAGGAAGGCTTTAGTTCTCTTTAATTCTATGAAGGCTGACAGCGAAACTGCAAACAAAAAGTCTGAAACTGGCAGGGGTTGGGTCATGAGATTTAAGAAAAAAAAGCATCATTTTTTTTTTTTAAAAGAAAATGCAAGATGAAGCCCCAAATGCTGATATAGAAGCTGTACCTAAATTGTCAAGACTATCTAGCTAAAATAATTAATGAACATGGATGGTTACACTAAATAACAGGTTTTCAATGTAGACAAAACAACATTCTATTGGAAGAAAATGTCATCTAGGACTTTAATAGCTAGAGAGGAGAAGTCAGTGCTTGTCTTCTAAGCTTTCAAGAATAGGCTGACTCCCTCGTTTAGGTGTCACTGTTACTGGAGACTTTAAGTAGAAACCTGTTCTCATGTATTATTCATTCCAAAAACCCCAGGGCCTTTAAGAATTATGCTAAATCTACTACACTTGTGTTCTATAAATGAAACAATAATGCTTGAATGACAGCACATTGACCTATAATGTGGTTTACTGATTATTTTAAGCCCACTGTTGTGACCTACTGCTCAGAAAAAAGGATCTCTTTCAAATTATTACAGGCCATTGGCAGTGCGTTTGGGTGCTCAAGAGCTCTGATGGAGATGTGCAGTGAGATTGTTGCTTTCATACCTGCTGTGTGCTCAGTTGTGTCCAACTCTTTGTGACCTCATTGACTGTAGCCCACCAGGACCCTCTGTCCATGCGGATTCTCAAGGCAAGAATACTGGAGTGGGTTGCCATGCCCTCCTCCAGGGACCTTCCCCAACCCAGGGATCCAATACAGGTCTCCTGTATTGCAGACGAATTCTTTACTGTCTGAGTCACCAAGGAAACCTAAGAATACTGGAGTGGGTAGCCTGTCCCTTCACCAAGGGACCGTCCCAACCCAGGAGTCAGACCGGGATCTCCTGCACTGCAGGCAGATTCTTTACCAGCTGAGCTACCGGGGAAGCCCCCACATCTGCTAACGCATATCTATTCTGAAACCCACTGATCAAGGAGCAATTTTTACTTTCAAGACTTACTTTTTAAGAAATACATTTTGCAAGACTATAGCTGCCATAGAAATTGACTTCTTTGATGGATCTCAGAAGTCAATTGAAAACTTTCCAGAAATAATTCATCATTCTAGATGTCATTAATATCACTTGTGAGTCATGTGAAGAAGTCAAAATATCAAAATTAACAGGGCTTTTAAAGAAGTTGATTCCAACTCTCTTGGATGCCTTTGAGGGATTCAAGACTTCAATGGAGAAATTCCAGATGTGCTGGAAATAGCAAGATAACTAGAATTAGAAGTGGAGCCTGAAGATGTGACTGAACTGCTGCAATCTCTGATAAAATTTAATGGATGAGGAGATGCTTCTCATGGATGAGCAAAGAAAGTGGTTTCTAAAGATGTAATATAGTACTGGGAAGATTCTACAATGATCATTGAAATGACAACAAAAGATATAAAATATTACATTAACTCAGTTTATAAAGCCGTGACAATTAAGAGAACTGACTCCAACTTTAAAAGAAGTTCTACCATCAGTAAAATGTCATCAAACAGCATTGTATGTTCCAGAAAAATCTGTGAAAGGAAGAATCAATTAAGAGCATTTTTCTTCTAAAAGAAAATAGAATCGAGGGTCTGGACATCAGCACACATGTTTCAATTCTCAATCTAATGTCTCACAAGTACTGAGTATTGGACAATGGTTGTGAATAGACATTCTATATATGTGTCTATAGCATATGCATACCCATCTTTATTTATGTAGAACATATTTCCTTAGTGATTCATATTTCTCGTATATATTATGTAAATATTGTCAATAGGAATTTGATAACAGTTTTAACAATATTAATGCACAGTAGAAGGACACTGGAGGGAAGAACTGTTATATGAAATCTGAACATTAATGTTTGACAAAGAATAAATTTATATATGTATCACATCCTCCTTATTCATTCATCTGTCAATAGGTTGCCTCCATGTCCTGGCTATCGTGATACACTATAGTGCTACAATGAACCTTGGGGTGCATGTGCCTTTTGAATTATGGTTTTCTCAGGGTATATGCCCAGTAGTCAGATTGCTGTGTCATATGGTAGTTCTATTTGTCATTTTCTTACAGTATTTAGAAAATGGTACAGGTGAACCTATCTTCAGGGCAGGGATAGAGACTCAGAGGAGAACAGAAATGTAGACATGAGGGGTGGGATGAGGGGGTCCAGGATGAATAGGGAGATTGGGATTGACATATATACACTACTGTGTGTAAAACAGATAGTGAGTGAGAAGTTGCTCATTAGAAAAGGGACCTCAGTTAGGTGCTCTGTGGTGACCTGGAAAGGTGAGATGGAGCAGCAGTGGGATGGAGGTCCAAAAGGGAGGAGACGTATGTATACATAAAGCTGAGTCATATTTCCCAGGTGGCTCTAGTGGTAAAGAACCAACCTGCCAATGCAGGAGACATCAGAGATGCTGGTTCAATCCCTGGGTCAGAAAGATCCCCTGGAGGAGAATATGACAACCCAGTCCAGTATTCTTGTCTGGAGAATCCCAGGGACAGAGGAGCCTGGCAGGCTACAGTCCACGATTTAGTTGCTCAGTTGTGTCTGACTCTTGTGACCCTAGGCTCCTCTGTCCCTGGGATTCTCCAGACAAGAATACTGGACTGGGTTGCCATTTCCTTCTGCAATAGGGTTACACAGAGTCAGATACAGCAGCGACACTTAGCATGCACACATAGCTGATTCACTTAATTATACTGAAGAAATTAAGGCAACATTGTTCTTTGTTTGTTTTGTATTTTATTTCAACATACCCAAACAAAAAAAGAATAATTAGAGAAGATAGTGAAGGACAGGGTAGTCAAGTGTGCTATAGTCCAAAGGGCCACAAGGAGTCAGCAGGACTTGGTGACTGAACAACAACAGCCAATAAAAAAAGAAAAAATCAGTAGCTATTAAATGATAGAAGGATACCTTTGAATATTTTCTGCAGATGAACTAGCAAATATCTGAACTAATATAGTTAATTTTGGTTATTGCTTAGGGTAACTTAATACCTGATTTCCTGTGGTAAGTTCCATAAAATCCAACATTACCAACATGCTTCTATATATTTAGATATGCCATTTTCCTAATTATAAAAAACCAAAACTGTCAGATCATCAGTATATGCTTAGCTGTCAAAATTAGTTTACCCATGATTCTCATTTACTTTATCATCAAATAAGTAAACATAAATGAAATTAGGACTTAAAAATTAGGTCAAAATTAATTCCTTTCCCTGGCTTATAAAATTCGTAAGCATTTCTGTATTGTTTTCTAAAACATCTAGACAATAAGTCATGCAGATATCTTTGAATTCTGCCATGATCCCTAGCAACAATTTTGACAATCTTCAAGCTTTTTAAATTTTATTTTCTTTTTTAGTTCTCTCTATTTCTGAAAATATATTCTGTCTTTCTTTCTTTTCATTTGTACTTGTGATTCCTTAATGCTCGGCATCATTTTGCTTCTCCTCTAGGTCATTTTTCTCAATATGAATTGTGAGTTGCTGTTTGTTGACTGGGTTCTAAGTTGTTCAGACATTAAGTCTTGTCTGACTCTTTGTGATTGTAGCACATCAGACTTCCCTTTCCTTCATGAACTTCTGGAGCTTGCTCAAAGTCATGTCCACTGATTCAGTGATACCATCCAACCATCTCATCCTCTGTCATCTCCTTCTCCTCCTGCCTTCAATCTTTCCCAGAATCAGGGTCTTTTCTAAAGAATCAAAACTTCCCATCAGGTGGCCAAAGTATTGGAGCTTCAGCTTCAACATCAGTCCTTCCAGTTAATATTCAGGACTGATTTCCTTTAGAATTGACTGGTTTGATCTCCCTGCTATCCAAGGGACTCTCAAGAGTCTTCTCCAACACCACAGTTCAAAAGCATCCATTCTTTGGCATTCAGTCCTCTTTATGGTCCAATTATCACATCCATACATGACTACTGGAAAAACAATAGATTTGACTATACAGACACTTGTCAATGAAGGGATTACTCTGATTTTTAGTAATACTCTGTATAGGTTTGTCATAGCTTTTCTTCCAAGGAGAAGGATCTTTTAAGTTCATGGCTGTTGAGTTGTACACTGAAAATAATGGAAGACACATAGTCATGCAGGGTCAGCAGTCCTGACCCTTATTGAGACCAGGCGTTCTCCCTGCATTCCTTCTGATATACAAAGATCTTGGGTGATTTACATCATCTTCTGGCCAGGGGGCCTGCTAACATCTTATGACCCTTTCTGATAATGATTAGTCAGCCAGAAAACTAATTTTCTCCAAAGGTGATTTTTCTAAAGTCAGGCACCACCCTCTGAAAGCACTAGATAAAGTTGCATTCCTATAGGGTAAAGGTGAAGTGGATTATAACATGGGAGGAATTTATTAACTCAAGGTCTAATGTGGTTAAATCAAAGGACATTTTTCACAAGCTTTAGAGAAAGGTGGTCGGGGATAGCTGTCCCCCCACCCCGCCCCCCCGTCCCCTGCCCGTTAACATCAGAGGTGTTGGTGAGAGGCATGATATAGTAAAACAGACAGATTCTGGTTTGGGGGTAGATGCTTGAGAAGGTTCCGGGGGGTCCCTTGAGGCCTGATCTCGCCTTTGCCCATCAGGTCTCTTCCTCATGACCTTTGCCATGGGTGGGATCTCCTGTGCTGGCTCCCAGCAGAGAAGGATCTTTTAAGTTCATGGTTGCCATTACCACAGTGATTTTGGAGCCCCCCAAAATAAAATTTGCCACTGTTTACATTTTTCCCCATCTACTTACCATGAAGTGATGGAACTATATGCCTGACCTTAGTCTTTTGAATGTTGAGGTTTAAGCTAGCAAGTTACAAACATGCTCTCTGAACAATTTTTCTCTATTTTCCTTTTTCTGTAATTTATTAGCCTTACATAAATTCACTGGGATACTCAATTCAAAATTCTAGCCAAAGCAACTTCTTTGATCATGATGATCAGAGGAAATATAAATAATATACACAACAACCTACTTGATTACTTCATTTGAAATGTTATACTTCCCCCCGCCTCATCCAAAACTAACTGCATGCTCTTCCAGATACATACCTCCTTTATTTCTAGTGCTCCATATCTCACTTCACCTGATAGGAAACCAAGAACAGTGGTTGATATATCTGTCTTGCTTACTTGCCACAAGCAAGCACTCAATCACCAACTCTTGCTAATTCCAGTTCCATAAGTATCTCTTGAATCTGTCTGCTTGTTTCCTATTCCATAGACATGTCCTTGTCTAAGTCACATTCACCGTTATAACTACATTCTAACTAGTCTTCTCATGGTCAGCAGAACTCCAAAAAACTCAGTGTCTAAAAACCGTATTCACTCATGCCTTGACAAGCAGCACTAGAGAGTTTCAGTCAACAGGGCATAATTTGAAATCAAGCTCTGCTACCCACATATCTCATAATCTTTAGCTAGTGACTTACTGGGCTTCCTGGGTAACTAAGCTGGTAAAGAATCAACATGCAATGCAGGAGACCCCAGTTCAATTTCTGAGTCCGGAAATTCCCCTGGAGAAGGAATAGGATACCCACTTCAGTATTCTTGGGCTTTCCCAGTGGCTCAGACAGTAAACAATCCACCTGCAATATGAGAGAACTGGGTTTGATCCCTGGGTTGGGAAGATCCCCTGGAGGAGGGCATGGCAACCCACTGGAATATTCTTGACTGGAGAACTCCCATGGACAGAGAATCAGGAGCTGGAGACTGGCTAGCTACAGTCCATTGGGTCACAAAGAGTTGGGCACAACTAAACATATGCACAGTGACTTTACCTCTTTTCATCTCTAACAGTGAGATAAAAATAATTACTCCTTCACAGGATTGTTTTGAAAAGTGCTTCCCAATTCATACTAAGTGCTCAGTAAATATCAGCTAATATTTTTATTGCATCCATGTGTTTTGATTGAATGCCTACTGTTTAGAAGTATTGGACTAGTACCTGGAGCTGAGCAAGCAGTGCAGAATGGCTCTTTCATGCTCCACAATGATTTGGGGCCCCTGGGAATTGCAGGACACTTACAGCCAGGCTGTAGATA
The DNA here is from genome assembly GCA_917880005.1 of Nanger dama. Taxonomy (NCBI): domain Eukaryota; kingdom Metazoa; phylum Chordata; class Mammalia; order Artiodactyla; family Bovidae; genus Nanger; species Nanger dama. The sequence continues at coordinate 13,688,109 of CAKJTW010000027.1, read as the reverse complement.
CTGATTCTCCTAGAAGGCCACACTCATTATAATTTTTTTAGACTAGGGAATGCATGCCCATAGACTTTTCTTAAAAATTACTCTCTGTCACCCTGAGGTATGTATGGTCTGTATCAGCAGGGTGATTTTGAGCTATTTATAACCAGTTTTCAGAATTCTTGTGGTGTTAGTGGTTATCTGACAGCTCTCACAAGCCACACCAATTGGGTTGCTCACACAGGAGGTACCAAGCTCTCCTTTGAGTGAGAGAAATACACTGAGTGATGGTTAGCATTTGTTTGTTCAAGACAGATCTCGTCTGGTCAGCCTCCAAGACAGAGGACTTGGCTTCTAATGAAGTCCTGGGCAAAACTGGCAGTGGCCCTGGATTTAACACTATTATTCTTGGCCACATCAAAGGATTCCAGGCCCTATAACATCAGAGAGAGACTCAGCTTCTCCCCGTTATGAACACTGACAAAGCAAATGCTGTCACTAGCTTGTCAGTTCACATAACTTCACCCACAAAGACTGGTCCTTTCCTTCATGATACCAAAGGAAGTGTGGGTGTTAAACCCAACCACTAATACTGGGCTGCAAGTTAGTCAGAGCCAAGCTTCCGATATGTCATATTGCTTTTGTGTCACAACCCTGATTATAACAAAAAGAGCTTTATACTGTGCTGTGTTTAGTTGCTCACAGGTGTCTGACTCTTTGTAACCCCATGGACTGTAGTCCAGGCTCATCTGTCCACAAGGATTCTCCAGGCAAGAATACTGGTGTGAGTTTCCATACCCTCCTCCAGGGGGTCTTCCCAATCTGGGATCAAACCCAGGTCTCCTGCATTGCAGGCTGATTCTTTACTGTCTGAGCTACCAGGGAAGACCGAGAATACTGAAGTGAGTAGCCTAATCTTTCTCCAGTAGATCTTCTTGACCCAGGAATTGAACTAGGGTCTCCTGCATTGTAGGTGGATTCTTTACTAGCTGAGCTACGAGGGAAGTCCCCAGAAGAGCTCTACACTTCCCTAATAGTGCAGCATGAACAGGCCTACAGCTCAAGAGCCAGCCACTACTTCCGACTCTGAAACAACTGTGCTAGATCTCTGAGCGTTGCTCTCGGAGTGAGTCATGGAGCCCACACACCTCGAGCTGCTGCTCTAAGCTCCTCTGTGAATGTTTCTCTAGCAGACAGCAGGTGAGTCCTGTTTCCTATTGCCCTGCTTGCACAACAGGCAAAGAAGGAATTTTAGATTCTGTTTTTCAGCAGTAAATTCACTCTGTAGTTACAGAACGATATTCACCCGTACACACTCCCTTTTTACATACAAAGAACTCCAGCACTCTTGAATATTTAAGTTGTTTATGTTTCTATGAAAAAAATGTAAAAGAAATGCAAAGTAAAGCAAAATCAAGAAATATTATTATTTTTTAACATCCTTAACTATAGTCTTGCTAAAAATTAGCATGTTACTAGAAAGGTTATGTATACTCATGCATATTCTTATATCTTTAGGATCACTGATTTAGGATTAGTCTTTATGTGGTTGTACTTCCTCAATTACATCCTTACTTTGCTTCCACAAAGACACAGACTATCCCTTTACATAGGAGAGTGTTCTCAACTCTAATGGCACATTAGAATCAATTGGGAAGCTTTAAAAAGCACGGATGGCTACATCCTACTTTCAGAGATTCTGATTTAAATGGTCTAGCACAGGACTAGGGCAATGGTACTTACTGTGTTGTTCCTTAGATGATTCTGTGGTGCAACAAGGGGGTGAAAACTGCTGACACAGAGTTTAGGACTTTGAGAATGTAACATGTGAACACTTAATAAGAATTTCCTATTATAGAGAATATTGGAAGTTTCTGGTAGCCTTGTATATTATGGGTATGATATAGCCAGAAGAGGCTGTGGAGAAACTTCACTATTAAAACAAGAAAAATAATTTAATGCCCTGGAGACAAAACAGAATAGTGGCTTACAATGGAACCACATTTTAGATAATTGGCTGGAGGCAAGGAGGGATAAAATGGGACATTGGGATTCATATATAAACACTACTCTATATAAGACAGATAACGAATAAGAACCTACTGTATAACACAGGGAGCTCGGCACAATACTGTATAATCGACCATATGGGGAGAGAATCTTAAAAGAAAAACAGTGAATATATGTATATGTATAACTGACTAACTTTGCTGTTTACTTGAAACTAACATAACATTATAAATCAATTATACTCCAAAAAAAATTTTTTAATAACTGGCTGGAGACTATATCATTAATTATGGCCATCTTACTTTCTGTGAATCATTATTCATGGCAAACTAGTTCTTAAGATCAAGGGATATCATTAGTACTCAGGGCAGAAAAACATAAATATTTATCTAAATCTAAAAGCCAGAGGAAATTGACACAAGGCTATACTACCCAACAAAAGCAAAAGTAGACAGAAAAAGCTTTCTAGCCTGTTTTAGATAAGCTCATTGATAGGGAAGTTCATTCAGTTTCAGATCTGAATTTTTTGAGGAAGAGTGAATTTATTTTAATGTGACAGTTCTACTTTTAAATTGAAGTAAAAAAATGCACCTCTTTATGCCACGATCATTTGGCTATGGAGAGGCAGTGCTAAAACTTGATAAATTTTAGCTTTCAGATCTGAGCATCTAACTTTGGCACAAAAAGCAGAATGTGAGCATGCAGTCCTGGCATTAGAGCAACAAAGCTGCAATTCTAGTGCCAACAGCAAGTGTGCATTTCAAGCCCTATCCTGGGAGCTGGCACAGGATTTCAGAAATTCATTGCCCTCCATCTGTGTATTGTCATTCAACTCCCTAGTCAAGCAAGAGGTAGAGCTTCAATGACACAAATGATGTCCTATGTTCTCTTATAATTTATTACTCTGAATTTTCAGAACAAAGGTCATATTCAGTACAGACCTATAAGAGTTTGCTTTCTTTTACTTTCCCTTTTTCTCATTAAACTTGGCTTTTTCTTTTATCTTGGGACTCGGCTTTCACTAGAGTTGGAAATAAATTTTTTTTTTTTCCTTCTTCTTCTCAGCTTGCCCTTGACTGCTATGAAAACCAAAAAAGAGCTATAGAAATCCTGGAAAATTGATTTTTTTTCCACCCTTGGATGAGGCTGCAGTAGCCACTGAAGGTCTTTTAAACCCTAATGTAGGCTTAAATCGTTGACAAAAGGGAAATGTAGCCTCTATTGTAATGAATCTAAATGATTTTGGCTGTTATACACAAGGAAGAAGCTGAAATTTGTCTCTCAATGTCAGTATAATTATCCTAGTATAATTGCAACCAGAAAAAAGAAAGAAAAATTAAAAGACATGAGATGTTATCTCAGGAGAAAAGAAAGGGACTATTCAGTTGACTTCTAAGCTAAATTTGTGCTCACTTTTCAGAAAATACCAGCTTTCAAAGTCAGGCACCAACTTCTTCATTTGCTTCACTTACTGTGAAATGTAATGTTAATAAGTTATCTTTTGTGATGGTTCATATCAGAAGTGTGTTCCTATTCCTTGTTGAACAGGAGTTCAGTGTGGAAGAATTATTGAGAGACATGGGTAATCAAAGGAAATGCTTATTTCTCTTTTGAAAGTATCTCCCCTGGCTTTCCACTTCGTCTCTCTGTGCCACAAATGAGTTACCAAAAGCTTCTGGTACTGTCTGCTTATCTGGTTGGTAATAAATCTTGTGGCCATCTGATTTGGAAATCACTTGATGCGAGAAGCAAGAAATAAACACATAGAGGAATTCATGAAAAAATAATTATTCTTTTAAGATTGAAATTGTAGGCATTATTATTGTATTTTATTTCTAAGATACAGAGGATTCAGAGTCCCTCAGTAAGTAGATACTGCTGTCTTAAAAAAAAAAAAAAAACACACACATGGATTAAAATGTTACATCAAGACAAATTAGTGAATCATCACCATTGTACTTCAAAAACATGATTCTAATGGATTTGTGTCTATTAACACAATAAACACCTTTTGTAAATTCTGTGCCATTGTTACTGTTATCATTTTAGAGTTTAGGGAACCGAAGTCCAGAGAATTGACTCTATTTATAGTTAGAACAGTTGGTATTTATGTCTAGCATTTTGAGATTATCACCCATAGTCTTACTTCTCTGAGTATGAAGTAGTGATGGTGAAATAATAGAAATCACTCATTCTCTGATTCAGAAAATACCTACATTACTAGACAATATGCTAAGTGTTGAATGCGAAGTTTTGTAAAGTCACATGGAGTTTATGTGAAGAAAACCATTGTTATGCTAAATACAGAAGAATGACATAATCCACTATATTCTGAGAAGATCACATTTTCAATTTTGTGGAGGAAATTTCAGGAGGGCTGTGAGAGTAGAAATATCTAAGAACTGGAAGACCACGTGATCAGTCTATGCCGCAGATCATGCTGGTGTAGATGAAGGTGGAGAAAGTGGTGGTCATCGGGGGTTGTACTTTGGAGAGTGGAGGCAAGGAAACATGCTGAGAAGTACAAAGAGGCTAGAAGGAGGACAAGCCTTGGTGAAGAAAACAGAATCAACAGTGATGACTGGGGAAACTTCCTTGAGGTCAGTGGTTTAGAACCTGCCTTCCAAAGCAGGGGTCTTGAATTAGATCCCTGGCCTGAGAATTAAGATCCTACATGATGCAGAAAACTAAGCCAGTTTGCCACAACTAAGGAAGCCTGAATGCTGCAATGAAGGTCTAGCACAGTCTAAATAATAATAATAATGACTGAGACCTTGTTTGAACAATTGTGAATAACTCAACGGTGTAAGTGATGGTGATAGATTATGGATCAGCAATTCTCTTTTGCACCAGATGGATATGTTTGAGACATCTTTCTAAGTAGAGATGTCAATTAGACATCTGTTAAGTGAACAAGGACACCTGAAAAAAGTAAGTCCCAGATACATATTTGCTGATCTCCAGGATATGGAAGAATGGCAGGCAAGCTCTGAATTTGGCAAGATGGAAAATGACAACAGTATTTTTTAATAAGTGGTAGTGAAGAAGCCTGATCAGAGTGGCACAATTTATGACACAGATCAAATGCAGGGAGAATATTTCAGTTCTTTTTACAAATGCGCTTGTAATGGGGAACAAAGAAAACATGACTAGGAAATGTGCTTGTTATAAGATGGATGCTCATAAGCCCATGAAAAGAAGATTCAGTAGATTGTGAGAAAGTCTTAGGAAACAGAGACTCCTGAAAGAGAAACTGGAGAACAAGAGTGGTGATGGGATTAAGAGGACTAAGTTCACACATGGTATTTGACAGGAGAAAGGATTTCTCCCCCAGGGTAAGAAAAGAACAACAGAGGAAGAGGTGCTTATGTGTACTCTGAAGCCTTGGTGACAAAAATATGAGAGTGGCTTCTATTTCTTCAATAGATAGTGTTTAATATCCAGCATTCAGTGAGCCCTGCCATATGCCAGGTGTGTTTTAAAGCACTTTGCATGGGACTTAAATGAGGCATTAAATGAGGAAAGTGATATTGATAATAGTGAGGAAACAGGCATGGAGAAGATAATTTTTGTGAGATCGCAGGACTGGATGCCAGCTGAAAGTGTCTAACTTTAGTCAATGCTCTTACTCATTAGGCTAAATAACCTCTTGAAATAAAGCTCTTAACCTCCTGAAACAAAGTGGGGAGAGCAAAGATTTGGATTTTGTAAGATATATTAGGAGATTTAAGAATAAATGAATTGTTTTTTTAAATGAAATGATCATGTGCATAAAAAATCTGACCTTCTTGAAAAGAACAGTAATTTCAACTGAAAGAAGTTAACAATTAACTTTAGAGATATGAGTTTAATCCCTGAGTCTGGAAGATCCCTTGGAGAAGGGAATGGCAATTTTTTCTCACCTGTAACCTCCATGAGGTTGCAAAGAGTTGGACAGTACTGAGCAACTGAGCAAACACACAACAATTAACTTAGTTGTGGGGAGATTACACACATATACAAATACACATATATATACATCTATTCTTTCCATATGGAAATACCATTTGCAAGCATAATAAAAAAATAGATTCTGATCAATTTTATGATACATACTGAGAAATTATATAGGCTTCTCTTATTCTTCTCTATTTTTTGCAAATTTTAGTATTATCTGACAGTGTTTAGACAAGCAACTAATTTTGATTTTGTTCATTTTTGTTTTTGTTTCACCCTGGGAGTAATTTGTCTGAAATTAAATCTGGACTCTATCACCTAGATATTTCCATATCTAAGAGACTTTAGGCAAGATGGCTAACAAACACATGAAAAGATGCTCAACATCACTCATTATCAGAGAAATGCAAATCAAGACCACAATGAGGTACCATTTCACACCAGTCAGAATAGCTGCGATCCAAAAATCTACAAGCAATAAATGCTGGAGAGGATGTGGAGAAAAGGGAATTCTCTTACACTGCTGGTGGGAATGCAAACTCATACAGCCATTATGGAAAACAGTGTGGAGATTCCTTAAAAATTGCAAATAGAACTGCCTTATGACCCAGCAATCCCACTGCTGGGCATACACACCGAGGAAACCAGAATTGAAAGAGACACATGTACCCCAATGTTCATTGCAGCACTGTTTATAATAGCCAGGACATGGAAGCAACCTAGATGTCCATCAGCAGATGAATGGATAAGAAAGCTGTGGTACATATACACTATGGAATACTACTCAGCCCTTAAAAAGAATAAATTTGACTCAGTTCTAATGAGATGGATGAAATTGGAACCGATTATACAGAGTGAAGTAAGCCAGAAAGAAAAACACCAATACAGTATACTGACACATATATATGGAATTTAGAAGACAGTAATGATGACCCTGTATGTGAGACAACCAAGAGACACAGAGGTATAGAGTGGACTTTTTAGACTCTGAGGGAGAGGGAAAGGGTGGGATGGTTTGGGAGAATGGCAATGAAACGTATATTTTCGTGTAAGAAACGAAGCGCCAATCTATGTTCAACGTAGGATGCAGGATGCATGGGGCTGATGCACAGGATGATTCAAGTAGAGGATGTGGGGTGGGAGGTGGGAGGGGGCTTCGGCATTGGGAGATTGTGTTCACCTATGGCTGATTCGTGTCAATGTATGGCAAAACAAATACAGTACTGTAATTTAAAATAAATAAATAAATAAATAAATTTTTAAAAAAAAGAAGAAGAAAAAAAATAGGCAAGATAATTTATATTTTAAGCTTCTTTCTTCAAAGTGGGAGAATAAGAGAACTTCATCACTGGGCCACTGTGAGAATTAAATAGCAGATATTAAAGACAGTTATAAATGCCTGTATTCTTGTTGATCATGTTGTTATAATTAGACTATTTTTGTTTCTGCATTCATTTTTGTCATTCTTCAATTTATTTTTCTAAAATCAGTCAAAGTGATAATTTACAAATTCACATGGACTGTATCTCTCCTGTACTCAAGATAATTTAGTGGCTACTCATTGCCGTCAAGATAGAATCTAAAATACACATTATTTGTCAGACCCTATGTATAGTCCAGGCTTACCTCGCAGGCCCTAACTCTGTCCTCTCATTTAACACGGCATCTTTCTTTAACTCCTTAGATGTGCCATGCTTCTTTGCACCCTACGGACTTCTCATGTGCTCTCCCACAGTTTGAATGGTCTATAAATCTCTGGACGCATCTGTCACTCATATCACTATACAAAATGTTTAATACTATCTTTGTATACTTTATATCTGGCTTAAACAACCATTCTCCTGCCTCCAGAGTAGATTATATTTCACCTGGTCTGTGAATTTTAAGATCATATAACTTAATTTTCATCACTTTTCACATTTGTACTCAGGAATTAAATGTATACTTGATTGTTCAATCTGTCTCCTTAAGCGAAAAAAAAAAAATGCAGAATCCATCAGAACAAACATTGTCTTATGTGGCTGTATTTTGCATGTAGTGGGTGTTTGATAAATTTCTCACAGCGAATGAATGAATAATTATGGACATTCAGGGCTATTCTACTCAATATCTAATTGAATGTTTCATTGGTAGTATTACTGAAGATCTGTCTTATCTATTTAAAAGCATTTAAGTATCCCTAAATACAGTCAACCACAAAGGAAATCAACCTTGAACATTCATTGGAATGATTGATGCTGAAGCTGAAGCTCTAATACTTTGGCCATCTGATGCAAAAAGTCAACTCGTTGGAAAAGACCCTGATGATGGGAAAGATTGAAGGTGGGAGGAGAAAGGGACGACAGAGGATGAGATGGTTGGATGGCATCACCAATTCAATGGACGTGAGTTTGAGCAAACTCCAAGAGATAGTGAAGGACAGGGATGCCTGGCACGCTGCAGTTCATGGAGTTGTAAAGAGTTAGACATGATTTAGCGACTGAACAACAACAACAAACCTTAAATATACAGACCAAAAAAGTATTTTGAGCCAGGCCTCCCTGTCCAGCACCAACTCCTGGAGTCCACCTAAACCCATGTCCATCGAGTCGGTGATGCCATCCAACCATCTCATCCTCTGTTGTCCCCTTTTCCTCCTGCCCCCAATCCCTCCCAGCATCAGGGTCTTTTCCAGTGAGTCAGCTCTTCACATCAGGTGGCCAAAGTAAGGGAGTTTCAGCTTCAACATCAGTCCTTCCAATGAACACCCAGGACTGATCTCCTTTAGGATGGACTGGTTGGATCTTCTTGCAATCCAAGGGACTCTCAAAGAGTCTTCTCCAATACCACAATTCAAAAGCATCAATTCTTTGGCACTCAATTCTCTTTATAGTCCAACTCTCACATCCATATATGACCACTGGCAAAACCATAGCCTTGACTAGACGAACCTTAGTTGGCAAAGTAATGCCTCTGCTTTTTAAAATGCTGTCTAGGTTGGTCACAGCATTCCTTCCAAGAAGTAAGCATCTTTTAATTTCATGGCTGCAGTCACCACTTGCAGTAATTTTGGAGCCCAGAAAAATAAAGTCAGCCACTGTTTCCACTGTTTCCCCATCTATATCCTATGAAGTGATGGGAGCAGAATTCATGATCTTTGTTTTCTGAATGTTGAGCTTGAAGCCAACTTTTTCACTCTCCTCTTTCACTTTCATCAAGAGGCCCTTTAGCTCCTCTTCACTTTCTGCCATAAGGGTTATGTCATCTGCATTTCTGAGGTTATTGGTATTTCTCCCTCCAATCTTGATTCTAGCTTGTGCTTCCTCTAGCCCAGCATTTCTCATGTACTCTTCATAGAAGTTAAATAAGCAGGGTGACAATATACAGCCTTGACATACTCCTTTTCCTATTTGGAACCAGTCTGTTGTTTCATGTCCAGTTCTAACTGTTGTTTCCTGACCTGCATATAGGTTTCTCAAGAGTCAGGTCAGGTGCTCTGGTATTGCCATCTCTTTCAGAATTTTCCACAGTTTATTGTGATCCACACAGTCAAAGGCTTTGGCATAGTCAATAAAGCAGAAATGGATGTTTTTCTGGAACTCTCTTGCTTTTTCCATTAAACAGCAGATGTTGGCAATTTGATCTCTGGTTCCTCTGACTTTTCTAAAACCAGCTTGAACATCTGGAAGTTCATGGTTTACACATTGCTGAAGCCTGGCTTGGAGAATTTTAAGCATTACATTGCTAGTGTGTGAGGTGAGTGCAATTGTGTGGTAGTTTGAGCATTCTTTGACACTGTATTTCTTTGGGACTGGAACTCTAGTAGTTTAACCATAGATGTCAAACAACATAACAAATACAGAACAGAGGCCTGTGGATGATACTAACCTAGTCTCTGCCTAGCATAGTCAGTGATCACTCACTGTGTGCCACGCAGTGTGCTAAATGCCCTCATGTTCAAGGATGCTGAGGCCTAGAAAGGCATATTTTCTCTGTCACTCTACTGCTAAATAACAAGCAATGGATTAAAATCGAGATCTGTCTGATTTACACCCCATGCCCCATACATTGCACCCCCAGCCGAATCAATGCCTCAACTCAGGCCCAACATGGTGCACTAAATATGTTAGCAAATTTGGAAAACTCAGCAGTGGCCACAGGGCTGTAAAAGGTCAATTTTCATTTCAATTCCAAAGAAAGCAATGCCAAAGAATGCACAAACTACTACACAATTGCACTCATCTTACACACTAGCAAAAGAATGTTCAAAAATTCTCCAAAATAGGCTTCAACAGTACATGAACTGAGAACTTCCAGATGTTCAAGCTGGATTTAGAAAAGGCAGAGGAACCAGAGACCAAACTGCCAGCAGCCATTGGATCATAGAAAAAGCAAGAGAATTACAGAAAAACAACTACTTCTGCTTCTCTGATTATGCTAAAACCTTTGACTGTGTGGATCACACAAACTGTAGAGAATTTTAAAGAGATGGGAATACCAGACCACCTTACCTGCCTCCTGAGAAGCCTGTATGCAGGTCAAAAGCAACAGTTAGAACCGGACATGGAACAACAGACTGGTTCCAAACTGGGAAAGGCGTATGTCAAGGCTGTATATAACTTATACGCAGAGCACATCGTGAGAAAAGCTGGACTGGAAGAAGCACAAGCTAGAATCAAGATTGCTGGAAGAAATATCAATAACCTCAGATATGCAGATGACACCCCCTTATGGCAGAAAGCAAAGAGGAACTAAAGAATCTCTTGATGAAAGTGAAAGGAGAGTGAGAAAACTGGCTTAAAACTCATCCTTCAAAAAACTAAGATCATGGCATCCAGTTCCAGCACTTCATGACAACTATATGGGGAAACAATGGAAACAGTGACAAACTTTATTTTCTTGGGATCCAAAATCACTGCAGATGTTGACTGCTGCCATGACATTAAAAGATGCTTGTTCCTTGGAAGAAAAGCCATGACCAACCTAGACAGCATATTAAAAAGCAGAGACATTACCTTGCTGACAAAGGTCCATCTAGTAAAATCTTTTTTTTTTTCAATAGTTACGTGTGTGACAAAGTTGGACCATAAGGAAAGGTGAGTACTGAAGAACTGATGCTTTTGAACTCTGGTATTGGAGAAGACTCTTGAGAGTGTCTAGGGCTGCAAGGAGATCCAACCAGACAACCCTAAAGGAAATCAGTCCTGAATAGTCACTGAAAGGACTGATGCTGATACTGAAGCTCCAATACTTTGTCCACCTGATGTGAAGTACTGCCTCATTGGAAAAGACCCTGATGCTGGGAAAGATTGAAGGTGGAAGGAGAAGGGGATAACAGAGGATGAGATGGTTGGATGGCATGACTAACTCGATGGACATGAGTTTGAGCAAGCACTGGGAGTTGGTGATGGACAGGAAAGCCTGGTATGCTGCAGTCCATGGGATTGCAAAAAGTTAGACACAACTAAGAGATTGAACTGAAAAGAACATAAACCAGGCTTTTCAGAACCCAAAACCACTAATCAAGATGATGTTAAACTGAACAAAGCAATCTCCATGGAAAGAGGGAACCAGACAAAATATTGCCTTCTACCTTCTGAATATTCATTCATTAATAATATTAATAATAGTCACAATAATAATAACACCACCATGTATGCATGCTAAGTAACTTCAGTCTTTCTGACTTTTTGCAACCCTATGGACCTTGGCCTGCCACGCTTTTCTGTCCATGGGATTCCCAGAAAAGAATACTGGAGTGGGTTGCCATGCTCTCCTCCAATGTATCTTCCATACCCAGGATGGAAGCTATGTCTCCTGGGACTCCTACACTGGAGAGTCTTTACCACTGACCCACTGGGGAAGCCCAGTAACAATGTCAATTAATATAAAAATGTGTCCAAAGCAAAAGTGATGACAATGTGTTAATCTGAGATAAGAATCAAATTCATTTTATACACAGATGCTTTTATTTCATTAAATGACCTAAAATGGAATAAATTCACTAAGCAACATTAACTCTGCCATACACTTCTTAAACTCAGAATAATTTAGAATTGCTTTTTAGTATTAGCATGGAACACTAAACAGGAGCAACGTGACTAGTGTAACTGGAGAACTGAATTTTTATTTTGCTTAATTAAATTAATTCAAATGTAAGTGACTACGTGAGGCCAGTGGCTACCATTTTGGACAATGAAGGTCAAATGTCTCATTAATTGTACCTAGATAGCATTCACATCATTACCCTCTTTGTTAACTTTGTTTGTTTTGGGGTATACCTAATTTGATTTACGTTCAGTTTAAAAATAAGGACAATAAAAATTAACTACCTGTGATTTCCTAACGTAGTATACATATTGTGTCTTTAAATGTTAGTTCACAATATTGTTGGTGTCATTGTGCTTAAATGTCAACCGTGTAGTAAAAGATACAAAGTCTGACTCTTTCTAAAGTGGCCAATTCCTTCTTTAGAGTAAAAGGATTTTCTCTACAAAAAGAAGCAACTATCTCTCATATCTCAATACTTTTCAATGTTTGTCTGCTAACAGAATTTTGACAGAATACAAAAAAAACCCTGCAGAATTAAATATTAAATATTTATCTCCATCACTCATGATAATTCATGTACATGGACCTACAAATTATTTCCTTTGCTCAACTATTTGTCCAAATTAAAACATGAGTATAAATCTGATTTCAAGTAAAAATTGTGAGGATATATTTCGTAGGTGTTTTAATTTCAAGAGATCACTCACGGTTAATTCTTTTCTTAGTATAGACAAATCTCCTTTATATGAGTTACTTATAGGCTGGCAAAGTTGACTTTTTACTTTGATGCTTGAAATTTTGTTACTGACATCTGAAAATATGAGAATATTAAGTCAATGCTACCATCAAAACATTTGATAAACATAGGAAGATAATAGTTACTACATATTGAATGATCTTGGAAATATATTTGACACTAAAAATTAGCTGAGCCATCTAGCAGTGAGTACAAAAAAGGTCAAGCTTGAGTTGCTGCTGCTGCTGCTAAATCGTTTCAGTCGTGTCCGATTCTGTGCAGCCCCATAGATGGCAGCCTGCCAGGCTCTGCTGCCCCTGGGATTCTCCAGGAAAGAACACTGGTGTGGGTTGCCGTTTCCTTCTCCAATGCATGAAAGTGAAAAGTGTAAGTGAAGTAGCTCAGTAGTGTCCGACTCTTCACGACCCCATGGACTGCAGACTACCAGGCTCCTCCATCCATGGGATTTTCCAGGCAAGAGTACTGGAGTGGGTTGCCATTGCCTTCTCCACAAGCTTGAGTTACCACAGCAAAAGTCACAATGTAAATAATCCTGTATCATTTCCATATTTTCTAATATCAGTTCAATTCAGTTCATTTCAGTTGCTCAGTCATGTATGACTCTTTGCAACTCCATGGACTTCAGCATGCCAGGCCTCCCTGTCCATCACCAACTCCTGGAATTTACTCAGACTCATGTCCATTGAGTCAGTGATGCCATCCAACAATCTCATCCTCTGTCATCCCCTTCTCCTCTCGCCCTTAATCTTTCCCAGCATCTGTGTCTTTTCAAATAAGTCAGCTCTTTGCATCAGGTGGCCAAAGTATTGGAGTTATAAGTATTGGATTTATAAGTATTGGACCCAACGTATTTTCTAATATTGAGGTAGATAAAACTAAAATTAAAATTGAAAAAGAAGGATTCAGACTTTGTAAGTTTTTTCTGAATATTTCTAATGAAAAACATAGTTATTGATAAGAATATAATGACTCAGAGGAATCACAAATTACCACCTTCCAATATATTAACTTCTCAATTATGAATTTACTTCTTTAAACTTATTTTTCGGAGAAGGCAATGGCACCCCACTCCAGTACTCTTGCCTGGAAAATCCCATGGATGGAGGAGCCTGGTAGGCTGTAGTCCATGGCGTCGCGAAGAGTCGGACACTACTGAGCGACTTCACTTTCACTTTTCACTTTCATGCATTGGAGAAGGAAATGGCAACCCACTCCAGTGTTCTTGCCTGGAGAATCCCAGGGATGGAGGGGACTGGTGGGCTGCCGTCTATGGGGTCACACAGAGTCAGACACAACTGAAGCGACTTAGCAGCAGCAGTAGCAGCCACAGACTTATTTTTAGGTTGGCACCCGCTATTCCTTATGCCTTAAGATATTGATATTGTGATAACTTTTGTCTGAGATCACAGATTTTTTTTTTTTTTTTGTCCTCCTGAAGAAAGTCAAGGCACTTCTCAGTTCAACTGTTGACAGGTAAACCTCCTTTCCTTGAGAGCACAGTCTCCAAGGAAGAGGGTGGAGGCAGTCCTGTGAGGTCCAAGCTCAGTTCTAGGTAGATGTTATGCTATTTAACATATATTACCTTCTTTATCTTTTGTCAAAGCAATCTCCTCAGTTTTACAACATTATATAAATTTTACAAATGAGAAAAAAATATTTACAATATTCAATTAACTTTTGCAAAGCATTTAAAAATACTAGGAATTAAATCCAAATGTGTAATTCTAAAAACTCTTCGACATTAATCATACCAAAACCCGTATGCTATAGAGTTTGACACCGAAGTCCTCACTGCAGTTGAACTGAACTGAAATCCTACAATAATCATGGAGAATTAGACTTTATCGTGCAGCTGGGGGTAGGTAACACTCTACTCTCAGTACCTGGCTGTCTTATTGAGCCTGAAGCTGGCTGAGTAAAAATTCAACAACTAAGGGGTTAAGGTAATACATGAACAATCAAAAGAAAAGTTGTCTCAACTTAATTATTTTACAGCATCCAGAAATGTCAATCTTAGAATATTCTAGGAAAGACTATGAATACTCAGCTTGGCTGAGTGTCAACCATATTCACTTAGGCAAATGAGTATGTTGGTACATGCCATATTCCACATTTTCAGAACATTAGATATAAATTGGTTATTATTAAATACTGTTAACTCTGGGGGCATCCCCACTGATTTAGTTTAAACAACTCAATGTTTACTTACTAATTAAAACTAAAGAACTGCAAAATATATATCATCCCTCAAATGTAGGAGAGAAACAGTAAGTTTTCTTATACTATATAGCTTTTTAAAAAATAATTATCATGTATGGTTTTCTCTTTAATACTTCTAGATCCCATAGCCATAGATATTCATTACTCACTGTCTGACAGAAAATATGTTTAGGTCCACATTGAGGCAATTTTAAGTAGAATCATCCCTAATAGTATAAATTTCAACTTTAGTTTCTGCTGATCAGCTGTTATATCATCAGTATTAAAAATATGTATATGATCACCACCCAATATTATGAACACATTATAAAGGCTATAATACCATTCTCTTATTTAAGATAATGCTATATACATATAGCACTTAGACATTAAAATACACACAAACTCCAACAATATACTTATGACAAATATGAGTAAATATATTCAGTTTTTATTTAATTCACTATATTAATGACATAATAAATGAAATAAAGATATATTTGGAGAGCTTATTTTAAGGTAACCTTAAAGTTATTTATATGTCTGCATGTAGGATCTAAAGAACTGATTCAGTATATAGCCACTGAAAATTAGAGAACAAAAATGTAAAATGTGAATTATTGATAGCGTTTGCAAAAGACAAATACGAAAAAATCAACACTAAGTTATTCCTGACTATTGAAGAATTAGTATGAGAAAGGTAGAGAGAAAAAGAAGGAGGGAAACAGTCAGCCCCAGGTGATGACCCCAATCACTGAAGCAAAATTGGCCTCTTGGATGGATACTGAAAAAACCAGGGTAACATGATGGTGAGTGAAATCGCAAAATGTTCCAATATCTGAATTCTATAAAGTACCTCAAGTGTTCTATTGTTTCTTTCTTTGAAAGATGGACTGTGCCTTATAATAATTGATGTCTAAAGACACAAAGTGAATATCTTTGCAAAATGAGAGAAGAAATAACACAAAGGAAATAGCTAAATATGAAATGCAGCATCTCTTAAAAATATATTTGTCAATTTAATACCTTTTGGATGGATGGGCTGAATTGTGGTAGAAATTAATCTCTGAACTCATCTTTGTAACAGAGATAAGTTCCAGGATTTTGAAGTAAGACAAATCTGGGTTCAAATTCATCTCTAAAAATCTAAAATTATAAATTTAAGGGGTTATTTAAACATACTCAACTTCATTGTTCCTCCTTTGTAATAGAAATAAACATCTCACTGGCTTGCTAATACATAATAAACTTACTTAAAAACAATTCTTATGGTTGCTGTGAAGATTAAAAATGCTTATGCAAATATTATTTGCTCGCTTTCTGGTACACAGAAAAATCTTAATATATGTCAATTCATGTTCTTAATTAAGAGTCCATGGGGTCGCTACGAGTCGGATACAACTGAGTGACTTCACTTTCACTTTTCACTTTTATGCATTGGAGAAGGAAATGGCAACCCACTCCATTGCTCTTGCCTGGAGAATCCCAGGGATGGGGGAACCTCGTGGGCTGCCATCTATGGGGTCGCACAGAGTCGGACACAACTGAAGTGATGTAGCAGCAGCAGCAGCACTTAATTTTATTTAATATTAGTAGTCTTTTTTTAGCCAGAGCATGATAACAACCTTGGAGAAACTGTAATAGATTAATTATACATACACAATACAAAGTCACTAATTAGTTGAGAGGTTAAGGCATTATGTGTGTATATATATATATATATATATATATATATATATATATATATCTCCTCTTTCTTTTGCCTATATGATATCATTTCTAGTTTTCCTCCTGACTTCTGAGTTTGGCACAAATCCATCAACTTTCTTAGACAACAGTAATAAATTATTTCTCACAAAACTCAAAGTGGAATAAAAAGACATAGCATTTTAGCTCAAAAGGCACACGGATTATTCAGGCTGTCATGTAAATAATTGACTCTGCACAGCTATTCTACACTAGCCAAGATAAATTCTCTACATTTGCTTGCCCAATGTACCTGTTAGGGGCTGCATCATATCCTTCCAAAATTCACATGTTGAAACTCTAATCATCACTAGTACCTCAGTGATTACTTGGATATAGGATAATTTTAAAGAGGCAGTTTTACAGTGAGGTCATGAGAATGGATCTAACCCAATCTGACTGGTGTCCTTATAAGAAGAGAAAATGTAGGCACATAGAGAGACACCAGGGATACACACATACAGAGGAAAGCGCATTTGAGCCGAGTGAGAGGATGACTATCTACAAGCCAAAGAAAGTGGCCTCAGGAGAAATCACACCTATGGACACTTTGATTTTATGTTTCCACCCTACAGAAATATGAGAAAATAAATTTATGCTGTTTAAGCTACCCAGTCTATGGTGTTTTCTTTTGACACAACCCATTCTAAGAACACCAACAGATCAGAAGAATAAAAAGGTAGAACCTGGTGGGCCTGAGACTATACATTTTGGGAAGAATGAGGGATGTGTTGATATAGAGCTGGGATTGGAGAGTCTAAGGATGGAACCGTCATTAAATCAACCGTCATTAAATCAACCAATTTAAATTGTCCTCCTCCTGCCTGCATGGTGCCCACAATTACCTTCTGTTTGTTATACCTTTCCCACGTTATCAATCGTCTTCCAACATACTATACATTTATTTTCAACTTGATTTTTCCCCCAGTCCAAACAACAGGGAGGGTCTGGATTCTAGTTTGCTTTCTTGTCTAATTTCTTTTTCAATGATATGCAATCAGCTCCTAGAAAAGTGCCTGGCATTTAACAGAAGATAAAAATAATGATAATAATGAATAAATGAGTGAGTTCATAGAGAACAGAAAACAAAATGGGTGCCCATAAAAGTAAAAAAAAAAAAAGGAATGAGTTGGAAAAATTGGAAGAGATCCCTTCCATTCAGCCAAAGTAGAATTAATATTGACTATAACAGAAAGTGAATTGTTCTGAAGTAAAAATTCTGCCAAATCTTTCTATTGATTAGTTAGCAGAAAGAAATTTTACCTTAACTCTTTCTGATGTTCAGGACTTATAGGGGAGTTTGTCTCAGAATAATTAAAAGAATACAAAACATAGAAAATGAAAGCAATATTATATCTACTGAAACTTTTGCATATTAATTTTGCAAACCTCTAAATTTTAATATTGAAAATCTAAGCAATGTTAAAATGAAATACTCATTTCCAAAATGTAAGCCAGTTAAGAACACACACATAATACAATAGCAAACATGAAATCAAGAGAGCCTGACCAAAGTAATTAGCCCATTACTAGAGAAGACAATGGCATCCCATTCTGGTACTCTTGCCTGGAAAACTTCATGGATGGAGGAGCCTGGTAGGCTGCAGTCCATGGGGTCACTAGGAGTTGGACACTACTGAGCGACTTCACTTTCACTTTTCAGTTTTATGCATTGGAGAAGGAAATGGCAACCTGCTCCAGTGTTCTTGCCTGGAGAATCCCAGGGACGGGGAGCCTGGTAGGCTGCCGTCTATGGGGTCACACAGAGGCACACACAACTGAAGTGACTTACCAGCAGCAGCAGCAGAGAGTACAGCACTGTTTGTAAGATGTAAAATTTCAGAGATTGTTACTGAAGTGAGACGGTGTGTTCGGTGTCATCAGAGAAGTGAGAGCTAAGGTACTTCTTTGCACTAGCAAAGATGAAGAGGTACAGGGACAGTCAGGGTAGAACAGACATGGGTTATACAGAGCAAGTGGATTGAAGGATTTTTTTAATTGGAGAGGAGAGGTATAAAATACTGTATGGTAGCCAGTTTATGAAAGATACTAGCTTTCACAATAAAGAATAGGAATAATTGTAGATTTTCATTTAAGGAATGTCAATTATGGCAAACCGTGAAAGTAAGTTTCATATGATAGTATTGTATGATCAACAGGAAGAGTTGTTATAGGAGAAAGTATGTGAGGATACAAATCAGCCTCACTTGTAGAAAATGTATGGGAGAAACAGAGCTTAAGGGGTGAGACCAATGACACGGAGTGAGAAGCAATAACAGCAACATCAAGGTCTAGAAATTAAATATCATCAAGGTCTAGAAATAAATAACTTCCAAAAGCACTATGTTTTCAATCTGTCTTTTGCTAATCAAAGTCAAATCATGTGTGCATGGATTTATTGTGTATTGTATTATAACTAAAATCTGGACTGTCCTTTTCCCCCACTATAACCAACATGCTGTTTCTTTTCACTTCCTGTTCTACAAGCCATTCAGTTCCATCCCCAGGATTCTATACTGATCATTTAATCTGCCATTTAAACAGGGACACTTTTGTGAATAATTATATTGGGCCAGCATTTATACCAATATAAAATTGGTAATAGCTTACAAAGTAGGAGGTGCATTTGTGCAACCTCTCACTCCAAACATGATATTAATTTTCCTTTCTCTAAAAACCTCTTATTATATATACAGATATTACTGCAGATGGTGATTGCAGCCATGAAATTAAAAGATGCTTACTCCTTGGAAGGAAAGTTATGACCAACTTAGATAGCATATTAAAAACAGAGACATTACTTCGCCAACAAAGGTCCATCTAGTCAAGACTATGGGTTTTCCAGTGGTCATGTATGGTTGAAAGAGCTGGACTACAAAGAAATCTGAGCGCCGAAGAATTGATGCTTTTGAACTGTGGTGTTGGAGAAGACTCTTGAGAGTCTCTTCGACTATAAGGAGATCTAACCAGTCCATTCTAAAGGAGATCAGTCCTGGGTGTTCATTGGAAGAACTGATGCTGAGGCTGAAATTCCAATACTTTGGCCACCTCATGAGAAGAGTTGACTCACTGGAAAAGACCTTGATGCTGGGAGTGACTGGGGGCAGGAGAAGAAGGGGACGACTGAGGATGAGATGGCTGGATGGCATCACTGACCCGATGGACATGAGTTTGGGTGAACTCTGGGAGTTGGTAATGGACAGGGAGGCCTGGCGTGCTGCAGTTCACGGGGTCGCAAAGAGTCAGACACGACTGAGTGACTGAACTGAACTGAACTGATCGCTAATTTAATAAGATTTCCTTTAATTAGCCATTCCCTCTATTGTAGCCAATGTTATAAAGTGGGCTTGAGATTTCAATATTGATTTGTAATAGGAATTATTTTACCCCTGTGATACTCCTATGTTTGGAAGTTCTGCATTAGCACTATTGAATCAATTTAGAGGAAAAAATATTCAAACCCAAAATGTATCTGAACAGCAGCCATTTAAGAAAGTAATTTAAAAATTAAAGCTTAGCAGATTATTTGTAACTGCCTATATATTGTGGAAACACTCTGATTGTACCTCAGAAATAAATTTTTCCAGGGATGTTTTCAGAGCTTTCAAAGGTGGACAGAATTACTATTTCATTTGGAAATTGCTAAAGAAATACTCTGGAACTATTGACATGTAGATTATCTAGCATTTGTGTTTTGTTTTGTCTCAGTATTCCAGATGTCTTTAGTATCTGCATGAATGGAGAACCTTTTCTAGTTGATCAACTGACATAACAATGCTTTGCTTAATTTACTATTTTATCGAAATGCACTTTTGGATATATTTTTAATTTGCTGTTTTGCTGAAATGCTCCTTTGGATCATTTCCCCCCCATAGAGATCAGTGAAGAGTGACAAATTATTGAAAGTGGTTTGTAAGCCACATCATTACAGAACATAATTTGTAATAAAAGAAATATACTTGCAAGCATAGTAAATGATATGAAAGTGTTTACTGTGAAGAAAGTGTAATAATTTTCACAATTAGAAATAAGAAGAAAAATGTCATTATCAACAGGATTATTACAGAGATCAATAAATACATGACACTATCAAAATCTGGCAAGACTGGTCCATGAGATAACTGACCGAACATTTAGATGAAATGTAATTTTAAATTTAAATACTATTATCTGTGGGAGAAATAATTTCATTTAAAATGTTGAGCAATCTAGTGCTTTTGCTTTAATTTCAAAAATACATTTAAAATTTTAATAACTTAATAGGAAAACTGTCAAAATTACATATATCTTTATATTACCTGTTTGACCATATTAAATGATGTGCTTTACTGTATGTAAACATAATATTTATTCTTTTAAGGACTTTTTGGGATTACATCTAATCAAGAAACCCCCAAAACACCACAGGTCATATATCATATGGTTTTGACATTCATAAAATAGCAAAATTCTATAGATCAGTCTGTTATGGGCAAATGTAACAGAGGGAACAAAGCTGAGATTCTTGTGAAAAAGCTACGAGACTATTCTTGGCTGTCTGAATAATCCTGAGCTAAGAGTTCTGAGCTTCAGTATCCACCTCTCTCTCCCCAAAGACTGAGGTCGAACATTTTCAAAACCTTCATAACAAGCACTGTGTCAGCATGAGGGTCCTGTAGCTTCTTTAGGTTAAACTGGCGGGCTTTTAGAATCCTGATGCTAACTAGGATCTTGGGCTTTGCAGAATGAGCAACAAAATGATTTGTGTTTCTGCTCTCTCTGCTAATACAGATGAGGAAATTCTATGGCTCAACGGATTTTGCCAATTTTTGGCTTGCTCTCAACCACCTGATCAAACTTGTGATAGTTTAAAAGATCAAGAGTGGGATATTTTACATAAGTGGAAAAAGAATTCTTTTAATTTTATCCCTCTCACTTTCTCTGTGATGTGTGTGTCTGGGTATGTATGGTTTGCCATAGTATAAAATAAAAATATGGAAACTTTGTAAAATTATAATTGTAATTAAAGCTATGTAGCAGACACTGTAACTAGATGCATATCCCTGTACATTCAATTTGTTCAATGACATTTTTTCAGGGTGGAAGTTGAACTCTGCTTTTAATTTTAAAATAATGCATTCCTTTCATTGAAAAATATAGAAAAAATAGAGAAAATTAAAAACTCACTTAATTCCATAGTTGTTTTTATACAAAATAATTTTGCCTATAAATGTGTGTATCGGAATCTATTACATTTCCTTAATGAGAAGAAAGCATCATTTGTGTCATTTTTGTGGATTTTTCTTGCTCCTCATTCATTCATTTCCAAGTTAGGATATGTGACTTGATTTGACAGGTAAGTTGGAATTTTGGAAATGCTGAAAGTGTAGCTTGATCTATATCTCACTCTTTCTTCTTGAAACTGGCCAGTGGGATGTGAGTAGATTGTGATTACTATCAGTCATGCTGTCAGTTTAGGGGTAAAAAAAAAAAAAAGATGTTCCCAATTGAGAGATTTTGGATAGTCTCCCGAAATTGGCAAGTCTCCAGAAACTAGAGACTCAATATTAGCAGATCAGCTTGGCTACAGAAATTAGTCACATGCTGCAATGTCACTTTTATCAGAGACAAACAGAATACTTTCATCTCAGTTCTGCCTCACATGTTTCTTGTAACTGGTTTACAATCAGAGGAGTGAAAAGTAATATTTTTAAGTTAAGAAAGCTATCTGATGAAGTTACTCATAAATCCACATCCAACTCTCCTTATAGATGAGAAAACTGAGGAACTGTGGACTAAAATCGTGTGTTCAAGGAATGAGTATGAGAAGGCTGTATATTGTCTCCTTATATCTAACTTATATGCAGAGTGCATCATGTGAAATGCCAGGTTGGATGAAGTTCAAACTAGAACCAATAGAGCCTGGAGAAATATACACAACCTCAGATATTCAGCTGATACCATTCAAAACTCAGCGTCTACAAAACTAAGATCATGGCATCTGGTCCCCTCACTTTATGGCAAATAAAAAGTGAAAGCTATGACAGGTTGTATTTTCTTGGACTCAAAAATCACTGAGGATTGTGAATCCAGTTATAAAATTAAAAGACACTTGCTATTTGGAAGGAAAGCTATGACAAACCTAGATTGCAATTTAAAATGCAGAGTCACCATTTTGCCAACAAAGATCTAGTCAAAACTATGGTTTGTCACAGGTGTGAGACTTGGACCATAAAGAAGGCTGAGCACTGAAGAATTCATGTTTTCAAATTGTGGTGCTAGAGAAGGCTCTTGAGATTCCCTTGGACTCCAGGAAATCAAACCATTCAATTCTAAAGGAAATCAACTGTGAACATTTATTGGAAGGGCTGATGCTGAAGCTGAAGCTCCAAAACTTTGGCCATATGATGCTAAAAGCCAAATCACTGGAAAAGTCCATGATGCTGGGAAAGATTGAGGGCAGGAAGAGAAGGGGTGTGACAGAGGATGAGATGGTTGGCTAGCATCACCAACTCAATGGGTATGAGTTTGAGCAAACTCTGGGAGACAATGAAGGACAGGGAAGTCTGTCACACTGTAGTTCATGGGGTCATAAAGAATCAGACACAACTTAGCTACTGAACATCAACAACAAAAAGTATACAAAGATCATAAGTGAGAGAACTCAGATTCTATTTTTTTGGGGATATAACTTACTCTGTATAATCAATCTCCTATGTATGATTTCCAACTGGTTTTCAATCATTAGTTTTAAAAAATAGTATTATATAATATGGGGCTTCCCTTATAGCTCAGTTGGTAAAGAATCTGCCTGCAATGCAGGAGAGCTGGGTTTGATCCCTGGGTTGGAAAGATCCCCTAGAGAAGGAAATGGCAACCCACTCCAGCACTCTTGCCTGGAGAATCCCATGGACATGTTCCCAGTCCACGGGGTCACAAGACTGGACACAACTTAGCAACTAAACCAGCACATTATATAATATGCAAGGTGAAGACATTTACATCTTCCTGATTTTCACTTTGAATTTTTTAACATTATTAAACTACAACTTTACCAGCATTTCCTTTTTTATTTTTAGGGAAAATAAGAATTCTAAATTGCATATTTTACAGGACATCCTTACCACAGTGATTTTTCATTAAAAAAAAAATTGTAATAACCTTACTCAAACATTACACACTGGTATATCAGATGTTCAGCATTTCTTTAGTATCAGGGATGTGCTTACATTGAATTTTCCAGTCAAGAAGTTGGCCAACTTTTTCTGTAAAGAATGAGAAGATAAAACATTTTGGCTGTGAGGCACTGTCTTAGTTTCAGCCATGGTCATAATGATTGGTTATGTGAGGACCAGGCACACTGGGAAGAGTTTATCAACCCTGCCAGGATCATATATATGATTCTGTCTCAGTTACAAACAAGAGATGCTCAGATTGCAAAATCTAAACTATGATGTAGTAGTAAGAAACATAACTTTGGAACCAGAGTGTCTTCCTTTATGTCATGGTTTTATCTTCCATGCATATGTGCCTATTATTGCTTCAGTCATGTCTGATTCTTTGCAACCTCAGGGCCTGTAACCTACTGTCCATGGGATACCAGAGTGGGTTGTCACACCCTCCTCCAGGGCATCTTCTGGACCCTGGAATCAAACTTGTGTTTCATATTTCTCCTGCACTGGCAGGAAGGTTCTTTACCACTAGTGCCACCTTGGGAGCCCTAGACAAGGAAATACTAAAAGTTTCTATATCAAAGAATTGTTGTGAGGATTAAAAAGCATCAACATATATAAATAATATATTGGAAAAATTATAATAATTGGAAAAATTCAGACATATAAATGGGCTTTGTAAATGTGTGTGCGTGTGTGTGCTCAGTAGCTTCAATCATGTCCAACTCTTTGCCATCATATGACTATGGACTGCAGCCTGGCAGGCTCCTCTGTCCAAGGTATTCTCTAGGCAAGAATACTTACTGGAGTGGATTGCCACACCCTCCTCGAGAGGATCTTCCCAACCCAGGGTCTGACCCTGTGTCTCCTGCATCTTATGCACTGCAAGCAGATTCTTGACCACTGAGCAACTGGGTAAGCCCCTTACTCCACTTTTCATTCTTCAGTTCAGTTCAGTTAACTCGCTTAGTCATGTCCGATTCTGCGACCCCATGAATCGCAGCACCCTAGGCCTCCCTGTCCATCACCAACTCCCAGAGTTCACTCAAACTCATGTCCATCGAGTCTGTGATGCCATCCACACATCTCATCCTTTTTGTGCCCTTCTCCTCCTGCCCCCAATCACTCCCAGCATCAGGGTCTTTTCCAATGAGTCAGCTCTTCCCATGAGGTGGCCAAAGTACTGGAGTTTCAGCTTTAGCATCATTCCTTCCAAAGAACACCCAGGACTGATCTCCTTTAGGATGGACTGGTTGGATCTCCTTGCAGTCCAAGGGACTCTCAAGAGTCTTCTCCAACACCACAGTTCAAAAATATCAATTCTTCGGCACTCATCTTTCTTCCTAGTCCAACTCTCACAACCATACATGACCACAGGAAAAACCATAGCCTTGAACAGACAGACCTTTGTTGGCAAAGTAATATTTCTGCTTTTCAATATGCTACCTAGGTTAGTCATAACTTTCCTTCAAATGAGTAAGCATCTTTTAATTTCATGGCTGCAGTCACCATCTGCAGTGATTTTGGAGCCTAAAAAATAAAATCTGACACTGTTTCCACTGTTTCCCCATCTATTTCCCACGAATTGATGGGACCGGATGCCATGATCTTCATTTTCTGAATGTTGAGCTTGAAGCCAACTTTTTCACTCTCCACTTTCACTTTCATCAAGAGGCTTTTTAGCTCCTCTTCACTTTCTGCCATAAGGGTGATGTCATCTGAATATCTGAGGTTATCGATATTTCTCCGGGCAATCTTGATTCCAGTTTGTAATATTTCCAGTCCAGTGTTTCTTATGATGTACTCTACATAAAAGTTAAATAAGCAGGGTGACAATATACAGCCTTGACATACTCCTTTTCCTATTTGGAACCAGTCTATTGTTCCATGTCCAGTTCTAACTGTTGCTTCCTGACCTGCATATAGATTTCTCAAGAGACAGGTCAGGTGGTCTGGTATTCCCATCTCTTTCAGAATTTTCCACAGTTTACTGTGATCTACACAAAGGCTTTGGCATGGTCAATAAAGCAGAAATGGATGTTTTTCTGGAACTCTCTTGCTTTGTCCATGATCCAGCAGATGTTGTCAATTTGATCTCTGGTTCCTCTGCCTTTTTGAAAACCAGCTTGAACATCAGGAAATTCATGGTTCACGTATTGCTGAAGCCTGGCTTGGAGAATTTTGAGCACTACTTTACTAGCTTCTGAGATGAGTGCTATTGTGTGGTAGTTTTAGCATTCTTTGGCATTGCCTTTCTTTGGGATTGGAATGAAAATGGACCTTTTCCAGTCCTGTAGCCACTGCTGAGTTTTCCAAATTTGCTGGCATATTGAGTGCAGCACTTTCACAGCATCATCATAAGGATTTGAAATAGCTCCACTGTAATTCCGTCATCTTCACTAGCTTTGTTTGTAGTGATGCTTTCTAAGGCCCACTTGACTTCACATTCCAGGATGTTTAGCTCTAGGTGAGTGATCACACCATCGTGATTATCTGGGCCATGAAGATCTTTTTGTACAGTTCTTCTGTGTATTCTTGCCACCTCTTCTTAATGTTTTCTACTTCTGTTAGGTCCATACAATTTCTGTCCTTTATTGAGCTCATCTTTGCAAGAAATGTGCCCTTGGTATCTCTGATTTTCTTGACGAGATCTCTAGTCTTTTCCATTCTGTTGTTTTCCTCTATTTCTTTGCATTGATCGCTGAGAAAGGCTTTCTTATCTCTACTTGCTATTCTTTGGAACTCTGCATTCAGGTGCTTATATCTTTCCTTTTCTCCATTGCTTTTGCTTTCTTCTTTTCATAGCTATTTTTAAGGCCTCTTCAGACATCCATTTTGCTTTTTTGCATTTCTTTTCCATGGGGATGGTCTTGATCCCTGTCTCCTGTACAATGTCATGAATCTCCGTCCATAGTTTATTAGGCACTCTGTCTATAAGATCTAGTCCCTTAAATCTATTTCTCACTTCCACTGTATAATCATAGAGATTTGCTAATATCAAGCATAATGACATGCTGAATTTCTCCTACCAAAGTTCATAGATTTAATCCCTTTATATTTATTCACAGATCTTGAAATTACTTTAAATTTGGTTTACACTATAAGAGAACAAGCTCTTTTAAATCGATCATGGATAATAATTTCCCAGGAAATCATGGAATTCTATTAACTTCCCCTCCTTATTCATGTAGGAATAAACTGGAATTTATAAACTTTCTATCACTGAGCCATATTTTGTAGCTAATCTCCCTTGAAAGTGAAGTGGCTTCATTTATAATGACTATCTTCTCAAAGCTCTGCAATGATGCTGAACAACATCAATTTTCAGGGACAGAGTGTTACAAAATTGATTAATCATACCATAGTAATGAACAGTAAAATATCCTATATATTTAGGCTCCAAACAAAGTGCCACTCTTATATAAAATTTAAACTAACTCTAATCAATCCATTTATTTTTCAAAATCACAGTGACAAAATTTATTGTAGAGAAATATAATGATTGTATTTGCCAAAATATTTTTAAACTATAACTGTCCCCCTCTTTAATGCAGATCATAATAAATGTAGAATGCACTATTCCTGACAACATTCAGAGGCACACGTTGGATGTCATTAAGTCTTAAATTAGTTTCCTATGTTATTGTTGTTCAGTCACTCAGCCATGTCCAACTTTTTGCGACCACAACGACTACAGCATTCCAGGATGCCTTTCCTTCACCATGTCCCGGAGCTTGCCCAAATTCATGTTCATTACATCAGTGATGCCATCTAGCCATCTCTACCTCTGATGGCCTCTCCACCTTCTGCCCTCAATCTTTCTAAGTATCAGGGACTTTTCCAATGAGTCATCTATCTGTCCACAGCAGATGACCAAAAATATTGAAGCTTCAGCATCAGTCCTTTCAGTGAATATTCATGGTTGATCTCTCTTAAGATTGACTGATTTGGTCTCCTTGCTGGCCAAAAGACTTTCAAGAGTCTTCTCTAGCACCACAGTTGGAAGGCATCAATTCTTTGGCATTCTGCTTCTTTATGGTCCAGCTCTCACAACAGTACGTGACCACTATGAAGACCATAGCCTTGACTATATGGGCCTTTGTTGGCAGAGTTGTGCTTTTCAACACACTATCTAGGTTTGTCACAGCTTTCCTGCCAAAAAGCAATCATCTTTTGATTTCATGGCTGCAGTCACCATCCACAGTGATTTTGGAGCCCAAGTAAAGGAAATCTGTCACTATTCTACCTTTTCCCCTTCCATTTGTCATGCAGTAATGGGGCTGGATGCCATGATCTCCGTTTTTCCTTTTTAAAAATATTTAGTCTTAAGTCAGCTCCTTTACTCTCCTCTTTCACCCTCATCAAGAGGCTCTTTAGTTCCTATTTGCTTTCTGCCATTAGAGTGGTATCATCCACATATCTGAGGCTAGTGATATTTCTCCCACCAATCGTTTTTTTTTCTTTTTAAATTGAAGGGTAATTGCTTTATAGAATATATGTATACCCATGGCTGATTCATGCTGAGATTTGACAGAAAACAACAAAATTTTGCCAAAATATTTTTACAGAAAAAAATAATCTCCTGCAAGTAGGAAAAAAACACCATGATATTCAGAAATCATGATTATATTCATTGTCTTCTTTTGTACACTTCCCTCAATACAACACAGTGATGGTAAGAGTTTATTTATTTATTAAATAAATAGTAGTTGATTGACAGATTAAGCAAGTTGGAAAAATAAAAAGAATTAAAGAGAAAAAAAGAAAATATCCTTATGACTTTTCAGAACAGGTAACTAGTATTTGATGTATGCCAAAACCAATACAGTATTGTAAAGTAAAATAAAGTAAAATTTTTAAAAATGTTAAACAGAAAGAATTTTATAAGAAAAGTAATATTAATTTTTACATTGAAATGATATTTTATGGTTTCACAGTATAGTTTGTCTCCCTTAACCACCAAAAACTTTCATTTTCTATATTTTTTTATTTGTGTGAGTACTCAGTTCATGTATGAAAGTGAAAGCCATTCAGTCATGTCCAACTCTTTGTGACTCCCATGGACTAATACTCCATGGAATTCTCCAGGCCAGAATACTGGAGTGGGTAGCCATTCCCTTCTCCAGCAGATCTTCCCGACCCAGGAATCAAACTCAGGTCTCCCAACTGCAGGCAGGTTTGTTACCAGTTGAGCCACAAGGGAAGCACAAGAATATGGGGGTGGGTAGCCAGTTCCTTCTCTAGTGGATCTTCCCGGCCCAGAAATCAAACTGGGGTTTCCTGCTTTGCAGGTGGATAATTTACCAACTGAACTATCAGGAATACAGTTCATGTATATTTATATTCTATATGTAAAATTTCCTCAAAACTGATTATCCTTGTGTATAAATAGACAATGAATATTACTTTCCTGTTTTTATAGATGAAGATGCTGAAATTCAAAGAAAGTAACATGTCCAAGAAGAAAAAGTTTTTCAGGTGATGAAGGGAGGATTTGAACATACAATTTTTTTCTAATGAACTTGCTTTCAACTGTTAACACTAATTTATTCTTAGAGAAAAATACAGTGATAGCTTAAATTATTTCAAAAGGAAAAAAAATGATGACACGTTTACTTATACATGTGAGTAAAAACAAATCAGTCTGACTGTGAGACAGTGAATCTATTCAATTTTGGTGCAGGACTTAATTGCATTCTGATTACTTCTGATAGCACATTTCATTTGCCACAAAAATTCTTGCAGTATTTTGGAAGAGATTTAATATAGCAGAAACATACACCCACAATTTGAGGTATTATTCTCCAACAAATCACCTGTAGAGGTAAGACATTCAATATTTCTGTCTAAAAAGTCAAGAATTATATTCATGTAGTCATGACACTGAACATCTTCTACACATATTCCTAACAGATTTAATGGGTATATGAGATAATAAAGAGGTCTTAGAAATAACTGTGAACAAAAGAGAAACAAAAAACAAAGGAGAAAAGAAAAGATATACCCATCTGAATGCAGAGTTTTAAATAATAGCAAGGACAGATAAGAAAGCCTTTCTCAATGATCAATGCAAAGAAACAGAGGAAAACAATAGACTGGGAAAGACTAGAGCTCTCTTCGAGATAATTAGAGATACCAAAGGAACTGCTGCTGCTGCTAACTAGCTTCAGTTGTGTCCGACTCTGTGCGACCCTGTGAAATGCAGCCTACTAGGCTTCTCCATCCATGGGATTTTCCAGGCAAGAGTACTGGAATGGGTTGTCATTGCTTTCTCCACCAAGGGAATATTTTATGCAAAAATGGGCTCAATAAAGAAAAAAAAAAATGGTATGGATCTAACAGAAGCAAAAGATATTAAGAAGAGGTGGCAAGAATACACAGAACTATACAAAAAAGATCTTCATGACTCAGATACCCATGATAGTATGATCACTCAAAGCCAGACATCCTGGAATGTGAAGTCAAGTAGGCCTTAGGAAGCAATACTAGGAACAAAGCTAGTAGAGGTGATGGATTTCCAGCTGAGCTATTTCAAATCCTAAAAGATGATGCTGTGAAAGTGCTACACAAAATATGCCAGCAAATTTGGAAAACTCAGCAGTGGCCACAGGACTGGAAAATGTCAGTTTTCATTCCAAGCCCAAAGAAAAGCAATGCCAAAGAATGCTCAAACTACCACATAATTGCACTCATCTCACAACTAGGAAAGTAATGCTCAAAATTCTCCAAGCCAGCTTCAACAATACGTGAACTGTGAACTCCACATGTTCAAGCTGCATTTAGAAAAGGCAGAGGAACTGGATATCTAACTTCCATCATCCACTGGATCATCAAATAAACAAGAAAATTTGAGAAAAATACCTATTTCTGCTTTATTGACTACACCAAAGCTTTTTCTGTGTGGGTCACAAAAAAGTGGAAAATTCTGAAAGAGATGGGATTACCAGATCACCTGAGTTGCCTCTTGAGAAATCTGTATGCAAGTCAGAAAGCAACATTTAGAACTGGACGTGGAAAAACAGACTGATTCCAAATAGGGAAAGGAATGTGTCAAGGCTGTATATTGTCACCCTGCTTAATTAACTTATATGCAGAGTGCATCATGAGAAATGCTGAGCTGGAAGAAGCACAAATTGGAATCAAGATTACCAAGAGAAACATCAATAACCTCAGATATGCAACCAGTCTATTCTAAAGGAGATCAGTCCTGGGTGTTCTTTGGAGGGACTGATGCTAAAGCTAAACTCAATCCTTAGGCCACCTCATGCGAAGAGTTGACTCACTGGAAAAGATCCTGATGCTGCAAGGGATTGGGGCTAGGAGGAGAAAGGGACGACAGAGGATGAGATAGCTGGATAGCATCGCCGACTCAATGGATGTGAGTTTGAATGAACTCGGGAGTTGGTGATGGACAGGAAGGCCTGGCATGCTGCAATTCATGGGGTCGCAAAGAGTCAGACACAACTAAGCAACTGAACTGAACTGAACTGAGCGCTATAAACCAGGTAAACTTAATTGTAACAATATATTTTATTTGAACAATTATACCCGAATCATTATCACGTAGCAGTCAATAAAAATTGTTACTGAGATAGTTTGCATTTTGTTTTTCATGTGAAGGATTCAAAACCCATGTACATTTAAAATTTATAGTATATTTCACTTAGAATGCTAAATTTTTAATAGACAGAAATATAAGATATTAGTCATAAAAATGGGTGAAATAATGTGAATTAAATAATGCAATTTCTGCTACATGAATGAACCTAGAAATTATCATACTATGTGAAGTAAATTAGGAATATAAGGATCAATGCCATCTGATATCACTTATACTTGGAATCTTAAATATAACCTATCTGAACAAACCTGTCAGACACAGAGAAGAGACTTGTGGTTGCCAAAGAGGGGTCATTGGGGGATGTTTAGACTGGGAGTTTGAGATTAGCAGAGCAAACTACTATATACAGGTTGGATGAACAGCAAGGTCCTACCTACCACATAGCACAGGGAATTATATTCAATTTCCTGTGATAAACCATAATGGAAAAAACATGAAAATGAATGTGTGTGCATGTGTGTATCATTTTGCTATACAGGAGAAACTAACATGACATTTGAAATTAACTATACTTCAATTCAAAAAAAGTAAAAATTAGTGGGAAAAAGGAAAATGTAGTCCTAGAAAAACTGTTGTGTTTAACAGAAAAAAAAAAATTACATTACTTCAGTTTATCTATGAAAATTTAAATTAATTTAAATGAAATAGAGTTAAAAACTCATTTTCTCAGTTTCAATAGCCATATTTTAAGTGTTCAATAGATACAAGTGGGTACCAGACTATGTGCTAT
Organism: Nanger dama; assembly: GCA_917880005.1. Lineage (NCBI taxonomy): Eukaryota > Metazoa > Chordata > Mammalia > Artiodactyla > Bovidae > Nanger > Nanger dama. The sequence goes on along the minus strand of CAKJTW010000027.1, from coordinate 13,655,953 downwards.
CACAGTGGAAAGTATAGTCCTAAACCAGGTAGGAGATCAGAATTGTGTGAGCCTATTTCTTGAGTAATGTCTTGTTTTTAAATGAAATACAGCAATGAATTTAATATTTCCATATTTATGAAGTGTAAAGTCTTCTACAACTTTTATATCTAAAATGTGTTAATGTTTTCCAGAATGATAAATCCATACAGATATATAATTACCATTTTTGAAGTAACTAATTTGATTAGCTCTGAAAGAAATTAGTTTAAATTTCATTAATACAGTATCATTCAGAAATTCAGTCTGTAAAACAGTCACGTTCAGTGAACAAGAGAGCAAAATTTTAATACTGCTATGTGACAGAAGCAGAGAACAGAACCAAGAGCCTTGTGCTGTATAACAAGAAGATTAGTAGATTCTCAGAAGGGAAGAGCATGGCAGTAAGCATAAAAAGCAATTAAACAGATCACACAAAACACTGATCACAGAATTTTTATTAAACCAAAATAATACAGTCATCTGATATGAACTCTGCAGTTGAAGGGAAAACAAATATAAAGATCAAGGAAAAAGAAAGCTAAGAATAAAATAAACAAATATTGACATATATTTGTTTGCCAATCTATTTTTGCTTTTCTGAATGCAATATACCTTATTGTCAAAGGACACAAAATTGATGACAAAATATGAAACTAAGGACACATGAAGATAAAAAGTACTTAGGAGAAAGATACAGATGGTATTACAAGACAAAAGGAATAAATTACTGGAGGAAGTAATGGAATGGTTGATGTAAGCCCAAGTTTAATGAATAAAAATGTGAAAGCATATATACAGATATACCACTTCAGGAAATCAAATTGCATGGAGTAATGAAAAATTCTGTGGTTCACAACCTTCATACAGCCATTTAAGTCACTTCATCTCTCTCTATCTTAATTTCTCCTTCTGTTAAATGGGGTTAATTGTAGGTTAGAATATTAGGAATAGAAATAATCCAGAGCCATTCAATAAAGAGTAGGTTTGTTCAATAATAAAAACTGACACCAATAATTGGGCTTTGAATACACCCCCTTAATTATACACTTATTGTGTTCTTATGTCCTGTCAAATAATGCATGAGATTGAAATTATATATGTAAGGCATCTTGAATATCTCTGAGGGAAAGAAAAATCACTTATTATGTTGTAGAGGAGGGGTTCACTCATAGGTCTTCTAGAAATTTTTCTCTGAAATGTTTTAACTTAGTCAAAAGTCATACTCATGCACAGGAGAAATCTTTGTATAATTTAAAAATTAAACCTTTGTAGCCATAAGTTAGGCTGCCCAGGTGGCTCAGTGGTAAAGAATTCACCTGCTAATGCATGACAGGCAGGAGACGAGGGCTTTATCCCTGTGTCAGGAAGATCCCCTGGAGAAGCAAATAGCAATCTATTCCAGTTTTCTTGCTGCAAAATTCCATAGACAGGGAGACTGGTGGGCTACAGTTCATGGGGTCGCAGAGTTGGACTTAACTAAGCAACTGAGCACATACACAGCCATAGCCCCAAATTAAGTTATCCTAGAAAACCTGCATTGTAATAACTGATTACAGTGAAAGGTTGTTGGTGACTATTTTTGAGAACATAAAAAAGTTCACTCATTAACATATTTGTGTAGGTCACTATAGGTAACCCATACCAGTGTGTTATTTATAAGGTCAATTCTATGTATCAGTTCAATTCAGTCACCCTGTTGTGTCCAGCTCTTTGTGACACCATGGACTGCAGCATGCCAGGCTTCCTTGTCCAATACCAACTCCTGGAACTCAGTAAATTCATGTCCATTGAGTCAGTGATGCCATTCAAGCATCCCATCATCTGTCGTACCCTTCTTCTCCCACTTTCAATCTTTCCCAACATCAGGGTCTTTTCAAATGACTCTTCCCATCAGGTGGCCAAAGTATTAGAGTTTCAGCTTCAGCATCAGTCCTTCCAATAAATATTCAGGACTGATTACCTGTAGATAGACTGGTTGGATCTCTTCAAGGGACTCTCAAGAGTCTTCTCAATATCACAGTTCAAAAGCATCAGTTCTTCGGTGCTCAGCTTTCTTTATAGTCCAACTCTCACATCCATACATCACCACTGGAAAAACCATAGCTTTGACCAGATGGACTTTTCCTGGCAAAGTAATCTCTCTACCTTTTAACGTGCTGTTTAGGTTGGTCATAACATTTCATTCAAGGAACAAGTGTCTTTTAATTTCAAGGCTGCAGTCAAAATCTGCAGTGATTTTGGAGCACCAAAAAATAAAGTAAGCCACTGTTTCCACTGTTTCCCCATCTATTTGTCATGAAGTGATGGGACCAGATGCCATGATCTTACTTTTCTGAATGTTGAGTTTTAAGCCAACTTTTTCACTCTCCTGGTTCACTTTCATCAAGAGGCCCTTTAGTTCTTCACTTTCTGCCATAAGGGTGGTATCATCTGCATATCTGTGGTGCATATTGATATTTATCCCAGGAATCTTGATTCCAGCTTCTGCTTCTTACAGCCAAGTATTTCTCATGATGTATTCTTTTTTTTTCCCATGATGTATTCTGCATATAAGTTAAATAAACAGGGTGACTATAAAAACAGCCTTGATGTACTCCTTTCCCTATTTGAAACCAGTTTGTTGTTCCATGTCCAGTTCTAACTTCTAACTGTTGCTTCCTGACCTGTGTACAGATTTCTCAGGAGGCAGGTCAGGTGGTCTGGTATTCTCATCACTTTTAGAATTTTCCACAGTTTGTTGTGATTCACACAGTCAAAGGCTTTGGCACAGTCAATAAAGCAGAAGAAGGTGTTTTTCTAGAACTCTCTTACTTTTTCAATGATCCAATGAATGTTGGCAATTTGATCTCTGGTTCCTCTGTCTTTTGTAAATCCAGCTTGAACATCTGGAATTTCATGGATCACATACTGTTGAAGCCTGGCTTAGAGAATTTTGAGTACGACTTTCCTAGCCTGTGAGATGAGTGCAACTGTGCGGTAGTTGGAATATTCTTTGGCATTGCCTTTATTTGAGATTGGAATGAAAACTGACCTTTTCCAGTCCTGTGGCCACTTCTGAGTTTTCCAAATTTACTGGCATTTTGAGTGCAGCAGTTTCACAGCATCATCTTTCAGGATTTGAAATAGCTCAACTGGAATTCCATCACCTCCACTAGTTTTGTTTATAGTGATGCTTCCCAAGGCACCCTAGACTTTGCACGTAAGGATGTCTGGCTCTAGGTGGGTGATAACACCATCGTGATTAACTGGGTAATGAAGATCTTTTCATATAGTTCTTCTGTGTATTCTTGCCACCTCTTCTTAATGTTTTCTGCTTCTATTCGGTCCATACCATTTCTGTCCTTTATTGTGCTCATCTTTCTATGAAAATTTCCCTTGGTGTATCTAATTTTTTTGAAGAGATCTCTAGTCTTTCCCGTTCTGTTGTTTTCCTATATTTCTTTGAGTTGATTACTGAGGTAGGCTTTCTTATTTCTCCTTGCTATTGTTTGGAACTCTACATGCAAATGGGTATATCTTTCCTTTTCTCCTTTGCCTTTCACTTCTCTTCTTTTCACAGCTATTTGTAAGGCCTCCGAGACAACCATTTTGCCTTATTGCATTTCTTTTTGGAGGGATGGTCTTGATCCTTGCCTCTTGAACCATTTCAGCAATCTCTGACCACAATTCTTTGAGCGCTCTGTCTATCATATCTAATACCTTGAATCTATTTCTCACTTCCACTGTATAATCATAAGGGGTTTGATTGAGGTCATATGTCCATTATAAAGGAGATCAGCCCTGGGTGTTCTTTGGAAGAATGCTGCTAAAGCTGAGACTCCAATACTTTGGCCACCTCATGTGAAGAGTTGATTCATTGGAAAATACTCTAATGCTGGAAGGGGTTGGGGGCAGGAGGAAAACGGGATGACAGAGGATGAGATGGCTGGATGGCATCACCGACTCGATGGACGTGAGTCTGAGTGAACTCCGGGAGTTGATGATGGATATGGAGGCCTGGTGTGCTGCATTTCATGGGGTCACAAATAATCTCACACGACTGAGCGACTGAACTGAACTAAACTGAATGGTCTAGTGGTTTTCCCCATTTTCTTCAATTTAAGTCTGAATTTGTCAATAAGGAATTCATGATCTGAGCCACAGTCAATTCCCAGTCTTGTTTTTGCTGAGTGTGTAGATCTTCTCCAAATTTTGCTGCAAAGAATATAATCAATCTGATTTTGGCATTGACCATCTGGTGATGTCCATGTGTAGACTCTTCTCTTGTATTGTTGGAAGAGGGTATTTGCTATGGCCTGTGCATTCTCTTTGCATAACTCTATTAGTCTTTGCCCTGCTTCAATCTGTACTCCAAGCCAAATTTGCCTGTTATTCCAGGTATTTCTTGACTTCCTACTTTTACATTCCAGTCCCCTCTGATGAAAAAAAAGGACATCTATTTAGGGTGCTTGTTCTAGAAGGTCTTGTAGGTCTTCATAGAACCGTTCAGGTTCAGCTTCTTCAGCGTTACTGGTTGGGGCATAGTCTGGATTACTGTGATATTGTATGGCTTACCTTGGAAAGGAATAGAGATCATTCTGTTGTTTTTGAGATTGTATCCAAGTATTTCATTTTGGACTCTTTTGTTGACTATGATGGCTATTCCACTTCTTCTAAGGGATTCTTGCCCACAATAGTAGGAAATAGACTCTTGGAGGGCATAAACAGAACACTGTGTGCACCAGAACCCAGGAGAAAGGAGCAGTGACCCCACAAGAGACTGATGCAGACTTGCCCATGAATGTCCAGAAGCCTCCAGCACAGGTGTGGGTTGGTGGTGGCCTGCTGCAGGGTTTGGTGCACTGAGTGTAGCAGGGCCTTTGTGGGACCTTTTGAAGGAGTTCACCATTATCTTCATTACCTCCACCATAGTTTGGCCTCAGGTAAATAACAGGGAGGGAACACAGCTCCACCCACCAACAAAACATTGGATTAAAGATTTACTCATCAGAACAAGACCAAGTTTCCCCTCAGTCAGTCTCTCCAATCAGGAAGCTTCCACAAGCTTCTTATCCTTCTGCATCAGAGGGCAGACAGATGGAAACCCAGAATCACAGAAGACTAACCAATCTGATCAAATGGACCACAGCCTTGTCTAACTCAGTGAAACCATGAGCAATGCCATATAGGGCCATCCAAGATGGATGGGTCATGTTGGAGAGTTCTGACAAAACATGGTCCACTGGAGAAAGGATTGGCAAAGCACTTCAGTATTGTGTTGAGAACCTCATGGACAGCATGGAAAGGCAAAAGATAGGACACTAAAAGATGAACTCCCCAGGTCAGTAGGTGCCCAATTGCTACCGGAGATCAGTGGAGAAATAACTCCAGAAAGAATGAAGAGACAGAGCCAAAGCAAAAACAATACCCAGTTGTGGATTTGACTGGTGATAGAAGTAAAGTATGATGCTGTAAAAAGCAATATTGCATAGGAACCTGACATGTTAGGTCTGTAAATCAAGGCAAATTGGAAGTGGTCAAATAGGTGATGGCAAGAGTGAACATTGACATTTTAGGAATCAGGGAACTAAAATGGACTGGAATGGATGAATTTAACTCATTAGAGCATATCATTATAACAATTCTATATATAGTAACATCAGTTTTGTTAAAGAGATGTATTATGTTTGGTTATGTTTTTGTAAATGTAAACAGCACATTTTTTCTACACAGATCATTCATAATGGAATTATTTGTACTCATAATAGAACTTTTGAATTTCAGTGGCTCATACTAGAAAACACAGTTGCTAAAAATAGAGATCTTACTGAGGACAGTCAACAAGGCTAATTTTTATTTATTAGGTTTTAAAGACAGAAACTAATATAAAAGTCTAGTTACTCAACTTGTTTACTGTAAGTTTCTATCAATTTCCAACTTTTGAATTTAGCATCAGTGATGTACTACAAGTTTGAACAAGTTGTAAAAATGTGGCAGAGTTAGAGCTACCGAAAAAAGTAGATGTAAAGTTTATTGGAGTAGAGAAAGCCAGAGAATGGAAGCTGATTATTTCACCATTTTACGTGAACATTTGAATTTCACTCATTTTTTCATTCAACTTCAGTTCAGTCATTCAGTCATGTCCGACTCTTTTTCGACTCCATGAATCGCAGCACACCAGGCCTCCCTGTTCATCACCATCTCTCGGAGTTCACTCAGACTCACGTCCATCAAGTCCGTGATGCCATCCAGCCATCTCATTCTCCGTCGTCCCCTTCTCCTGCTGCCCCCAATCTCTCCCAGCATCAGTCTTTTCCAATGAGTCAGCTCTTCACATGAGGTGGCCAAAGTACTGGAGTTTCAGCCTTAGCATCATTCCTTCCAAAGAAATCCCTTACTTAGCAATAATTTTTCAGACAAACCTGATAGTCACTGTAATAGATTTGTTGCATTGCACTGCAGATGGTGACTGCAGCAATGAAATTAAAAGAGGCTTGCTCCCTGGAAGAAAAGCTGTGACAAATCTACACAGCATATTAAAAAGCAGAGCCATCTCTCTACTGACAACGGTCCATCTGGTCAAAGCTATGGTTTTCCAGTAGTCATGTATGGTTGTGAGAGTTGGACCATAAGGAAAGCTGAGCACTGAATAAATTGATGCCTTTGAACTGCAGTGTTAGAGAAGACTCTTGAGAGCCCCTTGGATGCAAGCAGATCAAACCAGTCAATCCTAAAGGAAATCAATCCTGAATATTCACTGGAAAGACTGATGCTGAAGCTGAAGCTCCAATACTCTGGACACCTGATGCAAAATGAAGGCCCATTGGCAAAGACCCTGATGCTGGAAAAGATTGCAGGCAGGAAGAAAAAGCGGATGACAGAGGATGAGATACCTGGTTGGCATCCCAGACTCAAAGGACATGAGTTTGAGCAAATTCTGGGAGATAGTGAAGGGTGGTAAAGCCTGGCATGCTGCAGTCCATGGGGTCACGAAGAGTCAGACAGGACTGAAGCAACTGAGCACACACACACACATGCATATTGTAATTACAACATTCAGCACTGAGTTATTGTTACATAATATTTTCAAAAACAGCATCAAATTAATAAATAACATATTCATGGATTACCTAGTTCACGATATGAAACTCTATGTCCTTTTATACTTGAAATCAATGTTCCATTTATTAGTCAAGCAAGTAACTTAAACTTGTGAAGTCTGGACAAGGGCATAGCAAACAAATGCTTGGCAACTGTGAGCATTTTCTTCAGTTACTTAACATTCATCCAGAGTTTTCTGCCATGTGATTTACACCGCAGTAATTCCAATGAAATATGCCTTCTTTATCTATTCCTAAGGGAAAGGGTCATTTATTTGATTTTCTAAATCTCACCCAATATCTTCAAAATGGTTCCTGGGGGATTTCTCAAATTAAAATTTTAGCATAGGCATACTTCACAATGCCACATAATGACATAACATAAGAAAAGAGGAGTGGAGTCAAAATTTAATTTCAAAGAGATGAAATACTCAAAATGTAGTAAAAATAATTAGAACAAGAAATGATGTAGAAAAACCATCATCTAGCTGGAACAGTTTTAATACTGCCTCTCTTTGCATGTTTTATGTATTTGTGTCGCTGTTTTTATTTCCTGAAGCAATACTAATTGCTACTGATGATGCACTAAATTTTGATGAAAAGAGACAAAAATTCAAAATGCTCTAAATACACATACACATATACACTCACACTTATACCCTGTGTATATGGACTTGAAATTCAATTTACTTTTCATTGATAACTGGAGACTTTGTCTAATGAAACTGCTATTATGGACATGCTTTTAACATTCCCTGTCAACATAGATTTTTTTTTATATTTTATGGCTTCTAAAATAAAATACCTATTATTTACAAGGTTTCTCCCATCCATTTATGGTTATAATATGCTTATAATATAGTCTTATATTATTGAAGACATATAAAAAGAAAATAAATTTGAAGGACATTTTATAAATTAAAAAAATTATCAAAGAATAATGAAATATTAGTTCATATAATGAAGAAACAATCAACTAACAAATAAGTCCTCAGAGAATCTAATGAAATTAATGATCATAAATTCTAGAACAAGAATCAAGGATATTGGGTCACCCTTTCCTGAAGCTGTCACAAATAAGATTGAAATTTCTTTTTAAATGACCATTTGCTCAAATATTTTACTGAAAACTGCTAAAAAATCAACAGGGAATAATAATTTAATAAAGGAGTTAAAAAGTCAAGCAGAAACACTGAAAAATACAACTGGTTACTGAAATCCAATAGGAACTATCAAAAATTGGATGAAGTTAAAAAGGAAGCACTATTATGCATTAAGCTTCATACAAATACTGAAGTGTCTTAGGAAGGGTTAATCCTGAATATCATGTCAGTATTTATGAAAAAGAGATGGACTTGATCTTCTTGAAGTGAACAGTGACCTCTGTAAGAATATAAGTCATCGAGGGATAAACATTTTGATCACCAGTTCTTTCTATCGAAAGATTTGCAAACAAAAGAGGAAATGATGAAAAAAACTGCATGTATTGAGGTACTGAGAAGTTACACTGATACATAGTTTAACTTAAATTTTACTAAACAAAGCTGCCTGTTTTATGGCTTTTCTGACATGCATCATTCATCTGTTTTGGCCATTGAGAAAGGGAACAATTTGTAAGTCAAAAAGTTATAACTATGGTTCAGACATATAGAAATCAATCTGAGAGATTTGAATGGGAAAATATCAGATTTGAAAGGATTTAATCTATGTTATATGTATAAATATAATAAAATTAAATATTCACAGAATTTGGTAGTATATTTAGTCACTAAATAATATACAAGGAAAAAGGCCCTTTCAAAAGGGCCCTTCAAAAAGGCCCTTAAGAAAATGCATTCTTAAAGTGCATAGATAACAGCAGATCATATGGTGCATTTATATTCATCCATCAAAACTGACATGAAAAAGTCCTCTCATTTGAGTCTCTTTAGAAAGTAGTTTGATCACAAAGCTCACAGAATGAGAAAACTGAAAGACAATTTAGAGGTATGCCCTGATATATAAGTACATAATTCCATAATTCTAGGGTCACAATGGGCTTCCCTAGTGGCTCAGATGGTAAACAATCTCTCAGCAACACAAGAGACCTGGCTTATATCCCTGGGTCAGGAAGACCCCTGGAAAAGTGAATGGCTACCTACTCTAGTATTCTTGCCTGGAGAACTCCATGGATGGAGGAGACTGTCAGTCTACATCCATGGGATCACAAAGAGTCGGACATGACTGCGTGACTAACACAGGGTTACAAAGAGATTTAGGTTACTCATTATAGAGTGGGACACAAAATATTCTAATATTTTTTTCAATAATATAGATGTTATAGGAAAAAGCAAAGTTATACCTGGGAAAAGCACTACAGAAGGGAAAAGTAACACTCAATTTTATTTGTTAGCTTCCAGGTAACACCTTAAATGAGTTACTCAAAACTGTGTGGATAATAAACTATTTGATTTTTAATATTCAAAGTATAAATTTATAAACAGCTAGACTAAAAGTAGAGAGCAGTATTGAAGAGTCATTGTTTATAGATATTTTCCTTCCAGGTTGTGATTTGCTGATAGTTTATAAAGAATAATACATATTTCATAATTTAGCTATTTTTGTTTATCCAATGTATGTACTATAAATATAATAGGAATATATATAAGTATGTAAATAAATAGATAAATATAAATATATAAATAAATGTACTACAAACTTAAAATTTTATTGCCAACAAAGTTCACATTATTTTCCATATATTAATTTCTCTAGAATTATTTATTAACCCCTCTTTACTCATTATTAATAGAAAATCTTTGGAAGAAAATAAGTTCAGTGCAGCAAATATAGGATATATGACCCACAGAACTATACATATATTTATGCTATTAACACAGATATATGATTCCCAACAGTCCATTTCCATCATTTAAAATCTGAATTAGTTAGAATGTATTCCAGATCTAAATAAGGGAGATGAGAACTCATTTTGGTCTTCAGGTCTGAAAATAGAGGGAAGTACTCTTTTAATAAACAAATTTCAGAACCTGCATCTTATTTGTTTTATGAAAAAAAAATACAAAAACCTCTCTGGTCAAAAATAGATGAAGCTAGAACCAAGAGCAGTAAAAACTGCTTCATTTATGTCCCAAAGTCATACAAGATTCAGGGACACTGTTGCGTCACCAGCCATGATATAGTCCTACAGATGAGAGAGAAGAGGCCAATTGTACTCTAATGATCCAAGGACAAGAGGGGTATGCAACTTAGAGACAGTTACCGAAGTCTTACCTCCCAAAGACAGTTACCAATGCTCTACCTCTCCTGGATAATAATAATTATAGACTAATAGTAACCACAGCTGTCTTTTAGTAGCTCTGAGGACATGCCAGACTCTCTTCTAAGCAATTTTCATGTGTGATTTTCATTTTCATTTAGTCTGATCAACAAATTTATGGGGAGGATTATCTTCTTAGAAGCATATTATAGAATGAGAGACACAGGGATTAAGAATTTTCCACAGATGATGTACCTTCTGCCAGGTTTCAATCAAAAGAATTTGAATTAGCCTCTGTGTTATGTCCTCTCTCCCTGTGTAACTCCTTCTGGGGAGACTCTTAAACATACACTTGTGTGCTGCTGCTGCTGCTGCTGCTGCTGCTGCTAAGTCACTTCAGTCATGCTCGACTCTGTGTGACCCCATAGACGGCAGCCCACCAGGCCCCCCATCCCTGGGATTCTCCAGGCAAGAACACTGGAGTGGGTTGCCCTTTCCTTCTCCAATGCATGAAAGTGAAAAGTGAAAGTGAGGTCGCTCCGTCGTGTCCGACTCTTCGCAACCCCATGGACTGCAGCCCACCAGGCTCCTCCATCCATGGGATTTTCCAGGCAGGAGTACTGGAGTGGGGGTGCCATTGCCTTCTCCGACACTTGTGTGCATATCCACACAAACATGGAGAGCTACATTTTCTGCTAAATGCATTGAGATGGCATTTCATTTTTTATAGAGAAATTCTGAGTAAAACATTTAGGTGAGTTTTTACTTAGTATTATTATTCTTATTTAGCCTATGGAAACACAATGAATATTTTCAGAACAAATGAAGAGATCAATGATATATAATATTAATATAATTGTCTGTAGTATAATTAATAAGAACTAATTGGAAATGGCTACCCACTCCAGTACTCTTGCCTGGAGAATCCCATGGAGGGAGGATCCTGGTAGGCTACAATCCATGGGATTGCAAAGAGTCAGACATGAATGAATGACTTCACCTTCAGTTTCACTTTCAATTGTAAAATTACTTAAACTTAACTGTATGTATGTGTATATACAAGTAAGTCAAGGCTGTATATTGTCACCTTGCTTGTATAACATATTCAAGGTACATCATGCAAAATGCCAGACTGGATGAAGGACAAGGTGGATTCAAGATTTCCTGGAGAAACATCTAACCTCAGATATGCAGTTAAAACCACCCTTATAACAGAAAGCAAAGAGGAACTAAAGAGCCTCTTGATGAATGTGAAAGATGAGAGTAAAAAGCTGGCTGAAAACTTAACATTCATAAAACAAAGATCATGGTAACCAGTCCCAGCACTTCATGACAACTAGACAGGGAAACAATGGAAACAGTGACAGACTTTATTTTCTTGGGCTCCAAAATCACTGCAGATGGTGACTGCAGCCATGAACTTGTTGCTCCTTGGAAGGAAAGCTACGACCAACCTAGACAAGATATTAGAAAGCAAAGAAATTACTTTGCCCACAAAGACTATAATTTGCCCACAAAGACTATAATTTGCCATATAGTCAAGGCTGTGGGTTTTCCAGTAGTCATGTGTGGATGTGAGAGTTTGTGTAAACCTGTGGCAGATTCATGTTGATGTATGGCAAAATCAATACAATATTGTAAATTAATTAACCTCTATTTAAAATACATAAATTTATATTTAAAAAGAGCTGAGCATCAAAGATCTGATGCTTTTGAACTGTGGAGTTGGAGAAGACTCTTGAGAGTTCCCTGAACTGCAAGGAGATCAAACCAGTCAATCCTAAAGGAAATCAATCCTGGATATTAATTAGAAGGACTTGATGCTAAAGCTGAAGCTCCAGTACACTGGCTTCCTGAGGTGAAGAGCCGACTCATTAGAAAAGGCCCTGATGCTGGCAAAAGAATAGGGCAGCAGAAGATGAGATGGTTGGATGTCATTACTGACTCAATGGACATGAGTTTGAGCAAGCTCTAGGGGATGGTGAAGGACAGGGAAACCTGGTGTGCTGCAGTTCATGGGGCTTCAAAGAGTCAGACACAACTGAGTGACTGAAGGACAACAATCATACAGATATCTACATGGCCTATCCACTTCCATGACTCTTATTCTAAATTCATCACTTTAACCATGTTCATTGTTTTTTATTTATACATTGATTTTCAGAGAAGGAAATAGCAACTCACTCCAGTACTCTTGCTTGGAGAATTACATGGACAGAGAACCCTGGGGTGTGCTGCAGTCCATGGGGTTGCAGATTCTGACACGACTAAGCAACTCACACACACACATACACATTGATTTTTTCTAAAAAATTGTAAAATTATCCTTTTTAAAAGAGATAATTAAATAAGAATTTTTATGTTTAATATACAGCTTCAGTTCAGTTCAGTCGCTCAGTCATGTCAGACTCCTTGCGACCCCATGAATCGCAGCACGCCAGGCCTTCCTGTCCATCACCAACTCCCGGAGTTCACTCAAACTCACGTCCATCGAGTCAGTGACGCTATCCAGCCATCTCATCCTCTGTCGTCCCCTTCTCCTCCTGCCCCCAATACCTCCCAGCATCAGAGTCTTTTCCAGTGAGTCAACTCTTCACATGAGGTGGACAAAGTACTGGAGTTTCAGCATTAACATTATTCCTTCCACCTAAAAGCAGCAATTACTTGCTCTATTCAATGGGTTTTCTGTTATTTTGTAGCAACCAGTATAATTCTGAATATTAATCAAGACAGATTACCCCAGCCTGGAACTACAATGGCAGTAATTTATTTAATTAACCCTAGAACAGTTGACAGTGGTAGTACAATCAGTGACCGTCTTGTGACTACTCTGAAGATGGGTTTAGACAGGCCTAGTTGTCAATACACCAAACCTGCTGCCCACCAAACGCTCCCCATGATCAGTACCATCTAAAAACTGTTTTCATACAATTTTGGTACATGCTTTTTAAAGGCTAAATCCAACTACTAGCAATGACAAGACTTTAGGATTTATCTTGTATGAAATATCTGTAGTTTAGTTCAAAAATAAACAATAACTCAACCAGTGGAAAAGTCAATGTACTTCATCTTTATGCTGTTTTTCTTTTTAATATATTTGATAGCTAGATGCTAAAGTAGTAAAAAGGAGACAGCTTAAGCTTTGCTTACTCTCTCAGTACCCTTTATTGTAAAAACAAAGACCATTTACTGGTGAATACTTCCAAAACAACTCTCAGATACAATGATTCTTCAATAAAATCCATTACTTGTTGTAATATATTTTCACAAACATAAATAAGATCTTTTGTATTTTGTCCCATTCTTCATTATAAAGTAAAATCAAAATTACTTTAAATCTTTTTCCTTATGCCATTTAAACAGCCTACAAGAAACTCTTGAATCTTTTCATACTTTGTAAAAATCTTAGACAATTCTATCATCTCCTTCCAATTAAAGTTATTTGACATTTTATCTAACAGTAGTCAGCTAAAAGTTAGCTTTCTTTCCCTATAAATTTTTTAAACCCTAATATTTACCTTATTGATGTGTTCCTAGCAATTCATCTTTGTGCGTATGTTTTTAATGAGGCATGATTTCTTTTTCTTTATAGATGTTTTTGTCAGTAAGTACCAGAAAATCCATCAAATCTACTTTCTAAAAGACTGATTTTTCCCCCCTACATAACAAAGAACCCAGGGCTAGCTTGCACTGTTTCATATTAATATATTATCAAGGAGTCAGACCCTTTTCAGTGATGTGCTGGCGCCACCTCTTCACTTTTGATTTCTGCACTATCTGATGGGAACACGGTAGATACAGCTTCATGCACCATAACCATCATGGAAGAGGGGTAGCTGAAAGGCTCTCTCACTTCCACTGTCTGACAAGGGCTATTTTTCCAGAACCCTCCGACAGATTACTCATTGATCTGAATTTGATCATATATCCACTTTTAAATGTAATGGGGGCAGAGAAAGCAATCCCTTGACTTTGTATTTTGTGGACTAAAGGTGAAAGGAGCATGAGGAAAAGGGATTGAAATACGACTTCCAGATGTCAGCCGTGTCACCTACAGTAAGATCTTTCTCATAAGAACTGTTTTATTTAGGACCAAGTGCTGAAAAAGACTTCCATACGGCTCAGGGGTAAAGGATCTGCATGCCCCTGGAGAAGGAAATGCCCAGTCCACTCCAGTTTTCTTGCTTGGGAAATCCCATGGACAAAGGAGCCTGGTGGGCTGCTGTCTAAAGGGTTGCAAAGAGTGGGACTCAGCTAAGTGACTAAACAAGTGCTAAAATAAGCATGAACTACAGAACACTCCTAGACAGTAAACACATTTTTGTAAACGAATATCCTGAGATTTATATATTTTACTAAATTAATTTAAAATTATTTTTACAATGTTAAATTTTGAAAAAGGACTAAGAAAAATTTTTGGACATTCTAATTGAACACCATTTCATAATCATATGTTACCACAAGTGATCCCCACAGATAAGTACATTGGTTCAAAATAAAAATAAAATGTCAATGTTCTGGGTTTTTAAAATCAAACTGAAGCTCAAGCATGAAAATAATCTAAAATAATGAAATAAGGTGAATACAAAAAAATAATACAGATGTATAATTTATATATTTTATATATTATCATATATAAATATATCTATTCATAATTTATCAAACACACTGATTGTATCAGCATTATTTTAACTCATTTGTTTTGTATCTAGCCCCATATAATTAAAAAAGTATTTTATCTGTTTTCTATGATTAAAAATTATCAAGCTCTCTTTTTGTGGACAAGTTCAGCAAAAAGACATTCTCATAGTAGTGACATATCAATCCATTAGTTTTCCTATAAAGGAAAATCCAATTTTCAAATGTACATGGTAATAAAATATGAAAATAAATATAATACACTATTTTGTTGGACAATAAAAATGTTTCAAATTTATTTATGATATAAATTTCAATTATAGTGACATTGATTTGTTGAAATGCCCGCAAATAAATTTATGTCATAACTAAGGAGGAAATGAACATGGATTAGTATGCCCAAATATTTGACAATAATGACTTAATCTCTCCAGTAATAAAAATGTATCTAACACGTTTTGTGTCAGTTCAGTTCAGTCTCTCAGTCGTGTCCAACTCTTTGCAACCTCATGAAACACAGGATGCCAGGCCTCCTGTCCATCACCAACTCCAGGAGTTCACCCAAACTCACATCCATTGAGTCGGTGATGCCATCCAACCATTTCATCCTCTGTTGTCCCCTTCTCCTCCTGCCCTTGATCTTTCCCAACATCAGTGTCTTTTCAAATGAGTCAGCTCTTTGCATGAGGTGGCCAAAGGATTGGAGGATTGGAGTTTCAGCTTCAACATCAGTCCTTCCAATGAACACCCAGGCCTGATTTGGATGCACTGGTTGGATCTCCTTGCAGTCCAAGGGACTCTCAAGAATCTTCTCCAACACCACAGTTCAAAAGCATCAATTCTTCTCCTCAGCTTTCTTTATAGTCCAACTCTCACATCCATACATGACCACTAGAAAAAGCCATAGCCTTGACTAGACAAACCTTTGTTGACAAAGTAATGTCTCTGCTTTTTAATATGCTGTCTAGGTTCATCATAACTTTCCTTCCAAGGAGTAAGCATCTTTTAATTTTATTACATGTTTTGTGTAGTATGTAATAAAATAATTATTTCAAATAAAATATGCTTTAAAAATATGTTTAAGATATGCTTTCAAAGTTCTTTTTATAGACTAATAATAGTCATCCTTACAGCCAGCTATAATTTTATACATATTTAAGTGACACATGGGCAAATGTATACAAATTAATAATGTAAGATAAAAGTGAGTTTTTCTATAAAATAATTTTTAAGTTACACATAAACTTTATCTTTGCAACCAAATAATATGAAACTTTAGTTGAAGCCAGTGTTCAGCTGATGTAAGAAAAAACACTGTCCCGTTTTCTTTATACTCATCCTGTGTGTGTGTGTTAGCTACTCAACTGCGTCTTACACTGTGACCCCATGGACTATATAGCTCACCAGATTCCTTTGTCCATGGGATTCTGCTGGCAAGAACACTGGAGTGGGTAGACATTCCCTTCTCCAGGAGATCTTCTGGACCCAGTTATCAAATCCAGGTCTCCCACATTGTGGGCAGATTCTTTTCATCTGAACCACGAGGGAAGTACATACTCACTCTAAAATACGTAAAAGATGAGAAATCTATACTCTATTTTAATGAAAATAGGAGATATTAATAACTCCAATTACAACATATAATTCTTGAGTGCCCACAGTCATCAGATGGTGCCCATCCCCATCTGAGAGAGATGGTGAAATAAAAAGAAATGTAACCAAATTGAGGAAAATCAACCTTAAGTTCCCTTAGAGGCAGATGTTGACAGAAGCCATCAGTATTTACCCAGAACCTTTAGGAAGCTAAAAATCAGGCACCCTCTCCAACAGATATCAGAAGGCTGGTGGGAAGGGTATATAAGCCTAAAACACGGTGTTTGGCTTGAAAGATAACATTATGAAACGGTTAGCTGTTACCCTTCCCTTCTTCTGTCTCTGAAAGAGGTCAAAAATACATGGAAGAAGGAGAATTGAATGAGAAAAACTTTGAACTTGGAAACATCAAGCACAGATAAAGGGAACAGTGATATTCTAAATGAAAATGGAGACTGAATGGACATCTATATAATGAATAATAGAACACCTAGCCCCTTTTCCCAGTTTGGCTGTGGAAGTCCTATAAGCAGACTTATGGCCATTGAAAGATCCTTTAATATAAAAACCAAAAACCTGTGAAGAGGCCACAGATAGTGAAAATTGAAGGTTTCCAACAAAAAGCCCAGCTGGCCACATGGTTACCCTGCAGGGTATATCATCAATTTAATATCCATACTTGAAAGTGAAAGTGAACCTTGCTCAGTTGTGTCCTACTCTGTGATCCAATGGACTAAACAGTCTATGGAATTCTCCAGGCCAGAATACTGGAGTGGGTAGCCTTTTCCTTCTTCAGGGTATCTTACCAAGCCAGGGATTGAACCCACGTATCTCACACTGCAGGCAGATTTTTTACCAGTTGAGCCACAAGGGAAGCCCAAGAATACTGGAGTGGATAGCCTATCCCTTCTTCAGCAGATCTTCCCAACCCATGAATCAAACCAGGGTCTCCTGCTTTGCAGGCAGATTCTTTATCAACTGAGCTATCAGAGAAGCCCTAAATATATTTATAAACCTATATACTCCACGGAATTGTAAGGTATAGAAAATGCAGAACCAAAAGTTTTTCAAAAATTTGAAAATAATAATAAAAATATAAAAATCAGCAAATATTATATAAGCTGATTTTAAGATCTTCAGAAATTATAAAAACAAATTGAGTATTATAATCAGTTCAGTTTATTTCAGTTGCTCAGTCCTGTCTCTGTGACCTCATGCCATGCTTTCTTGTCCATCACCAACAGCCAGAGCTTGCTCAAACTCTTGGCCATAGAGTCAGTGATGCCATCAAACCATCTCATCCTTTGTCATCCCCTTCTCCTCCTGCCCTAAACTATCCCAGCATCAGGGTCTTTTCAAATGAGTCAGCACTTTGCATCAGGTGGCCAAAGTATTGGAGTTTCAGCTTCAGCATCAGTTCAGTTCAGTCGCTCAGTCATGTTCGATACTTTGCAACCCCATGGACTGCAACTTCCAATAAATATTCAGGCCTAATTTCCTTACAGATTGACTGGCTAGATCTCCTTGCAGTGATTCTCAAGAGTCTTCTCCAACACCACAGTTCAAAAGCATTGATTCTTTGGCACTCAGCTTTCTTTATAGTCCAACTCTCGCACCCCTACATGACTACTGGAAAAACAATAACTTTGACTAGATGGACCCTTGTCGGCAAAGAAATGTCTCAGCTTTTTAATATGCTATCTAGGTTAGTCATAGCTTTCTTCCAAGGAGCAATCATCTTTTAATTCCATAGCTGCAGTCACCATCTGCAATGATATTGGAGCCCAAGAATATAAAGTCCACCACTGTTTCCATTGTATCATAATAGGCAAGAATTTTTAAAGATCAACCCAGGAGGGATGAAAAGAAGACCTACTAATGAGAAATTCATTCATTAAAGAATAATATTCTGAGAGGCAGTGCTGAGATTAGAGACATTAGTTCTCAACCAGAAAATCTGGACTAGGAAGTAATATGCTTTTCCACCAGCCATCAATGTATGGCAAAACAAATACAGTATTGTAATGCAGAATAAAAAAATAAATAAATAAATTTAAAAATAAATAAATAAAATAAAATGTGACTATGAAAGAGCAGACATTTC
The DNA here is from genome assembly GCA_917880005.1 of Nanger dama. NCBI lineage: Eukaryota > Metazoa > Chordata > Mammalia > Artiodactyla > Bovidae > Nanger > Nanger dama. Next base: position 13,637,259 of record CAKJTW010000027.1, on the reverse strand, counting down.
AGAGCTAGCAAGGGTTTTCAAATAATCTCTTTGTTCTTTTTCTAAGGGAAATATTATAAATTCTGCTCCCTCAAAATTAGGAAGTATATCAAAATGGAGGAAAACATGAGTTTCTAAAATAAGAAAGAAGCAGAGGGAATGCTCAACAAATAAGAACAGAGGACTAGAACATATAGTGGGCAGCTTCATCTGTCCATCTGGCCTTGAATGGAAGAGGAAGTAAAAGCATGGGAAAAGTTGTTGTATGAAATACAGACTTGTGAACTGGACAATCCAGTCCACCTGATGAATTCCACTGCCTAGAAAATTCAATTGACATGTTCCTTAGTAACTAGAGAATAAGGCAGGCTTAGCCTTAGGATTAAAAAAACAAACAAACAAACAAAAAAAACCAAAACAGATTAAGACCAAAATATAAGTCAAATATTAACTCTCAGAAAAAGAAAATGAAATAAAAAATATATATAAAAATGATAGAGAATAATATAATTTCAACAGTAGAAAAAACTTGTATAATCATCTAATCTAAAATCTTGAGTACTGATTTAACCAAAAATGTATAGGAGTATACAGGAGCCAGATATACATGTTAAGATAGTGAATATCTCTATTTTATGCAAGCAGTTGATAAGGAAAATTGTTAAGCCAATAGACAGATCTCATAAATCAATATATAGAATAAATAGTTAAAATAATTTTAAAATAGTCCATTTTGGTGAGCAACAATCTGAAGATGGAGTATAAAACTGATTTTTGCTATTTCAATTTAATTCATAAGTCTTAGATGTTACATAGTACACAATATATTACTATAGTACATTGATAAAAGGAAAAAATAAAGATCTAGTCCCTTATATTTAGCTTGAAATTTAGCTGTATTTACAAATATTTTGAATTATGGTATTTTATACTGTAAAGAAATGACTAGTTTATTTTTATATTTGTTTTTAAATAGTTTGATGAAACAGATGGTTTTAGGTTGCTATTTACAAGCATCCTACTCCAAATAACACATTTTGTTGTAGATAGACTTTATGTCAAATAAATGAAAACCTGAATTGGATACAAACATAATTATAATAATTATTTTTTTGCATTGACTTTTGAAAAACATACCATGTGCTACTCAATAATTTTACTCAAATATTAGACAATACATCATGGTGGTGATGAGCTTTGTTTGCTCTGGGGTCAGACCATGGTTTCTGCTCTCTATGTAGCCTTGGCCAAGTTTCCATGGCCTCTTTCTGCTTCTCTTCTCCAACATTTAATAACACAAAACTAATAGACCAGAATCATAATGTTTGTGGGGATTAGATAATTCATAGTAATAAATAACAACTGCACTGGGCAGTAGAAAGAGCTTTATAATTATTAACCAAGTTACCATTATCAGGACAAGGTGCTTTATGAATGTAGTGAAAACAAACAGAAAATCTGAAAAATCATTAGACATTTTATCCTTGTCAGTTTCTTTTCATAGCTTTCCATTCCATCATTATTTTATTTTCTCATTGATTCATCAATATGTGTTAATTTATTTTCATTAACACAATAAAACAGCTTCCAAAAACAACAACACACAAGAGTTTACTTGCATTTTCAATTCTTTAATCAACTGTATCACAATACACTAATGATCCATGTACATACACTCACACTTATGAATAAGATTAAGAGTAACTTAAACTTAAAACTAAAATCATCCTAACTGTTCAGTTCAGTTCAGTTCAGTCGTTCAGTCATGTCTGACTCTTTGTGTGACCCCATGAATTGCAGCACGCCAGGCCTCCCTGTCCATCACAAACTCCCAGAGTTCACTCAGACTCACATGCCTCGAGTCAGTGATGTCATCCAGCAATCTCATCCTCAGTCGTCCCCTTCTCCTCCTGCCCCCAATCCCTCCCAGCATCAGAGTCTTTTCCAATGAGTCAATTCTTTGCATGAGGTGGCCAAAGTACTGGAGTTTCAGCTTTAGCATCATTCCTTCCAAAGAAATCCCAGGGTTGATCTTCAGAATGGACTGGCTGGATCTCCTTGCTGTGCAAGGGACTCTCAAGAGTCTTCTCCAACACCACAGTTCAAAAGCATCAATTCTTCGGCATTCAGACTTCTTCACAGTCCAACTCTCACATCCATACATGACCACAGGAAAAACCATAGCCTTGACTAGACGGACCTTAGTTGGCAAAGTAATGTCTCTGCTTTTGAATATACTATCTAGGTTGCTCATAACTTTTCTTCCAAGGACTAAACGTCTTTTAATTTCATGGCTGCAGTCACCATCTGCAGTGATTTTGGAGCCCCCAAAATAAAGTGTGACACTGTTTCCACTGTTTCCCATCTATTTCCCATGAAGTGATGGGACCAGATGCCATGATCTTCGTTTTCTGAATGTTGAGCTTTAAGCCAACTTTTTCAGTCTCTTTCATCTTCATCAAGAGGCTTTTAGTTCCTCTTCACTTTTCTGCCATTAGGGTGGTGTCATCTGCATATCTGAGGTTATTGATAGTTCTCCCAGCAATCTTGATTCCAGCTTGTGTTTCTTCCAGTCCAGCGTTTCTCATGATGTACTCGGCATAGAAGTTAAATAAGCAGGGTAACAATATACAGCCTTGATATACTCCTTTTCATATTTGGAACCAGTCTCTTGTTCCATGTCCAGTTCTAACTGTTGCTTCCTGACCTCCATACAGATTTCTCAATAGGCAGGTTAGGTGGTCTGGTATTCCCATGTCTTTCAGAATTTTCCACAGTTTATTGTGACCCACACAGTCAAAAAGGCTTTGGCATAGTCAATAAAACAGAAATAGATGTTTTTGTGGAACTCTCTTGCTTTTTCCATGATCCAGTGGATGTTGGCAATTTGATCTCTGGTTCCTCTGCCTTTTCTAAAACCAACTTGAACATCAGGAAGTTCACGATTCATGTATTGCTGAAGCCTGGCTTGGAGAATTTTTAGCATTACTTTACTAGCATGTGAGATGAATGCAAGTGTGCAGTAGTTTGAGCATTCTTTGGCATTGCCTTTCTCTGGGACTGAAATGAAAACTGACCTTTTCCAGTCCTGTGGCCACTGCTGAGTTTTCCAAATTTGCTGGCATATTGAGTACAGCACTTTCACAGCACCATCTTTCAGGATTTGAAATAGCTCAACTGGAATGCCATCACCTCCACTAGCTTTGTTCATAGTGATTCTTTTTAAGGCCCATTTGACTGCACACTCCAGGATGTCTGGCTCTAGATGAGTGATCACACCATCATGATTATCTGGGTCGTGAAGATCTTTTTATATAGTTCTTCTGTGTATTCTTGCTGCCTCTTCTTTACATCTTCTGCTTCTGTTAGGTCCAGACCATTTCTGTCCTTTATCAAGCATCTTTGCATGAGATTTTCCCTTGGTATCTCTAATATTCTTGAAGAGATCTCTAGTCTTTCCCATTCTGTTCTTTTCCTCTGTTTTTTGCATTGATCGATGAAGAAGGCTTTCTTATCTCTTCTTGCTATTCTTTGGAACTCTGCATTCAGATGCTTATATCTTTCCTTTTCTCCTCTCTTCTTTTCTATTTGTAAGGCCTCCTCAGACAGCCATTTTTCTTTTTTATATTTCTTTTCCATGGGGATGGTCTTGATCCCAGTGTCCTATACAATGTCACGAACCTCATTCCATAGTTCATCAGGCACTCTATCATCTATCAGATCTAGGCTGTAGGTCACGCCAAAGGATTAATTTCTGGAAATATACCAATTGTTGTCTATACAGTTCTCTAACTTCCAGAGTATATTACACAAAATGCTGGGCTGGATGAATCACAAACTGGAATCAAGATTTCCAGGAAAAATAACAAAATCTGATATGCAGATGATAACATTCATGGCAGAAAGTGAAGAGGAACTAAAGATCCTCTGGATGAGGGTGAAAGATGAGAGTGAACAGCTGGCTTAAAACTCAGCATTCAAAAACTAAAATCATGGCATATGCTCCCATCACTTTGTAGCAAACAGATAGGAAAACATTGGAAGCAGTGACAGATTTTATTTTCTTGGGCTTCAAAATTACTGTAGATTGTGGCTGCAGTCATGAAATTAAGGTGCTTGCTCCATGGAAGTAAAGCTATCACAAACCTAGACAGCATGTTAAAAAGGACAGACACCACTTTACCAACAAATGTCCATACAGCCAAGCTATGATTTTTCCAGTAGTCATGTAGGGATGTGACAGTTGTACCAAAAGATGTCTGAAGCACTGAATAATTGATGCTTTCAAACTGTGTTGCTGGAGAAGACTCTTGAGAATCCCTTGGACTGCAAGGAGATCAAATCAGTCAATCCTAAAAATAATAAGTCCTAAATATTCATTGTAAGGACAGATGCTAAAGCTGAAGCTCCAATGCTTTGGCCACTTGATGTGAATAGCTGACTCATTAGAAAAACCCTGATGCTAGGAAAGACTGAAGGCAAAAGGAGTAGAGACTGGCAGAGAATGAGATGGTTGGACAGCATCACTGACTCACTGAACATGAATTTGGCCAAACTCTAGGAGACAGTGGAGGGCAGGGAAGCCCAGTCCAAGGATTGAAAAGAGTTAGACACAACTTAGCTATTGAACAACTTCTGATATCATCCTCATCATTTCTGTTTTATAGCAATATATAGAATCCTTAATGTAACATCTTCAAACAAAAAGTAAAATAAATATCAATATATGTTTTAATGTTATGGATTTCCCAACTCTATAGAATGATAAGATGGAAACATCTTTTCAGAGCTTCTAATAGTATGGGTTCTTATGAAAAGTTACCTAAGTCTATGTTCTCATTGAGTTATTCCATTATTTTAAGCCTCTTCTTTCTTATTCAGACATAGAGATTATCATCATAAATTCTACATCAACAAATTGGTAAAGTAATTAAATGAGATAGTGTTTAAAATTCTTAAATTACAGCTCAGAAAAGACTAATTAGTTATTAACTGTAGATTAAACTATACCAAAACTACAGCAATGAAAATACTTGGTAGGTTTTTAATTATTCTCATGTAATATCCAAACTTATATTTAACCAGGAAAAGAAGTTAAATGTCAGTACAAATGTTTTAAAATACTCACTAGAAATGAAACTGAATTTGTTATATTTATATTGAGTTCAGCAGAATTACATCAGGATTTAAATAACTACACAGTAGAGAAAAATATATTCTAGATAGTATCCAGTTTCCTCATTTTACAAGAAACATAATCTCTGTAGACATCCATGGCAAACAGAATAAAATTAATATATCATCTTGAAAATCATGTTTTACTTTGAGAGATATTTAGGAAATGCAGAGGAATGTACTGTTTTATGAAAGCATATTCTGGGCTTGATTTAGGTCACACCTGAATGGTCAGTGGTTTTCCCTACTTTATTTAGTTTAAGTCTGAATTTGGCAATAAGGAGTTCATGATCTGAGCCACAGTCAGCTCCCGGTCTTGATTTTGCTGACTGTATAGAGCTTCTCCATCTTTGGCTGTAAAGAATATAACCAATCTGATTTTGGTATTGACCATCTGTGATGTCCATGTGTAGAGTCTTCTCTTGTGTTGTTGGAAGAGTGTGTTTGCTATGACCAGTGTGTTCTCTTGGCAAAACTCTATCAGCCTTTGCTCTGCTTCATTCTGTACTCCAAGGCCAATTTAACTGTTACTCCAGGTGTTTCTTCACTTCCTACTTTTGCATTCCAGTCCCCTCTCATGAAAAAGACATATTTTTCTGGTGTTAGTTCTAAAAGGTCATCTAGGTCTTCATAGAACTGTTCAGCTTCAGCCTCTTCAGTATTACTGGTCGGGGGAAAGACTTGGATTAATGTGATATTGAACAGTTTGCCTTGGAAATGAACAGAGATCATTTTGTCATTTTCAAGATTGCATCCAAGTACTACATTTTGGACTCTTTTGTTGACCATGATGGCTGCTCCATTTCTTCTAATGGATTCTTGACCACAGTAGTAGATATAATGGTCATCTGAGTTAAATTCACTCATTCAAGTCCATTTTAGTTTGCTGATTCATAAAATGTTGATGTTCCTTCTTGCCATCTCCTGTTTTACCACTTCCAATTTGCCTTGATTCATGGACCTAACATTCCAGGCTCCTATGCAATATTATTCTTTATAGCATTGGCCCTTGCTTCCATCACCAGTCATATTCCAAACTTGGTATTGTTTTTGCTTTGGCTCCATCTCTTCAATCTTTCTGGAGTTATTTCTCCACTGATCTCCAGTAGCATATTGGGCATCTACAGACCTGGAGAGTTCATCTTTCAGTGACATATATTTTTGCCTTTTCATACTGTTCATTTGTTTCTCAAGGCAAGAATACTGAAGTGGTTTGCCATTCTCATCTCCAGTGAACACATTTTGTCAGAACTCTCCACCATGACCTGTCCATCTTGAGTTGCACTACACGGCATGGCTCATGGTTTCATTGAGTAAGACAAAGTTATGGTCCATGTGATCAGATTGGTTAGTTTTCTGTAATTGTGGTTTCAGTTTGTCTGCCTTCTGATGCCCTCTCTCTGTGACTACTGTATTATTGGGATTTCTCTGACCTTTGACGTGAGGTTTCTCCTCTCGGCTGCTAGCCACCCAGTGCCATGCAGCCACCGCTCACTGCAATCCCTTACGATTATACAGTGGATGTGAGAAATAGATTTAAGGGACTAGATCTGATAGACAGAGTGCCTGATGAACTATGGATGGAGGTTTGTGACATTGTACAGGAGAGAGGGATCAAGACCATCCCTAAGAAAAAGAAACACAAAAAAGGAAAATGGCTTTCTGAGGAGACATTACAATAGTTGTGAAAAGAAGAAATGTGAAAAGCAAAGAAGAAAAGGAAAGACATATCCATGTGAATGCACAGTTCTAAAGAATAGTAATGCAACATAAGAAAGCTTTCCTCATTAATCAGTGCAAAGAAATAGAAGAAAACAAGAGAATGGGAAAGACTAGAAATCTCTTCAAGAAAATGAGAAATACCAAGGGAACATTTCATGAAGAGATTGGCTCAATAAAGGACAGAAATGGTAGGGACCTAATGGAAGGAGAAGATATTATGAAGAGTTGGCAAGAATTCACAGAAGAACTGCACAAAAAGATCTTCATGACCTAGATAATCACAGTGGTGTGATCACTCCCCTAGAGCCAGATATCCTGGAATGTGAAGTCAAGTGGGCATTAGGAAGCATCGCTATGAACAAAGCTAATGGAGGTAATGGAATTGTAGTTGAGCTATTTCAAATCCTAAAAGATGATACTGTGAAAGTGTTGTACTCAATATGCAGCAAATTTGGAAACCTCAGCAGTGGCCACAGGACTGGAAAAGGTCAGTTTTGATTCCAATCCCAAAGAAAGGCAATGCCAAAAATATTAAAACTACCACACAATTGTAATCATCTCATATGCTGGTAAAGTAATGCTCAAAATTCTCCAAGCAGGGCTTCAACAGTACATGAACCATGAACTTCCAGATGTTCAAGCTAGAATTAGAAAAGGCAGAGGAACCAGAGATCAAATTGCCAACATCCACTGGCTCTTCAGAAAAGCAAGAGAGTTTGAGAAAAAACATCTATTTCTGCTTTATTGACTATGCCAAAGCCTTTGACTGTGTGGATCACAAAAACTGTGGAAAATTTTGAAAGAGATGGGAATACCAGACCACCTGAGATGCCTCCTGAGAAATCTGCATGCAGGTCAGGAAGCAACAGTTAGAACTGGGCATGGAACAACAGACTGGTTCCAAATAGGAAAAGGAGTCCGTCAAGGTTATATATAGTCACCCTGTTTATTTAACTTATATGCAGAGTACATCATTTAAAATGCTGGGCTGGATGGAGTACAAGCTGGAATCAAGATTGCCAGCAGAAATATCAGTAACCTCAGATATGCAGATGACACCACCCTTATGGCAGAAAGTGAAGAGGGACTAAAAAGCCTCTTGAAGAAAGTGAAAGAGGAGAGTGAAAAATGTGGCTTAAAGCTCAACATTCAGAAAACTAACGTCATGGCATCTGATTCCATAACTTCATGGAAAATAGATGGGGAAACAGTGGAAACAGTGTCAGAGTTTATTTTGGGGGTTCCAAAATCACTGCAGATTGTGACTGCAGCCATGAAATTAAAAGATAGCTACCGTGCTCCTTGGATGGAAAGTTATGACCAATCTTAGATAGCATATTGAAAAGCAGAGACATCACTTTGTTAACAAAGGTCTGTCTAGTCAAGCCTATGGTTTTTCAGTAGTCATGTATGGATGTGAAAAAAAGCTGAGCACCAAAGAACTGATGCTTATGAAGTGTCGTGTTAGAGAATACTTTTGAGAGTCCCTTGGATTGCAAGGAAATCCAACCAGTCCATCCTAAAGGAGATCAGTCTTAGGAGTTCATTGGAAGGACTGATGTTGAAGCTGAAACTCTAATAATTTGGCCACCTTATGTGAACAGCTGACTCATTTGAAAATACCCTGATGCTGGCAAAGATTGAAGGTGGGAGAAGGGGATGACAGAGGATGAGAAGGTTCGATAGCATCACTGACTCAATGGACATGAGTTTGTGTAAACTCCAAGAATTGGTGATGGACAGGGAGGCCTGGCATGCTGTAGTCCATGGGGTCGCAAAGAGCTGGACTCACCTTAGCGACTGAACTGAACTGAACTAATCTGTTTTCTGGGCTTCCTCAGTGGCTCAGCTGATTAAGAATCCACCTGCAATGCAGGAGACCTGGGTTCAATCCCTGGGTTGGGAGGATCCCCTGGAGAAGGGAAAGACTATACAATCCAGTATGCTTGCCTGAGAATTCCATGGACTATATATAGTCCATGGGGTCACAAAGAGTTGGACACACCTAGTGACTTTCACTTCACATATCAAACACTATATTAAATTTAGAGTTGAAAATTTCCAAATATGAATGATTGGTAAGACTTTCTGTCTTCACCAGTCTTACTACATTCACTTTGTGATGACTGATACTTGGTTGTTTTTTGAAAAGAACGGGTATGAGTGGTTGGTAAAATTGGTTACACATTAGAAGTAGAATGACATCATTTAAATTTCAAGCTTTGCCAGTTTTCTCCACAGGAGGATTTCCATTTTATTTTTTCTACTGTGTTCTATGCATAAGTGAGAAAAACTGTGTCCTTTTCTTAAGTAAGCACATGCTGAGAATGGGACAAAATTTGAACCTAGTTCTTCTGGGTTGCTAATACAAATGCAACTGACAATAGACAAGAAACTGAGTTCAAAAATTGAGTATAAAAATTAAATCATCGAAGTTAATCTATGGATCCAACTAAAAAGCTATAGAAGTGGCACTGAGAGAAGACGCCAAATTATATGAGCCATCATCTTTGTTTAGAAGGCATTCCCCATTCTCTAGTGGTAAAAATCCACCTGCCGTCACAGGAGATGCCAATGCATGAGATGCAGGTTAGATCCCTAGGTTGGAAAGATCCCTTGGATGAGGAAATGGCAACCCATTCCAGTATTCTTGCCTGGAAAATCTCATGAACAGGGGAGCCTGACAAGCTACAGTCCATGAGGTCTCAAAGAGGCGAACGTAACTGAGCAACTGAGCTGATGCACAGACACACACATCCAGGCTTAGAGGATATTTCAAACAAGTTTATGGTAGCCAGTTTCTAGTAACAACTTCAAGTAAATCATATAAAGAGAAGTCATCATCATAATAATCTTATATAATTTATTATGCACTGATATTCTAATGCATATTACCATCCTGGCTTGTGTGGGCAAATTTATAAATATGATGCTGATAATATAAAGCATTCTAAAAATTAATATTTATATTTAATTTTAGGCAGTGGTAACTGCCTAAATGATGCCATAAATAATGCATGAAGGGATTATTAAGGAACTAAAGATTAATTCTGACTAATTTCACATGAACAATATTCAGAAAAGAAATAAAATTATGATGAGGCTTGAAGTAGTCATGAATTTGAACATGGAATTGTTATGGGGAAAGATATCTTGAGCAAAAATAATGCTCTAATCAGAAAAAAATACAGGTCATCTGTCAGGAAGAGTGAATAGCCTGCCAAGTAAAAAATATTGCTGGCCATGTGATTCCACAAGAATGAAGTCACTGACCCTGTAGTCACTGACTTTCAACACCACCTGAAAGGAGTCTAGGGTGGAGATCAGGAATGAGGCTACCCAAGTTCTGGGGAAAACTGGCAGAATTGGCCTCCAGATAGATATTTTTAGGAGAAGATATGATGAACCCAATTTCTTACATCATCTCATACCTAGAAAGCACTGAAATCACTAATGGAATCGTCTGTTCTTCATGACTGGCAGCAACCTTCTATTGAGATGTGGACTTGATTGCCTATACCCCTTTCACCAAAATCACATATATACTGACCCCTCATCTCTATGGAACAGTTCCTCAGAGCTATGTGAAAGGCTGTTTCCTGGGCTATGGCCCTCAGTAAGGCCCAAATAAAAACAGTTCTCACGCTGTGCTTTTTTTTTTTTTTCAGTTGACTAGTTCTATATTTATAACATCTAAATTATGTTGATAAGTAGTCTGTGGAAACAATGCTAATATATTTTATCTCTAGCAGAATACAAAAGATCTCAAATGAGTACTGCCATTTTTTTTTGTAATAAAACTAATCATTTCACATTTTAATTGTGACACAAAATTGTATCTTGGCGAAAAAGGGTAGTTTTAGTACATTTGTTCATTCCTCATGGGGATCGGATCAACCAATTTTAGGATTTGTTAGTTGACAATTTTCCTGACATAAATTTCTTTTTATGGACAGAAAACACAGAGGAAAAGTTGGGAAAGAGTACTACTTAAACACCTGGTTACAGGGAGCCTAAGATTTTTTTGATTCTGCATTTCTTTTAATTGTCATATAATAATTCTGCAAGAAATCATCTTTAATATCATAGCATATCACTTGGCAAAACTATTTCTCAGTTCCATGCATTTTTCTCTTCCATTTTCTTTTGATCTTCTAAAAAGTGTGTTGTGTAAAAATGTACTAGAATCAAAACTTCAAAAAATTGGTCACTTTTCTTCTATATGATGTAATGCTCATCTTTGAAGATCTATTGATACATAGCGACAGACATATATTTCTAAGGAACAATTTTCACAAGAAGTTTAAACTCCTTTATGAATATTAAACAGGTGTTCTGCTATTCTTTATATTTTTCTTTGTTTAAAACTTCCTCAAGAAAGACCCATTTAACTTAAAAATCATGAAACTTTGATCACTTTTCATTACAAATGACCAGATAACACAAATTCTGTTAAAAGATAACTAGGTTTATTTCATCTAATATTTTATAACATTGTAAAATCCTTATATTTATATATATTTTTGGCTATCTCCATTTTAAGAAAATAATCAACAGACAGCATTTCTTATAAACTTGAATATTCTTATGAAATTATCTCCCTTCCCTCCAAGTTTACCCAAACCAAAATGTCTTGTTCATCATTAGACTACCAAATCATAATATGATTTAATATGGTTTTAATTAGTAATTCCAAGCCTCAGAACTTTGCAAATTAGCTCTTTGCTAGGTTCCTCCTGTTCTTTTTTTTTTTTTTTTCACACTTACCATCACTGTTCCATTATATTTGGGAAGTATATGAATAATTTTTGTTAATTATTAAGAAATTCTTAGTAATGGGTATAGAAGGAAATGACACAAATCTATTCTATTCCAATTTTCAACCAATCCTACTCTTTTAAGAATAAACATTTCTGTGTGCAATAGCACAGTATTCAATATTTCTTTAGAGGTGCAAATTCATTCACGGAAAGTTGCCACTTTTCTAATTAGAAAACCATGAAATTGTTTTTTACCCATTTTTTTTTTTTTGTATCACATAAGCAAAATGGACCACAGATAAAATATATTATTCGATACTCCTTTTGCTGTCTTAGATTTGCATTTCTTCCTCAGATGTGGCAGAGAAAAAATCAAGGAAGGTAATAAGAAAGAATTTCCTTGAAAACTGCAAGCATTAGTAATTTTCCCACCATCTAGATGGTAGCAAACAATCCTGCAAAGGGAGCTACACGTTTTTACTTAGTGGAAATAGAATCTTCTATCATTTCTCAAGGGAGAAGTTTATAAAACATTGATGTTCTGGAGGGGAGTGTAAAATAACAGAAATGCTCTTCCATAGCTTTGCTGATTGCTCTGCTTCCTTTCTCTGAAAGTGTTCTCATCCGATCTTTCTCCTCCAGGGAGACTTGATATTCTCCTTTGCAGTCTCTGACTCATTCCAGTTTTCACTCAAAATTCCTATAGAAGGCTGCTTCTCTGCAAGGCAGAAAAACCATGTTTTTGCTTTCCAGCACCTCTCCTACCCAGGGGCCTCAACTTAAGGAGAAGGTGATCAAACACATTGTTTGACCGGCTTAGTTGCTAAGTCGTGTCCAACTCTTTCATCAAATGGACTGTAGCCTGCCAGGCTCCTCTGTCCATGGGATTCTCTAGGCAAGAATACTAGAGTGGGTTGCCATTTCCTTCTCCATAAAGTACATTACTACACTATTTAAATTACTATTTTAATAAAAGTGGAGCAGAAAAAGAGAAAATAGCAGCATCCCCTCATTTAAAAGGGATGAACCCACTGTGAATTCCTGTTTTCACAGGTTGTAAGACAAGGACTCATTTCCTGAATCATTCATTTGGTATCTTTAATTCCAAAACAGACATCTCTAATATAAATGTGTATGCATGCTCAGCAGTGTCAAACTCCTTGGGACCCCATGGGCTGCCAGGGTCTTCTGTCCACGTGATTTCCTAGGCAAGACTACTGGAGCAGGTTGCCATTTCCTACTCCAAGGGATCTTTCTGACCCAGGTAATGAACTTGTGTCTTCTTGCATCTCCTGAATTAAGCAGGTGGATTCTTTATCACTAGCACCACCCGGTAAACTCTAATATAAATGATGAACTAATAATTATCATCAGCTAGGTCTAAGCCAAATGACATGCAGTGTGCTGTTGTGTTTGCCCTTTTCCTTCATTGGTTTTAAAATGTCTTTTGAATTTCATAACTACAAGGTGGAAATAAAAGGACACACAGTTCTAATGTTTTTCTACCAGTGTATTGTGCTGCAGAAAGACTAAGCTTCTTGAGACTGCATTTTGCATCAACTTTAACATAATGGGGTATTGCTGCTGTAACTGTGATATTTATCCAAAGAAAAGGAAATGGTTTCGATAGGTAACCCTGATGAGTGTCATTATATAACAAATGTTTTACTCTAATTTTAAATGAAAGCTAATATGTGAAATGCTATGCCCCTACAAGTATCTATTGATTCGACAAAGTAATTTAGTAATAGAGCTCATTCCAAAGGAACTCTTAATTTACTATTTTATATGATTGTTTCCTATTAAAAAAAAACTCAATATTTGTTCCATTTGTTTCTCATATGATTTTATTGAAGTCAATTACTTCAAGTATTAGAATCCCTATGTGAAGGGGAAAAATTAACTAGGGAGACAGAAAGCTGCAAGACTTTTTAAAAAGTCTGCTTGTTTTAGTAAACAAAGGCTACACAAAATGTATGCAATATGTCAGCTGTAAAATCTAAAGATCAATGTTTTGAAAGCTTATGGTTTTGCTGAAAACTGAACTAACATTACTTTTGTACTATGGGAAAAAAAAGCAAAATTCAATCCCTTGTATGTTACAGAACACTCAGTTTATTAGGCACTTCTTTGGCAGCTGTATCATTAAACACACTATAGAAACTGACTCACACAGTTTTTATACTATGAGGTGTGCAACACTGACATTAATAGATGGGTAAACAAACTGATGGGCCTCCCCAATGGCTCAGCAGGTTAAGAAGTCTGCCTGCAATGCAGGAGACAGGAGTTTGATTCCTGGGTTGGAAAGATCCCCTGGAGGAGGAAAAGGAAACCTACTCCAGTACTCTTGCCTGAAAAACCTCATGAACAGAGGGAGCCTATCGGCTACAGTCCAGAGGATGGCAAAGAGTTGAACACGACTGAGTGATGGAGCAACTGAGCACAAAAACTGACATTCACAGGGCTTAAGTAGATAAACCGTGGTCATACAACTCTGCGGTCTTTGATTCTAGATTTTAACCACAGCTGCCATCTCCTAAAACTGGTTTCTAACCAAAAGTGCATCACATTAAGACCATGAAGCTGAGGACATACTGCCAACCTGTCTTGACAAGTATCACTCTTTACCTATTCTATGACCTTGTGCAACTGATTACCACTGATACAGACACTGTTTTGCCAACAAAGGTCCATCGAGTCAAGGCAATGGTTTTTCCAGTAGTCATGTATGGATGTGAGAGCTGGACTATAAAGGAAGCTGAGAACCGAAGAATTGATGCTTTTGAACTGTACTGTTGGAGAAGACTCTTGAGAATCCCTTGGACAGCAAGGATATACAACGAGTCCATCCTAAAGGAGATCAGTCCTGAGTGATCACTGGAAGGACTGATGTTGAAGCTGAAACTCCAATAATCTAGCCACCTGATGTGAAGAGCTGACTCACTTGAGAAAACCTTGATGCTGGGAAAGATTGAGGGCAGAAGGAGAAGGGGACGACAGAGGATAAGATGGTTGGATGGCATCACTGACTCAATGGACATGAGTCTGAGTAAACTCCAGGAGTTGGTGATGGACAGGGAGGCCTGGCACACTGCAGTCCATGGGGTCACAAAGAGTCGGACACGACTGAGCAACTGAACTGAACTGATACACTGTGCGATTATCATGTGTAAACATATCAGTCTATCACCCTATGTAATTCAAATCGTACAACTATGAAGAAAGCAAGACACTATTCAATTCTTAATATAACTGAAATGAAAAATATCTGTTTTGTTTTATCATTTAGGGTGTTATAAACCAAAGCCAAATAGACGGGGAACCAGAAGTGAATATAAAATTGACAAATAGAATCAATATCCAAAATACAAATGGAGACTCTCCAGGGAATGAACTCTACTAAGGCAATCACATTGAGTAATTTTTTTGTCTCTTTGTTTCTAACTATTTAATATAAATTTTTATATTTTCTATTTTATAACAATTCTGTGCTTTCATCAAAAGAAGTATAGTAAGTCTCTATATTTATAAATAATATATGGAGAAACACTAAATGCTTTAATACTGTTTTTTTAAATGTGATACATATATGTACCTATTTCTCTTGATATGTTCATAGTAATGAATGGAACTTGTTTTTAGGGTTTTTATATGTTTGGGATTTACTCATTTCTCTTTGAGAGTGAAATTTTCTTTCTAATAATTCTTACTGAACAATGTTTGGTACAATTTAGTAAGGAAAGGATACCTACATGACAGTATCACACACAGCAAGGATTGTGTTAGAAACTTTCAATGATTTAATCTTATTTTCTATCTAATGAAGTAAGGAAATTTCTCCCATAAGAAAAATAGATGCTTCTAAAGGCTAAATAAACTGGTCTCAAACTAATAGACATTAAATGATAGAGGCTATCTAGAAGATCATTCTGTCTGATCATTTGCTTGGAGTAACAGGAAAATTTGGCCTTGGAGTACAGAATGAAGCAGGGTAAAAGCTAATAGAGTTCTGCCAAGAGAATGCACTGGTCATAGCAAACATCCTCTTCCAACAACACAAGAGAAGACTCTACACATGGATAGCACTAGACAGTCAACACCGAAATCAGATTGATTATATTCTTTACAGCCAAAGAGAGAGAAGCTCTATACAGTCAGCAAAAACAAGACCAGGAGCTGACTGTGGCTCAGATCATGGACTCTTTATTCCCAAATTCAGACTGAAATTGAAGAAAGTAGGGAAGGCCACTAGACCATTCAGGTATGACCTAAATCAAATCCCTTATGACTATACAGTGGAAGTGAGAAATGGATTTAAGGGACTAGATCTGATAGACAGAGTGTCTGATGAACTATGGATGAAGGATCGTGACACTGTACATGACACAGGAATTGAGACCATTCCCAAGAAAAAGAAATGCAAAAAGCAAAATGGCTGTCTGAGGAGGCATTACAAATAGCTGTGAAAAGAATAGAAGCGAAAAGCAAAAGAGAAAAGGAAAGTTATACCCATTCGAATGCACAGTTCCAAAGAACATCAAGTAGAGATAAGGAAGCCTTCCTTAGCAATCAATGCAAAAACAGAGGAAAACAATAGAACAGGAAAGACTAGAGATCTCTTCAAGAAAATTAGAGATACCAAGGGAATATTTCATGCAAAGATGGGCTCGATAAAGGACAGAAGTGGTATGGACCTAACAGAAGCAGAAGATATTAAACAGAAGTGGCAAGAATACATGGAAGAACTGTACAAAAGATCTTTATTACCCAGATAATCATGATGGTGTGATTCCTCACCTAGAGCCAGACATCCTGGAATGTGAAGTCAAGTGGGCCTTAGGAAGCATCACTAAAAACAAAGCTAGTGGAGGTAATGGGATTCCAGTTGAGCTATTTCAAATCCTGAAAGATGATGTTGTGAAAGTGCTGCACTCAATATGCTAGCAAATTTGGAAAACTCAGCAGTGGCCACAGGACTGGAAAAGGTCAGTTTTCATTCCAATCCCAAAGAAAGGCAATGCCAAAGAATGTTCAAACTACCACACAATTGCTTTCATCTCACATGCTAGCAAAGTAAAGCTCAAAATTCTCCAAGCCAGGCTTCAGCAAATACATGAACCGTGAACTTCCAGATGTTCAAGTTGGTTTTAGAAAAGGCAGAAGAGCCAGAGATCAAATTGCCAACATCCACTGAATCATCAAAAAAGCAAGAGAGTTCAAGGAAAAAAAAAAACACTATTTCTGCTTTATTGACTATGCCAAAGCCTTTTGACTGTGTGGATCACAATAAACTGTAGAAAATTTTGAAAGAGATGGGAATATCAGACCACCTGACCTGCCTCTTGAGAAACCTATGTGCAGGTCAGGAAGCAACAGTTAGAACTGGACATGGAACAACAGACTGGTTCCAAATAGGAAAAGGAGTACCTCAAGGCTGTAAATTGTCATTTTGCTTATTTAACTTATATGCAGAGTAAATCATGAGAAACGCTGGGCTGGAGGAAGCACAAGCTGGAATCAAGATTATTGGGAGAAATAAAAATAACCTCAGATATGTAGATGACACCACCCTTATGGCAGAAAAGTGAAGAAGACTAAGAAGCCTCTTGATGAAAGTGAAAGTGGAGAGTGAAAAAGTTGGCTTCAAGCTCAACATTCAGAAAACTAAGATCATGGTATCTGGTCCCATCACTTCATGGGAAATAGATGGGGAAACACTGGAAACAATGGCTGACTTTATTTTTCTGGGCTCCAAAATCACTGCAGATGGTGATCGTAGCCATGAAATTAAAAGATGCTTACTTACTCCTTGGAAGGAAAGTTATGACCAACCTAGATAGCATTTAAAAAGCAGAGACATTACTATGTCAACAAAGATCCATCTCGTCAAGGCTCTGAGTTTTCCAGTGGTCATGGGTAGATGTGAGTTGGACTATAAAAAAGGCTGAGTGCTGAAGAATTGATGCTTTTGAACTGTGGTGTTGGAGAAGACTCTTGAGAGTCCTTTGGATTGCAAGGAGATCCAACCAGAACATCCTAAAGGAGATCAGTCCTGGGTGTTCATTGAAAGACTGATGTTGAAGCTGACACTCCAGTACTTTGGCCACCTGATGCAAAGAGTAGACTCATTTGAAAAAAAAAAAAAAAAAAACTCTGATGCTGGGAAAGATTGAGGGCAGGAGGAGAAAGGGATGACAGAGGATGAAATGGTTGGATGGCATCGCCGACTCAATGGACATGAGTTTGAGTAAACTCTGTGAGTTGGTAACGGACAGCGTGGCCTTGTATGCTGCGGCTCGTGGGGCTGTTAAGAGTTGAACACTACTGAGAGACTGAACTGACTGAACTAGAAGATCCCTTGGAGTAGAACTGGTAATCCACTCCAGTATTCTTGCTTGAAATATCCCATGTAGAGAGGAGCCTGGTGAGCTACAGTACATGGGGCTGCAAAGAGTTGACACACAACTATAAATTAAGTGCAATAACTCAAGAATTCATAACACCACTTTTTTTTGGAATATATTTTGATGTCATTGCATATGCTTGAGTGTGTGGGTTCTTACTGAACCATACCAAAAAAAATATGGATGTCTATAGAGGTAATTAGCTAAGGTATGAGTCTCTTAATTACCAACCCTTACTTTCCCTAAACTAATAATTTTTTCTCAGTGTTGATCTCATTCAGTGCTCAATATTAATTTGACATTGAGCCCCAGAGATAATTTCACAATCAGATAGGAAAGTGAGGGTAGTTGATGATTGACTTGGGGTGGGAACACAAGAAAAGCTGGTTAGTACAGAATGAATTTAGGCTAAATATAATTAATATTTGCTAAGC
The DNA here is from genome assembly GCA_917880005.1 of Nanger dama. Lineage (NCBI taxonomy): Eukaryota > Metazoa > Chordata > Mammalia > Artiodactyla > Bovidae > Nanger > Nanger dama. Next base: position 13,618,782 of record CAKJTW010000027.1, on the reverse strand, counting down.
CACTTTAGTAGTGTTCGACTCTGCCACCCTATGGACTGTAGCCCACCAGGCTCTTCTGTCCACGGGATTCTCCAGACAAGAATACTGGAGTGGGCAGCCTCCTCCAGGGGATCTTCCTAAACCAGGGATAGAACCTGTGTCTCTTACATCTCCTGCATTGGCAGGTGGATTCTTTACCACTAGCTCCACCTGGGAAGCAACACCTAATAAGTGAATGCCATAGTATTGGTTTGCTAGGGCTTTTATCACAAATATTACGGACTGGATGGCTTAACAGAAATGTACTTTCTCACAATTCTGGTGGCTAAACCGGAGGTCAAGGTGTTTTCAGGTTTCCTCCTGAGACCTCTCTCCTTGATTTGCTGATGGTCCCCTCTTCCCTCTGTCTTTCCCTGCTGTTTTCTCTGCATTGCCTCTGTCCTTATATCTCTTCTTATGACACCAGACATACTGGATGAAAAGTTAAAGTGTTAGTTGCTCAGTCATGTCCAACTGTTTGCAATTTGGGCTGTAGCCCACCAGGCTCCTCTCTCCATGGAGTTATCTAGACAAGAATATTGGAATGGGTATTTATCCATTCCCTTCTCTAGGGGATCTTCCTAACACAGGATTAAACCCAGGTCTCCTGAACTGCAGTCAGAGGAGCTTTACCACCAGAACCACCAGGGAAGCCCAAATATATTGGACGAAAGCCCAACCTAAAAACTCTGCTTTGACTAAATTGGGTGTTAAGGCTTCAACATATTTTTTTAAGAGGGGACACAATTGAGCCTATCACTGTTACTATCCTGAATCCTATGTTGAAAAAAAAAGATGGAATGACAAAAAAATGTCTTCAATATGTTCCCAGGATAGTAGGAGTATAATTGTGTCTTAATCAAGAGTCTTACTCTTAAAGTAGGTCATTCTATCGATTCCAGAAATTTTTGTCTATAGCACAAAATAGTGTTGCTTTTGCTTCACTTAAATATCTTTAATGTGCTTCTAACATTTGGAGACCAACTTCACAACCCTCAGCATTATAATTAAGGTTCTGGCTCATTAGTCCATCTTCTCTCAGCACAGTAACATCTTCTTCTATGGGACCTTCTCCGTTTTTGAAACTTTTTCAATCAGCAAACACCCAGTAATATGGCACCAACACTAACCACGCTCTCAGTCCCCTGCTGCACTATGGATTATACTCAAAAAATTGTTTGGAAAGGGAATATAACTGGGAATAGGATTTTAAAGATTCTGAACTTTAGAAAGACCAATTTAGAGCTCCCAAGGTAGCACTGTACTATTACAACAGAATAAATAAAAGGAGAATTTAAAAAGGAGGAGTCATGTAAAAAGTTGAGTGAAAACATGAGAAAATTTGTAAAAATTTATAGAAGATTAAACCAAATCACTGTGTTACACAGTCATTGGTATGAGGATGCTCTCTGAAGCAGGAAACTTCTTTTTGGACTTCCCTTTTCCCAGCAACTTTAGGGGCCTTTAAGATTGTAATTTTTGCTTAAATCAGCTGAAATGGATTCTGCTGTACACAATTAGAAGAATATTAGCAGTTAAAATTAAAATGTGATTTTTGCCTATTGTATTGATATTCAGGGTAGCTGAATGTTATCACCTGTTGACACATCAATGCCTGATTCATTCAACTGCTTTGAGAGATTAAGGATTAAACTAATCTTGCTTTACTTTGATCCACATGGTTAAGAGCATCATACATATACATATATATATATATATATATGATGTGTCTATCATATATAGGATACATAAAATGTCATTAGTAAGTATATGCTACATGAGTAAAAGAGTTAAGGAGAGAAAACTTGCAAAATTCATGGCCATTTGGGACATTCTGCCAGAATTAATAAAGTATATGCATTCAATTCAATTCAGTTGCTCAGCCATGTCCAGCTCTTTGACCCCATGGACTGCAGCACACCAGGCTTCCCTGTCCATCACTAAATCCCAAAACTTGCTCAAACTCATGTCCATTGAGTCAGTGATACCATCCAACCATTTCATCTCTGTCATCCCCTTTTCCTCCTGCCTTCAATCTTTCCCAGCATCACCGTCTTTTCCAGTGAGGGTTCCCTAACCTCAGGCCTACAAATCACCAGTTACTCTATGTGAAATAGCAAACTAAAGCACAGCTCAGGCAGAATCTATCTCTAATACTGTTAAAAAGACTAACAAGTCAGAAACAGTCTTGTAAACTCGCCAACCATATGCTTATTCCAGCTGGGAGAATCTTGATAGAACACTTGGATATAACCACTTTTATGGGGAACCCCGATGCAGGGTTATTAGAAGACAGAATCAGCCTGCCATCCCACTCCCAAATAATGCAATTATACATCAAGAAAGGACAGAGAAGAAAAATAAGACACTCATCAAGAGTGGAAGGCCAGAGAAGAAAAATAAGACTTTTTTGATGGTAATAGACTGTCAAATGGCAACCCACTCTGGTATTCTTGCCTGGAGAGTCCCAGGGACGGAGGAGCCTGGTGGGTTGCCGTCTACGGGGTTGCACAGAGTCGGACATGACTGAAGTGACTTAGCAAACTGTCACAAAATCTATAAATACAAGTTTTAGTAGTGGTGAAAGATTGGTCAAAGATAATAATACATCAGCTACCTTATGTGAACAGTGTATTAATTGGAAAAGACCCTGATGCTGGGAAAGATTGAAGGCAAAAGGAGAAGAGGGTGGCAGAGGATGGGACAGTTAGATAGAATCACCAACTCAAAGGATATGAATCTGAGCAAACTCCTGGAGATAACGAAGGACAGGGAGCCTGATGGGCTGCAGTCCATGGGGTGGCAAAGAGTTGGACACAACTTAATGGTTGCGCAATAGCAAAAATACTGAATAGCATATTTATTTGGGAATCATTTACATAAGTGATAATTTTTATGAACTATTTTTATCTTTATTATTATCATAGTTTTTAATACTACTTTTTAGTTAGATTTAGCCTACATACATCTACTTCTGCTTCACTGACTACTGTTAAAGCTTTGGACTATGTGGATCACAATAAACTGTGAGTGTGGAAAATTCTTCAAGAGATGGGAATACCGGACCACCTGACCTGCCTCCTGAGAAATCTGTATGTAGGTCAAGAAGCAACAGTTAGAATCGGACATGGAACAATGGACTGATTCCAAATTGGACAAGGGGTATGTCAAGGCTGTATATTGTCACCCTGCTTATTTAACTTATATGCAGAGTGCATCATGCAAAATGCTGGGCTGGATGAATCACAAGCTGGAATCAAGATTGCCGGGAAATATGTAGATGACACCACCCTTAAGGCAGAAAGCGAAGAAGAACTAAAGGGTCTCTTGATGAAAGTGAAAGAGTAGAGTGAAAAAGCTGGCTTAAAACTCAACATTCAAAAAACTAATATCATGACATCTGGTCCCACCACTTCAAGGCAAACAGATGGGGAAACAATGAAAACGTGACAACATTTATTTATTGACTCCATTATCATTGCAGTTGGTGACTGCAGTCATTAAAAGACATTTGCTCCTTAGAAGAAAAGCTATGACAAACCTACACAGCATATTACAAGACAGAGACATTACTTTACCAACAAAGGTCTGTCTAGTCAAAGCTATGCTTTTTCCAGTAGTCAGGTATGGATATGAGAGTTGGGCCATAAAGAAAACTACGCTGAAGAATTGATGCTTTTGAACTGTGGTGTTGAAGAAGACTCTTGAGAGTTCCTTGGACTGCAAGGGGATCCAATCAGTCAATCCTAAAGAAAATCAGTCCTGAATATTCACTGGAAGAACCGATGCTGAAGCTGAAGTTCCAGTACTTTGGCCACCTATTGTGAAGAACTAACTAACTGGAAAAGACCTTGATGCTGGGAAAGACTGAAGGCAGAAGGAGCAGGGATGACAGAGCATGAGATGGTCAGATGGCATCACTGACTTGATGGACATGAGTCTGAGCAAGTTCTGGGAGTTGGTGATGAACAGGGAAGCCTAACATGCTGAAGTCCGTGGGGTTGCAAAGATTTGGACAAAACTGAACAACTGAAATGACTGGACCGAGCCTACATAATTCTATATTCTCAAAAACTTTATATGAACTATCCTGTGTAGAAGCCTATGATCTACAAAGACAAAAAAAAAAGATTTTAATCTCATAACTCAAATATTTGATGAATTATATTTATGGTGCTTAAATAACCAATTCCCATCTTTGATGGACTATTATATACTAGTTTATGAACATAAATAACTCTAGTCCAGAGAAAGAGAAAGAAATAGAGCCATTCTTCTCCACTTCCAGAAAATGTAGTTACATTTCAAACTACCAGAAACACTTGTTAATTGCTTCCATTGATTATCCCCTTCTGTGTGGGAATCCAGCTCGCCTTCCCATCACCTCTGCATTGCAAAGTTAAGTATTATTTGATTCATGAATTCTTAAATTGAAACTGATACCAAACTTCCCACTATCATGCCCCTGTGTATATACAACAGCTTACCTCTTCTTAGCCTATCTTTATTCAACTTCCTTTCACTGTTTCAGTTCAAAGCAATGTAGCTATTATAGTCAAATATAACTAGTTGGTAAAACTGACATGACATGCTCTCAATAGTTTTTAATTCTTATTGATCCTGAATACAGATGCCCAAAGTATAATAAATATATTTAATACAATATTCATTTATCATTAAAAATATAGATGTGTGTGTATATATACATACATAGACACATGTGATCGAGGGACCACTCATAGAAAACACAAGGAAGAACCTCTATTATTCGATCTTCTTTGAAGTACAAAGTAGATAAATCAAAATCATAGATTACATGCTTCTATGTATCACATATGTGTATTTAAATATATATATACATATATATATATGTACATATATATATATATATATATATATATATATATACACACACATACACACACACAGACTTGCTTGGATTTTTTTCTTGTAATTTCTTTGTAGCTTTAACATGTAAACATTATTTTTCCTTTTTATAAGAATGTAATGCCAAAGAGCTGAGGGACCATATAATGTTCAAAATATGTCACTAAGGTGGTTGTGCTCCTATAGAAATTTAAAATATTATTCCATAATAAATATTTAATTTTGAATTGAATTAATAATTTTTGAATTCTAACACAATTATGATTTAAATATAAATTATTTTAAAATAGAAAATAAGCCTAAAATACAGAGTAGGCAAAAAAACAAATAGACATAATTTTCTGTTGATACAAAAATCTATCTTTAGTCCATTGCTAATAAAGTCCTACATAAACAAAGAGCATTGCTATTTATATGTATTGCACATCAAGACTTTCTAGAAGAAAAGCATGTTTGTACAATGTCAGGCTATTTGTATAATAATAAACAACTCAAGGTTAAAGAATATCTAAAAGTGACAACAATGAAGACATTTTTATTTAATATAAAGAGTATATTGAAATGGCAATCTACCCCAGTATTCTTGCCTGGGAAATCCCATTGACAAAGGAGCCTGGTGGGCTACCATTCATGAGGTCGCAAAGAATCAGACGTGACTTTGTGACTAAACAACATATTGTCTTGCATTAGATATAATTTTGTAATCCCCTATTTTCCCGCTTACAGCCTTGGAAAATTAATTCTTGTTTACTACATGAGACTTAATACAGTAATCTTTTTTTTTCTTTTAAAACATTTAACACATAATATGGAAAAATATCAGTAATAAAACCCCTTTTGTATTACATAAAAATTGTTTCATGTTCTAAAAGAGAAAGTTGTTATATAATTTATGGCTAGAGTGATATTTTTATATAGGGGTAAGCTGTCTTTGTACTTCAGAAAAGACTGAAGAATGAAGTTTCTCCCTTATGTTTCCTATGAGTAAAGCCTTGGTTACAATGGAAACATATTGTCCATTTCAACAGGTTTGAACTGTGAAACAGCCATCTGCATTGAATTCTCTGTAAGTGAATAAGCTTAAAAGAAATGAATGTTTTGCCAAAAGCAAGGCAATTTAAAGCTACTTTGTATGTTTTTTTATGTACCTAAAATATAACTTTACTAATTTTTTTAAATAAAGGTAAGTGTTATTCATAATCCATGAAAAAGGATTAATAGTATAGAGCAAAAGATACTATTACAGGAAAACATATTAATTACTCACAGACAAAACTGATATATACTTGAAAAATTCCTGTGCACATAATAAATTTAGTCACACCATAAAATGTTCTCACTGTGCTGCAATGTCAATCTGTTTAAAGATGATATACCATAAAAGTTTTTAAAAGATGCTAAGGTGAAAGCCAAATATAAATCTCTCTTGAAATATAAGTAGATTTAAAAGGTATTTCTTGACATTATAAAATGAACATTTATCTGCAGTGACATTTAAATTTGCTGTTAATTCCAATGTCATGGTTTTGACACATTAACAAGTCAAATAGGTTAAAAGCACTTGTTGGTATATAGTCCTTGTGCAGAAATTAATAATTGCTTTTCTTTTTCACATGGATCAAGGAATAAATGTTATCATATTTTCATAGAATGAAAAAAAGGGTATGCCTGAGTTCTTCTGTATCTATGGAACCTGAACCATTCTTTGAAATTAGAAAAATGAGTAGCAAACTTAGATAGGAAATAATTCATTAAGTATAAAATTCATAATACACATCCACAAGAAACTTCTTTGAAGGTTGATACATAATAAGCTTCTCTAGAGCAATTTCACTTTGACTTTTCACTTTCATGCATTGGAGAAGGAAATAGCAACCCACTCCAGTATTCTTGCCTAGAGAATCCCAATGAGGAGGAATCCTGGTGGGCTGCCATCTATGGGGTCGCACAAAGTCAGACAGAACTGAAGCGACTTAGCAGCACCAGCAGTAGGGCTAGTTAGTTTGTTGTTAAGTTGGTATAAATTGCAGGGCCATTCATGAAATCCCTGGTGGCTAAGAGGTTAAAAACTTCTGCTTCCAATGTGGGAGACCTGGGTTTGATCCCTGGGTTGGGAAGATCCCCTGGAGAAGGAAATAGCAACTCACTCCAATATTCTTGCCTGGAGAATCCCATGGACAGAGAGCCTGGTAGACCCCAGTCCATGGGGTCGCAAAGAGTCAGACATGACTGAGCAGCTTCACTTTCACTTTCTTTCATGAAGTTAACAAGGCTCTACCTTAAACCCTCTTTTAGACTTGGGCATAGTTATGTAAATTTATTACACACCAATGAGGAGGGGTTAAGGAAACCAATTAAACAGTAGAGACTAGGAGTTTTGAAACAAGATGGGTCAGTGTAATGTCAGTATAAGAACTGAAAAGAGACTTTTTTAAACAATTTTCTTGAATTCTAGTCAAAGACAGAGGTGAGTAGGAGGATGTTTCATGTATGTCTTATATTGCTCTAGATTGTAATACTACTACCTTTGCCTACTTAGACCCATTTTATACCCCAGTCTATTTCTGTTTCTGCTACTAACACAGTCTTTCTAGAGCAACCTGCATTCCTTCAAAAGGTATACAGAACCTGTACTATGTTAAGTGCTGTCTCTGCAGAAGTACTATATATATAATTTGTAAATGATATACATTTCAGTTTCCTCTCTCATTTAAAAATATTAAATTTTCTAATATTAATTCATATGCTCTGCTATGCTTCATTGCTAAGTCATGTCCGACTCTTTGCAGCCCTGTGGACTATAGGCTCCTAACATAATCCACAGAGATTCTCCAGGCAAGAAAACTGGAGCAGGTTGTCATGCCCTCCTCCAAGGGATCTTCCCAACTCAGGGATCAAACCCAAGTCTCCCACATTGCAGGTAGGTTTTACTGTCTGAGCCACAAGGAAAGCCAATATTAAAAGGGTGATAAAACATCAAAACACTTGGTTGTGTATATATTTAACTTTTTTTCCAGTTAACGAATTACAACCCTCAATCTTGTTTTCAGTATTTGTCTCCTAAACTTTAGCAACACATACATACATGATCAAAAATGGGACTTTGATAAGTAATTGGTTCATTGAATCTATTAATTCTATCACATCAAACAACATATTTGTAATATTTGTTGGCAGTCAACAACTTCATATCAGCATATCTTATCTTCATGATAGGAAACCAGTCATATTGTGGGAAAGTGTGTGTTTTGGCAAATTCCTTCAATAACCAGGTATTCTCCTGGTTATTGTAGACTCCTGATTGTGAAACAATTTTGAAGACCCCCTGAACCAGGTCTTCTGACTTGCTTGCTCAGAATGAGGTGTAGAACACACACATACTCAAAACAAAATTTCATAATGTGCAATGCACTGTTGTTTTAACAATTGTCATTTCTCATTTATTAAAAGTGCATTCATGCAAAGTCATTAAATTGATTAATACTCTAAATCATTTGAAAACAATCTGAAAATACTGTAATAGATCAACTCCATTTTATGCCCGATTTAACTCTGCATCAACAAGTGTGACATGGTTAAGATGGTGATGCTAATAAAACATCATCTGAGGTAAAATGTATGAAAGTAAAACTCACTCAGTCATGTCTGACTCTTTGCGACCCCATCCATCACCTGTACATTCCATGGAATTCCCCATGCCAGAATACTGGAGTAGGTAGCCTTTCACTTCTCCAAGGTAACTTCCCAACACAGGGATCTAACCCAGGTCTCCCCATTGCAGGTGGATTCTTTAACAGCTGAGCCACAAGAGAAGCCCAAAAATACTGGAATGGGTAGATTATCCCTTCTCCAGTGCTTTTTCCCGACCCAGGAATCAAACTAGAGTCTCCTGAATTATACTTTTTAAATAACATGATTCTTAAAATAGTCCATGTACCTATCTTGCTTATTCTACTCTGAATATTTGCAATGCTCAAGATTCAACATGCTATCTCTCAGTTCAGTAACTCAGTCGTGTCCAACTCTTTGCAACCCTATGGACTGCACCATGCCAGGACTCCCTGTCCACCACCAACTCCCGGAGTTTACCCAAACTCATGTCCATTGAGTCATTGATGCCATCCAACCATCTCATCCTCTGCTGTCTCCTTCTTCTCCCTCCTTCACACTTTCCCAGCATCCGGGTCTTTTCCAGTGAGTCAATCTTTGCATCTGGTGGCCAAAGTATTGGAATTTCAGTTTCAACATCAGTTCTTCCAATGAATATTCAGGACTGATCTCCTTTAGGATGGACTGGTTGGAACTCGTTGCAGTCCAAGGGACTCTCAAGAGTCTTTTCCAATACCACAGTTCTAAAGCATCAGTTCTTCAGTGCACAGCTTTCTTTACAGTCCAACTCTCACATCCAAACGTGACTACTGGAAAAAACATAGCCTGACTAGATGCACCTTTCTTGTCAAAGTAATGTCTCTGCTTTTTAATATGCTTTCTAGGTTGGTCATAGCTTTCCTTCCAAGGAGTAACCATCTTTTAATCTCTAGCAATGCATACAATTAAAAATATCATGGGAAATTATACTTGAAAATTAGCCTATGCCTTTGAAATAACTCCAAAATCAGAATACTCTCTATTGAAAAGGAATCTACTGTAGGTACTGTCAAAGATATTTCATCTTAGTATAGCTCTTATACTTCCAAACATTTTTATAAGATTTCTCTATTTCATATTCATTTATTAATTATATACTACTAGAACAGACAATGAATTACTAAATACAGAATGTGAAAAGAAGCCAGTCACCCATATTCAAATTCTAGAACTTTATTATTCACTCTTTATAAAGAGGAGAGTGAAAAAGTCGGCTTAAAGCTCAACATTCAGAAAATGAAGATCATGGCATCTGATCCCATCGCTTCATGGGAAATAGATGGGGAAACAGTGGAAACAGGGTCAGACTTTATTTTGGGGGCTCCAAAATCACTGCAGATGGTGACTGCAGCCATGAAATTAGAAGATGCTTACTCCTTGGAAGAAAAGTTATGACCAACCTAGATAGTATATTCAAAAGCAGAGACATTACTTTGCCGACTAAAGTCCATCTAGTCAAGGCTATGGTTTTTCCTGTGGTCATGTATGGATGTGAGAGTTGGACTGTGAAGAAGTCTGAGTGCCGAAGAATTGATGCTTTTGAATGGTGGTGTTGGAGAAGACTCTTGAGAGTCCCTTGGACTGCAAGGAGATCCAACCAGTCCATTCTGAAGGAGATCAACCCTGGGATTTCTTTGGAAGGAATGATGCTAACGCTGAAACTCCAGTACTTTGGCCACCTCATTCGAAGAGTTGACTCATTGGAAAAGACTCTGATGCTGGGAAGGATTGGGGGCAGGAGGAGAAGGGGACAACAGAGGATGAGATGGCTGGATGGCATCACAGACTCGATGGACGTGAGTCTGAGTGAACTCTGAGAGATGGTAATGAACAGGGAGGCCTGGCGTGCTGTGATTCATGGGGTTGCAAAGAGTCGGACATGACTGAGTAACTGAACTGAACTGATAAAGGACTGTAGGATATTAATTCAACAAACGTGTTTAGATAATTGAATCAGAATTCAGTACTTAGTCAGAAACCAGCAGTAGGGTGGAGGTAAGACTAATGTAACATGATCTGAGCTTGAAAGTGTATGCTTTGCAGAAAGATAGTGGAATAAATGGCTAGAATCCAACCTAAATAGTCCATTTGGAGTATGCACAGTGTAGAACAACAAAGACATATACTAAAAAGGTAAGCAGTATCGTTTAAGAGGTAACTATGTCTGGGGTCATGTCTTAAGAGATTGAACCAGAATATTTACCTCTGAGGGACAATGCATTTTTCAGAGGTTTTGCCTAAAATGCATGTAGTATCTCCTTCCTATGATGAATCAGAAAAGGAAAGCAAAGTTGGATATAATGAGAATGGTTATCAAGCTGACTTCTTCCAGGATCATTTTCAAGTTTAGCAGAACTAAATGAATGAATCTTCAGGCTGGAGTCAACATCAGATTAGTTCAAACTTTCTGTACCTATGGCTCAGAACTATTAATTTACAATAATACTCTGATGTGTTCCATTTTACTGACAACCAACATTTGGGAGACACATCTTATTTTATTAAAAATCAGGTATTTCTATTTTCTAATTTCACGAGGGCTTGTTAAAGTTCACTGGGTAGACATCAGATTGGCTTCAATGAGTGTGCAGAGGAAACACAATTCCAGAGTCTCAGGGTTTTGGAAAATCATACAATGTATAAAATCTAAAAAGAAGTTATAGCCAGAAAAAGAGTGTCTAGGCAAACAACGCAAACGTGCAAGGCCACAGAGACCTGAAAGAATGTGGAATATCTGAGGCATTTCCAGAGCTCCATTTTTCAAGGAATAAAGAGGGAAGCAGATTGTAAAGTCAGACAAGGCATAACACAAAATATTACCAATACCAAGCAAATGAGTCTGAAAAATGGGGATCTCCACAAACAGCAGTCCACAACCTTTTGGGCACCAGGAATTGGTTTCATGAAAGACAATTTTTCCATGGTCTAGTGGTGGGGGATGGATTCATTTTTAATTCAAATTGATTACATTTATTGTGCACTTTATTTATTTTATTATTTCATGAGCTGTAGCTCAAATCATCAAGCATTAGATCCCAGAGTTTGGGAACTCCTGCCTTAAAAGACAAAAATAGGGGACTGATAAGGCTAGAGTTTCCTTTCTTTCTTTTAAACAAGTTGATTTTTCTGTGTAAAAAAATATCATTTTCTTAATTTATGAAATCAAAATAAAATTTTTCTAACTTTAAAAATAGGTACAGTTTCTATTACAGAAAATAGTTGAACTTAACATTGAAATAGAGACAAAGGCATAAGTAATTGATTTCACACTGATATTGACTTAAGAAGCACAAGACTCAAGTGTCACTATCATTGTGTATCTTAGTGCTATGTGCTTTCAAGTATGTGTACAATGGTACAGGAATCATACATGTTTATGTATATGTGTCTTTAATTCCAAAGATGGCCTTAGAAATAAGCATATAAAGCAATCAAAAAAATCATCTTATCTTGATTTGAAAGATCACAATATAACTTTCATATGAAAAACAGCTAAATTGACACATTGATTCAAAATCAATGGGTATTGATTCTAAACTCATAACCTGTACAATAGAGTCAAGATAATTCTCTAAGAGTGCTTAATTCTCTTAACTATTGTCAGTTTCAAAATTTCAAGGACTCTTTTTATCATTACTATTTTGATTTCAGGGAATCACAAGTTGCAAATCAGAAAACTAAAGAGAAAATACTTATTTAGATCAACAACAAATCCAGAATTCCAAGTATCTAAATTGCCAAATAAATTATTATCAGTACTGTTCAATAAGGTGATGTTTTTCTGGGGCTTTCTAAGTACATAATATAAAAAAATGATAAAAAAACACAAATAGATGCAATAAATAAGGTTCTTGCATCCAGAGAAATAGAAACAGTCAAGGCAAATTCTTAGCAGAGAAGAATGTTAGCTCCATGAATGCAGAAATTGTGTCTATTTTGTTAATTGCTATGTTGCCTACTAGAATAGTGACTGCATCATAGGGCTCTGTAGCATTTGCTGAGTGAAATAATATATTCAGTAACCCTGGTAACATGGTTGGTGAAATCACTGCAAAACACTGTTACTGGCATCCTAGAAACCAATACTGTGGACACACAGGAGAGGAATATAGCCATAAACTAGCATGCTACTTAGCCCCAATAATTTTGTACTATAGCATTAAAAGTCTTAAACACTGAATCAAATGCAATGTTTGTATTGATATATTTTGAGACTAAATACAGGCTTGTTGTTTTAGCTGCTAAGTCACATCTGACTCTTGCAACACCATGGATGTTGCCCAACAGGCTGTTATGTCTATGAGATTTCCCAGGAAAGAATACTAGAGTGAACTTTCATTTCCTTCTCCAGGGGATCTTCCTGACCCAGGGATCGAATCCTCATTCTTGCCTGGCAGGCAGATTCTTTAAAACTTCAGTTCAGTTCAGTTCAGTCGCTCAGTCGTGTCTGACTCTTTGTGACCCCATGGACTGCAGCACACCAGGCCTCACTGTCCATCACCAACTCCTGGAGTTTACTCAAACTCACGTCCATTGAGTCCATGATGCCATCCAGCCATCTCATCTTCTGTCATCCCCTTCTCCCGCCTTCAATCTTTCCCAGCATGAGTCTTTTCAATTGAGTCAATTCTTTGTATTAGGTGGCCAAAGTATTGGAGTTTCAGTTTCAACATCAGTCCTTCCAATGAACACTCGTGACTGATTTCTGTTAGGATGGACTGGTTGGATCTCCTTGTAGTCCAAGGGACTCTCAAGAGTCTTCTCCAACATGACAGTTCAAAAGCATCAATTCTTCACTGTGCAGCTTTCTTTACAGTCCAACTCTTTATGACTTAGACACTCAGAAAGGCCAAACCCATAATCAAATAAAATGTATGCATTGATATATGTTGATTCTAAGCACAAGCAGATGCTATTAATAGGATATAACTCTTTAATAACCTATCTAAGAATCATGGAAATTATACTCTGTTAGATGGAAGATGGGCCTCCCTGGTGGCTCAGAGGTTAAAGCATCTGCCTCCAATGCGGGAGACCTGGGTTCGATCCCTGGGTCGGGAAGATCCCCTGGAGAAGGAAATGGCAATCCACTCCATGGAGAATCCCATGGACAGAGAAGCCTAGTAAGTTACAGTCCACGGGGTCGCAAAGAGTCAGACATGACTGAACGACTTCACCTCACCTCTATGTGAAATATACTGGAAATCCGCATCTCAAATTAATTAAATGTGCATTATTTTTTAAACATCATCCTTGCAGAGAAGGGGGACAAAAAGAAGCAAATGTAGAAAAATATGGGAGTCAAATATAGGACTCTTTTTGAGCATACGTTACTCTTGTATCCAGTGACACATTAAATAGCATAATCTGGTGGCAGATGGTCCTGGGAGGCTCAATTATGCTGAAAGGCAGGTTGTGTCATAAAAATAACAGTCACTTTCTCTGAAAATATCATTTTTTTATAAACTATTGAATAAGAGAAAACAAAACAAACACAACTAACCTAAGCGAAAAGCACTTACTGCCTACCTCGATTTAATTGGTTTAGCAGCTATTGACTGTTGCTGAAAAGAAGCCCCCAGGAACCACTTGCTGTCCTTGTAACAATGCAAATCACAGCAGAAATAATGATGATGCCAAAGAAAAGTGCCAATAATTGATGAACTGACAGATTAGTGTGGACAAATATCCAGATTCAACAGATCAAATACTGAGACACTGTCAAAAAGTAACTTAGGGGTTCCTTTTTTGTTATCATCAAAATGATTGTTAATCCAAATATGTACCTATTTTTGGCAAATAAGAGTATCTAAGGAACTAAGGGGAAAAAGGGACAGTTAAAAATATTTTAGATTCTTGATTTAAGTGGAACAACCATAAAAAAAAATGGTAGGACTATATCTTTCGCAGCAGTACTTTACAGTTAACAAGGTACAATGGCAATTTGGGTTTACCAGGTGGTTCAGCGGTAAATATCCACCTGCCACTGCAGGAGACATGGGTTTGATTCCTGGTCCAGGCAGATTCCCTGGATAAGGAAATGGTAACAGTATCCTTGCCTGGAAATCCCAAAAAGGAGCCTGTTGAGCTACAGTCCATGGATTGCAAAGAGTTGAACATGATTTAGCAACTGTACAACAACAGAAATGTAAACCATCAGTGATGGTTAATCATGACTTAATTCTTGGCTACAGTTATATAAAGCCTCTATTTGACGTCAATGTAACATGTCCTAGTACCACTGCAAACATGTTTGCTTATCATTTATTTTTTTCAAGATTCCAGTGGTATTAAACTGAGACTGAATGACTAACTTCTATGGATTGTTTTCCTTGAGAGAGTGATTGGTGTCAGAATGTGCAGAGACACACATTAGGTGGCTCTTTAGAAAGTACTAATAGCAGAAATTCAGAATAATCCATCTATAATGATGGGTCCCATCTTTTAGCTTCAGTTCAGTTCAGTTCAGTTCAGTCACGCAGTCATGTCTGACTCTTCATGACCCCATGAATCACAGCACGCCAGGCGGCCTCCCTGTCCATCACCATCTCCCGAAGTTCACTCAGACCCACATCTATCGAGTCTGTGATGCCATCCAGCCATCTCAACCACGGTTGTCCCCTTCTCCTCCTGCCCCCAATCCATCCCAGCATCAGAGTCTTTTCCAATGAGTCAACTCTTCGCATCAGGTGGCCAAATTACTGGAGTTTCAGCTTTAGCATCATTCCTTCCAAAGAAATCCCAGGGTTGATCTCCTTCAGAATGGACTGGTTGGATCTCATTGCAGTCCAAGGGACTCTCAAGAGTCTTCTCCAACACCACAGTTCAAAAGCATCATTTCTTCGGTGCTCAGCCTTCCTCACAGTCCAACTCTCACATACATACATGACCACAGAAAAAACCATAGCCTTGACTAGACGGACCTTAGTCGGCAAAGTAACGTCTCTGCTTTTGAATATACTATCTAGGTTGGTCTTAACTTTTCTTCCAAGGAGTAAGCGTCTTTTAATTTCACGGCTGCAGTCACCATCTGTAGTGATTTTGGAGCCCCCCAAATAAAGTCGGACACTGTTTCCACTGTTTCTCCATCTATTTCCCATGAAGTGATGGGACCGGATGCCATGATCTTCATTTTCTGAATGTTGAGCTTTAGGCCAACTTTTTGCTCTCCTTTTTCACTTTCATAAAGAGGCTTTTTAGCTCCTCTTCACTTTCTGCCATAAGGGTGGTGTCATCTGCATATCTGAGGTTATTGATAGTTCTCCCAGCAATCTTGAGTCCAGCTTGTGTTTCTTCTAGTCCAGCATTTCTCATGATGTACTCTGCATATAAGTTAAATAAGCAGGGTGACAATATATAGCCTTGACGTACTCCTTTTCCTATTTGGAACCAGTCTGTTGTTCCATGTCCAGTTCTAACTGTTGCTTCTTGACCTGCATACAGATTTCTCAAGAGGCAGGTCAGGTGGTCTGGTATTCCCATCTCTCTCAGAATTTTCCACAGTTTATTGTGATCCACACAGTCAAAGTCTTTGGCATAGTCAATAAAGCAGAAATAGATGTTTTTTCTGTAACTCTCTTGCTTTTTCCATGATCCAGTAGATCTTGGCAATTTGATCTCTGGTTCTTCTGCCTTTTCTAAAACTAGGTTGAACATCAGGGAGTTCACAGTTCATGTATTTGCTGAAGCCTGGCTTGGAGAATTTTGAGCATTACTTTACTAGCACATGAGATGAGTGCAATTGTGCAGTAGTTTGAACATTCTTTGACATTGCCTTTCTCTGGGATTGGAATGAAAACTGATCTTTTCCAGTCCTGTGGCCACTCCTGAGTTTTCCCAAGTTTGCTGGCATATTGAGAGCGGTAATTTCACAGCATCATCTTTCAGGATTTGAAACAGCTCAAATCCTCCACTAGCTTTGTTGGTAGTGATGCTTTCTAAGGCCCACTTGACTTCACATTCCAAGATGTCTGGCTCTAGTTGAGTGATCACATCATCATGATTATCTGGGTTGTGAAGATCCTTTTGTACAGTTCTTCCGTGTATTTTTGCCACCTCTTCATAATATCTTCTGCTTCTGTTATATCCATACATTTTCTGTCCTTTATCGAGCCCATCTTTGCATGAAATGTTCCCTTGGCATTTCTAATTTTCTCGAAGAGATCTCTAGTCTTTCTCATTCTGTTGTTTTCCTCTATTTCTTTGCATTGATCGCCGAGGAAGGCTTTCTTATCTCTTCTTGCTATTTTTTGGAACTCTGCATTCAGATGCTTATATCTTTCCTTTTCTCCTTTGCTTTTCACCTCTCTTCTTTTCACAGCTATTTGTAAGGCCTCCCCAGACAGCCATTTTGCTTTTTTGCATTTCTTTTCCATGAGGATGGTCTTGATCCCTATCTCCTGTACAATGTCATGAACCTCATTCCATAGTTCATCAGGCACTCTAACTATCAGATCTAGGCCCTTAAATCTATTTCTTACTTTCACTGTATAATCAGAGGGGATTTGATTTAGGTCATACCTGAATGGTCTAGCGGTTTTCCCTACTTTCTTCAATTTAAGCTTGAATTTGGTTCTTAAATATTACCTTTTCCATATCATCCTGTGCTTTTATAGTATTCGTCTGTTTGCCTATTTTAGTCAACTGTATATTCATTTCTCTATATCTAGTTGGTAGATATATTTCAAACAGATAATTTTACTCTTGAAGTCTTGAGGGCTTCTTAGAAAAGTTTAAAATCAGATAGACTCTATTTCCCTCTCTATTTGTCTATTTCCATATCCCTCTCTCTTCTCTTCCATAGATGTAAATGCTTGAATTTTATGTTGAATTGCAAGAAGGTTGGCATTTTTGTCTCCATCTATCAAGCACTAAATGAACCTATTAACTTTCTAAAAAAATGAAAATTGTATTTGGTAATGGGAAGGATTTAATGCTTGGAGAAGGAAATAGCAACCCACTCCAGTATTTTTGCCTAGAAAATCCCATGGACAGAGAAGCCTGGTGGCCTGCTGTCCATTGGGTCATACAGAGTTGGACACGACTCAATGACTTAGCATGCATGCATGCATTGGAGAAGGAAATGGCAACCCACTCTAGTATTCTTGCCTAGATAATCCCAGGGACAGACGAGTCCGGTGGGCTGCCGTCTATTGGGTCATACAGAGTTAGACATGACTAAAGTGACTTAGCAGCAGCAGCAACAGTGGCAGCAGCATGATTTAATTCTAATCTTACTTCCTTCTCCAATTAATTTCTCTAGACAATTTCTTATTTGTAACATGACAGATTTGGGTTATAATTTATATATATATAACTCTTTCTAATAATCTAATATTCTCCCTTTATTTTAGGTCTTATAAATCAAAGAAAGAATTTCTAATTGCATCATAGTCATTTGAGGATTTCCTATCCAGTACTACATTTGACCACACCTAAAGAATATTCCTGCCAGTGCAGGAGAGGCAGGTTTGATCCCTGCGTCAGAAAGAGCCCCTGGAGAAAGAAATGGCAACCCACTTCAGTATCCTTGCCTGAGAAATCCCATGGATAGAGAAGCCTAGTGGGCTACAGTCCATGGGGTGGCAAAAGTGTTAAATACAACTTAGTGACTAAACAACAGCAACAACTGGTTGTGTGGGTAATAATGCTGAATTATAATCAGTAACAATTCCTATTATAATGATAATTATATTTTAAGAATGTTCATGATTTACTTTAGCTGTTTAATTTAAAAAAAAAAAACAGTATCTATTTGTTCAGAAATAAAATTTTGAAAGGATGAAGAATCTTTGTCAGAAAATCATGTACTATTTGTACAAATAATTGAGTGACATGGTTTTTCTTGTGTAGACTATTCAATAGGGAACTTAAATGAATTGCTTAAATACACATCCAACACCAAATGCCTCAGTGATTTTCAGTATCCTTTACAATCATTTTTTTATGTTTTCCTTTTATTTTCTTGAATAAAAATGAGACAGAAATTTCAAAAACTAATATCCTTATCTGTGATGGTCAAGAGATTTAAAAAAAGAGTGAGTGAGAGAGAAAAGAAATGTATTAAAAGTTTTGGAGCTTAAATATATTTTAAGTTAAATATTAAATATATTGCAAGAAACCTATACATAGTTGGTTTAAAATTTTTCATCACTAATTAATCAGACCAAGGAAATACTGATCTATGTTGCCACAGTATTTAAACACAGCACTTTGTATTGTTTTCACAAGCATTCCTGAATTGTGTAATATGCACAAAACAAATTGTCAGGATTCAATTTGAGATGGAGCTTTAAGCAAAATCTGTACCTGGGAGCAATTCCACGATTAATTCCAATAAAAAGGAAATGGCACACGTGATCTGAAGTTTAAGACAGGATGAAAATTTTGGGTACAAGGGCAAGACTTTGGGGAAAAAAAAAAGAAGATACAAGTAGCCTTAAGAAAAGAATTCGAAAAGCACTGAATTTCTTTTAAAGGGATCATATCTCAGATAGTCCCTTGTGGCTCAGCTGGTAAAGAATCCACCTGAAATACGGGAGACCTGGGTTCAGTTCTGGGTTGGGAAGATCCCCTGGAGACAGGAAAGGCTATCCACTCCATTATTATAGTCTGGAGAATTCCATAGACTCTATAGTCCCTGGGGTCACAGAGTCAGACATGACTGAATGACTTTCACTTTCACTTTCATCTGAAATAGTAAATAAACAAATCTCTCTCCACTCATAAGGTTCTTCAACCTAAAAAAAGTTGGCAGAAATTTTCAAGTTAATGATTAAGTCATTTCAAGTACTATGCTGAAAGGCTTGAGCACAGATAAATAAATAAAGCAAGCAGAGTAGAATGGACTATAGTCTGCCAGGCTCCTCTGTCTGCGGAATTCTCCAGGCAAGAATACTGGAATGGGTAGCTCCAGAGGATCTTCCCAAACCAGGGATCAAGCCTGGGTTTCCTACTTGCAGACAGTTTCTTCACCACCTGAGCCAACACAGAAGCCCTAAGAATTGTATAGCAACTATCAAATTCAAGTCATATCAGACTACTGATCTAATTAGGCATGGATGAAGCAGTCATAGTTTTATTTTTCATTATTTTCAAATTGGAAGTATATATTTCAGAAAGCCTTAACTCGTTAAGAATACAATAGGATTGGTTTTAAATAAAACACATTTATCTACTCTTCATTTATTAAAATTGGAAAACTCACTATGTAACTTAAGTAGTAGTTATTTTCATCTTTTTTTTTTTCTAGTAGACTGAGATGCTATAATTTATTTATCCCTGCAATATGTCTAGCACTTACCAGGAATGTATAAATGTATGTGAATACATAAATCAGTAAAAGCTTATTCTCTAATCAGAGTATTTAAGAAATATTATTTTCATTGATATTATAGCTTAGTCAATCAGTTGTGTCCAGCTCCTTTGTGTCTCCATGGACAGCAGCCCACCAGGCTCCTCTGTCCATGGGATTCTCCAAGCAAGGACATTGGACTGGGTTGCCATTTCTTTCTCCAGGGTATCTTCCCAACCCAGGGATTGAACCCAAGTCTCCTGCATTGCAATTGGATTCTTTACTGTTAAGCCATTACAGTTGGGTAAAATATCACCTTATTTTTCACATATTTGTATCTTCCAACAAGATGTCCACTTAGTTATACCTGGCTACACCATTCTTCATAATTCTTAAACTGTGACATTTAAAAACCATCTATATTTGGCAGTGAGTTAACATGGGATCCAGTGAAATTTTCTTCCTTATCATCAACATTTAAGTCTATAGTTGGTTCTCTGAATCAGATATAAACTTTTAAGCCTCTTTTGATATTCTGTAAGAATTTATTGACTTGATGGACGTGAGTCTGAGTGAAATCCAGGAGTTGGTGATACACAGGGAGGCCTGGTGTGCTGCAATTCATGGGGTCACAAAGAGTTGGACACGACTGAGTGACTGAACTGAACTGAACTGAAGACTTTATTTGATATGGGAAAAAAGAAAAGGATCCCAAAGTAGAGATGCAGACAGTCTGGCAGTCAAGTAAACTTGAACTTTTCATTTATTTGTTGACAAATACATCAGCAAAAAGATAGAGTTGTTGTAAAATGATTCATTATTCATTTATATGCAATAGTTGTTTGCATCCAGAGATACAAATATTAAGCTATGGTGAACATCTATAGCTTTCTCTCCAAAGTAAATCAAATTGTGTAATCTTTATGCTTTTAAACACTGCTTTTAATATAGTAACATTTCCTTCACCCAAATTAGTGCTTTCTGCTGTTTCTGCCTTCTAAATAGTCTCAAATTAAAAGTAATGGAAAAAAAGACTTCTGAGTTATACAAATTGCTGTTACAAAGACTAAACATTAGAACATCATTTAGAGTTTATTTCTTTACTTAACTACTTTGATTATCTGGTTTCTTAAACACTACAGATTAGAAAAAGAAAATTAAAAGGAAGGAGGCTATAAAAACATGCAGAGCCTGTTCCCTGGAACTAGTTCTGCAGAGAAACACTATATGTGATATATACAAATGGACACTCAATAACATTTGTTTTTCATAATGATTTGGAGTGCAGAAGGAAAATTATCCTTCCATTTGTTAAAAATAGCCAGGGAGAATTTATTAAAGACTATTTTAATGGGGCTCATGACTATTGAAATAGGGAGAGAGATTGAACTCAACTGCAAATCAAGGATAATAAATAACTGATTGATTGATAATCAATGAACAGAATAAGAGGGTAGATGGAAAATCAATAAGAGAAACTTGATTAGTTATAGAGGATGGGGGAAGGGACATTTGACTGGCTCTCAAGGATGGGGGGATTCTCCAGAAAGTGGTTTAGCAGGATTCTTTGCCAGAACTGGACAAGGTCAGGGGCTAAAACAAGGGAAGTTCTTTTTGTTGTTATATTTAGAATAATTTATCTTTTCCTAACTGGACCCAAAGTATGATACCATACTGGTACCAAACATATTCCCAAGAAAGGAAACCTTATAAATGAGATTCATGAATTGGTTAGTTGTACCTTGCCTTGAACAATGTGCTGAGCTCCTTATCAATGAGAAATAGGAAATCAGTAAATTTTGCCATGCCTTATACCACGATTCCCTGGTGGCTCAGAGGTTAAAGTGTCTGTCTGGAATGCGGGAGACCCTGGCTCGATCCCTGGGTCAGGAAGATCCCCTGGAGAAGGAAATGGCAACCCACTCCAGTACTCTTGCCAGGAGAATCCCATGGAAGGAGGAGCCTAGTAGGCTACATACAGTCCATGGGGTCGCAAAGAGTCAGACATGACTGAGCGACTTCACTTTCACTTTCATACCATGATTAGTTAAATTGTCCCTTGTGATTAGTCTAAAGAAACTGGAACCAAGCATTTGCCCTTGATGCATATAGGCTAGGATATCTCATTACTGTACTGAAAGCAGGTAGAAAAAAACTGATAAGTCCAAAGCTTTAAGCTTTTAGTTCCATTGACAGATAAAGAACAAGAGGTTTTCTATATGTCTCTAAAAGAATTTTCTTATTTCACTGAAAATAATATTCAATTGAAGGGGTTGTAGAAATAAGGACAAGGTTAAATTGACAAACACCTAGGGCTGGACAACCCAAGAAAAGAAGTATTATAGCATGTCTAGAGGTCATCTTATTTCTTTATTTTTATCACAAAATATCAGAATAAGCAGAAGTGAAAATATAATGATCCTATTGTACTTTGCAGAAAGGCAATGTTATCTTGGAGTCTATGCACAGAAATAGTATAAGACACAATGGACACGGTTACAGTTTTTCAAGATAAGAAGAGATTCTTCTAGCAGCCTTAGAAAATGAGTAATATATCAGTTTCACTTGACCTGAGAAAATAATTGAGAGAATTTATGAAAGGAGCTGGTAGGCCTTTGAATACTGGAAAATGTGGGTAGGCCTACTACAGATTATGACCCTGGAAGTAGTACTTATTCGATTTTCATTTGTTTAGACTCCTCACCAGAACTGACTCACTGAAAGAAGTGAGTCCTGTATTCATTGTTCATCAACGGCCTTCTTTTTACTTATTCCTTTTGATTCAACAAAGTTATTGACACAACTCTCCTAACACTGTTGGTACTCCAGGTTCTTTTACTGTCTTTTGTTTTTATTAAGTCTAATCTCCCTGAAAAACACATGACTTAAAGAACAAAAATATTATATAATCCTAAAATGTTTTCTGGCTATTCATTCACATGCAAGTTATTTTGAAAGTAAACTTGTTTGAGTGTTCTTTTGAGCCTACTTTAAGCTTTATATTTGAAATATTTTACTTTAAACTATCTATATAGCAAGTAAAATGCACTAAATATAAATTTGTACATACAAGTGTATTGTCCTTTAAATGATTTCTAAACTTCTTCAACAATGAAAAATATGTTTTGTCTTATGCAAACATTTGGAAAGCTAATTTTGTTTAATACTGTAAAAATGTATTAGCTACAGTCAAGGAAATTATTTTGCTTAAAAAAAATAACTTGTGACTGAAACATAGTTTTGCCTAGACAGTTACACATCTCAGATCATTAAAAAATGTTTACCCAAGTTTATTTCTGTTGGGATTCTGCCTGCCACTTATCAGATTCTGGTCATTTCCAGACATTTGCTCTTCTTCGTCCTCTCTGATGCTGGGAAAAACACTATACTCATTTTCACAGATGCCTTAGCAGCTAGAAATGGCATTTAGTCCATTTCTAGAGAGTATGAGCAGAAATCTGCAGGGGATGGGAGGGAGACAGACGCAAGTGAGAATTTATGAAAAGTTTTGCTTTTCTAATTAATCATAACAATGGAAAAAGAAAAGGATAGCCAAAAAAAGCCCTTCCTTCTTGGCATGATTTACTGCCCTGCACTTAGATCTGATCTGGAATTGCAGCAACTCTCTTGAACACACGATTAACGAGTATGTAAGAAATGCCAAGGAGAGTTCCCTGCTATATAGAGTTAGGAGAATTCCTAACCTTTACCAAGATAAATTATGGATGATTTTCAGGTCACTACTTCATGGGTTTGAGTGGGCTGTAGAAAATTTTTGATGCCATGAATTCTTTTGCCCATATATTAAAATCTTGAAATCTTGATAAAAATATATCTGTTTTTGCTGACTTGATTTATCAATTCATTGCTAACTTATGTCTCATGCCCAGCTTACATCTACTCCCTGCAATAAAAATCTAATTTCTATCATAAGTAACATCTCATTTTCTAGAGTACCTGTTCCCCCTCCCCCATAGGGGGAAGCAAATTGTTGAATATCAATAGTATCATTTTCCTAAAAAGAGAATTTTCTTTAGATTTTGGAAAAGAATACTTGAGCTAATGAACTAAAAATTCAATAACTAAAATTTGTAACAGGCAATAAAATCATTTTGGACTTGTAAGATTTCAAGTTGAGATAATAGACAAAAGTGTTTCAGGAAACTTTTCTTCATAGTCACCAAGTATTTATCAGCAAATGTTCTATACTTTGGTCATGATGATTTTTTCACTGTCATTTTTATGTATTAGTAAGAATGTGATCTAAAGAAAGGTTAAAAATATGCTAAAACAACTTTCCAAATGATATTTTTAAATGCAGTTTTGACTGGCAATATTTGAACAAGTCATGCACATTTAAAGATGGGAGTTTAGAGCAGGGATACCATCAAAAGAGCACTATAGGCATTCCCTACCATTTTCCTCACAAAGAACAAGTTTTGACAATCATCCACAGATGAGTGGGCTATGTTGGAAGTCCTGGGGATCAGCAGAGGAGTTCTGGCACATCACTGGAGCAAATAGATCCAAAGTGGATGCACTGAAGAGGGTAAGTGAAAGAGTTACAATTTACCTGTGTTACCTCTTTCCCAAAGTGGTACTGTCCAGACCCAGAAAAGAGCATCTCAATGTGATTTTTCCCACTAGGGTAAAAGTGGATGGGTAAGTGAGTACCCAGTTTCTCCAGCTATTCAGGATGCTGCCTGAGAGACCCACAGGCTTCTCTTTGGAATCACCAATGGTGTAACTGGTTGTGGGGTAGGGGTGGGGGTGGGGTGCATGAGTGGGAGAAGAGCAGCCAGGGCTCAGATTAGAGCACATCAAAAGGAGTGAATCCTATCATCATATCCTGGTCTCCAACAGGAAGCCTGCCCCTGAGCTGCTCAAGACAGCTTGACTTAGATCCACCTCGCTGGTCCATAGGCATCCCTGACACCACCTCTTGTGTGGAGGCGCCTGATAAGCAGGGAGAGGAAGCACTAACAGAGGGCTGATGAGCACATTCAGAAAGCCTGCATACTTTGCAGGGTTATAAGAAACAACACAAACTTAAGCAGTTAGCACTTCCACGGGAAAGCGAACAAGATACTATCAGTATGTGACATGGCTTTGCAGGCTTACAGTCTTAAAAATGAGTTGGAATGTATGCTAATTATTATAGCCCTGTCGTTCAGTCGTGTCTGACTCTTTGCGACCCCTTGGACTGTAGCCTACCAGGCAACTCTGTCCATGGGATTTTCCAGGCAATAGTGCTGGAATGGATTGCCATTTCCTTTTCCAGGGGATCTTCCCAACCCAGGGATTGAACCCAGGTCTCCTGCATTGTTGACAGACGCTTTACTGTCTGAGCCACCAGGGAAGTCCCATGCTAATTATTAGAGAAATACAAATGAAAACTACAATGAGGTACCACATCACATCAGTCAGAATGGCCATCATTATAATAGTCAATAAATAGCAAGTGCTGGAGAGGATGTAGAGAAAAGGAGCCCTCCTCCAATATTGGTGGGAATGTAAATTAGTATGGCTACTATGAAAGACAGTACAGAGGTTTCTCAAAAACTAAAAATAGAGTTGTCATATGATCCAGCAATCTCACTGCTGGGCGTATATCTGGAGAAAGGACTAATTTAAAAAGATACATGCATCCCTACTTTCATAGCAGCACTGTTTACAATAGCCAAGAAATAAAAACAACTTAAATGTCCATTGAAAGATGAACAGATAAAGAAGATATGCTACATATATGCATGGACTACTACTCAGCCATAGAAAAGAATAAAATAATGCCACTTGCCAGAACATGGATGTACCTAGAGATTATTATATTAACTAAAGTCAAAAGAGTAAAACAAATACCATATAATATCACTTATACATGGAATCTAAAGTATGAAACAAATGAATTTATCTATGAAAAGAAACAAACTCAGAAATATTGAGAGCAGACTTATGGTTGCCAAGGGGTTGGGGAGGAGTGGATTGGGAGCTGGGGATTAGCAGGTGCAAACTCTTATGCATAGAATTAATGAACAATAAGATCCTACTGCATAACACAGGGAGCTATATTCAATATCCTGTTATAAATCATAATGGAAAAGAATAAGACAATGAATATATATAAACAAGTATTACTGAACAACTTTGCTGTACAGAAGAATTCAACATAACTTTGTAAAACAATTATACCTCAATAAACTATTTTTTTCAAGAATTAATAAGAAAGTCAATTTGCACATCTACTACAGAAAACAGTATGGAGGTTCCTCAAAATTGTAAAGATAGAACTACTCTATGATCAAAAACACTGACACTTCCAGGTATTCATCCAAAAGAAGTTAAAGCTCAAAAAGACATAAACCCCCATGCTCATGTGTGCAATAGTCAAGACATGAAAACAACCAAACTGTCCACTGATGGATATAGGGATAAAGAATATGTGATACACATACAATGAAATGTTATTCAGCCAAAAAGGAAATCCTACCATATAGGACAACATGGATGGGCCTTGAGTCATTATGCTAACTGAAATGAATCAGAGACTGACAAATACTTTATGATTTTAATTGTATGTGAAATCTAAAAAGATGTTGAACACATAGAAACAGAGTACAAAGGTAATTTCTAGGGACTTGAGGAGGATAGGGTGGGCAACTGGAAAGATATTAGTCAAAGTGTACTGAATTGCAGTTTTAAGAAGTTCTAGGGATCTGGTATACACGATGGTAAAAGTAATTAACAATACTGTATTACATACTTAAAAGGTGCTAAATTAGTAGATCTTAAAATTCTCACCCCCCTACACATGGTTAATTATGCGACATAATGGATGTATTAACTAAATTTGCTTTGGGTGTCATTTTGCAATATATGGGCCTCCCTGGTGGCTCAGCTGGCAAAGAATCAGCCTGCAATGTGGGAGACCTGGGTGTGATTCCTGGGTTGGGAAGATCCCCTGGAGAAGGGAAATGATACCCCCCTGCCCCCAGTATTCTTGCCTGGAGAATTCCATGGACTATATAGTCCATGGGGTCGCACAGAGTCAGACACGAATGAAGTGACAACAGCAGCAGCAGAGTAACTTTCACTTTCACTTTCACTTGCAATATATACATGTAGCAAACCACCATGTTGTACACTTTAAAGATATATATATATGTGTGTGTATATGTATAAATTATACCTCAATAAAGCTGGAAACAATCAAATTTAAATTTACTATCTTTCAAAGTATATGAATTCAAGTTTAAATTTTCTCTTTAATTTCAATTCATTTCAGACAGAAAGTTTTCATTATAAGGTAAGCTAATATTATTGCAAATTGGGACAATGAAGCTTAACATTTTATAGCGCTAGGCTTCCTCGGTGGCTCAGATGGTAAGGAGGGGCTTCTCTAGTGGCTCAGATGGTCAAGAATCTGTCTGCCAATGCAGGAGACCCAGCTTTGATCCCTGGGTTGGGGAAGATCCTCTGGAGAAGGGAATGGGTACCCACTCCAGTATTCTTGCCTGGAGAACATGGACAGAGGATTCTGGCGGGCTCTAGTTCATGTGGTCACAAAAGAGTCAGATATTTATTTCTGCTCTGATCGTTATGATTTCTTTCCTTCTACTAATTTTGGGGTATTTTGTTTTATTTTTCCAGTTGTTTTAAGTGTAAAGTTCAGTTGTCTACTCTATGTTTTTCTTGTTTCTTGAAGTATGATTGTATTGCTATAAACTTTCCTCTTAGAACTTTTGCTGCATCCTATAGATTTTGAGTTGCTATGTTTTCACTGTCATTTGTCTTTAGAATTTTTTTTTATTTCCCCCTTTGATTTCTTCAGTAACCTGTTGGTTATTTAGAAATGTATTGTTTAATCTCCATGTGTTTGTGCTTTTTACAGCTTTGTTTTTCTTGTAATTGATATCTAGTCTCAGAACATTGTAGTCAGAAAATGCTTGACTATGATTTCAATTTTCTTCTACTTACTGGGGTTTGATTTGTGACCTACGATGTGGGCTATCATGGAAAATGTTCCATGTGCACCTGAGAAGAAGTTGTATACTTCTGCATTTGGATGGAATGTCCTAAAGATATCAGTGAGATCCATCTCATTTAATGTATCATTTAAGACTTGTGTTTCCTTGTTAATTTTCTGCTTTAATGATATGTCCATTTATGTGAGTGGGATGTTAAAGTCTCATACTATTATTGTGTTACTGTCAATGTCTATGGGGGGCTCCTGCACTACTGGTAGGAATGTAAATTGATACAGCCACTATGGAAGACGGTATGGAGATTCCTTAAAAAGTTAGGAATAACACCACCATATTACCCCCTTCTAGGTATATACACAGAGGAATCCAAAGTTGAAAAAGACATATGTATTCCATTGCTAATTGCAGCATGATTTACAATAGCTGGAATATGGAAGCAACCTAGATGTCCATTGACAGATGAAAGAATAATGAAGTTGTGTTTTATATACACAATGGAATATTACTCAGCCATAAAAAGAACACATCTGAGTCAGTTCTAATGAAGTGATAAGCCTAGAGACTATTATACGGAGTAAAGAAAGTCAGAAAGAGAAAGATAAATATCATATACTAACACATATACATGGAATCTAGAAAAATGGTAATGAATTTATTTGCAGGGCAGCAATGGAGAAACAGACATAGAGAACTGACTTATGGACATGGGGAGAAAGGAGAAGAGGGTGAGATGTATGGAATGAGTAACATGGAAACTTACATTACCATATGTAACATAGCCAATGGAAATTTGCTGTATGTCTCAGGAAACTCAAGCAGGAGCTCTGTATCAACATAGAGGGGTAGGATGGGGAGGGAGGTTCAAAACAAAGGGGATATATATATATATATATATATGTTGAAGTTTGACAGAAAATAGGAAAATTCTATAAAACAATTATATTTCAATTAAAATATAAATTAATTTTAAAAATGTATCTGAAGTGTACTCATGGTCTGAAGAACAGTACAAAAGCAAAATAAACAAAATATACTTTAAAAAAGAGTCACAACTGAATGACTAAAACTCACTTTTTCACACTCAAGAATAAATTATAGCTATGAAAATGTATAGCAGTAGAAAAATATAATTGTTTAGAAGGCTACTATGCTCCCAGTTTATTTATATATGCAGACTCATAGAAAATCTATATATAAATATATCTCTATATATACAGGTTATTGATATTTCTTCCAGTGATCTTGATTTCAGCTTGTGCTTTCTCCAGCCCAGCGTTACTCATGATGTAGTCTGCATATAAGTTAAATAAGCAGGGTGACAATATACAGCATTGACGTACTCATTTTCCTATTTTGAATGAGTCTGTTCTTCCATGTCCAGTTCTAACTGTTGCTTCCTGACCTGCATATAGGTTTCTCAGGAGGCAGGTCATGTGGTCTGGTATTCCCATCTCTTTCAGAATTTTCCACAGTTTATTGTAATTCACACAGTCAAAGACTTTGGCATAGTCAATAAAGAAGAAATGGATGTTTTTCTGAACGCTTTTGCTTTTTCCATGATGCAGTTGATGTTAACAATTTGATCTCTGGTTCCTCTGCCTTTTCTAAAACTAGCTTGAACATCGGGGAGTTCACAGTTCACCTATTCCTGAAGCCTGACTGGGAGAATTTTGATCAATATTTTACTAGCGTTGGAGATGAGTGCAATTTGTGCAGCAGTTTGAGCATTCTTTGGCATTGCCTTTCTCTGGGATCGGAATGAAAACTGACCTTTTCCAGTCCTGTGGCCATTGCTGAGTTTTCCAAATTTGTTGGCATATTGAGAGCAGCACTTTCACAGCATCGTCTTTCAGGATTTGAAATAGCTCAACTGGAATTCCATCACCTCCACTAGCTTTGTTCTTAGTGATGCTTCCTAAGGCCCACTTGACTTCACACTCTAGGATGTCTGCCTCTAGGTGAGTGATCACACCAGCATGATTATCTGGGTCATGAATATCTTTTTTGAACAGTTCTTCTGTGTATTCTTGCCACCTCTTCTTAAAATCTTCTGCTTCCGTTAGGTCCCTATCATTTCTGTCCTTTATTGAGCCCATCTTGGCATGAAATGTTCCCTTAGTATCTCTAATTTTCTTGTAGAGATTTCTAGTCTTTCCTATTCTGTTGTCCGCCCCCTTTTTTTTTTTGGCACTGATCACTGAAGAAGGCTTTCTTATCTCTTCTTGCTATTCTTTGGAACTCTGCATTCAAATGAGTATATCTTCCCTTTTCTCCTTTACTTTTCACGTCCCTTCTTTTCACAGCTATTTGTAAGGCCTCCTCAGACAGCCGTTTTGCTTTTTTGCATTTACTTTTCTTGGGGATAGTCTTGATTCCTGTCTCCTGTACAATGTCAGGAACCTCCATCAATACTTCATCAGGCACTCTGTCTGTCAGATCTAGTCCCTTAAATTTATTTCTCATTTCCACTGTATTGTCATAAGGGATTTGATTTAGGTCATACCTGAATGGTCTAGTGGTTTTCTTGACTTTCTTCAATTTCAGTCTTAATTTGGCAATAAGGAATACATGCTCTGAATCACAGTCAGCTTCATAAAGAGCCTCCTGATGAAAGTGAAAAAGGAGAGTGAAAAAGTTGGGTTAAAGCTCAACATTCAGAAAACGAAGATCATGGCATCTGGTCCCATCACTTCATGGGAAATAGATAGGGAAACGGTGGAAACAGTGGCTGACTTTATTTTTCTGGGTTCCAAAATCACTGCAGATGGTGACTGCAGCCATGAAATTAAAAGAAGCTTACTCCTTGGAAGGAAAGTTACGACCAACCTAGATAGCATATTAAAAAGCAGAGACATTAGGTTATTAACAAAGGTCCCTCTAGTCAAGGCTATGGTTTTTCCAGTGGTCATATATGGATGTAAGGGTTGGATTGTAAAGAAAGCTGAACTCTGAAGAATTGATGCCTTTGAACTATGGTGTTGTAGAAGATTCTTGAGAGTCCCTTGGATTGCAAGGAGATCCAACCTATCCGTCCTAAAGGAGATCAGTCCTGGGTGTTCATTGGAAGGACTGATGTTGAAGCTGAAACTCCAATACTTTGGCCACCTGATACGAAGAGCTGACTCTCTCTCTCTTTTTTTTTTTTAATACTTTATTCTACATTACAATACTGTATTTGTTCTGGAATGGATAAGAAAGCTGTGGTACATATACACAATGGAGTACTACTCAGCCCTTAAAAAGAGCTGACTCATTTTCAAAGACCCTCATGCCAGGAAAGATTGAGGGCAGGAGGAGAAGGGGACAATAGAGGATGAGATGGTTGGATGTCATCACTGACACGATGTACGTGGGTTTGCATGGACTCCGGGAGTTGGTGATGTACAGGGAGGCCTGGTGTGCTGTGGTTCACGGGGTTGCAAAGAGTTGGACATGACTGAGTGACTGAACTGAACTATATATAGAGATATATATCTGCTCTATTTCATCAATTATATGCAATTCGTAGGGCTTCCAAAGACAAAGACAATAAAAGTGCTAAAATTTTATTTTGTCAATAGCTAGAAATCACCTGGAATCCCTGGAGAAAGATATTTCACAGAGTTTGAGACAGCAGGTATTTTTACAATGTGTAAATATATATATGTGTGTTATATATATATATATATATATATATATATAGAGAGAGAGAGAGAGAGAGAGAGAGAGAGAGAGAGGTCAAGATATAAATGACTCAAAAATATGGATATTATCATGAGATCATTCTTGTTAATACATTCAGAATGTTAGGGTTGTAATATCAATTTTCTGTATTATTTTGAAATATTCAATTCTTCAGTAGAGAAAAGGCAACATACAGGTGGGACAAGACTCCAAAATAAAACAAAACAAAACACTGTGGTTGTGTATACTTGTGCCTCTGTCTGTCTAAACATTAAAGCAAGTGTGAGTCACTAGTTGCCTTCACTTCGCTTACATTGGAAAGGAAAGGAAAGGAAAGGAAAGTGAAGTCAGTCATGCCTGACTCTTTGTGACCCCTGGGCTGTAGCCTACCAGGCTCCTCCATCCATGGTATTTTCTAAACAAGAGTACTGGAGTGGGTTGCCATTTCCTTCTCCAGGAGATCTTCCCAATCCAGGGATCAAACCCAGGTCTCCCATATTGCAGGCAGACACTTTATTGTCTGAGCCACCAGGGAAGCCTTCAAATTCAAAACAAACTATCAGTGTGGATGATGCTGTAGAAAGAAGCAGAATGCATTAACATCATGCAGCCCATACTTAGGCTGTATTGTCTTTCTACTCACACCCTGTCTGAAGTACCTGAACCTACCCCATCTTTTCTTTCCAACTGTGTTTGAAATTGATGTGATCCGAGCATCGTAATTTGATCTGTGAGCCTCTCTGTTCTGTGACCTAGCGGTGGCTTGCCTGGTGGTACCTTTAGAGACTATAAATCCATCAAAGTGATTTAAGATCTGCTTTAATTTTTCATCATTTCCCATTTAAGAAATGTTACAAAATTTCCATATAACAAATAAGCTAGAAGGAGATTATCTCATGCTTTGGTTAGTTTTAGTACAGAAGAAAATTAAAGTGCACACTAGTCTTACTTATGATCAGCATTTCGATGAGAAAGACACTTTTTTAACTTTATTTTTTCCCTTCAATATAAGGAAGAAAGAAACAGTAAGTTGTGTGGTTAGGCATTCTGATCATGATCAGCTTGACTGTATTAAAATCCTAGCCCTGTTATCACAAGATTCTGTCCCCTTGGGCAAATTAATAGTCTCTTTTAACCTCATTTTCTTCATTTAAAAGCTAGAGACAATAATAGGTCTACTCTCATAGCAACTGTAAAGATGTAATGAGAAATATTTGTAAATACATAGAAAACAGCCTGATACATGAAAGCATCCAGTAACTGTTGCTATCTATTGGAGAAAAAAATTAATAGTTTTTAAATGTGGCAAATAATTCAGACAACTATCATGGAAAATACTGTACCATCTTCTGAATCAAAATAAATATGAGTAACAATGCTGCTGCTGCTGCTGCTGCTAAATCTCTTCGGTCATGTCCGACTCTATGCGACCCCATAGAGGGCAGCCCACCAGGCTCCCCCATCCCTAGGATTCTCCAGGCAAGAACACTGGAGTGGGTTGCCATTCCCTTCTCCAATGCATGAAAGTGAA
Organism: Nanger dama; assembly: GCA_917880005.1. NCBI lineage: Eukaryota > Metazoa > Chordata > Mammalia > Artiodactyla > Bovidae > Nanger > Nanger dama. The sequence goes on along the minus strand of CAKJTW010000027.1, from coordinate 13,585,760 downwards.
AAGTAAAAGTGAAGTCCCTCAGTTGTGCCCAACTCTTAGAGACCTCATGGACCAAAGCCCACCAGGCTTCTCCATCCGTGGGATTTTCCAGGCAAGAGTACTGGAGTGGGGTGCCCTTGCCTTCTCCAATGAGAAACAATAAATAAGATAAAATTTGTCAGGCACTTAACTAGGCCTGTGTAAAATAAATGTGTCCTTTGGCTTCTAAAACTGCAGCTTTCACATGTGCTGAGTCCAAAGGCAATTTTACTTTTATAAGAGCTTCAATTTTTGAGTTGTCTTCAGTAGGGATGGCTGACAATAACAAGCTCATTTCAGGCTGCTACCTCATCATTAGGTTTGGCTTTGTTTTACATTAATTCAGTTCAGTTCAGTCTCTCAGTCGTGTCCGACTCTTTGTGACCCCAGCACACCAGGCCTCCCTGTCCTACACCAACTCCCAGCGCTTGCTCAAAATCATGTCTGTTGAGTCGATGATGCCATCCAACTATATCATCCTCTGTTGTTCCCTTCTCCTTCCACCTTCAGTCTTTCCCAGCATGAGGTTCTTTCCCAGTGAGTCAGTTCTTCCCATGAGATGGCCAAAGTACTGGAGTTTCGTCTTCAACATCAGTCCTTCCAATGAATATTCAGGACTGATTTCCTTTTGGATAAACTGGTTGTATCTCCTTGAAGTCTAAGGGACTCTCAAGAGTCTCCTCCAACACCACCGTTCAAAAGCATTAATAGTTTATCTTTATTATTTACTATTGTCACTCCTGTAAAGATAGAACTATGTTGGATTTAAATTACTTTCATTTTTTGGAGAGAAAGTTTTCTCCAGGTGACTCAGTGATAAACAACCTGCCTGCAATGCAGGAGATGCAGGAAACACAGGTTCGATCCCTGGGTTGGGAAGATTCCCTGGAGAAGAAAATGGCAATCCACTTCAGTATTCTTGCCTGAGAAATCCCACTGACAGAGGAGTCTGGAGAGATACAGTCCATGGGGTGGAAAAGAGTCAGACATGGCTTAGCAACTAAACAACAACAACAAAGATTGCAAGTGTAATTAAATACTCTATAGGTAATCTACAGCATTCATATTTTTAAAGGTTGTTGTATAGAATATGTTTATGAAATGGATATTACTTGGGTATTGTCAAAAGTTTCAGAAATAAGATCAGGGTATACAATAGTTCAGTTGGTAAAGAAACTGCTTGTAATGCAGGAGACCCTTTTTCCAACTGACTTATTAGTCTTTTCTAACTGACTCATTGGAAAAGAACCTGATGCTGGGAAAGATTGAAGGTGGGAGGAGAAAGGGATAACAGAGAATGAGATTGTCGGATGGACATGAGTTCAGTTCCTGGGTCAGAAATATCCGCTGGGGAAGGGATAGGCTACCTACTCCAGTATTCTTGAGCTTTCCTTGTGGCTCAGCTGGAGAAGAATCAACCTGCAATGCGGGAGACCTGGGTTCAGTCCCCATGTTGGGAAGATCTCCTGGAGAAGAGGAAGGCTACCCACTCCAGTATGCTGGCCTGGAGAATTCCATGGACTGTATAAGTCCATGGGGTGACAAAGTTGAACAGGACTGAGCAGCTTTCACTTTCACATACTGTTTTATTCCAAGCATCAATTCAATTCAGTTGCTCAGTCATGTCTGACTCTTTGCAACCCCATGAATCGCAGCACGTCAGGCCTTCCTGTCCATCACCAACTCCCAGAGTTCACTCAAACTCGTGTCCATCGAGTCGGTGATGCCATCCAGCCATCTCATCCTCTGTCATCCCCTTTTCCTCCTGCCCTCATTCCCTCCCAGGATCACGGTCTTTTTCAGTGACTCAACTCTTCTCATGAGGTGGCCAAAGTATTGGAGTTTCAACTTTAGCATCAGTCCTTCTAATGAACACCCAGGACTGATCTCCTTTAGGATAGACTGGTTGGATCTCCTTGCAGTCCAAGAGACTCTCAAGAGTCTTCTCCAACACCACAGTTCAAAAGCATCAATTCTTTGGTGCTCAGTTTTCTTCACAGTCCAACTCTCACATCCATACATGACCCCTGGAAATACCATGGCCTTGACTAGATGGACCTTTGTTGGCAAAGTAATGTCTCTGCTTTTTAATATGCTGTCTAGGTTGGTCCAAGCATAGAAAAACACATATAAAGAGAGGAAGAGGGGATAAAAGAGGAAATAACACCCAAGGATTGTGCAGGACTTGAGATCTTACACTTCTTACCAATTAATAACCTATTTAGTGACTTTTCTACATGTTTTGGAAGAAAACATGAGGCTTCTGAATTGGAGAGTGTACATGATTATAGGCAGTACAGGCTTTTGCCAGAGATTTCAGTTCTTATGTGCTTTTTTTCCCATGAGCCCATGGGAGTAACGTAGGGCCTTTGATACAGGATTGCTGCCTTCATCAGTTTGAGTGGCTATAACAAAATGTCACATACTGGGTGGCTTACATAAGACATTTATGTTCTCACAGTTCTGCAGGCTGAGAAGTCCAAGATCAAGGTGCCTGCTAGCCTGATTCTTGGTGAAGGCTCTCCTCCTAGCTTGTAGATAGCGCCCTTCTCAGTATGTGCTCATATACCTTTCTCTGGTGCAAAGGGAGAAAATTCTGTTGTCTCTCCCTCTTCTTATAAAGGCACTGGTTCTATCATGAGGTTCTACTCTCATGACCTCAGGTAACCTAAATAAATACCTCCCAAAGCTTCCATCTCAAATACCATCACATTGGAAAGGAGAACTTCAACACAGTGACATTGAAAAGACACACACATTCAGTTCATAAAGTATGAACATGCAGTGGGTTGTGTTACTGAAGTGGAATTTGAGCTTAGGGAATTCACTGCTACTGTAGCAAACAGCACCAAGACTGTACATTGTCAAGGGGAAGCATTTCCATCACCCGTCATGCTTGCCTGCCATGAGCATTCCCTGGTAAAGGACCCAGGTAAAGAGTAGTCAGCATGATGCATTCTTGTTCTACCCACGAAGATGATGCAAAGACACTGATGTCCAATTGTAGACTGACTCTCAAAACACTAGCAAAAGCTTAGAGCTTAAAGAAAAATGTGAGCGGAACAAAAGTCCCAATACTAATCTATTCTATCAGAAACAATGTCTGGCAGACACATAGGAAACTCAACAAATACTGGTTACTGTAACTGAAAAACTGAGGAAAGCCTTTAGAATTTGAATTCTCAGAAGAATGAGGGGGTTTACATAAGGCCATTTACCCGCTGTAGGAGTTTTAACTTAGCTGAGAAATCACTGAAGTTTATAGCAAGGAAGGAGCATGGTCAGATTTACATTTGGGGGCAATCACTTTGACCTCAATAGAGTGATGGATTTAAGGAGTGCAAGACAAAGACAGGGAGATGGATTAAGAAACTATTACAATAGAAGAAAAATACTGTGATAAAGGTACAATCTAGAGAATCACTGCATAGGAAAACATTGTGAGAGATTTGAAAACGATTTAAAGTACAATCAGCAAGACTCAATGCTGGATATAATGACAAGAGAAAGGTAAAGACTGAGAAGATGCCTCACTTGAGAATGGGGCTATGTGCCATAAGAAGAAATCTGAATTTAGAAAGAGTAGTGTAGCTTTTTGGTGAAGGCAATGGCACCCCACTCCAGTACTCTTGCCTGGAAAATCCCATGGACGGAGGAGCCTGGAAGGCTGCAGTTCATGGGTCGCTAAGGGTCAGACACGACTGAGCGACTTTACTTTCACTTTTCACTTTCCTGCACTGGAGAAGGGAATGGCAACCCACTCCAGTGTTCTCGCCTGGAGAATCCCAGGGACGGGGGGAGACTGGTGGGCTGCCATCTATGGGGTCACACAGAGTTGGACACGACTGAAGCGACTTAGCAGCAGCAGCAGCAGCAGCAGCAGCAGCAGCAGTGTAGCTTTTAAAAATTAGATCGATTCAAAAGAATTGACTTGATAAACAATTTATTTTAGTTTTCTGATAGGTTTCAAATGTGTGTGATTTTATACACCCATTTATGTATACATATATATAGAATTAAACATTTAAATGTTATCACTATAAAAGTCTTTTTACATAGGAAAGCCATTTTTCTCCCTTAGAGCATCCAAATACATAGCTAAAATTGAATTATCTGTTCTAAACAGATTCTTTTCTCACCTGTTTAGGATGAAAGACACCATTGAAATAAGAGAAGAAGAAGAAGAAGAAAAATAGAGAAGCCTGCACACTGCAAGAAAAGTTCCTGTGTGCTACAACTAAGACTCGGTGCAGTCAAACTGAACCACTTAGGCTCACCATGTAATGGTTTTAGACAATAGGTTATATTTTGCAGTGCAAAACACAAAGGACAAGGATTTGCATTTGATTGCACTATGGACCTCCCAGTTGGAGCTAGTGGTAAAGAATCTGCCTGCCAATTCAGGAGACACAAGAGATGTGGTTAAATTTAATCCCTGGGTGTGTGTAGAAGATACCCTGGAGAAAGAAATGGCAACCTACTTCAGTATTCTTGCCTGGAAAATCCCATAGACAGAAGAGACTGGTGGTCTATGGTCCACAGGGTCACAAGAGTCAGACACGACCGAGCAACTAAACCACCACCATGGAAACCTGAAATTACCTTCAGTCATAGAGTTTCTTATTTGCAATAGCAAGACTTCCCATGCAACACAACCTTACTCTGCCTGGTAATTCTTGTTCAGGTTGAGGAAAAAGACATTTTAAGACAAATTACTTCTTAAAAAGCTGCCTTCTGGGAAGAAATCTCTTTAAATGTATTTAGTTTTCTTTTCTATGAACATAATAGGCATTTGTTATAAGGTATCTGAAGAATACACAATAAGTCTAAGAAAAGCATAAAAACCACATACTAAGTCATATGTATTTGCCAATAGCATTTGCTTAACATTCTACATTATATGCATAAAAATATTTGCAAAGACCGAATTTCTGATTTTTTTCCCAGAACTCCTGGATTAAACTGAATCCTATTTTCCCCCTGAGCTACACACCCACTCACCACAAAAAGGAAAAGGAAAACTGATGCAGACTGCATACACATTCTATGTGTATATAAAGCACAATCACATAGTACAAAATCCAAAAGCATGTTTGCTAACCGGAGATAGGGACAGGAGTTGGCAGTTCCTTGAAAGTATTGTTAGAAATACCTTTTCTTCTAAGGAGAGTCAGTGTATATAAAAGCAAAGATATGTACCTATCTCAGTGTCTCTCTAACTTGGCTATATGTTACAATCTTCAGATTATATATATATATATATATATATATATACACACACACACATATATATACACATACATATATATATATGTTAGCTTGGGTCCCATTCTCAAAAATTCCAATTTAATTTATCTTGGTAGTAACTGGAATATTGTGATTTAAAAGCTCTCTAGGTAATACTTTTGTGTAAAGTTGAGAAACATCTGTCTATACTATACTGTAACTTGACTCTTTTAATTTAAAAAAAAAAAAGCATATTTAAGATCTTTCCAAATTTCCAATTTAAAACAAAACACTTTATTGAGGATTCAGTGCCATACAAAAAGCTGTATATATTTAACACATTACAATGTAATGAGTTTGGAGACAAGTATACACACCTGAAATCATCACCACAGTCAATGCTATAAAACACATCCATGACCTTCAAAAGTTTCTTTTCATCTTTATATGTTTATTTGTTGTTGGTGATAAGAACACTTGACATAAGTTCTACCCTCTTAGCAGACTACTAAGTACACAATTTAGGATCATTAACTACATAGGCACTCTGATGTATACAGCATCTCTAGGAACTATTCACCTTGCATAACTGACCTCAGAGGCTCTGATCCCTGGGAACCACCTCTCTACTCTCTGTTTCTCTGAGTTTGACTATTTTTAGAGTCCTCAAGTAAGTAAGATCACATAGTATTAATATTTTTGCTTCCCTGTGTTAGTATAATGTCCTCAGGTTTATCCATATTGTCTCTAATAGCAGAATTTTCTTTTTAAGGTTAACTATTATTCACTGCATATTAATACCTCATTTTCTTTACCTCTCTATCCTTCAATGGGCATTTAGGTTGCTTTTATGTCTTAGGTACATGGTATGCTAGAGAGAACATGTGAAAGCAGGTTATCCACTTGAGATCATGATTTTAATTCTTTGGATATATTCCCAGATGTTGGATTGCTGATCATATGATTATGTCTTTAATATTTCAGGAACCTCTGTATCATTTTCCATATTGGCTTCACAACCTTTTGATGGTCTTTATCTTCAGTTTTTGTTTTATAATAGCCAGCCATTTTTCAAAAAATAATATACAATTCTCCATTTACTGGATGTACCATAATTGGCTCAACCCGTATCCTAGACTAGGGTATTTCATTTTAAAAATATTTTCAAATTTTTCATAGTGTTGTTTTCAAAAATATTATGCTTAGAATTGGACAAGGAAATGGCTACCCACTCCCGTATTCTTGCCTGGAGAATCCCATGGACAGAGGAGTCTGTCAGGCTATAGTCTGTGGGGTCACAATGAGTCAGGCACCACCGACTGACTAACACATATGCTTGAGAAAAACACATATTCTATTATGGCTGACTTTGGCAGTCAATAGATATCATTCTACCTGACTTAGTAAGTAGAGTCTTTTAAGTCTATTTTCTTTTGATATTCTCCTTAGATTTCCTACCAATTGTTGGCAGAGGTGTCTTAACTATTATAATTGAATTGTCTGCTTCTATTTCAGCTGTTATCATTATTGCTCTATGTATTTTGAGCCTTTGTTATTAGGTGAATGCATATTTGATTGCTATGACTTCCTTTCATATTTATCCCTTTATCATTGTAAAATGACCTTTTGCTCCTAGTAACGACCTTAGTCTTAAATACTATTTTGTCTAATATTAGTCTATTCGTCTCATATTGTCTATTTTATCTAATATTAATATAGCCACTTTAGCTTTCTTCTGGTTCCTGCTTGTACAGCATCCATCTTTTAACTTTCAAACTATTTGTGTCTTTGAATCTAAAATATGATTACTGTAGACATCTTAAAACCAAAAAAAAAAAACTTGACTGAAATTAATACCAACTTAATTTCAGTAGTAGATAAAACTACTTTGATACAATGCTGTCTCTTCTTTTTGTTATTATTGTTATACAAACTACAACTCTGGACACTGAAGGCCCTAACCCTAATTATATATACATATATATATTTATATTTATATATAAATATATATAATATATATAATTATATATATATTTATATATATATATAACCTTAAATATTTTTATATTTATTATGCAGTTTAATTTACATAGGTTAAGAACAGTTAAAATTAGAATGCATTTACATTATAATTTATATTTACATATAGTTAGTTACCTTTGCCAGTGTTCTTCATTTCATTTTGGTTTGAATTACTGACTAAAGTATATTAATTTCAGCCTGAAATAACCTCCTTGAGTTTTTTTATTTGGTTGCTTTTGTTATTGTTATTGTTGTTTTTAATAGGGAAGGATTGACTTCCTAGAAATGTTTTTCCTAAATCAGTTTTATATAATGAGAGTTTGCAAATATTTTCTCAAATTTTTTTAGATATATGTAAATATATCCTCATTATATATATACTTTTTATATTTTGGTATTCAAATTAATTAGTCTTTCTTGTTTACTATCAAATTCTTAAGTGCTAGAGGGGAAATTTAGAGAATCTCTTCCAGCCTCATCACTTTCTCTTTTCTTTTCCCTTCTACATTGTACCCTTTACCTCACTTCCACGTGGTTGACTGGTCATGCCTTCTTTGGTCTCCTGGTCATTTTAGCACTGTATCTTCTGACTATAGTCCTTTTCCTAGCACATTCTAACCTTGGTAAATTCCTCTTTATGTTTCCGCCTTTCAGTTATTTACATGATCCAGAAAGCTTTACCTAGGCCTTTCAAGTATGAACTACCTGCTTATCCTATACTTTCCCTACACATCACACTTGTTTACTTCTTGGTGACCTTTATGAATAATTAAGAATAAGGAGGACCATGTCTGTTCAGATTACTATTACATTCAATGTGTGACATACAATAGCTCATAAGCAATATATAAATAAATTTCTGCATTTGAAATGTTTTATTTATATAATTGATCATATTTATACATAAAAAAGTTATACATCATATTTACTAATTAATTAGATTAAATTAACTTACCTGTTGTTAGTACAAATCATTTATATTATACTGAAAAGGTGAATTGACTGAAAACCTAACAAACTTAAGTTTAGGTTCCCATGTTGCCCTAATTTATTACAAGGTCGTACATTTGAATTTTAAATTGTTTTTAATTAAACATGCTTCTAGATTGCCAGATTTAGCAAAGGAAAATACAAAATACTCAGTAACATTTGAATTTCACATAAGTGAATGTGAAAGTCAGTCATGTCCAACTCTTGTGACCCCATGGATGATAGCCTGCCAGGCTCCGCTGTCCATGGGATTCTCCAGGCAAGAATACTGGAGTGGGTTGCCATTCCCTTCTCCAGAAGATCTTCCCAACTGAGGTTAAATCTAGGTCTCTCACATTGCAGGCACATTTTTATCATCTGAGTCACCAGGGAAGCCCAAGAAAACTGGAGTGGGTAGCCTCTCATTTCTCCAGGGGATCTTTCTGATCCAGGGATCAAACTGTGTCTCCTACATTGCAGGCAGATGCTTTACCAGCTGAGCTACCAGGGAAATGTGAACTTCATATAAGCAGCAGATAATTTTGAGTACAAGTATAATCCACATACTACTGGGACATACTTATGATGAAAAAAAGTTGCTATCTGAAATTCAAATATACCAAGACTTCCGTTATTATATCTGGCATCCTACAATGCAACAACACTCTCACACCAACACCAAATTACATAAGCTGCAGGCCATACAAACCCTAGGTGTGCCCCTGTTATATTACTAGGATATAAATTTTAATTATCAACTGGCCAAACTTAGAGCTGAGCTTTAATATTTCCACTGAACTTTAATCAGTTATCTTTCAAAAATTTAAATGGAGAGTGTTCTTAATCCAATTTTCATATTATCTTATACAATTAAATATATTATATTTGTTTCCCTGTAACTCTCTGCAACTCCATGGACTATAGATAAACAGGCTCCTCTGTCCATGAATTCTCCAGGCAAGATTACTTACTGGGGTTGCCATTTCCTACTCCAGGGTCATCTCCTGCAACAGTAAGTGAATTCTTTACCAGTATGCCACATGGGAAGACCCATTATATAGGTTAAGCATTGATGAAAAGACCTACCATCATCAAAATTGCAAGACTGTCAGTGAAAATCACTTAAATGAGTATTTCCAGTTAATCACTTTGCATTGAACACTAGCTGTGCTACATGAACTGAGCAAGACTCTCAGATGCACGATAAAACACACTCCTGATCATTTTAAATGCCTGAAAATATCCTACAGTAACACCACAACATAGACATATGAACTTGCAATTGTAATAGTATAACATTACTCTCATTGTTGTTGTTCAGTCACTAAGCCATGTCTGACTACTTGTGACTCCATGGACTGCAGCATGTCAGGCTTCCCTATCCTTCACCATCTCCCAGAGTTTGTTCAAACTCATGTCCATTCTGTTGATGATGCCATCCAACAATCTCATCATCTGTCACCCCCTTCTCCCCACACCTTCAATCTTTCCCACCATCAGGGTCTTTTCCAATGAGTCTTCTCTTCACCTCAGCTGGCCAAAGTACTGGAGCTTCAGCTTCAGCATCAGTCCTTCCAATGAATATTCAGGGTTGATTTCCTTTAGGATTGACTAGTTTGAGCTTCATGTAGTCAGTCCAAGGTTTCTCAAGTCTTCTTCAACATCACAGTTCAAAAGCATCACTTCTTCAGCACTCAGCCTTCTCCATAGCCTAACACTAATACGTATATGACTACTGGAAAAATCATAGCTTTGACTATGCAGACCTTTGTCACTAAAGTGCTACCTCTGTTTTTTAATACACTGTCTAGGTAAACCTAAACAGCATAAAGGAAAGGAAAGGAAAGTCAGCCAGTTATGTTTGACTCTTTGCAACCCCATGGACTGTAGCCTACAGGCTCCTCCATCCATGGAATTTTCCAAGCAAGAGTACTGGAGTGGGTTGCCATTTCCTTCTCCAGAAAATCTTCCCAACCCAGGGATCGAACCCAGATCTCCCGAGTTGCAGCCAGCTGCTTTACCATCTGAGCCACCAGGGAAGCTATAATACCCTTATTAAGTGCCAGCAAAAGACTATCAGATTCCCATTCAATAGCCAAAGAAGTTTGACTGCTTGGGGAACATATGCACACAAAATTATTGCCAAGTAACATACAAATATATGCAATGTTTTCCTATATGTTTTATTTGAATAAAGATAATATAATTTTCTCCTATTCTTAGGCTTTCAGGCTTTCAAAGTTCTCCTAAATGGTAAACTTCAGAGCAGTATCAGACTGAAATTTGCCACATATATTGAAAAATATGGAAGGATTTTATTTTTTTTAGATGTTAAAGCAACCCAGCAGTATTGTGATATTTGCAAATTAACATCTCTATTCTATCTCCAAATGTCATAGAAAAGCTTTCTAAACTCTCAATATTCAGACTGTTTATCCAATAATTGAAAAGCTTTGGCACTTATTAGGGCCTGACATATAATATCAAAATAAATAAATCCTCAATTATGAAAATCTAATGATAGTCTCCATATGGTTAATTATCATAGGAATAGTTCTACCAAACTATTGAATAAATCTTGATGATAGACTATGAACAGTGATCTGTACATTTACTACAGGTATATTAGTAAGAACCCTGACTTAACAAGAATCAGATGGCTTACTCAAATTAGGATAACTTGAGAAAAGTTTATTAAAAAATAACTGTTTGCAAAGGTGTGGGAAGGGGTTCTGTAGTATCCAGAAACTAGTAATAAGCAAGCTTTTAGGATTTAACTCTAAAGGACAAGTGGAGATAGTTATGAGCCCAGAAAAGAGATGTGGAGATAGAAATGGCTACTGTCCCATCAGTTCTTGGCAAATAGAAGGGGGAAAAGTGAAAGTAGTAACAGGTTTTCCTTTCTTGGGCTTCAAAATCACTGTAGGTAATGATTGCAGCTACGGAATTAAAAATACTTGCTCCTTGGAAGGAAAGCTATGAGTAAACTAGACAGTGTAGTAAAAAGCAGAGACATCATTTTCCCGACATGGATCCACATAGTCAAAGCTGTGGATTTTCCAGTAGTCATGTATGGATGTGAGAATTGGACCCTAAAGTAGGTTGAGCACCAAAGAACTGATGCTTTGAATTGTGGTGCTGGAAAAGACTCTCAAGAGTCCCTTGGACAGCAAGGATATCAAACTAGTCAATTCTAAAGTAAATTAACCCTGACTAAGGACTGATGCTGATGCTCCAACATTTTGGCGACCTGATGCAGAGCCAGTTCATTGAAAGAAACACTGATGTTGGGAAAGATTGAGGGTAGGAGGAGAAGAGTGGTGCAAAGGATAAGATGGTTAGATAGCATCACTGACTAAATGGACATGAATTTGAGCAAACTCCAGGAGATAGTGAAGGACAGGGAAGCTGGTGTGCTGTAGTCCACTGGGTCACAGAGTCAGTCAGACATGACTTAGCAATTGAAAAACAACAAACCTTTTGTCACTGAGCAAACTTGTGTTGACCTTGATGGGCATGAATCTAGGTAATAAATGTGTGAACCACATTCTTTCTCATTCTTTTGACCTTCTGGAGCTCCTTTTGTGTCAAACCTAATTTGAAACAAATTTCAGGGTTTCTATTCATCTTATCAATATAATATAGGCCCTAAAGGCAGAGAGGAGAGAAGTGTGGTAAAAGATCTGGAAGGACAAATGGAAAATGTACAAACTAGAAGTCGCCAAGGAAAAGCAACTATTCAAATGTTATCATTTTGCTTTACTTTATACTTCATTCAGGAAAACCAAAATTAACTTTTCCTCTTTCTGATGCCAGAATCTGATATTTGGTTAAGTTTGGATTAATTTGTCAAAAAGAGTTGAGCAATATAGGGAATGGCCTGATGTAAAATATTAGATATAAGATACACATAAAATTCATGTTGGGGTGACTGTAGATCATCAAAAATACAATCACCCTCAGAGGAGGTGAATTTTAGGTATAATGAAGGTTTTGCTGCTGCTGCTGCCAAGTTACTTCAGTCATGTCCGACTCTGTGCGACCCCATAGATGGCAGCCCACCAGGCTCCCCCATCCCTGGGATTTTCCAGGCAAGAACACTGGAGTGGGTTGCCATTTCCTTCTCCAATGCATGAAAGTGAAGTGAAAGTCGCTCAGTTGTGTCTGACTCTTCACGACCCCACGGACTTCAGCCTACCAGGCTCCATCGTCCATGGGATTTTCCAGGCAAGAATACTGGAGTGGGGTGCCATTGCCTTAGGTGACTATTATTTAGAGCAGAAATCCCAATTACATTAGGATATCATGGACCAAAAACAAGAAAGCAAGAAAACAACAAAAATCATCTCAAATATAAGAACCAAATTAAAACTTATAAGAATAAATGCTCTTCATGGTTGACTGTGATGAACACTCTTCTACTAAAAGGGGTAAAGTGAAAGTGAAGTTGCTCAGTCGTGTCCGACTCTTTGCAACCCCATGGACTGTACCTGGCTCCTCTGTCCATGGGATTTTCCAGGCAATAGTACTGGAGTGGGTTGCCATTTCCTTCTCCAGGAGATCTTCCTGACCCAGGGATTGAACCCAAGTCTCCCATATTGTAGACAGATGCTTTACCGTCTGAGCCACCAGGGAAGTCCAAAGGAGTAGGCTTCTACAAAATGCATAATCTCTTTTGTTATAGGTTATCACAGTCTATATTGGCACAAATGTAAAGTCTCAGAGAAATGAAGTTGGCAGAAAATTTAAAGTTCAGTAATTTCACTCGTGGGAAAAAAAATGGTATATATAGACGTTTAATAATGAATTTTATACCATTTCTCAAATTATTTAAGAGACATATACATATACATATATATTTAAAGAAACTCATTTTAAACACACACAAAATGGCATAAATATCATATTATTTTACCATTATAATAGATGTATTTGCAGATAGTGCCTCTGTAATACCAAAGTGAATGACTATTGAAGAATGCATCTGCTAAGTGGAGAAGGAAGTAAAAGGAAATGCTGTAATTTTTATTGTGAACTAGAGGAGGGTTCTTCATGACAGAACTGAGTTTTCATGAATGCCAGGTTTGCATTGCAAAATTGATATGTCTTGACATTTAGATGAATTCTATAGCATTACGTACATGTTTTATCATTATGCAAACTAAAATACATTTGTAATGTTTAAAGCATTTAGAAGAATAATCCTGTTGTAAGAGACTGAGAACAAGTCTACTTTTCAGTACAAGTAGATTTCAGACTTGGATAATGAAAATGATGACATCTGATTTAGAAGCTGAATCTCAAAGCAAAACAGATCAAAAAGTCAAACTATTGGAATAGTATTTCATATTCTTATTTTATAAAATAATACCTCAAAGTTTTGACTTTCAGGGTAGAAGAATGGTAACAGAACATTATAAAAGAAGATATAAATTCATGTTGAGCCATGTAAAACTACTGACATGCAAACATTTTAACTTGTAAAAGGAGACAGATTAGCAAATGATATAAAATGATAGTGTTATACATTAAGCACTTTCAATTTGTCAAGCACAGTTCTCAGACCTTTACATGTTTCCACTAAGTCAGTGCTCCCCATATCCCAAAGATTGGGACTGACAGTATCCTCATCTTACAAAGGAAAAAATGAACACAAAGAAACGAAATAACTCACCCAGGTTACACAGGTAGTTAATGACAAAGGCTGTACCTGAAGCCAGCTGTATGGATACAGAGCTATGCTTCTTTCTAACCACTATGTCATTCTGCTTCAAATGATGGAGTATGGTCTGGATGTGGACTCATTTAAACATCACTCTTTTTATTGTGTGGGCTCCTTTGAAATAGTGCCCTTGCCCCTCTTTAAGCTTTTGATGGGTCCCCAAGTATAAGAAAGCAACAGCTAGAACTGGACATGGAACAACAGACTGGTTCCAAATAGGAAAAGGAGTCCGTCAAGGCTGTATATTGTCACCCTGCTCATTTAACTTCTATGCAGAGTACATCATGAGAAACGCTGGGCTGGAAGAAACACAAGCTGGAATCAAGATTGCCGGGAGAAATATCAATAACCTCAGATATGCAGATGACACCACCCTTATGGCAGAAAGTGAAGAGGAACTCAAAAGCCTCTTGATGAAAGTGAAAGAAGAGAGTGAAAACGTTGGCTTAAAGCTCAGCATTCAGAAAACGAAGATCATGGTATCCAGTCACATCACTTCATGGGAAATAGATGGGGAAACAGTGGAAACAGTTTCAGACTTTATTTTTGGGGGCTCCAAAATCGCTGCAGATGGTGACTGCAGCCATGAAATTAGAAGATGCTTACTCCTTGGAAGAAAAGTTATGACCAACCTAGATGGGAGATCGTGGACACCTGTGGCTGATTCATGTCAATGTATGGCAAAACAAATACAGTATTGTAATGTAGAATAAAGTATTAAAAAAACAAACAAACAAACAAAAAAAAAAAGCAGAGACATTACTTTGCCGACTGAGGTCCATCTAGTCAAGGCTATGCTTTTTCCTGTGGTCATGCATGGATGTGAGAGTTGGACTGTGAAGAAGGCTGAGTGCCGAAGAATTGATGCTTTTGAACTGTGGTGTTGGAGAAGACTCTTGAGAGTCCCGTGGACTGCAAGGAGATCCAACCAGTCCCTTCTGAAGGAGATCAACCCTGGGATTTCTTTGGAAGGAATGATGCTAAAGTTGAAACTGCAGTACTTTGGTCACCTCATGTGAAGAGTTGACTCATTGGAAAAGACTCTGATGCTGGGAGGGATTGGGGGCAGGAGGAGAAGGGGACGACCGAGGATGAGATGGCTGGATGGCAAAACTGACTCGATGGATGTGAGTCTCAGTGAACTCCAAGAGATGGTGATGAACAGGAAGGCCTGGAGTGCTGCGATTCATGGGGTCGCAAAGAGTCAGACACGACTGAGCGACTGAACTGAACTGAACAAGTCTAAGAAATGTGATGGCAACTCAGTACATCAGTCTCAGCAGTGACCTCAGATGACTAATTCAGAGGCAATGTAAATATAACATAATGGCAGACCAAACACTGGACGTTCAAAAGTTGGTTAGCAATTGTTAGGCACTGTAAGCTTTGCCTAGCACAGTGATGATAGGAAATAGGAAGGGAGTATATAGAGGGACCATTGCAAAAGGAATTTACAGCTTCTGATTGGATAGAATAGATAAAGAAAGAAGGAAAAGAAATGGTCTTCTTTTCACTCCACTTAACTGAGAAAAGTGCCTTAAATTTGCAATAAATAGAATTTTTTTTTAAAAGACATGTTAGAAAGTATCTTAAAATTGAAGTTATGAGGGAAATATTCTGTTTTCTATGCTAACCATAAGGCAGTTTGGTAGTTTTATTTTTTTAATGAAATTAAATATGTATGTATTAAATGCTTAATACTTAGTGGCTTCCATTGTTATTTTGAGTTTTATTATTTATGTATTTAAGTCCCTTTCAGAAGTTAATATGAATATTTGAAATGTGAATAACTGGCATGACTATTATTCTCTATTCAGCTAAATTTCTATTCCAAAGAAAACATATTTTGGAAATAGTTTTGATTTTTAGAAGAAATTCCTCTGCAATATTTGGGAGAATAAAAATATAAATACTAAAGCTTGTTCTCAACATTGGTAATTAATATTATAATACATTTTTTCCTAAAAATTAATATAAATATCATGCTCAATTTTGCATGACATTTAAAAGATGAAACGAAATGTGGTGACTTTACTTTCAAAATGTGCCTCAGTTCAGTTCAGTTCAGTTGCTCATTCGTGTCTGACTCTTTGTGACCCCATGAATTGCAGCACACCAGGCCTCCCTGTCCATCACCAACTCCTGGAGCTCACTCAGACTCATGTCCATCTAGTTGGTTATGCCATCCAGCCATCTCATCCTCTGTCATCCCCTTCTCCTCCTGCCCCCAATCCCTCCCAGCATCAGAGTCTTTTCCAATGAGTCAACTCTTCTCATGAGGTGGCCAAAGTACTGGAGTTTCAGCTTTAGCATCATTCCTTCCAATGAACACCCAGGACTGATCTCCTTTAGAGTGGACTGGTTGGATCTCATTGCAGAATGTGCCTATATTCACATAAATATGTACGTGTGTGTGTGTGCGTGTGTGCGCAAAATATCTAAGGGACTCTGCATTGTTTCTATTATTGATTTCAGACATGGAGAAGGAAATGGCAACCCACTCTAGTATTCTTGCCTAGAGAAGCCCGTGTACAGAGGAACCTGACAGGCTATGGTCCATAGGGTCGCAGAGAATCAGACACAACTGAAGCAACCAAGCATGCAATTTTCAGAAAATTCAATTTACTAAAAGCAAGCTTATACATTTGAACACATACCTGCAATGATACTCGAACAAACAATGCACATTATAAGAGGTACATCGTCACATTAATGTATATATTTTTCAAGGCCAGGCAGAATATCTTACGTTTGAAGGTGATTAGTGAATGCTTTTAGGGGAAAAAAATATTAAAGGTTTCCTTTTAGCTGGTATAAGTTTTCATTAGAAAAGGCCCTGATGCTGGGAAAGATTGAGGGCAGCAGGAAAAGAGGGCAACAGAGGATGAGATGGCTGGATGGAATCACCAGTGCGATGAATATGAACTTGGGCAAACTTGAGGAGATGGTGAGAGACACAGAGGTTTGGCATGCTGCATTCCATGGGGTCACAAAGAGTCAGACACGACGGGCGACTGAACAGAAAAACAAATTTTGATTTGCTGTTTTCATTTTTGTTGTTACTTTCCACTTTTGTTGTTATTTCCAGGAAATATAATTCTTTGAAATAGTAAATACTTATCATAGCACACAAAAGAATCTACAGTCTCCTATTTATATTTTTTTCTCCAGAGGAGGGAGAATTCTGGCAGGAGGAGGAGCAACAAGTCTGACTTTTGACAGCTCGGGATTCACTGGGCTACAACAAGCAAATGGACAGGGCTTTCCATCATTCGCCATGGCAGGGTGTTGTTTTCTTTTCCTGTATCTCACAGAGGGAGATATCCTTGCCCTCTTCTAAGCTTCCTGTCTTTATACACTGTGCATTCATATGCAAATGGGTTCTAGGCATGATTTTCATAGGCAAGAGTGGAAGTTGTTCTGTCGCTAAATCAGCTCTGACTCTGTGACCTCATGGACTGCAGCACGCCAGACATCCCTGTTCATCATGTACTACAGGAGCTTACTTAAACTCATGTGCATCGTGTCGGTGATGCATCTCATCCTCTATCCTCCCCTTCTCTTCCTGCCTTCAATCTTTCCCGGCATCAGTGTCTTTTCCAATAAGTCAGTTTTTCACATCAGTTCAGTTCTGTTGCTCAGTCGTGTCCGACTCTTTGCGACCCTATGAACCGCAGCACACCAGGCCTCCCTGTGGATCACCAACACCCGGAGTCGATGCCAAACCTATGTCCACTGTGCTGGTGATACCATTCAACCATCTCATCCCCTGTCATCCCCTTCTCTTCCCGCCCTCAACCTTTCCCATCATCAGGGTGGTCTTTTCAAATGAGTCAGCTCTCTGCATCAGGTGGCCGAAGTACTAGAGTTTCACCTTCAGCATCAGTCCTTCCAATGAATATTCAGTACTGATTTCCTTTAGGATTGACTGATTGGATCTCCTTGCAGTCCACGGGACTCTCAAGAGTGTTTTCCAACAACAGGGTTCAAAAGTATCAATTCTTCAGTGCTCAGCTTTCATTAAAATCCAACTCTCATATCCATACATGACTACTGGAAAAACGATAGCTTTGACCAGACAGACCTTTGTCACCAAAGTAATATTTCTGCTTTTTGACAAACTGTCTAGGTTTATCAGAGCTTTTTTTTCCCCTCAAGGAGCAAGTGTCTTTTAATCTCATAAATGAGTGGAGTCTCTCAATCGTGTCTGACTTTTTGCGATCTCATGGACTGTAGTCTACCAGGCTTCTCTGTACATGGGATTTTCCAGGCAAGAGTACTGGAGTGGGTTGCTATTTCCTTCCCCAGGGGATCTTCCAGACCCAGGGACTGAACCCAGGTCTCCTGCATTGCAGGCAGACACTTAACCTTCTGAACCACCAGGAAGCCCCTCCCAGTATAACCTCATTTCCAAATAAGGTCACCTTTGGAGGTGAAAGTGAAAGTGAAGTAGCTCAGTTGTGTTAGACTGTTTGCGATCCCCAGGGGCTGTAGCCTTCCAGGCTCCTCTGTCCATGGGATTTTCCAGGCAAGAATACTAGAATAGGTTGCTATTTCCTTTTCCAGGGGATATTCCTGACCGAGGGATCAAACCCGGGTCTCTCACATTGCAGGCAGACGCTTTACCATTTGAGCCACCAGGCTGCATTAAAAAGAATATATGTGAATCAGTTCTAATGAGATGGATGAAACTGGAGCCTATTATACAGAGTGAAGTAAGCCAGAAAGAAAAGCACCGATACAGTATACTAACGCATATATATGAAATTTTAAAAGATGTTAATGATGACCCTATATGTGAGACAGCAAAAAGACACATATGTATAGAAGAGCCTTTTGGACTCTGTGGGTGAAGGTGAGGGTGAGATGATTTGAGAGAATAGCATTGAAACATGTATATTATCATATGTGAAACAGATCACCAGTCCACGTTCTATGCATGGGATAGGGTGCTCAGGGCTGGTTCACTGGGATGACCCTGAGGAATAGGATGGGGAGGAATGGTGGAGGGGGTTCAGAGTGGGGAACACATGTACATCCATGGCTGATTCATGCCAATGTATGGCAAAACCCACTACAATATTGTGAAGTAATTAGCCTCCAATTAAAATAAATCATTTTTTTAAATAATAAATTTTATGGCTGCAGTCACCATCTGCAGTGATGCTGGAGCCCCCAAAATAAAATCTGTCATTGTTTCCATTGTTTCCCCATCTATTTGCCATGAACTGGTGGGACCAGAGGCCATGATCTTTGTTTTATGAATGTTGAGTTTTAAGCCAGCTTTTTCACTCTCCCCTTTCACTTTCATCAAGAGGCTCTTCATTCCCTCTTCGCTTTCTCCCATAAGGCTGGCATCAGATGCATATCTGAGATTATTGATATCTCTCCCAGCAATCTTGATTCCAGCTTGTGCTTCACCCAGTCCAGCATTTCACATGATGTACTCTGCATATAAAATAAATAAGCAGGGTGACAATATACAGCCTTGATGTACTCCTTTCTCAATTTGGAACCAGTCTGTTGTCCCATGTCCATTTCTAACTGTTGCTTCTTGACCTACATACAGATTTCTCTGGAGACAGGTAAGATTGTCTGGTATTCCCATCTCTTGAAGAATTTTCCACAGTTTGTTGTGATTGTCCTGCCACCTGAGATGCTGGGACTCGCAATGTCTCCTAGAGTTTGCTCAAATTCATGTCCATTGAATCAGAGATGCTATCTAATTTTCTCATCCTCAACTGCCCCCTTCTCCTCCTGCCTTCAATCTTTCCTAGCATCAGGGTCTTTTCCAAGGACTCAGCCCTTCCCATCAGGTGGCCAAAGTACTGGAGCTTTGGCTTCAGCATCAGTCCTTCCAATGAATATTCAGGATTGATTTCCTTTAGGATTGACTGGTTTGATCTCCTTTCAGTCCAGGGAACTCTCAAGAGTCTTCTCCAGCACCACAGTTCAAAAGCATCAGTTCTTTGGCACTCAACCTTCTTTACAGTTCAACTCTCACACCCATCCATGACTAAGGAAAAAACACTAGCTTTGACTCTATGGACTTTTGTTGGCAAAGTGGTGTCTCTACTTTTCAATACACTGTCTAGGTTTGTCAAAGCTTTCTTTCCCAGGAGCCAATGACTCTCAGTTTCATGATTGCCGTCACCATCTGCAGTGACTTTGGAACCTGAGAAAATAACATCTGTCAATGTTTCCACTTTTTCCCTGTCTATTTTCCATGAAGTGATGGGGCCAGGTGACTTGATCTTCGTTTTTTGTTTTGTTTTGTTTTTGCTTGATTTTTAGTACTGTTGAGTTTTAAGCAAGCTTTTTCACCTTTGGTGTCAATATTCTGATGACTGAGGAGATTGACCTGAGGTTTCTGAAACAGAGAACTGCTGTATTCTATTTGAGGTGATTAATGAGTAAAATGTAGGAAAAAAATAATTACTTTGGCCCTAGTTCTAAGACATTATTAAATTGAGATTTAACTGAGAATTACCATCTTGGGTTTGGATCACTGCCTAGCAGTTATATATTTTGAAACATTATTTAACTATTTTGGGGGGTATTCTCTTCTTCATTTGTATCAGAAGGGAGAAGGAGACAACCTCAGTCTTCTCTCTTAAAAATGAACCAAGGTGCTGTTCTATAAAATATCATTCTTGATTACAAAATCTACCATGTGCAAAAAAATATAATATGTAGAGAGTAAAGGCACCACAGGAACTTGGCACACATGCATCATGATGGCCAATTATTTAGTTGCATTTGACTTTATAGCCATATGACATTCTTTGATTATATAAAAGAATATATTTTTATTATAGTCAGGTTTCTTTATAAATAAGAAGACCTATGTTTGATATTTCAGACACCCATGATCAAAAGCTTCGTTAGGGAAAAAAGATAGGACTGTGCTAGAGTATTAGGCATCATATATAATTATCCATTCTATGTATAACTCTAAGCACATTCTTCTTAATTTCATTCTTGAGACCTAAATCTTGGCTTCTGTAACTTCAAGAAAAAAACTTTTCTCCAGCAACAGAATTCAACATTTGCAAATCAATTAACTCTGGCTTTTAGAGTATTTCCCAAGAGTAGATAAAATAATAACAATCAAAATAATAGTCATAGTTGTGTAAATAATTACTACATATCTTTCACTGCTTGAGGATTTATTTGCATTAATCAATCAACAAAATAATGTTACACAGTATATTCTATTAAAATCCTATTTATTTTCAACCTTGAGGCTTTATCAGGTAAAAATTGAAACCAGCTCCTTTACACAGAAGACAAGGGGAAACCCAAGAAAGAGCAGACCTCTCAAGACTGGCACATGGCATGTTTAATAAGCAGGGGAACTTACATAAGAGTCTTGTCTTGGACAACTGCAAGATGAGCAGATCTCTTCCCTTGCCCTCCAGAATCTGAAACTTTATAAAGAGAGAGACTTCAACTGGGCTAAGTCACTATACAGATGCTCTAAACTGCACCTTACTCTCTCAAGGCTTTGTCCTTGGAACAGATCCTAAGGTAGAAACAGAGAGCAAAACATATATTCCAAGGACTGGGGGATGGGTGCGAAGCCTGCAATGGCCCAGGCTCAGCTCACCAGTCAGCTGGTGGTCACATCCTCTCAATTACCTCCTCCAACAAATCCATGTTGCATAGATGAGGAAACTGAGACAGAGGACAGAAAGTGATTTGTACAAGTAAAAGGATGTAACCAAGATTTGAACTAAGTGTTCTGGTTCCATGCTAATTGTTAAGACTATGACTATGTTGTTTTTATCCTGAACTCTACTTGGAACTTAAGGATGTTCTCATCTGCCTTTCCAAAAGATCATCTTCCCATGGAGTCACATGTTCCAGAGCAAAGTTATGAGCATAGAGACAGTGCTTCAAACAGCAGAGTTAACAACTCCTTGGCTTAACATGTCTAAATATTTTCTGCAGCCATGTTTGTTTGTTTGTTTGTTTTTCAAAAACAAAACAAAAAAACAGTTCATGATTGGATTGCCTCCTGATTGGGTCTCCTCCTTTTGTGAACATGACAGAACAATAACTATTCTTCAGGTCATAAGATTAAATTGCAAAAAATGCTGTAAAGAAAATGTTAACTAAAATAAACAAGCAAACAAAACAGTCAAATAGAGTTTAATTACTATCATGTTGTTGTTGTTGAGTGGGTAAGCCATGCCCAACTCTTTTTGACCCCACGGACTACATTATGCCAGGCTTTCCGGTTCTTCACTATCTCCCAGAAGTCTGCTCATGTTCACATGCATTGAGTCAGTGATGCTATCCAACCATCTCATCTTCTGTCATTCCGTTTTATTCCTGCCCTCAATCTTTTCCAGCATCAGGTTCTTTTCCAATGAGTCAACACTTATATCACGTGGCCAAAGTACCAGAGCTTCAGGTTCAGTATCAGTCCTTCCTATGCATATTCAGGATTATTTCCTTTTGACCAGTTTGACTGGACTGCAGTCTCCTTGTAGTCCAAGAGACTCTCAAGAGCCTTCTCCAGCATCACAATTAGAAAGCATTAATTCTTCACCACTCAGCCTTCTTTATGGTCCCACTCTCCAAACATGACTCCTGAAAAAAACATAGCTTTGACTATATGGACCTTTATCAGGAAACTGGTGTCTCTGCTTTTTAGTATGCTGTCTAGCTTTGCCTTAGCTTTCCTTCCAAGGAGCAAGTACTTTTTAATTTCATGGTTGTAGTCACCGTTCACAGTGATTTTAGAGCTCAAGAAAATGAAGTCTGTTAGTGCTTCAACATTTTCCCTTTTATTTGTCATATAATGATGGGACCAGATGCCATGATCTTAATGTTTTTACTGTTGAATTTTAAGTCAGTTTTTTTCACTCTCCTCTTTCGCCCTCATCAAGAGACTCTTCAGCTTTTCTTCACTTTCTGCCATTAGAGTGGTATCATCTGCATATTTGAGGTTGTTATTTCTCTCAGAAATCTTGATTCCAGCTTGGAATTCATCCAGCCCAGCATTTCACATGATATACTCTGCATATATGTTAAATAAACAGAGTGACAATATACAGCCTTGTCGTACTCCTGTCCCAGTTTTGAACCAGTCAGTTGTTTCATGCTGGTTCCAACTGCCGATTTTTGTCCTGCAGACACGTTTCTCAGGAGACGGGTAAGGTGATCTGGCATTCCCATCTCTTTGAGAGTTTTCTACAGTTTATTGTGAATTAATTATTGGATTTCACAGGAATTATTTAAATCCAGTGATGATGTTTATACATACAAAGGAAGGAATCAATTAAGGGAAGCCTGAAGATAAAATGAAGAGATGAGTATTACATTTCAGAGATTTTGAAATAATTCAGAAGGAAACAGTAACAGCTGTGGACTATACAAATGCATAATCAACATCAAGAATGGCATTTACAAGCACCACCAACAAATACAGAAAAAAACAAAAATTGCCTTATTTTCCTTTGCCTTTCTTGTACAAAAGACTACAAATATGGATAATAATGTAAAAGTGTATTCCAGAATATTGTATAAGCATAGAGCACAGTTGTTAAAGAAAGAAATTGAACTGAAATTTTAAAAGGACATGACATTTAGAGTTATTAAAAGTTTATGCTTGCACCTATCTTAAATATGTATTATGAAATTTTTAAAAATCATATTACTGATTAGTGTGATTTATAGAAATAGTTTTACAGAGTCTTATGACTAAATGAAATATTATAAAGGGCTCTTTCATTAAATTTAATAGATATTTTCATTCTGTTCTATTAACATACCTAATTTTAGATACTGTTATGTTTAAGCAATGTGAGTAAACATAATATCGATATTCTGATCATAATTATTTTTCTCTGAGAAAACAAGCTAAAAATTTTTATTTTATATTTGAGTGTAGCCAATTAACAATGTTGTGATAGTTTCAGGTACTCAGCGGAGACACTCAGCCATACATATACATGTATCCACTGTCTTGAATTATATTTTAGTTCCAATACTGTATTAACATAAATTGAAATGCAGTCTTTACAAGTCACTATAACATAATAAAATGCAGAATGCAATGCACTTGAGGAATTAAAGCCTGAAGCCATCATTTAAAATATCAATTGTTAATTAAGATGACAAACTGTGCATACTAGTAAATTTACTATTTTATTATGCACTTAATTTTAAATCCATGATAGTGGTTCCACATCTGCTAATAAAGATATAAGAAAGCTGTGGTTTCAATCAAATTTGCAGGGTGTTCAATCACTGACCTTGAGATGTCTGATTTTCTGGTTTCTAATATGTGTCTGTATCGATCGTCCTGAAGGGAAAGAGGCCTTCCCATTTTCTAATCATGCTTAGAAATCTATAAACATTTTAAAACATCTTCTAAATTAGGCACTAGTTGTTTTTCTGCAATTTTCACTTTCAGTGACAAATAAACATCAAGAATAGGGAGATAGTTTCCAAGTAACTACTGAAAATAAACTGATTTATTGGCCAAGACTTATAGGAATACAAGGGGCAGTGTATGATTTCTATTGTTATATAAGATTGGGAAGTTCTTTATCAGAAAAATCAATAATATCTTGCATGCTTGCATTGCTTCTAGAATCTGAGTTCTCTGTTGCTATATAAATTATGTTTTAAATATCATAAAATTACTTCTCATGATGCCTTTGAATTATGGTGCTGTAGAAGACTCTTGAGAGTTCCTTGGACTGCAAGGAGATCAAACAGGTCAGTCCTAAAGGAAATCAATCTAAATATTCATTGGAAGGACTGATGCTGAAGCTAAAGTTCTAATACTTTGGCCACCTGATATGAAGAGCTGCCTTACTGAAAAAGACCCTGATGTTGTGAAAGAGTGAAGGCAAAATAAGAGGGCAGCAGAGGATGAGATGGTTAGATAGTATCACTGAGTGAATGGACATGAATTTGAGCAAACTCCCAGGAGACTGTGAAGGACACAGGAGACTGGCATGCTCCAGTCCAAGGGGTCACAAAGAGTTGGACACAATTTACTGACTGAACTACAACAAATGTTTACATCCAACAACATTTTACATGGTTTTAATTAAATATATACAGGCTGAGTGAGTGAGTGAGTGCAGTCGCTCAGTCGTGTCCGACTCTTTGCAACCCCGTGGACTGTAGCCCACCTGGCTCCTCCGCCCATGGGATTCTCCAAGCAAGAACACTGGAGTGGGTTGCTATTTCCTTCTCCAGAGGATCTTCCCGACCCAGGGATCAAACCCAGGTCTCCCACATTGCAGGCAGATGCTTTAACCTCTGAGCCACCAGGGAAGCCCATATACAGGCTAAGGACTAAAATTTACATTACACTTCAGAATCCCTTTGCTTTCCAATCACTAAAAGTGTCTTTGTATTAAACACTTAGCAGAGTTTCTGAGTCACAGCCACATTTTATTGTTTCTCCAGGCCTAGCTATGCACAGGCACAATGGTTGTTAAAAGTTGTCTTTTTACTACAGGGGCAATGCATCATCAGTGACTCCAGTCTTAATAGAATTCTTTTTCTTGATTACATCCCAGGTGAGGCAGGGAGTTTGAGCTTTTAGGGGAATGTGCATCTTTGTTGTGCTGTTTCATCCTGCTTGCTTTCATAGACAGATAATGAATCAGGCTTGTTATTTTACCCAAATTAAAATTATAATGGCAACTTGAGAAAGAGGAATGTGTTCTACTTTCCTCTCATAAAATAATCAGTAAATACCTTAATAACTATTCTGAAATCATGATTGGAATGTTGCTTGTTGCAAGAGAAAGACAGGGATAACATGAAATGAAAAATGTCAAAATTACAGAGAGCCTGGAAATGTTTTACGGACTCAAAAATACACAAAATTGAGCACTGTTCATCAAAATAAAGGAAAATATAATTCATTTACCTAAAAACTGAGTCAAGGTTTAGGTAAATCAATCTGGCTATTGTGCATAAGATAGCAGTTGTACCAACACTTTTCATCTCCAATTTAAATGCCCATCTTCTACTCCACTTGCAAGTATCTGTAATTAGCTCTGATTCTTAAATATCAACAATGGTGTAAGTAGCTGCCCCTCCTTAAAAAATATAACAGTATTCAAAACATCAAGTCACTTGTATATACATTGTTGATAACATGTTTGGAAATTGGGCTTTCCTGCTGGCTCAAACAGTAAAGAATCTACCTGCAATGTGAGAAACCTCTGTTCGAACCCTGAGTTGGGAAGATCCCCTAAAGGAGGGCATGGCAACCCACTCCAGTATTCTTGCCTGGAAAATCCCAGTGGACAGAGGATCCTGGTAGGCTACAGTCCATGGGGTTGCAAAGAGTTGAACACAACTGAGTGACTAAGCACGGCACATCACAGCACATGGAAGCTGAGCACATGATGCTGTGAGGTGAATCAGATAAAGGCAAGTACTGTGTAATATTACTTATATGTGAAATCCAGCAAAGCCAAACTCATAAAAAAGGAGAATAAAATGGTGGTCACCAAGGCATGGGTGTTGTGGGCTGGGATGGATGTTGTTTGAGAATACAAATTTGCTACAAATAGTAAATAAGTCCTCTCTAATACACAGTATAGTGAATACAGACTACATTATTGTATTATAATCACCATGTTTACCAAGAAACTAGATCTTAATTATTCCAGCCACTAAACAGAAAGGATAAGTATGTATCATGATAGGGGTGATAATTATTGCTACAATGGCAACCATATTATAATCTTTAAATGTGTCAAATTAAAATGTTAGATACCATAAATTTATATAATGTTGTATGCCAAAATATTTCAATTAAAAACACAAATGAATACAATCTGAAAGATACCAATTTTCTTCTCTCTGTTGGCATCTTCATTTCATGTTCTGCTGCCTTCCATTCTTTCAGAATAATTTCTATATGATGAAAGTGTTAGTCACTCAGTCATGTCCAACTCTTTGGAATCTCATGGACTATAGCTGGCCAGCCTTCTCTGTCCATAGAATCCTCAAGGCAAGATTACTGAAGTGGGGAGCCATTCCCTTCTCCAGGGAATCTTCCCAACCTAGCGATTGAACCTGCACTGTAGGAAGATTCTTTACTGTGTGAGCTACCAGGGAAGCCTCTTAAATATCTGTTTTCTCTAAAGAGCTTTTTCTCTATTATTCAGAAACAACTGGTCAAGTTTTCTCCCCTGTAAAGGATTTTCTAAAAGCCTTCATGAAAATAATTTAGAATGCCTGTCCAACCATGATTTTATAAGATAATTACTCTTAAAATTTGGACTGACAAAATATGTTAAGTGGATTGAACTTATGTCAACATAGCAAAACAGTTGTTTAAATAGTTGTGATAAGTACCAATCACAGAAAAATTTACTAAAATTGGAAAATAATACAAGTTAGGATAATAAAATCAAAGGGGTAAATTGAAAATACATTATCACTATGTATTAAACATCACTTTGTGTTAAATTACATTAAACACTGGACAAAGAATTCACAATTCTTTAGAAATTGGTCATCTTATGGAAGACTATTTTTCTTTTTCAAACGCTGTATATTCCTTAGTTAAAGGCAGTTCAGTCATAGCATTTTATATGCTCTTTACGACACAATATATACAAGTAATGATAGCAACCACATGGCAAGAAGGAGGGAGTGACAATGATTTTTACCACCAAACAAAAAGGGACAAGTAGTAATAGGCTGTAGAGTGGTAAGAAAGATTGAAGGGACCTTACAAGATACCCGATCTGAATTATACCTTGTGAACAATCCACAGTTATCACAGATCACAGGCACTGCTACTCTGCCATATTTTTCTGGGAAAATTCATTTGTTCTATTCATTTTTGTGTGTATTGATGTTTAAAACAGGTAACATAGTTTTACAACTAAAAATAGTGAGAAACTAAAAAGAGGTTATCAAAAATAAAATATTGAAGTAAAACATAGAAGACTTTTATCTTTGCTTCAGCCCTTCACAATTTTCCAGAGATTGCACTTATTAGATACACTTTTGTAAGAGTAAAATTTCATCACCACAGAAACCTTTCTTTCTTCAACCTTTTCACTGAAAGTGCCCTTTACAGTTTTGTTCTAATGGATGCCAGGATCTCCCTAGAGGACCCTAACAACTTCCCCTACAGCACTCCTAAGTGGAAGAGGATTTCAGTTAAGTTTAATTTTTGCTTTCTCTACATTTCTCCTATGACCAAGCTTATAAGTCACATGGAGTTTGTACTTGTTCTTCACTGTTTCTTCTAGTCTATTCTTGGCCTTATGGAGAGATTTGAATCCCATGCTATTAGGTATTATCCCTTAGAACCTTTCATCATTCTAGTATTTAATCATACCCTGTGTTCTCACTGATTTTTTTTTAAATTTATTTATTTATTTTTTTAAATTACAATACTGTATTTGTTTTGCCATACACTGACACGAATCAGCCATAGGTGAACAAAATCTCCCAATGCCGAAGCCCCCTCCCACCTCCCACCCCACATCCTCTCTTATCGTTTCTTTTCTTTTGATTTAATTGGGTAGCGTTAAAGGTCTGTCTAGTCAAGGCTATGTTTTTTGTTTTGAGTGAGTGACGTCGCTCAGTCGTGTCCGACTCTTTGTGAACCCATGGACCCCTACCAGGTTCCTTTGTCCATGGGATTTTCCAAGCAATAGTACTAGAGTAGATTGCCATTTCCTTCACTCTGATGCTGGGAGGGATTGGGGGCAGGAGGAGAAGGGGACAACAGAGGATGAGATGGCTGGATGGCATCACTGACTCGATGGGTGTGAGTTTGGGTGAACTCCAGGAGTTGGTGATGAACAGGGAGGCCTGGCATGCTACAATTCATGAGGTCGCAGAGTTGGACACGACTGAGCGACTGAAGTGAAGTGAACTTTACAGTCTTGACAGAACCTTCTTGCAATGTTGGTGAGAATGTAAATTGATATTCCCACTAAGGAGAACAGTATGGAGATTCCTTAAAAAACTAAAAATAGAGCTACCATGAAAAAGTGAGAAGTGAAAGTGTTAGTCTCTCATCCATATCTGACTCTTTACAATCCCATGAACTGTAGCTTGCCAGGCTACTCTGGCAAGTACTGGAGTGGATTCCCTTCTCCAGGAGATCTTCCCAACCCAGGGATCAAACCCAGGTCTCCTGCATTGCAGGCAGATTCCTTATTGCCTGAGCCATATGACCCAGCAATCCCACTTCTGGGCATATACCCCGATAAAAGCACAAATCAAAAGACACATGCATCTCAATGTTCACTGCAGCAATATTTGCAATAGCCAGGACATGGAAGCAGCCTAAATGTTTCATTGATTCTTGATGTCTGTAATTCCCACCTCATTGTTACTTTGCCTGTCAGAAGTTTTGATGATTTTAGTCCTTAGTGTGAACAACAAATCTAACCATACCATGGCTTCTTAGTTTCTTGAACTACTGTGAACTTGTCTTGCACACTCCCCGGGCCACTCAGTTCCGTAGTCATGACCTGGTCTTGTCATTACCTGTAATAGCAACTCCTCCATAATTTCAATTTCACGCATCACACTCTGTCAGCTCGACTTCCTGACTTCTTGTTCATACTCTCCGCCTCAAACAATCCTACTCAATAAGCCATCATGCCACCGGGACCTATATTTATTGATTCCACATTATGCTCACTTTCCCTAATCAACCATATATTTTTCTCTTCCATAAAAGCTAAGCTTAAATTCCACGGTTGGTTGTTTTAATGACTCCCCTGCATATACCCTCAACTACGCCATTCTTCTTAAATTTTGTCACGCAACTTGGCTATACCTTAATTAAATAATTCTTTACTATTCTAGTCCTGAACTTGAGCACTGACGTAATGGGAGAAAAACACATAAGCACTCTGCCCAATTTTGTTTCACATTCTCTCTAGACCTTAAGGAAATTCAATTTTCTATTATTTTTTCTCCTACTCTTTTAAAAGAATACTCTGTATCTTTCCTGCTCTCCTCAAACATTCATCATCTCTTTCCTCATACTCACATGATACTGATGAATTTTCTTCCTAATTTGTTGAGGGATGAGGTCCAATCACTGTCTTCACATCTACATGTTTATTAGCATTTATACCTGCATACTCTGCTTTCACCCCTATTAGTTTTTTTTTAATCAATTATTTATTTATTTATTTATTTATTTTAATTACAATACTGTATTTGTTTTGCCATACATTGACATGAATCAGCCACAGGTGAACACAATCTCCCAATGCCAAAGCCCCCTCCCACCTCCCACCCCACATCATCTACCTGAATCATCCTGTGCACCAGCCCCATGCATCCTGTATCCTGCATCGAACATAGACTGGCACTTCGTTTCTTACAAGAAAGTATACATGTTTCATTGCCATTCTCCCAAACCATCCCACCCTCTCCCTCTCCCTCAGAGACCAAAAGTCCGTTCTATACCCCTGAGTCTCTTTTGTTGTCTCACATATAGTGTCGTCATTACTATCTTCTAAATTCCATATATATGTGTCAGTATACTGTATTGGTGTTTTTCTTTCTGGCTTACTTCACTCTGTATAATCGGTTCCAGTTTCATCTATCTCATTAGAACTGAGTCAAATTTATTCTTTTTAAGGGCTGAGTAGTACTCCATTGTGTATATGTACCACAGCTTTCTTATCCAATCATCTGCTGATGGACATCTAGGTTGTTTCCATGTCCTGGCTATTATAAACAATGCTGCAATGAACATTGGGGTACATGTGTTCTTTCAATTCTGGTTTCCTCGGTGTGTATGCCCAGCAGGCGGATTGCTGGGTCATAAGGCAGTTCTATTTGCAATTTTTAAGGAATCTCCACACTGTTTTCCATAGTGGCTGTACTAGTTTGCATTCCCACCAGCAGTGTAAGAGGGTTCCCTTTTCTCCACATCCTCTCCAGCATTTATTGCTTGTAGACTTTTGGATCACAGCCATTCTGACTGGTGTGAAATGGTACCTCATTGTGGTCTTGATTTGCATTTCTCTGATAATGAGTGATGTTGAGCATCTTTTCATGTGTTTGTTAGCCATCCGTATGTCTTCTTTGGAGAAATGCCTATTTAGTTCTTTGGCCTATTTTTTGATTGGGTCGTTTATTTTTCTGGAGTTGAGCTGCATAAGTTGCTTATATATCTTTGAGATTAGTTGTTTGTCAGTTGTTTCATTTGCTATTGTTTTCTCCCATTCAGAAGGCTGTCTTTTCACCTTGCTTATAGTTTCCTTTGTTGTGCAGAAGCTTTTAATTTTAATTAGATCCCATTTGTTTATTTTTGCTTTTATTTCCAGTATACTGGGAGTTGGATCATAGAGGATCCTGCTGTGATTTATGTCGGAGAGTGTTTTCCCTATGTTCTCCTCTAGGAGTTTTATAGTTTCTGGTCTTGCATTTAGATCTTTAATCCATTTTGAGTTTATTTTTGTGTATGGTGTTAGAAAGGGGTCTAGTTTCATTCTTTTACAAGTGGTTGACCAGTTTTCCCAGCACCACCTGTTAAAGAGACTATCTTTACTCCATTGTATATTCTTGCCTCCTTTGTCGAAGATAAGGTGTCCATAGGTGTGTGGGTTTATCTCAGGGCTTTCTATTTTGTTCCATTGATCTATATTTCTGTCTTTGTGCCAGTACCATACTGTCTTAATGACTGTGGCTTTGTAGTAGAACCTGAAGTCAGGCAAGTTGATTCCTCCAGTTCCATTCTTCTTTCTCAAGATTGCTTTGCTATTCGAGGTTTTTTGTATTTCCATACAAATCTTGAGATTATTTGATCTAGTTCTGTGAAAAATACTGCTGGTAGCTTGATGGGAATTGCACTTATTATCTCAATAGATGCAGAAAAAGCCTTTAACAAAATTCAACACCCCTATTAGTATGTCAAAGGCGAACACGTTCACTTGCTGGCAATGGCCTCTCTCCAGGGTCCTGATCTGACTCAGCCATTTTTGAGATCCAAGTGCTGACAATAGGCCTCAGCTAGATGACAGCTCCCCTCACCTCCTGGACCCAGAACCTCCAGGTGCTACACAAATCTAAGGAGGAATCATTCATCCTCCTACTTAGGAACATCTCTCTGGCAATTCTGTACGCACTTTCCAATGCCATCAATTTCTTCTCTCTGCTAGATCACTCCTATCCTGCTGTTACCTATTCCACCCTAAAAATATAATCTTTTCTTGACCCATCCCTTTCTTCTAGATCCTTACCATTTCTACTTTCCCTATTACAGCTAAAATCATCCTAAGAAGACTTTATAATCTTTCTAAATTCACTTTCCTCATTACTCTTAAATTCACTCTAAGTGGATTAGAATGAGAGATCCCCATTCTCCTTTTCCACTCCACCAAAAGTATTGTTTAGTGAGGTCATCAATGTTTTTATTGAAAAAGGTAAAGCTAGTTCTCAGAACTTATGTATCTTAGACAAGCTGACACCTCTCTTTTCCTGTAAATACAGCTTCATAAATAGTACCCTCTGTTTACTTGATCCAATGACTCTTCACTACTTTTCACTGCTATCATACCACCATGGTCAAAACAATCATACTGCCAAACTTGAATTATGGCAGTAGCTTCTCAGCTGTCTCCCTGCTTCCATGCATGACAAACTTCAAGGATATTCACCACAAATAATGAGAATTATTTTAATAGATATCCTTTAAGTTACTTTTCTGCTCTCAACCCTCACTTGTTTTCCATGTCACTCAGAGTAAAAACAAAAGAAAACAACAACAACAAAGTCTTTATAATCTTTGCAAAGAATTAATAGCTTCATTTCCTGTATCTCTCTGCAAGAACTCCCACCTGCCTGGTTTTATTTGCTCCTCAACACTACTTTTCTCCATATTACATTTATGAACTCTCTTACTTTCTAGAATGTAATTTCACTGAAAGCAGGCAGGCTATTTTTTTCTGCCTTGTTCACTGCTGTACCTTCTCAAGTCCCTAGATTGCTTCTAGGCACACAGTAGACAATAAAATTTCATTAAATTGTATTGGAGTCTACGTAACAAATACTATTCTGGCCCCTGCAACTATAAGGTGAACAAAACATCTTTAATTTCTTCATAATTTTCCTGGTGTCTTCTAGTTCATACAATGCAAAATTTTTTTTATCTGAAAAAAACTAAACATGTATTTTCATATAATACATCAATAACAAATATAATAATTAGCACAACCATCTTTAATGATAACTTTAAAGGGGTAAGTTGTACAAATCAAATGATTAGTTTTCAGGCATAATTTTTTTGTTATTTATAGTCTATGTACAATCCATGCTAATGAGATTCTGCCTTTGAGTTCTGTCCTAAAGTTTCTTGATTTGAAAAGAGACCAATATAAATTATGAAATTTGAATAATAATGATATGCCAGATGTAGGTACATTGATTCTAACATGTGTGTGACTCTGGGTAGGGCTTCTACAGAAAGGAAGGCTGTCCTTTTGTGGGAACAGGGAGTAATGAGAACTTTGTACTTTCCACTCAATTTTACTCTGAGCCCAAAATGGCTATAAAATATAAACTTTATTAATTAAAAAGGGAGAGATATAAATGAATACAATTGTGCATTCTATTTGGAAATAACTATGTTTGTCAGTTCATGTCATTTGTGATTGCTGCTGCTGCTGCTGTTGCTAAGTCGCTTCAGTTGTGTCCAACTCTGTGTGACTCCATGGACGGCAGCCCACCAGACTCCCTATCCCTGGGATTTTCCAGGCAAGAACACTGGAGGGGGCTGGCATTTCCTTCTCCATTCATGAAAGTGAAGTCACTCAGTCGTGTCCGACCCTCCGTGACATCATGGACTGTAGCCTTCCAGGCTCCTCTATCCGTGGGATTTTCCAGGCAAGAGTACTGGAGTGGTGTGCATTGCCTTCTCTGCTACCTCTGATTGGGAATCACTAATTCCAGTCTAGCTAACAGAGAGTGAGTGTCCTTGGCAATTAGGAAAGTTTAAACCTCACTTTTGACCAGTGTGTTATGCTTGAGTTAATTGTGATGACTGACTTATGTAACTGTTATTAAAACATGCTTGATATGTAATATTGTTTGTACCATTTTAGTACATGATGTGGGCTTTTTCTTATACACACATATACTTGCAATATACCTAACCAAGATTTTACATACTGCTCTTCACTTTTTATTACCTGCACCCCACCTTAGAAATGAGTTTTTAAGTAATATACACACTATTTTTAAATAGGTAATATTATGTGGTAAGCATTTGTTGTGTTATAAAACATAGTAATCAGCACATATAAACCCATTTAAGCCACACAATAATTCATACAAGAGTTATAAGCAGGTATTAATATTACAAGTTTCAAGAAAATAAGCATTAAAATTAAAATATTAAGTAATTCTCTGAAATGTAGACCTTGTTGGAATGAGTTGTAAGGATGAGAGTCAACCATAAGACTGATACTGCTGCTGCTGCTAAGTCACTTCAGTCATGTCCGACTCTGTGTGACTGACCCCATAGATGGCAGCCCAACAAGCTCCCCCGTCCCTGGGATTCTCCAGGCAAGAACACTGGAGTGGCTTGCCATTTCCTTCTCCAATGCATGAAAGTGAAAAGTGAAAGTGAAGTCGCTCAGTTGTGTCCAACTCTTTGCGATCCCATGGACTGCAGCCTACCAGGCTCCTCTGTCCATGGGATTTTCCAGGCAAGAGTACTGGAGTGGGGTGCCATTGCCTTCTCCGAACCATGTTTAGGTTCTTAATGTTTTGTAATACATAATATAACTTTACTTCAAGTTATTTATTAAAAAAAAAAATACCAAAAGAGAAAAGTAACTCAAGCTCAGTAAGTCAAACTCTTGACATTTTAATGTATGTCTTTTCGATTTTACATTTGATTTTCTATAATTCATAATTTGTAATACGTAATATATTACTTTGTGATAGAACATAGAACTTTCATGCTTAATCTGGTATTCTCAGCAATATCCGATTAGATATTTCTCTTCAGGCATTTTTTTCTCATTCCATTAGCTGAATGTGCCATAGCTTCACTAATTCCCTGCTTTTGACATTTTTCTCTATTTTACTATGATAAATAATCATGTGACAGATTTTTCTCTCACTTGGATTTCTTAACATGTGCACAGAATAAATTTATACTATTAAAATAAGATGCATTTTATCCATTTCTGTATAAATGCCTAAAGTGTCATCTGAAATGTACCAATCACCAGTTTCAACAATTCATGATTTCTTATTTTCTACAATTTGTCCCAAACTAGATATTATTACTTTTTGTTGTTGCAGTTGTGTTGGTTTGCACTTGTTAATTTTAACAATAGTTCTTGCCTGGAGAATCCCAGGGATGGAGGAGCCTGGTGGGCTGCCATCTATGGGGTCGCACAGAGTCGGACATGATTGAAGTGACTTAGCAGCAGCAGCAGCAGCAGCAGTCAATAAGAAAAAAAAAAACTTTCTTGATTCAGATCAATAATTAGGGAAAACATTGTGTATAAGATTATATATGCCACTTATAGTCTTTTCTGCTTTTTTTTTTTTAAAATGTGCTATTGCTTGTTTGTTGTTATTTTATCTGCCTCAAACTTTGATGACTTGTAAATTCTTTTAATAGGAAGAATATTATCTTTTGGCGTGTCACATAATTTGTGAACATTTTTATCCTCCAAATTTGTAAAAGTATCATTGTATGTGCATTGTTACACATCATTTTGTGCAATGAAGAATTTAATATTTCAGTTCAGTTCAGTCACTCAGTTGTGTCCGACTCTTTGCAACCCCATGAATCACAGCACGCCAGGCCTCCCTTTCCATCACCATCTCACGGAGTTCACTGAGACTCACGTTCATCGAGTCTGTGATGCCATCCAGCCATCTCATTCTCTGTCGTCCCATCTCCTCCTGCCCCCAATTATTTAGCCACATTTTTGGCATCTCATTTTTGTGCTTAGAAAGACCTTCATGATACTAAAATAAGGAAATAATTATATTTCCTTCTAGCATTCTTATGATTTTTACATCTCTTTCTTTGTTCCAACTGGAATGTGTTTACCTTTGAAATATTAGATTAGGAGCTATTATTTTGTATTTAAGTAGATATAAGTAATTCTTCCAGCTCCAATGATCAATAACTTTCCATAATTGTTGGAAGTTTTATCTCCACTAGAAATATCAATCACTTTTACTAAGTTGACATCTATTGTTTTTTTTAAGATTTTTAAAAATTTTTGATGTGGATTATTTTTAAAGTCTTTAATAAATTTGTTACATGATTGCTTCTTTTTTAATGCTTTGGTGTTTTGACTACAAAACATGTGGTATCTTACCTCTTCAACCAGGTGTCAAATCCACACCCTCTGCATTAGAAGGCAAAGTCTTAATCACTAGACCACCAGGGAAGTCCCTTGATACCTTCCTCTTGCTTACTTATTTCTTAGAGATTTTGTCCTCTTTGTCCTTCTAAGAGGGGACTGTACCTGGTAGTCTGTATCTGACCTATGTTGGCCAGTCTGTTCTTATGCCTGGAGCTTGGGAATTGGCTTTTGGAAACTTAGTCAACTCATTCAAGGTCAGTCATTGAAACCATAAAGCTGGAGAAATATTTTTTGCATGAATAGGTTGACGTACAAAGAGAGAAATAAAAGAATAAAATAAATACTTAAAAGGAAGTAGTGATACATTTTATGCCTTGAGGAAAGGAAAGTAAATCAGGGAAAGCAGCCGCCATGGTTCCTGACTGAGAGGAGGATGCAGTGTTCACTGAGAGGTACCCTTTTGCCATTCCAATAAATTCTGCTTTTTTTTCAATTAATGTTATTATTTTCTTCATCAAATTATCTCTGATGAAGCCTCAACCAATTATATTACAGTGTATTCTTTATTTGAATTCTGTTATTGTGTTCTATTGGTTCCTTCATCATGACTGCATTGGTTTAAGTGGCATTAACTTCTCACTGAATTTGAATAGACAGCAGAAGTCATCATCATATTTTCCTATGAATCTGCATAAACACATATCTTTAGATAACATAAGTATATATATATATATATATATTCATAGGTGAAATTCAGTATCACATTATCTTTTGGAAAATTAAAATAAAATCCATGAAATCATGTGTAAAATAATTCAGTGAGACAAGATTTTTTCCAGTATTTCTTATTGCAAACAAAGATATATATTTCTATGTAAGTTTTTATATTTTCATTGTGTAAGAATCCATGCATGTGTCATGGAAGATTCACGAACCGTTTACTGAATTCCTGTGATATTCCAGGCTTTCACCAGGGTAGTTGATGGGTAGAGACAAGACAAGGACTGACACACCCCTAGACCACAGAGAGTTGTTGTCTAAGAGGAGAACAGACATTAGATAATCACTGAGTGAGATGACATTGGAGAGGAAATAGAGAATAGGTGATTTCAGCTTTCATTGCTCAAGATAAGGGATAAGGGATTCAGTGTTTATAAAAAGAGTGATGAAAGTCATTTATGATGAGTTTTAGGTATAGAACCGACATGATCAAATTGATATAAGATATGTTCATGAATACTTACAATTTCATAGCTTGTTTTTATTATACTTCCAACTGCTTTACAAAGGAAAGGTATTGACTTTTGGAGTATTTGTGTGCTGTTTAACTGTAGTAATTGTTAAGTTCTAAAAGCTTTTCAATTTTCTAATTTTGATAGTCAAAGTATATAATGATGCAAATTTATATAATAATAATACATATAAGCACAATGAGAATAGACCTCTATATGTCCTAAGAGCACCTCTAGTTTTCACCTATTTTTAGTGGCTATCTTTTGCTTTTGCCGACTGCATTATTCAGTGCTCAGTCAGGAAAA
This sequence comes from Nanger dama, assembly GCA_917880005.1. Classification (NCBI taxonomy): domain Eukaryota; kingdom Metazoa; phylum Chordata; class Mammalia; order Artiodactyla; family Bovidae; genus Nanger; species Nanger dama. The sequence continues at coordinate 13,547,946 of CAKJTW010000027.1, read as the reverse complement.
AAGAACATACAGAGGGTAGTTCAGAGAGAAATATATTTAATACATGGTATTAGAGGCTTATCTAGCCATTGAGTAAGTTGTAGTACTGAAAATCAGGTAGACCATTAAGAGGAAATTTAGATGTGTCTGGAGCCAATACAAGTCATCATAATGATTCCAGTCATCTGTGAAACCAAATCACATGTCTCTCAGGAGAACACTTTAGAAGAATACCATGAGAAATGTCAACTAGTAAGTAATCTCAGCTAGTTTCTGCTAACAGAATTCTAAATTTCCTTTGGGGAGAAATTCTTGACCCACTTTTATTCTGTGTAATTTAAATAGAACTGAGATCTCAAATTCTGTTTCTATTTGTAAGAATGTTACCAATGACTGATCACAGTGATGAGCTGAGATTTCTGCATGTTACCAGGTCAGGGTGATTAGTCCTACTACATATTTTTAATAAGATGAACTATTTTCACTGAGCACTTATTAATTGAACAGATGATTCTTAGACTGATGTTGTCCATCACTGTCACCATATGGAAAAACTGGTTGAATAGAAGCCCAACATAAAGGAAAATAGAATAAAGCTGATGAGTTGTACTTATAATCTTTCAAAAACATGATTTAAGCAATATTTGGAGCTAAGTTTAGAACTGTATTTCTGTACTATACTATCTAGTTTCGCTTAAGCTATCTGACTTGAATTTATGCATTTCTACTAAAAATACAAACTACTATACCTATTAAATATACTTTTATATATTTTTTAAAAAGATCTGACTTTTTATTATTATATACCGGATTTCTGTATCCATATTACACATTTAGAATATTTTGTGCTGCCATTTTAAGGTTCCATATGATATTAAAATAATAATGTTACATCAATTATAAAGTTCTCTATAATTTGTCTCATTTTAAAAGCTTCTACTGAGATTCTTTAATTAAATAACTTTATTAGTTTTAAATTAATAACTTTAAATACTATTGTTACCAGATATCTGTTTGTAGATAAATTCTTTTTTTTAACTATTTATTTTTACTTGGAGGATAATTGCTTTACAATGTTGTGTTGGTTTCACCATACATCAACATGAATCTGCCATAGGTATCCATACGTCACCTCCCTCTTGAACCTGAGAAAGTCTTTATCAATTTAAAATTACATTTCAAGGTTACCATTTTGTTTAGGCCTTCTATTTCTTAATGAATCAGTTTTTGAAATTCATATCATTCTATTTACAGAGATTTTCATGTATATGAAGCTTACCAACTTATTAACTTCCCTTGCATTTGTTTCTGCTACTTTTAAAATTTTATTGTAGAATTTATTTCAGGATTTTGGGAATGTAATAGTAGATTTTCCCTAATGGTGTCCAGTGGATTACTTTGTAGAAGGAGCGGGGTGGAGGGGGATGGTAGAGATAGAAACCTTAGGCAGCAAATGTCTCCTATTAGGAAAACCTTTGAATAGATCATCTCAATGACAGATGTCAAATGGGGAGACAGTTGCTAAGGTGTGATTCTGACGCAAGGCGAACAATCCACTGGAAGCCAAAAGGGATAGGTGGAAGGAAATGAGTGTTTCTACCCCATTGTTAGCACTATCTGGTCTATTTCATTCTTTCCTTTATTTCAAGACTCAGGCACTTTGTAACTCGAGCTGCTAATTTCTCTCTCTTATTTTCTCTTTCCTGACATGTCTCTTCTCATCCTGTTAGTACTACTAGGCCATGTTTTAAGGTTGACTGTTGGCTTGAGTTAATACAAACAGTTTATTCTATGGCCTTTCCATTCAAGATGACATGTGTGAAATTGCTATTGGTCATTCAAAGAATTAGCTGTTTCTAACAAAGTGGGCAGGAGGCCAGTTATCTTTCCTGACTATGACACTAGACACAAATTAAATACCAATAAGGACAGGAATATAGAAGTGACATTGCATGGAGCCAAAAGTAAAAGTCAATATATTGCTGAAAACTATCACACAGGCACAAGGCCAAGATCAAACAGACTGGGTGCCAAAGAGTATAGATAAGTAAATATTCATTAAACATCAGGATGTATACATTTAGATTAATAGCAAGTACATTTTAGTTATTTATCTTTAAGCAAAATATACTGTTGCTTGGTTTTTATTAATTTGAGGACTTAGAGAGTCCAACTTCTTCTATGAAAAACATTTGATTACAAATATTACTAACTGAGAAAAGTGATTGTGTGTGTGTATATGTGTGTGTGTGTGTGTGTGTGTGGCTGGCTGTATGGCTTGTATGGCTTGCAGAAACCAGTTCCCTGGTCAGAGACTAAACAACTGGGCCAGAGCCACTTTTAAATGATGCTTAAAAATTAAATATATAAATGGTGTGCATGTGTGTATCTGGCATGTGCACTTAAATTTATATTTTCTTATGTATATATATATATTTTAATAAAAGAAATTTCATCCAATTGATTACCTTCTATTTCAAACCAATTCAACCTCTCAAGTTTTTTTTTAATTATTCCATTTTTAGCTATAGAAATAATATGATATGATACTGAATCTATCCTACTTTTCAGGCTTATTGATGGAAAATCTTGGTTTGATTCTTTTTGAAACACAGTTCTGTATGATTCCAGAGATTAATTTGAAGATAAGCTGTAGACACAAAAATGAGATATATTGTAGGGAAGGGATGCTATTGTTAATACAAGAAATAAAGTAGTAATTTCATAGCACACAGAGAAGGTATATGAGTAAAATACCTATTTCAGGGTTTTCTAGGAAGTAAAATATTATTATATTTTAAATGTTATTGGTAACACATATAAAAGAGTTTTAAGCAAAAGAAATGACACAATAAGCTCTACTGTCCATTCAGAATCCTCTGTCACTGAACCTGCAGACCAAGAAGAGGATTACTCTTCTGGCCTATTGATCCTGATTATCAAGGGGAAAATACATTGTGATACTATAGTGAGTGCAGAGAAAAACATCCCTTGAACCCGTGGGATCACTGCAGTTATTAGACAGGACAAATCAGAAACAGACAAGAATAATGAGGATCCTGATCTTCAAGAATGAAGTTCTGGGTCATTTCCTCAAGTCAAAAATCCTGAAAAAGTTTAATGATCTCTAAAAACAAAAGGAATAGGATGTGAACAGGTTAATAAATAAGTTATAAAGACCAATTTCGGTTTTGTAAATAATGGCTGAAATGAAGACTATGCAAAAGTATTAACACACATTTCACTTACTATATGTATGCATTATAAATAATAGTATATATCTACACATTTATAGTTATATTACATAAATTTTGTTCCATCTTGTTTGCCTTTATAAACATTTTGTGATAGTGACCATCGTTATGGTTTAAGGTTCAGGTTTACAGTTATTAAAGTCATACAGTGATCAAAGAGCTTCCCAGGTAGGATAGTAGTAAAGAACCCACCAGCCAATGCAGAAGATGCAGGAGAGGCAGGTTCAATCCCTGGGATGAGAAGAACCCCTGGAGTAGGAGATGGCAGCCTGTCCCAGTTTTCTTGCCTGCAAAATTCCAATGGACAGAGACCTTGATGGGCTACAGTACATAAGGTGGCAACAAGTTGGAAACAACTGAGCAACTGAGAACACACAGCACATGATGATAAAATGAGAATGAGAATGAATGTTACCAGACATAAGAGCAACCAATGGATTTCATATATCTTCTTTTGGACAATTAGCATGATTTTATTAACATGCAGGAGACTTCAGTACATAGATGGGAATGTGTTGTTTTCCTGATGTTTCACTTTTAAATATATATCAGTATTCTGGCCTAGAGAATTTCAAAGGGGTTGCAAATAATCGAACAAAATTGAGTGACTTTCACTTTCTTTTTTAAAAGTGGTGTGTATTGATGTTTAATAGTAAACAGGTTGCTATTGTTGCTATTCAGTTATTCAGTTGTGTTTGACTCTTTGCCACTCCAGGGACTGTAGCACACCAAGCTTCCCTGTCCATCACCGTCTCCCAGAGCTTGCTCAAATTCACGTCCATCAAGTCAGTGATTCCATTCAACCATCTCGTCCTCTGTCATCTCCTTCTCCTGCCTTCAATCTTTCCCAGCATCAAGGTCTTTTCTAATGAGTCAGGTCTTCGCATCAGGTGGCCAAAGTATTGGAGCTTCAGCATCAGTCCTTCCAATGAATATTCAGGACTGATTTCCTTTAGGAGTGACTGGTTGGATCTCCTTGCAATCCAAGGGATTCTCAAGAATCTTCTCCACTACAGTAGTTCAGAAGCATCAGTTCTTTGGTATTCAGCCTTCTTTATGGCCCAACTCTCACATCCATACATGACTACTGGAAAAACTATAACTTTGACTAAAAGAAACTTTGTCAGCAAAGTAATGTCTCTGCTTTTTAATACATTGTCTAGGTTTGTCATAGCTTTTCTTCTAAGGAGCAATTGCCTTTTAATTTCATGGCTGCAGTCACCATCTGCAGTGATTTTGGAACCCAAGAAAATAAAGTGTCAGTTTCCACTGTTTGCCATGAAGTGATGGGACTGGATGCCATGATCTTAGCTTTTTAATGCTGAGCTTTAAGCCAGCTTTTTCATTATCCTCTTTCACCTTCATTAAGAGGCTCTTTAGTTCTTCTTTGCTTTCTGCCATAATGGTGGTGCCATCTGCATATCTGAAGTTATTGATATTTCTCCTGGAAATCTTGGTTGATTTCATCTTGTGCTTCATCCAGCCTGACATTTAACATGATGTACTTTGCATATAAGATAAATAAGCAGGGTGACAAGATACATTCTTGAAGTACTCCTTTCCCAATTGGGAACCCGTCTGTTGTTCTGTGTCCAGTTCTAACCGTTACTTCTTGACCTGCATACAGGTTTCACAGGAGGCAGGTAAGGTGGTCAGGTATTCCCACCACTCTTCAAAGTGGTGTGTATTAATGGTTAATAGTAAGGAGGTACAATTTATAGTTACCTCTTAATTTAATGATAAAGTACAATTTTAATAGTAAAGAGGTAAATCTAGTATAATGCTTAATATACTAGACATTGTCTATCAGGTTTTGGCCACCTTTTCAACCCTTTCTAGTTAACTGAATAGTTCAGAGTCTTGAAAGCTGATGAAAACCATATTACCTAGATTCTGTTACTCAGAGTCTAAGCAAGATGTGGTTTTGGTCCATGAGCTTCATCTGCAGTGATGCCAAGGAGGCAGAGGATGCTATTCTTGGAGTGGTTGTAGTCAAGGACTGTGTTGTAACAGGTAGGACTGTTTTGGGGGCCAGAACCACATCTTCTGACTGTGCAATGATTTACAGTGGCAGACAACAGCTATAGAAGCACCACTGGGTGCAGTGATAGCAGTTTTCCAAACATCTGGACTGTAATTGTGGTGGCAAGAGCTGGTAAGCAAGTATCATATTCCCACAGCAGATCTGAGTTTTCTCCTCTAGCCCTCCAGGGATGTTGTACACCAAATTTCCTATTGGTCATCCATTCTTGAAATAAATGAAAAACCCAGAGTTTTCTGCTTTCATTGTGAATTCTGATTCATATAAACATTTTTCAACCATGTGTTACACATTTATCAATGGTTTCAGAATTTATTTACAATTTGTCATGGAGAAATGCTGGCCTCATAGGACTAGATCAATAACATTTGTTTTATGGATGATAAGAAATGTAGTTATTTTAGTAAATTGAGTATACAAATCTCTCTATTTTGATAGATATAAATGTATATATATATATATAATATACATATACACAATTAGTTATATTCTCTTTATTTCATAAAATATATTCATTTGGAGTATATCTGAGATCACTATACAGCCACAGGAGATCAAAATGCTTATTTTATTTCAACTGTGGAACTGTGGTGTTGGAGAAGACTCTTGAGATTCCCCTGGACTGCAAGGAAATCCAACCAGTCCATTCTGAAGGAGATCAACCCTGGGATTTCTTTGGAAGGAATGATGCTAAAGTTGAAACTCCAGTACTTTGGCCACTTCATGCGAAGAGTTGACTCACTGGAAAAGACTCTGATGCTGGGAGGGATTGGGGGCAGGAGGAGAAGGGGACGACCAAGGATGAGATGGCTGGATGGCATCATGGACTCGACGGAGGTGAGTCTGAGTGAACTCCAGGAGATGGTGATGGACAGGAGGGGGGGGCCTGGTGTGCTGCGATTCATGGGGTCACAAAGAGTCGGACATGACTGAGCGACTGAAGTGAACTGAAGGAAACCTCAACAATGCTTCCATTATTTGTCTCAATTATATATTGAAAATGAGTGAAGTAGCTCAGTCGTGTCCGACTCTTTGCAACCCCATGGACTGTAGCCTACCAGGCTCCTCTGTCCATGGGATTTTCCAGGCAAGAGTACTGGAGTGGGGTGCCATTTCCTTCTCCAGCGGATCTTCCCGACCCAGGGATGGAACCGAGGTCTCCTGCCATTGTAGACAGACGCTTTACTGTCTGGAGCCACCAGGGAAGTCCCCCAATTATATATTAGGCAGTTACAAACATAAAATTATGAATTGTAGAGCCAAACATATACTGTACTATTTTATTAAATATTACAGAGTTTTTAAATCACATGGCAACATTTTTCAGATTTTGATAGAGATAGATTTATGCTATCTCTAGATTTTCATAGATTTCTTTAGTCTCAATTCAAGTTTCTAATTTCAAGTCTGTACAATAGACACAGTAGCAATCTACTCAAGCTTGTTCAGTGAGCTTGATGTTGCCTTTAGTGATGGCATATCTCTTGTGGGCTGATTGGCTGTTTTGTCTGTTATTTCCATGGATGCTGTTTGATTTTTATGCCTTGTGCTGCTATAAATGTCATTTATTTTGTTTCAGAGAAAAGATATTATCTTTTCAAATTTCAACATGTTAGTATAATTTCAAAATACATATCCAAGAGCTACAAAATATATTAATGGGATTCTAAATGTTTGATAGTCATTAAAAATACTTTTATCTGCATTTAAATACCTAAGTACAGCTTAAAACATTCAAGTCGGCAACAGTGTTTCAACTAGGTCTATACAGACACATATACAAGAGTACAATCATGTGAAAAATGCTTTGGTTTGAGATGAATCACATAACATTTTCATGTTTCCTTTTAAGACTTTTTTTTCTGATAAGGTGAGTGAGTCTTTCACTATGATCAGCATGGTGTGACATGCAGGGAATTTAGGACCTTTAAATCTTAATTCATCTGAGAGCTTTCAAATTTTAGAGCAAAGCATGGTATCAAAAACATTATGAGATACCTTTCTGATAGCTTGAGAAGTGAAAGTGAAAGTCGCTCAGTTGTGTCTGACTCTGCGACCCTAGGGACTGTACAGTCCATGGAATTCTCCAGGCCAGGATACTGGACTGGGTAACCATTTCCTTCTCCAGGGCATCTTCCCAACCCAGAGATCTGATATCTTGCTATCTATTAAAGCTAGTTTCTTTCCTAAAATACTCAAACAAACAACATGTATGGTAGATTTAGACTTTAAATGTTTGTGTTGACGGGATATAGGTAACTGATGTGCTCTGTATTCATGCATGCAAGTTTTAATGTACTTTATTAAATTTAAATTATACTTGAAAAGGAAATAATAAAACTAGCTTCTCTCAGTTTCTAAATAAAAATCACATATATGGCAATCTAAGACAGCTCAATATTCAGAAAACTAAGATTATGGCATCTGATCCCATTACTTCATGGCAGATAGATGGGGAAACAGTGGAAACAGTGTGACTTTATTTTTGGGGGCTCCCAAATCACTGCACATGGTGATTGCAGCCTCATTGGAGGGAAAGTTATGACCAACCTAGATAGCATATTGAAAAGCAGAGATATTACTTTGCTATCAAAGGTTCATCTGGTCAAGGCTATGGTTTTTCCAGTGATCATGTATGGATGTAAGATTTGGACTGTGAAAAAAGCTGAGCGCCAAAGAATTGATGCTTTTGAACTGTGGTATTGGAGAAGGCTCTTGAGAGTCCCTTGGACTGCAAGGAGATCCAACCAGTTCATTCTAAAGGAGATCAGTCCTGGGTGTTCATTGGAGGGACTGATGCTGAAAGTGAAACTCCGATATTTTGTCCACCTTATGCGAAGAGTTGACTCACTGGAAAAGACCCTGATGTGGGGAGTGATGGGGGCAGGAGGAGACGGGGACGACAGAAGATGAGATGGCTATATGGCATCACCGACTCGATGGACAGGAGTTTGAGTGAACTCCCAGAGGAGTTCACTGGGGACAAGGGAGGCCTTGTGTGCTGCCATTCATGGGGTCGCAAAGAGTTGGACACGACTGAGTGACTGAACTGAAGTGAACTGAGTGAAGTGAACTGAAGACACCATGGAGAGAGGTAGATGTTGCTTGAAAACATCCCTTGTCATAGAAATATTTATTAATAGGCAATATCTGCCCAAATGATATAACAAATTAAATGTGGCTTTGGTTTCCATTTGTTAATTTTAGTGGCAAACTGCTTTCATATGTTCACATCTCAACATTAAATCTGGAATGGAAAATGTGAATTTCTAAATGCTGATTCTGTACATCCTAAGTTTAACTATGGGTATTCTGTACCTACTTTGGTAAATAAATACTTCTGAAAGATAATATTATATTCACTTTTCAAGATAATGAGACAGTAGATTTTAGTAAGTTGGCCATGATCACATGCAGAGTGTTAGGTATTGAATGTTTTGACAGTAGCAAAACTTCCAAATATGAATAAAGAGATGATTGCTACTTAAAATGTTTTAGATAGGAAATTGCGATATTCAAAATTCTTTTATTTTTGTAAAAATAGTTTCTTGTAGACTCAAAAGAGCTCAAATGTTTGGATTGCTGATATTCTCTGATTTATTTGTTAGTCTGGTCTTCCTTGGTGGCTAAGTAGTAAAGAATTGACTGTCAATGCAGTAGATGCAGGTTCAATCCCTGGGTCAGGAAGATCCCTTAGAGAAGGAAGTGGCAACCCAATCCAGTGTTCTTGCCTGGGAAATCCCATGGACAGAGGAGCCTGGTGGGCTACAGTCCATGGGTCACAAAGAATCAGACACGACTTAGCAAATAAACAGTTATTATTTTACATGATTCATAAATAGTTTGCAGTACTAATTATATCATAGTTCAAGATAAAAAATGCTTTCCCAAATCCTTCTATAATTCTTATATTTTTTCCTTGTAGCTATGTCTTAGATTAGCAAAAAATTATAATTTTTCTCAAAGTTAATTAAAGTTCTAAAGCTCGAGATGGAAACATCATGCTAATTTGTTTTTAAAACAGTGTGAAATTCTGCAGCTAAAAACATGCATTCAGGACAAAACAAACCATGGTTACTGTGGAAATCAAAAAGTTTACCTTTCGTTTAGACTTTCATTAATGTTTACTGGGTCTTTTTTGGTATGCTGGCATTCATGTTTCCTCTCCACAAATAGATTCAAGACTCTATAATATCCAAAGGTAATACTGGAATATTGTTTTCAGATGCAAACTACAAAGCTCTTTTGTGTGCCTGTACTTCTCTGAGAGAACCTTAAATAAGCAGTGATATAATGTTCTTGCAAAAGACTGACAGATCAATATTTTTGAAAGATAATAATTTGGACTCATAATATGCAAATACCCTCTCAGACTATTTTTATGAAGAAAGGACTTTAAGTTAATGGCAAGCACTATGGTATATCACTTCTAGAAATCATGGCACTTTCATGGTCCTCAGTGGTAATGGATTTTAACTATTTCCTTTTCCTTATAAGTGATAGCCAGAGAGATTGCATATGTGACTTTTCAGAATGAGAGACTCAGAAAATGCCATGGTTTAGTTCTCCTAACTTCAGAAACAGACTTATTTGTTTCCTTTTTCAGTTTTAGTGTAAAGATTTGAAAATATTTTAGGTAAATAATTAAGTAATGAAAACAAATGGAGATATGACAATAAAAATACCTTAAAGTCTGAGCAGATAAGAGTAAAGCTATCATGAGCAAGCCATAGTGAAGTTTAAGTATTAGTTCAAAAGGAAGGTAAGTAAGTACACAGATGCAGATTGAAAATTACTTTGTAATTAAGAGTCTAGAGTTTGAGGTCGAGTTCTAAGCCTGCAATTCAGTAGCTGCCTGATTCTGGGCAAATTGCTTTACTCTCTATGCTGTTCTTTTCCATATTCATAAACTCCAAATTTCTAGCTGCATAGAATTCTTGTGAGGAACGAGAGCATATGAAAAAAGGCATAGCTCAGTACCTTGTACATATTAAGCGCTCAGTGCATTTCAGCTCTTCTCATAATTACTTCCCATAGGCAGTACTAGTGGTAAAGCATCATCTGCCAGTGCAGGAGATGCAGGAGACCAGGTTTTGATGCCTGTGTTGGGAAGATCCCCTGAAGAAGGAAATGGCAACCCCCTCTAGTATTCTTGCCAAGAAAATCCCATGGATGGGGGAGCCTAGCGGGATATAGTCCATGGGGTCCCTAAGAGTGGGACATGACTGAACACACACACATAAGACTATTTCGGAGACCATAAAAAGTTATGAGATATCCTTAACATTTTGAGGTATTTTCATGGGAATCAAGTAGTTCCCTTCACAAAATTATCAAAGGACATCAAAGTCATATCTATTTTATTTACATGGCACAGTTATTTATAAATTTAAATACACATGCAATTTTAATATAAATTGAAGGTATGTATAACATTTTAATTTTTTTCAGTACTTCCTGTAGGCTTGGTTTCTAAAGAGAATTGACATTGTAAAACTCGTATAATTTTTCCTATAATACTTAAGTATACTCCGTGCTTTATTATTAGTCTAAAAAGGTTTTGGTAAACTGAGTATCGTTTAAATTTTTCACCATTTGACTATACTGATTTCCTGAGCTTCCAATGATGTTTTTGCCAAAGAACCAAGAAACTGACATATGCACATTATAAATCCAGCAATTCTTTAACTCTCACGCAGGAAAATATTAGGTAAGGGAATTTATCTTTGTAACAATTAAAAATGAATTTTTACTTAAATTTTGAACTCTAGTTATCATAATATTCAATCTCCTTATTATTTGTAAATGTAGTTTCTCCTAAGTTAATCCTTTATCTTGCCAACAAAGGCCCTTATAGTCAAAACTATGGTTTTGTTTTCTTTTTTTCCCCCAGTGGCCATGTATGGATGTGAGAGTTGGACTGCAAAGAAGGCTGAGTGCAGAAGAATTGATGCTTTTGAAATGTGGTGTTAGAGAAGATTCTAGAGAGTCCCTTGGACTGCAAGAAGATCAAAACCAGTCAATCCTAGGGGAAATCAATCCTGAATATTTATTGGAAGGACTGATGCTGAAGCTGAAACTCCAATAATTTGGCCACCTAATGTGAAGAGCCAACTCATTAGATAAAGCCCTGATGCTGGGAAAGGTGGAAGACAGGAGGAGAATGGGATGACAGAGGACAAGATGGTTGGATGGCATCATCAACTGAATGAGCAAGCTCCAGGAGATGGTAAAGGACAGGGAAGCCTGGAATGCTACATTCCATGGAGTCACAAAGAGTGGAGCTCACTGAGTGACTGAACAAAAGAAAGATTATGAAAGAGATGCAATTTAAAGATTGAACTTACAGAATGCAGAAAATAAAACTATGGGAAAATAAAATAAAAATAAAGCATATTAGAAACAGCATTTCAGTATAATTAGCAAGACATCCAAAAATTTAAAGAGCATGAGTAGAACTTGAGCAAGCTGCAAAATCTAAATATATAAATTCAAAAGGACAAAGAAATAAACTCAATATTACAGATGATAAATATGTCAAAGAAAGAAGATTTGAATGTGCATATATAATAATCATGATATCAAAGAAAAGATGGCAGAAAAACATGAAGTGAAAAAATGAAAGACAGTTATTCTAAAATAGATATGAATGAATAGATATGAAGACTAAAAGAGTATACCTTATAGTAAGACAAATTAATATAAAAGATTCAAGAATTTTCTTTATGATATTAGTTATCTTAAGAGATGTATAGCTTCTGGGAAGGGAAAGCAAATTAATTTAAAAACACAAAAGGAGAATTTGAGTCTAGTGAAAAATAAGTTATTTTAAGTATAATAAATAAGAACAGAGATTAAAAATAAAAGAAAGGAAGAAATGGAGATACAGTTTGTCTTCAGATCTATTTACAATGCTAAACTAAGAGATACTGCTGCAATATTCACATTTTTTATTGTTTATTTATTCTTATTGAGTTATAACTGACATATATAAGTGTTGTTTTTTTATATGCATCTAAATTTTTATTTTATTTTACTATACAATACTGTATTGGTTTTGCCATACATTGACATGAATATACCATGGGTGTATACGAGCTCTCAATCCTGAATCCCCCTTCCACCTCCCACCCCATAACATCTCTCTGGATCATCCTCGTGCACCAGCCCCAAGCATCCTGTATCCTGTATTGAACATAGACTGGCACTTCATTTCTTATATGATAGTATACATATTTCAATGCCATTCTCCCAAATCACCCCACCCTCTCCCTAACTCTCAGAGTCCAAAAGTCCGTTCTAAACATCTGTGACTCTTTTGCTGTCTCACATACAGGGTCATCATTACCACCTTTCTAAATTCCATATATATGTGTCAGTATACTGTATTGGTGTTTTTCTTTCTGGCTTACTTCACTCTGTATAATCGGCTCCAGTTTCATTCATCTCATTAGAACTGAATCAAATTTATTCTTTTTAAGGGCTGAGTAATACTCCATTGTGTATATGTACCACAGCTTTCTTATCCATTCATCTGCTGATGGACATCTAGGTTGTTTCCATGTCCTGGCTATTATAAACAATGCTGCAATGAACATTGGGGCACATGTATCTCTTTCATTTCTGGTTTCCTCAGTGTGTATGGCCAGCAGTGGGATTGCTGGGTCATAAGGGAGTTCTATTTGTAATTTTTTAAGGAATCTCTACACTGTTCTCCATAGTGGCTGTACTAGTTTGCATTCCCACCAACAGTGTAAGAGGGTTCCCTTTTCTCCACATCCTCTCCAGCATTTATTGCTTGTAGACTTTTGGATCATAGCCATTCTGACTGGTGTGAAATGGTACCTCATTGTGGTCTTGATTTGCATTTCTCTGATAATGAGTGATGTTGAGCATCTTTTCATGTGTTTGTTAGCCATCCATATGTCTTCTTTGGAGAAATGCCTATTTAGTTCTTTGGCCCATTTTTTGATTGGGTCGTTTATTTTTCTGGAGTTGAGCTGTATAAGTTGCTTATATATTTTTGAGATTAGTTGTTTGTCAGTTGTTTCATTTGCTATTGTTTTCTCCCATTCAGAAGACTGTCTTTTCACCTTACTTATAGTTTCCTTTGTTGTGCAGAAGCTTTAAATTTTAATTAGATCCCATTTGTTTATTTTTGCTTTTATTTCCAGTATTCTGGGAGGTGGATCATAGAGGATCCTGCTGTGATTTATGTTGGAGAGTGTTTTGCCTATGTTCTCCTCTAGGAGTTTTATAGTTTCTGGTCTTACGTTTAGATCTGTAATCCATTTTGAGTTTATTTTTGTGTGTGGTATTAGAAAGTGATCTAGTTTCATTCTTTTACAAGTGGTTGACCAGTTTTCCCAGCACCACTTGTTAAAGAGATCGTCTTTACTCCATTGTATGTTCTTGCCTCCTTTGTCAAAGATAAGGTGCCCATCAGTTCAGTTCAGTTCATTCAGTCATGTCCGACTCTTTGTGACCCCATGAATCGCAGCACGTCAGGCCTCCCTGTTCATTACCATCTCTCGGAGTTCACTCAGACTCACATCCATCGAGTCTGTGATGGCATCCAGCCATCTCATCCTCGGTCATCCCCTTCTCCTCCTGCCCTCAATCCCTCCCAGCATCAGAGTCTTTTCCAATGAGTCAACTCTTCGCATGAGGTGGCCAAAGTACTGGAGTTTCAGCTTTAGCATCATTCTTTCCAAAGAAATCCCAGGGTTGATCTCCTTCAGAATGGACTGGTTAGATCTCCTTGCAGTCCAAGGGACTCTCAAGAGTCTTCTCCAACATCACAGTTCAAAAGCATCAATTCTTCGGCGCTCAGCCTTCTTCACAGTCCAACTCTCACATCCATGCATGACCACAGGAAAAACCATAGTCTTGACTAGATGAACCTTAGTCCATAGGTGTGTGGATTTATCTCAGGGCTTTCTATTTTGTTCCATTGATCTATATTTCTGTCTTTGTGCCAGTGCCATACTGTCCTGATGACTGTGGCTTTGTAGTAGAGCCTGAAGTCAGGCAAGTTGATTCCTCCAGTTCCATTCTTCTTTCTCAAAATTGCTTTGGCTATTCGAGGTTTTTTGAGGGGTTTTTAGCCATGCTGACAAACTTGCTGAAACTCAGTTCCCCAATTAGGGGAATGAAACATGGCCACGGCAGTGAAAGTCCCCAATTCTAACCACTAGACCACCAGGGAGCTCCCTTTATAATGTTATCTTATAAGGGCATGACTCAGGAAATTTTTATCGTACCATATAGTCTTCCTAAAATCTGAAAATATGAGTGGATAAAACAGTCAACATATATATATATATTTTTTTTTTAAGGAGAAAACCTAGTGGACTAAATTATGCTAACCAAAAATAATGAACTCCAGAGTCCAGAATATTCAATTATTTAAAATAAATGATTAAAACTGTTATAAATAGTGCTCTCAAATATACAAGTAAGAAAAATGTGCAAAGTATTGCTTCAGAGGAAAATTTTACAGTAAAAGGGGGTGAATTATAAACATTCTCCTCACCTTTACACTTGTTTAGTATGGGAAAAAAATAAGCATCTTTTCAATTCATTAAAGTAATAAAGATTAATTAGTACTTGATATGTTCAAGACGCTATTTACTGGGGATAAACTTGATATCATTCATTTTAGATAGCTTTCACTCTTTGTGTGGAGGACTGGAGAGCAGATAAAGACAATGAACATAAAAAATAAGTAAAGTTTATGGTATGGTAGAAAAGACAAGTTCTACAAAGTGAAATAAAGCAGAAAAGGCAGATGGTGGTGTATGGGGGTAATGAGAGATTATTTTGGGTGCCCTCACAGAGAATGTGCTGGTTGAGAAAAGACCACAGGAAGGAAGAGAATAAACCATGCAAAAATTTGAAGGAGAAGCAAATGTCGAAAGGAACAACCAAAACAAAAATAAGTGCTCATGTCTGAGTCCATGGCAAAAAGGTTCATGTGACTAAGATGGAGAGAGCCAGGTACTAGTCTGAGAGGGCTCAAGCTATTTTTGAACCTTAATAGGAGGCTAATGTGAGTCTCCACTTTCTCTGTTTTCTTGATGAGGGATCACCAATACTGAGCAAATTTGAAATAGGAGTAGAAAACAAGAAAAGCTCTTTGTTTTTATTAACCCTCCCCACATCATGAAGGTGGATATTTTAAGAAATAACACTTTAAAAATGAAAGAAAACACCCTCTCGAGGAAATATTTTCTATTATCTAAATAAGAGCATTTATTTAAATGTGGGAAAATCTTCTTGCTGAACCCCATAGTTTATGGATTTAAGAACACTAGCTTTATACCCCTATGACTTGATGGATTTATCAAGAGAAAAAAATGTTTTGTACAAGCTATCACAACTCTTTTCCTGTTGCATCTATGCATGTTGAAATGTGCTTTTCTGCATCTAACCCATTCCTTATGTAAGAAAGATATAGTGTTAATTTCCTATCTGTCTGAAATTCCTCTCACATCTACTGTCATTCATCCTGTTCTGTTTTTCCCTACTCTGGGGAAGATTTCAAGATTCAAAATTTCAAGATTAATCATAATTTCTAATATATGGACAGAATGTTTATTTATTTTAAAACTTTTCATGTTTTATCTTTGATAATTAGATGATTCTGGAAAGATTAGGGTGATATTAGATTTAAATCGGGATTCCTAGGTGGCGCTAGTGGTAAGGAATTTGCCTGCCAATGGAGGAGATGCAAGACATGGGTTTGGTCCCTAGCTTGGGAAGATCCCCTAGAGACGAAACTGGCAACCCACTCCAGTATTCTTGCCTGGAAAATCCCATGGACAGAGGGACTGGTGGGCAACACTCCATGGGGTTGCAAAGAGTCAGACATGATTGAGCAACTAACACTATTAGATTTAAATTAACTCCATGATGTTCACTAATTTTATCCCCAATGTTAATATAATATTAATACAATATTTTACTTAATAGAAGACTATGGTTTAACTTCTCATGATTTATATTTTTAAATTACTCCAGTTCTAAAGTAGGCTAAAATTAATTCCACAGATTATCACAAAAATATCAAATCAGGTTCAACTGACTAAATTTAAAATGATAGACAACTTTATAAAATGTTTAATACTATGAGTGTTATAAATGCCATACTGAAATAGAATTTCTAGATGTTTAGTCAACTAAAACTTTGGACCAATTTTAAATCAAGTTAATTATCAAATATTTTGTCACATTGATACTTTCAAAATAAAATAATAAAGACAACAGTCCCTAATCATAGCTTTAAATTAAATTCCCTGTTTCTCATTTTATGTATAAAATATCTATAGTTTAGAAGAACTTAGATATGTTTTTAAATGTCTGGTCCTGTGGTGATGGAGAAAACTCCTGAAAGTTCCTTGGACAGCAAGGAGATCAAATCAGTCAATCTTAAGGGAGATCAAAACTGAATAATTCCTGGAAGAACTGATGCTGAAATTGAAGCTCCAGTATTTTAGTCATCTGATGCAAAGGGCCAACGCATTGGAAAAGTCCCTGATACTGAGAAGGATTGAGGGCAGTAGGAGACGAGGACATCATAGGATGATATGGCTGGATGGCATCACTGATGCAAGGAATGTGAACTTGGGTAAGCTCCAGGAGACAGTGAGGGACAGGGAGGCCTGGCTTGCTGCATCCCGTGGGGTTCTCAAGCATCAGACAAGACTGGCTACTGAACAACAACCATCACCGCCACCTGTGGACTTTGTACTGAGCGTGAGTTTCTGGGTTTAACTGCATATTCTAGGTTCCTGGGTTAGACGTGCATTTCAAACTTTTCTCTTTGCTTGCTTCAAGAAATAACACCTTCTCAAAGGTAAGTGTGTGAACAAATTAAATAATATATTTATAAAAACTAACAGTTTGCTCATCAGGACTTGCTTTAGGACCCTCATCTCACAATTCCCACTAATCCAGTTATAACATCATGACATGTACCCAATCTCACCTGACCCTTGACTTAAAGGGTTCACCTGTGAATCCTCCAGACTCTAAAATTATAAAACTGAACTCCCTTAATGCCTCATCTGAAGCACTACTCAGATTCTGTCACACTGTCTGACCTTCTTCCTTACAGCACATCTAAGAACCTTAGTTATGCCTGATCAAAAGGTTTTATTGGAGGCTTCAAAAGCCATCAAATGCAAAGACAGTTTGTTAAATGAATGCATGATGGTGTCTTTTGCATATAACAAATGAATAATATAGGTTTTCTGTATATTAACAAACTGCCATCTCAAAGTATAAAAATGTATACTTAATATGAGCCATGCCTCATTCTAATAATACGTGAGCATGCCTATTCCCCTTGGGCTCAGCAAAAGTAATATAAATTATTTCAACTGTCACTTCTGTGAGGATATGTAGATTTTCAAATTGTCAAACAGTTATAGATAGATGTGTATATTTGAGATTTACACCTGCCTTATGCCCATGTGTTATCATGTACTTTTCATAAGAAATTAAAAAAATATCCCTATGACTTTGCTATGCAGAAAATAAACACCTTAATATGAAAGGCTAGAAAATGCCTATAAATATTTTATACTGTGTTATATTCACTCTTCAACAATTACAATTCAGATGCTATTTTAAGTACATTTAAATGACTGCTTATTAAAACAGTTCATATATCATTATTCCTATTGAACTGCTTTGGAATCTTAGAAATGTGGTGGCCTCCATTAAGTAGATTATGAGTTTTCAAAAAGTAGAAATAGACTTTTGATACTCATGTGCAAATAGCTGGCTTAAAACAGCCCAGCTCTTCTATTTGCTCACTCTCCTAAAAATACTGTGTTTTAAGGAAACAATTCTAACCTTCAGTATACTAAGATTCCTGGACTCTAACAGTAATTATAGGAGTGAATGGGCAGGGGCACCTGGGAAATTGAGCACATATCTTGCCTCTAAATTACCTTGACCACCTGGGAACCCATAAAATGGCCTGCAGCTGGCCTGTAGAGGAAGCTTGTGATTCCTTATCAAAGGAACTATGTTTTGAATATGTGCTGCCCTTTCAGAAGGCATGCTGTAAATGGATTTAAAGCATCATTAGGCAAATATTTTAGCACAGTTAGGAAAATTGACTACACAGCAACAACTGCCATGAGAAAGCCTACTGCTGGGCAATGTCAAAAAATGGCCATGGGCGTGGGTGAGGTTAAAGATGAAATGTGAGCACATGCTTCCTTCCAATGGCATCCAGAAGATAAGTGCCTAAAACATATACCCAGATTATCATGATAGAGTCTCTTTACATACAATTTAAATATTAATGCTGATGCTACAAAGGAATGTTTGATATTTGACCAGTTAGATCTAGGCTAAGAAATAGTTTATATTTTTAACCTTTTGTTTTAACTTAAGAAGGACTCTGCAGTCCAAATTTAATATCACTAAACTCAAATCAGCCCTGGAATAATAATTCAACTGGAAGAATCCAATAATTCTAAAGGCTTTGGGCAACTTTAGTCATTCTTTCTCAAATGTGAGTATGGCATTAGGGAGGAAACTGAAATGTCAACTCTACCAATAAGTAGCTAAGTGACCTTGAGTCGTCCCTCTAAGATCTATTTAATTGTATCTTAAATATATAATTAAACATGATCTCAAAGTACTCTCCAGTATTACAGACATGTGGAATTCTTAAATGTAAATAATCATGAGAGTGCTGAAGGCAAATATTCACATGTATTTATATTGCTTTATAGATCAATGGAGAACTGTGATACTGTACAAATGGTGCTCTGAAGCTTATGCTGTATATCACAAATAATCAGCTATTTCTGTAACTTATTCTCAAGTACTACCAAAACCTAGAAACTTAAAACTAATACAATATTGTAAAGTAATTAACCTCCAATTAAAATGAATTTATATTAAAAAATGTATATGCATATATGAGAGTTGGACCATACAGAAGGCTAAGCACCGAAGAATTGATGCTTTTGAACTGTGAGGCTGGAGAAGACACTTGAGAGTCCCTTGGACAGTAAGGAGATCAAACCAGTCAATCCTAAAGGAAATCAGTCCTGAATATTCATTGGAAGGCCTGATGCTGAAGCTGAAGCATCAACATTGGTCATCTCATGCAAAGAGCTAACTCACTGGAAAAGACCCTGATGTGGGAAAGATTGAAGGCAGGAGGAGAAGAGGGTGACAGGATGAAATGATTGGATGACATCACTAACTCAATGGGTACAAGTTTGAGCAAACTCCAGGAGTAGTAAGGACAGGGAAGCCTGTTGCAGTTCATGGGGTTGAAAAGAGTTGGACACTATTTGGTGACTGAATAACAACAACATAACTCTTTAGAGATTGAATAAGAATAGACTGGTAGTACTTTTGTCTACTTACAAAGGAGTAGAAACACAAGTTGAATATTTCTTGAATTAGACCATTAGGAGGTTGAACATTCTTAAAGAAATACATCTCTAAATACATGGAAACAAGTCTTACTATTTTAAACAACAAAAAGATTGGTTTAAATCATAATGCTAAATAACAAATAATAATTTGCTGTTAGTTAAAATGTCATATAAACTTGTCAGAAAAATAAAATAAATAGAGGATATATCCTTTGAGAAAAGTTTTCGACATTGTTGTTCAGAAATGAATTTGTTATCCCAAATATTACTAAATGTAGTTTTAGAGTAGACCACTTGTCTTGCAAAAAAACAGAATGTTTAAAGAATGAAGTTTTGCTTTCTCCATTTAGTGTCATCCTTCTTATTACTATTCCAAGGATGACTAGTTTCATTGTCCATTGATTACTTTTTTTTTTTTCTAAACCAAGATGGATGCTGCAGGTGAATGTAGAGGATACACTCAAACTGTAGAAACATGAGTCAGGGAAAGTATATCACATTGGCAGGGGACAAAGTTTATTAGCAGCAATTCAAGTATGTCTCAAAATTTTGCTTATTTGTCCACTAGTTAATGCCTAAGGAAGCCCTGTGCTATCGAAGAAGACAGTTGGGAACATTATCCATGTTTCTTATTCTAATAGGCAGATGAATGAAGTGGGCAAAGAATAACCACTGGGGGACTGGTATAAATATTTGCTTCCTACAGACATCTTTAGCAAAAAAGAATAGATGAATTGTTTTGTAAACATGTATTCATTCAAGTTGTTGTTCAGTCCCTATGTCATGTCTGACTTTTTGGATCCCACAGGCTATAGCCCACCAGGCTCCTCTCTCCATGGGATTTCCCAGCTAATAATATTATCTGGAGTGGGCTGCCATTTCCTTCTCCAGGGCATCTTCCCACCCCAAGGATCAAACCCTAATCTCCTGCATTGGCAGGTAGATTCTTGATCACTGAGCCACCCAAGAAAGCTATTCATTTAAGTAATGGCTTTAAAAACAAATAACTGTGATGTGTTTTATTTTCAATGACATATATGGTGTTGAATTTGACCTTGGGACAGATGAGGTATGATAAAGTGAGGATATACTTGGAAAAATGTTGGGAAATGACCAAAGAAATCTGTGAAAGAACTTTCACAAACTACCTTAAAGAAATAAGAGAATCACTCAGGGTTAGTACATATATAAACTGGAATTGGGCAGTTTGATGGGGTGACATTTTGCCTTGACAAGTTCAGAACTTTAACTTATCTTAGAAATGTCAGAGAGGAGTTTAATAGGCACCTCAATGAAAACATTAACTACACAATTAAACTTAATGAGAATAAATTCTCTTTTATAAGAGAAAGGTCAATGCTAGCCTGATCTTGGAAGAAAAAGAAAAAGGAGTTCACACACACATGAAGAAAGCCAATTAGAGACATAAAGTTAATGTAGTGCTACAGAGAGAGGCTTTTTATCTGCTTTCTCAACTATTACTTTCATATTAATTTAAATTTGAGTCATTAGGAAGTACAGTATAATAATATTCATAATCTCATAATACAGGCCACAAAGAACTGCAAGCAACTTCAGGATGCTAAACAGGCAATAATCTTATTATTTTTTGTACATATTCCCCACTGAAGGAATACTGAACTTTTAAACTTTAAAATTATATATAAGTGAAAAATCAAGGCCCAAACTAAGTGACTAAGGTTCTAAGTGATTGAGGTTTATTTCAATGTTTACTCCATTGTTCATGGACCTTCAAAATAATAAAAGTTAACATTTATTGAGCTGCAACTATGTAATAAACTTCAAATCCTTACAGCAACATTATTGGATATGTGATATGATTATTTCATTTTATATGCAGGGCACATGCTTAGTCAAAATACTGGTTCACTCAGTAGCAAGAAACAAACAAACAAAAAAGTATTAGCCTCCAATTAAAATAAATAAATTTATATTAAAAAACAAAACAAAACAATAGATTCAATGTATTCCTGGAATTTTCACAAAATAACTTCAGATTTTTATTTCTTGTTCATTTCTGGTTTTTTAGTCACCTAAAGACCTATCATATAAAACTCATGTAGACATTATAATGTTTAAGTCACATTTCATAAAGTAAATGTGTGTGTTTATGTATAATACAATATTGAATAACATCGTTAACAACAATCTTTACAATAAATAAATAAAATTATATAGATATTTTGAGTATTTACCTAAAAGAAGAGTTTTGAAAAGAACTATATGGAGGTATTTTTTTCTCTCTCATAAGTAGCTTACAATCTAGGAATAAAGAAACTATATCATATAATACAAAACACAATACAAAAAGATTGATGTACTTATTATGAGAGTAATATTCTACAGTTAAAGCAAGATGTATCAGAAGTAGAGATAAAAATTGTTTCAGGGAAGGAAGGAAACTTTAATGGAAAAGGTGAACAAATAAGTTAGAAAGATAGAGACTTTGGAGGTAAAAGAAATAGGAAAGTGGATTTTAAGCAAGGGCACCAATAAAAATAAAAATCTAGAATATGGGAGAGTGATATCATCTTACCTAAGGATAAGATCCAGGTAAAGAGTTCTAGAATAAAGAGAAATGTTAAGCAGAGAATGTAATGTGAGGATTCCAAACAGAAAAGTGGCATGATTAGATATGTTTTTGAAAGAGCTCTTTGGGACAGACCGAAGAAATACTAGAGCATTTCATATGAAGAATATTCATGAGGGAGTTAGAGATCACTATTTTGTCTAATTTAATATTTTATGTTCATCAGACTAATAATAAACATATATTAGTAAAGGTAAGAAAGTAATCTCACTGATTTTGTGGCATAAATTTTCTGAGATAATATTATCATGTACTGAATTACAAATATTTCATTATTTTAAACTTTTATATACAAAATCACTAACACATTTGTATCCATCTGGTTTAGTGCCCATGCTTCACATGTTATATTCATGACTTATTTAAAATTAATAATTTTCTTTTATATATTTTTCTATGCATTAGTATATATGTTTATCATTGTGCATGTGTATGTGCTAAGTCACGTCAGTTGTGTCCGACTCTGTGCTACCCTATGGATTGTATCTCGCTGGGCTCTTCTGTCCATGGGATTTTTTAGACAAGAATACTGAAGTGGGTTGCCATTTCCTCCTCCAGGAGATCTTCTGAACCAGGGTTTTAACCCGCATATCTTGGGTCTCCTGCATTGGCAGGCATACCTGGCATTAACATATAAAGATATAGGAGGGAATAAGTCTGATCATTAGTCAAACACTGGTGAATTATGAAACAGATCTGATTTAGAGATACATTTTCTGCACATTATTGCAGAAATATTTTAAAATATCCCATGCAACTAAATAAGTTCAACTTCTTTTTAAAAACAACAAGTTAGCTGGTACACCACACCCTTACTTCTGAAACGAGGCAGTCAGTGAATTTGTAGATGGACTAATACACTCTTTCCATTTTGGAAATATACTCTTCCATTCATGACCTAACACACAGGCTGGTGCACTCATATATGTCCCCTGCCTGACAGATGTCCCCTGATGGCCTATAAATTGCAACCAATGATTTAGAACAGTAACCATCAGTACACGACAAGTGACTAGATAAGGAGAATGAAAAGGTGATAAAGGACTGGAAAAACTAGGATTTTATTTTGGCACAAAGAGTGTCACCACGTTTAAGAGCTTATTGAGGTACTGGGATTTTCCCCTAAATCCTACTTGCTGTGGACACTTTTAATGTAATCCTCATGATCCCAGCGTTTTGGAGTTCATTTCCTTGTGGGTACCCTCACAGTAAGTGTGTGTAAAAACTGTGACTTGATTCTAAGTTACAGGATATTTTTTAAAAATTTGGTGAGATATATTTGATTGTGTTGGGTGCATGTGTGCATTCTCAGTTGTGTCCAACTCTGTCACCCCACAGCCTGTAGCCCACCTGGCTCCTCTGTCTAGGGTATTCTCGAGGCAAGAATACTGGAGTGGGGTGACATTGCCTCTCCATGGGATCTTCCTGACGGAGGGATCAAACTCACATCTCCTGCACTGGCATGCAGACTTTAACACTGAGCCACCTGGGAAGCCCTAAATGTGATCATGTGTCCATAATTATGTGGTTGTTATGCGAGACCTTAGTACCCACTTGCCTTTCTGGTCTGAAGATGCAAACAGCTCTGTTGGGGAGTCCCTCGAGACTAGGAACTGCAGGTGGCCTCTAGAAGCTAAAGGCATTCTGTACGTGACAAGAAACTAGAGCCCTAAGTCCTACAACCACAAAAAATTGAATCCCTCTGATGGACGTGAGTCTGAGTGAACTCCGGGGAGATGGTGATGAACAGGGAGGCCTGGCGTGCTGCAATTCATGGGGTCACAAAGATTCAGACACGACTGAGCTACTGAACTGAACAATCCATCAGTGGAGAAGACAATGGCAACCCACTCCAGTACTCTTGCCAGGAAAATCCCATGGATGGAGGAGCCTGGTGGGCTACAGTCCATGGGGTTGCTAAGAGTCAGACACAACTGAGCAACTTCATTTTCACTTTTCACTTTCCTGCATTGGAGAAAGAAACAGCAACCCACCCCAGTGTTCTTGCCTGGAGAATCTCAGGGACGGGGAGCCTGGTGGGCTGCTGTCTATGGGGTCACACAGAGTCAGACATGACTGAAGTGCCTTAGCAGCAGCAGCAACAACAACAATCCATCAGTGTGGTACACATCTCCCAGATAAGAACACAATCCAGACTTACACCTTGATGGTCACCTTATGAGATCCTAAAATAAAGGACCACATAAAGCATGCCCAAACTTTTGATCTATGAAAACTGTGAGCTATTATATATTGCTCTGTATTATATATCACTAAGTTGGTGGCAATATTCTTACACAGCAATCAACAAAAAATACAACAGTAATTTTTCTTTCTTACAAAAAATATCTCTCAGAGATGCCTTCCCATATCACTAAAAATATTAGGGTTAATATTTAATTTTATCAGGGTAATTTTAATTTAACCCTAAATTATTTCATATTAACCCTAGCTAATATTCCTAAAGATACCAATGCTTCTTATTTACTGAAATCTGCAAACATGTCTGGATCAGTTTATCATCATCTATAATTGTTGACTTGAATCTCCTTATATTGTTGGCCAGATCCCTACCTCTTCCATGTACCAGGAGTGATGGATTAAAAATATCATAAAATCTTTCCTACTTCTCCCAACAAAAGTTAAGTTTTGCATTTTTTGGCAGGGGTTTTCTGTTGTCTTTCAGTTGCCTGGAATCTGGCTGGGCCTGGGACTCCTTAAACTAATAGAATATGATTGAAGTGCTAGGTCAGGATAGACCCAGCTCTGAACACATCGCTATCTCAATTCTTTCGCATTGCTTTCAATTCTTCCCTTTGGCAATCCCTGTCTCTCGCTGTAAAGAAGCCCAGGCAGCTTTGTGAAGTGTCTCTTCTAGAAAAAATGTGAACCTCGACAGTAAGTTTAGCTGAGCTCCTAGCCATGAGCCAGCAAGAGTTTTGTTAGCCACGTGAAAAAGAAATCTTGGGAATGAATCTTCCAATCAAGTGTTATGCAAGATGACAATGCGTAGAGCAGAAATGAGCTCTCCAGATAGTTACAACCAAATTGAAAACCATAGACAAATATAGTCTTGTTGAGTTAATCCTCTACATCTCACGGTGGTTGATTACACAACGATAGACAATCCCAGTGTAAGCAATGGTAGTGGTAGTAGTAGACATAAGCAGGAGACATAAGATACCTGGGTTCAATCCTTGAGTCATAAAGATTCCCTGAAGGAGGGCAACCCATTCCAGTAGTCTTGGCTGGAGAATCCCATTGACAGAGGAGTCTGGTGGGCTAAAGTCCATAGGGTCGAAAATAACTGGACATGATTGAAACGACTTAACATGCACGTGGCACATGTATATTCTCAATGCTTGAAAGTGTAATTGGCCTATAAAAGCTCTTTTTTTTCCAGGTGTTAGTGTTATATTGAGTTTTTAGTGAAGATTAAAAAAACAATTTAATATGAAGATATTAAATTTATTAAAAATACCTTGGAATGGAGATGTATTTTTGGATATAGATTTTCATGAGAAAATATTTAGATTTGGAGATGTAGATTTCATCTGCAAAGAGGAAAGAATTT
The DNA here is from genome assembly GCA_917880005.1 of Nanger dama. NCBI lineage: Eukaryota > Metazoa > Chordata > Mammalia > Artiodactyla > Bovidae > Nanger > Nanger dama. The sequence goes on along the minus strand of CAKJTW010000027.1, from coordinate 13,522,076 downwards.
AAACTGTGGGAAGCTTAGCTATCTGCAAAATAAAAGAAAATAGCAAAAGAAAGAAAGGCTTAACAAAATAAGTGGAATTAGCAGAAAAGGATAGATGACTCTCTATCCTAGATTTATCCTTATTTTTAAATAACATGTTTTTATTACTGCACTTTCAGTCTCCAACTAAGAAAGAATATACAACCATATTTGGAAAGGAAAAACAGATTATTCACCTGGTACATTAATGTTATATCTTTATAAAAGCACTTGAGCACCCTGGTTTAATAAATCGCAACTATAATTTTAAATGATTAGTCAACCTAAACATTTTATTTCTCTTTTATATAATACCTAGGTATGTAAGTATTTTTGTTACTCAAATCTGATAATAGTATGGAGCCTTATTATTTATGAGAAAACTCCCTCTTGCCATATGTCTTAATATGTCAGTACTTTCAATCTATCAAAGAAGAAATCATTAACTGAAGTATTGTTAATATGATGAGTATCATTAGGTTTAGTGAAATATCAAGGAGATTGGCGAGAACAGAAGGTATCAAAAATTTGGTAAAACTGCTCTGCAAATTATCTTTTGTAGTCCACTTACATATATCTCCATCTCTGTGAGGATAATAAAACTTTTCCAAACACTCAAAAATTCCAAAGGCTCAGAAATTCAGCACATGATAGTTAACTTGATATGTGAGGTCTTTCTGTAAATTTGGTATCTAAACGTTATGTAGTTTTATGAATACGATTATATTTTTGGGAGAAGTTTTGCTATTAAATTATTTTAGTATAATATATCATTGTAGAAGTCCTCTGGTAATAAAAGGCAATATAAGGGCATGCTGGTTTAACCTAGCATGTCTCAAATGTATTTTACTATATTTGATTTTATTTTAGTGGAAGAACACACTAATCACATTAGAAAATAATGATCCATGATTCCACTTTGGGAAATAATATTTTGGAAAGAGGGACTTCAAAATTCATAATGTATTGATTGGTATGATCCTCTGGGAAGGGCATGATGTTTATAAGCACAGCTAGCCCTACATGGTCTTGGATTCCCATATTCACAGATTCAACCAACCACTGAGCACTATCCAAAAGGAAAAAAAAAAAGGTTTCAAAAAGCAAAACTTGAATGTTTGGCATATCACTTATACTGTATTAGATACTATAAGTAACTTGGATAAATAGCTAGGTCCTACTGTTTGACCCAGGAATCAAACCTGGGTCTCCTGCATTGTAGGCGGATTTTTACCGTTTGTACCCATGAAACACAAGGAAACATATTTAATAACCCGTGATAAATCATAATGGAAAAGAATATGTATATGTGTATATATGCATAATCTCTTTACTCAATTTACACATTTTAAAGAATTATATTTCAATAAAACATTAAAAAAATAAGTAACATGGAGGTGACTTAGAGTATACATAGATTGTATGAAAACACTAAGCCATTTTATCCAAGAGACTTTAGTATAGGAGGATTTTGGTGTCCACTGGGGTCGTGGAACCAATGCCCTTGAATACTGAGAGATGACTATATAAAAAGCTAGTTTTATGTAACTCATCTATTATGATCTTAGGGGAAAATGTTATTTTCTAGAAGCCACAGTTCCTTTGTTCATAAAATCATATTACTTTGACAACTTAAAAAGATCATCCTGAAGAATTTTTTTATAAACTAAAATATAGTATATGAATTTTCATAATTATCATCTCAGTTATTGCATTATATGATCTCTGCTTGAATAATGGAAAGTTAACTATGTAAAATATGTCACACATTCCCACTAAGTGATTCTAATTGTTTGAGTCTTTTCTTCACAGTGATTAACAATCTAGTTCCCATAATACTCATTTATCTAATTTCAGCTGCTGCACGAAAGTTCTGTCATGAACAACTGCAGGGTTACACCATGTTCTCAGATTGGAAGGCATAATTATAACAGTGCCATTTCTCCCTTAGTTAATTTATAAACTGAATGCAATTTCAACAAAAGCACCATCGAGATTTATTTCCTGGAGCTATACAAACTGATTTAAAAGTTCCTGTACGTTCTAAGGTTAGACCAGAAGGAAGACCTAGGAAACATGTGAGAAAAAAAAAGGCATGTGAAGATGATGACTAGTAACTGAAGATGTGAAAACTGTGCAGTATTTTGTTAGACTGAACAGATAATCAAATAGAATAAATTAAAAAATCTAAAAAGAAACACAAGTACATGGGGAAATTTTAGTATGAGATTTTAAAATGATGCCTCATATTAGTGGAGCTAAAATTATTTCATAAGTTGTTTTGGAGACCCAGATTCGATCCCTGGGTTGGAAAGATCCCCTGGAGAAGGAGATGGCAACCCATTCCAGTATTCTTGCCTGGAAAATGCCATGGACAGAGGAGCCTGGTAGGCTATAGTCCATGGAGTTGCAAAGACTCAGACACGAGTGAGTGGCTTTACTTTCAACTTTGGGGTAATTGGATAGCCCATGAAAAAGATAAATGAATATATCTTTACACCAGTATAAATTCAAAATGAATCCAATTTAAATTTAAAGGGGAGGTAGAGCAGATTGTGGTGAATTCTAGGTGTTACTAAGAATCTAGAAAATGATTAAACTATGTAGTTGTATAATAGGGAGTATGCAGGGAAAATACCATAATTCAGTTGTAATAAATGACAAAAAGGAAGAACATACTTTTATTTTATAAATATTAAATTACAGCAAAGGATGCATATGCATTAGACATAATTTCCAAAAGTAGAGACAATACTAACAACCTATAACTGGACAGCATTTGGCCAGATGGTTCAGAGAAAATAAATGCAAACTGTCCTTATATATATTAATAAGAAAATTAACTTTTCCCATAATAAAGGGAATGCTAATAAAAGCTACCAGATTAAGACCTTTTCTTAAATTTGTAACACTGGAAAAACAGTTTAACGATACATTCCATTGTCTAAACTATATGAAGAAGAACATTTACAATTAACATAGCTTAAAAATGGTATGTGAAGAGCTGACACATTTGAAAAGACCCTGATGTTGGGAAAGGTTGAGGGCAGGAAGAGAAGGAGACGAAAGAAGATGAGATGGTTGGATGGCATCACCGACACAAGGGACATGAATTTGGGTGGACTCCAGGAATTGCTGATGGACACGTAGGCCTGGTGTACAGTGATTCATGGGGTTGCAGAGTCGGACACGACTGAGCAACTGAACTGAACTGAAAAATGGTATCAGCCCTATGAATACTGAGTAAAGTTACAATAGTCAAGTTTGCTAAACATTCTTATTAAATTTAATATAATCGCAGAACTTGCAAAACACTTATTGTTAAATTTTCTTACACTTAAGCTTTATAAATACTAAAGCTGAAACTCCAAAACTTTGGCCACCTGATGTGAAGAGCTGACTCATTGGAAAAGACTCTGATGCTGGGAGGGATTGGGGGCAGGAGGAGGAGGGGATGACAGAGGATGAGATGGCTAGATGGCATCACTGACTCGATGGACAAGAGTTTGAGTGAACTCTGGGAGTTGATGATGGACAGGGAGGCCTGGTGTGCTGCAATTCATGAGGTCGCAAAGAACTGGACATGACTGAGATACTGAACTGAATTGAACACTCACGCTTCATAAATATAGTCTATATATCTACTCAGGATTGTTGTATAACACTGAATAGAAGTGATGATTGTTGACAACTGTGATTTAATGAACATATATTTACTATTTACCTATTAAATGTGCTCATTACTATATGGTGTTTGTTTTAAACTATTTATTTTGTTTGTTAGTAAAGTTATTTTACTTTGATTATTGCATACCAATCATTTTTTTTAATTGAAGGATAAATGCTTTACAGAATTTTGTTGTTTTCTGTCAAACCTCAACATGAGTCAGTCATAGGTATATATATAAACACTCTCTCTTTTGAACCTCCCTCCCCTTTCCCTCCCCATCCCACCCCTCTAGGTTGATACAGAGCCCCTGTTTGAGTTTCCTGAGCCAACAGCATATTCCTGTTGGCTATCTATTTTGTATATGGTAGTATAAGTTTCCATGTCACTCTTTCCATACATCTCACTCTCTCCTCACCATCCTTTTTATAGTAACTTTTAAAAATATATATTATAGAAATTATCAGTTATTTGGGGGAGTCCCTGGTGGCTCAGATGGTAAAGAATGCCAGTGACCCAGGTTCGATTCCTGGGTTGGGAAGATCTCCTGGGGAAGGAAATGGCACCCCACTCCAGTACTCTTGCCAGGGGAATCCATGAACAGAGGAGCCTGGGGGGCTACAGTCCATGGAGTCGCAAAGAGATGGACAAGACTGAGTGACTGACACTTATGTATTTATCAATTACAAGTCTTTTAAAATCTCTTTTGATGATTTACATTAAATTTCTTAAAATAATATAATTTTATGCTTAGAACAAGTTCAGTTTGCTGTTGCCTTATATTTTTTAATTGTTTGATTATTTTAAGTCTCTGAAGCCATTAATATTGTGCAATATTTTTATTCAGCATACAAAATTTGAATCATTGGACACTTGAAGAACAGAATAAATATTTTCACCATCAAACAATAAGTTTGTGAGAATAACTCTCTACAGCTACGCACCACACATACCTTGGAACTATGCCACAACAATGAAAACTCAAGCATCTCTACTTACCCTCTTTAACACAAACTTTTGCTAAGTGATAGTGGAATATGGTGATAATGGGAGAAAATGAAGACGAAGGATGAAGAATGAAAACACCATATCTGTGTGCCACGTGGATGATCCCTGATGTACCTTAGGGAAGAAATACTACACCTTATCTAGAATGCTCAAAACCACCATAGCTCACTGAAAAAGTTTGAGCATTTAGTTTTCTTTTAATATTATAGCTAAGAGAATAGAATATTCTATTATTACATGTACTGAATAAAAAGAATTAATATCGTAGCATTAACCTACCATTTCGTGTCACTTTGGAAACTATTACAATATCCAAAACTAATAAATTACATTTTGTATACATAAAGCAGCTTACAAAATTCATTATTTAATCATGATAGAAACTTGCTTACTATAAATAAGTAAATTCCTAGTAACTAGGAATTTTGAAAGGTGATAAGTAAAATTTAGCGAGTGACTTTTTCAGGTGAATGGATCTGTTGACCATCAAGGAGAAGTCATAGTTTGTCAGGGATATGGTGTATATATGCTCAGTCGCTCAGTCATGTCTGACTCTTTGCGAACCCCTGGACTGTACTACACCAGGCTCCTCTGTATATGGAATCCTCCAGGAGAGACTCTTGGAACTGGTTGCCATTTCCTTTTCCTTCCACCTTATAGCTATTCTCATTTTGATTAATATTTTTGTATCCATAATCAAGATTGAGTTTTCCCTGTGGTTTTTTATTGTGCATGTTAAAAATGGATAACTGATGCTATCTATAATTATGTATTCATGTGACATATTCCATGTCACTGTTGTATTTCTAGCCACCTTTGTTTTTTCTCATTCCATCCTTGTTTAACTTGCAAACTATGATGTTTTTAAAGCTTAAAAGTGACCTAAGACCTAATTCAGATGCTTCTTCTCTAAGGAATTTCAGTCTAGAATTTTTCTGCAACTTTTTCCATCACAAATGGTCTCACCTTATAAAAATCCAATAGCTGTTGAAACTATTGCATTCTTTATTTTCTCTCTTGAATTGGGCACAGTAATTCCTTGTAGATTTTTCAAATATTTGATAGTGTTAAAAGTAAATATCATTAACAGGAAAAATAAAATACTTATTACAATTAAGAAGTAAGATCAGGACTAAAGTCTTCTCTTTTTAAATGCTAAGAGAATGGAAAGGACAAAAAAAAATCTTAAGAGCCACAGTTAATTTCATATTCATAAAGAAAGTTCCACTTTCTGCGGAAATACTATTCTAGGAATCACCATAGCACATTTTTTCCTAAAACCTTTTATGTATTCCTATGAGGAAAATTGTAGCTTGGAGTTTTTATCAGTGGCCAAATTTCTGCATCAAATCAATTGAAGGAATGATAAACAATGCATCATAAGGCCAGATATTTAAGTAACTGGTTTAACACACGCAGGCACGCTAAGTTGCTTCAGTTGTGTCCAAATCTGAAACCATATGGACTATAGCCAGTGAGGCTTTTCTGTCCATGGAATTCTCCAGGCAAGAATACTGGAGTTGCTGTGCCCTCCTCCAGGGATTCTTCACAGCCAAGGGATCACGCCTGCAACTCTTAAGTTTATGGCATTAGCAGGCAGATTGAGAACCACTAGCGCCACCTAGGAAGGCCAAACTGGTTTAATATTACAATATAGATGCATGGTTCAAATCTTATGAATAGGCAGAAATGTCCACATTGATCAGTCTCAATGTTGATGTATGGCAAAACCAGTACAATACTGTAAAGTAATTAACCTCTAATTAAAATCAGTTCAGTTCAGCTGCTCAGTCGTGTCTGACTCTTTGCGACCCCATGAATCGCAACACGCCAGGCCTCCCTGTTCATCATCATCTCCCGAAGTTCACTCAGATTCGCATCCATCGAGTCAGTGATGCCATCCAGCCATCTCATCCTCTGTCGTCCCCTTCTCCTCTTGCCCCTAATCCCTCCCAGCATCAAGGTCTTTTCCAATGAGTCAACTCTTCGCATGAGGTGGCCAAAGTGCTGGAGTTTCAGCTCTATCATCATTCCTTCCAAAGAAATCCCAGGGTTGATCTTCAGAATGGACTGGTTGGATAATTAAAATAAATAAATTTTAAAAATAAAGTTAAAAAAGAGTACTAGATATGTGTGTGTGTGTGTGTGTGTGTGTGTGTGTGTGTGTATAATGTATTCTCATATTTTTTTCTATCCTAGTACTCATAGAGATATCATTTTATACATCTATTAGGTCAGTGAACATCATGGCATCTGGTCCCATAATTTCATGGCGAATAGATGGGGAAACAATGGAAACAGTTACAGACTTTACACTGGGGGACTCCAAAATCACTGCAGATGGTGACTGTAGCCATGGAATGAAGACACTTGCTCCTTGGAAGAAAAGCTTTGACCAAACTAGACAGCATATTAAAAAACAGAGACATTACTTTGCTGACAAAGGCCCTTCTGGTCAAATCTATGGTTTTTCCAGTAGTCATGTATGGATGTAAGAGTTGGACTATAAAGAAAGCTGAGCCCTGAAGAATTTATGCTTTTGAACTATAGTTTTGAAGAAGACTCTTGAGAGTCCCTTGGGCTTCAAGAAGATCAAACCAGTCCATCCTAAAGGAAATCAGTCCTGAATATTCATTGGAAGGACTGATGCTGAAGCTGAAGCTCCAATACTTTGGCCGCCTGATGAGAAGAACCTGACTACTTGGAAAAGACCCTGATGCTGGAAAAGGTTGAAGGCAGGAGAAGGGAATAACAGATGATGAGATGTTTGGATGGCATCACCGACTCGATGGACATGAGTTTCAGAAAACTCCGGGAGTCGATGATGGACAGGGAAGCCTGGAGTGCTGCAGTCCATGAGGTTGCACAGCGTCGGACACGACTGTGCAACTGAACTGAACTGAACTGATTAGCTCAACACACAGATGTCCTCTTTTTTTCCTTTAAGTTTTCAGAAGAATTCAGAGTAAATTTGGATGTTCTATATCTCTTTTAAAAATTGTGCAGCAAATTGGCCTGATCATTTTAATTTTCTAAAAAAAATTTCTAATAGCAAAGAAATTTTAAAAAATCTTGGACATCTAGGTTGCTTCCATGTCCTGGCTACTATAAACAGTGCATGTCCTGGCTATTATAAACAGTGCTGGGGGTTCAGGATGGGGAACACATATACACCTGTGGCAGACTCATGTTGATGTATGGCAAAACCAGAACAATACTATAATTAGCCTCCAATTAAAATTTTTTTAAAGTAAAAAAAAACTGAAAAAAAAATCTATCTGCATTATAATTAAAGAGCAGCAACATATATACACTATCATGTGTAAAATAGACAGCTGATGAGAAGTTGCTATATAACACAGGGAGCCCAGCTTAGTGCTCTGTGATAGCCTAGAGGGTGGATTGGTGGAGGGGAGGGAGGTTCTGGAGGGAGGCAATATGTGTACAGTTATGGCTGATTTGTGTTATTGTATGCCAGAAACCAAAACAATATTTGTAAAGCAATTTTCCTCCAGTTAAAAACTAAATTAAAAGAGAAATATATTAGACCCAGCCATTCAGTATACAATTATATATAGGGAGGCATTTGTGATAATGATAATGATGAAAAAACCTTCATACCACTTATTATAATGTTTCACCCTTCAACATGCATTTTCACAAATGTTAATGTAAAACACTTCAATACAATTAGGAAGGTAGAATGGTTATGATATTCATTTCACAGGTTAAATTATTCTCCTTTGTGTTACAGGTCTAAACCTCTCCAATCTTAAAATAGATTTATTTCCCACAGTATTTTCTAGCTAATTTCTTATATGTCAGTTCCTTTTCAATTCCAAAATGTTGGACTAAGGTACTTCTTTCCAAAATCATATCTTGACAAGCTGACTCAAAAGCAAACTGAGAGAGGCAAAAGCAAACTGAGAGAGGCAAAAGTATGCCTAGAATCACGAAACAAGTGAGTCACAAAACCTTTGCACAAAGAAGGTACTAGTGTCTTAGATCAGGTTGCTAGTTTATATCTGTTCATTGTTGCCATACCAATATCAAACAAAGTCATTATAATTTTTCTTTTTTAGTTCAAACTCTCAGCCCTGGTCTTCAGTATGAAAACATTTAGAAATCAGTACTTTAGGTTTTTTTTTTTTTTTTTTTTTACTTTACAATATTGTATTGGTGTTGCCATACATTAACATGAATCTGCCATGGGTGTACACGTGTTTCCAATCCTGAACCCCCTCCTTACTCCCTCCCCATATCATTTGTTTTGATGATAGTTTATTAGGAGAATTTTGTTAGCAAATGACATAACTGTAAATTGACTGTGCGAGTGAGTGTGTTTATGTGTGTGTTTGTAATCGACACAGGTTTATTATACTATCTCTTTAGCCCTTTATTATACTATCTCATTAGATTTATGTTGAGACAGTAAGATAATACATTGCTCAATAAGCATGGAATTAATAAACATCAAGTAACTTGAAAGTGACAAGTGAAAAAGAATAAAATATTTTGGTTATTTGAACTGCATTTTCAGGTGTCTTCTTCACTAAAAATCTCTGGCTATCTTGTACAATTAATTTTTTTCACTCATGATTTGGGATTAATTGGGCCCCGTCCTCCTACACTTGTTAATATTTCATGGAGATTTCCTCCTAAACAATCTTCCTAAAAATGACTACATGCCAAAAAAGTAATAATACTCATCGTGAGGAGTGAAACATTAAAAACAACACTAAGGAAATGCCAACATAGAAGGGAAAAGAGACAGCAATGGAAAGGGAGGTAATTTTTGTGTCTAATATACATATATATTGTGTGGCATATGTATGTGACCAAATATACTTTTTGAATGAATATTAATATAAACCAATGGGGAACAGGATAAATACTTATTTGAAAGGGGAATAAACGAATTAGCTAAATGTGCAATAGTATTCAGTATGAACCAGAATTTAAATGTTAACATTGGCAGAGCTTGATAAGGAATGAAGGGGGAGGAGAGTAAGACTGATAAACTTTTTAAAAAAGGAAAAGAAGAAACAAGTCATGCCCACTTCTTCATACATGCCACTGAGAACAAGTGTTCAAGTAGTTTACAGTCTCTTGCCAAGAGCATTCTTATTATTGGTCATCTTACCAATTAAGTGCTTTGTTTCCCAAGATTTCATTTCCAATTACCTTTCTATTAGATGCGTCAAATTTAAATTCCACCAAGACAGCCATTTTTGTCTGTTACTACAATGTTCCATTCCATTAAATAAAACCCAACAACTCCCGTTTAGCAGCTTTTTCAATCAAAACAAATCCAGTTCCTTTCATTAGAGCTATGTAGCTCATCAAACCCATCTAGGAAATGTTGACTGACTGTGTATTATAGAATGTTCACCTTGGAACTTCTTTTCACATATAGTTTAGAGAACAATGACCAGCTAATTGACTCCAAAATTTGCAATTTCCCCAAAGTACATGGGAATTCTTTCTTAGAAGCTAATGATAATTTCATGTTTTCCTTTGATGGATGTTGGCTGACTTTTCACTTTCTCATGTATAAACGTTTACAATTCTATCATCAGTAGAGCCAAGAAATAGATGAAGCTAAGCTGCTTGACTAATTGACTGGCATTAACATAATTAAACATATTAAGATCTAGATTGATAGCCACTGAGTGACTTTAACGACTAGCATGTTCATTTTAGTTAATCTGCCATTAGGCCTTTAACATAATGGGCTCAACAGAACATAAAGTTATTATTTTCCAAATTTTTGACATATGGGATATCATTATTAATATCACCATAAAATTACATATTTAACAGTGAATGATAATTTTAAGAGGTTTTCAATAATCATAATGGTAGCCTTGTTATAATTTGAAATTCTTTCATTTTGTAGAACATTAATAAAATGTAGGATTAGTTATGGAGAAATTCACTGTTGGCAACTTTTCATTAGCACATTAATTCATTTCTTTATGACCTTCCATATGCACAGAAGTAAGACAGGCTTCATGAAACCCTAGAGTGTTGCAAAGGTAGCCGGGGAAAAGCTTTATAATCTTATAAGGAATGCATAAGAGGCAGCTAAAAATCAAATGGAAAAATCAGTGACATAGTTTCCTGAAAACAACAGACACATTTCTGAGGGAATGTAAACAAAATCATCAACAGGACAGAAGAGAGGTCCTAGGAAAAATTATTTTAATAAAACTCACCTTGGGCTCACTTTTTTTAATTAGGTGGCTGTCATTCACTGGACAATAAAAAGTAATGAAATATTAGGGATTTGTGTGAGGTACCTGACAATGTGGGCTTCCCTGGTGGCTCGGTGGTTAAGAATCCTGCAAATGCAGGAGAAACGGGTTCAATCCCTAGGTCAAGAAGATTTGCTGGAGAAGGAAATGGCAACCCACTCCAGTATTCTTGCCTGGAAAATCTCATGGACAGAGCAGCCTGATGGGCTACAGTCCATGGGGTCTCAAAGAGTTAGACACAGTGACTAAACAAGAAAAATAACAACCTAAGAAGGCAAGATGGAAAAAATGCAGAAATTAGACAATGCTGAGAAACCTTAAGAACTAATTACATATTATATTTTCTCTAACTTTGTTTGTTTCCCTTTAGCTTGCTATAAACTCAGGAACTGATATGGAATGTATATGACTATGGCTTATATGAATAGAATACATGTAATAATTTATACCTACTGATATAGATCTTACTTTCTTTTCAGTTACCCATAAGGAGATTTTAACTTTGTAGAGGTGGGACACAGGATTTGCAACTTGGTTTACCCAAAAGGTACTGAGGAATTATTTGCTTACATTCAAATGATAAAAACTGTTTAAATGTAATTAGTCTCTATCTAAGCATATCACTAGAGTGTAACACAGCACAGAGCAGGAATTTAAACAAAATGCATGAAATTTAAAGCACATTTGGTATTCCTTGTGTAAGAAAAAAGAATTTTGTATGTTTTTTCTGTGATCCTAGGAACAATGTCTAATCCTAATTATGTCTAATAATCCTCATTAGGATTAATGTTAGTGCTATTCAGTCACTGAATCATGTCTGACTCTGCAACCTCATGGACTGTAACACACCAGGCTCCCTGGGGTCCTCCACTGTCTCCAGGAGTTAGCTCAAATTCATGTCCACTGAGTTGGTGATACTATCTAACCATCTCATCCTCTTCTGCCCCCTTCTCATTTTGCCTTTAATCTTTACCAGCATTAGGATCTTTTCCAGTGAGTCAGCTCTTTGCATCAGGTGGCCAAAGTACTGGAGCTTCAGCTTCAAAATTAGGTCTCTTCAATGAATATTCAGGATTGAGTTCATTTAGGATTGACTGGTTTGATCTCTTTGCTGTCCAAGGGACTCTCAAGAGTCTTCTCCAGCACCACAATTCAAAATCATCATTTATCAATTAACTCATTGGTAATTGCTGCATGCTTATGTAATAACAAGCATCAATTTTCTAGTACATATTTGACTTACAACAATTTATTATAAAGCTATAAAGTATTGTCATGAATATAGACAGAAAACATAAAATTCTGAAAATAATTTATTTGTTCACACTTTCCATAAAAGGTCATGATATCAGATAAAAAAAGGGTACAGTGAATAATTAAACAGAATATATCAACTAACAGTATTCCTAAATGAAGATGTAATAATATACAAAACAAATTTACTATATGGACATTTCTAATGAGTAAACTATTATTCCAGATAAAATAAATATGCAGATTTTTAATTAAAACATCACTTAATTCTTTGACCACTGATTATTATCAAGTGATTTGAAGTGCAAAGCAAGCAAATGATTTAAATCTGAGAATCTGGCTATTGTGAAATATATGTTGGTTTCATTAATTTAAATAACTGTATTCTTGCTCAGGTTATATAAATATTTAAAGTGTTCTTATAAATATATATATATATATATAAATATATAAAGTATGCTTATAGTGTTCTTATAAAGCTCTTGCATTTTTTAGGAAGGTATCACAGGTACAGAAATATAAAGATCCCAGATTTATAAAAAGTGGGGGCCAAAAGATTACAAAGCTGTTGGCAAAACATCTAGGGAATTTGAGAGAAGATGATTTTTGGAATCAAGGTCCTTATGGTGGTAAAAGTGGCTAGAACTCAGTATAAGTTAACAATACACACTCATTTCTTTTTAATTTTTTTGTTTTGTTTTGTTTTGTTTTGTTTTATTTTTTAATTAAATTTATTTATTTTTTTAATTACAATACTGTATTTGTTTTGCCATACATTGACACGAATCAGCCATAGGTGAACACAATCGCCCAATGCTGAAGCCCCTCCCACCTCCCACCCCACATCCTCTACCTGAATCATCCTGTGCATCAGCCCCATGCATCCTGCATCCTACACCAAACATAGATTAGCGCTTCGTTTCTTACAGGAAAATACACATGCTTCACTGCCATTCTCCCAAACCATCCCACCCTTTCCCTCTCCCTCAGAGTCCAAAAGTCCACTCTATACCTCTGTGTCTCTTGTTGTCTCACATATAGGGTCATCATTACTGTCTTCTAAATTCCATATATATGTGTCAGTATACTGTATTGGTGTTTTTCTTTCTGGCTTACTTCACTCTGTATAATCGGTTCCAATTTCATCCATCTCATTAGAACTGAGTCAAATTTATTCTTTTTAAGGGCTGAGTAGTATTCCATAGTGTATATGAACCACAGCTTTCTTATCCATTCATCTGCTGATGGACATCTAGGTTGCTTCCATGTCCTGGCTATTATAAACAGCGCTGCAATGAACATTGGGGTACATGTGTCTCTTTCAATTCTGGTTTCCTCGGTGTGTATGCCCAGCAGTGGGATTGCTGGGTCATAAGGCAGTTCTATTTGCAATTTTTTAAGGAATCTCCACACTGTTTTCCATAATGGCTGTACTAGTTTGCATTCCCACCAGAAGTGTAAGACGGTTCCCTTTTCTCCACTCCCTCTCCAGCATTTATTGCTTGTAGACTTTTGGATCGCAGCCATTCTGACTGGTGTGAAATGATACCTCATTGTGGTCTTGATTTGCATTTCTCTGATAATGAGTGATGTTGAGCATCTTTTCATGTGTTTGTTAGCCATCCGTATGTCTTCTTTGGAGAAATGCCTATTTAGTTCTTTGGCCCATTTTTTAAACTCAAAATGGATTAAAAATCTAAATGTAAGACCAGAAACTATAAAACTCCTAGAGGAGAACATAGGCAAAACACTCTCCGACATAAATCACAGCAGGATCCTCTATGATCCATCTCCCAGTATACTGGAAATAAAAGCAAAGATAAACAAATGGGATCTAATTAAAATTAAAAGCTTCTGCACAACAAAGGAAACTATAAGCAAGGTGAAAAGACAGCCTTCTGAATGGGAGAAAACAATAGCAAATGAAACAACTGACAAACAACTAATCTCAAAGACATATAAGCAACTTATGCAGCTCAACTCCAGAAAAATAAATGATCCAATAAAAAAATGGGCCAAAGAACTAAATAGGCATTTCTTTTTAATTTTAACAAAATTGAACTTTTGGACAATGATACTAAGCAATAAAAGCTTGAAAGAAAACTTTATATATAAGCAACTAAGTTCAAGGTGGTTGACTCCTCCTGTGAAGGATTAAGATATGTTTTGGGATGAACAATGTACCCTTCAATATTCCACGTTGAAGTGCTGACCTCCAAATACATCAATATGTGACCATTTTTGAAGACAAGGTCTTTAAAAGAGGTTATTCACAGGGAGCCCCAATCCAGTATGGGACTTTCCAGGTGGCGCTGGTGGTGAAGAACCTGCCTGTCAATGCAGGAGATAAGAGAAGTGAGTCTTCCTGGGTCAGGAAGATTCCCTGGAGGAGGAAATGGCAACCCACTCCACTGCTGTTGCCTGGAGAATCCCATGAACAGAGGAGCCAGGAGGGATACAGTCCCTGAGGTCACAAAGAGTCAGACATGGGTGACCAACTTAGTACAGCCAATCCAGTATGACTAGTGTTCCTGTAAGAGGACATTTGGAAAGTCCCTGATAATCCAGTGGCTAAGACTCTCACAAAGCAGAGGTTATGGGTTCAATCCCTCATCTGGTTACAAAGATCCTGTGTGCCACAGGGTGCCACCAAAAAAAAAAAAAATGGAGGGGTCATGGAGGAGGACATGTGGACAGATAAACAGAGACAGGAGAAACGCACAAACAAGGATGACCATGTGAGGACATAAAAATAGACAGCCAACCACCTGCATGCTGAGGAGAGAGGCTTCAGGATAAGGCAGATCTACCACAACCTCATATTAAACTTCTGTCCTCCAGAAATGCGAGAAAATAAATTTCTATTTTTTAAGCCAGCCGGACTGTGGTATTTTGTTACAGGAGCCTTGGAAAAGTGATAAAGGATGGAAGAGAGTTGACATCAACACAGCTAGGACTTTTGTTCCTTTTTAATCTGCCCAGCCATTACTATTAAATATTTGCTGATACAATTTAAGTGATATAGATAAGAATGACTGGTTAAACACTAGTTTATGTGTATTGTCTTTAATTATAGTTCACTATTCCTGGATATATTTCTTGAGCAACAATGCACTTACATATTTATGATAGTGAGGATAATATATGGATTCTCCAAGGGAACCAGATGGAGTTTCTTTTCATTCGAAAGTTGAATACTATTAACTTGAGGCAGCATAAGATGAATCTGAAATTATGTCCTTCCCTAAAGGCAAGAGAGCCCCTTATCCACTATTTCCAGAACCTTTCAGGATCAATAAATTTATCTTGAAAAAAAAATCTTCTCTGAACAGATGTTCTCAAATAAGTCTAAAATCTTTCATGAAGTGTTTTTCATTACAGCTATGTTTCATGATTTTAAAGAATCTTATTTCTAATTTACGTGTACAAACTTGTAACTCATACACAGCTATATCAGTAATTCTGTTGAGTATGACTTCTAACTGAATAGTGATTAATATGCAACCAATGAATCAAATATCCTGTGTTTTGCCTTCTTTGAAGTAACAATCTTCCTTGTTTTCATTCTAGCCATGAAATCAGAAGATGCAGGAATTCAACTGAGAACAGTCTCAAAATTCCTCATTTTAATACATGGAAGTTCATTTCTCTACACAATTACTGAATGCCCTATAAGATAGAGTTATTGTGTTTACAATCTCATTTCAATCAATTTCCAAGTCCTCTATTGCTAAAGACTTTAATTTTTACTAATGTCAGAAATGAGTTTGATGAAAGCAGTTTTGCTCACGCAGTCCTTTTGCAAATGTCTTCTTATTCTTTGCCATCAGCTGAATTGACATTTTGATCAGTCTCTCAATATGAAAAGAATGCTGGCTGAGAAATAAACATGTTCTCAAGCACTTTTTTCCTTCTGGTAACAGGCTGACCCTGAACAAGTTTGAATTTAGCTGAATCCATGTTTGATCATTTACATCATAATTATTAGAGTAATCAATGGAACCACAGTTTATTATTCAATGTCAACAAAACAGGATAATTAATTTATTGAAAATATTTATTCATATTACAGAATATTATAATGGAAATATAGGCAAATCAGTTCAGTTCAGTTAAGTCGCTCAGTAGTGTCCGTGATCCCGTGGACTGCAGCACGCCAGGCCTCCCTATCCATCACCAACTCCGGATTTACTCAAACTCATGTCCATCGAGTCAGTGATGTCATCCAACCATCTTATCCTCTGTCATCCCCTTCTCCTACTGCACTCAATCTTTCCCAGTACCAGGGTCTTTTCAAATGAGTGAGCTCGTCGCATCAGGTGGTCAAAGTATTGGAGTTTCACCCTCAGACATCAGTCTTTCCAATGAACATTCAGGACTGATCTATATTAGAATGGACTTGTTGGATCTCCCTGCAGTCCAAGGGACTCTCAAGAGTCTTCTCCAACAACACAGTTCAAAAGCATCAATTCTTTAGTGCTCAACTCTCAGATCCATTCATGACTACTGGAAAACCCACAGCCTTGACGAGACAGACCTTTTTTGGCAAAGTAATGTCTCTGCTTTTGAATATGCTGTCTAGGTTGGTCATAACTTTCCTTCCAAGGAGTATGCATCTTTTAATTTTATGGCTGCAGTCAACATCTGCAGTGCTTTTGGAGCTCCCCCACCCACCCAAAATAAACTCAGCCACTGTTTGCACTGTTTTCCCATCTATTTTCTCCTGGCAATCTTGATTCCAGCTTGTGCTTCATCCAGCCCAGGATTTCTCATGATGTACTCTGCATATAAGTTAAATAAGCAGGGTGACAACATACAGCCTTGATGTACTCCTTTTCCCTTTTGGAACCAGTCTGTTGTTCCATGTCCAGTTCTAACTGTTGCTTCCTGACCAGCATACAGATTTCTCAAGAGGCAGGTCAGGTGGTCTGGTATTCCCATCTCTTTCATAATTTTCCACAGTTTATTGTGATCCACACGTTCAAAGGCTTTGGCATAGTCAATAAAGCAAAAATAGATGTTTTTCTGGAACTCTCTTGCTTTTTCAATGATCCAGGAGATGTTGCTAATTTGATATCTGGTTCCTCTCACTTTTCTAAAACCAGCTTGAACATCTAGAAGATCACAGTTCATGTATTGTTGAAGCCTACCTTGGATAATCAGAGAAGGAAATGGCACCTCACTCCAGTGTTCTTGCCTGTAGAAATCCAGGGACGGCGGAGCCTGGTAAGCTGCCATCAATGGGGTCACACAGAGTCGGACACAACTGAAGCGACTTAGCAGCAGCAGCTTGGAGAACTTTGAGCATCACTTTACTAGCATGTGAGATGAGTGCAATTGTGGGGTACTTTGAGCATTCTTTGGCATTGCCTTTCTTTGGGATTGGAATGAAAACTGACCTTTTCCAGTTCTGTGGCCACTGCTGAGTTTTTCAAATTTGCTGTCATATTCAGTGCAGCACTTTTTCAGCATCATCTTTTAGTCTGTGTGGCACTGGAATGGCAAATGACTGAGAGAAGATGCTCCACATCCAAGGTCAGGAGTGGAGGCCATGAGGAAATACAGGCAAATACATAGCTCTTAGATACTTGACATTTCTATACTTAAAAAAAAAAAAAAAGTATGTTTACATGTTCATGAGAGAGACAGAGGGAGGGAGGGAAGAAAGGAGTGAGGGAATGATAAAAGAAATAATATGTTTGCACAAACATGCTAAGTTGGGGTAAATTTTTATGATTTTACTTAAAAACTCAACTATGTATTAAAATTATATAAATTATTGCTATATTCCACCTATATAAAGACAGATTTACTTATCTGTAGAGTGAATTGAGAAAATTTGATCATAAACAATGTTGTTGTTCAGTTGCACAGTCGTTTTCAACTTTTTGTGACTCCATGGACTGCAGCACGCCAGGCCTCCCTGTCCCTCATCATCTCCTGAAGTTTTCACAAGTTCATGTTCATGTCATCAATGATACCATCCAGCCATCTCATCCTCTGATGCCTTCTTCTCCCGCCCTCAATCTTTCCCAGCATTAGGGACTTTTCCAGTGATTTGGCTGTTCACATCAGGTGGCTAAAGTATTGGAGCCTCAGCTTCAGCATCAGTCCTTTCAGTGAGTGTTCAGGGTTGATTTCCCTTAAGATTGACTGGTTTCATACTCGTGCTGTCCAGGGGACTCTTAGGAGTCTTCTGTAGCATCACAGTTTTAAGGCATCAATTCTTTGGTGTTCTACCTACTTTACAGTCCATCTCTCACAGTCTTGCATGACCACTGTGAATACTGAATACCACTGTGACCACTGTTCATATAGCCTTGACTATATGAACCTGTGTAGGCAGAGTAATGTCTCTGCTTTTCAACACACCATCTACGTTTGTCATAGCTTTCCTGCCAAGAAGCAATTGTCTTCTGATTTCACGACTGCTGTCAGCATCTGCAGTGATTTTGAGCCCAAGAACAGAAAATCTGTCACTTCTACCTTTGCCCATTCTATTTGCCATGAAGTAATGGGGCCAGATGCCATGATCTTAGGTTTTTGTTTTTTTTTTTTTTTTTAACATTTAGTTTTAAGTTCACTCTTTCAACCTCTTCCTTTACCCTCATCAAGAGGCTCTTTAGTTCCTCTTTACTTTCTGTCATTAGAGTGGTATCATCCACATATCTGAGGTTGCTGACTTTTCTCCTGCCTATATTGATTCCAGCTTTTAACTTACCTGGAGCAGAATATCTCATGATGTGCTCAGCATATAGGTTACATAAACAGGATGACAGCAGACAGTCCTGTCATACTCCCTTCTCAATTCTTAACCAATCAGTTGATCCACACAGGGTTCTAACTGTTGCTTCTTGACCCACATACAGTTTTCTCCAGGAGACAGGTAAGATGGTCTGGTATCCCCATCTTTTAAACTCAGGCTCACATTGGAAATTCTTTAATATGTCACTACAGCACCACTTCTCACTACAGTATGATAGGGATGCTTTACCAATTTGGCTCTTTGGAATTCAGAAAAAAATACTTTGGCTAAGAATGTGATATACCTCATTCAAAATTTAATTCTCTGGAAAAAGATTATAGTCAGTTCTCTCAGATTTATATATATATTCATAAGTTGAACTTTTTTTTTTACTAAATATACTAATAAATCTATATACTTTAAAAATATCTTAAAACTCAAATCAATGACTGCTTACTCATTGATTTCAAAATCACAGAGGTCAGTTGTCTCTAATTTTAGAGACCATATTTACTTATATATTTGTTTCCAATGAGTTTACAATTACTCTTCATCAAGAAAATAAGCATACTATCATAATTAAAATCTCAAGAGATAGTATATACTTGTTGGGGACAATTGCTAATAATGAATATATTGATACATTTCCATCTTAAAATTGATATATGTATATAAATTTAATATATTAAAATTTATCAAATATATATATATATATATACACACACGCACACAGACATGTATGCATATACATAATATGTGCATACATGTTTGGGCATACAAAATGGATTCAATCATATCTGATTCTTTATGAACCCATGGGCTGTAGCCCACCAGCTTCTTCTGTCCATGGGATTCTCCAGGCAAGAATACTGGAGTGGGTTGCCATATACTCTTCCAGGGGATCTTCCTGATTCAGGGATCAAACCCATGTCTCCTATGTCTCCTGCATTGAAGGCAAATTCTTTACCACTAGTATCGCCTGGGAAATCCAATATGGACATATACATATAATATACATGTGTACGTATTTTGTCATGGTTCGGTCGGTCACTCAGTCATGTCCAACTCTTTGTGACAAGAGGCTTCCCTGTCTTTCACTATTGCCTGGAGTTTACTCAAACTCATGTCCATTGAGTCAGTGATGCCATTCAATCATCTCATCCTCTGTTTTCTCCTTCTCCTGCCTTCAATCCTTTCCAGCATCATGGTCTTTTCTAATAAGTCAGCTCTTTGCCTCAGGTAGCCAAAGTATTTGAGCTTCAGCTTCAGCATCAGTCCCTCCAATGAATATTCAGGATTTATTTCCTTTAGGATTGACTGGTTTGATCTCCCTGCAGTTCAAAGGACTGTCAAGAGACTTCTCCAACACCACAGTTCAAAAGCATCAGTTCTTCAGCACTCACCTTTCTTTATGATACCACTCTGACATCCACATGTAACTATTGAAAACACTGTAGCTTTGACTATGTGGACCTTTGTCAGCAAAGTAATACTCTTAATACACTGTCTAGATTTGCCATTGCTTTTCTTCCAAGGAGTAAGCATCTTTAACTTTCATGACTGCAGTCACCAGCTACAGTGATTTTAGAGCCCAAGAAAATAAAGTCTCTCACAGTTTCCATAGTTTCCCCATCTATATGCCATGAAATGATGGGAGCAGATATCATGATCTTAGTTGTTTGAATGCTGAGTTTTAAGCCAGATTTTTCACTCTCCTCTTTCCCTTTCATCAAGAGGCTCTTTAGTTCCTCTTCACTTTCTGCCAAAAGGGTGGTGTCATCTGCATATCTGAGGTTATTGATATTTATACAGGCAATTTTGATTCCAGGTTTGATTCATCCAGCCCAGCATGTCACATGATGTACACTGCATATAATAAGTAGGTTGACATTATACCACCTCGGCATATCCCTTTCCCAATCTGGAACCAGTCCTTTGTTCCATGTCTGGTTCTAACTGTTGCTTCTTGATTTGCATTCAGATTCTCAGGAGGACAGCCAGTGGTATATAATTACAGAACTTCCACAAGACTAGGGAAACAGACTCTTGGAGGGCACAACAAAATCTTAGGCATACCAGGACCCAGGAGAAAGGAGCAGTGATCCCACAAGAGATTGAGCCAAACTTGGCTTTGTCTGAGAGTCTCCTGAGAGGTGTGGGTCAACAGAGGCCTGCTGCAGGGTCAGGTTCACGGACAACAACAGTCCTGGGAGCCCCTGTGTACTGCCCAGCAGCAGAGAACCAGCTTAAAAATACACTGAGTATGGCCTTGCCCACAAGAGCAAGACCCAGTTTTCCTCAGAGCCAGCCCTTCTCATCAGGAAGCTTCCACAAGCTTCTTGTCCTTATCCCTCAGAGAGCTGACAGAATGAAAAGCACAATTACAGAAAACTAATCACATGGACCACAGCCTTGATAACTCAATGAACCTATGAGCCATGCCGTGTAGGGCTACCCAAGATGGAAGGATCATGGTGAAGAGTTCTGACAAAATGTGGTCCACTAGAGAAGGGAAAGGCAAACCACTTCAGCATTCTTACCTTGAAAATCTCATGAACAGTATGAAAAGACAAAAATATATGACACTGAAAGATGAATTCCCCAGGTCGGCATGTGCCCAATATGCTACTGGAGGTGTATGTATCGCTGTGTGTATATACATATGGGACTGGTCCTTGTGAGATTTTTTTTTAAGTATTATAACGTAGCTGATGAAAAGGGTAGTAAAACAAGGAGAAAATTCTGTTTTTACTTTTTTACTTGCCTTATTATATCTTTAAAATTTCCTTGCAAGAATATTTAGAAGTTGCTATTAATTTTATAACATTTACATTAGCTTCATCAATCTTAACAAAGTCATCATAAAACCACATACCATAGAATATACAGTTTTATACCACCCAAGATATTGCCAAGTAATGAACGAGGTTGGGGGAGTTCTGCAAACCATTCTTTGTGGAATCCTGTCCTTTTCTAGAATCCTGGTGTACTAACCAGAAGGTGTGACCATGAGAACCACAGAAGCAAGAAGGGCACTAATAGTAATCTCAACAAATTCAGTACTAATTTCTCCAAGTTTTTAAGATAAAAACAATGTTCAGTAGAAGCATTAATATCTTCCTTTCCCACCACAGATTCAGTTCATGCAAATGACAGGGATTAAATCCAATATTTTCTTTTTTTTTTTTCTTTTTATAGAGTAAAGTGGTGAACTGAAGAATATTTTTCTTTTCTTTTCAGACAGATCAAAATAGGCCACTTCACTGACCTAGTTTTTAAATTAAAAGCAAAATATGAGGCTGGATAAGATATGTAAAACAAATAGAAAGTTAAAAGGTGTTTGATTCATGAAGCAGCTAATAAATTGGCTAGGAGGATTAAGAGAGGGATTGAGTAACGGAGATGAGGAGCAGTGACTCTGAAGAAATCGGGGTACATCCTCAGTTTTAAATTGTACTTTGGAATGTTGAGTAGTAGTCCTTTATTTACTGAAAGCATTTTTCTGTATTTAAAAAATTCAATTAGCATTTCTCAAATAAAGATTATACTTTCACCTGGATTTTTAAAAAATCACACTTAAAATAACTATTTAAAATTACTTCAGTGGCTATCAATTTTCACAGCTAGGCATCTGGATATCCTTATGCTTTCAAACTTTTACATATCAGTTTTATGTATTTGTTTTTTAGAAAGTTCATTAATAGCAATATGTGATCTCATGTGTTAAATGCCAATGCTGAGGGAATGTGTGCTACAAGTCTTAGATATTTTACAGTTAATATTAACAAAGTCCCTCAGGTTAAATACACATTTGACCGTTGAACAGAGGAAGAAATACAGAGAAGACTCTAACTTAAATATCACATTCCAAAAGACAGTTAAGTGACCAAGCTTGGAATGGCCTAAAGCTTTAGTCATTATTCTTTTTATCATGTTTCTCTACTTTGTCATCTTTTCATACTACCTGAATATTATATAAGTTTTCAAACTTTTCAAAAGTAAGTTATCTAGCAATTGAGCACAGGTGCTAATGAATGAATGCATAAATGACTTCTGTACATGAAGACTGAAAACTTCATTTGTAAACCTTGGAATCTCAAAACTGATTTTATAAAGAAAAGAAGGACCACTGTGATAATAAACACTAAATATCCATAATCTCTTGCCTGTACCTAATTTTGGCTATATAATATGCGTTGTGGGTTTCGTTTTGTGTGTGTGTGTGTACACTGATTACCCTAGAACTGGTCTTTAATTCCTTCCTCTGTAAAACTCCATCTCTCAAAAGAATGCTGACACAGTGCTAATGTTCTTGTTGTGGAAGTAGGAGGAAGTGACTGCCTAGTGGTTATCTGACACTTCTTTAGTTCGACATATGATCAGCTGAACATAATATAAAGTTAATGATTTGATATTTGTGTTTTTGTAACTAGTTAGACTGACTTTAAAGATGTGGATTTTATCAGTCTCTTCAGTGAGCCAGAAATTTATAAGATATTTTTGGATGTCACATATTTTGCTAAGTTTTAACTGTGTATACATAGTATTATCTGTGAATGTGTGGAAAAATACAAATGAATTTGCTTTTCTTTTTATTCTTCTACAGCACAGAACTATCCCTCTTTGATTTAGATGGCTAGACAGATGAGTGGTGACTTTGGCATTTTAGAGAAGCACTTCTAAGAATAATAATCTGGTAAAATTCATTTTTGGTTTCTTGAGAAACTTTCTTACTGTTTATAACAGTGGCTGCACCAATGTATATTCTGACTGACATGACAGTGTACGAGGTTTCCCTTTTCTCCATATCCTTACCAACATTCATTATCTGTGTTCTTTAAGATGACAGCCATTCTGACTGGTGTGAGGTGATATTTCAATGTAGTTTTGATTTGCATTCCCCTGATGATTAAGGATGTTGAATATCTTCCCATGTGCCTAATGGCCACTCACATTTCCTCTTTGACAAAGTGACTATTCAGTTCTTCTTCCCGTTTTTTAACAGTTATTTGATTTTATCAATGTTGAGTTGTTGGGTTATTTATAAATGTTGGCATATTAACCATTTATTAGTCATATAATTTGACCCAGCAATTCTACTACTGGGTTTGCTGCTAAGTCGTTTCAGTCGTGTCTGACTCTGTGCGACCCCATAGACAGAAGCCCACCAGGCTGCTCTATCCCTGGGATTCTCCAGGCAAGAACACTGGAGTGGGTTGCCATTTCCTTCTCCAGTGCATGAAAGTGAAATGTGAAAGTGAAGTCACTCAGTTGTGTCTGACTCTTAGTGACCCCATGGACTGCAGCCCACCAGGCTCCTCCATCCATGGGATTTTTCAGGCAAGAGCACTGGAGTGGGGTGCCATTGCTTTCTCCACTACTGGGTATATACCGCCCCAAAACAAAAATACTAATTTGAAAAGAAACATGCGCCCCAGTGTTGACAGCAGCATTATTTACTGTCACCAAGATATGGAAACATAAGTGTCCATCAGGAGAGGAATGGATAAAGAAGATATGATACATAGTAAATCCCCTACATACAACCCTTTAAATTACACATTTTCAAAGGTGCAAATGTGTATGCCAGCCCCTGCATGCCAGCTGTTGTAATGCACTGCTGCACCTTTTAAGGTACTGTGATATAATATCAAATGCATTTTTGTTCCCTTTTTATGTACATATTATTTGTGTGAAGAGGATTACAAACCTATCATAGTACAGTACTATACAGACAATTGTGTTTGTTGGGTACTTAGGCTAAGTTTGTTGGACTTAACAAACAAACTGGACTTAATGGAAATGCTTTCATAATGAAACTTATTCATTACTGTATATTTATACAGTGGAATGGTAGTCAGCCATAAAAATAATGAAACTTTGCCATTTGCAGCAACATGGATGGGCTTGTAAGGCATTATGCTAAGTGAAATAAATCAGACAAAGACAAATACTAAATGAGATCATTTATATATGGAATCTAAAAAATATAACAGACTAGTAAGCATAACAAAGATTCACACATATAGAGAACAAATTAGTGGGGAGAAGAGAGGGGGGAGGGGGCAGTATATTGGTAGAAGATTAAGAGGTACAAACTATTAGACTGCATAAGCTGTAAGGATATATTGCATAACACAGGAATATAGACAGTGTCTCTGTGTGTTAATCGCTCAGTCATGTCTGACTCTTTGCTGCCACATGGATTGTAGCCTGCCAGGTTCCTCTGTTAAGGGAAATTTCAATATTTTTTTATAATTACAAATGGAGTATGCTGCTGTGCTGTGCTTGGTCTCTCAGTCATGTCCAACTCTTTATGACTCCATGGACTGTAGCCCATCAGCCTTCTCTGTCCATGGGAATTCTCCAGGAAAGAATACTGGAGTGGGTTGCCATCCCCTCCTCCAGGGGATATTCCTGACCCAGGGATTGAACCAGTGTCTCTTATACCTCCTGATTGCAGGCTGGTTCCTTACCATCTTAGCCAGCAGTGAAGCCCAAGAATACTGGTGTAGGTAGCCTATCCCTTCTCCAGGAGAACTGGCTGACCCAGGAGTCCATCTGAGGTCTCTTGCATTGCAGGCAGATTCTTTGCCAGCTGAGCTACCAGACAAGTCCCATAAAATGAGTACAACTTTAAATAATGTGAATCATTATATTGTACACTTGCAGCATGTAATATTATACATCAACTATACTTCAATAAAAGTTTTATATTGTTTATAATAAGGAAACTTAAAAGCTGGTAAAATTCAACTTTGACATGAAAAGATTTGACAGCAAGATACTAGCTGTGAGAAACAATTTCCATTGAGAGAGAAAGGATTTTCCAGGTTCCTGCGTCACTTGTTGGGCTATCAACAACCAAGCCTAGAGGTCTCAAGTCTGTATGTTTATGCATGAGAAACCCAGAGCTCTTGTTAATCAGCAGTGCCCTACTGTTTTAAGCAATGAGGCAATGAGGAAGTTCTGGAAGTGATGAGAAGGAGAAACAAAGAGGAAGAGAAGACAGTAAAGTCTTTAGAGCTCAGTGATTCTCCTCTAAGCCTTTGCCTTGGGAGAAGGCAGCTATGTCCTTCAGATGATGAAAGGTGCTCTGAGGGTTGATATGGTTCTGAAACCAATTTCCTGTTGGAAATTTGAAGGTAACAATATGAGAAGCAACAAAACTAATGATGGAGTATAACCAGACCAGTACTCTGTGGTTTTAGGTCTTTAACTGTGTCATCAGAGAAGGAGTGACATGCCTTTTCCGGAAAGGCTGCTAAATGAACCATAAGTGGGTAGGCCTGATGGTCATCAGAGCCAGAACTCTCGTTGTGTAGTCACTAAGTTGAAGCATGCCAGGCTCCTCTGTCCTCCACTATCTCCTGGAGCTGACTCACTGGAAAAGACTCTGACACTGGGAAAGACTGAAGTCAACAGGAAAAGGGAGGGGGGCAGAGGATGAGATGGTTACATAGCATCACCAACTCAATGGACATGAATTTGAGCAAACTTTGGGAAATAGTGGAGGGCAGGGGAGACTGGGGTGCTGCACTCCATGGGGTCACAAAGAGTTAGACACAACTTCATGACTGAACAATGAACAACTTATAGAGATAATCAAGTTAAATGAGGTAATTAGTTTGGGTCCTGATCCAACATGACTAGAGTATTCCTAAAAAGTGAAAATTTGGAAGTAGAGTTGCAAACATGGGGAAATCCATGTGAAGAAGAAGGCAAGGATCATTACGATGTTTCTACAAGCCAGAGACTATGAACACTGCCAGTAAATCACTGAAAGCGATATGAGAGGTATGGGACAGATTTCCTCACAGCCTCAGAAAGGACCAGCTCTGCCAACTTTTGATCTTAAAATTATAGCCTCCAGAACTGTGAGACAACACATTTCTGTTGTTTTAGCACCCTGGCTTGTGAATAACGGAAGCACTAGCAAATGAATATACTCCTCAAAGGAGAAAAAAAAAAAAAAAAAAAAATCTCACTGTGTCTGAAAACCAGGCTCCTTATATAGGGCAAGCAGTAGGCATGCAAAAAGAAATAAGGAATTTTGACTTATTTAAGGTTTTAATTATGCTGAACCTTAATATTATTTAAATAAATATGTAGCATGAAATTTCATGATTTCAGATTTATAAATCAAATGGGTAGGAGGAACTTAGAAACATGCTACATTGAAATAAAGTCTAAATATATGTACAGGCTTCTCTGTCAAGACTATAAATGAATCACAAATATTAATAATTGAATGATACATATTTTTAAAATGAAATGAGTATGTTTACCTATACACCAAAGTAGAGGTGCAAAACAGACAACATACAATTGAACTTATCAATTTTCATAGAGGCAACACTTAAACCATTTTTGAGTAGAAAAAAGTCATTTTTTTCCTCTATTTTTTTTTAAATCTGGTTTTCTTCATAACTGAAAACTAAATTTTTCACTCATGGTGACTTTGTTCTGAACATATCTGTCCTTAATTGAATTTTATACTCTTTGTATTTTATCCACCCACCTTCAGCACGATTACTATAAGAAATTCCTTCATCCACCATATAGAATAAATTTTCACATTTTTTAATTAGAAAAAAGGGAAGAAAGAAAGAAAGAGATGAATGAGAAAGAAAGAGAAAGAAATGAGGCCTAATCTTTAAGAATTTTATTAAAATTAACCACTGCTCTTTCTTTATGAAGCTAAGTAGCCCAGATTTTTTTAATCCTTTTACCTATCCTATAGGCTTTTAATTATTGAACACTGTACTGTCTTCTCTTTGACTTCTAAAACTATAATAATAAAATATGATCTGTAAATTATTTAGCATATCATAATCCTTGATGCAGAGAAGGCAATGGCACCCCACTCCAGTACTCTTGCCTAGAATATCTCATGGACTGAGCAGCCGGGTAGGCTGCAGTCCATGGGGTCGCTAAGAGTCAGACACAACTGAGTGACTTCACTTTCACTTTTCACTTTCATGCACTGGAGAAGGAAATGGCAACCCACTCCAGTGTTCTTGCCTGGAGAATCCCAGGGACAGGGGAGCCTGGTAGGCTTCTGTCTATGGGGTTGCACAGAGTCGGACACGACTGAAGTGACTTAGCAGTAGCAACCCTTTATGGCTAACTTCTGAGTTCTCTGCATTAGTTTACCACAGATATATACCAATCTTTTGTGTGTGACTTTTAGTTTTAAGATTTGTGCTTTGTTCTGATTATGGCTTACCTTGGACACGGAACTTCCTGATAACTACAGCATTTTCTTACTGCATGTTTTTCAGTTGAGGCAAAATTGCTTAAAATATACTTTCAAATGCACGGATCAAGACAATAATCTTCAAATAATAGCCACTTGGAAATATTATTGAATGCCGACAGAAACATACCAGAGAGAAACTATTTCTTGTTCACTCATTTTATTGGCAGAATTCAGTTCCTTAAGGTTGTAGGACTAAGATTATGATTTACTTGCTTCCTGCCACCTGAAAATAGTTTTCAGCTTTTGGAAACCACCTTCATTCCTGGACTCTTGCATGAACCCCTGGCTTCATCTTCAAGGCCAACAAGAACAAGTCAAAGCAACACATGCTTCCTATCTCTTCTGCTTTTCCCCTCTGCTGCCACATTTCTTTGACTGTTCTGCCCTCCTTTTCCATTTTTAATGAACAAGGGATTACATCTGGTGCAATTAGATAATCCAGGATAACCTCTCTATTTTAAGGTTAGGCTAATGTCATTTTCTTAATTAACTAATTGCTTATATAATTCACTATATAATAATTAAATGTCTGTTAAAAGTCCTGTCAATGAATCTATTATATGTATCTCTGTCTGTTCAGTGGCTCAGTTGTGTCTGACTCTGCAACTCTGTCCATGAGCTTTTTCAGGCAAGAATACTATAATGTGTTGCCATTTCCTCTTCCAGAGAATCTTCCCAACCCATTGACTGAACTTGTGTCTCCTGCATTGCAGGTATATTTTTCACTTGCTGAGTCACAGGGGAAGTTTCCTCTATTTTAAGGTCTATAATGTAGGTTTCACTTGTAATGTCCTTCTGCCATGAAATACAACCAACACAAAGGATTAGGGTGTGAAGATCACATTTCTCCAGGAGGGAGAGAGTCTGCCTACCACACACAGTCCTACTGAGGAGTTTCCCCAATGCCCCCATGTAACCAAGGTCCCTCTTCTAAACTATAGGGACTGTAAACTACTCCCAGCTCTAGGGAATATTTTGTCTACTTATTTCTAACAATTCTTTCTTTAATCTTCAGTCATTTCCTCTCAGAACAAAGTGCATATTTTTGGGAGGTCTCTGTGCAATGTCTCCCTTCAGAAGGTTGCTCCATCAATTTTAGCCATCTTTACCACTCCAAATTCTAGCCTCTGTCTCCTCAGCTCAGTCAGATGATTGGGGTGTACTTTGCTTTTCAATTCCTTATGCTGTATTCTGGAAAACACCTCACCTCATTATTTCCCTTTTCTCAGGGATAACAATTCTGTGATGCTTATTGTGCGATGTCTAAAATCATTTTATATATTTTGTCTACTCTTCTAGTTTTAATTTTTTATCACATGAGGACAAATTTTTGTAGCAGTTAATATTTATGAGGAAAAATATATATTCTTCAAGCTATGCTGATTAAATAATTTCTTTTCCATAGAAATTTTACACTGTATCTTTAATAATCTAAAAACCCAGTGGACTAACTGGGGAATGTAATCTCTATTAGATTGACTTTTTAAATTGATTATAAAATCTAAAGAATTGGGGAGCAGTTTGGGTTTAGAGGGGAAAAAAGATGCTTAGGCAAAAAATAGCTTCCAGTTTGAATGCCATTCTGCTATTTTCATAAAAATAAGTGATGATAATGTTAATGTTCAGTATATTAAAGATCTGCAATATTAGTGAGAAAACTAAAAACACCTCACAGTTTTGAATAAAGAAAATATTTGCTCAAAAAATGGATTTGTACATTGATGTTTAGGTTTTAAACCATGTCATTTGGAAAGTCCTTTGTAACTGAAGCACTTTCAAGAAAAACAAAAAATATATATATATATAAAATTTAACATATGCAGAGTACATCATGAGAAATGCTGGGCTGGAAGAAGCACAAGCTGGAATCAAGATTGCTGGGAGAAATATCAATAACCTCAGATATGCAGATGACACCACTCTTATGGCAGAAAGTGAAGAGGAACTAAAAGCCCCTTGGTGAAAGTGAAAGAGGAGAGAGAAAATGTTGGCCTAAAGCTCAACATTCAGAAAACGAAGATCATGGCATCTGATCCCATCACTTCATGGGAAATAGATGGGGAAACAGTGGAAACAGTGGCTGACTTTATTTTTAGGGGCTCACAAATCACTGCAGATGGTGCTTGCAGCCATGAAATTAAAAGATGCCTACTCTTTGTAAGAAAAGTTATGACCAACCTAGATAGCATATTCAAAAGCAGAGACATTACTTTGCCAACAAAGATCTGTCTAGTCAAGGTTTTTCCAGTGTTCATGTACGGATGTGAGAGTTGGACTGTGAAGAAAGTGGAGCACCAAAGAATTGATGCTTTTGAACTGTGGTGCTGGAGAAGACTCTTGAGAGTCCCTTGGACTGCAAGGAGATCCAACCAGTTCATCCTAAAGGAGATCAGTCCTGGAAGGACTGATGCTAAAGCTGAAACTCCAATACTTTGGCCACTTGATGCGAACAGTTGACTCACTGGAAAAGACCTTGATGCTGAGAAGGATTGGGGGGCAGGAGAAGGGGATGAGAGAGGACGAGATGGCTGGATGGCATCACCAACTTGATGGACATGAGTTTGGGTAAACTCTGGGAGTTGGTGATGGACAGGAAGGCCTGGCGTACTGCAATTCATGAGGTCGCAAAGAGTCAGACACAACTGAGCGACTGAATTGAACTGACTGATTATATATATATATAGTGAGCTTGAGGTTACCTACTACCTAATTCCTAGCACTCAGGTTTCTCTTTTCGTGAAACATTTTCATTAATAAAATAATTTTTGTAATGAATGCTATTTCAGAAGCACCATTATCCTTTCATAGGTTAAAAGGGTATATTTCAAATAAAACAAACTTATCCTGTATCAAAATGTGAAAGAAAGGAAAGTGAAGTCACTCAGTAGTGTCCGACTCTTTGCAACTCCATGGACTGTAGCCCACCAGGCTCCTCCATCCATGGGATTGTCCAGGCAAGAATACTGGAATGGGTTGCCATTTCCTTCTCCAGGGAAGTCTTCCCAACCCAAGTATCTATAAAAATGGTCACAGGTAATTTTGTAGATGGTTTCTGGATTGACAGATATCATAATCTTGAAGAAGGACATAAATCAGCACTAATTTGTGCTTTTCTAAACACTGAACCATGGAAGGATTGTAACAGGTATTATGCATTATAAAAGGAAAAAAGTATAATCACTAATTTATTATATAGAAGTGCTTTTGTATCTGTACCATTCACAAAGAGAGACTTCCTCACTCCTACCACAGTGTTTTTCAACCCTGCTTGTATCTTGGAACCACCTGCAAACCTTAAAGAATTACTTATACTGAATTGAATCCAAATAAAAATGTGAATAAACAAATAAGAACTTCCTACACGATAATAATATATACCCAAGGTCATAAACTACTACTCTAGTGGAAGAGAATTAGTTAAGCAAATAGGCAAGGAAATTAGCATCTAAAATTAGAAAAATCTGTTTAAGTCTGATGTATCTACATATAGCTGAGGCCCCTTCATAAATCCTGTTGCTTTGTTTAACACCCATGGCCGATTCATGTTGAAGTATGGCAAAACCAATACAATATTGTAAAGTAAAAAAAAATGAATACATAAATAATAATTAAAAAGAATTTGTTCATAAAGGCATCTGTACAGATTTGTCTTAGGGTTAGTATGAAATGTGTTTAACATGCTACTACATCTGCAAATAAAAGTACATTTATTTCAATAAAAGAGCAATTTATATGCAGAAAATATTTAAAAAATAAAGAATCAATTGTGTGGTTTTTTTTTTTTGGCAGATACCATGAATTCTATCTAAACTTATTTTCTCCAATAATTTTATAATTCAATAAAATAATATAAATCTGAATTCCTTTGAATGGCCATCTGTTTCTTATATGTGACTTCCTTTTCATTAAAAGACACAATAAATTTTAAACAGCTTTTAGAACATTACACTCTTCCTGCATTTACCATTACCAACTTTTCTTAAATATCCAAAAATGAAAAGTAAATCTAACCACCAGAAAAAAAAAGAGGTTAAATTATATTTTTAACTCTAAAATATTTGCAAATTCCTAATTTTCTTTTATATCACTACAAAAATAGCTAAAACTGTTGGCAGTGGAATCATTCTCAGAAAGAAGCCCATACTGCCAATTCTCTGGTTTCCCTTATATTTCACTGTTGCCAGCAAAATCCTTCTATCCACTTACTCAATTGTTAATGAACATATTGCTTATTTCCCCAAAGAGTTCAGAATTCAGTGAATAACAATGAGGTGAGAGCTAAAAGAAAACAGCAAGAAAAGTGTTTTGGCAAGAATAAACCTTCCTAATGTTTCTGAGAGCACAGACATGATTGGCACCTGGGAATCAGCACCAGTGCTGCGGACAGGAAATGGTCATAAACAGAGTTCCAAGAGGAGCTTGGTAGAACTCAGCTAGCCTAGGACTCGACAAGTTACTATCGTGTGGATGGTGCTTCAGAGAAGACTTTCTAGTGAGAAGAAGTTGACAGGGCAGAACATCCAAAGTGGTAAGAGAGATACTTGGGTTGTTAGAATTTAACTGTTCAGGAAACTAATGGCCCCACTTTCATTTTACTTCAAATGAATATGGTATTTTTGATGGTTAGGGCTAGAGAAGGTATTGGTGTGGAGGGGCACAATGACGAAAAGCTTTCCTCTGCATAAAAAAAAGCCAGTTGGAGCTTTGGGTGTTCTAAATCTTCAAGTAACAGCCTCTGAATTGGTGAAACCTGTTAACCTTTGTTTTCTCAACAGTGCCGCCCCACGTGGGAAGGTGGGCTTGCTAACACCCTCTTGTCCTTTGCCACAGGTCTCTCTCAGAACCTGATGTCCACTAGCATTGAGACCATCTCATTAATTTCTCTTTCTCTTACATAATCTTATAGTAGATATAGTATTGACAATTTTTAATGTAAATTTATTTATTTTAATTGGAGGTTAATTACTTTACAATATTGTATTGGTAGAATGGCACTGAGACATGTATAAAATTGACACTTTTATGTATAATTTTGCTCAGTTCAGTTGCTCAGTCGTGTCTGACTCTCTGTGACCCCATGGACTGCAGCACACCAGGCCTCCCTGTCCATCACCAAGTCCTGGAGTTTACTGAAACTGATGTCCATTGAGTAGGTGAGGTCATCCAACCATCTCATCCTCTGTATCACGTTCTCCTCCTGCCCTCAATCTTTCCCAGCATCAGGGTCTTATTCTTTCAAATGAGTCAGCTCTTTGCATCAGGTGGCCAAATATTGGAGTTTCAGCCTCAGCATCAGTTTTTCCTATGAATATTCAGGATTGATAACCTTTAGGATGGACTGGTTGGATCTCCTTGCAGTCCAAGGGACTCTCAAGAGTCAACAGTTCAAAAGTGTCCATTCTTTGGCACTCAGCTTTCTTTATAGTACAAGACTCACATTCATACATGATTACTGGAAAAACCATAGTTGTTTTTTTTTTTTAATACTTTATTCTACATTACAATACTGTATTTGTTTTGCCATACATTGACATGAATCAGCCACAGGTGTCCTAGACAGATCTTTGTTGGCAAAGTAATGTCTCTGCTATCTAGGTTGGTCATAACTTTTCTTCAAAGGAGCAAGAGTCTTTTAATTTCATGGCTGCAAACACCATCTGCAGTGATTTTGGAGCCCAAGAAAATAAACTCAGCCAGTGTTTCCATTGTTTCCACATCTATTTGCCATGAAATGATAGGACAGATGCTATGATCTTAGTTTTCTGAATGTTGAGTTTTAAGCCAACTTTTTTCACTCTCCTCCTTCACTTTCATCAAGAAGCTTTTTAGTTTTTCTTCGCTTTCTGCCATAAGGGTAGCGTTTTCTGCATATCTGAGGTTATTGATATTTCTCCTAGAAATCTTGATTCCAGCTTGTGCTTCATCCAGTCCAGCATTTCTCATGATGTACTCTGCATATAAGTGAAATAATCAGGCTCACAATATACAGCCTTGACATACTCCTTTCCTGATTTGGAACCAGTCTATTGCTCCATGTCCAGTTCTAACAGTTGCTTCCTGAACTTCATACAGATTTCTCAAGAGGTAGGTCAGATGGTCTGATATTCTCATCCCTTGAAGAATTTTCCAGAGTTTGTTTGGTCTACACATTCAAAGGATTTGGCATAGTCATTAAAGCAGAGGTAGATATTTTTCTGCAACTCTCTTGCTTTTTTTGATGATCCAACGGATGTTGGCAATTTGATTTGTGGCTCCTCTGCCTTTTAGAAACACAGCTTTAACACCTGGAAGTTCATGGTTCACATACTGTTGAAGTCTTCCTAGGAGAAATCTGAGCGTTACTTTACTAGCATGTGAGATGAGTGCAACTGTGTGGTAGTTGGAGCATTCTTTGGCATTTCCTTTCTTTGGGATTGGATTGAAAACTGACCTTTTCCTGTCCTGTGGCCACTGCTGAGTTTTCCAAATTTGCTGGCATGTTGAGTGTAGCATCTTCACAGCATCATCTTTCAGGATTTGAAATAGCTCAACTGACATTCCTTCACCCCCACTAGCTTTGTTCATAGTGATGCTTCCTAAGGCCCAGTTGACTTCACATTCCAGGATGTCTGGCTCTAGGTGTGATCACACCATCGTGATTATCTGGGTAATGAAGATCTTTTTGTACAATTCTTCTGTGTATTTTTGCTACCTCTTCTTAAAATCTTCTGCTTCTGTTATGTCCCTACAATTTCTGTCCTTTATCAAGCCCATCTTTGCATGAAATGTTCCCTAGGTATTTCTAATTTTCTTGAAGAGATCTCTAGTCTTACCCATTTTATTGTTTTCCTCCATTTCTTTGCATTGATCGCTGAGGAAGGGTTTCTTATCTCTCCTTGCTATTATTTTGAATTCTGCATTCAAATGGGTATATCTTTCCTTTTCTCCTTTGCTTTTTTCTTCCTGTCTTTTCACAGCTATTTGTAAGGCCTCCTCAGACAGCCATTTTGCCTTTTTTGAATTTGTTTTTCTTGGGTATGATCTTCTTCTCTGCCTCCTGTACGATGTCACAAGCCTCCCTCCATAGTTCTTCAGGCACTCAGTCTATCAGATCTAACACTTGAATCACTTCCACTGTATGATCATAAGGGAGTTGATTTAGGTCATATCTGAATGGTCTAGAGTTTTTCTCTACTTTCTTCAATTTAAGTCTGAATTTGGCAATAAGGACTTCAATGATCTGAGCCACAGTAAGCTCCCCGGTCTTGTTTTTGCTAACAGTATAGAGCTTCTCCATCTTTGGCTGCAAAGATAATCAACCTGATTTTGGTATTGACTATCTGGTGATGTCCATGTGTAGAATCTTCTCTCGTGTTTTTAGAAGAGTGTGTTTGCTATGACCAGTGTGTTCTCTTGGCAAAACTCTATTAGCCTTTGTCCTGTTTTATTGTGTACTCCGAGGCCAAATCTGCCTGTTATTGCAGGTATTTCTTGACTCCTTACTTTTACATTCCAGTCCTCTATAACGAAAAGGACATCTTTTTTGGGTGTTAGTTCTAAAATATCTTGTAGGTCTTCATCGAACCGTTTAACCTTAGCTTCTTCAGTATTACTGGTCGCGGGATAATTTTGCTCAAAGGTGCCTAATTTTTTTCACACATGTATTTTATGTTATAGCTGCAAATTTTTAAAAGAGAACACGATGAAGTGATGTTTCATTTTCTCTCTCACCACCTAACACAGTGCATTAGAACATTTAGTTTCCTGCAGATCATTTAGCTCATTACTCACCCACTAGCCTACAGATATTGTACCCTTGACTTGTACACACTACCACCCTTATGGCTTTAACACTCCATTTTCCCCCACAGATCCAGCCACGCACTGTCTCACTCATGGATATATGAATGCTACAGGTATAAGCAACTACTGAATCTCTAATGAATGTCTAATAAATTAAAACTTATTTTGGGAATAAATGAATGGTGGGGAAAAAGGAAGAAGTTGCATGAAATTTACCATACTTGAAATATGGTCAATTTACCATACCCTGAAATTTGCTTTTCTTCTTGGTCAGAGAAGAGTGGGTAATTAAATACAGTGTAAAATTAAACAGTCTCCCCATTCTAATGACAATTTCTCTCCAACAGAAGTTTAAAGTAGAACTGAAAGAGTACGCCTTACCTCACTTAATCACTAAAGAATTCCACAAGAGTCTAGTAACTGTCTGGTACCCAATTCATTATCATATATTAAAGTTTTCTTTAACATACCTAACATTTTGAATGCCTTTTTTAAGCTGTATTTTTATGATTTGTTTTGGAGTGTTTCTAAAGGCATATGTGTGTAGGTATTTATGCATACACACATATTCTACTGGAAAGCTAATAGTAAATATTTAACTAAAATTGTAATAATAAATATGTAATCAAGCCCGTAAAACAAATATGAACACTGAAAAATGTTCCATTATACAGTCAATGTTTGCTTTTTATCTTTTTAATCAGCACATAGTAGCTCCATTTCTGAGATCAGGTAGTAGTATGCAAAGATTTTTCCCATGATTTACCCTATCCTAGGTTGAACTGCAAACTCTATGGAATGATCCTTTGGACTATATTTATAAAAGATCATAATATTTAGAAATAATTTGAATAGCTTAGAACTTATACAGGAAGCCAACTCCAAGTATTCCAATTCTGAAACTTCTCAGTGTGACTTTTCACTTAAGCTATGAGCATTACTTCCCCCTTAGGATAAGAAGTAATAATTCCCATGCATCATTCAATCATCCTAAGTCTTAGTTTCCATTTCTCTTTATTAATAAGCAATTGGGAATATACTAATAGAGAGTTAAATAATATTTATATTATTTACTTCTAAAAATGTTTGATTTATATTCAGTT
Organism: Nanger dama; assembly: GCA_917880005.1. Classification (NCBI taxonomy): domain Eukaryota; kingdom Metazoa; phylum Chordata; class Mammalia; order Artiodactyla; family Bovidae; genus Nanger; species Nanger dama. The sequence goes on along the minus strand of CAKJTW010000027.1, from coordinate 13,484,980 downwards.
TAACAGACATGTATATAATAATGGAATGGAGATATTATTTTCATAAATATATTATTCATTCTCATAACAATGTTAGCACCCCTTCAAAAACTGAATCTTTTAATTTTGGAAAGGACTGAAATCTATTAGTTACTTAATTTTGAAAGTATTATATGCTACATATAGTGAAACTAATACTATTCTATATGGATTAGCAGTACTTTGACATATTTTAAGATAACTTGACATATATGTATTCCTATAAATTATTGTTTTATAAAACACACTATAAAGGGGAACTGAAAGAAACAGAAAACTCACTGATGCAACAAGGATGGTTAAGCTCTTCAGGGGTAAAGGATGCTAGAGCTGTAAGTCATGAAGAATCAAATGCCTTGTAATTTGAGTACTAAACATCTAGAATTAAACTAACACCAGAGCCAACAGGTAAAATGAAACCAATGCCATATACTCTTTTCAATGTATGGGAAAACTTCTGAGGAAAAAACAAATTTTTGAGGAATAAAAGCGTATGAGAAAATTTGCTTGAAGTTCCTAGTTTTGTGAAATACTATTGACTCTTCTGTGGCCTCAAAATCTAGCAGCATTTGACTATAGCAACTTAAAGCTGTGCTACCCTAATCCTCATATTCCATACCTGTGAAAAATATGAACTATTTAGTGAAAATCCACTTGGGGAATTTGGAAAAGTTTAGGAGCAGGCTTATTTTAAAATTTTATGTCCCAATGGAGCACAGAAATTAATCTTTGTATTTTAGAGGATTTAATTTGAGGGTCATTCTATTTGGTAATAGGAAAAGCACCTACTCTTTTGAATGATAAAGTTATGGCTTGACTTGCCAACAGAGAGAAGTGCAAAGACACTGACAGACTTAAGGTACCATTTTCCTAAAATACAGAATAAGTGGGAGTAAGAAGTAGGCAGAAATTCAAAATCTGCAATTCACAAAATAGAAGATTGAGAATGAGATGAGGTGTGGGGGTGAGAGCTTGTTTCAAAACTACTCCTGATTGAATTAGATAGCCAATGGGAATTCAGTGCATTGCTCAGGAAACTCAAACAGGGACTCTGTACTAACCTAGAGGGGTGGGATGGGGAGGGAGATGGGAGGCAGTTTCAAAAGGGAGGAGATATATGTATACCTATGGCTGATTCATGATGAAATTTGACAGAAAACAGCAAAATTCTGTACTGCAATTATTTTTCAATAAAAAATAAATAAATTAGAAAAAAGAAAACTACTCCTTATTGAATTGATCAAAGTCACTTGTCTAGGATATTCATCTTGTGAATACACTAAACAACTGGATGCCATAAAGGAAATGGTTCTTTCCTTAATTTTAATCTATTATACTTGACAATAGACCCTACCACATAACCTAATATATCCATGTTAATACGGTAATTATATAATCCCCATGTTTTTTTGCTGGGAGTATACATGCCAGAATGAGGGACTATCAAGCTACTAAGTAGCTTGACCTTTGGTCTTGTCTGGCTTTGTGGCTGAAAGCATATGTGGCTCTAGCTGCATCTCATGCAGAATAATGACAGAATAATCACTGGGGCATGAAACCACAACCTGTAGGGAGTTAATCATGACCATTAATCTCTGCTGCATTCCTCTAGTCTTTGAGGCTAGGAGCAGTGACAGAAAGAGATTTCATTTTGTTTACTGAATATAAATGAATCCCAAATCAGCTTCTTGGTAGAAATGGAGAAGAAAACAATATTACAAGTAACTAATTTGAAAGTGCATATTGTGTGAAATTGCATATTGAGACTCACTTCTATTGGGCTATATTTGATCTTTTTACTTCAGTCGCCCCATCTGAGGACTCAGAGGATATGTATCTACATTGCTAAGTTCTTATCATCAAAGTTCTCAGACACAGACTCTGAGAGTAGTTTATGGAAAGTAAACCTTCCTGATATCCTCACTTGAAATAAATTATGTCCTGAAACGAAAAAAAAGAAAAGATTTAGGTTTTTTTGTTTGTTTGTTTGTTTTACTTTTTACATTGCCTTTCTAGTATAATCTTAACCATGAGATTACTGCATATACTTATACAGAATTTATGTTAGCTTACTGCTTCTAAAATTCCATTGATAATATCTGTTGCAAACAATCCAGAAGAGCTGTGCAGACTGAAAACAGGAATCATAAGACATTATAACAATGTGTGTTTTAATAATAAAACAATGGGAACATTTTTCTGATATTTGAAATCAATGGGAAGTTGGTGGATAGGGCTGTTCAGTATTTGGGAAAGAGCTAGAAGTACATTAAAAAGAAAAATTTAGCAAAATTTTTGACTATGTTGGTGTCTAAATTAAAGTTTTCTGTTAGATTCAATAGTTTTATAAAAACTATGTAATATTCATTAATCACTAACACCATCATCATTCACACATACATACACACACCCTCAGAAGAAAATAATAAACACAATAAAGAAGACGCTTGTTGTAAGAAAAAAGAACTGGATTTCGCTTAAAAATTTCCTGATTGGAGACCTGACTCTGTGACCTGACTCTGTCCCTCATAACTCATGTAAACTCAGACAAGTAACTTAACCCACTGACGCCTCAGTTTCCTCACCTCAAACGTAAAAGAACTGAACAAGCTATTTTAATGGATAAGCTGTCAAAATGTTTATTCATTTAATAAAACTAATTGCCTAAATATTTAATTCATGAATTTTAATTTCTGAATTAGCTATATTAATTATTATTCACATCCACACATAATGTAAACAAATCCATCTTATTTCACTAAAGCTTTAGTATCGTCCCATGGTGTTTTGAATATATCAGGTGATAGACATATCATAGATGCTATCAGTACTTCAATAGTAACCTGAGAAAGTATATAAACACGTGTCTTCTCAAAGTACACACATTTAAGTCTCATTGTACCTATTGTTCTTCCTAACTTGCAATTAAGTCTATGAAACATACTCATCAAATTCCAGGTAATGGCAAATTACAAGAAAAAGTCAACTTAAAAAAAAAGGCTCTAATTGCACAGCAAGCCTTCAAGATGGTGCAGAAGAAAGACAAGAAGCCTAAAAAGTCAACCTAGAAGTTTAATTTGGAGTTAACTCCTCCAGTAGAAGATGAAATTTTTGATTCTGGAAATGTTGAACAGTTTCTGTGGGAGAAGGTTAAAGTGAATGGAAAGACTGGAAATCTGGGGAATGTTGTTTCAAGAATAAAATCATAGTCGTTTCTGAGAAACAGTTCTCTAAAAAGGTATTTGAAGTACTTTACCAAGATATACCTTAAAAAAAAATCTTCATGATTTGCTTCCTGTGGTTGCATCTCACAAGGAGATTTATGAGCTTCGTCAGTTCCAGATTAGTCAAGATGAAGATGAATCTGAATCTAAGGACTAGATGATGCCATCCTTTATAGGGCTTTGCTTGCTAATAAAACAAATTAACCATACTAAAGAAAGAAGCATTTTGAAATGGACCCTTAGCTTATCAGTGAAAGAAAAAAAAAAAATTACTCTGTATGTTAACCATTCCTCTTTATTTAAGGGTATGCTGTTTCTATGGTACTGGCCTTCCTTTAATACTTTCTTATACTTTTATTGCAGTATAGTTGATTTACAATATTGTATTAGTTTCAGGTGTATAGCAGAATGAATGAGTTATACATATATCCACTTGTTCTTTTGTCATACAGACCATCACACAGTATTGTGTCCAGTTTCCTGTGCTATACAGCAGTTTTTCAGTTACATGTTTTATGTATGCTAAGTTGTTTCAGTCATGTCCAACTCTTTGGAAACCCATGGACTGTAGCCTGCCAGGCTCCTCTGTCCATGGGATTCTCCAGGAAAGAACACTGGAGTGGGTTGCCACTTCCTGCTCCATCTGTTTTATGTATAGTTGTGTGTATATGCCAGTGTCAATCTTCCAATGAACCCCACTCCCCTGTATCCCCTGGTAATCGATAAGTCTACATCCAACTTCTGTTTTATAAATAAGCTTTTACCCCTTCCCCCTTTAAATACTTTGTATAAGCAGTATTTAAATCGCTTATAGTTAGTGGAATTTTTTTCAGGAGATGTCCTCAAGATAAAAGTATATAGTGAAAAAAGCACAATTTGGGATGTAATTATACAATAAAATATTATATTTGAAAAAAAGGAAAAACATGTAGAATAAGCTTGAAAATGTTGGAATCATAATTACATGTCAATATAAATTAAGGGTCAATGTAATAAACATAATAAACCCCTCCTCCTCATCATAGCTAGTTATTACTGAATCCTTTTTGTACCAGGCATGGATTTAAGAGGTATGTGCGTGCTGTGCTAAGCTGCTTCAGTTATGTCCAACTCTTTGTGACCCCATGGACTATAGGCTGCCACATTTCTCTCTCCACAGGATTCTTCAGGCAAGAATACTGGAGTGGGTTGCCATGTTCTCCCCCAGGGGATCTTCCCAACCCAGGGATCAAACCCAAGTCTTTTATGTGTCTCCAGCATTAGCAGGTGGGTTCTTTCCCACTAGTGTCATCTGGGAAGCCCTTTTAAGAGATAGAAATCATACATGACAGCATGAAATTCTACATTAGTCCAAGAACTTTTAATATGTTTATCTCAATAAAATAACTACGTTTTGAAACAATAGTCTATCTTCATAACTTAAGTGTTTGGGATTGGGGAAACATTTATTATTACTTACAATAAAAAAAAATTTAATACTCAGGCTCATATCAGAGAAAATCAGATAAAACTACTAAGGAAAAAGTCTGAAGCCATGTATAAAAATTTTGAACAACTGCAAAAAAGAAGAAAATATATTTATCAGGGTATTATGGTTATGTGCAACCTGAGATCTGGGAGAAGTGAAAAAGTGCTAGCCTCTCAGTCATGACCAACTCTTTGCGACCCCATAGACTCTAGTCTGCCAGGTTCCTCTGTCCATGGACTTCTCCAGGCAAGAATACTGGAGTGGGTTGCTATTCCCTTCTCCAGGAGATCTTCCCCTCAGAGGAGTCAAACCTGAGTTCTCTTGCATTGCAGCAGACATATCTGGGAGAACACATAAATGCAGCACAGCCTCAGGTGTCAACGATAAACATTTAAAATCACCAGTAAAAATCAACTCCAGAGGTGCTTCTGCTGCTGCTGCTGCTGCTGCTAAGTCGCTTCAGTCGTGTCCGACTCTGTGCGACCCCATAGACGGCAGCCCACCAGGCTCCCCCGTCCCTGGGCTTCTCCAGGCAAGAACACTGGAGTGGGTTGCCATTTCCTTCTCCAATGCATGAAAGTGAAAAGTGAAAGTGAAGTCGCTCAGTTGTGTTCAACTCTTCGCAACCCCATGGACGGCATTCCACCAGGCTATCCCATCCATGGGATTTTCCAGGCAAGAGTACTGGAGTGGAGTGCCATTGCCTTCTCCAAGAGGTGCTTCTAGTAGAAACCAAACCATCAAATCATTCAGGAAAACTTCAGAGGCATATTCAGTCTGAGGGATAAGCTTGAGATGAGACCTGATGACCTTGATCAAATACATACCAATGAAAGTGACTGATGGTGGAAAATATGTCCTTTCCCTGTCTGAGTATATAGCTCATCAGAGGCTCATTATACAAGCTTCTAGTCATGAGTGGTGATAGGGTGAGTTCTCTTCTCACATTCTTGATTCCAACTTCCAATTCAGCTCTTGGGAGGCCTGAATCTGCTCTCTTACACCATGAACCTGTTACTCACTACACCCTCACTGTATTCCTCCCTATGGCCTGGCTCTGTCCCTCACTATAGACTGACTGTGTCCCTCAACACAGCCTGATGCTATTCCTCACTACAGCCTGACTCTATTCCTCTCTATAGCTTGACAATGCTCCTCACGATAGCCTGACAGAATTCTAACTACAGCTTGAGTCTGTTCGTCATTCAGCGTGACCCTGTTCCTCTCTATATCCTTACTGTGTTCCTCACCATGGCCTGACACTGCTGCTTTGTGTTAGCCGGCATATGATCATCTCTACTGGATTAGTGCTATCCTCTTGAAAGATGTTCAGAACCAGAGTGAAAGTCTATCTGAGGTCAGAATAGGTAGGAACTTTATGAATAAGATGGTAAAGATTTCAACAGTACTATATCAGAGAACCTAATATAATTTTTGGAGCCTTTAGTTTCACTTGGGACTGAAAGAACACTTCCCCTTAACATGTACACACCAACCAAGAAACACTTTTTCTGTGTGTTTCAAGCACTGGTATGTTGGTTTCACGCTAAATGCTTGAGATGTTAAAGTATATCATTAAAATATTAAAGATCTGCTGGTAAAACAGGTTAACAGGTGAAATGGAATGGCAGATAATGATAAGATAAATGCCAGTCTTCGAATGAAATCTATTTATAGCTTTGCCCTTTACACAATGAATTTGAAGTAACTTACAAAAAATGTTTTAATAATTAAACATCTATATAAAAGGGTAATTAAAATGCAATCAGGATCAAGAAAATATGATGCATCTATACCAGTGCAGATGACTGATAGGTCTTGCTCTTTGTATCTCATCATGGTCAAGCAAATGAAACAAAATAAACAAAACAAAAAATAATATGATTGTAATTGGGCATAAATTATAGAGGGAATGAAGACATAAAATTAAAATTTTACGCATTGCTTCAACATTCCAATCCTTTAATAAATATGATTTCTTACTCTATGCTTTGAGAATGAATGAGTGGTACCCAGTTACACTGCTACTCAAGTCAAGATCTCAGAACACTAGGATGGTATGTAGACCATTAAATACAGATTTACACTCCTTGTAAAACCACAGAAAAGATTGTTGTTCAGTAGTTAAGTCATGTCTGACTCTTCGGGATCCCATGGACTGCAGCATGCCAGGCTCCCTTACCACTGTCTCCTGGAATTTGCTCAAATTCATGTTCATTGAGTTGGTAAGGCTATCTAACCACCTCATCCTCTGCCATCCCCTTCTTCCTTTGCCTTCACTGCTTCCCAGAATCACGGTCTTTTCCAATAAGTTAGCTCTTTACATCAGGTTTTCAAAGTACTGGAGCTTCAGCTGCAGCATCAGTCCTTGCAATGAATATCTAGGGTTGATTTCTTTTAGGATTGACCGGTTTTTAAAGTATAAATAGTGATTTGTTTGTATGGATTGCCTTTTTCTATTATTTTTAAATTTGGGGTCATCATAAATTTGAGCCTCCATTGAAAATAAATAATCCTACCTTCTACAGACTACAATATTCTGGATTATATTTGTATAATACATATGCCTTGGAAGTGAAAGATAAAATACATTTTGAATACATTTGACTTTGAATATTTAGTGTGCATTTTGAGGAAATTAACAAATTTGACTAGCCAGTAACTTTGATGTTAAGAATAATTGATTTAGAGTGTTTGTTAAATAAGAAACATGTGTTTCTTAAATTGAGATAAGATATCTTAATTGAACCAACACATTCGATTCAATTAAGCACCTCCTCTTTGGTGCTTAAGTTTTAAGAGTTTTAAGAGGAAATAAGTCAGGAGGAATACATGTTTCATCTCATGGTGACATCCTCCAAAAGATATATAATCAGGGAATTGTTCTATCTTCAAGGAGAATCATGTGAGAGCTAACTGTGGAATGATTAAGTAGAGAATTAATATGTTAGTTTCAAGGTTTCAGAGTCAAAGCTTTCAAAGGTTTAACATATATTAGTTTTGTGTTCCTTATCAGGTATGGAATATCTCAAAACCCAGTTTTTCATAGTATCTACTGTACTATTTTTTTTTTAATGAATTTAGCGCTTATGCTAAAGTAAGTGTCAATTATGGCAATTATTGTTCTTATCATTAGTAGCAGCAGCAGCAGCAGCAGTAGCAATGTGCATGCATTACTCAGTTGGGCACAGTCATGTGCAACTCTTTGTGATCCCATGGACTGTAGCCCGCCAGGCTCCTCTGACCATGGGATTTCTCAGGCAGGAATATTGGAGTGGGTTGCCATTTCCTCCTCCAGGGAATCTTCCTATCCCAGGGACCGAATCCACATCTCCTGTGTCTCCTGCCTTGGCAGACTGATTCTTTACCGCTGTGCCACCTGGAAAGCCCCAGTGGTAGTAATACTAGCAGTAAATAGTAACTGCTAAACAAACATCAATGATTATTGTTATTATTATCTGAGATGGGAAGAAAATGGGGTAAGCAATTACAAAGGATTCACCTTATGGTCTTGTGATGAGAATATTTTATCACTGTTATAGTCTATATACTATATGTCATATAAAATTATAGGTGCCTTTTTATGTAAATATTTAATCCAGCTGGATTTAAGCCTTGTATATGGTATAAGGTAAGGGTTTAACTTTTTTATTACCCAGAGAAGACTGTTTCCTATACCTTCTACTAAATGGTTCAAATTTTCTTCATTGGTTTACGATGTCACCAATATTATATCACAATTTTGTATTTACATGGTTCTAGTTCAGAATTCTTCAGTTTGTTCCATTAGTTTATTTACACATTCTTATGCCAATTCCTTGAACTGCAAGGAGATCAAACCAGTCAATCCTAAAGGAAATCAGTCCTGAATATTTATTGGAAGGACTGATGCTAAAGCTGAAACTCCACTACTTTGGCCACCTGATTTGAAAAATGGACTCATTGGAAAAGACCCTGATGCTGGGAAATATTGAAGGTGAGAGGAGAAGGGGACAACAAACAATGAGATCGTTGGATGGCATCACCGACAGGATGAACATGAGTTTGAGTAGGCTCCAGGAGTTGGTGATGGACAGGGAAGCCTGGTGTGCTGCAGTCCATGGGTCTCAAAGAGTCAGACACGACTGAGTGACTGAACTGAACTGATGCCAATTCCACAACCATCTTCATAGTTTAAACTTGTAGTCTATCTTAATGTCTGTTAATAAAATATACATTCTACAGTCTACTTTAAATAAACTTCTTTGTTTGACTATCATACTTGTGGCAACCCCTCATTTGGTGAAAAAAAGTTATTTAGTGAAAGAAAGATAATTTAACTTTTTTTTTTTTTTGGCTTTTCAAGAGCTCATTCACATAATGTAGGTTACTCTTTTGATAATGTAAGCAGTTGTACAAATTCTGTGTGTAGCACAAGTTGTTACAGAAATTAAAAATCTATATCTCTTGTTAGATATTAAACATATGTTAAGACAATTACACTGCACTTAATAGTTCTTATAGCCAAGTAGTAGATAAAACAACTGATTGAAACTTTTACTCTGTATTTTGGTTATGGTTAAAAGTTTAAATTTTATATTATTGCATTTTTTTCTCATAACTCTAACAGTGTTTTCAGAGGGAACTACTCTTGGAATGTGAAAGCTAGGTTGTTTTTTTCTTTTTTCTGTAAATATTCTAGGAACACAGAACATGCCTTTCTTTTCCTTCAAATGTCTACGATCTTTTTTCAGTAAGTATGCATTAATAGTTCACTCTCAAATGTCAAGATCAAACATGTGCAAGGCTTTTCAGTTCACAGGTGATTAGGCTTATTGCTGAATCTATTTCCTTCTCTGTCTTGCCAGATTTGATTGTGGCCAAACATATTACAAACTGAGAGATGCTAATTCAAAGAGACATTTACAAATTGGAGAAGTAATCACAAGCACAGAGTACAGTTGGGAAAGATTGCATGTGGGTAGGTTAAAAAGGAAGCCAGAACTCACAGGCAGAATATGCTGTGAGTAAAAAGAAAAAAAAAGAAAGTATTATAGTAAACAGGATAGAGATTTGGTAACTGTCTTCTCAACTGAGCATACTGAAAAGACAATTTGTTTTAAACTCTCTTTCTTCCTGAAAGTAGAATGCTCACTTGGCCAGCACTGAGAACTTGAAATCGATAAACCACTGGAAGAAAAGTATTAGCCCATGGTAACTAGATTTTCTGACATTATCTCCCCTGTGTTTGCTGGTGGCAGGACTTCTGGTATTCCCATAAATGCCTTCCATCTAAAAGCAGAGATGAGAAAATAAAGACAAAAACAAAACCAAACAATTTTGTACAAGGGGAGGAAAAGTTCACCCTCCTTCAGTATCCATGATTATATACTTTTGATCTGATTACTAACAGAAATCAGAATTGCAAATGATTGGTACAGAGATAATAATGATGTATAAATTACTGAGTCACATAGACTAGTATCTTAAATAAAAATTCCAGGGAGTCAAAAAATCAAACTATACAGAAAAGATCTCACTATCAACTATGAAACTGGTATAAAATTTGGTAGCATTATTTATCTAACATGGAAACATTATAGTTAGCATGGTTGGATTGAAACATAAAAAGAGACTGTGAGCAATTTTTCCAGGTAAAATAAGATGGTGTCTGTTACAAAGTGAAGGTCTCTAAACTTATTCTTATATCAACAGGAAGACCAAATCAGTTCAGTTCAGTCGCTCAGTTGTGTCCAATTCTTTGCAACCCCCTGGACCACAGCAGGCCAGGCCTCCTTGTCCATCACCAGTTCCCAGAGTTATCCAAACTCATGACCATTGCATTGGTGATGCCATCCAACCATCTCATCCTCTGTCATCCCCTTTGTCCTCCCACCTTCAATCTTTCCCAGCATCAGGGTCATTTCAAATGAGTCAGTTCTTTGCATCAGGTGGCTAAAGTATTGGAGTTTCTGCTTCAACATCAGTCCTTCCAATGAATATTCAGGACTGATCTCATTTAGGATGGACTGGTTGGATCTCCTTGCAGTCCAAGGGACTCTCAAGAGTCTTCTTCAACACCACAGTTCAAAAGCATCAATTCTTCAGTGCTCAGCTTTCTTTATAGTCCAACTCTCACATCCACATGTGACTACTGGAAAAGCCATAGCCTTGACTAGATGGACGTTTGTCGGCAAAGTAATGTTTCTGCTTTTTAATATGCTGTCTAGGTTGGTCATAACTTTCCTTCCAAGGAACAAGCATCTTTTAATTTCACAACTACAGTCACCATCTGCAGTGATTTTGGAGCCCCCCAAAATAAAGTCAGCCATGGTTTCCACTGTTTCCCCATCTCTTTGCCATGAAGTGATGGGGCCAGATGCCATGATCTTAGTTTTCTGAATGTTGAGCTTTTCAGTAAATTTTAGTGTGTGATCTCATATTTATTCTGTTAGCTGATATTTACTTTCTAGGACCCTGCTTTTATTAATGCTGATGTCAAATCTTTCAGTATTAACAAATCTATAATAGAAAACATGAAAAGAAAACTGATTTTGAATATGGACATAAAAGGATGTGTAAGAAAAAGAAGGCAATAGCAACCCACTCCAGTGTTCATGCCTGGATAATCCTAGGGACGGGGGGAGCCTAGTGGGCTGCTGTCTATGGGGTCACACAGAGTCGGAAACGACTGAAATGACTTATAAGTGGCGGCAAGAGAAAGAAAGAAGAATATTATGTATATTGGAATATACTGATACTATAAAACATACATAAACTGTACACTAATTTAAAAATAGGAAATGCCAATTTAATTCATACTTTATCATTGAAGGACAAAAGCCTATGTTTACATTTTTAATTAGATCATCAACTAATTATCTACAACTTTACATTACCTTTGCTGCTATTGTTCAGTCACTAAGTCTTGTCTGACTTTGTGACCCCATGGACTGCAGCATGTCAGGCTTCTCTTCCTTCACTATCCCCTGGAGTTTCTCAGTATAGCTAACTTTATCTATATTTAAAAAAATATTTTATTTAACAATAAATATTTATAATTTCTTTTAGAGACAGATTACATTGGGTGTATTATAAAAATGACTTGTGAGTAGTCATTATTTCCCTTTCCAAAGTAATTTCACATATTGAAGATAAGCCTATCAATTATAAGGCTAGTATTTTTATCTGTATGTGTGTGTGATTTTATATGTGTGTGCATTTATTAAATACAATTAGGATACATTTTAAGGAAAAAATTCTATATAGATTGACAAATATTATAGACAGAAAATACATATATACATGTATACCCAAATATTTTGTTTAATTGTTTTAAAGGCATAATAAGAATCAACGTCTATGACAGTAGGGTAAACTAGTTATTGGTTTATCAGTTTCTTATGACAGTGCATATCTCATAGTTAGAAATTTTCTTTCCAAATATACCAAGAAAAGCATAACTAAAACTTCCTCAGTGAGGACAGAATCAAAGGAGGGAAAAACAAGTGACTATCTTTGATCATGACTGGAGAACTCTGAATTGGCTTCAAAGAATCTGTTTTCTACACAACTAGTCCTAAAATTAATTTGCTTGCTGAAACTGTGATATAGTCATTGGCTTATTCAGTCTTTAGACTATTTTTGACCACATTGTGTCTCGCTCCTGGGCAAGACAGGCACCAGTAAGCCTATCTTGGTGATGAAAACTCAAGCACTGATCTTGAGAATCTTACATGTACTGAGGAAAAGAGACAAATGAGAAAATACAAGACATCAGATCCATGGTAATGCATAATAAATGCTATGGGACACATAGAGAAACCATTCAGCTTTGGAGAGTTTAGGAAAACTTAGTACAAAAATAAAATTGAAACTAAGACTTATAGTCAAATGGAATGAAAAGACATCTCATACTGTGTGTAATGGTGGTGATAATTTGAGAAAGAGGGAAATTCATCAGGCAGAATAAACAATTTGTACAAAATACTTATAGTGATTCTCAAATAGACTCATAGACTGCTCTAAGTCCACACTGAATTTTGTGACAATTCACGATGAAATAGAACAAATAAAGAAAATATTTTCTAAATTTAAATATATCTAGATGTTTTTTAAATGTTTGAATCTACATAATAGTTTTAGTATTAAAGCATTCCTTATTATATGAAATAATTATGATATATTTATGTAGGCATACATATGTGCATATATGTATATATACTATGTATGTTTATTAAGTATATATTTTGAGATGTGTATATGTACATGTAGGATGTATAAATACATATATATTTAGCCTCTTTGCTCAGTAAATGCAGAGTTTGTAAGACTAGTATCCATACGTCCTTTTGTTTTTATTTTCTTTCCATGAAATGACTACAAGCATCCACCAGCTGTTGCTTTAGGCAAACTGCACAGACATCAGTATGTATAGAATATTCAGAGACACACTTGAAAAAGCTTTTGAACCTACCCAAAGTAGGTTACAGAGATAACCATGGGCCAAATAATAGAGAAACTTATATTTAAAATCGTTTGCACGTTTTCTTGATTCTATGGGAAAACATTACAAAATTTTAAATAAGCAAGTGAGAAGATTAAATGTGTCCTTTTGAAGTATTATCTTAGCTGCGACATAAAGAACAAAGAGTTGTGGGGCAAGACCGAATGAGACATGAGACGTAGTAAAATGGCCTGTTACAGTAATTCAAGAGACAGTTGATGTTGTTTTAATCTAAGGCAGTATCAATGAAGACAGGGAGCTATAGTCATCTAATAGGATCTGAGGATACATAAAAATGCATAGGAGAGCCTGCTACGTATTCTTGTATATTTATTATATTCCAGCATATTTATTACAAGTGTTGAATTCTTATTCAAAGGACTATAACAATCCATTTTTTTCAATATATGTACTGGAGGAGAAGATAAAATATCAATGACATCTTTTAGTGAATCTTCAGTGTAAAATTTTTCTCATGATTCCAAAATCTTTTTAATTTAATTTTTAAAATTTTTTCCATTTAAAGTGCCTTTGCAGCCTATCAACTAATCCAAATACTTAAAAGACAGTGATCCTCTCATACAAAATGGTTTAATTTTGAGATTTATTACATTCATCATGTTTACAGATGAAACACCAGGCATTAAGTTTACGTAGAAAGATATGACTAATGTTACTTTGCAAGATAACTGTAAATAATTATTACAACACTAATAAAACCAACACTGGACATACTGGAGAAACTTCTAACACAAGCTAATGTTCTGCAGAAAACATCAGCCTAAAGAACTAGCATCCCACCATGTATGCAAAGTGATTTAAAGTCACACAATTATTACTTTAAAACTTCTTGGTAGCTTGTATTGCAATCACCAATTTTATAATACACATAGATGGAGATTAAAATAAAAAATGAAAGCTAATATTTTTAAACTAATAGTGTTGCCAATAGGATTGTCTCTTTAGATCGGAATTTTAATTCTGATTTCATCAATACCTCTAACTAACAGTAACTATGTCCATCAAAGAAATATCTTTGAAGTACTTGTATTCCAAACACTGGGCTAGAGGTTGAATGAATAGGTTGGGAAGATCCCCTGGAGCGGGGAATGGCTATCCACACCAGTATCCTTGTCTGGAGAATCCCATGGACAGAGGAACCTGGCAGGCTATAGTCCATGGGGTTGCAAAGAGTCGGACACAACTGAGCGACTAACACACACAGAGATTGAACGAAGCTTTAAAAGAAGAATCTGTCACCACAAAATGTAGAATTGAAAGCACTAATAAATATTAGAATCATTTGAGTAGTGTTTAGTAAATACATCGTTTACAAAGTCGTGGGCAAGGTCGATCAGAACACAACTGAGGAGAGGGATCTGTAACTGGAGCCCTGTCTGAGAGTACTGGAGAGGGGCAGTACTCTGGAGAAGAAGCCGCCTTCAGAGGGGCAGGACCCTTTGTCAACAGACACTTCGACCCTAACATGAACCTTAGAAAAAGAATGAGAAAAACTTAGGCATTGAATTCCTCTGTATCCCCCTCTCTACTCTTGTACTGGAGTTTCAATATTGGCTGAACGCAAATGAAGAGCAAGAGATAAGGGGGCCTGTTGATATTCATCTGCACCAGCATTCCATAGAAGAGAGTAGGGTAGAGAAAAATCTCTGTGAGCAAATGGACAATACCCAGAAGTTACACAATCTAGTAGCCAAGTGATCACAGTTCTTGGAGGTGCCTGCTCTAACAGCAGTGAATAATACCACTTATACTTAATTCTGTTCTAGTGAAAGCAACTCACAACAAAACATGCCTATCATGAAATATTAAGGATGAGATGGAATTAGCCAGGCAAAGAGAGCAGTCTAATACACTAGACTCACATTTCTCATACTTTTGTATAATCATTCACAGACCCATTTTAAGATGAAAAGAAACATACAAAAATCCACAGGCCCTAGAATTTGCTTAAGTTATTTATTTAAATGTAACTTGATATGTTCAACTATAAAACTAAACATATTTGTTTATTGTATATACTGCAGTATAAAGTTGCAACAAAATAAGTTACTTAATGACAATATAAAACAAAATTCAAATTAATATTGATATAAGTGAAAAATAGAGTTCTGTGGAAACCAAATTGCTTTTTGTAGAATATAAAGTAAATATAAATATCAGAGATTTTTGTAGAGAGCATCCATATAGATCCAAAACTGAGTACTAGCTCAATTTTCTGGCTTCTTGAAACATTCAAGACACGGGGAGTCCTCATTCACTGATTTTTGTTTTATGTATGTTTTTTACCCTCAGCTTACAAAAATGCCTCTTTTCCATATCAAGGTGACCTTCCTTCTGGTGGTTTGGTGGTTTAGTTGCTAAGTCATGTCTGACTCTTGCGACCCCATGGACTGTAGCCCACCAGGCTCCTCTGTCCATGGGATTTTCTAGGCAAGGATACTGGAGTGGATTGCCATTTCCTTCTCCAGGGGATCTTCCCAACCCAGGAATCGAACCCAGGAATCAAACCCAGGTCTGCACTGCAGGCAGATTCTTTACCGACTGAGCTACAAGGAAAGACCTTCCTTCTGCTTTATGCATATCCATGAAAATCAGAGTACCATATCCTATGGCTACTGTGGAGAATACAACCAAGTATAAACACTGTCTTAGTTAGGGTCACGTAAGGAAGTATCATAAAATAAATGGATTGAAAATAGCAGAAATGCACTTCTTACAGTTCTGGAGGTGGAAGTTTGAGTTCGGGGTAAAAGCAAACGAGTTTGTGGAGAGCCTTCTGCTGAATTGCAGAAGTTAACTTCTCTTTGCATTCTTCCACTCCCCTTTGGAAGAAAGAGAACCAACTAACTACCTGGCCTCTTCTTATAAGGCTACCTGATATGAAGAACTAACTCACTGGAAAGGACCCTGGTGCTGGTAAAGATTTACAGCAAGAGAAGAAGGGGGTGACAGAGGATAAAATGTTCGAATGGCGTCATTGACTCAGTGGCTATGAGTTTGAGCCAACTCTGGGAGGTAGTGAAGGACAGGGAAGTGTGGCATGTTGCAGTCCGTGGGGTCACAAAGAGTTGGACATGACTGAGTGACTGACCAACAACAACAATCTCATTCCTGAGAGCTCATCCTCATGACCTAATTACCTTCCAAATGCCCCACCTCCTAATACCATCACATTGGGATTAAATTGTGCTTCATAGGTAGTGCCAGCAATAAAGAATTCACCTGCAATGCAAGAGACCCAGGTTCATTCCTTGGGTCAGAAGATCCCCTGGAGCAGTAAATGGCCACCCACTCCAGTATTCTTGCCTGGGATATCCTATGGTCAGAGGAGCCTGATAGGCTACAGTCCATGGGGTCACAAAGACAGATTAGATTTTAACATAGGAATTTTGCAAGGACACAAGTATTCAGTCCATAACAAGCAATTTACATGTTAGTTCTGGCACTTAGATTGTCTTCCAGATGTTTCAAAATGTACTCAAATTAGTCTTCTTTAAGCCATCATAAACACAGAAACAAAAGTATATATCTGTTCACAAGTCTATCTCTGTCCTCATATTAAGGAACTGTGCATTGCTCAATCTTACTGCAATCATGCAAATATTTTGCGGATTTTTGAAATCTGCCTTATGTTACACCAGTGTTTTTAAAACTTAAAGTGAAACAAAATTCCTTGGAGAGCTTTCTAAAATTGTGATATTGCAATCCAACTTTAAATACTGGTTGGCTGGGGTTATACATTTTAATAGGCATCCCAGATGATTTTGATATAGATGATTCACTGCTGAGATTTTAGATAACACTGATTTAAAGATTAAAATTCTCATTTAAAATACCAGGAAAGTAATAACTAAGATAATTTGATCAGGATTTATTTATGGTCATGATTTTGTAGACTAGATTAACACAGAGTCTTAGTGTAGTATTTATTTAAAATACAAGTCTTTATTAGGCAATACCAGGCTGCATGCACACCAGTTGGAAAAACTTTTAAGATGCCTCCTGCTTCCCACTGGGACTTTGAATTTGTCTTTTCTGACCAGCCTCTTCCTGCCAATTTTCTATTCTACTTTTACTCATCCTTTAGTTTTATCTCAGAAACATCACTCACAGGGAAGCTTCTCATTGGACAAACTCCTCTGAAAAATGTTCTTTCAGCAACATGGACCTTCCCTTGTAGTACTTATTTACATCTGTATAGTAATATTTTATGGTGACCTCCAAATGTCCTAGATCTCTTCCCAGAGACCCAGTACGAGTCTCCCTGTCATGTTCAAGTTCTGTTTGGATGTGTGACATGGTTAATCAGTGAAAGGTGAGCAAAAGTGACAGGTATCACTATTAGATAGAAGCATTAGGAATCCATATGCAATTCTCTCTGCTCTCTCCTTCCCAGTATGCTCAGATGGTACCTGCTACTTTAGTATAAATTCCAGAGTCAGAATACTATGTGAAGCAGCCCTTGCTGACAGAGTACAGTGTGTGGCATGAGTGAGAAATACTTGTCACCTTAATCCCCTAATATTTAGAGTAGTTTATCAGCCAAAAACAAACAAACAAACAAACCAAAAAAAAAAAAAAGAAAACCTGACATGTCACAGGTGTCATTTTATAGTTATATGGCTGATTGTTTACCTATCCCATCTAATTATAATCCTAGGGAGGGATAAGATTTTTGTTTGTTTTTGCCGATATGTGCTTTCTTTTGCATTTCCAACAAACAAGGGCAGTCTCCTTGATAATCAGGGATAGTTTTAATTTTCAAGGCACATGACTTTCTTATATTGGAGTATAGTTGAGTAACAATGTTGCATTAGTTTCAGGTGTACAGCAAAATGATTCAGTCATACATGTACATATATCTATATTTTCAAGTTATTTTCCCATTTAGGTTATTGCCAAATATTGAACAGATTTTATTGTATTACACAATAAGTTCTTGCTGGTTATTTGTTTTAAATATAGCAGTATGTACATGCATATGATATTTTGATACCTAGCTAATACCTACTAGATAGCAGGCACTTGATAGAATAAAGGTCCCCCAAAGATGTTCATGTCTGAATGCCTGGAATCTGTGACCATGTTACCTTGAGTGGCAAAAGGTTAAAAATATTAAAAGAAAGAGTTTATTCAATTATGGTGGGCTTAATTTAAATTCATGAGCTCTTAAAAGTTTAAAAGGAAAACAAAAGGGTGAGAGATGTGACAGCAAAAAAGGAGGAGGCGAGATTCATTTTGTAAAGACCAGGCTTGCTGTTGCTGACTTTGGAAATGCAGCCAGGGGGCCCTGTGAAAGGCACATAGGCAGTTTCTGAAAGGTAGTAACTGCCATAAGCTAAAAGACAGGAAAGAAACCAGGGGCTCCAGTCCTACAACCATAGGAATTAAATTTCACCAAAAACCTGAAAGAGCAAGGAAACTGATTCTCTCCAGAGTCATCAGAAAGCAAGCACCCTGCTGTCATTTGATTTTAATCTGGTGAGACACATGTTGGTTTTATAAGTTTATGCATTTGTGCCGTTTTAAGACCCAGAGTTTTTGGTAATCTGTTATAGCAGCAGCTGCAAGTTATACATGTCCCAACATACTCATTCTGAAAGACCAAATTACTGAATGAAAGAAACATCAATAATACATTTAAATCTGTTGCATAAAAAATCAGCAAAAATATTATCTAAAATGTTATTTTTAATATGCTACTGTTTTTCTTATTCTTTAAAGATAAATCTTTCATTATCATTCATTTAAGACTTGGAATAGAAGGAAGTTTGCTCAGGGATGGTTTTTGGTGTTTAATCTGCTCCTGATTTTTAAAGAAGTGTCAAAGTCTGCTAACTAGGTTTTTATTCCTTCCAAGGGAAGGCCTTAAGTTCCTCCCAACCCAAATCTTCTAGTTCTGCCAAGAAGGAAATTGGTCTAATTACTCCAAGTTAAAGTTGTAATTGCCTTTCCACATTTTATGCCATGAGCCCTTGTCTTATTTCCACTCACCGTTAATGAAAACAGAAAGAAAAAGACACTTGGGCTGTTTGCCTCACCAGCTTTCTTTAATGCTGATTGTTGTATGGAACCTGGAGTGCCTCTGCCTTGACTATCATAGGAACAGATTCCCCATGTTTCTGCAGAATGTCACGCCTCACAGTGATTTTGTTGCAATGGCCAAAGAAGATATCTTAAATTTCCAAATGTATAATCATTTTAATTTACTAACTTTGCCTATTTTTTTAAGCAGTGATATATGTGTAAGTCTATGAACTAGTGTAGTTAAAAGGGATTTCTTCAAGGTATCTTAAGAGTTTTCAAAGAACATCAGTAATAGCAGAAATGTCTGTCAAAGATTTGCTTGCAAAATATGAAAAAAAAACCCTACACCTTGTCACAAACACACTGTAGCTACAACCCCCACAAACACACACCAAACATAAAAATATAAAAACAAACCTTCAAATATGTATTTATTTCTTTTCTTCTCTGACTATAATTTTATACTTGGGACTGACAAATACAGGGGTGGGCCAGGGAAGCCCTAATAATCTCAAATGTTGTCAGGGTTTGAAATGTCTCAGAAAGTCAAATTATAAAGATACAGAATTAACTAAGAAAATATATCATATAATCAGCCTTCTTTTTATATATATAATCAGCCTTCTGCATAACAATTTAATCAATGTGAAATATTATTTCCTCAAAAAGAAGACCCTAATATTTTCTTGGGATTTTTTTGTCCATCAAATTTTTTTTTGCAATTTTCCTAAAAATAAATTTTATTGTCCATATGCTTTTTCTTTTTAGAAGTGTGCTACTGTATTTTGAGAGATTTATAATACAATGATTTTTATTCTGTGGAAAGACTGAAGTTAACATGGTTATTTTGAAAATAGTCCTCAAAGTTAATCTAGGCATATTTTCTTTTCATTTAAAAGAAATCTCTGTATCATCTTAATCCTTATGATTACAGGCACCACACGGTCTTTCTTAACTACCTTCTTATTGTCAGGATAATTCTTTTTTTTTTTAATATTAATTTATTTATTTTAATTGGAAGTTAATTACTTCACAATACTGTATTGGTTCTGCCATACATCAACATGAATCCGCCACAGGTATACATGTGTTCCCCATCCTGAACCCCGCTCCCTCCCCCCTCCCCATACCACCCCGCTGGGTCATCCCAGTGCACCAGCCCCAAGCATCCAGTATCATGCATCGAACCTGGACTGGTGATTCATTTCATATATGATATTATACATGTCTCAATGCCATTCTCCCAAATCATCCCACCCTCTCCCTCTCCCACAGAGTCCAAATGACTGTTCTATACATCTGTGTCTCTTTTGCTGTCTCGCATACAGGGGTATCATTACCATCTAGTAAACAAGTTTGACCAATGCACAACACATATCAATAGTTTGGTATTTTGGGAATTGCCATTAAATATCATTTGTACTCCTTTTGTCCTTGTTGATCAAAACAAGATGGCCCACAGTTTCTCAATTCCTTTCTTTGCAGTAGTACAGTCTCAACTTGATGGCCATTGTAAGAATACTCCACATTACTGGACACAGTTCTAACACAATAAAATTCAGAGAAGCATTGATTTTCTTGGTTGTAATAATGAATATAAATATAAAAGATATCCTACCTTCATTAAACATGAAAAGATAATTTTGCCAAATGACTTATTACTCAACATCAATTATTATTATTATTATTTTTTAACTTGAATGTGATTGTGGTTTTACTTATTTGGAACTCAGTCATTCCCAATGAGTATCTAACTTTCCTTCCACTTTTTTCTCTACTGAAGCAGTCATTGACATTGGAATACTGACAGTGCCTCCTTTCTTTTCACTCATGCTAACAACATTCTCATTTAATTCCTTGTTGAAACTCCTTAATAATGCTGCCTGACACCACTATAGCAACTATTTCCAAACAAACAAACAAAAACCTAAAAATAATTGCTAAAATTTATTGTCAGCCTTCACGATAAAACACACTCAATTCTTTCCTTCTCATGTTTACAAAGCCAATATGTAAAAAGCTTAAATTTCTAGTCTACCCTATTACACTGAATATTCAATATTTATAAATAAATGCATGTGATGAGTTGACTCATTTGAAAAGACTCTGATGCTGGGAGGGATTGGGGCCAGGAGGAAAAGGGGATGACAGAGGATGAGATGGCTGGATGGCATCACCGACTCGATGGACATGAGTTTGAGTGAACTCCAGGAGTTGGTGATGGACAGGGAAGCCTGGCGTGCTGTGATTCATGGGGTTGCAGAGAGTCCGACACGACTGAGTGACTGAACTGAACTGAATAAATAAAACTGTTACATTATATATCTTCTTCCTCACCTCTCAATTCTCAAGTCCCTAAAATCTGCTTTGTCTTTGTCTTGAGTGAGTTATATCCCTCGACAGAATAAACCTAACAGGCATGTTTTAGTTATGTCATATTTTATATATCCGTTACATATAACATTTTAGGTCACTTTCTCTATGTTGCACATTGAATATTTAAAAGATGGCAGAAGTTTCTTGCACAATACATGCTGTTCCGGAACCTCGCTATTTCCCAACAAGGGATGGAATCTAATCCTCCACTTTAATCTGAAGGGGCCTGTAACCAATTAGACCCCTGTGGAAGTGACACTATTTGACTTCCGAGTTAAGTCATAGAAGGCATTATGAGTGCCTTAGGAACACTTGCACTAGGACCCTCTGCTACAGTATAAATAAGCCCACTGTTCTGAAACTGTTGCAATAAGCAAGTCCAAACTGCTCATATGAAGAGATCCCTTGGAGAAGCTTTGAAACTAAATGAACAGAGAGAGATGCAGGGGTATCTTCCAGATGCTGTTGTTCCAGCCATCACATAACCACAACTTAATCAGAGATCTTCAGCCAAAAGCATAAAGCCAAGTCTTTCCCAAATTCATGACACATAATCTTAAGAAGTAGTGAAAGATGGGTGCTGTTTTAAGCACTCAAATAATTGGGATACTCCGTCAAAGTGTTTACTTTCTTGATTTCTAGGTACTGATTAATCTAAACATACTCTTATTTTTCTAATATTCTTTTTCAGGCTACATTACTTCATTATTCTTAAATTCTGGTTCTGACCTCAGCTATTACCACCCTGTTCCATGGTTTCATTTATCAAATATAACTGATGGTTATTCTCAAATCTCTCCTGAGGTTTCAGACTTAATTTCCAAAGGTCTACTGAATGCACATTTATAAACACAGGTGGCTCAGAGGTTAAAGCATCTGCCTGCAATGAGGGAGACCTGGGTTCGATCCCTGGGTTGAGAAGACCCCTGGAGAAGGAAATGACAACCCACTTCAGTACGCTTGCCTAGAAAATCCCATAGACGGAGGAGCCTGGTAGGCTGCAGTCCATGGGGTCGCTAAGAGTTGGCCACGACTTATTATTCTATATAGTACATACTATAATGTATAGTATATTCATAATACTCCAGACCAAAATCATCATCTCCATTGCTCTTTAAACTGTCTCTCATTTTTTGAATGTAATATCAAAAATGATGTGTATAGTACCATCATTTATCCAATTTCATAAGGCAGAAAATAGTGAATAATTTTTTAGTTCTATTTCCATTAACTCATCTTCCCATATCAAAATCAGCCACTGATTCCTTGTGTTTTTCTATACATTTTCCTTACCTTTAGTCATTGTCACGATCACTAATATAATGTTGTATCTCAGAGAAAAATCTGATCTCTCATATTTTGTGAAAAAAAATAAATAAAAGCACTTTAACAGCAATTAAACTTGCCTCATCCTGCCCATACAAGCTGCAGGCTAAATTTCTTAGCCACCAATCAACACGTTCAGAAGATCTAAAAGGTCTCACATTTAATTCGATACTCTCTGTTTAGGCGACAGGTGTGTTAGAGTGTCTATAGAAGACCCTGAGAGTCTTAGGGGTGAATAACTTTAAAAAGTTTAAATTCTAGGTACTCCATTCCCTGAAAAACAGTCATCCCTCTTTTTACTGAAGGCTATAGCATAAAATACCTTTCCCAAACAGCTCCATTCTTAGCTCTGGCTTTACCCTCATGCTTATCCCTATATGCTCCAGTATTTCCTTTTATATAGGTTGTGCACTCAGTCGTGTCCAACTCTTGGCAGCCCCATGGACTGCAGTCTGTTAAATTCCTCTGCCAATGGAATTTTCCAGGCAAGACTAGCAAGAATACTGGAGTAGGGTGTCATTTCCTACTCAGGGGATCTTCCAGACCCAGGAATCAAAGCCACATCTCTTGTGTCTCCTACATTGTCATGCAGATTCTTTATCACCAGTGCCATCTGGAAACTCACCTTTTATGAAACTCTAGCCTAAGATTCAGTACTTTTCCTCACATGTGCCTTTTCCTTCCATTAGACTGGCTCCTCAAAAGCATCATTGAATATTTTCCCCACTCTTCCTACTGGGCCTTTAGCTGATTAATTTTGAGCCTAAAATTTAGAAGGAAAATAAGTGCTTTTTGAATAATAAATTGATCAATGAAGGACTAATACATGTTTGTATTCTATTTAGGATATTTTGCAGACAGAATTCTCCCCTGAAATAGATGGAGAATATTTTTCTCTTAAATATGATTTAGGTAATTGGTGACATTTTCTGGTAAGTATTCTTGTTGGGAATATCAAGAGGAGATGTTACAAAATAATTCAAAGAGGAGTTGTCTTAGGTAATATACCTCAGAGTTGGGAAAATCAATTCTTAAAAGGAAACAAGCAAATTTCTTTGAAGCTTTAGAACAGAAGAATACTCATTAGAATACCTAAATTAAAATACAAGAAAGATAAAAGAGGCTATTTCAGGAAATTACTAGCATGTACATTCAGATTCCTGGTAGTGGTGGTGGTGGTTTAGTCGCTAAGTCCTGTCCGACTCTTGCGACCCCATGGACTGTAGCCTGCCAGGTTCTTCTGTCCATGGGATTCTCCAAGGAAGAATACTGGAGTGGGTTTCCATTTCCTTCTCCAGGGGATCTTCCTGACCCAGGGATTGAGCCCAAGTCTCCAGGATTGCAGGCAGACTCTTTACCAACTAAGCTATAAGGTGAGTCCTGGTAGTAGTAGGCACAAAATAAAAACTGGTTATTATCATGACAAATACTTTACTGCTTTTCTTTGCTTCACATATAACGAGAAACATTTTATAGAGAATAGGTAAAAATCCTAAACAATGTCAGCCATATGATCACATCAAGAGGAAAGGAGAGCAACATCAAGAGTAAAATAAAATAAGAACGAGAATTTTCTATCATCACAGTTATACAAAAACACGGTGGAAGAGATATTAGCAGCAGCAAATAACATAAGTTTTCTTCACATAACATATGTGAAGAAACCTGAGATTTCCTCCACTGCCAATAAATTCAGTAAACTGCTTTGTGGGTGCAAAAAAATCAATATACTTCTTCATTAAGAAAAGTATCACATATTAAATTAGGAAGATGACGCATCCTTTATCCTTCACTGATAAGATCAAATCTGAAGGAGTGTATTCCGTTCTGATCACCATATTTTAATGGCACTATAGGCGAAAAGCTTTGAAGGGAAGTGACTAGAATGGTAAAAGTTTACATGAAGATAGTTCAGCTGCATGAGGAAAACACCTGAGAAAGCATTCAGTATGTTTTCCACGTGGCTCATGGCACAGAAAAGCTCTAAAGCCAAGAATGGGAATCACAGAGAGAGAGACGCTAAATCAGTTTAGAACAGTTAGACAATAACAGTTTTCAATAACTTGAGTTGCCCAGTTGAAAGGAAGGATGACCACTCAGTGAAAGATTTTACACATTTATCAATACAATTCAACATAGGCCAGAAAGAGAGGAAAGGACATATATATATAGATATAAATAGGTATAGATATACAGATACATAGATATATGGATACAAGTGCCTCCTAACGAGAGTGTATCTTGTTTTACAGAAAACTTTTTGGCCTTCATTGAAGAGGAGAAGGAGCAGTAAAGAAGGGAAAAACAGTCCAGACTACAAAGTGAAAAGAACTTAGCATTTTTTAAAATAAGTTACAAAGTAGGGAAGCAAGTAGAGAAATTAGAAAGAGAGAGAGATGAGAACAGCCTCAGAAAAGACATGAAGCAGGTGCTTCACGTAGCAAAAAGGCAAGGGCAAAATCCTCGGTGATTTGGTAGCTGAAAACATTAGAAACAGGAATGTCTGCTTAGCTTATAGGTTATAGTATCCCTGAGTTGTAGCCATTCCTTCTCCTCCCTCTCCTCAAGTCCAGGTTAAACACCTAATCTTTGGTTAAATACATTGGGTGAAATACTATTGTCCACACAAAACAACATACCAAAATGTTACTACATTTTTATTTTATTTATGGACACTTACAAGGAGATAGTTCTCAAAATGAGATAAAGATTAGATCCAGATTTATGCAATTCAGAAGGAAAAAAGACAAAGACCAGAGAGGTGTTTTTTTTTTTTCTTTCATAAACTAAGAAGACATATATGTGGACTGGATCTTTTTCCAAGCTTTTGTATACCCCTCAGGAGCCTGAAAAGCTGCAGTCCATGGGGTCGCTAAGAGTCAGACACAACTGAGCGACTTCACTTTCACTTTTCACTTTCATGCATTGGAGAAGAAAATGGCAACCCACTCCAGTGTTCTTGCCTGGAGAATCCCAGGGATGGGGGAGCCTGGTGGGCTGCGGTCTGTGGGGTCGCACAGAGTTGGACACGACCGAAGTGACTTAGCAACAGAGAAAACACTGGGCCTCTTATTGCTTGCAATTGTGGAAAAGTGAGCTGATCTCAAATAAACACAAATTTGATAGGGAACAGGAAACCCCAGTCGACATCTGGTTTATATATAGTCCAGCTGTCCTGTCTATTACAGCCTTTTGGACCACATTAGTCCAAAATGATGCCTTTCCTCTCTTAATTCACTTAACATGCACCATGCACTAATTTGGTGGCACTTTGCTGTCCTGAATACTCATTTAATTAAGGTTGTGTTGTTTGTATTTGTATGTACTTGTATTAAGCCTCAGGAAATATTTATAAACTGTCAAAGGACAGGGCTCATTTTAGAAAACATTTTGACTATAACTAATAGCTACCTTTTGCCTGTTCAAGTAGGCACTGTGGTCAGTTGTTGAGTTAATGGATCTCTGTATGAAGCCACAAATATTATTTATGGGCAGATTAGATTAATACCCATGAGGGACCCAAATTCTTCACCTTCTCATCTCAGAAGCCACTCACAATTGTGCCTAAGTGCAAAAGTACTTGACAGTGTAAAACTTAAAAAAAAAAAAAAAAAGGAGTGCATTAACATGTAAGATTTTCAGGCAGAAAAACTATGTCATTCTGGATATATTTTCTCTACTTATGCGAAAATGTTTAAGATTTTTGGTAGACATACAGTTATCATAGTTTTCTAACACCTCCTTTTCCAGTGTTAATAAGATTGAGTCAGATCACACATTTAAGCAGTTAGTGTGTTGTCACATACTCTGGACTCCAAATATAATAATGTGTCATTCAATAATGTTCTGTTACTAAATAATGTATTGCTATTCAATAATGTGTCATTATTATTATTAAAATATTTATATAACAAGTTACTAATTTGTATATCTATCTATAACATCTATATACTAATTTATACATTGATATATCTATTTTTAAATATCCTGTAGAATATAATCTAGCAATCTCTTTAAACAGCTAAAAAGTATTAAAATTTCAGAAATTACATGTCAATTTTATGAAAACTAGTGTATGAATAAATGCCATATAACTATTCACTCATAATGTAGTGATTAGAAGCACAGACTTCAATTCTAACAGATAGTCATTCAAGTTTTAATTGGACCACCTATGAGCTTTATAGCCTTGAGGGCAGCATTTAACCTATTTATTAATTTAGTTTCCATAAAAGTGACTAAATCCATTATCTGCTTCATTTTAAATGTGTCAGGATGTATAAAGCCTGTGGCACATGGCACTTAGTTGCTGTTGTTCAGTCACTAAGTTGTGTTCGACTCTTTGAGAACCCATAGACTGCAACACAACACACTTTCCCGTTCTTCACTCTCTCTCAGGATTTGCTCAAATTCATGTCCTTTGAGTCAGTGATGCTATGTAAGTGAAGTTGTTGTGATTTTGTTGACTTAATCATTAATAATGCTGTTTTTTATAATAATTACAAACATATCAGGTTTCAAACAAACAGGAAAATGTTAGTTCAGTTTAACAGGAAAATGTTAGTTTGATCTAACAGGAAAATGTTGCACAGAAATGTGAAGGAAAATAAGATAATATTGAATTTAAAATTAAATCTGATAATATAAAAATCCAGAAATTGCCAAATACTTCCAAGGTCAAGGTTACAGATTTTCTGCAGAGTTTGTTATCTAACCAGTAACATCCCTAATAAAAGAGGAAAGCATTTAAAAGTTGGCTGCATGCTTTCTCCAGAGGTAGTAAAATTAATTAGGGAGATGTGCAGGCTGCTGATTCATTTGATTATGTGTTTCTACCTAAAGTGCAAAATTTCCCTGCTAGGTCTGTTGCCTAAAGGAGTTTTGGTTGATTCATCACCTCTTTCACTCAGAGGGTTGATCATTGTAAATGACTTTATTGACCCGTGGCTTGGTTCAGCATCATATGCTCCAGTGAACCAAGCAATAAACAGCTGCTAAGTGCAGGTGAGAAGTCGTCATGGAAAATTCAAGGACTGAATCAGCGTTCTCTCTGCTATCAGGCTCTTGAGCTGTCACAGATTTCTGAATTTCTTGTTTGACAAGTATGATTTTTAGAGGTACTTGTTCTAGAAGAATATATTTTCCTATGGACTTTCATGACTTTTAGATAGTCATAGAGGGCACTATATTTTCAGAATCTTTATTCCAAATTCCTGGATCCACAGTCATAATTATACTACATTTTAAATAGTATATTGGGTGTCAGTGGAAATCTCAAATGAAATACAATTTGATAGACTATTATATAATATTGAAGGGTTGAAATAGCATTATAAAAGTTACCTTGTCTTTAAACATTGTTCAATGTTTAAATATCTTTAAACATTGCAAAAAGAAAGAAAATAAATATCCATTGAGAAGTGAAGTGAAGTCAATCAGTCGTGTCCAACTCTTTGTGACCACGTGGACTGTAGCCCACCAGGTTCCTCTGTCCATGGGATTCTCCAGGCAAGAATATTGGAGTGGGTTGCCATTTCCTTCTCCAGTTAAAAAAGAGA
Source organism: Nanger dama (assembly GCA_917880005.1). Lineage (NCBI taxonomy): Eukaryota > Metazoa > Chordata > Mammalia > Artiodactyla > Bovidae > Nanger > Nanger dama. The sequence goes on along the minus strand of CAKJTW010000027.1, from coordinate 13,456,477 downwards.
TCAAAGGTAATTCAATGACTGAGGGATCCAGAGTAGGGATATCTCAGCAACCACCAGCTCCTTCCTTTCACTAAATAGCCTTGACAGATTCCCCTAGTTAGAAAAGGCTCAATCTTCAGGACCACTCTTCTTCCTAAAGCTGATTTATCTATCTCCTCCACTAGAGTAAGTTGGAGATGGATTCACTTTTAGTGTTGTCCAAGATATATAGAGAATATTTCACAAGTGGGTGAATGGATAGAAAGTAAATTCTAAAAAAAAAAAAAATCAGTATAAAGAGAATTTAAAAGTAAGTTACAGTTTGGGAGAAAACATTTACAAAAAAAAAAATAATCTCATGAACGATTGATATCTAAACTGTACAGAGAACTATCAAAACCTCAACAATTAGAAAACAAACAACCTGATTAGAAAATGGGACAAAGCCTCAAATAGACATCTCGCAAAAGAAGACAGACAGATGCCAAAGAAGCATAGGAAAAGAAAGTCCACACCATGTGTCATGAGGGAACTGCAAATTAAAACAAGATACCCACTACACACGTACTAGAAAGGCCAAAATGCAAACACTGGAAACACCAAATGCTGGAGAGGATTTGGAGCAACACAAACTCTCATCCATTGATGGGAACAACGTAGAATGGTACATCCACTTTGGAAGAGAGTTTGGACGTTTCTTACAAAATGAAACCATTCTTAACCATAGAATCCAGCAAATGAGCTGGAAATTTATGTTTACATATAAATTGCACAGGGACATTTGTAGCAACTTTATTCATAATTATCAAGCTTTGGGAAAAAACATGGGGTCCTTAAAAAGGTGAATGGGTAAATAAATAGTGATATATTTATAAAATGGAATCATTCAGCACAAAAGAATTGAGCTACCAAGTTTTGAAAAGATATGGAGGAATCTTCAATGCAGACTGCTAAGTGAAAGAAGCCAATCTTAAAACATTACCTACTATTATGATTCCAAATTTGTAAAATTTTTGAAAAGCTAAAACTATAGAGACCATAAAAAGATTAGCAGTTGCCATGAATTTGGATGGAGGGATGAACAGGTGGAGCAGAAAGGATTTAAATGGAAAAAATAGATATGTATGTGTGTGTGTGTGTGTGTGTGTGTGTGTGTGTGTGTGTGTGTGTATGTATATATATATATATATATATATATAGTAAAAGATAATTCCCTTAGTCTAAGCAATTCCAGTTGAATAAGATTATACACACAATTCATTTACTCATTCTTACATTGTAATATCTTTATTATTCATCTTTTCAGTTATAAAAAAACTTAGGAACAAAATGACTCCTTGCCTTTTATAGTTGAACACATGATTCCATGATACTGTGTTAACACTTGTACCACAAGTCTCAAATCAAGTTGTCTCTTATACACAGAAGGGGATGCAATCATTTTTACAATGATATGCAAAGGTTTTTTGAAAAAGAATTAGATGTTAGTTAAAAATTAAGACTCTGATATAAGCTGGATATCTATAATACAAAAGAGAACAGGTGACCTACTGTGAACATTCATAAATCCAAAGGGTAAAGGAAATTGGTGGCAATTGATTTTTCAATCATAAGCGTTAATACATGTTATAAACACTTGAAAGTAGGAAGAGAAATTAGTATCAAGTTTTAGAACTGCTAAGGGACAAGGAGCAGTATGAGTTTATTGCTATACATGAAGGAATATAGATATTATTTTTCAATTATGCCTGAGGAATCTTCCTAGAATCAGAGAAGGGCAATATTTGAGGAAACACTTTAGAAAAGGCTTAGGTACTTCAGTTATTAAGTAAAATGTAAAACAGGGTTATTAATTAACATTTTAATAATATGAAATATATAAGGCATAGTTGCCAAAAATTAATTCAAGTCAGAATACTTTATATAAAAATATTAAAAGACATACTGGTAACATCTAATAAAAATAATACAATTAGATTTAAAGGTGTAGAATAACTAAATTTGTTTAGTACTTCTCAATCTTCAATATGCCTATGAATCACTTGTAGATTATTAAAATGTAGATACTAATTCAGCTGACTTTGCTGTATCTCTAACACTTTTAACAAGTTCCTGGTAAATGTCAATCCTACTGGTACACAAATCATACCTTGAGTAGAAAAAGGTTTTTATCACGATCAACTAATTACTTTACAATATATGGAAAACATAACTCTAAAAGTGGCAGAAAGGTCTGACTTCACCATGAATTGATCATTAGCGTACGACTGTTTAGTGTAAGAACAAAAACACATGTGATTCTGCAACAACAACAACAAATGTTTTTATTTTCTAAAACCATTCAGTTGAAAAATAGGACTCAGGGTAGAGTAGGGCAAAGCACAACAGGATTAGTAAAAATGTTTCTCATGTTAGGTTTCTGAAAGTATATATAAGATTGCATTCTCTAAACAATCAGTCACTCAATTGTGTCCATCTCTTTTCAACCCCATGGATGGTGGCCCACCAGGCTCCTCTGACTGTGGGATTCTCTAGGCAAGACTATGCAAGAACACTAGAGTGGGTTGCCATTCCCTTCTCCAAGGGATCTTCCTGATCCAGGGATCAAGCCCAGGTCCTGTGCATTGCAGGCAGATTCTTTACCATCTGAGCCACCAGGGAAGCCACTGAACACATTAACAGTGTCCAAAAGTTGCAAGTTAAAATATTCTAGACACACTTTTCCTTATTTGATCAGCATTTTAGAGCACTGTTTTTATCTTTAGCAGAACAGATATGTTCTTTTACATTTTTGCTTATCTATAGCTAGGTTTTGAATGTTCCTTTAATTTTCTTCCATTTAATTATTGACAATCAGTTCAAGTTTTTTTTTTTTTTTAATAAATAAATGACATTGAAAAAGAAGCTATTTATATGCTAGTGAATATTTTTAAATTAGTGTTCACTGGGTTTGAAAATCTTTTGCTGCTGCAGTTCAGATACCCAGTCACAAGCTTAAATGGAACAGCTGGTTGTGACAGATCTAAAGTATGCTTCGCATGTTTAAAACACTCACTGGTATGTCGAGGAAGTCCTATTGCTTTAGGCAACTCATTTATTTATATTAGATCTAGTACAGCAATGGTCCCAACAGAGCCCCCTTGAACTTCTGTTATTAGCCAAAACAAAATGGAATGCCAACCTAACTCAGGTTGAAATCTGAAATAAGAAAGCTAGTAGAGAGGCCTATATCCAGTATATTTGTCTCATATTCTCCAGTTGAAGAAATAATCCAAGCACATGTATTCTATTATTATTAACATTTAAGGTAATGACAGAACCTTTGGCCAAGTCAGATCATATTATCTCATTAATTGAAAACATTTAAAGACTTATTCACAAAATTTATCTTCCTTCAAGTACCATATATAGCATACTTTGGTAATCAATTTGCCTATTTCTCTATGACCAATAGCCCCTGCATCCTCTTAAAGACCCTACATCCCAGCCAAGCTGGCTACCTGCACTTTCCCCAGCCCTCCATAATTCCACAATATCCCCCTGCCCTCAGTTCTTTCAGGAGTTTTTTTCTCACCATTTTACAGACAATTGAAACATTACATTCTCTAGGATGCTTTTTCAGAATGAGGGGAAAATTTAAAAAAAAAAAAAAAAAAAAGGTAACTGATTTCTTCTTTATTATCTCACATTTTGCAAAGCATCTTGCATTAAAAAATGTTTTTAGCCATTGTTCATGCTGTATTATGTTTTCCATTTTGGATTTGGAGAAATCCACCAAAACTTTTATTTGGCTCTCCCCACATACTATTGTTATTTTAAGGGTCAGAAATCTTGCCATGAATCATTTTTATGTCAAGTATACTTTCAGAAATTAGGGAAAGGTTGATAGACTGAGTTAACAGAACAACTGAGACCCCTATGATTCTAATTTAGTTCAAAATGGCATATACCATCTGACTACCATGATCTCTGAATTTGGTGGATTACCCTGTATTTTGAAAATTTAGCAACACTTCAGAGACAGAAAGCAACTTTTCAGGGATTGATATTTTCTTCTTTCCTTGGTATGATTACTCTAGAAAGTGGCTGTAGGTTCGTTGGTTTGTTTGTTTGAAGACGATTTGGAGGGAAATTTACAATGGAAATTTCATGCAGTGTGGTTGGTCTTCCCTCAAGGGAATCCACCAACCCTGTCAATCAAGCTGTTCCAGACATGTAAAGTAGCCTTGTTTGAGGACTCGAGTCAGAGGCCAGGCTGCTTCACTGGGAGTTAAAGTTCTTTCTGGCCACAAACAAAATGTGTTGTTAGGACTAAACATATCGAGTACAATTTTAGGAACAGCATAATCATTTGGCTGATAGCAAGGATACCAGAAGATAAAAATATCCTGATGAGCAATTAGTTCCTGCTGTTTTTTGGTCATATGACCATCTCAACCTTGTCAGTTATCTCCTTGACTTTTATGCCTCTGATATCCCTCCATTTGATACACTGATTATCAGGGCATTCGTCTCAATAGTAAGAGATGAAAAATCAATGGTGACATCTCCCACCCTGTCTGAAATGTTGTGGCCAGTACCTGAAAGCTTTTCAAGTGGTCCTTGAAATGTCTGGTAGCATTACTTCATATTGAGTTTTCACTGCCTTTTTAAAGAGAGTATCCTCTAAGTCCTTTTGATGGAAGTGATGTGGAAGAGAGAAGGCAGAGAGCTTGCACATAATAAGCCCATCCTAACATTCCTCTAAGGTTATGAACCCTTTCCTCTATTTTATGATAAGTAAGTTATGACATTTCAACCTCCTTGAATTTAGGTCACAGCTAGTAAGCATTTCAATCAACCTACCAATTCACTGAGTGCTACTTCCAGATGTGGAATCAAATTTATTAAATGAGGAATCCCTATGAGGTTCATCCATATTGAGAAATCCAGGCTTCTCAGGTGACACTAGCAGTAAAGAACCTTCCTGCCAATTCAGGAGACAAAAGAGACATGGGTTTAATCACTGGTCAGGAAGATCCCATGAAGGAAGTGATGGCAGCCCACTCCAGTATTCTTGCCTAGGGAATTCCATGAACACAGGAGCCTGGAAGGATACAGTCTATGGGGTCATAAAGGAGTCAGACAAGACTGAAGCAACTTAGCATGAACACATGCCTATTGATAAATTCAGCACCATCCACCATGATATTTCGTCATTCTTTGTCTAAATTTCTTATAGCGCAATATCTGACATATTTCTTGGCTTTTTGCTGGTAGCAGCAAAATCTTGAAATTATTTTGTGGAGGCTTTTGAACTGTGATGTTGGAAAAGACACTTGAGAGTCCCTTGGACTGCAAGGAGATCAAACCAATCAAGAATTCCCCAGGCAAGAACACTGGAGTAAGTAGCCAAAATCCAGGGGATTTTCTCAACCCAGGGACTGAACTTGGGTCTCCTGCATTGTAGGCAGATTCTCTACTGTCTGAGCCAACAGATAAACCCCATTTATGGAAAAGATCATGTTAAATTCAAGAGAACGGTGAATTGGTCTTTTAAATCTCATAAAACTTTTACTGTAGTTTTGAGGTTATCTTCATATATTATTCATGCAATATTTAAAAATAAGCCAAATGGAATGAATAAGCACCTGGATAGTAAAGTAACAATAAATAGACTAATTTTGCCTCTACAAACGTTTTTTGTTTTAATATGCTATCTAGGTTAATCTTAGCTTTTCTGCCAAGGTGCAAGCATCTTTTAATTTCATGGCTGCAGTCACTACCTGCAGTGATTTAGGAGGCCAAAAAAGTCTCTGCCATGAAGTTATGTGACCAGATGCCATGATCTTAGTTTTCTGATGATGAGCTTTAAGCCAACTTTTTCACTATCCTCTTTCACTTTCAACAAGACGCTCTTTAGTTCTTCTTCTCTTTCTTGCCATAAGGGTGGTGTCATCTGTGTATCTGAGGTTATTACTATTTCTCCTGGCAATCTTGATTCCAGCTTGTGCTTTATCCAGCCTGACATTTCACATGATGCATATAAGTTAAATAAGCAGGGTGACAACATACAGCCTTGACGTACTCCCTTTCTTATTTGAAACCAGTGTCTTGTTCCATGTCCAGTTCTAACTGTTGCTTCTTGACCTGCATAGAGATTTCTTAGGAGTCAGGTAAGGTGGTCTGGTATTCCCATCTCTTTAACAGTTTTCCACTTTGTGGTGATCCACACAGTCAAAGACTTTGGTATAGTCAATAAAGTAGAAGTATATGTTTTTCTGGAACTCTCTTGCTTTGTGAATGATCCAGTGGATGTTCGCAATGGATATTGATCACTCCAGATGTTCAAGCTGGATTTAGAAAAGGCAGAGGAACCAGTGGTCAAATTGCCGACATCTGTTGGATCATCAAGAAGGCAAAAGAGTTCCAGAAAAACATCTTCTGTGTTACTTAAGTCATTTAAATTCAGAAATGTGGTGTCATCAAGAATCTTAACTCTTTACCACCCCATGTATTGCAGTGCCTCAGGCTTCCTTGTCCTTCACTGTCTCCTGGGTTTGCTCAAACTCATGTCCATTGAGTCAGTGATGCCATTCAAACATCTTATTCTCTGCAGCTCCTTTCTCCTCCTGCCTGCAATCTTTCCCAGCATCAGGGTCTTTGCCAATGAGTCACCACTTTGCATCAGTGATCATCCAAAGTACTGGAGCTTCAACTTTAGCATCAGATATCTGGGAGTAAATTTCTGACCTAAACTGAAATTGTAACATGGAGAAATAGGCAAAAACCTAAGATATGCAGATGATACACTCTAGTGGCAGAAAGTGAAGAGTAATAAAAGATCCCCTTGATAAGGGTGAAAGAAGAGAGTGAAAAAGCTGGCTTAAAACTCAGCATTCAGAAAATTAACATCATGGCATCTAGTCCATCACTTCATGGCAAAAGAAGGGGAAAGAGTAGAAACAGTAACAGATTTTCTTTTATTGGGCTCTAAAATTACTGTGGACGGTGACTGCAGCCATGAATTTGAAAGACATTTGCTCCTTGGAAGAAAAGCTATGACAAACCTAGACAGTATGTTTAAAAGCTGAGACCTCACTTTGCAGACAAAAGTCCATATGGTCAAAGCCATGGGTTTTCCAATAGTCATATAGGGATGTGAGAGTTGGACCACAAAGAAGTCTGAGTGCTGAAGAACTGATGCTTTCAAATTGTGATGCTGGAGAAGACTCCCGAGAGTTCCTTGCACAGCAAGGAAATCAAACCAGTCAATCCGAAAGGAAATCAACCCTAGATATTCATTAAAAGGACTGATGCTGAAGCTGAAACTCCCATACTCTGGCCCCAGGATGCGAAGAACTGACTCATTGGAAAAGACCCTGATGCTGAGAAAGACTGAAGACAGGAGGAATAGGGGACAACAGAGGATGAGATGGTTGGATGGCATCACCAACTTGTTGGACATGAGTTTGAGCAATCTCTGGGAGCTGGCGATGGACAATGAAGCCTGGTGTACTGCAGTCCATGGGGTCCCAAATAGCTGGACACGACTGATCGACTGAACCAATAATTTAGCTCCTCCCAGGCCAGTTTTTCTTGTATCCTTTGAGTGCTTGCTGAGTTTTTGAAGACCTCTGATTCTAATTATGGGTCAGGTCTAAATAAGGGGTGGCAGACTCTTAAGGAAAGTGGACAGATTTTGCATGGCAAGTCCATCAGGTGGATTACTGTAGGATCTTCAAGCAAGAGAAATCTAGTCTCCTCAAACAGAAAAAGAAAGACTTTTTTTTTTTCTTTTTGCTAAGGAAAGAGGCTTAGAGAAACTCAGAGTATAATCTTTATCAGCCTAATCTGAACCCACTCAGATGGCTTTTGAAATTTTCTGATTTTCTTGCAATGCCATGATTTAATAATTTAATAAGTCATGAGCTTTTGTTTATGGTTTGTTTTTCTGAAAGGTCTCATGTATTAAAACATTTATTCCATCTTACAGCTTTGTAATCAGCACCAAATAGTGAGGACAGTTATGACTTGGCTTCAAGATCTTTGCTTCAGAGGGCCCTTCATCACAAGTAAATATATTTGGTTATTTAGTTAATTTGTAAGTCACAGAATACTAGAGATTTCTAGTGTTCTATTTACCTCTAGCAAATGGTTCACTATTATGCCATGGCCAAGGACATAATCAAATCAGTATCTTGGACCCAACATTAATATCCTACACCAGTTCTATTTTCGACTCTTCTGGTATCAGCTTCTTCAGACAGCATTGAGAAAGGAGAACAGAAACCATAGCAGAAAGTTAACAGATACTCTGAAAGACTGAAAACAGAAGAAGACAACAGTGAGGTAAGAAAGAGATAGTAAGTGCTGAAAGCAGCTACCACCCCTTAAGGCTGGGGGAACAAAGGAGAATTTCCGAGTTCTTTTTCTACGATTTTTCAGATTCAAGTAAATGCTTTTAAAAGCGACAGGAACAAACCTTTAATTTACACTCTATCTTGAAGTGTTTCTCCCACTTTTTTTTTTTTTAAACAAAGAACTTTGAAATATTTTGTGTTGTAAGAACAACTTATTACAGCTTAATACTTATTAAAGATATAAGAAACCGAAAACATGGAGGAGGGGACCCTGGGGTGAGGGGAAGGGGTCTGCCTGCCTGTGCCTAGTTCTCCACTGAGGGGGCAATGAAGCCGGTTCTGTGAGAACTGGAATCTACAGGATGTGGGCGGTGCTGAGGTGAAGAGCAGTGTGAGGTAATACTGTCAAGAAGAGAAAAAAAAAAAAAAAAGGGAAGAGGCTGTCTTTCATTTTCCCACCTTCCAACCCCCACTAGTACTTCCTTAGGGAACATGACAGAAAGCAATCTAGAAAAAGAAAAATGTTGTTTCAACAGCCACCATCCACATTAGAGGGTAAGCAGGGTGACATCTGCATCTAAAAATACGATAATTTCATTACTGACGTGAGTTTACTCACAGTCTCCCAATGGGGAGTCCCTAACATATTTTTTATTCATCTCTCTAGCCACTCGAATAGTTAAGAATAAATTCTCATGCCTGTTAGCTTCCCAGCAATGTTTCTTGAATGACTGAATGAATGCTAGTAAGAGAGCTGTTTTAAATTCCCTTTTCAAGCAATGTGGATTCAGAAGCATTTAATGCACATCAACCCTGCTGTTGTTCTTATGTCTGTGATTATGTCAATCACTTTTCTAAGTTTTTACTCATATGATTTTATTGAACCCTTGGATTATCTCTACAAAGTAAATGCCATGATCATCTTCCTTCTTATAAAGTAGGTGAAACTCAGGCTTACGTATATTCAAAACAAAAGCAAAAAAAAAAAAAAAAAAAGGAAAAAAACCACCTCTTCTCTAAATTTGGAGCATAAGAGAGGCAATATAACATAGTGTTTTTAAAAAAATATATTCCAGCAATAGAAAGACCTGAATTCAAAATTCAGGCTCTTTGTTTCTTCTATCAAACGAATTTCAAAATTGGGCTTCAGAAATTTATTCTAAGAAACCTCCAGCATTCTTTCTTGGCAAAAATGTTGTTGCTTAGAGTCAAAGTATTCTGTCCTTAGTAGAAACAGTTTATCAAGGAGTATTCTTGGCAAAGAATTGGTCAGTTCTCTAGTTCCAAGCCAAAAGTTAAAGTCATATTGATTTATGACCAAAGCACTCAATAACTGATGGCAAAATGATACCCTGAGTATTTCTACCAGCCAGCAAGTAAACTTTATGAAAAAGAACATTAAAACCACACATAAATTATTAAATGAATGTCCAAAAAGGGTATCTCAGAATAAGTTAATTTATAAGAATATATGCCAAGAGACATATCCACACACAGAAGAGAAGATGGTGACAGAAAGCAATGGCACTGTGAGTACTTTTTTCCTGTCTGTCCTTTTGCAGGACCTTTAAACATCTTCAGAGACCAGTGGTTTTATTTATGCTTCAGATAGACCTTGATCTGTGCATTGTTTCAAGGGACCTTCCAAAATTTAATTTGCATATTAGCAAAATGGTCCAGTTGCTTGGCTCTTCTTTCAGTACATTTTAAATTCAAATCAATGTCCCAAAAGGGAACATAAACAAATCTCCAGCTTGTATTCTGCCTTAAAGTGCTTTCTTTTACCAAATACCTTAAATTTTGTTTTTTGAGGGGTACCTAATAGTACATACTGTATAATGACCCTATGTTTATCCATAGCATGCTTCATGCCTTCATGTAGGGCTTCCCCAATGGCTCAGTGGGTAAAGAATCTGCCTGCCACACAGGAGAAAACAGGAGACACAGATTCAATCCCTGGGTCAGGAAGATCCCCTGGAGAAGGAAATAGCAACCCACTCTGGTATTCTGGCCTGGCAAATCCCATGGACAGAGAAGCCTGACAGACTACAGTGCATGGGGTAACAAAGTCAGATACACTGAGCAACTAACACATACATACCTTCATGTAAGAGCTTCCCTGGTGGCTCAGAGGTAGACAGAAGCTCGGAGGTGGCTCAAACGGTAAACAATCTGGCTGCAATGTAGGAGACCCCAGTTCAATCCCTGAGTCGGGAAGATCCCCTAGAGAAGGAAATGGCAACCCACTCCAGTATTCTTGCCTAAAGAAGTTCATGGATAGACCATAGGGTTGCAAAGAGTCAGACACAAATGAGCAACTAGCACTTTCACCTACCTTTATGTATGGATTAGCAAATGAGAACTTTCCACCAAATGGAATGCCCCTCTTTTATTTTTTTAATCAAAAGAAAGGAGGGGGAAAGTCAAGGATATTGGAGACCTGACAACATTTAAAAAAATTATTTACAAAGTTTATTTATAAGAATTAACGTTTTGGTTTTTTGTTATGATGTTCAGTCACCAAGTTGTGTCTGATACTTTGCAACCCCATGGACTAGAGCATGCCAGGCCTCACTGTCTACCATGATTTCCTGGGTTTGCCCAAGTTCAAGTCCATTGAACTGGTGGTGTATTCCTTCAACTAACAGGGATCAATCAGTATTATGAACTCTGCACTTTAAGGAATGAAAAAAAAAAGATTACAGAGGATCATCTTTCTCTTAGTCATATAGTTTGCATAGAATGATATAATAAAGACACAATCGATGTAATGATTATTAATGTGAGGTTTTATGTGATAAATAGTAGAGGCATTCTCAACAACAATTTATAGAAATATTGGTAATGTTTGAATTGGTAAAGAATGAGAGGAAGACCAAATCAGTAAGACTATCATACGCAAAAATTGAAAGTTGAGACAAAGTACTTTGGGGAAAGGAAAAAGGTAGCTTAGCTTGAGCTCAGAGTGATCACCAATGACATCAGAGACTGGTCAAGGCCAAATTATGAAAAATGTCAATCTGCCTGAGGATTTTTCTTTTTCACTTATAAGTAATAGAAAAGAAATTTTAACCCATAAAAATATGGCTAGAAAGTATAATAAGGAAAGGCAAAGAAAGAGGATTGACAAAATGAAATCAGAGTGGATGCTACTACAGTACATGGCATTGCAAGAGTACACAGTATTGCAGTACATGGTATTGCAATATACACAACTTAGCGAATAAAAAAACAAAATGTAAAAAAAAAAAAAAACGTGTTTTATGAGTCTTTATGTCATTAATTCAATCACAGCGCTTAAAAAATATAAAATTATGGTTATACCTGATTACTGACAAGAATTATTTAATTATTCTAATTTATGCATTCATTGGGCTTCCCTGGTGGCTCAGTTGGTAAGGAATCTGCCTGCAATGCAGGAGACCTGGTTTCAGTCCCTGGGCTTGGGAAGAACCCTGGAAAAGGGAAAGGCTACCCACTCCTGTATTCTGGCCTGGAGAATTCCATGGACTACAGAGTCCATGGGGTCACAAAGAATTGGACCTAACAGGCAACTTTCACTTTCATATATTCATTACACCAGAGCCCTAAATTGTGACTAGCAAATGTGAGTTACAAATAATGAATGGCCCCCTCGCTGCCAAACACATACCCTGTCCAACTGATTATGGACTTTGGATAATGCTTTCTGCCAAACCATAATGTCCCTTGGACTTAGTCTCAACATGGCACAAGCAGCTATCACCAACTCAAAATATCTGTCAAAAACAGCAATGAGAAATACTCTATACTTATGAGAATGACTAAAATACACACCATTGACAACAAATTCTGGGAAGGATATGGAGCAACAGGGACTCTGCTGATTGAGAATGCAAATGAATTGAAAAGCTATATTCACACAAACAACCTGCATCTGATGTTTAAAACAAGTTTATTCTGAAACACTGAAACTTGGAAGCGACCACAATATCTCTCAGTAGATAAATGGGTAAACAAACTATGATTAACCTATATGATGGAATATTATTCAGCAGTAAAGAGAAATGAGACCAAGCTTTTAAAAGACATAAAGGAACTTAATGCATGTTACTGAGTGAAATAAGGCAATCTAAAAAGAGTCCATACTGTAAGATTACAATCATAGGACATTCTTGTAAAGACAAAATTATGCAGACAGTAAAAAGATCAGAGGTTCAGAGAGAGGAAGGGACAAAGGCATAAATAAATACATGAAACCTTAGAATTCTAGGGTGGTGGAATTTTTGATCAGGTATAGGTCATGTGTACATAAAACTATGGATTTGTCATAACCCATGGAATGTACAATACAAGGACTGAATGCTAACGTGAACTAAGTGGTGGTGATTTAGTCACTAAGTCATTTCCAGCTTTGTGACCCCATGAACTGTTGCCTGACAGACTCCTCTGTTCCTGAGATTTTCCAGGCAAGAATACTGGAGAGAGTTGCCGTTTTCTTCTCCAGGGGATCTTCCTGACCCAGGGATTGAACCCATGTCTCCTGCTTTGCAGGCGGATTCTTTACCACTGAGCCACGAGAGAAGGTAAACTATAGACTTTACATAATAATATTTTATTAGTAATGGCTCATTCATCACCACAAATGCATCTTGAAAATGCCAAATAGTAATAACAGGAGAAACTAGCATGGTTAGGGAAGGAAGCTAGCAACATAGAGAGGAGACGGAAGTAGACATGAGAAGTATGTCACTTCCTCTCATTTTTCAGTAAACCTAAACCTAATCTAAATATTTAACTATTCATTTAAAAAATGGATATATTGTAAATGTTTGAAACCCATTTGACATGTCTGCTCTAAAATGGGATATTTTTCTCATTTTCTTTTTCCTAGCAATCATAGGCTAGATTTGACTACTTGACCTGAGTGGTATTTGTATATCTTTTAGACAAGTAGTAAAGCTCACTCTTATTTCTACCTACATCTGATCCGTTCTATGATAAATAGAATGCACGATAATAACTATTTTCTATTATTTTCAGTAGCCATGTGGCAAAATCCTCATAATTTAGAGTAACTGGAATTTGATAAACAACAAGATTTAAGGACTCAGTTACAGGACTCAAGACACAGTACTATTGGAAATGAAACAATCCCCATTAGAAGAGACATCAGTTCAGTTGCTCAGTTGTGTCCAACTCTTTGCAACCCCAAGGAATGCAGCACGCAAGGCCTCCTTGTCCATCACCAACTCCCAGAGTTTACACAAACTCATGTCTATTGAGTCAGTGATGCCATCCAACCATCACATCCTCTGTCGTCCCCTTCTTCTCCTGTCTTTAATCTTTCCCAGATCAGGGTCTTTTCTAGTGAGTCAGCTCTTCACATCAGGTGGTCAAAGTATTGGAGTTTCAGCTTCAACATCAGTCCTTCCAATGAACACTCAGGAGTGATCTCTTTAGGATGGTCTGGTTGGATCTCCTTGCAGTCCAAGGGACTCTCAAGAGTCTTCTCCAATACCACAGTTCAAAAGCATCTATTCTTCGGTGCTCAGCTTTCTTTATAGTCCAACTCTCACATCCAAACATGAACACTGGAAAAACCATAGCCTTGACTAGATGGACCTCTGTTGGCAAAATAATGTGTCTGCTTTTCAATATGCCATCTAGGTTGGTCATAACTTTCCTTCCAAGGAGCAAGTGTCTTTTAATTTCATGTCTGCAGTCACCATTTGCAGTGGTTTTGGAGCTCCCAAAAATAAAATCTGCCACTGTTTTCACTGTTTGCCCATCTATTTGCCATGAAGTGATGGGATCGAATGCCATGATCTTAGTTTTCTGAACATTGAGTTTTAAGTCCACTTTTTCACTCTCCTCTTTCACTTTCATTTAGAGGCTCTTTAGTTCTTCTTCACTTTCTGCCATAAGTGTGGTGTCATATGCATATCTGAGGTAATTGATATTTCTTCCAGCAATCTTGATTCCAGCTTGTGTATGGATCAAACTAAGGTCATACCTAAGCAAATTCTAATGTTACGTATTTAGAGGTAATCATATTGGCCAGGTAAGTGTGTGTGCAGTGGCGGGGATTTAAGTACAGTGAGGACAAGTTATTAAAGAGGAAAATGGAAGCTACAGAACACAATTGAAGTCACATATTAAAGGTGATTATATTTTTATACTATTCAAACTGTATAAAAACTACACTCATACCCACATATGTATTCTCAACCAATCATACACATACATAGTTTCACAAAAACAAACAAGCTCATGAGTGATTTTAAAAGTGGAATTCAATTAATTGGTTGTAGCAACAACAGCAATAATTATAAGCACATGTATGCTTTCTAATTGTTTATATCCTATATCTCAATCTATAAGATTAAATTCAATAGGAATGAGTTATCTTGTTTCCTGAGAAAGTCTGATATTAGGCGATGATATTAGTAGTTATCTATATCAGGCATAGGAGAAGGCAATGGCACCCCACTCCAGTACTTTTGCCTGGAAAATCCCATGGACGGGGGAGCCTGGTAGGCTGCAGTCCATGGAGTTGCAGTCGGACACGACTGAGCGACTTCAATTTCACTTTTCACTTTCATGCATTGGAGAAGGAAAGGGCGACCCACTCCAGTGTTCTTGCCTGGAGAATCCCAGGGACGGGGGGAGCCTGGTGGGCTGCCATCTATGGGGTCACACAGAGTCGGACACGACTGAAGTGACTTAGCAGCAGCAGCAGCATACCAGGCATTGATTTTTCTACTTTTCACACCTTTATAGAGATCTGTCCTCATTTCATGTGAAGTATAGAAAGTTACATTTCAGTGGCATTTTTACCATTTTACCATTAAGCATGAATAATCAACATGCAATATATATATATATACACATACACACACACACACACATATAATCTTAGTTCTCGGTAAAAGTTTATTATATAAAAAGAATCACATGCTGTCACTGACTTTCATGTCTTTGTCTTGGTTTGTAATTCAGCCCTCCCCCTATCTCCAGTGATGCTCTACTACCACTACTACTACATGCTCAGTCACTCAGGAGTGTCCTGCTCTTTGTGGTCTCCTGGACTGTAGCTCATAAAATTGAAGTGGGTAGCCATTTCCTACTCCAAGGGATCTTCCTTACCTAGGGATCAAACCCTTGTCTCTTGTGTCTCCTGCACTGGTAGATGCACTCTTTATCACTAGCACGACATGGGATGCCCTGTTTTTGTTCAGTCACTAATAACAATGTTTGTGACCCCATGGATTACAGCATGCCAGGATTCCCTGCCCTTCACTACCTCCCGGAGTTTGCTCAAATTTGTGTGCATTGAATTGCTGATGCCACCCCAACCATCTCATGCTCTGCTGTTCTCCTCTCCTCTTGCCTTCAATCTTTCCCAACATCAGGGTCTTTTCCTATGATATCCTACTTTAACGTAAAAGACAGCCTCTTTTTAGAAGAAGCAAATTAAATTTCTTAAAATATTTATCATTACTGATTACATTGGCATTAAGCATCACATATAGCATTAAAATTCCCACTCAAATTTTATTACTCAATAATTCACATTAAAAATATAATTTTGTGAGAAAAACTACATTAGACCCTATGCCAGCCTATTTCAGATATACTTGGGATGATTACCACATAGCTATATATATTATACTGCTGCTGCTAAGTCACTTTAGTCATGTCCGACTCTGTGTGACCCCATAGATGGCAGACCACCAGGCTCTCCCGCCCCTGGGATTCTCCAGGCAAGAACACTGGAGTGGGCTGCCATTTTCTTCTCCAATGCATGAAAGTAAAAAGTGAAAGTGAAGTCACTCAGTGGTGGCTCCTCAGTCCATGGGGTTTTCCAGGCAAGAGTACTGGAGTGGGGTGCCATTGCCTTCTCCGATATATATTATACTAGTTGTATTCAAAATTCACTCCTTTCAAGGTATGCAAATTTTCTGACAAAGGATAAAATCCTTACACATATACTTTCAAAATACCAGTAAATTAAATGACTGTACCATGCCTATTTTCCCATTTTATTCAAGCAACTACTCTTCTACCCTGATAAGTCAATGAACCTTTCAATAAAGGATTGGGATTCCATGATTCATTGTCCACGATCCCTTCCCTTCTCTCACTTTCTGACATAAAATCTCAGAAAGTAGATGTCACCTTTTCTCATTTCCTGGAGATGTCATGTGATGAAAACTCCAGACCTACTAAATAGATTGTTTTTGCACAGAGACCATTAAGTGTTGACTGATTCCCAAATAAACCAGCAGTCAGGGTACATCTTTAGCTGCTCTGGAAATGTAAGGACTGTGTTTCCATTTATTAAGAAAGGCTGCAGTGTAATTCAGTGTGTATGGCTTCCACTGGGCTTCCCTGCTTACTCTGTTGGTAAAGAATCTGTCTGCAATACAGGAGACCCAGGTTCAATCCCTGGCTGGGGAATATCCCCTGAAAAAGGAAATGGCAACCCACTTCAGTATTCTTGCCTGGAGAATTCCATGGATAGAGGAGTTTGGTGGGCTATATAGTCCATGGGGTCACAAATAGTCAGGCGTGACTTAGTGACTAAACCATGGCTTCCATAAGTGATGCAGGAAATACCTTTATCCCCACAATAAGCCCTTGCATCACCCTCTGTGTACATGTATGAAAGCTTCATACAAAATGATGAAGAATTTGAAGTGGAAAATAATCCACCTGCCAATGCAGGAGACACAAGAGATGCAGGTTCAATCTCTGGGTCAGGAAGACCCCCTGGAGTAGGAAATGGCACTCCACTCCAGTATTTTTGTCTTGAAAATTCCATGAGCAGTGGAGCATGGAAGGCTATAGTCCGTGGGGCTGCAAAGAGTTAGCTATTACTGAGAGACTGAGCACACAAACAGATTTAAAAATATAGCTCCTGAATGTGTACAGATAGTGACACCACTCTATTATTTTCAACTCTTCCATGTCTGTTTTTGTAGAAAACAAGTAATATTCTCTTAGCTTCCTTCTGTTCTCTTCTGGAGTAAATTGCATGTGAGGCCAGAGTAACTCATTCTGTCTACGTGGTTCACAGTTATTTGCAGACAATTGTAAAAGAAGTGTCCTTCCTTTAGTTTTTTCCTTATGTGAACATTTATGATGCTAGTTGCATAATATATAACCTTTATATTTTCTTAAAATCAGTCATTTTAATATTTGAAACCTGTTATTTTCAAAAAATTAAACCTTTTATATATAAGAATATTTGAAAGAGAAAACTTAAAAGCGTAAGATACATTCACTTTCTTGTGAAAACGAAGAATTTCTGTTGATCTGAAAAGTTTTGTTTTTGTGGAGAATAGGAGAAACCTACTTCAAGCAGTACTCAACATTTTAAAAACAGGGAAATACTTTAAGAAAGCAGTAGAACCTCTCACAGTGAAACCACTGTATATAACACAGGAAGAAAGAGCCCCCTAATGGTGCAGATATCTATAAAAACCAGTATAGGTGGTGCTTGCTCAGTTCTTGTTGGTTCAGTAAGCCTGAAAGACATCTGATATTATGGAAATGAATGGAAAGTTGAATAAAATGTCAGATGGAGCCCTCCAAAGATGGTATAGAGAAGTGAAAATTCCTGAGCTGAATTGACTAAACTGCTGAATTTCATACCTAGACTGGTTTATATACATAACTACTAGGATACATGTCTTCATGCCTGCTGAGAGGCACTGATCTGACATGCAGGAGCCATATTAATTACATAGTTAGGAAGTGTGAAATACTATTTTTTAAAATAGCCCATTTTTCCCCCAATCATGATACAATTTCCTTTTAAGAAGATGGGGAATCGAATCCCTCACAGGGGTAAGCACAGAATTTGTAAAATAACAAAAGAAAAAAAAAAAGAGAGAGAGATCAAAGTAATACCGTGAGTAAGCTAAGAAGGATGCCTAAATATCAATTTAAAGAAAGTATTTTAAAAGTCTTTCTAAAGGAGAAATAAGCCTAATCATTGAAAAATTAAGGATGAAGATTTACAGCTGTCCATACTAAAGAATTAATTAAAATTTCTCATATAATCATACAATACAATTGAGGATTTTTTACTGTGTTTTCCCCAATAGAACTCATAAATAAATGCTATAAGGAAAATATACCTGATACTAATACTGTTGCAATAAAGTTATGAAATTTTAAATAATTTTGTGTATTAAATATAGAAACTACAAGACTAATTCACTAAATCTTAAGTATATCCTTTGTTGAAATATGCTATATTATTTGCAAAGACAATAAATGAAAGGATTAAAACACTATTTTGTATTTGAACAAAATCTTAGCATAACTAAACAAAGTTATAACTAATTTAACATAA
Organism: Nanger dama; assembly: GCA_917880005.1. Classification (NCBI taxonomy): domain Eukaryota; kingdom Metazoa; phylum Chordata; class Mammalia; order Artiodactyla; family Bovidae; genus Nanger; species Nanger dama. Next base: position 13,437,811 of record CAKJTW010000027.1, on the reverse strand, counting down.
ATGCTATATGTGGATTTGATACAATAGTGCTAATATATACATAGTTTCTCAAATATGATACCCCAAAAGATGTTTTTTTGTTTAATGACTCAATTCAAAGTTAAAAAATTCAGTATTCTCCAATATATATTTCTATTCCTTTAGTCAAAATGCACTTTAAAAAGTCTAAATTAATGATACAATCATTCCCTTCTGATATGGCTATTATAAATATAAATATCTAGGTAGTTGTAATATTTACTTAAAAAACATGAAAATATTATTTCACATTTGGAAAACAAAATAGATATCATAAAAAGTTATGCTTTTCAAGTATGTAGTTATGTTTAAACACAAGAAGGGTGAAACATACACAAATACTGCCATGCAGAGAATGTAACATGAAGAAGTTCAGCTACATTGTCTAACAAGTTTTTGGCCATCACCTTCTCAGGTGAAGCACTGCATAATATATTTAAAAGTTTTGTGGACTTATCACAGATGGACGCTTGGTTGATTAGAGGAGTGACTCAGGGAATTTCACTTGAAACTGACAATCCAAACAGCTCTTAGAATACAATAAGAGCTCACTTCACTGATCCTAGACCAAATAAATTGCCATCAAAAAATCTCACAAACCATTTTAGTCCTAGCAAGGAATGCTGTCTCGTTAGCAGTTGACAATTGTGACCTATAAACCTAAGGTTAACCAACCATATCAGTTCTGCATTGCCCCAACCCACTATTCCTATTCCATTCCATCACTTTCGGCAGAAACATGAAAAAAATCCCTGTTCCCAGCAGAGAATTTAATATGTGCAAAATTCCCATATATTCACAGACACTTTACCAGCACTTACCTTCACTGACACTGAAATTAACTGAGGGAACTGTAGCTCTAGTACTAGCTGAACATCTCTAGACTCATATTTCCCTGCCTGAGCTCTGTACTTTCTTAAGACCAAATTCTAGCTGTCAATAATTTAGCTATAATAAGATGGCAGTCTAATGCTAAATCATTTAAGACGCATCATATTTATGTTGAAGAATTAAGACTGCAATCAAAAGACAGATTTAGGGAGAAAAATCACAACTGACAATCACTGAAAAGCACACAGTAGTTTCTATGCATTAAATATAATAGTAGACATTTAATGCAGCAATGGCTCTTTCCTGCTTGGCTATTATTTCTCAAAGTTGCTTAACAGCTAAGAGCCATATATGTGTACATATTTCAGGGCTGTCAGGAAAAATGCTCTTTTTTAGTGTGAACTTTGCTTATTTCTCTTCTTCACACAGGTTATCTACTCATAAACTTATAATCTAGTGGTTTTATAAAACAGAAAAAGAAACTTAGATATCCCTGGAGATAAAATAGCAAATATAGTCATATAAATATGCATTAACACATTCCTAAGTCCACATGCCTGTATACTGTATTAAGTTTAATACATCACCGTAAACTCAATTTTTAAAGCACGCAAAGCTCTGCTGTATTTTACTGTGGATGACTCAAAAGAAATTCAGAGAGAAAAATTTAATTTTCTTACCAGGTGCCGGACACGGTTTCTATTCAATTCGGGAACAAAGTGGGGCTGGAAAGGGAACTTGATTGGGGTTTTCTTTTCAAAATCCTCGTTAATGAAGCAGGAGTGGATGAACTATTCCGAGGTGAAGTCTGTTATTTCTTGCAGGGGCTCAGAACTGACATCCTCTTGTGAAAGAAAAGGCGCCTCAGTAAGTTGTTGATTGAGGGAGCTGCGGAGCAAGGCGCTGGGCAAGGCAGTCACACAGGGATGCGCTGGAGCGCGCCTGCCTCCCTCCCACCCCCCGCACCCTGCGTCCCCCTCTCTCCTTTTCACCCTGAGGCTCACTTAGCTCCGAGTCTCCGCTCTCGCTGCTGCTGTATAATCAATCTAGCCTGTCTGAAGCTAATAGTCCTCTATTTAACCAGCCAATCAATAGGAAGGATTCCACTGCTAGTCCCAGGAGTCTGTTTCCAAGTGTGGTACAAACAGGAAGAGTTTTGCCAGCAGTTTAGCCAAATATTTTTTCATTATTTCATCTCCCGTTAGAGATAGGGCTAGAGAGATCAGAGGCTCAGAGCAAGCTTCCTGTGATTGCAGATTTCTGCATTTAAAAAATGTACCTCTTCTTTTCATCTGATACTAATTTATAATTACACACCTGCTATCCATCATCATTTAGGAATTACCACAGTTGCATATGCGATTAAAAAAAGAAAGCTTTCTCATTCAAATATATGAGAAAAATACAAGAACAAAATTACACACATGGACAGTTTCTGCTTTTTTCCCCCTGAAAACAACAGTGCCTTCAGGAACCTGTATGGCTTGGATCAATTAAAGAATACCCTATTATACTTTAATTCAGAGAGAAAAATTTAATTTTCTTACCAGGAGCCAGTAAGTTATTCATTTAATTCTAGGAAAATAGCGAACTGTAGTGTTTTTCTCCAAGAGGAAAGAGAAGCAGTGTTCGTAGATTTTATTGAACTAGAGCCTGAGTCAGACCTCAGCGTGTAAAATGTTTTTCAATTTTATAGCATAAATCTAGGAAAGCATCCCTCCGAATGTATCAAACAGAACATTTCACACCTGATTCATCCCTTCAAGGTTAAGAAGATTTTCTTCTTAAAGTGACACATTCACTGCTCATCTCCTGTAACTGACTGTAATAAAGAAGCACAAAGTGAGCCACTGAAGACCAGACTGGCTTTTTATTCCCCAGATACTTCCAAGGGGAATGAAAACCATATAGTAAAATAAAAAAAAAAAAAAAAAGTAATAATAAAAAATAAAAGAACATTTGGAGTCAATTTGGTCTTGGTTTATAAACTGGCCCCAGCACACAGAAGACAAGGAGAGACCTAGGAAAGAGGCAGCCACTTGAGTTGTGTGGGGGTCAGGTTTAATAAATAGGATACTCACCTGCCAGGCTTGCATTGGTGGTCCCAGGATGTGTGGATCTCTGCATCTGCCTGCCAGGATTAAGAACTTATATAGAGGCCTGAACTGGGTTCATGTACACCATTCAACTGGTCTCAGCAATGCATTTCTCTCTCAAGGTTGTGTCCTTGAATGTGGCTCCCACTGTGGGAATGGCAGGTAGACTGTACATTCCCAGGATGGGGAGAAGTGATGAACCTCTGTTTTTCTGGGGTCCAGTTCTCTGGTTCAGGCTGCAGTCACGTCCTCTTGATGACCTCCTCCAACACTTAGCCAAACTCTAGAAATGCAGACTCTTTTCATTGCTAATTAGGAAGTGGTTGCTTATCTCAGTTTCACACTGCTTGGTCAACCAACCTTTTAGTTACTTTTTCTTGGTAATAATACATTATGGCTCTCATTAAACTAAATTGCATAGGAATGCTTAACTACACCACAGTTCTCAGCTGGAATTAAATTCCAGGCCATAGCCCTTGTAGCTACAACTTTCAACATTATGTAACACGAGTAAAAGTTTGGAATATTTGCTAAGATAGCTTGTAAATGAAGACCAAAAGAACATAAGAAATGTAATGGTCATGGAGTCACAGTCAAAGTTCAAATTATAAAGTGTTGTAATACTTATTAGAGGCAAACTTCCTCTGTATAATCAACTCAGTTCAGCAAACATTTATTGAGCAACTCTGTATCAGACCTTGTACTCTCAGTAATAGAAAAGTAATTAAGTAAAGGAGAGAACAAGCATCTTTGTATTTTTGGTGTTTTCAGAGCACTGTAGTAGGACAAATCAATCTTCTAGGAATGTACATGCTGGTGAGTAGATAAGGAATCCTCAGGTAAGCAACATACAAAGGGAGAGCATTCAGTTCTTGCCTTCTTTAGCAGTAGTTCAAAGGGCAAGGTACTCAAAATCAAGATTATTCCTCCTCTAGGAAAAACAGAAAGACTGTGTAAAAACCATGTCATTTGCAATGATCTTATTAAAGAGAAAAAAAAAAAGATCTTACTGGCATAGGGAAAGGAGCAACAGAAGGAAGAGAGAGAAGCAAAACTTTGGGGTCAAAGGAAGCAGGAGATGGTGGAGGGGGAGAGCTAAGTGGGAAGCTGGCTGCAGGACAAACAGTGGAGATGGTATGAATATTCTAGAAGAAGAACCTTGAATTCTAGGCTGAGAATAAGCAACTGGATAATTGGGAGCCTTTCAATTTCTTTCTTTTTTTTTTTTTTAAACAGAAAACCAATAACATTTCAACTGTGCTTTTGGGAACTATTGCCAAATTGACCTCTGTATGCCTGTGCCAGGTTAAATCTCAGAGTTTTGGGTTAAGTTGGAGAAGGCAATGGCACCCCACTCCAGTACTCTTGCCTGGAAAATCCCATGGATGGAGGAGCCTGGTAGGCTGTAGGCCATGGGATCGTGAAGAGTCAGACACGACCGAGAGACTTTACTTTCACTTTTCACTTTCGTGCATTGGAGAAGGAAATGGCAAGCCACTCCAGTGTTCTTGCCTGGAGAATCCCAGGGATGGGGGAGCCTGGTGGGCTGCTGTCTATGGGGTCGCACAGAATCGGACACGACTGAAGTGACTTAGCAGCAGCAGCAGCAGGAAGAAATAGTTTTCCTGCTTTGACAGGCAGAGGGAGCCACAGTGGGATAATGCCCTCAAAACTGTGTCCCACCCTGGAAGGAGCAGTGAAAAGTCTCATAGTGTTTCAGGAGCAGGGTGGGATGAGCTCATGAACATTCTTCTGATTAATTGGCGGTGATGTAACTGAGAGTCAGCATCATCAACACTGTGGCTCCAAGTGGTTCATGGTCTCTGTGCTTGTGGGCAGGCCGTGTGTGTGTGTGTGTGTGTGTGTGTGTGTGTGTGTGTGTGTGTGTGTGTGTGTGTGTGTGTGTGTGTGTGTGTGTGCGTGTGTGTGTGTGTGTCAGTTGGTCAGGGTGGGCAGCATACAGTTAACTTTTTCCACCTGGTGTGGGTTTCAATAACTGCAAAACAGCTCAGAGGACTTGACTCAGAATATTGACTTTGTTTAATGACTAATGTATTACTTTTTTGCTTAATTGTTTTCCTTTCTTTCTGCGATTTCTCACTTCTCTGATTAAATTTATTATGTGACTAAGATTTTACTACAGATAAAAGGCAAAAGAACATATCCTAGGAAGGACTCACAGACCTGTTAGGTGGCAGATCCTGTCTTACAGGAGGGTTGCAGGAGGCACTAGAATGAGACCTTGGTGAGAGTGGAGGAATCACTAGGGACCATTACCAGGGACTCCTTCAGGAGTACTAAGGAGAGAGCTGGTTTGCTCATGGTGGAGAAGCGCAGAATGAAGTAACACTGAGAAACATTCTAAAATTGGGTCTCTATATGATGTAGTAACCTACTGAGGAGAGGTGCAATTTAGGAAGACTTTAAACACAGCTACATTGGTGACTGAAAGAAAAGGTGAATTATAAATGGCACACATTTTCTATCATTTTTGTTTCTGTTATAGAAGTCATCCTTCCTTAATTATATGTGCATGTGTGTTAATGGCTCAGTTGTATATGACTCTTTGCGAACCCATGGACTGTGGATCCCCATGCGACCCACCAGGCTCCTCTGCCCATGGAATTCTTCAGGCAAGAATAGTGGAGTGGGTTTCCGTTTCCTTCTCCAGTGTATCTTCCCTGCCCCAGGGATCAAACCTGGGTCTCTGGCACTGCAGGAAGATTCTTTACTGACTGAGCCACCAGAGAAGCCCTAATTACAATTGCTATGTGCAACTGCCTACAACAATATTAACTCCAATGAAAATAATTGAATTCTTCCAAGAGTCTTTTCTTCACATATTTTAGAATTGTACCTGACATATACTGGTATTCAATTTATAACAAATTCTGAGCTAATAATTCTGCAAATATTATCTCATTCAAAACTCTGTATAATGGTTGTATCTGTTCAGTCAGTAAGTTATGTCCAACTCTTTGTGACTCCATGCAGTCCAACATGCCAGGTCTCCCTGTCCCTCACTATCCCCTGGTGTTTGCCCAAGTTCATGTCCACTGAGTCAGTGATACTATCCAACCATCTCCTCCTCTGCTGCCCTCTTCTTTTGTCTTCAATCTTTCCCAGCATCAGGGTCTTTTCCAATGATTTGACTTTTTGCATCAGGTGGCCAAAGTATTGACAATAATATCTTATTTCATATCTAAAGAAAGTAATGGTTGAACAGGTTAAGTAGCTTGCCCAGTGAAATGCAATTAGTGTCTACTGAATCTCAAAGACCGTATTCTGAACAGTGCTGACTTTTTAGGAAGCAGCTGTATTATAAACTAAAATAGAGAATTCCCTGACAGTCCAGTGGTTAGGACTCTGAGCTTTTACTGCTCAACGCCTGGATTCAATCCCTGGTCAGTGAACTAAGATCTTGTAAGCTGTGCTGTGCAGCCAAAAAAATAGAAAATGATTATCAGGATACTGATTTGTGGGTCATATGATTGGAATAGATGAAGGAGGCAAAAATAAATGAAATGCAAACAAGAGGATCAAAGGGATGTATATTAAGGGTAGAAAGCTGAAGTTTTCAAGTGAAATAACCACTAGAGTCATGTACTGAGAGTAAGAAGACTGTTGGGAGGCATTAGGAGGAGGGTTAGTAGCAAGGTGTGCATGACAGAGATAACTGCTGAGCCAAAGGACAACAGGGACCTTATTAAGCAGAAGTATGGTTGAGCTGCTCTGAGGACCCAGCAAAGCCAACAAGTCATGCATTTCCACTGGCACCAATCTGTAAGATTTCATGGATTTGCTGAGCTGTGCTCAGCAGCTTGGATATTCTTGGACTGAAAGGATTATAGAAAGCAAAACTTTGGTTTCTTTTAGGAGAAATTTGGCAAGAATGAGGGAAAATGGATGAGAACCAGGGAGGGAGGAAGAAAAGACCATAATATCTTACATAGTTTGAGTTGTCTCAGTAGTTGGTTGTAGAGTATATTTCTGTACAAAAGGTAGAGAGCTGGTTGAAGGAGATACCTTGAGAAAGCAAGTGAGACAGATATTAATTTGTCAACGTCATGAAGAAAATGGGAATGTAGAGGCCAACAGTTTTCCTGAGAGACTTAATACTGTCAAAGCACTGTCAAAAATTCTGCTGAATTTATTTATTTCAAAGTTAATAATAAACACTTGTGGCTCCAAATAACCTATTAGAAGCTGAGGATTTCAATAGAGATAGATAGGATTTTTTTCTGTCTACCAGTTGACTGATTTAATGAAAAGATGAAAGTGAAAGTCACTCAGTTGCATCTGACTCTTTGAAACCCCATGGACTATTGAGTCTGTGGAACTCTCCAGGCCAGAATACTGGAGTGGGTATGCGGGGGGGTGCTCCACAGAAAGAGAAGAGGCAGTGGAACTTCTCTCAGCAAAGCCGAGGGGTACCGAAGAGAGGTGAGCCTGCTGTCCGCCAACGCAGCCCCCCAGCGAGCGAGAGACAATCAGACGCGACAGGAGTTCCATCAAAGCAGTTCTGCTTTATTGTTGCAAACTCCCAGCTTGTATAGACAAGCAGGGGGATTTTAGGAGGGACTTTCCATAGTTGCACCAATCACATTAAAGATCAAATCATCATGTGCCTTCATTAACAGGAGTCTATGGAGATCACACACTGTCTACATGCATTGAAATCAAGAGAGCCAATCAAAAACTTTGACAAACAACACAGACCACGCCCCCATCTCTTCTGCCAGGCGCCATCTTAGGTTTCCGACTGCAAAGCTAGCCCCTTTGTTTTTAAGGTTTCCCATTTAGGGCCCCACATTTCCCCCTTTTTTATTTTATTTAAGCCCTCAAGACATTTGTATTGATGTTCTGTAGAGCAAGGCATAAAGCTGTAGGCGGCCAACCTCCAGCCTTGCCAGCCCCTCTCGCAGCTGTGCCTGTCTTAGGTTGCCCTCCTCTGAGGGTCTTACCCATCATTGGCTATCCAGCCACCTCTTGGGGGCTAGGCGGAATCTCTCTAGATGATGGGCATCTAGAACTCTTTTATTTATCTGTCTCGGTTAATCTCTTGAAGGGCTAAATTAATCCAGGGGGTTTGTGGGTGCCCAACGTGGGGCTCCTCTTCCATGATTTGGGCAATCATAACCTTTTTAACACTACAACAAGCAGAACAACAAAAACAAGCAAATAGAAAGCATTTTTAAACCAAGTGAATGGACTTTGTATTCAGTCCCGTGGATCCATTGCTCCCTTTTTCACCTGTTAGAGTCTCATTTAACGCTGGAAAAGCTGTCAGACAAAAGCTGGGGTATCTCACATCGCAGTCTATAAGCGCCGGAACACAGCGTCTCAATCGCTCTGGCGTGGAGATCAAGCTGTTATTGGAGTCCCGTCATGATGGATCTCAGGTGTTTGAGCTGGTTTGAAATCCTTGAGCAGATGCTGACACTGTTGTACCCTCATGGTTGATGGCCTTGTGTCGTTAAACCCAGGATTTGAAGATTTTACAAACTGTTGCACAGCCCTGGCAACGACTAAGGTCAGCAAGGAGAGGAGAGGTAATCTGATGATCAACAGGAGCAGTGTCCAGCAGGGTCGCTGCATCTATGATCTGAAAGGGAAGAAAAGATCGCCTCAAGAACTTGGGCTCAATATGTGAATGTCTCTTTAATCTGTGTCAGGTTTTGAGATTTGACCTCTCTCTTGTGGTGTAAATTTAAGATTCCTTGCTGGCACCCATATAGGGCTGGGGTCCCCAATGGGGAATATGCATCCGAATCCTCTCCCCATTGTAAGGAGTGGATCGGGCCCTTTCCACTGACCAGTGATGGGATCTTTCCATCTCACTTGTATTTCAGGTTTTATTTCTTGGTTAGACCAATGTTTTTGAAAACATGGTATTGGTTCATTTTTGAAAAATTTAAGATGTTTATAGTAAAGAGTGCCATTCCAAGTTGCTGGTGAGGGCTTATACCCCCTTTTTGTTTTTGTAATTGAGCCTTTAAATTTTGATGATGGCGCTCAATTATGGCTTGTCCCTGGGGGTTATGTGGGATTCCGGTGTTATGACGAATGTGCTATTGTTGGAAGAATTTTTGTAAGCTCTGGCTGATGAAACAAGGGCCATTATCTGTTTTTATTTGATGGGGAAGGCCTAACGTGGCAAAACATTGTAAAAAATGGCTTTGATCATGTTTTGCTTTTTCTCCTGTGTGGGCAGTAGCCCAGCAGGCATGAGAGTAAGTGTCAATAGACACAAAGACATACTTAAGTTTTCCAAAAGGGGGATAATGGGTTACATCAGTTTGCCACAGCACATTGGGTTTTAGCCCTTGAGGGTTTACTCCTGAGGGCTGTAAAGGCGGTACTTGTAAATAAGGAAGACAGGATTTACAAGTATGTATAATTTTCTTTAATTTTTTAATAAGGATCTGTGTGAACCTTTCAAGTGGCCCTCTCCAGTTTATATGAGTAAGATCGTGAAGATCATAGGTATCTTGTCAGTTATAAGCTTGGATTGTAAGGGAGGCTGCTGTATCGGCCAGGGAATTTCCCACTGAAAGCAATCCGGGTAAATCTTGATGACCCCTAAGATGGTGTACGTAAATGGGATAGTGGGAGGTCTCCGACTGGTAGGTCTTCCCCCGCCTTGAGGGCACTCCTTCTTAAAGTGTCCCTCTTGTGGTTGACGAGTCAGGCCCTGGAGAATAGTTTCTGCCCACGGGGAGTTTGGGCCATCTGCCACTGCCTTTCTAAGCTCTTTTAAATCATTGGCCTCCCAGGGGTACCAGGCTGCCGGCCTATCACCCCCCGTTAAGATTTACAGGAAAGGCTTGAGTCAGGCTGGTAAAGGGCAGTGGGGATCCCCAAGGGTCCCCGGGATAGGTTCTCCCTTTCCAAGGTGACCTTATTGTCTCTCCCACCCAAGGTATTCCCGAAACTTCCTCAAATGGGGGAGGCAGGGAGGGGTACAGATCTCTCCCCTGGGCTCCCGGTCCAGAGGCATCAGAGGAGTCTCTATTCTCTTCTGCCCCTTTGTCATCCCCAAAGGCTCCCATGGCCCACTATTCGCTCTAGAGTCTTTATTCCATGCAGTCTCTTTTGCTATATCTTGGTCCAACATGACTCTTTCCTCGTCAAACTTTTCCCATTTTTTTTTTTTTCTGATTTTGAATTGGGGGCACCCGTATCAGTGACATGCTCCTCACTCTGTGGAAAGCAGAGCTTGAGGGCCGAAATGATCAGACAGAATCCTAAGCGGGCCTCCTCACTGTATCTAGCCTCTCGCTGCCTAGCAAGGGTTTGTACTCGATCCCCAAGTGTCCCAAGAGAACAGATTAGCTGAAGCAACCCAGGGGGCCAACCGTACAATGGTCCCCCAGACCTTAATGGCCTGAGCGTCAGAAATCTCAAGTCCCCTGCTTATGAGCATATATCTCAGCGCCTTGAGGGCAGGCTCATCAGACTTGCTAATGTTATTTCCCATGCTGCCGAGAGAGAATAGAAAGAAAAGTCACTGAGGACAACCACCAAAAATCCTACCCGGAATGGTTGCGGCCATAAAGTTGGGCTTATGGTATGCTTTTGGAACTGTTTATGTGCCTACGTCATTGCACGGAAGTTTTCTTGCTGGGGGCGGGCACCCTAGAGGTTTCTAGCCCGTTCCGTGACCCCCCCTTACTGTCACGGGAGTCTTCAAGTGGCAGGCGCCCTAATGGCCTTTAAGTGCCTGACCTGTGCCCACAGGGAAGATTCTAGGCCACGTCCTCAGTTAAGAAAGATTAAAGGGGAGTTTCACGCAGTCAGGCTCTAGTTACTGAGGCTTTCCGCCAGAGAGTGGCCCTAGCCAGGACTTATCAGTTGCCTCCACAACCGTTTGCCTGTTCACTGAAACTCTGGAAAGAGGAATTAAGGACGGATCAGAAAAGAAGAGGAGAAGGAAAATAAGTCAAGAGAGTTTTTGCCACTTCCCTCATAAAGGAGGGGGCCCACCTTGAAGTCCGGATTACCTCGGGCGATACTCCTCTAAAGGGAGCTCCGTGCTGTGACCAGCCTAGGGTCCTTCGTCGCTCCTCTTTCAGAGCCGCACGGTGACACCGCCTCTGTCCGTCTGCTTCACGCCCCACATTGGGCACCAGTTTCTGCGGGGGCGCTCCGCAGAAAGAGCGGGAGGCAGTGGAACTTCCCTCAGCAAAGCCGAGGGGTCCCCGAGGAGAGGTGAGCCTGCTGCCCGCCAACCCAGCCCCTCGGCGAGCGAGAGACAATCAGACGAGACAGGGGTTCCGTCGAAGCAGGTCCGCTTTATTGTTGTGAACTCCCAGCTTATATAGACAAGCAGGGGGATTTTAGGAGGGACTTTCCATAGTTGCACCAATCACGTTAAAGGTCAAATCAAATCACGTTAAAGGTCTTTATTATATCCGGAGTCTATGGAGATCACACACTGTCTACATGCATGGAAATCAAGAGAGCCAATCAAAAACTTTGACAACAACACAGGCCACGCCCCCCATCTCTTCCGCCAGGCGCCATCTTAGGTTTTCGACCACAAAGCTAGCCCCTTTGTTTTTAAGGTTTCCCATTTAGGGCCCCACATGGATAGCCATTCCCTTCTCAGGGGGTATTCCCAACCCAGGCCTCAAACCCAGGTCTCCCACACTGGGAGCAGATTCTATATGAGCTGAGTCACCAGGGAAAATCAAGAATACTGGAGTAGGTAGCCATTCCCTTCACCAGCGGATCTTTCTAGCCCAGAAATCAAACCAGGGTCTCCTGAACTGAAGGCAGATTCTTTGTCAGCTGAGCTACCAGGGAAGCCCTAATACTTGTAAGTATATAAAATGTATATAATTATAGTTATTAATCTAAGTTCTGCAATAAAATTGTATGCATAGCATAAAGAATCAGGGAAATGGAAAACCTAGCAGTATGAAAAGTTATATGTCAGAAGATACCAGAAGAAGAAAGAAGAAAAAGATCAATGAAAAATAAAAATGGAGAGAATATATGAGCTTAGTTTAGGGTTCCCATGTTTTTAAAAATAGAAAATAGTGTGCTAAAATGAACATAAAAGATGGTTATAAAGGTTGGAAGTGTTGATCAGCACTGATTTTGCTTCTATGCTAAGAATTACTCAGAAGGAAAGAAAACCATGAGGTTAAGGTATATTTTATTTCTGATATTGTATCTATTCCCTATAATCTTATAAAACTTAAAAGTAACAAAACCATGAAAATATCATCATGCATAAAAACAATCTGTATACAATGAAGTACTTTTGATGAATGATGTTTTAGAAAAATAATAACACTAATGATAATAATGTTTTAGAAAGAATTTTCAGTGGCAACAAGATAAGGGGAAATTTTATAAAGGCACTAACTATGGGAATAGAGATGAGGGAGAAAGTTTGAGCAGCTTTTAGGTGATAAAACATTCAGGGCTTTATAAAGTTTGAATATTGGTTAAGAATCAAGATAATGAGTCTATTTTGATATTAAGTGAGAAAAGGGAGAGAAAGGTATATTTTAGTTTTGAAAATGATGATTTTGGTATCTGTGGTGGATGTATAGGTGCAGAGTCCAGTAAGAGTTTAATAATTGGGTTTTTGATTCCTTGTTTATTAGATACTACATACTAGTATATTTAAAAGGAATTAATCAAAGGTGTTTATAATGTATTTGCATACTATTCCTCAAACATTCTCAATATATCCATTTTATTTTTTAAGTATTCTCCTTTATCTTTAAGGACTTCCCTGGTGGCTCAGAGGTTAAAGCATCTGCCTGCAATGCAGGATTCCTGGATTTGATCCCTAGGTCAGGAAGATCCCCTGGAGAAGGAAATGGCAACCTACTCCAGTATTCTTGCCTGGAGAATCCCATAGACAGAGGAGCCTGGTGGGTTATAGCCCACAGGGTGGCAAAGAGTCGGACACAACTGAGCGACTTCTAGGTGAGTGATCATACCTATACTTATATAAACCTGATCACAGTCTATATTGAATCCAATTAACATTAATAATTAGAAATTACACCAAATGCAGAGAAATAGTAATTTAACCTATTGAATTTAAATTTTTCATAATATGTTTAACCTTTGGAATTTTGATAAGTACTTATTTATTAAATACTACATACTAGTATATTTAAAAGGAATTCATCACAGGTGTTTATAATGTGTTTACATACTATTCCTCAAACATTTTCAATATATCCATTTTATTTTTAAGTTTTCTCCTTTATCTTTAAAATATGATTTGTGCATTAAAAATATTAACCTTTGAAGAAAGATTTCCTTCACTAGATTACTTATCAGAAATGTCTATATAATGAAAAACCAAGTTGACCAGCAAATAGCTTTCTTTGATTTTGACAAGCCATCATTTTCACTTTCATATTTGAATTTGTATTTTATTAAACTCTGATGCTGCTGCTGCTAGGTCGCTTTAGTCGTGTCCGGCTTTAGTCGTGTCCGACTCTGTGAGACCCCATAGACGGCAGCCAACCAGGCTCCCCGTCCCTGGGATTCTCCAGGCAAGAATACTGGAGTGGGTTGCCATTTCCTTCTCTTATTAAACTCTAGTAGTATATATATTAACTATTACCTATTCTTATATTTTGCCTTTTCTCATATGTATTTTGCATGCATGCTAAGCCACTTCAGTCATATCTGACTCTTTGCAACCCTTTGGACAGTAGCCCACCAGGCTCTTCTGTCCATGAAGATTTTCCAGGTAAAAATACTGGAGTGGGTTGCTGTGCCTTCCTCCAGGGGATAGTCTCAACCCAGAGATCGAACCAGTCTCTCTTATATCTCTTGCATTGGCAAGTGAGTTCTTTACTACTAACACTACCTGGGAATCCCATATGTATTTAACTTTCTGAATAATCTATAAGCAATTTTTAAGCAAAAATTAAATTTTGCATTTTTTTCTAAATAACCACTGTAGTTTCAATAAGTGATTATTGAATTCTTAAATTATTTAAATTATGAGATATGTCAGTATTATGAAGAATATAATTGCTTTAAGATATGAATACATAATTATCTACTTTTAAAACAGATCTTGTTTAAAGGTAAGTTTTTCTGAGTGTATCTTGAATGAGCTATGATTATCCAAGGAGAGATAGGTAAATAATGTTAAGTAAGAAATGAGTGGAATTTTGAAGCTGTGGTTAAATGAGGAGAGGAGGAGACAAAAGGTTTGGGTGGTGCAATAGGGCACCAGATATCTACTGGAAGGAGGAACTGGGTTACAGAAATTAATAATGGCAGAGATGGCTGAAGTAAAATTTAGTTTAATTGCACTGCTTCCCTACAAGACAGCAAAATGCCAGGGGAAAATCTACAGTCCAAATGTGTGGTATGCATAGTGATTGAGACTTTTTGATTCTTCTCTAGGTCGGCTGAAAGAAGGTGGAATTCTCAAGATATAAGTTGAAATAAAGATGAGATATTTAACTGAAACAGGAAGTAAAAATAAAAGAGTTCTCAAAAACAGTAACCATTGAATTTTTCTGTGTTGTGGGATAGGAGATTCAAGCCAAATTCATTTGAAGCTCTAACCTTCCATGACAATAGCTAAAATACAGGTTATCGTGGAAGTCAGACTCACTGTTCTTTTCACACTCCTTTTTCAGGTCTCCTTGTGTTAAAGTCTTGAAGGCTAAAATCTGACTTTGTTAGGCTTGTTATCACATCAGTCCTTGGTGCGTGACTTTGTATCTGCCAATCAAATGTGTCTTCATAAGACTTGAAAGTGGAAATGAGCAAAGTCAGAGGTTATTGACTACAGCTATCTGCTAGCATGCATCTGTTTATGCAGGGATGACGGGGGAGAGGGTGCAGACAGCAGGAGCAGAATTCTTGGGTCTGTTACCTGTTGTTTTAGGTGATAGAGTGAAGCACAGTGGTGTTTCCATTAGAAGAATGTCTGCATTTGGTTGTTCATAAACATTTCTTGATTCCCTTCCCTGAATATATAGCTTCTGAGTATGTAGAATCCCAGTCTAGTTTTCTCCTCTTCTGGTGAATCTGTGGCAAAATTAATATCTGTCAACTAAGAAATGCACAACATGAGGGTTACACGTTAAGTTTTATTTGGGGCAAAGTGAGGAGTGCAGCACTGCAGACACCTCAGATAGCTCTGAGAATTGCTCCAAAGAGGTGGGGGGAAGGAATCAATATATATGGTTTTACTGAAGGGAAAGTTGATGCAGTCAAGCACTTATCTCTACAGAAGTTTTCTGCTCATCATAAGGAGCAGATGTCAGCATAAAGGCATTTACTATTTTTCTAGATATGAGGAGATTCAAGAATTGGGTGCATAAAATCAGTTTCTGAAAATTTATATTTGAAGAACTGTTCTGCCAGTTTTCCTAGACAACAGAGTGCATCATTCCTGATATCCAGCCTGAACTCCCTTCATGGGGTGTTGAAGTTCAGCTGCTTCAGTGGCGCAGGATACAAACCCCACCAAGGCAGTTGGCAAGTGCCAATTTGTAGTGGGCATATCCTTAATAATAATTATCCTAACTGCTAGAATAGTCAGATTGGCTCTACTATCTGCAACTTAGACGCCTACAGGAATAAATATATGTGACAATATATCATCGTAAACCAGAGGTAGGTGTTATGCCCAAGTCGCGGAGTCTCCCAGTGACCACCAGGGAGCTTATATCTGATGCAAAAGCAAGAGACTTTTTATTACCAAGCTCGAGCTGGGGCTCCCACTGATACCGACGCAGCGGCTATAGGGAGGAGCCCTGAGCTCTGGGTTACATTGCTTATATAGGGTATTCTTGCACGAAAAATTTGAAAAGTGGGAGTTTCCGGGTTGGGAGACGTCTAATTGGTTACCTTCTGTGGAAGGGTTAGGTGTTGGATTCTGGTTGGTTCCCATTACCTGGGCTGGCCATGGGTTCTGATTGGTTCTCATTTCCTGGGCTGGCCACAGGTTCTGATTGGTTCTCATTTCCTGGGCTGGCCACAGGTTCTGATTGGTTCCCATTACCTAGGTAGACCACCAGTTCCTGAACGTCAAGTCAGGAGATTCTGGTCTGGGGTCCGATTGGCTCGAGGGTGGTGGGGTGAGGTCAGGGGATTTCAAAAGGCTCTTGGATTTTCAAAGGCTCTTTTCCTGGAACCTTACAAAATGGAGTTTTTCTGTTAACAAAATGGAGTAGCCTAGGTCCTTCAGTAGGAAGTATGGTGGTTTGAATGCCACGAATCCTGGCATAATATTAAAATGCCACTTACCCAGCATCTTCCCAATTTCCTGAGTCACTTCCCCCACAGAGTCAAAGTCAAAAACCATCTGACCCAAATGAATAAGAAAAACATCCAAAGCTTCTGAAATAGAATATGGAATTTGTAGCAAAGTGGGTTTCCCTGGTGCCTCAGATGGTAAAGAATCTGCCTGCAATGCAGGAAACCCGGGTTTGATCTCTGAGTTGGGAAGATCCCCTGGAGAAGGAAATAGCAACCCACTCTAGTATTCTTGCCTGGAGAATTCCATGGGCAGAGGAGCCTAGTGGGCTACAGTCCACAGGTCTCAAAGAGTTGGGATATGATTGAGCCACTAACACTTTCAGCTTTAATTTTTCAGATATTTTCACTATATTAAAATTGAAAAGAAGAAAAAAAAAATATTTGTTTCCCATTCCCAGGGTTTTCTTTCTAATAAGAAGCAATTGGGAAAGTAAGAGATAGTAGATGATTACAGAAGGGCTGTAAATTTCCCCAAAACATAATAATTAACTTTTAATGATTACAGTTAAAGGAAAGGGGAGAATGTTAGTCATATAAATCTCTTTGTTAAGAATTAACATCTTGACCATTCTAGATTCGAATGGAGAGCTGAAAGGAAACAGGATCAGATAGGGAATCTCCTGCAAAACCAAAGAATATAAGGCAGGTGTTCCTTCTGTATAATGGCCTGGTCTCTGTTAGAGCTTCTCTCTGTGTAGCTGGAGTCTAGGCATCAGATGGATGTGAACTGACACTATAAGCAAAGGCACATGCAGCTGGGGCTGCTTATGGTGCTAAGAAGCATAGTGCAGTTAGAGCAGATTATTCCAGAGAGGAGCATTCTGTTAAGGCTGAACCTAGTGCCAGCTTTAAATGCAACTGAAGTGTCTGGTTATTGGTTTGCAAATGTTTTGCATTGAGTTCTGTGCATTGCTCATCTTCAACTGTGTTGTTTCTGTGGTCTGCACTTTTACTGAATTATTTTAACACTGCTCTTCCTGTTCTGCCCTTTCTGACTCCCAGAAGAAAGAAACACCTTGATGTTGAAATAGATTGATTTGCAGCATTGTACACAGGTAATAGAAACATCACAGACTTCAGTGAAACTGTTAAATATCTATGGGAGTGCTTATTGACTGTGTGTCATTATATTGAAAAAAAAAGAAGAGAATATCATGTTGTTACTCTTATAGAATAGCAGATAATCGTTCCCTAAAGGAACATGTTTACTCAGACTTTTTTTTTTTTTAGCTTAGTTTGCTTTCTGGAGAAGATTACAATAATTCTGCTGTGAAAGGTTTTTCTGCCACAGGAAGTATCCTGCATTGAAATAAGTAATAGTGCTGCCTATCTAATCTAATAAATAGGTATGAAGTTTTATAGAATTTAGAACTGATATTTCCAATGCCATCATATTCATTTTTTTAAGAATCTCTTCAAATGTATTTTGAGAGTTTACTCTATATTCCCATTTTCTCTTAATTATACAGAGTGGGGAAAATTCACAAGCTTTCAATATGTAAAAGGGAAAAGTAAACTAGAAGTTTAGAGTGATTGTTGGGAGTTGAGAGTGAAAATTTAGTAAGGAGAAAAATCAATAATATCACAGGAATCAGAAAGTATCAGTGGTATGAACAAAGCTGTCTATCAAGCTAGAAAGAAAATAAGAAGTCCTGTGCATTTAGGGAAGAAATATTCTAAGATTACTAGGAAAGAGCCCAAGGAAAAAGATGCACAGAGAGAACATTGAAGCAAGTTTCTTGTAGCCATATACCTAAGAAATAGTCCAAGATACTCTCATAAGATGTATGTTCCATGTGAATTGCTATTATGTACGTATGTATGTATGAATATCTATGATCTTCTCTGGTGGCTCAGTGGTAAAGAATCTGCCTGAAATGCAGGAGATGTGAGTTCAGTCCCTAGGTCAGGAAGATCCACTGGGGGAGGAAATGGCAACACATTCCAGTACTCTTGCCTGGGAAATCCCATGAATTGAGGAGGCTCTTATCCTACAGTCCATGAGGTCACAAAGAGTTGGACACAACTGAATGACTAAACCACCACAAATTATGTAAATATTCACGCATATGTATATATGTATACCTATTCCAACATACATATATATATATACACACACATATCATATACACATAGAGAAACAGAGTGAATGATTTTAAGTTCATTAAAGGAGGATAAAAACGATGCAATTAGGAGACACATCATAATCAATAGTTTAAAGCTATAGAGGTCGCTGTTAAAAACCTATGAATGGAAAAAAACAAAAACAAAAAACACACAACTATGAATGGTAAAAAGAAAGAGCAACAGATACATGTACCTGCCTGTATCCAATACTTATACCATGAAGATATTTTTAGGGTACAATAAAATGTGATTATTTTGTGAATTAATTCTAGAAGAGGTCAAAGCTTTCTCTTATTTAGACGTAATGTCTATGGGTTAAGATTGTGCATTATAACGGATGCTTATCTTATCAGAGGCTCTGGCAAGACAGTCAACAAATTTAACAGTCGTAAAATAAAAGAAATAAGGAAGCAAATGTATTTGACCAAGTTCAAAGAATAAAATCAACAAACCAACCAACAAATAGACAAAACAAACCAAACAAACAAATGGTATTGGGATTACTAAAATGTTTATGGTGCATAGAGACTTTGTCCATAAGCTAGAATTACTTAGGATTAAGAGCCATTTTTTTTTTTTAACTAAAAGGAATAATGGAAATTGACAGAGATATAAAAATTTTCACTAGAAATTTGAACCACAATTGTCAAAACATTTTGTTTGCATAACTCTTTGATTGGGAAGGGGAGTGAGGAATTATGATTGAGGAATAAAATTATATTTTTAACTAAGGATCTTTTTCATAGCAGTCTATTCATTTTTCATTTTTTTAACCTCTAAGGATCTGTGATAATTCAGAACATATTTATATTTGACTATGGAATGTAGTAAGATTTTAACTCAATTTAGTTGACATTTAAAATGAAAATATTACTCTTAAATTATTTATTAAATTTAAATGTTTTATATTTCATTAAAAGAAATCAATGTTTAAAAAAGCAGCTTCTTTCACAGATGTCTTTAAGTTTATTGTCAGAAATCTGAGCTTCTTAGGAGTAAGAGGCCAGAGTATTTAGGCTTATTGCCATAGTGTTATGTCTGGCAGATTGTAATGACTCCATCAGTTTTATAATTAGGTAGTTTTTATCCTACTGTTCTATTTCAGTTAAAAAGGTATCACCTTTTTATGAGAGATCTTTCTACGAGCGATCTTCTCTACCAACCAAAGTTAGTTTCTGATTTTATTATTACAGATTTCTTATTTGTGAGATTATCTTGAATTTTATATAAACTTTCCTGTAGGAGAAGCTGAGGAAACTACTGGGACCCAATTCTATGCTATTGTTAAAAATGAGTAATTATCTTGTCTTAACTTATGAGCCCTTGCTCTATCCTTCTTGATAGAAAATGTTTCAGAAAATAGCAGAAGTCACTTATTTCCACTTTTCTCACACCCACTTTTAAGAGCTAACACTGGGAACTCAGGGGAAAAAGAGGGAGATTGAGATGGTTTTGAGGTCTAAATTAATTGTTGAATCTGTGTGTGTGAGAGAGAGGTTATAAATGATACAGAATGAGATACTGAGATTCACAAGATTATGAAAATAAAAGAGAATTACATTGCTAATTACATTACATTGCTAAAGAGAATTTATTTTTATAAAAATAAAAAGACTGACATATAAAATTTAAAAGTAGAAAATTGTTATGGTGGCCTATTTATAACATGCCAATAAATTAACTTTCATAAATAAAAGAGAGTAGAAAAGAGCCTATGCTTTCAAAAGGAGTGAGGAATTTGTTAGCATCAGAATTCTCCAGGAAAGCAGAAAATAAATAAACAAATGTGTGTGTGTGTGTGTGTGTGTGTGTGTGTGTGTGTATGTGTGTGTAAAGGAACTGGGAATGGCTCAAATGTTTCTGGGGGCTGGCAAGCCCAAAATCTGTAGAATCAACCAACAGGCTAAGAAGCTACCAAGGAATCTGCCATTTTGAGAAAAAAGTTTTCCTCTCCAAGAGAGCTTAGATTTACTCTTAATAGCATTAGATGATTTCAAGTAGCCCATCTAAATTGAGTATAATTCCTTTACCTTAAATAACTGATTATAGTAATTAATCACATCCATGAAGCCGAAACTCCAATACACTGGCCACCTGATGTGAAAAAGTGGACTCATTTGGAAAAGACTCTGATGCTGGGAAAGATTGATGGTAAAAGGAGAAGGTGGGTGGCAGAGGATGAGATGGTTAGATAGTATCAGTGACTCAATGGATATGAATTGAGCAAACTCCAGGAGATAGTGAAGGACAGTGGAGACTGGCATACTGCAGTGTATGGCATTGCAAAGAGTAAAACATGACTTAGCAACTGAACAAAAACATGATGTAAGCTACCTTCACAGCAAAACTTACATTAGTGTTTGATTAAATGCCTGGGTACTATAGACTTGGGCTTTCCAGGTGGCTCAGTGGTTAAAAAAACAAAACAAAACAAAACAAAACACTTGCTAAGCAGAAGATGAGTTATATGATCCCCTGGAGAAGAAAATGGCAACCTATTCCAGTATTAATGCCTGGGAAAACCCATGGACAGAGGATCCTGACAAGCTATAGGTGATCATGGGGTTGCAAAAGAGTTGAAACTGACTTAGCCACTAAACAACTATAGCCAAGCTAACATGGAAACTGATCAACATGATATCCAAGGAGTCTCATAATTTAAGATCCTTCCAGCCTAGACTAGTAAATGTGTTATCAGAAATTTAATGACACAATACTATGTGTTTAACATATTGCACATTTCTGTGTTGTACTAGAAATTAGTGGAAGAAAATATGTTATTAGCCTACCAAGTTCCTCCCACCATGGGATTCTCCGGGCAAGAGTACTAGAGTGGATTGCCATTTCCTTCTCCAGGGGATCTTCCTGACCTGGAGATTGAACCCAGGTCTCCCGCATTCCAGACAGATGCTTTAACCTCTGAGCCACCAGGGAAGCCCTTTATAAATTATAGTCTGATGATTTTGTCCTGTTATCAGCATAATATTCCTTCCTCTTGTCTGATATAAATGAAAACACTCCAGCTATCCTTTGCCTAGCATTTGCATGAAGCGTCTAGTTTCACATTTTGATGTATGTCTTCAATATTTAAAATGGTTTCCTGTAGACAAGTTTAAGGTTAGATCTCACATTGTATCCAATCTGACAAATGCCTGCCTTTAAACTTATTGGAATTATCAGTATGTTTGAGTTTAACTCTACCATCTCACTTTTTTTTTTCTATGTGTGCCATCTATAGTTTGGTAATTTTTACATTTTTCTGTCTTTCTTGGATTAATGTAATACTTTTATAGCTCCTTTATTTTCCCCTTTATTATTGACTTAGCAGGGAAGGAGAACAGAATTCACCACCCGGAATATTCCCTTTGGTTTAAGATTATCTAGAGATGGTTGTTTTTTAAGAAACAGCATACACAAAAGAAACTTTGAAAACCTAGAAGTTACACTTTTGTAAGAGACATTAACCTATTCAAGGGAAGTCTGTTTGTAAAGGCATCTTCCAGTATGTGTCAAGAAAAATATTGACTAAATCTCTAGAAACTCTCATTAATGGACAAGTTTGTTGTTGCTGTTGTTCAGTCACTTAGGAATTTCTGACTCTTTTTGTGACCCCACGAACTGCAGCCCACCAAGCTCCTCTGTCCATGGGATTCTCCAGGCAAGAATACTGGAATGTGGGTTGTCATTTTCTTCTTCAGGGGATCTTCCTGACCCAGGGGTGGAACCTGCATCTCCTGCATTAGCAGGAGGATTCTTTACCCCGGAGTCACCAGGGAAGCTGGTAATGGAAACCAGAGACTTAAATTTGCAAATCTGTACAACAACATAAACCCTCCTTTACTGTGCTTTGCCTGAAATCTCCATAATAGGCTCCCAAATCCCCAACATATATTTTTCTGTCTTTCACTGAAGATTGTATCTAAGATGATAGCTTGGTCCATTTCAGAAATTTCCTCAGTTTTCCTGGGTCTCCCTTGGAGAGGAAGTATGCTTGCTATACTCTGTTTTTCTCCTTTTGCTCTGTCTTTTATCACAGAAAGATCTCAGCCAAAAATCTAGAAAAGCAGAGAGAAATTCTTTATCTCCTCTACATTAGTTAAGTGGGGTTTATTTTGTTGTTGTATTTTTAAAGGTTTCCAGATTGAGTGTCATTGGTTCAAGAATCCATCAACAAAAAATGGAGAGACCTTTCTTTAGAGGGAGAACGATCTTTATAATAAATGTTGCTAGGGAAATATTAGAAAAGCCATGTAAAAATGACACAACAAGGAACAATTAAGTTATGATGTATTATAAATATTAAAGTTAAAATAACAGTGCTTTAACATAAGAACATGTGAGTATTTTCATAATTTGAGAATAGGCAAAGCATTCTAAAAAATTGCAACAAAAGAGTATTAAAACTTTTAAAAGTTAAAACTTGGACTTTATTAAATTAGGAACTATTCATTAAGTGATAATATTGAGAAAATTAAAAGGAAAGTCACAGATTGAAAACCAAAGTCAAAACTAAATAAGATACTAGTATTCTCTATCAGAATATCTACAATTAAAGGTCTGATGGTAATCGACATTAGCCAGAATATTGAACAAACAGAAATTGTTACATTTCTTGGGAATGTAAGTTGGCACAGGCATTTTGGACAACATTTTGGCAGTGTCTTCTAAAGTTAAACATATTTATGGTCTAGGAACCAGAAATTCTTCAAACAAGATAGATGAGTGTTGATATCTACCAAAAGATACAGACAAAATTGTTCACAACAGCATTGTGTTTAACAGCCAGAAACTGGAAACAACTCAAAATGTCCATCAGCAAGTGAGTATACTATAGTAAAGTTGTACAATATAATATGATATAGCAATAGAAAGACAAACCACAACAACTCAAAACAACATAAATAAATAAATCACATAAGTACAATGTTGAAAAAATAGCAAAAGGTTAGAGGCACTACTAATCTATGGTGCTAGGAATCAAAATATTGGTTATATTTAGAGTGATGTGGGCTCCAGAGCATCAAGAGGGAGTTCACTGGGGTATTTGAAATGATTTATATTTTCTCCTGGATGATGAATAAGCAGGGAGGGGTACACATAAGTAAAATGCTGGCAAGTTATATAAGCTTCATTCTGTGTCCTTTATTCTGTAACTTACGTTCTCAATTGGAAAAAAAAAATACAGCAAGCACACACCTACACAGTCCTCACATTTTCAAGAGAAATGTAAACTAAAATGCTGCTGCTGCTAAGTTGCTTCAGTCGTGTCAGACTCTGTGCGACCCCGTAGAGGGCAGCCCACCAAGCTCCCCAGTCCCTGGGATTCTCCAGGCAAGAACACTGAAGTGGGTTGCCATTTCCTTCTCCAATGCATGAAAGTGAAAAGTGAAAGTGAAGTCACTCAGTCGTATCCAACTCTTCGCGCCCCCAAGGACTGTAGCCTACGGGCTCCTCTGTCCATGGGATTTTCCAGGCATGAGTACTAGAGTGAGTTGCCATTTCCTTCTCAGAAAACTAAAATACCTATAAGCAAATACTTAGTTAAATAATTCTTATGAAATTTAAAAGAAATTACAGCCATGACACATATCACATTTTTGAGATTCGCTAAAAGCCTCTTGATGAAAGTAAAAGAAGAGAGTGAAAAAGTTGGCTTAAAGCTCAACATTCAGAGAATGAAGATCATGGCATCTAGTCCCATCACTTCATGGGAAATAGATGGGGAAACTTTGGAAATAGTGTCAGACTTTCTTTTTTGGGCTCCAAAATCACTGCACATGGTGACTGCAGCCATGAAATTAAAAGATGCTTACTCCTTGGAAGAAAATTTATGACCAACCTAGATAACATACTCAAAAGCAGAGACCTTACTTTGCCAACAAAGGTCCATCTCGTCAAGGCAATGGTTTTTCAGTGGTCATGTGAGAGTTGGACTGTGAAGAAAGCTGAGTGCCGAAGAATTGATGTTTTTGAACTGTGGTGTTGGAGAAGACTCTTGAGAGTCCCTTGGACTGCAGGAGGTCCAACCAGTCCATTCTGAAGGAGATCAGCCCTGGGATTTCTTTGGAGGGAATGATGCTAAAGCTGAAACTCCAGTACTTTGCCCACCTGATGCGAAGAGTTGACTCACTGGAAAAGACTTTGATGCTGGGAGGGATTGGGAGCAGGAGGGAAAAGGAACGACAGAGGATGAGATGGCTGGATGGCATCACTGACTTGATGGACGTGAGTCTGAATGAACTCTGGGAGTTGGTGATGGGTAGGGAGGCCTGATGTGCTGAGATTCATGGGGTCGCAAAAAGTCGGACAAGACTGAGCGACTGAACTGAGCTGAACTGAATACCATTTGATGAAAATAAGCTAGAAGAATTTGGGAGCAAATATCTTTTATTTAAACTCTGAATACATTTAGTTACCTGCTACTTTCCCCTAACTCTCCTTTTAAAAGTTCTGTGAAATAAAACTACATTAACTGATAAGGACAAGATATATAGGAGACGATACAACAGAAAACAAGTGATAGCAACAAAGTTTAGAAACTAGAAAGAAGATAAATGAGTGTTCAGTAATTTGGCAGAGCAGAGTAAACTCATTTTGTGTTTATGTGTGTGTAAAATCATCAGGTCCTGCAAAGACTCAGGAATTTAAGGTACCATATATACCTGAAGCAATATGCTCTGGTGTCTGACAACAGGTGACTCTGTTGAAAGTTTATCTATGCAGCAGCTAGACTTTGGAATCTCCAGTCCTAGTCTGAAATGCCAGATATCCTCACCTCTCTTGTAGAAACATGGAAAGCTGAAAGTTAGAGGAAATGGATAAGACATTGTGTGAACTCCAAGATAGCAGGCAAATTGAATGTGTTTTAGATATTCAGTTGAAAGCAAGAAGATTAATTAAAATTCTAAAACTCTTTTCTCACTAAACCACCAATATTGGCAGCCAGCCTTATATAACTCAGGTGGGAGATAAGAAGTTTACTTTCTGGGGAAACTGAACATCTCTGTGGTAGGGAGAATAATTGCCTCCCCACAGATTCTCTGACCCAAATCCCTAGAACCTGAGAACATATTACCTTAAGTGTGAAAATGGACTTAGTGGATTAAACTAAGTGGAGAGAGATATTATAATGGATGGGCACAGTCTAATCACATGAGTCTTTAAAGGCACAGAACTTTCTTGATGGTAGAAGAAAGATGAAACAAAAGTTGAAATAAGTGAGAATTTTAAAAATTAAACCATGTAATCCAATATTCCATGTAATTGGATTAATCCATGTAATTGGATTACATGCTTTAATTTAATTTTTAGTTATCTCACTGATTTCACTTCTTATTTCATCTAAACTTCTGCCTGTAATGCAGGAGACCTGGGTTCGATCCCTGAGTCTGGAAGATCCCCTGGAGAAGGAAATGGCAACCCACTTTAGTACTCTTGCCCAGAAAATTCCATGCATAGAGGAGCCTGGTAGGCTCTGGTCCATGGTGTTGCAAAGAGTCGGACATGACTGATTAACTTCGCTGGTTCAGTGATTCATATCACTTGCCCTAGCTCAGTTCTGTACTTTTAAAGACTCATGTATTTAGACCAAGCCATCAATTATAATATCTAGCAAAGGCACAATATTTGACCTGCCTCTTGAGAAACCTGTATGCAGCTCAGGAAGCAACAGTTAGAACTGGACATGGAACAACACACTGGTTCCAAATAGGAAAAGGAGTACATCAAGGCTGTATATTGTCACTATGCTTATTTAACTTATGTGCAGAGTACATCATGAGAAACCCTGGGTTTGAAGAAGCATAAGGTGGAATCAAGATTGCTGGGAGAAATATCAATAACCTGAGATATGCAAATGATACTGCCCTTATGACAGAAAGCAAAGAAGAACTAAAGAGCCTCTTGATGATAATGAAATAGAAGAGTGAAAAAAGTTGGTTTAAGGCTCAACATTTGGAAAACTAAGATCATGGCATCTGGTCCCATTACTTCATGGCAAATAGCTGGTGAAACAGTGGAAACAGTGGCTGACTTTATTTTCCTGGGCTCGAAAATCACTGCAGATAGTGATTGCAGCCATGAAATTAGAAGATGCTTACTCCTTGGAAGGAAAGTTATGACCAACCGAGACAGCATATTAAAAAGCAGAGACATTACTTTGTTAACAAAGATCTGTCTTGTCAAGGCTATGGTTTTTCCAGTGGTCATGTATGGATATGAGGGCTGGACTATAAAGAAAGCTGAGCACTGAAGAATTTATGCTTTGAACTGTGGTGTTGGAGAAGATTCTTGAGAGTCCCTTGGACTGCAAGGAGATCCAACTAGTTCATTCTGAAGGAGATCAGTCCTGGGTGTTCATTGGTAGGACTGATGCTGAAGTTAAAACTGCAATACTTTGACCACCTGATGAGAAGAGCTGACTCATTTGAAAAGACCCTGATGGTGGGAAAGATTGAGGGCAGGAGGAGAAGGGGTCAGCAGAGGATGAGATGGGTTTGGGTGGACTCTGGGAGTTGGTGATGGACAGGGAGGCCTGGCGTGCTGTGGTTCATGGGGTTGCAAAGAGTGGGACAAGACTGAGTGACTGAACTGAGCAAAGGCAAGTAACAGAGCTATCTTTTTTTTTTTTTTTTTTACTTTACAACATTATATTGGTTTCATTTTATAGAGTGCTCAGTCACTTCAGTGGTGTTCCACTCTTTGTGACCCTATGGACTGACCCAACCAGTCTTCTCTGTCCATGTGATTCTCCAGGCAAGAACACTGGAATGGGTTGTCATGCCCCCCTCACAGGATTTGAACCTTTGTCTCCTGTATCTCCTGCACTGCAGGCAGATTCTTCACTGCTGAGCCATCAGGGAAGCCTCATCCTTTTATGGGTAGGGCCATTATTAAACAGGCTTCATGTGAAACATAGAACTTTGAATCAATTATTTTGTGTTTCTCTCTTCATTATTCAAAGGCAGTCAAATAAAATCAAATATTTGGAGAAATACCTAAATAAAAGTCAGAGACTAAGACTAATGAATGCAAATCAAGAGAAATTCAGAAAATTTTTGAATAGATTGGAACAAAAGACCCACAAGTAATATCTCCATAGCCCTGGAGTTGGCATTTCATCTGGACAATAATACAGAGATACTAGAAAACACTGACTTTCAGGTGAAAATAAAGTGGTTGGAATTTTAAAATATTGTAGATATTACAAATAAGAATATATCAGATGATAAAAGATAAAAAATGTGTAGAGGAATTAAAAAAATAAAAGAATTAAAAAATGGAAGTATAGAAATTATCAGAGAAGATATAAAAACTAATTTTCAGAAATGAGGAAAAGAATTTATAGATTAAAAGAACTCATTACAAATATCACACAATAATAAATAACTTACACAGCATGCTGGAATTTTAGACTTGTGGGGATGAACACAAATTACAAAGACCCTCCACTGATGGAAAACTAAAACAGGATTTTATGGTAGGCAAAGTCCTAAGAGTTTGCCCCATGATCTCCATTACATTCATGCTTGCATGCTTAATTGCTCAGTTTTGCCCTACTCTTTGTGACCCCATGGACTGTAGCCCAGCAGGTTCCTCTGTCCATGGGATTCTCCAGGCAAGAATGCTAGAGTGGGTTGCCATTCCTTTCTCCAGGGGCTCTTTCCAACCCAGGGATCAAACCCAGATCTCCTGCACTGTGGGTGGATACTTTACTGTTTGAGCCACCAGGGAAGCACACACTCATGCTTAAGTTACATCATGGCAGAAGTACTAAATGTCAAGTCCCAAATCAATGTTGTAAGTTAATAATAAGAGATAGGCCTGCTCAACTAGTTGGAATTCATCCAAAAGGGGATGTGGGCCTTTCTAAGTTCAAAGATATTCTTCTCTGTTGGTCTGGAAAATGCCATGAGTTCTACAGCCATGAGGAAATGAATTCTACCATCAACTTTAACATGCATCCAAGTGTGCTTGTCCCTATTTATGTCTTTAGAATGCAGCCAGATCAACCTGTTGATTGAATCCCTGTGAAGCCCTGAGCAGAGGACAAGTTAGGCCATGCCTGGACTCCTGACCCAAAATAATAAATATATTTTAAGTAAAGTATGTGGTAATACTTAGCTTACACTAATTCCACTAATTCAATCATGAATCAGAATAGCATGGGGTATCTTAACATGAACACTTGAAACTACATTAAAATGGGGGAAAAGATTTCAACTATTATGTTTATATAGGTATTTCAAGATTTCATGGGTAACAACTGAGATCTCTATTAGGAAATAAAAAGTATAGAGGAATTTTAAGCAGTGGGATGATGTGAGGTTAAATTATACAGAATAATTAGCATAAAAACGCATAGCATACCATAGATAGTTCTCCACCCGGTACTCCAAATATTTAACAGAATGAGGACACAGTGATGAAACTAGCCGATTAGCAGGTGTGATACTAAGACTGCCCTATTAGTGGGAGACTGACAGCATCAAGATAACTGGAAAACTACTAGATTCAGTGAGAGATTAGGGCTCAGACAGTAAGGAATTTGCGTGCAGGAGACCTGGGTTAAATCCCTGGCTTGGGAATATCCCCTGGAAAAGGGAATGGCAACCCACTCCAGTATTCCTGCCTGGAAAATCTCATGGCTTGAGGAACCTGGCAGGCTACAGTCAGTGGGTAGCAAAGAGTCGGATATAACTGAGTGACTAGCACTTTCATGTTCACTCATTAGATTCAGTGAGAGAAATACAAGCTCAAGAATGAGCATTTTAACTCAAAATCAGGGCTTAGATGTTGTTGATGGTAAGGTATGCTCCTGAGTACTCAGCCTTATCAGACTGTTTTAGACCCTGTGGACTGTAACCAGACAGGCTCCTCTGCCCATGGAATTCTCTAGGCAAGAATACTGGAGTGGATTGCCATTTCTTATTCCAGGGGATCTTCCCAACCCAGGAATCAAACACGTATCTCTTGCCTTTCTTGCATTGGTAGGCAGGTTCTTCATGACTATGACACCTGGGAAACCCATTGATGGTGCTAGATCTTAGGAAAAGTCATGCATGTCTTTAAGAATGAGTGTTGTGGAAAATTCTAGTGCTTGTAAATTTTTCAATCTCTTATTTTTGTATGAATCTGGGAGGATTAAACTTTCTTGCTTTGACTGTTGACATTAAGGATTGCTCAGTTCTAGCCACTGGATTGTGAGCAGGGGTGAACTGTATCAGATGTGGGCTGAAGCAATTTCTGGATATCTTGAGATCCTCCTACTTTCTCTTCCCATTGTTCACTGGGGAAGCATGTGCTCCAAAATGTAAAGCTACAGGTGAGTAGGCTTCCATTAGCCTGGAAAATTGAGTTCTGATTTAAAAGACTTTGGACCTAAAATGTTACTGGAAACTTCAGAGCTTTTTATGAGGAAGACATGAACTTGTAGTGTGTACAAGTCACTGGAATTCTGGGCTTTTCATACTATAAGAATTCTAATTTATGTTGATTGTATAATAAGGAATGCTAGTAGATAATAGAAAGATTAAGACACTTTTCTCACTATGAGTGTAGAATAGATTTAAACATGAAATTGGTATGGACATGGTGTGGTAAAATAAATAAGATAAGGCTCTGACTCCAGGATGGTGAAGGGATAACTAATTCAGGTCCTAAGTGTGACTTTCAAAGTCCAACAGGTACTTTATCCCAGTGGGGTCAGGGTGTGCTCCATTCATTACAAGAAAGCAACCACAGAAAGGGGATAAACTGAAGAGGACTGTAGTAGGCAGGGTAATGACCTCTCCAAAGCATCTCTTATCTGAATCCCACAGAATTTGTGACTATGACAGGTTCATGGGAAAGGGGGATACACATTGCCAATGCAAGTAGCTTTCTAACTTGCTGATCTTAAAATAGAGATATTACTTTGGTTTTCTTACATGGGACCAATGTTATCACAAGATTCTTAATTCTAAGAGAGAATCAGAGGAGTAAGTAAGTAAAATGTGATGTGAGCTGAACTCCACTTGCCACTGATTGGTTCAAAAAGGAGGAAGGGACCACAAGCCAAGTAATGCAGGGAGCCTCTGGAAGCTGAAAAAACAAGGGAACAGATTCTACTCCAGAGATGCAGCCTGGCTGACATCTTGATTTTAGCCCATTGATATCCACGTTGGGCTTTTAACCCACAAAACTGTAAAATTATACATCAGTGGGTTTTTTTTTTTAAGCCATTAAATGTGTGGTATTTGTTATGGCAGCAATAGGAAATGAGTTAAAGAAGTCATATAACAGTTTCTGTAGGTTGACTGAGGAGATAGTGGTAGTAATACCACATGCTAATGGAGACAGGCCACTAGGATATGAACACCATCTCTCACTGTCAGCAAGAAGACAGTGAGAGAACTCCTAAGTCTGAGAGAACTCCTAAGTCTTAGAGAATCCACCTACAATGCAGGAGACCCCAGTTCAATTCCTGGGTTGGGAAGATTCCCTGGAGAAAGGATAGGTTATTCACTACAGTATTCTTGAGCTTCCCTCGCGGCTTAGCTGGTAAAGAATGCACCTGCAATGTAGGAGACCTGGATTCGATCCCTGGGTTGGGAAGAACCCCTGGAGAAGGGAAAGACTACCCACTCCAGTATTCTGGCCTGGAGAATTCCATGGACTGTATAGTCCATGGGGTCACAAAGAGTCAGACACAACTGAGCAACCTTCACTTTCACTAGGAAACTACATTTCACCAGTAATCTGAATAAACCTGAAAGCTGTTTCTTCCCAAAAGTCTCTAGAAGAGTGCATTGTTGTTATTGTTATTTTTTAGTTGCTAAGTCTTGTCCAATTCTTTGTGACCCCATGGACTATATCACGCCAGGCTTCTCTGTCTTCTATTAGCTCTGAGTTTGCTCAAATTCATATCTATTGAGTCATTGATGATATCTAACCATCTTATCCTCTGCTGCTCCCTTCTCCTTTTGCCTTCACTCTTTCCCCAGAATCAGAGACCTTTCCAATGATTCAACTCTTCCCATCAGGTGGCAAAAGTATTGGAGCTTCAGCATCAGCATCAGTCCTTCCAATTAATATTCAGGGTTGATTTCTTTTAGGATTGACTAGTTTGATCTCCTTGCTGTCCAAGGGGTTCTCATGAGTCTTCTCCAACACCACAATTTGAAAGTATCAATTCGATGCTCAGCCTTCTTTACAAAGGATATGAAGCCCTGCCAACACCTTGCTTTCAGTCTTGTAAAACTTACAGTAGAGATCCAATAGGACCCACTAGGACTTCTGACTACAGAATGCTTAACAGTAAGAACGTGGTGTTTTGGTTATGTTTTGTTTTAACTGTGTTTTGAGGACTTCTGATGGGTTGGGGTCCCTGATTCTGATTCTGCATATTAGTTCTTTTTGGGGGTGGGGTGAGGTTTAATTTTCTCTTTTGCTTGAAAAAGTCTTCCTAAAATAGGAGTTACAGGAAAATAATTCTTTTCAGGATTTTTTTCCCCCAAGTTTTATTATCTTTCATGTTTGGTTACTAATTTGGATAGAAATGGAATTCTCTCTAAACATTATTTTCTGTATGAGTTGTAAAAGTTTTGTCCAATCTTCTATCATCCAGCAATGCAATGTTGTTGAAAATTCAGCTCCAATTGCATTATCACACCTCTATAGATAAAGTGTTTTTCCCCCTCTCAGCTCTGTTCAGATTTTCCCGAGTGAATTGAAACACAAAAATGAGCCTTAATTCGGATTTCAAAAAAATCATAGCTCTAAACACTTCTTGTGCCTCCTTACACTATTAAATCATACTTTGTTTCCAGAAAATGCTGTTCCATTATTTATATATTTTCTCCACTGATCTTAATCTCTTTCTGGAATAAATATTATGCATGTGGGATGCTGTAGATTGTTCCTCTAAATCTTTAAATTGCTAAGTTTTAAATTTAAGTTGGCATTCTATATAATGTCCTTGAAGTCATCTTCCAAACTTTTGATTAAAGTTCTTTGTAATGTCATATTTTTACTTCAAAAACTTTATTTTAATCTGATTCTCCTTCTTTAATGAATTATTTTTCCTGTTTTATGAATGTAATTTATTTCCACTTATCTGAAAATCAATTGGTTTTGCTTTGATGTGGCCACCTGATGCAAAGAACTGACTCAATGCAAAAGACTCTGATGCTGGGAAAGATTGAAGGCAGGAAGAGAAGGAGATGACAGAGGATGAAATGATTGGATGGCATCACCGACTTGAGGGACATGAGTTTGAGCAAGCTCTAAGAGTTTGTGCTGGACAGGGAAGCCTGGCGTGCTATAGTCCACAGGGTCGCAAAGAGTCAGACACAACTGAGTGACTGAACTGTGGATGCTGCTGCTGCTGCTAAGTCACTTCAGTCGTGTCCGACTCTGTGCGACCCCATAGATGGAAGTCCGTCAGGCTCTCCCGTCCCCGGGATTCTCCAGGCAAGAACAGTGGAGTGGGTTGCCATTTCCTTCTCCAATGCATGAAAGTGAAAGGGAAGTCGCCCAGTCGTGTCCGACTGTTCACGACCCCATGACTGCAGCCCACCAGGCCCCTCTGCCCATGGGATTTTCCAGGAAGAGTACTGGAGCGGGTTACCATTGCCTTCTTCCATATTTCTCCTACTTCTTCCATGATCTCTCCATCCTTTTTCCCATGTTTGTAATTTGTGTCTTTTGGGTTTCACTTTTGCATGGGGTATTTTCCTGCTTTATCCTGTCCTTTGATAATCTATTGATATTTTAAACTCGTGATAGTTGTCCTCAATATCTGGCTCCTGTTTTCTCTATGATACTCAGTTATTTCGCTCTCCATGCTCCTCCAGCCACAGTGACTCCCTTGTTCCTTTTAAAAATAGCAAGTACTTGCAGAGATTACAATGGGGCTATCAGTCTGCAAATCAAGGATTTCTGGGATAAAATAACAGGAAGAAACACGCCCTTCACATGTGTAGTCTTTGAGACAAGCAAGCTCATCCCATCTATGCCCTTACACTCCAATTTCTCATTGAAAGTGAAACTGAAAGTCACTCAGTCGTGTCCCACTCTTCACAACTGCATGAACTACACAGTCCATGGAATTCTCCAGGCCAAAATACTGGAGTTCTGAATACCAACTGAACTATGATGGAAGCCCAAGAATACTGGAGTGGGTAGCCTATCCCTGCTCCAGCGGATCTTCCCAATCTAGGAATCGAAACAGGGTCTCCACTGCAGGCAGATTCTTTACCCACTGTCAGGGAAGAACCCCGTTTCTCATTCCCCACCCATACATAAACCAGTGGCATCATGATGCCCTTATCACAGAGCTTCCCTGCCTTGTCCTTCCAAGATCCTTCAATCTGTTGGGCTGACAGCTGATCCAAGTTCCAGGTCTCTTTTCCTGAATTCCACCTCTCTCAGTGGTGACCCCAGACACCTACCTGGCTTGCAACCCCTGACTCTCTCTTTCCCCTTATCCTTCTGCCAGGGAGGTTTCTTTCAGTTGACAGCTTTTAATAGTATATTCAGGCTGATTTCCTCTAGACGACCCTGGACACTGTGTGGAGCCCGGAAAGACACTCAAGGTCATTGCCCCTCCACAAATATTCATTTTTGCTTTATCATGTGAAAGGTTGAACTTGCCCTTAGAATGTTAATGATACAGTCCATTTGACCTCTGTTCTCTAAGACTTTATGATCTCAGAGTTAAGGATTTAGCAACTTAATAAAATAAATATATTTAATATATGCATTGAAAAAAGCAGTAAGCGCATATTCATCCTGTGTCCTTTTCACTTCTCATTCTCTCTGCCTGGGGTTCTCGTCCCTGAGATACCCACGTGACCAATTCCCTCACCTCATTAAAACTGTTGCTTGATTTTCATCTCCTCAATGACACTCCCTTGGACATTCTAATTAATGTTAGAACTAATTCTGCTTTCCTTAGTATTTCCAATACTTCTTATAATACAGCTCCACTTCATGTTTGTTTGTTTTTTTCTTTCTTTATTCATAGCACTTATTTTTAGGTTATTTTTGCATTTGTATCTCTTAACTTTTATTGCCAGTCTTCTCCATAAAGGATATAAGTTCCTTAAGAGAAGTGATCTTCTCAGGCATAATTATTAACATACTTTGATCACCTAGAAGTTATTGGACCATGATGTGTATGGTTTTATTAATTGAGTGAATGTGTGAATTAGGGGCAAAGCACTAACAGTGTCTAAATGGGAGAATTTTATATATGGGTAGGGCTTGTCCTTTTGATGACTTCATGCAATACTGACTGGGGAAGCAGATACTCAGATGTCAGTAATGACATGACAGAAGCTGGTGTTGGAATGTATGTGTGTCTAAACCAATTGTTTCCATTGGTTCCTTGATATTAACCAATGTTTTCCTCAGTAACTTGCAGTCTCACAAATCCCTTTTTCAGGTCTTTGTCTAGGTGTCTGCAGTCAGTGTTCTCAAAATAGATTCTCCATAAATATTCTGAGCATCTCACTCCTGTTTATGACCTGACTTGACTCTTCCACTTTGTTAACTTCTACAGGCATGTGTGACAACCCTTACCCTTATCTTTTCCTTGGCCTCTACATGTTCTAAATGTGGAGCAAAGATGTCTGCTAAGTTTTTTGCCATTGTCTGTTTTCTGCCTTTTCATCTGTAGACATTTTTTCTTCTTTCTTCTTTTGTCTATGAATCTATACCATGTACCCATATTTACCTTCATGAGGTATCCAAGGAGGGAAGAAATATATCTGGGAATTCCTCATGCCTGCCTAACTTTAACTTGGCTATTATTGTATTTTTTATTTTATCTCTAAGTAGTCTAGTGTTTCTGAAAGATAGTGATCATTATTATTATCCTATTTCTTATTTATAATACCTTACCTGTATGAAATTTAATAATATATCTTACCTATGGACACTCTTTACTCCCAACTTCATCAAAACTCATGTTGAATGACATGTTCAGTTATTTGGTTTATTAAGCAGGATATGGTGCTTTATAGAAACAATAGTTTCAAAAGAATTTTTCAAAAAGGCACCTGAAACTAAATGTGCCCAATTAAAGGAACAAAAACATTTTAGAACCAATGACATATTTTTAAATAAAATTATAAAATTAAGTGAGAGCTGATTATTTTACTCACTTTAATGTGTTGATGCACATTTTGGATTTTAGCTAGATAAAAACTGAAATTTTAGTACAGGTTGTTTTTGAAAAGAGTAGGAAACTAAAACTATGAAGATAAATAGTCTATGGTTATATCTGTAAACTAACCTCTGATTCTCTGAAAAAGTTAGTAAAGGTTGTTGTTTAGAGACATTATGGGGACTTGTTTCAAAAAAAAACAATAAAAGGATAAAATGTTTCAAAATGACTCTGACAAGTTTTTAGGTGATCTGAAATAAATAAGACACTATTTCCTTCTTCTCAGCATTACTTCCAATCCAAAAAGGATACAACCACATCAGCCTATAATTATAATCACTTTTACTTTTCAGTAGTTCAGTATTTCAAGATGCTAGTTCCTCATTGTTGAGTGTTCTTTAGTTCATTATCACAAACCTTGGTTTGTTTATGATGCTAATCTTTTCCTTTTAACAGCAATGATTTTAATTTTAGGAATAAACAATTTTGGTAGAATTTAACTAAAGTGGATCAAGTCAAAATTAGATAAGTTAGAAGTAGGATCTATTTCTTTTGATTGAATTAATGCATCTCTTGATTTTATTTGGTGATATAACTATTTTAAAGCCAGCCTATCTCTGCTTCATTTCCCTTGACTTGCTATGATGATTTATGTGTATGCTAACATTAATTCATGTCCCAAAGTGACAGTTTGAGAGACTGCAGATGTTACCCAGGTGGTTGGTTATCAGGGAAGTTATTGAAATACGTGAAGTTAGGTATTCAGTGGGTGGTACCAGTAGGTCAAATACAATTTATCACACCTGATAAAAATATTCTTGGCAAGATCCAGTTACATTTGTAGTATCCTCAAATTAATTACATGTTAAAGTAAAAAGAATAAATTAATGGACATATTTCTCTGATTTTGACCCTGGC
The DNA here is from genome assembly GCA_917880005.1 of Nanger dama. Lineage (NCBI taxonomy): Eukaryota > Metazoa > Chordata > Mammalia > Artiodactyla > Bovidae > Nanger > Nanger dama. Next base: position 13,401,406 of record CAKJTW010000027.1, on the reverse strand, counting down.
TACCTAAGGTAGACTAGCATCTAAACTAGTCTGGCTATATGACTAGACTGTCCCCTGGTGTATTTACTGTGCTATCTTTTTCATTTGGGGCATATGTTTTGCATTGTGAAAGTTTTTAATGCATTTCTCAATTTTTTTTCATTATTATTAAATAGTTATCACCATTGACATGTGTGCAAGAGAATTCAGAATTGAGTAGTAAAATGAAAAATTATTTTATACACTTTATAATTTCATTTCTATGGGGTAGTTTTACAGTTAAGATCTACTTTGAGTTGTGGCTCCATGGTTAGTAATTCATAAGAGGTGATTATTCACACATCTTTTTGATACTGTGTGTGCCTCCTCCAGAGAGAACACTGTATCAGGAGACGGTCTAGGCTTAACATCCAGTGGTTGAATATGTCAGAAATGGTTCCAACACTAGACATTCTCAGAATATATTCAAATCCTTTGTTCCTTCTTACAGTGATAATCTTAATTTCTTTCAAAGGCAAATGCTAAACATTTCAGCGGTTACAGATGGTGAGAAAAAACATTATTTTCTCAGGACCACAGAGAACATTTTCTGCTTGTGGTTGACATACGTGATTGGGGGAATGTGGTAGGAAGAATTCTAAGATGGCCTGCAGGATTCTTGTCCCTAGTATACAGGTTTTACCTTTGAATATACACTAGACCAGTAAATATGAGAGTAGTCACTCCTGTGCTTATGTTAAGTTGCAGTATTAGCTGAGTCTAGAGAGGTTTTCCTGTTGGTTTTGTAGAAGGAAGCTGCCATGTTCTGGGCCACATAACAAGAGACTATGAGTGGTTTCCAGATGCTTAAAATATCTGCCAGCAGACAGAGCAAGAAAACGGGACCTTGGTTCTATAGCTAGAGAGAACTGAATTCTGCCAACAACAGCAAAATCTGGATGATGTTCCAAAGCTTTAGAAAGAAAGATTACCCAGTTGGCCTCTCAATTTTAAAGTTGTAAAATCCAGAATAGAGGATTACCTAAAATGTATTAGAATTCTGCCCCAAGGTAGCTGTGAAATAATGAGTGTGGACTTTTAAAGCTGTTCAGTGTGCTAACTCTAATAGCAAACTAGTAAGAGCAGAGAACATAGTTGACCTAGTAACTGGAGAACTGGTTAGGTTTCTGAGGAAGAATTCCTAACGCTTTAATTTCATCAGTGCTAAGAGTCTGAGTTTAGGCTGTCTTCATAGATTCAAAATGAAATAAATGTATAATTCTAGAAGAAAAGGTTGAAGAGGAGATTCTATTTTAAACTCAGTCATCATAAAAGTGTGTTAACATGATATATATCACAGCCAAATTATTTTTGCACATTTTAATACAATTTGTAAAGGCTCATTGACCAAAATATTTTAACTGGATGCCACAATTAAAATAATTTACAGGCTCTGCTTGATTTAAGGCTACACTAATGCAAGGTCATTAATTCATGTAATTATGTTCAATGCCATTTTTTTTACTGCGAAAGAGAATATATATATCACAAGACTCTATGAAGTTATTCTTAAATTAGTGTAAAGAACATTTCATCAAAGAGAGGTTGATGCTTTATATTACTTAAATAATGAATAAGGTAACAAAGAATTTGCCACTGAAATAAAGAGGTTGTAAATTTAAAATGTTTTTGCTTTTAGTTTTGTCCTCTGTGTTTCCTTTTCTATATGGGATGCTAGAAGCAGGTACTGACTTAAGATTTAAATGTGATAATGTTAAAATTACTATATCAATAAGAGAGAAAGGGAAATATTTCTATTTGAGAAAGACCCCAAATTTGGATCTAAAATTGATATCCTACAAATTTTGAGGGGAAAAGTTTCATTCACCTATCTAATATTAAAAATCTAAGATTGAAGGAAATTCAACATGAAAATGCTGTGTTCTAACACAGTATTTTTTCATAAATTACAAAAGGAATTTCACATTGCTCAAAAAGACTTCCAAGAAAGCAAGTTATACACACCTTTTGAGAAATACTTTTCTCATAATACAGAAATTACACGCAATAATAAATAAACATTTGTAACAGGGATGTAAGTTATTAATATAATATAAGGGATACTTGTGCACATATAGCCCTGCTTAATAATTAAGTATCCTGATGCTAGGGGCTTCCCAGGTGACCCTAGTGGTAAAGAACCCACCTGACAATGCAAGGGATGTAAGAAAGGCTGGTTTGATCCCTGGGTTGGGAAGACCACCTGGAGGAGGTCATGGCAATCCATTCTATTATTCTTGCCTAGAGAATCTCATGGATAGAGGAGCCTGGTATATTCCATTGGATCACAAAGAGCTGGACATAACTGAAGCAACTCAGCACTCACCCATGCATACTGACCCTTGAAGACTCCTAACCATTTTCTTTACTACATACAGAAATTTATTTGTAAATATGCTTTTCTTTATAGATCTACTGTCCAAGACTGTGTCCATCAGTACAATGCTTATTTAGCTTTACATGTAGATAAACTTTATATGAAAGGGATCAATGACATTTTATACAGATATTTCAACAAAAAAGGTAGGAGAACAAAAGAAAGAGGTATTACATGAAGTATCTATTGAAAGTTATGATGAATACCAGAGGCTTTTCATGATGGTGGTTTGCCTGTCAGTGAGATTAAACACTCAAAGCTCCACCTTTCTGCTTTGGATACTGTTGTGCTAATCAGTCAGAGTTCACCTCTCTTCCTGCTTCATTTGCTTTTCATTTCTTTAAAATTGACCTACTGAGGGAAATATTATTCCCTTATCAAAGGCAGTAAATCAAATTAGGTTACTACTCAGCCTATTTGGGTGGTGCACTGCCATTCTGCTTTAAAGATAATTTTGCATGGTCCAATCTTGAATTCTAATTCCAAGTTTAGATTTTTTAAATGCAATCACATTTTCAAGTTCATTGAATAAGGGAAGGAGAAAGATCACCTCAATTTCATCATCTGTAGAATCTGTAAACATATTAAAAAATTTCTTTCACTTGTTCTGTATATCTATGTGTATATCCTTGGCCAGATATTTAGGTTATACTGATAAAAACTCATGCTTTAGTCCTCAGTTCAGTTCAGTTCAGTTCAGTCGCTCAGTCGTGTCCGACTCTTTGTGACCCATGGATCGCAGCACACCAGGCCTCCTTGTCCATTACCAACTCCCAGAATTCACTCAGACTCATGTCCATTGAGTCGATGATGCCATCCAGCCGTCTCATCCTCTGTCATCCCTATCTCCTCTTGCCCTCAATCCCTCCCAGCATCAGGGTCTTTGCAATGAGTCAGTTCTTCACGTGAGATGGTCAAAGTATTAGAGTTTCAGCCTCAGCATCAGCGCTTCCAATGAATATCCAGGACTGGTATCTTTTAGGATGGGCTGGTTGGGTCTCCTTGCAGTCCAAAGGACTCTCAAGAGTCTTCTCCAACACCACAGTTCAAAAGCATCAATTCTTCGGTGCTCAGCTTTCTTCACAGTCCAACTCTCACATTTATACATGACAACTGGAAAAAGCATAGACTTAACTAGACAGACCTTTGTTGGCAAAGTAATATCTCTGCTTTTTAATATGCTGTCTAGGTTGGTCTGCCTTCCAAGGATTAAGTGTCTTTTAATTTAATGGCTGTAATCACCATCTGCAGTGATTTCAGTCCTCAAAAAGGCCACAATAAAAAGCACAAGTCAATAAAGTATGGTTTGTGGGGCAAATCCATCTCATGACCTCTTATTGTGAATAATATGATATTAGAACACATCCATGCCCATTCAGTAACACATCATCCCATGGCCATTTTTGTCCTCCAAGGATGAGCAGTTGTGTGACAGAGAATATCTGGCCTGGAAAGCCTAAAATATTTACTAACTGGCCTCTTACAGGAAATGATTATCTGATCCTGGATAGGGAGGAAAAGAATTACATAGATAGCTAAAATTCAATAAGCCTGACTTAAGTATTTGTATTTGTTGGTAGTCTGATAACCCTTGGACTGCAAGGAAATCCAATCAGTCCATCCTAAAGGAGATCAGTCCTGGGTGTTCATTGGAAGGACTGATGCTGAAGCTGAAACTCCACTACTTTGGCCACCTGATGAAGAGAGCTGACTCATTTGAAAAGACCCTTTGCTGGGAAAGTTTGAAGGCAGGAGGAGAAGGGGACAACAGAGGATGAGATGGTTGGACGGCATCACCAACTCAATGGACATGGGTTTAGGTGGACTTCAGGAATTGGTGATGGACAGGGAGGCCTGGCGTGCTGCAGTTCATGGGGTCACAAAGACTTGGACATGACTGAGTGACTGAACTGAACTGAACTGATTCTCTCATGTTACAATGATAATTTCTTAAATTGTCTCCTAATAAACTACCTGTATTTGACTTCCTATCTCAGGGTTGATTTGGGGAAAACCTAAACAAAGACAGTTGGTGCTGGAGGTGGATTCCTAGCAAGCAAATTCTTGTGATTCCAATACTGGGCCCACTCTCTGGTCTGGCCATTAGTGGTAATAAATTAGGAAGTGAGCGCTCTTAGCCTGTTAAGCATTTCAAGCACCAAGACACTCAAGTTTTGTGGATTTAGATGGAATAAAGGTAGAAAGGTTATATTGGATTTGAGAAATGCTTGATAGTGGCAATTATAAGTAATATATTACTAATTATTATAAGTAATAAAGAGTGATGAGATAATTGGAAAATTCTAACTGAAATCTAACTCGTAAAAGAAAATAATAATGTTGTAACCACACATTCTGGGAAACAAACTCACTCAGAAGGACAATGCAGATAGTGGAGTGCAGTTTATTACACTGGTGGGCCCAAGACAGAGTCTTCTCTTAGCCGAGGACCCCGACCAGCTTTTTTTTTTTTTAACCTTATATACTCTAAGTGTATGTGCCCAAACCCACCTCCCCAAATTCCCTGAAACTAGTCTAAACAAAGGAAAAGAAAGATACAGTCAAAGTTAACCTGTGATTCAAATGCCTTAAGCCTAGGTAGTTAACAGTGGACAATTATTGGCCTGAGGTTATACTCCAATAAGTATAATAGAATTTATGATTCTACTTGGAGAAGGCAATGGCACCCCACTCCAGTACTCTTGCCTGGAAACTCCCATGGACAGAGGAGCCTGGTAGGCTGCAGTCCATGGGGTCGCTGAGTCAGACACGACTTAGCGACTTCACTTTCACTTTTCACTTTCATGCGTTGGAGAAGGAAATGGCAACCCATGCCAGTGTTCTAGCCTGGAGAATCCCAGGGACGGGAGAGCCTGGTGGGCTGCCATTTGTGGGGTCGCACAGAGGTGGACACGACTGAAGCGACTTAGCAGCAGCAGCAGCAGCAGCAGCAGCATGATACTACTTGGTTACACAGATAATTAGAGTATTCTTTTAGGCAATGGAGAGTCTAGGTCTGATTCCTGGGGCTCTTCCATCTGGGGGGTTGTTTTTTTTCCAGTTGGTATGTCGTTTCCATAGATATTGGGCATATAGCGCAAAATCCACAGTCCCACCCAAGATGGAGTCCTGCTTTCAAGATGGAGCCTGTTCTGTCTGTTTCCTCCTTCAATAACAGATTTAAGCGGGTCACTCTCAAGTTAGAGAATATTTATATCCTGTTTAAAGAGAGTTCCCTGTGACAAAAGAGCCACTTATAAAAGTGGCTTAATTTTCAGCCCTGGAGAACATTTTATGCTAAAGTGTTCATTGTGATGGGAAAGAGGTGAGACCCTGAGACCTGAGGCTGGCACAACTGGGTAGGCACTCTCAGAAACCTGAACTCACAGATACGCTCGATCCACACAGACACAGAAGTGGTCCCTGCAACTTATTATAGAATAGAGGCTTTCCTTTTATCTGAAAAAGATATACAAATATCATCTGAAATGGATACATTATGCAAGGATGTTTGTCTTCTTCAATATTTGCCTTTACTTGCCCAGATCACTAGACCAGTGGCTCTCAAAGTGTTATGAACAAAACATACAGATACTTGGACAGAGAGTTAAACATCTCAGTCCCCACCTCATGCCCCAGATTTCAATTTACTATATCAAAGTGAGTTATAAATGTGCATTTTGACAAGCTCACCTGTGATGATGCTTCAGTTCATGGGTAATGCCGTATATTATACTATCCTACACCAATAACTTGGGTCAAGTCTCAACCTGGCTCCATAATTACTGTCCTTCCTGTAGGAAGAAAGTATAAAAATGAATAAACAGAAACCTCAATTAAAATAGTCAGAATACAAGAAGTGGAAACTGTCACACACTATAGTGATAGCAGAGTTAACAGCCATAAAAAGAATTGTTTTGTTGCCTGGTAAAGTGCTCAATGAGAACCTTTACAACTTAGTCAATGAAAAGCAGCTTTACTTCAAACTCTCAAATTTTTCAATGGACTCTCTATTTACAGTAGCTTACCTCCCCCCCTTCCTTTCCCCTATATATGAGTCCTCTTTTCCTTATTACAACAGGACTTGCAAGTGACTCATCATGGTTGCACACTCTGAATCGCAATTCTTTGCTATTCCTCAATAAACTCATTTATTGCTGAAGAAATAATTGCAGTCCATTTGTTTTAGGTCAACAAAAGAGAGGATTTACCAAAGGAATTGCAGAATATGGGTATAAACCTGTGGGCACTAGAAGAACATGTCTGCAAATGGATCATGAAGGTCCTGGACCCAAGAAGTGCAGAGATTTTAAACTGTTTAAGGGAGAGTTTGGTGATGTTACTGAATTTGACCACTTTTTTTTTTTAACATTTCCCTCATATTTGTTATTATTTTTTGTGAAACATTTATATATAATTGCTATACAAAATCTGCACATAATTAATTATGCAGCACAACATATTTGGAGATTCATGTATTTATATGAAAATATCACCATAATGTATGTCATGAACAAATTCATTGCCTCCAAAAGTGTTTTGTCATCCTCTTTGTGTATTATTATTATTATTATTATACTATTTATGTGTGTGATAACACATATGCAGGGAAAGTACTTGATTAAATTCAACATCTTTCATAATAAAAATGGAGAAGGCAGTGGCAACCCAGTACTCTTGCCTGTAGAATCCCAGGGACGGGGGAGCCTGGTGTGCTGCCGTCTATGGGGTCGCACAGAGTCGGACACGACTGAAGCGATGTAGCAGCAGCGGCAGCATAATAAAAACTCTAAAAATTATGTGTGGAAGGAACTTGTACAATAAAGTCCCTATTTGACAAGCCCATCATTATCATTCTACTCCATGGTGAAAAACTGGATTTTTTTTACTCTGCTGCTGCTGCTGCTAAGTCACTTCAGTCATGTCTGACTCTGTGTGACCCCATAGACAACAGCCCACCAGGCTCCCTCGTCCCTGGGATTCTCCAGGCAAGAACACTGAGATCTACAAAAAGCAAGAATGCTCACTTTTATCACTTCTAGTCGACATTAAACATTATACTAAAATTCTAGCCAGAGCAGTTAGTCAAAATAAAGGATGGGGGAGGAAGAAAAAAATCATCCAAATTGAAAAATAAAAAGCAAAATTATCTGTTCTCAGATCACATGATCTTTTCACATAGAAATTTCCAAAAATCCACAAATAGAAAAACTGTTAGAGCTAACACACAAATCCATTAAAGTTGAAGGATAGAAAATAAGCATAAAAAAATCAGTTGTGTTTCTATACATAAGCAAAGAATTATTCAAAAAGGAAATTAAGAAAACAATTCTGTTTATAATAGCATCAAAAAGAATAAAACACTCCGAAATAAACAATGCTCATAGTGACTTAACTTCAGGAAGGATTTTTTTTCCTGCTGTAAGCCCCTGACCTACCTTTTCTGTGAGTATTTACTAGTTGAAGAGCATTTGCTAGCTGGAAATTCATTCTGTGACCCTTTGAGATGTAAATCTTTTAAAAAGCTTCTTGCCAGGTTCTACAATCCTGGACTAGAAATATTTTTTCCAAGGGCTTGGGAACCACCCCTTTGACATGTAATCACGAAGGATGATACTGTCTCTTTCTTTCTTATCTTTTTGAAGGTTTATTCTCAACAATTTTCAAATGTGCAACACAGTATTGTTAACTATATAGCCACCATGTTGTACATTAGATCCCTATAACTTATAAAGTTTGTGCCTTTGGATAGAATGTTCCTTGTCTGCAGTCACTATGGGAGGGTAGAAATCTAATGTCCTTTAACAGACATCTTACTCTAAGGCATAAAATTACCTGCACTGTTTCTATGAGAAAATTTAATATTATCTGTGAGCATCTTTACCACCAGCAAAAAGATTATAATGGCTGATGTTGCTCATGTCATCCACAGTAGGAAGTACATTATTTGTGTGTGTGTGTGCATTAGTTTTCTTTTTTTATTTATTTATTTTTTATTTATTTTTAATTTATTTTTTTAATTACAATACTGTATTTGTTTTGCCATACATTGACACGAATCAGCCATAGGTGAACACAATTGCCCAATGCCGAAGCCCCTCCCACCTCCCACCCCACATCCTCTATCTGAATCATCCTGTGCATCAGCCCCATGCATCCTGCATCCTACACCAAACATAGATTAGCGCTTCGTTTCTTACAGGAAAATACACATGCTTCACTGCCATTCTCCCAAACCATCCCACCCTTTCCTCTCCCCTCAGAGTCCAAAAGTCCACTCTATACCTCTGTGTCTCTTGTTGTCTCACATATAGGGTCATCATTACTGTCTTCTAAATTCCATATATATGTGTCAGTATATTGTATTGGTGTTTTTCTTTCTGGCTTACTTCACTCTGTATAATCGGTTCCTGTTATAACAAACTACCATAAAGTTATTTGTTTAAAACAACTCCTAGTTAGAAGTTCTAGTGGACTGACTGTTGCTGGTTACACAAGGTCAAGGTCTGGTCTTGGCTGGCCTGGATTGAAAGGGAAAATCTGCTTTCAAGATCATTCGGGTTGTTTGCAGAATTCTTGCAGCTTTTTCTGGCTGAGATCCTTGCTGGCTATTATCCAGGAGATTCTCAGTTCTTTACAACCATCTGCATTCCTGGGGGCTTTGCCCTCTCTGTCTTCAAACCTGAAGGACATTTTGTTCTCATATTTTGAGTCTCTCTAACTTCTCTTCCACCCAAGTTCTTTTGGTCCAGCTGAAGATACTTCTCTGCTTTTAAGAACCCTTGTTTTTAGTTTGGGCCTCAACGTTTATTCAAGGTTAAACTTATTTTATGATCTTCTACCTAGACTAGACTGCAAAGTTTCTCTTCCCAACTAATATGATGTGTTCATGGTTCCTGGAGCTAGGGAGTAGCCATCTCTCAAGGGCCCATGCTGCCATCTTCATGGTTCCTGGCACTGGGGAGCAGCCATCTCTCAGGGGCCATTCTGCCACAATGAGGATAAAATTTATCAAAAGGTAAATAAAATCGTTTCAAATGTGACTTCAGTAATGTCACAGTGATCTAAGAAATCCTGTCCTCAGCATCCCTCATGTTATTTATGCAAAACACATTTCTTTTGGCAAGTATGACTTTCTAAACAATCTGAATTCATGACTCCAAAATGTTTGGTTAATGCAAAGGTAGCTTAGCATTTTTTAAAAGTGTAGATGTATGGCAGACATACTTTTTAGGCAACGATCTTGAAATTCTACTTTCTCCAATTAACTTTTTGATAGAAGATAGAATTAGGTACTTTTCTTTAAGTCTCTGAAAAGTACCTGGAATTGTGGTAATTCTGTATTGTATATTGATATATCTGTCATTTTTGCAAATTAAGTAAATAAAAAAATAGGCAAATTAAGCTTGAAATTTGAATTATTTTTGTCTTCTTTTGTCAAGAGGATTATGTAGGTAGTTCTGCTCAAATACCAGGTGAACTGAAAACAATGTTTTCCATATTTAAATTGGTTGCATTATTTATGTACCTAAAGTGCTTGAGAATCAGCTAATATTTTCCTTGAAATGATAAAGATACCTCATTTTCATTCTTTCTAAATGTACTTTAGCTGCTGAGAAAATTTAGTATGCTGTGTGATATTTCTGGCCTTTTGGCAAATCAGACATTTCCTGAAAGTAATGATAATCCCTACCCAGCAGGTATTTCTAAGTGAATACAAACAAAATTAACTGTGTGCACATGTTCATATAATTATGGCTTGACATGATGTGAGATAAGACACTCTGTTTTCCTTATTATCGCTAGGCAGATTGCAGACTAATTTACTGATTCTAAAGACATAAACGACTAAGGTTTGAAGAACAAAACCCAACTAAATAAATGTTTGAAGCATACTATTACATGTTTTAAAGAAAATCTTTATTTTTGTATTTTCATTTTCTTTCATGTACTAATAATGGGTCTTGAAATGTTTCCTCTATTTAAAAAATCTGTGTTATCATCTATATTTTTCTAGTCTAGTTATTTTAAACATAATAATAAACAGGGAATCCTTTGGTGGTCCAGTGTTTAGGACTCCAGGCTTTCATTGCCAAGAGCCCAGGTTCATTCCCTGGTCAGGGAACTAAAATCTCTCAGGTCATGTTGTGCAGCCATTGTTATCAAAACAATGATAATAATTTTTAAAACAAAATCAAGTACTTCTTATTAAAATATTGCACTGAGTTAATACATGCTATATATATATTTTTTCCAGTATTTTGTGTTACTCGTTACTTGTAGAATAAACTTGAAAGTAAAGGCAGTTGTTACCATGATTTATTAATTCTATTTGAAAAGTGGCTGCAAAGAGTTGGACACGACTGAGCAACTGAGCACACACCCAAACTGCAGTCTTTCCAACACTTATCAGCTACAAGAATAAATTAATGCTGACTATTAAGCTCCTATAACTCCATGTATTAAACACCACACAAGCTACAATCTATTACTAATAACTAGAGAATTTTAGTGTAGGGTATTTATGAATCAGATGCTTGTATTTTATAAAATAAATGGTAGAAAAGTCCAGAAATGGTAATTCAAACATGTTAGAATCTCATCTCAGCCACTGACAAATGGCCTTAATTTTTCCTTTCCTCACTGCATATAATAAAAGTATCCTTCAGAAAACTGGGTCAAATGATGCCTCTGGTCCCACATTGCTTTGGTGGGAGCAACTGTAATGGAACAACATTACTTGCAGATGTGATTTCATAGTTCTAATGTGTTCATTTCTCATTCATGTGTGCTTAGTCACATTTCCACCAAAATATAGACCTTTGGTGATTATGAAGAATATTAAGGGGTAGAAGCTGGATATGATTTATAATTATTTTTATTTATAAACAGTATTTATGTTAGTATTTATTCATTTAGTACTTATTTCTTATTTTAGATTTAGAAAAATAACCATGAAGCAAGAGTAAGGCTACAGTTTTGAGTGATAATTTTTGTAAACAGACATTTTATTTAGGAGTGTAGAAGCTGGCTCACTGGAAAAGACTGATGCTGGGAAAGAATGAAGGAAAAAGGAAAAGGAGGCTGCAGTGGCAATGAGATGGTTATATAGAATCACCACCTCAATGGATATGTCATTAAGCAAACTCTGTGAGACTGTATAAGGCAGGGGAGCCTGGTGTGCTGCGGTTCATTGGGTCACAAAGAGTTGGACAGGGCTTAGCAACTGAACAACACCAAGCAGAAGCCAACATTGGGCTTAAGTTAAAGATCTTATTTGGGTTATCCGATTTAAATGTGAAGAAGACACACTGGTCAATGCTGTCATTTACCTGATTGCCTCTCCACAGTTCCCAGATTCACATCCACAGTGTCATTTGGTTAAATTTGTGACATATGCCTCCATTAACAATTTAAGAAGGGTGAATGATTAAAGCTTTGGATTTAGCAAATCAATACAATGAGTCATACTTTGCAGTAAACTGGATATAATTAGCTAGTTGAAATATAATTAGCTAGTATATTATATATACATAATATACATTCATCACAACATAGTATACACATCCATATATTATTACCAAATAGTGTGGAACCACATTCCAGTTCCTTTTCATTGACACACTCAGGTACCTCTTTGGCCACATTAAAAGAAAAAAAAAAAAAAAAAAACACTCCTATATACAATATTGTAAAGTAATTAACCTCCAATTAAAATAAATGTTTATTTAAATTTTTTTTTCCCTTTCATCATTTACCTATTACTCTCATTTGCACTCTTACCCTGGCTCAGAGATTATGCTGATCTTGTGATTACTATCAGATTAACTAAATCTTTATCTCAAAGTTTTTTTTTTCTTAAGTTGTGCAGTTTTCACACCACCTACAATGTTTAGAACGTTCATTCTACAAAGCAAGAAAGATTCATGTCTATTTATCTTGATCTAACACTTTCTGTCTCTATGGTACTGAATAAACTCATAAAAATGCAGGATTTTAAAGATATGCTATGAATCCACTCTTCTAAAGACTGCCTGCCAAAATGACATTTTCTTTAACTTTTTTTTTTTTTTTTTAGGATAGATATAGGATACAAATCTCCCTGATTTTAAGTAGAAAAAATAACTTTAGGTTAAATGATACCTGTAAGAGGTCCTTAAATTTATGGTTTCTAGACTCAAAATCCATTGAGATGTCTCTGGTGTTTCAATATATAGCAATTTCTGAGCTAAATAAAAGCATTAAGACAGATATCTCTGGTATATTGGCAGTGGTATTGGGGAGAGGAGGAGAAGATCTCACTTATTTTCCATTTAGTTTCCCCCAAACCTCTAATTTGAGAAAGACTGTCAATGAAAGTGATCTCATTCTCAAATCAGTATTTGGTAACTAATGTATGTACATAGATCCCTTCAGTTCAGCTCAGCAAAACAAATTATAATGTGCCCAATTTGTCAGCTGGTGATGATTAGGAGAAAATATAGTGGAACTTAGCCATACCAGTTAGTCTTAGAAAATCTGCTTACAGCTTACAGTGGGAGGTAGATACATAGTCACATAAATACGGTGATACCATCATCACATTTTGGTGGTATTTGCAAAGTGTTACAGTAATGCATGAGGAAGGTTTATATTTCATCTTAAGAACTGAGGATATATTAGTGTTAGTTTTTGAACAATGACCACAAAGTTTCTGGCTGAGGGAAATAGAAACTGTACTGTCAGAGAGCTTTACCAAAGCACAGATCTTCGTGAAAACTGTTGTGATTTCAGACTCAGATCTGTTTGTACACCTGAACAAACAGTTTTTAATGAGAGGGATAGATCCCCTGGAGAAGGAAATGGCAACCCACTCCAGTATTCTTGCCTGCAAAATCCCGTGGGTGGAGGGAGTCTGGTAGTCTACAGTCCAGGGGATCTCAAAGAGTTGGACATGATTGAGCGACTTAACTGTATTAGGAATCTTGAATTGGAAGGTACGTTATTTGGATTAGAATGATAAGGATAATGAACACATGAACTTGAGCAAACGTGTGGAGGAAAAAGTTAAGTATATGAGTATATATGGTTCAGATGGCACAGAATCTGCCTACAATGCAGAAGACCTGGGTCAGGCTACCCACTCCAGTATTTTTATCTGCAGAATTCCATGGACAGAGGAAGCTACAGTCTGTTTTATGGACAGGTGCAATCCGTAGCGTTGCAAAGAGTCTGACACAACTGAGCAACTAACACATATGCACAGACATATACACTTTTGTTATATAAGATTTCAAGATTCTTTTGATAATGGGCCACAACACACTGAAAAGCATATTTGAAAAGCAAAAGTCTGTACTAACAGCTCAGAAAGAGAAAAAGGCCACACAGAAAGTACTGTCTGAGAACAGGGAAAGAGCAAACAAGGGCTGTAGGCAACTGCTCACCTTTGGCACATAGAATGAGGTTAGCCAGGTTTCTCAAGTTCCTGGTGAGTTTCCTAGTTTGAATAGATCCATGACATAGGGGTTGTCCCCAGTTGTTTGGAACTTAACCGTGGGAAGATTAGAGCAAGTGCACGTAGTGGCCCAAAATATTAGAGCTGAATAAGAGATGCAGTTGGACTGTGGAATTAATAGGCTGTTTGAGGACTAGTTACACCAGCTCCAAACAAGGTCAAAAGAGCATTTAAAATAAAAGTTAAAAACCTGTACTGTACTCCTTGTAAATACTTCCCATCAAGTCTACATCTTTTTTCTCCTCTATGTCTAAATTTCTGCAGTTCACCTTACCCTTAAAATAGAGTACAAGCAACATTTCTGAAATTCTGGTATTAAAAAACTTAATACTGTATTTAGTTTACTTTAATTTATAGACACTGTACTCACTAAACCATATTCAGGTAACTTTATTTTTCATGGAAAATACATGTTTATGTTTTACCCAAAGTTTAGAAAATTCACACTGGCATGAAGAAGAAAATATAAATCACTGTAGAAGTTATAACCCCCACATATATCTTATTCAAAATTTTCTATGTATCTTTTGTTTTCTTCTATAATATAAAAATTTCTTTGTGTTTTACATAATTCCATAGCTCTACCCCAACTACCATAAGGTTTTATAATTTACTTTTATCATGTGATGATATAGCATGAATATCTTTTCATATCTACCCATGTTATATTTCTATATCATTTTAATAGGTATTTAATATATGAATGGGGCTTCCCTCATAGCTCAATTGATAAAGAACCTGCAATCACTGCAGATGGTGACTACAGCCATGAAATAAAAAGACACTTTATCTTTGGAAGAAAAGCTATGACAAACTTAGCATATTAAAAAGCAGAGACATTGCTATGCCTACAAAGGTCCATCTAGTCAAAGCTATGGTTTTTCCAGTAGTAATGTATGAATGTGACAGTTGGACTAGAAAGAAAGCTGAGCACCAAAGAATTGATGCTTTTGAACTGCAGTGTTGGAGAGACTCTTGAGAGTCCCTTAGATTGCCAGGAGGTCACACAAGTCAATCCTAAAGGAAATAACCCCTGAATATTCATTGGAAGGACTGATACTGAAGCTGCAATTCTAGTACTCTAGGCACCTGATACGAAGAACTGACTCATTGGAAAAGACCTGATCCTGTAAAACATTGAAGGCAGGAAGAGAAGGGGATGACAGAAGACAAGATGGTTGGATGGCATCACAGACTCGATGGAGATGATTTGAGCAATCTCCAGAAGTTGGTGATGGACAGGAAAGCCTGATCTGCTGCAGTCCATGGAGTCTCAAAGAATTGGGCACAACTGAGTTGACTGATCAATTCTCCCTATCATCATTTACCCATTATTGTCATTTTTCTCATTTGCACTCTCAGAGATTATGCTGATCCTGTATATTATTATCAGATTAGTTAAATCTTTATCTCAGTTTTTTCTTAAGTTGTGCAGTTTTCACACCACCTACAATGTTTACAATGTTCATTCTACAAAGCAAGAAAGATTCATGTCTATTTATCTTGATCTAACACTTTCTGTCTCTATGGTACTGAGTAAACTCATAAAAATGCAGGATTTTAAACATATGATTCTCTTCAAATATGAATCCATTCTTCTAAAAACTGCCAAAATGACATTTTCTTTAGCATTTTTTCTGCATATAGATATAGGATATAAATCTTCCTGATTTTAAATGGAAAAAAAAAATAACTTTAGGTTAAGTGACACCTGAAAGAGGTCCTTAAATTTATGGTTTCTAGACTCAAAATCCATTGAGATGTCTCTGGTGTTTGTTTCAATAGTTAACACTTTCTAACCCACATAAAAGTGCTAAGACAGATACCTCTAGTATATTGGCAGTGGTGCTGGGAGAAGGGGAGAAGATCTCACTTATTTTCCATTTAGTTTCCCCCAAACCTCTAATTTGAGAAAGACTGTCAATGAAAGTGATCTCATCCTCAAATCAGTATTTGGTAACTAATGTATGTACATAGATCCCTTCAGTTCAGCTCAGCAAAACAAATTATGAGTGTGCCCAGTTTGTCAGATGGTGATAGTACAGAGTGGAGAAGGCAATGGCACCCCACTCCAGTGCTCTTGCCTGGAAAATCCCATGGATGGAGGAGCCTGGTGGGCTGCAGTCCATGGGGTCGCTAGGAGTCGGACACAACTGAGTGACTTCACTTTCACTTTTCACTTTCATGCATTGAAGAAGGAAATGGCAACCCACCCCAGTGTTCTTGCCTGGAGAATCCCAGGGACGGGGGGAGCCTGGTGGGCTACCGTCTATGGGGTCGCACAGAGTCAGACACGACTGAAGCGACTTAGCAGCAGCAGATAGTATGGGGAAAATAGAGTGGAACTTAGCGATACCAATTAGTCTTAGCAAGTCTACTTACAGAGGGAGGTTGACATGTAGTCGCATAAATATGGCGACATTATCATCACATTATGGTGGCATTTACAAAGTGTTGCAGTAACACGTGAGGAAGCTTTACATTTTGTCTTAGGAGAGGAGGACATGTTAGTGTTGGTTTTTGAACAATGACCACAAAGTTTCTGGGTGGGTTGGCAAAGGCAATGCAGGAATTGGAAACTGTACTGTCAGAACGGTTTACCAAGGCACAGATCTTTGTGAAAATTGGTGTGATTTCAGACTCAGAAATGTTTGCTCGCCTTAACAAAGAGTTTTGAATGACAGGCATATTAGGAATCTTGAATTGGAAGATAGATTATTGCATTAGAATGGTAAGGATAATGAATACTTGAACTAGAGCAGACGTGTATAGGAAAAAAATTAAGTACATGTATGTGTATACATTTATGCATGGACATACACACCTCTTTGTTTCATAAGATTTCAAGATTCTTTTGATGGTGGGACACAATACACTGATACTCACATAGATGAAAAGCAGAAGCCTGTATTATTTGTAGCTCAGAAGGAGAGAAGGCTATCACTCAGGGCCACACAGGAAGTAATGCCTGGGCACTGGGGCTGTAGGAGGCGGCTCACCTATGACACGTAGAATGAGATTAGCCAAGTTTCTTGACTTCCTGGTGGGCTTCCTAATTTGAATAGGTTCATGGGCTCCATAACATAGGGGCTGTCCCCAGTTGTTTGGAACCTGACCCTGGGAAGATTAGAGTGAGTGGATATAGTGGCCCAAAATGTTAGAACTGAATAAGAGAAGTGGTTAAAATGTGGAATTAAATTAATAAGCTGTTTGAGGAGGACCAGTCAGAATAGCATTTAAAATAAAAGTTAAATACTAAAAAAGTTAAAAACCTAAAACGTAAAAGTTAAAATAAAAGTGTTATACTGCTTCAATATTTACCACCTCATGTACATTTTTTTTTTTTCTCCTCTATTTCTAGATTTCTACAGTTAGCTTTTCATTTAGAACAGTGTGCAAGCAACATTTCTGAAATTCTGGTATTAAGAAACTTAAAACAGTATTTAGTTTATTTAAATTTACAGATACTTTGCCAACTAAGGTCCATCTAGTCAAGGCTATGGTTTTTCCTGTGGTCATGTATGGATGTGACAGTTGGACTGTGAAGAAACCTGAGCGCCAAAGAATTGATGCTTTTGAACTGTGGTGTTGGAGAAGACTCTTGAGAGTCCCTTGGACTGCAAGGAGATCCAACCAGTCCATTCTGAAGGAGATCAACCCTGGGATTTCTTTGGAAGGAATGACGCTAAAGCTGAAACTCCAGTACTTTGGCTACCTCATGCGAAGAGTTGACTCACTGGAAAAGACTCTGATGCTGGGAGGGGTTGGGGGCAGGAGGAGAAGGGGGCAATAGAGGATGAGATGGCTGGATGGCATCACTGACTCGATGGATGTGAATTTGAATGAACTCCGGGAGTTGGTGATGGACAGGGAGGCCTGGCGTGCTGCAATTCATGGGGTCACAAAGAGTTGGACATGACTAAGCAACTGAACTGAACTGATACTCATTAAATCACATTTAATAACTTTATTTCTCATGGGGGCTTCCCTGAAAGCTCAGTTGGGAAATAATACTTCTGCAATGCAGGAAACCTCAGTCCAATTCCTGGAAGATCCACTGGAGAAGGAAATGGCAACCCACTCCAGTATTCTTGCCTGGAGAACTCCATGGACAGAAGAGCCTGGTGGGCTACAGTCCCTGGGGTCACAAAGAGTCAGACACGACTGATTGACTAACACTTTCTTTTCAATTTATCATGTCATAATAAACCATGTATATCTTTTCATATCTACTCATGTTATTTTTATACATAATTTTAATAGATGTTTAATATATGAATGGGTCATAAATTATAGAATCTTATTTTGTAAATTGCAAGCATTTTTGAATATATTTATTCACATAAATGCCTGAGTATACCTTAAAATAGTTTCTGTTTAAAAATGAACCATTGATTTGAAGAATGTGACTTATTTTAACATTCTTTGTATGTTTTACCATATTTACAGGGCTTCCCCAGTGATTCACTGGAATTTGCCTATAAAGTAGAAGACAAAGAGAAAGTGAAAGTGAAAGTCACTTAGCCCTGTCTGACTCTTGGCAACCCCATGGACTATAGAGTCCATAGAATTTTCCAGGCCAGAATGCTGGAGTGGGTAGCCTTTCCCTTCTCCAGTAGATCTTCCCAATCCAGGGAACAAACCCAGGTCTCCTGCATTGCAGGTGGTTTCTTTAACACCTGAGCCACAAAGGAAGCCCAAGAATCCTAGAGTGGGTAGCCTATTCCTTCTCCAGCAGATCTTCCTGACCAATGAATCAAATCAGGGTCCAGCAGATCTTCCTGACCAATGAATCAAATCAGAGTCTCCTTCTTTGCAGACTGATTCTTTACCAACTGAGCTATCAGGGAACACAGGTTAAATTCCTGGGTGGGGTAGATCCCCTGGAAGAGAGCATGGCGACCCACTCTAGTATTCTTGCCTGGAGAATCCAATGGACAGAGAAGATTGGCAGGCTATAGTCCACAGGGTCACAAAGAGTCAGACATGACTAAAGTGACTTAGCACACATGCATACACCATATTTACAACCAAAATAGGCTATCACATTTGCTACAAGTTCTCCAACTTGAGAATATTTTTTTTTAATATTTTCAACTGAACACATGCCAAATGTGACCTTATTTAGTTCTTTGGTTTATTGGCTACGAACTAGGTTGAACTCTGTCTTATAATTTATTGCAGTTTTGTTTTCATTCCAGGCTATTTGTTTTCCTAATGATTAACTAATCCTTCTCAATATACCAATCAAGCAACTCATTCTACTGATTTGATATAGTGCTTTGTTTACTTGCTAATCACATACTTGTAGTTGAACATTTCTGAACTTAACATTTCATACTGACCTGGCTTTTTAACCACGATTTTCTAGCTTACTATTTTTAAAATTACAGATTTTTAATGTATTTAGATATCTAGCTTTTAATCTAGGCTTATATCACCATTCTTTCTTTCATTTTGTACATTGATGTTTCCAAATGAGTATTGGCCTGCTGCTGCTGCTGCTGCTAAGTCGTTTCAGTCGTGTCCGACTCTGTGCAACCCCGTAGAGGGCAGCCCACTAGGCTCCCCCGTCCCTGGGATTCTCCAGGCAAGAATACTGGAGTGGGTTGCCATTTCCTTCTCCAATGCATGAAAGTGAAAAGTGAAAGTGAAGCCATTCAGTCCTGTCCGACTCCTTGCGACCCCATGGACTGCAGCCTACCAGGTTCCTCTTAGTCCTCTAGAAAGCAAAGCTTGAAATAAGGCAAATGTGATGACATTAGATTTCAGGGGTACAAACTCCCTACTAGGGTAGGGCAATAATTGTGATGAAAAGGGGGTGGTGAGAAATGGAAAGGTATGGAGTGAGACAACACAATGTGCTTAGCAAGAAGACTGAAAGAACCCTCCAGATCTTTAGGCAGGCATGTTTACTGATCATTTGTGTCTCAACTGTATCTGTGGGATTTTCATTTATAAAAGTAATTGATTAATGACATAGAGGTCAAGGCCATTGAACAAAAGTTATTACTTACATTTTCTTTTCCCAAGAGAAGGGTACATGCCATAACATTCAAGTCTGTGTAGGAAAGAATCAAATTTGGGTCAGGAGACAGAGGAGGAAGTGAAAGCACAGGACATAGCCTTAATTGTGGAAAAGGCATGACAGAATGGTGTAAACATTTAGGACTGGCTAGTTTGATAACTTCTGTGGGCTCTAGAGTTTACGGTCTGGCTTCTAGTTGACTTGTATATCACCCCCAATTGAACAAGTAAACAGAAATATGGCTTGATGTATAAAAGATATGAAGATTCCATATATATGTGTCAGTATACTGTACTGGTGTTTTTCTTTCTGGCTTACTTCACTCTGTATAATTGGCTCCAGTTTTATCCATCTCATTAGAACTGATTCAAAGGTATTCTTTTTAATTGCTGAGTAATACTCCATTGTGTATATGTACCATAGCTTTCTTATCCATTCGTCTGCTGATGGACATCTAGGTTGCTTCCATGTCCGGGCTATTATAAACAGCGCTGCAATGAACATTGGGGTACATGTGTCTCTTTCAATTCTGGTTTCCTTGGTGTGTATGCCCAGCAGTGGGATTGCTGGGTCATAAGGCAGTTCTATTTCCAGTTTTTTAAGGAATCTCCACACTGTTCTCCATAGTGGCTGTACTAGTTTGCATTCCCACCAACAGTGTAAGAGGGTTCCCTTTTATCCACACCCTCTCCAGTATTTATTGCTTGTAGACTTTTGGATCGCAGCCATTCTGACTGGCATGAAATGGTACCTCATTGTGGTTTTGATTTGCATTTCTCTGATAGTGAGTGATATTGAGCATCTTTTCATGTGTTTATTAGCCATCTGTATGTCTTCTTTGGAGAAACGTCTATTTAGTTCTTTGGCCCATTTTTTGATTGGGTCATTTATTTTTCTGGGATTGAGCTACAGGAGTTGGAATTTAGAAATATGGTAACAATAACCCTGTATGCGAGACAGCAAAAGAGACACAGATGTATAGAACAATCATTTGGAATCTGTGGGAAAGGAAGAGTGTGGGATAATTTGGGAGAATGGCATTGAAACATGTATAATATCATATATGAAATGAATCACCAGTCCAGGTTTGATGCATGGTACTGGATGTTTGGGGCTGGTGCGCTGGGATGACCCAGGGGATGGTATGGGGAGGGAGGAGGGAGGGGGGGTTCAGGATGGGGAACACATGTATACCCGTAGTGGATTCATGTTGATGTATGGCAAAACCAATACAATATTGTATAGTAATTAATCTCCAATTAAAATAAATAAATTTATATTAAAAATAAATAAATAAATTAATTTAAAAGAGTCTTCTCCAATACCACAGTTCAAAAAAAAAAAGAAAGAAATATGAAGATACAAGTGGTATATGGGCTTCCCTGGTGGTTCAGATGGTAAAGAATCTGCCTGCAATGCAGGATATATAGCCAGGTATATATCCTCTACGTGTCAAAACATTATGTTATTTTACATTTACAAAGTCATGTCCTATTCTCCATGACAGTTTCAATTGCTGGGTCAGGAAGATGCCCTGGAGAAGGAAATGGAAACCCATTTCAGTATTCTTGCCTGGAGAAGCCAACGGACAGAGGAGCCTCATGGGGTCTTAAAGTGGGACACAACAGAGCCACTTTCACTTTCAAAGATGATGTATAAAGATATGAATTCAGAATCAGCTGGTTTGTATAAGAAAGGTGAACTCCCTGAAAAGTTATCATTGTAATAATTAATAAAGACAAAAATTATAATAGAGTCAGAAGTCAGGATGCTCTTGTATCCTTACAACAATAGTAGAGCCTAACAGAAGAATGGCTTTCTCTTCTTGCCTGACAGGAAAGTAGCCAGTGAGAGACTGTCATGACACAACCAATGAAAAGTCACTACAATTCAAACTGCAATCACTCTAAGAGACCTTTTTTACTCTACCCAGCTTCCTTTTCCTCTCTGGGGGAAAAAAAAAAGCCATTTTTGCCTTGTTGTGCAGGGCTTGCACGTGGCTTGCCATAGTTGCAGATCTCCACTTGCAATTCTTTGCTAATTCTAAATAAGCCCAATTTTGCTTTAGCAATAACTGTCAGACTGTTTTTCTAATGTCTGCACTATCTCACGAAATTAACTAAGCTGGAAAGAGCAAACTTTCCTTAGATAGCTATGTCTCCTATGTGTCAAAACATTGTCCTGTTGTTATACATTCACAAAGTCATGTCCAAGTCTTTGTGACTCTATGGACTGCAGCATTCCAGGCTCCTTTGTCTTTCAAAATCTCCTAGAGTTGTCTTGGATTCATGTTTCCCTGGTGGCTCAGACTCATATGAATTGAGTCAGTGATGCTATCTAACCATCACATTCTCTTCTGCTCCTTTATTTTGTCTTCAATCTTCCCCAGAATCAGGGTCTTTTCGAAAGAGTTAGCTTTTTGCATCAAGATGGCCATACTACTGGAGCTTTAGCTTCAGGATCAATCCTTTGAATGAATATTCAGGGTTGGTTTACTTTATAACTGACTGGTTTGATCATCTTGCTGTCCAAAGGACTCTCAAGAGTGTTTTCCAACACTACAATTCAAAAACATCAGTTTTTCAGCATTCAGCCATCTTTAGGCTGAATGAATTCTCACGTTCATGCATGACTACTGGAAAAAAAGCATAGCTTTGACCGTATGGACCTTTGTTGGCAAAGTCATGTCTCTCCTTTTAATATGCAGTCTAGGTTTGTCATAGCATTCCTCCCAGGGAGCAAGCATCTTGCAGTTTCATAGCTGTAGTCACTATCTGCAGTGGTTTAGGAGCCCAAGCAAAGAAGACCCATCACTGCTTCCACTTTTCGCCCTTCTAGTTGCATGAAGTGATGGGACTGGATGCCATGATCTTAGTTTTTGAGTGTTGAATTTTTAGCCAGCTTTTTCACTCTCCTCTTTTACCCTCATCAAGGGCTGTTTAGTTCCTCTGCACTTTCTGCCTTTAGAGTGCTATCATCTGCATATCTGAGTTATGGATATTCTCCTGGTAAACTTGATTCCAATTTGGGTTTCATCCAGCCTGGCATTTTGCATGATGTACTCTGCATATAAGTTAAATAAGCAGGATGACAATATACAGCCTTTTCATACTCTATTCCCTATTTTGAGCCAGTTAGTTGTTCCATGTAAGGTCCTAACTCTTGCTTCTTGACCCATATACAGGTTTCTCAAGAGACAGGCAAGGTGGACTGGTGTTCTTATCTCTTTAAGAATTTTCCACAGTTTGTTGTGATCCACACAGTCAATTCTTTGTGGCCCCATGGACTGTAGCAGGCCAAGCTTCCCTGTCTATTACCAGCTCCCAGAGCTTGCTCAACATCATGTCCATCCAGTCAGTGATGCCACCCAACCATCTCATCCTCTGTTGTCTCCTAGTCTCCCTGCCTTCAATCTTTCCCAGCATCAGGGTCTTTTACAATGAGTCAGTTCTTTGCATCAGGTGGCCAAAGTATTGGAGTTATAGCTTCAGCATCAGTTCTTCCATGAATATTCAGGGATGATTTCCTTTAGGATACACTGGTTTAATTTCCTTGCTGTCCAAGAAACTCTCGAGTCTTCTTCAGCACCACAATTTGAAAGCATCAGTTCTTCAGTACTCAGACTTCTTTGTAGTCCAATGCTCAAGTCCATACATTACTACTGAAAAAATCATAGCTTTGACCATATGGACCTTTGTTTGCAAAGTGAGGTCTCTGCTTTTAAATACACTGTCTAGATTTATCATAACTTTTCTTCCAAGAAGCAATTGTCTTTTAATTTCATGGCTGCAGTCACCATCCACAGTGATTTTGGAGCCCAGGGGAAAAAAAAAATCTGTCACTGTTTCCACTTTTCCCCCTTCTTTTGCCATGAAGTGATGGGACTGGATGCAATGATGTTAGTTTTCTGAATGCTTAGTTTTAAGCCAGCTTTTTCACTCTCCTCTTTCACCCTCATCAAGAGGCTCTTTTGTTACTCTTTACTTTCTGCTATTAGAGTGGTATCATCTGCATGTCTTAGGTTTTTGCCTATTTCTCCCTGTTACAATTACAAATTAGGTCACAAATTCATTCCCAAACATCTTATGCTGAAGCTGAAGATACAATACTTTGTGTAACTGATGCATAGTGCCAGCTCATTGGAATGACTCTGATCCTGGGAAAGACTGAGGACAGGAGAAGAATGGTGCAGCAGAGGATAAGATATTTGAAAAGCATCACTGGCAACCCACTCCAGTGTTCTTGCCTAGAGAATCCTGTGGACTGAGGAGCCTGGTGGGCTGCTGTTCATAGGGTCACACAGAGTCAGAAACGACTGAAGCGACTTAGCACACATGCATGCATTGGAGAAGGAAATGGCAACCCACTCCAGTATTCTTGCATGGAGAATTCCAGGAACAGAGGAGCCCGGTGGGCTGCCGTCTATGGGGTTGCAGAGTCGGACACCTACTGAAGCAACTTAGCAGCAGCAGCAGCAGCAGCACTGACTCAATGGTCATGAGTTTGAGCAATCTCCGGGAGACAGTGAAGGACAAGGAAGTCTCGCACACTGCAGTCCATAGGGTGAGAAGAGTCAGACAGGACACTAGAGGACACTGCATATCTGAATTTAAATAACTTAAGAGGCACAGTTTGTTTGGTCTGTGATTATGATCACCTGACTTACTCTTCCAAATGGGTAATTCCTCTGAATGAGAGAAATAAGCTTCTGAAAACTCAAAACAGCATACATGGAGAATTTCCAAGAAGATTATTTTTATGTAAATTTATATGATTAAGATCATTCATATTTCTGTTTCCAGCTACAGCTCTCCTCTGCTTAGTTGACATCACCGAAGTTAAGATGATCAAATAAGCACATATATTCAATAAAAATAGATTCTTTTGTTTAGTGTCAATATTTCAGTTCCTGTCTAATATTGACAAACCCACAGTAACTAGAAAATCTTGTTATATAAAATATCATTAATAATAGAGAGTATGTTATATAACTCAAAGGTGATTATACATATTTCAAATTTGTATTTCTGTGTTGTATTATCAATGGTTCATGTTATTGAATCCATTTATGTTATTTATGTTTGGCTCATTATTAACATAAAATTGAGCCTATGGAAAATAACAAGAACAGTCAATCTAAATGTGAAAATACAGCTTAACCTTTCCTTTATAATTGAAGATCTGTCAAAACCAATTGTGTATCTAACTAACATCTACAAGAAATGTTTGCTTTTGCTTATCTATACTTAAATAACTATTTTAATAAAATAAATATAGCAATTTCCTACAATGGAGATATAGTATAAATTTAGACAGTGGAAACTATTAATCTAGGACCAATGGCCATCTTGAAAATAAAATTTAATGTGTATTATTATTTATCAGCTATTTTAAAACATTTACTTTTTGTGTGATGATAATTTCCTGGTAGCAGTAGGAAGTGGAGCTGGGACAAGAAAAAAATCATATGTTTTCCTCTTTCTTCCATTTGGCTTTGTACCTGCCAAAGGAGAAAAGTAATTCATGCTCCATTAATTGCCTCCTATTGTTTGGAGGAGTAACGTTGGCAAAATCTTGAGGGTAATGTTAACAAACTTTTCTCAAAATAGACAATAATCTCAATTTTTTGCTAGTAGCTTTTTGTCTCTTTTTCTTGGCTCTTCCCTGTCTCTTCTCAAAGGGTTCATTCTGGAGAAATATAAGATTACTATGATCCTACAGAAATTTGACTGCAGCCGTGAAATTAAAAGACACTTACTTCTTGGAAGAAAAGTTATGACCAACCTAGATAGCATATTCAAAAGCAGAGACATTACTTTGCCGACTAAGGTCTGTCTAGTCAAGGCTATGGCTTTTTCTGTGGTCATGTATGGATGTGAGAGTTGGACTGTGAAGAAGGCTGAACACCGAAGAACTGATGCTTTTGAACTGCGGTGTTGGAGAAGACTCTTGAGAGTCCCTTGGACTGCAAGGAGATCCAACCAGTCCATTCTGAAGGAGATCAACCCTGGGATTTCTTTGGAAGGAATGATGCTAACGCTGAAACTCCAGTGCTTTGGCCACCTCATGTGAAGAGTTGACTCATTGGAAAATATTCTGATGTTGGGAGGGATTGGGGGCAGGAGGAGAAGGGGACAACGGCGGATGAGATGGCTGGATGGCATCACGGACTCGATGGGCATGAGTCTGAGTGAACTTCGGGAGATGGTGATGAACAGGGAGACCTGGCGTACTGTGATTCATGGGGTGGCAAAGAGTCGGACACGACTGAGCGATTGAATTGACTGACACTACAGGAAGAATTAGTTCTTTATTCTATAAATGGTTTGAAGAGAAATCTGGTCAGATACAAAAGTATAATAGATTTATTATCATACCACTGTATATTTATATAGGCAAAATGAACTTCAGCTTATTGTTACCTTTGATATCCAGGGGCTTATTCAATGTTTTTGTCAATTATTAAATATTGCATGAATAATACATGAAGATAATCTCAAAATGACAATAACAATTTTATGAGATTTAAAAGACCAATTCACCATCTTCTTCCATTTAGCATGCTCTTTCCATAAATGGGGCCTCTTTGGTGGCTCAGACAGTAAAGAATCTACCTGCAGTGTAGAAGACCCAGGTTCGATCCCTGGGTTGAGAAGATCCCCCTGGCGAAGAGAATAGCTACTTGCTCCAGTATTCTTGCCTGTAGAATTCCATAGACAGAGGAGACATAAATAAAGCACTACCAACAGCTGGTGCAGATCATTGGTTCTCAACTTGGGATGGTTCTTGCCCTAAGGTGCATTTGTAGACATTTTTGAGACCCACAGTTGGAGGGGATGGAGGATGCTACTTATTTTCTTCTGTGCTGAAGCCAGAGATAATCTTCAACATCCAATAAGGCAAAGGACAGCCTCAAAACAAAGTGCTGGTTCCAACTCTGCCACTAATCTTTCATTTTTCCCCCTGGACTGAATTTATACATATGGACATGCATGTTTTGTTTATGGCTATTTGTACAGACTTAAGAAAGTATCAGGAATATAATAAGTATATTATACATATATATATTAAATCTGAATGAATGCTTGCCCAGTCATTAAGATTGGAAGAATAAATGCATTATTTGACTATTAAAGCTACCTTAAGAATGTCTCTTTAGAAAAAAAATTAGGAACTTCTCAATTTTATAAAACACTTAGCTTTGTAGTAGTTCACTGTAGCATAAACATCAAATAGGTATTGTGATTTTTTAAAATAAAACTACCCAGCTTTTCTATGATTGCTGGATTTCTGTTTGTCAGTTCTAAGATTTGTCAAAGCTTTGAGTCATGTTAGATTGCTTCTGAACTTTCAATCTTTCCAGTATTGTTTTAATCTATGGTCAGGATGCCCTAACTTCACAGTACTCATCAATAACTCTCTCCACCTCAAGAAGTTGTGAGAGAGATGACAGACATATCATGAAAATATCATATTGCAGAGAACAAGGTTATGATACATGGTGAGTAAATGAATAAAAATGGAAAAAGTAGAGAGTTATTTTCAGATCTGATGGATGATCTGGTTATATCACATGTGCTTTCTAATAACAAACTAATAAAGCTTACTCTAAGAAATGTAAAACTACAAAATTCTCTTTTTTTATTTTAACAATTTTAGCTGTAATACTGTAACTAACTGTTATAATATTCAGTTGAAAACTAACTTCCTTTTTCATACTGGAACCTTGTTTCTTTTCAGTGTCAGTTCAGTCACTCAGTCATGTCAGACTCTTTGCGACCCCATGGATCCCAGCATGCCAGGCCTCCCTGTCCATCACCATCTCCCAGGGTTCACTCAGACTCACATTTATCGAGTCGGTGATGCCATCCAGCCATCTCATCCTCGGTCGTGCATTTCTCCTCCTGCCCCCAATCCCTCCCAGCATCAGAGTCTTTTCCAATGAGTCAACTCTTCGCATGAGGTGGCCAAAGTACTGGAGTTTCAGCTTTAGCATCATTCCTTCCAAAGAAATCCCAGGGCTGATCTCCTTCAGAATGGACTGGTTGGATCTCCTTGCAGTCCAAGGGACTCTCAAGAGTCTTCTCCAACACCACAGTTCAAAAGCGTCAATTCTTTGGCGCTCAGCCTTCTTCACAGTCCAACTCTCACATCCATACATGACCACTAGAAAAACCATAGCCTTTTCAGTGTAGATAGTTATAATTATTTCTTTTTCTTCACATTAATAGTCTATTGCAATATTACTGAATTTGACAGATGAAAAACATCTCTTTTTATTAATGGACTTTTAGATAAAAAATAAGGATTTTTGATTAAATATAGTAATTTAATACATTTTTAGTTTTTCTATACCAGAAATCTCTCATTGCCTGCATGTGCAAAATGCAAAGAATAATAATAATTAAAAAGGTAAGGCAAAAAACAGAAGGAAAAACAGACAGGAAAGAAAAAAAGACAAGGAGAAAGAATAAAAGGGTGAGTCAATAGGAGAAATATATATGTGTGTGTATATATATATATATATATGTGTGTGTGTGTGTGTGTGTGTGTGTGTGTGTAATTTAATGAGAAATAGGCTACAAGAAGGATTTTTTAAAAATATCAATGGTAGTAATATTTTCAGATGGATGAGAGTGACATTATCTCTTGAAATGCACATTTTTTTCCTTTCAAAGACTAGTAGTACTTCAGCACTTTTCATTATTGTCAAAGGAAAAAAAATGCTTAAATACAGCGGTTTCTTGCTGAATCACAGCTTTCCATGTGTGTCACTAAATCCATTTTATAGCAATTTGATGGTCTAGTAGTTTCTACTCCAGTATCCTTGCCTGGAAAATCCCAGGGACGGTGGAGCCTGGTGAGCTGCCGTCTCTGGGGTCGCACAGAGTCGGACACGACTGAAGTGACTTAGCAGCAGCAGCAGCAGCAGTAGTTTCTACTGGTGGTTACTGACTAGTAGGTGTGCAATGGAGGTAGACCATGCATAAAGTTTTACCAGTCTGTCATGAAAGGAGAAAAATGAAGAAAGAAACAATGCTTTTTTATAAAAATAGATATTTAATTTGAAAGCAATGACCTTTAATTGATTTTACAGATTAGCTATTCTATAATATTAAAATACCCTGTGAAATGTTGATATGTTGTATTTTTGCTATCCTTACTTATTAAAGAAATATATTGCAAACCTATATGGATGTTTTATAATTCATTTGAAAAATTATGTTTTGTGGTATTCAATAGTATGTCAGGCAAAGGTGTGCATTAGTAAAATATGCCAGGGACACTATATTGCACCCCTTTTTGTCTCAGTTACATACCATTTGTGAATATTATTGCATTTGAATACTTTTATTCAGCTATTGCAGTTTTAAAGCTATTACCTGATTTTTGTGCTTATTTTTAATATGAATGGAAATAAAAGGGAAATTGGAAACTGTTATAATTTTATTCTACTCATTAAT
This sequence comes from Nanger dama, assembly GCA_917880005.1. Taxonomy (NCBI): domain Eukaryota; kingdom Metazoa; phylum Chordata; class Mammalia; order Artiodactyla; family Bovidae; genus Nanger; species Nanger dama. The sequence goes on along the minus strand of CAKJTW010000027.1, from coordinate 13,372,022 downwards.
GCATGTTCACAATATAATTAATATTCTGAGCACTATTCATAAACTAGATGACTGATATATTATGAACTCAGAATTGTGTTGATGAGAAGAGAGGCAATTTTATAAATAATAGTACTCAGTAATATACACAGAAGATAAAAATTTTCCTAAAGTATTCAAAAATATTACTTGGATTTCTCTAAGACATTTTTTTCCTACATTACTGTCAATACTCTAATTACTTGCTTTACATTTCTATAGATTTTCTAATCTATATTTAAAATATTTCTATCTTCAGATTTCAAAAAAACACTAAAATTTGATATTCTCTCTTTTATACACATGAACTGCCCACTCCAATATTCTGGCCTGGAGAATTCCATGGAATACATAGTCCATAGAGTCGCAAGGAGTCGGACACAACTGAACGACTTTCACTGTCATACACATGAACCAAAGACAGCTTTTGTGTATCACTTACTAGATTGTTTATTTCTTTACTGCAGGCTAAGACTCATTTGTTCAAAAGCTGACTGATGCAAAGCTAAATTTTATCATGTGTAATTATTTCCAAAGCAATCCAAATAAAAAAGCAGATTTTTAGCCATTTAGAGCTTGCCTAAATATCCCATTCATATCTCTTGAAATCCCATCCAGTATCTGCAAGCTATTCATAGGTTAGAGCCTAAATTGGGGTGGCCTTTTTGAGCTCTCTGACCCAAAGACAACCTGACATTATACTGAGCACATCACCTACGCTCATAAGCCCACTCTCAGGTCCCCTCTTTCCCAGAGTTCTCTTACTGTTTTTCCCTTCTGCATGGTGGCCCCCTACTATCACCCAAGCCTACCACTCATAATCTCCTGCTGTGAAGAATTTCTCGCCCTATGAAAATCTGTCCAAATCTTTCCAGAAAAGCTTTATGTCTGATATTGCCTCTCCTGCTCATCTTTTTCCCTTGATCATCCCTCAAATTCCCTGAACTAAAACCTCCTACATTTTCATAACTGTGTGTGAGGAAAATGAAAAAGCTCTGTAAAACATGAGGATGTAAAACATAAAGAGTAAACACATGAGCTTTGCAACAAAGTAGAACATTTATTAGATTTAAAAATCTCTTAGTCTTGTTTGACACAGATTTATAAAAAAAGGGAGCATGCAATAAAATAATGAGTTAATTGGAACCTTGTGAAAGCTAAATGAATCTAAATTGTATAGTATATTTAATTATGTATAAAGATAATATGTATATTATTACATGCATACAATTCATGTATTGGGCTTCTCTGACAGCTCAGTTGGTAAAGTATCTACCTGCAATGCCTGAGACCCCAGGTTGATTCCTGGGTTGGGAAGATTGCCTGGAGAAGGGATAGGCTACCCACTGGAGTATTCTTGGGCTTCCACTGTGGCTCAGCTGGTATAGAAACCGCCTGCAATGCGGGAGACGTAGGTTCGATCGCTGGGTTGGGAAGATCACCTGGAGAAAGGAAAGGCTACTCACTCCAGTATTCTGGCCTGGAGAATCCCATGGACTGTATAGCCCATGGGGTTGCAAAGAGTCAGACACTACCGAGCAACTTTCACTTTCATTCATGTATTGGTGTATGAAGACTGTGTGTGTTTATAATTATGTATGGAGACAATAAACTTATGTGTATATTTATGTATGAAGATATATGGCACAATGCTGATTCCCAAATGTGCAATTTAATTTAATTTCATCTCCACACCCACTCTGAGTCTTACATATTCAACTTTCTATCTCACATCTCCATTACAATATAACAGTTCCAATCTAATATTTCAAACTTGAAATATCCAAAATTGAATTCTTGGTTTCCATTCTTACTCAGACAGCTTTTTCTGTTACCTTTAAGGTTTCTGAAAATTATAATTTGCTTAAGCTAAAACATTAATGTTATTCTTGACCCCTCTCTCACAACACTTTGAAACCATTAGTCACTCTTGCTAATATTATCTTCAAAAAATAATGAGAATTATATTCTTCTGACTAAATGTATAATATCCTTCTAACATCAGTTTTCACACGGTAAAATTGTTTCCTACTGTTAAAGTAGTAAATTACCACATTTAGTAACTTTAAATAACACCTGTGTTACAGTTCTAGGGATCAGAAGTCTGAAATGGATCTCACTTCACTGGAACCAGGATGTTGGCAGGGTCATGATTTCTTTGGAGGCTGTAGGAGGGAAGTCTGTTTCCTTGCCTTTTCTTATTTTTATAGCCACCTGCATTCCTTGGTTCATGGCATCTTTTATCATCCTCAAAGAACATTGCTCCTACATGTTTTCACTGTCAATTATCCTCTTCTTGACTTGAATATCAGGATGCCTCTTTGTTACAAGGACCCTTGGGATTTTATTTGTCCCACCCAAATAATCTATAATTATTTTTATCTAAACATCTTTAACTTCATTACATCTGTAAAGCCTTTTTTGTCACATAGAGTAATATTCACAGGTTTCACACATTAGGGCATGAATATTTTGGAGAGTATTATTCAGCTCACAAAACATTAACTTTTGTAATGGCCCTCCAATATTCTTTCTGCTTCTCCCCCTGTACCCTGGGCTCTACATTGTAATGAATGAAAGTGAAGCTTTTTAAAAATACTTTCTTATTTGGCTGTGTTGGGTCTTATATGAGGCATGCAGGAAATTCGTTGTGTCATGCTAGATCTTTTGTTGCAGCATATAGACTCTCTAGTTGTGGCTTGTAGGCTCAGTTGTTGCTGCTCACTGACTTAGTTGTTCCCTGGCATGTGCACTCTTAGTTCCTTGGCTAAGGACTGAACCCTTCTCTCTTACATGGCAAGGTAGATTCTTAACCACTGGACCACTAGGAAGTTCCAAAAGTGATGCTTATAACATACAAAGGATGCTATTTTACTGTTTTCAAAACCCACCAATTGCATCTCATCTAAAATAAGCTAAAGTTCTTACCATGGCTGAGGCCATGAACAATGGCTCTTTATCATCTCCCAGTGGCCCCAGTCCCCAACGTTCTATTTCAAACTCCATACCAGTCACACTCTTGCTCTCACCAAACTTGAGACACTTCCTGTTTTCTCTTTCAAAAATTCTTTTCCAGATTCATGCATGATTATTTCCCTCACTCCCTTCAGTTGAGTGTCTGCTCAGTGCTACTGTTATAAAGAAGACTTAGCTTACTGCTCTAAATAAAATAGAAAGGCATTTGCACCTTCAGAACTCCTTTGATGACATTCCCTTGATTGACTGAACTCCATAGGACTTATTACTAGTTAAAATAAGTCTAACGTTATTTGTTGTTAGTTTATTTTACATGTGTTTACTGTCAACCTTTCCAAAATCTTCTATCATAGGAAAAACATTGCAGATATTGTCCACCTCTGTATTCCAAGCTCTTAGAACAGGCTGGACATGAGAAAGATATTTGATAAATACTTCTGGAATGACTGAAATATCATTTATTCCATTCTTACTCTCTAAAGCTTAAATACTTGAATGTAATACCATTGGCACAATTTATCTCAAACTCAATATGGCAAGTATACATGAATTATTGAGGTAATGATATATTACTCTAATAATATTTGATATCCAAATTTTCTGGCAATTGTTTTAGTTTTCTGGGGGTTGTTCAAACAAAAGGCCACAATTTGGTGGCTTAAAACAGTGGAAATATATTATCTCAAGTTTCTGAAGGCTATAGGCACAAATTCAAGCAGCATCATGCTTCCTTTCACAGTTGCAAAGGGATATTTTGTTGCCTTTTTCTAGCTTCTGAGAGTAGCTCTCATCCTCTGACTCTGTCTTGCTTACAATGACCCAATTCCAAGTTAGATCACATTCTGTGGTAAGAAAAGTTAAGGCTATTAACATCTTTTTCAGTTCAGTTCAGTCGCTAAGTCGTGTCTGACACTTTGGGACCCCATGGACTGCACCACAACAGGCTTCCCTGTCCATCACCAACTCCTGTAGTTTACTCAAACTCATGTCCATAGAGTCGATGATGCCATCCAACCATATCATCTTAGGTCATTCCTTTCTCCCACTTTCAATCTTTCCCAGTATCAGAGTCTTTTCCCATGAGTCAGCTTTTTGCATCAGGTGGCCAAAGTATTGGAGTTTCAGCTTCAGCATCAGTCCTTCCAGTGAATATTCAGGACTGATTTCCTTTAGGATGGACTGGTTGGATCTCCTTGCACTCTAAGATACTCTCAAGAATCTTCTCCAACACCATATTTCAAAAGCATCAATTTTTTGGTGCACAGTTTTCTTTATAGTCCAACTTTCATATCCACACATGACCACTGGAAAAAGCTTAGCTTTCACTAGATGGACCTTTGTTAGGAAAATAATGTTTGAGGTTTTTAATATATTGTCTAGTTTGGTCATAGCTTTTCTTCGAAGGAGCAAGTGTCTTTTAATTTCAAGCCTGCAGTCACCATCAGCAGTGATTTTGGAGCCCTCCAAATAAAGTCTCACACTATTTCCATTGTTTCCTCATCTATTTGCCATGAAGTGATAGGACCAGATGCCATGATCTTGGTTTTCTGAATGTTGAGCTTTAAGCCAACTTTTCCACTCTCTTCTTTCACTTTCATCAAGAAGCTGTTTAGTTCTTCTTTGCTTTCTGCCATAAGGGTGGTGTCATCAGCATATCTGAGGTTATTGATATTTCTCCTGGCAATCTTGATTCCAGCTCATGCTTCAACTAGCCTGGCATTTCACATGATGTACTCTGAATACAAGTTAAATAAGTAGGGTGACAATATACAGCCTTGACATACTCCTTTCCTGATTTGGAATCAGTCTGTTGTTCCACGTAGAGTTCTAACTGTTGCTTCTTGACCTGAATATAGATTTCTCAGGAGGTAGTTCAGGTGGTCTGGTATTCACATTTCTTTAATCAAATCCCTTACAATTATACAATGGAAGTGACAAATATATTCAAAGGATTAGATCTGATAGACAAAGTGCCTGAAGAACTATGGACAGAGGTTCCTATCATTGTACAGGAGGCAGTAATAAAGACCATCCCCGAGAAAAAGAAATGCAAAAGGCAAAATGGTTGTCTGAGGAGGCCTTACAAATAACTGAGAAAAGAAGAGAAATGAAAGATATACCCATTTGAATGGAGAGTTCCTAAGAATAGCATGGAGAGATAAGAAAGGCTTCCTCAGTGATCAGTGCAAAGAAACAGAGGAGAACAACAGAAAGGGAAAGACTAGAGATCTCATCATGAAAATTAGAGATACCAAGGGAGCACTTTATGCAAAGATGGGCACAACAAAGGACAGAAATGGTATGGAACTAACAGAAGCAAAGGATATTAAGAAAATATGGCAGGAATACAGAACTACACAAAAAGATCTTCATGACCCAGATAATCACAATGATGTGATCACTCACCTAGAGAAGGATATCCTGGAATGCGAAATCAAGTGGGCCTTAGGAAACACCACTAGGAACAAAGCTGGTGGAGGTGACGGAATTCCAGTTCAACTACTTCAAGTCCTAAAAGATGATGCTGTGAGAATGCTTCACTCAACAGGCCAGCAAATTTGGAAAACTCAGCAGTGGCCACAGGACTAGAAAAGGTCAGTCTTCATTCCAATCCAAAAGAAAGGCAATGCCAAAAAATGCTCAAACTACCCCACAAATACACACATCTCACATGCTAATAAAGTAATGCTCAAAATTCTCCAAGCCAGGCTTCAACAGTATGTGAACCATGAACTTCTAGATGTCAAAATGTATTTAGAAAAGGCAGAGGAACCAGAGATCAAATTGCCAACATCTGTTGGATCATCAAAAAGGCGACAGAGTTCCAGAAAAGTATCTACTTCATCTTTATTGAGTATGCCAAAGCCTTTGACTGAGAGGATCACAGCAACATATCTTTTGCAGGGACATAATTTAATGTATAACACTGATTCTCAAAGGTATGAGCCTTTATTTAATATATATTAATACCTTATGTATTTTTATCTATTAGTGATTAAGCAATTTCTCTTAAGCTTTCATCCAAATTTAGAAAAAGATCCTGAATAGGGTTCCAGTCATTTAAATTATTAAATATGTTAATATTATCATCAAGTTACCCATGATGAAATAAATTTTATACTCATGATTACCTTATTTACGTATGTATATTCACTTTTGCTAAAACCTGCCACATCTTTTACATTTTTATGTTAATAGTAATTTTATGGAATTAAATACCTGCTTTAACAAGTGAAGGTGAGGCACTTAGAAATCATAGAATTACAGGTGTGTGATGTATCTTGATCATCTGGGCTACGGCCCATAGGGTTGCAGGGCTGGACACGATTGAAGGGACATAGGATGCATGCACACATGATATAGTCTGATAGATAAATTTCAATCATAGAGATGTTCTTGGGAATATATTTATTATTTCACTGCATGCTAAATGTGATAACTTGGCTGAGGAGAAATATTATTAATAAAATATATTTTTTTTTTATGTTTACATAAGCAAGAATCAACTGGGTTCTTTACCAAAGCTCTTGGTTTTAAAATCAGTTTCTTGTTGCCTAATATTTGTGTATAGGTTTAGTTGGAAAAATGTAGGAAAGTTCAGTTATGATCCTTGTGACTAAAATGATTGCAGTTCAAACCATTAGTATAAAATATTATTATAATTAATAAAGCTAATTATTTTGTCCCACCTACAGCAGATTTGTCATATGCAAAAATGAAGTTGTACACATCAGAAAAAACTCAACAAAACAGAACTTTGCTACAATAGTATGCTACCTCTAGAATTATATATTCATGAATCTTTTCTACTTCTCTACCTCTGAGACAGATTGCCTCTTGTCCTTGTCATCTGTAGTAAAACCAGGCTCTTTATTCCTAAGCAGTTCTCGTGATTGACCTGTTGACCAAAGATCATAATATTATTAACTGCTTTTAGGGGAGCAGGGGTCATGAATCCTTAAAAATATATGTGTTATAAAACTGTGATTCATACTTATTCACTAATGAATTAGAAGAGTTTTAGGAAGCTTATTTATTAGGTTTCCAAAGTTATAAAACTGAAAGTTTATACATATTCTGTAAAATGGAATCTGCATCTTAAAATATCTGAATAGATTAGAATGAGGAGATGGATATTAACAAGATAAAATAAGTTTACATTCAAGGTAGTAAATCTTGTTCTGGGAATTAAAATCCTAAAGGAATAATTGTATATGGATTTGTGAGAAGATAAGACATGTTAGTAAACCAATCTTATGAATTGTATTACTGTTATATAAAATGATATATTTGCAAACAGTGTGTTCAAGTATATGCTGGAAAAGCATTTAGTGAGTGCTAAAACCTTGGAAATTTCAAGACCTTTCACTCTAAACACACACCTTGCAGGTGTATTAGCCATCTAATTTTAGGACTATAATAGTCTGTTTAAGGTAGTAATAATAATATTATATTCTGTGATTATAACATTTAGTTAAGTTGAAAGAATGTTAACATTCATTCATTCATACAGGAGAAAGACAAATAATTGGAAATAAATGTAGTAAGTACCCACACTACATGTGAAGAAGTGTAGTGTTACTCAAAGATAAAATAGTTAAAAATGTATGTATTGGAAACTTAAGTCAAGCATAAAAAATTAAGAGTTAGTGCTACACAAAGAGAACAGACAAAATGGGATCATACAAAATGCTCACTAAATCTAATGAAGCCACAGAGGGAACAAAGACTTAATTTAATGAATTTAAAAATAATTATAGATATGATATATATTGAAGCAATTATATTAATGATTGCTTAAACATAAATGTAGAGAAGGCAATGGCACCCCACTCCAGTACTATTGCCTGGAGAATCCCATGGACGGAGGAGCCTGTTAGGCTGCTGTCTGTGGGGTCACAAAGAGTCAGACACGATTGAGCCACTTCACTTTCACTTTTCACTTTCATGCATTGAGAAAGAAATGGCAACCCACTCCAGTGTTCTTGCCTGGAGAATCCCAGGGATGGCGGAGCCTGGTGGGCTGCTGTCTATGGGGTCGCACAGGGTCGGACACGACTGAAGCGACTTAGTAGCAGCAACACCAAACATAAATGACCTAAATATATCATCAATTAAAAGACAGAACTTAAAAGAGTAGAAAAGGAGACAAGGTAGGTTGTCTGAAGACTCCCCCCTTTAAATATAATGGCAAAAACAGTTAAAAGAGTTGGAGAAGTGTGCCAGAGTTATACCAATCAAAAGAAAATTGATTGGGGGGTGGGGGGTGGGGCGAGGAGAGAAAATTGTAGTTGGTACATTAAGATTAAATATATTCTAGAATAAGAAAATCAGAAAAGGCTATGGCATCCCACTCCAGTACTCTTGCCTGTAAAATCCCATGGACGGAGGAGCTAGGTAGGCTGCAGTCCATGCGGTCTCTAGGAGTCGGACTCTACTGAGCGACTTCACTTTCACTTTTCACTTTCATGAATTGGAGAAGGAAATGGCAACCCACTCCAGTATTCTTGCCTGGAGAATCCCAGGGAGAGGAGCCTAGTGGGCTGCCATCTATGGGGTCGCACAGAGTCGAACACGACTGAAGTGACTTAGCAACAGCAGCAGAATAAGAAAATAGTATTAGGGAAATCAAAGGATATTGCGTAACAATAAAGGGATCAGTTCTCCAAGAAGCAATAACAATTGTTAATGTGTATGCACCTAACTGAGGCTTCCCTGGTGGCTCAGATGGTAACGAATCTGCCTTCAATATGGGAGACCTGGGTTTGATCCCCGGGTTGAGAAGATCCCCTGGAGAAGGGTGGAGGGTATGGCAACCCACTCTAGTATTCTTGCCTGGATAATCCCCATGGACAGAGGAGCCTGGCGGGCTGCAGTCGTCTACAGGGACACAAAGAGTTGGACATCACTTAGTGAGTAAGAACATATACATCTAACTACAGGACATCAAAATATATAAAGCCAAGATAGATAGAACTACAAAAGGAAACAGACAAATCCACTATTACAGATGGGCAATTCAACATATTTCTCTATATTAGAACATATATGTTTGATACATTTAAGCAGAAATGTACCATGTATCAACTCGATCAAATTGACATGGAATATTTCATCAAACAACAGCTAAATAATCTTCTCAAGCAAACATGAAGCATTCACTAAGGCTACACTTTGGGGCCATAAAACATTCCTTAGCAAATTTACAAGATGAGATAATGCAAAGTGTTTTCTCAGAAAGGAATTAAACAAGGGATTAGTAACATAAAGATAGTGGGAAAATATCCAAATAGTTAGTGACTTAAAATATTCTTTTAAATAATACAGATGCAAAGGAGAAGTCTTAAAACGTTAAAACAAAAATTTTCTAGCTAAATTAAAGAAAAATTTAATGCTACAAAATGTGTGGGATACAGGAAAATAGGTATTCACAGGAAAATTTATAGTATTACAAAAATAGTATTAGAAAAGAAGAAAGGTATTCAAGCAACACTCTCAGCTTCTGCTTTAGAAATTCAGAGAAAGAAGATCAATTTAAACCTAAAGAAATTAGAAGAATAAAGAAGTAAAAGAATAACATGAAAAGAATAATGGAGTAATAAAGACTGCAACAGAAATAGTAAAGTTGAAGATAGGAAAATAATAGAAAAATTAAGAAACAAAAGTAATTCTCTCAAAAAAGAATTTTTCTTTTATAAAACACCTTGAAACACCAATCAAAGATGAAAAAGAGAATACACAAATTACCAATATCAGAAATAGAAGAGAAATCACCACTACCAATCATATGGACAATAAAGAGGTAATGAAAGAATATTATGAAATACTCTATGTCCACAAATTTGATAATTTACATAAAATGCACCACTATTTGGAAAGATGTAAATTAACTAAACCAATATAAGGAGAAAGAAATACTTTGAATATCTTTACATCCTTTAAAACACATGAATCAATAATTAATGATCTTTTTTGAAAAATGAGTATTACTAGGTCCATAGTATTTTACTTATAAATTCTACCAAACATTTAAAAATGTTGTTCCACTTTTTCACAGATTCTTCCATAAAATAGATATAGAATTACTTTTTAGTTCAGTCTATATGAGGCCAGCACTACTTTAATATCCAAACCAGAGAAAGACCTAATAAGAAAGGATAATTATATATATAGTCTATGAACATATACAAAAATCCTAAGCAAACCATAAATAAATTATATTCAATAATGTATTAAAATAATTATACTCTATAGCCATGTGGGATTTATTCCAGATATATGGTTGCTTCAATATTGAAAGATCTAGTCAATGTAATACACCTTACCAACAGGCTGAATAAAATCATATGATCATATCAAGTAATACAGAAAAATCATTTGACAGAATCTAATAATTATTCATGATAAAACCTCTCAGAAAATGTAGAAAAGTGTAAAGGTTCTTCAGGTTTATAAAGATAATCCACAAAACCCTAAAGCTAGCATTATACTTAATATTGAAGGATTAGATACTTTTAACATAAAGAACAAAATACGGGCATCATTTCTCCAACAGTATTCAATGTCCTACTGTAAGTCTTTGCTAGTGCAATAATAAAAAGAAAACGTAAACATATACTGAATGGAAAGAAAGAAATGATGTTATTTTTATTGGCAGATGACATAACTGTCCTTGGAGAAAATTTTTAAAAATCTACGAATAAACCCCGGATGTTAAGAAGGGAATATAATAGGGTCGCAAGTGTATGGTCAATATGCAAATACCAACTGTTTTCCCATCTATCAACAATGAACAATAGAAACTAAAATTTTAAAAATTATTGACTTTACAATAATATCAAAGCAATTAATACTTTTATGCAAATGCAATGCATTATGTACAGAATTTCTAAATGGAAAACTGCAAAAGATTGAAAAAGAAATCAAAGATCTAAATAAATGGGAAAATATTTTATGTCCATGGATAAGAAAAATCTGTATTATTAAGAACTGAATTCCTCCTGACTTGATCTGTAGATGCAACACAACCCCAGGAACTGAGTGAGCTCTTCTTCATATAACAATAAGCTGGTTCTCAAATGCAGTGGAAAGGCAAAATATCCACAAAAGACTGCCGGATACTGCATAAAAATAATTGGCGAACTCGCAGTATGCTATTGTGAGACTTACTAATTTTATCATAATGAAAGCAGTATGGTACTGGTTAAAGAATAGACCCATAGAGCAACAGAACTAAATAGAGGCAAGCTATACATGTGTGCATGCTAGTTGTGCCCAATACTTTTTGACCCCATGTGCTGTACACCCCTAGGCTCCTCTGTCCATGGGATTTCCCAGGCAAGAATACTGGAGTGGGTATCCATTTGCTTCTACAGGGGATCTTTCTGATCCAGGGATTGAACCTGCATCTCCTGCATTGGCAGGCAGATTCTTTACCACTTCATCACCAGGGAAGCCCCAGAGGCAAACTATAAATCCACACAAATATAGTCAACTGATTTCTTAAGTAAAGATTCAAAGACAATTAAATGGAGAAAGGACAATTTTTTTTTCAATAAATTATGTTGGAAAAATTGAATGCACATTTGCAAACGTATGAAAATAGGCAGACTTTACAAAGCAAATTTAAAAGTGAATCATAAATGTAAATATAAAATGCAAGATTGTAAAACTTCTGAAAGTAAATCTGTCTGAATTTAGCTTTGTTAATGAATTTTAGATTTAACCACAAGAGCATGATACATGAAAGAAAAAAAAAAACAAAGTAATAAGTTAGAATTTATTGAAATTAAAAACTCTAATATATGAGAGACATTCAATTCAGTTCAGATCAGTCTCTCAATTCATTCTGAATATTTTCAACCCCATGGAATGCAGCACACCAGGTTTCCCTGTCCATAACCAACTCCCAGAGCTTACTCAAACTCATGTCCATTGAGTCGTGATGACATCCAATCATCTCACCCTCTGTTATCCCCTTCTCCTCTTGCTTTCAGTATTTCACAGCATCAGGGTCTTTTCAAATGAGTCAGTTCTTTGCATCAGGTTGCCTAAGTATTGGAGTTTCAGCTTCAGCATCAGCCCTTTCCAATGAATATTCAGGACTAAATTTCCTTTAAGATGGACTGGTTGGATCTCCTTGCAGTCCAAGGGACCCTCAAGAGTCTTCTTCAACACAACAGTTCAAAAGCATCAATACTTTGGTGCTCAGGTTTCTTTATTGTCCAACTCCCATATGCACACATAACTACTGGAAAAACCATAGCTTTGACTAGATGGATCTTTGTTAACAAAGTAATGTCTCTGCTTTTTAATATGCTATCTAGGTTGGTCATAACTTTTCTTCTAAGGAGCAAGTGTCCTTTAATTTCATAGCTGCAGTCACCATCTGCAGTGATTTTAGAGTCCAAAAAATGTCTGTCACTCTTTCCCCGTCTATTTGCCATGAAATGATGGGACCAGATGCCAAGATCTTTGTTTTCTGAATATTGGGCATTTTAAGCCAAGTTTTTCACTCTCCTCTTTCACTTTCATCAAGAGAATTTTTAGTTAATCTTCGCTTTCTGCCATGAGGATGGTGTCATCTGCATATCTGAAGTTATTGATATTTCTCCCAGCAATCTTGATTCCAGCTTGTGCTTCATCCAGCCCAGCATTCCTCGTGATGTACTCTGCATATAAGTTAAATAAGCAGGGTGACAATACACAGCCTTGACGTACGCCTTTCCCTATTTGGAACCAATCTGTTTTTCTATGTCCCATTCTAACTGTAGCTTCTTGACCTGCATACAGATTTATCAACAGGCAGGTCAGGTGGTCTGGTATTCCCATCTCTTTCAGAATTTTACCACAGTTTGTTGTAGTCTGCGCAGTGGATTAAAGGCTTTGGCATAGTCAGTAAAGCAGAGGTAGATGCTTTTGTGGAACTCTCTGGTTTTTTTGATGATCCAACGGATGTTGGCAATTTGATTTGTGGTTCCTCTGCCTTTTCTAAATCCAGCTTGAACACTTGAGAGTTCATGGTTCACGTGATGTTGAAGCCTGACCTGGAGAATTTTGAGCATTACTTTACTAGCATGTGAGATGAGTGCAATTGTGCAGTAGTTTGAGCATTCTTTGGCATTGCCTTTCTTTGGGATTGGAATGAAAACTGACCTTTTCCAGTCCTGTGGCCACTGCTGAGTTTTCCAAATTTGCTGGCCTGTTGAGTGCAGCACTTTAACAGCATCATCTTTTAGGATTTGAAGTAGCTCAACTGGAATTTCATAACCTCCATTAGCTTTGTTCCTAGTGATGCTTCTGAAGGCCCACTTGACTTCACATCCCAGGATGTCTGGCTTTAGGTAAGTGATAACACCATCGTGATTATCTTGTCGTGATGATCTCTTTTGTATAGTTTTTCTGTGTATACTAGCCACCTCTTCGTAAGATCTTCTGCTTCTGTTAGGTCCATACAATTTATGTCCTTTATTGAGCTCATGTTTGCATGAAAGATTCGCTTGGTATCTCAAATTTTCTTGAAGATATCTCTAATTTTTCCCATTCTGTTGTTTTCCTCTATTTCTTTGCATTGATTGCTGAGAAAGGCTTTCTTATCTCTCCTTGCCATTCTTTGGAACTCTGCAGTCAAATGGGTATTTCTTTTCTTTTCTCCTTTACCTTTTGCTTCTCTTATATTCACAGCTCTTTGTAAGGCCTCCTCAGACAACCATTTTGCCTTTTTGCAATTCTGTTTCTTGGGGATGATCTTGATCCCTGCCTCCCATACAATGTCACGAACCTCTCTCAGTAGTTCTTCAGGCACTCTGCCTATTAGATATAATCCCTTGAATCTATTTGTCACTTCTACTGTATAATTGTAAGGGATTTGATTTAGGCCATACCTGAATGGTCTTGGTTTTCCCAAGTTTCTTCAATTTTAGTCTGAATTTGACAATAAAGAGACATTAATGAAATAATGATGATAATGAAAGACATTAAGAGAATGAAAATCTTAGCCACAGACTGTGAGAAAGCATTTGCCAAGTACACATTTGATAAATGATAAATAACCAAAGTATCCAAAGCAATCTTAAAATCTATTCGACTCAGTTCTAATAAGATGGATGAAATTGGAGCCGATTATACAGAGTGAAGTAAGCCAGAAAGAAAAACACCAATACAGTATACTGACACATATATATGGAATTTAGAAAGATAGTAATGATGACCCTCTATGTGAGACAACAAAAGAGACTCAGAGGTATAGAACGGACTTTTGGACTCTGAGGGAGAGGGAGAGGGTGGGATGATTTGGGAGAACGGCATTGAAACACGTATACTATCTTGTAAGAATGAAGCGCCAGTCTATGTTCAATACAGGATGCAGCACGCATGGGGCTGGTGCACAGGATGATTCAGGGAGAGGATGTGGGGTGGGAGGTGGGAGGGGCTTTGGCATTGGGAGATCGTGAACACCTGTGGCTGATTCATATCAATGTATGGCAAAACAAATACAGTATTGTAATTTAAAAAAAGAAAAAAAAAGAAAATAAACAACACAATTAAAATATCAGTAATCTATAATTCATCCATTTCAGCCATAATATGGAAAAATAATTATAAGCACCATCATATCTATTGTTTGATATGCTTATGGGATATATTGAAAAATTTCAAAATTAAAACAAATGAAAAGTTAATAGTAGAGATAAATAGAACATAATAAAAGTAAATTTGTAATTGAATCCAACACAGTTTTTACCTAGATGATTTTCTTTAGATATTTAAGTTTGTATTTGTAAAATACAATTTTAGAAAAACAGGTAGGCATATGAGCTTGGTCTTTAAGGTCAGTTATTCACCTTTAGATTTATGTTCTTGTTTATGAAAAGACATTCCTCAGGTAGCTCCAGAATTACAAGCCTAAATATTTAATAGTAACTTTTCAGTTCTAGGCTTATGCCTTGAAATTATGACATTTGTTAAATTCTGAGGCAGGTTATAATTTGAGTTATGTTTATCCCTCTAGTACTCTATTTATAAAACTAGATTATGAATTCTGAATTGCTAATGTCATCTTTTGGACTCCATGAAGTCCTGATTAATTGACTGACAAGCCCATTTTAATGCCATGTTTCTTAGTGCCTGTATTCAGTTAGTCAATTACCTAAGACCACACACATTTAACACCATAGGCTGATTTCTAGGCATTAAACAAATAAGTTAAATAAGACTCACAATTCAGTATATTTCCAGTAAATTAAATATATTTTCTGTCTTACAGATCATGCGGTGAAATAAAAAGTAACTGGCAGTAAAACTGGCTGGTATTAAAACATTATATTGCACCCAAACCACTTGACATGTTTTGGATGCTTTAAATGAAGTGATTTACAAGTATTTATACATTTCAAACTGTGTATATAATTGTATTTTCTATATAGTTACAGATACATTTCAATCACAGCATGAGCATACACACATTTCATGCATGCCTGAATATATGTAATAAATAACAAGGTCTAGCTGATGTCAGCTCTCAAATACTTTACTCAGTCAACCTGTTTGTTCTGACCTTACAGTCACGGTTCTACTTAAATTATCTATAAAGTCTGTTTTAACAGCCTCTTAACTGGTATCCTTGCTCCACTCATACTCTCTTAAATATTTTCAATACTTGGATGCCTAATGGGCTAAGTGATATATACATTTATATTTCTACTGATTGCTTATAAAAAGAGATCCAAGTTTCTTAACATGATATATAATAGCTAACAGAAGTACAGCAGTCTTTCTAACTAGATTGCCTACAATAACTGAAAAAAAAAACCCCACAACCCTCTAAAGGAAATACTGTGCTGTACATAATCATTCAGTTGTGTCTGACTCTGCAAGTCCACTAGGCTCCTCTGTCCATTGGGGTTTTCCAGGCAAGAATACAAGAGTGGGCTGCTATGCCCTCCTCCAGGGAATTTTTCCCAATCCCAGGGATTGAACTCAGACCTCCAGAATTGCAGATGGATTCCTTACTGTCTGAGCCACTAGGGAAGCCCAAAGGAAATACCATTATTGTCCTATTAACAGATAAATAAATTGAGGCAAGTACAGCTTAAATTAATCTGCCTATAATGCAGGAGACCCAGGTTTGATCTCAGGGTTGGGAAGATCCCCTGGAGAATAAAATGGCAACCCACCCCAGTATTCTTGTGTGGAAAATTCCATGGACCGAGGAGTCTGATGGGCTACAGTTCATGGGGTCACAAAGAGTCAATTAACTGAGCGACTAACATTAATGCAATATAATGGGGCTAAACAGTGATATAGAGTGGATTCAAACACATCAATTTGGATATAAAGTCTACACCCCTAATTATGATGCTGTATTTCCCAAAGGTCCTACAAGATCTTTCTCAATTTGACAATGCACTTCATCTTGTTAAAGGCAAATAGCAAAAGATAATTAGACACAAGTCTGTAGTGTAAAAAAATCAGACTTGTTGACTGGTTGTAGCAATGGAGGGCACCAGAGAGAAAGAGGGAGTGCTTGCTGCTAAAGAGAAGGAAGAGAGAAACTTATTTCATAAGGTTTGGGATAGAGCTGATGGACTCTGAGGAAAGTCTTAAGGAAAATATGGATGTGTTTGAAATTAGTTACTGTTTAGAAAGCAGGATTAAGAGAAACATTAATTTGAAACTGTGTGTTGTCATGAGACAAAGGTGACCTAGAAAAATAAAAGTGGTTTACATTGGAAGGACTGATGCTGAAGCTCCACTTCAGCACTGGACGCTGATACTTTGGACTCCAGTACTTTGATACGAAGAGTCAGTTCATTGGAAAAGACCGCTGATGCTGGGAAAGAGTGAAGGCAAAAGAAGAAAGTGATGACAGAGGATGAGATAGTTGGATGGGATCACTCACTCGAAGGACATGAGTTTGAACAAACTCTGGGAGATGGTGAAGGACAGGGAGGCCTGGCGTGTTACAGCCCATAGGGTCACAAACGTCAGACATGACTGAGCAGTTGAGCAGCAACAACAGAAGTCGTTTAGGAATTCACGTCCGAATCTTCGTGACCCCATGAGCTGTAGCCCACGAGGCTCCTTTGTCTGTGGAATTTTCCAGGCAAGAATACTGGAGTTTGTTGCCATTTCCTACTCCAGAAATAAAACAGTAGTCTCTTAAAATGTGGCTGCTAGATATTTCACAAATGCTGTATGACTTTAAAAAGAAGTAAGGTGTTCTCTGAACTTGGAGCAAACAGGTTTCTGTTTCCACTCTTCAAACCTAATTTCTTAGATTGTTCCATGCTTCTTCTTTTTCTTTCTTTTAACACATCATACTCTGTGACAGAAATAATCCCCTCTATATTCTCTTCATTAATTTCTGTGCGTTATTGCTTTAGTCATGTCTGACTCTTTGCGATCCTATGGACTATAGCCTGCCAGGTTCCTCTGACCATGGGATTCCCCAGGCAAGAATACTGGAGTGAATTGACATGCCCTTCTCCAGGGGAATCTTCCTAACCCAGGATTCAAACACATGCTTTTTGTGTTTCCTGCATTGGCAGGTGGATTGTTTACCACAAGCACCACCTGAGAAGCCCATTAATTTCTACTACTTAGTTTAGATAAAATTCAATTATCATTCCTTCTGGGAAAGGGTCCATGGTCAGTTTTATCACTTCTGTTTGTATTTTATTTCTCCTTCTTCTTCTTTTTTACAGTAGTTTTATTTGTTTTCAAAATTAATTAATTTATTATACAATATCATAGTGTTTTTTTTTTTTTTTGCCATATATTGACAAGAATCAGCCATGGGTGTACATATGTCCCCCATCCTGAACCTCCCATCCACCCCCCTCCCCATTCCATCCCTCCAAACTTTGTTTTATTTAATTGTCTATGCCTCTGTGTTTCCTACTAGATTATTGTTATTGTTCAGTCACTAAATCGTCTCTGACTCTTTGTGACCCTGTAGACTGTTCCTCTCTCCTTCACTATCTCCTGGGTTTGCTCAAATTCATGTCCATTGAGCTGGTGTGATGCTATCTACCTAACTCATCCTCTGTCACCCCTTCTCCTTTTGCCTTCAATCTTTTCTAACTTTAGGATCTTTTCCAGTGAGGTGGCAATTCTCACCAGATGGCCAAAGAGCCAATTTAAAGCTAAGACATCTTTTTTTCTTCCTGTAGTATTTGCTTCACTTCAGAAAGGTGCACAATAATGCTAGCTGAAAGGAATTAATAAATTAATGAGAAATTAATTCTGGCACACGCACAAAAAATGTTTTATGCCAACAGAACATTCTTCTCTACTGTGACTGGTGGTTTCCATTACTACCTTGAGAAAGTGACACTGGGTCAAAGTATGGCATTTACACAAGGCTGGCTAAAGTTTGCATCAAAAGAGCTATCCACAAGCTAATGATGATAGAAGTTCTATTGTTAATTGTCATTCTATTCCTATAAACTCATAGCTCTTTTATGTAATTTACAAATTGCTCTCTTTCCCTGAGGTTGGTACTTATTCTGTGTCAGCTTGCCCAGTAACAATTTCTTGGATTCTGTACTTCATTGAGTCCTTTACATATGGGAATAAATATGCAGCAAATGTTTCCTGATTAAGAAGGCGTGGCTCTTATGTAGATACTAGAAAACTGTCCTCTTCTTTTGAAGAGAGATTAGAAAACTGATCATCTGTAACTCAGATAATGTTCAGGATTCTTTACCATTTTGCTACTTTATTAATGCTGCGTTTAATGACATAGGTTTCCTTAATTCACACTTTTAATTATTTTCACTTTATATACAATTTTCAGTTTTGTCTTTGGTAATAAATTTCAAATGACAGGATTCAGCTCCATGAAATATAAATGCATAATCATTGGATTTTTATCTATTGGATGGATTAAATGTAGAATTTCATGACTATCAAATTTTAGATGAGAGAAATAAGAAATATATGCTTAGTGGGTATAAAAGATAATGGGACATGGTATTTAATTTAAAATATTTATGAACTTGTACTATTCAATAAGCATAAATATTTATAGGTTGATATCTCAAATGGAATATGTGAATAAAATCAAATAAAATCATGACTAAAGGGAATTCATTTTCTCAAGTATGCATAACAAAGGGTCTTTTGTCAGAACATTAAAAAATCATCAGTTCAGTTCAGTTCAGTTCAGTTGCTCAGTCGTGTCCAACTCTTTGTGACCCCAAATAGTGTAACTCAAAAATGTCCAACTATTGAATATTCAAAATCAAAACATGGGCTTATATTTTTATTGACTTGAAAGCTCTTATCAGCATGTTTTCATTACTATGGGGAAATCTTTCTCATTAAGTGGATCACATTACTATATGTTATTGAAAAATCAATAAGAAAAAACCTTTGTGATATTATTGATATTTATCGGGTTAAGATAGTAGATATTTGCTCTTGATAGTCTGATTGCCAGAATTTTCTTCAACTACAAGCAATGCATTATGCTCAATAGTGCTTGTGTTTGCATGTATGTGTGCATGTGTATGTTCAGTCATATCCAACTCTTTGTGACCCCATGGACTGTGGCTAGCCAGGCTCCTCTGCCCATGGGGTATCTCAAGTGAGAATACTGTAGAGAGTTGCCAATTCCTCCTCCAAGGGATATTCCTGATCCAGGGATTGAACCTCTGTTTCCTGAATCTCCTGCATCAGTTCAGTTCTGTTCAGTTGCTAAGTTATGTTTGACTCTTTGCAACCCCATGGACTGCAGCACTCCAGGCTTCCATGTTCATCACCTAACCCTGGAGTTTGCTCAAGCTCATGTCAATCAAGTCAGTGATGCCATCCAACCATCTTATCCTCTGTCATCCCCTTTCCCTCCTGTGTTCTATCTTTCCCAGCATCAGGTTTTTCCCATGAAACAGTTCTTCACATTAGGTGGCCAAAGTACTGGAGTTTCAGCTTCAGCATCAGTTCTTCCAATGAATATTTAGGACTGATTTCCTTAACAATTTTTTTAATATAAATTTATTTATTTTAATTGGAGATTAATTACTTTATAATATTGTATTGGTTTTGCCATACATCATCATGAATCCGCCTCAGGTATACACGTGTTCCCTATCCTGAACCCCCCTCCCTCCTCCCTCCCCGTCCCATCCCTCTGGGTCGTCCCATCCCTCTGGGTCGTCCCATTGCACCAGCCCCAATCATCCAGTATCATGCATCAAACCTGGACTGGCGATTCATTTCATATATGATGTTATACATGTTTCAATGCCATTCCCCCAAATCATCTCACCCTTTCCCTCTCTCACAGACTCCAAAAACCTGTTCTATACATCTGTGTCTCTTCTACTGTCTCGCATAAAGGACTGATTTCCTTTATGATTGACTGGTTTGATCTCCTGCAATCTAAGGGACTCTCAAGAGTCTTCTCCAATACCCCAGTTCAAAAGCATCAATTCTTCAGTGCTCAGCTTTCTTTATAGTCCAACTCTCACATCCATACACGACTACTAGAAAAACCATAGCCATTACTGGAAGCGCCTTTGTTGGCAAAGCAATGTCTGAGCTTTTAATATGCTGTCTAGGTTAGTCATAGTTTGTCTTTCAAGGAGCAGTGTCTTTTAATTTCATGGCTGCAATCACCATCTGCAGTGGTTATCAGTTCAGTTCAGTTCAGTCACTCAGTCATGTCTGACTCTTTAAGACCCCATTAACCCCAGCATGCCAGGCCTCCATGTCGATCACCAACTCCTGGAGTTCACTCAGACTCATGTCCATTGAGTCGTTGATGCCATCCAGCCATCTCATCCTCTGTCGTCCCCTTCTCCTCCTGCCCCCAATCCCTCCAAGCATCAGGGTCTTTTCCAATGAGTCAACACTTCGCACGAGGTGGCCAAAGTATTGGAGTTTCAGCCTCAGCATTAGTCCTTTTAATGAACACCCAGGACTGATCTCCTTTAGATTGGACTGGTTGGATCTCCTTGCAGTCCAAGGGACTCTCGAGAGTCTTCAACACCACAGTTCCAAAGCATCAATTCTTGGGTGCTAAGCTTTCTTCACAGTCCAACTCTCATATGCATACATGACCACTGGAAAAACTATAGCCTTGACTAGACAGATATTTGCTGGCAAAGTAATGTCTCTGCTTTTGTGTATACTATCTAGGTTGGTTATAACTTTCCTTCCAAGATGGAAGCATCTTGTAATTTCATGGCTGTGATCACCATCTGCAGTGGTTTTGGAGCCCCTCAAAAATAAAGTCTGACACTGTGTCCACTGTTTCCCCATCTATTTGCCATGAAGCGATGGGACCAGATGCCATGATCTTCATTTTTTGAATGTTGAGCTTTAAGCCAACTTTTTCACTCTCCACTTTCACTTTCATCAAGAGGCATTTTAGTTCCTCTTCACTTTCTGCCATAATGGTGGTGTCACTGCATATTTGAGGTTATTGATATTTCACCCTGCAACCTTGATTCCAGCTTGTGTTTCATCCAGCTCATCATTTCACATGATGTATTCTGCATAAAAGTTAAACAAGCAGAGTGACAATATACCTTCTTGACGTGCTCCTTTCCCTATTTGGAAGCAGTCTGTTATTCCATATGAAGCTGTAACTGTTACTTCTTGACTTGCATACAGATTTCTCAGGAGGAAGGTAATGTAGTCTGGTATTCCCATCTCTATAATAATTTTCCAGTTTGTTGTAATCCACACAGTCAAACATTGTGGTGTATTTATCTCCTGCATAGCAGGGTTCTTTGCCACTGTGCCACCTTGCTATCATTAGTGCTTGCAGTAGGTCAGTTCCTTGGATGCAGTTTCAAGGAGAGATCATTATACCTTTTTCTTTAAGAAAATGTGGGGACAAAAAGAAGGATTGAAGTAATCATGAAATTTGTATAGAAACTTACCAGTAAGTAAGAACTTCTAATACTATGACCATTCTACTGGAGTTTTGCTTTCATATTCGATAGTTGGACCTTCACTTACTAATCTGCAATCTTTATAAATTATACAACATATTTGAATGCCATTTTCCTACTATATAAGCTAGTTATGATAATGACTCTCTTGCAGTGTCACTGTTGGTTTATGGAGACGGAAATTGAAGTGGCTGGCATTTATAAGGCATGCATAAGGGATAGCTATGGAGATTTTTGTATTTAGATTTGGAAAAATTGTGGCTGACAGGTTAATTTCATCTCAAAACTACCCTGAAATTGAAGATAGAGTTAATTGTCCCTTACTTAGTACTTTGTAGATACTTCTTTGTTTAAGACCTAATATATGTTTTATGTCTTCCTGTTGGTAATCACTAAGTACTTAGAGGGCAACAAATGCATTTTATTAAATGCTTTACTCCCAGAATATAGCAAGTTCTTGGAATTTTAAGTGATAAATAGATGCTCAATTACACTGAAATATGTAAGATATCGGACAAAAAAATTATAAATGAAATTCTTAGAATATTCTATATGTCTAGAGAATAATCAATATAAAAATTAATATGTTTATGTGATGTGTTATAGTTTATCATGTAGAATATAATTCTTTATACTCATAGCCTTATATTTACATTTGAAGAAAATTTAACCAACCTAGTTTTCAAGTTTATTTTTCAAATATGTTGCCTTGTCTCTGAGTGCAAGCATTTTAGATAATTTTTAAAAAATTTAACATATGATAATTTGTTGATACATGCTAAAACAATATCTATGTAACTGTTTGTATTTTGTACAAATACCGATTATTTAATCCCTAAAACCTAATGAAGATAATGGATTGTTTTTGTGGTCTTAAATGTTAATCTTTTATGAAGAAATGACAAACAAACTTATTTATACTTCCTCTAAATAAGTTAAATAAAAATCTCCACTAAACCATCCATGGTTAATGATAATGGAAAGCAGTTCTATAAAGCAACTTGAAACTAATTTTAAGCTTTTAAACAGCAATCAAAATGAAATTTCATTGTTATAATTTAATAAAAGATAGTAATATTTATGATTTTATATTGTGGTTGGTACACTAATCTCTTAGTCAGTAGTGTTCTAACTTGGTGGAAAAAATAAAATCTTCATGATGCAAGAAACTTACTAAACACATAACCTGATGTTAATTTTTAAAATTGTAATACGGTTATATAGTAGTCAATATAAACCATGCAATAAAACAAATTCCTACAATTTTGCTTTAAAAAATAAAACGTCTTCATTGAAATGAGAAAATTAGACTGTTTAATCTAAAAGCGTTGCTCACTGTTTCTCGTATACTGAGTTTTATCAAGAGAGATAGATGAGAAATAGCTCAATTATAGTTAACATTATATCAGGTTCTAATTATGTATATGGCTTAAAAGTAGCAACTACTTTTTTATTTTCACGTACAAACTCATTTAATACCCACAGTACTTGATATAAATATTTCTAACTTTGTTTATAGCTGAGAAACCTGAGAGCCAGAAACAATGATAAATTGTCAAAGGTTATGGATTAGAATCGAGAATGCCAATATAATTTCATGTTTTTAGTGAGAAATGTATAAAGTTCATTACAAAATTATGAGAGTATTACTTAGATAAAATATTTGATTGGTTTTAAGTCATGGTATCTAAATTGAATTGTATATATGGTGTAATAAAAATGACCTTTCTAGACATACTATAAATGAAGATATAACAGCTAGGTGCAATTTTATATTAATTGTCAAAATACCACTTAGATAAGAATTGTTTATATAATCCACAAAACTATTCCATCCAATACATTTTCTATGAGTGTAATGCATTAAAATAATGCCTAATAATGATCTGAAATATCAGAACACAAAAATGCTGTTACTGCAATCAATTAAAAATTTATATCAGCAAAAAATTTATATTAGCTAAAAATTCAGTTTCTAACACATGTTCTGAACAGGAGTTATTTTGTATTGCAAAAGAACCTGGAATTTGAAGCTAGCTGAATTTTATTTCTTGATAAATTCTGATTACTGAAACCTCTGTGAACTTCTATATCCTTATCTATAAGTGGCTGTATTAAGACATATAAAATAGGATTGTGGGAGGATTTAAAGGGCACAAGAAAAACACTTCTAGCAGTTCCTGATGCATATCACATGGTCAATAAATGCTCCCCCTCATTTATAGCCTGAGTCTAGAAAGTAAAGGAGACAGCTCTATTCATAGAGAAAGAAGCCTAAACTTTCACATGAAAAATGCACCTACTTAGCTTAATATTAAAGCTTTAATATCCTTAAACAAATATTTGATTAACATGTTTGACTTCTCACCTCTAAGACCAAGATGGAACAAACAAGCCATGCATATTAGTTTATTATTTAAATACAATTGATATCTTACATTATTAATAGTTATAAAATGGAAAAAAAAACTAATAAATTAACTATAAGATAGAAAATACTTAATATATAATGTAAAGAAGTAAATCCACAGTTTAACTGTTCTTATTTCCATTGTTTTTTCCATAAGATAAACACATATTATAACCAGATATCAACTATTCAGTGTGTGTGGAGATGGGTTGAAGTAAAAGTGGGGTATGCGGTTAAGTATTATAGGTAAAGAAAATCAAAGCTTATCTTTCCTAAACTCAATAGTTGGAATTACTATTTTCTTACACTTATTGTCCCAAGATTCCGTCTTCTGTGACACAATTTTGACCAGTGAGAAAAATATTATCAGGAGTATTAGCCCTGTAGTGGTTCAGGTCTATATTATACTGGACCTAAAGTAGCTTAAGATGACCCCTGGACCCTCAGTTAAGTCACTTTCATTTCACATCAGCTTGAACCCCTCCACATTCAGGGGCTACTCCTTCAAACTGCATCCCAACACTTCAGGAAAGTACTTCCTGAACTTCACACTATGCAACAAAGGTATTGAAATTCAAACAAGTTCACATTTCTTCCCTCTTTTATACTGTTGATTTCCATTCTCATATTCCCACGAACCTTCTATTGTATACGGAGTAAATGCTCAAAACTGTCTCTACTATTATATATGCACAATATATCCCTAAAATCTACTTAATTTGCCTAAATTGATAACAGATGTTCAGAAAAACCAAAGTGTAATTTGGTATAACAAACATAGCAACATTTGCAATACTCATTTTGATACTATACATTGGACTTGATGAGTTGAGGCTGCATAAATCACCATAGAAGATCTTTTTGTCCATTTTTTTCTTTCCTTTTTTTTCCCCTTCTCTACCTTGACCTTATTGCTTTCACTCATGTTTTGAACATAAGCAAATTCAAGATATGAAAAGATAGGAAGCTTATCCAAGAAGACACAACACTTAATTAGAGAATGCATGTATAAATACAGTGAGAAATAAGACTGGATGGAATAGAGGTAGAATGTTAAATATAATTTTAAATAACCAAAAATACAGTCAATGTGTTGAAAATTTACAAATATTTTAGCTTCTTGAATGAAAGAGCAATACTGATTTTTAAAAACTAAACAGATATTTTGTGATTAGCAGGACAGCATAAAAGAGGAAGTGGGTGAAGACAAGAAAATCAAATAAAGAATTATATTAATAACAGGTATCAAGAAATCAATTTTTAGTAGAACTGTTCCACTTGATCTAGGCAAGAAAAATATAAAACCAAAATATAAATAGTAGCTACTAACCTGATAAAGGAGATAATTAGGCTAAATAGAATCAGCGAGTACTGAGCCATTTCTCTTGGGAGAAATTCAAGGTTAATTTTCTTCAAGGTACTGGTCACAACATTTTTGTTAGCCAATCAGTAAACAATCTTGTTTTATGTGTGTTTCTGTTAAAAGAGATCTTATTTAACTGTATAGAGAACTATACAGTTCTTACAAATCATTAATTGGCTGTCATTTCTTTATAACAATAATTCAGTAGACTTTTCTCAATATTTTCTTAATCCTAAGCAGGATAACCTAAACTTTATCTGGCTTTTAGCCTGATAACAATGCTGTCCACTAAGCTTTTTGAACTGCTTATCACTCATCCATCCACAAAATTTTAACTTCTATCTTTTTCATAGCTTCATCACGCATTGTAAGTGAGACTTTAGCACTTTATGGAGCAGCCTTATGCACAGATCTGCAAATTTCTTTTTACCCCTCGATGGATAGTGTTATTGATTCATTAGCAATGAAGTTACACCTGAAAACATTATAACTAATGACTGAAAAAGCTTATCTAAAATGTACATTTTCTCTATAAACCACATCAGAGCCTTTTTGCACTTAGGAACAGTAGAGAATACTTTCACACTAGAGTTCTGGGGTATTTTAAACAACAAAATCACTAATGAAAAGCACAAAAATGGAATAAATATGGCATTAAATAGAATATGAGGACGCATTTTACAATGGGAGAGTTGAAACAGAAAAGAGAGTCGTCTTGTTGAGAACTGAACTTTGAGTGACTCAAACTTTTGCCACTCTGCACATGTCAAGTGATTATAATAAGCTCTCCAAATATTAATTTTTGGGTTAGAAATACATTCTAGATAGCAAATTCATGAACATGGAATTGACAGTGAAGATTGCTTGTGTGTGGTCAGTCACTCAGTTGAGTCCAGCTCTTTGCAACCTCGTGGACTGTAGCCCTACCAGTCTCCTCTGTCTGTGGAATTTTCCAGGCAAGAATACTGGAGTGAGTTGCCATTTCCTTCTTCAGGGGATCTTCCCCACTCAGGGATTTAACCCATGTCTCCTCAGATTCTTAACACTGCACCACCTGGGAAGCACTTATAATGAATGAAGATTCACTATATGTGTATATATATATATATATATATATATATATATGTGTGTGTGTGTGTGTGTGTGTGTGTGTGTATGTATGTATATATATATATATATATATATATATGGCTTGTGAAAGATAAGTTGGCAATATTCTTATAACACAGGAACACCTGTTTAGGATTTAAGTTTTTGCATATTTTTATGGAGAAATGTTCATTATCAAAATCAAGACATTATCAGTACTGTCTTGAGGTGTTTACTTTCTTGAATTTTAGTCATTCTTAATGTTTTTGGTATATGAATGTCAATAGGATAAATTTCATCTTTACAGACCTAATTTGTTGCACATTACTTGACAAACTATTTCATTCCAGTGATGTAAATGTATGTATAAAGAGTGTTTTTACTGTAATTTTCCAGTAATTAGGCTTTGAGACATTTATGTATTGCAATTCACAAATAAATGACTCCATTTTTGTGTGTCTGGTCATCTTGTTATTTATCTACTGTTTCAATAGGTGCTATTTTAAGAACTAGCAAGTTACTTATTGATGCAATTATATAAAACTGATGAATTGGTATTTCAAGATATGAAATTAAATGCACAGTCAATTGTATATTCTATAAACTGAATAACGTTGTAGGCAACCTACTTATTGCATTTTTCTTCTAATTTATGATGGCCTTCTATCAAATGAGAGAAAAGAGGCGTAGAACACGTGCACTGTCTATAGCTGATGAGATCACTACTACATTCCTGAAGTAAGGCTAGCCAATAGAAATATGATTTCCTTAAGTTTTAAACTAACCAGTATCTCTAAGGTAATACTGACTTGTCTTTACTGAGTGCTGGCATGGCTATATGTTGGTTTCCCTGGTAGCTCAGTGGTAAAGCATATGCTACAATGCAGGAGATAAAGGAGATACAGGTTCCATCTCTGGGACAGGAAGATCCCCGAGAGAAGGACATGGCAACCCATTCCAGTATTCTTGTCAGGAGAATCCCATTGCAGAGAAGCCTGGCAGGTTACAGTCCAGAGGATCACAAACAGTTGGACACAACTGAAGTGATTCAGTGTGTACGCATGGTTATATGTGGCCAAGATAGGTGAAAACTCAAAGTCATGATATAGCGAAAGAGAAACGGAAAAAGTATGTAAAGAAGAAAATGTAATAAAGAATGAGAAAAATTGAGAGTAGCTGCATCTTATTATTGAGCATATACTTACGTGATAATTAGTATGGACTATGCACTATTCTAAATACTTAATACTCACAATGATCATATGTAGTGGTCCTGTGTTAAGGCAATTATACAGATAAGGAATGGAGAAGGAAATGGCAACCTACTCCAGTATTCTTGCCAGGTGAATCTCATGGACAAAGGAGACTGAAGGGCTACAGTCCATGGGGTCACAAGAGTCAGACATGACTTAACGACTAAACCACCACCATCACTGCAGATAAGGAAACAGAGCACTAAAGACTAGTAATGTGCTGACATCATGGACTTAATAAGTGGTAGTATCAGAGTTCAAGTCCAAGTCAATCTGCAGGCAGAATCCATGTCATTTAATACTATATTAGGCTACTAGCTATTAGCTCTGTAGGTTTTATTTTTTGGTCCATTATTCTTCTATGCACTTTTGACCAAGAGCCTTCCAAACTCCAGAAAATGTCTATTAAGTTCCTAAAGGATTTCCTTAAAAACAAAAATCTTTATTTATTTAAAGTGTTCCCTCTCTACACCGTGGGGAAAAGGAGGAAAGAGCAAAGCACACTGACCAGATTTTACAAGGTTTGAACATATAGTGAATCCTCACTATAGAAACTCCTGGAAAATAATCAGAATGATTCATTAAAAATTATGTAATTTGTACTGATTGTTATATTTCATTGCTGTTTCCTAAGTAAAATTAAATCACTGAAAAAAATTTATGTGTGAATAACTTGACTATACCCTAAACCTCAGATATGCAGATGACACCACCCTTACGGCAGAAAGTGAAGAGGAACTAAAAAGCTTCTTGATGAAAGTGAAAGAGGAGAGTGAAAATGTTGGCTTAAAGCTCAATATTCAGAAAACGAAGATCATGGCATCTGGTCCATTCACTTCATGGGAAATAGATGGGGAAACAGTGGAAACAGTGTCAGACTTTATTTTGGGGGCTCCAAAATCACTGCAGATGGTGACTGCAGCCATGCAATTAAAAGACGCTTACTCCTTGGAAGAAAACTTATGACCAACCTAGATAGTATATTCAAAAGCAGAGACATTACTTTGCTGACTAAGGTCCGTCTAGTCAAGGCTATGGTTTTTCCTGTGGGCATGTATGGATGTGAGAGTTGGACTGTGAAGAAGGCTGAGCGCTGAAGAATTGATGCTTTTGAATTGTGGGTTAGAGAAGACTCTTGAGAGTCCCTTGGACTGCAAGGAGATCCAACCAGTCCATTCTGAAGGAGATCAGCCCTGGGATTTCTTTGGAAGGAATGATGCTGAAGCTGAAACTCCAGTACTTTGGCCAGCTCATGAGAAGAGTTGACTCACTGGAAAAGACTCTGATGCTGGGAGGGATTGGGGGCAGGAGGAGAAGGGGACGACAGAGGATGAGATGGCTGGATGGCATCACTGACTTGATGGATGTGAGTCTGAGTGAACTCCAGGAGTTGGTGATGGACAGAGAGGCCTGGAGTGCTGCGATTCATGGGGTCGTAAAGAGTCGGACACAACTGAGTGACTGAACTGAACTGAACTAAACATAAATTTCTTTCTAAATCTTGAAATCATGGAGATAGTCTTTATACTGTAGCTTCAAAGAAAGTGAATTGTGGAATGCTTTATAGGACAGGTAGAAAACAGTGTTCTTGCCTGGAGAATCCCAGGGATGGAGGAGCCTGATGGGCTGCCGTCTATGGGGTCGCACAGAATCAGACATGACTAAAGCAACTTAGCAGCAGCAGCAGCAGAAGCAGCAAACAGTATACTTCCGCAAAGTATTAACTGGAAGTTTACATGATTTTCTTCTAGAAATTATTTCAAGAGCTTTCTGTATTTCTCTTAATTATATTTGCATTATGAAAAT
Organism: Nanger dama; assembly: GCA_917880005.1. Classification (NCBI taxonomy): domain Eukaryota; kingdom Metazoa; phylum Chordata; class Mammalia; order Artiodactyla; family Bovidae; genus Nanger; species Nanger dama. The sequence goes on along the minus strand of CAKJTW010000027.1, from coordinate 13,342,202 downwards.
AGTGAATATGTAGCAAAATAAATGGTTGCAATATAATACACTTAGGGAATCTCTACACTGTTTAATAAAGAGTGTGAAACTCCAATATTAAAGTTTATTATTTCTAAAGGTGGAATTCAGTTCAGGTCAGTTCAGTTGCTAAGTCATGTTTGACTCTTTGTGACCCCATGGACTCCAGCATGCCAGGCTCCCCTGTCCATCACCAACTCCTGGAGCTTAGTCAAACTCATGTCCATCATGTTGGTGGTGCCATCCAACCATCTCATTTTCTATCATCCCTTTCTCCTCCTACCTTCAATCTTTCCCAGCATCAGGGTCTTTTCCAATGAGTCAGTCCTTCACATCAGATGGCCAAAGTATTGGAGTTTCAGTCCTAGCATCGGTCTTTCCAGTGAATATTCAGGACTGATTTCCTTTAGGGTGGACAGGTTGGATCTCCTTGCAGTCCAAGGGACTCTCAAGAGTCTTCTCCAACACCACAGTTCAAAAGCATCAATTCTTCAGCGCTCAGCCTTCTTCACAGTCCAACTCTCACATCCATATATGACTACTGGAAAAACCATAGCCTTGACTAGATGGACCTTAGTCGGCAAAGTAATGTTTCTTCTTTTGAATATACTATCTAGGTTGGTCATAACTTTTCTTCTAAAGAGCAAGCTTCTTTTAATTTCATGGCTGCAGTCACCATCTGCAGTGATTTTGGAGCCCCCCAAAATAAAGTCTGACACTGTTTCCACTTTTTCCCCATCTATTTCCCTTGAAGTGATCTGGTAAAGTTGTGACCTCATTTTTCCTCTTTTCATTCTTTTTGCCTCCTAACTACTGAAATTTCAAAATAATCCCTTGAAATGTATGTACTCAAATTTTAACTTGGTCATTTCACTCAAATATCATTTGTTTAGCTTTACTTTTTCTCGGCTTCAACTGCCTCATCTCTTGGCACGCAGAATGTTTCTTCAGGGGAATGTCTCTGTGACACGTTCTTTCATTCTGCTGACCATCTCAGTCCAGTGTAAATTGTTGCGAGTGGCACGACTGAAGGAAGTGATTGCCTTCAGGTAGACAAAATCTCATCTGATGTATCTTAGGCAAGAAATGAAGAAAATGAGGAAAATTATTTTCTTCTGAACATCGCTCAAATCATTTTCATAAGATCTCATGAGAATCTATTGTATGACTTAATTGATATTTTTTAAAAATTGGAACAATTGAAAGCTATTAAATAGCATTTTATCTTTTGTTCCTATTTAATTTGTAATTTCCTTGCCTGAGAACTATTTCTCCCTGAATATGTGTTCTATTTATTCTCACTGATGAATCATTCCTATTCAGAGTGATTTGCCTAATTTGAAAGTTATTATTTCCCTTTATATTAGCTCAAATGGCTGTTGGATTTCAGGTATGGATTTTGGCATATGGGCCCTCTCTCTTGTAAGTTTAAATTTGCTCCATATTAGAATCAACATGGGAGATTTTTTTTTTAAATATCCCAGCTTCTAGGCTCTACCTCATTCCAATTAAATCAGAATCTCCATGGCCTGGATGGAGAGTTGAAGGGGTATAGGAACAGTTTTTTGTATTTCAATAAAATAATTAAAATCTCAAGCTATTTATCGTGATCAAGCAGAAAGTTCACTTTTATATATATATATATATATATATATATATATATATATTTGCTTAAAGTCAGATGGAAGACAATTGAAAGATAGACTTGGATTGTGACATGTATGAGTATAGTGGAATCGTTTCCAAGATAGTCAGATTTTCCTGATCTTAGTGGAAATATAGTTTTACACTTATTCTCTTGAAATTTTTCTAATGAATAAATTTCATTTATTTTTATCACTGCCAAATGTTCTAGTTGAATAAGATATTTTCGACTGTCTCCTAATCCTGGTTATTATCTACTAATCTCTTCCTAAATTAGAAATCAGAACCAATTCACTAGCCTTTAGATATTTTATTCTAACTCAATTACTAGCTTATCTCCTATTACACTGAAAGTAAGCTCCTATAACTCATTAACTAATATACTTGAGAAATGCTGCATTTTAAAATCTTCTCCTGGAGATTCACTTTTACACAGTAACATGTGAAGGAGTTTGATGAGTGATTCTTTTCATATTCTTAAATTGTAAAAATCATAAATTTATACATTGATGCATTTTTATATATACATATCCTCATGTAACCAATTCTGACCTGTGATACAGAAAATTTCCTGAACTCTAGAAAGCTTCTTCATCCTCTTGTCAGTTAGTATTACTGTTCCCATCTATAGTATAATTTTACCCACCATTCTGATTTTTATCATCTTAGATTAGTTTTGCTCAATTTTAATTCCATAAAATGTAACCATACTGCTTTGCTTCTTTTATGTCTGACTCTTCATTAATATTATGTACAGGAGAATCATCCATAGTATAGCAATGAATTTTTCACTTGAGGCCTATGGTAGGTATTTGGGTTGGTTCAAATTATGGCTATTATATAAAGCTTGTCTATGAACATTGTTTCTATTTTGCTGGACATATGCACTAGTGTCACATAAGTATATACCCTAGAATATAATTGTTGCATCACAGGCTAAAGATACGCTTACATTTGGTAAGTTTTGCATTGGATCTATAGATTAACCTGGAAAGAATAAAAATCTTACCAATATTGAGATTTCCTGTGAAGAAGGCTGAGCGCCGAAGAATTGATGCTTTTGAACTGTGGTGTTGGAGAAGACTCTTGAGAGTCCCTTGGACTGCAAGGAGGTCCAACCAGTCCATTCTGAAGGAGATCAGCCCTGGGATTTCTTTGGAAGGAATGATGCTGAAGCTGAAACTGCAGTACTTTGGCCACCTCATGTGAAGAGTTGACTCATTGGAAAAGACTTTGATGCTGGGAGGGATTGGGGGCAGGAGGAGAAGGGGACGACAGAGGATGAGATGGCTGGATGGCATCACTGACTTGATGGATGTGAGTCTGAGTGAACTCCGGGAGTTGGTGATGGACAGGGAGGCCTGGCATGCTGCGATTCACGGGGTCGTAGAGAGTCAGACACGACTGAGCAACTGAACTGACTGACTATAATTAAATTTTCTTCATATTTTAAATTTAACACAGATACCAAAAATAAATGGATAAACATTTTCAAATCTCTAAGGGAAAAATACCTGAATCATAGGCTTCTATGATAATTAAAATTCTACTTTTGGTATTATTAAAATATTATTTTAAAAATGTTACACAGAGAGATGCCTCAGATTAAGAGTGGAGTTTCCTCTCTCTAAGCAGTTATATAAGTTGATTTTGAGTAGAGGGAATAGGAGGTCAAGGAATGACCAAAACTATAGAGAAAGGAATTCTCAATAGCCAATATTCTGTCCACTGAAACTGGATAACGAGTGAACAGGAGATTTTGCACATAGAAATACTTATTTCTGGTCAATAAATTCTCAGGGAAAACTCATTGCTATTATATTTTTTAAAACATCAAACATCCACCTTCCAGCCACATGGAGGGACATGTAGGAAATGGCAACCCCTCCAGTATTCTTGTCTGGGAAAATCCCATGGACAGAGGAGACTGGCAGGCTACAGTCCATGGGGTGACAAAGAGCTGGACATGACTGAGCGACCAAAACAACAGTGACAATCCTCCTGAAGCTTGTGGCATGTTAAGAGTCCATGTCTGCTGCTGCTGCTGCTGCTAAGTCGCTTCAGTCGTGTCCTGCTCTGTGCGATCCCAGAGACGGCAGCCCACCAGGCTCCGCTATCCCTGGGATTCTCCAGGGAAGAACACTGGAGTGGGTTGCCATTTTCTTCTCCAATGGATGAAAGTGAAAAGTGAAAGTGAAGTCGCTCAGTCGTGTCCAACTCTTCGAGACCCCATGGACTGGAGCCTATCAGGCTCAACCATCCATGGGATTTTCCAGGCAAGAGTACTGAAGTGGGGTGCCATTGCCTTCTCCAGAGCCCATGTCTAGTAAGGTCTATAACACAACCATGATAGGTCTTCTGAATCAGTTGAGGGCTTAACCCAGTTTAAGATTTATCAGGATTGACTTTCCTTGGATGAACTGGTCAAGATAATCACCATATCACTTCCTTTCCTGGAGACTCTTTGTAGAGTGGCTGAATGCCATGCTCTGCAGACACTCCTCTGGACCTTCTACTAGGGAAGCATGGTGAAAGAGGCAATCCCATACTTGTTCTTTGGAAGAATATGATCGGGAAAAATTCTCCATAAGTGCCTTGTATTCCTGCACATCTTGGGAAGAGTCATTGGAGGTCTTTGTTCTGGGATATACTTCAGAGGAAGTTTGCAGAACGGTCTTGAAAGATAATGATAATGTTCTCTGTGTCAGAGGACAGGTTTGTTTCCTGATCAGAGTAATAAAGGTACTTTCTCCCTCCTGGGTAAAGTTTGGACTGAGTCTTTTTAAGGGCATCAAATAGGTTGCAAACTATGATGTCATCATTTCCACTCTAAAGCAGCAGGTGAGTTACTTAAATATTATCGCATTGCAAATTACATAGCAAAACCCACAGACTTTATGAAAATATAGTGATATAGCCAATGCTCAAAACTGTGATCAGTGTCACATTAACAACAACAAAACAGCCACATAATAAAAATAAGAGCACAGCTTTAGGCCTGTTACATGACTCATAAATAAGCATTACACATCAATATGGCACCTTATCTTAATCACCAGTCCAAGTTTGATGCATGAAACAGGGCACTCAAAGCTGCGGCACTGGGACGACCCTGAGGGATGGGATGGGGAAGGAGGTGGGGGGCTTCCAGATGGGGGGGACACATGTACACCCATGGCTGATTCATGTCAGTGTATGGTAAGAAACACTAAATATTGTAAAGTAATTAGCCTCCAATTTAAAAAAATAATTAATTTAAAAAAAAGAACTTGACATTTGCTTGTGCATGTATGCACAACACCTTCTCCTACTCTGTGTGAGAGGGAGAGAATAAAAGTTGGATAGAAAATGAGTGAATGTAGAGAGAGAGAAAGAAAGTAAAAGAACAGAGAACACAATGGAGTGAAATAGATGAGGCAGAGAGGAAAGGGGAACATTAAACAGAGGGGAGTGTGCTGAGCCAGGTTGGCTGCCAGAAGGGTTGAAACTTATGAGCTGTTGTAAATGGATGTAAAGTTTATTCTCTGAAATCAGACCAGAAATTGGAATACCAGATTGGGATGAATGCAACTCCTCCTTGCTTCATGTGTTCCTATGTGCAGTTTTAATTTTTGGATATTTTTGGATGGCTTCATTCAGTTGAATGTAGTTTTCTGTATTCACCTCTAGTTTCTCACAGATGAAACCACACCTAAGCAAGCAGAATTTCTATCATGCTAAAACTGTTTCCTGATATCTCAATCGTTTGGAAAAACATTGGTTTTCAAGACAATTGTTATAGAAAAACTGATTGGACTCATCAAAAAAAAAAAGAGCTTAAAATTTTCATCACAAGAAAAAAATACACAACTTTATATGGGGATAGATGGTAACTAGACTTATTGTAGAAATTATTTTGAACTGTATACAAACATAGAATCATTATGTTATGTACTGGACACCAATATAACACGTCAATTTTTCCTCACTTTAAGAAAAGAAAAGGATGGGTAAATAAATGTTGATATATCTGTACAAAATCACCACCATTGCTGGATAGATGGGTATTCTGAATGACTACTAACTCTAGGAGCCATCTCTTAATGGGTTAAAGCCACAAGGGCCTCAATTACTAAAACCAAGAGCACATTCCAAAATAATATTGTTCACAGAGATAGGAATGAAAAAGTTAGCCACACTTTAATTATTAGACAACATTCATTTCAAGCTTTTATATTCAGCTATCATGAAAAATAAAGGATGTTAAGATGAATAAGCTGCACCATTTTGTTGAAAATTGTATGCAAAATAAGTATTTCCCTAAAGTCATGTTTTCTTTGTTTAGATCGTGCATTTTTTCCTTAAACATATATTTCATTAATCTAAAATAGTTTTTGTAATGATTAGCGTGCTCAAGAAATGTTCCAATTTCTTCTGCTCCAACTTTTCAAACTATAAAATCAAATAAATCTCTGAGGCCACATGTGTTTCAGATTCAAAATAAAAGATAACATTGCTCATACCTTTAAATTGTTAATTTAAGGATCTTAATTTGCCTGTTGAAAGTCATCTAACATTTATAGAAGAAAATAAAATGAATCCTATGGAGTGGTCATAATAATTTTAACTATAACTACCATCAACACCAGTTGGAACCCAAGGAATCAAGGGTCAACATCTCATTTCAACCAACTAGTAACAGCCCTTCTCTTTTATCGTGGTGCTCAGTTGTCCTCAAATAGTCTGTGAAGTTAACTACTGCTGCAGTCTGCTGAGATTATGAAAGTGTGAAGCCTGCTGTTTCAGTTACCAATCGCTTTTGAGGGGGAAAAATATTGGCACTGGTTCCTGTGGTTAACATCTTGTACATTTCACTTCAGTTTCAGTTTTTATTTGGATTTGCATGAGTTTCAAACCAGGTGAAAAATCATTTCATTATGGCCCAGCAGGAACACAAAATAATTTCATTGAAGCCCAGCTGGTTTGAAAAATGCAATGGCAGAAAATCAGGTTTTACATGTTGGCAGCTTTGGAAATTGAAGCTTTACACATCCTCGATTACATTAAAATTAGGATTTATAGTAAAGACACAAGTTGTACCCAATTCTGATGATCCTTCTGTAATTCTGGAACTACTTCACACTTACAGCTAGTAGGACTGGTTTGCAATGTTTCTTTGCATTAGATGCTTCCCAGGTGGCGCTAGTGGTAAAGAACCCTCATGTCAACGCAGGAGGCATAAGAGACCTAGGTGTGATCTCTGTGTCCAGAAGATTCCCTGGAGAAGGGCACGACAACACTCTTCAGTATTCTTGCCTGGAGAATCCCATGGGCAGGGGAACGTGGTGGGCTATGATCCATAGTATCACAAAGAGTCAGAAAGGATTGAGAGACTGAGCAAGCAGGCATGCATGCATTTCCCATTAGCCTCACCTGAGGGCTGTTTAGGAACAAGGGTAGAGCTCCGCAGTCATTTCTAAGTCTTGATCACAAAAGTGAGTGTATAATCTGTTATTTGCACATCACTTAGTTATCCTTCAGTTTCTATCACAAGGTTTGATGTCTGCATCCTAAACTTATGAAATATTAATAAACATGAAGTATTGATTATGTTACTTCTACAAGTTTGTGATTAGTGGTCTTGAAACAATTGTCATTTTCTCTATATCTCCTTTACTCTAAGACTTTTCAAATCATATAAAAATTAGAGTGATGAGATTACATTTTCAAGATAAATACACAATTAGTGTACATTTCTATACACCATTAAATTCTCATTATATTTAAAGGACCAAATAAACTAAAGTTGATTTAATTTGAACTACCTCTTTTATTTTGGGAGTTAGCTGTAAACACATATTAATTTCATGACTGTTCTAATAGGCATCATTGCTAGTTAGGTTTAGATTTCCCCAAAGCACTGCAAATTAAGATGAGGTGACAGAAACTAGAGCTATCACTTCTAATTCACTTATTCATTCATATAAGTTAATTAGGAAAACTAAACCAAGAATTTTAAATTCATTTCATAATACATTCTACCACATAAATCATATAAAACAATTAAGAAAATGGCCTTCAATATTTAAAAAGAATCCAAATGTGTAGCCTGTTATCTAACTACAATGAAGATCAGTCAATCAATTTGCTTTTATCCCACTTATATTCATACCCTCCTTGTGGTGTTCTTTAGTCTTTGTCTGTCTGTCTCACACTTCCATAATCTACAGATTCTTGAATTTTAACTGTTGGATAGATTCTTCATCACAATTAATTACAGCAATATATTTTAAACTGGTCTCAGTTATGTCAAATTCAAGTCAACTTTTTCTAAGTAAATATTCTCTGTAAAATTCTCAACTGCTTTCTCAATTTTACTTTGAATCAAAATTTCTTGTATTTGATAGTTTTCCTCCTTCAACATTAATTTAAGATATAGGTACTGAGGGCCTACTGCGTGTCATGCATAGTTTTAAGCAATGTTCAAACAGATGAATATGACAAATTCCTGTTCTCAAGAACTTTACAGATGAATATAAAGAAGTCGTCTAATTACTAACATATAATAGGATCATAGTAGAAAATATGGTCAGTTCTCTAGCGTGTGAGAGAACAGTGTGAAATTAGGGCTTCCTATGGAAGGTCATCCTGGCACTGAACTGAAAAAGACTCAGTCATCTTCAGGGACAACTTTCTTATCAGCAAAAACGAACTGGAACTGCCTTTTACACTGGAATCTCTGAGTGGCCAGCCCCTTCCTAATTAACTCATTCAGGTCCTTGCTCTTTCCAAGAAAATGTCAGCACTTTAAAATTTGACATTTTAAAGGAACCAGAGCATTTTGACATCAAATCAAATATATGTTAATTAAAATTAGCCCGTGAAATGTCACAAAGATAAGTGTGGCAAAAGAATCTATTTTTTCTCTCCCACAGTTGCAGTAAATTGTTTAATAAGGGAAAATAAAGAAATAACTATGTGTAAGAGATCGCTAGCTTTTCATTTCCTTAAGAGAGAGTCAGAGCTGCCCAATGCTGCTAGGATTTTTAAATTTACTGATTCAGTATATTTTTTTAAAAATTCTGAATATAGTTTGCAATTACTTTTTGTTTCCTTTACTTTTGCATAGCAGGAACATAGTACATACCAAAACAAAGACATGGGCAAACAAAAACTTATTGAAAATTTAGCCTGAGTCTTGAAAGAAAAGGATTGGAAGATCATAATGTTAAAACAATGAGGGAATTTATCCTTATCACAAGCTCATATATTTTTCTTATTTCACTTCAGGCATATGAAAATATTCTCGAAACCCAGCACCAGAACACAGATCAGTACTGAGGAATACTTGTCTAGAACATCAGTCAATCCCTAACATCTGCAGTAGATGGTGGAACTCGGAAGCTGAGGATTGTGGAAACTTCTCTTCTGTAGGGCTGTGGTGACTGCAGCATTGCTGTTCTGGGTAAGAAAGTTTCACTTTATGTTTTTTTGCCAACAACAACAGCAAAAACTGGCATGCGCCATCTGTTTCTACAAGGATTAAATCACTAGCCACTGCCGCCACTGACCTTCAACAGATACTTTCTGGAGAAGATTTCATGAGTCTTATTCTTGAAACTCCTCATGTCTAGAAACTCTATTAACAGGGACCTTGGCTCTTTGCAAGTAGTAGCAAGCTTCAGCCAAAATGTGCGCTTCACTGCACTATACCCCTCTCCACTAAAATAATATATAACACTGATCTCCTGCCCTATTTGTTTGAATTAGTTTCTCAGGGCTATTGGAAATGCTGCCTCCAAGGTTATAATCTTCATTTTTTTCCCAAGTAAAACTTAACTCATAGCGCTCATGTTGTGAATTTTTCAGTCAATACTTTCATATGCACCTGCCACTATAAGTTTGGAACAGTGGGGTTTTCAATTTATGTCATACTTCTTTATATACAGGCAGTATTTTATAATATCTGGGCCACTAGCAGAGCAAATATTAACCTGTCTAGCACCTATATTAGGGGCTTCCCAGGTGGCTCAGTGGTAAAGAATTCAGCTGCCAAGCAGGAGACACAGGATCAATCCCTGGGTCAGGAAAATCTCCTGGAGAAGAAAAGGGCAAACCACACCACTATTCCTCCCATAGACAGAGGAGCCTAGTAGACTACAGTCCATGGGGTTGCAAAGAGTAGGACATGACTGAATGACTAAACAACAGCAAAGCATCAATAGGAGGATAAAGTGTCTGATATATACCAGGCCATGATTACTATTAATATTTTATATCTTGAATTAACCTAATGTTTCCAGTTTTTCTTACTAACTTGCTTTCACTAATTCACACTTCAGAATATTTCAGCACAATTTTTGAAATTGCCTCAGTGTGCGATCAAAAGTTTCTTCCTACTTCTTCGGAAACTCCGTTGATAAGAAAAGAAACAACAACAAAAACCCAAAATGTTATTTCTGTTAATGTAAAATTTGGTATGATAAATGATATAAATAAGCAAAAAAGTTAACATCAGTTATAACACTTAATTTACAGTAAGCACAATTCAGACCACATGGAAAAGATACAGGAGGTCACATTAGTAATAAATGACAATCTTTTATCCTACCTAAATATGTATCTGATAATAAAATATAACGGGTTCATCCATACTAATTATTTAGATTCCATATATATATATATATATATATATACACACACACACATATATATACACACATTTGTATATGATATTTGTTTTTTCTCTTACTGACTTTACTCTTTATGACAGACAGGCTGTAGGTTCATCAGGGAGTCAGAGGGAGGTTCAAGAAGGCGGGTACCTGTTTACTTATGACTGATTCACATTGTAGTATGGCAGAAACCAACACAACCCTGTAAAGCAGTTATCCTCAAAATAAAACAAAATTAAAAACATAATGTCCATAATAACATGAACCATTCAGGTTGATGATGAAATACTGTTTCAGTGATGTATCATTTGACCATTATACATCTTCCATATTAGAGATCCACAGATGCAAGACAATGAATTTGGAAACAGATAGACAGGCCAAATTCATGAAATCCTTAGACAATGTGTGGTCTTTCATAATGTAGAAAATAAGGTAGAGCTTCATAATGAATTGTGTAATGTGAAAAACACATCTCAGAATGTAGCTTTGTTAGAAGATCATATCTATTCACGTTGGTTAAAGCTTCTACCCATACATCTATTGAACAATGCAGCACACTCATTATAAAGTAAATAATATCTCAATTAAAAGAAAAACCCTGAGAAAGATTCAGGATCAGTGTCCTCTAGTGCAGATGATAACTCTCTGACTATGGAACTCGTCACCCCAAGCTCCCTTCTGCCAGTCTCTCTCCCATTACTGATACTTTTCCTTCTTTTCTTTCATGAACAATGACCCTCCTTCTACATCACTCTCTCCTCTAGGTCTAAAACTCCACCCAGCAGACCCTGAATAACTTTGGGAGGATAGCACGCTAGAGATGGGCTGATACCATTGTTTTGTTGGCATACCTATGTGTTATATTTACTACTATGAATATAAAGTGGCAGAGACACTTGACAATGTGATCTTTAGTCCAAAATCTCATCATCAGCTATCACTTCTCAAAGGAAATTTTCTTTGATTTATGGATCTATTCTTATGCATGAAATTTTCTTCAGAAACAAAACTATAGAGCAAAGTGTCATTATTGAATCACTGTGTTGTGCTTAGTTGCATTAGACTCTTTGTGACACCATGGGCTATAGCCTTTCAGGCTCCTCTGTCCATGGGGATTCTTCAGGTGATAATACTGGAGTGGGTCACATGTCCTTCTCCAGAGAATCTTCCCAACCCAGGGATCAAATCCAGGTCTCCCTCAGTGCAGGCGAATTCTTTACTGTCTGAGCCACCGGAGAAGCCCAAGAATACTGGAGTGGGTAACCTATCCCTTCTTAAGAGGATCTTTTCACCCAGGCATTGAACCAGGGTCTTCTGCATTGCAGGTGGATTCTTGACCAACTGAGTTACCTCAGAAACTCACTGAATTACTGGCTCTGCTCAAAATCAAATAAATGGTAATATCTTGTATTCAGTGATATATTCAATTCAGAATAGGTAGGGTCTTCCCTGGTGGCTCAGTGGTAAAGCACCCAGTTATCAGTGCAGGATATCTAAGAGACATGAGTTCAACGCCTGGGTTGGGAAAACCCCCTGGAGAAGGAAATGGAAATGCACTCTAGCATTCTTGCCTTGGAAATACCATGGACAGAGGAGCCTGGCAGGTTACAGTCCATTAGGTCTTATGTCCAACAAAAGAGTTGGACATAGTGACTAAAAACAAACAAACAAAAAAATGGACACAACAGGGTATATTCAGTCTCCTGCAGAAAACACATCATGTTAATGACAAGTTTTAAAATGCGTGGGCACATTAAGAATCACAGTTAAAGACGTATAGAAAATTAAGGACTACTTCATGGCAAATAGATGGGGAAACAGTGGAAACAGTGACTGATTTATTTTGAGGGGCTCCAAAATCACTGCAGATGGTGACTACAGCCATGAAATTAAAAGATGCTTACTCCTTGGGAGAAAAGTTATGACTAATCTAGACAGCATATTCAAAAACAGAGACATTACTTTGCCCACAAAGATCCATCTAGTCAAGGCTATGGTTTTTCCAGTAGTCATGTATGGATGTGAGAGATGGACTGAAAAAGCTGAGTACCAAATAACTGATGCTTTTGAACTGTGATGTTGGAGAAGACTCTTGAGAGTCCCGTGGACTGCAAGGAGATTCAACCAGTCCATCCTAAAGGAGATCAGTTCTGAGTATTCATTGGAAGGACTGAGGTTGAAGCTGAAAATCCAATACTTTGGTTAGATGCAAAGAACTGACTCATTGGAAAAGACCCTGATGCTGGGAAAGATTGAAGGCAGGAGGAGAAGGGAACAACAGAGGATGAGATGGTTGGATGGCATCACAGACTCAATGGACATGAGTTTGGGTAAACTCCAGGAGTTGGTGATGGACAAGAAGGCCTGGTGTACTGCAGTCCATGAGGTTACAAAGAGTCAGACATGACTGAACGACTGAACTGAGAGTTTTTCATAGTAAGAGTATGGTCATTAGATGACTCCACTAAAGTTACCTGAGGAACTTATTTACATTAGCAGGTCCCTGGGTCCCAGTCTAGACCTATATAATCCAAGTAACTGGAGGAGAGGTCTGGGATTTGTGTACTGGAGTGGGTTGCCATGCCCTCCTTCAGGGGATTTTCCAGACCAGAGATCAAACCTGCATCTCTTATGTTGCCTGCATTGGTAGGTGGGTTCTTCACCACTAGCCAGATGCTTATTATGCACTCTAAATTGGAGTTTACATGAAGGCTATAGCTTCCTACAATACCCAGAATCCTTTAACTCTCAGCAGAATTACCAGGATCTGAAGTGGTGGCCGCTGCACAATTGTCAGACCTTGCTGGTTCCTCATCTAGGTCTTCCTTGGCTACAAGCCACTCACAGGACTGAGTTGGCAATTTGAGTGTATACAACATCAGCTGCATCATAAATGTTGGCACACATCAGCAGAGGAGAAAAAAATTCTTAAGGATTCCTACAGAAAAAATCTTTAAAAATTCTCAGCAATTTCTTTTTCTTATTTCTTTTTTTTTTTGTATTTTCCTTGATGATATATGTGAAGTCGCTCAGTCATGTCCGACTCTTTGCAACTCCATGGACTATACAGCCCATGGAATTCTCCAGGCCAGAATACTGGAGTGGGTAGCCTTTCCCTTCTCCAGGGGATCTTCCCAACCTAGAGTTTAAACCCAGGACTCTTGCACTGTAGGCAGATTCTTTACCAAATGAGTTATACAGAGATTCTATTTGATTTGTTTTCCTTGACACTTTTATTTCAGAAAGAATAATATAAATTGTTCTCGAGGACATTTTACTCTAATCAAACTAGACTTAAAATCACTAATATACTGAATGCTTTAGGAACACTTGCTAAAATAATTATACAAATTTAGAAACTGTTAGGAAATCTTTAAAGAAATATACATTACACTTAGGTTTCAACTCTTTGTTCAGCCAGATTAAATATATTTTTTCCACAATAGAGACATTTCCAAAACATGTCCACACTATGGAAAATACACAGGTAAATACAGGAATTGTACTTTCACTTATATTTTGACTTTAAAAGGAAAGATTGATTTATCTATGTTGTCTTTCTCTTAAAGTGTTACCTAGACTTATCTCTCTTTTATTAAATTCAAGATTTACTGTTGATGTTTAGCAACAGTATTTTCTCAATTTTCCAGGCCTGTCTGCTGCCCTTTGTTAGTCCCTCCCAGCTCATGTTATAGGCTTCATCTCCTCTATGGGCAGTACCTACGCAGTCATACAGCAATTTAGGAAATTGCTCCTGGATTTGAGTCCTGGCCCTATTTCAATTCTTAAAATTCGACTATATTCCCAGTTTCTTTCCCATTTCCTCACACTGTCTTTTACCCTCTTTTAACTATTTTTTTGTTTGTTTGTTTCCCATACAATGGTTTGCCAGTTTTCAAATTTTGTGGTTTCTTTTTGTGTGTGTGTGCGTGTGAAGTTTATTTTCTAAAATTCACAGTATTTCTTAGTGCTCTTTTACTTTCATGGGTTATGGGTCAATTCCAGTTTTGCACAGCCCAACATCAGATCCAATTCGAGAGCACTAATGGACTGTAATGAAGATTTACTTTAAAAATAAAACAAAAGACAGGCACAAAAAGAATATTATAAACTTTGTGGCTTTTTTTTTTTTTTAGGGAGAACAAGCTACTTTTCTTTCTGAGGCCTGACAAACATAAATATTTGTTAAAACAAATTACTTTCTCTAGCAGTAGATCAGCATTAAACATGTTTTATTTTGTAATGCAAATTTGGCAGAACTTTCCAACTTTTTGACAAAGCAGTCAGGCTATCAAGAAATTAGCACACTTTTCTTCTCACTCTAGTTCAGATGAATAACTTGGCAATGAAATGAAGACATTTATTGCATTTTGCAGCCCAGTGAGCTCAATAACAACTGCTTGAAAAGACAAAAACAAATTCTTAAGAAAAAAGTGACTCTAGTTCTTCTATCGAAATACAGAAGTTATACATCAGGGATAGGGTGTATATCGTCATTGGTGTGTAAGAATTAAAATTTCTAGTACAGGATATTCTATTTAGCTTGTTTACAAAAGAAACATAGCTAAAAATATGTTGATATTTTTAGTAAATATGTGAAATCTCAGTGCAATTGCTTTATATGCTGTGTAGCTTTTGTATATCACTAGTGTATTTTGATTGAAAAATGCACAAAAATATCATGAATAATATAATGAATGTATATTCAATGTAAAATACATTCTTAAATATATTATGGACTTTTACAATGAAGCTAGTCAAATATTCATTACCTAATAAACAGATTGAATGCATTCTATGTAAGGTGTATTGCTCAGTACTGGTCAGTGTGT
Organism: Nanger dama; assembly: GCA_917880005.1. NCBI lineage: Eukaryota > Metazoa > Chordata > Mammalia > Artiodactyla > Bovidae > Nanger > Nanger dama. The sequence goes on along the minus strand of CAKJTW010000027.1, from coordinate 13,327,060 downwards.
GACATGGAGCTCAAAGTTTGGGTGGATAGAGAAAGATACATTTAAAGTTATGGTGCAATGCAGTATACAGTTTGATAGTGACAAGTCCAACGTGACATGTAAACATAGAAGACATCTGTGTAAGTCTGCTAGCGGGTAGAGGTTAGGAAATACCTATCTCTGACTAAGTAAAATTGAGTTGTGATATAAAGGGTTAATGTGCTGAACGGCAGGCTTCCCTGGTGGCTCAGATGGTAAAGAATCTGATGGCATATAAATGACCCAATCAAAAAATGGGCCAAAGAACTAAACAGACATTTCTCCAACGGAGACGTACAGATGGCTAACAAACATATGAAAAAATGCTCAGCATCAGTCATTATCAGAGAAATGCACATCAAAACCACAATGAGGTACCATCTCATGCCAGTGAGAATGACTAATATCAAAAAGTCTACAAACCACAAATGCTGAAGAGGTTGTGGAGAAAAGGAAACCCTCTTACCCTGTTGGAGGGAATGCAAACTAGTACAGCCACTATGGAGAACAGTGTGGACATTCCTTAACAAACTGAAAATAGATCTGCCATACATCCCAGCAATCCCGCTGCTGGACATACACACTGAAGAAACCAGAACTGAAAGAGACACGTGTACCCCAGTGCTCGTCGCAGCACTGTTACAATAGCCAGGACATGGAAGCAGCCTGGATGTCCATCGGCAGATGAATGGATAAGAAAGTGATACCAATGGGATATTACTCAGCTATTAAAAAAGAACACATTTGAATCAGTGCTAGTGAGGTGGATGAAACTGGAGCCTATTATACAGAGTGAAGTAAGTCAGAAAGAAAAACAGCAATACAGTATATTAAAGCATATATATATATAGATATAGATATATAGATATATAGATATATATATGGAATTTAGAAAGATGGTAATGACAATCCTATATGAGAGACAGCAAAAGAGACACAGATATAAAGAACAGACTTTTGGACTCTGTGGGAGAAGGTAAGGGTGGGATGATTTGAGAGAATGGCATTGAAACATGTATATTACCATATGTAAAATAGATCACCAGTCCAAATTTGATGCATGAAACAGGGCACTTGGAGCTGGTGCACTGGGCCAATCTAGAGGGACGGGATGGGGAGGGAGGTGGGAAGCAGCTTCGGATGGGGGACACTTGTACACCCGCGGCTGATTCATGTCAATGTATGGCAAAAACCACCACAATATTGTAAAGTAATTAGCCTCCAATTAAAATGAATAATTTCTTTTAAAAAAAGACTCTACCTGTAATGCATGAGATCCTGAGTTCAATCCCTGGGTGGGGAAGATCCCTGGAGAAGGGAATGGCGACCCATTCCAGTGTTCTTGCCTGGAGAAGTCCATGGACAGAGGAGCCTGGAGGGCTAAAGTCTATGAGGGTGCAAAGTGTCATGACTAGCACACATCTTGGGTTTATGTTGTAAGGCAAAAATTAGGGGTTTTCAGGAAGATTCTATAGTTGATAAACTGTCAAGGACATGTAGATTTTGATGTAGTATAAGAAAAGTACTGTTTTGGAGCTGTAATATAGCATGTTAAGGGACTTCCTGGTGGTAAGTAAAAGTGGAAAAGCCATCTGGAAGTAGATTTATAAAAAGTCTCTATGATACACAAGGGAACTTTAACATAGGCCAAGAAAATTGTAAAATATAATAAAATGATAATTGATCAAATATTTGTTTCAGAAAGCAATTCTGGATGCAAGGAGGAAGATTGTGCCAAAAGAATGACATAGAGGAACACGAGTGACAAGATGCTTTTGTATCATGTATGATATCATACATGTTTCAATGCCATTCTCCCAAATCATCCCATCCTCTCCCTCTCCCACAGAGTACAAAATAGCACAAATGATTTTCAAGTATAAATTAAAAGACTAGCAAAAAGGGGGCAGATTTGAAACATATTTTAACAGTTAGAATAATATTACTTAGTATTCTGTATTTAAATGGCACCTTAAATGAATGGAAAATAAAATAGATATATGAATAAACAAAAAAGAATAAAACATTTTAATTATTTAGAGAAGCTGAAAAATGTTCTATACTCTAGAATAAAGAGGAGTAAAATTATGGGTGACTTGTTTCCTAAAAATAGGATACCAATGGTTCTTTCCATCCTTGTAAATGCATACTCATCTTCTCATCAAGAGGTACAGTCTATCTCCTTCACGCTGAATGTAGTTTAATCTTGTGGTTTGTATTGACTTCTATAAGAACTATATTTAAGTATTCAAGAATTTATGTTTAAGAATTATACAAATTGAAGATAATAAATATGCAACTCAAATTATAAACAGATGAGTCATTACTTGGAATTTCATCTAAAGTAGTAACTCTCTTCACTCCTTGAGGTTAAATTTTGCATCACTGATTTTACTGTGTGGCAGCTTTAATTAAATAAATATCCACCCAGTGCTTAAATTCAATTGGCTTTTCTTTTTGGCAGAAACTTAAAAAAATTCAGTTACAATTAATGTCATCATACACCTACCACTCTTGCAAATCACTTGTTCCTCTAGCAAGCACTTAGACATTATTTCCTGGAATTATAATTTCTTATTATTCTTTGTAATTATCTTATGCATATGACATGATCCTTTAAGTCTAGATCATGGTTGTTATAGGTTTAGTGTATTTCTCTGCATATAAAATTGAAGAAAGTATTCACAGTTTGGAAACTAGACTCCCAGTTCCCTGGATTCAAAAGAAGATAATGTACTCTTTAAAAGAGGTATATTACATATAATATGTATTATATAAATATGTACATTTGTCTCACATATAACTCTAAGTTTATTTTCAAAAAATAAATAAGGATAGAGCATTCCATAAAAAATAATCTCACATCACACAAATTAAGTGTGAAAACATAAATTTTGGAAAATGAGTGAGATGAGAAATTTGAAAACAGACAAAAATGTTTTCTCTTCTACTTCAAAATGAAGCATTTGTCTTAACAAATGTATCAAATTAAAAAATACTATTGAAATATATTTCTTAATATATAAATGTAATGTAACTTCCAATGTAATATAATTATCTTGAGGTTGGTAAATCTTAATTGAAAATTAGAGTAGTTAGTTACAAAAGGAAGAAGAGACCAAGGAGGTAAATGTTTTGGATGGATACTTAAGTTCTTAACGTCATTTAGGATGTCAAATAAATATTCATAGTCAATAGGTGAACAAAATTAAGAATAGATCTTACTAAACTTGCTGAAAACTAGAAAATTTTATGCTGTTAAGAAATGCTTTTATTGCACTTAATAACTTTTTATAAATTTATTAATAAACTGCACCCATTTAATCTGTACAGTATCATTATTTGTGATGAATGTTTAAACCCAACGAACCTCAAAAACAATGAAGATAAAGTTCCATCCACGTCAGAATTGCTTGCCTTTTCCTCTGGAACTTCCTTGTTGCCTGTAGAAAATGGATTTCAGCTGATGTCTTTGGGTTTCAGCCTGCTCCAGATATTCCCTTCATCACTTCAGCTCTAGAGATGACTAGCTTGGTTAGCCAACCTCCATTATTATGCTAACCTTCCCTGATGGCTCAGTGGGTAAAGAATCCACCAGCAATGCAGGGGACAGGGGAGACTCAGGTTTGATTCCTGGGTCCTGAGTTAAGAAGATATCCTGGAGGGACAAATGGCAACCCACTCCAATATTCTTGCCTGGAGAATACCATGGACAGAGGAGACTGACTAGCTGCAGTCCATAAGGTCACACAGAGTCTCAGCACAAGCACTAAGCACACATCCTTCTAATAAATCCCTCTATTTATACCAAGAAATGCACAAGTATATAAAGATACACACTGTTAAATAGATATCAACTTGTTAATTTAAAGTGAAACAATTAAAGATGCAAAAATAATCTATAATGCCCCCATAATATTAACTCAAAAAACTAAACCCTATTTGTTTCTGATTTCAACTAGAATTTGTGACATTCTTTAAGAAGTACAATTGTTTGATATTCATATTTTGAAGCCAGAAGGTGAAAAGTAATTCTGTTACTAACAGAAAAGCATCAGAAATGATTATGACATTTCCATGTATCAGTCTTTTCACATATATAAGGCAAATGAGTTTTGTTCTAATAATTTTTTCTGCTCTTTAATGTAAACCGTCTTGACGTGAGTTGAATTTTGTTACAGTTTATATAGGGACTGTCTGATTATAAAGTGAGGTGTAAATAGCATTAAGATTTCATAAGATTGTAAACAGAGCCTAGCTGAACTGAACTGAAGGTACAGCAGGACTGTCCTGTTCTCAAGAAATCCCCATATATATACAATATAGCCTTCTCTCTGTCAAGGAACAATGAGATAAAGTTATTTGGAACTGAAATATATTATGCATTGAGTTGATCTCCCTTTATTTTAGGGGTAGTTCATTCCATTCATTTTCACTCCTGAAGTAAAGTAGAGAAAATGAACTCAGTTTTAGTATATAAATCTTCTATATTTTTGAATGTTTTGCTATCTTATTTCTCTTAGGTTCAAGGAAGCTGGTTCAATGGTTAATGGATGGTTCTACCTCAAGTATTAAAGTCTCCTATGAAAAGAAAATGAAATGACTTATTTTATATCTAAAAGTTGAAAAATGCTATACCGAAATTATGGAAGAGATACTTTTTTTTTTTTTTTTACTTAGAAGCATTTTAAAATGAGATATGTTACATTTTTAGAAATCAAACTAAATTCCACTTTAGGAAAATATTATACCTATGAAATTCAATAGGCTTGTTTTCAGATATTTTCTGTAATGTTATATCTAACAACTTAAGGGAAGTTGAACTGATAACTGCTTTCAAATATATTTTGCTCTGAAAACTAATCCACTTGGAAAAAGTTATATTAGCCCTTAAATCTTGGAGTCTCATTTTTTCCTCTCAAGGATTTGATCGGTAGATTTCTATGAAAACAGGAAATAGATGTTCACAATAAATCATTTTTGCTTTGATTCTGTCATTAAGAAAATGTCACTGTGCCTTGGTAGCCAATGAGAAGAAACAAAATAGTAATAATTCCCTTTAGCACAGAATGTGGTTCAATTCAGCTGTGTTTTAAAAGCCTATTTTCATCATAAAATCATGTCCATAAAATATATACCGAGATAATTTTACTTTAAGTATACTGAGAATTTTTGTAGCACTTTCATTTCTAGTCAAGATTCTCTTATGCAGGATGTATGTGGTTATATTACAAATGACTTATCTAGAACAATAGGGCCAATTGAACAAACTGTTAATAATAGATTTTGACTTAGCCAATTTCCCAAGGAATTTATACCCTATATTCAGTATCATCCTAAAACTGTTCAAATGAACATTGAAAATTTTGAGTTAAAGTCCTTTCAAAGACTTTATACAATTGTTACCCTTATTATGATGTCTGCTCTGTAACTCTTATGTTTCCAGGCCTCACATATGCATTTTCCATGATTTTAAGGCCGTTCATTGGAAACATTATCATTAGCTATTAACATTCAGTGATCAATAATCAAATATTCACATTGGGTTTTGATGTAAGAAGACAGAGTCTTAAGATAGATTTGAAAATCCACAGCTTCCATCTCATCACAACTCTAACAAAATTGCACCTTCAAATATCATTTACACATAGAGAAATAGGAATAATTACCTCTCTATGAAGTATCAGTATCATGTCTCAACCTCACTAATATTTGTAATCAAGTCTTTAAGACCAGAGACTTAAAAAGGGTTCTGTTTGATCTAAACAATTATAGCTTATACCAATAATTTAAACTACTGAATACTTTTTAAAATGTTTGACATACCTATTTTTCACATCAGATCAGAACAGTCACAAAGCATTTCTTTCCTGTGCCTAGAAATATGCATCCAGTCAGGACTCAGTAGCAAAAACACATCTCAGATCTTGAAATGCTCAGATCAGGATTGCAATTCCTATGAGATTTTCAAGTACCAACCTCACATCTCTTACCACTGAATCTAACTTTCATTTCTACTTCTTCTCTAGATACTTTTGTAATTTTCCCTTTATTCATTCTGTCATATTATTTTTAAAAAATATTCCCCAGTATACATTTTACTTTGGAGCACATCCCTAACTGTTCTAGAGACTTCATGTAACCCTCAGTATCTATTCTTTCCATTATCTTAGTGATACAGTCCACAATATTTAGCTTGATAGATGTTCACTTAAGAATAAAGACTGGAAACTTCCATGGAAGTCCAGTGGTTAAGAATCTGCCTGGCAACACAGGAGACACAGGTTCAACCGCTGATCCCTGGTCTGGGAAAATCCCACATGCTGCAGGGAAACTGACACCCTGTGTCACAACTACTGAGCCCACATTCTAGAGTCCATGAGCCTCAACTTCCAATCTCATGCACCACAACTACCAAAAGAGCAATTCACTCCAGTATTCTTGCCTAGAGAATTCCATAGACAGAGGATCCTGGTGCACTACACTCCATGGAGTCACAAAGAGTAGGACACAACTGACAAACTAACACACACACACACACACACACACACACACACACACACACACACACAGATTTGTCCTGGGCTTCCTCAGTGGCCCAGCAGTAAAGAATCTGCTGCCGTGCAAGCGTTGCTGGAGACATAGGTTCAATCCCTAGGTTGGGATGATCTCCTGGAGGAGATTTTGGCACCCACTCCAGTATTCTTGCATGGACAGTACTTTAAAAAACAAAGACACACTTTGTAAACAAAGATCCATATTGCCAAAGCCATGCTCTTTCTAGTAGTCATGTACATATGTGAGAGTTGTACCATAATGAAGGCTGTGTTGAAGAATTGATGATTTTGAACTGTGGTGCTGGAGAAGGCTCTTCATAGTGCCTTGGACTGCAAGGAGATCCATCCAGTCAACTTTAAACCAAATCAACCCTGAATACTCATTGGAGGGACTGATGCTGAAGTTGAAGCTCCAATACATTGGCCACATGGTGCGAAGAGCCAACTCATTGGAAAGACCCTGATGCTGGAAAAGACTGAAGGCAAAAGAGAAGGAAAAGACAGAGGGTGAGATGGTTGGATGGCATCACAGACTTAATGGACATGGACTTTGGGAAACACCAGGAGATGGTCAGGGGCAGGGAGGCCCAGTGTGCTGCATGCAATGGGGTTGCAAAGAGGTGGAGATGGTTTAGTGACTTAACAACAACAGAAACAACTTCAAAATGATGTGTGCAATCTTCCAGTAACTTGATTTATAAGGAATCTGTTTTGTCCTTTCCCCGCTGCTCATTTCATCTGGATGAGGATGTAATGTAGGAGCTTCTGCAAACAGAAATCTTTGAACCATGAGGTGACAGTTATAACATTGTTGTTATTCAGTTGCTCAGTCATGTCCAAGTCTTTGTGACCATATAAACTGCAGCATACCAGGCTTTCTTGTCCTTTACTATTTCCTAGAATTTGCTCAAACTCCTGTCCATTGAGTCAGTGATGCCATCCAATCATATCATCCTTTGCCGCCTTCTTCTTCTCTTGTCTTCAAACTTTCTCAAATGCGTGGTCTTTTCCAGTAAGTCTGCTCTTTGTATCATGGGGCCAAAGGATTTGAGCTTTAGCTTCGGTATAATTCCGTCCAATGAATATTCAGGGTTGCTTTCCTTTTGGATTGGCTGGTTTAATCTTGCAGTCCAAGGGACTCTCAAGTCTTCTCTAGCACCACAGTTCCAAAGCAAAAATTCTTTGGTGCCTAGCCTTCTTAATGGTCCAACTCACATATGTACAGAATTACTGGAAAAATGATAGCTTTGGCTATAAGGACCTTTGTTGGCAAAGTAATGTCTCTGCTTTTTATATGCTATCTAGGCTGGTCATAGCTATAACACTGTTTAGTTCAGTTCAGTCGCTCAGCCGTGTCTGATTCTTTGTGACCCCATGGACTGCAGCACACCAGGCCTCCCTGTCCATCACCGAATCCTGTAGTTTATTCAAACTCATGTCCATTGAGTCAGTGATGCCATCTAACCGTGTCATCCTCTGCTGCCTCCTTCTCCTCTTGCCTTCAATCTTTCCCAGCATCAGGGTTGTTTCAAGTGAGTCAACTCTTCGCATCAGGTGGCCAAAGTACTGGAGTTTCAGCTTCAGCATCAGTCCTTCCAATGAACACCCAGGACTGATCTCTTTTAGGATGGACTGGTTGGATCTCCTTGCAGTTCAAGGGACTCTCAAGAGTCTTCTCAACACAACATTTCAAAATCATCAATTCCTCAGCATTCAGCTTTCTTTAGAGTCCTACCCTCACATTCATACATCACCACTGGAAAAACCAAAGCTTTGACTAGATGGACCTTTGTTGGCAAAGTAGACTCTGCTTTTTAATATACTAAGTTGGTCATAACTTTTCTTCCGGGAGCAAGCATCTTTAATTTCATGGCTGCAGGCACCATTTGCAGTGATTTTGGGGCCCCCAAAACATAAAACCTGTCACCGTTTCCACTGTGTCCCTGTTTATTTGCCATAAAGGGTAAGAATATGATGAAAAGAGATGGGGTCGCTGATGTTAGAGGAATTGCTCTACAATTGCTGCATGCTTTAACATCAAACTTTGCTGATGTGGGATGGATATAAACATCTATCCAGTTTTTAACCACTATTCAGGCTTTATTTTTTGTTGTTTTTAACCACTATTCAGTTTTTATATTTGTCAGCTAAAGTAGTATATTAAATAATTTTCACTGTCTTAAACATTAAGGAATCATGTAAAAGCATTATTTATGTGAAATTAATTCTGTCAAAACTTTACTTAATTCAGTTAGTGATTTATGCCTTGAGTTGACTTCAAAATTATCTTTTCTGTGTTAAAGTTTCAATCACATCTAAAATAAATTGAAATTGAATAATGTCAATATTGATTCAGTAGCATCAATTAATTTTATAATGTACAAATAAACAAGTTTTTTTGAGCTCTATTCTGATATAGTTCCCTATTTTTGGAGAGTTAGAAATGGCCAGACTACTCCTACTTTTTGTTATTGGAAAGAAGATAAAATTTTGAGTCATTTGAGTATGCAGCCAAAGATCAAAGTCCTGATAAATATGATAACGGCTGAAAGCATTTGACAGAAAATAAATTGCCAACATAAGAAAAAGGATGCTGTAAATTACTTTTTCTGTAGAGCAAATTTTATGTATATTGATTGCTTATATGTATACAATAAAATGTGCTCATAATTTAAAAATCTATAAAATACAAAATGATTGTATCTAAACATGTATTCTGGAGAAACACATACACATATTTAATGGCTTCCAAGGTGGCTCAGTAGTAAAAAAAAAAAAAAAAATGCAGAGACACAGGTTCTATCCTTCTGTTGGGAAGATCCCTTGTATTAGGAAACAGCAACCCAGCCCAGTATTCTTATCTGGAAAATTCCATGGACAGAAGAGCTTGGCAGGCTACAGTCCATGGGGTCACAGAAGAGTCTTGCATAACTTGGTGATGGAGCATGTGTGCATACATTTAATATAATATATAATTCATTATAAAGTTGATGTGTTCCCTTTTTCACAAAATTTAGCTATATGCCATATGAACTAAAGTTAAATTGTCAGATATATAAATGTATTTCTTATTTTAAAATTTTCAGGATAATTTTCATCTGGAAATTAGAAGTAGAAAAATTTTCAATAGCAAAACTTCTAATGGACAGCTGGGCCTATTTTCCTCTGGGTCACAGTCTTGACTGAATGAGAATTGGTCTTTTAACAATTTGTTGGATATAAGGCAGAAATATATGTCATTTATGTAGTATTTTTTAATTAGATATTTTATAAGATATTCACTTTGAAATTTGATTTAACTATGTTTCATAGATATAGAGAAAACAAAAATGGAAAAAATTTTATGATCCTGAATCAAATACCTGTGTCACGTCAATAAATGAGTGAATTTAACTGAATTTCAATAATATAGAGTGTGTGTGCTGTGTGCTTACTCGCTCAGCTGTGTCCGACTCTTTGTGATTATATGGACTGTAGCCCACCAGGCTTCTCTGTCCATGTCGATTCTCTAGGCAAGAATACTGGAGTGGATTGCCATGTCCTACTCCAGGGGAATCTTCCTAACCCAGAGATCGAACCCAGGTCTCCCACATTGCAGGTGGATTCTTTACCGTCTGAGCCACCAGGGAAGCCCAAGAATACTGAAATGGGTAGTGTATGCCTTCTCTAGAGATCTTTCCAACTCAGGAATCGAACCGGGGTCTCCTGCATTGCAGGTGAATTCATAACCAGCTCAGCTACCAGGGAAACCCAATATATGGTAGGTTATAGCTAATATTGAGGGTTTCCCTAGTGGCTCAGTGGTAAAGAATCTGCCTGCCAATACAGGAGACACGGGTTTGATTTCTAGGTCTGAAAGATTCTCTTGAAAAGGAAATGGCAACCCACTCCAGTATTCTCACCTGGGAAATCTTATTTATGGACAGAGGAGCCTGGCAGGCTACAGTCCATGAAGTTACAAAAAAGCCAGACACAGCTTAGCTAGTAAACAACTTACATACTATGTTCTTTTAAACAAATGAATAGCAAGTCCAGGTTCAATGCATGATACTGGATGCTTGGGGCTGGTACACTGGGATGACCCAGAGGGATGGTATAGGGAGGGAGGAGGGAGGGGGTTCAGGATGGGGAACGTGTGTGTACCTGTGGTGGAGTCATGTTGATGTATGGCAAAACCAATACAACTTTTTAAAGTAATTAACCTCAATTAAAATAAATAAATTTATATTTAAAGAAAGAAGAAAAAGATAATTTTTCAGAATAATGTGCATGGTATGTTCCCATTTTTATAAAACATTAGTTAACACTTTTAACCACTTCTCATATGAATCCATATTAAGAGATTTATACACATTACCCCATAAATTCTTATGTGAAATATGTGATAAAGTTTTTTTTTTTTTTTTTTATCATTCCCCATTGAATAAGTGAGAAAGTGGAGGCAAAGATAAGTCAAGTAATTTGCCCAAAGTTGCAATAATAATGAAGGGTGAAGCCACTTGAACATTAAAATTTTGAAAGCTTTGGAAGGGATCTGGAAGTCACTGAAAAATAGCACTTATTATATTCCCTAAGCCTCATGATTGCTTTTTTAAAATAAATAATGTCATTAGTTTGATGCTTACCTGTTTTATAACATTTGGTAATGTCTCAAGAGTTTCTGGTGCACAAAATAAAAAAAAATAGGCAGACATTGATAAATCAAACTATATATATATATATATATATACACATTTGTGTTTATTATTCACCCTTTTATAAGTAAAAGCTGTCATTATAAATAATAGATCCAAATTTCTGAATCTTAAGAATAAGCTTTACACAATATTAAATACAAGAGTAAAATTCTTGAAAGAAAAATGTTATAGTTTAGAGAGTTCCAATGTGTGAATATTGACATCAAATATTCATGTGGACCTATTTTCTTCCTTTCCATTTAAGATACAACAGTGTCTACATTGTGTAATGGGGGACAGCTCTCCTGTTTCTGAAGAAAGAAACATTTTTATTTGAACCATGGTGGAAAGCAGAAGCATAGTTGAAAGCTGAGCATTCAGAAATATCTGAGCACTGAAAACATCATTTTCATATTCCCAGTCTATAGAGGCAAAGTGAATTTAATCCATTCAAACAAAATACTGAGTTAACACAAATTGAAGTAAAAAGATAACAAGTTTTAAAGAAAACTAAGAGATGCAAAAGCAGCCACTTTATTATATTTTCTTGAAAGTTTTGTTTATTATCAAAACACTTGTTTTGGGAATAGGTTATGGGGATTTTGTTTGGGCTGTATTCTTGTTCCTCATTTAGAAAACCTAAGGAAAATTTCCACCACTCTACCCAAAGTTGATTATATAAACATATGTACTATGATACAAGAGGCCACTAATTTATTGGCTGGGCACTGAGTAGTTCAGCAAGAGAGTTCTGCATAGGAGGAATAACAGTTTTTATTGAATGATCAGAGCCTTCATCACAAATATAGTGGAGGCAGAGACTTTGCTATATTAAGGGCTGTATCTCTTTGTTTTATAACAATGCCTGACAAAGAGTAGTGATTTGTTGAATAGTAATGGATTTTAGGTAATTTGGATGTAAAATATGAGAAGAGAGTGGTAGCAATTTGTAGCAGGGACAGGAGCTGAAAGGTGAATTAAGATGACACATTAAACTTGAAACATGAGAAAGGAGCTTCTCTTAAGTTGCAATGTTGCAGGTTTGATTTAAAAGACATTATGCATTAAGTATGGAGAAGGCAATGGCAACCCACTCCAGTACTCTTGCCTGGAAAATCCCATGGACAGAGGAGCCTGGTACGCTGCAGTTCATGGGGTCTCTAAGACTCAGCCATGACTGAACAACTTCACTTTCACTTTTCACTTTCATGCATTGGAGAAGGAAATGGCAACCCACTCCAGTGTTCTTGCCTGGAGAATCCCAGGGATGGCGGAGCTTGGGGGGCTGCTATCTATGGGGTCACAAAGAGTCGGATATGACTGAAGTGAATTAGCAGCAGCAGCAGCAGCATGCATTAGGTAGGGGAAGGCTATGAAGAACAGATAGGAGCTATACAGTGGTAACTGTTATTCCACAAGCAGAGACTGAGAACAGCTGGGACAGATAATGATGAGAAACTGACGTGAGAAAGAATGCTTATGATAAGTAAACTGACCACTTTTAAAAGATAATTACTTCTATTGAGCAAGAATAGAATGATGAAAAGGAAATATGCTTAAAAAAAGAGAAAATGTGGAGAAAACAAAAATCCTTATAGATACTGTCATAGAGCTACTGCTTTTTCCTTAATTGTGGTTTGATCTTCATTGGTTTTATCTATTTGCTGTTCTCACAATGGTAAAATCTTAACTAATTTGTGTGACATACATGTTTCCAAACCTTACAACCCCAAATAACTTATCATAAATATAGTGTAATTTAAAAGAAATTGTTATCACAAGCCTAATTAAATTAGGAAATATCTGTAATGGAGTATGACTTGTTATTAATACTAAGCATAATGAGACAATTAAATTAAATGGATTCTGTGAAAAATGCCATTGGTAATTTTATAGGTTGCATAGAATCTATAATTGCTTTAAGTAGTATAGTCATTTTCAAGCTATGGAAAAGACTGTAAATAGCCAAAGCATCTTGAGAAAGAAAAGTAGAGGTGGAGGAACCATGTTCCCTGACATCAGAGAATGCTATAAGTCACAGTAATCAAGGCAATATGGTACTTGCACAAAAACAAACACACAAATAAACAAAAATAGGTCAATAGAATGAGCTTTAAAGCCTACAGATGAACCCATGCACCTATGGTCATCTAATTTATGGCACAGGGAAAGGATATACAGTAGAGAAAAAGACAGTCTCTTTAATAAGTGGTGCTGGGGAAACTGGACAGTTACATGTAAAAGTTTGAAATGAGAATACTCCCTAACATCATACACACACACACAACTCAAAATAGATTAAAGACCTAAATGTAAGGTGGGACATGATAAATCTCTTAGAGGAAAACATAGGCATAGCACTTTGAGATAAATTGCAGCAAGATCTTTTTGATTCACCTCCTAGAGTAATGAAAATAAAAACAAAAACAAATAAATGAGATCTAATGAAACTTAAAAGCTTTTGCATAGCAAAGGAAATCATAAACTAAATGAAAAAGCTCTCAGAATGGGAGAAAATATTCGCAAATGAAGCAATTCACAAGGGATTAATCTCCAAAACATACAAGCAGCTTATGTGACTCAAAAAAAAAAAAAAAAAGAAAGAAAGAAAAAAAAAGTGAGCAAAGGCCTAAATAGACATTTCTCCAAAGAAGATATACAGATGGCTAACAAACACATGAATAGATGCTCAATATCACTATTAAAGAGTTGCAAGTCAAAGATATGATGAGGTATCACCTTATACCAATCGGAATGGCCATCATAAAAAAATCTGCAAAGAAAAAATGCTGGAGGATGTAAAGAAAAGATAACCCTCCTACACTATTGATGGGAATGTAATGTACTATTGATTCAGTCACTATGGAGAACAGCATGAAGGTAACCTCAAAAAACTAAAAATAGAACAACGATATGACCCAGCAATTTCATTCCTGGGGCATATATCCAGATAAAACCATAAATCAAAAAAAAAAAAAAAAAGACATGATTGCAGCACTATTTAAAATAGCCAATACATGCGTGCAACCTAAATGTCCAACATAAATACAATGGAATATTACTCAGTCACAAAAGGAATGAAATAGTATCATTTGCAGTGATGTGGATAGACTTAGAGCCTGTCATACAAAGTGAAGGGAAGTCAGAAAGAGGAAAATGAACATCACATATTATATCATTTATATGTGGAGTCTAGAAGATGGTACAGATTAACTTATTTGCAAAACAGAAATAGAGACCTAGGTGTAGAGAGCAAGCTTACAAATACCAAGTGGGAGAACGGATGGGATGAATTGTGAGATCAAAATTTACATATACACTACTATATATAAGGTAGATGTCTAATGAGAACCTACTGTATAGCACAGGGAACTCTACTCAGTGCTTTGTTAGTTGACTTAAATGGGAAGGAAATCTAGAAAAGAGTGTGTATATGTATACATATAACTGATACAGGTTTCTGTTTAGCAGAAATGAATACAGCACTGAAAAATAAATATAGTCTAATAAAATTAATATAAAATCTATGGATATAACTGAACCATTATTTTGTTGAAAAAGGCTTCTTAAATATTTGCAAGTAGAAAATATTTGCAATGTGATTGATTGTCTAATATCTGAACAAGTTGAAGTATTCTATTTTAAGACCATCTCTGACTGAGGAAAGAATTCAAATAGACTATATCATTCCATCTATTGAAGAACAAAGAAGCTCAGAAATTTGTTCTTCTAATGCATTGTTCTATAAATCAAGAACTAGAGCTTAGGTATAACTTTTAATTTTTTTCAATTTCCCTGGGAACAGGCAACAGGCTCTCAGGGTCTGAAACATCCTTTTTCCAGTACATCTCACAGCGTCATATAGAAATATGTTGCAATGACTTGCCAAGTTAGATGCTTGCTTAATGTCAGCAATTTTCTTTCTGAAACCAATTCTGCACTCAGCATCAGGAGAAAATATTGAAGGGAGACATTGTGCCCTTTGAGCTTGGAAGATTTATATTTCCTGGATTTAAAAAAAGAAAAAAAGTAACCACATTTATCATCATGGGATCTTGAGAAGAAAGAAGAAAAAATGAAACAGAGAAAGCATTTCATTATTTGAATATTCTATTTTTAAATTTTATTATTTTTACTTTACAATATTGTATTGGTTTTGCCAAGTCTAAAACTACTTTTTACTTTATCAAATTAAAAAAAAATCTAGTATTTGAACAGGGGAATCAGTGTGAAAAATTAAGGTCTGCTACTCTAAACATTTCAGGAGAATTTATAACAGAAGAAATGCTACCTTTGTATTCTTGTGTTCATGGCTAGAGGATAAGTTTCAACTGATTGGTTCTAAAAAGTATCTAATTAACTTCAAAAAATGTTGAATATATGTTTATATATATTTTTAAGCAAACCTCAAACTTTCTTTCTTACATATTCAGTAAAAATTGTTAGAAGCCAAAAACTTTTCTGTGAGGTATACTATTTTAAATATCTGTAGTGAATAATTTAACATGTTATTTTAAAAAGCTTTTGTTCATTTAATTTATCATTTAAAAATAATTTTACAGCAAATAATTTTATCTTATCTTAGAAGAATTATTAATTGAACTCAGAATATCAGTGACAATAGTTACAGTAAGTCTATGGTGAATATTCTTTCTATACCATGTCCTGAGTTCAGTAATTTACATACATTATCCAATTTCATGCTAATCATAAACTTGAATTGTTTTCTAATCATACTTTATATACTTGGAGAAGTGAGATGAAAAGAAATTAAGTAAAAGCCCCATAGTTATAAACATAAGAAACACAAAAGCGTGTGTCAAACCCAGGTGTTTCACTCTAAAACACGTCCTTTCCAAATTAATTAATAGATTTACTCTATAAAAGAGAAAATCTATTAAATATTTTCACTGTACTTATAATTGTGATATAAACACTGCATTCCTGCTACTAATAATCTGGCAAGATGCATCTAAATCAAGTAACATTTACCTGAAGTCATTCCAGGATCTTTAGAGTTTCAAAGATGGCAAAAGTTTTTTAAAATAATGGAATGCAAACATTGTGATTAAAAACCTGGCTTTAATATATAGTAACTTAAATACGAATGTAAGTAGTTATAACTACTGACGCTAACTTAAAAATATAATAGGGTTGCTTTGTCAGTGTGGCAAAAGCAGTGGTTTGTTTCCAGACAGTCTGAGTTTTTGTTTTCTCTCCTTGAGCAACCCGTTGTTTATTTGAGAGTGAAAGTGCACGTCACTCAACTGTGTCCGACTCTTTGTGACCCCATGGACTGCAACATGCCAGGCATCCCTGTCCATAGAGTCTATGAAATTCTCCAGGCCAGGTTACTGGAGTGGGTAGCCGTTTCCTTCTGCAGGGAATTTTCCCAATCCAGGGATTGAACCTAGGTCTTCCTCATTGCAGGCAGATTCTTTACTAGCTGAGTAACCAGGGAAGACCAAGAATACTGAAGTGGATAGTCTAGCCCTTTTCCAGCAGATCTTCCCCACCCAGGAATATTTTTACCTGTTGCTTCTCACTTAAAACTCCTTTCTGTGCTTTCAGAGTCTATCCTGGAAACGTAGGGAAGGTTTTCTTTCCTCCAGTCTATTTATACTTGGTCATACGGTTTAATTTCTTAAACATGGCCAGTGTTTTGTCTGCTTCACTGGGAAACTTTCTCTAAAACCTGAATTACTGCTCTCTTTGAACTCTGGCTGAGACAGCATCATTTTCTCCAGGAGCTTAGGTGAAAGGAGGGCATTTTATTCTAGGAAGAGCTACATTATTGTCAAGTTTAAGTGGAAAATATCTCCTATGACTCTTTCTATTTAATATCATTGAACATTTTTCTGGCAACAAATTCTCAGCTACTCCTTAATCACATCACTCTCAATGATATGCTGGCTACTCCTACAACATTCTGAAGTCCATCATTTTGCCTAAATTTCTTTAACCTCTTGTTAAGTTATACAAGGGCATTTTCATATCCCAGTGTGTATGCATGTTTGCTGAGTCACCTCCGTCATGTCCAATTCTTTGAAATCCTGTGGGCTATAGCCTTCCAGGCTCCTCTGTCCATAGGATTCTCCAGAAAAGAATACTGGAGTGGGTTGCCATGCCCTCCTCCAGGGGGATCTTCCTGACCCAGGGATCAAACCTGTGTCTCCCTGAGTCTCCTGTGGCTCCTGTGTTAGAGGCAGATTCTTTACCTCTGAGTCACTGGGGAAGCCCCCTAACTCCAGCATCCTATTCCAACAGCCAAATAATTTCTTTTAATTGAATTATCTAATTGGTTCCTGTTTATGTGTATATGACATTTTATACTTAAGCTTTATTTTCCTTTTAAAAGATAGAAATGTATTTAAAATCCCACTGGCTGGGAGGGAGGGGGTTCAGGATGGGGGGACACGTGCATCTGTGGCTGATTCATGGCAAAAAAATCACAATATTGTAAAGTAATTATCTTCCAATTAAAATAATTTAAAAAAATCCCACCAGCATTGCTATGCAAAAGTCTATGCCATATATTATTTAATCTCATTTTCAACTTTATATTCTAAAATTAAAATCATATTTTTAAACAAATTATCATAGATAAAAATATTCAATAAAAAATAAACAACAAAAATGTCAATTAAATAGAGTTAGGAGACTAGAATGAGGAGCTCTCATGCTCTGTGAAAATAGTGATTCCGATAGGAAGAAGAGATACTTCCTTCTTCCAGGCAGAAGAGATACTTCCTTCTTCCAGGCAAAGGACTCAGCATATGAAAAATCATGGTCTCTTTACTATTGCTCTCCTTCTACTGCAATTCTGTGCTAATCCTGAATAAGCCTTCTTCTTCTTCTTCTTTTTTTTCCCCTCCTGGAGAAATAACTGGCAGTCTATTTGTTTTAAGTCAGCTATTCTCGATAGTGGTTGAATATGATCTCATTATTTAGGCTTGCTAACAAAACATAAATTACAGAATCCCTACCTAACAATCTTTGCCATAATATATAACTGAAATTTGGAAAACTTTGTTTCTAGAATATGCAATAAAAATAAAATTGTTAAAACTCCCATAATAAATAATCATCATAGTTAAACACCAAAAGTAGTATAATACAGCAAAAGCATGTTAGTGTATCTTCCTCTAGATTGTTACTTAATGAGAGAGAATTAGCTCTAATTTTGAAGACATTTTTTTTTCCCTCTGTTTTTCTTTCCTTTCACTTATTTAACTATATTATTTCCCTGGTGATGGATCAAAAATCTGAAATTGCTAGCAAAATGTACTCCAAAAAGAAAATGTACTCCAAAAGAAAATGTACTCATGTTCATGTTTTCAAAGGTAAAGATATTAAAGACAAATGAACTGTCTGTACAATTCATAAAGAAATTATTATTTTTTAGTCTGCATACCTACACACATGATGGAGGAACCACTGATTAGGGGCACAAAGGAGTTGCCAAAAGGCATGTTAAGAGGAAAAAACAGGAGTTCCTTCTTGTTCTCTACTCTCCATGGCACAAGAATTTCAGCTACAAAGAAAAGACCAAACAAGTGAGAGCAAAGCCAGTTTTCCCAAAGAAAACAAGTTCAAAACCAAGTGAATTCTTCAAAACAGAGCTAACACCCCAATCTCACATCTATAATTTTTTTGAAGTTATTTTTAGTTATGCATTCCATATTATTCATTTACTAAGTGGTGACATTAGAATGGGTTACCCTGAACAATTACTAGTTCTAAACTTCATAAATCATACAATGCAAACAAATTTCTGCAATATTCTCTTCCCTCTTTACTGATACCAATATAAATACTTAAAATTTGCAAAGAGAAAATGCACATAAAAGCAATAAAGAATTTTAAAATACTCTACATTTAAAGCACCTATGGAAATAATTTTCTACCACATTCAGTAATTCAGAGCTGGGGCCAGATACTTTATTTGACTGTGTGCTTAATATGAAGATAAAAACCTTTACATAATATGCATATCTCAAAATACCTTAGGCTGTATAGTGTAGGGAGAACCAACCCAAAAGTAAGATGATTTTCTGTAATAAAGTGGTAAAAAGAAACTAAGGAAAATTAGATACATGGCTTAGAAGAAAATCCTGAAAATTCTCAAATGGTTTCTTAAAAAGAGTCATATTTTAGTCAGGAAATTCACTGGTGATGACCTATATATTTATAAAAGCTACTAAAGCAACTAATCTATATATTCATTAATATTTTCAATAATCATATCTCAAACTTTCTAATTATATATCATTTGAAGAATTCTTCATATATCCTTGATTCATAGATGGTTTTACAGAAATGTTCATTGAAACCAAGGA
Source organism: Nanger dama (assembly GCA_917880005.1). NCBI lineage: Eukaryota > Metazoa > Chordata > Mammalia > Artiodactyla > Bovidae > Nanger > Nanger dama. The sequence goes on along the minus strand of CAKJTW010000027.1, from coordinate 13,307,470 downwards.
TCAAATGTGAATAATCAACAAAGTAACAGTTCCTGTAGAAAGACAAAAACTTTGTCTCAGTAAACTGATTCCAGGTGTCCCATGTGAAAAACAATAACATATTGAAACAGATTAATCAATAACTACACTATAAGTACTCTTCATAAAACTCGCAATGTGCCCGATTCATAACAAGCATTTTTAAATTTGTTTCACTACTTAATGTCTTTAACTCTAATGGGGAAGGAGTAACTTTTCTCATATATATTTTGAGTTGAATAAATTATGCTCTGCTTTAATGGCTGAAAAATCATATGAAATTTTGAATTTTCATTAGAAAGCTGAAAATTTTTTTTCCTAAATATTCTGATAGTTGGCTTATAAGTCAACATTCAGAAAAGTAAGATCCTGGCATCTGGTCTCATTACTTCATGGCAAATAGTGGTGAACAATGGAAACAGTCACAGACTATTTTTGGGGGCTCCAAAATCACTGCAGATGGTGACTGCAGTCATGAAATTAAAAGACACTTACTCCTTGGAAGAAAAGTTATGACCAACTTAGACAGCATATTGAAAAGCAGACATTACTTTGTCAACAAAGGTCCATCTAGTCAAGGCTATGGTTTTCCAGTAGTCATGTATGGATGTGAGAGTTGGACTGTGAAGAAAGCTGAGCACTTAAGAATTGATGCTTTTGAACTGTGATGTTGGAGAAGACTCTTGAGAGTCCCAGGGACAGCGAGGAGACCCAACCAGTCCATCCTAAAGGAGATCAGTTCTGAATATTCATTGGAAGGACTAATGCTGATGCTGAAACTCCAATCCTTTGGCCACCTGATGCAAAGAACTGACTCATTTGAAAAGACCCTGATGCTGGGAAGGATTGAAGGCTGGAGGAGAAGGGGATGACAGAGGATGAGATGGCTTGATGGCATCACCGACTCAATGGACATGAATTTGAGTGACCTCCGGGATTTAGTGATGGACAGGGAGGCCTGTTATGCTGCAGTCCATGGGGTCTCGAAGAGTTGGACAAGACTGAATGACTGAACTGAACTACAGAAGAATAAACAGGGACTTCCGTGGTGGGCCATTGGTTAAGAATCTGCCTTGCAATGTAGGGTACATGGGTTAGATTCCTAGTTAAAGAGCTAAGATTCCACATGGCATGGAGCGACTAGAGACTCTGTGTGCCACAATGAAGATTTTGCATGATGCAACTAAGACCTGTCACAGACAAATAAATAAATAAATATTTTAAAAGAAAGAAAACAAGCAAAAGAATAAACAGCATTTTATTTCCCCTGAAATGTCTTTTCTGTCTTTTCTCAACTTTTAAATATAAAGGAAATGTCTTGTTTTTTTTCAATTTCTTTCTTTGTACTTGAGATTTTTTTCTCTCTCTATCCTTATCATTCTCTCTTTCTCACCAATAGTTATTCTCAATCTATTATATGTCCAGAATTACTGAAATAAATTCTTAAAATGATTTTAGTAGGTAGCACTATCTTGTTTTTTTTTCTCCCCAACTGATGATGTGCCTAGAATTTAGACATTAGAGATAGTTTCCCAAAGTCATTTATTTAATAAGTGATGAAGTTGAGATTTGAATCTGAGCTGACTAACTTTAGAGAGTAACCAAACTCTTAACTGCTCAAATGACCCTGCGTCCTCTGATTCTTTAGGGAGTCTGGTAGTGGTGAGCAGTTGGGTGTATACCCAGCTTTCTGATAGTCCATTTAGAGGCTAACTGTATCTCCATTTCAGATACTGGGCAGACCAATTATAAATCTATATATGGAGAGAAAAGTGAAAGTGAAGTCGCTCAGTCGTGTCTGACTCTTTGTGACCCCATGGACTGTAGCTCACCAGGCTCCTCCATCCATGGAATTTTCTAGGAAAGAGTACTGGAGTGGGTTGCCATTTCCTTCTGCAGGGGATCTTCCCAACCAAGGGATATAACCTCGGTCTCTCGCATTGTAGGCAGACGATTTACCGTCTGAGCCACCAGAGAATCCCTATATGGAGAGAATGTATTTGAAAACATTGTAGACTTTTAATAATTTAATGAAGCTTATCCAGGTATGCGGAGGAGCCTGGTAGGCTACAGTCCATGGGGTCGTGAAGGGTCGGACACTACTGAGCGACTGCCCTTTCACTTTTCACTTTCATGCATTGGAGAAGGAAATGGCAACCCACTCCAGTGTTCTTGCCTGGAGAATCCCAGGGACAGGGGAATCTGGTGGGCTTCCGTCTATGGGGTTGCACAGGGTCAGACACGACTGAAGCGACTTAGCAGCAGCAGCAGCAGCATCTAGGTATGCAATGTTGGGACAATTCCTTTGCAGAGAGATTTGAGAAATGTCCTAAGAATTTTAAACAAAAAGCAAAAGAACAATTGGGGGGTGGTAGGAGTTCTGCTAGAAACTTTTTCTGTTCTTTTCACCTGTCTACCCAATTAGCAAATTGCTAGGAACATACAGTAGGCTTCATTTTGGTCTAGGTTCCTCTGGTCCCTTGCTTATGGGCTTCTATCTTCTATCTTGGATTTCACCCCTATCAGTCCAACTGATCAGCACAAGTCTAAGGGCAGGTGTCTCCTAAGCAACTCTGAACTCTGATTCTGCTCCCCCTACCCCTTCTTAATTCATGTTAGCTTTTTAATTCAAAGATAGGGACTTAACCTCTTTATAACTACTTTGTTTACTTATATAGTGTGTACTTTTACAGTTGTTACTTAATTTATTCTCAAAGAAGTTACTTCCAATTTCTCTTAGAAAATGCTAGAACTGTTTCTATGCTTATCCGTGTGTTTTATCTTTAATTGTTTTCTTGAAGCCTCTAACTTTTAATATTTTAACTATATATAAGGAAATATATATATAAATATATGTATGTTTTTTGGTATATCTGCATTCTCTAGGCTGTTTACAAGAAAAAGTACAAAGACTAAACCTGATATTTCTACTTAACACAGCATATTACCTGGAAAGCCTTCAAATTTCCCAGTGTTATATTTAAAGACAAACAACTAATAAAGTAGAAAGAAAAGACATTAAAAATTAAATTTTAAAAATTTCATTACTGGACTTTAATTGGAAAAATTACAAGTTTAAATGAAGACTATAAATTATCCTTGGACTCCTCACATCTTTCTCTTGCCAAATTGTGTTTGGAACATTTTTACAAAATTAATTGTACAACGTTTTTAATGAGTATTCTTGTTTGCAGCTTGTCATAATTGTTAGAGGTCATTATGATTCTGTCATGTTATTTCAATCACTTATTTGCATAAACAAATCTCTATGATATTTTTATAATTTGGTGAAAATGAGGACATTAAAATTAGTAAATTAAAATTAGTTTCTTGGGGAAAACATATTTTATTACTCTTGAATGAGTTGCACGCCTTTGTTCAACTTTCTAAATATTTTTATTATAAAATAATTGTTTTCATAATAGTCATTAATAAATATTAAATAAGATTATCAGTTGTTTTTGCAGTTCAAATGCATGACTTCTTTCCTTAGTAGAAGTGGTCAGATAGTAGATATTGACTTGATAACTCTAAACTGAAATACATAGCTTTTTGATGTTAAAAACAACAAAACAAAAATTGTGAAGAGATACAGAATGCACAAATGACTTGGTTAGGGTTATCAAGTGCAGTTAATAAAACTACTCTTTATATAATACTTACGTGCTACAGTTATTCATTGTTCATGAATGTACATATGAGTATGAGTGTGGGCATGTGTGTGTCTATATGTTTTTTCTAAATCCTTCTCCTCTTATGTCTTCTATAATTTAGTGTTGAGAGTTGAGCCTTCATAAAAACCTATGCATATGAGTAAAACCTAGGATTATAATTATTCCATACTTTTTTTTTTAACACTTGAGTATCCCAAAGAATCTTCAAACAAAGCAAATTAATCCCTGATTGAGTCAGAATAATTTACATGAAAGTTTTAATAAAAGATATTCTGGGAAATTCAGGTTTGATGTTCTATAACTATTTGCATGCGTAGTAATTTAGCTATCATCTCAAGATAAACAATTTTGAAAGAAATTAAATTGGCTTCGGGAAAGTACATGATAATTATGATGTTTAAGGATGTAAATTTATGAATAAATGGTAACATAATAAGTAAAAACACTTCACAGGAAACTTTTTTTCCTTAAATTAGACAACAATTTCATGGGGGCAATGTTTGTATGTAAAAATAAGATAAGTGAATCACATTACATTTCACAATGAATTTGACTGCATGACAAAGAGCAGGTTTCCTTGGATTGAGTTTGCTCTTAAATAGAACGGGCCCTGCGCTTTCTTCCATCTGAACATATATAAGGAGTTAGAGAGGGAAATGATGATAAGGTCCCCGGGAAAGTAAATCCAGAACAGTAATAATGAATTAGAATGTAGATACAAACAATTTTAAATGGTTAAGTGTGTAGGTATGTATTATTTTTGTATTTCTACAGTGATAAAGCTCCACAAAGTGGCAGCTGAGAACCATGCAGATTTATTATCTTACAGTTCTGTAGGTTAGGAGCCTGATATGATCTCACTGGGCTAACACAGGTGTTGGCAGAGCTGTGCTCCTCTCTGGAGGCTACAAAGGAGAATTTACTGCTTTGACTTTTTCAGCTTCTGGAGGCCACCTGCATGCCTTAGCTCTTGATCTCCTTCTTCCATAAAAGCCAAAAAGTTGCATTTCTCTGGAAATTCTTCCAGGGTCACAACTCTCTTTCTGACCACAGCCAAGAAAAGTTCTCTGCTTTTAAGGGTGCATATGGATGGCATCACCCATGCACTGGACATGAACTTGAGCAAACTTCAGGAGACAGTGAGGGACAAGGAGGCCAGGTGTGCTACAGTCCATGGGGTCACAAAGATTTGGACACGACTGGATGGCTGGACAACAACAACAACAATGATTAGACTAGATCCACCTGAATAATCCAGTATGACCTCTCCATCTCAAGATACTCAGTGGCATTTGCAAAGTCTCTTTAGATATATAAAGTCCATTTATGGACACATATAGGGCTTCCCAGGTTGTTCAGTGGTAAAGAATCCACCTGCCAATGCAGGAGATGCAAGAGATAAGGGTTCGATCCCTGGGTCGGGAAGATCCACCAGAGGAGGGTAATGGAAACCACTTCAGTATTCTTGCCTGGAAAATTCCACGGGCAGAGGAGGCTCACGGACTACAGTCCATGGGGTTACAAAGAGCTGACCATGACTGAGCATGCATAAAAACACAACACACACATAGTAACACATACACATAAGTTACTATTTACATAAATCCTAGAGATGACAACACAGACATCTGTGTTTGTGTGTGTGTGTGGGGGGGCGTCTTCCTTCTGACTATCACAATGTGCAATGTCAAATTCATAATGAAATCTTTCTCAATAATGTTTTTTTATTTTAGCCCATGCTATATATCAAACCAGAAAGACAGAAGCAGAATGTATAACTTCCTTAATGATTTGATGATTAAATCAAAACTTACCTATGTTTAGCATATTTGGGGTAGAATTTTTTTTAATCCCCTAATAAATAATTCTGAATTTCTCTATCTCTAACTTCCATTACAGACACAGTGAAGCAGCCAGTGCTCTGCTGACTTGTTATTTTGAACTAACTTTTCTACTGGGAAATTTTATCTATCAATAGGCTTCTTAAAAGGATTTGTTTTAAGCCTTCCACAGATACTCTGATATTAAAATCATGTCTGGGTAAGCAGGTGCATTCTGTGTAGTTAAGATCAAATTCTGCTATAAATATGCCCAGCCGTGTAATCCAATTTACTATTCTCTTTGGAGTTGATATGAAGGTCAAAAGGTGCTTGGCAATATGTTTGGGATTAGGATTGTTTGTAGGTTATTTATTCTCCAGAAATAGTGTTATATTAAAGATAGACTGCATTATTTCTTACAAACTCATCAAATCAAAATGGGACTGCTTTACATTCTGATTTGTGCTGCCTTTTACTGTGTACATGTGAAATCAATTCTTTGCTATTATAGAGCCAATTATAGGACCAAACCATAATTTGTTTTTATTTCTTCTTTTTCACTCAATATCCTGACGATTATAGCTAAACTATGTTTTGTAATTTTAAAGAAATGTTCTAATTGTAACTTTACAAGCAATTTCCATTATTCTCATTATATCTGTATTATACAGATTAAAAACAGTCACTAGCCACTAAAAGAGTAACCAGGGAATATACAGTCATAAAAATGTGCCGGATGGCATGCAATTACTGAATTGTCATTTAAATTGATTAGCATGTTTTTATCCCCATGCCAGTTGTTCTCAACTCTCAATCAGAGTAAATCGTCAAGATTTTTATAAATACAGATACCTGATTGATACCTTCTTATCTGGAGATTCTTCTCTCTCATATACATACACAAACATACACACACACTACCCAGATGATACAAATGTGCAGCTGAGGTTGACAGCTGCTAATCTTGGTGAGAATATATCAAATAGGTGGAGTGAGTTATCATTGTCCACAAAATGCCAATGGTTAATGGATTTGACTGAAAGCTGCTGCTGTTGCTGCTAAGTCGCTTCAGTCGTGCCCAACTCTGTGCGACCCCATGGTGGCAGCCCACCGGGCTCCCCCATCCCTGGGATTCTCCAGGCAAGAATACTGGAGTGGGTTGCCATTTCCTTCTCCAATGCATGGAAGTGAAAAGTGAAAGTGAATTCGCTCAGTCGTGTCCGACTCTTAGCAACCCCATGGACTGCAGCCCACCAGGCTCCTCCATCCATTGTATTTTCCAGGCAAGAGTATTGGGGTGGGGTGCCATTGCCTTCCCCGAGATTGAAAGCTAGTTCTTAGCATTTTAACAGATTTTGCCTCAAGTTTTAAGACAGAGTTAACATTTTGAGAGGAGGACAAAGAAGGGACATTTAATTAATCCAATTAACTGCATAAGGAATGAATGAGTATTGCCCACTAGATTGTGCTTTTCATGGAAGGAGGAACTCCTAATTTAAAATCTTTAGAAATACTTTTAGTGATGGAAAAAATGAATAAAATTACTTGTTTTCATTCATCCCAGCTTCAATAGGTTGTGATTCATCAGTAAGAGCAAAAAGCTTATGCTTTCTCTTTCCAAAAATATACTTAAAAGTGATAAAATTAGCAAATTCCAATTCCATATGATTACTTTTCTATAGTAATAAGAATAAAGAATTTCATAATACTTTGTCATTATGGCAAAAACTGCAAGTTAATAGAAAACTAATATCATCAGGATTATATATACCTTGCATTATTTATGGAAGAAGGCAATGGCATCCCACTCCAATACTCTTGCCTGGAAATTCCCATGAACGGAGGAGCCTGGTAGGCTACAGTCCACAAAATGATTTTTCCATAATTTAATAAAAATAATTGATTTCATACTTAAGATATACAATTGGACTTATAATAACCTGAATCTATAAAGTTTATATACTTCTTTGATATACTTCCTTATCAAAAATTTCATAAATAATATATATATTACATCAAATAAAAATGAACTTGCTGATAGCATTCAAACCCTGAATTAAGAAAATTGATATCTAATTCTTTATAGTAAAGTATGAGTTGGATTGAGTATATTTTATAAGTTCTCTGGATTTCAATTGCCTATATAGCTATGTTTGTGTGTGTGTGTGTGTGTGTGTGTGTGTGTGTGTGTGCATGCACACGTCTGTGCTCAGTTGTTCAGATATGTCTGACTCTTTGTGAACCCATCGACTGTAGCCCACAGTCTCCTTGGTCCATGGGCTTTCCTAGTGAAAATACTGGAATGGGTTGCCATTTCCTTCTCCAGGGGATCTTCCCAACCCACGTATCAAACCTGTGTCTCTTGAGTCTCCTGTCTTGGCAAGGGAATTCTTTACCACAGAGCAACTGGTTATGTCTACAGAGAATTAAAAATCAGGAAACAAAACAAAAGGTTGATTAAAAAATAAAATAAGACTAAGTTTGTCATCCCTAAAGTTTTTTGGAAAGGCCAGCTAGGAAACATTGTGATAAACAGGCTAGGATTGCTGGGGCATTGTGAAGGCTTGAATTGCTGGGACAGACAAAATATTTCAAAAGCATTTAGAAGTAAGAGTACAGAATGGAGAGCTGAGATATGTTTGCTTTAGTGTTTGTGAATTTAGTAAGGATCTACTACCTAAAATTTGTTTCATTTCTTGAAATCCCTAAGGGTAAAACAAACGACTCTCACATTTTCTCATCTTTATACGGATGAGGTAACACTTTAGTGTGAGTTTAGTGTTTATTTATTTTCTTATTAAAATATATCACAATGCTTCTATATCATACTCTGGTGAAGAAACTAAACACCTAGGACTATAGTGAGTACTTGAAAGAGAGGCTTGTGTGTAAGGAAAGGGAAAGTGAATTGAAATCCATGCCTGGTCATTGAGAGGTCATTCTGGTTACACTCACCTCTGAACTACCTGGGTTTTGAGAAATGTGGCAGGACATGGTGAAAGGATTCTATAGTTTGACACCTTCTCCTGAACAGCCACCACCACCAGTACCAATGCAAGGACAACACAAGGGCAACCATGCAGAGCTCACAACTGCCAGTTATTCAAGATGCATTTGTCTCTACCAAGCAGCTAGACCCTTTCCTGGAGTTCGTCACATACATTGCCCCAGGGTCCCTATTAGGATTTTTAGTTAAGCCCAATGTCCTTGCTTGACAAAATGGTGATCTGTTTAATATTATCAGATATTATGTATTTTTAAAGAAATAACATCATATAAAATACATTGTTTAAAAATCTATAAATTACCCAGGAATTACTTACATAATTGAAAAGATTAGTAATTATTCTGTTTCCAATGAAAGAAGATTCCCTGTGACTACTGTCTCCAGAAAAAACTAGAATCTACAGGAAAATTCCTGTTCCAAGAAATTCAAGTCATTCTGTAAAATTATCATTGCTACTTACTATATAAGTGGAACTGAGAAGCAGCATTAGTGTAATTTATTTCAACAATCTCCCCTCAAAGCACCAGCAGTCAATATTTGATAAGTATTCTTTTGCTAAGTTCTATATTTTCTTGGAAGAGTGTGTTTGCTATGGCCAGTGCATTCTCTTGGCAAAACTCTATTAGCCTTTGCCCTGCTTCATTATATATTCCAAGGCCAAATTTGCCTGTTACTCCAGGTGTTTCTTGACTTCCTACTTTTGAATTCCAGTCCCCTATAATAAAAAGGACATCTTTTGGGATTGTTAGTTCTAGAAGGTCTTGTAGGTCTTCATAGAAACGTTCAATTTCAGCTTCTTCAGCACTACTGGTTGGGGCATAGACTTGGATTACTGTGATATTGAATGGTTTGCCTTGGAAATGAACAGAAATGATTCTGTCCTTTTTGAGATTGCATCCAAGTACTATGTTTTCGACCCTTTTGTTGACCATGATGGCTACTCCATTTCTTCTGAGGGGTTCCTGCCCACAGTAGTAGATATAATGGTCATCTGAGTTAAATTCACCCATTCCAGTCCATTTTACTTCACTGATTCTAAGAATGTTGACGTTCACTCTTGCCATCTCCTGTTTGACCACTTCCAATTTGCCTTGATTCATGGACCTGACATCCCAGGTTCCTATGCAATATGGCTCTTTACAGCATCAGACCTTGTTTCTATCACCAGTAACATCCACAACTGGATATTGTTTCTGCTTTGGCTCCATCCCTTCATTTTTTTGGAGTTATTTCTCCATTGATCTCCAGTAGCATATTGGGCACATAATGATCTGGGGAGTTTTTATTTCAGTATCCTATCATTTTGCCTTATCATACTGTTCATGGGGTTCTCAAAGCAAGAATACTGAAGTGGTTTGCCATTCCCTTCTCCAGTGGACCAAAGACTCTACACATGAACATCACCAGATAGTCAACACCGAAATCAGACTGATTACAATTTTTGCAGCCAAAGATGCAGAAGCTCCATACAATCAGCAAAAAGAAGACTGGGAGCTGACTCTGGCTCAGATCATTAACTCCTTATTGCCAAATTCAGGCTTAAATTGAAGAAAGTAGGGAAAACCACTAGACCATTCAGGTATGACCTAAATCAAATCTCTTATTATTATACAGTGGAAATGAGAAACAGATTTAAGGGACTAGTTCTGATAGATAGAGTGCCTGAGGAACTATGGACTGAAGTACGTGACATTGTACAAGAGACAGGGATCAAGAACATCCCCATGGAAAAGAAATGCAAAAGAGCAAAATGTCTGTCTGGGGAGGACTTACTAATAGCTGTGAAAAGAAGAGAAGCAAAAAGCAAAGGAGAAAAGGAAAGATATAAGCATCTGAATGCAGAGTTCCAAAGAATAGAAAGGAGAGATAAGAAAGCCTTCCTCAGCAATCAATGCAAAGACATAGAGGAAAACAACAGAATGGGAAAGACTAGAGATCTCTTCAAGAAAATTAGAGATACTAAGGGAACATTTCATGCAAAGATGGGCTCAATAGAGGACAGAAATGATATGGACCTAACAGAAGCAAAAAATATTAAGAAGAGGTGCCGGGGGCCAGCGTGAGGAACTCCACCCAGGGCAAAGGTCATGAGGAAGGAAGCTTGGCATACGCAAAGGCATGATCAAGCCTCAGGAAACCCCCTGTTCCTGAGCATCTACCCCCAAAACCATAGTACTTTACGAGGAGCTCTCCCCTGTAACCATTTCTCTCGGAGAAGGAGTTAACTTGCAGCTCCAAGTTAATAAAAATTCTTGGGTGTGACAAGAGTGTTTCAACTTACGAACTCTGAAGGTTATCTGAAAATGAAAGTGAAGTTGCTTAGTCATGTCCGACTCTTTGCAACCCATGGACTGTAGCCCACCAAGTTCCTCCATCCATGGGATTCTCCAGGCAAGAATACTGGAGTGGGTTGCCATTTCCTTCTCTTGTGGATCTTCCTGACCCAGGGATTGAACCCAGGTCTCCCACATTGTAGGCAGACGCTTTAAACTCTGCACCACCAGGGAAGCCCAATCTAGCCTGCCTGTATAGGTTCGTCCGGGCACATGTGATTGTTTACAACCCCCCAACTGTGAGAGGCACAAGATGCTTTAAAACTTTCTAAATACAGACTCTTTTGAGAAGTTAGAAGATTATTAGTATAGTATTAGTGAGTTGATTAGGAATTATATTGGTGAAGGGTTTTTTCACTTGTTGTGCCAATAGTTACTGCTAATTCCCTGCCCTGGGTGTGACAAGGGTCTCAGGTCAAACCTTTCTGCTGACAGACTAGCTTGTGTGACAACCTCTCAACCATAAACAGCACAGAGAGTTTGGAGTATTAGCATAGGGCTTTTCTCATTGTTGAGTCAATGATTGTTATCAGGCCTCCATATCCTTAGGCACCTGGGAATATATTAATCAATGTATTTGGAATATAGAAAAGGAAATATAGTAGTTTTTGATGTTAGCAATACTAGATTTTTGAGTTAATGAATTTTCTCTTTTGTTATAGACTACCGTATTTTGTTAAAAATCACTGTGTCCTTGCTATGGAAAAATGTAACTTTATCACTATCTTAAGACTAAATAGATCATATGTCTAATTTTAATGATGCCATCTATTTGTTAAGTGCCTTCTGGATGTATGTTATCTTTTATTGACTTAAATACACTGGCTTTCTTTAAAAAGGGAAAATAAGATCCATGGAATGTTAATACCAGAATGGACCATATGGTTTATCTGGTCTGATTTCTTATTTTACATGAGAAAACAGAGATCTGATTTGTTCCCAGGCTAATCTGACTTTTCATATTTCAATGTCCAAGGGAGTTTACTTTGGCTGCTTTGTCTTTGCATTTTAAATGTAAATGCATGAAAAGTGATTCAGGATCTAGCATTTTAATTATTTTTTTTTCTTTATCATCTATGAAAAGTTAATATTTCTATTGTTTTTCCTCAAGCAAAACCCTAGGGTGTCAGTGTATGCAATAGTGGTATGGATCCTTTAGTTCTATTGTTAATTACATCACATAAATTATTGTTGCTGTTGTTGTTTTTCACACACACACACACAAAGACTAAATAGATCATAAAGGGAACATTGGTGAAGGGTTTTCATTTGTTGGACTGATGTTTGCTGCTAAATCTCCATATTCCCTGCCTTTATAATGAATATAACTAGCATATAGGAAAATAAGCATTAGCTTTTAAGATTAATCATGTTAACCTTAGGTTAAGTAAATTTATTTCCTAGTTGTAACTCACTACACCCTCACCCTAGAGGAATGCAACTTTATTTGGAGGGTGGTGCCTGATTTAAGAAAAAATCACCCCTGGAAAAATAAGTTTTCTGGTTAACTGACCAGTGTCAGAAAGGGCCATGAAATATCAGCAGACCTCATGGCCAGAAGATAATGTAAAAACCCATAAGACCTTTGTATAATTTTATATGAAGCACTTGATTGTGACAAGGGTCAGGCCTGCTGACCCCTCATGACTCTGTATTCATCCCTATGTATAATGAAAGGTATATAAACAAACTGGAAAAATAAAGAAATCAGATCAGTTTCTGGAAAGACTGATTCCCCCATGTCATTCCTTTCTTGCTCCCCCGTTTTCCTGGCTGAATTCCCATCTGAAATGTGGGTTCACACCAAGCCTGCTAATTCTGCCTGGGCTGCTAAGATCAGACCAGGGAGGCCTCAGTGCCTCCTCTCCTTTGGGAGAACAAAAGACACCTGTGACCTATGTAGGTGGTGATTGGTATTCCACATAAACAGTTATTCAGCCTCTTTTTCTCCACTAATTTTCCTACTACACTATCCATTTCTAATCTCTCTCTATATCTGTAATTAAATAGCTTTTTTCTAGGACGCCTACTCCATCCCCACCTTCGAATTACCCTGGATCCACCGAGACTGGACCCCAGCAAAGAGGTGACAAGAAAACACAGAAGAAATGTACAAAAAGATCTTCACGACCAAGATAATCACAGTGGTGTGATCACTCACCTAGAGCCAGACATCCTGGAATGTGAAGTCAAGTGGGCCTTAGGAAGCATCACTATGAACAAAGCTAGTGGTGGTGATGGGATTCCAGTTGAGCTAGTTCAAATCCTGAAAGATGATGCTGTGAAAGTGCTTCACTCAATATACCAGCAAATTTGGAAAACTCACCGGTGGCCACACAACTAGAAAAGGTCAGTTTTCATTCCAATCTCAAAGAAAGGCAATGTCAAAGAATGCTCAAACTACTGCATAATTGCACTCATCTCACATGCTAGTAAAGTAATGCTCAAAATTCTCCAAGCCAGGCTTTAGCAATACGTGAATAGTGAACATCCATATGTTCCAGCTTCTTTTAGAAAAGGCAGAAGAATCAGAGATCAAATTGCCAACATCTGCTGGATCATGGAATAAGCAAGAGAGTTCCAGAAAAACATCTATTTCTGCTTTATTGACTATGCCAAAGCCTTTGACTGTGTGGATCACAATAAACTGTGGAAAATTCTGAAAGAGATGACAATACCACCTGACCTGCCTCCTGAGAAACCTGTATGCAGGTCAGGAAGCAACAGTTAGAACTGGACATGGAACAAGAGACTGGTTCCAAATAGGAAAAGGAGTATGTTAAGACTGTATATTGTCACCCTGCTTATTTAAATTATATGTAGAGTACATATTGAGAAACACTGGGCTGGAAGAAGCACAAGCTGGAATCAAGATTGCAAGGAGAAATATCAATAACCTCAGATATGCAGATGACACCACTCTTATGGCAGAAAGCTAAGAAGAACTCAAAAGCCTCATGATGAAAGTGAAAGAGGAGAGTGAAAAAATTGGCTTAAAGCTCAATTTCAGAAAATTAAGATCATGGCATCTGGTCCCATCACTTCACGGCAAATAGATGGGGAAACAGTGTAAACAGTGGCTGACTTTATTTTTCTAGGCTCCAAAATCACTGCAGATGGTGATTGCAGCCATGAAATTAAAAGATGCTTATTCCTTGGAAGAAAAGTTATGACCAACCTAGATAGAATATTAAAAAGCAGAGACATTACTTTGTCAACAAAGGTTCGTCTAGTCAAGGCTATGATTTTTCCAGTGGTCATATATGGACGTGAGAGTTGGACTGTGAGAAAAGCTGAACACCGAAGAATTGATGCTTTTTACCTGTGATGTTGGAGATGATTTTTGAGTCCCTTGGACTGCAAGGAGATCCAACCAGTCCATTCTAAAAGAGAACAGTCCTGGGTGTTCTTTGGAAGGACTGATGCTAAAGCTGAAACTGTAGTACTGAGGCCACCTCATGCAAAGAGTTGACTCATTGGAAAAGACTCTGATGCTGGGAGGGATTGGGGTCAGGAGGAGAAGGGGACGGCAGAGGATGAGATGGCTGGATAACATCTCCAACTTGATGGACATGAGTTTGAGTGACCTCTGGGAGTTGGTGATGGACAGGGAGGCCTGGCGTGCTGCAATTCATGGGGTCACAAAGAGTTGGACACGACTGACTGAACTGACTGAACTGATATTGTCTTTATCTTACTGAAAATAATCACTTCTCCTTATAATTTACTTTAGTTTTCAAAATACCAACTTTTGACTCACATCAAGTGAACAGTTGGCAGAGCGAGGACTGTAAAATTAAAGTTGTTCAAAGATCTCAAGATAACATAAAGCTTAGAAACCTAAAATAACTATAGCATTGTACAAATGCTATTTTCCCTTGTGTAGAAACTAATTTCTGGGCTGAATGCACTTCATGTTAGTTCACCTCTTGAATCTGTCTTTCTTTTGATGGATGATTATGAGCACTCCTAGGTTCTGAGCACCACATAGAATCTGGCTAAATGAAGAGGGTCCTTGTTAGGGTCCTCAGTCCTTCAGATGTTAACTCATTATTGATTTTTGCAGAAACTAACTGTAGATGACACTCTTTATCTTGGCTGGTCAAAATTTGATTCTGTTATTTCACTAACCTTTTGGGAGTCATACACTTAATGGTTACACCTGACACACTTGTAAAGTCTTCTCCAGCTTGAGAGTTTCATTTTCACTTCTTGTATCAGAATCAATCACTAAAGTTTCTTATCATTTTGTTGGTCTAGTATTCACATTGTCTGAATCAGAACTATATTCTGAAGAAATATCATCTTCTGAGACACAAGTATATATGGCACTCAAACAATCAGGGGAAGTATCTACATAAAGTTCACCAAAAGTTCTTCACTCAAAAGTGGCACATATTATCTCCAATGGTCTGATTATTTCTCACCTGAATATCTCTCAATAATTAATCATCTTGAACAAGATGTGCTGGCCAGGTTAATAAATTTAGAATTAATATTTCTACATTCTTGAATAAAGACATATTATCCTAATACTTTTTAAATCTTCCTTGCCTCTCTAAGAACTTGAAGTCCTCATGATTCACCCTCAGGATAATGGAACTGTATTCCTTAGAAAAACTCAAATGATTTCATAACTGGCTCAGACATGAAGCACAATACTTTTCCAAAGCATACTCATGAATCACTGATACATTCTACCTATCCCAGGAGGAGGATTTTACTTCTTTTTCCAGAGGTGTTTTTGGTCTTTCTTCCATTTCATTAAGCTCTGTATCTCTCAGGAAACTTCCCTGAAATCTTCATCTCTCATCTGGGTCATAGCAATTGGCTCACAATTTCTTTGGGTATAGCTTCCAAGTAGACTGTGTGCCCTCAATTTTTTGCTGTGGGTGTGCTATTGTACTAAGAGTAAAATTAAGTGGCAGGGAGTCAGTACTGTTACACTACATCCAATAACGTATGCTGACATTTTGTTCTACAAGATTTATGTCCCAGCTTTGCTCTGTGGCATGCAAGTTCAGCACTTGTATGCATTTAGGTGACCCGTCCATGTTTTTTGCCATAAATAAAGGGATACTTTTGATAAAAATATTATTTTGATGAATACAAGACAACCCAGATCAGCATAGCCTAATATGTAAATTGACTATCATATCTTGCGAATTCCTTTTAATTTTTGATGCCTTAAGTCTTTCAGACAACACTGGAAAAAATAGTAATAGTAGCCAGTTTATTATGTTGTTTAATTTCATGGAAATATTTGTATCACTTCTCTTCAAAGGATGTGTAGATTTTAGTGGATGCCATTTGTCAAGTTAAAATTATTTTTTCTATTTCTTACAACCTATGAATTTTTATATCTTAATCTATATGAAATTTTATTAATTGAATTGATCATTGTTTTTCCATTTTTAGTAGGTTGAAGTGGTAAAGTACATCATTTCCTGGATTATCTAGGGAGATCTGAGAGTGATTTAAGAATTCTAATAATATTGAGAGTAAAATACTTATATAATGTTGCATAATTTTATGAAGTATACTCTAATGTACCTCAAGGAATACAAGGGAAATACTTGAATTGACTTTTTATATGTTTTAAAATTTTCTAGTATCTTGCCTTTGAATATATCTCAAGGTTCCAAAGTATATTGTACTTTCATAGAAAAGTAAACCCATTAATGCATATATAAATACAATTAAATACATATAAAAAGAAATATTTTGTTCTACTTATTGAATAAAATAATAGTTTTGTAATTTGAAAGATCTAGATTTTGGCTTTGCTAATTACTAGCTACGTAATATTAGGCAAATAATTTAATTTTCTAAACCTCTTTTGCCACATCTATAATTTATATACTTGTACCTATAACATGACTTTGTTGTGATATTTAAATACAATGATGTTTGTAGAGTGGTTAGCACCAGGCTTTAGACACACACGTGCTAAAATATTGTTATTTTCTTTGAAAAATATGTATTGTGCATATTTAAGATAAAAGGTACTCTGTGTGGTTTTGGATTAGTGATTAAGTTGTGTCCAGTTCTTGTGACCCCATAGACTTACGACCCATCAAGTTTCTCTGTTTATAGGATTTCCCAGGCAAGAATATTGGAGTGGGTTGCCATTTCTATCTCTAGAGGTAAGACTGAATTGACTTGGGGCCTTAAAAACTGAGTTGTGTAGAAATTTTCTCAGTTTTTGACTTTAGTAGTTTTACTTTTATTTACTTAACATTTATAAAATTTGTATAATGGGAAAATTAAAATCATCTTTGCCAACATTGTAGATGTTGCATGAACAGTTAATTATATCATGTCTACAGCATTGCTTTGAACTCCAGGATGCCAATTAAATTTTAAAATATTTAAAAAACAAATATGCAGATATTTCTGGTTTAAATTTCTATTGAGTCAGAGGAAAAAGTTCCTATATAACTACTCATTTAGATTTTAAAGTATAAGAGTCCATGATAATGGTATTAATTTTTCTTTAATTTAGAGAATAATTCTTTTATATAGCCTTGCATATCATTATCTATACATAGGGTGACAAAGTCCTAGTATTATCATTCTTGCCATATCACAACAGGCTTGTGATTCAGAATCTGTTAAAAATTGTATATCAATTTGTTAGACTCTTCATGACAAAGTACCGCAGGCTAGGTGGCTTAAAAAGAGAATGTCTTCAGTGTTACAGTCTGCAATCCAGATGCCTGATACCAAGGTGTTGGCAGGCTTGATTTCTCCCAGGCCTCTCTCCTAGATGTGCAGATGGCTTTCTTCTCACTTTGTCCTCCCATGTTTGCCTCTCAGTGTGCACACATGCCTGGTGTCTCTCTGTGTCCTAATCTCTTTTAATAACAAAGCCAGACATATTAGACTAGGACTTACTTTAATGACTTCATTTAACTTAAATACCTCTTTAGAAATTCTAAATTTGGCCACATTTTGAGGTACTGCGAATCAGGGATTCCAACCATAAATTTGATGAGGATACAAATCAGCTCATAACACGTTGTTTGTTCTCTACCAGATAAAGCATGAATTCAACCTGAAGTCTTCGTTTGTTTTATTAAAAGTCAACAGAATGATACTGTATTTATACAAATGTAGAATAATTGACTTATTTCTGTATGTGGTTATTGGTATCCACCTATGCATATGCATACATGAAAATGAGGGCTATATAGCCAGCATATACCTTGAACACATATGCTTTGGTGTGCTTTTTAAGAGGATTGCCTTTTAAACAGTTAGAACACAGTTTCACTGTATTAAGAAGGAGTTAGAAAGACTTCTGGTGGTCCACATATAATGTTATTTAGGATTAATTATTTCAGGCTATGTTCAGTGCTATGCTATTTTCTCCCAGACATAGAGATTTGATAATTCCTAAAGATAGGAGAGAGGCTGAGACACTGGGGGGGCAGATATTTGTGCTGTCACACAATTTTAGAGTAATGTGGTGGTATAGCTACTAATTCATGTCTGATCCTTGCAACCCTATGGACTGTAGCCAGCCAGGTTCCTTTGTTCATGGGGTTTCCCAGGAAAGCACATTGAAACTGATTGCCATTTCCCTATCCAGGGGATCTTCCCGACCCAAAGTTTGAACCCCTGCCACCTGCATTGCAGACAGATTCTTTATCGCTGGGTCACTAAGGAAGCTCCTTTAGAGTAATAAACAAGCTTTGAATTTGAGAGAAGATACACTCCACCATTATTTTTTTAAAGAGCTTACTGAGAAACCTTGATACAAAAGAAAAACATATTAATATATGCAACTTGGTAAGTATGGAAGTATGCATATCCTTGTGAAACCATTACCACAAGCATGTTAATATACAGGATCTTCATTCTAGATATGAGAACATAGATAGACTGAAACTGAAGTGATGGATAAAGTTATCCCATGCAAATAGTAAGCAAGAGAGCAGGGGTAGCTATGTTTATATCAGATAAAACAGACTTTAAGCCCAAAGCTGTCACTAATGACAAAGAAAGACCTTATAGAATGATAAAGGATTTTCCTCATTATGATTTTTATTGAAGTATAGTTGATGTACAATGTTGTTTTAGTCTGACCCTTCAATCTTTAAGTTTTGGGAATCAGGATACAGAAATTAAGAATCTGGTGAATGGAGAACTCAGAGTTCAGTTCAAACCAAAAACGAATTTGATGGATTGTAATTGAGCAGACCTTGAATATATGAAAACTGCCTAGGATCCTGATATTTGTATTGGACTCCAGGGCCCTGAGAATAATCACTTTGTTACCAAGGGAAGTCTCTTCTGTATTGCATTTTCCTTATTTCTTAAGCTTCCAGAAAAGTTTTGGCAAAAATCGCAGTCAGGTATAGGCTAAGTTCTGATCAGTAATAGAAATGACTTATGTCGAATTGTGGTAAAAATTTGGTATGGAGAAGGGCAACACAAGATCTGTAAATCTATGGAAATGTGTGTTGACCCTCAATGTGTGAAAACAGCAATCAAATAATACTTTCTGGCAGAGGAAACAAACACTGGGTAGACATCAGTTCAGTTCAGTTCATTTCAGTCGCTCAGTCATGTCTGACTCTTTGTGATCCATGAAACGCAGAACGCAGGCCTCCCTGTCCATCATCAACTCCCGGAGTTCATTCAGACTCACGTCCATCGAGTCCATGATGCCATCCAGCCATCTCATCCTCTGTCGTCCCCTTCTCCTCCTGCCCTTAATCCCTCCCAGCATCAGAGTCTTTTCCAGTGAGTCAAGTCTTTGCATGAGGTGGCCAAAGTACTGGAGTTTCAGCTTTAGCATCATTCCTTCCAAAGAAATCCCAGGGCTGATCTCCTTCAGAATGGACTGGTTGGATCTCCTTGCAGTCCAAGCGACTCTCAAGAGTCTTCAACACCACAGTTCAAAAGCATCAATTCTTTGGCGCTCAGCCTTCTTCACAGTCCAACTCTCACATCCATACATGACCACAGGAAAAACCATAGTCTTGACTAGACGGACCTTAGTCAGCAAAGTAGTGTCTCTGCTTTTGAATATGCTATCTAGGTTGGTCATAACTTTTCTTCCAAAGAGTAAGTAAGTGTCTTTTAATTTCATGGCTGTAGTCACCATCAAGATCATGCGAATATCATACAGAGATTCTCAGAAATGCCTTGCAGAAAAGAATTTACTTCTAGAAAAGGCTAATTGTTTTGTAGCATTGTAATTTGGATAATAGAGTTAATAGATACATACAGAAACATGAGATTTTCAGATATATCAATACCTGAGCAATAATTCCTGAACTATACCCCATGATAGCTCTTTTTAAAGTGTTTTTACTGCAATTATTAAAAACAGTTACATTTCTTTCTATATGTGCTTTTAATGTTTCCCTATGAATATAAGGGAATCCCTGGGAATTCCCGGGGATTCAGATGGTAAAGGATCCACCTGCAGTGTAGGAGACCTGGCTTTGATCCCTGGGTTGGGAAGATCCCCTGGAGAATGGATGAGCTACTCACTCCAGTAATCTTGCCTGGAGAATTCCATGGACAGAGAAGGCTAGCAGGCTACAATCTGTGAGATTGCAGAATCAAACATGACAGAGTGATTAACAAGGAAGTTAGTGAAAGAAAAAATAAAGAATCTAGCACTTAAATTTTCCTGCATGAAATCTAGTGGATGATTACATTTGCATATGTATATCTATCAAATCTTTCTCTCTGTGTATCTCCCTTTGTCCCTTTCTGTCTTTGTCTCTAAGGCACTATCAACACAGAACACTTAATTTTATAAGTGCATCTTGTTTTTAATCATCATGTGTACCCTTAAAGTTAACACACCATTGGTTACTCAATTCAGCCCTTATCCAACTCCAAGACTAGAATCTCCTCCCACCTTGAAAAATAATAAAAAACAAAAGTGAAGAAACATTAATTGTAGTAAATTTCTAGTACTATTTAACATATGAGCATCTCAGAAAAAGAACTAGTCCATGCTTTATTCAAAATATATTTCTTCATTAAAAATGAAATATTAAATGTTATCAGATCACATTCATAAGGCATAATTAGATTACTTTGGTTACAATTATAGTCATTCATAGCTTCAACATCTAGGGTTGATTTATGCAGATTTTTTAGTTACCAGTCTTTTGCTCTGAAAAATTAAATATATATATATTACCTTAATTTAATACTAGCAGGATCCTGAACTTCACTGTTTTCCTTAACATATAGTTTTGTGGGATTAACAGCCAATGAAAAGTTTCCAGATTTTGGAAAGCTTGATACAATATCATCAGTTCAGTTCAGTCAATCACTTGTGTCCAACTCTTTGCCGCCCCATGGACTGCAGCATGCTAGGCTTCCCTGCTGATCACCAACTCCTAGAGCTTGCTCCACTCATGTTGATTTAGTCAGTGATGTTATTCAACCATCTAATTCTCTGTTAGCCCCTTCTCCTCCTGTCTTCAATCTTTCCCCAAATCAGGGTCTTTTCCAATGAATCTGTTTTTCACATTCAGTTCAGTTCAATCGCGCAGTCATGTCCAACTCTTCGTGACCCCATGAATTGCAACACACCAGGCCTCCCTGTCCATCACCATCTCCCGGACTTCACACAGACTCATGTTCATCGAGTCAGTGATGCCATCCAGCCATCTCATCCTCTGTCGTCCCCTTCTCCACCTGCCCCCAATCCTTCCCAGCATCAGAGTCTTTTCCAGTGAGTCAACTCTTCGCATGAGGTAGCCAAAGTACTGGAGTTTCAGCTTTAGCATCATTCCTTCCAAAGAAATCCCAGGGCTGATCTCCTTCAGAATGGACTGGTTGGATCTCCTTGCAGTCCAAGCGACTCTCAAAAGTCTTCTCCAACACCACAGTTCAAAAGCATCAATTCTTTGGCGCTCAGACTTCTTCACAGTCCAACTCTCACATCCATACATGACCACAGGAAAAATCATAGCCTTGATTAGATGGACCTTAGTCGGCAAAGTTATGTCTGCTTTTGAATATACTATCTAAGTTGGTCATAACTTTTCCTCCAAGGACTAAGTGTCTTTTAATTTCATGGCTGCAGTCACCATCTGCAGTGATTTTGGAGCCCCCAAAATAAAGTCTGGTACTGTTTCCACTGTTTCTCCATCTATTTCCCAGGAAGGGATGGGACCAGATGCCATGATCTTTGTTTTCTGAATGTTGAGCTTTAAACCAACATTTTCGCTTTAGTTTTTCTTCACTTTCTGCCATAAGGGTGGTATCATCTGCATATTTGAGGTTATAGATATTTCTCCCAGCAATCTTGATTCCAGCTTGTGTTTCTTCCAGCCCAGCATTTCTCATGATGTACTCTGCATATAAGTTAAATAAACAGGGTGACAGTATACAGCCTTGACGTACTCCTTTTCCTATTTGGAACCAGTCTCTTGTTTCATGTCCAGTTCCAACTGTTGCTTCCTGACCTGCATACAGATTTCTCAAGAGGCAGGTTACGTGGTCTGGTATTCTCATCTCTTTCAGAATTTTCCATAGTTTATTGTGATCCACACAGTCAAAGGTTTTGGCATAGTCAATAAAGCAGAAATAGATGTTTCTCTGGAACTCTCTTGCTTTTTAGATGATCCAGTGGATGTTGGCAATTTGATCTCTGGTTCCTCTGCCTTTTCTAAAACCAGCTTGAGTATCAGGGAGTTCACGGTTAACTTATTGCTGAAGCCTGGCTTGGAGAATTTTGAGCATTACTTTACTAGCATGTGAGATGAGTGCAATTGTGCGGTAGTGTGAGCATTCTTTGGCATTGCCTTTCTTTGGAATTGGTATGAAAACTAACCTTTTCCCATCCTGTAGCCACTGCTGAGTTTTCCAAATTTGCTGGCATATTGAGTGAAGCACTTTCACAGCATCATCTTTCAGGATTTGAAATAGCTCAACTGGAATTCCATCACCTCCACTAGCTTTGTTGGTAGTGATGCTTTCTAAGGCCCACTTAACTTCACATTCCAAGATGTCAGGCTCTAGGTGAGTGATCACATCATCATGACTATCTGGGTCGTGAAGATCTTTTTGTACGGTTCTTCTGTGTATTCTTGCCACCTCTTCTTAATATCTTCTGCTTCTGTTAGGTCCAGACCATTTCTGTCCTTTATCGAGCCCATCTTTGCATGAAATATTCCCTTCATATCTCTAATATTCTTGACGAGATCTCTAGTCTTTCCCATTCTGTTTTTTTCCTCTTTCTTTTCATTGATCGCTGAAGAAGGCTTTCTTATCTCTTCTTGCTATTCTTTGGAACTCTGCATTCAGATGCTTATATCTTTCCTTTTATCCTTTGCTTTTTGCCTCTCTTCTTTTCACAGCTATTTGTAAGGCTTCCCCAGACAGCCCTTTTGCATTTTTGCATTTCTTTTCCATGGGGATGGTCTTGATCCCTGTCTTCTGTACAGTGTCACGAACCTCATTCCATAGTTCATCTGGCACTCTATCTATCATATCTAGGCCCTTAAATCTATTTCTCACTTCCACTGTATAATCATAAGGGATCTGATTTAGGTCATACCTGAATGGTCTAGCGGTTTTCCCTACTTTCTTCAATTTCAGTCTGAATTTGTTAATAAGGCGTTCATGATCTGAGCCACAGTTACCTCCTGGTCTTGTTTTTGTCGACTGTATAGAGCTTCTCCATCTTTGGCTGCAAAGAATATAATCAATCTGATTTCGGTGTTGACCATCTGGTGATGTCCATGTGTAGAGTTTTCTCTTATGTTGTTGGAAGAGGGTGTTTGCTATGACCAGTGCATTTTCTTGGCAAAACTCTATTAGTCTTTGCCCTGCTTCATTCCGCATTCCAAGGCCAAATTTGCCTGTTACTCCAGGTGTTTCTTGAGTTCCTACCTTTGCATTCCAGTCCCCTATAATGAAAAGGACATATTTTTGGGGTGTTAGTTCTAAAAGGTCTTGTAGGTCTTCATAAAACCGTTCAACTTCAGCTTCTTCAGCGTTACTGGTGGGGGCATAGACTTGGATTACTGTGATATACTTCACATTAGGTGACCAAATTATTGGAGCTTCATCTTCAGCATCACTCCTTGCAATGAATTTCCATGATTGATTTACTTTAGGATTTACTGGTTTGCTTTCCTTGTGATTCAAGGTACTCTCAAAAGTCTCCCCCAGCACTACAGTTTGCTGCTGCTGCTAAGTCGCTTCACTCGCATCCGACTCTGTGTGACCCCCATAGACAGCAGCCCACCATGTTCTCCCGTCCCTGGTGTTCTCCAGGCAAGAACACTAGAGTGGGTTGCCATTTCCTTCTCCAATGCATGAAAGTGAAAAGGGAAAGTGAAGTAGGTCAGTTGTGTCCGACTCTTTGTGACCCCATGGACTGCAGCCTACCAGCCTCCTCCATCCATGGGATTCTTCATGAAAACCACAGTTTAAAAGCATCAATTCTTTTTAAAAGCATCAATTCTTCAGTAACCAGTTTTTTATTTTTATTTTTTTACAAACAACACTCAACATCCATACATGAGTACTGGAAAAATCAGGCTTTGACTAAACAGACCTTTGTCAGAAAAGTAATGTCTCTGTAGAGATTGGTCAGAACTTTTCTTCCAAGAAGCAAGTGTCTTTTAAATATGGCTGTGTGCAGGTTCTCAGCTGCTAACCAAGTCTTTCTGAGATCCTGGATGGATGACATCCTCCAGGACGGTCACACCCTGAGATCAGCACTCCAGAGGAGACATACAGCACACCTGAGATGGTGTTATCACAGTTCATGCTGGAAACAGAGGTCGGGACTGTCGAGGTGATTAAGATGCACAGCCCACCTGAGACAGTGCGCTCACCGAGCAACTGGTCACCTGAGCTGCTCAGACCTGGGAAGGGAACAAAACACATGCCCAACCCACAAATACTGAGCCAGAACTGTGTCTGAGTGTCTCTTGTGGAGGTATGGGTCAGCGATGGCCTGACACAGGGGCTCTGGGTGCAGCAGACCTGGGTATGGGATAAGCCCTCTTGGAGGAGGTCGCTATTAACCCTACAATAGACCACTAGAACTTACACAGGACTGTGGAAACAGACTTTGGAGGGCACAAAAAGAAACTTGTGTGCACCAGGATCCAGGAGAAAGGAGCAGTGACCCAACAAGAAACCGAACCAGAGCTGCCCATGAGTATCCAGCAGTCTTTGATGGAGGCGTGGGTCAGTGGTAGCCTGCTAAACAGTCGGACGCACTGAATGCAGCAGTGTTTGTGTGGGACCTTTAGAAGGAGGTTGCCATTATCTTTATCACCTACCCCCATAGCTTGACCTCAGGTCAAGGGAGAGAGAGGAAAGGCAGCCTCACTCATTAACAAAATGAGAAAATTGGATTAAAGATTTACTGAACATGGCCCCACCCATCAGAACAAGACTCTGTTTCCCCCTCAGTCAGTCTTTCCCATCAGGTAACTTCCATAAGCCTGTTATCCTTATCCCATCAGAGGGTACACAGAATGAAAATCACAATCACAGAAAACTAACCAAACTGATCACAAGAACCACATCCTTGTCTAGCTCAATGAAACTTTGAGCCATATAGGGAAGGGCCACACAAAAAGGACAGGTCATGGTGGAGAGTTCTGACAAAACGTGGTCCATTGGAGAAAGGAATAACAAACCACTTCAGTATTCTTATCTTGAGAAACCCATGAACAGTATGAAAAGGCAAAGAGGTTTGACACTGAAAGATAAACTCCCCAGGTTGGTAGGTGCCCAATATACTACTAGAGATGAGTAGAGAAATAACTCCAGAAAGAATGAAGAGACGGAGCCAAAGCAAAAACATCAGCCAGTTGTGAATGTGACGGGTGATGGGAGTAAAGTGTGATCTTGTAAAGAACACTATTGCATAGGAACCTGGAATGTTATGTCCATGAATCAAGGCAAATTGGCAGTTGCCAAATAGGCAATGGCAAGAGTGAACATCGACATTTTACTAATCAGTGAACTAAAATGGACTGGAATGGGTGAATTTAACTCAGATGACCATTATATCTACTACTGTGGGTAAGAATACCTTAGAAGAAAAGGAGTAGCCATCATAGTCAACAAAAGAGTCCAAAATGCAGTACTTGGATACAATCTCAAAACGACAAATGATCTCTGTTCATTTCCAAGGCAAATCATCCAACATCACAGTAATCCAAGTCTATGCCCCAACCAGTAATGCTGAAGAGGCTGAGTTGAATGGTCCTATGAAAAACTACAAGACTTTCTAGAACTAACACTCAAAAGGATGTCCTCTTCATTATAGGGCACTGGAATGCAAAAGTAGGAAGTCAAGACATACCTGGAGTAACAGGCAAGTTTGGCCTTGGAGTGCAAAATGAAGCAGGTCAAAGGCTAACAGAGTTTGCCAATAGAATATGCTGGTCATAGCAAACACCCTTTTCCAAAAACAAAGATAAGACTCTACACGTGGACATCACCAAGTGGTCAATACCGAAATCAGATTAATTATATTCTTTACAGCCAATGATGGAGAAGCTCTATAGAATCAGCAAAAGCAAGACTGAAAGGTGACTGTGGCTCTGAACATGAACCTCTTATTGTCAAATTCAGGCTTCAATTGAAGAAAGTAGGGAAAACCACCAGACCATTCAAGTATTACCTAAATCAAATCCCTTACGATTATACAGTGAAAGTGACAAACAGATTCAATGGATTAGCTCTGAAGGACAGAGTGCCTGAAGATACATGGATAGAGGTTCATGACAGCATAGAGGAGGCAGTGATCAAGACCACCCCCAAGTAAAGAAATGCGAAAAGGCAAAATGATTGTCTGAGGAGGCATTGACAAATCTGAGAAAAGAAGAAAAGCTAAAGGAAAAGGAGAAAAATAAAGATATACCCATTTGAATGCAAAGATTCAAAGAATAGCAAGGAGATAAGAAAGACTTCCTCAGCAATCAATGAAAAAAATAGAGGAAATTAATAGAATGGGAAAGACTAGAAATCTTTTCAAGAAACTTAAAAATACCCAGGGAACATTTCATGCAAAGATGAGCACAAAAAACAACAGAAATTATATGGACCTTACAGAAGCAGAAGATATTAAGAAGAGGTGGCAAGAATACACAGAACTATACAAAAAATCTTCATGACCCAGATAACAATGATGATGTGATCACTCACCTAGAGCCAGATATCAAGGAATAAGAAGTCAATTGGGCATTAGGAAGCATCACTATGAAAAAGATAGTGGAGGTGATGGAATTCCAGTTGAGCTATTTGAAATCCTGAAAGATGATGCTGTGAAAGTGTTGCCCTTAATATGCCAACAAATTTGGAAAACTCAGCAGTGGCCGCAGGACTGCAAAGGTCAGTGTTCATTCCATTCTCAAAAAAGGCAATTCCAAGAAATGCTCAAACTACTGCACAATTGCACTCATCTCACATGCTAGCAAAGTAAAACTCAAAATTTGCCAAGCCAGGCTTCAACAGAACATGAACCAAGAACTTCCAGATGTTCAAGCTGAATTTAGAAAAGGCAGAGGGACCAAAGATCAAATTGCCAAATCTGTTGAATCATCAAAAACAAGACCGTTCCAGAGAAAAATCTAATTTCGCTTTACTGAGCACACCAAAGCCTTTGACTGTGTGGATCACAATAAACTGTGGGAAATTCTTAGAGATGGGAATACCAGACCACCTGATCTGCCTCCTGAGAAATCTGCGTGCACATCAATAAGCAACAGTTAGAACTGGACATGGAGCAACATACTGGTTCCAAATCGGGAAAGGAGTTTATCAAGGCTGTATATTGTCATACTGCTAGTTTAACTTATATGCAGAGTACATTATGCAGAATGCCGGGCTGGATGAAACACAAGCTAGAATCAAGAATGCAGGAAGAAATATCAATAACCTTGGATACACAGATAACACCACCCATATGGTAGAAAGTAAAGAATAACTAAAGAGCCTCTTGATGAAAATGAAAGAGAAGAGTTAAAAAGTTGTATTAAAACTCAACATTCAGAAAACTAAGATCATGACATCAGGTCCCATCCCTTCATGACAAATAGATGAGGAAATGAAGGAAACAGTGAAAGAGTTTATTCTTGGGGCCTCCAAAAATCACTGCAGATGGTGACTGCAGTCATGAAATTAGAAAAAGCATGTCCTTGGAAGAAAAGCTATGACCAACCTAGACAACATATTAAAAAGCAGAGACATTACCAACAAAGTTTCATTTTGTCAAAGCTATGGTTTTTCCAGTAGTCATGTATGGATGTGAGAGTTAGATTATACATAAAGCTGAGCACCAAAGAACTGATGTTTTTGAACGTGGTGTTGGAGATTACTCTTGAGAGTCCCTTAGACTGTGGGGGTTCCAAACAGACCATACTAATGAAAATCAGTCCTGAATATTCATTGGAAGGACTGATGCTGAAACTGAAACTTCAACACTTTGGCTACCTGATGTGCAGAATTGATTCATTTGAAAAGACCCTGATGCTGAGAATGAGGATGAGAAGTCGATGACAGAGGATGAGATGGTTGAATGGCATCACCAAGGAGATGGACATGAGTTTGAGTAGTCTTCAGAAACTGGTGATGGACAAGGAAGCCTGGCATGTTGCAGTCTATTGGTTGCAAGATTCGGACATGATTGATTGAATGAACTGAACTGAACTGAACTCACTGAACTGCAGTCATTCTCTTCAGTGATTGTAAAATCTAAGAAAATAAAGTGTTCCACTGTTTTCATTTTTTTCCCAGATTTGCACAAAATGATGGGACTGGATGTCATGATCTTCGTTTTTGAAGGTGGAATTTTAAGTCAGCTTTTTCTCTCTCCTCTTTCACTTTCATCAAGAGGCTCTTTAGCTCCTTTTCACTTTCTGCCATAATGGTGGTGTCATCTGCATATCTGAGATTACTAATATTTCTCATAGCAATCTTGATTCCGGCTTGTGATTCATCCAGTCTAGCATTTTGCATTGTGTACTCTGGTACTCTGCATGCAAGCTAAATAGCCAAAACCAATACAGTATTGTAAACTAGAATAAAGTAAAAATTAAAAAACAAACAAACAAACAAACAGGGTGACAGTATACAGCCTTTACATACTGCTTTCCCAATTTTGAATCAGACCATTGTTCCATTTCCAGTTCTAATTGTTGCTTCTTCACCTGCATACAGATTTCTCTGGAAGCAGGTAAGATGGTCTGGTATTCAGATCTCTTGTATAATTTCCATAGTTTGCTGTGATTCAAACCAAATATTTGGTATAGTCAATAAATAAGAAATAGACATTTTTCTGGAACTCTCTTGTTTTTTCTATTATCCAATGTATGTTGACAATTTGATCTCTGGTTCCTGTGCCTTTCCTGATTTCAATTTGAGCATCTGGATTTTCTCAGTTCACAAACTGTTGAAGCCTGGCTTGGAGAATTCTGACCATTAATTTGTGAGATGAGTGCAATTGTGCAAAAGTCTGAACATTCTTTAGCATTGCCTTTCTTCGGGATTGGGATGAAAACTGACCTTTTTCAGTCCTGTGGCCACTGCTCAGTTTCCCAAATTTGCTGGCATATTGAGTGCAGCACTTTCACAGCATCATCTTTCAGGATTTGAAAAAGCTCAACTGGAATTCCATCACCTCCATAAGTTTTGTTCCTAGTGGTGCTTCCTAATGCCCACTTGACTTCTCATTCCTTGATGTCTGGTTCTAGGTGAGTGATTACACCATCATTGTTATCTGGGTCGTGATGATCTTTTTGTATAGTTCTTCTGTGTATTTTTGCCATCTTTTCATAATATATTCTGCTTCTTTTAGGTCTATAACATTTCTGACTTTATTTTGCCCATCTTTGCTTGAAATGTTCCCTTGGTAGCTCTAATTTTCTTGAAGAGATCTCTAGTCTTTCTCCTTCTATTGTTTTTCTCTGTTTTGTTTGCATTGTTCACTGAGGAAGACTTTTCTTATCTCTCCTTGCTATTCTTTGGAATTCTGCATTCAAATGGGCATATCTTTCCTTTCTCATTTGCCTTTAGCTTCTCTTCTTTTCTCAGCTATTTGTAAGGCTTCCTCAGATGCCCATTTTACCTTTTTGCATTTATTTTTCTTAGGCTGGTTTTGATCATTGCCTCCTGTACAATGTTATGAACCCCCCATCCATAGTTCTTCAAGCATTCTGTCTAGCAGATCTAATCCTTTGAATCCATTTGTCACTTCCACTCTACAATCATAAGAGATTTGATGTAGCTTATACCTGAGTGGTCTACAGGGTTTCCCTACTTTCTTCAACTGAAGTCTGAATTTGCCAATAAGGAGTTCATGCTCTGAGCCACAGCCAGCTCCTTGTCTGGTTTTGCTGACTGTATAGAGCTTCTCCATCTTTGGCTGCAAAGAATATAATCAATTTCCTTTCGGTATCAACCATCTGGTGATGTCCAAGTGTAGAGTATTCTCTTGTGGTTTTGGAAGAGAGTGTTTGCTATGACCAATGCGTTCTCTTGTCAAAGTTCTATACGTCTTTGTCCTGCTTCATTTTGTACTCCAAGGCCAAACTTGCCTGTTACTTCAGGTATCTCTTGACTTTTGCATTCCAGTCCCCTAAGATGAAAGGGACATCTTTTTTTTTTTTCCTTTTCAGTGTTAGTTCTAGCAGGTCTTGTAGGTCTTCACAGAACGGTTCAACTTCAGCTTCTTCAGCATGACTGGGTCATAGACTTGAATTACTGTCATTTTGAATGGTTTGCCTTGGAAATGAACAGACATCATTCTATCATTTTCCTCAGTATCAAAAGATAGTATAATAGTCAGTAGAGAAATGAGGCCTATGACTTTCCCTTCACTATTAACAAGATTTTGCATTACAATTATTATTCCAGTAAATAAATAGGTGTTTCAAAATTTTCTTTTACGGTAGAAATCATTTTCACATTATTTTGATATCACGTGAACATGACCTCAGAAATGTAAATGTGACCTTGAGATGCCTGTTCACTTTTATTTAGTAAACAGAGATCAGAATCCTCAGATTCATGCACACATTCAACACTCTGCAATTCAAATGTGTTTGAAACTCTATTCGGAAGTAATAAGACTTCAGCCACATTTCCCACAGCACTTTGGGGGTACTGCTGCTTCACGAGATTTTCTCTAAAGTAACATTTCAAAATCAGCCACAAAAGCTCTTATTCTAGATCATACTGGCATTTGACCTTTGTAAACTTACACGCATTTAAAAAATAAATAAAAAGGAGATGCTAAGAAAGACACTTATCTATTTCAAACTGCAGTTATACCCACAAGCTACAGAGATACCATGACCTATAAAGTTCAGAGTTGTGTTGATTCTTCCTAACAATTACCCACAGTTATTATGATTTTTCTGCCATCACTAAAAATGTCATTGCTGGGATAACTGCTCCAGTTTGAGATGGTGGAAGATTTAACAAATAACCCATATATAAGATTGGGGGAAGAAGGTGATTTTATTACTGCCATTTCGAAGTGCTAATTGACCAAGTGATAAGATGTGTCATTCTCTCTGAATCTTTATCAGTATTCAGACACTCTTCACAATGTTTTATCCTGATATAGTTCTTTGAAAAAGTTTTTTTTCTTCTTCTTCTTCTTTAAATTGGCTCTGAGATGGCCAATGTCCAATCTAATTATGTGATAATAAGTGTTAATGACAGTATTATCAGATGGTACCTGGGCTTCATTAATGTGTCTCATTATGAGTCTCAGTCTCTTGTGGAAAGTTTGAAGGAAGGACCTTGGGTGTTCCAAATTATATATGAATATAACATTTATGGATCCATAGCCAGGGGAAAAGAAGGTATCACAGACATACTTAAGCTTTTTCTACAGGCTTTTCTTTCCCAAACCTAAAGAGTCATTAATTCCTTCATAAAATTCACCACAGACCTTTAATATAATGACCAAAATAAATAAGGCCCTGATTAGATAAATAGTATGTAAGACCATCTGAGCTGCCAACGTTAATATACTTTGGTAGAGACATACAGGAGTTCATGTACGAAACACTGCCAGCCTGTTTACCCATCAACAGGTTCAGACCAGTTAGATGGAGGAAACAAAAATATTTTAAACTGGGTTCACCTACACAACTATTAATATTCAAAGGGTTATTATAAAGTTATCATAGATTACAATTCTTAATGCATCCAAGTCAACTTTTTATAGATTCTATTTGAGATAATTGTGTGTGTATGTGTGTTTGTGTGAAGCATATACTAACAACTAACTAGCTGTAAGTAAAGAGAGTTGAGTGAAAGTCACTCAGTCATGTCTGACTCTTTGTGACCCAAGGGACTATACTGTTCATGGAATTTTACGGGCCATAATACTAAAGTCAGTAACCACTTTCTTCTCCAGGGGATCTTCTCAACCCAGGGATTGAACCCAGGTCTCCCATATTGCAGGCAGATACTTTACCAGCTGAGCCACCAGGAAAGCCCAAGAATACTGGAGTGCATAGCCTGTTTCTTCTCCAGCAGATTTTCCCAACTTGGTAATCAAACTGAGGTCTCCTGAATTGTAAGTGGATACTTTACCAGCTGAGGTACCAGGGAAGACTGCTGTAAGATTAAACTAAAACTTTAAAGTTTACTTATGATCAAAATTTTGTCTTATTAATATGACCTAGATTAAAAATATGTGGGTAAAACAAATCTGTCCCACACTTTTATAGTTTTGAGAAATAAAACTTTGCTGTGGCAACAGAACACTCCCCCCCCATGCGCCCATCCACCGCCCCGCCCAAGGAAAAATTCAGTTCTGTTCAGTAGCTCAGTCATGTCTAACTCTTTGTGACCCCATGAATCGTAGCACGCCAGGCCTCCCTGTTCATCACCATCTCTCGGAGTTCACTCAGACTCACATCCATCGAGACCATGATGCCATCCAGCCATCTCATCCTCGGTTGTCCCCTTCTCCCCCTGCCCCCAATTCCTCCCAGCATCAAAGTCTTTTCCAGTGAGTCAACTCTTCTCATGAGCTGGCCAAAGTACTGGAGTTTCAGCTTCAGCGTCATTCCTTCCAAAGAAATCCCAGGGCTGATCTCCTTCAGAATGGACTGGTTGGATCTCCTTGCAGTCCAAGCGACTCTCAAGAGTCTTCTCCAACACCACTGTTCAAAAGCATCAATTCTTCGGCCCTAAGCCTTCTTCACAGTCCAACTCTCACATATATGACCACAGGAAAAACCATAGCCTTGACTAGACGGACCTTAGTCAGCAAAGTAATGTCTCTGCTTTTGAATATGCTATCTAGGTTGGTCATAACTTTTCTTCCAAGGAGTAAGCGTCTTTTAAATTCATGACTGCAGTCACCATCTGTAGTGATTTTGGAGCCCAAGAAAACAAAGTCTGACACTGTTTCCACTGTTTCACCATCTATTTCCCATGAAGTGATGGGACCAGATGCCATGATCTTCGTTTTCTGAATGTTGAGCTTTAAGCCAACTTTTTCACTCTCCTCTTTCACTTACATCAAGAGGCTTTTTACTTCCTCTTCATTTTCTGCCATAAGGGTGGTGTCATATGCATATCTGAGGTTATCGATATTTCTCCCAGCAATCTTTATTCCAGCTTGTGTTTCTTCCAGTCCAGCGTTTCTCATGATGTACTTTGCATAGAAGTTAAATAAGCAGGGTGACAATATACAGCCTTGACGTACTCCTTTTCCTATTTGGAACCAGTATGTTGTTTCATATCCAGTTCTAACCATTGCTTCCTGGCCTGCATACAGATTTTTCAAGAGGCAGGTCAGGTGGTCTGGTATTCCCATCTCTTTCAGAATTTTCCACAGTTGATTGTAATCCACACAGTCAAAGGCTTTGGCATAGTCAATAAAGCAGAAATAGATGTTTTTCTGGAACTCTCTTGCTTTATCCATGATCCAGCAGATGTTGGCAATTTGATCTCTGGTTCCTATGCCTTTTCTAAAACCAGCTTGAACATCATGAAGTTCACAGTTCACGTGTTGCTGAAGCCTGGCTTGGAGAATTTTGAGCATTACTTTACTAGCATGTGAGATGAGTGCAATTGTGCGGTAGTGTGAGCATTCTTTGGCATTGCCTTTCTTTGGAATTGGAATGAAAACTGACCTTTTCCAATCTGGTGGCCACTGCTGAGTTTTCCAAATTTGCTGGCATATTGAGTGGAGCACTCTCACAACATCATCTTTCAGGATTTGAAACAGCTCAACTGGAATTTCACCACTTCCACTAGCTTTGTTGGTAGTGATGCTTTCTAAGGCCCACTTGACTTCACATTCCAAGATGTCTGGCTCTAAATGAGTGATCACATCATCATGATTATCTTGATCATGAAGATCTTTTTGTACAGTTCTTCCGTGTATTCTTGCCACCTCTTCTTAATATCTTCTGCTTCTGTTAGGTCCAGACCATACTCACAGAAAACTAGTCAATCTAATCACACTAGGACCACAGCCTTGTCTAACTCAGTGAAACCAAGCCATGCTTGCGGGGGAACCCAAGACAGGCAGGTCATGGTGGAGAGGTCTGACAGAATCTGGCCCACTGGAGAAGGGAATGGCAAGCCACTTCAGTATTCTTGTCTTGAGAACCCCATGAACAGCATGAAAAGGAAAAGTGATAGGATACCAAAAGAGGAACTCCCCAGGTCATTTGGTGCCCAATATGCTACTGGATATCAGTGGAGAAATAACTCCAGAAAGAATGAAAGGATGGCTCCAAAGCAAAAACAATACCGAGTTGTGCATGTGACTGATGATAGAAGCAAGATCCAATGCTATAAAGAATAATATTGCATAGGAACCCAGAATGTCAGGTCCATGAATCAAGGCAAATTGGAAGTGGTCAAACAAGAGATGGCAAGGGTGAACGTCGACATTCTAGGAATCAGCAAACTAAAATGGACTGGAATGGGTGAATTTAACTCAGATGACCATTATATCTACTACTGTGAGCAGGAATCCCTCAGAAGAAATGGAGTAGCCATCATGGTAAACAAAAGAGTTCAAAACGCAGTACTTGGATACAATCTCAAAATGACAGAATGATCTCTGTTCATTTCCAAGGCAAACCATTCAATATCACAGTTATCCACGTCTATGCCCCAACCAGTAATGCTGAAGAAGCTGAAGTTGAACAGTTTTATGAAGACCTATAAGACCTTTTAGAACTAACACCCAAAAAAGATGTCCTTTTCATTATAGGGGACTG
This sequence comes from Nanger dama, assembly GCA_917880005.1. Taxonomy (NCBI): domain Eukaryota; kingdom Metazoa; phylum Chordata; class Mammalia; order Artiodactyla; family Bovidae; genus Nanger; species Nanger dama. The sequence goes on along the minus strand of CAKJTW010000027.1, from coordinate 13,272,400 downwards.
GAATGCTAAAGTAGGAAGTCAAGAAACACCTGAAATAACAGGCAAATTTGGCCTTGGAATGCAGAATGAAGCAGGGGAAAGACTAATAGAGTTTTGCCAAGAAAATGCACTGGTCATAGCAAACAGCCTCTTCCAACAACACAAGAGAAAACTCTACACATGGACATCACCAGATAGTCAACACCAAAATCAGATTGATTATATTCTTTGCAGCCAAAGATGGAGAAGCTCTATACAATCAACAAAAACAAGACCAGGAGCTGACTGTGGTTTAGATCATGAACTCCTTATTGCCAAATTCAGACTGAAATTGAAGAAAGTAGGGAAAACCACTAGACCATTCAGGTATGACCTAAATCAGATCCCTTATGATTATACAGTGGAAGTGAGAAATAGATTTAAGGGCCTAGATATGATAGATAGAGTGCCTGATGAACTATGGAATGAGTTTCATGACATTGTATGGGAGACAGGGATCAAGACCATCCCCATGGAAAAGAAATGCAAAAAGCACAATCGTTGTCTGGGGAGGCCTTATAAATAGTTGTGAAAAGAAAAGAGGCAAAAAGCAAAGGGGAAAAGGAAAGATAGAAGCATCTGAATGCAGAGTTCCAAAGAATAGCAAGAAGAGATAAGAAAGCCTTCTTCAGCGATCAAATCAAAGAAATAGAGGAAAAGAACAGAATGGGGAAGACTAGAGATCTCTTCAAAAAAATTAGAGATATCAAGGGAAAATTTCATGCAAAGATGGGCTCGATAAAGGACAGAAAAGGAAAAATTAGCCCTGTTGAATAGACAAATGTAACTGAATCAGCAGAGATGCTACCAGGGCTGCACTGTAATAGGATGGTAACTGGAATATGTTATATTTTAAATTTTAGTATTTTGAAAGTAGAGACTAGGTTAAGGTTTATATTTGCATTTGTGAGTATGCACGATTGCTTTCTTATATCTAGTAAAATGTTTAAATAAGACTTGAACTTTATTAAGGCCCAGGAAAGAATAATGAAGACACATATGATATATTTCAATATTTAGAAGTTTTAAGTAAAGTTAAACTATGACATAAAATCTGCTTTGTCTCCAACTTTGACAAATATACCTTCTTAATTAAAGCCAGATTTCAACTACAGTTCTTGGATATTCAGAATTCAACATCAGATTCTGGGGACATGAGTTGAGTTGGCCTGCAGACATTGTCTCATAGATGTATTCGAGGCAGAAGTTCATTGATCCATCTAAGCTCAGTCTACTACCATACCTCCTACAAAAACTTACTAGTCCCTATGGTCTCTAGTTTTCCACTTTGTGCATGTAACCTGTGTGACAGAGCTGGGGGAGAGGAACATGGACCCTGTAAGCAGCCTCAAAGCTAAGTCTCAGAGTACCACAGCATGATCTAGAAAAGTGGGAGCAAACTGATGTCTTTAGCTGTCACTAGCCCCATCTCCTTGGCCATATAAATTTTTCGTCCTATGGAGAGGAAGATGGCCAGAGGAACTGTCATAACGAAGGCTTCTATTAGCCCAGACCCACTCCAGTGTTCTTGCCTGGAGAATCCCAGGGACAGCAAAGCCTGATGGGCTGCCGTCCATGGGGTCGCACAGAGTCGGACACGACTAAAGCGACTTAGCAGCAGCAGCTATTAGCCCAGAGCCCAAGGCAGGCTCTTCTCTGACTCAAGGCTTCAGCATTAGTTTTTAAAATATATATTGTCACTTGTTTGTTACCACAGACTGATTGCAATTAAATACTGGTACAATGGAAAGATTGGAGAAGGCAATGGCACCCCACTCCAGTACTCTTGCCTAGAGAATCCCATGGACAGAGGAGCCTGGTAGGCTAAGTCCATGGGGTCGCTAAGAGTCAGACATGACTGAGCGACTTCATTTTCACTTTTCATTTTCATGCATGGGAGAAGGAAATGGCAACCCACTCCAGTATTCTCGCCTGGAGAATCCCAGGGAAAGATTCAGCTTAGCAGCAGCAACAATGGAAAAATAATGGTCTGCATAATGGAGTAATCATTTGTTAGCTTATTCAGTAAGAAGAGTAGCTCTCTTAATAGAAAGTTTTGCTGCTGCTACTGCTAAGTCGCGTCAGTCGTGTCTGACTCTGTGTGACCCCATAAATGGCAGCCCACCAGGCTCCCCAAAACCACTTCTCTATTCACAGATGCATTTCTTCCATGCTAGAAAGCAAGTAATATGGTGTAGTGATCAGAAGGAAGACAAATAAAAACAAATAGAAATAAAGAGGAAAAGAGAGAGGCCCAAACTTCACATACTTGCCGAGACCGTTCTAGAGGAGAAGCTAAGGAATATATATTGATGTATGTGCTTGGAACAAGTGCATATAGAAAACTAAAATTTAATATAAATATCCTGGGGAAAATATTTGTAGGAAAATAAGACATTGTAGAATATAAGAAAATTGGATACCAGAAAGAAAAATATTGATTAGACCAATGTCATTTCCTTAGGCACTCTGATTAATATCAGTTCTTTAACCAAAGCAAAACTAGAGATTAACATCAGAAGGCCCAGTATAACTATTTATTTCATCGTATATAGTTATGTTGATCAATTATATAGGTTTTGATTCAGAATACAGGTTCATTTAAATCTTGGTAGATACATTTTATCTATTTATAATTTCTGGGTTAAAGAAACAAAGCCTCTTTCATCTAGTGCAGTAATTGAATATTTGGACTAGATGATAATTACATATCTATTGCCATAACAATTCTCATCACAGTAACACAGTTTGCATAGCAGGTAATAAAGGTTTCAGTGAATACTGTTTTGACTGTTTTCTGTAAACCAGCAACACACCATGGAGGTAATAATAGGGATTTCATATGGACAATTTATAGAAATGGAAATTTGCTACTTCTGTATCAAATTCACTTCTAAACATGGAATGTTTTATTTTTATTTTAAATTTATTTATTTTAATTGGAGGCAATTATAATAGTATGATGGGTTTTGCCATATATCAATATGTACCAGCCACAGGTATACATGTGTCCCCTCATCTTTAACCCCCCCTCCCAACTCCCTCCACACTATATCCCTTAAATGTGATATATTTTAGATAAACATTTATTCTTAATATGAGTAAAATATTTCTTCAAGGCAAGTAAGAGGACTTTATATCATTATTCTCATGCACCAAATAACATTTTTTCATTTTTTAAGTTTTTTTTTTTTTACCAATGTATTCTTAATTTACAATAAAACATTTTTAATCAAGCTTAGACTATTTCCATGTATAGGCTTAAAGTCCTTTAAGATCCAATGTGTGTATTAGTTAGTTATATTCATTTGACTTTTTGCAACCCAGTGGACTGTAGCCCACCAAGCTCCCCTGTCCATGTGATTTCCCGGGAAAGAATATTGCAGTGGATTGCCATTCCCTTCCCCAGGGGATCTTCCTGACCCAGGTATTGAACCTGGGTCTCCTGCATGCAGGTAGATGCTTTAACTTCTCAGCCACCAATAGTCACCTCATAATTCCATCCTCTTTTGCATAAAAAGCTTACAATAAAAGTAAATAAATTGGGAGCTAGTCATGGGTCTCAAGAAAGTCACACAAATACCATTGCTTACATTTCTCAAAAAAGATGTATTTTACTTATTGAAATATATAGAAAATACCATGCTTAGAACTCTCTTAGCAAGAACTACATTTAAATTTTATCTGCTTAATATTTCATGTTATTATAAAGACAAAAGCCATTTAAAACGTACACAAATATATAAAAATATAAAAAGATGCCATCACCGCTCATAATTTTTGGTCCAGGAATAGTTAGAAATATGCAGACAGCACATTGTATTTACACAGTCTACTGAAGGTAGTAGATGAAATCAGACTTCACCACCCTCCAAAGGTTGGTATCCAAAACTTCTCACAGTAAAATAAAAAAGTCTCACCTCCTGAAAAAGACTAAGTCTCTGTGTTAAAATTAATATGATTGAGTACTTTGAGTATAGAAAAAATATTTCAGTTTTTATCTCTTGGTTTCCTAAATTCACAAATATAGTTTGTAAATTATTTTCAAAGAACAACAAAAAGTAGAAGCTATCTGCACTTTTGGAAGGTATCAAAGATAAACTGTTGATAAATATATGGGAAATAAATGGGAAAGATTTGAGGGTATGGAGCACAGGGTTATATTCTTAGATCTGACTGGAGCTGTGGTGGCTGTATGTACAATATTTAGTGACAGATATATTTATTAATGGGCTTCCTTAGTGACTCAGATGGTAAAGTATCTGCCTACAATGCAGGAGACTTGCATTTGATCACTGGCTCAGAAAGATCCCCTGGAGAAGGGAATGGTTACTGACTCCAATATTCTTGCCTGGAGAATTCCATTGACAGAGAAGCCTGTCGGTCTATGGTCAGTCCATGGGGTTGCAGGTAGGACATGAGTGACTGATTAACACTAATCACTATGCTTATTAATGGGTAAAGAACCTGCTTGCCAGTGCAGGACATGTAAGAGATGCTGATTTGATCCCTGGGTTAGGAGGAGATTCCTGAAGGAGGGCATGGAAACCCACTCCAGTATTCTTGCCTAGATCCTATGGGCAGAGGAACTTGGCGGACTGCAGTCCACAGGGTCACAAAGAGTAGTACGTGACTTAGCAGTGCGTGCATGCATGCATACATACTTACTAATTTTTCAAGTCAATGATTATCCGTCTCATTTTCTTGATGAAGATGGTGGAGTTGCATCTCCTGAGGTTTCAAAATGACTTACAGGGAGAGGAATTTTGTCATACTTGCCAGCTAGTCCATCCATCTACCTATCCTTCACCTCTTGGAGCAAAAAAGAACAGCCCATGAGACTGAAGTTATTGAGTCTGTCTCCTCCCCTTTGTTGCCTTGTGATGGAGAGTGTCAACCTCATGGAGCTTGCAGGTAGAACAGATCCACATTTATAATTAACAGGCCTATGACAGTTTTGTGAAATCAGCCAAAAAATCAATCACCTTCACTGAAGAACTTCTCATGTATTTCCCAAAACAGATTACTTAGAGCAAAAATTAAGTGAGTCCTTATTTTATCTTAAACACAAAGACTGCTTAAAATAACACAAAACCTCTTACTCAACTGTGTTTTGAGATGTGATGATGGATGAAAAGGGATCTAAAGAGTTCATCAGCTGTCCAGGGATTTGTCCAGCTCTGTATAGAAGTCTTCAAAAATAAACTTATTAATTAAAGGATGGATGATCATAAGAATAACATTTCAAGGCCTATGTGGGAGTTGTTTTACCTGTTATAACTCTTTTTAATGTGGGGAGTACCTCTTTCTGACTTGACATTAAAGTCCCATATTTCTGTAAAAGTACTTTGACCTTTAGCAGTGTGATATGATCAAAGGCATTATAAACTGATATGAGTTTAAAAAGAAGCCACATGGGCTTTTCAGAGTTTTAGAACTAGATATTTGTTTGCAAAAAATAACACCCTTATATTTTGAGCACAGATTTTGAAATGATTCTCTGAGGTACAAGCCTATCCTTTGGGGAAAATAATCAATGCACACACATATATACCATAACACATCCCTGCACACACACACATGACACAAGCTCACACATCTGATTTTCTGAAACTTTTCTTTCAAAAATGAGTATTTCAGGAATAAAATTTATGGGAACAAAAGACATATTTACATTATATAAAAACTAAAAATTTGAGGTTTTATCAATTTGAAGATGCTCATTAATTTGACAAAGACAAAATATATTGACAGTTTTAAACTTTTAATTTTAATTTTTAGCAATTAAAAAAATGTATTCTATGTCCTGAAAATTGGCAGTACAACAACATAATCACAGGAAACATGCCAAGAATATAATTAAAGTGTTGGACATTTAAAACAGATTTCTTCTGAAAATAAAAAGTTTCAGAGGAAAAAGAACCAGACTTTATTTCCATGGTTCTAATTGGCTAACTGAGATGCAATAAATAAATAAAGACCTTACATATTTGCTAAAAGTCTCATTTCAGTTGCTCAGTCGTGTCTGACTCTTTGTTACCCCATGGACTGCAGCATGCCAGGCTTCCTTGCCCATAACCAACACCCGGAATTGCTCAAACTCATGTCCATCCACTTGGGGATGCCATCCAAACATCCCAACCTTTATTGTCCCCTTCTCCTCCTGCCTTCAATATTTCCCAGCATCAGGATCTTTTCCAATGAGTCACTTTTTCAAATCAGGTGACCAAAGTATTGGAGTTTCAGCTTCAGCATCAGTCCTTCCAATGAATATTCAGGACTGATTTTCTATAGAATGGACTGGTTTGATCTTTGCAAGCCAATGGACTCTCAAAAGTCTTCTCAAACACCACAGTTCAAAAACATCAATTCTTTAGCGTTCATGTTTCTTTATAGTCCAACTCTCACATCCATATCCATTGGAAAACCATAGCTTTGACTAGACAAACCATTGTTGGTAGAATACATCTGCTTTTTAATACGCTGTCTACTTGGTCTTTAGCTTTTCTTCCAAGGAGCAAGTGTCTTTTAATTTCATGGCTACAGTCACAATCTGAAGTAATTTTGGAGCCCCTAAGAATAATATCTGTCACTGTTTCCATTGTTTCCTCATCTATTTGCCATGAAGGGATGGGACAAGATGTCATGATCTTAGTTTTCTGAATTGAGCTTTAAGACAACTTTTTCATTCTCTTCTTTCACTTTAATCAAGAGGCTCTTCAGTTCTTTTTCACTTTCTGCCATAAGGGTAGTGTCATCTGCATATCTGAGGTTATTGATATTTCTCCTGGCAATCTTGATTCCAGCTTGTGCTTCTTCCAGACCAGAGTTTTGTATGATATACTCTGCATATAATTTAAATAAGCATGGTGACAATATACAGCTTTGACATACTTCTTTCCCAATTTAGAACTACTCTGTTGTTTCATGTCCAGTTCTGACTCTTGCTTCCTGACCTGCATACTGATTACCCAAGAGGCAGGTAAGGTGGTCTAGTATTCCTATCTCTTTAAGAATTTTCTGCAGCTTGCAGTGTTCCACATAGTCAAAGTCATTGGCATAGTCAATAAAGCAGAAATAGATGTTTTTCTGAAACTCTCTTGCTTTTTCGATGATGCAGTGGGTGGTGGCAATGTGATCTCTGGTTCCTCTGCCTTTACTAAATCCAGCCTGAACATCTGGAAGTTCATGGTTCATGTAAAGTTTAAGCCTGGGTTGGAGAATTTTGAGCTTTACTTTACTAGCATGTGAGATGAGTACAACTGTGCAGTAGTTTGAGCATTCCTTGGCATTGCCTTTCTTTAAGACTGGAATAAAAACTGAACATTTTCAGTCTTGTGGCCACTGCTGAGTTTTCCAGATTTGCTGGTATATTGAATGCAGCACTTCCCAGCATCATGCACTTCCCAGCATCATCTTATAGGATTTGAAATAGCTCAACTGGAATTATATCCCATCCAATAACTTTGTTCATAATCATGCTTCCTCAGGCCTGCTTGACTTTGCCTTCTGAAATGTTTGGCTCTAGGTGAGTGATCACACCCACACCATTGCTGTTATCTGGGTCATGATGATCTTTTGGTATAGTTCTGTATATTCTTGCCACCTCTTTTTAATGTCTTCTACTTCTTTTAGGTCCATACCATTTTTGTCCTTTATTGTGCCCATCTTTTCTTGAAATGTTCCCTTAGTATCTCTAATTTTCTTGAAGTGATCTCTAGTCTTTCCCATTTTATTGTTTTCCTCTAATTTATTGCATTGATCACTGAGGAAGGCTTTCTTATCTCTCCTTGCTATTCTTTGGAACTGTGCATTCAAATGGGTATATCTTTCCTTTTCTCCTTTGCCTTTAGCTTCTTGTCTTTTCTCAGCTATTTGTAAGGCCTCCTCAGACAACCACTTTCTTTTTTGTGTTTCTTTTGGGGGAATGGTGTTGATCACTGCCTCCTTTACAATGTCACAAACCTCTGTCCATAGTTCTTCAGGCACTTTGTCTATCAGATCTAATCCCTTGAATCTGATTGTCACTTCCTTCGTATAATTGTAATGGATTTGACTTAGGTCATACCTGCCTGGTTTTCCCTATTTTCTTCAATTTAAGTCTCAGTTTTGCAATAAGGAGTTCATGATCTGAGCCACAGTCAGCTCTCATTCTTGTGTTTACTGACTATAGAGGTTCTCCATCTTTGGCTGCAAAGAATATAATCAATCCGATTTCAGTATTCGCCATCTGGCTAAAAGTCTAATGTTCTATATATATACTATATGTGTGTGTGTGTGTATATATATATATATATATATATATATATATATAAGTATATGTATGTTTGTGTGTGTGTGTGTGTGTGTGTGTGTGTGTGTGTGTGTGTGTGTATATATATATATATATATATTTATATGGCTCAGAGGGTAAAGCATCTGCCTACAATACAGGAGACCCAGGTTCAATCCCTGGGTCAAGAAGATCCCTTTGAGAAGGAAATGGCACCCCACTCCAGTACTCTTGCCTGGAAAGTCCCATAGACTGAGAAACCTGGTAGGTTACAGTCCATGGGGTCGCAAAGAGTCGGACACGACTGAGCGACTTAACTAACTAAATATGCATAATATAAGGTCTTCCCCTGTGACTGAACAATAAAGAATCCACCTCCAAAGCAGGAAACCCAGATTTGATCCCTGTGTTGTGAAGATCCCCTGGAGGAGGGCATGGCGCAATCCGCTCCAGTATTCTTGCCTGGAGAATACCATGGACAGAAGACTCTGGTGGGCTACAGTGCATACGTACATATGATTGCAGATTTAATAAATGTTGACATTCTTAATTTTAAAGAAATTAAAAATATGAGTTATAGAAATAGCCACTTTAGTATTTTGCTTTAATGGTGAAATACATTTTTATAAGATTAAATTATATGCACTAGCTTACTATTTCATCAGGATAATCTTATGGTTATCACAAAAACAACATAGAGATAACAATAATGAGGTGCTTTAATCTTTACAAAAATTCAAATATTTTCATCACACATAAAAAGGACAAATATTTTCATTACTGCAAGCTAGTGGCGAAGAACCTGTCTGCTAAATGCAGGAGACACAAGAGACATGGGTTCGATCCCTGGATGGGGAAGATGCCATGGAGTAGGAAATAGTAACCCACTCCAGTATTCTTTCCTGGGAATCCCATGGAGAGAGAAGCCTGGTGGGCTACAGTCCCTGGGGTCACAAAGAGTCAGATATGATTAAAGCTACTTAGCACAGCACCCAAAATATGTAGTCTAATAAGGTATATAGTATAAGGTCATTCTCCACTTTGGGAAAGGAAAATGTATGGTAATGATGACAAATGGAATTGACTTCAGTCTTTCCTTTATGTGTAGTAAAAAATTTGGCCTTTTTCATAGAAAGATCTGGCCTTGCCCTCAGCTTCTGGGAGGTATCTATATCATACTTGATGGGAGTTATATATAGTGGCTGAGCATGTCTTAAATCTCAGCAAGAATAACAATTAACATTGGATGAATGTATGTAACCATCTGAACTCATTCCCTACCTAGGATTTTAATGCACCTTTTAAAAATAATACAGATTTCATCATATTTCATAAATGCAATTTTAATACCCACTGTTACCAATTAAATAGCTTACAAGTGCTCACTGAATATACATCAGGAATTTCTACAAATTAAAACTTTTGACATATTTGATATAATTGTATTAAAATGTCTTAATGACCTCGATAATCACAATGGTGTGATCACTCACTTAGAGCCAGACATCCTGGAGTGTGAAATCATGTGGGCCTTAGGAAGCATTTCTTCAAACAAAGCTAGTGGAGGTGATAGAGCTCTAGCTGAGCTATTTCAAATCTTAAAAGATGATGCTGTCAAAGTGGTGCACTGAGTATACCATTAAATTTGGAAAACTCAGCAGTGGCCAGGAGTGGAAAAGTTCAGTTTTCATTACAATCCCAAAGAAGGGCAATGCCAAAGAATGTTTAAACTTCTTCACAAGTGCACTCATTTCACATGCTAGCAAGGTAATGCTCAAAATCCTTCAAGCTAGGCTTCAGCAGTACTTGAACTGAGAACTTCTAGGTGTACAAATTGGATTTAGAAAAGGCCAAGGAACCAGAGATTGAATTACTAACATCCACTGGATCATAGACAAAGCAAGAGAATTACAGAAAAACATCTGCTTCTGCTTCACTGACTATAGTAAAGCCTTTACTGTGTATATCACATCATACTATGGGAAGATTCTAAAAGAGATGGGGATACCAGGCCATCTTACCTGCCTCCTGAGAAATCTGTATGCAAGTCAAGAAGCAACAGTTATAACCAAGCATTGAACAACTGACTGACTGGTTCAAAATTGGAAAAGGAGTACATCAAGGTTGTATCTTGCTCATTTAACTTCCATGCACAGTATATCATGCAAAATCCAGGTTGGATGAATCAAAGGCTGGAATCAAGATATCTGGGAGAAATATGAATAGCCTCAGATATGCAGATGACACCTCCCGAATAGCAGAAAGTGAAGAGGAACTAAAGAGGTTTATGATGATGGTGAAAGAGGAAAGAGTGGAAAAGTTGGCTTAAAATTAACATTCAAAAAGTAAGATCATGGCATCTGATCCCATCGCTTCATGTCAAATGGATGAGGAAATAATGGAAACAGACAGAATTTATTTCCTTGGGCTCCAAAATCACTGCAGATAGTAATTGCAACCATTAAATTAAAAGATGCTTGCTCCTTGGAAGAAAAGTTATGGCAAACCTAGACAGCATATTAGAAAGCAGATACATTATTTTGTCAACAAAGGTCCATGTAGTCAAAGCTATGGTTTTTCCAGTAGTTATGTATGTATGTGAGGGTTGGACCTATAGAAGGCTGAGCACTTAAGAACTAATGCTTTTGAACTGTGGTGTTTGAGAAGACTCTTCAAAGTCCCTTAGACTGCAAGGAGATCAAACCAGTCAATCCTAAAGCAAATCAAACTTGACTATTAAAAGACTGATGATGAAGCTGAAGCTCCAAATCTTTGACCACCTGATGCAAAGAACTGACTCATTGGAAGATATCCTGATTCTGGGAAAGACTGAGAGCAGGAGGAGAAAGGGGCACCAGAGGCTGAGATGGTTTTATGTCATCATCTACTCAATGGACATGAGTTTGAGCAAACTCTAGGAGATAGTGAAGGGGAGGGAAGCCTGGCATATTGTAGTCCATGGGGCTGCAAAGAGTTAGACACAGCCGAGTGACTGAACAATAAAAACTAAATTATCTGTTAAAAAATAGAATCAGTAATGTATGTAATATCCAGACTTTCTTCTGGCAACTAGCAAAAGATGATAGAGTAGAGAATACTGTCATCTTAGCAAAGTTTTATATTCTAGAGGGGTTATATTGCACAATAATTCATATCTCTAACTGTAGAAATCAACTGTCTGCATGTAACAAATGCTATGCCACTTTCTAGTGGGAAAAACTTCAAAATATTATTTAATTACCATTCCCATGGGCATGTTTTTGCCATTATACCACATACATTTGCTGTGAAACACACAAAAGCTCACATGCAATGCTCTTAGAAGAGTGCCTGATACATATTACACAATAAATAAATATGGCATATTTTAATAAAAATATTGTTATATAATTAATGTTCAAAGTGAATATCTTATACGAAAAAGGCAAAACAGATAAAAGAAAAAAATAAAAGAATAGCTTTTCTTGAAATATATTTGACCTATGAACTATACCTGGTAGCTCAGCTAGTAAAGAATCCACCTGCAATGCAGGAGATCCTGCTTCTTCTCTTGGGTTGGAACGATCCTCTACCCACTTCAGTATTCTTGGGCTTCCCTGGTGGCCCAGCTGGTAAATAATCTGCCTGCAATGCGTGAGACCTGGGTTTGATCCCCGGGTTGGGAATATCCCTTGGAGAATGATACAGCTACTCACTCCAGTATTCTGGCCTGGAGATTTCCATGGACTGTATGGTCCATGGGGTCTAAAGAGTCCGACTGAACTGAGGGAAACTTTCACTTTCACTTCACAGCTTCCCTCCTGGTTCAGCTGTTAAAGAATTTGCCTGCAATGCGGGAGACCTGGATTTGTTCCCTGGGTTGGGAAGTTCCCCTGGAGAAGGAAATGTCTATGCAGTACAGTATTCCAGCCAGGAGAATTCCATGGACTATATAGTGTATTTTGAGATTGCATTCAAGTACTGCATTTCAGACTCTTCTGTTGACCATGATGGCTACTCCATTTCTTCTAAGGGATTCCTGCCCACAGTAGTAAATATAATGGTCGTCTGAGTTGAACGCACCCATTCCAGTCAATCTTAGTTCACTGATTCCTAGAATGTCGATGTTCAATCTTGCCATCACCTGTTTGACCACTTCCAATTTGCCTTGATGCATGGACCTAACATTCTGGGTTCCTATGCAATATTGCTCTTACAGCATCAAACACTGGTTCTATCACCAGTCCCATCCACAACTGCGTGTTGTTTTTGCTTTGGCTGCATCCCTTCATTCTTTCTGGAGTTATTTCTCCACTGATCACCAGTAGCATATTGGGCACCTACCTACCTAGGGAGTTCATCTTTCATGTCCTATCTTTTTGCTTTTTCATGCTGTTCTTGGGATTCTCAAGGCAAGAATACTGAAGTGGTTTGCCATTCCCTTCTCCAGTGGACAACATTTCTTTCAGATCTCTCCACCATGACCGGTCTGCTTTGAGTGACCCCACATGGCATGACTTAGTTTCACTGAGTTAGACAAGGCTGTGGTCCATGAGATCACATTGGCTAGTTGTCTGTGATTGTGGTTTCCATCTGTCTGCCCTATGATGCCCTCTCTCAGTGCTTACCATCTTACCTGGGTTTCTCTTACATTGGACGTGGGGTAGTTCCTCTTGGCCACTGCCCTGACCTTGGCCATGCTGTAGTTCCTCTTTGTCATGCTCTTACGCTGTCTATCTCAGCTGCCACAATTACACAAGAACAACACCAGATGGTCAACACTGAAACCAGATTATTATATTCCTTGCTGCCAAAAGATGGAGTAGCTCTATACAGTCAGCATAAACAAGACCAGGAGCCGACTGTGACTCAGATCATGAACTCGTTATTGCCAAATTCAGACTTTAATTGAAGAAAGTAGTGAAAACCACTAGACCATTCAGGTATGACCTAAATCAAATCCCTTATGACTATAAAGTGGAAGTGAGAAATAGATTTAAAGGACTAGATCTGACAGACAGTGCCTGATGACATTCATGACATTCATGACGTTCATGACATTGTACAGGAGACAGGTATCAAGACCATCTTCAAGAAAAAGAAATGCAAAAAAGCAAAATGGCTGTCTGAGGAGGCCTTACAAATAGCTGTGAAAGAAAGGAACCGAAAAGGAAAGATATACCCATTTGAATGCAGAGTTCCAAAGAATAGCAAGGAGAGATAAGAAAGCCTTCCTCAGTGATCAGTGCAAAAAAATACAGGAAAACAATAGAATGGGAAAGACTAGAGATCTCTTCAAGAAAATTAGAGATACCAACAGAACATTTCATGCAAAGATGGGCTCAATATAGGACAGAAATGGTAGGGACCTAACAGAAGCAAAAGATATTAAGAAGAGGTGGCAAGAATAAACAGAAGAACTGAAGATCAAAAAAGATCTTCATGACCAAGATAAGCATGATGGTGTGATCACTCACCTAGAGCCAGACATCCTGGAATGTGAAGTCAAGTGGGCCTTAGGAAGCATCATTACGAGCAAAGCTAGTGGAGGTGATGGTATTCCAGTTGAGCTAGTTCAAATCCTGAAAATGCTGTGAAAGTGCTTCATTCAATATGCCAGCAAATTTGGAAAACTTAGCAATGGCCAGAGGACTGAAAAAGGTCAATATTCATTCCAATCATAAAGAAAAGCAGTGCCAAACAATGTTTCAGCTACCACACAGTTGCACCCATCTAACACACTAGGAAAATAATGCTCAAAATTTTCCAAGCCAGGCTTCAGCAGTACATGAACTGTGAACTTCCAGATGTTCAAGCTGGTTTTAGAAAAGGTAGAGGAACCAGAGATCAAATTGCCAACATCTGCTGGATCATAGAAAAAGCAAGAGAGTTCCAGAAAAACTTCTATTTCTGCTTTATTGACTATGCCAAAAACTTTGACTGTGTGGATCACAATAAACTGTGGAAAATTCTGAAAGAGATGGGAATACCAGACCACTTAACCTGCCTCTTGAGCAACCTGCATGCATGTCAGGAAGCAACAGTGAGAACTGGACATGGAACAACAGACTGGTTCCAAATAGGAAAAGGAGTATGTCAAGGCTGTATATTGTCATCCTGCTTATTAGCTTATATCCAGATACATCATGAGAAATGCTGAGCTGGAGGAATCAAAAGCTGGAATCAAATTTGCTGGGAGGAATATCAGTAATCTGAGATATGCAGATGACACCACGTTCATGGCAGAAAGTGAAAAAGAACTAAAAACCCTCTTGATGAAAGTGAAAGAGGAGAGTGAAAATGTTGGCTTAAAGTTCAACATTCAGAAAACTGAGATCATGGCATCTGGTCTCATCACTTCATGGGAAATAGTGGCGAAAACAGTGGAAGCAGTGGTTGAGTTTAATTTTCTGAGCTCCAAAATCACTGCAGATGGTGATTGCAGTCATGAAATTAAAAGACACTTACTCCTTGCAAAGAAAGTTATGACCAACCTAGACAGCATATTAAAAAGCAGAGACATTACTTTGTCAACAAAGGTCTGTCTAGTCAGTTCAGTTCAGTTCAGTCGCTCAGTCGTGTCCGACTCTTTGCGACCCCATGAATTGCAGCACGCCAGGCCTCCCTGTTTATCACCATCTCCCGGAGTTCACTCAGACTCACGTCCATCGAGTCAGTGATGCCATCCAGCCATCTCATCTTCGGTCTTCCCTTTCTCCTCCTGCCCCCAATCCCTCCCAGCGTCAAAGTCTTTTCCAGTGAGTCAACTCTTCTCATAAGCTGGCCAAAGTACTGGGGTTTCAGCTTTAGCATTAATCCTTCCAAAGAAATCCCAGGGTTGATCTCTTTCAGGATGGACTGGTTGTATCTCCTTGCAGTCCAAGGGACTCTCAAGAGTCTTCTCCAACACCACAGTTCAAAAGCATCAATTCTTTGACACTCAGCCTTCTTCACAGTCCAACTCTCACATCCATACATGACCATAGGAAAAAACCATAGCCTTGACTAGATGGACCTTAGTCAGCAAAGTAGTGTCTCTGCTTTTGAATATACTATCTAGGTTGGTCATAAATTTTCTTCCAAGGAGTAAGCATCTTTTACTTTCATGGCTGCAGTGATTTTGGAGCCCCAAAAAATCAACTCTGACACTGTTTCCCCTGTTTCTCCATCTATTTCCCATGAAGTGATGTGACCGGAAGCCATGATCTTCATTCTCTGAATGTTGAACTTTAAGCCAACTTTTTCACTCTCCTCTTTCACTTTCATCAAGAGGCTTTTTAGCTCCTCTTCACTTTCTGCCATAAGGGTGGTGTCATCTGTATATCTGAGGTTATTGATATTTCTCCCAGCAATCTTGATTCCAGCTTGTGTTTCTTCCAGCCCAGTGTTTCTCATGATGTACTCTGCATATAAGTTAAATAAGCAGGGTGCCAACATACAGCCTCGACGTACTCCTTTTCCTATTTGTAACCATTCTTTTGTTCCATGTCCAGTTCTAACTGTCTAGTCAGGGCTATGGTTTTCCCAGCGGTTCATGTATGGATGTGAGAGTTGGACTATAAACAAAACTGAGCACTGAAGAATTGATGCTTTGAACTGTGATGTTGGAGAAGACTCTTGAGAGTCCCTTGGACTGCAAGGAAATTCAACCAGTCTGTCTTAAAGGAGATCAGTCCTGGGTTTTCATTGGTAGGACTGATGCTGAAGCTGAAACTCCAATACTTTGACCACCTGATGAGAAGAGCTGACTCATTTGAAAAGACCCTGATGCTGGGAAAGATTAAGGGCAGGTAGAGAAGGGGGATGATAGAGGATAAGATATTTGGATGGCATCACCGATTCAATGGACATGGGTTTGGGTGGACTTTGGGAGTTGGTGATGGACAGGGCGGCCTGGTGTGTTGCATTTTATGGAGTCACAAAGAGTTACAAGAACAAATATGTTTGTTTTAAAAAAAGTAGGTAAAATTTTGAAATTAAAGCAGTAATCTTGTATTTATTCCTTTGTACAAGACATGTCAATATTAAAATATAAGATGACATAAAAATTTCAAATAGACACAAGCACAACACATACACAGCCATACAATAGTTATCTCGAAAGCCTGACTAAAGCATTTATCAGAATTTATCAGAACACAGTTAATCACTTAAGGAGATATGGAAGGAGTTCTTGATTTTAATTAATTCTGCCTAAGAGTGTTTCAAAGATTTGTAGAATTATTGCCTTCAGTAAATTCGGATAGATAGAGGGATTTAGTGAGTTTTCCTGAGGCAAGAAGTAGAAACCATATGATCATTATTTCTTCTTTCTATATCCCATAACCTAAGGATATATGTGTGCATATATGTGTATTTGAGAAAAAAATATGTTATATTGATGTATATGACTTATACCGTTTTCACATCTGAATGTAGTCAATGTTAACTTTATCACCTTTTTCTTATATTTTCTTTTGTAATGTTTTAATTTTGCTTTCCACTCTGAAAAAGTTAATTTACAAAAGTTTCATAAGATTATAGACAACTGTAATTGAAGTGAAATATCAACTAAAATTGACATTCTTTAGCATAAAATATTGATTCTAGAATATTATTCTGGAAATATTAGTGAAGTTTAGAATTATTTGAATTCCTGGATACTGTAGTTTTGAAACATACGTGAGTGATGATGCAAATGTTTAAAGTTGATATGTTGTACCACTTAGCTGCCTACACTTTGCTGTAAATGGTCTGATATTTTTTATAGGACACTCCCTTGAAGTGGTATAAAAATGCACTAATCTATTTCCTGATTTTAATTCAATTCTAATGTTTATATTCAGGAAATCATGTGAAAAAATAAAGCACTATGGTAGATATAGTTATGTCCTTCTCAAAGGATTCCACCTATTAAAACCTAAAATCTGTGAATATGTAAGTTACATGGCATGATAGGATTAAAGTTGAAGATGAAATTGAAGTTGTAAACTAACTGGCCTTAAAATAGGGAGTTATCTTGGATAATCTTGTTGAGTACTATGGGATCATTAGAGGCTTCAACACATGGAAGAGTTAAGTGGGAGAATCCATACCAAAGTAATGCCAAGAGAGACACTTGACCAGTCATTGCTGTCTCTCAAGATGGAAGGGGAACACGATTCATAAACACTAGGGAGTCTCTAGAAGCTGGAAAATCAAGAAAATGGATTCTCTCCTAGAAACTCTAAAAATGAATGCTGGTCTAAGGACACCTCGGTTTTAGCCAAACAAGAAACATTTTGGAAGTCTGACTTCTGGATCTGTAAGGAAACACTTTTGTGTTGCTTTAAGCGACACATTTTGTATTACTTTCTTATAGAATCAAGAGAAAATTAAAACAGCTACTGATCAAAAGGAGGTTTCCCCAAGCATAGTGTACAATAGAGAGTGGTCTTTGTAGGGTTGGAGGAGCAGGCTTGGAGAAATTTCTTCAGCACAGTCTCCCTGATGTCTCATCTTCAAAGCAGTACGGGGTCTGACACAAAGGGAAAATCTTGCCAGATCACTGGGATAATTCCCTTCTGTAGAAAGATGTGACAGATTTTAATATAAATTTCAGTGACATGCTGGCATTTTAAGGTAGATTATGATTTCCCCCGAAGAGAGTAACAACTAGGAGGCTTTACACACTGATCAAGTCCCAAGAGCTTGAATTGTTGATTTTTTTAAAAGCACATTCTCAGTTTAACAATTCTGCTGACATTTACTGTAGATCAAAAGCAGACATATTATTTCAATTTTTAAAAAGGGGAACTTAATAGTGAAAAAACTAGCATTTTTGCATTTTTAAAAGTTGTTTTATGAGCCAGTGGATTTCACTGACTGTATGCACACGTTTGTACACATTTGTGTGGGGTCTGAGGGTTAGCCATTGGGGTAGGGGTACAAGCAGCTTGATTTTAATCAAAAGCTGTAAATGCCACCAAATGATAAGAGCAATTCCCCAGTGCCAGAGAGTAAAAAAATCATTTCAAGAATTGAGAGACTTGAAAACATTTACAGAGGGGAACAAAAAGGCTGAAGATAAAATTTCAAACCAGATTGGGCCATTTTCCACAGGAATGGTGCAAAGTTCCCGGAAGAAATTGAGGGAACCAAGAACAGCAGGGTAGTCTTTATTTTTTGTCTGATCTCTAGAAGAAGATGGCTTTCCTGAGGCCTTCCTTTCAATGACATAGCCCAGCTGCACATAAATCAACACCAGCTACAAAATTTTGTGAGGTCCAGTTCAAAATGATAATGGAAGTCTCCTTATTCAAAAGTCATTAAGGATTGCAAGGTGGTGACAACAGAGCACTAATCCAAATGAGAGGCTCTTAGGAGGCTGGAACCCTGGGCAGGCACACAGGTGGCACACCTGTGAAGTCACGCTGGAGTAGCATGGTGTGCAAGGAAGGTCGAGGCTGAGGCTGAGGCAGGACTCGAGGAAGCTGCCTTTTGCGCCCTTGCTGTGTCTCTTTCTCCCTTGGTATCTGGGAAATCCATGTCTTCCTGCACACTAAACTGCAGTCTGGAAGGGACTGAAAATGGGCAGGTGCCTGCTTTGCTTTCCATGGTGGTGATAACTGTGTGAAGTGGTTGAAGCCCCAGCTAATTCTCCAGTATTGAGAGCCCAAGCCACATGCAGGAGTGGCTGAGTCCCACCAGCAGTGAGCCTGTAGCACCTGAACAGACTGTCCTTCTCAGCCCCTCCCAACATCTGTACTCCAGTGCCTCACAGACATCAACAGTGAAGACAGCAGAGGGTTACCAAGGCCCAGCTGACCTTCTCTGAGCACCATAAAACAGTGCCTAAGGCCCTGGAATATGGATATGTTAGCAAAATAGTAAAACCTAAAAAATCTGTAATATTCACTTAATTCATAATTTCATTAGAATAATTTAATAACTCCACTTTCTAGCTTATAACAGTGCAAACAAGTTCATTTTATGGTTTGTAAGTTTCATGTTTTAAAAATTACAATTTTAATTTTCTTTTACCAAGTTTATTTCACTCATTTCAGAATAGCAAAAATCTCAATTTCTCCAAGTATAAGTACAAACACGATTCTGGTTTTAAATTACCTTACCTTTTAGTAAGCTCTCAGCAAAATTCAAGAGGAAATGAAGAACACATATATGTGTATCTGGGGGATGGAATTTCAGTATTTCACATTGCATATTTCACTATGCTATTATAAACATATACATTTTGAAATATAAAATGGAATTATAATTATTCTAGTAAATTTATGAATTAAGTAAATATTAAAGATTAGCTTTTACTATGTTATTACAATAAAATATTAAAAAGGAGCCATGTTTGAAAAGAGAATAACTGGTCAAGTATATTCTTCACATTTTCAAATATAATCATATGTTGACTTACCACACACTATATATTTAAAAATATAACTGCTCTGTTGTGCTGATTAATAGAGAATTATATAATATGAATAAAGCATTGGTTAATTAGAAAATCCTCACACAACAAAACATAAAATGATAGATGTACTACAATAAATATCCTTTTAAAATCAATATTTGGAACTTCAAGAAAGCAAAGAAAAGAGGGAATTGAAGATGAAAGTTATACTGAGGTTTAAGGCTTCATCTGGAAGATAACAATTTCCTGGAAATTAAAGAATATGATATTTGTTGCTGTACAAGCATGAGAAACTGGTACTAAGTTCACACCAAGTTTAGGATAAATTTATACTGAGAGTTCCACATAAAGATGGGACCTCTGAGAAGTCATTTCAAAAAGAACCTAGAACATAGGCTTAATAAAAAAATGTGATTTCAAGAAAGTGTGAGTATATTAGTTTTGATGCTTCAAAATTTAAAATTATACATATAGGCTTGTAGAGAAAATATTCTCCTTCATGGACTTGGGGTCCCCAAGGTGAAGTATTCACATTAAAAGACAGGTATAGGGTTTCTGGAATAATCCTTGATGGCCTCAGATGGTAGAGAATCTGCCTGCATTGCAAGAGACTTGGGTTTGATTCCAGCATTGAGAGATTCCCTGGAGAAGGGAATGGCTTTCCACTCCAGTATTCTTGCCTGGAGAATTCCATGGACAGAGGAGCCTGGTGGGCTATAGTCCATGGGGTGTCAGAGAGTTGGAAACAACTGAGCAATTAACACTTTCATTTTCTGGAATGATAGAGTGAGGATCCTGGCAGGACTTCTCCCAGGAAAAAACACACACACACACACACACACACACACACACACACACAGCTATTTAATTGGTAAAAAAAAAGAAAAGAAAAGAAAAGAAAAAAACCAAAAACTATATGTGTAATATAATGGTTTAATTTTCAGAAAATTGACATAAGGTTATACGACATATGGAGAAATATTTATTTAAGAGAACCTCCTAAATCTTGGTAAGTACAGCCAGTCAGCTGCAACCTGCTTCCTCACCAGTTCCCTACGTTACCCGAGCTCTCCTCCAGATGCTCTATTGGAGAGCAATCTGTATGGGGATGGCCAAGAATAAAGGAATTCTCTTCCTCTAGTTTCCAGCTTAAGTCTAGAGTTTTACCCTTAGAGTGACAGACTGCTGGCACTTCTTCACTCCATCTCTGCTACCTCTCCACTCCAGCCCCTTGTTGCAGAAAATTTACCCTGGGTGGACTGGGCTAAAATATGGAGGATCCCTGTCCCACTTTGCCCGTATTAGTAGAGAAGCTTTATTCCCAAGCAGCAAAGGCTATGAATCCCTAAGATCTGGTGGATCCTACTCCAGCTCACTTATAGGGAGGAGATTTAATACTGAGAAGGGCAAGTTAAGGAGATGAGGGTCCACCTTGCCTCACCCCAATAATGCCTGCTGATTGGGCAAGGGTATATCTCAGGAGAAGTGAGCTATTCCCCACACTCCCAGCTCCTTTGTTTGATGAAGTTTCTTTCCAAGGGGAGAGGTAAGTCAGCTGTACAAAGATAGCCCCTGCTTTGCTGAAGCAGACTTTAAAACAGAACATGAAAAAGGTTGTACACAAAGACATTGTCTAAAAGAATGAAGAGCTTGGTGGAGAGCAGATATGAGGATCTTGGTAGCTTCATGATACCGGTGGCAACAAGTGAAAGAACAGAGCAGCCAGAAATTCTTCAGAGAGAACCCAGTCAGCCAAGAAAAATAATCCTGGGATCCAAAGAGCCTCTGACCCCTGGGGGTTGGGAAATGCCATGTGGCATGGGATGGGTTGACCTGCTGAGCAGCAGAGTAGGACATGAATTAATTCAAAATAATTTCCCAGCTGACACACAGATCCATCAAAGCAAGGAAGAAGCCTTGCAGGCACGAGGACCTTAAGCACAATCTCTATTGAAAACTGGCTGAAGCATGAACTTCTCTTAGGGGCAATTCTTAGGAAGTCAGACAAAACTAAAATTGCACACATCCCTGTCAGTCTGCAGGACTGAGCATGTTCAAGGGTTCACTTTCTTAGGAGTGGTCAGAGAACAACCCCTCCCCACCACACCCCCAAGCAGTCAGTAATTGGTTGAATATGAAGCAAAAAATATAAACTCCCTGTAGCAGCTTCTAAGTCACACAAATAAGAGTCAAAGAGGAAAAACAAATCTAACTGACTAAAGTGGCTTAAGTACAACCTGTGATCAATAAGAGGTATATAACAACCCAGTGGTGACTCTAAGTAGCCAGTTTAAAAGATGGAAACAAACAAACAAAGCAATTTGAACTGGGGCATCAAAGGCAGCATAAAGTAAGGGGAATTTCAGCTTCATGGAGATAGTTCAATCAGTCACTAGAAAAAATAAACAACAAAATCACCAATATCAAGCAAGGATGCTGTTACTAGAAACTGACTCTGGAAATAAATTGGTGCTGTGTCACTAGGAAAGCAGTATGTTTCTTTGTGACCTAAGTTGGTCACACTATACCCAGCCCACCACACTCACACCTTTCTTCATTTAGAAAAAATTTATATATATCTCCATGGAAACTATGAGGACAGAATTAACTGAAAAATACAGTAGACAATTTCAGTATTTTCTGTAAATAGTCCCTACCCCCAAAAAAACTGTGCTGCTAAAAATGTCTTAATGGCTCTAATTTCGCCATTTACTCTTCCAAACATTTGTAGTATATTATTTATAAAAGTGTGTTTAAGGTATTAAAAACAAACTATATTTACCAAAAATAAATATAAATTCAATTATTACCAAAAAAAAGAAAACTGTATTGAAAAAATGATTTTTCAACAGTAACTGGAATTCACATAAAGAATGAAGATAAACAGAAATAAATTAGAAGAAGGTTAATATAATGAACTTTAAACTCTCTTTCTCTAAGTGCTTAGTTGCTCAGTCATGCCCTACTCTTTGTGACTCCATGGACTGTAGCCACCCAGGCTCCTCTGTCCATGGGGATTCTCATAGCAAGAATACTGGAGTGGGTTGCCATTCCCTCCTCCAGGGGATCTTCTCAACTCAGGGACTGAACCCAGGTTTCTCTCATTGCAGACAGATTTTTTTTTATCATCTGAGCCACCCGGCAAGCCCAAGAATACAGGAGTGGGTAGTGGGTCTCCTGCATATCAGGCTGGTCCTTTACCAGCTGAGATACCAGGTAAGTTTTTCTCTCTTTCATGTCTCTAAAAAGCCATAAGATTATATGAGATGGTAATTTTGACAATATGTTGGTAGGTTATCAGTTCAGTTGCTCAGTCATGTCCAACTCCTCTTTGTGACCCCATGAGCTGCAGCACACCAGGCGTCCCTGTCCATCACCAACTCTGGAGTTTTCTCAAACTCATGTCCATCGAGTCAATGAACCCATCCAACTATCTTATACTCTGTCATATTCTTCTCCTCCTGCCTTCAATCTTTCCCAGCATCAGGATCTTTTCCAAGTGTAGGTTATATATAAATCTAATACTTCCGAGAGTAATAGCAGACACAGATGGAGGAGAGAGTGGAAGTATATGGAAATAAAGTTTCTATCTTTCACTGAATTCAAGTCAGTACAAATGTGAAGCAAATTTTGGTGGTTTTAGTAGCCACTTTTAATCCATAGAACAACCACAAAAATAACCAAACAATGTAATTAAATATCATTTAAGAAGTTAAAATATTGCACTAGAAT
The DNA here is from genome assembly GCA_917880005.1 of Nanger dama. Taxonomy (NCBI): domain Eukaryota; kingdom Metazoa; phylum Chordata; class Mammalia; order Artiodactyla; family Bovidae; genus Nanger; species Nanger dama. The sequence continues at coordinate 13,249,013 of CAKJTW010000027.1, read as the reverse complement.
ATATTTCTTTTTTAAAAAGCAACACAGTTTCAAAGGAACAGAAGTACAAAAACACTAGTCATATAGAAACAAAAAGAAAAGAAAAATGGGACTTATACATATATATATATATCCAACCATATTGATAATAACATTATGTGAATGGTTGTATAAAACAACTGAAAGTCAAAGACTGTGAAATTTGATAAAGAAAATCAACATCCAACTATGCTATTTACAAGGGAGACAATTTATATCCACATAAAGGGATATTGAAAGAAAAATACTAGAAAAAGATACATTATGTGAAGAGCAATAATGAGAGCTGAAGTGGCTTTATTAGTATTAAAGAAGTAAAACTTTAAAACAAGGCATGTTACTAGAGATAAGAGGGAGAGTATATAATGTTGAGTAAGTTGAACAAGAATATATTTTAAAAATTAAATATATAAACACTATTCAACAAAGTTCCAAAATGCGTTAGGATAAAACTGACAAAACCAAAGGAAAATAGGTTATTCAAAATTATAGTGTGAGATTTAATATTCCTCTTTAATGAGGATGGAAAAACCAGGCAGGTCGACAAGGAAAAGGAAAGCTACAGCAGCAGTATAAACCAAATAAACTGAACAGACATCTATAGAACCCTCCACTCAGCAAAGCACAGCACACGTTTCTCAAGTGCACCGGGAACAGTCTCCATGGTAAACCATATGTGGAGCCCTAAAAATAGCCTCGATAAAAATAAAAAAGCATTGACATAATATAAAATATATTCTCTACCCTCTATAAAATTATAAATCATTATTAGGAGGAAATTTACAACTGTAGGAAAATTAAACAACCTATTCTTAAATGCTAGTGTATCAAATGGGAAATTACAATGGAAATTTGAAAATATTTAGAGATGAATGAAAATGAAGAGTTATAGTAAAATTACATGAAGTACTTAAAGCAATTCTCTGATTGAAATTTATCGCTCTAAATCATTGTATTAAGAAAGAAGAAATGCCTAAAATTAATATAATAAAACAGCACTTTAGATTCAGCTTGAGAGAAGACACAACTATATATATCCCGACCCACGGATCTTCCCGACCCAGGGATCTTCCCGACCTTGGGATCGAACCCAGGTCTCCTGCATTCCAGGCAGACGCTTTAACCTATGAGCCGCCAGGGAAGCCCATATCTATATATATATCAGCGAAAAGACATATTCAGTGATTACCACAGAAAGGCAATGATGGAAGGTTATGAAAGACAGTTTGAGAGACATGTATGCAGATCAATACTGTCTAACATATATCTTAGAAAAGGTCTGGGAAGCCATGGAGTGTGAAAGACGGAATCCTTAAGGAATACTAGTTGAGATATATCTGATGGAGGATGTCATTCCCCAAACTGAGGTAACATGATTCCAAAACTGATGTATCCAACAGTCTTAGAACAGTTAATGACTTAGCAAACATTTCCCTTATTGTTCAGTGGTAAAGAACCTGTCTACCAAAGCAGGTGACATGCGTTTGATCCCTGGGTTGGAAAGATCCCCTGGCAAAGGAAATGGCAGCCCACTCTGCTATTCTTGCCTGGGGAATCCCATTGACAGAGAAGCCTGGTGTGGTAGAGTCCACAGGGTCTCAAAAGAGTCAGAAACAACTTAGCAACTAAATAACAAGAAAGATTTGTTGAATAAATCCAAATACATTCAGGTAAAATTGTTGTTCAGTTGCTCAGCTGTGTCTGACTCTTTGTGACCCATGGACTGCAGCATGCCAGGCTTGTCCCTCGCCATTTCCTGGAGTTTGTTCAAACTCAAGTCCATTGAGTCAGTGATGCCATCCAACAATCTCATCCTCAGTTGTCCCCTTCTCCTCCCACCTTCAAACTATCCCAGCATCAGGGTCTTTTCTAATGAGTCAACTCTTCACATCAGGTGGCCAAAATATTGGAGTTTCAGCTTTAGCATCAGTCCTTCCAATGAATAGTCAGGATTGATTTCCTTTACAATTGACTGATTTGGCCTCTTTGCAGTTCAAGGGACTCTCAAGAGACTTCTCCAACACCACAGTTCAAAAGTATTAATTCTTCGAAGCTCAGTCTTCTTTATGGTCCAACTCTCACATCTGTATATGAGTATTGGAAAAACTGTATCTTTGATAATATGGACCTTTGTCAGCAAAGATAAAATGATAAAGTATCAAGTGTAAGGAAAAATTTGTAAAAATCTAACGTTCATTTAGATTTCCTAAAAACATGGCAATTAAATGAGAACAGAATATTCAATGAAAAAAATTGAAATTAGATCATTTCCTTGAAGGAAAGATGGAAGATAATAAGCCTCAGCCTAAAATTGTATACACAAATAACCATAAAATTGAGAGAAAATAAAAATGTTATAAATAAACAAGAGCATAGAGCCTAACGTTAAAAGACTTTTAGTGAAGTTATTGTATTTTTTAAGTGATAGCATTCAGAAATAGACATATATCTTACTATAATATCAGAAATAGGTAAAAATGGTGGTGAACCTAAACAAGTATTAACAGTAAATAAATATTCGATGCTAGATATTTGGTGGTTATGAAGATGGAATTAAAATACAGACACAATGCCATTTTAGAAGAAAGATGGCTCAGAAGGAATGAAATCCTAATTATATTTTATATAGCTCAGAAGGAGAATGCAGATGTAATTTTATGAAATTTGGTTATGTAAAGTTTTTAACTAAGAAACTGAACACTTAAAATAGAATGTGCAATTTCAAACTGATAAAGACTAAAAGAGATAAAAAATAATAGATAATCAAAATAAGAAAAGGTCAACATTGCAATAATATAACTATTACATGAATTATAAGTTTTGTGCACATAGAAAAACATAAGTTATGGGACATTTGAAAGGTCAAAGATATTTCAATAGCTTGATTATTTTAATTATGTATCCTTGTTCAAAACCCAGGTATGGAACTAAATAAAAAGGAGCTTAAATTTAGCAACAAATTATATATCAGGCATTAGTAACTAGATTTTTGTTTGCTATAGACACTGAATACCTATGGCCATTGTTCAGCTACCTCTTTTTCAGTATTTCCTGAGGGCTAATTTTTCACCTCCACTTTAGTTGAAAAATATGCATTGATTTTGACATTTTCAAAAATGAATTGCAATTAGTATTTGATGACACACTTACCCCCTGCTAAGAATTCATTAGGCAGATGATACAGTGAAATTTAGATATAATTTTGTTCACATCGTTCCAATTTGACATATCCTATTTAAAACTATGACCCATTTAAAGATGACTGAAAAACATCTAACAGAGCCATTCAGCTTCCTTATTCACTCTCTAAAGAATTTAGAATGACACAGAAAATAATGTGTGAAAATTTTCAATGGCCCTGAAAATTTCCATTGAAGATGACAAAGCCTAATCAAAAGAAATTCCTTTAATGAATGTGACTCTAATGGAGATAATATTTTCTCAGAAGCTGGTGAGTGTTAACTTCTTCATGATTTGGATGCTCTGATTTTAATAAATTGCTTTAGACCTCACAAATTTTATCAAATCTACTCTCAAGCAAAATATTTCATAATTAAGAAATAAAATACTGTGGTCCACATTATCTACATAATAAACCACTGCTGCTGGGGGTTGTATGCTAATGTACTAGATATTTGAATTTGAATATTTGCTCACAATATTTTATTTTCTGCTATTAAGCAAAGCTGTAATACGGAGAAAAAAATTCAATATTATGAAAACTCTTTTTATTTTTTATTTTTCCCTAGGTAATCTGGTTGTCTTTTCAATTTTTTTTTTTTCACATTTAGCTGGAACTCTTTTGTTACTGCTTTATTAACTTTTAAAATTCTCCTGGATAGACACTGCTGGTAAGTGCAGCACAGTAACAATAGAAAGTTAAAAATAAATGAAACAAAAGAAGAAACAATATTGTTTTGGCTAATTTCCATTTACAGAGAAGAATGATTAGTCCCAAATCTCCTAATAGTTCCATATGCTGCTGCTGCTGCTAAGTCACTTCAGTCGTGCCTGACTCTGTGTAACCCCATAGACAGCAGCCCACCAGGCTCCCTCGTCCCTGGGATTCTCCAGGCAAGAACACAGGAGTGGGTTGCCATTTCCTTCTCCAGTGCATGAAAGTGAAAAGTGAAAGGGAAGTCGCTCAGTCGTGCCCAACTCTTAGCGACCCTATGGACTGCAGCCTACCAGGCTCCTCCATCTGTGGACTTTTCCAGGCAAAAGTACTGGAGTGGGGGTGCCATCACCTTCTCCAATAGTTCCATATGGGCCCTAGCATAATATTTTGGTTTGCTTGTTCATCAAATCTGCCTAGAGACCAAAAGATATTGTCATGCTCTTTTCTTCCATGAGTTCATGTTTCCAAAGATAATTCATGAACCCAGTGTTATGACTGTTCTTTTAGTGTCTTGTTCCCAGAATCTATGTTTTTGAAGTACACGTTATGTGGCTTATATTCATAGTCATATAATATAGTCCTCACCAAAAGCAGGGATTATAATACAACATAGCGTATGCTGTGTGTGCCCAGTCATGTTTACTCAGCGTTCGACTCTGTGACCCCATGGACTGTAGTTCACCAGGCTCCTCTGCCCATGGGGATTCTCCAGGCAAGAATACTGGAGTCGGTTGCCATGCCTTCCTTCAGGGAATCTTCCCAACTCAGGGATCAAACACATGTCTCCCACATTGCAAGTGGATTCTTTAACATCTGAGTCACCAGCAAAGCCCATGAGTATTGGGGTGGGCAGTCTACCCAGTCTCCAGGGAATCTTCCCAACCAAAGTATTGAACCAGGGTCTTCTGCATTGCAGGTGGATTCTTAATCAGCTGAATTACCAGAGTAACTCATACGATAAGCCCCATAGCATAGCATAGCATAGGCATATTTTATTAGGAAAGAATGTGATCTACTACAAACTGATTTAACATGGCTTCCGGGAAAAGGGGTTTCTCTCATAATAAGAAAAGTCCAGAAAAAGACAGCATAGAACTGGTGTAGGATCTCCAAGATAAAAGCACATAATCAGGTTTTCTCTCCCTTTTCTTTCTCTGATTCTTATCATGTGATTTTTATCCTCATTCCTACTGCCTTCTAGTAACCATAAGTCTACAGTAACACTGGGTATCATGTCTAAGATTAAGAAATAAAAGGATCATAGGGGAAGGATATGATTATCTACTGCTGCATAATTAACAAACAAACTAATGGCTGGAAAGTTGATTATTAATTGTTATATTTTCATTATTATTAAAATAAGAATGGTTTATTTCACAGATCCTGCAACCTGTGCTATGCTCACCTGAAAGAATCCACTAGTCTTGAAAGCTGGAGGATTAGCTGGAGTCTCACTGAATGATCTTTCTCTCATTTTCCTCTCTCAGTCCTTTGCCCCAACCATTGTATCTCTCCAGTCTGCTGGGAAAAAAAAAAAAAAAGAAGCTTATGTGGTCATATTTTCCAAGAGCCCAAATCCAGTAATGCCTAGGCCTTCTAAGAGATTTGGCTTGATATTATTTTGCCACCTTCCATTTCTATAAGTAACCCTCCAGTCCCATCCTAGTTTCAGGAGACAATACAAGAATCTAATACTGAGAGCATAGTTCATTTGGAATCATCATTTAACAGATAATTGTAGTACATCATTTGTCTCTGAAGGACTCACATTTCTCCCCCACATTAAAGTACACTCACTTTCTCTACTCTCCACCCCAGAACAGCAGATGTCTCTTTCTAACACAGAGTCAGGATGTCAGGTTTCAGATTTGGAATATAGTGAGTTCCAGTTGTGTACAAGGATCTTCAGCTGTCAGAACACTTTATCTGAATTCCTTTAAACTAGGTAGACAAGTTAACTTATACACACACATCCAGTATGCAATGTTGAGATTAGGACAGGAAAGCAAAAACAGACAATTTTTACAAAGAGAGATTGTAAAAGGCACAGAGCAGAAAATGGTACCTTGTAATTTTGAAATCGAATCAGGTACATGGCAAGTCATGCCAAATGTTGCCAAACATGACTTACCAAGATGTGGCATGACTTATATGCAGAGTACATCATGCAAAATGGTGAATTACAAGCTGGATGAATTACAAGCTGGAATCAAAATTGCTGGTAGAAATATCAACAACCTCAGATATGTAGATGATACCAACCTAGTGGAGAAACTGAAGAGGAACTAAAGAGCCACTTGATGAAGGTGAAAGAAGACAGTGAAAAAGCTGGCTTAAAATTAAACATTCAAAAAGTTAAGATCATGGCATCTGGCCCCATTACTTCATGGCAAATAGATGGGGAATCAATGGAAACAGTGACAGACTTTATTTTTGGGGGCTCCAAAATCAGTGTGGACATTAACTGCAGCCACGAAATTAAGATGCTTGCTCCCTGGAAGAAAAGCTATGGCAAACCTAGACAGCATATTAAAAAGCAAAGACATCACTTTGTTGACAAAGGTCCATCTAGTCAAAGCTATGGTTTTTCCAGTAGTGATGTATGGATTGAATACTGGAACATAAAGAAGGCTGAGCCCTGAAGATTTGATGTTTTCAAACTGTGGTATTGGAGAAGAGTCTTGAGAGTTGCTTAGACCTCAAGGAGATCAAACCAGTCAATCCTAAAGGAAATCAACCCTGAATATTCACTGGAAGGACTGATGTTGAAGCTGAAGCTCCAACACTTTGGCTACCTGATGCAAAGAGCTGACTCATTGGAAAAGACCGTGATGCTGGGAAAGACTGAAGGCAGGAGGAGAAGGGGACGGCAAAGGATGAGATCTTTGGATGGCATCACTGACTCAATGAACATGTGTTTGAGCAAACTCCAGGTGATGGTATAGAACAGGGAAAACTGGTGTGCTACAGTCCATGAGGTCATAAATGGTTAGAGATGACTTAGCAATTGAACAACAACAATCAGTTACATGATGACAATTATTTGATGAGGTTCCAGTTCTGCTCCATGTTTCCTGAGAATTCTCTGGGTAATCTTTTCTTTTCCATAAGAAGAATTTTTCTTTTTCATCTCAGTGTCTTTTTAGCCTTTTCCCTGTCTGAGAAATTTGAGTATATTGAAATTTTATATGTATCTTTTAATTTGAGGTTTCTTGTTACTTTCTTTCACTTAAGTTTATAAAATTATTTCACAAAACTGTGTATCTATCAGGTCTCATAATCCACTCCATTACACAAAGGCAACATCACACAACATCTCTTTTTGAGTCACACTCTTCTACTTTAAGACTTCCCTGGTGGCTCAGATGGTAAATCGTCTGTCTACCATGTGGGAGACCTGAGTTCAATCCCTGGGTCGGGAAGATCTGCTGGAGAAGGAAATGGCAATCCACTCCAGTACTATTGCCTGGAAAATCCCAGGGACAGAAGAGCCTGGTAGGCTACAGTCCATTGGGTTGCAAAGAGTTGAACATGACTGAGCGACCTCACTTACTTCTACTTTAGATGAGAATTAGGGTGCTGAGGTATAATGCTATCAGGATTCTTAGAATAACTATTATTCTTAGAATAAATATTATCTCAGGGACTAATGCTGCTGCTGCTGCTAATTCGCTTCAGTCATGTCTGACTCTGTGGGACCCCAGAGACGGCAGCCTACCAGGCTCCCCGGTCCCTGGGATCCTCCAGGCAAGAACACTGGAGTGGGTTGCCATTTCCTTCTCCAATGCATGAAAGTGAAAAGGGAAAGTGAAGTTGCTCAGTTGTGTCCGACTCCTAGCGACCCCATGGAATGTAGCCTACCAGGCTCCTCTGTCTATGGGATTTTCCAGGCAAGAGTACTGGAGTGGGTTGCCATAACCTTCTCCTACTAATAGGGATATATATAAGATTTTCCAAAAGTCATGTTTTCCTCCTTGAGAATTAGGTATCTAGATGACATTTTTTGAATATCACTAAAAACTCTAAGAACTATATCTTGACTTAAGGCTACTTTTAATGGCAAGGCCATACATTTAGTATTTATTTTAATAATATTTCTTACCTGGAGATTTTTGGTTAGAGAGAAAGACTGGGGATGAGAAATAGTTTTGAGCTCAGTAACCACTGATTTTTTCATATATCCTCTAAATTATGTTTTAAACATGAACAATCCCTTCTATAGCTCATCTTACCCCTTCACTATTTTATTCTAGGCAGTTAATAGGAGCCAACTGGCACTTTCAATATCCTGTCTGGAAATTTCATAGCTATATCCACTAGCTCAATGTGAGGACTTTCTATCTTCCGCTTTAATGCATTCAAGAGTTTTGCTGATTATTCTGCACTTAACTTAGGTCTACTTAATTAAATTTTATGATAGAAATTTTCTCACTGTCCTTTCAGAATTTATTAGCAGTTTTCCTTCAGCTCTTTGCCTGCTACCCAGTTTCAAAATCAATGCCACTTAATTTCATGTTTCTGTTACAGAAGCATCTCCCTCTGTGTCAATTTCTATTGTGATAATCTCTTGTATCAAAATTCACTATTCAAAATTTGGTGACTTAAAGACCATTTCATATTTTTTCACAATTGTTCAATACCGCTTGGGCCCATCTGGGCATACATTCTTCTTGTCTTGCCAGTGGTCACTTGTTTGTCTGCATATCTCTTACCAGTTGCCAGAGATTGGGCCTCCTTTCCCCATGTCATCTCAGATGGTCTCCCTTTCCACAAGAGTGCTCTAGTTGATTGCTCCCTGGGGATCTTCTTTCAGACTTGGAGGATCCCTAACATGATAGTTCTGATTTCCAAAATGCAAACATAGAACCTGTCAGGCCTTCTTAAAGCTTAGACCAGGGACTGACACAATGCCATCTCCACCAGGTTCTCTTAGTTAACACAGGGCCAGCCCATGTTCATGCAGAAGGAATGAAACAAAGAGTAGTTACTAGGATACATGATTAATTTAGGTAAAATCACAGGCAACAGACCATTGTAGGCTAATATTCACCAGTTCTGGAAGGTTTACATAGAACACACTATAGCCACATTGTATTAGGAATGATCTACTAAAAATCAAATAACTGCACTTAAATTTAAAAGAAATTTACCATACCTAACAAGGAGAGTCCAGAGAGAGAGAAAGCATGCTTAGTGTACATTCTCAGGGATCGTATCATGGGCCCTGTTCTTTATGTCTTTTCATTCTCTGATTCTCAGTAGGCTGACTTTCCTCTTCATCTACCCTGGCTAATGATTAACATGAGGCTGATTTAGATCCACTTGTCAAGATGTTATTGCAGGTGGAAAAGCTATAAATGGGACAAAATAGATTGTGAGTCAGGTTGTTATCAGAAAAGCAAAACTAAGAGACTTTTACATCCTCTTTATTGGACAGGTTTGTATCATCTGGCTACTCCCAGCAGTATGGAGAAACTGCAGGCTAGAAAGATGCTGATCATTTCCTGTCACTGCAAAAACATTTGATAAGTAGGCTATTTGGCAAAACCTATAGCTTTAGGAAAAATAAATTTAATATACAAGAATATTGGTATGTTTTGGATACTCTAATTTCTTCAGCAAAAGGATATGCACGGTTTATAATATTGTTTGGAAATAATTTGTACACAGAGATTTAAAAAAAAAAATGTAACTTCGATAGCAAAAGCTGTCTGTCAATAGTCTGTAATCCAAATTATGCTAAGTTGCTTCAGTCATGTCTGACTCTGTACGACTCTATGGACTGAAGCCCACCAGGCTCCTCTGTCCATGGGATTCTCTAGGCAGGAATACCAGAGTGGGTTGCTGTGCCATCAAGGGGTCTTCCTGACCCAGGGATCAAACCCATGTCTCTTACATCTCCTGCATTGGCAGGTGGGCTCTTGCTTGGTAAATCCCATGTACAAAAGAGACTCACAGGCTACACTCCATGGGGTTTCAAGAGTTGAAAATGAACTGTGACTAAACAAAAACAACAATGGTGGGAAAATCAACTATTACTATATTCCAAATAATAGGAGAAACAATGATTATTTAGTACCCTTTTCAAGATCTTCCTATTAAATGTTCTCAGACAGTTAATATGATACTATTCATTGGCAAAGATTAAATATAATATTTTCATTCACATCAGTAGGAGCCTACTGGCTCTCATTCAAATCAGTTATTGCTTTGGTTCATGGCCATCAAGCTGGAGATCGAACTTCTCAGCTTCCCTTGTGGCTAGGTGTGCCTGCTGCCTAAATTCTTACTAAAGGGACACAGCATCAAAAATATCTTAAATATGACTGCCAATAACTCATTCTTTCTTTACCTTGCTCCCAAATGAAAACAGTAATGACCAGAACAACATTTATAACTTTGTGATGAGGATTGTTGTTCAGTCACCAAATCATGTCCAACTTTTTGTGACCCCATGGACTGAAGCATACCAGGCCTCTCTGTCTTTCACCATTTCCCAGAGTTTGCCCAAGTTCACGTCCAGTGAATTTGTGATGCCATCTGGCCATCTCATCCTCTGTCAACCTCTTCTCCTTCTGCCTTCACTCTTTCCCAGTATCAGGGACTTTTTGAATGAGTTGACTCTTTGCATCAGGTGGCCAAATATTGAAGCTTCATCTTTAGCATCAGTCCTTCTGACTTCCTGATGAATATTCAGGGTTGATTTTCTTTAGGACCAACTGTGGTGTAGATAGCAAAGCCAATTTGTTGGCTGCCTGTACTGTTTCATGGAACATTGAATTCCCAGACCTACAATACATGTGTTTAGACACAAAAATGATGAGATTTATTTCTTTAACAAATTATTCTTTACTCTAGCCAATAAAGACCTGTGTATTGGAAGGCTTGCTGCCTGTCACAAAAGCCTAACAACAACAACAAAAAGTGTGGGTGTTACATTCAGTCAGAGTGAAGGTAGTGCATTTATTTAAAATGTCACCCCTGGTAACTGGAAGAGCACACTGCTTGCCTAAGGAGCCTGCAGGTCTAAGAGAAGCTATTGGAAAGAGTCAGAATGTTGCCATGTGTTTGCTGTTTATGGCTGCAGTTAGCCAGCCTATTTCAGGAATTAATGAACTCAAGCAAGAACCGGACAATTTTCAAGCACAGATTTAAGGGAATAGAAGGAATTTTGAAATGAAGGCTCTGATTGTTTTTATCATCCTAGGAGTAGGAAATAACCCTGCTGCATAGACCCTTTCTACCAGGGCCTGTTAAGAATTCTCAGCACAACAAATGAATCTGTAGATGATTTGTGACAATGAGTGGATTAAGAGTGTTGCTTTCCAAATAAGCCTATTGTTTTATATGGTTTTATGTTTTCAATAGAGCCATCATTAAAATGATAGCACATGCTATTCACTGACTGAAGAAGAGATCCATTCCATAAGAGCAGGTTTAATAATTATCTCCAAAAGAATCTTGGAAGTGGTTTCATGCACATGGAAATAACTGGAACGATTGTACCAGAAGCTCACTGAGTTTTTTTTTTTTTTTTTTTAAGGAATTGTTTCACTAAGAAAGTCATATATTCAGTCTTCAAAAATTCTCTAGCTCCCAAATCAATGGGAACAGAAACCGGCTATAAACATTGGCTGTGCACCTGAGAAAAGCAATCTCTTTAATTTCCATGCAGATGTGACTAGGGATGATATACAATGAAAATACATTTTTTTTTCAAAGGAAAGCCAGGGGCCACAAAGGAGATAAATTTTTTCCAATGAGCAGAAATGACTTCTAAGCAAGAAACTTACTTTAGTGTTGGGCAAAGAGTCTTTGCAGTTCTTTTCCAGAAAAATAGCATTGCTTTGACAAGGGACTGCCTGCCTGATCATTCTTTACTTTTCTAAATGGAAAAAAAAAGATATTATAATTGCAATATTCTTACTCCAAGTAAGTTATATATTTGGTGTGAATAATAAGCAGATAATTTATCTTATGGTGAGGACTTCTCCTAAATATCCTAGTATTTGAGAGTCTCTGACTCTTGAGAGTCCCTTGGACTGCAAGGAGATCCAACCAGTCCATTCTAAAGGAAATCAGTCTTGGATGTTCATTGAAAGGACTGATGCTAAAGCTGAAACTGCAATACTTTGGCAATCTCATGTGAAGAGTTGACTCACTGGAAAAGACCTTGATGCTGGGAGGGTTTGGGGCCAGGAGGAGAAGGGGACAACAGAGGATGAGTTGGCTGGATAGCATCACCGACTCGATGGACATGAATTTGGGTGAACTCCGGGAGTTGGTGATGGACAGAGACACCTGGCGTGCTGTGATTCATGGGGTCGCAAAGAGTCAGACATGACCGAGGGACTGAACTGAACTGATAATGAATAACATAAGCAGTTGATTTCCCTGTAAAGGTTACTATTCAGTTACTAAGTCATGTCCGACTCTTTGTGACCCCCATAGACTGCTGCACTCCTCTGTCCTCCACCATCTTCTGGAGTTTGCTTAAGTTCATGTCCATTGAGTCTGTGATGCTATCTAACCACCTCATCCTCTGTCACTCCCTTCTCCTTTTGCCTTCAATCTTTCCCAGCATCAGGTCTTTTCCAATGAGTTGGTTCTTCACATTAGGTGGCCAAAGTATTGGAGCTTCAGCATTAGTCCTTCCAATGAATATTCATCTTTGTAGAAGGGGTGATGCATTTAGAGAGAAAAAAAAAAAAGCATCGATACTTTGGTGGAAGATTGTGAAACAGACTGTTCTCTTTTCCTCCTCTTAGTATTAGGTTGGTCCACACTTAAATGTGGTTTCAGACAATGAATTTTAAATCCTTATACCTAGACTCAAACACATCTTTATTCATCAAAATAAGAACCATTAAAATCAACATATTTTTGCTAATGAGAAGTAAGTTGGTTTTCCCGTAGCATAAAAGTCTGTGCTTTGGGATTTGACAAGGTCTTGAAAGCATGTTCTGTTTCCTTTTGGTTGTGGAAACATTTTCCCTGCAAAAATTTGTTGAGATGCTTGAAGAAGTGGTAGTCAATTGGTGAGAGGTCAAGTGAATATAGCAGATGAGGCAAAACTTCTTAGCCCAATTCGTTCAACTTTTGAAGTGCCCATTGTTCTCCTGGAGGAGAATTGGGCCCTTTCTGTTGACCAATGCTGGCTCCAGGTATTGCAGTTTTGGTGCATCTCATTGATCTGCTGAACATACTTCTCAGATATAACAGTTTCATAGGGATTTAGAAAGCTGTAGTGGATCAGATGGGCAGCAGAGCACTGAACAGTGACAGTGACCTTTTTTGGTGCATGTTTGGCTTTGGGAAGTGCTTTGGGCCTTTTTCTCAGTGCAACTACTGAGCTAGTCATTGCCCATTGTCATGTACAATCCACTGTTTGTTACATGCCACAATGTGCTCGAGAAATGGTTCTTTATTGTTGCACAGAATAAGAGAATATGACATATCAAATTTATGATTATTTCTTTATTAATTTTATTTTTACCTTGATTTTGCCATACATTGACATGAATCAGCCACAGGTGTACACGCACTTCTTTTATTTGCAGTCAGGTCATGAGGCATCCCTGGCAGGCTTCCCTGGTGGCTCAGAGTGTAAAGTGTCTGCCTGCAATGCAAGAGACCTGGGTTCGATCCCTGGGTTGGGAAGATCCCCTGGAGAGGAAAATGGCAACCCACTCCAGTACTCTTGCCTGGAAAATCTCATGGATGGAGAAACCTGGTAGGCTACAGTCCATGGAGTTGCAGAGTCGAATACGACTGAGCGGCTTCAATTTCACTTTCATTTTCATGAGGCATCCACTTACTGAGCTTTTTCACCTTTCCAAATTGAAGCATCAAATGCTGGGTGACCATAGAATGATCATTGTTGAGTTCTTCAGCAACTTCTCCTGTAGTTGTAAGAGGATCAGCTCTGAGGATTGTTCTCCATTGGTCACTGTCAACATTCAATGGCTAACCACTGCGCTTCTCATCTTCAAGACTCTAACCTCCTTTGCAAAACTTCTGTTTATAATAGCCAGGACATGGAAGCAACCTAGATGTCCATCAGCAGATGAATGGATAAGAAAGCTGTGGTACATATACAAAATGGAGTACTACTCAGCCCTTAAAAAGAATAAATTTGACTCAGTTCTAATGAGATGGATGAAATTGGAGCCGATTATACAGAGTGAAGTAAGCCAGAAAGAAAAACACCAATACAGTATACTGACACATATATATGGAATTTAGAAAGATAGTAATGATGACCCTCTATGTGAGACAACAAAAGAGACACAGAGGTATAGAATGGACTTTTGGACTCTGAGGAGAGGGAGAGAGTGGGATGATTTGGGAGAATGGCATTGAAACATGTATGCTATCTTGTAAGAAACGAAGCGCCAGTCTATGTTCAATACAGCATACAGGATGCTTGGAGCTGGTGCACGGGATGATCCAGGGAGATGATATGGGGTGGGGGTGGGAAGTGGGAGGGGGCTTCGGCATTGGGAGATCGTGTTCACCTGTGGCTGATTCATGTCAATGTTTGGCAAAACAAATACAGTATTGTAATGTAGAATAAAATATTAAAAAAAAGAAAATCATTCAAACTTGCTTTTTGCCACACACGATTTCTATAATCTAAAGTAAATATAAAATAAGCAGCAAGTAATGTCATTAACAACAACAACCAAAACAAAAAGTGAGTAGTATGCGTGAAAATGATGTATAACATAACCACATTTAAGAATGCACTCCAGTATCAAGTGGCAAATTTCAACAATGCAAAAACTGCAATTACTGTGCACCAACCTTGTAATAACTGCACCTCCATTAGAGCTTATACTGGCATATGTCATCTAGAAACAGGTACTTTACTAAACCGTAGACAAAGGGATATGCAGAGAAATGATATATGCAACCTCTACATCACATATTTGGGGAAAATGCTGCTTGCTCTTTAATATCTTTTCTTCCTCTTACGGTGAACCTGTTGGATTGCATCTTTTATACATGGCACATAGATACATGTCCCATCTCTCATGTTCTTACAGTCAGGCATCCTCAAATTTTACTGGATTCTATGTTGTCACCTTGTCAATTTTGTTTGAGACTTGTGATTTTCCTGACAAATGGAGTATGATAAAAGTGATGGACTACGAATTCTGAGTCCAGCGCAGAAAGAAAGAAAGAAAGAAAGAAAGAAAGAAAGAAAGAAAGAAAGAAAGAAAAGAAAGAAAGAAAGAAAGAAAAAGAAAGAAATTGTTTCCATTTGGCTTCTGCTTCTGGATGTTCAACTTTGGAATGTAGACACTATACTGCAAGGGAGTGCAGGACATAGGGAGAGACCATGCACTGATGCTCTCTTCAATATCCATAGCCAAGTTCTCAGAGAATAGTCTGTATCAATTGTCAGCTATGTAAATGAGCAAAAGGTCATAAAATAAAGCCTCACAAGGCAATGAAAGAATATAAAAAAAATGAATCTGAACATTGGATGACCTTGTGGCACAGAGATGTCTAATTTGGATTACTTACCCTCTTCTTAATGTTTTGAATGAGAAACAAGTATTTATCTTATTGGAAACTTTGAAGTTTGAGGATCAAATATAGTGGTGGTATAAGACTGAAGCTTTCATAGCCTCCTCCTACTGTAGGATGTTTGGGTAACATAGAGCTTTGCCCATATGGTAGTCTATGTCTGTATGTGTGCTGCTGCTGCTGCTGCTACTAAGTTGCTTCAGTTGTGTCCGACTCTGTGCGACCCCATAGACGGCAACCCAAGAGACTCTCCCTTCCCTGGATCCTCCAGGCAAAAACACTGGAGTGGGTTGCCATTTCCTTCCCCAGTGCATGAAAGTGAAAAGTGAAAGTGAAGTCGCTCAGTTGTGTCTGACTCTTAGTGACCCCATGGACCGCAGTCAACCAGGCTCCTCCATCCTTGACATTTTCCAGGCAAGAGTACTGGAGTGGGGTGCCATTGCTTTCTCTGATGTGTGTGCTAGTTGCTTCAGCTGTGTCCAGCTCTTTCAACTCCATGGACTACAATCCACCAGGCTCCTCTGTCCATGGAATTCTCCAGGCAAGAATACTGGAGTGGGTAGCCAATCCTTTCTCCAGGGTTTCTTCCCTGACTTAGGGATTGAACCCTGACATCCTACATTGCAGGTGGATTCTTTACTATCTGAGCCACCAGGGAAATCCAAAACAAATATATTCTAATTCTGGAGGTCAGAATTCAAAAATCAGGATATTGGGAGGACCTGGATCCTTCTGAAGGCTTAGTGATCAGTCCATTCCCTTGCCTCTTCCAGCTTTCACAGGCTGCCTGCATCATTTGGCTTATACTGCTCCACTCCAACCTCTGGTCTTATTGCCACCTCATTGTATTTCTTTTTCTTAAAAATTTCTTCCTCAGTTCTTATCTTTAGTCTGCCTCTTGTAAGACCTCTGTGATTCATTAGGCCACAAGGATAATCCAGAATAACCCCCGTCTCAAAATGTTTAATTTATGCAATGTCTTCTTTATTATGTAAATTAATATATTCACAGGTTCCAGGATTTTGGACACGGGACTTCTTTGAGAATCCACCATCAATGTACTGCAGTCCCAATGAAACATACAACCTCTTTAGAAATGTTGAAAACATCTTTAATGAGAATTAATTCTCCAGAAACATTACTTAATCATGTTAGAAAAGTTTATTAATGTTATTTCAGTCCATATTCTCCAGTGAAAATGTTCAGTCTGTGACTTTTGCCCGCTCTATTTGGGATACAACCTTGAGGTAGCCAAAGTCATTTTCTTTTCTCCTTTCCTTCCTTTATGAAAATTGTTATTTATTATAGCTCACGTTAATACCTTATCTGCCTTCAGGTAGAGAGAGAAAGTTCTAAAAGTAAATAAGTCATGCAGAGGAATCATTGGATATCTTAAGTATACTTCTGTTACTCTATTTACATTAAGGGGGATTTTCCGGTGGGTAAAGTGGTAAAGAAACTGCCTGCAATGCAGGAGCCGCAGGAGCCACAGGATTCCATATCTGAGTTCGGAAGATCCCCTGGAAAAGGGTGTGGCAACCCACTCCAGTATTCTTGCCTGGAGAATCCCATGGACAGAGGAGCCTGGGGAGTTACCGTCCACGGGGTCACAAAGAATCAGATACAAGGGAAGCAACTTGGCAGGCACACACATGTTCATTTAAAAGACCTTGTGATGGTGTTACCAACAAAACATGTTAACAGTTCCCAGGACGTATATATATTAATATAATCTAGGTAATAAAAAAAAAAAATCCTAACTGCCCCCCCGTGTTTAATCTGGTCTGGCTCACAGAGGGCCGTGTGCAGAAGCCTCACATCTAGCACCTCAGACCAGAGTTTCTTCTGTGAAAAAGACCTTCTCTGACACCTCAGCTCAGGGTACCATGTGCAGAAGCTGCTGTTGCTGCACAAGATGCTTAATCCAAGATGCTGATGGTAGGCCACGTGCGTGCAGAGGCACTCCGACCTCTGAGCAGCGCAACTGCACAAGCCTCGCGAGAACTCCTTGCCTGACTGAGGAAAACCTCAAAAGCAGCCGCCGAGGGCCTGTTGGGAAGACTGTGGATGCTAGAGTGAGAGCTCAGACCTTTTCAGAACTGAACTCGATGTTGTTTTATTAGTACGAGTTACACCAGGAGGACACTTTTCGGAGCCTAACTGCCAAGGATTGCTAACACATTTTGGCCCGCTCTGGCTCCAAGAGGAAGACGGCAGAGACTTTGGGAGGTTTGTTTGAGGATGCCTGGATCTGGTTTCAGTTTACTGTGATGGGGTACAATGGCGTCAGCCTGCAGTTGAATTCAGAGCAACTCTGCCCAACAACCTGAGAGTGGTGCACACACCGAATTGCCCACAGGGTCATCCGTACTGTTCATCTGTATCGTTGGGGGTTGAAGACTGAAACTCGCTCGAATCTGCCTGCTGCCCTTGGCTGTCCTTCCTCCGGTGCAGGATACCCTGGATGACGACGGGGACCAGTGGATGAGAGGGAAGCCTCAACACTCTGCCCATTGTCTCCCCTGATTCCTGAACTAAGCAGTAGCAGATGCATCAGCGCTTTTTGTGCTTCCAGCCTCCAAGATTAACAGTAGATTTTGCCTTGTCACTTCCGGTTTGGTAAAGAACGCTGAGCAGCCTTGTGAAGCCGCTGTTGCGGCACAAGATGTGCAGCAGGAGCTGAGACCCAGAAAAGCCCAGGTAGTGAGGATTAGCTGATAAAACTGGTTTAAGATGCTGGACCTGAATTTCTGAAGTGAGTTTGAGGCACTTTGAGCCACTTAATCAGATTCTGAGCTGCTGGTGAGAAGAGGAAACACTGACTTCCCCCTCTAGAGGCAAACCTTGAGTGTTTCTTCATCGTTGGAGGTTCTTCAGGCTCTTCTCCCAGCAATAGCACAGACTACCAGCTGCCCCAGTGATCTGGTGAGTACCTCATGGGACTCCCTTGTGCATTTAGCTCTCAGTGGGCTGGGAGTCTGAAAGTTCCTCCTGTTTGGCTGTAAGGGAAAAAAAGAAGAGTCCCATTATTAGAGGTGAAAGATCTCACATCCATTCTATATAGGCTGTGTAACACAGCTGTATCTTAAGAGGTGCAAATCAGATTGTTTCAATTTATAATACATCATAAGTGAGACAGGAGGGCTATTCCAAAAGCAGAGCAGTTTATTTCTATTGGAATATACCTGTCTAAGTGAAAGCATTATGAAGTATGAATAGATACCTCTAATAATCTCTCATGACAGGATTTTATTTTCCTTTTGCATGTATACTGAGCATATCTCTTCTGAGTGCCATTGAAGCATAAAATTTCCATATATGCATTAATTATATTTAGCATTGACCCTGTTAAAGTGAAAGTATTAAAATACTAATTTAACATATGATCATTTTTAAAGGAGTTCGGGCTTTCAAAATATGTAAAAAAATGAAACTATTTATAATAAAACAAATTAGATTTTGAGCAAAACATAACAGTAAAGGCAAAAATTAATGTAATGCTTTCTCTGCATTATCTAGCAGGAAGTTTTGCAGCAATAATTAACCTGAAACTGTCAGGTTCTGTGGACTTGGTATGAATTAGAAGGTGGTAACTAGGCTATTCCTAATTTTAACTTATCTTCAATATGATACCATAGGATATATTTCACATAGTTGTACTTATGTGTGCTTGTTAAGGAGAGCAGTAGCAATAATTTTTAAAGATTTTAAGAAGCAAATTTAACAGTTAAATATTTTTAAAGCAAGCACAGAGTCTTATGCATGTTTACATTTTGATTGAGAAGTGACTAATAGTTTTTCTTCTGACCTTTAAAGCTCATTTACTTCTCCAATTTAAGTACAATATTCACTGTTCAAATTATCATGATTTATAGAGCAGATTCTTCCCTTATTCTAGCAAGATACTTTATTATTTAATTATAAGACTTTTCCTAATTACCCTAAAAGTCAGTTATATTTGTAATAAACTCTATATTCTTTAAATAACTTAAATCAAATACTAAAAATAATACAGAAAGGACAACTAAGTAAAATAAAACATCTTTATCATTTTGGATTACATAATTTCTCTGAAGTTTTCAGGAAGAAGTCTTAGCCATGCTTTATTTGCTAGCCAAGTTTTGCTGAGTAAAGTTTATTTCCATCCCAATTATATTTGATTTTTAAAAGGATGGCATTATATAGACAAAATGTAAATATAAATATTTATATTTATAAATATAAATATTTTTGTCCCATGAATATAATGTAGCTACTGTCATCTGATGTAGAGAACAAAGATTTAATGGAAACAACTTCTATTAAGATACAAAATGTAAAATGATGAGCTTGGACAATCACCTACAGTGCCTGAAAAACCTGCTGAAAGTTTTCCTTTAATTTCTTATGTGTGTATTAGTCTCTCAGTCGTATGCGACTCTTTGCTACCCCATGGACCATAGCTCACCGACAGGCTGCTCTGTCCATGGAATTCTCCAGGCAAGAGTACTGGAGTGGGTTGCCATTTCCTTCTCCTTAATTGCTTATGAAGCTGCAACAAAGAGATAAAATGTAACTCTCTTTAATTTCATAGAGGAATGATAACATATACCAAGATCTAGAAATTGATGATTGCAAAAGGAAGAGACTGATTTAACCAACATCAGTAAGAAAGATTTTTAAGTATGTTCTTGGACTACATTTTTTTCCATTACCTACCCTACACTAAGGAGAAGGCAATGGCAACCCACTCCAGTGCTCTTGCCTGGAAAATCCCATGGATGCAGGAGCCTGGTAGGCTGCAGTCCATTGGGTCACTAAGAGTCCGACACGACTGAGTGACTTCACTTTCACTTTTCACTTTCATGCATTGGAGAAGGAAATGGCAACCCATTCCAGTATTCTTGCCTGGAGGATCCCAGGAACAGGAGACCTAGTGGGCTGCCGTCTGTAGGGTTGCACAGAGTCGGACACGACTGAAGCGACTTAGCAGTAGCAGCACCCTACAATAAAGCAATTTTAGCGGTACCTAAACAAGGAACTTAAATACATTTTCCAAAACCTTAAGATTTTGCTTCACATGCATTCTTTAGTCCTAAATTCTAGATTTATTTATTGCATTGACTACAAAAGTAGAAAAAATAATCATCATTTTGAGAGAAAATTTCTCTGAACCCCCAAAAGCTCAATACTGATGTACCTCACCTATAAACTAATCTATTTCTAAAACAGACTATAACATTGAATTCATAATTCCTGTGGCATGAGACTTTCTCACTACATTTACTTGATTATGGAAATTAGCCTGTCTCATATGCACAGGAAGTAACACAGGATTAATTCTAGGACATGGAGAAGTTCAACATGATCAAAGATACGGCACAGATGTGCAAGTAAATGTATTAGTCAGGGAAACTTCCAGTGAGAAAAGAGAGTTCAAGTTCAGAAGAGCAGGTGACTACCCTGAAAAGCTGAATATTAGCACCTCAAAATTCACCTAGGAAAATTATGCATTCCTCTGTCCTCATATAAGATACAAGAGAGGAAAATTGCAACTTGAGCCTTGATTTTATAGTCACAATACAAAGATGAATAAACAAAACACATGAAATCAAAGTTGAATGAATAAAGTATGACAGATTAACGACAAGAATCAAGTACAATGTATGCATGATAGTATTTCTAAAAATACTTTTAATCAGGGATAAAATGTAAAGTAAGAAAGTAGTTTACAAATAAGAAAATACTCAGAGAGATAAAATGGGACATGAAATCATGAGGTAAGAGAGGGCAATAGAAAATAGGAAGGTATATTTTTGCAAGTAAAAAGGCTTGCTAAAATTAATAATATAAAATATATATACATTTTTAAGAAGCCAATAGAAATATATGCCATTGAGAATATTAACCATTCTCATGCAGGAAAAAGCCATGCATTTGTCTTACATTAAAATAAAACAGTATAAATTTTAGATATATCATTATATAGTTACATGATCATAATTTATGAATACATATATTTGGAAAAAAATTTTTCTGAAAACATGCAAAGAAAATACAAAGAGTTTCCATACACCCTTCATTTAATGTTCCTAATATTACATAATCATGATAGGTTTTCAAAAACAAGAAATTAACACTGGTACAGTATTCATAAGTAAGTAAGAGACATTTGAATTTCTGCAGTTTTTCACTAGGTGTTTTTCTTTTTAGGATTCTATTCAGGATGCCACCGGTTTATTCAAACATCATGCTTCCTTGGTATCCTATGATCTGTGACAGTCTTCTTTTGCTTTTCATGATCTCACCTGGTTTAAAATATCTCTTAATTTGAGTCTTTCTGATTTCCTCATGGTTGCACTGAGTTTATAGTCTTTTGTGAAGAATGCCACAGTAGCCAAGTTTCCCTCATCAAAATATATTGGCAATTATTTGTATCAATGTGATTTTCACTATGAAAATCAACCTTGATCAGTGATATCAACCTTGATCAGTTCAGTAAACTTGGAATATAAAAATATACAGTAAATATTTAACTGACAGTTAAATATTTATGAACTTTCTTTATAAACTAATTCAGATATGAATTTGTTTAAATATATATCTTTATAATTATATAAGTGCATATACATACATGTAAATGTATAATTGCGCATGTTATTCATCTGTGCATATACATATTTAAAACTAGATTTGGCTACCTCATATTTTAAAATTATGTTTCAAGTGACTGTGACTCTGAAAGTTGCTCAGTCGTATCCTACTCTTTGTGACCCCACGGACTATACAGTCTGTGGAATTCTCCAGGCCAGAATACTAGATTGGGTAGGGCTTTCCATACTGCAGGGGATGTTCCCAACCCAGGGATCGAACCCGGGTCTACCACATGGCAGTCAGATTCTTTACCAGCTGAGCCACAATTTTTCAAATAAAAAACAATTAAATAGAAAATTATAGTCTGTAAATATATGTAACAAAATAGTATTAATAGAAAAATTATTAATGTTCTTAGCATCTACAGAATGTAAGCAAACAAATTAAAAGTCTTCAACACTGAATGGGTGAACAAAAGTAGAACAACAGACAACATATTGTAGCAACAGAAAATAGAATGAAGAGATTAGATTATTATTAATTTTTTTAAAAGTTCTGCCTCACATATTAAATGAAAAAATACCCAGCCAGTATAAAATGTATAGTTTTAATACAAAACTAGAGCCTATAAAAATCAGTTATTTGCCACTGTTATATTAGAAATAAAAATTATGCTTGGATTATGGTGGGAGATTGAATAGTTGCAGTTTTTTTTCCTAAAAGCAATTTGTATTTCTTTATAAATATGCATGTCTATTAAATTTTTCAATTGTATTTAAATTTTTTTTTCCCTTAGAGTACATTGGACCATAAACAAAATTACTTTAAGAATGATCATCATGGTGACATATAAACAGTAAGTTGAAAACTCCCTAAGTGCTTAACAGGGACAATAAAAATCTACTATAAAAATTAATTCAGTGCTGTATTTTCATTAACTAGTCCAATTAAAGAACACTGGCATAGAAAAAGAATAAAATTGCTAAGTAGAAATGAAATTCATGTTATTTAATAATATTTGTAATGCCATAGCATATTATTATAAAGGAAAACAAACAAGAACTGTATGTATGAATAAAGTCTAGAAATTTATACACCTAAATGCAGGTATTATTTAATAGTAAAATCAGACTAGTAAATATGTTATTATTTTTCTCATTATTTTAAATATAAGTGCATGTATTTTTTAATTTCTGTGACGAGAAGAAATTAGCTAACATGAGGTACAATGGGAGAAGGAAATGGCGACCCACTCCAGTGTTCTTGCCTGGAGAATCCCAGGGACGGGGGAGCCTGGTGGGAGGCCGTCTAGGGGTCGCACAGAGTCAGACATGACTGAAGTGACTTAGCAGCAGCAGAGGTACAATGAGACATGATGTTTCTCATGATAATAACATATATAAAAAGTAATTTTTTCTTGTCTTTGAATGAAGATTGAGATTTTATTGTATACTGCTGATGTGTGAATGTACAGTACCACACAGGTTTTTTTGAACCTCAGGTTTACTCAGTATATAGCAAGAGCTTTACATTTATTTCAGTCTAAAGAATCTGTTTTGAAATAGACTTTTATTGGTTGCATTTATATCTGATGTATAATATTAATGAAAATTGGACATTCACTAATACACTAACAATAGCAAACAGGTAAAATTCACTTCGTATCATGTTTGGATTACATTTTTGTTTCTTTCGGGTTCAGGAATATAACTAAGCTTGAAACACCATTGAGTCTGAAGATCTACTAGGAAACCAGGGAGACAAACATATTAATAGAGGCTCAGAATGGATTGAAAGTTGATCTGTAACAGGGAAGGAGGCTCCCAGATCTGCAACATTGACTGAGGTTGTTGAAATTTATAGGGACCATTTAGTGATGCTCTGTGAATTCTAAAAAAGGGTGCAGTGGAGCATCAGGCACTGTAAAACTTCTCAGTAAAAGGCCACTTAGTAGGAGAGGCACTCCCTTGGTCTGGTCAGGAAAAAATGAACCGATTATACAGAGTGAAGTAAGCCAGAAAGAAAAACACCAATACAGTATACTGACACATATATATGGAATTTAGAAGACAGTAATGATGACCCTATATGTGAGACAACAAAGGAGACAGAGGTATAGAGTGGAATTTTTGGACTCTGAGGGAGAGGGAAAGGGTGGGATAGTTTGGGAGAATGGCAATGAAACATGCATATTTTCTTGTAAGAAACGAAGCGCCAATCTATGTTCAATGTAGGATGCAGGATGCATGGGGCTGATGCACAGGATAAATCAAGTAGAGGATGTGGGGTGGGAGGTGGGAGGGGGCTTTGGCATTGGGAGATTGTGTTCACCTATGGCTGATTCGTGTCAATGTATGGCAAAACAAATACAGTATTGTAATTTAAAAAAATAAATAAATCTAATAATAAAAAATAAAATAAAATAAAAAAAGGAAAAAAAAATTGCATGACTTGACAAGTGTAAATTATACCAAGTGTTCAGGTCCATTCAGTTCAGTTCAGTCACTCAGTCGTGTCTGACTTTTGCAACTCCATGGACTGCAGCACCCCAGGCCTCCCTGTCCATCACCAATTCTTGGAGTTTACTCAGACTCATGGGCATTCAGTTGGTGAAGCCATCCAACGATTTGATCCTGTCTTCCCCTTCTCCTCCCACCTTCAGTCTTTCTCAGCATCAGGGTCTTTTCAAATGAGTTAACTCTTCACATCAGGTGGTGAAAGTATTGAAGTTTCAGCTTCAGCATCAGTCCTTCCAGTGAATATTCAGGACTGATTTCCTTTAGGATGGACTGGTTGGATATCCTGTAGCCCAAGGGACTCTCAAGAATCTTCTCCAACACTACAGTTCAAAAGTGTCAATTCTTCAGTGCTCAGCTTTCTTTATAATCCAACTCTCACATCCATACATGACTACTGGAAAAACAATAGCTTTGACTATACAGACGTTTGATGGCAAAATAATACCTCTTCTTTTTAATATGCTGTCTAGGTTGGTCATAACTTTTCTTCCAAGGAGCAAGTGTCTTTTAATTTCATGGCTGCAGTGATTTTGGAGTGATCTGCAAAACTGATTTTGCAAATGTGATCTGCAGTAATTTTGGAGCCCCTCAAAATAAAGTCTGTACTGTTTCCATTGTTTCCCCATCTATTTTCTGTGAAGTGATGAGACCAGATGCCATGAACTTAGTTTTCTGAATGTTGAGTTTTAAGCCAACTTTTTGACTCTCCTCTTTCACTTTCATCAAGAGTCTCTTTAGTTCTTCACTTTCTGCCATAAGGGTGGTGTCATCTGCATATCTGAGGTTATAGTATTTCTTCGGGCAGTCTTGATTTCAGTTTGTGCTTCATCTAGCCCAGTGTTTCTCATAATGTACTCTGCATATAAGTTACAGAAACAGGGTAACAATATACAGCCTTGATGTACTCCTTTCCCTATTTGGAACCAGTCTGTTGTTCCATGTCCAGTTCTAACTGTTGCTTCCTGACCTGCATATGTATTTCTCAAGAAGCAGGTCAGGTGGTCTGGTATTCCCATTTCTTTAAGAATTTTCCATAATTTGTTGTGATCCACACTGTCAAAGGCTTTGGCATAGTCAATAAAGCAGAAGTACATGTTTTTCTGGAACTCTCTTGCTTTTTCGATGATCCACTGGATGTTGGCAATTTGATCTCTGGTTCTTCTGCCTTTTCTAAAACCAGCTTGAACATCTTGAAGTTCACGGTTCACATACTGTTTAAGCCTGGCTTGGAAAATTTTGAGCATTACTTTGCTAGCATGTGAGATGAGGGCAATTGTGTGGTAATCCGAGAACTCTTTGACATTGCCTTTTTTGTGATTGGAATGAAAACTGACCTTTTCCAGTCCTGTGGTCACTGCTGAATTTTCCAAATTTGCTGGCATAATGAGTGCAGCATTTTCACAGCATCATCTTTTAGGATTTGAAATAGCTCAACTGGAATTCCATATGCTCCGCTAGCTTTGTTGGTTGTGATGATTCCTAAGACATCACATCACTTGACTTTGCATTCCAGGTTGTCTGGCTCTATGTAAGTGATCACACCGTTGTGATTATCTGGGTCCTTAAGATCTGTTTTGTATAGTTCTGTGTATTCTTGCCACCTCTTCTTAATATCTTCTGCTTCTGTTAGGTCCATACCATTTCTGTCCTTTATTGAGCCCATCTTTGCATGAAATGTTCCCTTGGTAGTTTTAATTTTCTTGAAGAGATCTCTGGTCTTTCCCATTCTCTTGTTTTGCTCTCTTCCTTTGCATTGATTACTAAGGAAATCTTTCTTATATCTCCTTGCTATTCTTTGGGACTCTGCATTCAAATGGGTATATCTTTCCTTTTCTTCTTTGCCTTTTGCTTCTCTTCTTTTCACAGCTATTTGTAAGTCCTCCTCAGACAACCATTTTGACTTTTTGTATTACTTTTTCTTATGGATGGTCTTGGCCCCTGCCTCTTGTACAATGTCATGAAACTCAGTCTGTAGTTCTTCAGGCACTCTGTCTATCAGATATAATCCTTTGAATCCATTTTTCACTTCCACTGTATAATCGTAAGGGGATTTAGGTCATAACCTAAATTGTCTAGTGGTTTTTCCCTACTTTCTTTAATTGAAGTTTGAATTTGGCAATAAGGAGTTCATGATTTGAGCCACAGCCAGCTCCCAGTCTTGTTTTTATTGACTGTATAGAGCTTCTCCATCTTTGGCTGCAAAAATATAATCAGTTTGATTATGTATTGACCATTTGGTGATGTCCATGTGTAGAGTTTCTCTTGTGTTGTTGGAAGAGCGTGTTTGCTATCACCAGTGAGTTCTCTTTGCAAAATTCTATTAGCCTTCATCCTTCTTCATTCTGTACTCCAAGGCCAAATCTACTTGACCAATTGTTACTTGTTACATGAAATCTGCCTCCATATAATATAAAGAGGGGAAATAAAATCTGATTCTGTTTAGGTTGTAAAGGGCAGTAATAGAAACAATAGAAAACATTTATGGAATACTTAACCCTATGCCAGGAAATGTGCCAACCATTTTCACAAACATCATTTCACAGTTATCACACATCACTTTGACGAGTCTCTGAAATGTTTCTATGCATTTGAAATGAGGCTTATTAGTAATTTGTCCAAAGTCACATATTAGTAAAAGAGAGACCCAGTTTTGAAACCCAGGCAGTCTTCCTTCAGAAACTGAGCCCTTCACCTTTACATGCTAGATATTATCAACTTAGTTTTATTATTAAATATGAAGATAGACAAGCTATAGCTTTCTCCCCACTGTCATATCAGTTTGTAGGTTATTTTTTATGACATACATTATTGATATCTGAGAAAGATGGAAAAGTGTTTTTAAATTTATCTGTAGCAGATATTCTATGTGAAAATTCTAATTAGCAAATTAATGTAACATAGAACAAGTGTAATGTAATAAATGGATACAAATATAGGTAACGTACATTGACATTTTTAACCCTAGATTATGAATTTGTATATGGGGTAATTTAATCTTCATTATTGTGATTTTATTTTAAGCTTTCTAAAATGATTTAAAAATGTTTATTATAGAAAAATTACGTTGATCTCAAGAAAAGAGACAAATTGGAAAAACATCTGGGAAAATACAATATGCTTAAAAATAAAAGACTGGCAAATTTCACAAAAGTTGGTAATGAAGCCAAATTTTATAGCTGTGGAGACTAAACATTTACCATCTTTCATAACATTTTTTTAAAAAAACATTTCTTTTTTAAACATTTTATTTTTAAAACTTAAGTGAGAAAAAATTTATCAGATTCAAAGATGAATGTTACTTAGATTAACTTATTTTTAGAATGATATGGTAAATTATGTTTAAAAATAAGATACAATTTAACACAGTTGTATGTTTTGTTTTCACAAAATGAGAAAATTATTTATTGACTCTGTTATTTCTCTGGAATTTCAAGAATTTCCTTCTTGATAATTTTCCTTTATAGTAATTTTCAAAACTATTGCTGCTAATATACCATAAATTATAGAAAATTATGAGAAGAAAAGTAAAAGAAATAGTAAAATGGATTAATATGTGAACTCTATGACTGGCCTATAGTGAACTACAGACATGTTAGTGATTTTTAGTAAAATAATACTACCAACTATGTTATTTCTTTAAAGACTTATAGTTTACTAGTCTTAAAAACTATGTTATTAGTATTTTAGTCTTTATGTTAAACATCATATTTGTATTGATTTATTTTCTCCTTATGACAACGTTCTGAATATGTTAATATTATCACTGTATTGTTGATGGATATAATGACTTTTTCAAATTATTGGCTGAAATTAACAAAGCTGTTTGAAATGGAATGTTTTATTAAAAAAAAAAGCTGCTTAAATTGGTCACTGGTATTCACATAAATGAACCTAATTGTAATTTATATGCCTTGTTATTATATGATACTCTTTTCACATGACAAGCTTTTAAAATTTACCAAAATGCTGTTAAGTAAGCATCTAAATATAGCTATATTTACATTTTAAAATTTATTTTATCATTCTTAAAATAGTTAAAACTATTTTAGTGATGTTGTATATTTCATGATGTTTATATCAATTGAAATAAGAGAACAGTTTTCACAATTTAACAGAATATTTGTTTAAATTATTATATCTGTTATTTTTATATGTTAATAAAATTTTAATTTACTTTAATTTTAAAAAGTAATCTCATGAAAGTACTTAACTAAGTTAAGACATAAAAATGAACTAAACTGTATTAGGTTGAATTCTTGATTGCAGAACATACATGCATATGCTACCTTAGAGGAACAAATAGCATTTTTCAGAATGAGGCAATGAAGTGATGATAACAAGATAACAAAAGATAACAAGCAGGTTATTTTTTGTACAAAATGATATATAAATTTCCTGAGAACATTACATAAATAAGAATATAAAAAGGCTTATACTCCTCAGACTCTCATAACTCCTTATTGGAACTATTGTGACTTAATCCAGCATGAAGGAGGATTTCTTTGGAGGGAAATTTCTTGCTTCCCTGATCTCAAGAGTTTTCTATCCTTACTCACCCCCACTTCACTATTCTGGAGACTCTCACTTTGTGCTTGGCTCCCCTTATAAGGTAAAAGTAACAGTAGTTTAACAAATGAACAAGATTCTCAGTGCATTTGCTGAGATTCAATTCTCTGGACATAAACGTCCAGTTTTCAGGAGCATCCTTTGACAGGCTGAGTCTTTAGTTCTGTCTATGGTTCAGTTTTGTTGATCACCCATTAATGTCATGGTGAATATCCAATGGAGCCTAGCAAAGCTGACAGTAGGGAAGAGTTTAAATGACTGACTAGCTCTGTTCAAATCATATTAATGTGTCCTTGCCTTACATAACAAGTAAAGGTTTGAATAGTCTTCAAGTACTGTGAACCATCCTAATTCAATTTTAAATTCAGTGAAATATGAGGAAATTATCTATGAAATGAAAATTCTCTGCCCTGTCTACTTTAATAAAATTTGTTAGAAATAAGTTATTCAGAGTTACTATATGTGGATTCTTTTCACACCATTGAATATATGTTGTTCCTCCACATCGCACACCCTAAGTTTATAAAATATATAGTAAAACTCATGAAATTAACATACTATATTGATTTTAACCCTTTCTCAGTAACTATTAAGTTTCCATGTCCTTCCTTAACTACTAAAATTGCTTATTATTGACAACATTCCCAAGATACATACAAATAGATCTCTAATAAGAGTGTTTAGGAACTGTGGGGTCTATGACATATATTTACAGGAAAAAAGGTAAAGAATTTACCTGCAACACAGCAGACCCAGATTTGATCCCTGGGTTGGAAAGATCCCCTGAAGAAGGGAATGGCAACTCACTCAAGTATTCTTGCCTGGAAATCACCAGGGATAGAGGATCCTGGCAGGCTGCAGTCCATGGGGTCACAATGAGTTGGACATGACTGAGAGACTAACACACACACATATGATGTATATTAGTTTCCTTGTCTTGGCATGTACTTTTTTAGTAAATTAATGACAGAGTATAGCTTCTGGAGATGTTAATCTCTGATGTAGTTGAATTGTGCACCTAACAAGAAATTACATCTCTCAACCCAAAATGTGCTTGTTGTAACATGTGCATAATTGTAAAATTTGGATTTATTGGGTAGTCTGGAGTTGGGAGTGAACAGTAGACTAGAAAGGAGCAAGTATGGACTTCTGTGATGAAATAACTGAGAAATTATATATTAGTCTATGTGGTATATAAAGAAAGAGAACAGGGCAGAGTAACTAGAGCACATACTCTGCCTGCAATCAGACAGATGATTCAGAGCAAGCTCTAGTATTATTCAGATTCTGCTCCATAATTTCCTACTGTCTCAGCCTCTGGAGCTGTAGTCTCTTCCCTCTCAACTCGGTGAAGTGAGGGCTCTGCTCACATTCTTCTGCTTCTGAAAATTGTTCCAGGCAGAAAGTTTGAGTGCTTGTAGAGCTAATGATATTTATTTCCTTTCTCCCAGGGAGTATCATCTCATGTTCTCAGTGTTTTGAAGTCAATAGTTTTTCCCAGTTTGCCAAATGTTTGAAGTCAAAAGTTAAGTCTATTCTTTTTATTACAGTGTGGCTTGAAGAGAAATTCTCTTATTTACTTAAATTTCTCTCTCCTCATTTACAATCTAGCCCACCTAAACTTATAAGAAAACAAATTTATTTCTCTCGTTCATTTATGTTAACCTCTTTTGTAATCTTGTTAATGTTGCCTTTGCCAGTCCCCAGGATTGATTAATTTGAAAATTTTAAACCATATTTTCTATCAAAGTGCTCTGATTTCACTTGTCATAATATCTCACTTCTAGATCTCTTACTGATCACTGATCATGAGCTGTAGTCTCCTGAAGTTGGCATGCCTTCCTTCTTTCATTTCATCCTTCCTCTTTCTGTGACTATCATGCAAGCAAGTCAAACTCAACAGTCCAAAATAAAATTCTTCAAATTTCTTCATTATATCAATTTTATAGTGGTTTTACTTTATTAAATGGCACCAACATCTATTCTAAACATCTTTATCTTTTGAATGTCTATTTACATACCATTTCCAGTCACCTTACCTCCTAGATAATTTTAGATTCTATATTAATAGTCTACGCAAACTGTCACAATTCTAGGTTAGTTAACCATCCTTGCTTGAACAATTACAATGACATCTTAATCTGTGTCCTGTCTACTTCCAGTCTATACTTCCATCAAGTTTTAAAATTTACTTTTAAATATAAATCTTATAAATATAAATCATACTCTATTACCTGTTCAGTGAAAACTCTTAACAGTTTCCCTTCCTGTCCTTAGGGAAGGGAAGCTATTTAACATTTGTCATTTGAATCCTATCAACATCTATGACATCGGTTACTCAACCTTCCAAATGTTGACAGAAATAACCAACTAAAAATATAATAGTAATTAAGAAATGTTTTATTCTAGCCAGACTGAGGTCTATAACCTGGAAGACAGTCTCTCAGATAGCTGTGAGGAACTTCTCTGTAGAAGCATGGTTTTTGGCATAGTTTTATATCTTGTCATAACAAAAGAAGCATGGCAGGGTACATTCCTTCAAGGCTTAAGGGGAAAAAAACAGAATCATATGTACACAGTGGGTCAGTATGACTTTGGCTCTGAGAATTGAGTCTTACCATAGATGGAATATTAGCAATTTCATCCCAGAAATAGATGCATTTATCACTATCTTCAAAATAGACAGTCCTTACTTCTGGACAGTATATGCTTTAATGGTTAAAGCAGATTTAAAGTGTATACCTGATAGGCTACAGTATAGACTCTTCTAGTTAGCATAAACCCAATCATGTTTGATGTATGGCAAAACCAACACAATATTGTAAAGTAATTCACCTCCAATTAAAATAAAGTTATATTAAAATAACTCAATCATGTATTAGCTAAATGATTTCTTACCGTAATGGAGAAGGAATGGCAACCCACTCTAGTATTCTTGCCTGGGAAATCCCATGGACAGAAGAGTCTGGCAAGCTACAGACCATGCGGTGAAAAGTGTAGGATGCTATTTAGCAATTAAACAACGACAGTATACCTTAATAGGTGGAATTTTATTTCCTTATTTCCAAGTTTTGATTGCAAACTTTCTGATATAAAGATTTGATGATTAGTATATTTGCCCCTTGGTGCCAGGGTGGTACTGCCTGCCTGTAGTGGGTCCACTGTGTCCCTCATTGACAAGCTTTTTCATATATATGTATATATATTTTTCTTAGTTATCCACATTGGGAGTGGAACTAATCAGATATAGTGAACAAACACAAGAAAACATTTTATATGTTGACATTTTATATGCTGACAAGAAAACATTTCATAGGCTACACATATTATCGATTATATCACATTGTTGAACAAACATTGCAAATGTGTTTTTAGCAATAGTTCTAAAGAAAGCAGTGATACATGTCATGAGTAGATTGATAACTAGGAAAAGAATAGTAATACATACTATGAAAATAAAAAGCATCTGTAAAACAGGGTGGGAAAAATGCTTATTTCAGAGAGGAGTCAACTATGTAGATTACTTAAAGAGTTATTTTCCCTTATATCTTATAACCAATTTATCTTTGGGGAGTTTTTTTCTAGGTATGTCTCCACTTCTCCAGAGGCATTGATATAAGAGCAATAAGTGTTGTGAGCAGGAGCACAAACATTTCTTGTTTAACCAATAGAAAATCTAAGGCAACCCTGTTATCTGATACTTCTTGGGCTAAGGTATTTAGGTATGCTTGTTCTGACATGATTTGTATAGAGGCCTTGACTCTTTGACTGATGATAGCTGATAGATTTCTGATCATATACTCATGCACCAAGAACCCAAATCACTTTGCAACCAAGTGTCTTGATATCTTACTAACATGGATTTATTGACTTTGTAATAAAGAGAGAAAGGGAATTCATCTATTTCCTTATATATAGACAATGAGGTAACATAATATCCCAATAAACATAAAACTTCTACATGCCAGATATTAAGACAATTTCTGTGCCCATCCTTCAGAAACTGGGTCAATTATAATATTAAAACAAAACTTGGGGGACACAAGTGATTCTTCCCAGAGTGCTCTCGTTGAAAGTCTCATTAATTAGGAGTTTTATGAACACAATGTTAAACCATAAATCATTTTCTTGCAGGCTTTGTAAAAGTCATCTGTATTGTATTTAACATATAGGAGTTACCAGAATAGTTTACTACTATTTTTATCTTTAAGGCATTTGTTAAAGAAGCAAGTGATGCAACAAGGGGCCCTTGGGGTGTGTTTAGTCTCTAAGTATTGAGGACAGTATCAAACAAAGGATGGATCCATTGATGTGTTGAAGAAATTGAACATGAAAGATTAGGCCAGACCGAGGTCTCTCTAGTTGAGTGGTAATTTTAGGAACACCTGAAAAGTTGGTGACACGAATTATGAAGGGATTTATGTCAGTTTTTATTGACTGGGGAATTTGATGACAGATCCAAACAATCAGTTAGATAGCCACACTTTGTGACATATTTACTAGATAATTTTATGTCCATAATGATCATTAATAGCTTAGAGTAAAGCAATAATTTTCAATTTAAAAACAATAACTCAATTTTCATAGGGAGGCACATATTTAGTAACTAGTTCATCTGAACTACCAGGATGGTCTTACAGTCCTGGTTTGGTTCTTGGGAAGCTGTCTACCACTGTTGTCTTCTTCTCCTGGTATGGGTGTTGTTTCTTCTCTGTTTGAGCACTGATTTAAGTTTAAAGTCAGCAGTTTTCTCTGCAGACCAGTCTAATGCAAAGACACTTTTAACAATAAGAGATGTGAACCCATAGGTCTGTGCCTTTTAATTTAGCAGTGCATGGATTATTTAACAATACCTAATGAGATCCTTACCAATGTGGCTGCAAAATAATCTTTTATTTGACATATTTTCTAATAAACAAAATCTCCATATTGTAAATCATGATCCTTAAGGCCTTTGTTTCCGGGAAGTTCACCAAGAAACGAATTAACTACCAACTTTTTTCATTTCTTTTAAGTGCCTCAATAAGACCCTGACAATAATGTAATATATCTCCCTTTAGTAAGATTGGTTCATATATTCTCTCATCTAATTACATAGGGTGTCCTGTTAATATTTCAGAAGGAGACAGCTGATGTTACCAAAAGGCATAGGCCTAAATTTAAGAAGCACTAGCAGAAGAGCTTTTGCCCATGAGAGATTAAATACTTCTGAAGGTTTTGCCAATTGAGTTTTGACAGTGCCACTAATTCTTTCCACCAGTCCTGAAGATGGGGGGTGATGAGTTCACTGAAAATACTGCATTATTGGCCATATGTCACAAATAGATTTAATTATTTGTCCTGCAAAATAATTTCCTGGTAACTGTGTAATTTGGAAGGAATTCCCCAAACAAGAATTATCCTTTCAAATAGCAATTTAACCTTATAGCCATTCCTCTGCTGTAAGAAAGAGCTTTACCTCAGTGTGAAAGTATACAGATTGTTACCAAAACATATTTATACTCTTGAGACAGTGGCGTTTGGACAAAGTCCAACTGTTGTATCTCAAAGGGTGCCTTAGGAAGGAGAAAGTGGCCTTGTGACCCATGCAGTGATTTTCCAGGATTATATTTAGGGCAGATAGTAAGACAAACATATACTTTATGAGCCATCATGGGAGAAAATTTCCAAACATATAGCTTCCCCCATATAGCCATTTTCTCAAGTGCCCATTGAGTTAAAGATTGTACATACTGGGGTAATGGTTGAACTCCAACAGGCACTATAATTTTTATTTGTTTTGTTTTATCATTTCATATATATATATATATATATATATATATATATATGTGATGGGATCAGAATTCCCTCTTATTGTTGCCCTATTTGTTTTTCTTCTTCAGTGCCAGTTTCCTGAGCCTACAGACGGAAATCTTCCACTGAGTTGGCAAGGTTAACAGAAAGCAGTGGCCATTCTCAAGGCTAGACAGAATGGGTATTTAAAGCTCCCTATTTGGCTACAACATCAATAAGCTGATTTCCTTTAGTTCCATATTGCCAGATTTGGAATGCCCTAGTATTTAAATAATTGCCAGCAGTTTTGGTATATAACACTTAATAACCTGGCAACCTGTTTTCCATTTTTAATAAGCTGTCCTGAAGAGGTTAAAACTTGTCTCCATAGTATTACAAAGTTGTCTGCAATTTAAAGGCATAATGACTGTCACATCTGATCTTTAGCTGGTTGATTATTTCAAGTTCAGTTCAGTTCAGTTCAGGTCAGTCACTCAGTAGTCGCTCAATCATGTCTGACTCTTTGCAACCCCATGAATTGCAGCATGCCAGGCCTCCCTGTTCATCACCATCTCCCGGAGTTCACTCACACTCAACGTCCATCGAATCCATGATGCCATCCAGCCATCTCATCCTCAGTTGTCCCCTTCTCTTCCTCCCCCAATCCCTCCCAGCATCAGAGTCTTTTCCAATGAGTCAGCTCTTCTCATGAGGTGGCCAAAGTACTGGAGTTTCAGCTTTAGCATCATTCCTTTCAAAGAAATCTCAGGGTCAGTCTCCTTCAGAATGGACTGGTTGGATCTCCCTTGCAGTTCAAGTTAGAACTATTCAACTTGTGCGGACTCTGTTTTTGGTTAAAAAAAAAAAAAAAAAAAGAACTTTCACTTATGTTCACTGTGGTTGTTACTGCGTATATATCCATATATCTTAGTAATATTCCCAATTATTTTTAAGTAGGACTAATCTGTAAACCAAAGCAGACTAACATTATCAATAGATTTTTATTGTAAATTATTCCTTGGAGTAAGAAGATAATTGTTAGTAAAATGCAATTGTAGTCATTTCCTTTCCATGGTTCTGGAAGCAAAGTTTCAGGGTTGAGGCTATTTTTGTGACATACAATAATGATAAAACTAACTAAAATTATGATTAATAACATTAAACTAGAATATGTTTACATTTTAGCAATGTCAGATGATCTGTACTACATATATTAATATCATTTACCCATACAATATGAGCTTCTACAGTGGCTCAGATGATAAAAGAGACCCGGGTTCAATCCTGGGTTGGGACAATCCCCTGGAGAAGGGAATGGCCACCCAGTCCAGTGTTCAAGCCTGGAGAATGTCATGAACAGAGGAGCCTGGTGGGCCACAGTCCCTGGGGTCACAAAGAGTCAGACATAACTGAGCAACTACACACACACACACACACACCACTCCATCCCACCACCCCTGATACAATATAACCTGAGGAGATATAGTACCACTCATTTGACATTGCTTCCCATGTAATTTAACATAGCAAATAAGCCTAATTAAGTTTAATTTTTATCTTGGATATGCTTCAGGTACTCTTGAGGAAGTTTTTCAAAGACATCAAAAGGTTTCAAAAACACTTTGCTAAGTAGGAAAATAAATCAGTATAAAACAATACTTATTCAATCAACCAAAGTGACAATAAATGATTTGAAGAGCAAAACATAAAGTTACAACAGACTATTAAAAAAGTAAAGCAACTTTTCAGTCTGGTATCAATAGCAGATAGATATTTCAAGAAAACATTGTCACCTAACAGAATATCTAATCCAAGTTTTGCATAAGCTTACTACTAATACCAAAATTCACTTAATTAAATCCATTCCAATACTAGTCAGTCCCATGCGTGTGTGCTAAATCACTTCAGTCATTTCCTACTCAGTGTGACCCTATGGACTATAGCCGTCCAGGGTCCTCTGTCCATGGGGATTCTCCAGTCAAGAATATTGGAGTGGGTTGCCATGCCCTGCTCCAGAGGATCTTCCCAAACCAGGGGTCGAATCCATGTCTCCTGCATCAGCAGGCAGATTCTTTACCACTGAGCCAACAGGAATGTCTACCTGTTAGGATATATCTATTTAATTAAACCAACAAAATATTAACTTGTTTTCACTCATTAAAGATTAATCTAAATTCACCTGATCCTTTACAAAATTCAGGTTCATTTTGATTACATTTATAAATACATAATTTTTAAACATTTATTTTAAGTAAATTAAAAATTTCTCTTTTACAAATTATTTTTTCTAAGACCATCTGAAGGCAAAGAGGTATCATATTTCTAATATACACACATGCATGTAAACAGACACAACCAAAGAACTCATAGCCTTATTTTAAAACTTAGTCATAAATCAGGCATTACAATGTAAACTCACTGGTTTGTAAATAAAAACTGGAATAAGTTACATTTATTTTATTGAGTTTAAAGACACCTCTTATCCTACCCCTCTTTTTTTCAGTTTTGGATTTTACTAATTGAGCAAAGGCTGTAGTCTCAGGCGATATGGTCTATGTTTACAGTTGAAGGACAGTAAAATTACAACCTTAAGTTTTCTCCTAGGAGTATATTTGATCCCTTAGGGTAAGAATTTTGAAAGGATCAAGTCAGTTTTTATTTATCCCTAGTTTGTATGTGCAGAAATCAGTTTGAGAATGTCTCAGTTTCTCCTGCCAGGTTTTAGAAACCATACTGGTGGCTCAGAGCGATGGGTGACCAGTCCTTATGTGTGTATGTCCCAGGATCCAGGATGAGCCATATAGTGTCATGATGAGATTCCAATTCTCAGACATCTTTTCTTGGTTCCTGGTCACCTGAGAACACCTTGTGACTGGTAATGTCCCTTCTTTTCATAACTGAATAGATTGTCTCTCCTTTGCAGCTAAACATTTTGTTCAGCCCATAATTATATAAATTTTTCCAATCTTAAGCTATATTTTTAAAAGTCAACCAATCCAGTTTTCTCCCGAATTTCTTTTCGGTCTTTTCTGCTTTGAAATTCTTCCAAGTCCCTGTCTAGGAATGTCTTTCTATGTCCCTTTTACCTGGGAAAGGTCAGAGTATCCACTTAAGACTCCAAGTCTTAAGATAACAGCTCAAATAAAACTCACAGGCCATCTACTTAAGATAATGAGGTCCTGATTTCAGAAGAAATTTACCAAAGCACCTGGAGTGCTGTTAAGCTTAGAGGGCAGAGTGGATGCTCAAGGGAATCATGCTTAGAGCAGGGCACCAGTCCAAAGCAGACTCCAGGTGAATTTGGTAGGTTTCTTTGACCTACTGCAAACTACATCAAACAATGCTGATGCCCTGTCCTCCCCACCCCCAACTTTCTAGCAGCAGGCTGGTGGACTCTTTTTAAAAACTGATGTTTAAATGATTAAACATTAGTCAATATTTTGACTAATTTTGGTCCACCTTCTTTGAGTCCCTGAGGTGATAGAAATAATAATAAAAAATCTTTAATAAGAATGAAGGAGAATTTTATTTGAGTGAAACTGAGGATAATAGTCTGGGATATAACCACTCAGATAGCTCCGAGGAACTACTCTGGAGAAGTATGATTTTCAACAGTTTTATATCTTGTTAGAACAAAGAACACATATAACAGGAGTGCATTTTTCAAGTTTTCAACAACAACAAAAAAAAGAAAGACAGGTTAGCATGTACACAGTGATCAGTATGGCCTTGGTACCTGAGAAGGAAGCCTTATCATGAAGGTTTACTAACCCTGGGATCCCCAGGATGGAGGTTTATCTGTATCTTCAGAATACACACTCTTTATTTCTGTACAACATATCCTTTTATTTAATGGTTAAAATAAGTATGCAATGAGTGATTGATAGGCCATAAGACAGGCTTTAAGATGGTAGGGACTGAGAGAGGCATCAGAGGGCAGACAGATGGAAACCACAATCACAGACAACTAACCAATCTGGTCACAGGGAGCACAACCTTGTCTAAGTCAATGAAACTAAGCCATGCCATGTGGGGCCACCCAAGAGAGACGGGTCATAGTGGAGAGGTCTGACAGAACGTGGTCCATTGGAGAAGGGAATGGCAAACCACTTCAGTATTCTTGCCTTGAGAACCCCATGAACAGCATGAAAAGGCAAAAAGATAGGACACTGAAAGGTGAACTCCACAGGTTGGTAGGTGCCCAATATGCTACTGGTGATCAGTGGAGAAATAACTCCAGAAAGAATCAAGGGGTGAAGCCAAAGCAAAAACAACACCCAGTTGTGGATGTGAATGGTGATAGAAGCAATGTTTGATGCTGTAAAGAGCAATATTGCATAGGAACCTGGAATGTTAGGTCCATGAATCAAGGCAAATTGAAAGTGGTCAAACGGGATGGCAAGAGTGAACATCAACATTCTAGGAATCAGCAAACTAAGATGGACTGGAATGGGTGAATTTAACTCAAATGACTATTATACCTACTACTGTGGGCAGGAATCCCTTAGAAGAAATGGAGTAGCCATCATGGTCAACAAAAGAGTCTGAAATTCAATACTTGGATGCAGTCTCAAAAGTGACAGAATCATCTTTGTTCATGTCCAAGGCAAACCATTCAATATCATGGTAATCCAAGTCTATGCCCCAACCAGTAACACTGAAGAAGCTGAACAGTTCTATGAAGACATACAAGACCTTCTAGAACTAATATTCCAAAAAGATGTCCTTTTCATTATAGGGGACTGGAATGCTAAAGTAGGAAGTCAAGAAATACCTGGAGTAACAGGCACATTTGGCCTTGGAGTAAGGAAGAATGAAGTAGGGTAAAGACTAATAGAGTTCTGCCAAGAGAACACACTGGTCATAGCAAGCACCCTCTTCCAACAACACAAGAGAAGACTCTACACATGGACATCACCAGATGGTCAACAGCAAAATCAAACTGATTATATTCTTTGCAGCCAAAGATGGAGAAGCTCTATACAGTCAGCAAAAACAAGACCAGGAGATGACTGTGGCTCAGATCATGAATACCTTATTGCCAGATTCAGACTGGAATTGAAGAAAGTGGAGGAAACTCCTACACCATTCTGGTATGACATAAATCAAATCCCTTATGACTATGCAGTGGAAATGAGAAATAGATACAAGGGACTAGATCTGACAGAGTGCCTGATGAACTGTGGATAGAGGTTCATGACATTGTACAGGAGACAGGAGTCAAAACCATTCCCGAGAAAAATACAAAAAAGCAAAATGGCTGTCTAAGGAGGCCTTACAAATAGCTGTGAAACAAAGGAAGGTGAAAAGCAAAGGAGAAAAGGAAAGACATACCCATTTGAATGCAGAGTCCCAAAGAATAGCAAGGATAGATAAGAAAGCCTTCCTCAGTGATCAGTGCAAAGAAGTAGAGGAAAACAATAGAATGGGAAAGAAATGGCAACCCACTCCAGTGTTCTTGCCTGGAGAATACCAGGGACAGTGGAGCCTGGTGGGCTGCCGTCTATGGGGTCGCACAGAGTTGGACATGACTGAAGCGACTTAGCAGCAGTAGCAGCAGCAGAGATCTCTTCAAGAAAATTAGATATATCAAGGGAACATTTCATGCAAAAATGGGCTCCATAAAGGACAGAAATGGTAGGGACCTAACAGAAGCAGGAGATATTAAGAAGAGGTGGCAACATGTACCCCAGTGTTCATCGCAGCATTGTTTACAATAGCCAGGACATGGAAGCAACCTAGATGTCAATCAGCAGATGAATGGATAAGAAAGCTGTGATACATATACACAAAGGAGTATTACTCAGCCATTAAAAAGAATTCATTTGAATCAGTTCTAATGAAGTGGATGAAACTGGAGCCTATTATACAGAGTGAAGTAAGCCAGAAAGAAAAATACCAATACAGTATACTAATGTATATATATATGGAATTTGAAAGATGGTAACGATAACCCTGTATGCGAGACAACAAAAGAGACACAGATGTATAGAACAGGCTTTTGGACTCTGAGGGAGAGGGAGAGGGTGGGATGATTTGGGAGAATGGCACTGAAATATGTATAATACCATATATGAAACAAATCACCAGTCCAGGTTTGATGCATGACACTGGATGCTTGGGGCTGGTGCACTGGGATGACCCAGAAGGATGGTACGGGGAGGGAGGAGGGAGGAGGGTTCAGGATGAGGAACATGTTTATACCTGTGGTGGATTCATGTTTATGTATGACAAAACCAATACAATATTGTAAAGTAATTGACCTCCAATTAAAATAAATAAAAGAAGAGGTGGCAAGGAAACACAGAAGAACTGTACAAAAAAGATCTTCATGATCAAGATAATCACAATGGTATGATCACTCACCTAGAGCCAGACATCCTGGAATGTGAAGTCAAGTGGGTCTTAGAAAGCATCACTATGAACAAAGCCAGTGGAGGTGATGGAATTCCAGTTGAGCTAGTTTAAATCCTGAAAGATGATGCTTTGAAAGTGCTTCACTCAATATGCCAGCAAATTTGGAAAATTCAGCAGTTGCCACAGGACTAAAAAGGTCAGTTTTCATTCCAATCCCAAAGAAAGGCAATGCCAAAGAATGTTCCAACTACCACACAATTGCAGTAGTCTCACACAATAGTAAAGTAATGCACAAAATTCTCCAAGTCAGGCTTCAGCAATATGTGAACCGTGAACTTCCAGATGTTCAAGGATTTAGAAAAGGCAGAGGAACCAGAGAACAAACTGCCAACATCAGCTGGATCATGGAAAAAGGAAGAGAGTTCCAGAAAAACATCTATTTCTGCTTTATTGACTGTGCCAAAACCTTTGACTGTGTGGATCACAATAAACTGTGGAAAATTCTGAGAGAGATGGCAATTCCAGACCACCTGACCTGCCTCTTGAGAAATCTGTATGCAGGTCAGGAAGCAACAGTTAGAATTGGACATGAAACAACAGACTGGTTCCAAATACGAGAAGGAGTCCATCAAGGTTGTATATTGTCACCCTGCTTACTTAACTGATATGCAGTGTACATCATGAGAAACGCTGGTCTGGATGAAGTACAAGCTGGAATCAAGATTGCTGGGAGAAATATCAATAATCTCAGATATGCAGATGACACCACCTTGATGGCAGAAAGTAAAGAAGAACTAAAGAGCCTCTTGATAAAAGTGAAAAAGGAGAGTGAAAAAGTTGGCTTAAAGCTCAACATTCAGAAAATGAAGATCATGGTATCCGGTCCCATCACTTCATGGTAAATAGATGGAAACAGTGGCC
This sequence comes from Nanger dama, assembly GCA_917880005.1. Taxonomy (NCBI): domain Eukaryota; kingdom Metazoa; phylum Chordata; class Mammalia; order Artiodactyla; family Bovidae; genus Nanger; species Nanger dama. The sequence goes on along the minus strand of CAKJTW010000027.1, from coordinate 13,206,854 downwards.
TGACTTTGTTTTTCTGGGCCCCAAATCACTGCAGATGGTGTTTGCAGCCATGAAATTAAAAGACACTTACTCCTTGAAAGGGAAAGTTATTACCAACCTAGACAGAATATTAAAAAGCAGAGATGTTACTTTGTCAACAAAGGTCTGTCTAGTCAAGGCTATGGTTTTTCCTGTGGTCATGTATGGATGTGAGAGTTGGACTATAAAGAAAGCTGAGCACCAAAGAATTGATGCTTTGGAACTGTGGTGTCAGAGAAAACTCTTGAGAGTCCCTTGGACTGCAAGAAGATCCAACCAGTCCATCCTATGGGAGATCAGTTGTGGGTTTTCATTGGTAGGACTCATGCTGAAGCTGAAACTTCGATACTTTGGCCATTTGATGCGGATAGCTGGCTCATTTGAAAAAAAAAAAAAAAAACCCTGATGCTGGGAAAGTTTGAGGGCAGTAAGAGAAGGGGATGACAGAGGATGAGGTGGTTGTATGGCATCACTGACTCAGTGGACATGGGTTTGGGTGCACTCCAGGAGTTGGTGATGGAGAGGGAGGCCTGGCATGCTGCGGTTCATTGAGTCGCAGAGTCGGACACGATTGAGCGACTGAACTGAACTGAAGACAGACTGTGCTAGTTAGCATAAAGTTCAAGCCAAGCCATGTATAAGCCAAGCAACCTCAATATGTGAAAATTTCTTTCATCACTACTAACCTTATTTTATTCTGATTAGTCTAGCATATGTTAAACTTCGGCATCTATGTAATACCTTATTGTTATCTTATAGAGAACACATAGATAGGCGGTTTTGTGAATAAAAACAGACCACGTAAGAAATGCCAAATCCTGACTCTCATTTGGCCAAATATTAACATTCTTTAAAGTTAGAATTTATTACCCTTTATCCTCTTTCTCTTGGATCTGTCCTCTCAAATTGATGTGGACTTATTTTTGGTTTTTGCAAGAAAGAACCCTTTGAATGCAAATATTACCTGTTTTCTCCTAATCTTGGAAATTTATAGTTAATGAAGCTTCTACTTAGTTTTTTTTTTTTTTGAGTATATTTTTATTTTTTTAATTAAATTTATTTATTTTTTAATTACAATACTGTATTTGTTTTGCCATACATTGACACGAATCAGCCATAGGTGAACACAAAGGTGAAGAATGAGATATGTAATAAAAAAGTAAAAATATAGTTTTGCAGATAAAAAGTTCAATGTAGAAAAAGAAGGCAAATAAAAATTTAGATAAGATGGAAAGTTTGGAGGAGTCTCTGAAGATTTTAGATATGTGTGAAAACCAGTCACTACATGTCTTGTATTTAACTATGTCAACATGATTCTCTTTTTCTCTCTTTCTTCCCCACTCAAATTTCTCCATACAACAGTTAAATATAACCTACACCTGACTGTAATCCTTTCCATTTTCCTTTTAAGCATTTCTTTGAGTAGTAATTCTGAAAAAAATAGCATAATGAGATTTTTCCTAGATTAAGAATTTCTATTTATTTCCCATTTCTGAAGAATGGCCCTAATTGCTTTGTAATTCATTAAGTTTCTGCCATGAAGGATATCTCACAAAGAAGTAAGTCCATAGCTTTTGCTCCATGTCAGACAAGAATGACTCTTGGGAAAATAAATTTATTTACATTTATTAGTGAACATTATTACTGAACATTATGATAAACTATTGCACTTGTTCTGTAAATATCAGTTTATCAGCATAATTGTTTGTATCTTTTCTTTACCCAGCTCTCATGTAAATGTACACATATGTTTTAGACAAGAAAAGAAAAACATGCTGTAATATCTCTAACATCCTATGATGCAACATCTAACATTCACTTAGACATTATCTGTATAATCTATTGAACCAATATTTTTAAAAGTCACAAAAAGTAGGAATTAGGAAAGAAAAACAGCTATTGAAAATTGTGGGGGATGCTCCACAGAAAGAGAGAGGCAGAGGAACTTCCCTCAGCAAAGCCGAGGGGTCCCGAGGTGAGGTGAGCCTGCTGTCTGCCAACCCAGCCCCTTGGCGAGTGAGAGACAATCAGACGCGACAGGAGTTCCATCTAAGCAGTTCCGCTTTATTGCTGCGAACTCCCAGCTTATATAGGCAAGAAGGAGGGTTTTAGGAGGGACTTTCCATAGTTCCACCAATCATGTTAAAGGTTAAATCGGCATGTGCCTTCATTATAACAGGAGCATATGGAGATCACGTGCACGGAAATCAAGAGAGCCAATCAAAAACTTTGACAAACAACATAGGCCACGCCCCCATCTCTTCTGCCAGGTGCCATCTTAGGTTTTCGACCACAAAGCTACCCCCTTTCTTTTTAAGGTTTTCCATTTAGGGCCCCATAGAAAATCACAAATGGAAGCAGAAAATTAACATTTATATTACTCTCTGTGTTCCAAAAAGCATATATAAGACTTGTCCTACTTTAATTATTTTTCTTAATGTTTTACTCTTCTCCACATGGTTACAAAGACATTCTATTCAGTTTATCTTTCACAAAACACAAAGAGATTCTAGGTGTTAAATAATTCACAATGAAGCTTGGAGCTCACAGCTGTATTACCAGAAGCCTAGCCAAAAACAGATATGGTTGTTTTTGAAATCAGAAATCACTTTTATTGGCTCTCCTCTAGCACATAGAACTCAGCATTTAGAGAGGTTTTTGTGACACAGATTGATATGTTAAAATGCATATTTTACTATTGGATGGTCTCATTCTATTACAGCAGGATTTTTGGTAAGCGAATGGAAAAATTGGAGACTCTGTATCTCCTAATTTTATCTAATGGCTTTGGTGGGGAAGAGCAGCTCTCAAAAGCAGCATAGTCTTTTGGAGGGAAACTTTGTCAGCATATTTGTTGGTACACTTCTGTCTCCTTGATTAACAGTGTTAAACATTTCATGAAGACCAAAACAGATAATGAAATATGGCCAATGAATATGAAAATAAACAAATCACTGACAATATTTTCCCAAATGTGTTTGATAAAATTAGAGAAGTAACACTAATAGAGGAAAATTAAGTTGAGAAAATCTACAGAGAATTATTGCAAGAAATATGAATATATCATTTTTTTAAAGCAAGAACAAATCTTGGTAGTTAGATTTATACATAAGTTAAGATGGAAATGGTCACAATGAAGAGATGATAAATGAGACATTTGGGAAGTTGGAACACTGTTGTTGTTCAGTCACTAAGTCATATCCACATCTCTGAGAACCCATGGACTGCTGCACGACAGGTTTCCCGATCCTTCACTATCTCCCAGAAATTACTCAAATTTATGTCTATTGATATAATGATGCTATGCGACTATCTTGCCCTCTGCTTCTGTCTTCTACTTTTGTCTTCAATATTCCCCAGGATCAGGGTCTTTACCAATGAGGTAAAGACCTACCTGCTCTTTACATTAAGTAGCCAAAGAATTGGAATTTCAGCCCCAGCATCAGTCTGTCCAATGAATATTCAGGGTTGATTTCCTTTAGGATTGACTGGTTTGATCTTATTGCTGTTCAAGGGAATTCAAGAGTTTTCTCCAGTACCACAATTCAAAAGCATCGATTATTCAGCACTCTGTCTTCTTTATGGTCCAACTCATATTCATACATGACTGCTGGTAAAACCATAGCTTTGACTACATGGACCTTAGTCAGCAAAGTGATGTCTCTACATTTTAATACTCTGTCTAGGTTTGTCATAGCTTTCCTTCCAAGGAGCAAACGTCTTTTAACTTCATGGCTGCACTCACCATCTGCAGTGATTTTGGAGCCTCCCAAAATAAAATATGTCACTGCTTCCACTTTTGCCTTCTTTTTGCCATGAAGGGATGGGACCAGAAGCCATGATCTTATTTTTTTTATTTTGAGTTTTAAGCTAGCTATTTCACTCTCCTCTTTCACCCTTCTTAAGAGGGTCTTTAGTTGCTCTTCACTTTCTGCCATTAGAGTTATATCATATGCATATCTGAGGTTGTTAACATTTCTCCTGGCAATCTTGATTCCAACTTGTGCTTCATCCAGCCTGGCATTTTGCATGATGTCTATGTTTATAAACAGGGTGAAATATACACTCTTAATGTTCTCCCTTCCCATTTTTGAACCAGTGCATTGTTCCATGTCCAGTTCTAAATGTTGCTTCTTGACCTGCAAACAAGTTTCTCAGGAGACAGGTAGGATGATCTTGTGTTCCCATCTCTGTAAGAATTTTCCACATTTTGCTGTGATCCACATAGTCAAAGGCTTTAGAATATTAAATGAAGCAGCTATATATGTTATTTCTGGAATTCTCTTGCCTTTTCTATGATCCAATGGATGTTGGCAATTTCATCTCTGGTTCCTCTGCCTTTTATATATCCAGCTTATATATCTGGACATTGTCAGTTCACATACTCCTGAAGTCTAGTTTGAAGGATTTGAGCATTACATTGCTAGCATGTGACATGAACACAATTGTAGGGTAGTTTGAACACTTTGGCATTAGAATGAAAATTGACCTTTTCCAGTCCTGTCACCACTGCTGAGTTTTCCAATGTTGTTGACATATTGACTGCAACACTTTAATAGCATCATATTTTAGGATTTGAAATAGCTCCGCTGAAATTCCATCACCTCCACCTGCTTTATTCGTAGTAACGCTTCCTCAGTCCCACTTAACTTCACACTCTGATGTACGGCTTTAGGTGAGTGACCACACCATTGTGGTTATCTGGGTCAATGATACCTTTCTTGGTACAGTTCTTCTGTGTATTCTTGCCACTTCTTAGTCTCTTCTGTTTCCGTTAGGTTCTTGCCGTTTTTGTCTTTTATTGTGCCCATCCTTGCACACAATGTCTCCTTGGTATCTCCAATTTTATTATTGAGATCTCTAGTCTTTCCCATCCTATTGTTTTCCTCTATTTCTTTACATTATCCATTTAAGAAGGCCTTCTTATATCTCCTTGCTGTTTTCTGGAACTCTACATTCAGTTAGCTATATATTTCCCTTTCTCCTTTATCTTTCACTTCTCTTCTTTTCTCAATTATTTGCAAAATTTCCTCAGGCAACCACTTTGCTTTCTTACATTTGTTTTTCTTTGGGATGATTTGGTCGTTCCTGTACAATGTTATGAACCTCCAACCATAGTCTTTCAGGTACTCTGCCTACCAGATCTGATTCCTCTCATCTGTTACCTCCACTGTATAATCAATCCTAAGGGGTTTGTTTTAGCTCATTCCTAAATGGCCCAGTAGAGTTTCTTCAATGTAAGTCTGAATTTCACAATAAGGAGCTTATTATCTGAGCCACAGTCAGCGTCTGGTCTTTTTTTTTCCCCGACTGTGTAGAGCTTCTCCATGTTTGGCTGCAAAGAACATAATCAAGATGATTTCAGTATTGAACATTTGGTGATAGCCATGTATAGAGACCAATTTTGTTGTGTTGAAAAAAGCTGTTTACTATTACCAGTGAGCTGTCTAGGCAAAACTCTGTTTATCTTTGCCATTTTTCATTTTGCACTCCGTGGCCAAACTTACCTGTTATTCTAGGTATCTCTTGACTTCCTTCGTGTTCCAATCACCTATGAAGAAAAGGGCATATATTTTAGTTAGTTCTAGAAGGTCTTGTAGGTCTTCATAGAACTGGTCAACTTCAACTTCTTCAGCATCAGTGGTTGGGGTATAGACTTGGATTACTGTGACGTTGAGTTTTTGCCTTGAAAATGAACTGAGATCATTCTGTCATTTTTGAGATTGCACCCAAGTACTGCAATTTGGACTTTTGTTGGCTATGAGGGCTACTATATTTCTTCTAAGGGATTCTTGCCCACAGTAGTAGATACAATGTTCATCTGAATTAAATTTTCCTATTCCAATCCATTTTAGTTCACTGATTCCTAAGATGTCAGTGTTCACTCTTGCCATCTCCTGCTTGACCACATCCAATTTACTTTTATTCATGGACCTAACATTCCAGGTTCCTACGCAATATTGTTCTTTACAGCATCGGACTTTGCTTTCACCACCAGACCTAGCCATAACAGCATCATTTCTGCTTTGGCACGATCACTTTATTCTTTTTGGAGCTATTAGTAATTGCCCTCTGATCTTCTCCAGTAGCATATTGAACTCCTTCCAAATGAGAGGCTCATCTTCTGGTGTCACATCTTTTTTACTTTCATGCTGTTTATGGGGTTCTTTCAGCAAGAATACTTGCCATTCCCTCCTCCAGGGAACTACATTATGTCAGAATTTTTACTGTGACCCGTCCATCTTGGGTGGCCCTGCATGTCACGGCTCAGAGCTTCATTGAGTTATGCAAGCTCCTTTGTCATGACTAGGCTGTCATCCATGAAGGGGATTGGGACACTAAGGCATTTCAAAAATTAGATTGTGGCTGTGGCTGGCCACAGTAACAATAACCTGAATAAAATAATTATTTCATGTTAAACAGTAACCTGTGTAAAATAATTATCTCCATATTTATTCCTGTTCAGTAGTGTCAGACTCTTTGCAACCCCATGGACTGCAGCACATCAGGTTTCCCTGTCCTTCACTATTTCCTGGAGTTTGTTCAAACTCATATCCATTGAATCAGTGATGCCATCCAACCATCTCATCCTCTGTCGCTCCCTTCTCCTTTTGCCTTCAATCTTTCCCAGCATCAGGGTCTTTTCCAATGAATTGATTCTTCACATCAGGTGGCCAAAATATAGTGTGGTACTGTAAAAATAACTACATTTTGCTAATGTTTAAAATTAATTTTTCCAATAAATGAATATTGGTATAACTGTATTCAAATATTTGCATATAGCACAGAGATTTATAATGCCAGTACATCAGAATGCACTTACAAATAAGAATTTCTAAAACTTGACTGTATCATATTCTACATAGTTTTTCTTCAACTATAACTTAAACAACAGATTGATGACTAAACATATTGTTTTCAGTTATTTCTGAGGCTCAGTGAAAAACAGCAAAGCAAAGCCTAGTTTTGAGAAAATAATGTGAAAAAGTGTACCATGAAAGTAAATGGGAGTATTTTAACAGTTTTACTACCATATCCCTCAGGAGACATTCCTGAAACAGTACTGAACTGATAAAACTGATATGTTATTTACTGAACTCCTACTTTCTGAACTGAAAGGGGTAAACCTTGCTGTAGGCCCCAGTAATGAGTATAGTAAAAGCAAAAAAGTCTATTAAAAAAAAATATAGTACTCCAAGTCAGTGAGAACTAACACAATTCATGAATTCAATGGCATTACATGACTGCTTAGGCTGGAGATTTTGAGAGTCACAGGGTATGTGAGAAAGTGATTAGTGAGCATAACTTAGAGATTACTTTTCTGCTGCAAGAAGGGATAAATATATTGTAAAAATACTTGTACAGTGTTAAACATTTTACAAGGATGTAGTTAGAGAAGCAGGTGAACATATTTATAAACTTAAGGTTTCAGTAGCATGCATTTTTCCATGTCTCATATATTACCATGTATAATTTTTCTCTACCAAAATGCAACCATTAGGAATTTAATTATATCAAATGCTCTGAAATAAATATGTTAAAATTAGCCTCCAATTAAAATAAATAAATTTAAATTTAAAAAATTGTTTCTAAAGTAGTCATTGAGTAATTTTAAGAAGACTATCTAAAAGAAAATCTAAATATAGTTTAATTTTAAATTAAAATAAAAAATATAGAGTCATTGTTATGATTTTTGGCAAAATCCATTGTCCATGGTATGTAAGAAATTTGCTTCTGTCCCCAAGGATTTACATAACTGCACACCTATGTGACTCATCTTTTTGCATCTTATATTCTTGATGTTTGCAATTTAATAAACTAATGTTTTAAAGTCAAAATTCTGTAGGTCTAGAAGATAGCTTGACACTAAATATTGAGTGATGATCTTCCCATTGTGTAAATAATACAACAAATACAAAAACCAATCCTAAGTGTGAATTTGTCAAGTGAAGCAGTGTTATTCATTTCCATTAAACATATTATAAATTTTTATAAGTAAAAATGCTGTACTCATAAAATGAGACATTATGCTTTTGAAATAATTTTATATAATAAAATTCACTGTCATCTTAAAAGAAATAGAAGGTCTGAAATCAGTTTCTATAGTAGGAACTAATTTTACTATCAGATGCTTCAAACAAAGATTGATAATTTAATAATAGAAGGTAAAGTAAATTTATAAAGATTTCATGAAATTACAAGCATTAAAATACATATAATTATATCTTTTCTTAAATGAAGAAAAAAATAATCCTCCTTAGAATTTGGAGAGTTTTTAAATAATAGGAAAAATAAATGGTTACAGATCCAGGAAGATGGATAGACAAACAAAACAGTGCCAAAAAAAGAAATGAAATCATATCCCAGTGAAGGAGTGCAAACTATTGTGGAAGTCAGAGCCATTCAGAAGAGCTTTGAGGTGCTGACAACAGTCTTACAAAGCACGTGGGGTTGCTGTACAGCTCAGGGTGGTTAATTGTAGAACTGCATTATGTTGACCTGTCAGTCAACTCTGCTCTCCCTCCAACAAAACCCTCATGTAAAAGCAAGAACCTCACCTCTCTACAAATATCAAGAATCAGACCTTCTTAAATGTAATAAATAAATACAAAAGGAATCAGAAAATGCACCAATATTAAACAGAGTGAATAAATCTCAATAACCAGAAAAATAAAAGTGAGTAAATTAGTAAGTTATTTACAGTAAAAAGCTTTTGAAGAAATATTAGCTTTATAAAAAGTCTTCTAGAGGTCTTGGAATTTAAAAACTTCATGACTTAAATAGTAGATATGCTGAACAGTAAAGTTGGTACAGCTTGATTAGGAGAAGGAGCTAAAAGACTGAACGTGGGGAGTTTTCTTAAATCTCAAAATGGATTAAAGATCTAAATGTAAGGCCAGAAACTATAAAACTCCTAGAGGAGAACATAGGCAAAATACTCTCCAACATAAATCACAGCAGGATCCTCTATGATCCACCTCTCAGAATACTGGAAATAAAAGCAAAAATAAACAAATGGAATCTAATTAAAATTAAAAGCTTCTGCACAACAAAGGAAACTATAAGCAAGGTGAAAAGACAGCGTTCTGAATGGGAGAAAATAATAGCAAATGAAGCAACTGACAGACAACTAATCTCAAAAATATACAAGCAACTTATGCAGCTCAACTCCAGAAAAATAAACAACTCAATCAAAAAATGGGCCAAAGAACTAAATAGACATTTCTCCAAAGAAGACATATGGATGGCTAACAAACACATGAAAAGATGCTCAACATCACTCATTATCAGAGAAATGCAAATCAAAACCACAATGAGGTACCATTTCACACCAGTCAGAATGGCTGTGATCCAAAAGTCTACAAGCAATAAATGCTGGAGAGGGTGTGGAGAAAAGGGAACCCTCTTACACTGTTGGTGGGAATGCAAACCAGTACAGCCACTATGGAGAATACATCTGAATCAGTTCTAATGAGGTGGGTGAAACTGGAGCCTATTATACAGAGTGAAGTAAGCCAGAAAGGAAAACACCAATAAAGTATACTAACACATATATATGGAATTTAGAAAGATGGTAATGATAACCATGTATGCGAGAAAGCAAAAGAGACACAGATGTATAGAACGGACTTTTGAACTCTGTGGGAGAGGGAGAGGGTGGGATGATTTGGGAGAATGGCATTGTAACATGTATACTATCATGTAAGAAATGAATCACCAGTCTATGTTCGATACAGGATACAGGAGGCTTGGGGCTGGTGCACGGGGATGATCCAGAGAGATGATATGGGATGGGAGGTGGGAGGGGGGTTCAGGATTGGGAACTCATGTACACCCGGGCTGATTCATGTCAATGTATGGCAAAACCAATATAGTATTGTAAAGTAAAATAAAGTAAAAATGAAAATTAAAAAAGCTTAATAAAGTGTAAAGATATTTTTTAATGAGAAAATAGGAAACTATAGAAATTCTTCCTTTTATGCAACAAAAATTCCAGAATAAAAAAGATAAAAAAGAAGGGAGCAATATTTTTGTTTTAGATTTTTTTAAAATTAAAATTTATTTTAATTGCAGGCTAATTACTTTACAATATTGTGTTGGAGCAGTATTTTTAAGTCAGTCTACTAATGTTTAAAATCTGTTCACAGTTTTTAATGTGTTTGGCAATTTCTACTTCCTTTAATTGCATTTCCTGGTGTTGCCAGCAAGCTTTTGCAAGTGGGGTGTTTTCTGTTTTTTGATTTTTCACATCAAATTACATCATGCAAAAATTTAAGTGATAAACATCTAATTTTGATTAACATTTGTTTTCAATATTATCATGTAGATATGATTAATATCTATGATTTGTACATAAATAAATTCACATATATGAGACTGTATCATAACATTTCTTTGTCTGGTAGTATGACTGTTTTATAATGAATTTAATGCGCAATCGCCATAAAAACTAAAATATTAGATGATATTAAAACATAAAAATGATAATTTTATTGCTAATCAGCAAAATTGAAACATGATTTCACCTGTGAAAACTAACAAATATTAGTGTTAATTAAGACTCAGTTATGGCCTGACACTTATCATTAAGTAAATTAACTGCTCTTATTATAGAATTCATTAAGTACTGAGGTAAAGAGACTCCATACCTCCATGAAATGAACAGATTTGATTGTATGATATTTGCATCATCTAGATTGATATAATGTATACATTAATGAGCTTATAATTTCTAGTTGAGATTCAGAATATTTTTTTCTATACCAGCCCACTCACCAACCTCAACTATATATCTAGAATGTCTTAGCTTCAGAGTACCCTACAAGATCTGCAGAGGCTTTGTCAGGACTAAAGACAGCCCAAATTTTCCGTCTCCCACTAGTAGTTTTTTCCCTTCTCAGTTCAGTTCAGTTCAGTCGCTCAGTCGTGTCCAACTCTTTGCAACCCCATGAATCACACGACGCCAGGCATCCCTGACCATCACGAACTCCCAGAGTTCACTCAGACTCAGGTCCATCGAGTCCGTGATGCCATCCAGCCATCTCATTCTCTGTCGTGCATTTCTCCTCCTGCCCCCAATCCTTCCCAGCACCAGGGTCTTTTCCAGTGAGTCAACTCTTCGCATGAGGTGGCCAAGGTACTAAAGTTTCAGCTTCAGTATCATTCCCTCCAAAGAAATCCCAGGGCTGATCTCCTTCAGAATGGACTGGTTGGATCTCCTTGCAGTCCAAGGGACTCTCAAGAGTCTTCTCCACCACCACAGTTCAAAAGCATCAATTCTTCGGCGCTCAGCCTTCTTCACGGTCCAACTCTCACATCCATACATGACTACTGGAAAAACCATAGCCTTGACTAGATGGACCTTAGTCAGCAAAGTAATGTCTCTGCTTTTCAATATGCTATCTAGGTTGGTCATAACTTTTCTTCCAAGCAGTAAGTGTCTTTTAATTTCATGCTGCAGTCACCATCTGCAGTGATTTTGGAGCCCAGAAAAATAAAGTCTGACACTGTTTCCACTGTTTCAACATCTATGTCCCATGAAATGATGGGACCAGATGCCATGATCTTCATTTTCTGAATGTTGAGCTTTAAGCCAACATTTTCACTCTCCTCTTGCACTTTCATCAAGAAGCTTTTTAGTTCCTCTTCACTTTCTGCCATAAGGGTGGTGTCATCTGTATATCTGAGGTTATTGATATTTTTCCCAGAAGTCTTGATTCCAGCTTGCATTCCTTCCAATCCAGTGTTTCTCATGATATACTCTGCATATAAGTTAAATAAGCAGGGTGACAATATACAGCCTTGAAGTACTCCTTTTCCTATTTGGAACCAGTCTGTTGTTCCATCTCCAGTTCTAACTGTTGCTTCCTAATTTGCGTACAGATTTCTCAAGAGGCAGTTTAGGTGGTCTGGTATTCCCAACTCTCTCAGAGTTTTCCACAGTTTATTGTGATCCACACAGTCAAAGGTTTTGGCATGGTCACTAAAGCAGAAATAGATATTTTTCTGGAACTCTCTTGCTTTTTCCATGATCCAGCAGATCTTGGCAATTTGATCTCTGGTTCCTCTGCTTTTTCTAAAACCAGCTTGAACATCAGGAAGTTCACAGTTCACTTATTGTTGAAGCCTGGCTTGGAGAATTTTGAGCATTACTTTACTAGCATGTGACATGAGTGCAATTATGCGGTAGTTTGAGCATTCTTTGGCATTGCCTGTCTTTGGGATTGGAATGGAAACTGACCTTTTCCAGTCCTGTGGCCACTGCTGAGTTTTCCAAATTTGCTGGCATATTTAGCGCAATACTTTCACGGCATTATCTTTCAGAATGTGAAATAGCTCTACTGGAATTCCATCACCTCCACTAGCTTTGTTCATAGTGATGCTTTCTAAGACTCACTTGACTTCACATTCCAGATGTCTGGCTCTAGATGAGTGATCACACCATCATGATTATCCGGGTAATGAAGATCTTTTTGTACAGTTCTTCTGTGTATTCTTGCCACCTTTTCTTAATATTTTCTGCTTCTGTTAGGTCCATACCATTTCTGTCCTTTATCAAGCCCATCTTTGCATGAAATGTTCCCTTAATATCTCTAATTTTCTTGAAGAGATCTCTAGTCTTTCCCATTCTGTTGATTTCCTCTATTTCTTTGCGTTGATTGCTGAAGAATGCTCTCTGATCTCTTCTTGCTATTCTTTAGAAATGACAAAAGCACTTGCATATTGATCTAACACTGTTCTAGTCCATCAATTTCTGTCTGAGAATGGGCTATCCAAGGACGCAAACCTGCAAAAACATTTCAAAATGAACAAACACATATACAAATATATATAGAAAATATAAGCAAAGTTTTATGTAATAATTTAAACATTATTTAAGGGAGGAGGAGAAGGTGCAGACAGGATGAGATAACTGGATAACATCACTGACTCAGTTAGTCAGTTCAGTAGCTCAGTCCTATCTGACTCTTTGCAACCACATGGACTCCAGGACACCAGACTTCCCTGTCTATCTACAACTCCTGAAACTTGTTCAAACTCATGTCTGTCGAGTTGGAGATGCCATCCAACCATCTCATGCTCTGTCATCCCCTTCACCTCCTGCTTTCAATCTTTCCCAGCATCAGGGTCTTTTCCAATCAGTCAGTGCTTCGCATCAGGTGGCCAAAGTATTGGAGTTTCAACTTCAACATCAGCCCTTCTAATGAATAGTCAGGACTGATTTGCTTTGGATTGACTGGGTTGATCTGCTGGCAGTCCATGGGACTTTCAAGAGTCTTCCCAACACCACAGTTCAAAATTATCAATTTGTCTTTGCTCAGTTTATGATCCAATTCTCACATCCATACATGACCACTGGAAAAACCATAGCCTTGACTGGACAGACCTTTGTTAGCAAAGTAATGTCTCTGCTTTTTAATATGCTGTCTAGGTTGGTCATAGCTTTTCTTCCAAGGAGCAAGCATCTTTTAATTTCATGGCTGCAGTCACCATTTTCAGTGATTTTGGAGACCACCCCCCACCCCACACAAAAAAAAGTAAAGTCTGTCGCTGTTTCCAGTGTTTCCCATCTATTTGCAATGAAGTGATGGGGATAGATGCAGTGATCTTAGTTTTATAAATGTTATGCTTTAATCCAGCTTTTTCACTCCCCTCCCTCTTTCAGTTTCATCAAGCAGCTCTTCAGTTCATCTTCACTTTCTGCCATAACGGTGGTGTCATCTGCATATTTGAGATTATTTATATTTTTCCAGGCAGGCTTGATACCAACCTGTGCTTCATCCATACCAGCATTTTGCATGATGTACTCTGCATATAAGTTAAATAAGCAGGGAGACAATATATAGCCTTGACATACTCCTTTCCCAGTTTCGAACCAGTCCATTTGTCTATGTTTGGTTCTCACTGTTGCTTCTTGACCTGCACACAGATTTCTCAGGGGGCAGGTCAGGTGGACTGGTATTCCCATCTCTTTAAGAATTTGCCAAAATTTGTTGTGATCCAAACAGTCAAAGGCTTTGGTGTAGTCAATAAAGAAGAAATAGATGTTTTCCTAGAACTCTCTTACTTTTTCTATGATCCTAAGGATGTTGGCAATTTAATCTCTAATCCTCTGCCTTTTATAAAACCAGCTTGAACATCTGGAAGTTCTTGGTTCACATACTGTTTAAGCCTCATTTGGAGAATTTTGAGCATCACTTTGCTAGTGTGTGAGGTTAATGAAATTGTGCAGTTGTTTGAATATTCTTTGGGATTATCTTTCTTTGGGATGGGAATTAAAATGGCCCTTTTCTAGTCCTGTTGCCAGTGCTGAGTTTTCCTAATTTGCTAGCTTATTGAGTGCAGCACTTTAACAGCATCATCTATTAAAATTTGAAATAGCTTTTAAGATTTGTAATTTATTGCCAAATTCAAACTTAAATTGAAGAAAGTAGGGAAAACCATTGGACCATTCAGGTATGACCTAATTCAAATCTCTTATGACTATACAGTGGAAGTGAGAAATAGGTTTAAGGGATTAGATCTGATAGAGTGCCTGAAGAACTATGGATGGAGGTTCATAACATTGTACAAGAGGCAGTTATCAAGACTATTCCCAAGAAAAAGAAATACCAAAAGGCAAAATAGTTGTCTGAGGAGGCCTTACAAAAAGCTATGAAAAGAAGTGAAGTGAAAGGCAAAGGAAAAAAAAAAGAAAAATATACCCATTTGAATTCAGAGTTCCAAAGAATAGAAAGGATATGTAAGAAAGCCTTCCTCAGTGATCAATGCAAAGAAATAGAGGAAAACAATAGAATGGGAAAGACTAGAGATCTCTTCAAGAAAATTAGTGATACCAAGGGAACTTCTCATGGAAAAATGTGCACAATAAAGGACAGAAATGGTATGGCCCTAACAGAAGCAGAAGATATTAAGAAGTGGTGGCAAGCATACACAGAAGAACCATACAAAAATGATCTTCATGACACAGATAATCACGATGGTGTGATCACTCATCTAGATCCAGACATTCTGGAATGAGAGGTCAAGTAGGCCATAGGAAGCATCACTACAGACAAAGCCAGTGGAAGTGATTGAATTCCAGTTGAGCTATTTCAAATTATAAAAGATAATGCCATGAAAGTGCTGCACTCAATATGCCAGCAAATTTGGAAAACTCAGCAGTGGCCACAGGACTAGACAAGGTCAATTTTCATTCTAATCCCAAAGAAAGACAATGCCAAAGACTGCTCAAACTGCCACACAAATGCACTTGTCTCATAGGCTCGCAAATTAATGCTCAAAAGCCAGACTTCAACAACACATGAACTGTGAACATGCAGCTGTTCAAAGTTGTTTTACAAAAGTCAGAAGAACCAGAGATCAAATTGCCAACATCCGCTGGATCATGGAGAAAGCAAGAGAGTTCCAGAAAAAAACATCTATTTCTGCTTTATTGAGTATGCCAAAGCTTTGAATATGTGAATAACAACAAGCTGTGGAAAATTCTGAAAGAGGTGGGCATACCAGACCACCTGACCTACCTCTTGAGAAACCTATATGCAGGTCAGAAAGCAACAGTTAGAACTGGACATGAAATAACAGACTGGCTCCAAATTGGGAAATAATTACATCAAGGCTGTATATTGTCACCTGGCTTATTTAGCTTGTATGCAGAGTACATCATGAGAAATTCTGGAATGGATGAAGCACAAACTTGAATCAAGATTTCTGGGAGAAATATCAGTAACCTAAAATATGCAGATGACAGCACCCTTATGGTAGAAAGTGAAGAAGAACTAAAGAGCCTCTTGATGAAAGTGAAAGAGGAGAATATAAAGTTGGCTTAAAACTCCATATTCAAAAACTAAGATCATGTCGTCTGGTCCCTTGGCTTCATGGTAAATAGATAGGGAAACCATGGAAACAGTGACGGACTTTATGTTGGGGGCTCCAAAATCACTGCAAATGGTGATTGTACCCATGAAATTTAAAAAGACTCTTGCTCCTTGGAAGAAAAGTTATGACCAACTTAGACAGCTTATTAAAAAGGAGAGACATTACCGTGCCAACAAAGGTCTATCTTGTCATAACTATTGTTTTCCCAGTAGTCATGTATGGATATGTGAGTTGGACTTTAAAGAAAGCTGAGCACGAAAGAATTGATGGTTTCGAGCTGTGGTGTTGGAGAAGACTCTTGAGAGTCCTTTGGACAGCAAGGAGATCCAACGAGTCCATCCTAAAGGAAATCAGTCCAGAATATTTATTGAAGGACTGATGCTGAAGCTGAAACTCCAATATTTTAGTCACCTGATATGAAGACTCTAGAGAGTCCCTTGAACTGCAAGGAGATCCAACCAGTCCATTCTGAATATCAGTCCTGAGATTTCTTTGGAGGAAATGATGTTAAAGCTGAAACTCCAGTACTTTGGCCACCTCATGTGAAGACTTGACTCATTGGAAAAGACTCTGATGCTGGGAGGGATTGGGGGCAGGAGGAGAAGGACATGACAGAGGATGAGATGGCTGGATGGCAAAACTGACTCGATGGATGTGAGACTGAGTGAACTCCGGGAGTTGGTGATGGACAGGGAGGCCTGGCGTGCTGTGATTCATGGGGTCTCAAAGAGTTGGACATGACTGAGTGACTGAACTGAACTGACCTGATGTGAATAGCTGACTTGTTTGAAGAGAGCCTGAATCTGGGAAAGATTGAAGGCAAGAGGAGAAGGGGACCAGAGGATGAGGTGTTTGAATGGCATCACCACTCAATGGACATGAGTTTGAGTAAACTCTCATAGTTGGTGATGCACAGGGAGGTCTGGCGTGCCCCAGTTCATGGAGTCGCCAAGAGTCAGACATGTCTGAGCGAATGAACTGAGCTGACCTGATCAAGTGGCATTCCATCACCTCTGCTAGCTTTGTTTGTAGTGATTCTTCCTAAGGCCCACTTGACTTTGGTCTCCAGGATGTCTAGTTACAGGTGAGTGAGCAAACCATCGTGGTTATCTGGATCATTATCTGGGTCACATCTTTTGTATAGTTCTTTTGTGTATTCTTGTCACCTCCTAATTTCTTCTGCTTCTGTTGGGTCCATACCATTTCTGTCCTTTATTGTACCTATCTTTGCATGATATACTCCCTTGGTATCTCTAATTTTCTTGAAATGCTCTCTAGTCTTTCTCATATTTTTGCTTCCCTCTATTTATTTGCATTGATCACTTTGGAATGCTTTCTTATCTCTCCTTGCTATTTTATGGAACTCTGTATTTAGATGGATATATCTTTCCTTATCTCTTCTGACTCAGTTTGAGCAAACTCTAGGAGACAGTGAAGAACAGGAAAGCCTGGCATACTACAGTTCATGGGGTCACGAGGAGTTGGACACGATGTAGTGACTGAACAACAGCCGCAGTAAAATACATATAAAATTAAAATGCAAATACCTTTATGTAGTTGAGGTTAATTATATAACAAAGCATTGTAGGGAATTTGAAATATTTCAGTTGATCACAGAATATTGAGAGAATTTGATAAATAGTATAGATTTATTTATACCTGCATTATTATAAGCACATTAATCAATACACGTGTTACCCTGGATATATTACAGTGTCTACTAGGTTATAGTCTATAGGAATTTGAATAGAATTTGTATCCTACTCTTGTGTGAAAGTTGTATAAATCTTAATTATGTTGAAATAGTTCATATTGATTTTCAGTTCTGCTTTATCATTCTACTTTTCTGTATATTTTTTATTAATTCTGAATATTTGATATAAAACTACATCTAAAAATCTTTACTTAAAAGTAATTGTAATATATAATAAAACTATATGTATATTTGTTCTGTAGTTTTCAAATCTCCTGTAAATGTGTTACTGAACTTTCACAATTTAAATAATTTTTAAAAGAGAAAACAAAAACAACGAAAGTAAAGAGACATCATAATTTTATGGAAGGTGGGACTGAGAATATGAGTGAATTTCTACTTAGATAAGAATTGTTCAGGAATTGGATAAAATGGATTCTGAACAACACTGGGCACTGCAGGTGATAATCTGGGAAGAGCAAGAATGGAATATGGAAGATGCTTGGTCTATCTACTATGCACTTATTTTAATGAAGCAAATCTAGAGAATTATTAAAATAATTATTTCTTCATAAGTGCTGTATTTAACAGAAAATATTATCTCACTGAAGAACATTTCCTTAAGTTTTTAGCAGTTATTTATCTATAAAGCTTTACTTTCCCTGAGATAATGCAGACAGAGAGTAAAATGTCCCACAAATGCATATGATAATTTAATTGGCTTTCTATCATCAGAATCTAGAGCTTTGATTATTTTAAGTTCAGTTCAGTAACTCAGTCGTGTCTAACTCTTTGCGACCCCATGAATCACAGCACGCCAGGCCTCCCCTGTCCATCACCAGCTCCCAGAATCCACCTAAACCCGTGTCCACTGTGTTGGAGATGCCATCCAACCATCTTATTCTCTGTCGTCCCCTTCTCCTCCTGCCCTCAATCTTTCCCAGCATCAGGGTCTTTTCCAATCAGTCAGCTCTCTGCAAAGACAGGGAGTAAAATGTCTTACAAATGCATATGGATAATTTAATCGGCTTTCTATCATTAGAATCTAGAGCTCTGATTAATCTGTTAATAAAAGTTAAAAAGATTCTTACTGAAAAGCTTGGTCATTACTTGGTCATTCGTCTGCCAACTTTTCTTACACACTTGTATCTGTGCAGTTCCCCCCACCCCCGCCCCCCAAAAAAAAAAAAAGAGTCTGCTTTGTTGAGAGGGTTTACAGTAGTATGGGGTGAAGTGACATGTTTTGTCATGGTTACATACATATTATGTTCTGCTTTAGCTTAATAATAAACAAGGTATTAATCAGATATTCCTTGTATTTTTTTAAATTCATTACATCAAAATGTCAAACTAATCTTTTCCCTGAAGTGATACAATTTTACTTCATGGAATCATGGCAAGATCTTGGCTTAGGAATGCCTTATGTGATTTTATAATATTAGTTATTATCATTCCAGGCATAGGAAGAATTGCACTTGAATTAGTTTTGTATGCAAGTGTACTGAAATTGCTACATTTTATCAAGAAAATGTTGGGCAGAAGATTTACTGGCTAGTGTAAAATTCAGTGTATCCTCTACCCTCTGCCCTTTCAGCAAGCAGTGTGTAAGAGACCCTTAGCTTCTTTAGGATAGCCAGGGCATAATTAGTACAGAAAGAAATATCTTATTACCTAGAAATAACTTCATGAAACCTTACAGCATTTATTGGTTACAGAGGTATTAAAGGCTCTATGGTTATTTTTTCTTGTTTTAGAAACACAAAAACTAAAGCATAGCTAATTCTTTGACTTAACCAAGGCAGCATTAAATTCCTTTTATTAGGAAATTGTAAAATCAGATTATTCTTTTAAATTAAATTTTTACATATAAAAAGAACATTCAAAATATATATTGTAAAATAACACATTGAATCTAGTAAATTTAAATACAACTCTTCTATAAATTTTCTGTTAAATGTTATCATATATATACTATATGAATATATATATATATATACACATACAAATTATTGTAATTTTAAAATCTGTACTAAGTATGAGTTCTGAAGTCATAGATGCATGGATTTAGAACCTGACATTATCACAGTAGGCAAACTTAGAACATTTCTTTTAGTTTATTTTTTTTAGTCAGTTTGCTGATTCTAGAATTATTAAAGTATCACACACTTCTAGGATTGCTGTTTTAAATTAAATTTATACAGGGTAAAAAGTACAAAATTTGCACACAGTAATATGAAATGCATATATATTTACATTTATACATATATAAGTAAATACTTTTGCCCTGTCTTAGTATACAAGCATGGTTGTCTAAAATATCCACTGTGTCATGTGAAAATATCTCACTGCACACTGAAGCTCCAAATAGCATTTGGTATATAACTGCACTTACATTATCTTTGAGCAGAAAGAAGACCCAGGCTGACCCTTGCTCATTACTTTTCAGTGTGTTTCATATGCTGATTATTCATCACCTCAGGGAATGTGATGGCTTCTAGGAATGATCCTGAAATATGCAGTATTTGAGCAAAAGTCTATTGACCAAAATGTTTTCAAACTTTAAAGCCTGGGCTAATGCTTTCCTATCGATTTGATAGTCAGAGATGATGCTGTTCTTTGATAAGGGCTGTTCTCATTAAGTAGCAGCCTGGGTACAGCCCAGCAGTCTCATTGAAAGCACACCCTGCAGATTGAAAAGCAATTAGCATGCTGGACTGTGATAATTACCCACAGTATGGAGGCTTCTCTAAGATAGAGCTTCTACCACGTCTAATAATAGGATTCCTTAAATGGTGATATAGTTTCATAGACACACCACCATCCTCACTTGAACCTTGTCACTTATATGGGATAGGGAAATAAACATCCTTCACTATTTTTTTTTTTTCTTCCCAAGTATGGCTCCCTGTTTTTTCAATTTGCAGTGTATATCACCTGAATGTTGCTTGAATCATGATTTAATCTGCCAAGGCAAAGCAACATCTCATTTATTTCTATTTCTTTGCCTTGCAATGAAATGATTGCCTAGATGCAACAATTTAAATAGAGCTCTGATTAAAACTGAATGTGGAAACAGATGGAGCAGTTGTGTGTCTCCTATGATTTGTCCCTCATTACAAAAGGTCAAGGTGACTCAAATTTTTATTTACCTGGGGAAAAACAAACTTGGGATGTACCATAAGCCATATGACAGTTTGTTTCACTCAACAAAATCAGTTGCTTCCGAATAATCAGTCCTTAATTCCTCTCGGGCACTGCCCCTGACTTCGGATAGGGGGAAGCTCCTCTCAGCCTAGTAGCTAAGATGCAAAGATGAGCTCAATGAAGGGCAGAAATGGTAGGGACCTAACAGAAGCAGAAGACACTAAGAAGAGGTGGCAAGAATAGAAAGAAGAACTATGCAAAAATATCTTTACTCTCAAGGAGTCCATTCACTCTGTATAATAGGTTCCAGTTTCATCCACCTCATTAGAATTCAAATGTATTCTTTTTAATGGCTGAGTAATAAAGAGGGAGAGGATGGGATGATGTGGGAGAATGGCATTGAAACATGTGTAATATCATATAATAAATGAATTGCCAGTCTAGTTTCAATGCAGGATACAGGATGCTTGGGGCTAGTGCACAGGGATGACCCAGAGGGATGGTATGAGGAGGGAGGTAGGAGGGGGGTTCAGGATTGGGAACACGTGTACACCCATGGCGGATTCATGTTGATGTATGGCAAACTAATACAATATTGTAAAGTAAAAATAAAATAAAATCTGAAAAAAAATAAAATGTGCCTCCCTATTAAAAAAAAAATAAAGGGAAAAAATATCTTCATGACCTAGATAATCACGATGGTGTGATCACTCACCTAGAGCCAAACATCCTGGAATGTGAAGTCAAGTGGGCCTTAGGAAGTATCACTATGAATAAAACTAGTAGAGGTGATGGAATTTCAGTTGAGCTATTTCAAATCCTGAAAGATGATGCTGTGAAAATGCTTCACTCAATATGCCAGCAAATTTGGAAAACTCAGCAGTAGTCACAGGACTGGAAAAGGTCAGTTTTCATTCCAATCCCAAAGAAAGGCAATGCCAAAGAATGCTCAAACTACTGCACAATTGCACTCATTTCACGTACTAGTAAAGTAATGCTCAAAATTCTCCAAGCCAGGCTTCAGCAATACATGAACTGTGAACGTCCTGATGTTCAAGCTGGTTTTAGAAAAGGCAGAGGAACCAGAGATCAAATTGCCAACATCTCTGGATCATGGAAAAAGCAAGAGAGTTCCAGAAAAACATTTATTTGTGCTTTATTGACTATGCCAAAGCTTTGACTGTGTGGATCACAATAAATTGTGGAAAATTCTAAAAGAGATGGGACTTCCAGACCATTTTAACTGCCTATTGAGAAATCTGTATTCAGGTCAGGAAGCAACAGTTAGAACTGGACATGGAACAACAGACTGGTTCCAAATAGGAAAGGGAATATGTCAAGGCTATATATTGTCACCCTGCTTGTTTAACTTCTATGAAGAGCACATCATGAGAAATACTGGACTGGAAGAAGCACAAGCAGGAATCAGGATTGCTGGGGGAAATATCAATAACCTCAGATATGCAGATGACACCACCCTTATGGCAGAAAGTGAAAAAGAACTAAAAGCCTCTAATTTTAAAGAGGAGAGTGGAAAAGTTGGTTTAAAGCTCAACATTCAGAAAACTAAGATCATGGCATCTGGTCCCATTACCTCATGGGAAATAGATGGGAAAATCGTGGCTTACTTTATTTTTATGGGCTCCAAAATCACTGCAGATGGTTATTGCAGCCATGAAATTAAAAGACACTTACTCCTTGGAAGGAAAGTTATGACCAACCTAGATAGTATATTCAAAGGCAGAGACATTATTTTGCTGACTAAGGTCCATCTAGTCAAGGCTATGGTTTTTCCAGTAGTCATGTATGGATGTGAGATTTGGACTGTGAGGAAGGGTGAGCGTCGAAGAATTGATGCTGTTGAACTGTGGTGTTGGAGAAGACTCTTGAGAGTCCCTTGGACTGCAAGGAGATCCAACCAGTCCATTCTGAAGGAGATCAGTCCTGGGATTTCTTTGGAAGGAAAGGTGCTAAAGCTGAAACTCCAGTACTTTGGCCACTTCATGCGAAAAGTTGGAAAAGACTCTGAAGCTGAGAGGGACTGGGGGCAGGAGGAGAAGGGGACGACAGAGGATGAGATGGCTGGATGGCAAAACTGACTCGATGGACATGAGACTGAGTGAACTCTGGGAGTTGGTGATGGACAGGGAGGCCTGGCATGCTGCGATTCATGGGGTCACAAAGAGTTGGACATGACTGAGCGACTAAACTGAACTGAACTGAATCAGTCTTTAACATGTTGATCTACATATACTTTTATCATTAGTTGGAAATTACATACAATAGCAAAGGTGGTATGATAGATTGCTTTAATACTTAGGTGTACTTCAAGAATAATATCAAAAGTATTTTATAATTCCGTTGCTTCTCAAAGATAGCATTTTAAGACTAGATTCAGGACTTATTATTATAAATAAACAATGAAGACTAGACTTCTTCTCTAGGAAAGTTTTAGATTCATAAAATATCTTACAGTTCAGTCCGCTTATGTGTTTATTATTAGGTTTTCTTCTACTTTAGGAGAAAATGGCAGCCCACTCTAGTATTCTTGGCTTGAAAATCCTATGGACAGAGGAGCTTGGCAGGCTACAGTCCATGGGATCTCAAAGAGTCAGACACAACTGAGCAACTGACACTAACTACTAGTACTTTCTTTCATTTAAATTCAGACTTCTATGCTCATTTACAAATGACATTTACTAACTGAATTTTCAAGCTGCTTGATAGCTCACATTGGGCAATTATCTATGCTTAATTCTTTGTTGATTCAAATTAAATAACATATAGAGCACATGCATATAGCAAAAGGCATCAAATAATAAAATGGAAGTACTACTTTTTAAGTATGTAATGTGTTTCTTCTGAACTTTTACCTGTTTGAACTTTTCCCTAGTGATTGGTGGGTAGTAGATGAGGATTGTTTTATTAGGGAATAAAAATAAAAAATGAAATAATTTTTTATTTTTTTGCAAGGGTTTAGAGTCAAACATTTTTCTCAGAGGAAATAATTTATTTTGGATATCTTTAGCTCTCATTTGGTATCAAAAAGCAAAAGTGATGGCTTAGATCAAAGATCTTTCATTATATGTTTTTATTATTTTAAATTTTTTATTATTATTTTCTGTTTTAAATGTTGTGGGAGAACCACTCCATCCAGACAGGGATTTTTAGAAGAAAATAGTGAGAAGATGTAAGGAAGCCCAGAAAACCAAGTCTTTTTAGAATATTAAGCAATGCTAGGTAAATACAGATGGAAGGTTGTCATTTATCTCAGTTCCTATTTGGGATAATGGGAGAAGATAACCTTGTAGCTTGTTCCATTTACAATCTCAAGGGATAGAGGGTGACAGAGTTAGTGCTTCTCAACCACAGAGCAGTTGCTATAAAAGATGTGCAGCTGTCCCTGCCCACTCTATGGGAAGAGAGAGGCGATGTCTGAGGCTGGGAGGCAAACTGAGCAGAAGGTTTGCAAAGGTGAGAAAAGTGGAGGGCTGTACTGTGGTTCTTAAGCTAAAATCTGCAAGATGGTCTACCTGGCCTGAAGGTAGGTGGATTATCACTGCTGGGTATCAGATGGAGGTAAGTGAACAGAGGCATCAGTGGGCCTTCCTTAAACCCAATAAGAACACAATTTGTGTTACAGAAGGTCACTAATAGACCCCCAATAAGATACCAGCTTACCAAACAGATATCAGCCACACTACATCAAATAACAAGACATATCCATTTGTTTCTCAAATACATTTATCTTCACACTGTGCTAAGTCACTTCAGTCTTGTCTGATTCTGTGACCCTGTGGATAGTTGCCTGCCAGGCTCCTCTGTACATGGTATTCTCCAGGCAAGAATACTGGGGTGGGTAGCTATCCCTCCTCCAGGAGATCTTCCTGACCCAGGAATTGAGCCCCACATCTCCTGGGGCCCCCACATGTTTAGTTTGGTAGTTCAGTCATGTCCAACTCTTTGTGACCCCATGGACCACATGTTACATGGTTTCTTTACCGCTGAGCCACCAGAGAAGCCCATCTTTATACTAGGAATAGCCAATTATTATGACCGATGTTCAGCATCTAAACATCTGGTGTCCTGGAAAGAGGTTAAATGCAATTCCAGTATTCTTGCATGGAGAATCCCAGGGACAGAGGAGCCTGGTGGGCTGCTATCTATGGGGTCTCACAGAGTTGGACAAAACTGAAGCGACTTAGCAGCAGCAGCAGCAGTTATATAGTATTGAATATTGCAATTCTATGTATTTTGTATACATACAAAGCTATGACCAACCTAGACAGCATAATAAAAAGCAGAGACATTGCCAACAAAGGTCTGTCTAGTCAAAGCTATGGTTTTTCCAGTAGTAATGTATGGATGTGAAAGTTGGACTATAAAGAAAGCAGAGCACTGAAGAATTGATGCTTTTGAACTGTGGTGATGGAGAAGGCTCTTGAGAGTCCCTTGGACAGCATAGAGATCGAACCAGTCCATGCTAAATAAATCAATCCTGAATATTCATTGGAGGGACTAATATTGAAGTCCTGATGCTACCTATGGCTACCTGATGTGAAGAACTGATTTATTTGAAAAAACCCTGATACTGGGAAAGATTGAAGACAGGAGGAGAAGGGGACAGCAGAAGATGAAATGGTTGGATGGCAACATCAGTGTGATGGCCATGAGTTTGACTAGGCTTCAGGAGATAGTGATGGACAGGGAGGCCTGGTGTGTTGCAGTCCATGGGATCCCAGAGTCAGACAACTGTGTGACTGAACTGAACTGAACTGTACTTGGCTGAGCCTTCTTCTGAATAACACTTTTTTTTTTTTTTTTAGATTTGTTAATAATTGTAACAAGGTTAATATCAAGTCCTGCTGGCCTGGGAGTTCAATGGTCTCAAGGTGATTGCTTAACTAATCTCAGCTCCATTATGAGTTTTACCAAAACTTTCACTGTCAGGCAACAATATTTCCACTATATTTTTAAGCCAGCCTTTCAAAGTTTTATATTTGAGTTGTTTGTAAAATATGCTAGAAAAAATCATTATACTTCCCTATTTTTCATATACTATTTTAAAAGAATTTTAAAAGTCTTAAACTTTTTTCATAAAACCATTTAAGATCTTTTTGTTTTCCAAATTTTGATGTTAATAAATTAACATTTCAAATAAAACTTGTCACCATTTGTCACAAAGGAATAAATGTTAAAAAAAATGTAGGACTAATGGGACTTCATCTTATTATTTTATATTTGGATAGTTTTATTTTTAAAAAATTAGGAAGTTTTTGCATTAGAGGTCGGTTGATTTTTTTGGGGGATCACAAAATTAGTGCAGTGGAAAAAAAAATTACCAGTTCTCAAAAGGAGGATTACTTACCAATATTTTAAAAACTTGAGACTTCACATAGAAATTAGGAGTACTACTTCTGACTACTTCTAACCTCAGAATTGAATTATGGACCATTTGGTAAAACAGTTGCAGGTGAGTAGAATTCAGGGAAAAATTAAACATCTCTTTGTTATTCACTGTTAAAAGTGAAAAAGTAAGAGTAAACATAGAGAGTCATACCTTTTCAGGAAAAAATAAAGACTTCATATCTTAGTCTAACTAAAGGATTTTCCTGCTATAACACCAATTTGTTAATATATTTTATGATATCATTGCCAGTCACTTTTCCTCAGCTGAGTTACCTAACCTGCTTCTACAAAGCATTTAAGGAAGTAATTCTTAAGCACTTGCATTCCCATGAATGTTCTCACTGATGGGCTAAGTGGTTATCAAGATCTATTCTGTTGAGATCAACATGAGGAGCACTACCTTGATGGAAATGCATTGAGGTGATGTGACAGTTAGTTGGCCAATGCCTTCAGTGGTTACTTTGGTGAAATGTCACTACAGAAGAATATGATGTCATTGCTAACATGAAAGTCAAACTAGCTGATTGTGAAACAATGAGTTTTTGATTTATTGAGTATGATTTCTTTGTGAACTACTTGTCCTTGAAATCTGAAGCTAGTAGATGTCATTGAGATTTCAAGTGATTGACATACAGCTTGGCTGATCTGAAATTCTGTAGCCAAAATTACAAAGTAAGATAAGCTTTCTAAATAGCTTATAACTTATCTTTTGCATCAAATAAAAGAATAACTGAAAGAGAAAAATATGTTAAGCTTGAAGCTCAGATGCTCAGTTTTCTCCAACTCCTTACAATCCCAGGGATTGAATGAAGCCCATCAGGTTTCTCTGTCCATGGGACTCTCCAGGTAAGAATACTGGAGTGGGGTACCATATCCTCCTCCAGGGGATCTTTCCCATCCAGGGATTGAACTCATGTCTTTTGTGTTTCCTGTATTAGCAGATGAATTCTTTACCACTGTGACATCTAGGACGCCTAGATGGTATATTAAAACTAGGCCCTGGGGATCACCCATATGACTGAATTTTGAAGCACATCTAGTTATCTATTTTAATAAAAATCCATAAATTTCTTGAATATTGTTTTTAAATTCACAATGTGATGTAGGTGAAATGAACATTTCTAGTGAAAAACAGATTCAAATGAGAGTCAAGAATATCATGTTTATGAAGATAATGTGGAGAAAGCATTCCATTATGACAGTTCTACTTGGTGAACTAGGAAATAAAAATGCAGTATCAAAGAATAATTGATTTTAACTAATCAAACTACATTTTTAAAAGCATTATATAAAAGGACAATTTATTCCCTGGGTGTATAAATTTAACTCTTGTCAGAAAAGCTCTGTTTTGTTGGGAATATGTGTTTAAGGTAATTTTTCCTTTTTATACAAAATTGTATCTTCTTACGTCTCTTTCATATTAAATTTCCAGAGAGCTAAACACATGATCTTATTTCACATGTTGTTTTTATCTTTGGACAATAAGTCTGTTTTACCCACCATTTACAAATGTATTTTTGACAGAACTTTGAAAATATAGGTTTCATTTACATCAGTGGAAGTATATTCCTGTGATATTCCTTCACTTAAGTAATTAACACAATTTTCTTCTATATAACTTTTAATTCTTTTAATCATCATTAGTTATAACCTGATTAGTAGTTTACAGACAAAAATATCCAATGCATTAAAAGGACCTTCATATATTTATTGTTCTAAGTTATAAACACTTGAATAATAAAACATTGTAATAGATATTGGAAGTTATTTTCTTTAATCACTTTATTTCTTGGCATAGGAAGCACATACACACACAAAACCGTAGAGAGATATGGAGACAGAACAAAGATGTTACTATAACAGTTCTGGAACTAAAATTTGTCAACTCCATATGGTGCAAAAAACTTGCAATAGAAAGGCCTTCCACACTTGTGATTGATAAATTAATAATTTCACCATTAAAAATATCCCCTTGATTAAGTTACTGTTACGTCTCATGGTTTCATATAATGTGTATTTCCCAGTTCTTTTTCTGAAATCCACTGAGCCAAGACCTGCTCCATTCACTGTTACTCAGTATTTCTTCCATTTCTGTCCCTGTCCTTTTCTTTCTTTTTATTTTTTTAGTTATACCCTGAGGCTACCATCTCCCCTTTACTTCCACTACTCCCCCACCACAACCCCTCATACCACAATTTTATTCTTTGTTTCTATGAGATTAGCATTTTTTAGATTCCACATATAAGTAATATCATACAATATCTGTATTTCTTTGTGTGAGTTATTTCACGTAACGTAATTCCTATAAGATTCATCCATATTATTACAATTGCCAGAATTCAAATTTTTCTCATGGCTGAATAATATTCTCAGTAGAGTTCAGTTCAATTCAGTCACTCAGTCGTGTCTGTCTCTTTGCAACCCCATGAATTGCAGCAGGACAGGCCTCCCTGTCCATCACCAACTCCCAGAATTCACCCAGATTCATGTCCATCGAGTTGGTAATGCCATCTAGCCATCTCTTCCTCTGTTGTCCCCTTCTCCTCTTGCCCCCAATCCCTCCCAGCATCAGAGTCCTTTTCAATGAGTCAGCTCTTCACATGAGGTGGCCAAAGTACTGGAGTTTCAGCTTCAGCATCATTCCTTCCAATGAACACCCAGATCTGATCTCCTTTAGGACGGACTGGTTGGATCTCCTTGCAGTCCAAGGGACTCTCAGGAGTGTTCTCCAGCACCACAGTTCAAAAGCATCAATTCTTCAGCACTCAGCTTACTTCACAGTCCAACTCTTACATGCATACATGACCACTGGAAAAACCATAGCCTTGACTACATGGACCTTTGTTGGGAAAGTAATATCTCTGCTTTTCAATATGCTATCTAGGTTGGTCATAACTTTCCTTCCAAGGAGTAAGTATCTTTTAATTTCATGCCTGCAATCACCATCTGCAGTGATTTTGGAGCCCCCAAAATAAAGTCTGACACTGTTTCCATTCTTTCAACATCTATTTCCCATGAAGTGATGGGACCAGATGCCATGATCTTCATTTTCTGAATGTTGAGCTTTAAGGCAACTTTTCACTGAACTCTTTCACTTTCATCAAGAGGCTTTTTAGTTCCTCTTCACTTTCTGCCATAAGGGTGGTGTCATCTGCATATCTGAGGTTATTGATATTTCATCTGGCAATCTTGATTCCAGCTTGTGTTTCTTCCAGTCCAGCATTTCTCATGATGTACTCTGCATAGAAGTTAAACAAGCAGGGTAAAAATATACAGTCTTGACGTACTCCATTTCCTATTTGGAACCAGTCTGGTGTTCCATGTCCAGTTCTAACTGTTGTTTCCTGACCTGCATACAGATTTCTCAAGAGGCAGGTCAGGTGGTCTGGAAGTCCCATCTCTTTCAGAATTGTCCACAGTTTATTGTGATCCACACAGTCAAAGGCTTTGGCATAGTAAATAAAGCAGAAATAGATGTTTTTCTGGAACTCTCTCGCTTTTTCCATGATCCAGAGATGTTGGCAATTTGATCTCTGATTCCTCTGCCTTTTCTAAAACCAGCTTGAACATCTGGAAGTTCACAGTTCATGTATTGCTGAAGCCTGGCTTGGAGAATTTTGAGAGTTACTTTACTAGCGTGTGAGATGAGTGCAATTGTGTGGTAGTTTGAGCATTCTTTGCATTACCTTTCTTTGGGATTGGAATGGAAACTGACCTTTTATTTGCTGGCATATTGAGTGAAGCACTTTCACAGCATCATCTTTCAGTATTTGAAAGAGTTCAACTGGAATTCCATCACCTCCACTAGCTTTGTTCTTAGTGATGCTTTCTAAGGCCCACTTGACTTCATATTCCAGGATGTCTGGCTCTAGGTGAGTGATCACACCATCATGATTATCTGGGTCATGAAGATCTTTTTGTACAGTTCTTCTGTGTATTCTTGCCACCTCTTCTTAATATATTCTGCTTCTGTTAGGTCCATACCATTTCTGTCCTTTATCAAGCCCATCTTCACATGAAATGTTCCCTTGATATCTCTAATTTTCTTGAAAAGAACTCTAGTCCTTCCCATTCTGTTGTTTTCCACTATTTCTTTGCATTGATCGCTGAGGAAGACTTTCTTATCTTTCCTTGCTATTCTTTAGAACTCTGAATTCAGATGGTTATATCTTTCCTTTTTTTCATTTGCTTTTTGTTTTTCTTTTCACAGCTATTTTTTCTAGTGAAATATATATATATCTCAAAAAAATCTATCCATATCTATATATGTATGCTGCTGCTGCTGCTAAGTCGTTTCAGTTGTGTCCGCCTCTGTGCGTCCCTATAGACGGCAGCCCACCAGGCTCCGCCATCTCTGGGATTCTCCAGGCAAGAACACTGGAGTGGGTTGCCATTTCCTTCTCCAATGCATGATAGTGAAGAGTGAAAGTGAAGTCAGTGAGTCACATCCAACTCTCAGCGACCCCATGGACTGCAGCCTACCAAGCTCCTCCATCCATGGGAGTTTCCAGGCAAGAGTACTTGAGTGGGATGCCATTGCCTTCTCCGCTTTATATGTATAGATTTATATAAATATATATATCAAGTTATATCTCATATATACATCATACATATGATTATATATACATATATATAATATTTGTATGTAGAAATATATATATATTTATGTACATATATATATATACACACACACATATATATCTCATAACTTCATTATCCATTTATTTATTGAAGGATATTATTATTTTATCTCCATATCATGGCTATTGTGAACAAAGCTGCATTGAACATGAGACTGAAGATTTCTCTTCCTCATTTCATTTCCTTTGGATATATCCACAGGGGTGAGTTTGCTGAGCATCTTTAGAACAGTTGTTTCGAATTCTTTGTCAGGTAATTTTTGGCTCTCCATTTTTAGAGGGCCAGCTACTGAAAGTTTATTGTATTTCTTTATGGAGTCACATTTTCCTGGCTCTCCTGATCCTTGTAGCCTTGCATATGTATCTGCACTTCTTCAGACCTCATGAACTGACTCTGATATGGGAAGACTGTCACCTACATGGGGCATGGGGCAACTTGGAGTGTGCTGTGACCCTGGGTCTGGTTGTGCAGGACACCAACTGTGGGGGCATGTGGCAGCATTGAGCCCAGGGTAGTATGATGTCTCTTCAGCTCAGGCTTCTGGGCTCCACAGAATCTACAAATATATGGCTGCTGATGAGCAACATGGAGCATCCATAGTGGCTGTGGGGTTCTCAGTGCAGCAGCTAGGAACAAGAACTGGCAGTGGTTGTGGCCAGAGCTTGTCCTATGCATACATGTGACTTCAGGGCCAGCTATAGGTGTCTGAGTTTTG
This sequence comes from Nanger dama, assembly GCA_917880005.1. Classification (NCBI taxonomy): domain Eukaryota; kingdom Metazoa; phylum Chordata; class Mammalia; order Artiodactyla; family Bovidae; genus Nanger; species Nanger dama. The sequence continues at coordinate 13,175,355 of CAKJTW010000027.1, read as the reverse complement.
ACAGGTGCTGGATACAGACACACATTTAGTGATGCACCAAGGTAGACAGCATGGGCCTGGGCTAACTCAGGGTGTGCGTGTAGCTGTACGGGTTCTGGTTGCCCACGTGTGTTACTGTGGCTGATGGCTGTTACCATAGTTTGATGGCAATGGATGCAAGTGACAGGGGTCAGACCAGAGTCAGACAAGTACACAGCGGGAGGGGTTAACTGCAGTGAGCACAGTGGTGCAGGCCTGTGACTGAAGATAGGTGAGGGTGTAGTCACTAAGTCATATCTGACTCTTTTGCCACCCCATGGACTGTAGCCTGCCAAGTTTCTCTGTCCATGGGATTCTCCAGGCAAGAATACTGGAGTGGGTTGCTATGCCCTTCTTCAGGAGAATTCTCAGCCTAATCTAAGCCTACAAGGCCTTGACTGTAAAACATATTCTCTGTCAACTAAAACAAACAAACAAAAAACCCCAAAATGCCTGCAAATAAGAAAAGAGTCTGTTTGAAGTCATTGGAACTGTAATTCAGGAGGCACAAATTCCAGTAACAACTGTAATGTTCTCTGAGGGAAGTTAACAAGGCAGTGGGCAAAGACGTTACAGGGAAGTATATAAGCTGCTTTGCAGAAGTATAATTGGTGTCAGAAGGCATTCAGTTACGCCTTAGCAGCTGATTGGTTGCTAAGTTAAGGTTTCATAAATGAGTTCCAGGTGTGCTGTGGTTTACTGAGTCAGAAGTTTACATTGCATCTGGGTGTGAATGTATCTAGGTTCTACTTCCTTAATGATCTCCTAGTTCTGCATTAGATCCCTTTTCCATGAGTGATTGATTTCATTTTATTGCTCATAATTCACATTTCTCTTGCCTGCACTGTCTACCTCTTAGTTTCTACCTGGGTATTCTTTCTTCCAGATCAAGATTCAAACACCTCAGTCATCCAGTAAATGGAAAGCAGTCTAGAAACTAATGTGGCAATAGCTTTCCATCCTATTTTGTACTCTACTTCATTCCCAATGTTTTTGAGCTCTGGAACTTGGCACTTTTCTATTCTAGTGGTCTAGAAATTTAACATTACCCTTTTTAATTTCTCTACAAAATTGCTTCCTCTAGGATTAGATCATGTTTTGCATTTATTTAGCATCCAGTCTGCTCCAGTGGCTCAATGGGTAAAGAATTCACCTGCAGTAAGGAGACCCAGGAGATTTGGATTCAACCCTTGGGTTGGGAAGATGCCCTGGAGGAAGAAATAGCAACCCACTCCAGTATTCTTGCCTGAAAAATCCCATGAACAGAGGAACTGTGATCTATAGCCAAAGGGTTACAAAGGGTTGGACTTGACTGAGTAAGCACTGAAGCATCAAAGGATTGTTACTATAGGTTACCATAGCCCTAAGGGAACATGGCTTCTACTATCCCACATTTGCCTGGAAACTCAGTGAGGAGACATGTTATATCACCCTAGGCTCCCTTAGTCCATTATTTAAACTTGACTTTTCTAATCATATGCCTAGTTTTCCTCAGTGTTTGTACATTGGAACATATTTTTCTATTTGGGTGAAATGCAACCTTTTGACAATAGAACTATAATAAGGAAATAATTAATTTGCCATATTAGCAATTGTATTAAAATTCAAGTTTATTTATGGAAATTAGGGAACAAATAATTAAGATTTGCTATTAATAAGAGAAACATGTATTAATTATTTCTTGATGAACTCAGAAGAATGCTAGTGCATACATGCATGTAAACAAAAAATTGATATACTGAAATTTAAAATGCAGTGTAACAAGTTTATTATCAACTGTTATTCAAAATCCTAATGGGTAAAACTCAAAGGAAAAACTATGTCTTCAGCATACTTTAGTTATAGGATTATGTTAAAGTTGCAGGAAAATGACCTCCTTGAATTTGATTACAACTTGAATTTTGCAAGTTTGGAAAATGATCATCAATGTTTGTTTTACTGGCAATTAGTGTCAAGCTTGGATACAGATGGTGTTTTGTTAATCTGTGAAAGTTAGGGCTGTCTTTCAAGTAGGAAAGCAAATCAGCAATGTTGATTACTATATAATTGAATATCCACAATTTCATTTTGCTCTAAATGCATTTACTATCACTAATACTTATTGACAAATTTGTTATCAACCTATAACTTTGGGCCTCTAATCTATTTGAAGGACAGAATACCATCTGAGAGTCTTGCAAAAGATTGAGGGTGACTTTACTTGAATGAATGCAATGTTCTAATATAAAATAAAGTGCTTACAGTGTTTCAGTTTCTTTAGATATTAAAGGCTGGAGTTATTTTCAGAAAATCAAATTCAATTAATAAGTAAATGCTGCAGTGTTGCCTGATCTCCATCTCTTCCTGCTCATATATTTTTGTAAGACTTAGGAATGTTTACACTCTTTTAAAATTTTATTCTGTTTAAATATTATTTTTGTTGATATTTTATAGAATAAAAAATAAAATATGAGTTTCTTTATTACAGTATTTAAATATATGTGAAAGAAAACAAGCCTATAAATGATTGAGAAGCCTCCATTGGATAAGTGACAGAGGAGGGTTTAGATAAATTATGGTTAAATAAATAATATACTCAGAGTTAATGTCCCTTACTTTCCTCTCATTATGAAAGTAACTAATAATTACTATAAAATATTATAGCTTGTTTATATATTTGGTGCATCAATTTATAATGGATGCATATATTAATGAACTCATAAAAATAAACTATAATCATGGCATCCAGTTCCATCACTTCATAGCAAATAGAAGAGAAAAACTTGGAAGCAGTGGTAGATTTGATTTTCTTGGGCTCCAGAATCACTGCAGATGGTGATTGCAGCCACGAAATTAAAGACACTTGCTCCTTTGAAGAAAAACTATGACAAACCTAGACAGTGTATTAAAAAACAGAGACATCACTTTGCCAACAAAGTTCCATATAGTCAAAGCTATGGTTTTTCAAGTAGTCATTTATGGATGTGAGAGTTGTACCATAAAGAAGATTGTTCACCAAATAATTGATGTTTTTGAACTGTAATGCTGGAGAAGATTTTTGAGAGTTCTGTGGACAGCAAGGAGATCAAACCAGTCAATCCAAAAGGAAATCAACGCTGAATATTCATTGGAAGGACTTATGCTAAAGCTTCAATACTTTGGCTACTTGATGCAAATAGCTGACTCACTGGAAAATACACTGATGTTGCAAAGGATTGAAGGCAAAAGAGAAGGGGGCAGCAAAAGATCAGGTGGTTAGACACCACCACCAAATCAATGGACATGAATTTGAGCAAATTCTAGGAGACTGGAGGATGGAGGAGCCTGGTTCATTAAGTCCATGAGGTTGCAGAGTCAGACACAACTTAATGACTGAACAACAACAAACATTAGTAAAATAGTTTTGTCATTCATTTTAAATATAGTCTACCATAACATTAAATTAAGGAAATTTTGTTCTGCCAAGTACTTGAATGACATGATATCTCAAGTTTTTCAGAATAAAGCCCTTAAGTAACAAGTTAATTTGGACATTCAATACTAACTACTACTACTACTACTAAAGTCGCTTCAGTCGTGTCCGACTCTGTGCGACCCCATAGATGGCAGCCCACCAGGCTCCCCCGTCCCTGGGATTCTCCAGGCAAGAACACTGGAGTGGGTTGCCATTTCCTTCTCCAGTTTTCCTTTAAAATTGGAGGAAGTTACAGTTCAGTACACACAGACAAAGTCCTACTAACTAATCATCAAAAATCTACAAGTCCATGGCAATTTTCATTGAGAACTTAAACTTCACGTTGGAAACAATGCTATCCAATCATCCCCCCATATTTCTGGGAATTTTTACCAGTACCCCTGTGGACACCAAATTCTGTGGATGCTCAAGTAGCTTACACAGAGTAATGTAGTACAGTTGATTCTCCATACCTGTGCTTTGCTCATCCACAGATACAGAACTAAAGAATATGGAAGGTAGACTGTATTCTGTAACACAAGATGTTTTGACAGTGTCCAGAAACTGATATTTCAAAGATTTTCATGATGCTGTCTCTGTCCATGAAATAAACTGTGCCTAAATATTTGTGCAACTTAATAGGAAAAATGCAGTGTGTTATGGCATAGATAGGTGATAAAACTAAACACTGACTACTATTTATTATGTTCAATATATCATATTTTTATAAGTGTCATGTTAAGATTTTGTATCTGCTAGAAAAAAAAAAATCCCAAAGATAAAGTGAAATAAAAACATTCTAAGTTTACTTGTTGCTCACTTTATGATAATGACTGGGTGAACAGATATACAGCACTCCCTTGCTCCACAGGGCCATTCAGGAATAAAGGCTGTCAGAGGACCTGCTGCCTTCAACACATAGCTTATGAAGATACCCTAGGGCTCATGTTACTTTCACTCCAGCAAGATGAAAGAATAAAAGAGTCCATGAGAAGTGTAACAAACAAGGTCTGGATGTCCAGTTTCTAATTCAAACTGACATTCAGTTGCTTAGAACTTAGTCAAAGTGCCTCATTTAAGTAAAAGAGAAGTTGGGAAGGTAGGGTATTTGTGTAGCTAATAATAGGGAGAAATCATAGAATATGTGTTGTTACCATTGGTGTCTTTCACACATACTTTCTGTGCATGATCCCATTTAATCATTTCAACAACTCTATATTTCTGATTTGTTAATGAATTGAAATTTAGAAAACTGTATAACTTGATCAAGCCATGCACAGATAGTGCCAAGATCGAGTCTTTCTAGTACAGGATATCTCTGTTCTATGTCTTTTAATATTATTCAGTATGATTACTGTTAATTGATTGTTTACACCTGCATTATTATTTCTGTCAGTAGAAATGAAATGTTTGATGGACTCTTTATATAAAGGATTTCCATTTCTAACTGTGAATATGCTACATTCTATTTCACTCATCTATATGTATTCAAATATTTGCCAGTGATATTATATCCTCCCAACCCTCAAATTATTTTTCTGATAATTTAGTTAAAACTCAGATTTTGCTCCCTTTCTCAACATAATTTATGCTTGTATTTTTGTGGGAGTATTTCCCTCATTTTCTCAAGCATAATACTTCATTTTAAGCTGTGATATATCAAAAGGCAAGCAGACATTTATTTCAGAGACTCAGCAGAGGCCACTGGACAAAACTTTCTCATTCTCCAGTGATTCTTTCATTTGTTCCGTCTAGAAATGCTTTTAGAGACTATTATGCATCAGCCAGTTTTGTGATTTCAGTACAGTTCAGTTCATTCACTCAGTCGTGTCCGACTCTTTGCGACCCCATGAATCGCAGCACACCAGGCCTCCCTGTCCATCACCATCTCCTTGCATCTCCTTGGATCTCCTTGCAGTCCAAGGGACTCTCAAGAGTCTTCTCCAACAACACAGTTCTAGAGAATAGAACAGTTCACAAAGCAGGTAATGCACTTGGCTTCAATGAATGACGTTCTATTACAGTTCTATTATCATCTATTACCCAGATGATAAACAAATAAAAAGATTACATAATATGTTGTCATTAAAAAGATTTATTAAAGCATAAAATAGGTAACTCTATAATATTTTTACCAAAAATATTCAATTTTAGCTAAGTTCAGTTCAGTTCAGTCGCTCAGTCGTGTCCGACTCTTTGCGACCCCATGAATCGCAGCATGCCAGGCCTCCCTGTTCATTATCATCTCTCAGAGTTCACTCAGACTCACGTACACTGAGTCCGTGACACCATCAAGCCATCTCATCCTCTGTCATCCCCTTCTCCTCCTGCCCTGAATCCGTCCCAGCATCAGAGTCTTTTCCAATGAATCAACTCTTCGCATGAGGTGGCCAAAGTACTGGAGTTTCAGCCTTAGTATCATTCCTACCAAAGAAATCCCAGGGTTGATCTCCTTCAGAATGGACTGGTTGTATCTCCTTGCAGCCCAAGAGACTCTCAAGAGTCTTCTCCAACACCACAGTTCAAACGCATCAATTCTTAGGCGCTCAGCCTTCTTCACGGTCCAACTCTCACATCCATACATGACCACAGGAAAAACCATAGCCTTGACTAGATGGACCTTAGTCGGCAAAGTAATGTCTCTGCTTTTGGATATGCTATCTAGATTGGTCATAACTTTTCTTCCAAGGAGTAAGCACCTTCTAATTTCATGGCTGCAGTCACCATCTGCAGTGATTTTGGAGCTCCCAAAAATAAAGTCTGACACTGTTTCCACTGTTTCTCCATCTATTCCCATGAAGTGATGGGACTGGATACCATGATCTTCATTTTCTGAATGTTGAGCTTTAAGCCAACTTTTTCACTCTCCTCTTTCACTTACATCAAGAGGCTTTTTAGCTCCTCTTCAATTTCTGCCATAAGGGTGGTGTCATCTGCTTATCTGAGGTTATTGATATTTCTCCCGGCAATCTTGATTCCAGCTTGTGTTTCTTCCAGTCCAGCATTTCTCATGATGTACTCTGAATATAAGTTAAATAAGCAGAGTGACAATATACAGACTTGACTTACTCCTTTTCCTATTTGGAACCAGTCTATTGTTCCACGTCCAGTTCTAACTGTTGCTTCCTGACCTGCACACAGATTTCTCAAGAGGCAGGTCAAGTGGTCTGGTATTCCCATCTCTTTCAGAATTTTCAACAGTTTATTGTGATCCACACAGTCAAAGGCTTTGACATAGTCAAAGTCATTACTAAAGTCATTTATCAAAATTTGGCATTTGAACATGAATCTGAATGAAATATAGATAATAACTACTATGTTTATTAATTTTTTAAAGAGAAGTTTGTCAAGTAGCCAGCAAGAAATTATAGTGTTTAGATGAGTTATGGGATAAATTACAGAATGGAGAAACTTTAGAAAGGAGAACTTCAGTGAGTGGCAGCTTCATATAATGGAAAGGTTAATGAAGTTTGTTGATATAGAAGCAGGTGTTGTTTGCTGTATTTCTAAATTGAGGTAAAGGTGAAAAAGTAAACTTATATGTGATTAAATTTTAGCTATGGGTTAGTTATGACATCAGATATGGCTTCCTATTCATGAACATTCATAAATGACAAAATAATAGAAAATTTAATTACTTAAGACATAGATAAACTCAGGTATACATATATTTATATCACCAAAAGAATGATATTTTCATAGATACTGTTATTCTCTATAAATTGCAATGTCATAACAATATTTATATAATTATTATTTGTTGACTTCTTACATTCAGTTCAGTTCACTTCAGTCGCTCAGTCATGTCTGACTCTGCAAGCCCATGAATCACAGCAGGCCAGGCCTCCCTGTCCATCACCAATTCCTGGAGTTCACTCAAACTCATATCCATTGAGTCAATGATGCCATCCAGCCATCTCATCCTCTGTCATCCCCTCTTCTCCTGCGCTCAATCCCTCTCAGCATTAGAGTCTTTTCTAATGAGTCAACTCTTCGCATGAGGTGGCCAAAGTATTGGAGTTTCAGCTTCAGCATCAGTCCTTCCAATGAACACCCAAGACTGATCTCCTTTAGGATGGACTGGTTGGATCTCCTTGCAGTCCAGGGGACTCTCAAGAGTTTTCTCCAACACCACAGTTCAAAAGCATCAATTTTTTGGCGCTCAGCTTTCTTCACAGTCCCACTCTCTCATCCATACATGACCACTGGAAAAACCATAGCCTTGACTAGATGGACCTTTGTTGGCAAAGTAATATCTCTGCTTTTCAATATGCTATCTAGGTTGGTCATAACTTTCTTTCCAAGGATTAAGTATCTTTTAATTTCATGGCTACAATCACCATCTGCAGTGATTTTGGAGCCCACAAAAATAAAGTCTGACACTATTTCCACTATCTATTTCCCATGAAGTGATGGGACCAGATGCCATGATCTTACATTGTAGATCATCAATATAAAAAATAAATAGACTGGATTTATTAAAGAAATATATCATGGCCATGATATTATAAAATAAATATTTGTAATATTATAACATGGTGTGTGCATGCTAAATCGCTTCAGTCATGTCCAACTCTTTACAACACTATGGACTGTAGATCACTAGGCTCCTCTGTCCATGGTATTCTCCAGGAAGAAATACTGGAGTGTGTTGCCATGCCCTCCACAGGGAATCTTCCCAGTACAGGGATAGAACCTGTCTCTTAAGTCTCCTGCTTTGGCAGGTGGTTTCTTTACCACTCAGTAGTGCCACCTGGGAAGCCTAGACTTTATAGGGTTTGAATTTGACTATCTCCTCAGAAAAACTTGTAAAATTAAACCATTATTTATTGAAAAAGGATTCCTGATTTCTGCTCATGGGAGTCAAGCAAATCAGGTGAGAAGTGCCAGGGGTCAGGAAGATCAACTGATGTTTTTGTTAGATCAGTTTTATGTGGAAATAATTCAAGGTTAGTGTGGGAGAAACAATATAAAGTTGTTTTTTTTTTTTTTTTGAGAACATCATTTAAGAGCATCAGACAGAACATAAATGGCAAGACACAAGAAATGAGAGGCATTTTAAAATGAAGTCTGAAGTGAATTTAGAGTCATAAACAAAAACTGCCAAGTATCCTATTTTATTGGCAGTTACTGGCAATCACAGATAGAAGTAGCAACGGAAATAAAATCCAAGAAGAGTTTATATTTTCTATTCAGTTCAGTTCAGTCACTCAGTTGTGTCCGACTCTTTGTGACCCCATGAATTGCAGCACGCCAGGCCACCCTGTCCATCACCAGAGCTCACCCAAACGCATGATCATTGAGTCGGTGATGCCGTCCAGCCATCTCATCCTCTGTCGTCCCCTTCTTCTCCTGCCCCCGATCCCTCTCAGCATCAGAGTCTTTTCCAATGAGTCAGCTCTTCGCATGAGGTGACCAAAGTATTGGAATCTCAGCTTTAGCATCAGTCTTTCCAAAGAGCACCCAGGACTGATCTCTTTTAGGACGGATTGGTTGGCTCTCCTTGCAGTCCAAGGGAATCTCAAACATCTTCTCCAGCACCACAGTTCAAATAAGTGGTAATTTTTAATATATGGAACTTTACAGTATAGAGTAGGCTTCTGCATGTCTTTGTCAGAATGGACTGAATTGCCTTATCAATATCTACTCTTGGTATTGTTATTCCTAAGTACTTAGAAAACAAAATAAATCATTTTTTAAATCCAAAGTTACAAATAGAAAAAAAAAAATAGTGTAAGTGTGAAGTTGTGACTAAAGCAGATTTCTAGATATTCCAAGATAACAAAGAAACTTACACCTCTCAGTGTTATGTTAGTTCAGTTAATGGCATTTATAAAATGTGGGGTGGGAGGTGGGAGGGGGCTTCGGCATTGGGCGATTGTGTTCACCTATGGCTGATTCGTGTCAATGTATGGCAAAACAAATACAGTATTGTAATTAAAAAAATAAATAAATTTAATTAAAAAAATGTAAGCATTTTATCATTAAAGTGGAAAACAAAACATATGCAAAAGAAGAGAGTATATAGTTTACTGGATTCAGCACCATTTTCAAGATAATCAACTTTTTTCCCTTGTAAAAAGATGTATTTTTATCTTCTTCCCTACTTGTAAATTTATTTTTATACAGGATCATTTATTTAAAGTCAATCCTGTACATTATGACTTTCTACCAAAAATATTATGAATCTCTAAACATTGTAGGGTTTTAAAACTAATAGTTTCATTATTATCAAACTCAAGAAAATTTGCAACATTTCTTGACGTCATCTACTACCCAAAATACACTTGATTTGCCTCAAAATTATATTTTCTTAATCCATTGGTTAAATCAGGATCCAAATATCCCACATGTTGCAATGACATGTTGTAAGTCTCTTGAAAACTATAACAACTTAATTTTTCTTTTCAATACAGTTATTTATATAATTCTTTTTTCTTTTTGATAAACCGAGTCACTTGTCCTACAGACTATCCTTCACTTTATATTTGACTGATGGCTTCTTTCTGGTGACATATATAATAAGCATGTTAGGCTCAATAGGCTAACTATGACTTTGTAGCATGAAACAATCATGAAAAATATTTGAATGAGTAGGACTTTGTTCCAATAAATGGGTTTATGAACATTAATGCTTGAATTTTATATAATTCTCATATGCCACAGAATATTCTTCTACTTTTAATATTTTTCGACCATTAAAATTTTAAAAATCTCATTTTAGCTTGCATATTATACAGAGCAATGCACTCGGGAGCCATTTTGGCTGCTGATACTACTTTTCAGTCATCTCCAACTCTTTGACCCCATGGACTGTAGCCCTCCAGGTTCCTCTGTTCATAGATTTCCCAGGAATACTGGAATGTGTGGCCATGTTCTCCTCCAGAGGATCTTCCTGACACAGGGACTGAATAGGTCTCCTTCATTGCAGTTAGATTATTTACAGCTCAATCATTATTTTGGTACTGGTTTTCTTTTTTAACACTTGCATATATATATATATATATATTTTTTTTTTAATATTATTTTCCATTATTATTAATCACAGGAGACTGGACATAGTTCCTTGTGCTGTATGTAGGACTTTATTGTTTTTCCATTTTGAATATAATAGTTTTTATTCATGTATTTTAATTGGAGGCTAATTACTTTACAATATTGTGGTGTTTTTGCTATATATTGACATGAGTCAGCCATGGGTGTACATGTGTCCCCTCATCCTAAACAAACCTCTCACCTCCCTCCTCATCCTATCCCTCTGGGTCGTCCCAGTGCACCGGTTTTGAGTGCCTGTTACGTGCATCGAACTTGAATGGGTCATCTGTTTCACATATGGTAATATACCCGATTCAATGCTATTCTCTCAAGTCATCCCTCCCTCGGCTTCTCCCATAGAATCCAAAAGTCTGTTATTTATATCTGTGTCTCTTTTGCAGTCTTGCACATAGGGACCTTGTTACTAGCTTTCTAAATGCTATATATATGCATTAATAAACTGTATTGATGTTTTTCTTTCTGACTTACTTCACTATGTATAATAGGCTCCAGTTTCATCCACCTTTTTAGAACTGACTCAATGTGTTCCTTTTAATAGCTGAGTAATTTTCTATTCTGTATATGTACCACAGCTTCTTATCCATTCATCTGCCAATGGACATCTAGGTTGCTTCCTTGTCCTAGCTATCACTGCTGTAGTGAACATTGGGGTACAAGGGTCTCTTTCATCTGGTTTCCTTGGTGTGTATGCCCAGCAGTGGGATTGCTGGGTCATATGGGTGTTCTATTTCCAGTTTTTTAAGGAATCTCCACACTGTTCTCCATAGCGCCTGTACTAGTTTGCATTCCCAACAGTGTAAGAAGGTTCCCTTTATCCACACCCTCTCCAGCATTTATTGTTTGTAGACTTTTTGATGGCAGCTATTCTGACCGACATGAGATGGTACCTCATTGTGGTTTTGATGTGCATTTCTCTGATAATTAGTGATGTTGAGCATCTTTTTATTGTTTTGTTGTTAGCCATCTGTATGTCTTCTTTGGAGCAATGTCTGTTTAGTTCTTTAGCCCATTTTTTTATTACATCGCTTATTTTTCTGGTATTGAGCTTTATGAGCTGCTTTTTTATTTTGGAGATTCATTTGTTGTCAGTTATTTCATTTACTATTATTTTCTCACATTCTGAAGGCTGTCTTTGCACCTTGTTTATAGTGCCCTTCATTGTACAAAAGCGTTTGCATTTAATTAGATCCTATTTCTTTATTTTTGCTTTTATTTCCATTACTCTGGGACCTGAGTCATAGAGGATCTTGGCTGTGATTTATGTCATTGAGTCTTCTACCTATGTTTTCCTCTAGGATTTTTATAGTTTCTGGTCTTACATTTAGATCTTTACTCCATTTTGAGTTTATGTTTGTGTATCATGTCAGAAAGTGTTCTAGTTTCATTCTTTTATAGGTGGTTGACCAGTTTTCCCAGCACCATTGTTAAAGAGATTGCCTTTTTTCTATTGCATATTTTTTTTTCTTTCTTTGTCAAAGATAAGGAGTTCATAGGTCCATGGATTCTTCTCTGAGCTTTCTGTTTTGTTCTATTGATCTATATTTCTGTCTTTGTGTCTGTACCATGTTGCCTTGATGACTGTAGCTTTGTAGTGTAGTCTGAAGTCAAGCAGGTTGATTCATCCAGTTCCTTTCTTATTATCAAGATTACTTTGGCTGTTCAAGGTTTTCTGTGTGTGTGTGTGTGTGTGTGTGTGTGTGTGTGTGTGTGTTTCCATGCAAATTGTGAAATTATTTGTCCTAGTTCTCTGAAAAACATCATTGGTAGAGATTGCATTGAATCTATTGTTTGCTTTGAGTAGTATACTCATTTTCACTATATTGAATCTTCTGATGCATGACCATGGTATATTTCTCCATCTATTTGCATCATCTTTGATTTCTTTCGTCAGTGTTTTAAAGTTTTTTATATATAAGTTTTTTGTTTCTTTAGATAAATTTATTCCTAAATATTTTATTCTTTTCACTGCAATGGTGAATGGGATTGTTTCCATGATTTCCCTTTATGTTTTCTCATTGTTAGTGTATAGGAATGCAAGGTATTTCTGTGTATTAATTTTATATCCTGCAACTTTACTATGTTATTTGATAAGCTATAGTAATTTTCTGGTGGTGTCTTTAGGATTTTCTATGTAGAGGATCATGTCACCTTCAAGCAATGAGAGTTTTACTTCTTTTCCAATCTGGATACCTTTTATTTCTTTTTCTTCTCTGATTGTTGTGCCTGAAACTTCCAAAACTATGTTGAATAATAGTGGTAAGATTTTGGATCATTTTTACTATCATTATTCTGAATTCTTTTTCAGGTAGACTCCTTATCTCCTCCTCTTTGGTTTGGTTTGGTGAGTATTTATCATGTTCCTTTACTTGCTGAATATTTCTCTGCCTTTTAATTTTGTTTAGATTGCTGTGTTTGGGTGCCCTTTCTGTAGGCTGAAAGTTCATGGTTCCTCTTTATTGTGGAGTGGTCCCTGTGGGTAGGGTTATAATAGTGGCTTGTCAAGCTTTCCTGGTTGGGGGAGTTTGAGTCTGTGTTCTGGTGGGTGGAGATGGATCTCTTCTCTCGAGTTCAATGAAGTGTGCAGTAGGACATTTGGGGTATCTATCGGTTTGGCGTGGCATTGGGCATTCTGTCCAGTTAGCTCTTGAGTGCAGCTTGGTTTCAGTGTAAGTATGGATATTTTGGGGTGAGCTCTTGCCTATTAATGTTCCCTGGTGTCAGGAGGTCTCTAATGTTCTCAAGTTTTGAACTTAAGTCTCCTGCTCTAGCTTTCAGTCCTTCTGTTACAGTAGCCTCAAGATTTTTCCATCCATACAGCACAGATGATAAAACATCTAGGTTAATAGTGAAACAGTTCCCTACAGTGAGAGACACCAAGAGAGATTCAGAGAGTTAAATAGAGAAGAGAAGAGGGAGGAGGGAGATAGAGGTGACCAGGAAGAGAAGAGTGGGGAGTCAAAACAGGAGAGAATAATGTAGTCAGTAATCAATTCCTTAAGTGTTTCCCACAGCCTGGAACCCCCAGAGAGAGTCTTTGAGTTAAGTAGAGAAGAGAAGAGAGAGGAAGGAGACAGAGGTGATTTGGGGGAGAAAAGGGAGGGTTAAAAGGGGAGAGAGCAATCAAGCCAGTAATCAAATCCCTAAGTGAAATTGGATATCGAAGATTAGATTCTTAAAGGTACAAAATTGATAACAAATACCAGAAAGCAAAGATTAAAATTCTAGAATAGAGGTTAGACTCTCAAAAATACAATATACAAAAATGTAAGACAAAATCATAAAATTAAGAAATACATATATATATATATGTATATGAAATTTGCTTTAAAAATAGAAGCAAAAAATAGGTAATAGTAGGTTACTATTTTTTGCAAGGTAATTGTAGATTATAAAAATGAAAACCCAAGGAGTAATAAAGAACTTTAAAAATTAAAAAGTGATATTAGTAAAAATATAAGTAGGGATTTCTCTGGAGCTATTGTGGGCAGTGTGGGGTCAGTTCAGTTTCTGATAATTCCTTGTTCTAGCTTGTACTTGTTCTCAAGGTCTGCAGGACCCTTCCAATGCATAGTCCAATATCAACTGCAGGGGTTTAGTCTGTTATATCTGTCACTTCCAGAGTGGTTTCCTCGTCTTTGTTAATTTTGGCTTCCTCTGTTTGCAAGTCTCTTCAGTATCTAATTTCTGCCCTTACACAAGGGGGTGAAGGTAGTCACTTATTTGGGTTCACTTGTTCAGCTGTGTTGTGGAGAGGGAGGAACACTGCAAACAGATGTCACTGGTGTGTGTGGGGAGTGCTCACAGTGTTTGGACCACACTGGGTTTGCCACAGTCCAAGGTAGCGTGTGCTTCACAGGTCTACACTGTTCAGGCTTCAGGATTTTCTGCAAGGACACTGTCCCAAGTGAGCCCTGCATTCTGTGCCCTTCCTAGGTCTAAACCACTCAGGTTCTCAGGAACTCTGCAAAGGACTCAGACCTGGTTCGATATGCATTTTGTGTCCTTTCCAGGTCCAAGTAGCTCAGGCGACTGGGTGCTTGGCGAACGCACTGTCCCAGGTGGGCTGTGTATCTTAATCACCTCCCCGGTCACAGCCTCTGTTTCCTGGGTGTACCACAAGAACAGCATCTCAGGTGTACCATGTGTCTCCTACAGGGAGCTGATCTCAGGCTGCAACACTCCTGGCTGATGCCAACTGTTCCGGATCCCAGGAAGACGTAGTTAGCAACTAGGAGCCTGCTCAGAGTTTGGTGGAAGATGCCTTCTCTGGGGTCAAGATTGCAGCATCCCTTTGCCTTCTGGCTTTTGCCTCTCTGCCTCCCGGGATGGGGCGGGGTTGGGTATACACAGCTAGCTAGCTCTCCTTTGGTATTTGCTCAATCCTTTGTTCTATGAACATGCCAGTCTCTGCTTTAGGGCCTTTCTTGGGAAAGTTCTCCCTCCCCACACCCCCCCGAGCCCACCCCAGCAATCCCATAGTTTGGTTGCTATCTCAGGTTACCTCTCATAGATTGTCCTTAGGGCATTCAGGTCTGGTCCTTAACCCTAAGAACCAATGATGCAGCCCATGCCTCCCTGCCGAGTCCCTGCTCGCTGGTGGCAGATGTGAGTATCTGGACTACTACTTTGCTAGCAGTTGTGGTTAGGCACATATTCTGTGAGTTTTTGTTTTTGTTTCTTTTCCTCCCAGTTATGTTGCCCTCTGTGATTCCAAAATTCCCCAAAGATCCGCCAGTGGGAGAGTTTCCTACTGTATGGAAACTTCTCCTCCTTCATAACTCCATCCCCAGAACAGGTCTCTGTACCTGTCTTTTGTCTGTTTTGTTTTGTTTTCTTTTATATTTTGTTCTATCTCCTTTCAAAGAGAACGGGCTGCCTTTTTGGGTGTCTGGTGTCCTCCACCAGCATTCAGAAGCTGTTTTGTGGAAAATGTTCAACATTCAAATGAGCTTTCGATGAATTGTGGGGATGAAGGAAGTCTCCCTGTCCTATTCCTCTGCCATCTTGGGACCACCTAAAGTTACTACTTGAGATTACTACTGTTTTATCCATTTTATTCTATAAGCTGATAATTGAATTTAAGATCTGGATAATATTTTGATCACATTTTTCAGAAAAATGTGATATGACTACATTTTAATTATTACTGAATGAAATCACAAGGTTCCTAGTGTTTGGATGCCTGTTTTTGAGTAATGCTGATTATGCTCTGTCTAATTCCTCCATTACAAACTTTATATGAACTTTCATTTATTGACATTAGTTTCTGTTGGTGACTATGGGCTTTATTGTTTCCTTTGGGTAAATGAGTTAGTGGTTTTTTAATACCACCTTCTTTTCTAAATGTATTAGCAAGAGTATGTCCAAAGAGAAAAACTGCTTCAACAATCATTTGATAATATTATCTTTAGTAGTGTATTACCATTATTCTCCTTAAAGTTGTATTTTTGAATGGGGAATGGGAATGTCTAGGTTCAATGTCAGGTAAACTGCTATAAAATAATTCTGTGAGTTTTTGTTATATATCATTTGAGTTCTTATGACTAAAATTGGCAATAGCTTATTAATACACTGGAAAAATAAACATCCTTATTTTATTTTATTTTATTAGTATAGATTTTTAGATATGTATGATAACAAAAATCTTTCCTACTTTTTTTCTAAAAGAGAAGCATTATTTTAAATGCTTAAATTAATTATTGTGCACTATACAAGCTCCAGAAGATAGTGAAGGAGAGGGAAGCCTGGTGTGCTGCAGTCCATGGTGGTACAGAGTCTGACACAACTGAAGGACTAAGCAGCATCAATGACTGTTTACAATAGCCAAGACACAGAAGCAACCTAAAAGAAGAATGAATAAAGAAGATGTTATACATACATACATACATACATACATACATACATATATATATATATATGTATATATATATAATATATATAATATTACTCAGGGATTAAAAAGAATGAAACAGTGCCATATCCAGCAACACTGAAGGACATAGAAATTGTAATATTGAATGAATTAAGTCACAGAAATACATTTAATATAAGATTTATGTGAAATCCAAAAACAATGTACAAATGAATTTATGTAAAAGAACAAATAGAATCATAGCTTAGATAACAAATTTTATGGCTACAAAAGAGGAAAGATGAGGTTCAGTTCAGTTCAGTCGCTCGCTCAGTCGTATCTGACTCTTTGCCACCCCATGAATCGCAGCACGCCAGGCCTCCCTGTCCATCACCAACTCCTGAAGTTCACCCAGACTCACGTCCATCGAGTCCGTGATGCCATCCAGCCATCTCATCCTCTGTCGTCCCCTTCTCCTCCTGCCCCCAATCCCTCCCAGCATCAGAGTTTTTCCAGTGAGTCAAGTCTCATGAGGTGGCCAAAGTACTGGAATTTCAGCTTCAGCATCATTCTCTCCAAGGAAATCCCAGGGCTAAGCTCCTTCAGAATGGTCTGGTTGGAGATCTCCTTGCAGTCCAAGGGACTCTCAAGAGTCTTCTCCAACACCACAGTTCAAAAGCATCAATTCTTCAGCGCTCAGCCTTCTTCACAGTCCAACTCTCACATCCATACATGACAAGTGGAAAAACCATAGCCTTGACTAGACAGATTTAGTCGGGAAAGTAATGTCTCTGCTTTTGAATATGCTATCTAGGTTGGTCATAACTTTTCTTCCAAAGAGTAAGCATCTTTTACTTTCATGGCTGCAGTCACCATCTGCAGTGATTTTGGAGCCCAAAAAACAAAGTCTGACACTGTTTCCACTGTTTCTCCATCTATTTCCCATGAAGTGATGGGACCGGATGCCATGATCTTCATTTTCTGAAGGTAGAGCTTTAAGCCAACTTTTTCACTCTCGACATTCACTTACATCAAGAGGCTTTTCAGCTCCTCTTCACTTTCTGCCATAAGGGTGGTGTCATCTGCATATCTGAGGTTATTGATATTTCTCCTGGCAATCTTGATTCCAGCTTTTGTTTCTTCTAGTCCAGCGTTTCTCATGATGTACTCTGCATATAACTTAAATGATCAGAGTGACAATATACAGCCTTGACGTACTCCTTTTCCTATTTGAAACCAGTTTGTTGTTCCATATCCAGTTCTAACTGTTGCTGCCTGACCTGCATACAGATTTCTCAAGATCAGGTCAGGTGGTCTGGTATTCCCATCTCTTTCAGATTTTCCACAGTTTTTGTGATCCACACAGTCAAAGGCTTTGGCATAGTCAATAAAGCAGAAATAGATGTTTTCTAGGAACTCTCTTGCTTTTACCATAATCCAGCAGATGTTGGCAAGTTGATCTCTGCTTGCTCTGCCTTTTCTAAAACCAGCTTGAACTTCAGGAAGTTCTCGGTTCACGTATTGCTGAAGCCTGGCTTGGAGAATTTTGAGCATTACTTTACTAGCGTGTGAGATGAGTACAATTGTGTGGTAGTTTGAGCATTCTTTTACATTGCCTTTCTTTGGGATTGGAGTGAAAACTGACCTTTTCCAGTCCTGTGGCCACTGCTGAGCTTTCCAAATTTGCTAGCATATTGAGTGCAGCACTTTCACAGCATCAAATGATGAGGTAGGGAGCGATGGTAAGGGAGTCTGAGATTCATAAGTACACACTGCTATATTTAAAATGAATAACAAAGGCATACTATATAGCACAGGGAATTCTGCTCAGTATTCTCTAACAGCATAACTGGGAGAAGAATGTGAAAATAAAACAGGTACATTTGTATATATAACTGAATCAATTTACTGTACCCCTGAAGTAACACATTATTAATTAACTATACTCCAGTATAAAAGAAATAGTTAACAAAGAGTGAAAAAAAGTAATTTTTTTTTTTAATTCCAGTGGTAAGTTTTAAGGATTTATGTTTGTGTATGTGCATTTTTATTGTAATTTTAATTTTTTTGAATGAACTTCAACTAGTCAGTGTTCTATATATTTCTTGTGATATTTTGAAAATTATCTTGTAACATAGTGCATAGTTAATATCTAAATTTTGTATTTATATTGCTATTTATAATTAAGCCTCTATTTTAATTTTTAACTCCTTCATTTATAACTTATTCAGATTGATGTGCTAAAATATTCTAAGATTTATATATTTATTTTTAATTTTATCACATTTTGTTAGTTTATTTAGGTGTATATAACTTCATTATTATTATTTGTTCATTTTGACCTTTAACCAGTAATATATATTGTCTGACTCTTTAAGACCCTGTGGACTGTTGTCTATCAGGCTCCTCTGTCCATGAAATTCTCCAGGCAAGAACTCTATTGAATTATTTCACCTTAAGTTCTTTATTTTGCTATGTTATATCTATATTTTATTGTAATATTTCTACTTTTTCTTATTTTTGAACAGATTGTATTGTTTCATTTTTTATATCACTATTTAGACTTAGAATATTTAAATTTTTTTCATTTATGTGTCTTTCTGGCAGTTCCTTCTGGATTCCTTTTCTTCCTATCAAATACTTTGCATCTCTCATTTTATTTACTTGTTCATTCTGGAACTCCTACTAAGTATTATATTGCTTCTTTTCAAATTATTTTACATATTCTTAACTTCCTTATTTAAAAGTTTCCTATTTATTGCTTTGGCTTTCATTCTGGATTATTATTTTGGTCTTCCCTGGTGGCTCATATGGTAAAGAAAATTATTACCTTATTTTGGGGTTAAATTTTTGTGATTTGTCATCAAAAGATTCTCCTTTTTTGACTTAAACAAATCCTCTGGTTGCCCTTTCAAATAGCCACCTCCTCTTATAAATATTTTTTTACTCTAATAGTAAAGATGACATTTTATCCCTCAAGATCATATATATATTAAAATATTCAACTTACTAATTGCTAATGAAACTGAGTTTCTAGTGTTGTTTACAATACTTCATGTCTGTTTGTTAATTCTTTTTTAAAACTTGTTCCCATATTGGACTTCTGGCCTCCAAATTCAGCTCTCTGGATTGAAAATTCAATTCAGGATATCAAGTACTTAATATTTTATACAACTAGCGGCCACTAGATGGTTTGTTTTATGGTTACTAAGAGACTTTCAAAACTCTTTAAGGAATTTTGAAGCTCAGGTTTAATCTTTTTTTGACAGGTCAGATTTTAACCAATAGCTATAAAATACTTGTTGAGAGGTAACTCATGCCACTAGTTCATTAATAGCCTCCATCTCTATTTTATGGTGACAGCAATGGTGTGTTGTAGAATAGAGCTAGCTGAAATCTAGTGTGTGAGTCATCCTTTTGACTGGATTGTTTACTACCTCTTCCACATATGATTTCCTAAAGGAAATCCACCCTGAATATTCATTGGATGGATTGATGCCGAAGCTGAAGCTCAATACTTTGGCCACCTGATGTGAAGAGTCAACTCATTAGAAAAGACCCTGATGCTAGGAGAGATTGAAGGCATGAAAAGAAGAGCATGACAGAGTATAAGATGGTTGGAAATAGAATAGAATAGGAATGACTATAGATCTCTTCAAGAAAATTTAGAGATACTAAGGGAACATTTCAGGCAAAGATGGGCTCAATAAAGGACAAAAATTGTAGGGACCTAACAGAAGCAGAAGATATTACGAAGAGGTGGCAAGAATACACTGAACTATACAAAAAGATCTTCATGACCCAGATAATCATGATGGTGTGCTCACTCACCTAGAGCCAGACATCCTAGAATGTGATGTCAAGTGGGCCTTATGAAGTATAACTATGAATTAGTGGAGGTGATGGATTTCCAGTTGAGCTGTTTCAAATCCTAAGAGATGATGCTGTGAAAGTGCTGCACTGAATATGCAAGCAAATTTGGAAAACTCAGCAGTGGCCACAGGACTGGAAAAGGTCAGTTTCATTCTAATCCCCAATATAAGCAATGCCAAAGAATGCTCAAACTATCACACAATTGCACTCATCACACACGCTAGCAAAGTAATGCTCAAAATTCTCCAAGCCAAGCTTCAGCAATAGATGAACTGTGAGCTTCTAGATGTTCAAACTGGTTTTAGAAAAGGCAGAGGAACCAAAGATCAAATTGTCAACATACACTGGATCATGGAAAAAGCAAGAGAGTTCCAGGAAAACATCTATTTCTGCTTTATTGACTATGCCAAAGCCTTTCACTGCATGGATCACGACAAAAGGTGGAAAATTCTGAGAGAGATGGGAATACCAGACCACCTGACCTGACTCTTCAGAAACCTGTATGCAAGTCAGGAAGCAACAGTTAAAACTGGACATGGAACTACAGACTGGTTCCAAAAAGGAAAAGGAGTCCGTCAAGGCTGTATATTGCCACCGTGCTTATTGAACTTGTATACAGAGTACATCATGAGAAACACTAGGCGGGAGGAAGCACAAGCTAGATTCAAGATTGCCGGGAGAAATATCAATAGCCTCAGATATGCAGATGA
Source organism: Nanger dama (assembly GCA_917880005.1). NCBI lineage: Eukaryota > Metazoa > Chordata > Mammalia > Artiodactyla > Bovidae > Nanger > Nanger dama. The sequence goes on along the minus strand of CAKJTW010000027.1, from coordinate 13,154,414 downwards.
CACCACCCTTATGGCAGAAAAGTGAAGAAAAACTAAAGACCCTCTTGATGAAAGTGAAAGGGGAGAGTGAAAAAGTTGGCTTAAAGCTCAACATTCAGAAAACAAAGATCATGGTATGTGGTCACATCACTTGATGGCAAACATATGGGGAAACAGTGGAAACAGTGGCTGACTTATTTTTCTGGGCTCCAAAACCACTGCAGATGGTGACTGAAGCCATGAAATGAAAAGACACTTGCCCCTTGGAAGGAAAGTTATGACCAAACTCAACAGCACATTAAAAAGCAGAGACGTTACTTTGCCAACAAAGTTTGGTCTAGTCAAGGCTATGGTTTTTCCAGTAGTTATATATGGATGTGTGAGTTGAACTATAAAGAAAGTTGAGCACCAAAGAATTGATGCTTTTAAACTGTGGTGTTGGTGAAGATTCTTGAGAGTCCCTTGGACTGCAAGGAGAGCCAACCAGTCCATCCTAAAGGAGATCAGTCCTGGGTGTTCATTGGAGGGACTGATGTTGAAGCTGAAACTCCAATACTTTGACCACCTGATGTGGAGAGCTTGACTCATTTCAAAAGACCTTGATTCTGAGAACTATTGAGGGCAGGAGGAGAAGGGGATGACAGAGGATGAGATCGTTGGATATCATCAGCAACACAGTGGACATGGGTTTGAATGGAGTCAGGGTGTTGGTGATGGACAGTGAGTCCTGGCGTGCTGTGGTTCATGGGGTCACAAAGAGATGGAGACAGCTGAGCAACTGAACTGAACTGAGCTCTTTGGAAAGAAATTTATGAGCAACTTAGACAGCATATTAAAATGGAAAGACATTACCTTGTCCACAAAGGTCCATCTAGTCAAGGCTATTGTTTTTCCAGTAGTCATGTATGGATGTGAGAGTTGGACTATAAAGAAATATGAGCTTAGAATAATGGATATTTTCGAGCTGTGGTGTTGGAGAAGACTCTTGAGAGCTCCTTGGAGTGCAAGGAGATCCAACCAGTCCATCGTAAAGGAGATCAGTCCTGAGTGTTCATTGGAAGGACTGATGTTGAAGCTGACACTCCAATATTTTGGCCACCTGATGCGACGACATGACTTATTTGAAAAGACCCTGATGTTGGGAAAGATTGAAGGCAGGAGGAGAAGGGGATGACAGGATAAGATGGTTAGATGACATCACTGACTCAATGGACATCAGTTTGGGCAAACTCCATGGGTTGGTGATGGACAGGGAGGCCTGGCGTTCTGTGGTTCATGGGGTCTGAAAGAGTCAGACACGACTGAGTGACTTAACTGAACTGAAAATGTTTGGATGGCATCACCAACTCAATGGACATGAGTTTGAGGAAACTCTGGGAGCTGGTGAAGGACAGGGAATCCTGACGTCCATGAGGTCACAAAGAATCAGACACTGCTGAGTGACTGAACAACAACCACATATGTTGATCTCTGATGGACATTAATATATAATATGAAATGAATGTTCTCACATTTTTGGTCTATTCCCACTTCACCACCCACATGCTTCTTCTCTGAAACAACTTTTTCACCAGATTTTGAATATTTGTACTTCTAACCATGTTGTCTTCTGCCATCATGAACTCACATAAATGTTTATTTCATTCAACAAATCTTTCCACACAATGTAAATGAAAAACAAAAACAAACAACCTACTAAGATTTGATTCCTGAAAGGACTTCTCCTCTTCACTGCTATGAGACTATTTAGTTTTCACCAATTAAGCAATTTTCCACTATGGTGGCTTGAGAATAAATTACCTCACAATGAAAGTTTTGGCTGCATGGTCTGTTGATATTCGATCACATTCAGGTTTTCAACAGGGTCCAGTAGATATATTATGAATAGTATTGACCACTCAGTCAACTGTAGATAGAACGTTCTTCCTCCTAAACACTGAGAATAGGCACAGAATTTTTAAATTGAGTTTACAGATGAACCACCCATTGTCTTTATGATAGACACCTCTAGAATCATAGGATCTGTTAGATGATATGGTCTAAGCAGCAAGACTTAAAAAATTAATTCATTAATTTTAATTGGAGGCTAATTACAATATTGTGGTGGTTTTTTAATACATTGACATGAATCAACCACGGGTACACATGTCCCCCTATCCCAAAACTCCTTCCCGCCTCCCTCCCTGTCCCATCCCTCTGGGTTGTGCACTGTCTCTGAGTGCCCTTTTCAACTCATTGAACTTGGACTAGTGATCTGTTTCACATGTGGTAATATACATGTTACAATGCCATTCTCTCAAATCATCCTACCTTCACCTTCTCCCACAGAATCCAAAAGTCTATTCTTTATATCTGTGTCTCTTTTGCTGTCTCGCATATAATGTTGTCATTACTGTCTTTCTAAACTCCATATATATGCATTAATACACTGTACTTGTGTTTTTCTTTCTGAGTTACTTCACTCTGCATAGTAGGCTCCAGTTTCATCCACCTCATTAGAATTGACTCAAATGTGATCTTTTCTATAGCTGAATAATGTTTCATTGTAGAGAAATAAATGGCAACCCACTCCAGTATTCTTGCCTGAAGAATCCTGTGGACAGAGGAGCCTGGTGGGCTGCTGTCTGTGGTGTCACACAGAGTTGGACATGACTGAAGCAACTTAGCATGCATGCATGCATTGGAGGAAGAAATGGAAACCCACTCCAGTATTCTTGCCTGGAGAATCCCAGAGACAGAGGAGCCTGGTGTGCTGCTGTCTATAGGGTTACACAGAGTTGGACATGACTGAATTGACTTAGCAGCAGCAGCAATATTCCATTGTGTATATGTATTACAATTTTTTATCCATTCATCTGCCAATGGATATCCAGGTTGCCTCCATGTCCTAGCTATTGTAAACAGTGAGCCACAAGACTTCTTATATTGCAAATCACCTATATGCTCTTTGCTATTTGGTCACAAATCTTCAAAACTAGAAGCTTTTTGTGTCAAATGATAAATTGGTTGGAACAGTATTGTCAAGCATGAAATATGATGCTTCCAAAACCTGAAGAGTCCTACCAGGAGTTATTCTTTCCTAGCTGTAGAAGCTCAAAAATGCAATTACTTACTGTTTATTTTGAAGGAGGATGTTCTGGCATGCAGTAGAAAAAAATGTTTCCCTAAACTCTTTATCTTGGAAATTCCAAAAGAAATAAGAATTCTCATGCATGAAAACATCACGAACATGGGCTAGGCCAAGAGACTCCTTTTGTCACTGATACTATTACTACAGGCATAGACCTACCCACAATCAAGAAGCTTGTGACTAGGCTAGAAGATGTAGACTTTGCCTGATGAAACTGTACAGTAATATTCTAAAGATTATCTTTAAGTCAGACTTCTATTCAAATGCCATCTTCTCTGTTTTTCTGACTTATACATTTCACACAAGTTCATCATGAAGACAGAGTCTAAATTATGCCCAGTCATTTGGTTACATACAAGTCTGGAAAATGTAGATTTAATCTTTCATTCTCAATGATACAAGAGTGATCTCAGAAAGGAGTAGTAATAAGTTCTGAGTGTCAACAGCCATAATTTAACAAATACAGTATGTAATGGGTATATGAAAAGTGTTTGAAAATATATCCCATTTTAAGTGATAATTTCAAACACTATTTTCTCTTATACACAAGTAAACGCACTAAACATTAAGTATTTAAGCCTAAAAAAATCATGCTTTGATTTCTTGGCAAGCATCTCTATTAATTTCCTCAGACTGCTACAGCAATATACCACAGCTAGATGGCTTAAACCACACACACATATATTTTATTTTTTCATTGTTTTAGAGACTGGAAACCCAAGATCAAGTTGTTGGCAAGATTTATTTCTTCTGAGCTCACTCTTCTTGATGTGTTGATGGCAGATTCTCACGGAATCCTCACATGATCTTCTCTGTGTATGTATTTTTCACGTTTCTCTAGTCTTCCTAACATCCTTTGTTTAAAAAGACAACAGGGAAAACAAATAAGAGCCTACAAAGTGACCTAATTTTAAGTTAATCATCTCTTTAAAAATTTTATTTTCAAAAGTGGTACCATTTTACTCATCTAGAGCAAATAATCCTAGAGTCCAAATCAGTTAGGCTTTAGCAAGCATCACTATGAACAAGAATATACAGAAGAACTGTACAAAAAAGAACTTCATGACCCAGATAATCACAATGGTGTGCTCACTCACCTAGAGCCAGACATACTGGAATGTGAAGTCAACTGATGTGAATGCCTTAGGAAGCATCACAACCAACAAAGCTAGTGGAGGTGATGGAATTCCAGTTGAGCTATTTCAAATCCTAAAAGATGATGCTGTGAAAGTGCTGCACTCAATATGGCAGCAAATTTGGAAAACTCAGCAGTTGCCACAGGACTGGCAAAGGTCAGTGTTCATTCCAATCCCAATGAAAGGCAATGCCAAAGAATGCTCAAATTACTGCACAATTGCACTCATCTCACATGCTCGTAAAGTAATGGACAAAATTCTCCAAGCTAGATTTAAGCAAACCTGAACCATGAAATCCAGATGTTAAGGGCAGGTTGTAGAAAAGGCAGAGGAACCAGAGATCAAATTCCCATCATTCGCTGGATCATGGAAAAAGCAAGAGAGTTCCAGAAAAACATCTATTTCTGCTTTACTGACTATGCCAAAGCGTTTGACTGTGTGGACCAGAATAAACTGTTGTAGGAAATGCTAAGAGAGATGGGACTACCAGAACACCTGATCCGCCTCTTGAGAAATCTGTATGCAGGTCAGGAAGTAACAGTTATAACTGGACATGGAACAACAGACTAGTTCCAAGTAGGAAAAGGAGTATGTCAAGGCTGTATATTGTCACCCTGCTTATTTAACTTATATGCAGAGTACATCGTGAGAAATGATGGGCTGGAAGAAGCACAAGCTGGAATCAAGATTGCTGGGAGAAATATCAATAACCTTAGATATGCAGATGACACCACCCTAATGGCAGAAAGTGAAGAGGAACTAAAGAGCCTCTTGATGAAGGTGAAAGAGGAGAGTGAAAAAGTTGGCTTAAAGCTCAACATTCAGAAAATGAAGATCATGGCACCTGGTCCCATCACTTAATGACAAATAGATGGAGAAACAGTGAAAAGAGTAGCAGACTTTATTTTTTTAGGCTCCAAAATCACTGCAGATGGTGACTGCAGCCATGAAATTAAAAGATGCTTTACTTCTTTGAAGAAAAGTTATGAACAACATGGACAGCATATTAAAAGAAGAGACATTACTTTGCCAACAAAGGTCTGTCTAGTCAAGACTATGTCTTTTCTAGTAGTCATGTATGGATGTGAGACTTGGACTATAAAGAAAACTCAGCACTGAAGAATTAATGCTTTTAAGCTGTGGTTTTGGAGAAGACTCTTGAGAGTCACTTGGACTGCAAGGAGATCCAACCAGTCCATTCTGAAGGAGATCAGTCCTAAATAGTCATTGGAAGGACTGATGCTGAAGCTGAAACTCCAATACTTTGGCCACATGATGCAAAGATGTGACTCATTTAAAAAGTCGCTGATGCTGTGATAGATTGAAGGCGGGAGGAGAAGGGGACGACAGAAGATGAGATGGTTGGATGGCATCACCGACTCAATGGACATGAGTTTCTATAATCTTTGGGAGTTGGTGATGGGGATGGAGGTCTCATGTGCTGCAATCCATAGGGTTGCAAAGAGTCGAACATGACTGATCCACTGAACTGAACTGAACTGAACACCCTAGCAAAGTAATGCTCAAAATTCTCCAAGTATGTCTTCAGAAGTACATGAACCAAGAAATTCCAGATATTCAAGCTGGATTTAGAAAAGGCAGAAAAACCATAGATCAATTGCCAATGTCCTTTGGATCATAGAAAAGAGAGTTCCAGAAGAACATCTACTTCTGCTTTCTTGACTGTGTCAAAGCTTTTGACTGTGCGGATCACAACAAACTGTGGGAAATTTTGAAAGAGATGGGAATACCAGACCACCTTACCTGCCTCCTGAGAAATCTGTATGTAGGTCAAGAAACAATGGTGAGAAACAGACGTCGAACAATGGGCTGGTTCCAAATTGGAAAATTAGTACCTCAAGTCTGTATATTGTCACCCTACTTATTTAAATTATATGGAGAGTACATCCTGAGATATGTAGGACTGGATGAAGAACAAGCTGGAATCAAAATTGCTGGGAGAAATGTCAGGAGCCTCAGATATGCAGATGACACCACCCTTAGGGCATAAAGCTAAGAGAAACTGAAGAGCCTGTTGATGAAAGAGAAAGAGAGTGATAAAGCTGGCTTAAAACTCAACTTTCAAAAAGCGAAGGTAATGGCATCCTGCCCCATCACTTCATGGCATATAGATGGGGAACCAATAGAAACAGTGAAAGACTTTATTTTTTGCCACTCCATAATCACTGCAGATGGTGAATGCAAGCCATGAAATTAATATGCTTAGTCCTTGGAAGAACAGCTATGACCAAGCTAGACTGCATATTAAAAAGCAGAAACATTACTTTGCTGACAAAGGTCCATCTAGTCAAAGCTATGTTTTTCCAGTAGTTATGTATGGATGCTAGATTGGGACCAGAAAGAAAGCTGAGACTTAAAGAATTTATGTTTTTGAATTGGACTGCATGGAGAGCAAACCATTCAATCCTAAAGGAAATCAGTCCTGAATATTCATTAGAAGGAGTGATGCTGAAGCTGAAGCTCTAATGCTTTGACTACCTGATGTGAAGAGTTGACTCATTGGAGAAGACCCTGATGCGGGGAAAGATTGAAGGCAGGAGGAGAAGGGGACGACAGAGGATAATATGGTTGGATGGCGTCACCAACTCAGTGGATATGAGTTTGTGCAAGCTCCGACTATTGGTGTTGGACAGCAGTGCCTGGCATGCTATAGTCCAGGGGGTCACAAAGAATCAGACATGACTGAGCGACTGAACTAAAATGAAGATTTCAACACATGAGTTATGGAGAGAGAAATTTAGCCCATAATTTTTCCCTTCCACACTTTTTTATATCACAGGCAGATTCCATGAAATAGGACCCATTGTAGTTTCATAATCTTTATGTAATTATATGAACAGTCATTCTCATATACATGATTAGAAAATGTGTTGTAAGTTTTACTCTAAAATGTAATTAACTTTATGTATACATTAATTGTTCAACCAAAGCTACAAAATATCTAGATTGAGTTGTTAACAAAGGCTTGAAGTGATGAAGGACTTTTAACAATATACAGTAGTCATTGTAATTTCCAGTTTATTCATTGTGGCCCTAATAATTTTGCTTGGAGCAGTAAATTCAGTTTTTAAGGTTACAAGAAGCAGAAATGGATGTTTTCCACTTGATTCTAGGTAATTGTTTTGTTTCCTTTACAGATAGAAAGAGGAAACAGCAGCTTCTGGGACTAAGAAAGAATATAACTCACAATTATTAAGATGAAATGTCAAAATTATGTTAATTGACATTGAATGGTGAGAGCACTATAATCATAGCACAATCAAGTTAGTAAAGCAATGTTCTTAAATTCTAACTAGGTTGTGAATGAAATTGTTTTAATTATAATCATTTAAAAGCTTCTTAAATCTTCACGGTGGGTGTCAATGCTGTATATTGTCACTCTGCTTATTTAACATATATGCAGAGTACATCATGAGAAGTGCTGGGCTGGAAGAAACACAAGCTGGATTCAAGATTGCCAGGAAAAGTATCAATAACCTCAGATATGCAGATGACACCACCCTTATGGAAGAAAGTGAAGAGGAGCTAAAAGCCTATTGATGAAAGTGAAAAAGGAGAGTGAAAAGTTGGCTTAAAGGTCAACATTCAGAAAACATGATCATGGCATCCGGTTCCATCACTTCATGGGAAATAGATGGGAAAACAGTGGAAACAGAGTCGGACTTTTTTTTTTTTGGGGGGCTCCAAAATCACTGCAGATGGTGATTGCAGCCATGAAATTAGAAGACACTTCTTGGAAGAAAAGTTATGACCAACCTAGATAGTATATTCAAAAGCAAAGACATTACTTTGCCAACTAATGTCCATCTAGTCAAGGCTATGGTTTTCCCAGTAGTCATGTATAGATGTGAGAGTTGGATTGTGAAGAAGTCTGAGCGCCAAAGAATTGATGCTTTGGAACTGTGGTGTTGGAGAAGACTCTTGAGAGTCACTTGGACTGCAAGGAGATCCAACCAGTCCATTCTGAAGGAGATCAACCCTGGGATTTCTTTGGAAGGAATGATGCTGAAGCTGAAACTGCAGTACTTTGTCCACCTCATGTGAAGAGTTGACTCATTGGAAAAGGACTCTGATGCTGGGAGGGATTGGGGGCAGGAGGAGAAGGGGACGACCGAGGATGAGATAGCTGGATGGTATCACGGACTGAATGGACGTGAGTCTGAGTGAACTCCGAGAGATGGTGATGAACAGGGAGGCCTGGCGTGCTGCAATTCATGGGGTCACAAAGAGTCGGACACGACTGAGTGATTGAACTGAACTGAACTGAAATCTTCACATTTCTCATTATCTTTCAGAAAATTGTAATTATTTTGTTGTGCTGACAAATACACTTTGGAACAGAGGGCCACTGGTATTTTCATAGATACTTAAATGTAAAAATTGCTGCATAGTTGTTCATATGAGTAACTTTTATCACAGTGTTCAAGGTATGAAGATACAGTGATAGATGTTTTCTAGGTAGAATCAAGTTTAGAAGCTTGGTCCAATTACTGCAAGAAATTCAAGCAATAAAATGCTATATATATATATTTACTGAAATTGGCAACTCAGAAGGAAAGGTCAGTTCTGGCATATGTTTGTGCATGAAAAGTGAGCTTATTAATTTGGCTTATTATACACAAAAATCACAAATAGGTCATTTCTGGTACACTTGCTGCTTTTTTTCCAAGGCAAAATATTGAATTCAGAAAATGTTACATAAGAATACACAAAGCTGTTATTTTCAAGTAAATTTGAGTGTATCAGAAACAATTATTTTTGGATTTATTTCAGGAATTAAATCGCATATATATAATTCAAGTATAATACATATATAATATAATTCATTTAGCAGAATGTATAATTCATTGTAAGGCTTCCCAGTGGCTGCTAGGGCTAAAGAACTCACCTGTCAATGCAGGAGACCAAAGAGACATGGGTTCAATCCTTGGGTTGGGAAGATCCTCTGGAGAAAGGCATGGCAACCTACTCAAGTATTCTTGCCTGGAGAATCTCATGAAGAGAGAAGTCTGATGGGCTACAGTCCATGGGGTCACAAAGAGTCAGACATGACTGAAGCAACTTAGCACAGCACAACATATTTAATTGTGCTTTGTATATTCACCGAGTTGTATAATCATCACCATAATAAATTTTAGCATATTTTAATTACAATAAAAGGTAACACTTAGCTCTCACCCTCCACCCAGACCCAAATCCTAGGAAACTACCAATCTACTCTGTCTTCATTGGCTTTTCAATGTGAACATTGCATATAAATGACATAATATAACATATGGCCTTTTGCAACTGAGTTACTGACTCCTTTCACTTAGCATAATGTTTCAATGTTCATTAAAATTCTTCCATGTTTCAATATTACATTCCCTTCAATTAACAAATAATATGGTGTTCCTAAGATAAAGTAATAGGACAGGGAGACCACTTTCTCCCCACAAATTCATCAAAAGATCATTTGAATGCTGAGCAACTTCCACAAAACAACTTTTGAATGTTGGTGGAGGACACCAGACAACCAGAAAGGGAACCCATTCTCTTCAAAAAGAAGTAGGACAAAATATAAACTACAAAAAGAGAGACAAAAGAGTTAGAGAGGGAGACCCATCCTTGGGAGGGAGTCATGAAGGAGAAGTTTCCAAACACCAGGAAATCCTCTCACTGGTGGGTCTGTGGGGAGTTTTGGAATCTCAGAGGGCAATATAATCGGGAGGGGGGAAAACACACACACACAAACACACACATCACAGAATATGCGCCCAACCACAACTCCCAGTGGAGACGTAACCCATACATGTTCATCACCAGCAAGCAGGGGCTGAACGGGGAGGTGCCAGCTGCATTGCTTAGGGTAAGGACCAGGACTGAATGCCCAAAGGAGAATCTGAGGGAGCTAACATGAGATGGCAACCCAAACTGTGGGATAGCCAGAGAGAGAAAAAAAAAAAGAGAGAGAACTTTCCCAGGAAAAGCTTTAACTTAAGGCACAGCCGGGCCTGCTCACAGAACAAAGGATGGAGTGAATACCAGAGGAGAGTGAGCCGGCTGCGGGCCGGCCCATCCCCCCACCAGAGGTAGAGAGGCAGGCTGGCCACAGCCAGAGCCTGAAGGAAGGCAAGGGACAATCTTAGCCCCAGAGACAGCATCATGCACCAAATTGTGAGCAGGCTCCCAGTTGCTAACCAAGTCTTCTTGGGATCCTGTCGGTTGACATCTGCCAGGAGGGTTGCAGCCTGAGATCAATTCCCCAGAGGCGATACATGGCACACCCGAGATGGCGCTTTTGCAGCACACCCAGGAAACTGAGCAGATGGGACCAGGGAGGTGATTAAATGCACTGCACACCTGGGATAGTGTGCTCACAAAGCACCTGGTCGCCTGAGATGCTCGGACCTGGGAAGGGCACAAAATGCAGGCCCAACTGAGTCTGTACCTTTGTGGAGTACCCAAGAACCTGAACCTGAGCAGTTTAGACCTGGAAAGTGCACAAAACCCAGGGCCTGCTTTGGACAGTTCCCCACAGAGCAACCACGAGCCTGAGCAATGTAGATTGAGAAAGCACAGGTATGTCAGCTGGGGCAAACCCACTGTGGTCCAGACACTGCGAATACTCCCCACACATGCCAGTGATATTTGTTTTCAGTGTTTCTCCCTCCCCACAGCACAGTTGAACAAGTGAACCTGAATGAGTGACCACTTTCACCTCCTTGTGTGAGGGTGGAAATTAGACACTGAAGAGACTTGCCAACAGAGGAAGCCAAAGAAGAGAGAACTGCTTTGGAAGTGACAGGTGCAACAGATGAAAACCCTGTAGTTAGCATTGACTACATTGGAAGGGGCCTATTGACCTTGAGAAGAAGTATAAGCTGGAACAAGGAACTATCTGAAACTAGACTGACCCAACACTGCCCTCAACAGCTCCAGAGAAATTCCTAGATATATTTTACTATTATCATTTTTGAAATTTTTTCTTTATTACTACTTTAATTTTCATTTCTATAACCTAATATTAACTTGCAAAAAGACCCTATTTTAAAAGCAAATTTCATATATATATTTTTATAATTTTGTGATTTTTTTAATATTGTATTTTTGAGTCTAACTTCTACTCTAGATTTTTAGTCTTTGTTTTCTGGTATTTGTTATCAATTTTTACGTTTAAGAATCTAATATTCAGTACCAAGTTTTACTTAGGAGTGACTACTGGCTTGATTTCTCTCTTCCCTTTTGACTCTTCTTTTTCTCCCCCAGGTCACCTCTATCACCTCCCTCCTCCTTCTCTTCTCTACTTAACTCTGTGCATCTCTTTGGGTGTCCCACGCTGTGGAGAACAGTTAGGGAACTGATTACTGGCTAGATTGCTCTCTCCTTTTTGATTTCCCCTCTTCTCCTCCTGGTTATCTCTATCTCTGTCCTCCCTCTTCTCTTCTCTGTATAACTCTGTGAACCTCTCTGAGTGTTCCAGACTGTGGAGAGCACATAAGGAATTGATTATTGGCTAGATTGCTCTCTCCCCTTTAGATTCCACCTCTTCTCCTCCTGGTTACCTCCATCTCCCTCCTCCCTCTTCTCCTCCGTGTAACTCTGTGAACCTCTTTGGGCGTCCGTCACTGTGGAGAATCTTTTCACCATTAACCTAGATGTTTTATCATCAGTGCTGTATGGATGGAGAAGTCTTAAGACTGCTATAAGAATAAGACTGAAAGCCAGAGGCAGGAGGCTTAAATCCAAAACTTAAGAACACAAGAAAACTCTTGATTGCAGGAAACATTAATTGACAAGAGCTCATCCAAAAGCCTCCATACCTACACTGAAACCAAACTCCACCCAAGAGCCAACAAGTTTCATAGCAAGACATACCAAGCTAATTCTCCAACAAAGCAGGAACATGACCCTGAGCATTAAAATACAGGCGGCCAAAAGTCACACCAAACCCATAGACACCTCAAAACTCACTACTTGCACTTCATTGCACTCCAGAGAGAAGAGATCTAGCTCTACCCACTAGAACACCTACGCAAGCTTCCCTAACCAGGAAACCTAGATAAGCCACTCATCCAACCCCACCCGCAGGGAGGAACCTCCACAGTAAAGAGGAACCACAAACTTCCAGCATACAGAAGGGCTGTCCCAAACTCAGCAATATAAACAAGATGAAAAGGCAGATAAATATTCAGCAGATAAAGGAACATGATAAATTTCCATCAAACCAAACAAAAGAGGAGATAGGGTCTTCCTGAAAAAGAATTCAGAATAATGATAATAAAAATGATCAAAAATCTTGAAAACAAAATGGAGTTACAGGTAAATAGACTGGAGACAAGGATTGAGAAGATGCAAGAAATGTTTAACAAGGACCTAGAAGAAATAAAAAAGAGTCAATCAATAATAAATATTGCAGTAATTGAGATCAAAAGCACTCTGGATTGAACCAACAGTAGAATAAATTAGGCAGAAGATAGGATAAGTGAGGTGCAAGATAGAATAGTGGAAATAAATGAAGCAGAGAGAGAAAAAAAAGAATTAAATGACAACCTCAGAGACCTCTGGGACAATGTTAAATACCCCAGCATTTGATTATATGAGTCCCAGATGGAGAAGACAAATAGAAAGGCCATGAGAAAATACTTGAGGAGATAATAGTTGAAAACATTCTTAAAATGGGGAAGGAAATAGCCATGCAACTCCAATAAACCCAGAGAGTCCCAAACAGGATAAAGCCAAGGCGAAACACCCCAAGACACATAGAAATCAAATTAATGAAAATCAACCACAAAGAGCAAATATTAAAAGCAGCAAGGGAAAAGCAACAAATAACACACAAGGGGATTGCCATAAGAATAACAGCTGATCTTTCAGTTGAAAATGTTCAGGTCAGAAGGGAATGGCACAATATACTTAAAGTGATGAGAGAAAATAACCTACAACCCAGATTACTATATTCAACAAGGATCTCATTCAAATATGAAGGAGAAATCAAAAGTTTACAGACAAGCAAAAGTTGAGACAATTCAGCACCACCAAACCAGCTCTTCAACAAATGCTAAAGGATCTTCTCTAGACAGGAAACAAAAAAGTTTATAAATTCGAACCCAAAACAACAAAGTAAATGGCAATGGGATCATACTCATCAATAATTACCCTAAATGGAAATGGATTGAATGCCCCAACTGAAAGACAAAGACTGGCTTAATGGATTAAAACACACACGCACACACACACACACACACACACACGCACACGCACACACACACACAAGATCCCTATATATGCTGTCTACGGGAGACCCACCTCAAAATAAAGAAATATATACAGACTGAAAGTGAAGGGCTGGAAAAAGATATTTCATGCAACTAGAGACCAAAGAAAGCAGGAGTGGCAATACTCATATAAGATAAAGTAGACTTTGAAATAAAGGCCATGAAAAGACAAAGAAGGACACTACATAATGATCAAAGAGTCAATCCAAGAAGAAGATATAGCAAGTATATATGCACCCAACATAGGGACAGTGCAATATGTAAGGCAAATGCTAACAAGTATGAAAGGGGAAATTAACAGTAAAACAATAATAGCTTGAGACTTTAATACCCAACTCAAACCTATGGATAGATCAACTAAACAGAAAATTAGCAAGGAAACACAAACTTTAAATAATACAATGGACCGGTTAGACCTAATTGATATTTATAGGACAGTTCAATTCAGTTCAGTCGCTCAGTTGTGTCTGACTCTTTGCGACCCCATGAATCGCAGCACACCAGGCCTCCCTGTCCATCACTAACTCCCGGAGTTCAATCAGACTCACGTCCATTCAGTCCGTGATGCCATCCAGCCATCTCATCCTCGGTTGTCCCCTTCTCCTCCTGCCCCCAATCCCTCTCAGCTTCAGAGTCTTTTCCAATGAGTCAGTTCTTCGCATGAGGTGGCCAAAGTGCTGGAGTTTCACATTTATCATCATTCCTTGCAAAGAAATCTCAAGGTTGATCTCCTTCAGAATGGACTGGTTGGATATCCTTGCAGTCCAAGGGACTCTCAAGAGTCTTCTCCAACACCACAGTTCAGAAGCATCAATTCTTCGGCACTCAGCCTTCTTCACAGTCCAACTCTGACATCCATACATGACCACTGGAAAAACCATAGCCTTGACTAGATGGACCTTAGTCGGCAAAATAATGTCTCTTCTTTTGAATATACTGTCTAGGTTGGTCATAACTTTTCTTCCAAGGAGTAAGCGTCTTCTAATTTCATGGCTGCAGTCACCATCTGCAGTGATTTTGGAGCCCCCAAAAATAAAGTCTGACACTGTTTCCGCTGTTTCCCATCTATTCCCATGAAGTGATGGGACCAGATGCCATGATCTTCATTTTCTGAATGCTGAGCTTTAAGCCAACTTTTTCACTCTCCTTTTTCACTTTCATCAAGAGGCTTTTAGTACCTCTTCACTTTCTGCCATAAAGGTCGTGTCATCTGCATATCTGAGGTTATTAATATTTCTCCTGGCAATCTTGATTCCAGCTTGTGTTTTTTCCAGCCCAGCATTTCTCATGATGTACTCTACATATTAGTTAAATAAGCATGGTGACAATATACAGCCTTGACATACTCCTTTTCCTATTTGGAACCAGTCTGTTGTTCCATGTCCAGTTCTAGCTGTTGCTTCCTGACCTGCATACAGATTTCTCAAGAGGCAGATTAGGTGGCCTGGTATTCCCATCTCTTTCAGAATTGTCCACAGTGTCAAAGGCTTTGGCATAGTCAATAAAGCAGAAATAGATGTTTTTCTGGAACTCTCTTCCTTTTTCCAAGATCTGGTGGATGTTGGCAATTTGATCTCTGGTTCCTCTACCTTTTCTAAAGCCAGCTTGAACATCAGGGGATTCGCAGTTGACGTATTGCTGAAGCCTGGCTTGGAGAATTTTGAGCATTACTTTACTAGCATGTGAGATGACTGCAACTGTGCAGTAGTTTGAGCATTCTTTGGCATTGTCTTTCTTTGGTATTGGAATGAAAACTTACCTTTTCCAGTCCTGTGGCCACTGCTAAGTTTTCCAAATTTGCTGGCATATTGAATACAGCACTTTCACAGCATCGTCTTTCAGGATTTGAAACAGCTCTACTCGAATTCCATCACCTCCACTAGCTTTGTTCATAGTGATGCTTTCTAAGGCCCACTTGACTTCAGATTCCAAAATGTTTGCCTCTAGATTAGTGATCACATCATCATGAATATCTGGGTCGTGAAGATTTTTTTTTGTACAGTTCTTCCGTGTATTCTAGCCACCTCTTCTTAATATCTTCTGCTTCTGTTAGCTCTATACAATTTCTGTCCTTTATCAAGCCCATCTTTGCATGAAATGTTCCCTTGGTATCTCTAATTTTCTTGAAGAGATCTCTAGTCTTTTCCATTCTGTTCTATTTCTCTATTTCTTTGCATTGATTGCTAAAGAAGGCTTTCTTATCTCTTCTTGCTATTCTTTGGAACTCTGCATTCAGATGCTTATATCTTTCCTTTTTCTCCTTTGCTTTTTGCCTCTCTTGTTTTCACAGATATTTCACAGCCGCTCCATACAGTCATTTTGCTTCTTTGCATTTCTTTTCCATGGGGATGGTCTTGATCCCTGTCTCCTGTCCAGTGTCACAAACCTCATTCCATTGTTCATCAGGCACTCTATCTATCAGATCTAGTCCAACAGAACATTGTACACTGAAGAAGGGAATGGCAAACCAGTTCAGTATTCTTGCCTTGAGAACCCCATGAACAGTATGAAAACGCAAAATGATAGGATACTGAAAGAGGAACTCCCCAGGTAGGTAGGTGCCCAATATGCTACAATATTGGGCAAATATTTGTTTTGCCAAACATTGTTTTGCCAAAGCAAAAACAATACCCAGTTGTGCATGTGACTGGTGATAGAAGCAAGATCTGATGCTGTAAAGAGAAATATTACATAGGAACTTGGAATGTCAGGTCCATGAATCAAGGCAAATTCGAAGTGGTCAAACAAGAGCTGGCAAGAGTGAATGTCGACATTCTAGGAATCAGCAAACTAAAATGGACTGGAATGGGTGAATTTAAGTCAGATGACCATTATATCTACAACTGTGGGCAGGAATCCCTCAGAAGAAATGGAGTAGCCATCATGATCAACAAGAGAGTCCAAAATGCAGTACTTGGATGCAATCTCAAAAACGACAGAATGATGTCTGTTCGTCTCCAAGGCAAACCATTCAATATTACAGTTATCCAAGTCTATGCCCCAACTAGTAATGCTGAAGAAGCTGATGTTGAATGGTTTTATGAAGACCTACAAGACCTTTTAGAACTAACACCCAAAGAAGATGTCCTTTACATTATAGGTGACTGGAATGCTAAAGTAGGAAGTCAAGAAACACCTGGAGTAACAGACAAATTTGGCCTTGGAATGCGGAACAAAGCAGGGCGAAGACTAATAGAATTTTGCCAAGAAAATGCACTGGTCATAGCAAATACTGTCTTCCAACAACACAAGAGAAGACTCCTCTACACATGTTGTCAGACTCTACTGTGACATCACCAGATGGTCAACAACGAAATCAGTGTGATTATATTCTGTGCAGCCAAAGATGGAGAAGCTCTATACAGTCAACAAAAACAAGACCAGGAGCTGACTGTGGCTCAGATCATGAACTCCTTATTACCAAATTCAGACTTAAATTGAAGAAAGTAGACAAAACCCTTTAGATCATTCAGGTATGACCTAAATCAAATGTATAGGACATTTCACCCCCAAACAATGAATTTCACCTTTACTCAAGGGCACACGGAACCTTCTCCAGGATAGATCACATCCTGGGCCATAAATCTGGCCTTGGTAAATTAAAAAAAAAAAAAAATTGAAATCATTTCAAGCATCTTTCATGAACACAATGCAGTAAGACTAGATGTCAACTACAAGGGAAAAACTATTAAAAATACAAACATATTGAGGCTAAACAAGATACTTCTGAATAATCAACAAATCACAGAAGAAATAAAAGGAATAAAAATATGCATAGAAATGAATCAAAATGAAAACTCAACAACCCAAAACTTATAGGATTCAGTAAAAGCAGTGCTAAGGGGGAAGTTCTTAGCAATACAAGCTTACCTCAAGAAACAAGAGAAAAATCAAATAAATAACCTAACTCTACACCTAAATCAACTAGAAAAAGAAGAAATGAAGAACCCCCAGGTTAGTAGAAGGAAAGAAATAATAAAAATTAGGGCAGAAATAAGTGAAAAATAAAGGAGACTATAGCAAAAATCAACAAAAGTAAAAGTTGGTTCTTTGATAAGATAAATAGACAAACCATTAGTCAGACTCATCAAGAAAGAAAGGGAGAGGAATCAAAGCAACCTAATTAGAAATGAAAATGGAGAACTCACAACAGACAACACAAAAATACAAAGGATCATAAGAGACTACTATCTGCAAGTATATGCCAATGAAATGGACAACTTGGAAGAAATGGACAATTCTTAGAAAAGTATAACTTTCTAAAAACTGAGCCAGCAAGAAATAGAAAATTTTAACAGACCCATCACAAGCATGGAAATTTAAGCTGTAATCAGAAATCTTCCAACAAACAAAAGCCCAGGACCAAGTGGCTTCACGGGTGAATTCTACCAAAAATTTAGAGAAGAGCTTTTATATTTTGGGCTCCAAAATCACTGCAGATGGTGACTGCAGCCATGAAATTAGAAGGTGCTTACTCCTTGGAAGAAAAGTTATGACCAACCTAGATAGTATTTTCAAAACCAGAGACATTACTTTGCCGACTAAGGTCTGTCTAGTCAAGGCTATGGTTTTTCCAGTGGTCATGTATGGATGTGAGAGTTGGACTGTGAAGAAGGCTGAGTGCCGAAGAATTGATGCTTTTGAACTGTGGTGTTGGAGAAGACTCTTGAAAGTCTCTTGGACTGCAAGGAGATCCAACCAATCCATTCTGAAGGAGATCAACCCTGGGATTTCTTTGGAAGGAATGATGCTAAAGCAGAAACTGCAGTACTTTGTCCACCTCATGGGAAGTATTGACTCACTGGAAAAGACTCTGATGCTGGGAGGGATTGGAGGCAGGAGGAGAAGGGGACGACCGAGGATGAGATGGCTGGATGGCATCATGGTCTCGACGGATGTGAGTCTGAGTGAACTCCAGGAGATAGTGTTAGACAGGGAGGCCTGGTGTGCTGCGATTCATGGGGTCTCAAAGAGTCGGACACGACTGAGCAACTGAACTAAACTGAACTGAACACCTATCCTGGGCTTCCCTGGTGGCTCAGATGGTAAAGCATCTGCCTACAATGCAAAAGAACAGGGATCAATCCCTGTGTTGGGAAGATCCCCTGGAGAAGGAAATGGCAAACCACTCCAGTATTCTTGCCTGGAAAATTCCATGGACTGAGGAGCCTGGTAGGCCCCAGTTCATGGGGGTTGCAAAGAGTAGGACACGACTGAGCAACTTTGCTTCACAACACCTATCGTTGTCAAACTCCTCCGGAAAATTGCAGAGAAAGGTAAACTTCCAAACTCATTCTATGATGCCATCATCACCCTAATACCAAAACGAGACAAAGATGCCAAACCCCCCAAAAAAAACAACAAGAACAACAACAACAAAAAACTACAGGCCAATATCAGTGATGAACATAGATGAGAAAATCCTTAACAAAATTATTGCAAACAGAATCCTACAACATATTCAAAAGATCATATATCATGACCAAGTGGGCTTTACCCCAGGGATGCAAGGATTCTTCAACATTTGCAAATAAATCAATGTGATACACCACATTTACAAATTGAAAGATAAAAATCATATGATTACCTCAATAGATTCAGAGAAAGCCTTTGAAAAAATTCAACATCCATTTATGATCAAAACCCTCCAGAAAGCAGGCATAGAAGGAACATACCTCAACATAATAAAACCCATATATGGTAAACCCACAACAAGCATTATCCTCAATGGTGAAAAACTGAAAGCATTTCCACTAAAGTCAGAATCAAGACAAGAGTGCCCACTCTCACCACTACTGTTGAACATAGTTTTGGAAGTTTTAGCCATGGCAATCAGAGAAGAAAAAGAAAAGGAATCCAGATTGGAAAAGAAGAAATAAAACTCTCACTGTTTGCAGATGACATCATCCTCTACATAGAAAACCCTAAAGACATCACTAGAATATTACTAAAGCTAATCAATAAATATAGTAAAGTTGCAGGATATAAAATTAGCACACAGAAATCCCTTGCATTCATATATACTAACAATGAGAAAATAGAGAAATTAAGGAAACAATTTCATTCACCATTGCAACAAAAATAATAAAATGCTTAGGAATAAATCTACCTAAAGAAAAAAAAAAGACCTATATATAGAAAACTATAAAACACTGATGGAAGAAATCAAAGTGACACAAATAGATGTAGAAACAGCATGTTCATGGATTGGAAGAATCAATGTAGTGAATACGAGTATACTACCCAAAGCAATATATAGATTCAGTACATTCCTTATTAAGCTCCAATGGTATTTTTCAGAGAACTAGAACAAATAATTTCACAATTTGTATGGAAATAGAAAAAAACCTCAAATAGCCAAAGCAGTCTTGAGAAAGAAGAAGGGAACTGGAGGAATCAACCTGCCTGACTTCAGAATATACTACAAAGCCACAGTCATCAAGACAGTATGGTACTGGCACAAAGCCAGAAATATAGATCAGTAGAACAAAATAGAAAGCCCAGAGATGAATCCATGGACCTATGGACTCCTTATCTTTGACAAAGGAGGCAGGAATATAAAATGGAGAAAATACAATCTCTTTAACAAGTGGTGATGGGAAAACTGGTCATACACTTGTAAAAGAATGAATCTACAACACTTTATAAAACCATACACAATAATAAACTCGAAATGGATTAAAGATCTAAATGGAAGACCAGAAACTATAAAAGTCCTAGAGGAAAACATAGGCAAAACACTCTCTGACATAAAACATAGCAGGATCCTCTATGACCCAGCTCCCAGAGTAATGGAAATAAAAGCAAAAATAAACAAATGGGACCTAATTATACTTAAGAGCTTTTGCACAATGAAGGAAACTATAAACAAGGTGAAAAGACAGCCTTCAGAATGGGAGAAAATAATAGCAAACAAAGAAACTGACAAATAATTAATCTCAAAAATATATAAGTAGCTCCTGAAGCTCAATTCCAGAAAAATAAACGACCCAATCAAAGAAGTGAGCCAAAGAACTAAACAGACATGTCTCCAAAGAAGACATATGGATGGCTAACAAACACATGAAAAGATGCTCAATATCACTCATTATCAGATAAATACAAATCAAAACCACAATGAAATATCATCTCACGCTGGTCAGAATGACTGCTATCAAAGTCTACAAACAATAAATGCTGGAGAGGGTGTGGAGCAAAGGGAATCACCTAACACTGTTGGTGGGAATGCAAATTAGTAGAGCCACTATGAAAAACACTGTGAAGATTACTGAAAAAAAACTGGAAATAGAGCTGTCATAGGACCCAGCAATCCCACTTCTGGGTATACACACCAAGGAAACCAGAATTGAAAGAGATATGTGTACCCCAATGCTCACCACAGCAGTGTTTATAATAGCCAGGACATAGAAGCAACCTAGATGTCCATCAGCAGACAAATGGATAAGAAAGCATGGTACATATACACAATAGAATATTACTTAGCTATTAAAAGAATACATTTGAATTAGTTCTAATCCAGTGGACAAACTGGAACTTATTATACAGAGTGAAGTAAGTCAGAAAGAAAAACAGCAGTACAGTATATTAATGCATATATGTGGAATTTAGAAAGATGGTAACAATGACCCTATATGTGAGAAAGCAAAAGAGACACAGATGTAAAGAACAGATTTTGGACTCTGTGGGAGAAGGTGAGGATGGGATGATTTGAGAGAATAGTACTGAAACATGTATATTCAGTTCAGTTCAGTCACTCAGTCCTGTCTGACTCTTTGCGACCCCATGAATCACAGCACACCAGGCCTTCTTGTCCACCAACTCCCGGAGTTCACTCAGACTCATGTCCATAGAGTCAGTGATGCTATCCAGCCATCTCATCCTCTGCCACCCCCTTCTCCTCCTGCCCCCAATCCCTCCCAGCATCAGAGTCTTTTCCAATGAGTCAACTCTTCGCATGAGGTGGCCAAAGTACTGGAGTTTCAGCTTTAGCATCATTCTCTCCAAAGAAATCCCAGGGCTGATCTCCATCAGAATGGACTGGTTGGATCTCCTTGCAGTCCAAGGGACTCTCAAGAGTCTTTTCCAACACCACAGTTCAAAAGCATCAATTCTTTGGTGCTTAGCTTTCTTCACAGTCCCACTCTCACATCCATACATGACCACTGGAAAAACCACAGCCTTGACTAGACGGACATTTGTTGGCAAAGTAATGTCTGTGCTTTTGAATATGCTATCTAGGTTGGTAATAACTTTTCTTCCAAGGAGTAAGCATCTTTTAATTTCATGGCTGCAGTCACCATCTGCAGTGATTTTATCATATGTGAAATCGATCATCAGTCCAAGTTCAATGCATGAGACAGGGTGCTCAGGGCCGATGCACTAGGATGACCCTGAGGGATGGGATGGGAAGGGATGTGGGAGGGAGTTCAGAATGGGGAACACATGTACACCCATGGCTGATTCATGTGAGTGTATGCCAAAAACCATTAAAATATTTTAAGTATTTAGCCTCCAATTAAAATATTTTTAAAAAGACTTCAGCACAGGAAATTTTGAGGGAAACAGAATTCAACCAATAATAGCACCCTAAAGAAAAGCAGGCTGATAAGATATCAGTAGATGGGGCACTGTTGTATGCAAAATGGTCAGGGAAAATATTTTGAGTAAGTTAAATTTGAATAGAAGTTTACTTTTTAAAAACAATTTTTATTGGAGTAGAGCTGATTTATAATGTTGTGTTACTTGGAGGTAAACAGCAAAAGTGAATCAGTTATATATATATATATATGCATGCACATATGCTAAGTCACTTTAGTTTTGTCCAACTCTTTGTGACCCTATGGTCTGTAGCCCACCAGTCTCCTCTGTTCATGTAATCCTCTAGGCAAGAATACTGTAGTGGGTTGCGATGCCCTTCTCCAGTTACATATACATATATCCCCTGTTTTTCAAATTCTTTTCCATATAGGTCATTATAGAGTGTTGAGTAGAGTTCCTTGTGCTATACAGTAGGTTCTTATTAGTTATCTATTTGGCATATAGTAGTGTGTATATGTTAATCCCAATCTCCTAATTTATCCCTTTCCCCATTCCCCACTGCTAACCATAAGTTTATTTTCTACATCTGTGTCTCTATTTCTGTTTTGTAAAAAGTTCACTTGTACCATTTTTAGATTTCCCATAGAAATAATATCTTATGACATTTGTCTTTCTCTGCCTGACACGTTTACTTTTAAAGAATAATAATAAGTCTTCTGAGAGCTGAGGCCTTTTAAGATATTCTGGATAGAGTGATATAAGGAAAGACTTGGGCTTGAAAATATGTGAGTAGAAAGTAGAGGAACTTGATCTAGGGGGATTCAGAAGAGAGGCTTTTGGGATATTTTTGGAAGCAATAGAAATTAAAGTCCTAAGCATGCACTTAGCATGACATTAGAATTGTAGGAATAATCTTCAGATGATTAAGCTGAGAGAACCTCTTTTGAAGGTGACAAGAAATGGAAAGAACAATGAACAATGTCTCTTGGGAAGAAAAATCTAAGCTTGGTATATACAGGAAACAAGAACTGAGCAAACTGGAGGCCAAGGGTGATACAGGAAACTATTATGAGGGCCCTGATGTTGGTCATAAAGATCTGCTTTCAATAGCAGTTGGAGGAAAAAAAATTCAAAATTAGAGATGATTTCAGAAAAAAGAATCGACTCAGTCACAATTCACGTTCAGACCTCAGTTATATGAAAGAAGTAGTACTCATTAAACTCTCAGGTAATGATAACCTAGCGTCGAATGAAGCCCATGGCTGTAATTCATCTGTTGCCACAGTTAAAATGTAGAAAATGCAGCCACACTTGGATCGGAAATGCTGAATAGGACTCCAGTCTCAAGGGATACCAGTCTTTCAGCCATGCCAATGATTGCAATTTTCAGCGTTGCTTTGTCTCTCAGGTAAATCCACACTAGACCATTGAATATGGTCTGAATTATGTCTTCTCCACAAAATCCACATGTCCAAGTCTTAACCACCACTATCTCAGAATATGACTATATTTGGAGATAAAGCATTTAAATTAGTCGTGAAGATAAAATTAGGTTGTAGGTGGACCCTAGTCCAATGGGATTGGGGTCCTGTAGAGGAAATTAGGGCACAGACAAACACAGAGGGAAGACCATGTGAAGACACTGGGAAAAGACAGCCATCTACAAGCCAAGGAGAGGGGCCTCAGAAGAAACCAACCTTGCTGACACCTTAATCTTAGACTTCCAGCCTCCAGAACTGGGAGACAATAAATGTCTATTGTTTAAACGACCCAAAAATGATGGCAGGCTTCCTTGGAAGATATAAAATATCCCACAGGATTAGAAGAAAAGGGAAAAGAGCCAAGGACAGCTCAAAAAACTTGTCGTTGTTTTCAATATTTATCTATTTATTTGGCTGAAACTGGACTTTGTTATGACATGTGGGCTCTTAGTTGTGGCATGTGGGATCTAGTTCCCTGACCAGAGATCGAACTGAGAACTCTTATATTAGGAGCGGGTAGTTTCTGCCACTGGACCACCAGGGAAGTCCCTAACGAGTTTTGCAACTGGCATTTGTGAGCCTTTCTTTTATGGAACTGTCAGTGTCCATGTCTTTCTATTCCACATCTCAAAAACCAGGAAAGAGAAGACTCCAAATGGCCCATTCTGAGATGAACTTCTACTCAGTCTAACGTGTGTGGTCAAGAGATGGCGCCTTAAGGACAAAATGGTCATGTGATGTCCATCCACATCTCTTCCCGTTGACCTCAGGGATCAAGGAGTCAGTGTAAGCGGAGCCACCACCTCAGCCATGGCTCAGTGCTCTGGATAAAGTTATCGCTTTCATGGTTGATCTAGAATGATCCGTTATATAGTTAGCATTGTATATGTTTTTCTGTTTTTGTAAATCGCAAGCAGCAAATAGAATGGTTCTCTTTATGAACTTGTTGACACATATGGGACAGGAAAGGGTGGGATGAATTCAGACAGTAGCATTGAAATTTTATATATATATATATATATATATATATATATATACACACACACACACACATACATACATATGCATGCGCACACACGTGTGTGTGTGTGTGTGTGTGTATATATATATAATTGTATGTAAAGTAGTAGTAGAAACCTGCTGTATAGCACAGGGAGCTCTGCTTGGTACTCTGTGATGACTTACAGGGGTGGGATGTGGGGTGGGTAGGATAGAGGTTGGAAGGAGAGGGAATACGTGTATATACATAGCTGATTCACCTTGTTGTTGGAAAAAACAACACTATTGTAAAGCAATTATCTTATGATTTTTTTTTAAAGATGATTCTCTTAAAAAATATTGCATTGAGTGGAATTACCATATGGTATTTTTTCATTCATTGGTTGCTGGGATTTGGTTTGTTTACAATTGTTGGATATTCTAAACAAGGCTTCTATAAATTTTGTGTCAGTTTGGTTGCTCAGTTGTGTCTGATTCTTTGACACCCCGTGGACTGCAGCGCGACAGTCTTCCCTGTTCATCAACAACTCCTGAAGCTTGCTTAAACTCATGTCCATTGAGTTGGTGATGCCATCCAACCATCTCATCCTCTGTTGTCCCCTTCTTTTCCTGCCTTCAATCTTTCCCAGCATCAGAATCTTTTCCAGTGAGTCAGTTCGTCACATCAGATAGCCAAAATATTGGAGCTTCAGCTCCAGCATCAGTCTTTTCAATGTATATTCAGGATACATTTCATTTAGGATTGACTGGATTGATCTCATTGCATTCCAAGGGACTCTCAAGCATCTACTCCAAAACCACAGTTCAAAAGCATCAC
Source organism: Nanger dama (assembly GCA_917880005.1). Lineage (NCBI taxonomy): Eukaryota > Metazoa > Chordata > Mammalia > Artiodactyla > Bovidae > Nanger > Nanger dama. Next base: position 13,129,056 of record CAKJTW010000027.1, on the reverse strand, counting down.
TTATTTGGTGCTCAGCTTTTTTATGGTCCAGCTCTCACATCCACACATGACTACTGGAAAAATATAGCTTTGACTAGATGGACCTTTGTTGGCAAAGTAACATCTCTGCTTTTTAATATGCTGTCTAGGTTGGTCATAGTGTTTCTTCCAAGGAGCATGTGTCTTTTAATTTAACTGTGATGGCTACAGTCACCAAATGCAGTGATTTTGGAGCCCAGGAAAATAAAGTTGGTTCCTGTTTTCATTGTTTCCCCATCTATTTTTCATGAAGTGATGGGACTGGATGCCATGATCTTTGTTTTTTTTGAATGTTTTGTTTAGACCAGTTTTTTTTTTTTTTTTTCACTCTCCTCTTTCACTTTCATCAGGAGGCTTTTCAGTTTTCTTATGCCGTAAGGGTTTTGTCATCTGTGTATCTGAGTTTATTTATATTTCCCCTGGCAATCTTGATTCTAGCTTGTGTTTCATATAGTCCAGCATTTTGCATGATGTACTCTGCATATTAAATGAACAGGGTGACGATATACTAGCCTTGACATACTCCTTTACCAACTTGGAGCCAGTCTATTGTTCCACGTCAGGTTCTAACTGTTGCTTCTTGATCTGCATACAGATTTCTCAGGAGGCAGGTCAGGTGGTTTGGTATTCCCATCTCTTGAAGAATTTTCCACAGTGTTGTGACCCACATAGTCAGAGGCTTTGGCATAGTCAGTATGGAAAACAGTGTGGAGATTCTTTAAAAAATTGCAAATAGAACTGCCCTATGACCCAGCAATCCCACTGCTGGGCATACACACTGAGGAAACCAGAATTGAAAGAGACACATGTACCCCAATGTTCATTGCAGCGCTGTTTATAATAGCCAGGACATGGAAGCAACCTAGATGTCCATCAGCAGATGAATGGATAAGAAAGCTGTGGTTCATATACACTATGGAATACTACTCAGCCCTTAAAAGAATAAATTTGACTCAGTTCTAATGAGATGGATGAAATTGGAACCGATTATACAGAGTGAAGTAAGCCAGAAAGAAAAACACCAATACAGTATACTGACACATATATATGGAATTTAGAAGACAGTAATGATGACCCTATATGTGAGACAAGAGACACAGAGGTATAGAGTGGACTTTTGGACTCTGAGGGAGAGGGAAAGGGTGGGATGGTTTGGGAGAATGGCAGTGAAGCATGTGTATTTTCCTGTAAGAAACCAAGCGCTAACCTATGTTTGGTGTAGGATGCAGGATGCATGGGGCTGATGCACAGGATGATTCAGGTAGAGGATGTGGGGTGGGAGGTGGGAGGGGGCTTCGGCATTGGGCGATTGTGTTCACCTATGGCTGATTCGTGTCAATGTATGGCAAAACAAATACAGTATTGTAATTAAAAAAATAAATAAATTTAATTAAAAAAATAAAAGAAGAGTAGATGTTTTTCTGGAACTCTATGGTTTTTCAACAATCCAGTGGAAATTTAATCTGTTGTTCCTCTACCATTTCTAAATTCAGCTTGAACATCTGGAAGTTCTTGGTTCACGTACTGCTGAAACCTCATGTGGAGAATTTTTAGCTTTACTTTGCTTGTGTGTGTGATGAGTACAATTGTGCGGTAATTAGAACATTCTTTGGCATTGCCTTTCTTTGGGATTGAAATGAAAACTGACCTTTACCAGTTTTGTGGCCACTGCTGTGGTTTCCAAATTTGCTGCCATATTGAGTGCAGCACTTTAACAAAGTTTTAGTAAACTGTTTATCAGATCAGTTCAGTCGCTCATTCTTGTCCACCTCTTTGTGACCCCGTGATTTGCAGCACGCCAGGCCTCCTTGTCCATCACCAACCCCCGGAGTTCACCAAAACCCACATCCATCAAGACGGTGATGCTATCCAGCCATCTCATCCTCTGTCATCCCCTTTTCTCTCCCAGCATAAGGGTCTTTTCCAATGAGTCAACTCTTCCCATGAGGTGGCCAAAGTACTCGAGTTTCAGCTTTAGCATCATTCCTTCCAAAGAACACCCAGGGCTGATCTCCTTTAGAATGGACTGGTTGGATCTCCTAGAAGTCCATGGGACTCTCAAGAGTCTTCTCCAACACCACAGTTCAAAAGCATCAATTCTTCGGTGATCAGCTTTCTTCACAGTCCAGCTCTCACATCCATACATGACTACTGGAAAAACCATAACCTTGACTAGACGGACATTTGTCAGCAAAGTAATGTCTCTGCTTTTCAATATGCTATCTAGGTTGGCCATAACTTTCCTTCCAAGGAGTAAGCGTCTTTTAATTTCATGGCTGCAGTCACCATCTGCAGTGATTTTGAAGACACCCAAAGTAAAGTCTGATACTGTTCCCACTGTTTCCCATCTATTTCCCATAAAGTGATGGGATCAGATGCCATGATCTTAGTTTTCTGAATGTTGAGCCTTAAGGAGAGTTTTTCACTCTCCTTTCACTTTCACTAAGAGGCTTTTGAGTTTTCTTAGCTTTCTGCCATAAAGGTGGTGTCATCTGCATATCTCAGGTTATTGATATTTCTTCTGGCAATCTTGATTCCAGCTTGTGCCCAGCATTTCTCAATATGTACTCTACATAGAAGTTAAACAAGCAGGGTGACAATATACAGCCTTGATGTACTCCTTTTCCTACAAATTCCCTAAAATTATCACTAAGGATCACTTAAACCATGCTGGATGAGCCATTATGTGTGTTGGACTTGCCGATTGCTTACAAGTACAACCACTGGTTTGAATAATTTATTCATTCATTGGTTGATGGACATTTGGATAAAAAAGAAAAGAACAATAGGGAAAAAAAGATATACTAGCATAAGAGGGTATTGATTCTAACTTTAAATGACATCAACTGACTTTAATATCCCAGAAAAATAGTTTTTATTTTAGAATACTACACTCAAAACAACTAGCAAATTGGAAAACAAAGACCTTCAAATTATCACCCTCTGTTTTACATATATACATATTTTTTTCCTCAAAAGTGATGTAATGGGACATTTGTTACATGCCATATAGGGTTGAGAAAAGGGGCAGGAATAACAGAGATGCTGTAAGCTTCCTAAGAGCAAGAACTACATTCATCACCATTTCCTGTATGCTTTCCCATATTGTAGGACCAGTTTGGGCGGAATTTGAATAAAGATTATCTACTTAGTAAAAAATCTCCTTAGAAAAAGTTCAGCCTCGTAATACATTCTCTTCTTTATTCTATCATCAGCCTCTTGTTACCACAGCATAGTATTATCTGAATTAAAATTTTCCAATTCCCATAGCCAAGTGTTACATCTTTGAGAGCTAATAAATATGAACATGAAATTTTAGTAAACTATTGAAGTCTAAATAAATAATAGTTTTGTAACTAGTATTCAAAGATAGTTTTTCAAATCTTGATCAACTATATAATTAGCTTTTCATAATATTATTGTTTGCTTTCCTAATCATAAAAGAAAATGTAGTTATCAAAAAACAAGTTATTCAAAATATCTTACTATTTTGCTTTTTTACAAATCAATGGATTATGCAGTTGACTTTTGGATATATGCTCAGTTAATTAGCTGCACACATATATTCACAGACAGAAACTCACAGAATGTTCGGTATTAGAATTTTTAAATTTAATTTCAGAATATACATTTAATTTATCTAAGTTGTGAAATACTTTTCTTGACTTAATTTCTTCATGTCTTAATTGACTAGATAATAGGATTATCAGTTCATGACTTTTTAGTGATACCCTGTACAAAACACAGAGGAAAGTAACGTAGATTTCTGGCTTGAAACAGTATGAGGGTCCAAATTTTATTCAGGGGCAGTATAAACAAATTTAATTTGAACAGAACAGATCTTAGGGTTATGGAAAATAACGTTGAATTGAGAAGACAAATCTGGTCACAATCAGTTGTAGTCACAAGTATCACTAAAAACTAAGAGGTAGATAGATTGGTAAATATATGAATAGTAATGATATTGTTTAATAGAACCTTTCTAACTCTCTCCTGGTGATACTTCAATGTGAGTATTGCTTTAATCAATACTCAGTATCTAGTTGTGACTAAAGAGCTGCCACTGGGCCTTGAAAGGCTATATCATTGTTTTTTGTAATTGAAGGTTCGAGTCAGAGTTGAAGACTTGCCTTGTCGGCCTGTAGCTATTGCTGAACTTCATTTTACACACTGCTTACTCTTTTGAAGTAATATTGCTATTTTCAAGATTATGAGGTGAGGTGAAGTGAATCATTCGTGTCTGACTCTTTGCAACCCGGTGGACTGTAACCCACTAGGCTTCTCTGTCCATGGGATTCTCCAGGCAAGAATACTAGAGTGGATTGCCATTTCCTTTTCCAGGGGATCTTCCCAACCCAGAGATTGAACCCGGGTCTCCCCATTGGAGGCAGACGCTTTAACCTCTGAGCCACCAGGGAAGTCACTTTGAGATTATAGCTCAGAAAATTACTTCCCCATTGGTCCAGTGCTATGATTTTTCCACATAGAGAAGAATCTTTGAAAAGCACATTGAGTTGTATTGTGTGTGTAGGCTCAATCATGTCTGATTCTTTGTGACCCCATGAACTGTAGCTTACAAATCTCTTCTGTCCATGGAATTTTCCAGGCAAAAATACTGGAGTGGGTTGGCATTTCCTACTCCAGGGTGTCTTCCTAATCCAGGGACTGAACCCTTATCTCTAGTGTCTCTTGCATTGGCGGGCAGATTCTTTACCACTAGCACCACCTAGAAACCCCTGAGTTATGACAGCAAAGATATTATTTTGAGTCCTAATGTTTCAAGATCCTAAAGAACCATCCAAGAGCCTTGGACAATGCTTTGACTAATAATTATAATTTTAAAGGATACTAGTAAGTATTGGTGACAATGGAGCCCTCAGTTCTGACAAACATCTTAAGACTACAATAATAGACTGCTAATTTTCTACAACTGCTCTTTTCAGGCTAGGGCTATGAGACTCCCAGAGCTGCACTTAGGAAAAGTTGAGGGAAATACTGGCCACACACACTAACCTTTAGTTCAACAGTAAAATTGTTACAATGTGTGATTTTATAGGAAGCTCAACATATAAGCTAATTTATTTTCTTTTCTGATAACTTTCAATGAACTGAATTCAATTCTTTCTAGTGTTGTACTCAGTTTCTATAATGAAAACAAAAGATAAATGCCCCAAGAAACCTATTTACTGCTTGGCTTGCTTGAAATTCTCTGGATCAATTTGTCTTCATGATTATAGATACTGAAAACTACCACATTCCTCATTTGTTTCATAAACAGGCAGGTAGCAGATAAAATTGAAGGCCCATATATATCAACACTTCCCAGTGTATTACAGTTAATAATATAGTAAATTATTTTAGCTTTGACAATCATCTTTACTACTGAAATTACATTCTTTGCTTTATTTTAAATTTTGATATTAATTTTCTTGTTAGTATTGATATTATCAAGGCTTTTTATTTGAAACTAAAACTTTGTAACTTACAATTCTCTTTTGATAAATATTTAAAAGTTATAATATTAATGTAAGCTGTATCTTAAGTTCTCTGCATCCCTTTCATGGAAGCAGCACTCTCAAAGAAGGTTTAGATATAGTTAATTGGAACTTGTATTAGTGATGAAAATGTGAGTAATAGAATGCATTTATTGTCATTCCACAGTACTGATGCTAGGTACTGTATTTCTACTGTAACTAGGTAGGCTGGCCCCATCCCTAGGTCCCTTGGGTTATTTATAGTACAGAGCCAAAAATAGTTTGTTTGTTTTTTTAATAGAATGAGTTCATGTTAGTAATTCTCTTTTAAATTTAACTTTAAAGCAAGGTGAAAAGACAGCCTTCTGAATGGGAGAAAACAATAGCAAATGAAACAACGGACAAACAACTAATCTCAAAGATATACAAGCAACTTTACACAGCTCAACTCCAGAAAAATAAACGAACCAATCAAAAAATGGGCCAAAGAACTAAATAGGCATTTCTCCAAAGAAGACATACAGATGGCTAACAAACAATGAAAAGATGCTCAATATCACTCATTATCAGAGAAATGCAAATCAAGACCACAATGAGGTACCATGTCACACCAGTCAGAATGGCTGCGATTCAAATGTCTACAAGCAATAAATGCTGGAGAGGATGTGGAGAAAAGGGAACCCTCTTACACTGCTGGTGGGAATGCAAACTAGTACAGCCACTATGGAAAACAGTGTGGAGATTCCTTAAAAACTGCAAATAGAACTACCTTATGATCCAGCAATCCCACTGCTGGGCATACACACCAAGGAAACCAGAATTGAAAGAGACACATGTACCCCAATGTTCATTGCAGCACTGTTTATAATAGCCAGGACATGGAAGCAACCTAGATGTCCATCAGCAGATGAATGGATAAGAAAGCAGTGGTACATATACACAATGGAGTACTACTCAGCCCTTAAAAAGAATAAATTCGACTCAATTCTAATGAGATGGATGAAACTGGAGCTGATTATACAGAGTGAAGTAAGCCAGAAAGAAAAACACCAATACAGTATACTGACACATATATATGGAATTTAGAAGGATAGTAATGATGACCCTCTATGTGAGACAACAAAAGAGACTCAGAGGTATAGAACGGACTTTTGGACTCTGAGGGGCGGGGATGATTTGGGAGAATGGCATTGTAACATGTATACTATCTTGTAAGAACGAAGCATCAGTCTATGTTCAATACAGGATGCAGGACGCATGGGGCTGGTGCACAGGATGATTCAGGGAGATGATATGGGGTGGGAGGAGGGAGGGGGCTTTGGCATTGGGAGATCGTGGACACCTGTGGCTGATTCATGTCAATGTATGGCAAAACAAATACAGTATTGTAATGTAGAATAAAATATTTTAAAAAATAAAAATAAAAATAAATAAAATAAATTTAACTTTATAAAATGTTTTACTTTAATTGCATTTAATGGTAAATCACTCAGTTACTTACTATAATATGCTTACCAAAACTTTTATAATTCTGTAATTGTCTCTTGCAACAATCTCTTGTAGTTATATACTTTTCTTTTTCTAATCCTTTTACGAGTCACTGATTATCATTCTGTGATTATTTTATTGACCCTGAAGTTTTTCAGTAAAACTCTTGCCTCGAATCATTATTTAAAAAATTTTATCTTCATAATTTTAAATTTCATATTTCAGATAATTAAAGACTTACATAGTAGAAAATGATGTTGTTAAAAGTAATATTTATTCTTTCAGATACATTGATTTCTGATTTTTTTCTCTTTGCTGCATTTTTCTCATTCCATCATCATTATATAAGTAATTTGCATTAATTATGCCTAGAAAAAACATATTTCATAACTACTAAATGCAAACAAGGAGCCAAGTATTATCATACAAAGAAATTAAATGTTGCCCATGATTTGACTTAAAAAAATTAATTGCAGAGATTGCTTCTTTCCAGCTCACTAATCAGGCTGTCTAGCTTTTGAAAGTCAAAGGGAGGTAAATAATATAAGTTATTCAATCAGTAATGGTAGCCACAAAACTCAAACATAACTATACAGAGCTAGAAAGGAATACCAAGTGAAATTTTAATGTTCTGTTCTTTATACTTAAATTTTCAAAAGTATATGTATCTATAAGATTAGCATAAGTTTTAATAAAAATATAATCTCCAATTGATTAAAAATTATGTTCACCAGTTGCTTTTGTGTTTCCACCCTGTTTTGGGGAAAAAGCTAAACTATAGGTGTAAATTAGTTAAAACATTTTTAGAGATAGTCAAGGGGAATGGTGATATCAATTGAAGCTTAAATGCAAAGAATACTGCTTATGATAAATATGTGAATGACAGAGATAAATGACAGATTCTGGTCAAGGATTTTTTTAATAACTTTGTATATCAATGCATCAAAGAAAACCCATTATTTTAAAATGAGCAGGAATTGTAAGTTTGTAAGCGTATTTCATTAAAAATATATATATATATAAACAAAAAGCTAATAAATCAGACTGTGAAAGACACTTGTCTCTGCTTGACACTCATCTCTTGCAATGGACTAGAACCAATAGACTTCATCTAGAGAAATGCAAGGCACTGTTTTTTGCTCAGAGCAGAGATTCTCAAGTGTGGTCCACGTGTAAGTGCTGGTCCAAGAACTGTCACTGCTCTGCCTATAATAGCATGAGATTGAGAGCGAGCATTTCTGTATATGAATATCTAAACAAATGAGTAATTTTCTGATGATCCTAAAAGTAAAAACCAGTACTTGCATTTAACCTTTTAAAATTTCATGTCTTCACTACTTCACTTTAACTGAATTTATAAAAGTATTACTATGTAAGAATTGAGTTGAAAACATTAGATATACTATAGATCAATAGCCTGCAAATTTCAGCCAATTTTCCAAATACAGCATGACTATAAACTTTTTTTGAGTTTTCTTGTAACGTGGCCAAAAATCACTTGTGTACATATTCATAGTATTAGTAAGAATAAACTCCTATGAGAGAAAATATCAGTATTTTTGCCATGCTCAAGTATTCAATATTAGTTCATGTAAAACATTACTGTTTAGTAAGAATTATTAGCATAAATTATTCTTTTATGATACAGTGAAAATATATTAAATGTATAATAGACTACTAACAGTAAGCTGAGCGCTGAAGAATTGATGCTTTTGAACTGTGGTATTTGAAAAGACTTTTTTTTTTTTAAATTCCAGAATTGACATTTATTCATGAAAAATCCATTAGGAATTATATTCTACACCATAAATTGGCCTTCCACACATTCTTCAAACACTGCTGAGGTCCCAGATCTGAAAGAAATGTAAGATGAGAAAGCTTTTTCAAATTTTAAAACTTTTAGAAGCCAAGGGTGGAGAAGACTCTTGAGTCCTTTGGACTGCAAGGAGATCCAACCAATCCATTGTAAAGGAGATCAGTCCTGGGTGTTCTTTGGAAGTACTGATGCTACAGCTGAAACTCCAATACTTTGGTCACCTTATGCGAAGAGTTGACTCATTGGAAAAGACTCTGATGCTGGGAGGGATTGGGGGCAGGAGGAGAAGGGGACGACAGAGGATGAGATGACTGGTTGGCATCATCCACTCGGTGGACATGAGTTTGAGTGAACTCCGGGAGTTGGTGATGGACAGGGAGGCCTGGCCTGCTGCAGTTCATGGGGTCGCAAAGAGTTAGACATGACTGAGCGACGGGGCTGAACCAGAATAAACCAGTTTCTCAATTTAAGATGATGTATTGATTCGATTCTTAGACATTTGAATTTAGTCTGGGCAGGACTGATATGATTTTACATATCATCAATAATATTATTGTACTTAAAAGCCATGCAACATTGTTACAAGTCCTCCCAAAATATACTGACCTTTTGAAACATATTTTAATCATCATTCATTCAAAAACCGTGTATTTTTTTAAATTGACAGATCATAGAGAGCTCTGGTGCCACATATGTAATACTCAACAGTTTGCTGGAAAAAAAGATGCTAAGCAGGCCTATGAAGTGATATGAAACACAGATATAAAAGCTTCTGAAAAGGTAAAATTTGGCAATAGATTTATAAACATATTGTAAAATTTTTAAACTTTATTGGCAATTATTTTACAAGGTTTCTTAATAAAATAGATACTGTATAAGATTTTAAAGCATTTATTCCTTAGTCGGCATTGCTGTGAGTTCAAATGCTTTCTTTTATTTACATCAGATGATTCTGGGTTTCAATTCGATATTTAAATATATGTTTTGGAAGGAGGAGAAGGGGACGACAGAGGATGAGATGGCTGGATGGTATCACTGTCTTGATGGTGAGTCTGAGTGAACTCTGGGAGTTGGTGATGGACGGGGAGGCCTGGCGTGCTGCGATTCATGGGATCGCAGAGTCAGACACGACTGAGCGACTGAACTGAACTGAACAATTAACAGTGAATCACAAGTAGAAATCTAGTGAGTTTAAAAAAATGGTCTTATGAGAAATCCTAGAATTCTCTAGTTAACAGATCTTTAAATATCTTAAAGATTTTTAAAAATAGATTCTTAAAAATTTAAAACATTTTAGAAAAAGATTCTTAAAAATCTTTAAAAATAGGTTTTTCTGTTTCCTCTGTTTCCTTTCCTATTCTTTTCTGAGGCAGAAATTGGCTTTCATTTAATAAACTTGTGTGTTTCTACTCTGGAAGCCAGTGGCAAATTCATAACAGCTTTTTTTTTTTCTATAATAGGCAGGAAAAGGATTCAGTTTCTGCTAAGCTTGTCCCATACTCAGAGCAACACATTTCAGTTATAAATTATTCCAGAATTAGGAATTTTAGAGAGCTGAATGGAGTCAAAAGCCAAATAATTTATTGCCTAGTTGTAATAATACTGGGGTTTCCCTGGTGATTTCAGTGGTAAAGAATTCACCTGCCAATGAAGGAGATTTAGGTTTGATCCATTGTCCAGGAAGATTCCCTTAAGAAGAAAATGGCAATCCACACAGTTATTCTTGCCTGAGGAATCCTCTGGACAGAGAAGCCCAGTGGGCTACAGTCCATGAGGTCACAAAAGAGTCATGTCTACAACTTGTTGACTAAACAATGACAACAACAGGATACACAGTTGCTGTTAAAAAACACTGTATATCTGTATATTAATAAAAAAATACTAAAACTAAAAATTAAAACATACTATTTGAAATAGCATAAAAATTATCAGATACTGAAGCACAAATTTAAAAAACAGTACAAGATTTTTATAAAGCCTAAACTATATACCTTTGATGATATAAACTGAAGAAGATTTAAATAACTGTAGAAATATACCAGGACCATAAATTGAGAGATTGAATGGTAATATTTAAATTCTCCTAAAATTAATCTCTGGATTTATCTTAATTTCCCCTTTACATCAAAATACTAGCTGTGGACTTTTCATCGATGTCCTTTATCAGGTTGATGAAACCTCCTTCCATTCAAAATTTGCTGAGATGTTTAATGAAAAATGTCTATTTTACCTTGTCAATGATGTCCTTGCCTCTGTTGAAATAAATCATATTCTCTCAATCTATTTATGTTAAAAAGTAATTTTTGAATGGTAATCTATTTTTGGTATAAGATGATAATGATGTTTTTCTATTCCTATGATGATAGATTTGATTCACTAATATTTTAATGACTTTGGCATCTGTTTTCACAAAGTGTACTCTTTTGTGATTTTATTTTGGCAATATCATTGTCTGATTTTCTATCAGTGTTGTAGTGGTCTAACCAAATGAGTTAGAAAGACTTTGCACCTTCTTTACTTAAATACTTATTAGGAATGCTATTATTTCTAGTATAAATGTCTGATTTAATCAATGTATCAATCCAGATTTGGTATTATGGGAAGTTGTCTATGAAGTGTCAGCATAGACCCATTCTTCTTGTTGTATGTAGCTTTTAAAGTACTTTTTTTTTTTTTTTAAATTTCCCATTTGGATTTCAAGTTTTTGGCACAGAATTCTTCAACATACCCACTGGTTATTATTTTAATGTCTGTGAGACATGTAGTAGATGGTTCCACTTTCATTCCTGGCATTAGTAATATGCTCTTTTTTCCCCTTTCTTTCTTCATGATTCTGTTAGAGGTTCATGAATTATATTGATATTTCTGGAAAAAGCACTTCTCAATTTAATGATTCTCTCATTTATTGACTTTCACTTTCTTATTTGCCTTCTGTTGCATTGACTTATACTGGCATTCGTTTTCTCTTTTTCTTTACTATTTGTTTTCTCTCTATTTTCATTTTTGTACTAGTAGCTTTATTATAAGACATAGTCACATTTAATATTATATCTTCTTAATTAACTGATCCTTTTAAGCTTATAAATTGCCTGACCTTATATCCTTGAACTAAACTTTTCCTCTTATAAGAACATCAACAGCTTTCTTATGCTTAATGAATTCATGGTAAATGTATGTTTCTTTCTCATGCATAATAGATGCATAATAAGTATAGGTCTATCCTCTCATTTTCAACCTGTTTGTGTCTTTATATTTACAAAACATATCTTACAAGTGGCACTTCTATCTGTATCTTACAAGACCTTTCTGTTAATTAAAGTCAGTTCAGTTTAGTCACATCCGACTTTTTGCGACCCCATGAACTGCAGCACGACAGGCTTCACTGTCCATCACCAACTCCTGGAGCTTACTCAAATTCATGTCCATCGAGTCAGTGATGCCATCCAACTATCTCATCTTCTATCCTCCCCTTCTCCTCCTGCTTCAATCTTTTTTTTTTTTTCTTGTTGCTATTGTCTTTATTTTTTTAATTAAATTTATTTATTTTTTTAATTACAATACTGTATTTGTTTTGCCATACATTGACACGAATCAGCCATAGGTGAACACAATCTCCCAATGCCGAAGCCCCCTCCCACCTCCCACCCTACATCCTCTACTTGAATCATCCTGTGCATCAGCCCCATGCATCTTGCATCCTACATTGAACATAGATTGGCGCTTCGTTTCTTACAGGAAAATATACATGTTTCATTGCCATTCTCCCAAACCATCCCACCCTTTCCCTCTCCCTCAGAGTCCAAAAGTCCAGTCTATACCTCTGTGTCTCTTTGTTGTCTCACATATAGGGTCATCATTACTGTCTTCTAAATTCCATATATATGTGTCAGTATACTGTATTGGTGTTTTTCTTTCTGGCTTACTTCACTCTGTATAATCGGTTCCAATTTCATCCATCTCATTAGAACTGAGTCAAATTTATTCTTTTTAAGGGATGAGTAGTATTCCATTGTGTATATGTACCACAGCTTTCTTATCCAATCATCTGCTGATGAACATCTAGGTTGTAAAATCTGAGACATGTTAATAAATCACCGCTATTTGGGAAAGTAATAGATACTCCTTTAAATGAATGATGTTACAGTCATATTCCTAATTTATGTTTTTAAGATTCTTAATTATAAAGCTGTTAGAACATAGCTTATATTGATTAATTGATATAAAATATGGAAAAGTACATTGAATTCCAGGGAACATATCTCCAGCCATAGTTTACTTTGCTAATTTGTACTTGTTTTCAGAAATCTCATCAGAGATTTCTAAACAGGACAGCAAAATAGGACCCAGATCAAAAGTCCATTGAGTGTGACTTTTCCCTACTCAATTTTTGTCTGTATGTTTATTTCCAAACCATTATTTCTCTCTGGATTTTCCACTTAGTCTATTAAAAATTAATGCTATTAAAGCTTTCTAAAATATTCAGTTACTTTATGGCATCTCTCAGTGATTAAAACATTGACCAAAACTTCTTCCACTGTGAATGTTTCATGTAGCTGCTTGAGTAAAGGAAGCAGCACTGCTAGGGAAAGGAAGGCCTTTGAGATCCTTGGTATTTTCTGATAAAGCCTTTGATGTAACTTGCCCTAAACCTATGGGATGCAGTGCAAGCAGTATTTAGAGGGAAATGAATAGCTATAAGTGCCTACAGAAAATATAAAACTTCTGGTAGATCCTTTTCCAACTGGCTAACAAGATCTGACAGCTGGTCCCATCACTTCAGGCAAATAGATGGAAACAGTGTATACAGTGGCAGGTTTTATTTTGGAGGGCTCCAGAATCACTGCAGATGATTTTGATATTACAAAATGAAGACTGAACCCGCTGTGAAGTTTAGTCATAGTTAAGGTGGAAACAGAGTCTTGAAATCTTTTGTTGTACCTCAGTTTATGAAATAATTATATTGATGCTTTGCAGCCATGAAATTAAAAGACACTTGAAGGAAATGGCAATCCACTCCAGTATTCTTTCCTGGAGAATCCCATGGACGGAGAAGCCTAGTAGATTACAGTCTACCGGGTCGCAAAGAGTCAGACACGACTGAGCGACTTTACCTTCACCTTTGCTTCTTGGAAGAAAAGTTATGACCAACTGAGACAGCATATTAAAAAACAAAGACATTATTTTGCCAACAAAGGTCCATCTAGTCAAAGCTATGGTTTTTCCAATAGTCATATATGGATGTGAGTGTGAGACTATAAAGAAAGCTGAGCACCAACAAATTGATGCTTTTGAAATGTGGTGTTGGAAAAGACTCTTGAGAGTCCCCTGGACTGCAAGAATATCCAACGAGCCCATCCTAAAGGACATCAGTGCTGAATATTCATTGGAAGGACTGATGCTGAAGCTGAAACCCCAATATTTTGGCCACCTGATTCAAAGAACTGACTCACTGGAAAAGACCCTGATGCTGGGAAACACTGAAGGCAGGAGGATAAGCGGATGACAGAGTATGAGATGGTTGGATGGCATCAACGGCTCAATAGACATGAGTTTGAGTAAACTTTGGGAGTTGGCAATGGACAGGGAGGCCTGGCATGCTTCAGTCCATGGGGTCACAAAGAGTTGGACATAACTGCGAGACTGAACTGAAGTGAACCAGATCTGTATTTTAGTAAAAATATTCCAGATTACTAAGTGGAACAACAGGTAGACTGTCTTTATTGTCATCCTCAATACTCTTTGTTTCTGAAATAAATAAATAAGTGATGTAACATCTTCCAATCTGTGATCCCACCCTGATAAGGGCTAAAATACAGGATTCATTGACATTATACACTTCTCCTTCTTCTTCTTTTTTTAAATCCTCAACTAACATCCGTCACCTCTTTATCAAAATCTCTAGTTATTCTGAAGGTAATTCACAATTTCACGGACCTACTTGCACCATCAGAATAGCTTCTGAAATCCTTGGTGCCTGAGAAACCATTTTTCCATTTTTGTTGTTGTTGTTTTTTCATACTGACATTCACCTGTGCTTTACCATTGATGACAAGCAGTTAGCACCAACCATCTGAGCTTTTTTAATGGCTGTTTACAAAATATTCAGAGTTCACTGTGAGAGTGGTTGTCAGAGGCTGTTTCCCAAATGTGTTCTTCTGTTAAACCCATTTATTCTGGGTATTTTCAAGAGTACTGACTTCATTCATTCCCTTTGCTTTACTTTGGGTGCCGTGGCCTCTTCCCTAATTTTTTTCCGGGGCTCTGGGAACCTGCCACAGCATTCAACCTGTACAACCTTTCCCCACAGCCACTTCATTGGACCACTTCCACAGGAGTGCCACTCCTTCAACATGCTTGTTGTTGTTAGAAAATTTAGTGATATACTTATATAAATATAGGGATGTTTGAGTTCTTTGTATTTAGATATCTATTTATTCTCTCTATTGTTCTTTATACCTTTCTGTTTCAAACTCTAATTAAACTATCCTGCAACATTTCTTGCCAGTATTATTTTGCAGGAGATGAATTATTTAAGTTTTTTTCTATCATTTTATTTCTAATATGTTTTCACAGGAAATTGACTTCTAGACTTTCTTTTTAGCTTCTTAAAGATTTAATTTTGTTGTCTTCTGATTCCTATTATTTCTATGAGAATTCAGCTATCACTTTACTATCAATTCATTCTATGTCTTTATTTTCTCTGACTTGTTTCAAAGATTTCTTTTGTCTTTAGTTTTCTATAGTTTTATTATGATGTACTTGGCTTTTTTTTTTTTTTTAATTTGCATTTACCACACTTCAAGTTTCTCTGAACTTCTTGGATCTGTGGGAGGCTTTTTTGTTTGTTTTCATACATTTAAAAAATTCTCAACATTAATCTCCTAAAATACTTCTTGTGACCTTGTCTCTTGTTTTCTTCTCCTCCTGGGTTTCACATACTTTTATATTTGAATGCTTTGATATTGTCCAATAGTTTTCAAGTATTCCATTTTCCCCCTCTCTTATTTCTGTGCTTTGGGTAAGATAATTTCTCTTGTCACATCTTCAAGTTCAAAATAATTTCCTGTCTTTTGTCTGTTCTGAGTATAGCATATCAGCCTAGTTTGTTGTTGACTGGAGTGAGGAATTTTGGGTTATTTATTTACACTCAGTACCCTACAGACTTGAAAATCCTCTAGTGATAGACAGCTGCTGCTTTTTGCCTGCCATGAGTCATGGAATGATTAAGGTTCTCTCTCTGGGTGTTCCTATTCCACTTTCTGCTTAGAGCAGGCCCTGGAAGACTTTACTAAAGATGGGTTTTCCCTGTACTTTGCTCTTCTCTCGGTTGTAGGGCATTGCTTGCTACCCAATGTAAGAGTTCTCCAGTGGGGAAAAGATTTTTTCAGTTCGCCTGCTACCAGCACAAGTTGAAACAGGCCCTGTTTCCTTGCGTTTCACATCTTGGGTTCCCTCAGCATTTCTACTCTTCCGCAGAAAACAACTACTTCCTTCTATTAGTTCAAAGTCTTCTGAACCCAGACACTTCTTGATAGTCTCTCTCTACAGTTGACTCTCAACTGTAGCAAATTTTGCCTCATACGAATGCTTAGTCAAAAATGAGCATGCCTTTTAAGGGCAGTTGGCTTAACACCATGAATTTAAAGAGTCTGTGGAGGTAAGTGTTTCATAGCAACAGAGAACTTTGTCTTTGAGTTCAGTGCAGAATCTTTCTGGCCCTGTCTCACTCTTGACCTTGTACTGATGTATGGGAGTGGGGATATTTGTCATTTTTCTGTCTTTCCCCCAGTGGCAGATACTCTGCTTCAGGCAGTGAAAGATCTGGGGCAGATGGGCTTCCATTTCCTTCCTTTCCCCAGTAGTGGGGAACTGCTTCTTTCATCACATCAAGGTCCAGGGTGAGTGTGGATGGTTTTCCTCCTACACACTTCCCAGAGCGGCCAGCCTGTGCTTGCGGTTGTGCAGGGTTTGGGGAACAGGCAGGCTGCTTTAAGTTCTTCTTCACCCCAGACACTGGCACATCATGCATCCTGTGCAGTTGATATGACTGCCCTCCCTGTACTCAATCTGTCTCATGAACAACTGACCTGTGAAAAGGGTCAACAACTGAAAGCAAGTCTTCTCTTATGTCTGGGGCTCTCAGGAATTTTAAATTAGCATGTTAGCCCATAATTGGCATTTAACAGTTCATTACATTTAATCTTTTTTCTTCTAAATTAATTTTATGGTAACTAAATCTATTTCCCATTGTTATATCTTAGCTAAAACATTTTATGTGTCTCATCCTTTCACAGAAATGCATGGTCTCCATTTGATTTTTTCTTTTTTAATTAGAATAGCTTTTGATCTTACTTTTTTCTTGGTCATGACTGTCCTCATTCTTAACATGATAATAGATGCTTTCTTTTATTTTTATTGCTTTCTATTTTTTTTTTGCCAAAAAAAGAAATTTTACTCTTTAATTTTAAAACATAATTTTGGAAAGTTATGAAGTGTTAGCATATAATATTCACATGGCTTACACTTTTCTAATGGGCACTTTAACTACATTTTTTCCTCATTCTGCCTTTCACAGTCATATAAAAATGTAGATGTTTAAAAATACGTAGAGATATTTGACTCAGGTTCATGCTAAACATAAGAACTTGATAAATTAGAAGCGCATTTTATTTAGTATGTGACTATTACTAAATTCATCAGGTTATATATTTCTGAAGAACTACATTAAAAAGAGAATGGAGCACAAACTCCAAATTCTTTACTGTCTACAGAAGTATTTCTTATAGGCGTGTATATACACTGAGATACAAACAGACCCATCTAGATTCTTCATTTCTACATCTTTACTGTCATCACCTATTCACAGAGAGACATTTTTGGGTCTTTACATATTTTTCTCCCAGCAATTTCCAGTTAACTTCAGATATTGCATGGGCTCTAGGACAGTCTATTGATATAATGATAATTGTTTTGTGACAGCATGGGGTTTTGCAAATCTTTATGAGAGGCTTTGACCTAGTTTTTCTTCATATCCTACAACATGTCTTTTTTTCATTATTATTAAACTGGATGGTTAGAGTGTGTGGATCATTTAACTTTGCATTCAAACTAAATAGCAGCAAACGTGTAGGATTTAAATAAGAGAGAGTACTAGGGTACTAAGGAAGAGAATGTCCTTTTGACTTTGCAGAGGCAAAATCCTTGACTAAATGGCTGATAAACAGATAACTTTGAATATTTATAATAGTTTTGCAAAAACTCGAGTTGTTATGCTACCTGTAACAATGAAAGTGACTATCTTTTCAGCTACAGACTTATTTCAAATAATAGTAATTTGTAAATGTTCTTTCAAGGAGAACTAATAATTATACTTTCTTTTTAGATATGTAGCAGAAATAGCAAGTTATTCATGGATTTTAATGAATCATGCATATTTTCAATCTATGCTTAATTTTTCTAGACTTACCTCTATATGCCATTTAGCTTCTTAGGGCTTCTCAAAATATTTTATTAACTTATTCTTGAATATAAAAATGTTTATTAAATATATAACTTGAATCCAGAATGATATGCAGCCATAATTGTACTGGTGACAAATTTACAGAGAATAAACACATATATTATTTTTCTTTCTATAGAAACAGTTTAAGCTCATTAAATTCTGATATAATTCTATACCAGATCATGCAAAGTCTCCTTCACAACCTCTTCTCATTGGTGACTACAACTTCCCCTCTCTTGAAAATGAATAACAACAGTCCTGACATCTAAAATAACACATTGTTTGTGCACTTAGTATAAAAGGGATCATTCAATGTGCTATTTCTGTGTATTTTATTTTCATTACTATTTTACACATGATATTCACTTGTATTGTTACACTGGTTGTAGTTTATTCATCTCACTGGTGAGTAGTCCATTTTAATAATGTATCACATTTCACGATGTTAGCTAGTTAACATTTAAATTTTGCTGCTATGAGTGATCTTTTTAATATATTTAGCTGATAATATATGCTGAGGAGATACACACAAGTGAAGTTATTTGCTCAAAACTATGTACATTAACTGTAGTGAATACTACTAATTGCCTTTGTAGAGTAATTTCATTAATTTAAATTCTTAACGACAGTATATAAAAACTCCACTTGCTCTGTGTTCTCCCCAAACAAACAGCAAATTGTATATTATTTTTATTTACCCTTCTGATGAGAGTATGCATGTGTACATGCTTACTCACTTCAGTCATGTCTTACTCTGTATGACCTGATGTACTGCAGCCAGCCAAGCCCCTCTGTCCATGGGATTCTCCAGGGAAGAATACTGGAGTGGGTTGCTGTGCCCTCTTCCAAGGGATCTTCCTAACCCAGGGACTGAACCTGTAACTCTTAAGTTTACCTGCATTGGCAGGTGAGTTTTTTACCACTAGCACCACCTGGAAAACCCTGATGAGAATATATTCTTTTTTTTGTATTTATAATTTTATGATAAATGATAGATGACTTTTCCTGAGATTTATGTTCATTTGAATATTATATTTTGTGAAGACCTTATTTGAATCTTTTGACAATTATTCCATTAGGGTGTCCTGCTTTTTATTAATTTATTAATATTCTTTATATATATGTTCCAAACACATCTATTATTATTAATATATATGTGTATTGATGTGCATATATTTTACATCTATTTTGTAAGTAGCCCAGAATATATTTATCCACTATTTATGCATTTAGGTTAATCCTAGAGAAAACTAAAAACTGAATAAAATGGAAGGCACAGATTATTAGAAATTGAAAGGTCATCTTGAAGCTGTGTCCTTGAAATCTCTTTCATGACATAAAGATATAAGATTAACCGATGATCTTGAGGGCAAAAATGCCATGTTAACAGAAATTTTTTCCACAAAAGTTCATTCTTATTTTGACCATGAACTCTACCTCATGTTTTTAATTTGATCTTCAAAGGTCACTAAACTCAATCCCTTGTATTCTTCTCTTCATCAAAGTGTATAAGTCATTTCTTTGAAATGTTCTAGAATTCACTCTGTTAACGGTTGTCTTACCTGTCTTTTTTTTTCTTCTCCCAGACCTCTGGGATCTGCCATGAAAAGTGTTAATTGCTCAGTCATATCCAACTCTTTGCAACCTTGTGGACTATACTTTGCCAGACTCCTCTGTCCATGGAATTCTCTAGGCAAGAATCTTAGACTAGGTAGACTTTCCCTTCTCAAGGAGATTTTCCTGACCCAGGGATCAAACCCAGGTCTCCTGCATTGCTAGCTGATTCTTTTCTGTATGAACCATCAGGGAAGCCCAGTAGAAATTGTGTACATTATAAATTTTCCTTTGAGTGGTATAATATCAAATAATAGCATTAAATTCTATCCCTGCTATAGCTCTATGAGTTATTCATTTCACCTTTTACCCATCTCTATTCAATTTATTGCCTCGTATCTGCATGATTTCATTTGCTTGCTGACTGATCCTTATGACTTTTGTCTACCTCCCTATCAAGTCATCCTATACAAGGCTAACAGATTATATATATATAATACACACTTATGTGTGTGTGTGTGTGTGTGTGCACTAAATTTCTTTATGAGAATAACCCACTTGAAATAACTTAATGCCAAAGTCTTATGATGCAGACAGAGTCTTCTAATATTTAATTTAGCTGTACGTTACTGACTTATGCCCTAACAGGCTTGTGTAATCGAAGAAAGTAGGGAAAACTGCTAGACCATTCAGGTATGACCTAAATCAAATCCCTTATGATTATATAGTGGAACTGGGAAATAGATTTAAGGGCCTAGATCCAATAGACAGAATGCCTGATGAACTATGGAATGAGGTTCATGACATTGTATAGGAGACAGAGACCAAGACCATCCCCAAGAAAAAGAAATGCAAAAAAGCAAAATGGCTGTCTGGGAAGGCCTTACAAAGAGCTGTGAAAAGAAGAGAAGCAAAAAGCAAAGGATAAAAGGAAAGATATATAAACATCTGAATGCAGAGTTCCAAAGAATAGCAAGAAGAGGTAAGAAAGCCTTCTTCGTGACCAATGCAAAGAAATAGAGGAAAAGAACAGAATGGAAAAGACTAGAGATCTCTTCAAGAAAATTAGAAATAGCAAGGGAACATTTCATGCAAAGATGGGCTCGATAAAGGACAAAATGGTATGGACCTAACAGAGGCAGAAGATATTAAGAAGAGGTGGCTAGAATTCACAGAACAACTGTACAAAAAAGATCTTCATGACCCAGATAATCATGATGGTGTGATCACTCACCTAGAGCCAGACATCCTGGAATGTGAAGTCAAGTGGGCCTTAGAAAGCATCACTAAGAACAAAGCTAGTGGAGGTGATGGAATTCCAGTTGAGCTATTTCAAATCCTGAAAGATGATGCTGTGAAAGTGCTGCACTGAATATGCCAACAAATTTAGAAAACTCAGCAGTGGCCACAGGACTGGAAAAAGTCAGATTTCATTCCAGTCCCAAAGAAAGGCAATGCCAAAGAATGCTCAAACTACCGCACAATTGCACTCATCTCACATGCTGGTAAAGTAATGCTGAAAATTCTCCAAGCCAGGCTTCAGCAATACGTGAACCGTGAACTCCCTGATGTTCAAGCTGGTTTTAGAAAAGGCACAGGAACCAGAGATCAAATTGCCAACATCTGCTGGATCATGGAAAAAGCAAGAGAGTTCCAGAAAAACATCTATTTCTGCTTTATTGACTATCCAAAGCCTTTGACTGTGTGGATCACAATAAACTTTGGAAAATTCTGAGAGAGATGGGAACACCAGACCACCTGACCTGCCTCTTGAGAAATCTGTATGCAGGTCAGGAAGCAACAGTTAGAACTGGACATGGAACAACAGACTGGTTCCAAATAGGAAAAGGAGTACGTCAAGGCTGTATATTGTCACTCTGCTTATTTAACTTATGCAGAGTACATCATGAGAAATGGTAGACTGGAAGAAACACACGTTGGAATCAAGACTGCCAGGAGAAATATCAATAATCTAAGATATGCAGATGACACCACCCTTATGGCAGAAAGTGAAGAGGAACTAAAACCCTCTTGATGAAAGTGAAAGAAGACAGTGAAAACCAACATTCAGAAAATGAATATCATGTTATCCGGTCCCATCACTTCATCGGAATTAGATGGGGAAACAGTGGAAACAATGTCAGACTTTATTTTCGGGTGGCTCCAAAATCACTGCAGATGGTGACTGCAGCCATGAAATTTAAAGACACTTACTCCTTGGAGAAAAGTTATGACCAACCTAGATAGCATATTCAAAAGCAGAGACATTACTTTGCTGACTAATGTCCATCTAGTCAAGGCTATTGTTTTTTCAGTAGTCATGTATCGATGTGAGAGTTGGACTGTGAAGAAAGCTGAGCGCTGAAGAATTGATGCTTTTGAACTGTGGTGTTGGAGAAGACTCTTGAGAGTCCCTTGGACTGCAAGGAGATCCAACCAATCCATTCTGAAGGAGATCAACCCTGGGATTTCTTTGGAAGGAATGATGCTAAAGCTGAAACTCGAGTACTTTGGCCACCTCATGGGAAGAGCTGACTCTTTGGAAAAGACTTTTATGCTGGGAGGGATCAGGGGCAGGAGCAGAAGGGGACAACAGAGGATGAGATGGCTGGATGGCATCATGGACTCGATGGACATGAGTCTGATTGAACTCCAGGAGTTGGTAATGAACAGGGAGGCCTGGCATGCTGCAATTCATGAGGTCGCAAAGAGTTGGACATGACCGTGCGACTGAACTGAACTGAATTGGGACATGATATTGAACTGTATAATATTTGCATGTTAATAAGGAATTCCCCCTAAATCATTGTCCCATAGCTATATTCTATTAAATGAGTATCAATTTAGTAATCATATAGGCTTTTTTTTCTGTAAAATTCAGCTTTTTTTTTTTTAATACATTGACATGAATCAGCCACAGGTGTACATGATCTCCCAATGCCGAAGCCCCCTCCCACCTCCCACCCACCCATATCATCTCTCTGGATCATCCCGTGCACCAGCCCCAAGCATCCTGTATCCTATATTGAACATAAGCTGGTGCTTCATTTCTTATATGAGAGTATACATGTTTCAATGCTATTCTTAAAATTCAACTTTTAACTCTTTTCATTCATTGCAAGTCTTTTGAAAACTTGTTTAAGACATGATTAAGTTATAACATCTAAGCTTAAAACAGAGCATTAACTTAGTCATTGCCAGTGTACTCATATATGTCTTAGTCTTCAGAAATGATTTAAAAATTTACATTTTTCAAAAGTCATTTAAGATTAGAGTAGACTTAGAATGGCAACAGGGATTTTATTTCAACATTGATATTTCACAAAAATCTTGCTCAGTTTCCCATATGTTCATACTATGTTGTTTATGTCAGAGCCCAAAAGATTAATATTAAGTATCAGATTTGATAAGACCCTAAGGGATTTAAGTACATCTGGATTCATTTCTCTCTGAATTATCTTGAATTATCTACTGTATAACATGAAGCAATTTTGTTTTACTTACAAAACTCATTCTAAAGAAAAGCTGATTGCTTCTTCCAAAAGAAAATAATTTTACATAAAATTCCAGCTAAAAATATTTCAGGATATTTTTCTCTTTGTAATGAACTCTCTTATATGAATCAATGTTTATTTTGAGTAATTCTGTTAAATTGTAAAGAACATTTTATACACTGAGTTTATTTTTACATCTAATCTTTGTTCTTGTTATTCACTGTTTTATTGTTCAAAATATTACCTGGCATATATTGGTACTGAGCAAACACTGTTTTAATCAAATTAGCTGGTCCACCATGTACTATTATTTGCTCTTGAGCACAGTAATCCAATCCCCCAATTTCTTGACATTTTCTGTAATGTGTCAATTATAAAGTAAGTATATTCTACAGAGGGCTGTTATTAAGTTTAAATGAGATAATGAACATAAAAGCAGTGTAGCAGTGTAGAATGCTCAGCACACTGTAAGCTCTCAATCAGTATTGGATTTTCTTATTTACTTATTAAAATATTTTCAGGATTTTCTTAAGGAAAATTCTTAATTCGTACAAGTAACTATATTCAGATTTAATGATTTAAAGACCAAATCCACTATGAAATCACAAAGACATTCCTAGTGTAGATGAATGAAGCACATTCACAATAGGCTGGCTGAAGCAAGAGCTGGGATCAACATTGCCGGGAGAAATATCAATAACCTCAGATATGCAGATGACACCTCACTTATGGCAGAAAGTGAAGAGGAGCTAAAAAACCTCTTGATGAAAGTGAAAGAGGAGAGTGAAAAAGCTGGCTTAAAACTCAACACTCAAAAATTAAGATCATGGTATCTAGTCCTGCCACTTTATGGCAAATAGATGGGGAAACAATAGAAACAGTGAGAGACAATATTGTTTTGGGCTCCAAAATCACTGCAGATGGTAACTATAGCCATGAAATTAAAGGGCGCTTGTTCCTTGGAAGAAAAGTTATGACCAACCTAGACAGCATATTAGAAATCTCAGGCATTACTTTACCAGTAAAGGTCTGTCTAGTCAAAGCTATGTTCTTTTCTAGTACTCATGTATGAGAGTTACACTGTAAAGAAAGCTGAACACCAAAGAATTGATTCTTTTAAAAAATATATAAATGTATTTATTTTAATTGGAGGCTAATTACTTTACAATATTGTGTTGGTTTTGCCATATATCAACAGTTGGAGAAGAGTCTTGAGAGTCCCTTTGACAGCAAGAAGATCCAACCAGTGAATCCTAAAAGAAATCAGTCCGAATATTCATTTGAAGGACTTATGCTGAAGCTGAAACTCCAATACTTTGGCCACCTGATGTGAAGAACTTACTCATTGGAAAAGACCCTGATGCTGGAAAAGATTGAAGGTGGAAAGAGAAGGGGATGACAGAGGATGAGATGGTTGGAGGGCATCACCGACTCAATGGACAGGGTTGAGTAAGCTCCGGGAGTTGGTTTTGGACAGGGAAACCTGGCATGCTGCAGTCCATGGGGTCTCAAAGAGTCAGACATGATGGAGCAACTGAACTGAACCAGTTCTTATTTCTTACAATTTTTGTTATGATTTAACAGCTAAAATTTTGGTGTTTGTTTTCTCTTTCCCATCTGTTATCTTTTATTTTTTAAATATTTTTTATGCCTTATCTGGATTTTTAAGATGTCATTATACATTAAGTGCATATATTTGTTCCACTGTTGTTTGACAATGATTTTTTATGGTATGAAATATACCCCTTTAACACTGCATTTTACTTTCAGACTACATTGTACTACTTATCATACAATGTAAGAACAGTACAGCATACTTTTTTCATGTCTTTTACTGTATTACCATTTCTTTTTTTTTATTTAAAGAATACTTTATTAGTTTCTGTAATCAAACCCATGTAGATAAGACCTTACATATTTAATACAGTATGTTACCCCTGTACAAATGGAAAAAATTATGTTTAACGCTTCTAGACCAATATGGCTGTTAATTTCTGTACAATGCCAACCCAACACGGTACAACTGGGATACTTTTTCCAAAGTTGACAGCACAGCTAAAGTTTCCAAAATTCAAATTATATATATATATGTATATATATATATATATATTTATTTATATAAAAAGACCAATAGCAGTATGTTATGCATCAATAGCAGCAACAGCTTTTCCAAGTTCTGCAGTCATCTGAACAAAATTATAGAGACATCCAGCACACTCCATTAAAAAAAAAAAAGTGAAAAAACAAAACCTCAGAAAACAGCAAAGTTCTGTTACTGTTGCAGTACCTGGCACCATTTTTTTTTTTTTTAAATTACGTTTCTCAATCATCATCTGGAAA
Source organism: Nanger dama (assembly GCA_917880005.1). Lineage (NCBI taxonomy): Eukaryota > Metazoa > Chordata > Mammalia > Artiodactyla > Bovidae > Nanger > Nanger dama. The sequence continues at coordinate 13,103,370 of CAKJTW010000027.1, read as the reverse complement.
GAAAACATTCTAGAATAACGTCATTAAAAACAGATCTGATAAAGCACGGTCACTGCTACATATCATAAAGCAGGTACAAGATATTTTACATTCACAGAGGTATGATACAGTACTGTCCTACATCTATAATACTAGAGGATATAATTAAAAAGGCATTATTTGAGACTTGATTCTACTTTTCCAGCAGAGGGCCCAAAAGATGGTTATGACACAGCTCTGGTACAGAAATGCACCTTCTTAGATAGGATTTCCTCTCTTTATTGGCATAGTTCTAGGTACTCACTGCTCTTCATGAACATCAGCTAAAAACCGTTTAAAAAAATAAACAAAAACCAACCATTGGATTCATACAAAGATGACTGAAGACAGGCAAGCAGGACTCAACCTAAGTAGCATTTAACCAGCTCTATCATGTCTGAATGGTTAAGAGCTTCATGGAAGAAAGGAGATGCCAAGTAGCACTTCAAAGCTTTGGGCCACAACCAAAACACAGCATCATTTCAAACAGAAGCAGTAGCCAAACACTGCCCACTTGGATATGTTCAAGGATGTTGACGTCAGTATTTCATCATCTGCTCACTCATCCAGGAAGAAGGGGAGATCTTTACTGTATTGCATTGTTAGACATTTAACCTGAACACAAATCTCACAGAGCACTGTTATTGATTTCTTTGGAGAGTAAATTATCTTTTAAAGATAATTAAAGCAAGAAAACAGCATTTTCTTCTCTTATGCATGCATTTGCTTTTACTGACACTTTTCATTCATTTTTATCTGGTGTAATTTTATTCTAAATATAGGACTTTGTCATATCTTAAGGGTAGGTTCATAAGACAATGGATTTTGAACATATATTCCTGAAAAACTATTTCCCTTTTGTTATTACAATACAGTTTTTCTGAGTTTAGAATCCTAGGCTGACATATTTTTCTCACAACAAGTTAATATTGTCATTTCTTTTGTTGTATGGCATGAAAAAGTTTGTGGTAAAAAGTCTATTGCTTTGCTTATTCTTGTTCCTCTGTACACATCAGAGCTAGTTTCTTTTAAGAGATTTTCTTTATTACTAGATAAGTTTTCTGATGGCTGATTGTGACTCATTTAATTTCTTGGACCTATGAATGTATGACTTCAACTAAATTTTGTATTAGCTCCTGTATTTATCACAGATTCAGTAAGGAAGTTGTGTCCCATCATCCTGTTGTCAACCATGTTGAAATAGGAGTTAAATTTTCCAGAATCAAGTTTCCTGTCAAGTCTTAGGTTAGAGTTAGCTAGGAACTTTCACAATGTATGGGATGAAAAAGTCTGACATTGGCCATCACTCAATGATTGTTCTTTGGTTAGATGCTGAAGTACCCAGAAAATTTCAGCTTGTCCTACTGTCCCCTAAAATCATTATCCATATCTTCTACCAATGGGCTTTGGATGTAGATTCACAGAGACTGACACTCCAAGTAGCTCTCTATTTGCACTTGCCCATTTACATAGCTGAGAGGCTTGCCCAGTGGCTCAACAATAAATAATGTGCCTGCAGTGGAGGAGTTGCAGGAGACATGGGTTTGATCCCTGGCTCAGGAAGATCCCCAGGAGGAAGGCATTGCTCTCCATTCCAGTATTCTTGCCTGGGAAATCCTATAGACAGGGGAACCTGGTAAGCTACAGTTCATTGGCTCACAGAAGTTAGACATGATTGAAGTGATTTAGCACTCATGCATACATCTGTAGCTGAATATTTGCTTGGCTTCTCAGACTGACAACAGAGTGATGCAGCTGAATCTCTCTTACCTGTGTTTGTGTTACAAAAGAGTGGGGCTTGAGAGGATGGTCACATCAGTTATGTCTGAGTATGTAGGATGACTGCCAAGAGTGTTCTCAGCTTCATGTAAGAAAGAATTTAAGAGCAACCCATAGTAAAGTGAAAGGAGGTTTATTCGTGGAGGAAACATACTCCATAGACAGAGTGTGGGCCATCTCAGAAGGCAAAAGAGGCAAGGGAGGAAAGAGAGGCACTAGTGTGTGGGGTTGTCCATTTCCATAGGGGTGAGTGATTTACAAGGCTAATGAGAGGGAGCAGTGTTCCAGCTATTTGGGGGAAGGCATGGGAATTACCAGGAATTGAGCCATCACATGCTTTATGACTTTTATCATCATGGCGCCTGTGGGTGTGTAATTTAGCATACTGACATGTTACAGTGAGTATGTCCTGAAGTCTAAGGTCTAAGGGAGATCAACTCATCCACCATCTTGGAATTAATTGGTTCTAATCAGTTCATGACCTGTTCTTGTGCTATGTCATTATTTTAAAAGGTGTGCCCTGCCTCCTTCCTGTCTCATTTGGAAATTCATTTTTTCAGTCTCTTTTCATACTTGTGCAAGTTTTAATTCATATAATAAATCACATTCCCACTATTAATGAATTTCCATTTTAATTTGTCAACCTTTGCTGATACAATAGGTATTATGATGATCTATACTTTTAAATAAGTAAAATAAGAAATGGAAATAGTTAGAAATTTCTTTAATATTAAAAAGAAAATGAGTAGTAGAGCTAGGATTTAAATATGTGAAGCCTATTTAACCACTTTGTCATATTTCCTCTTTAAAGCTCTGCATTTAGAGATAATATATTTCATTTCAAAGTATATATTTTTATGACCATGCATATTAAAATATTTGGCAATGTTTATATACTTCTTAGAACTCTTTGACAACTCTCACATTCATATAATGATGTCAGAGCATTAAAATTAAGTTCAAGAATAGATGTTACTTTTGTGTTTTATGTCAGGGATAATACATACAAGAAGAAGTATTTTGTGAATAAAGATATCAATAAAATTAATGTCTCAAAATATATCTGGGTAAGAAATACTAATAAGTACTGATAAAAGTAAAAATTTTAAAAATTCAAATGTAAATTTATATTACCTAGTTTTCCTACAGTTTTTCTCCTTAATTATGTCACAAATTATTTCTTTCACTGGCATTTATTTTTAAGTAGCCACACTGGTAATGCATTGCTTATGGAAGAGTAAATAGTCTAGTTAATAAATGTTGATTTCAATGCCTCAAAATATATAATATTTCAGTAAAGCATGTTAATAATGAAACCAACTAAAGTGAATAATATATGTTTGCATCCATTATTGTATCCAACAATTTATCCACCTGATGCAAAGAGCTGACTCATTGGAAAAGACCCTGTTGCTAGGAGAGATTGAGGGCAGGAAAAGACCAGGTTAACAGAGAATGAGATGGTGGGATGTCATCACTGACTCAATGGACATGAGTTTGAGCAAACTCTGGGAGATAGTGAAGGACAAGGAAGCCTGACACACTGCACTCTATTGGGTCACAAAGAGTCAGACATGTATTAACTGTCAACAACAAATGCTTACATTTGTGTATTTATTAAAGTGTGAATAAAATATTTTATTAACACATAATTTTGTTTTTTGAACACAAAACACTTTTTAAAAGGAGAAAGTATTTTATTTATTGCTTTATTTACTTATTCAAGATATACACCATCCCTTCTGTATTCCAATCCAATCACCTAAATTTTATAAGTAACACTTTTCATTAGTGCTGACTGTGATATTAAATGCCACGTTATTTATTATATACAATTCAAATCAGTAGGTAGCTAACTGTGTGGATAATATTTACATAGCTTCAACTGAATTTGCAAGTATTATCATCATATCATATTAAAATATGTTGTCACTTGTCAATTAGATAATCAGCAGAGTGCCTAATTCAAATGACAGAATACCAAAAAGACTAGAGTAGTACTTTTTCTTGTTTGTAAAAATAAACATCTACATTTTTATGTTGAAATGGATAAATTTAGTTTTTGTTTTCATTTACAAAATACTGTATAGCTGTTTCATATACACGTTTAATTTTAAGTTAGCAATGACTTAGAAAAAAATTTAAAGTGCATAAAATAATACGTAGAATAAATACTAAAAAAACATAATGTAGTGTTGGAATACCTGGCTACTTCTCTTGGATCTATAGATCAATTAGATCATTTATAAATGATTTTGAACCTCTGGTTTTGCATCTATACAATGTAAAGGAAGATATTGGCATAACCTTTTCCAGTTATATGAGGTTCTATCTAGCTACTTAACATTTTGAAAATTTCCCAATGTAGTTTTACTGCCTAGTGGTCACATTTACTATGAAAACTCCTATCAGTGGAATCAAGCATGAGGATAAATCTCATTGCTTCAAATAAATACTAATGTTTCCATAAGTAAAATGGCATCACAAAATTTTAACTTTTGTGGTAAACCCTTGAAGAAACTCACAACCAAAAAGTTAGCATGAGAGTAAATGGTGTTCAATTACTAAGGCTTAATAAGTCAGTTTTCAATTTAAAGGTCTTTTCTTGAAAGGTCATGTTTATCCCATTGAAATTATTTTTCGATGAGAAGAAAAATATCCATAGAGGGCTTCCCAAGTGGAGCTAGCAGTAAAGAATCCATCTGTCAGTTCAGGAAACACAGGGGACATGGGTTCAATCCCTGGGTCAGGAAAAGCCCCGGAGAAGGAATAGTAACCCACTCCAGTATTCTTGCCTGGAAAATTCCATGGAGAGAGGGGCTTTGTGGGCTATAGTCCATGGGTTCACAAAGAGTAGAGAAAAACTGAGTGATTGGGCAGACACACACACAAATTTTATAATGAAAAATTCTAGCAGTATCCAGGTTTTAAGCCTACTTTGGCGGTATAAAAGTAATGTGTGATTTTGTGTGTAACTTGATAGTTATATTGTTAGTTTGGGCTGTCATAATAAAATAGCATAAATTAGGTGCTTATACAACAGACATTTATTTCCTCAGTTTTAACTCCAAGGTCAAGTTCCAGCATGGTCAATTTCTGGTGAGACCTCTTTATTTGGCTTTCAGATGCTACCTTCTTGCTGTGTCTTTCCATAGTCAGGAGTGAGTAGAAACCAAGTTATCTGGTACCTATTCTTCTAAGGACAGTGATTTTATCATAAAAGGCCCAATTTCATAACCTCAAATTAATCTAGGTATCTCCAAGTTACCATCTTTAATTAACGTCACATTTGCTTCAAAATATGAGTTTAAAGGGACACAATTCAATTTATAGTAGTAATGCTCCTATATGGAAAAGGAAATGGCAACCCACTGCAGTATCCTTGTCTGGAAAATCTCATGGACAGAGAAGCCTGGTGGGCTGCAGTTCATGGGTCACAAAGAGTCAGCCACGACTGAGCAACTAACAAACACACATACAATGCTCCTATAATTTCATGTTCATATTCATACACTTTCAATTTTATTTTTGCCTCAGAAAATTTGCCTTTACTCCTTTGGAAATATATCTTTATATATCAATAGATTGTCTATATCTCACTACCTACTGGGGAGTTGGGTGCTACATGAGCAAATCTTCCATGTCTATGATTCATCTTGCTTCCCCTATGTACCCTTTGAGCCTGCTAATATGTTGCCTTATATATATGGGCTGCTATGTATTTTATTTTCTGTTATTCTCTTTGGATCAAACATGCTAATTTCTAGACATTCAGTTCAATTCAGTTCAGTTCAGTCACTCAGTCATGTCCAACTCTTTGTGACCCCATGGACTGCAGCAAGCCAGGACACCCTGTCCGTCACCAACTCCCGCAGTTTACTCAGACTCATGTCCACTGAGTCGATGATGCCATCGAACCAACTCATCCTCTGTCATCCCCTTCTCCTCTTGCCTTCAATCTTTCCAGCACTGGGGTCTTTTCAAATGAGTCAGTTCTCTACATCAGGTAGCCAAAGTATTTGAATTTCAGTTTGAGCATCAGTCCTTCTAATGAATATTCAGCACTGATTTCTTTAGGATAAACTGGTTGGATCTCCTTGCAGTCCAAGGGACTCTCAAGAGTATTCTCCAATGCCACAGTTCAAGAGCATCAATTCTTTGGGGCTCAGCTTTCTTTATAGTCCACTCTCACATATATACTTAACTACTAGAAAAACCATAGCTTTGACTAGACGGACTTTTGCTGGCAATGAAGTGTCTCTGCTTTTGAATATGCTGACTAGGCTGTTACTTTTCTTCCAAGAAGCAAGCATCTTTTAATTTCATGGTTTCAGTTAACATCTGCAGTGATTTTGGAGTGCAAAAAATAGTCTGTCACTGTTTGCACTGTTTTGCTGTGAAGTGATGGGACCAGATGCCATGATGTTTGTTTTCTGAATGTTGAGCTTTAAGCCAGCTTTTCCACCGTCCTCTTTCACTTTCATCAAGAGTCTGTTTAGCTCTTCTTCACTTTCTGCCACAAAGGTGGTGTCATCTGCATAACTGAGGTTATTGATATTTCCCCTAGCAATCTTGATTCCAGCTTGTGGTTTATCAGGTCCAGCGTTTCTCATGATGTACTCTGCATATAAGTTAAATAAGCAGGGTGACAATATACAGCCTTGTCAATATACTTCCTTTCCCAATTTGGAACCAGTCTACATTTTTATGTTCAGTTCTAACTGTTGCTTTTTGACCTGCATACACATTTCTCAGGAGGCAGTTCAGGTGGTCTGGTATTCCAATTTCTTGAAGAATTTTTCACAGTTTGTTATGATCCACGCAGTCAAATGCTTTGGCATAGTCAATAGAGAAGTACATGTTTTTCTGGAACTCTCTTGCATTTTCAATGATCCAACAGATGTTGGCAATTTGATCTCTGCTTCCTCTGCTTCTTCTAAAACCAGCTTGAACATCTGGAAATTCATGGTTCACATACTGTTGAAGCCTGGCTTGGAGAATTTTGAGCATTACTTTGCCAGTGCCAACAAAGGCCCGTCTAGTCAAGGCTATGATTTTTCCTGTGGTCATGTATGGATGTGAGAGTTGGACTGTGAAGAAAACTGAGCACCGAAAAATTGATGCTTTTGAACTGTGGTGCTGGAGAAAACTCTTGAGAGTCCCTTGGTCTTCAAGGAGATCCAACCAGTCCATTCTAAAAGAGATCATTCCTGGATGTTCATTGGAAGGACTGATGCTAAAGCTGAAATTCCAATACTTTGGCCACTTCATGCAAAGACTTGACTCACTGGCAAAGACCCTGATGCTAGGAGGGATTGGGGGCAGGAGGAGAAGGGGACAACAGAGGATGAGATGGCTGGATGGCATCACTGACTCTATGGACATGAGTTTGAGTCAACTCCAGGAGTTGATGATGGACAAGGAGGCCTGGCGTGCTGCGATTCATGGGATCGCAAAGAGTTGGATACAACTGAGCTACTGAACTGAACTGAACTTGCTAGCAGGTGAGATGAGTGCATTTGTGCAGCAGTTTGAACATTATTTGGCATTGCCTTTCTTTGGGATTGGAATGGAAACTGACCTTTTCCAGTCCTGGGGCCACTGCTGAGTTTTCCAAATTTGTTGGCATATTGAGTGGAGCAGTTTCACAGCATCATCTTTTAGAATTTGTAGTAGCTCAACTGGAACTTCATCACCTACACAAGCTTTGTTCATAGTGATGCTTCCTAAGGACCACTTGACTTCACATTCCAGGATGTCTGGCTCTAGGTGAGTGTTCACACCATCATGATTATGTGAGTTGTGAAGATCTTTTTGTATAGTTCTTCTGTGTATTCTTGCCACCTCTTCTTAATATCTTCTGCTTCTGTAAGGTGCATACCATTTCTATCCTTTATTTTCTCATCTTTGCATCCAGTGTTGCCTTGGTATCTCTTATTTTCTTAAAGATATCTCTAGTCTTTCCCATTCTATTGTTTTCCTCTATTTCTTTGCATTGATCACTAAGGAAGGCTTTCTTTTCTTTCCTTGCTATTCTTTGGAACTCTGGAACTTTGCAATCAGATGGACATATCTTGCCTTTTTAGACATTTTCCATATAATTTTTGTAATAAAAAATAATATCGATTTAAAGTGAAAATATTAATAAAACAACAAATATTCATTTAAGAAAATTGCAGTTATGTTTTTTCAAGATATCTTTTTATAGCAGAGGATTGTTAAGTGTGTGTTCAGTTGAAAGAAGGGATTGCTTTTATGTTATAAATATAAAAATATTATATAATTTATGAGCCGATATAGACTTGCTAAAATGAACTTCAAAAGTTATTGAACACCATGTGTATCTCTATCCAGAACTTGAGAAATAATTAATCTTTATATCCATAGAAAATGTAAATCAATAAGTCTAAGCAAAATGAAAGAAACATCATTACTAGCATTTTGTAAATTGATGTCTTAAGGATGTAATGCAAGTCTTTGATTCTGAAGAGTAGCATCGCTTAAAGTTATTAAGCCTATTTGAAGTATGACTTATCTAATGTACCAAGATTATTACCATGTAGAGAAGTATTAGGCAACTCTCCAAATCTATGCCTAAAAGATGAAAATATAATTAGACTTTTAATCAAAAAATAAATGCTATGAATTATTATTGCCATGTAGTCCTAGGTTTCACATCTGCTAAAAGTTGCATTTTAAATAATAGAATCTGTTCATTGAATTGTCAGCAAATTTTCATGCAAGATTTAATTATACCATAATGGGGTGAGGTGACATGGATTCTAATACTTGCCTAGTCTCTGTGACCTTGCATGCTCCATCTTAAACAAACAAACAATTATTGACTTCAACCATCAAAGCACTGAGTCAGATATTGCAAGGATAGAAAGCAAAAGGAAACAGTGCCCTTGCTCAGAGTTTGCAATCCCCTTGGAGACAAAAGTAAGAAAATATACAAGTTCCTATAATGCAATAGAGATTTTTAAGTGCCTTTGAGAAGATTTTTTTAATATCAGGAAACTAAAAGAAAGGAAATATTATATTAATGAGAAATTTTTCAAGGTAGGCTTTCAAATGTGTGTACAATTTCAAAAGATAAATGGAAAATTGGGTTGGAGGGCCCCATGGTCAGGAAACAGCATGAAGCACTGAAAAAAAATGTATAAAAGAAACACCTTTAGAAAGAGCAAGTCAAAAAATGCAATTTTATTGTTTTTATAAAGTGTTAGGTTGAGAAAATATAGAGAAATTATAGTCTATAAAGTCATAAAAGTAGTTTAGAATTAAATATTTTTAGTCACTAAGTCTTGTCTGACATTTTGCTAGCACATGAGCCTGCCAGACTTCTCTGTCCATGGGGATTCTCCAGGCAAGAGTACTGGAGTGGGTTGCCATTACCTTATCCAGGGCATCTTCTTGACCTAGGTATTGAACCCACCTCTCTTGCATTGACAGGTGGATTCTTTACCACTGAGCCACCAGGGAAGCCCTTAGAATCAAATAGTGAAAGTCACTCAGTTGTGTCCTACTCTTTGTGACCCCATGGACTATACAGTCTGTGGAATTCTCTAGGCCAGAATACGGAGTGGGTAGCCTTTCCCTTCTCCAGGGATTGAACCAAAGTCTCTTGCATCGCAGGCAGATTCCTTACCAGGTGAGCCACTAGGGAAGCCCAGAATCAAACTGTAGACCATGTTAATTGACAGAATTTAACTGATTAATTTTACAAATGATTTATTTAGGGTTGTAATTCCAGAGACCATATTACACACTGAAAATCCATACTTCATGTGTAAGAAACACCAGGTCTTGAGACTGTATAGTCATGTCAATGTATGACAAAACCAATACAGTATTGTAATAAAGAATAAAGTATTAAAAACAAACAAACAAACAAAAAGAGAAATATAAACAAGTGACATAATTACATCGAAATATCTGGAATTAAAATTATTACAGTTGAAAGTTGTGATAGACAGTTGTACAGTTCTGGAAAATGCATGATATAAAATATGACTTCGTCTAATGGAGTAATAAACAATTTCCTGAAGAAAAATAAAAGTAGTTCAGCAGGATAGTAATGAAAAGAGGAAAAAGAGTGTACTTGCTTGTATGAATGTTTGTGTGAAATGTAAGGTCAGCGTGACTGATGCACTGACAGACAGGTGTTCTCCAATTGTAGGGGAAATAGGAAAGATAAGACAGACCCAGATGTTGCAGGGTTTTGTTGTTGTTGTTTTTAAAGTGAGTTTATTCTTCATACTAAAGCATAGTTAGTCAAGTAACTAATAAGAGAAAATTTTGTTTTATTGTTATCAGAACTTCATTTAAAAAATTAAACACTCATTATTGAGTGAGGAAAAATTGGAGGGACAAAAGATTTGGAAGGAAGAAAATGAAAATGTTGCTACCATGGACCAGATGAGAGCTAAGGAGTGCTCAAAATGAGTGCTTTGGACACAGACACCTTCATACTAATTTAAGAAACATTTAAGATGTAGAATGGAAAGTGTATTGTGGAGAATTAGAAATTAAAGTGACAAAGTTATCCACAGTTACTCTTTGTTGCTGAATTGTGATATTTAGTTGGTTTTATCCCGTGATAGATAACTTAGGCAAGGCTGGGAAATAAAATTCTTCTAAGGATGGAGACTGTAAGCTCATTTTTAGTACCTGTGGCAGTCCTTTGAAATAGATGTTCAAATAAAGATGCAAAATTGCAATTTCAAAGAATGAGGTTAAACTGGATATAGAACTTTGTGTGTGATCTTTACACAAGTAATTATTGATGTGGGAGCAGTAATGGGACTTTGCTAGGGATCAATGAAAAGTTAAAATGTATCCCTAATATACTGATCAATACTGTGGATAAGACTGAGAACAGATTAAGAAAGAATAAATGAATGTTCATAGAAAGTGTGACATCTAGAGTGTGACATCACAGAATCGTTTCAAAGTAGTGTCAACAAGCACAATAAATGCTGAGAGAGCAAGTAAAAGGATACTAACTACTAGTTTTTCAAGTGGAAAAAAATCAATGAAGATTTTAGAAGTGTTATTTCAGAGAGGTTATAGAAAGAAAACAGATTTTTCTTGGTTGAGGAGAGTAAGATAGGAAATATAGCCAGAGTTCAAAGGTAACTATTTCAAGAAATGGTTTGTACAGAGAGATGACAGGCCTAGAGTTGACATGTATAATTAATTGGAGAACATTAAAAATAAACTATTGAATATATTCAATGAAAAAATGCAGTCAAAGTGAAATGGAATTGCACAGTTGGTACATGGCATAAATAATAGATTTTTCCTAGTAAGAATGACAAGATAGAAAACTTCATTTTGAAAATTAATACAACTAGGGTAAAATGGTGACTTGGAGCTAAGTCTCTCTTGAATGAGATGAGAGGATGCAAAGGCTTATATGAACATGTATAACTGAACTTTTGGAGTTGATATACATTGATAGCAGAGAGATTAAACTAGAAAAATAAGGCAACTGATGTGATAGTTTTGAAAAGGTAGACTCTATTGCAACTGATAAATGATTTTACCTAGAAATGGGAGCTACTTGTTGTGAACCATGGGCTTCCCCTATAGCTCAGATGCTAAAGATTCCATCTGCAATGCGGGGAGACCCGGGTTTAATCCCTGTGTTGGAAAGATCTACTGGAGGAGGAAATTGCAACCCACTTCAGAATTCTTGCCTGGAGAACCCCATGGGCAGAGGAGCCTGTCAGGCTACAGTCCATAGGGTCACAAAGAGTCAGACACAACTCAGTACACATACATGTTACGTCCAATGATCAGTTTTGTACATTCACTTTACTTGATCTTGTAGCAACATTTGGTAAAGATTGATTGTTGTTCACTTGCTAGGTCATGTCCAGGTCTTTGTGTCACCATGGACTGCAGCACCCCTAGGCTTCCCTGTCCTTCACTATCTCCCAAAGTTTGCCCAAATTCATATCCATACATTCGATGATGCTATCTAACCATCTCATCCTCTGCCACCCCTTTCTTCTTTTGCCTTCAGTCTTTCCAGGTATCAGGGCCTGTTTATCAGTCTCTTAAAAATTATTTGTTCCTATGACTTTAAGAAAACAAATACTCTTGATTGTGTCCAAAAATACTAGAATTCTTTTTTGATATCTTGGAAAAAATCTGGAGATATCCAGGACCCAGTTCTTGGAATTTTCCATTTTACAGATCTCTGCATGATATTTTCCATTAAATACCTTGAGGTGCTTTTAATTGGCTAGCAAGTCCTATATTTTTATCTCAATCCTGTACTCTAACAATATATCTTTAAAAAAATAATTTTCTTAAAATGTATTTTTAGCACTATTTAGCTTCTTTGATTTGAGAAGCCAATGGCAGCCCACTCCAGTACTCTCGCCTGGAAAATCCCATGGATGGAGGAGCCTGGTGGGCTGCCGTCTATGGGGTCGCATGGAGTTGGACATGACTGAAATGACTTAGCAGCAGCAGCAGCAGCAGCAGCAGCAGCAGCAGCAGCAGCAGCTTCTTTGACTGATCTCAAATAGGTCTTTCACAATTAACAGGATCCAAACCCATATTCTAATTGGAACACTCCCACTAAGAGCCTGCTTATTTTTCAGTCTCTCTCCTTTAAATTTACAGGTACACTACCCTTGATCTTGAAGTCATTGAACACACCTCACAATAATTCCATCAGCATATGTTGTTGGCTCCTTGTTCAGAATATATTATATATCTGAACACTTCTTTCTGTTGCCATGGCTACAAAGCCTCTTCCTTACTTCTCCTATTATTACTCTTATTCAGACTAACAAGTCCTCATGCTCTTTTTGGTATAAATTAAGCACGCTCATACCTTAGAACATTTATAGTTGGCAATCTTGCTTCTTAAAATATCCTCTTTCATCATATCTACATAGCTTGCTCCCATCTTTGTCTATACCCAAATTTAAACAGAATTCACCCTGAATACCTTTATCAAGACTGCCATGATGGGTCAGATGGTAAAGAATCCACCTGCAGTGCAGAAGATGTAGGAGACAGAGTTCGATCCCTGGGTTGAGAAGATCCCCTGGAGTAGGACATGACAACCAACTCCAGTATTCTTGCTGGGAAAATCCCTTGGACAGAGGAGCCTGGTGGGCTGTGGTCCATGGGGTCACAAAGAGTTGGATATGACTGAAGTGACTAAGCACACATGTGCACCATTTTAAAAGAGACTGTGCCTCACTTCCATGCTTTCTACAACTTTCCCATGTTGTATTTTCCCCCATGGCAGTATACTATGTGATGTATAGTTTAATTTTCCACGTATGTATTTTATAAATATAGATAGAATGACTGAGAATATGTATCATAATTTTATCTAACTTATTTTTAGTTATAATTTACATAGCCATCCATGGCCAGTGGCTATCATCTTGGAAAGTGTAGAGCTAAAGTGTTTAACTATTAAGGCAGGGATTGTTCTCTCTTTTCTCTATACTTGTTTCATTATTTTGCTTAGACTGATATCTGAAGCACAGTAAATACCCAATATAAGCATGCATGCTGAAGCTGAAGCCCCAATACTTTAGTCATCTCAGGGGAAGAGAAAACTCATTGGAAAAGACTCTGATGCTAGGGAAGACTGAAGGCTCTGGAAATAGTGAAGGATAAGGAAGCCTGGCATGCAGCAGTCCACTGGATCGCAAAGAGTCAGACATGACTTAGTCACTGAACAACAGAGTACACATTCAGAGAGATGGCTTTGGATTGACTCAGATTAATACATGTATTTACTGAAAAGGAAGAGATCCTTTCTCTCTGTTTCTCAATCTCTCTCTCTGGAGGAGGAAAGGAAATGTTAGAGAAGCGATAAGCGGAAAGGTTAGGGTTAAAAATGTGTTTTCAGTCTTTCCAAATCATAACAGAATGGAGGGGAATGACTTAATTCAAGCTGACGATAACACTGCTCTGGAAGATACAATAAGAATTAATAAAGCATCGTTGAGCAACAATGCAGGCTGAGCTGAGTTTAGAAAACATGAACAAATCATGTTTTTGTGAATATTACCAATCATACTTGATAGCTCTATTGTTAGGAAACACAAAAAGGCAGGGAAAAAAACAGGTTTCAACTCTGTACTTTCTTATATGATGTTAAAAATTAATCTGTGCCCAAATGATAGTCAGAAACCCTGTACATAGAAAGATACATGTTTCTGGGAGAAGTGATATATCATAGCCTGCACAAAGGACCCTCCCAAAGTGCTACAGTGTAAAGAAAGACAAATAGCTGCATTTGTTCCTGTCCACTGACAAATTTAAATGCGGAAGTAAATTTAGGTATTGCACCTATGTGTGTGCTCAGTCTCTTAAGTCATGACTGACTCTTTGCAGCCCCATGGACTGTAGCCCACTAGGCTCTGTCCAGGGAATTTTCCAAGTAGGAATACTGGAGTGAGTTGCCATTTCTTTTTCCAGGGGATCAAACCCAAGTCTCCTGTGTCCCCTGCATTGGTAGACTAATTCTTTACCACTGAGCCACCGTCACTTATAACTGCCATACATTTTTAAAACACTACAATAAGGTATAAAGTTGCAGATATATTTTTTTCACGCAGTCTATAATGAAATAGAATTTTTAGATAGTATCTAGCTCTTCCATTATGAATTTTTTCAGGTCAATGAGAATAGTCGCTTATTCAGGGAGTGATTTTCCTTCCTTAATTGGTGACTAACAATTTAATTTCTCAACACTAATTTTCACATATTAGAATATAAACTTCACCCCTTAACCCCAGACTACACTGTGCACATTTGAAAATGTCTTCCTGGTGTTGCTGCTCCTCTGCCTGTCCTGTGCGTCTGCATGCTGTCCTTGGCAGGACCTGGCTTAATCCTCTCTTCAGCTTCTGAGGATTTTTCTGGATGTTTATAGTCCAGTCCTTCTGACTGTGACACTTAAGGGTAAATCTATGTTAAAAACTCACTCAACTAGTTTGTGGTAGCACAAAACTTAGCATCCTAACCTCTGTACTGAGCTTGTCTGATGTACGCTTTTTGAATTTCTCTGCATTTGAAGTGGTAAACCTCAGCTTTCTGATTTGACATTTCAGACGACTCAGGAACTTCCCTGGATGGGTTTGTGATTTATACTCTCCAGTACAAAATTCTCAGGTCAGTTGGAATCATTTCTTCCTGAGCTTCATGTGTTCCTCCTCCGTGCTTCACTGATTGTGCTTCAGTCCATCTGCAATGGACGGGATGTTTCTGTCCACGCGCCTCCTCAGCCCAAATTCATCTGTTGAAATCCTAAGCTTCATTGTTTTAGTATTCTGAGGTGGAGCCTTTGGGAGGTGATTATAATACAGTGTGATGAAATCTTGAAGGTGAAGCTCTTCTGAATGGGATTAGTGTCCTTGTAAAAGAAATGTGAGAGAGAGAGCCAGGGCTCCTCCTGCCATGAGAGGTTACAGTGAGAAGAGGTCTGTCAGTGAATAAGTGGTTCCTCATCAGATACCAACTCTGTTGGTGTCTTGATCTTGGACTTCTTACCTTCAAGAAATGTGGGAAATAGAAGGGCATTATTTATAAACCACCCTGTTTACAGTATATTTTTATGGAAGCCTAGGTGGACTAAGACACTACTTCAATGAACTTGCCCAAAGCAAGGTCTTACTGATAGTTTTTTTTTTTTTTTTCTGTTTACACATGGGTAAATGTCTTCATTCCCTCTTCACACTGGATTTGTGATTTGGCTGGATGCTTGTTTTAAATTCTGTTGACTTCGCTCTTTAAGAATACTTTGCCCACTCTGTGTTCTGGGTGGAAGTTGGTGCCCATTTTTATTGTTTTTGCTTTATGATATGTTTATTTGATTTTATTTCCTATCACCTATTTAATTTTTTCCTCAAGTTTTCAAAACCTTATTTAAATTTAAAAGAACTTACCTTTTTTTGTTTGTTTGTTTTGGGTCAAAGATGCCAATTTTTATAGACTGAACTTTTTCTTAAAAATACTTCATTCATCCAGTTAGTAAGAACAGTGTATCTATGATTGGTTTGGGCTTCCCAGGTGGTTCATATGATAGAAAATCTGCCTGCAATACTGGAGGCCTTGGTTCAATCCCTGAGTTGGGAAGGTCCCCTGGAGGAGGGCATGGCAACCCACTCCAGTATTCTTGCCTGGAGAATCTCCATGCACAAAGGATTCTGTCAGAATACAGTCCACGGGATCACAAAGAGTCAGACACAACTGAGCAACAAAGCACAGCACAGCACAGCATGATTGATTAAAGTGCTTTCTAGGGCACACTGTCTAATGACATTGTCACTTTCGTGGATTGGAATTTTGTTTTTAATTATTTGACCAACTCTGGATAGACAAAAAGAATCTGATAAAAGCTGCCTATGAAATACTATGAAATTATGAAAAGCTATGACAAACGTAGACAGTGTATTGAAAGCAGAGACCTAGCTCTACCAACAAATGTCCATAGAGTCAAGGCTGAAGTCTTCCCAGTGGTCACATACAGTTGTGAGAACTGGACTGTAAAGAAGGCAGAGTGCCAAAGAATTGCTGCCTTCAAACTGTGGTGCTGGAGAAGACTGCTAAGAGTCCTCTGGACAGCAAGGAGTTTAAATCAGTCAATCTTAAAGAAAATCAGCCCTGAATACTCCATGGAAGGACTGATGCTGAAGTTGAAGCTCCAGTACTTTGGTCATCTGATGCGAAGAGCCATCTCATTCCTTGATGCTGGGAAATACTGAGGGAAGAATGAGAAGAGGGCATCAGATGGTGAGGTGTCTGGGAGGCATCACTGATGCAATGGACATGAACTTGGGCAAACTTTGGGAGATGGTGAGGGACAGAGAGGCCTGATGTGCTGCAGTCCATGGGGTCTCAAAGAGTCAGACACAACTGAGTGACTGAGTATCAAAAATAAAAGATGATTAAGAAATAGATACCTAGAATATAATTACATGTTTACAGATTTCTTATCTTTTCTATGCTGCTGCTGCTGCTGCTAAGTTGCTTCAGTCGTGTCCAACTCTGTGCGACCCCATAGATGGCAGCCCACCAGGCTCCTCCCTGGGATTCTCTAGGCAAGAATACTGGAGTGGGTTGCCATTTCCTTCTCCAAATATCTTTTCTATACATTGGTTTAAGTTATAGATAGATCCTATACACTATCTTAGTCCATTCAGACTGCTATAGCAAAATACCATAAACTTAGTGTCATATGAACAACAAAACATTATTTTTCATAGCTCTGGAGGCTGGAAGTCTGAGATCAAGGTGCCAGTATGGTCAAGTTCTGATGAGGGTGTTCTTCCAAGTGGCAGGCTGCTGAGTTCTTATGGCCTCTCAGAGTGGAGAGCAGAGAGCAATAACTCTCTAGTGGATCCTATAAAGCCACTGACCCTATTCATGAGGACTCAGGCCTCAGACTTCATCTGATTCTAGTCACCTCTCTAAAGACCTAGCTCCTAATACCATCATATTATGGGGCTCTCTGTGTTGTTCGGTGGCATCACCAACTCAATGGACATGAGTTTGAGTAAACTCCGGGAGATGGTGATGGACAGGGAGGCCTAGCATGCTGCAGTCCATGGGGTCGCAAAGAGTTGGACATGACTGAGCAACTGAACTGAACTGAACTGAACTGTGTTGTTCAGCAGTAAAAGAATCTGGCTTGCAAGCAGGAGACTCAGGTTTGATCCCTGGGTTGGGAAGATTCTCTGAGAAGGAAATTACAACCCACTCCAGAATTATTTCCTGGGAAATCCTATGGATAGAACAGCCTGGCAGGCTACAGTCCATGGGTTCACAAAGATTTGGACATAGTGACTAAACAACAACAACGTGTGTTAGATTTCAGTACACAGATTTAATGGGAACATGAAAGAGAGAGAACAAGGAAGAAAAAAGGGTGTAAGATTTCTGGAAGTCTGAAGATCAATAAAGAAAATGAGAGCCATACATTCTGCAAATATATATATTTTTTCTATAACTAGACTCAGTGCAATCTCTTTCACTGCTTCGTTTTTAGAAAACTTTGTTTGATTAGTATTTTGTCATAGAACTATTGAATCCTGTTTGTAGCAATTTATTCTGTGATATCCACCCCTAATACAACTCTATATATGTAAATGAGACCTTTATTTGCTATATTGCCTCAGGCTTACTTTCAAATGTTCTCATTCTTTCTATTATAATTTCGTCTCAAAAATTATGATACCTTATGTTTCAAAGGGGAAATTGCAGACTTTGAAGCTATATTCTGATTTATGGTTAAAATTTTATATCTTTGTTATCTCTCCCTCAAAAGTAAAGACATATTATGCCATTGTGGGAGTATGTGTATGTATGTATATATATTATTTCCTATAGTACCCAGGTGGCGCTAGTGGTGAAGAATCCTGCCAATGCAGAAGATGTAAGAGACGGAAGTTTGATTCCTGAGCCAGGAAGATCCCCTGGAGGAGGGCATGGCAAACTTATCCAGTATTCTTGCCTGGAGAGTACCATGGTCAGAAATACCTGATGGTCTACAGTCCAAAGGCATCACAAAGATGGACACTACTGAAATGACTTAGCACAAACTCATAGCACCCAAATTAAATATACAGATTATTTGAAAATATTTTAAAAATAAATTATGTAATTTGACATCCTTAAGATTTACAGGAAGTCAGATTTTTCTGGAATGAATTTACTTAACAAAAATCACTTTTCAAACTTTGCTTGCTGATCAAAGGGGATCTTGCATATAGGCCATAATTACATATATACATACATACATGTATGTATATATATGTGTGTATATATATGTATATCATCAGAAAAAAATGAAATGAGATTAATGTAATGTAATGATTTGATCAGTTTGGTGATGGAAAGTTCTGCTTGTCCTATTAAAGGAGTTAAGTTACACATTTGCAACAAGATAATAAAATTGTATCAGAAAATATTTTGTGAAATCTCATTTTAAATGAGTTTCCAGGGAATATATTCTGGTCTTTTCCCTTTACCCTACATTTCTTCCCTTGGCCCTGATGTCAGTCTAGGATGCTGGCCCTAACAGATGCATTATGTAAGTCACCACTATTATCTTGCTTTCAGTGGTCTTTGGAGGAGAGACAGTTTGGTTGCATGTTTTTCTTGCTCTCTCTTTGCAAAGGTTTGGTAGTGGTGGAATTTCTTCAGCTCTTCTTTGGGTATCAACTCTCTCAGCTATCTTTTCCTTTAGATTCCATTAACTGCACTCTTCCTTTGCATCCTAAGAACTGAGATAATAGGGTTTCCCTCACCACCGTTCCCTATGACTTGAACTGGATAATTTACCATCTTATGTAGGTTTCATTCAATTAACCTTTAAAGATGTTAGAATCATGACTGCATAAAATTGCAGCCAATTTTCTCTATTCTAATAATGGCATAAATTATGATATGCACAATCATTTTCTTTGAAGGTATTTCTTGGCCCTGTAGACTGAGCAGGATCATGGAAAAATAATTCAAGATGAAGTGTTTAACCTATTTAGACATTTGAAGCAACAAATTTCAACAGCAGAAAAATTAGGAATAAAACAGTATATGTTTAATGGCGTGTGTAAAATTGAAAATGAGAGAAAAAATAATGACTCTTTATCTTGTCTCTAAATGTCCAAATTCCATTGTTTAAAATGAAACAATTACATAAATTAAAATGAGTAGACTATTATTAATGATTCTAAAATGACATATGCTTGGCATGTGTGATATGTATTCATTTAGTTAATTCACAATTCACTATTCATCTTAACATTATATATAATATACTATATGTTTTCAACTTATATAATTTCAATATATATATAACAACATTATATGTGAAAATGTGTTCTATATTCAGACTAAACCATTCCTATGTCAAGTAGGGACATTTATTATCCCATAGATTATTAATTATTAATGACTAAATTTTATTGCCCAGAAATAACTTTAGCAGTTTAAAGCAACATAAACAAGATTTAGAAGGATATTTTAAATTTTAGATTCTATTTTTTGGTTGCTGTTCTTTTTAAATTTTAGATTCTTGACTTCAATAATTTTCAAGTAAATTCCCTCTTGATAGTAACTGGATATTTTATTTTTCAATGCTTTCCTGCAATCTACCAATGTCTTATCAAAAGTCAATTGAATAATTTTAACTAGACTAATAATATTTTAACACTATCAATATAGTCTCAAATTTTCATATTCTGATTAAATTTTTAGTATTAGTCATTCAATAATTTATTTATTATACTTTGGCTTTAGGTCTCTATTTTTAAATATTACACTAAAAAGAAAAAAAAACTTGGATGATTGATTAGATTTCTCAGTCCTTGATTTTACAGTTATATTTAAATGTCTTGTTACAACAAATATTTGTGAGTTATTTACTCCATTTTACTCCAGTAAAAATTGATACATTCCACCTTTTACTTTTCCTTGAAAAAATATTTGAACAACAGTTAGATAAAATTTGGCATTTTGTCTTTGAGATTTTGTTTCAGAAACGTTTGACTTATGTTCAATCAATCAACAAGTTACAACAGTTCAAATTATCTGTTTTGCAATTCTTCATTCATAAAGTAGCTAGCAAATGATATACACCTTTTAATTATGCAAGTCACTTCTACTGAAAGGATAAGTTGATAAGTGCTACTCATGTGACTAATAAAATTTTATGAGCCCTTTGAAAAATTCTAAAATAATACTTACATCCAGAAGTAACAAAAGTTTACAAAATTGTAAACTAAAGATCATGGACAATCTATTAAAAAATGGTATTTTTATCATTATAGAATCAAAATAAACATTTTTGCAACAGAATTGTCAATTCTCCTTATGTTTGTTTTCCAACTGTAGTAATAGTAAATCTTAGATGAAAGGGATTTCATATCAGAATTTTATAATCATTAATTTTATTAACTTAGAAGCTGTTTTTTGATTGAAATTAACATTTATATTAATGGACTTTAAGTCAGTTGCACTCCACAATGTGAGTGGGCCTCATCCAACTAGTTGAAGTCCTGAATAAAACAGTAAGGCCCTTCTACTTGAACAATAGGGAATTCTATCAGATTGCCTTCAGACTGTATCAGTGAGCTTGGCCTTCCTTGATCTTGAGTCCACTCTCCCACCTTGCAGATATGGACTTGCCTGTCTCCACATTCTCTGAAAAATCCTATTGAATGTAGTTGTATTGCTTGCTCCATACATAACTTGGCTTCCCTGGTGACTCAGTTGGTAAAGAAACTGCCTACAATGCAAGAGACCTGTGTTTGATGTCTGGGTCGAGAAGATCCCCTAGAGTAGGAACTGGCAACTCATTCCAGTATTCTTGCCTAGAGAATTCCATGGAATGTCTGGCAGGCTACAGTCCATGGGGTCACAAAAGAGTAAGACATGATTGAGTGAGTAACACTTTCTCTTTTCACTTTATCCTACATTACCTATCAGAAATTTTGATATGATTATCATTCATATGAGTTTTTGAGAGAGCTTTCTTAATTTTTGCTTGCTATCATTATTTAATGCTTGAGTATACAAGAAAAAGAACCAAATTAAAATACAGTTAAGTATGGGGCATTCCATGAATGATCATGAGACTATATTGGGCAATTTCTTTCAGAAAACATTAAACATAGAACACAACTGTTAAAGACATACATTTGAAAACATAAGAAAAGGGCTAAAATAGACAGAAGGTGAAGTTGCTCAGTCGTGTCCAACTCTTTGCGACCCCATGGCCTGTAACCTACTAGGCTTCTCCGTCCATGGGATTCTTCAGGCAAGAATACTGGAGTGGATTGCCATTTCCCTTCTCCAGGGGATCTTCCCGATCTAAGGATCTAACCTGGGTCTCCCGCATTGGAGGCAGACGTTTAACCTCTGAGCCACCAGCAAAAAAAAAAAAAAAATAGAAGCTTGAGAAAAAATGTACTTTTAAAAGAGTGCTACTATATCTAGTTAAACTTGAGGAGGCAGGTGATGGCGTTCAGAAGAGTGGAAAAAGTTAACATTAAAGTGGAATCACTGAACTAAAAATGGCACCTTATGTATTGTGTATAAGCAAACCAAAGCAGATTAATAATTTATTTCTGATCAGAAACAATGGTGACCAAAAGTTTGTACTTAAAATATAGAAACAAAAGTTACTTTTGGCAAACTCTTCTATATTCTGTAAGCATATTATTCGAAAGGCAATTTGAAATAGCGGCATTTTAAAATTAATTGTTACCATAGCTGTGCTTTAGAAATAGGTAAAATGCTGGAAGCTGAATGGAAAATTATACCAGATGGTAAGTTTGATAAAGAGGAATAAATGAATAACACTGTATAATATATATGTCATGAATTATACACACAAATGTGAATTAATTTATATAATTATAGAATTTTAGTTATGTATTATATAAAATCCATTATACATGTATACTCCTGTTCAACTGTGTAAAATATAATGATGATAGTGTAAAGCAAAAACTATAATGCTCTATGATGCTATCATGCATAGGTGAAATATAAGGTAACATATATAGCACTGAGAGAATGTGTTAATTGCAATATATTACTGCAAAGCTCTTATGTTTTACAAATTATTTCTATAGTAAATTCAAATTGGATTGTAATAATACAACAAAGTATGTTGTAATCCCTAAAACTACAATTAAAAATTAATTCAAATAAAAGCTAAGGTCCAGTTGAGCTATTTTAAATCCTAAAAGATGATGCTGTGAAAGTGCTGTACTCAATACACCAGCAAATTTGGAGAACTCAGTAGTGGCAACAGGGCTAGAAAAGGTCAGTTTTCATTCCAATCCCAAAGAAAGGCAATCCCAAAGAATATTCAAATTACTGCACAATTTCACTCATCTCACACGCTAGCAAAATAATGCTCAGAATTCTCTAAGCCAGCCTTCAACAGTACATGAACCGTGAACTTACAGATGTTCAAGTTGGATTTAGAAAAGGCAGAGGAACCAGAGCTCAAATTGCCAACATCCATTGGATCATAGAAAAATGAGAGTTCCAGAAAAACATCTAATTCTGCTTTATTGATTATGCCGAAGCCTTTGACTGTGTGGGTCACAAAAAACTGAAAAATTCTTCAAGAGATGGGAGTACAAGACCACCTGGCCTGGTTCCTGAGAAATCTGTATGCAGGTCAGGAAGCAATAATTAAAATCAGACATGGACCAATGGACTGATTCCAAATTGGAAAGGAGTATATCAAGGCTGTATATTGTCACCGTGCTTATTTAACTTATATGCAGAATGCATCATGCAGAAAACAAGGCTGGATGACACATAAGCTGGAATCAAGATTGCCAGGAGAAATATCAATAAACTCAGATATGCAAGGCAGAAAGTGAAGAAGAACTAAACAGCCTCTTGATGAGAGTGAAAAAGCTGGCTTAAAACTCAACATTTAGAAAACTAAGTTCATGTCAACTGGTCCTGTTACTTTATGGCAAATAGATGAGGAAACAATAGAAACAGTGAGAGACTTTATTTTATTTGGCTCCTAAATAACTGCAGATGGTTACTGTGGCCATGAAATTAAAGGAGGTTTGCCCCCTGGAAGAAAAACTATGACCAATCTAATAGCACATTAACAAAACAGAGACATTATTTTTCTGACAAAGGTCCATCTAGTCAAAGCCATGGTTTTTCCAGTAGTCATGTATGAATGTGAGATTTGGACTATAAAGACAGCTGAGTCTATTATACAGAGTGAAGTAAGCCGGAAAGAAAAACACCAATACAGTATACTAATGCATATATATGGAATTTAGAAAGATGGTAATGATAACCCTGTATCTGAGACAGCAAAAGAGACAGAAATATTTAGAACAGTCTTTTGGACTCTATGGGAGAGGGAGAGGGTGGGATGATTTGGGAGAATGGCATTGAATCATGTATAATATATGAAACGAATTGCCAGTCCAGGTTTGATGCAGGATACAGGATGCTTGAGACTGGTGCACTGGGGAGGGAGGTGGGAGGGGGGGTTCAGAATGGGGAACATGTGTACACCCGTGGTGGATTCATGTTGATGTATGGCAAAACCAATACAATATTGTAAAGTAATTAGCCTCCAATTAAAATAAATAAATTTATTAAAAAATAAAGCTGAGGACAGAAGAATTAATGTTTCTGAACTGTGCTGTTGGAGAAAACTCTTGAGAGTCCCTTGGATTGTAAGTAGATCCAACTAGTCCATCCTAAAGGAAATCTGTATGGAATATTCATTGGAAGGACTGATGCTGAAGCTGAAACTCCAATACTTTGGCTACCTGATGCAAAGAACTGACTCATTGGAAAGAACCTGATGCTGGGAAAGATTGAAGGCAAGACGAGAAGGGAATGGCAGAGGATGAGATGGTTGGGTGCTATCACCGACTCTATGGACGTAAGTTTGAGCAATCTCCAGGAGTTGGTGATGGACAGGGAAGCCTGGCATGCTGCAGTCCATGGAGTGGCAAGGAGTCAGTTACAACTTGGCAACAACTAAATGGAAAAGCTAAACGATTCAATAAAATTGAAATGGCATATTAGAATATTTGCATAATAAATTAAGAAAAGAATAAACAACCAAATTAAACATTAAAAATTTAAAGCAACTAGCAAAAATAAAAAATTTTCTATGTACTTTATCAGGAGATGTATTCAAAATATAAAAACATGGATCTTCTAGCTCTCTCTCAGGACCTAGAAATCTAAAAAGAATATCACATATATTCGGTCAGCTAGGAAATTTGGGGTGATTTACAAGACAATGGCTTTTCTTGAAACTATTAGACTTCAGTTTGAAGAACAACAAATACATTGAAATACAAGGATGACAAATACTTTTAAGACATGGGGAACACAGGTGTAAACTCATTTGGTCACAGAGTAAGAAAAGATATGAACACTAGGAAAAAAATGTGTAATAGTTAAAAATCTGACAGAAAAAAAAAAAAAAAAGCAAATAAGGTTACTCCCAGAGCAGCTACTGGAAAGGAAAAAAAGAAAAATAAAATCTCTGTCTAAGAGGAAGGGTGAAAATCATTGTGAAGTCAAATCATGTAGAGATCTCTTATCAGTTGGGGATGGGCAAAATCACTGAGATATCTGCCCTCTTGAGACACAGAAACAGGGTCTACCAAAAACTGAGCCAGAACCAGCAGAACAGAGGCCTTGTAACTGCCCTCTGTCATCAGACTAGCAAGTGCTAAGGAACTGGGAATTACAGTGTATAGCAGGAGAAGAAGAGCATGAGAGATACTCCAAGTGTAGGAATGCAGAGAAGGCATAAAGCTGAGGACAGAGCTAGGATACTGGAAAACACCTTCTTACTGAGAAAACAGACTAGACCCCACTCTGTGCAAAAGGCAGTGCTAAAGAAATCTGACAGTAATGTTGTTTTGAGTTCGTGATAGTCAAAACCCAGATCAGTTCCTGACTAGATGAATTACACTGTGCTGGGCTTAGTAGCTCAGTGATGTCTGACTCTTTGTGACCCCATGGACTGTAGCCCACCAGACACTTCTGTTCATGGGGATTCTCCAGGCAAGAATATTGGAGTGGATTGTCATGTCCTTCTCCAGGGGATCTTCCCAACACAGGTCTCCAGCATTGCAGGTAAATTCTTTACCAGCTGAGCTACCAGGGAAGCCCCGGTGGAAAATGAATAGAGTTACTCACATTAATATCCTAGAAGAAAGAGGCATGCCTATAACTTCGGTTATCGTCACTCTATATACAATGTCCAATTTTCAATAAAAAAAGAAAATTGCACAAAAATAAAAAGAATCCAATGTCTAGAAATAAAATTCAACATCACTCAACTAGGTTAGATGTTGGAAGTATTAGCAGTAATTTAAAAACAAAATAAAAAGAATGATATGTTCAAAGCTCAAGTGATAAAAGTTAGTAACACACACACACACACACACACACACACACACACACAAAAATAATGGGGATCCTAACAGAGAGATGAAACTGTGAAAAATAATTAAAGAAAATGGTGGAAATGAAAAACACACAAAGTGAAAAATCACTGAGAAATTTTCCCACTTGAGATATAAAGACATGGTCGTCCTAAGAGTGAGGCTGCACCAGCACGTCTAAGGACATACACTCCACCCAACATCACCAGGTATTTTAATTATGAAAAATAGATGTTAAGCCAAGTATTATTGCTAAAAGTAATCAGGGATATTTCACAATAAAAATGATCAAACAGAAGAAATATACAGAAGAATATATAACCTTAACATAGAGCTCAACTAAGATCATGGCATCTGGTTTCATCACTTCATGGCAAATAGATGGAGAAAAAATGGAGAGAGTGACTGATTTATATCCTTGAGCTCTGAAATCACTACAACCAGTGACTGCATCCATGAAATTAAAAGATGCTTGCTCTTTGGAAGAAAAACTATACCAGACCTAAACAATGTATTAAAAAGTAGAGATATCACTTTGCCAACAGAAGTCCATATAGTCAAAGCTATGGTTTTTCCAGTAGTTATGTATGTATATGGGAAAGTGAAAGTGAAGTCGCTCAGTCATGTACGACTCTTTGCAACCCTGTGGACTGTAGCCTACCAATTTTTTTGTCCATGGGATTCTCTAGGCAAGAATACTGGAGTAGGTTACCATTTCCTTCTCCAGGGGATCTTCCTGACCCAGGGATCAAACCCGGGTCTCCTGCACCAGAGGCAGATGCTTTAACCTCTGAGCCACCAGGGAAGCCCATGTATATGAGAGTGGGACCATAAAAAATGCTGAGAATGAGTCTGAGCAAACACCGGGAGGTAGTGAAGGACAGGGAAGCCTGGCATGCTTTTTCAGTTCATGGCATCACAAAGAGTTGGTCACCACTTAGCGACTGAATAACAGCAACAATCATATCTAACTCTTTACCAGCCTATGGACTGTAGCCTGTCAGGCTTCTCTATCCATAGGATTCTCCAGGCGAGAATATTGGATTGGGTAGCCGTTATAGGAAGAATATTGAAGTGGGTAGCATTATAGGAAGACCCTTTACTGGCTGACCGCTAGGGAAGCCCACACTATCAGTAAGGGCATTTTAGTAGTCAGCCTTCATGATCACCTTCAATGGTTCCAACCTCCCTGTATTAACAATCTGCTCTGCTGCTGCTGCTGCTAAGTCGCTTCAGTCCTGTTTGACTCCGTGTGATCCCAAAGATGGCAGCCTAACAGGCTCCTTCGTCCCCAGGATTCTCTAGGCAAGAACACTGGAGTGGGTTGCCATTTCCTTCTCAATCTGTTCTAATCCCCTATAGTATTTTTTTCAGAAATGATCTGTCTGACCAATAGCATATGCAGAAGTACTGGTATGTCAACTACAGTAGTAATTCAACTACTGTATGGCTATTAAAGTCTGTATCATTCCCTCTCTCTCTATGATTGTATTAATGACCAACACTCAACAAACCAATTTAAAATGAATTTTATGTAAATTGTATCTAAATAAAGCTGTTCAATGTCACTAGTTAAAAATAAATTAAACTACACTAAATTTCAAGATTTCTATTTACCTAAATACAGAATTAAAGTAATAAGTGTATAAGGCAAGCCACAGGTGGTGAAAAATTCCCAATATCTATGTCTGAAGCAAATATATATCCAGAATACGTAAATCATGCATACATTAATGAAAAAATAGAATCAACCCAATAAATAATTTAAGGTGCATTAGTATCATAATATAAATGAACAAAAACAGACCATTTAAAAGTTCAATTAGTGAAATATATTGAACTTGGCATCATTAGTCATCAAGGATGATAAAAGTACAACAGTATTATTCTACCACACCCTCTCAACAAAACATCCAAGATTAAAAGGATGGAAAGTACTTGTGCTATGAAAGATGTAGAACAACTAGAAATTCATAAATTCCTAGTAATTATAAAAACCTGAACTATTTTGGAGAACTTTTTCAGAATTTCTAAAATTTTGAGCAAAAGAGATTAAATACATATAACATGACAATTTTTATAAATTTCAAAGATAAGCAAATGAACCTATGGCACTAGATCTCTGGGGGAGACTGTAACTAAAAAGTGCTTGAAAGAACTGGGGTCATAAAATGGTATGTATCTTGAGGAGCATAGTGATTTTCTGGGTATATAAAATTACAACACATCATCAAGCTCAGAAATATATTTTCCTTCTCAATAACAAAGTAAATAGATATTTTATGTTAAAAGACTAAATATAAATTCGAGAAAAATACTCTGTATGAGAAAACAGATATTTTTCCAATTTTTAACTTTCTTCTTAATGAAGAATAAAGTGCATAAAAAAGGAAAAGGAATGTCTTTTCTTAAAAAAAAAATGTGTGCAGATGGCTATCAAACACATGAAAAGATGCTCAACATCACTCATTGTTAGAGAAATGCAAATCAAAAGTTCAATGGATACCACTCTGCACCAGTCGGAATGGCCATCATCAAAATGACTACAAATAAATGTTACAGTGAGTGTGGAGAAAAGGGAGCCCTCTTGCATTGCCGGTGGAAATGTAAACTGATACAGCCACTGTGGAAGATGGTATGGTGAGTCCTTAAAAGCTAGGAATAAAGCCATCATATGACCCAGCAATCCCACTCCTAGGTATATACCCCGGGAGATCAAAATTGAAAAAGACACATGTACCTCAATGTTCATTGCATAACTATTTATAATTGCTAGAACACGGAAGCAACCTAGATGTCCATCAACAGATGAATGGATATAGAAGCTGTGATACATGTATACAATGGAGTACTACTTAGCCATAAAAAGGAATATGTTTGAATCAGTTCTCATGAGATGGAGGAACCTAGAGCCTATTATGCAGACTGAAGTAAATCAGAAAGAGAAAAATAAATATCATGCACTGACACATATATGTGGAATCTACAAAGATGATACTGATGACTTTAATTTCAGGGTAGCAATGGAGAAACAAACATGGAGAACAGACCTGTTGACATGGCGGAGGGGATAAGGAAGAGGATGAGATGTATGGAGAGAGTAACATGGAATTTTACAACATCATATGTAAAATAGATAGCCAATGAGAATTTGTGCTGTATGACTCAGGGAACTCAAATGGAGGCTCTGTGACAATCTAGAAGGGTAGGATGGGGAGGGAGTTCGGAGGGAGACTTGGGAAGGAGGGGACATTAGTGTACCTCTGGCTGATTCTTCATGTATGACAGAAAACCACAAAATTCTGTAAAGCAATTATCTTTCAATTAAAAAAAAATTGTATGCTCAATTGCTTCAGTCATGTCCGACTTTTTGCGACTCTATGAACTGTAGCCCACCAGGTTCCACTATCCATAGGATTCTCCAGGTAAGAACACTGGATTGCTTTCTCATGCTGTCCTCCGCAGGAGTCTTCCAAACCCAGGGATTGAGCCCACATCTCCTGCTTCTCCTACACTGCAGGTAGATTATTTAACTCTGAGCCACCAGGGAAGCCCCCATATGTCTGTATACATAATGTTTAAACTTGATGGAGTAATATTTATATTTGGTACATTCTGAAAATGGATATTTAATTGTCTGAATACAATTTTCATTTATAATATAGTCATATTAAAATTTGAGAGGTAAAAACAGAATAAAATAAAATTCATTTTAAGTATAGTTATATGTATAGATATATCAATTATATGTAGTTATATTTATAGACAGTATTAAAATTAATATTCTAAAAATATGTCAATGAACCTAGAAATCATTATATTTTTTATATTCTCTGATATTTACTTGCTTTGATTAAAAGCTGATAATTTTCAGTTATATCTTTAATTTGATTTACATACTATATCAATTGGGCTTCCCAGGTGGCACTAGTGGTAAAGAACCCATCTGCCAATGCAGAAGATGTAAGAGAGGAGGAATTCAATCCCTGGGTCTTAAAGATCTTTTGGAGGAGGACACAGCAACCCATTCCAGTATTCTTGTCTGGAGAATCCCATGGACGGAGGAGCCTTGTGGGCTATAGTTTAACTACATTCGTTATTTTAAGATATTGTTTTCTTAACTATCTTAAGATATTGTTGGGTTTATTTTTTAATGCATCTGGTCATTCTTATAGAAACAGTTTTATTGCAGTTACTTTTCAGAAATTTAACATAAATTATTGAAAAAGCCCTTTCCTTTAAATGTTTCCTACCATTAATATTTCTATCATAATTATGGTATCAACCAAATAAATCAGAGATACATAAAATTGCCT
The DNA here is from genome assembly GCA_917880005.1 of Nanger dama. Lineage (NCBI taxonomy): Eukaryota > Metazoa > Chordata > Mammalia > Artiodactyla > Bovidae > Nanger > Nanger dama. The sequence continues at coordinate 13,073,300 of CAKJTW010000027.1, read as the reverse complement.
CTTAAACAAAAATGTAACTTTTATTCTGAGAGATATGATCCATGCTTTTAATTTTTAGGAAGTATTTAGAAATAAAAACAATATGAAGGACAGAAGAACACATTTCCAAACTTAATGTCACATTTTTTATATGATCGGTAAATGAACATATTAAGTTATGGGGCTGCCAATAAATTAAACAATATATGTTAAAACACTGTTCTATATATCTGTGTCTCTTTTGCTGCCTCACATGCAGGGTTATCATTACCATCTTTCTAAATTCCATATATATGCATTCAGTTCAGTTTAGTTCAGTCTCTCAGTCGTGTCTGACTCTTTGTGACTCCATGAATCGCAGCACGGCAGGCCTCCCTGTTCATCACCATCTCCCGGAGTTCCCTCAGAATCACGTCCATCGAGTCCATGATGCCATCCAGCCATCTCATCCTCGGTCGTCCCCTTCTCCTCCTGTCCCCAATCCTTCCCAGCATCAGAGTCTTTTCCAATGAGTAAACTCTTCGCATGAGGTGGCCAAAGTACTGGAGTTTCAGCTTTAGCATCATTCCTTCCAAAGAAACACCAGGGCTGATCTCCTTCAGATTGGGCTGGTTGGATCTCTTTACAGTCCAAGGGACTCTCAAGAGTCTTCTACAGTTCAAAAGCATCAATTTTTCCGCACACAGCCTTCTTCACAGTCCAACTCTCACATCCATACAGGACCACAGGAAAAACTGTAGCCTTGACTAGATGGACATTAGTTGGCAAAGTAATGTCTCTGTTTTTGAATCTAATATCTAGGTTGGTCATAACTTTTCTTCCAAGGAGTAAGCATCTTTTAATTTCATGGCTGTAGTCACCATCTGCAGTGATTTTGGAGCCCCCCAAAATAAAGTCTGACACTGTTTCCACTGTTTCTCTTTCTATTTCCCATGAAGTGATGGGACCGGATGCCATGATCTTCGTTTTCTGAATGTTGAGCTTTAAGCCAACTTTTTCACTCTCCTCTTTCACTTTCATCAAGAGGCTTTTTAGCTCCTCTTCACTTTCTGCCATAAGGGTGGTGTCATCTGCATATCTGAGGTTATTGATATTTCTCCTGGCAATCTTGATTCCAGCTTGTGTTTCTTCCAGTCCAGCGTTTCTCGTGATGTACTCTGCATAGAAGTTAAATAAGCAGGATGACACTATATAGCCTTGACGTACTCCTTTTCCTATTTGGAACCAGTCTGTTGTTTTATGTCCAGTTCTAACTGTTGCTTTCTGACTTGCATACAGATTTCTCAAGAGGCATGTCAGGTGGTCTGGTATTCCCATCTCTTTCAGAATTGTCCACAGTTTATTGTGATCCACATAGTCAAAGGCTTTGGCATAGTCAATAAAGCAGAAATAGATGTTTTTCTGGAACTCTCTTGCTTTGTCCATGATCCAGCAGATGTTGGCAATTTGATCTCTGGTTCCTCTTCCTTTTTTAAAACTAGCTTGAACATCTGGAAGTTTACTGTTCACATATTGTTGGGGCCTGGCTTGGAAAATTTTGAGCATTACTTTGCTAGTGGGTAACATGAGTGCAATTGTGCGGCAGTGTGAGCATTCTTTCCCATTACCTTTCTTTGGTATTGGAATGAAAACTGACGTTTTCCAGTCCTGTGGCCACTGCTGAGTTTTCCAAATTTGCTGGCATGTTGAGTGCAGCACTTTCAAAACATCATCTTTTAGGATTTGAAATAGCTCAACAGGAATTCCATCACCTTCACTAGCTTTGTTCGTAGTGATGCTTCCAAAGGCCCAATTGACTTCACATTCCAGGTTATCTGGCTCTAGGTGAGTGACTACATCACTGTGATTTTCTGGGTCATCAAGAACTTTTCTCTATGATTCCTCTGTGTATTCTTGCCACCTCTTCTTAATATCTTCTGCTTCTGTTAGGTCCATAGCATTTCTATCCTTTATTGTGCCCATCTTTGCATGAAATGTCCTTATTGTATCTCTAATTTTCTTGATGAGGTCTTTAGTCTTTCCCATTCTACTGTTTTCCTCTATTTCTTTGCACTGATCACTGAGGAAGGCTTTCTTATCTCTCCTTGCTATTCCTTAGAATTCTGCATTCAGATGGGTATATCTTTCCTTTTCTCCTTTGCTTTTCACTTCTTTTCTTTTCACAGCTATCTGTAAGGCCTCCTCAGGCTGCCATTTTGCTTTTTTGCATTTCTTTTTCTTGGAGATGGTCTTGTTCCCTGTTTCCTGTAGAATGTCATGAACTTCTACCATAATTCATCAGGTATTCTGTCTATCAGGTCTAGTCCCTTAAATCTATTTCTCACTTCCACTGTATAATTGTAAGGGATATGATTTATGTCATACCTGAATGGACTAGTGGTTTTCCCTACTTTCTTCAATTTAAGTCTGAATTAGGCACTAAGGAGTTCATGATCTGAGCCAATATCAGCTTCCGGTTGTTTTTGCTGACTGTATAGAGCTTCTCCATCTTTGGCTGCAAAGAATATAATCAATCTGGTGTTGGTGTTGACCATCTGGTGATATCCATGTGTAGAGTCTTCTCTTGTGTTGTTGGAAGAGGGTGTTTGCTATGACCAGTGTGTTTTCTTGCCAAAAACTCTATTAGCCTTTGCCCTGCTTCATTCTGTATTCCAAGGGCCAATTTGCCTGTTACTCCAGGTGTTTTTGTCTTCCTACTTTTGAATTCTAATTCCCTATAATGAAAAAAAAATCTATTATGGGGTGTTAGTTCTATAAGGTCTTGTAGGTCTTCATAGAACCATTCAACTTAAGCTTCTTCAGCATTACTGGTCAGGCATACACTTTATTACCATGATAGTGAATTGATTGCCTTGGAAAGGAACAGATTATTCTATTGTTTTTGAGATTGCATCCAAGTACTGTATTTCAGACTCTTTTGTTGACTATGATGGCTAATCCATTTATTCTAAGAGATTCTTGCCCACAATAGTAGATATAATGGTCATCTGAGTTAAATCCAACCATTCCAGTCCATTTTAGTTCACTGATTCCTAAAACGTCAGCATTTACTCTTGCCATCTCGTTTGACCACTTCCAATTTGCCTTGATTCATGGACCTAACATTCCAGGTTCCTATGTAATACTGCTCTTTACAGCATTGAACATTGCTTCCATCACCAATCACATCCACAACTGGATGTTGTTTTTGTTTGGCTGCATCTCTTCCTTCTTTCTGGAGTTATTTCTCCATTGATCTTCAGTAGTATATTGGGTACCTACCGACCTGGGGAGTTCATCTTTCAGTGTCCTATCTTTTTGCATTTTCATACTGTTCATGGAATACTCAAAGCAAGAATACTGAAATGGTTTGCCATTTCCTTCTCCAGTGGACCACATTTTCTCAGAACTCTCCACCATGACCTGTCTCTCTTGGTGGCCCTACATGGCTTGACTCATAGTTTCACTGACTTAGAGAAGGCTGTGGTCCATGTGATTAGATTGGTTAGTTTTCTGTGATTGTGGTTTTCAGTCTGTCTGCCCTCTGATGAGGCCACTTCCCTGGTGGCTCAGACAGTAAAGCATCTGCCTGCAATGCAGGAGACCTGAGTTCAATTCCTAGGTTGGGAAAATCCCCTGGAGAAGGAAATGGCAATCCACTCCAGCACTCTTGCCTGGAAAATCCCATGGAGGGAGGAGTCTGATAGGCTATAGTCCATGGGGTCCCAAAAGTGGGACATGACTGAGCAAGAGGCTAACGGGAAGTTTCTTGATGGGAGAGACTGACTTAGGGGGAAACTTGGTCTCCTTCTGAGGGGGTGGGGCTATGCTCATTAAATCATTAATCCGATTTTCTGTTGATGGGTGGAACTGTGTTCCCTCCTTGCTATTTACCTGGGCCCAAACTACGGTGGAGGTAATGAAGAAAATGGTGACCTCCTTGAAAATATCCCACACATGTACTGCTACACTCAGTGCCCCCAACCCTGCAGCAGGCCACGACCAACCCATGCCTCTACTGGAGACTCCCGGACACTCACAGGCAAGTCTAGGTCAGTCTCTTGTATGGTGACTGCTGCTTTTTCCTGGGTCCTGGTGCATACAAGGTTCTATTTGTGCCCTCCAAGAGTCTATTTCCCAGTCCTGTGTAAGTTCTGCCAGCTCTGTGGTGGTATTAATGGCAACCTCCTCAAAGAGGGCTTATGCCATGCCCAAGTCTGCTGCACCTAGAACCCCATTGCTGTAGCAGCCCCCTGCTGACCTGTGCCTCCACTGGAGATCCTCAGACACAGTTCTGTTTCAGTCTCTGTGGGGTCCCTTGGTCCTGGTGCACACAAAATTTGTTTGAGCCCTCTGAGTGTCTCTGGCAGGAATGGGGTTTGATTCTAAATGTGAATTCACCCCTCCTACCATCTTGCTGGCTTCTCCTTTGCCCTTGGGTGTGGGGTATCTCCTGAAAGCTGCTCCTGTGCCTAGTTTGGACACAGGGTATCTCCCTCTCAGCTGCTTGCTCCAGTGCCATGCTTCATTTATTAAATATTATGACTTCACCTATTTAATGTTAATTCCATCCACAAATAACCTTACAAAAACACACAGAATGAGTTTTGACTCATATCTGAGTCAAATATTTGAGCACCAACTCAAATTGACACATTAAATTAATGACCATTAAATCCACCCATTTTCCAGTTTCACCATAGTGAAGACAATACAGTAATACTTTGCCTAATATGGTAAAACTTTCCTGGAGATGAACAAATTCATACTAATAGTATTTAAATGTGATTTAAATTCAATACATCTTCTGTTACATAATAAGTGGAACAGAAAAGAAAGATAAAAAATATGCCTGCTTAATATATACAAACAATTATACTAGTAATAGAATAAGAAAGAGACACACGACAACTGCACTCCTCTTTTCTGTAGCTGATCATATAGTTATAGCTGATGTTTTCTACTACCCATTGTGTATCCCCCTTGACCTCAATAAGCACCTCAGCTAGTCATGCTCTGTAACCTTAGACAACCAGTCACTTTACTAAAAATAATATCTCCCAGTTAGGTATAAGAATTAAATGTGATAATGAATGTAAGGCATATAAAAAGATATATTTTATGCTCTCATTCAGCCTCCAGAGTAGTTGTAAAATTAAACATTAAATGAATAAACATATATATAACACTACATAATTAAAATATTCTTAATAAAAATAAAGTGAAGCATCTAATTAAATGGAGAAATCGTTCTGAGCAAGTAACATTTAAGAAGAAATAAGATTTGAATGGAAATTAGGTAAAGAGCTAAGAAGAAAACCATTACAGTAAAATGAACCATATATAAGATCCTAATGTGGAAAAGAACCTAACAGATTCAAGGAACTGAAACATATATCTCGTGAGAGCATAAAACTAAAATTACAATATGACTTACAATAACACTAACTGGTTGTGATGAATAACTATGTGTATATTGACTAGGCTATTCAATCAAATATTCAGTTGAACCTAGTATTCAGTCAAAACCAAAATGTAAATACACGTTGTTATTTAAACTGTGCTGAGGCAAAACAGGTTGAAGCTTTCTCTTTACTACATTTAAAATATACAAACAAAACTGTGCTGAAGTGAAAGAGAGTTTAATTCACTACTTAAGAATTATAAATTTCCACAACAATCTTTACGTTTACCTTTAATGATTATACTAATGCCAAACCTCTTTATAGGATAAAAAGGGCATACTCTTGATTATCTCACAACTTTAGTAGTCCTCAAGGTTATAATCACTCTGATATATCTTCAACCTGGAGAAATGCCCCAGTCTTTAGCATGTCCTGTATTTTATGCTTGTGTAAGATACTGTTCAGAATCTATTATAGTAAGTCCCTTAGATACGAGCATTCAAGTTGCGAACTTTCAAAAATGCAAGCGTGCATTGGCAAGTCTGCAGGTTAGTTTACATGTCTGGTGAACATTGTCACGTGTGTTCCTCCTCTGTAAGCGGTTGTGCTTTCTTGTACTTTGCTCTGAAGTGCTCTACCAAGTACAGTATTACAGCAGCTTTATCTCAGGCCCAGGATGTCTGGAAGCAAGCATAAAAGCAGCAGTGACATAGCTGGTATTGCTCAAGAACTGAAGAGATTCATGATTCAGAGAATGGCAAGGGGTTTTTCTTTATTTGAGGAGGCACTGCTAGTTTCAAGACACAAGATGTGAATGTAGAACAGTATGGGAAGGCTGCGGCAGCAGTTTAGAATGCAACCCAATGCTACCCAGTCACCTACGGTGAGAAAAACAAGAGCTAAAAATACTACTCAAACATCACTGGATCCTTTTTTTCAGGAGTAGGAAGAACTGAATCCAGTAAGGAACCAGAATCTGTGCCATCAATGTCAGGCATGAGTGAAACTCCTCCTTGCCCTCCGTCTCCTATTGCTGATGATCCTCCAACTCTACCCTCTCTCACCACTTCCTTCTCCACCAGTTAATAATTCTTTTTGCCCGTTCAGTCGATAGCAGTCCCTATATACCAACTGCTATACTGTACTTCTGCACTTTTCAAGGTATTAACTATAAGATTAAAATGTCTTCTGTAATTTTTGTGTTTATTTTTTGTATATTATTTTTATGAAAAAGGATTATAAGCATATTATAGTACTATATAGCTAACTATGTTAGTTGTATAACTAAGAATAACTTTGTTGAGCTCATTTGCAAGTTGGACTTACAAACATGCTTTTAGAACAGAAGTCATTTGCATGTAGGGAACTTGCTGTATCTGCACTTGCCCTCACTTTGTTACTGGACAAGTGGAATTCCATTTCACTCCAGAAAGACAAGGACACCTAGATCTTAGAGAAAATAAAGTCCTACACAGCCCTAAGGGTTGAATCATGATTAGTTGAAGCCAGTAATAATAATCACCTTCTATATGTTCAGTGGTTAATCTAATGGTGCTTTTATAATTTAGTGCTTGTAATGAGGAAAAATCAGCTTTATTAGCTATTGGAAAAAAAAAAAAAAAACTTCCCAAAGCAAATCTTTAAGAGAAATTATCTTCACACTCTGCCCTTTCTTACTACTATATACTATAAGGTGAATGTTTAAAGCCAGAATCTTCTAAGGAATGCATAAAAAGAATGACATAGATGTGATTGTTGAGTAGCTGAACCAGCAATGCAACCAACCTCCAGCTACGTTAAAGGGCCATCTTATAATCTGTGACAGTCTTATCTTTTTATCAAAAGTTTGAAAAATTTGCAGACTTTTATATTGGTGCTAACAGAAGAAAAATGTTTCAGAAACTATCTAATCCATTTTTCAGAATTATAAATTTTGATAATTAAGACAGTAAAGATGAGCCCTTGGTCTCAAACTGTGTGTTTAGGGCTATAATCTAGAGAAACACTGTCTGTTATATTTAAGCTATTCACATAGCAACTGTAGTCAGAATTTTACTAAATGGGGTTGTTTTTGTGGAGCAAACACATTGTTATGCCAGCAAAAGTTGTGAAAATTTTGGCTTCATTACATGAAGCTGACTAGGGGATTCTTCACTTGAAAGCATCAACTAAACTTGCCTGGCAATGTGGAAGTTAGCCATAAACTGGGAAAAAAAAAAAAAATATATATATATATATATATATATTACATTGTAGGCAGCATGCCCTGACAAAAGCATCTAATTTTCTCATGGAAAGGGATCAAGATTTCTTGGTTAGAGGGCATGTTAATTATTTGGGACCACATCATGCAGAGAAAATTGAGTCCTTCACAAAGCGGCTTCTGTGTTCCACATAAAGCCCTGTGGCAGCAACGATAGGCCCATATCACATAATGAATTGGAGCCATATCTGAGCTATCACTGTTTTCCCACATCATTTCAAGTCTGTTTTAAGGATAGCGTGACAGATAAGGTAATCCAGTGGGAGTTTGTGGTGAAAAATCGACAGCAGCATCCATTATGTATCTTACTGTTCGTCATGTCTAGAAAAACACTTTAACGGTAGAGAGCACATCTTCCTTGTTCAGTGCAGTATCTCCAGTGTTTTTAATAATGGCATCTGATGCATGATAAGTCCTGTTGAATGAATTATTAGTCTATACAACATGCCCTATTATGAACTATTCTGGGTGTACCTGCATAAATAATGAAGTTGGTGTGCAAGATATAGATGATTATTTATAAATAACCTTATTATTTCCATTATAGGCACTATATATTATAAGCACTACCCTCCATGACCCCTTTTCACTCTTTTTCTTGAACTGTAGAATCATTGAGATTGAATTTCTTACTCTGAAACAAAAGAGAAGCCATTTTCTTTTACTTTAAAAATATGTAAATTGCAAATACAGTATACAAGTAATTAAGTAAATAAAACATACACATGTTAAAGAAATAAGCAATGTTAGGCAACCAAAGGAAAAATAAGCCAGTGAGAATACATCAAACTCTAAAACTTCTGAACAGCAGAGACCCATGAACTGAGTGAAAAAGTCTACCAAAAGAGATAGCATATTTACATGCTCTGTATCTGACAATGACTAAATATTCAAAATGTAAAGGACACTTTTACACCTCAGCCTTACTCTCACAAACATGGATGAAAAATGGACGATGGTCTAGAAAAGATATTTTCCAAGAAAAATCCAAATTTCCTTCAGATTAAAAGATGTTCAACATCAATAAACATCAAGAAAATGCAAATCAGATCACCCCAAGATAACACCTCACATATGTTAGTGTGGCCACTATTTAAATATATATATATATATATATATATATATTTATAGTTTAATTTTGTAGTTTAGACAAAATGAAGTATATATAAAAAATAGAACAGCAATAAGATCTAGCAATAACACTTATCAGTATTTATTAGAAAATATTGAAATCAGAATCTTGAAACATTTGCATTTTGATGTTCACTCTAGCACTATTCACAATAGCCAAGATATGGGAACAACTCAAGTGTCCACTGACAGATGAACAGATAAAGCAAATGTAGACACATACATTAGCATATTATTATTCACCCTTTAAAAAGAAGGAAATCCTGCAATATGTGACAATATAAAGGAACCTAGAAAAATCTCATGGATGGAGGAGCCTGGTGGGTCGCAGTCCATGGGGTCACTAACAGTCGGACACGACGGAGCAACTTAGCTTTCCCTTTTCACTTTCATGCATTGGAGAAGGAAATGGCAACCCACTCTAGTATTCTTGCCTGGAGAATCCCAGGGATGGAGGAGCCTGGTGGGCTGCTGTCTATGGGGTCGCACAGGGTCGGACACGACTGAAGCGACTTAGCAGCAGTAGCAGCAGCGGCAGAGGACATTATGCTAAGTGAAATAAGTTACTCAAAAAGGACAAATACAGTATGATTCCATTTATATGAGGTATCTAATATAGTCAGACTCATAGAAGCAGAGACTAGAATGGTGCTGGGCTATTGCTGTGGTTGTTTAGTTTCTATGTCATGTCCAACTCTTTTGTGACCCCAAGGACTATAGCCCACTAAGCTCCTCTGTTCATGGGATTTCCCAGGCAAGAATACTAGAGAGGGTTGCTATTTCCTTCTCTAGGGAATCTTCCTAACTTTGGGATCAAACCTGTATTTCCTGCACTTGCAAGCATATTCTTTACCACTGAACCATTCTTTGCCATTCCCTTACCAGGGAAGCCCACCAGTGGCTATGGGCAGAGGTAAATGGGGAATATGAATATGAAGTTTCAGTTGATCAGGATGAATAAGTTCTAGGGGTCTGCTGAACAACATCAATCTGTAGCTAACAATACTGTGCTGTGAAATTAAAGTGCTGTTAAAAGGACAGATGTCATGTTAACTGTTCTAAATACAATAGAAACCTAAAAATGCTGAAATAAAAATTAAAAGCAATGTACATTAAGTTGAATATACTATATGTCATGGGGCTAAAATAAATATTTTTTGTTCCTTTACTAGGATTTGAATATCATGTAGTGCCAGATGGTATAATTATAGAAATGACAAGTCATGGTTAACAAAGTATGACCACTAGGTATTTTTGGACTAGCACTGAAGATACTTGCCATCTCTCCAAATGTAGATGTCAGAGTTACTGAAATTCATTTATTTATCCATTTCTTCAGAAAATACTGTATGCATGTATATATGTATGAATTAATTGACTGTCTGGACATTGTCTTAAGCACTGGAGTTAGAGAAAAGACTGATTCAGAGAGAAACATCTTTTCATCCAGAGAGAGAAGCTGATATTAGGTTGCTAAAACATGGGAATGAGAATATGCTGAAATGCAAGATGATGGAAGCAATGTTGATTATTGCTGAAAATTTAGATAATGTAAGTAACCAAAATTGCCCTTGCATTTAGAAACATAAAGGACCCTGTTGACCATAGCCAGAACAATATATATGTATCTATCTATTTATGGATCTGTCTATGTAAATGGAGGTGGGAATGGATTGTGATTGTCCAAAATTTGAGCATTTTGTGCTGGTAGCTCTAAATCATAATTTAATTAGTTAATGACATATTGACAGTTAAAATAGTCAAGGAGGCAGAGGTGCAGTGAGACATGATATAGTCCTATTTTTCCTTCAGCTTCTTGATATGTGATACTGGATACACCAAGTACTAAATTCTGGCATGGAGAACAAATAAAATTTGCAACCAATTACATAGAGCAAACATCAGAAATGATGAACTTCCAATTGTTAGATAAAATGGCACAAATCCCAGCGTGGGTCAAAGTGTCCTAGAGGAGAAAATTAGGCACTATACTCTGAAAATTACTTTTTAGCAACTGGTTTATTACACCAGTGCTTCAGATTAATATGTGTTTTTTTTCCATAGTAATTAATGAACAATGTTAGTTAATGACTCAGCATTAATCTTGTACAAATAGAACAAGCAACTTCACGAATATTAATGTCAAACATCATGTTGATTACTTGATATTTTTTATTCCAGTTTCCAGCAAAATTAAAAGAAAAAAAATGTCTTTGGAATTATAGGTGTCCTGGAGTTATTTTATTGAGACAGCTTTTCTCAACATAGAATATTATGTACAGGTAATTTATATAAAAACAATAGATATTGACTATATAAACGTGATATAAATATTTAATATATGGAATATACATTATTTTATATGGAAATGTTTGAACTTATTAAATATGTAACTTATATATGTGTGAAAAATATGAAATATAATCACCTATGTTTAACTAGGTGATTTATATCTAGTAAGGATAATAACTTATCCTTATCCTTTAGGTTTTTCCTGAAGAGTTTAAAGTAGGATATAAAAGTGTTTAAGTGTTATGTTAGTCACTCAGTCATGTCTGACTCTTTGCAACCCCATGGACTTGCAGCCCACCAGGGTCCTCTGTCCATGGAATTCTCCCAGCAAGAATACTGAATTAGGTTGCCATTCCCTTCTCCAGGGGATCTTCCCAGCCCAGGGATGAAACTCACGTCTCATATGTCTCCTGCATTGACAGGAAGGTTCTTTACCTTATGAGCTGCCAGGGAAACCCAAAAGTGTTTGACTTGGCTAGTTGTTTGATTAGTTTTTTCTGTGAAACCAACTGTAATTCTAAAGTTTCACTTCTCTTTATTTTTTAATAAATGAGTATATGTAACAGAGAAAATATTTCTCCTGTTTCCATAGTTTGTGCTGACTATAGTTTATTAGTTAAGAATAATTATTATATTTATATATATTGACATGTAAATTACATATATTTTTGTAATTATTTATTTCTTCTTTTTATTATTAAACATGTATTTCCAATTTGTAAAATCCAGTGCTAAATGGTACATTCCTTTTTGTTCCAGAATAATGCAAGGAACATGAAAAATTTATATTCAGTCACTCTATTAAACTAGCATGTCTTTGTCATTCTGTATTTCAGTAATGAATGTTTTAGTTAATTTCCACAGAATACTCTAAGGCAGTCATAATTAATTTAAATTTACTGACATGGTTTATATTTCCATTGCATTTCTTTTTTTTTCTGATATTATTGTTGTTCTGTTTAATCCTGCTTCTATGACATTTTATCTTTGCTTATCTCTGGTGTTAGGATTCTCCTTGGTACTGGCTTGCTTTCAAATTTTCACTCAAATTTTTTTCCCATAATATCTCTATTTCAAGATGTGTGCTGCTCATGCTGATGCTTCCCAGGTGGTGAAGTGGTAAAGAATCTGTCTGCCAATACAGGAGAAGGAAGAGACACGGCTTCAATCCCTGGGTCAGGAAGATCCTCTGGAGGGAGAAATGGCAACCCACTCTAGTATTCCTGCCTAGAAAATTCTGTGGAGAGAGGAACCTGACTGATTACAATCCATGGTGTTTGAAAGAGTTAGATGTGACTGAGCACGCACGAGCATGCATGGCAAAACCTCTATTTCAAGCTAAGAATTACTATTTTATTAACAAAGTATTCCCTGGTGGTTCAGAGGTTAAAGCATCTGTCTTCAATGTGGGAAACCTGGTTTTGACCCATGGGTCGGGAAGATCCCCTGGAAAAGGAAATGGCAACCCACTCTAGTATTCTTGCTTGGAGAATCCTGTGGACGGAGGAGCCTGGTGGGGTACAGTGCACTGGGTCGCAAAGAGTCGGACACAACTGAATAACTTCACTTTCACTTCATTAAAAATAATATTCTGTTCTTTTATGTTTCAGTTACCTAACAAAATCATTTTATATTTTATCTTCTTTATAATTCCAGTATCTGAAATTCCAACAGATCTACTTCTACTGTCTGTTAGTATTGCTGGTTGTTATATAAAAATTTACTTTCTCCTCATTGTTATAGTCACTGTAATAGTGTGTGGAAAGCGCATTTAAAACATGTCTTTAAGTATTGAAGTATTGAACTTCCAAGCATTGAACTTATTCTAAGTAATGTTATTTTCCTTCTGATATAATATATTTGCTTATACCACACATCCCATGGACAGAGGAGCCTGGCTACAGTCCATGGGGTTGTAAGAGTCAGACACAACTTGGTAACTAAACCACCACCATTTCAGACGTTTCAGAGCATTAATAAACCAAGATCACCATATTTTAATTTCAAGCATGAAAGTAATTCAAAGCTAGTTTTTGTTAACAGAAAATTCATGCCAAACTCCTTCAGGGTCACAAAGTAATGATTTTGGTGGTGGAGGTTAGCAGAAATCCCCTGCATGGATGAGTCTGGTCTTCAAATTTTGTTCCTATATTCTTGTGAGGCTCTTAAAAGCACGTCTCAGGTAGTCTGCTTCCTCTTTCATAAACGTCAAATGTATACTGGAGAAAAATAGTTTCAAATGCTAGATTCAGATCTCAGAATATGTGTTGTTTTCTTCCCTGGGAAGATGGCCTAGACATTCTTGAGTATTTTGTTAGCTCTTTGATTCCTACAAGCAGATTTTAAAAATACCTATATTGTCAAGGTTTCTTAACTGCCTTCAGTAGAATTGATCTCAATGATCTGATATACCATTATCAGATGTAGAAATCTTAGATATTCTTTGTAGGATAAAAGAATCTGCCATTTGACTCTGTATAGTAATAGGGCAAAGAAAATAAAAGGACTTTGATAAAAATAACTTGAAAAGGAAACTTATTCAGAGTCTGCTTTTCTTGTAGGTTCTCAAGCATGTGTCTGTAATTGAACCATTTTATGCCTTTCACAATAGCCTATGTAATGTTCTATATGCAAAGATATATTTCATGAATATCAGCAAGTTGAAATATTAATATCATATATAGTGAAAGTTTTAAAATCTTTATACATTATTATTATAGCACATGGACAAATTCTGTCCATTAATGTCATTCAGTTCAGTTCAGTCGCTCAGTCATGTCAAACTCTTTGTGACCCCATGAATCACAGCACGCCAGGCCTCCCTGTCCCTTACCATCACCCGGAGTTCACACAAACTCACATCCATTGTGTTGGTGATGCCATCCAGCCATCTCATCCTCTCCTGCCCTTCTCCTCCTGTCCCCAATCCCTCCCAGCATCACAGTCTTTTCCAATGAATCAACTCTTTGCATGAGGTGGCCAAAGTACTGGAGTTTCAGCTTTAGCATCATTCCTTTCAAAGAAATCCGAAGACTGATCTCCTTTAGAATGGACTGGTTGGATCTCCCTGCAGTCCAAGGGACTCTCAAGAGTCTTCTCCAACACCACAGTTCAAAAGCATCAATTCTTTGGTGCTCAGCCTTCTTCACAGTCCAACTCTCACATCCAGACATGACCACAGGAAAAACCATAGCCTTGACTAGATGGACCTTAGTCGGCAAAGTAATGTCTCTGCTTTTGAATATGCTATCTAGGTTGGTCATAACTTTTCTTCCAAGGAGTAAGTGTCTTCTAATTTCATGGCTGCAATCACCATCTGCAGTGATTTTGGAGCCCAGAAAAATAAATTCTTACACTGTTTCCACTGTTTCCCCATCTAGTTCCTATGAAGTGATGGGACTGGATGCCATGATCTTCATTTTCTGAATGTTGAGCTTTAAGCCAACTTTTTCACTCTCCACTTTCACTTTCATCAAGAGACTTTTTAGTTCCTCTTCAGTTTCTGCCATATGGATGTTGTCATCTGCGTATCTGAGGTTATTGATATTTCTCCCAGCAATCTTGATTCCAGCTTGTGTTTTTTCCAGTCCAGCATTCTCATGATGTCATTAAATTTTATTAAATGTCATGATATTTTTAATAAAGAAAATATTAGAAATTTAAAAAGTAGGAACTTTAATAGTTTAAATCTACTTAAATGAATTGGCGTGCTGCCATCCATTGGGTCACAAAAAGTTGGACATGACTGAGTGAACTGAACTGAACTGAAATTAAATGAATTTCTTATGCAGTTCAAGAAGGAAGAAAAATATATAGATATATACACACACATATATATGTATAGATATAAAAAATTTTATGTATTTTGGTGGGCAGTTCTTCACACCTAGTAGCAAAATAGGCTTCAGAACTATCATATGATTAATATTTCTTTTTAAAATTTCAAACAAATTTTTTTTTTAATTTGTTGTTGTTCAGTCACTCAG
This sequence comes from Nanger dama, assembly GCA_917880005.1. Classification (NCBI taxonomy): domain Eukaryota; kingdom Metazoa; phylum Chordata; class Mammalia; order Artiodactyla; family Bovidae; genus Nanger; species Nanger dama. The sequence goes on along the minus strand of CAKJTW010000027.1, from coordinate 13,058,265 downwards.
TTGTATCTGACTCTTTGCAAGCCCATTGATGGTAGCACGCAAGGCTTTCCAGTCATTCACCATCTCCCTGAATTTGCTCAAATTCATGTCCATTGAGTTGATGATGCTATCCAATCATCTCATCCTGTGATGCCCCTTCTCTTCCTGCCCTCAATTTTTCCTAGTATCAGGATCTTTTCTAATGAATTGGCTCTTCGCATCAGGTGCCCAAAACATTGAAGCTTCAGCTTCAGCATCAGTCCTTTCAGTGAATATTCAGGTTGGATTTCCTTTAGGATTGAATGGTTTGATCTCCTTGCTGTCCAAGAGACTCTCAAGAGCCTTCTCCAACACCAGAGTTCAAAAGCATCAATTCTTCAGCACCCAGCCTTCTTTCTGGCCCAACTCTCACATCCATACATGACTACTGGAAAAACCATAGCTTTGATTACATATACTTTTGTCAGCAAAATGATGTCTCTGCTTTTATTCATAATATGCTATCTAGTTTTGTCATAGCTTTTCTTCCCAAGGAGCAAGTGTCTTTTAATTTTGTGGCTAGAGTTACTGTCTGCAGTGATTTTGGAGACCGAGAAAATAAAATCTTTTACTATTTCCATTTTTCCCTCTTCAATTTGCCATGAAGTGGTGGGACTGGTTGCCATGATGTTAGTTTTTTGAATGTTGAATTTTAAGCTAGCTTTTTCAGTCTCCTCTTTTACCCTTATCCAGAGGCTCTTTAGTTCTTTACTTTCTGCCTTTAGGGTGATTTAATCTGCATGTCTGAGATTACTGGTATTTTTCCATGCAAACTTGATTCCAGCTTGTGCTTCGTTAAGCCTGGCATTTGTATGATGTACTCTTCATGCAAGTTAAATAGAGTGACAATACACTGCCTTGACATACTCCTTTCCCAATTTGAAACAAATTCATTGTTCCATATCTGGTTCTAACTGTTGCTTCTTTATCTGCATACAGGTTTCTCAGGAGGAAGGCTAGGTATTCTGATATTTCATCTCTTTTATAATTTTCCAGGCTGTTGTGATCCATGCAGCCAAAGGCTTTAGTGCAGTCAGTGAAGCAGAAGTAGATGTTTTTCTGGAATTATCTTGCTTTTTCTATGATCCTATGAGTGCTGTCAATTTGATCTCTGGTTCCTCTGACTTTTCTAAATCTAGCTTGACCATCTCTGAGTTCTCAGTTCATGTACTGTTGAAGCCTAACTTAATGGATTTTGAGCATTATCTTGCTAGCATATGAAATGTTCACAGTTGTGTGTTTACACATATTTTGGCATTGCCTTTCTTTTGGATTGGAATGAAAACTGACATTTTCCAACTCTATGGCCACTGTTGAGTTTTTCAAACTTGCTGGCATATTGAGTGCAGCACTCTAACAGCACTAAAGAGGTAACCATGTACTATATGGCTAGCCTAACAATATTTTCATAGTGCAAGGTGCATTGGTTCATAGTGCAGAAACCAACAGTATCACTTACACATGGTAACTTAGCAGAAAGGCAGATTCTCTGAATTCACTCCAAACCTATCCAATCAGAATCTCTGGTTAGAAACAGATGTCTGATGATTTTTTAAATAATACATTTTGAGAAATATTGCCAACCAATTTCAAATAAAACAATAAGAAAATTAAACTGTATATTATAGCTAGAAATTCAACCTATATCAATAAATTAATTTCAGAGTACATTTTATTCAAGAAACAAAGCATTATTATATCCACTACACTAATATGATCTTATAGAAAGAGATTTAGATACATATCACATCCTTAGATATATTGGAAACAATAACAAATTGTGTCTTTCTCTGCAAATGAAAAGGAATTTGAGTTTTTCAAGTTCCTTTTTATTGTTGGTGACAATAAAATAATTTGGGGTGATATAACCACACATCAAATGTATATTTTTCAACTGTATATATTGAATGGTGATATTGAAAATTGTGTAATATAATAGAAGCTGTCCTCTTCACTTCTAAAAGTAGAAATTCTTTTGAGAAAGTAACTGAATTAAAATGCTCATGTGTTATGCATGGCATTCTTGTTTTTTTTTTTTTTTTTTAATCAGGGTAACCTAATGGAAAAGACATTAAACTTGTCATCAGGCACATAGCCAGAAGGATTTTCTTGCTCAGTCACTTATCAGTTTGTGATTTTGAACAAGTCATCCAGCCTGAACCTCTATGTGACTAGACTCTCACTATAATATCTTAATGTGATTAGATGATGCACAGATTTATTTAACAGAAAATATTTGAGGATATAGAATTTCAGACTCAAGAGAGTGGTATCACTGAAAGTAAGGATATATGGGGTAATTTAAAGCCAGGTTTATCTGAAAGAAGAGACTCCTTTGGATTAATATCCATAACACTGTTAGATCTTAAAAAGCTGAAAGTCTAGAAGGGCATAGCATGCACAAGCACATGCTTAGTTGTGTCGAACTCTTTGCTACCCCATAAACTGCAGCCCGCCAGGCTCCCTGTCCATAGAATTCTCCAAGCAAGAATACTGGGGTGGGTTGACATTTCCTGCTCCTGGGGATCTTCCCGGCCCAGGGATGGAATCCACATTTCCCACACCTCCTGCACTGGCAGGCAATTTATTTATTTATTTATTTATTTACCACTGAGCCTCTTGGGAAGCCGGCAGGTGCATGAAAAAAGAAAGCGTTAGTTGCTCAGTTATGTCCAACTCTTTGTGGCCCCATGGACTGTAGCCCACCAGGCTCTTCCGTCTGTGCAATTTTCCAGGCAAGAATACTGGAGTGAGTTGCCATTTCCTTCTCCAGGGGATTTTCCTGACCCAGGGATTGAACTTGGGGCTCCTGCATTCTAGTCAGATTCTTTACTATCTGAGCCACCAGGGAAATAGTAAAAAGGAAACAGAATAAAAAGGAAAGAGGGAAGAAGACACTTTGTATAAACACAAATGTGTGTGTATATATATGTGTGTATATATACATATATATATATATATATACACACACATATCAGTTCAGTTCAGTCACTCAGTCGTGTCCGACTCTTTGCGACCCCATGAATCGCAGCACGACAGGCTCCCCTGTCCATCATAAAATCCCGGATTTCACTCAAACTCACGTTCATCGAGTCGGTGATGTCATCCAGCCATCTCATTCTCTGTCATCCCCTTCTCCTCCTGCCCCCAATCCCTCCCAGCATCACAGTCTTTTCCAGTGAGTAAACTCTTCACATGAGGTGGCCAAAGTACTGGAGTTTCAGCTTCAGCATCATTCCTTCCAAAGAAATCCCGGGGCTGATCTCCTTCAGAATGGACTGGTTGGATCTCCTTGCAGTCCAAGGGACTCTCAAGAGTCTTCTCCAGCACCACAGTTCAAAAGCATCAATTCTTTGGTGCTCAGCCTTCTTCACAGTCCAACTCTCACATCCATACATGACCACAGGAAAAACCATATCTTTGACTAGATGGACGTTAGTTGGCAAAGTAATGGCTCTGATTTTCAATATGCTATCTAGGTTAATCATAACTTTCCTTCCAAGGAGTAAGCGTCTTTTAATTTTGTGGTTGCAGTCACCATCTGCAGTGATTTTGGAGCCCCCAAAATAAAGTCTGACACTGTTTCCACTGTTTCCCTTTCTATTTCCCATGAAGTGATAGGACCAGATGCCATGATCTTTGTTTTCTGAATGTTGAGCTTTAAGACAACCATTTTACTCTCCTCTTTCACTTTCTTCAATAGGCTTTTAGTTCCTCTTCACTTTCTGCCATAAAGGTGGTGTCATCTGCATATCTGAGGTTACTGATATTTCTCCCGGCAGTCTTGATTCCGGCTTATGTTTCTTCCAGTCCAGTGTCTCTCATGATGTACTCTGCATATAAGTTAAATAAGCAGGGTGACAATATACAGCCCTGATGGACTCCTTTTCCTATTTGGAACCAGTCTGTTGTTCCATGTCAGATTCTAACTGTTGATTCCTGAAGCATATAGGTTTCTTAAGAGGCAGGTCAGATGGTCCGGTATTCCCATCTTTTCAGAATTTTCCACAGTTTATTGTGACTTACATGATCAAGGGTTTTGGCATAGTCAATAAAGCAGAAATAGGTGTTTTAGGGGGAACTCTCTTGCTTTTTTGATGATCCAGTGGATGTTGGCATTTTGATCTCTGGTTCCTCTGCCTTTTCTAAAACCAGCATGAACATCTGAAAGTTCACGGTTCACATATTGCTGAAGCCTGGCTTGGAGAATTTTGAGCATTACTTCACTAGCTTGTGAGATGAATGCAATTATGTGGTAGTTTGAGTATTCTTTGGCATTCCCTTTCTTTGGGATTGGAATGAAAACTGACCTTTTCCAGCCCTGTGGCCAGTGCTGAGTTTTCCAAATTTGCTGACATATTGAGTGCATCACTTTCACAGCATCATCTTTCAGGATTTGAAATAGCTCCACTGGAATTCCATCACCTCCTCTAGCTTTGTTCGTAGTGATGCTTTCTAAGACCCACTTGACTCCACATTCCAGAAAGTCTGGCTCTAGGTGAATGATCATACCATCATGATTATCTTGGTCATGAATATCTTTTTGTACAGTTTTCTGTGTATTCTTGCCACCTCTTCTTATGTGTATGCTTAGCCACTCAGTCATGTCCAATTTTATGACCCTATGGATTGTAGCCCACCAGGCTCCTCTGTGCATGGAGATTCTCCAGGCAAGAATACTGGAGTGGGTTGCCATGCCCTCCTACTTAGAATAATAATTCTTCTAGTTTAAAATGTTCTCCAATTAATTTGTTTTATGGTTAAATATCTAGTCAGTTGTAGCTAAAATTGTCTATGAAGACCAAGTCTTCTTATGAATATATCTGGCTGTACTTCTATAACAACTTGGTGATCTTAGGTCCACATGTTGCTTTTTGGTGCTCCACTAGTCTCAGGTTTAAGATTATACTATGATCTGGTCCCTATATGTCCAGGATCCATTCCCACAAAATATTTTTCCTACCTAAAGATTTTTAAAAATGTCATCACCCATTTATAATATTAGAGATCTATGCCTACCTGCATGTAATGGCATTATGTGGTTTTCTTATTCTTATACCAAAACTTTTCTAGTTAACTAGTTGTTTCATGTTTCTACATCCGCATGTTAAGGTAACTGCTTTGCATCCTGGGGTGCCTTAGGATTAGGATTAAGGTTAGTGTGTACAATGTAGTGATTCAATATTTGTATACATTTCAAAATAATTACCACAATAAATTCAATTTCCATCTCTCACCATTAAAAACATTACACAGTTATTGTCTTTATGACATGTCCTACACCGTACATGTCATAACTGTGACTCTTTCATTGTGTAACTGGAAATGTGTATCTCCTGAGCTCCCTCACCTTCTTGTCTCATTCTCCCAGACACTTCCCCTGTGGCAAGCACCTGTTCTCTGTGTCTATGACTCTGTTTCCTTTTTTGAAAAATATTTATTTATTTGGCTTCCTTGGGTCTTAGTTTTGGCACACTGGCTCTCTATCTGTGGCATGCAGGCTCCACAGCATGCAGGCTTGGTAACTCCTCAACATGTTGGATGTTAGTTCCCCACAAGGAATTGAACCCACATCCTCCTGCACTGCAAAGTGGATTCTTAACCAGTGGATCATCAGTTAAGTCCCATGATTATGCTTCTATTTGTTATATTTTTTGTTTGTTTTCAATTCTGCATATATATAAAATCATACAGTATTTATCCTTCTATAGTGAATCTCTATATTAACTGTACAATTGGAAAAAAAAATATTTAAGTAATCGTCCATGACATGTATTTTGAAATGTAGATAATTAGTAAGTAAATATAAGTGGGAAAGATATGTTTTTTTTCCTGGTAAAATACAAAATGAGTAGAAAAATAACACAATGCAGATAATAACCTTCACTGTTTTATTAGGAGTCACTGAAATATAATTTTGAGAATAAAAGGTAACCTGGCTTGTGGCTTGAATTTAGTATTTCTAAAACTCATGTTTCCTTAATATTAATAATCAAAATTTTGATATTAGTCAGGTTTCTTCCTAACTCCAAGGTTATTTTGTCATAAAAAAAAAAAAAAGATGGAACTATTTCTTCACTGGAAAGCTCCAACTTAAATGTAAACTGTGAATTCCACAACTTTAATAGGGCAAGAAGTGTTATTGCCATATATAAAAAGAGTGGTTTTATACATGATATAGATCTTTTCACATACAACTGTTATAAAATTTAAAGTCTTTGACTACATCAAAAGGCAGTTTAAATATTTCACTATAAAAGGAAATTTATATAATGCTCATTTATTAATATATTGTGCCAGTCATTTAAGGAACAGTGGGTATTTCCACAATAACTACCCACATGGAAGTGGGCAGTTACCTATTAGCTATGAGGAAAGGAGAAAATAAAAATCACAACTTACATAGTGAGTTAATGTAGAAAATGTAATGTGGGATAAATCAGTATGGGAGGCGATTCAGTTTTGAACTGGAAGGATGGTGATCCTCACTGAAAGGTGATTTGAAAAATGATTTTCATGCAAAGTTGGAAAAATATGAAGAAAAATACTATGTGTCTCTGGTTCATGGATATTCCAGGCAAAAGGATAAGCAAGAGCAGAGGCCCTGAGGTGGGAAAGAGTGAAGAGTGTTCTAGGAACAGTGCTAAGGTCCATGCACCTTATTTGAGTAAGACAAAGAAGAGCAGGGAGAGAAGTGAGAAAGAAAGAGAGACAGATGGTTTAATGCCCTTTGGCCACTGCAGAAGTGTTTCTTTTTGTTATTTGTAGAGACAGGAAACAATTAGGGAACTTTGAGCTGAGGAGTGTAGGACAATGTATTTTGCTTGGTCAGTTGAAGTGTTGTATTGACAATAATATGAAAGGAGTCAAGGGTACTGGGAGCTGACTTTGGCTCAGATCATTAACTCCTTATTGACAAATTCAGACTTAACTTGAAGAAAGTAGGGAAAACCACTTGACCATTCAGTTATGACTTAAATATCTTACAATTATACAGCGAAGGTGACAAATAGATTCATAGGATTAGATCTGATCGAGAGTTCCTGAAGAACTATGGATGGAGATTCCTGACATTGTACAGGAGGCAGGGATCAACACCATCCCCAAGAAAAAGAAATGCAAAAGGCAAAGTGGTTGTCTGAAGAGGGCTTACAAATAGATGTGAAAAGAAGAGAAGTGAAAGGCAAAGGAGAAAAGGAAAGATACACCCATTTGAATGCAGAGTTCCAAAGAATATCAAGGAGAGATAAGAAAGCCTTCTTCAGTGATCAGCACAAAGAAATAGAGGAAAACAACAGAGTGGGAAACACTAGACAACTCTTCAAGAAAATTAGAGATACCAAGGGATACCTTTCATGCAAGAATGGGCACAATAAAGGACAAAAATGGTATGGACCTAACAGAAGCAGAAGATATTAAGAAGACTTGGCAAGAATACTCAGAAGAACTATACAAACAAGTTCTTAATGACCTACATACTCACAATGGTGTGATCACTCACCTAGAGCCAGACATCCAGGAATGTGGAGTCAAATGGGCCTTCATAAAGATCACTAGCAACAAAGCAAGCTAAGGTGATGGAATTCTAGTTGAGCTATTTCAAATTCTAAAAGATAATGCTGTGAAAGTGCTGCACTCAATATGCAGCAAATCTGGAAAATTCACCAGTGGCCACAGGACTGGAAAAAGTCAGTTTTCATCATAACCCCAAAGAAAGGCAGCAATAAAGAATGTTCAAAGTACCACATAATTGCACTCATCTCACACACTAGCAAAGTAATACTCAAAATTTTCCAAGCCACGCTTCAACAGTACATGAATTGAGAGCTTCCAGATGTTCAAGCTGGATTTAGAAAAGGCAGAGGAACCAGATATCAAATTGCCAACAACTGTTGGATCATGAGAAAATCAAGAATGCTCCAGAAAAACATCTACTTCTGCTTTATTGACTATTCTAAAACCTTTGATTGTGTGAACCACAACAAACTTTAGAAAATTCTTAAAAATATTGTAATACCAGACCACCTGACCTTCCTCTTGAAAAATCTGTATGCAAGTCAAGAAGAAACAGTCAGAACTAGACATGGAACAACAGACTAGTTCCAAATAGGGAAAGAAGTAAATTAAGGCTGATATTATCAGTCTGCTTATTTAACTTGTATGCAGAGTACATCATGAGAAACCCTGGGCTGGAAGAAGCACAAGCTGGAGTCAAGATTGCTGGGAGAAATATTAATAACCTCAGATATGCAGATGACACCACCCTTATGGCAGAAAGTGAGGAAGAACGAAAGAGCCTCTTGATGAATGTGTAAGAGTGGAGTGAAAAAGTTGGGTTAAAACTCAACATTCAGAAAATTAAGATCATGGCATATGGTCCCATCACTTCATGGCAAATAGGTAAAGAAACAATGAAAAAGTAAGAGACTTAATTTTGGGGGCTCCCAATTCACTGCAGATGGCAACTGCAGCCATGAAATTAAAAGATGCTTGCTCCTTGGAAGAAAAGTTATGACCAATTTAAGACAACATATTAAAAGCAGACACATTATTTTACCAACAAATGTCCATCGGACAAAGTATGGTTTTTCCAGTAGTCATGTATAGATGTGAAAGTTGGACTATAAAGAAAGCTGAGGAAAGAAGAATTGAGGTTTTTGAACTGTGGTGTTAAAGAAGACTCTTGAGAGTCCCTTGGATAGCAAGGAGATCTAACCAGTCCATCCTAAAGGAAATCAGTACTGAGTATTCATTGGCAGGACTGATGTTGAAGCTGAAACTCCAGTACTTTGGCCACCTGATGTGAAGAACTGACTCATTTGGAAAGACCCTGATGCTGGGAAAGATTGAAGGCAGGAGGAGAAATGGAAGACAAGGATGTAATGGTTGGTTGGCATCACCAACATTATGGACATGAGTTTGAGTAGGCTCCAGGAGTTGGTGATGAACAGGGAACCCTGGAGTGTTGTGGTCCATGGGTTCACAAAGAGTGGGATATGACTGAGTGACTGAACTGAACTGAACTGAGTCAAGGGTAGAATTGGGAGTCCAGTTAGTAGATGTTTTATCAAACATTGGAGCAGTGGCAGTGGTTTTACATGTCAGATCATTATCAAACTCATGAGACAAGGTAATATTTACTGAGCCCCAGATATGTATACTAAAGAGGACAAGGATAGAGCATGCTTAAATGTGAGAACCATATCTTAGTACTTTTCCAGAAATATCTTCTGGAATTTAATCTGACTCATTCTCTCTTCCTTGTTCATTCTTCATCTCACCCCGTGTTCCCCAATTCTTACCTTAAATTAGACAACCTAACTGACAGGTTAGCATTAGCAAGATGGTATTCCACACTCAATAAATGCCTTTATCTCAAAGACCTTTCTTTTTGACTCTCCTGTGATTAACTCTGGACTCCAGGAGGAAGCCTCCTTAATCCCAGAGTTACAGTCTTTGTCTTGATTTACTGTTCTTAGTTAAAGATTACAAGAAAAGTTACCAATAAACTATACAGCCAGAGTTTTCTCACTAAGCCTCCTTGTGCTGTCTCTCATAATCCTGTGGGTCTGTGAAAATTATTCAATGTGAAACTGCCACTCTTAATGGCAGCCTGGTGGTAGACATGGGCTCTACCCTGAGGAAGCAAGAGCTCCCTCAGCTCTGGGAAGCCACTAATCTGAATGTTCCTGCTGCTTTAATGACTTCATTGACTGGTACAAGAATTTATTCAACTTCAAGCTACTTTCAATAAGTTTTACTCATTAGTTACAGATAACTGAATAACCAATCTCTATTAGATGATATAAGTACTGGATTCCATACATAACATGCAGAGCAGAACTGTGATTTATCTTAGAAACAGCACTCTAGTCTTCGGCTCTCCTTAAATAAGTGTAACAAGAAGGATTCCACCAAGGATTAAAACCTCAAATGTGCCTGAAGCTGAAATAAATACTATAGATCTTAAAAGATGTTTTTCTCCCTCAATCCTATCCTGGGCTTCCCTGGTGGCTGAGATGATAAAGAATCCTCCTGCTATGCTGGAGACCTGGGTTTGATCCCAAGGCTGGGAAGATCCCCTAGAGAAGTGAATGGCTATCCACTCCAGTATTCTTGCCTGGAGAATTCATGGACAGAAGAGCCTGATGTGCTACAGTCCATGAGGTTGCAAAGAGTCAGACACGACTAAGTAACTTTTGCTTTCACAACCCTATTCTAACTACATTTCAGATGTAAGTTCAGAAGATTATTGATGATTTAGTGGCTTAACTCACAAAAGTCAAATGGCTTCATACTTAGTCTTAAAAGTTTTCCTGAATGGAAATTTTAGAGCCTCATAAATAGCTGCCTTTATGGTTGGTACATTAGAACTACTGAAAAAAATATTTTCTCTGTTTCTTTTTTATAATATTTCACATAGCAGTCAAAGAAGCTCATGAGCAAACAATATCAATCAACCAATAAAAAAGAAAAATACTATCCAAGTTCCTACTGCAATATTAGTACACAGCAACTTCCAAGAAATTACATATCAGCAAGTATTCTGGAGAGCTAAATGCCAGTTTCCCTCTCTGTCACCATTTCTATAATTTTCTTCCCCAGTCCTCACTTAGTTTAATGGGAAAGAGCCCTATACATTTGAGGAGATATGTGTTACTGCTACAAATTCCTTCTTCTATGAACATATCTTTTATGTTCTGTTATGTATAGTTATTTAGGGGTTGAGAATGCCAGACATGTTTTGTTAGCTATGAAAGTATCTTGTATAGTCATTAGAAAGAGGGTGTAGTCATCTCCTATTTTCCTTAGCTTTCAGCTAAAATTCTGAGATTATAAAATACACCATTTTTGACAATCTAAAATAATACTCTTTACCATATTTATAAAGTAATTCCATTTTCAAAGTAATTTCATTTGCTAACAGTTCCAATCGATGTAAGATGCTGCCTTTTCTTATGTCATGAAAATACACAGAATAGAAGATAAGTCAGGTGAACTTGCCTCTTAGTAATTTATGCTGTGCTTCAGCAAACACTTATTCAGCAGAATTACAGAGAAGAAAGAAAAGTCAAATTACTTGCAAATTTATCAAGGTATAAATGTTTTGCTTGTAAAATATGCAATGAAAGTCTCATACTTGAAAGGATACAATAAATCAGATTCCAGTACATTCTTTCAACACTTGTAAATGACACTTTCTCCTCTCAAGAATCTCATCATTGTGACTCACACAAATCTACTTAGTTAAATGTTAAATCACTCTGTGTAAAATGAGAAACTGCTTGTCAGATTCTTATTTGTAATTTCTTCTTCAGGAGACTTTCTCACACATTTCTCAGTATCCATGCCATGGTTTAGAGATCAGAACAGATAACACGCAATGTGATACTTTGGTGCTTTTAGGTAACTAGCTCTTGTATAATACAGTCTTTGGGGATGAAATAGTCAAATGATACCTACAAAATCAATACCTCTATTTGATTTTTGTGAATCAAATCTCTGGCATGTAAAAACTAAATTATGACTAGAGGTAAACGAATGAATATGCTCATTTTACTTAAAAATGTCAATTGTTTCTAAGAAAGTATCCCAACAAATATTATAAATTATACTCAAATGTGTCTATATTGGGACTTTCCCAATAGCTCAGTATATTAAGAATCTACCTGCCAATGCAGGTGATGCAGGAAACAGGGATTTGATCCAGTGTCAATGCAAGGGACACAGGAGCCTGGCAAGATATAGTCTACAGGGTCCTAAAGAGTTGGACACTACTGAGGGACTATGCAAGCACACGTTTATATTGAGACTCTTTTCTTTATATTTATTCTATTATGCATTTGAAAAAAAGTAAAAGTTAGTAATATATGTAATTGATTAACTGAGGGGACATTTAAAAGGCATTTAGTTATATATAATCAATTATCACAAAGTTAATTAAGAAAATAACATAAAAGGAAAACATGAACCTAAAATATGTAATTTTTAAGTTTTTTTTTCCTTCAATTTCTACATAATTCTAATTTATTGCTACTTCAGGACCAAGGTTAACTGCAGAATAAAATATGAGCAAATGTATGTTTCTTCTATTAAAACCAAAAGGATTATATTTAACAAAACTATTTCTTTGAATTTTGATATGGTTCCTAATAAAGGCATTTTATTAATGGTATTTCATAACATGACTAACTGCTGTTATTAGTCGTTAAGTTGTGTCTGATTCTTTGTAGCTCCATGGACTGAGCCACTAGGCTTCTCTGGTCATGAGATATCCCAGGCAAGAATACTGGAGTGGGTTACCTTTTTCATTCTCTAGCAAATACTCCCAACCAAGGAACTGAAACTGCATCTCCTATATCTCCTGCTTGACAGGCAGAGTCTTTACCACTGAGCCACCTGGAAATAGTATGACAAATACTTTCAGTTCAGTTCAGTCTCTCAGTCATGTTTGACTCTTTGTGACCCCATGAACCGCAGCATGCAAGGGCTCCCTGTCCATCACCAACTCCCAGAGTTTACCCAAACTCATGTTGACTGAGCTGATAATGCCATCCAACCATCTCCTCCTCTGTCAACCCTTTCTCCTCCTTCCCTCAATCTTTCCCAGCATCAGAGTCTTTTCAAATGAGTCAGCTCTTTGCATCAGGTGGCCAAACTATTGGAATTTAAGCTTCAACATAAGTCCTTCCAATGAACACTCAGGACTGATCTCCTTTAGAATGGACTGGTTGGAGTCCAAGGGACCCGCAAGAGTCTTCTCCAACACCACAGTTCAAAAGCATCAATTCTTCAGAGCTCAGTTTCTTTATAATCCAACTCTCACATCCCTACATTACTACTAGAAAAACATAGCCTTGACTAGACAGACCTTGTTGGCAAAGTAACGTCTCTGCTTCTTAATATGCTGTCTAAGTTGGTCATAACATTCCTTCCAAGGAGCAATTGTCTTTTAATTTCATGGCTGGTGTCACCATCTGCAGTGATTTTGGAGCCTAAAAAATTCTGACTCTGTTTCCACTGTTTCCACATCTATTTCCCGTGAAGTGACGGGACTGGATGCCATGATACCAGTTTTCTAAATATTGAGCTTTAAGCCAATTTTTTTCACTGTCCTCTTTCACTTTCATCAAGAGGCTTTTTAAAAAGTTCTTCTTCACTTTCTGCCATAAGGGTGGTGTCATCCGCATATCTGAGGTTATTGATATTTCTCCTGGCAATCTTGATTCCAGCTTGTGTTTCTTCCAGTCCAGCATTTCTCATGATGTACTCTGCATATAAATTAAATAAGCAGGGTAACAATATACAGTCTTGATGTACTCCTATTTCTATTTGGAACCAGTTTGTTGTTCCATGTCCAGTTCTAACTGTTGCTTCTTGACCTGCATACAGGTTTCTCAAGAGGCAGGTCAGGTGGTCTGGTATTCCCATCTCTCTCAGAATTTTCCACAATTTATTGTGATCCACACAGTTAAAGACTTTGACATAGTCAATAAAGAAGAAATAGGTGTTTTTCTGGAACTCTCTTCCTTTTTGATAATCCAGCAGATGTTGGCAACTTAATCTCTGGTTCCCCTGCCTTCTCTAAAACCAACTTGAACATCAGGGAGTTCACGGTTCACGTATTGCTGAAGCCTGGCTTGGAGAATTTGGGGCATTACTTCAGTAGCATGTGAGATGAATGCAATAGTGCAGTAGTTTGAACACTCTTTGGCATTGCCTTTCCTTGGGATTGGAATGAAAACTTACCTTTTCCAGCCCTGTGGCCACTGCTTTAGTTTTCCAAATTTTCTGGCATAGTGAGTGGAGCACTTTCACAGCATCATCTTTTAGGATTTGAAATAGCTCAACTGAAATTCCATCACCTCCACTAGCTTTGTTTGTAGTGATGCTTCCTAAGGCCCACTTGATTTCACATTCCAGGATATCTGGCTCAACTAGAGTGTGAATGACAAATACTTACATGTTTTACATATTGGATTCAAACATGAAGAGTTTCAAAACCACTGTAAATAACTTTGATCCTTCTCTGCTCAGAAGTATGAACAGCTCATACTCACTGACTGTAGTTATATAGATTACTTATCATGTGTGCTGTGCTTAATCACTCAGTCATGTCCAACTCCTTCTGATCCCATGAATAGTAGCCCACCAGGCTCCTCTCTCCATGGGGATTCTCCAGGCAAGTATACTGGAGTGGGTTGCTGTGCCCTGCTCCAGGGGATCTTCCCAATACACGGATTGAACCCAGTTGTCCCATATTTCAGGCAGATTCTTTGCCATCTGAGCCACCAGAGAAGCCCAGGAATACTAGAGTGGGTAACTTATCCCTTCTCCAAGAGATCTTCCCATCCTAGGAATGGAACCAAGATCTCTTGCATTGAAGGCAGATTCCATACCAGCTGAACTACTAGGGAAGCCATCATAAACAGAAATAAAAACTGAAAAATTTGCCTAAATGATAAGCTATCTATATGACCTAAGGCAGTGAGTATCAGCTGTTGATACTACTGGACAGAGAAGGATCTAAGTTATTTACAGTGAGTTTGAAACTCTTCATATATTTGAGCCCATATGTGAATATCTGCTTGGGTAAATGTGGTTTTGAAAAGAGTCAGAGCAATAATACCATTTCCACAGACAAAAGAGCATCTCAGTGAGGAGAAGAGGAAGATTCTATCCAGGAACCACATGGAATATTTAAAGAGTGGAGAGCATTCTTTTTCTCTCTATGACTCAGATAGAAGATACTGCAATATACTTCCACCCCCCCGCCCCTCCCCCAGTTCAAGTGCAAAAGCTCAGGGACAGAAAAAAAAGTTAAATTTCAAAGAATTTTAAAAATATATTGAGTGTACTTCAGTTTCTTATTTAAAAATAAGAAAAATTATACATCTCATAACTATTCAGAACAAATTTATCAATACAAAACAACAACTTGTCATAGGTATTATGCTCAGGGAGCATTATTTCAGAAGTCTTCGAGTTAAGTTTTCACTTTTCCTGGATTAGTAATTATTGTAGGCTAACTGTATTTTACAAAATATGATTTTCAAAATTCACTGATAAATTATAGTTATCTAACAAAAATGAGATGGGAATACCAGACCATCTGACCTGCCTCTTGAGAAACCTATATGCAGGTCAGGAAGCAACAGTTAGAACTGGACATGGAACAACAGACTGCTTCCAAATAGGAAAAGGAGTACGTCAAGGCTGTATATTGTCACCCTGCTTATTTGACTTATATGCAGAGTACATCATAAGAAACACTGGGCTGGAAGAAGCACAAGCTGGAATCAAGATTGCCGGGAGAAATATCAATAACCTCAGATATGCAGATGACAACACACTTAGGCAGGAAGTGGAGAGGAACTATAAAGCTTCTTGATGAAAGTGAAAGAGGAGAGTGAAAAAGTTGGCTTAAAGCTCAATATTCAGAAAACAAAGATCATGGCATCCGGTCCCATCACTTCATGACAGATAGATGGGGAAACAGTGGAAACAGTGTCAGACTTCATTTTGGGGGTTCTAAAATCTCTGCAGATGGTGACTGCAGCCATGAAATTAAAAGATGCTTACTCCTTGGAAGGAATATTATCACCAACCTAGACAGCATATTGAAAAGCAGAGATATTACTTTGCCAACAAAGGTCCATCTAGTCAGGGCTATGGCTTTTCCAGTGGTCATGTATGAATATGAGAGTTGGACTGTGAAGAAAGCTGATCACCAAAGAATCGATACTTTTGATCTGTGGTGTTGGAGTGAACTCTTGAGAGTCCCTTGGACTGCAAGGAAGTCCAACCAGTCCATCCTAAAGGAGATCAGTCCTAGCTGTTCATTGTTAGGACTGATGCTGAAACTGAAACTCCAAAGCTTTGGCCACCTCATGTGAGGAGTTGACTCATTGGAAAAGACCCTGATTCTGGGTGGGATTAGGGGCAGGGAGGAGAATGGGATCACAGAGGATGAGATGGCTGGATGGCATCACCGACTCGATGGGCATGAGTCTGAGTGAACTCCAGGTTTTGGTGATGGACAGGGAGGCCTGACATGCTGTGATTCATGGGGTGGCAAAGAGTCGGACATGATTGAGTGACTGAACTGAACTGAACAAAAATATACTCAAAGACTGCAACAAGTCAAGAATTTTTTTTTGTCAAATGAACTGACCCTAATTAGGGAGGATAGAGGATAAAAGCAAAGTAAAAATTACTTGGACTGTGTGGTGGAATACAGTGAAAGAAGTCGTGGACTCACAATATAGTATGTGTGCAATACACACATGAATACATTTATGATTCCACACATGTTTTATGTGGGTGTGTTCATGTGCATGTGTGCAAGAGATTATTGCAGAGTTGAGGATCCTTAATAAAATTTGCTAAAATTCAATAGATGAGGAAACTCTATGCCGCAAAATTGTGGAGTTGCGTTCTACTCTTTGTGACCCAGTGGACTGCAGCACACCAGGCTTCCCTCTCTGTCACCATCTCCCAGAGTTTGCTCAAGCTCATGTTTTCTAAGTCTTCATGCAATCAAGCTATTTCATCCTCTGTCATCCCCCTCTCCTCCTGCCTTCAATCTTTCCCAGCATCAGGGTCTTCTCCAATAAGTCAGTTCTTCGCATGAGGTGATCTGAGTATTGGAGTTTCAGCTTCAGTCCAAAATGAGTATTCAGGACTCATTTCCTTTAGGACTGACTCGTTTGATCTCCTTGCAGTCCAGGGGACTCACAGTCATCTCCAACACCATAATTCAAAATCGTTAATTCTTTGGTGCTCAGCCTTCTTTATGGTGGTCCAACACTCACATCCATAAATGACTACTGGAAAATCAAAGCTTTGACTATACAGACCTTCGTTGGCAAAGTAATGTCTGCTTTTTAAATGCTAAGACATAAAGTAAACTTCAGTTCTATCATTTTCTAGTTGAGAGCATTGGAAGAATCATTTAAATTTCACACTTGTCAGTTTTCACACATCTGAAACATGGTAGCAGTAATGAATAACTCCTTCAAAGAGTTGTTGTAATGGGAAGTTAATATTGCTAAAGAACATAGAATAGTGACTGGTAATAATAAATACCATATAACTGTTCATTATAAACATATCAGTGAATGTTTCTAAATGACATTTATTGAATATTCATTTATTGCATCCAAGGAAAATGATTATGTGTTGAAAAATAATTTGAAAATTGATATGTAAGTGTTGAACACAAAATGAATCTGTTTAATTTTCACTTTGTCCTTTCAATATCATTATATAATCTTCCATGGATTGGTAAGTAATGTAATGTTTCTAAAAAACTAAGTTGTTTCTCAATATGTATAGATTTATTTAAATGTTAATTTGACCATTTGGAAGGTCAAAATTGTGTTTTTCATTTATTGATATTGCATTCTAACATCTTGAAAGAAACCAGCTCAATTAAGCAAGTGTTTGACATTTTAAAATGTTAACCAGTGTGCTTTATTGTCCAATATAATGAACAGATTGCCAAAACACGCAGTCAGTTTTGAATTATTTTAAAGAAAGAGCACAGTATGAATGACAATATTTTTCTTGAAATTTATAAAGCCCAAGGCAATTAAACAAAGCCATTATGTTGCAGCTAAAAATGAGATAACCCCATATTTCTAAGAAGTAAAGATTTGTTTGTCTTAAAGCAAATTTTAATTGTTTTTAGACAGGAGAACTCAAATATAATTAGAGGCTGCCAATTATAACTCAAATTTACTTTTACTCAAAACTGTATCTTTATAAATAAGAAAAATAAAATTGTATTTAAAACATGAAAATTTGTTTAAAATCCAGACTACATCAAGCTATTTTATTTATATATGAATATCTACCACATTTTTGCTAAAGTTTATTTTGTCTTCCTCTTGCATTTTAATTATGTTATTGGGTATGTAGTGCTAACCCATTGAGTATTTAATTCATATTTGCCCAAAGACTGATGCAAGTTATCTTTTTAAACAATTATTGTCAATCAGTATATTTTCCTTTGAAGAGGATCTCTTCATGTGTTCTTTGCCTAATTTTAATGGATGGCTTATTTTCAAAAATTATTACACACATACATATGCAAATATAGATATGTATCTATAAAATATTCATTAGCTCCTTAAGAAAATGTTACACATACTCCAAGTACTGTTTATATATGCAAATATAAATGAGATTATATTTGTCTATATATGAGATTATAATTTGCATAAATTTGTCATTTACAGTTGACCTTAGAACAATGCAGGCTTGATTTGAGCATGTCACTTTTATGCCATTTTTTTTCAATAAGTACTCTACCTTCTGGTGAATTGGTTGAATTTGTGATTGTTTAACCTTAAGTATGGAATAGTGATTATAAAGTTATACTCGAATTTTCCACTATGCTGATGGTCAGTGCCCCTAACTCCTGCATTTTTCAAGAGTCAACTGTATTTTGTTGCTTGAAAATAAATATTAGATAAAGTTTTATATCAGTATACATAGTCTGTTAATAACTACTAGCAGAAAGTTTTCTTCTTTAGCTCAAAATTAACTTATTCACTCATAAGTTACTGATGATTTTAGCTTACATTGTTTTGCTATTACAAACAAAGCAATGACTACCCCTGTAAAACAAACCTAATTGACTCCCCTTATTTTATAGATTTAATATCTGATATTATATGCATTTTTTCAGGCCAGACTTTAAAGAATTATCTAGTATCCTTGTTAGTAACACTACAGTTTACTGACTGCACCCCTCTCATGTCCCCTGGTTATCTAGGATCCCCACAAGGCATTTCTACCATGACCTCTCAGCCAGCTTTCCAGTGTTTTAACACTTGTTTGTTCACTCAGTCACATCCAACTCTTGGTGAGCCCATGGACTGCAGCATGCCAGGCTTCCCTGTCTTTCACCATCTCCCAGAGTTTGCTCATACTTATGTCCATTGAGTCGGTGATGATATCCAACCATCTCATCCTCTGGCGTCCTCTACTGCCCCTGCCTTCCATCTTTCCCAGTATCAGGGTCTTTTCAAATGAGTCAGCTCTTCGCATCAGGTGGCCAAAGTATTGGAATTTCAGCTTCAGCATCAGTCCTTCTGATGAATATTCAGGGTTGATTTTCTTTCACCACTGGACATCTCTGCTAATCTAAAAACACATCCAGAACACCTCTGAAGTAGGTGTTGTCTCATGAGATTTTCAATTATTAATAATTTTAGCATGTCTAAAGCACAGTTTCCATTTTGGTCTCTAATACAATAATGTCATAGTGAAAGTGTTAGTAGATCAGTTATGTCTGACTTTTTGTGACCCCATAAACTGTAGCCCACAAGGCTTCTCTGTCCTTGGAATTATTCAGGCAAGAATACTGGATTGGGTAGCCATTCCCTTCTGCAGTGGACCTTTTCAGACCCAAAGACTGAACTCTTGTCTCCCACATAGCAGGCATATTCTTTACCAGCTGAGCAAATTGGTTCAGATAGAAGTGGGAATATTTTCTACTTAGATTTCATAACTAGCTGATAGTTCTTGCAGAAGTACATTTCTGCTCAGATCTACATTTCCTGATGTCTCTTATCTTTAATTCCAAGCAAAACTGATCTTCCAAGGCCTCTGCATGTTTCCATTAATTACCTGGGTACAATCCAGGGTTCATCACTTTCAGTATAGAGACAATAAGGGTGAAGTATTTGAAACATTTCTGGGTCTTCATTTTCCACTTTAGAAATACTGTGAACAGTGAGGCAGGAAATATAGTCATTTTTATGTTTATAGAACTGATTTACAATAGAAAATATATAGACATATCATAAGCAGTTCATCTTGAAGTCAGACTTCCACTATGAGCAACTGAGAACGCTGTCTGATTTCAAGTCTAATATGATTTATGGATATTTTGATGGGTGATTTTCAACATTTTTTTGATTTCTCAGGACAAACAAGACAATGAATATGTCACAAGCAGTTCAAGATAAGAGCAGTCTCATACTATTTCATTTCTTTCTTTTCATTTCTTTTCTCCCTCTCTTGGATATGAGAATTGTATCAGTTAGTGATCCAAAGTCAGGAAAAAATAAATTGATCTTAAACTCTTTGACTTTGCAGTTAGTGATTATAGACATAAAAATAAGATGTACCATTAGTACCACTTAAAATATTAGTAAAATTCTCATTAAATAACCCAAGCTATTACATAAACATGTTAAAATATGTATTTGATAGAATATTCCTAAATATTTAGAAAATATTTAATTAAGAATAGTAATAAATATTAAATATATTAATGAGAATTAAAGCAACATGCAATAATAAAACCTTGCAAAATTTTAAAGTCATTGCTATTAAACAGTAGTTCTGTAGATCTAACAAAAGCAAGATAAGGTGCTAAAATAAAAATGGACAGAGTTGTTAGATATTCTAGGTAGCAGGAATATGAAAAGAGATAAAACCTCTAAATTTTAAATATGGAGGCACAGAATAACCTCAGCAAGGAACCTGAGATGCACAAGACTTGGAATTTGAGGACCAACCTAAAATCAAACAACAAAAATTTGAGAATTTCATAGTGAAAGTGATGATAATTTATAGCAGAGAGGTCTAAAACATCAATGAGTTGTTATAAATGCTACATCCCAATTAGAACATTAATGATTTTTGGGAATGGGTACTTCAGTGGAGCAGTGGCACAGAGCTGTAGATATCACAATCAGTTATGGAAAGGAAGGAGGTGAGAAATTGGAGAGTATGCATAGCAGTCATTTCGTGCATTGATCTTCACAGAGAGCAAGATGGTGGAACAGGAAATTGCAGCCCTCATTCTCCCACAGACACACTAATTTAACAGCCATCAGTTCAGTCGGTTCAGTTGCTCAGTGGTGCCCGACTTTTGTGACCCCATGGACTACATCACACCATGATTCCATGTCCATCAACAACTCCCAGAGCCTACTCAAATCCATGCCCATCTTGCCAGCAATGCCATCCACCTATCTCCTCCTCTGTCGTCCCCTTCTTCTTCCGCCTTCAATTTTTCCAAGCATCAGGGTCTTTTCCAACAAGTCAGTTATTCGCGTCAGGTGGGCAAAAAATTGGAGTTTCAGCTTTAGCATCAGTCCTTCCAATGAATATTCAACTGATTTCCTTTAGGATTGACTGGTTGAATGTCCTTGCAGTCCAAGGGGCTCTCAAGAGTCTTCTCCAACACCGCAGCACAAAGACATCAATTCTTCAGTGCTGTCTTCTTTATAGTCCAACTCTCACATCTCTACATGACTATTGGAAAACCATAGCTTTGACTAGATGGACCTCTGTTGATAAAGTAATTGGACCAAAATACCTTTATGAAGAGCCCAGATATTAAAAAAATAATAATACCAATTTTTCTCAATCTCATAAAAAACTGAAGCAGAAGGAACACTTCCAAACTCATTTGTTGAGTTCAGCATTTGCCTGATATCAAAGGTAGGCTATGATAAAATTATCCACTAATAACTTTGATAAATATAAATGTAAAAATACTCAACAAAATACCAGCAAATGAAATTCAATAGTTTGTTGAAAGGATCATACACCATGTCACATGGGATTTATCCCTAGGATGCAAAAGTATCTATCCTTTGGATCAAGGTATGCAATTCAATTGATATGATATGCTACATTAAGAGAATGAAGAATAAAAATCACATAGTAACCTCATTAGATGCAGAAAAATAATTTGACAACATTCAGCACTATTTAATAAGAAAAAATAAAAAAGTAGAGAAGAAATTTACATCAACTTAATAAACATAATGAAAGTCATATGTGACAAGTCCACAGCTAACATCATAATCAATGGTGAAAAATTGAACACTTTCTCTCTAATATAAGGAACAAGACAAGGATGTCTAGTTTCACTATTTCTATTTAGCATAGCACCTGAAGTTCTAGACAGTGATATTAAGAAAAAAAATCCAATTAAAAAGGTAGAAGTAAAGTTATTTGTTTGCAGATAACTTACATTAAGAAAATAAAAATTATAAAGCATCAAAAAGAATCAGACACTTAGAAAGAAACTTAACTAAGGGAAATGAAAGATGTACACTGAAAACTACAAAAATGAAGAAATTATATCAACAAAAATTATATTAAGTTCAATAATTGGAGGACTTAATATAATTAAAATATTCATGCTATCCAAAGTTATCTACAGATTCAATATGTCCTGTTCAAAATCTGAATGGTAATTGTTATAGAAATGGGAAAAAATCTAAAATTCACAGGGAACCACAAAAGAAATAGTCAAGCCAATGTTGAGAAAGAATAATAAATACAGAGAGGGTTTCCTGGTGGTTCAGTGGTAAAGAATCCTTATGCTCATGCAGAAGACACAAGTTCAATCCCTGGGTGGGAAAGATCCTCTGGAGAAGGAAATGGAAACCTGGAAATGGAAATGGAAATTCCACTATTCTTACTTGGGAAATCCTATGGATAGAGGAGCCTGGAGGGCTTCAGTCCATTGGGTCACAAAAAGAGTCAGACATGTCTTAGCGAACAAACAACAATAGCAACATAGCTAGAGGCATTATATTTCTTAAATTCAAAATATATTACAAAGCTGCAGTAATCAAAATGACATAATATCGGCATAAATACAGATCTGTAGACCAATGGAAAAGAATAGAAAGCTGTTGGGCTACCTTCATATCTGTAAGCCCAGGCTCAGGAACAAAGAAAGAACTCAGAGCCAGAAACAGAGACATTGATGGTTTAACTGATAGTGGGTTTTACCTGTCCAGAATAAGGAGAGTCCTGGAGAGACTCCACACCCTGGACCTCAGAGAGCCAGCAGCAAATGGTGACAATCTTTCCTACTAGGGAAAAGAGAAAATTGACAGTTATAAGGGGATAGTCCTCAGTTTGGCTTGTTGATTAACAGGGAAACTAGCAAAGGATCAAACCTTTCATTGCCCCTTTGATAAACTATCATAGTGGAGACAGAGATTATGATAACAGAACAACCACTAACTGGGACCCCAGCGAAGCATTTAGACATTTACAGATTAGAGTCTATGACAGGGCCAGCTGCATGAGTAGGGTGTAGGTGAGTCAGTGACTGGTTGTTCAGTTCAGTTCAGTTGCTCAGTCGTGTCCAGCTCTTTGTGACTCCAAGAAGCACAGCACGCCAGGCCTCCCTGTCCATCACCAACTCCCAGAGTTTACCCAAACTCATGTCCATTGAGTCAGTGATGCCATCCAACCATCTTATCCTCTGTTGTTCCCTTCTCCTCCTGCCCCCAATTTTCCCCAGTATCAGGGTCTTTTCAAATGAATCAGATTGTTGCATCAGGTGGCCAAAGTTTTGGAGTTTCAGCTTCAGCAAGCAGGGAATATACAGAGCACGAGAAAATAGTCATCTTGAGGGGAATGATCATACAGTTGTGTCCATCTGGGAATAAAATCTGTGAAATTTCTTCCTGACTTTTCAGTCTCTGTAGCAGATTGATTGAACATCACATTTAAGCTTATTCATTGTTGTTGTTGTTTAGTCACTAACTTGTCTCTGACTCTGTGATCCCGTGGACTACAGCATTCTGACCTTCCCTATCCTTTACTAACTCCTGGAATTTGCTCAAACTCATGTCCATTGAATTGGTGTTGTCATCCAACCATCTCATCTTCTGTCACCTCCTTCTCCTCATGCCCTCAATCTTTCCCCAAATCACAGTCTTTTCCAATGAGTTAGCTCTTCACATCAGATGGTCAAAGTATTGGAGCTTCAGCTTTAGCATCAGTCCTTCCAATGCCTACTTAGGTTTGATTTCCTTTAGAATTGACTTGTTTGATCTCCTTGCTGCCCAAGGGACTCTCAGGAGTCTTTTCCAGCACCATAATTTGAAAGCACACATTCTTCAATGCTCAGCATTCTTTATGATCCACTCTCACATCCATACATGACTCCTGGAAAACCATAGGTTAGACTATACAGATCTTTGTCAGCACAGCGATGTCTCAGCTTTTTAATAATCTTAGCTTTTCTCAGTAGGGGCAATTGCCTTTTAATTTTGTGGCTGCAGTCACTGTTCACTATGATTTTGGAGTGCAAGAAAATAAAATCTGTCACTGCTTCAACTTTTTCCCATTCTATTTGTTATGCAGTGATGGGACCAGATGCCATGATCCTAACTTTTGAAAGTTGAGTTTTAATCCAGCTCTTTCACTCTCTTTCACCCTCATCAAGAAGCTCTTTAGTTCCTCTTTGTTTTCTGCCATTAGACTGTATCATCAACTTATCTGAGGTTGTTAATATTTAATTACTGAAGCTGTCTAATGTCTTTTCTACCTTTGTGGAGAGGTTTTTTTCGGAGTTGGTAGGATATTTTGTTTTTAATTTCCCAGCAATAATCTACATATTTTAAATTCAAAGAGGAAGATGATGGTTTCCTCTCACTTTGGCACCTAACCATGTTTACACAGAGATGTTGCCATTAAGTCCATGGCAAAAATTGATCTACTTTTGAAATTTAATGCATTGCCTTATGTGATAAGGATTGTTAACAAAGTTATAAAATTTTTGGTAGAATAAAATTTTAGGAAACATACACACTGACTTTTAAAGAATCTTACCTGTTGTTCTTTATGTGTATCACCTGATAGCATCTCAAAGATAAGAAGGAAAGTAGCAATTTCAGCAGGTATAGTAATTTTTTTTAAAATTAGCTAACATGTCATGCAAGTAGTGGAGTACCTCAGAAGTAACAATGAAAGTGAAGGTCATTATCTCAGATATCTAATTAAAGTGACCACACTTCTGAACTTTCCAGGCTTAATTAGTTAGAAAGTGTACATTTTCAACCAGCTGAGTCAGTTTTAAAGACAAAATATCATTCCATTAGGCCCCTATGACCTATACAAATGCTTTTGAAAATATCTGGTAAGAGTAAAATTGGATAAACTCTGTGGATTTTATTATGGATGAGTGGCAGAATAATACACCTGGAATTTGTCACAATGAGGGGAAAAGTGTGTAAGTTTGATTAAGCAGATAAATAAATGATGTAATTTTTATCTTCATTTTTTGCTTTATCATAACAATACTTTATAGTTTCTATGTATTTTCTACAATGTGCATTCTCCTTGAGGTGAAATTCATTAACCCACTCCAGTATTCTTGCCTGGGAAATCCCATGTAGAGAAGAGCCTGGTAGGCTACAGTCCACGGGGTCTCACAGTGTCGGACAGGAATAAGCAAGTAAACAACAACAGCAACACTCTCCTCCTAGCAGTGTAAAGTAGAAAATCACCATTTTATGCTCAGTCTTTCAGTCGTGGGAGAGTCTTTATGACCCCATGGAGTGTAGCCCACCAGGCTCCTCTGTCCGCTGAATTTTCTAGGCAAGAATACCAGAGTGGGTTGCTATTATCTTCTCCTTGTAAAGTAGAAAATAGGGATGCAAATGAGAAATCAAGGAAAAGAAAAGAAGTAGGGAGATATAAAAACACACACATTTAAAGGAATGTCAGTTAAGGGATATAAGCTGCTGGTGTAGGGATCCTGATGCGCAACTTATTCAGTCATACGAAACTTATGTGAGGATGAATAGTGACCACCAAAGAATTTTTTAAAAATTGCACAGGATTTTTTTCTTAGCTTGGTTAAAGAAAAGGGAATAAAAATTATTTTGGTCATCTAATGTTGATTGAACATAACAAAAAGCAGGTATGGCAGAGAATTCATCAAGTCATTCTCCTCTCGGGAGTGCAGAAAAATCACATTCCCAAGCTTCCCTTGAAGTCTGTTTGGAAGTCATGCACCTAGGTTCTGGGAAACTAAAGATGCACCACTTCTGGTTTCTCTTCCCTTTCCATGGTTCCTCAGAAAGACTGTGTTTGATGGCACAGCTATAAGAAGGAGGAGTCACAGAATCATCATTAAAGAGAAAGTATCTGTGGAAACAATAATATGATCAATAAATAAAACTTTATTTTATTTTTTTGTCAATAAATAAAACTAGGACTTGGAAACTTATTATCATAAGGAAGTATACTCTGATTAAGAAATGATACAGAGGTGGGATGCTCTACTATTGAAAATATAACCTATATCTAAAAGCATCACTTCTCATGTTCAAGCAGCAGGGTAACAACAGGGCAACAAAGTAACAGATGTAAGAGACCCAAAGTATAAAATTCACCTGTTGTAAATTTAAAGGCAGATTTCATGTTTGGGAGATTTAGAGAAAGAGGGAAGATGATAATATCTGTTTGAAGCCATTGACAGAGTTTTCAAAGATATGGGAAGATACTGGCAGATTTTTTAAAGATAATGATAACCCTGTATGCAAGACAGCAAAAGAGACACATATATAAAAAACAGTCTTATGGACACTGTGGGAGAGGGTGAGGGTGGGATGATTTGGGAGAATGGCATTGAAACATGTATAATATCATATGTGAAATGAATCACCAGTCCAGGTTCAATGTGTGATACAAGATGCTCAGAGCTGGTCCACTGGGATGACCCAAAGGGGTGGTATGGGGAGGGAAGTGGGAGGGGGTTCAGGATGGGGAACACATGTACACTCATTGCAGATTCATGTTGATGTATGGCAAAACCAATACAATATTGTAAAGTAATTAGCCTCCAATTAAAATAAATTTATATTTTAAAATAAAGAAAAAAGAAAAAAGATATCATCAAATCTATTACAGGGATAAGAGATAGTCCAGAAATTCAAGGCCTTCCAAGAATGAAGAATTTTCTGACATAGAATTTTACAGAAATTTTGCGGGAAAGGGGCTAATAAAATAATCTTGGTTTAGTAAAGTAACCCAGGGAAAATACCTTTTTAATGGTCAGCTTATCAGTTATTTTTTCAGATAACTTCTTGTCTTTTTTTTTTTTTTTAATAGTGAGTAAGTGAATGAACAAATCATGAGTCCAGAAAGCAGGGAAGTAAAATACAGTTAACAGCTATGTCCAGAAAATATTAACAATTTCAAGTGACAAAAATAAATGGATCAGAAGTGTATTAAGTTTTGCAGGTTTATCAAGAAAGCCATTAGCTCATCCAGAAAAGACCTTAAATCATCAAGATTTTTAGAGACTTGGACCCCCACCTTTTAAGAGAGGAAAGGATCATTATAAACTCATCGAGGAAAAGATGGTCTCCGTTCACCAGTTCAAATATGGCCAAGGAGAAGAATGAACAAGGAGTTCTCAGAGGTCAGAGCCAGAGTTCGAAAAGAACTGTGGATGAGGGGCTCCTTCCAAGGAACAGAATAAGTGTTTAATCAATGTAATTTCTTCATCCCTGCAGTGTGTATGCCTGTTGTTGCTCAATCTCATAGTCATGTCCAACTCTTTGTGACCTTATAGACTATTGTCCACCAGGCCCACTGTCTAGGTGGGAATACTGAAGTGGGTTGCCACACTCGCCTCAAGGGGATCTTCCCAACCCAGGAAATGAACCCATGTTTCTTCTTTCTCCTGCATTGGCAGGCAGGTTCTTTAGCATTAGCACCACCTGGAAAGCCAGATGAGCCTAGGAGATTTATTACAATCTCTTCCAAGGGGGATTTATATCATTGCTTGCCAGTGGATACTGTATGCCTCCCACTCTTCCCCTTTTTAAAGGGAGTGACTACTGCATGTACCTGGTGCCTGCTCCATTACTGCCTTCTGGGTGTTTGTCCTGGAAAGGGAAGATAACTTGCAATTTACAGTTGTAGGTCTGCAGATTTTAATGGAGTCACATCTGCATCTGATGGCACCTGGAGATGTGGACTCTGAGCAGTCCACATCTAATCACTGACAAGATGGAACTTTATATCACTTTCTCAGGAAACAGTGAAAGTGTTGCATATGTGAAAGAAAGATAAAATAATCTCATAACCAAAATGCACTGTCAAAGATAATAAGATATATTGATATCACTATCTTCATGGGCACACAAAAATCTTTCAAATCTTTCTTGCAGTTAGGTCAGAGATCATATGATTAAATTTTGGCTAGTAGTATACAGGCATAAATAATATAAAACACTTTCAGATTAGGCCAATTGCACAATATCTTCCTTTCTCATTTTCCCTTCAGCAGAGAGTTCAGATCTGAGTGTTCCAGATCTACATCTGCACAATGGAATGGCCTGATTCTCAGGTTACCAAAGAGGAAGGACTAGATTGCAGTGATATAATAGGAAGTAAAGACATACTGTGCTAATCCACTGATATTTTGCAACCTATTTGTCATAATAAGAAAGGTACTCTATCCTCTTTAATAAAATTATATAACATACTGATAAAAATACCAAATAAAAAGATATCAAGTCCTAATGAGATGACTGAAATAAAAATGTCCACAAAGTATCATATAATTGTCTGTCACTAAAACCAAAATCTGCCCTTTGTTTTTCCCTGTCAGTTTTTTGTGATGATTGAGAAGAGAGGAGCAGTTTCTGGTTACATGCTGGCAATGGGAAGGTGTAAATATCAGATTTATATTTAGCATTGGTGAAGGTTCAGGAGTGTATCCTGAATTGAAGGATTATCCAGTGTCCTTTTATAGGGAAAAAAAAAATCTTTGCACAGTACTTTCAATTCAATAACTGAAAAAATGTAGAGAGTAAATAGAACAATTGAAATTAACAGCAGTCCAGCTGAGCCATACTTTCCAAGACCATTGGAAAACAGAAAACTAGACACCAGTAGCTCTCCGAAAAAGTAAGGAACTGATGGTAAGGGACATAGTGAACCAACATGAGTGGGGTGCAAAATGAGAATGACACAAAGGAAATGTAGAATTCATGGCCAAAGATCAAAAAACAGGAAAAATACATCAAAGTAGTAACCCAAGGGAAAAAGAAAGCCAGAGTAAAATAAGACAATAGCAATAATACCAAATATATAGCTCAAAGAAATAATTTTAGTGATATACATTTATTTATATAGAGAAAATGTATTTAGATATCCCATATATACATGCAGAATGAAGTAAATGAATAGGAATAAAAAGGCCAGAAAAATGAGTATAAGAAATGAGAGAGGTCGTTAATTTATATAACATTAATTTAAGGAGGAAAATTCGATGATAAAAATGTAAACTTTCAAATGATGTATAAAATATTCTATATTGCAGATGTAACTGACAAGAATGTTTATATAATAAATAACTTTAATAATAGAAAAATACATAAGGCAAATTAAAATGTACAAATAAGAGACAAAAGACACAAAACAAAGACAAGACTCAGTAAATTATCTGTATCTATATTTGGACACTAAAATAAAATATGGAAGGAGGAAAATATATATGCATACATATGCATGTGTGTATATATGTTTCTGCTGCTACTGCTGCTAAGTTGCTTCAGTCGTGTCCGACTCTGTGGGACCCCAGAGTCGGCAGCCCACTAAGTTCTCCCATCCCTGGGATTCTCCAGGCAAGAACACTGGAGAGGGTTGCCATTTCCTTCTCCAGTGCATGAAAGTGAAAGTGAAATTGAAGTCGCTCAGTCGTGTATGACCCTCAGAAACCCCATGGATGGCAGCCTTCCAGGCTGCTCCGTCCATTGGATTTTCCAGGCAAGAGTACTGGAGTGGGGTGCCATTGCCTTTCTAACCAAATATAAATATTTTACATTGTATTGTAATTGACATATATTTTCCCACTAGTATATGTAATTTTTAAAACTTGGAATATAGGTAAAGGAGTAGTTTTAAAAAGACTTATACCACTGTGTGTTCTGTGTGCTAAGTCCCTTCAGTCATGTCTATTTACAAACACATGGACTGTAGCCTGCTAGGCTCCTCAGTCCAGTGGGATTCCCCGCATAAGTTCCCATGCCCTTCTCCAGAGGACCATCCCAACCCAGGGACTGAATCTGAGTCTTCCGTGACTTCTGTATTGCAGGTGGAGTTTTTACCATTGAGCCACTGGGGAAACTCCTTATAGCTCTATCAGTTCAGTTCAGTCACTCAGTCCTGTGCAACTCTTTGTGACCCCATGAACTGCAGCATACCAGGCCTCCCTGTTCATCACCATCTCCTGAGTTCACTCAGACTCACGTCCATCCAGTCCGTGATGCTATCCAGCCATCTCATCCTCGGTCATCCCCTGCTCCTCCTGCCCCCAATCCCTCCCAGTATCAGAGTCTTTTTCAACGAGTCAACACTTCACATGAAGTGGCCAAAGTACTTGAGTTTCAGCTTTAGCATCATTCCTTCCAAAGAAATCCCAGGGTTGATCTCCTTCAGAATGGACTGGTTGGGATCTCCCTGCAGTCCAAGGGACTCTCAAGAGTCTTCTCCAACACCACAGTTCAAAAGCATCAATTCTTCAGTATTCAGCCTTCTTCACAGTCCAACTCTCACATCCATACATGACCACAGGAAAAAACATAGCCTTGACTAGACGGACCTTAGTCGGCAAAGTAATGTCTCTGCTTTTGAATATGCTATCTAGGTTGGTCATAACTTTTCTTCCAAGGAGTGTCTTTCAATTTCATGGCTATAGTCACCATCTGCAGTGATTTTGGAGCCCAAAATAAATTCTGACACTGTTTCCACTGTTTCCCCATCTATTTCCCATGAAGTGATGGGACCGGATGCCATGATCTTCGTTTTCTGAATGTTGAGCTTTAAGCCAACTTTTTCACTCTCCTCTTTCACTTTCATCAAGAGGCTTTTAGCTCCTCTCCACTTTCTGCCATAAGGGTGGTGTCACCTGCATATCTGAGGTTATTGATATTTCTCCCAGCTGTCTTGATTCCAGTTTGTGTTTCTTCCAGCACAGCGTTTCTCATGATGTACTCTGCATAGAAGTTAAATATGCAGGGTGACAATTTACAGCCTTGACATACTTCTTTTCCTATTTGGAAGCAGTCTGTTGTTCCATGTCCAGTTCTGTTACTTCCTGACCTGCATACAGATTTCTCAAGAGGCAGATCAGGTGATCTGGTATTGCCATCTCTTGAAGAATTTTCCACAGTTTATTGTGAACCACACAGTCAAAGGCTTTGGCATAGTCAATAAAGCAGAACTAGATGTTTTTCTGGAACTCTCTTGTTTTTTCCATGATCCAGTGGATGCTGGCAATTTGATCTCTGGTTCCTCTGCCTTTTCTAAAACCAGCTTGAACATCTGAAAGTTCACGGTTCACGTATTGCTGAAGCCTGACTTGGAGAATTTTGAGCATTACTTTACTAGCATGTGAGATGAGTGCAATTGTGCAGTAGTTTGAGCATTCTTTGACATTGCCTTTCTTTGAGACTGGAATGAAAGCTGACCTTTTCTAGTCCTGTGGCCAGTGCTAAGTTTTCCAAATTTGCTGGCATATTGAGTGCAGCACTTTCACAGCATCATCTTTCAGGATTTGAAACAGCTCAACTGGGGGCATATTGGAATAGTTTGATCTTGGATTCTCCTGTGTCCATACCTCTCCTACCACTTTCAGTTTCCCTTCGATCTTTTCTGATCCTAACACATCAGAAAATTCTTTAAACTTCAGACAGGAATGGGTCAGCTTCTATATTTTGCATCAAACATGTCTAGGCATTGTCAGCCTGTTATGTCAAGGCCTGCTTTGGTTTAGTTCCTGTATTCATGATTATATGAGTGGTTTTTACAGGTGTCTGTATTTTGATTTCAGATAGAAAGATAAAATCTTCGACGCATTCATTTGCAAAAATTGGAATAGCAACAGATAAACTTTTAATGCTATTAGAAATCACCCATGAGCAGTAGCCACAATCTATGAAGAAACGCTCATTCAGTTTAGTCGCTCAATCGTGTCTGACTCTGCAACCCCCATGAGCATAGCATGCCAGGCCTCCCTGTCCATCACCAACTCCTGGAGTTTACCCAAACTCATGCACATTGAATTGGTAATGCCAACCAGCCATATCATCCTCTGTCATCCCCTTCTCCTCCTGCCCTCAATCTTTCCCAGCATCAGGGTCTTTTTCAATGAGTCAGTTCTTCCCATCAGGTGGTCAAAGTTTTGGAGTTTCAGCTTCAACATCAGTCCTGCCAATGAACACCCAGGACTGATCTCCTTTAGAATGGACTGGTTGGATCTCCTTGCAGTCCAAGGGACTCTCAAGAGTCTTCTCCAAAGATGCTTCTCCAAAAGCATCAATTCTTCAGCGCTCAGCTTTCTTTATAGTCCAACTCTCACATCCATGCATGACCGCTGGAAAAACCATAGCCTTGACTAGATGGACCTTTGTTGACAAAGTAATGTCTCTGCTTTTTAATATGCTGTCTAGGTTGGTCATAACTTTCCTTCCAAGGAGTAAGTGTCTTTTAATTTCATGGCTGCAATCACCATCTGCAGTGATTTTGAAGCCCGAAAACAGAAAGCCAGCCATTGTTTCCACTGTTTTTCCATCGATTTTCCGGGAAGTAGTGGGATCAGATGCCATGATCTTAGTTTCCTGAATGTTGAAAATAAGTCAAATTTTTCACTCTCCTCTTTTCACTTTCAATAAGAGGTTCTTTAGTTCTTCACTTTCTATCATGAGGGTAGTGTCATCTGCATATCTGAGTTTATGGATATTTCTCCTGGCAATCTTGATTCCAGCTTGTGCTTCCTCCGGCCCAGTGTTTCTCATGATGTACTCGGCATATAAGTTAAATAAGCAGGGTGACAATATGCAGCCTGGAGGTACTCTTTTTCCTATTTGGAATCAGTCTGTTGTTCCATGTCCAGTTCTAACTGTTGCTTCCTGACCTGCATACAGGTTTTTCAAGAGGCAGGTCAGGTGGTCTGGTATGCCCATCTCTTTAGAATTTTCCGTAGTTTATTGTGATCCACACAGTCAAAGGCTTTGGCATAGTCAATAAAGCAGCAATAGATGTTTTTCTGGAACTCTCTTGCTTTTTTGATGTTCCAGCCAATGTTGGCAATTTGACCTCTGTTTCCTCTGCTTTTCTAAAACCAGCTTGAACATTTGGGGTTGCATGATGCAGGAGCAGCAAGAGGAGCTACCCCACGTCCAAGGTAAGAGAAACCCAAGTAGGAAGGTAGGCACTGAGAGAGGGCATCAGAGGGCAGACAGACTGAAACCACAGTTACAAACAACTAGCCGATCTGATCACATGGACCACAGCCTTTTCTTACTCAGTGAAACTAAGCCATGCC
This sequence comes from Nanger dama, assembly GCA_917880005.1. NCBI lineage: Eukaryota > Metazoa > Chordata > Mammalia > Artiodactyla > Bovidae > Nanger > Nanger dama. Next base: position 13,025,123 of record CAKJTW010000027.1, on the reverse strand, counting down.
TTGTGGGGACACCCAAGATAGAAGGGTTATGATGGAGAGGTCTGACAGAATGTGGCCCACTCGAGAAGGCAATGGCAAACCACTTCAGTATTCTTGCCTTGAGAACCCCGTGAGCAGTATGAAAAGCCAAGAAGATAGGATACTGAAAGGTAAACTCCCTGGTTGTTATGTGCTTAATATGCTACTGGAGACCAGTGAAGAAATAACTACAGAAAGAATGAAGGGATGGAGCCAAAGCAAAACAACATCCAGCTGTGGGTGTGGCTGGTGATAGAAGCAAGGTCTGATGCTGTAAAGGACAATGTTGCATAGGAACCTGGGATGTTAGGTCCATGAATCAAGACAAACTGGAAGTGGTTAAACAGGAGATGGCAAGAGTGAACATTCTAGGAATCAGCGAACTAAGATGGACTGGAATGGGTGAATTTAACTCAGATGACCATTATATCTACTACTGTGGGCAGGAATCCATTAGAAGAAATGGAATAGCCATTATAGTCAACAAACACTCACTAGTATAGTAAATATTGTACCGAAGCAATGCATGAAATCAGCTTGCTACAAATTTTTTGTAATGCAGCTCTCCTGAAAATAGAATAATGCTTCATGAGGGGTAAAGTCAAGAAATCTTACTTAACATGGCCAGATGTGTGTCTACTGAAGAATTTTGTGAAGAGTGGCAGAATAAATAAAAACACATTTTTTTTTTTTTTTGGCAAAAAGAATACAGGATACAGAGATTATGGCCTATCCTCCTGCCACTAGCTTGTTTAATTAGCTGAACCAATGGTACTGTGCAATAAATTCACAAAAACATTCTAAAATATACATTTGCAGTAAAAAAGAAGGCTTTTTTACTCAAAACATTGCCTAGAGTATATAGACTGGTTTAGATATAGATGTGGTATACTGATCAAGTTTTCATCCATAACCTAATCCCGAGTGATCACTAGAAAATGGTCAACATAGATCGTAAGTAAATTCATTGCATTAAAATATAATAGTAAGAAAAGTTAATCGGAAAAGGCAATGGCATCCCACTCCTGTATTTTTGCCTGGAAAATCCCATGGACGGAGGAGCCTGGAAAGCTGCAGTCCATGGGGTCGCTGAGGGTCAGACAGGACTGAGTGACTTCACTTTCACTTTTCACTTTCATGCTTTGGAGAAGGAAATGGGAACCCACTATAGTATTCTTCCCTGGAGAATCCCAGGGACGGGAGATCCTGGTGGGCTGCCATCTTTGGGGTTGCACAGAGTCGGACATGACTGAAGTGACTTAGCACCCGTAGCAGCAAGAAAAGTTAATAACATAGATGCATGTGTGCATGTCCAACTCTTTGTGACCCTATAGACTGTAGCCCACCAAGCTCCTCTGTCCATGGGATTTTTCTTGCAAGAATACTATAGAAGATTGCCATTTCCTTCTCCATTGGATATTCCTGACCTAGGGATTGAATCTGTATCTCCTTTGTCCCTTGCACTGACAGGCAAATTCTTTACCACTGTGCTATCTGGGAAGCCCCAGTAATATCTCATGGTTAATATGAAAATTGACACACTGTCTACAAGCTATCAAAGAAAAAATGTTTGCGCCTATTAGCCATGGGATAAAACATGATCTTTATTTTCTGTTTTTGTTTTTAATTTTATTTTTACTTTATTCTACGTTATGATACTGTATTGGTTTTGCCATACATTGATATGAATCAGCCACAGGTGTACACGAGCTCCCAATCCCAAAGCCCCCTCCCGCCTCCCACCCCATATCATCTCTCTGGATCATCCCCGTGCACCAGCCCCAAGCATCCTGTATCCTGTATTGAACATAGACTGGCACTTCATTTCTTACAGGAGACAAGCCATTGATACAACCCCACACACAGTGAGGAAGCTCAGTAATAAAGAGAACTCCACAAATTCCCAGAATATAGAAAGGCCACCCCAAACGCAGCAATATAACCAAGATGAAGAGACAGAGGAATACCCAGCAGGTAAAGGAATAGGAGAAATGCCCACCAAACCAAATAAAAGAGGAAGAGATAGGGAATCTACCTGAGAAAGAATTCTGAATATTGATCGTGAAAATGATCCAAAATCTTGAAATCAAAATGGAATCACAGATAAATAGCCTGGAGACAAGGATTGAGATGATGCAAGAAAGGCTTAACAAGGACCTAGAAGAAATAAAAAAGAGTCAACATATAATGAATAATGCAGTAAATGAGATCAGAAACACTCTGGAGGCAACAAAGGCAACACTCAGAGGCAGAAGATAGGATTAGTGAAATAGAAGATAGAATGTAGAAATAAATGAATCAGTGAGGAAAAAAGAAAAACGAAATAAAAGAAATGAGGACAACCTCAGAGACCTCTGGGACAATATGAAATGCTCCAACATTTGAATTATAGGAGTCTCAGAAGAAGAAGACAAAAAGAAAGACCATGAGAAAATACTTGAGGAGATAATAGTTGAAAACTTCCCTAAAATGGGGAAGGAATAATCACCCAAGTCCAAGAAACCCAGAGAGTGCCAAACAGGATAAACCCAAGGTGAAACACCCCAAGACATATACTAATCAAATTAACAAAGACCAAACACAAAGAATAAATATTAAAAGCAGCAGGGAAAAACAACAAATAACACACAAGGGGATCCCCCTAAGAATAACTGCAGATCTTTCAATAGAAACTCTTCAAGCCAGGAGGGAAAGGCAAGACATACATAAAGTGAAGAAAGATAATAACCTACAGCCCAGACTACTGTACCCAGCAAGGACCTCATTAAAATATGGAGGAGAAATCAAAAGCTTTACAGACAAGCAAAAGCTGAGAGAATTCAGCATCACCAAACCAGCTCTCCAACAAATGCTAAAGGATAGACTTTAGACAGGAAACACAAAAAGGGCGTATAAACCCAAACCCAAAACAATGAAGTAAATGGCAATAGGAAAATACTTATCAATAATTACCTTAAACGTAAATGGGTTGAATGCCCTAACCAAAAGGCAAAGACTGGCTGAATGGATACAAAAACAAGATCCCTATATATGCTGCCTACAAGAGACCCACCTCAAAACAACGGACACATACAGACTGAAAGTGAAGGGCTGGAAAAATATATTCCATGGAAATAGAGACCAAAAGAAAGCAGGAGTAGCAATACTCATATCTGATAAAAACATGATCTTTAAAATGGCATTCAAAATTTGAAGTTGCAACTGGAGGAAAAAAATAGAAGAGAAATTGCAGGAACAAAAACTCCAAAGAAAAGCAGCATATTGTCATAGGGAAGGATAAAGAAAAAAATATCAGTAACATAAAATATTAGGAAGACGAACTTCATTGATACATATTAAAGAAAAAAATCACTAAGAATACAAAATAATGCATCTCAGATATACAAAATATGAGACTTGGATGAAGAGATTAAAATCAATGTCCAGAGTACCAATAGTATAGAACTGGTTCTTAACTGTCTTCCTTAGACTTAAGGAATATGTGACGTATTCAATTAATGGTTGTCCTTATAATGTAAGATTTAAAGAGATTTTCCCAAGGCATTAAGAAATATTATACTTGATATCCTATAAAATGGAGCTTTTAGTATATTAGATTTCAGATGTTAAGCTCTCTTTATCTCTCTTCTTGAGGCTAACTTACTCTTTCCTTCAATTAGCCTAATGACACTTGAATTTCAGGCTCCTTCTTCAGAATAGGTAGCATATATTTCATGAATTTGCTCTAGGTATTATTGTTACAATGGACTGATTCAAACAGACCTCTTTCTCCACCACAAATTCATCAAAATAACATTTAAATGCTGAGTAAATTCCACTGAAACAACTTCTGAATGCCAGCAGATGACATCAGACACCAGAAAAGCAGCCCATTGTCTTCAAAAGGAGGAAGGAAAAAATAGACAAAAACAGAGACAAAAGAGGTAGGGACGGAGCTCCATCCTGGGAATGGAGTCTTAAAAAGACAGAAGTTTCCAAACAACATAAAAACACTGTCACTGCCGAGTCTGTGGCAAACCTTGGAACCACAGAGGGCAACATAACTGGGAGGAAAAATAAATAAAACCCACAGATTAAGTGCCCAACGGTAACTCCCCCAGTGGAGAAGCAGCACAGAAGCCTACACCTAGCACTAGCAAGCAGGAGCTGGGCAGGGAGGTGCAGGCTGCATTGCTTAGAGTAAGGGCCAGGTCTGAATGCCCCGAGGGCAATCTGAGGGAACTAACTTGGGCTAACAAATAGGACCATGGGATAGCTACCCCGCTAAAAGCCCTAACTTAAGACACCTCCAGGCCTGCTCAAAGAACAAAGGACTGACTAGAGCTACTTGAAAAGCGCTAACCTAAGACACTGTCAGACCAGCTCACAGAATAAAGGACTGAACAGAGCTAGCTAACTGCAGACCATCCCCATCCGGTGACAGGCACTCAGAGCCGGAAGGGGGCAATTGCGGCCCCAGAGAGGCATTATCTACCAAACTGCAAGCAGGCTTCTTTGCTAACTAAGACTTCTTGGGATTCTAGATGGTCAACATCCACCTGAGAAGGTGCGCCAGTTGTACACCAAGAAAACTCAGCGGCAGGAATGGGGGAGGTGATAAGTCGCAGCAACCGCACTCGCCAGACACCTGATCACCTGAGCTGCTCGGACCTGGGAAGGGCACAAAACGCAAACCCAACCAGGTCTGCACCTCTGAGGACTACCACAGGGCATGAACCTGAGCGTCTTAGACCTGGGAGGTGCATGCGGCCCAGAGCCGGCCTTGGAGGGTTCCCAGCGGAGCAAACTAGAGCCTGAGCAGTGTGGGCAGGAAGGGCGCATGGGCTGTGAGCGGGGGCAAGCCCAGTGAGGCTGAGACACTGCTAACAGAGTTCAGTTCAATTCAGTCGCTCAGTCGTGTCCGACTTTTGCGACCCCATGAATCGCAGCACGCCAGGCCTCCCTGTCCGTCACCAGCTCCCAGAGTTCACTCAGATTCATGTCCATTGAGTCCGTGATGCCATCCAGCCATCTCATCCTTGGTCGTCCCCTTCTCCTGCCCCCAATCCCTTCCAGCATCAAAGTATTTTCCAATGAGTCAACTCTTCTCATGAGGTGGTCAAAGTACTGGAGTTTCAGCTTCAGCATCATTCCTTCCAAAGAAATCCCAGGGCTGATCTCCTTCAGAATGGATTGGTTGGATCTCCTTGCAGTCCAAGGGACTCTCAAGAGTCTTCTCCAACACTACAGTTCAAAGCATCAATTCTCCGGTGCTCAGCCTTCATCACAGTCCAACTCTCACATCCATACATGACCACAGGAGTCAGCAAAGTAATGTCTCTGCTTTTGATTATGCTATCTAGGTTGGTCATAACTTTTCTTCCAAGGAGTAAGCATCTTTTAATTTCATGGCTGCAATCACCATCTGCAGTGATTTTGGAACCCCCAAAATAAAGTCTGACACTGTTTCTACTGTTTCCGCATCTATTTCCTATGAAGTGATGGGACCGGATGCCATGATCTTTATTTTCTGAATGTTGAGCTTTAAGCCAACATTTTCACTCTCCTCTTTCACTTTCATCAAGAGGCTTTTAGTTCCTCTTCGCTTTCTGCCATAAGGGTGGTGTCATCTGCATATCTGATATTGATATTAGATATCTGATGCACATATGTCATCTGCATACCTGATATTGAGAAATATTGATATTTCTCCTGGCAGTCTTGATTCCAGCTTGTGTTTCTTCCAGTCCAGCGTTTCTCATGATGTACTCTGCATATAAGTTATATAAGCAGGGTGACAATATACAGCCTTGAGGTACTCCTTTACTATTTGGAACCAGTCTGTTGTTCCATGTCCAGTTCTAACTGTGCTTCTAACTGTAAGCACAGGCCAGTGTTATTTGTTTGCAGCATCCCTCCCTCCCCACAGCGTGACTGAACAAGTGAGCCAACAAAAGTGTCCACCACCACCCCCTTGTGTCACGGCAAAAATTAGACACTGAAGAGACCAACAAACAGAAGATGCTAAAACAGAGGGAATCGCCTTGGAAGTGATGGGTGCAATAGATTAAAACTCTTTAGTCAATAGAGGAAGGAGCCTATAGATCTTGAGAAATATAAGCCAGACCAAGGAACCATCTGAAAATGAACTGACCCCACACTGCCCACAACAACACCAGAGAAAGTCCTAGATATATATATATATATATATATATATATATATATATATATATATTTACTATCATTCTTTTTTAATTCTTTTTAATTTTTAGTTTTCATTTTTATAACCTATTACTTTGCAAAAAAAGACCCTATTTTTAAAGCAAACTTCATATATATATATATATATATATATAATAATTTTTGTGACTTTGTATTTTTCTTTTCTTTAATATTGTATTTTTGAAAATCCAACCTCTACTCTAGATTTTTAATCTTTGCTTTTTAGTACTTGTTATAAATTTTGTACCTTTAAGAACCCAATCGTCAGTACCCATTTTCACTTGGGTTCGAGATTACTGGGTTGACTGCTCTCTCCCACTTTGGACTCTCCTTTTCTCCACCAGGTCGCCTCTAACTCCTCCCTCCCCCTTCTCTTCTCTAATCAATTCTGTGAATCTCCTTGTGTGTTCCAGACGGTGGAGAATACTTAGGGAACTGATTACTGGCTGGATCTGTTTCTCTCCTTTTGGTTCTCCCCTTTATCCCCTGTCTCCGTCCTCCCTCTTCTCTTCTCTGTATAACCCCATGAACATCTCTGAGCGGTCCAGACTGTGGAGCACACATAAGGAAGTGATTACTGGCTAGCTTGCTCTCTCCTGTTTTGATGCAACCTCATCTCCATTCGGGTCACCTCTAACTCCCTCCTCCCCCTTCTCTTCTCCATATAGCTCTGTGAACCTCTCTGGGTGTCCTTCACTGTGGAGAAACTTTTCATATTTAACCTAGATGTCTTATCATTGGTGCTGTATAGATGGAGAAGTCTTGAGGCTACTGTAAAAATAACACTGAAAACGGGAAGAAGGAGGCTTAAGTCCAAATCCTGAGAACACCACAGAACTCCTGACTCCAGGGAACATTAGTCGACAGGAGCTCATCAAATGCCTCAATACTTACACTGAAACCAAACACCACCCAAGGGCCAACAAGTTCCAGAGCAAGACATACCATGCAAATTCTCCAGCAACACAGAAACATAGCCCTGAGATTCTATATACAGGCTTCCCAAAGTCACTCCAAACCCACTAACATCTCATAATTCATTACTGGACACTTCATTGCACTGCAGAGAGAAGAAATCCAGGTGCACCCACCAGAACATCGACACAAGCTTCCCTAACCAGGAAACCTTGACAAGCCACCCGTACAACCCCACCCACAGTAAGGAAACTCCACAATAAAGAAAACTCTACAAACTGCTACAATACAGAAAGGCCACCCCAAACACAGAAATATAAACAAGATAAAGAGACAGAGCCAAGGAACAGAAATAAATGCCCACCAAACCAAACCAAAGAGGAAGAGATAGGGAATGTACCTGATAAAGAATTCCAAATAATGATAGTGAAAATGATTCAAAACCTTGAAATCAAAATGGGATCACAGATAAATAGCCTGGAGACAAGGACTGAGAAGATGCAAGAAAGGCTTAACAAGGACCTAGAAGAAATAAAAAGAGTCACTATATGATGAATAATCCAATAAATTAGATCAAAAACACTCTGTATGGAACAAGTAGTAAAATAATGGAGGCAGAAGATAGAATTAGTGAAGTAGAAGATAGAATGGTAGAAATAAATGAATCAGAGAGGGGGAAAAATGAATTAAAAGAAATGAGGACAATCTCAGAGACCTCTGGGACAATGTTAAACACCCCAACATTTGAATCATAGGAGTCCCAGAAGAAGACAGAAAGAAAGACCATGAGAAAATTCTTGAGAAGATAATAGTTGAAAACTTCCCTAAAATGGGGAAGAAAATAATCACCCAAGTCCACGAAACCCAGAGAGTCCCAAACAGGATAAACCCAAAGTGAAACACCTCAAGACACATATTAATCAAATTAACAAAGATCAAACACAAAGAACAAATATTAAAAGCAGCAAGGAAACACACACACACACACACACACACACACACACACACACACACAAGGGGATTCCCACAAGGATAACAGCTGATTTTTCAATAGAAACATTTCAGTCCAGGAGGGAATGGAAGAACATACTTAAAGTGATGAAAGAAAATGCTCTCCAGCAAATGCTAAAGGATCTTCTCTAGACAGGAAACCCAAAAATGGTGTATAAACTTGAACCCAAAACAATAAAGTAAATGGCAATAGGATCATACCTATCAATAATTACCTTAAATGTAAATGGGTTGAATGCCCCAACCAAAAGACAAAGACTGGCTGAATGGATACAAAAACAAAACCCATATATATGTTGTCTACAAGAGACCCACCTCAAAACAGGGGACACATACAGACTGAAAGTGAAGGGCTGGAAAAAGATATTCCACGCAAATAGAGATCAAAAGAAAGCAGGAGTAGCAATATTCATATCTGATAAAATAGACTTTAAAACAAAGGCTGTGAAAAGAGACAAAGAAGGACACTACATAATGATAGAAGGATCAATCCAAGAAGAAGATATAACAATTATAAATATATATTCACCCAACACAGGAGCACCATAATATGTAAGACAAATGCTAACAAGCATGAAAGGGGAAATTAACAATAACGCAGTAATAGTAGCAGACTTTAATACCCCATTCACACCTATGGATAGATCAACTAAACAGAAAATTAACAAGGAAACACAAACTTTAAATGATACAATAGACCAGTTAGACCTAATTGATATCTATAGGACATTTCATCCCAAAACAATGATTTCACCTTTATCTCCAGTGCATACGGAACCTTCTCCAGGAAATCACATCCTGGGCCACAAATCTAGCCTTGGTAAATTCAGAAAAATTGAAATTATTCCAAGCATCTTTTCTGACCACAATGCAGTAAGATTAGATCTCAATTACAAGAGAAAAACTATTTAAAAATTACAACATATTGAGGCTGAACAACATGCTGCTGAATAACCAACAAATCACAGAAGAAATCAAAAAAGAAATCAAAATATGCATAGAAATTAATGAAAATGAAAACACAACAACCCCAAACCTGTGGGACACTGTAAAACAGTGCTAAGGGAAAGGTTCCTAGCAATGCAGGCATTCCTCAAGAAACAAACAAAAAAAAGTCAAATAAACAACCTAACTCTACACCTAAAGCAACTAGAGAAGGAAGAAAGGATAAACCCCAGGTTTAGTAGAAGGAAAGAAATCTTAAAAATTAGGGCAGAAATAAATGCAAAAGAAACAAAAGAGACCATAGCAAAAATCAACAAGGCCAAAAGCCGGTTCTTTGAGAGGATAAATAAAATTGACAAACCAATAGCCAGACTCATCAAGAAACAAAGGGAGAAAAATCAAATCAATAAAATTAGAAATGACAATGGAGAGATCACAACAGACAACACAAAAATACAAAGGATCATAAGAGATTGCTATCAGCAATTATATGCCAATAAAATGGACAACTTGGAAGAAATGGACAAATTCTTAGAAAAGTAAAACTTTCCAAAACTTAACCAGGAAGAAATAGAAAATATTAACAGACCCATCACAAGCACATAAATTGAAACTGTAATCAGAAATCTTCCAGCAAACAAAAGCCCAGATCCAGACAGCTTCACAGCTGAATTCTACCAAAAATTTGGAGAAGAACTGACACCTATCTTACTCAAACTCTTCCAGAAAATTGCAGAGGAAGGTAAACTTCCAAAATCAATGAGGCCACCATCACCCTAATACCAAAAACCTGAAAAAGATGCCACAAAAAAAAAACTACAGGCCAATATCACTGATGAACATAGATGCAAAAATTCTTAACAAAATTCTAGCAATCAAAATCCAACAACACATTAAAAGGATCATACACCATGACCAAGCGGGCTTTATCCCAGAGATGCAAAGATTCTTCAATATCTACAAGTCAATCAATGTAATACACCACATTAACAAATTGAAAAATAAAAGTCATATGATTATCTCAATAGATGCAGAGAAGGCCTTTGACAAAATTCAACATCCATTTATGATGAAAAAAAAATCTCTCCAAAAAGCAGGAATAAAAGGAACATACCTAAACATAATAAAAGCTAAATATGGCAAACCCATAGCAAACATTATCCTCAATGGTGAAAAATTGAAAGCATGTCCCCTAAAGTCATGAACAAGACAAGGGTGCCCACTTTCACCACTACTATTCAACAGTGTTGGAAGTTTTGGCCACAGCAATCAGAGCAGAAAAAGAAATAAAAGAAATCCAGATTGTAAAGAAGTAAAGCTCTCACTTTTGCAGATGACATGATCCTCTACATAGAAAACCCTACAGACTCCACCTGAAAATTACAAGATGCTAATCAATGAATATAGTAAAGTTGCAGGACATAAAATCAAGACACAGAAATCCCTTGCATTCCTGTACACTAATAATGAGAAAATAGAAAAATTAAGGAAATAATTCGATTCACCATTGCAATGAAAAGAATAAAATATTTAGGACTATATCTACCTAAAGAAACTAAAGATCTATATATAGAAAACCATAAAACACTGGTGAAAGAAATCAAAGAGGACACTAATAGATGGAGAAAAATACCATGTTCATGGATTGGAAGAATCAGTATAGTGAAAATGAGTGTACTACCAAAAGCAATATATAGATTCAATGCAATCACTGTCAAGCTACCAACGGTATTTTTCACAGAAATAGAACAAATAATTTCACAATTTGTGTGGAAATGCCAAAAACCTCAAATAGCCAAAGCAATCTTGAGAAAGAAAAAGGGAACTGGAGGAATCAACCTGCCTGACTTCAGGCTCTACTACAAAGCCACAGTCATCAAGACAGTATGGTACTGGCACAATGACAGAAATATAAATCAATGGAACAAAATAGAAAGTCCAGGTATAAATCCATGCACCTATGGACACCTTATCTTTGACAAAGGAAACAAGAATATAAAATGGAGAAAAGACAAGTTCTTTGACAAGTGGTGCCGAGAAAACTGGTCAACCGCTTGTAAAAGAATGAAACTAGAACACCTTCTAACATCATACACAATAATAAACTCAAAATGGGTTAAAGATCTAAATGTAAGACCAGAAACTATAAAACTTCTAGATGAGAACATAGGCAAAACACTCTTCGACATAAATCACAGCAGGATCGTCTATGACCCACCTCCCAGAATAGTGGAATTAAAAGCAAAAATAAACAAATGGGACCTAGTTAAACTTAAAAGCTTCTGCACAACAGAGGAAATTCTAAGCAAGGTGAAAGGACAGCCTTCAGAATGGGAGAAAATAGTAGCAAATGAAGCAACTGACAAAAAATTATGTTCGATACAGGATACAGGATGCTTGGGGCTGGTGCATGGGGATAATCAAGAGAGATGATATGGGGTGGGAGGTGGGAGAGAGATTCAGGACTGGGAGCTTGTATACACCCGTGGCGGATTCATGTCAATGTATGGCAAAACCAAAACAGTATTGCAAAGTAAAACAAAAACAAAACAAAACAAAAAAACTAATCTCAAACATATACAACCAACTCCTGCAGCTCAGTTCCAGAAAAATAAACAACCGAATCAAAAAAATCGACCAAAGAACTAAACAGTCATTTCTCCAAAGTCATACAGATGGCTAACAAACACATGAAAAGATGCTCAACATCACTCATTATCAGAGAAATGCAAATCAAAACCACAATGTGGTACCACTTCACGCCAGTCAGAATGGCTGCTATCCAAAAGTCCACAAGCAATAACTGCTGGAGAGGGTGTGGAGAAAAGGGAACCCTCTTACACTGCTGGTGGGAATACAAACTAGTACAGCCACTATGGAGAACAGTGTGGAGATTCCTTAAAAACTGGAAATAGAACTGCCTTATAACCCAGCAACCCCATTCTGGGTATAAACACTGAGGAAACCAGAATTTAAAGAGACGTGTACCCCAATGTTCATCGCAGCGCTGTTTGTAATAGCCAGGACATGGAAGCAACCTAGATGTCCATCAGCAGATGAATGGATAAGAAATCTGTGGTACATATACACAGTGGAGTATTACTCCGCCATTAAAAAGAATACAGTTAAATCAGTTCTAGTGAGGTGGATGAAACTGGAGCCTATTATAAAGAGTGAAGTAAGCCAGAAAGACAAAAGCATTACAGTATACTAACACATATATATGGAATTTAGAAAGATGGTAATGATAACCCTGTGCAAGACAGCAAGAGAGATACAGATGCATAGAACAGTCTTTTGGACTCTGTAGGAGAGAGAGGGGGTGGGATGATTTGGGATAATGACACTGAAACATGTATAATATTATATATAAACAAATTTTCAGTCCAGGTTCGATGCATGATACAGGATGCTTGGGGTTGGTGCACTGGGATGAGCCCGAGGGATGTGGGAGGGAGGTTCAGGATGGGAAACGTGTCTACCCATGGTGGATTCATGTTGATGTATGGCAAAACCAATACAATATTGTAAAGTAATCAGCCTACAATTAAAATAAATAAATTTATATTAAAATATTTTAAAAATGTCCATTGGGCATTATAATAATCTAGGGACTAAAATTAGCAATGAAGAATTTTCAAAGGTGATATTCTTTGTGCCTGCTACTGAAGATGAATAAGTCTTTTTCAAATATATAGTAAAAAATAATAAGTATCATATACAAGGAGAAGGCAATGGCAACCCACTCCAGTACTCTTGCCTGAAAGTCCCATGGGCGGAGGAGCCTGCTAGTCTGCAGTCCATGGGACTGTGAAGAGTCGGGCATGACTGAGCGGCTTTACTTTCACTTTTCTCTTTCCTACATTGGAGAAGGAAATGGTAACCCACTCCAGTTTTCTTGCCTGGAGAATCCCAGGGATGGGGAGCCTGGTGGGCTGCCATCTATGGGGTCGCACAGAGTCGAACATGACTAAAGTGACTTAGCATGCATCATATACAAAGTCATCACAAAATGAAGAATATTGATGTAGGAGGAAATAAATAAAATTTCAGTACAGCTGGAATTTAGAGTCTGTTATCTATAGGATAAAGTTTGTTTTTTCATTCCACAATATATTTTTCAGAATCCACATCACCTTTTAAGAATGCTATTTAGATGGAACATTACACAAAAGAATTCTGTTCCTTGAGGACTTGATTTATGCATACACTTGTAAAATAACAACCACAGTCAAGGTTGTTATCATATTTATCACCTCTCACATTTACCTTTTTTTTTTTTTTTTTGGAAGTGAGATCACTTTAAATATCTGCCCACTTAGCAGTTCAGTTATGCAAACCAGTATCATCAACTATTATATTGTTGCACATTAGATCTCTGGAATTTATTCATTTTACATAACTGAGACTTTCTTGATCAACATTTTGTTTGTACCCCCAAGCAGCCTCCAGCTACTACCACACACTCTTTGCTTCTATGAGTTTGACTATTCTAGATTCAACGTGTAAGTGAGATGTAGTATTTGTCTTCCTGCATCTGGCTTCTTTCACTCAGGGCAATGTGAACAAAGTTTTATCTAATTGGTCTCAAATGGTAGGAAACAACCTATCTGTTTGTCAACCAGTGAATAGATGAAAAAATGCAGTATACATACACAATAAAATAGCATTCTCAGTATTTGAAATATATACTCATGGTTACATCCTCACTAATGGAAGTGTCTGCAGCAGTTCTAAGCAGTATGAGTTCACACAAAAAGTATTCAATTGCAGGTTAAAGAAAACGATTTCATTAATAAATAAAATGCTCTCTAGAATAATCAGATAGAAGTTAATTTGTGGCACTATGAATATGCTGTTACTTTGATGTGCAATTATTGATTTTTTTTCCAGTCACTATATTATATTTCTAGGTTGGGATCCATAGAATATAAACTTAAAAAAAAATAGCTGGAGTCAGGTTAAGGAAGGTGAAATTAATTTTTATGTTGATGAAGATGATAGAGTATGATAATAATGAGCTTCCTATGATTGAACCCCACAATTGAACATAAATCACTCACTCATTCTTATCACTTTCAAGCCCTACTGCAAGCTATTTTCCCTGAGGAAGAAACTGTAATAGTTTTAAATGGAGTAGCAGAAAGAACCTCTGTAGCAATCAACAAGATTTTGCTAAAGAGACAAGGCAGAATTCCTACCTTTTCAGTTTATCCTTACAAACACATCTATTAGAGTAGTGATACCATTCTGGAGAAAGGTACACTTGTCTTTATTTAGTAGTTCCCCCTACACATGAAAATATGAGTCCAGGAGAAAGGAAGATTTCCGACAACAATGTTTAAAGAACTAACTGTATTTACGTGTGTCTTTCAAATTAGTAGGTAATGCTGACAGTATTTTTTTCATATACACACACACACACACACACACACACACACACACACACACACACACACACACACATATATATATAATTCATTGCCCCAAATAAATATTTTGTAGCTAATACAGAAATTTTTGATGTAAGAAAATGCTACTCACTACTTTTATAATTCCATCTTGATCAAAATACATTCTGCTATATGAGATACATTTATATAAGATAAACATTAATGAATACATTCTTTGTAATACATACATGCATAGCATGTATTATATATGTATGAGTCAGTGAAAGATGTTCAGTCATGTCCAACTCTTTGCAACTCCATGGGCTGTAGCCTGCCAGGCTCCTCTGTTCATGGAATTCTCCAGGTGAGAGTAATGGAGGAGGATGCAATTTCCCACTCCAGGGGTTCTTCCCAACCCTGGGATTGAACCCGGATCTCCTGAATTGCTGTCAGATTATTTTTACCATCTGAGCAACCAGGGAAGCCTAATATTATACACATAATTAAAATGAATATAATCTCTGATAAGTGTGTAATTTTGATAATGAGTTTTAAACAAACTGACAATTTCATTTTTATTTCTGAAGTAGGATATAAAGTCATCTATAAGAAACAAACAATGAGGGTGGACCATAAATTTGGATACACTAAGTAACTTTTATTCTGATTATCTGTTATTTCTATAAATCTAAAGTCCACATAATTAGTTTACAATTATATAGATGTATAAAGTATTTTAAGTTTTTTTCAAAATAAATATTTTAATATTTTGTTAAGGTGTACCCAGTTGAATAGGAATCCCATGTGGCTCAATTTTAAAGAATCTACCTGCCAGGGCAGGAGACAGAGATGCAGGTTCAATCCCAGGGTTGGGAAGATCACTTGGAGAAGAAAATGGGAACCCATTCTAGGATCATTGCCTAGGAAATCTCATAGACAGAAGAGCCTGGTAGGCTAGAGTCCATAAGGTCACAAAAGAGTTAGACATGACTTAGCGACTGAACAACAACCCAATTGAATACATTAAGATATTTTCTCTGATTTATCAAATTCTAATAACATGTTACATGGGAGTCAACATAAATGAGAAAGTTTCAGTCTGATGCAAATAATTAAATCTAAGGCACAAATTATATTTATACGTAGCTAGTTGCTTTTTTAGAAATATGTATTCCAAATTTCTGTGTCAGAAAATGAAATTCAATACTTTTACCATAGCTATATGAGCCTGCCAATTTTATATTTATCCACAAAAGCAAACCATACTAAATTTCCAAACATGTAATGAGGTTAAAAATTATATATAGATTTCATGGCTTTGATAATGTCATTTTTGTTTCATTGTTTTAAAATCTCCTTCCCTGGTAAGTAGCATTTCCATTAAAAGGCAAGGTACAAAAAAACACATACTCTTGTATGCACTGCAATAATTGGTTAAACTAGATCTTTAATCATAGTAAGTTTAACTTTATAATTTAATTTAAATAGCAGTATGATATAAACTCTTAACAGTGTAAAGAATACTATACTCAACTCCAGTCTATGAATCTCATTTCAAAATTTAAATGCACACATTTATAGCTAAAAATGTATCTACTTATCTATATTTTACATGGTTTTTGGTTTTGTATAAATTTTAAACTATTCTTGCCATAATTGGAATTACTATTATTTTTAGATTAAAAGCAAGCATCTTATTCAAATGCAGTTTTATTATTGTTATCAAATATATTATTCACAGGAATATACTAAGTTCTTAATAATGATAACAATATAACTCTTATTGTTCTGAGAATTCTAACAGTCTATTTATAGATGTGTGACAAAAGCAATAGAATAACTAAGATGGTGTATGTTACCTCTATGGCTTATATAGAAATTCAGAAAATGAAATAATTCCTACTAATTGTAAATCCTTGAGGAATGAAGCTATATTTGTCTTCATTTTATTTTCAAGACCTAATTTAATATAAAGCCTACTTAAGCATGTCATAAGTACAAGATAAAATTAACAAAATAATAGTGACATTACAAGGCAAAGATTGACCTTAATCTATGCATAAATGGAAGATTAGATAATAGAATAGCAGATTTTTACAGTCATAATTGTTTTGATACACATTCAGAAAATAGTTTCCAGTAATAATAAAGAAGGTATGGTACATGTGCACAATGGGATATTACTCAGCCATAAAGAGGAACACATTTGAGCCAGTTCTAATGAGTTGGACGAAACTATACCATATTATACAGAATGAAATAAGTCAGAAGGAAAAAGATAAATATCATATACTGAACATATGTAGAGAACCTAGAAAGATGGTACTGATGAATGGTACAGAACAGACTAGTGGACATGGGGAGAGAGGAGAGGAGGGTGAGATGTCTGTAGAGAGTAACACGGGAACTTACATTATCATATGCAAATAGATAGCCAATGGGAATTTGCTGCATGTGTCAGGCAACTCAAATAACCTAAGAGGTGGGATTGGGAGGGAGATGGGAGCAAAGTTCAAGAGGAAGGGGACAATATACACCTATGGCTGATTCATGTTGATGTTTAACAGAAAACAATAAAATTCTGTAAAGCAATCATCCCTCAATTAAAAATAAGTATTTTTTTAAAAGAAAAGAAAATAGTTTCCAGGAATACTCAATAACTATAAATAGAGACTGTTTACTATGATGTTCATCATATTTATACTTAAATTTTAGATTTAGTCATATTTTTGTATAGGAGAATACATTTCATTGGTAGCCCATTAACTTGAAAAATAATTATTTTAAAAGTAATCAGTTATGAAGCAAAAATAAACAAATGGGATCTAATTAAAATTAAAAGCTTCTGCACAACAAAGGAAACTATAAGCAAGGTGAAAAGACAGCCTTCTGAATGGGAGAAAACAATAGCAAATGAAACAACTGCCAAACAACTAATCTCAAAGATATACAAGCAACTTATGCAGCTCAAATCCAGAAAAATAAACGAACCAATAAAAAAATGGGCCAAAGAACTAAATAGGCATTTCTCCAAAGAAGACATACGGATGGCTAACAAACACATGAAAAGATGCTCAACATCACTTATTATCAGAGAAATGCAAATCAAGACCACAATGAGGTACCATTTCACACCAGTCAGAATGGCTGCGATCCAAAAGTCTACAAGCAATAAATGCTGGAGAGGATGTGGAGAAAAGGGAACCCTCTTACACTGCTGGTGGGAATGCAAACTAGTACAGCCACTATGGAAAACAGCCACTATGGAGATTCCTTAAAAAATTGCAAATAGAACTGCCTTATGACCCAGCAATCTCACTGCTAGGCATACACACCGAGGAAACCAGAAGTGAAAGAGACACATGTACCCCAATGTTCATTGCAGCGCTGTTTATAATAGCCAGGACATGGAAGCAACCTAGATGTCCATCAGCAGATGAATGGATAAGAAAGCAGTGGTACATATACACAATGGAGTACTACTCAGCCCTTAAAAGAATAAATTCGACTCAGTTCTAATGAGATGGATGAAATTGAAGCCGATTATACAGAGTGAAGTAAGCCAGAAAGAAAAACACCAATACAGTATACTGACACATATATATGGAATTTAGAAGGATAGTAATGATAGTAATGTCTCTATGTGAGACAACAAAAGAGACTCAGAGGCATAGAACGGACTTTTGGACTCTGAGGGAGAGTGAGAGGGTGGGATGATTTGGGAGAACGGCATTGAAACATGTATACTATCTTGTAAGAATGAAACGCCAGTCTATGTTCAATACAGGATGCAGGACGCATGGGGCTGATGCACGGGATGATTCAGGGAGAGGATGTGGGGTGGGAGGTGGGAGGGGGCTTTGGCATTGGGAGATCATGGACACCTGTGGCTGATTCATGTCAATGTATGGCAAAACAAATACAGTATTGTAACGTAGAATAAAGTATTAAAAAAAAGTAATCAGTTATGTATACAAATCAATCGGAAAAGATGTGGCCTTGTTTAGTACTAATCTTCCCACACAATTCAGGGAAGAATTAGTTTTCTGTTGTACTTTTATTTCTTTGTGTGTGCTCAGTCACAGTAGTGTCTAAATGTTCGTCTCCCTTTGCACAGTAGCCCACCAGTCTCCTTAGTCCATGGGATTTATCAGGCAAAAATACTGGAATGGGGTGCCATTTCCTCCTCCAGGGAATCTTCCTGACTCAGGGATTGAACCCGCATCTCCTCCATTTCAGGATCTTCTTTACCTGATGAGTCACCTTTATAAATATCAATAAAAATGTGCATTTTCTTCTAGATAGTAGATATATTCCAGATGAGAAAATGGTATGGATAAATGGAGTACAAGAAACTGTGCAAAAACCAATCAGTTTTAAACCTTAGAAAATTACTCATAAAACTAATCTAGAGCCAGATCTTGGAATGTGAAGTCAAGTGGGCCTTAGAAAGCATCACTATGAACAAAAATAGTGGAGGTGATGGAATTCCAATTGAGCTATTTCAAATCGTGAAAGATGATGCTGTGAAAGTGCTGCACTCAATATGCCAGCAAATTTGGAAAACTCAGCAGTGGCCATAGGACTGGAAAAGGTCAACTTTCATTCCAATCCCAAAGAAAGACAATGCCAAAGAATGCTCAGACTACTGCACAATTGCACTCACCTCACACGCTAGTAAAGTAATGCTCAAAATTCTCCAAGCCAGGCTTCAGCAATATGTGAACCATGAAATCCCTGATGTTCAAGCTGGTTTTAGAAAAGGCAGAGGAACAGAGATCAAATAGCCCGCATCCTCTAGATCATGGAAAAACCAAGAGAGTTCCAGAAAAACATCTATTTCTGCTTTATTGACTATGCCAAAGTCTTTGACTGTGTGGATCACAATAAACTGTGGAAAATTCTGAGAGAGATAGGAATACCAGACCACCTGACCTGCCTCTTGAGAAATCTGTATGCAGGTCAGGATGCAACAGTTAGAACTGGACATGGAACAAGAGACTGTTTCCAAATAGGAAAAGGAGTACGTCAAGGCTGTATATCGTCATGCTGCTTATTTAATTTATATGCAGAGTACATCATGAGAAATGCTAGACTGGAAGAAACACAATCTGGAATCAAGATTGCTGAGAGAAATATCAATAACCTCAGATATGCAGATGTCACTACCCTTATGGCAGCAAGTGAAGAGGAACTAAAAAGCCTCTTGATGAAAGTGAAAGAGGAAAGCAAAAACGTTGGCTTAAAACTCAACATTCAGAAAACAAAGATCATGGCATCCGGTCCCATCACTTCATGGGAAATAGATGGGGAAACAGTGGAAACAGTGTCAGACTTTATATTTTTGGGCTGCAAAATCACTACAGATGGTGACTGCAACCATGAAATTAAAAGAGGCTTACTCCTTGGAAGAAAAGTTATGACCAACCTAGATAGCACATTCAAAAGCAGAGACATTACTTTGCCAACTCAGGTCCATCTAGTCAAGGCTATGGTTTCTCCTGTGGTCATGTATGGATGTGAGAGTTGGACTGTGAAGAAGGCTGAGCACCAAAGAATTGATGCTTTTGAACTGTGGTGCTGGAGAAGACTCTTGAGAGTCCCTTGGACTGCAGGGAGATCCAACCAGTCCATTCTGAAGGAGATCAGCCCTGGGATTTCTTTGGAAGGAATGATGCTAAAGCTGAAACTCCAGTACTTTGGCCACCTCATGCAAAGAGTGACTCATTGGAAAAGATTCTGATTATGGGAGGGATTGGGGGCAGGAGGAGAAGGGGACGACAGAGGATGAGATGGCTGGATGGCTTCAAGGACTCGATGGACTTGAATCTGAGTGAACTCCGGGAGTTGGTGATGGACAGGAGGCCTGGTGTGCTGTGATTCATGCGGTCGCAAAGAGCTGGACCCAACTGAGCAACTGAACTGAAATGAAACTTTGTATTAAAGATGCTTACATTTGATATATACTAAATAAATGCCATCAGACTGGCTTAAAATTTTCTACTAAATCAATATTGCTGGGAGAAATATCAATCACCTCAGATATGGAGATGACACCACCCTTATGGCAGAAAGTGAAGAGGAACTAAAAGCCTCTTGATCAAAGTAAAAGAGGAGAGTGAAAAAGTTGGCTTAACGCTCAACATTCAGAGGAAAAGATGGCTCTATGGCATCACTGACTTGATGGACATGAGTCTGAGTGAACTGTGGGAGTTGGTGATGGACAGAGAGGCCTGGCGTGCTGTCATTCATGGGGTCGCAAAGAGTTGGACACGACTGAACGACTGAACTGAACTGATAGCAGAATGGACACTGAATTGGGTGAATTATCCTACTAACTACTGGCATGAACATAGGAAACTCTTAGAAATTTTCCACGCCTCAAGATTCTAAGCTGTGAAAAAGAAATGTGGAATAGACTACGTTAAGGCTCTGAGAGTTTATGAACCAGATTCATTCAGTTCATAAACTGTTCTTCACTATTAAGAACATTGCCTTTGGAAGCTGCATTAACTCTTTCTAGCTAATTAGTTTAATTTACGTGTAAGGCATAACTTTATATGCAAGGATATTTGGCTTCACTGAATTGTAATCATTTTCCCTATGCTAAACAATTTAGTTTCCACTCATTGTTTTGGCTTTTTCCCTCTAATGAGCTAAACTCATTAGGTGATTCACAGCAAATAAGATGAGCCACCTGTATTGAAATCAATTGATGGGCACTAATCAAAGCCATTCTATATTATTCACTTTTTCATTTCATTGATTACTGTTTTTCAAATATTCTAGAAAAGAATGGAATAAGTTATTACAGATATTTTGCATAAGCTCTACATTTGACCTTCAATTTCAAATCATGCTTAGCCTTGATAAAATTCAAATTTACTTCCTTATCAACTTATCATAATTTTTCAGAATTTAATGACATTATGAACCCTGTAGCCTTTCTAGAAGGCTAGCAATTTATGAAAATTTATTTAAAAAACAAACTTTGCTTGGCAATTTTGTTTTGTAGTGTTTTTACCTTGCATCCAATCATTATTATTTTTTTCCCTTTAAAATTTATTTCCTTCTTCTTTGCTTGCTTGTTTTTAATCTGTTCATTTAGTTCTAGTTTCCAAAAATGGAAATGTAAAGTTTAAGAATTATTTTCTTATGTGAAATTTTAGAACTATACACTATACTCTTAGCACAGCTTAGCGTGTATTACGTTAATTAATTTTGATACGGTATGGCTTCATTGGCATGTGATTCAAATTTTAGCAAAATACCTCATAACTTCTTTGAACACTGATAGCTGACATGCCAAGACAGGGTGAGTGGCAAAATAAAATAGCTCTGTTTCTATAGAGGAAAAACTTCTTTAAGAATGAAGAGACAAACACACTTAAGTCAATTGGCCTTGTCACTTAAATTAAGGAAGTCAGCTGGCATTTAAGGGAGAGAAAAAACAAAAACAAAACAAAACACCTTAAACCTGAGTTCAGGGTCCTAGCTGGGAAAGCAGGTGACTAGTTAGCAATTTAATGGAGAAATCTTAGAAAAAAATGAGAGATATTAAGGTTTTCAGTTCATTTCAGTCACTCAGTCCTGTCCGACTCTTTGCGACCCCATGGACTGCAGCATGCCAGGCCTCTCTGTTCATCATCAACTCCTTGAGTGTACTCACACTCATATCCATTCAATCAGTGATGCCATCCAACCATCTCATCCTCTGTTGTCACCTTCTTCTCCCTCCTTTAATCTTTCCCAGTAGCAAGGTTTTTCAAAATGAGTCAGCTCTTCAAATCAGGTGGCCAAATTATTGGAGTTTCAGCTTCAACATCAGTCCTTCCAATGAATATTCAGGACTGATTTCTTTTAGGATGAACTGTTTGGATCTCCTTATTGTCCAAGGGACACTGAAGAATCTTCTCCAACACTACAGTTCAAAAACATCAATTCTTCTCTCCTCAGCTTTCTTTATGGTCCAACTCTCACATCTCTCCATGACTACTGGAAAAACCACAGCTTTGACTAGATGGACCTTTGTTGACAAAGTAATGTCTCTACTTTTAATATGTTGTCTAGGTTGGTCATAACTTTCCTTCCAAGGAATAAGCATCTTTTAATTTCATGGCTGCAGTCACCATCAGCAGTGATTTTGGAGCCCCCAAAATAAAGTTAGCCACCGTTTCCATTGTTTCCCCATCTATTTGCCATGAAATAATGGGACCGGATGCCATGATTTAAGTTTCCTGAATGTTGAGCTTTAAGCCAGCTTTTTCACTCTCCTCTTTTACTTTCATCAAGAGGCTCATTAGTTTCTCTTCATTTTCTGACATAAGGGTGGTGTCATCTCCATATCTGAGGTGATTGATATTTCTCCCAGCAATCTTGATTCCAGCTTGTGCTTCATTCAGCCCAGCATTTTTCATGATGTACTCTGCATATAAGATAAATAAGCAGGGTGACAATATACAGACTTTATGTACTCTTTTTCCTATTTGGAACAAGTTTGTTGTTCCATGTTCAGTTCTAACTGTTGCCTCCTGACCTGCATACAAATTTCTCAAGAGGCAGGTTAGGTGGTCTGGGATTCCCATCTCTTTTAGAATTTTCTAAAGTTTGTTTTGTTCCATACAGTCAAAGACTTTGACATAGTCCATAAAGCAGAAATAGATGTTTTCCTGGAATTCTCTTGCTTTTTTCGATGATCCAGTGGATGTTGGCAATTTGATCTCTGTTTCCTGAACCTTTTCCACCTTAAACATCTGGGAGTTCATGCCTCATGTACTGCTGAAGCCTGGCTTGGAGAATTTTGAGCATTACTTTCATAGTGTGAAGATGAGTTCAATTGTGTGATAGCTTGAGCATTCTTTGGCCTTGCCTTTCTTTGGAATTGGAATGAAAACTGATATTTTTCAGTTCTGTGTCCACTGTTGAGTTCTCCAAAGTAACTACATATTAAGTTCAGCACTTTCACAGCATCACGTTTTAGGGTTTGAAATAGCTCAACTGGCAATCTATCACCTCCACTAGCTTTGTTCATAGTGATGCTTCCTAAGGCCCACTTGACTTCACATTCCAGGATGTCTGGCTCTAGGTGAGTGATCACACCATCGTGATTATCTGGGTCATGAAGGTCTTCTTTTGGATAATTCTTCTGTGTATTCTTGCCACCTCGTCTTAATATCTTTTGCTTCTGTTAGGTCCATAACATTTCTGTCATTTATTATGCCCATCTTTGAATGCAATGTTACCTTGGTATCTTTAATTTTGTTGATGAGATGTGTAGTCTTTACCATTCTATTGTTTTCCTCGGTTTCTTTGCATTGATCACTGAGGAAGGCTTTTTTATCTTTCCTTGCTATTCTTTGGAACTCTCCATTCAGATGAGTATATCTTTTCTCCTTTGCCTTTCACTTCTCTTCTTTTCACAGCTATCTGTAAGTCCTCCTCAGACAACCATTTTGCCTTTTTGCATTTCTTTTCCTTGGGGATGATCATGATCACTGCTTCTTGTACAATGTCATGAACCTCCATCCACAGTTCTTCAGGCACTATGTCTATCAGATTTAATCTCTTGAATCTGTCACTCCCAGACAAATCATAAAGGATCTGATTTATCTTACCTGACCTTATCTTTAAGGTTTTAAAGATCTCTTAACATGTTCTTGGGCTCCCCTGATGGCTCTCCTGGTAAAGAACCTGCCTAGATTGGGAAGGCTCTCTGGAGACAGAAATAGAAACCCACTCCAGTATTCTTTTTCTGGAAAATTACATGGAGAGAGGAACCAGGCTGGCTATAGTCCATGGAACCCCAAAAGTAGACACAACTGAGCACACATGAATATACACACACTCACATATCTTTGGGAATTACAAGCATACAAAGAGGAGAAATAAGAGTGAATAGGGGCAAGGTAAACTTGAAGTTCATTTTTAATCCTTTTGGGTTTGACTGTTCTACACAAGCTGCACTCAGATCCATTGGCAGTGATGGAAAACTCCTGTGCTTGCTTGTGGCATTGGCACACAACTGTTGTCCATTCACAAGTCGACCAGAAACACAGGCAACTCCTGGAAGGCAAAGCTAAAAATTTAAATAAGAAAAATAAACATCAAAAATGGAGCAGAAACAACAGCAACTTCAAAAAACAAGGGTGACTTCTTTTTTTTTAATTTTATTTTTACTTTATTTTACTTTACAATACTGTATTTGTTTTGCCATACATTGACATGAATCCACCACAGGTTTACATGAGCTCCCAATCCCAAAACCCCCTCCCACCTCCCACCCCATATCATCTCTCTAGATCATCCCCGTGCACCAGCCCCAAGCATCCTGTATCCTGTATTGAACATAGACTGATGCTTCATTTCTTACATGATAGTATACATGTTTCAATGCCATTCTCCCAAATCATCCCACCCTCTCCCTCTCCCTCAGAGGCCAGAAGTCCGTTCTATCCATCTGTGTCTCTTTTGTTGTCTCACATACAAGGTCATCATTACTGTCTTTCTAAGTTCTATTTATATGTGTCAGCAGTAAACTGTATTGGTGTTTTTCTTTCTGGCTTACTTCACTCTGTATAATCGGCTCCAGTTTCATCCATCTCATTCGAACTAATCTCAAAAATATACAAGCAACTTATGCAGCTCAACTCCAGAAAAATAAACGAACCAATCAAAAAATGGGCCAAAGAACTAAATAGGCGTTTCTCCAAAGAAGACATACGGATGGCTAACAAACACATGAAAAGATGCTCAACATCACTCATTATCAGAGAAATGCAAATCAAGACCACAATGAGGTATCATTTCCCACCAGTCAGAATGGCTGCGATCCAAAAGTCTACAAGCAATAAATGCTAGAGAGGGTGTGGAGAAAAGGGAACCCTCTTACACTGTTGGTGGGAATGCAAACTAGTACAGCCACTATGGAAAACAGTGTGGAGATTCCTTAAAAAAATTGCAAATAGAACTGTCTTATGACCCAGCAATCCCACTGCTAGGCATACACACCGAGGAAACCAGAAGTGAAAGAGACACATGTACCCCAATGTTCATTGCAGCGCTGTTTATAATAGCCAGGACATGGAAACAACCTAGATGTCCATCAGCAGATGAATGGATAAGAAAGCAGTGGTACATATACACAATGGAGTATTACTCAGCCCTTTAAAAGAATAAATTTGAATCAGTTCTAATGAGATGGATGAAACAAGGGGGACTTCTTACAGAATAAGTTCAGGCAAGTTATAGACACAGAAATAAATAAGTAAACTAAAACTAACTCAGGAGGACTTACTTGGCACTCCAGTGGTTAGGACTCTATGATTCCACTGCAAGGGGCATGAGTTGTATCCCTTGTCAGGGAACTAAATTTTATCTGCTATAATTGTGTGGCAAAAAAAAAAAAAAAAAAAAGTTAAAAGAACCTAATACAAAATTCAGAGTTGCTGCATTATGCTAAGTAAAATATCCTATAAGGAGAAAAAAGAGACAAAGGGTTTGAAATAATATTTGATGAAGCAACGTTTGATAAAAATATTAATCATGTTATATAATGCTGATGAACCTCAAATAAATTTAATACAGGCATCCACACATAGTACATAACTACTAAAATTAAAGTGTAAAAAGTCTTGAAAACAAGAAATTTCTTATTACATAGGAAAACAAAAATATTATAAACACGACTTTCCATCAGAAAGTATGGAGGCTAGAGGATAGTGGAATGTATAATGCATTCATAGAACTGAAAAACCACAAACAGGAATTGTCAACCAAGAATTCTATATCCATATCCATTAATGTGAATTAAAACATGACCAGAAAAGGAAACACAGAAAATTTGTTATTAGAATGCTTGATTTATAAGAAATGTTATAGTAGAGATGAATACGTGATTAGTATGAAAGATGTATACATATATCTTTCTATGTTCTTTAGAAATTTCTTTAAAAATTACTTGTATAAATCATTAGTTGTAACACTTTGTTAGCTTATAGTGTGTGTATATTTAAAACATATGACTATGACTATATAATAACACTAAAAACTGAGGAGGAAAAAGAGCTATATTTTAATAAATTATTTCATTTCTTAGAGGAAACATACACAAATTATTCTACCTTGAATTTTCATTAAAAACCATCACTATATGAAAATATACTCTGAAAGTTATGAACTTAATTATCTGAAATGTCAGTACAGTATTATACATTGCAAATATTATAACATATATATATATTTTTCTTATATTGATCATATCTACTTCTGACTTTTAATTTTATAATAAAGCTACTTTGGAATACTTCATAGATGTGTTAGCACTCTATTAGAAAGATTTCTAACATAAAATACATTTTTGATATAAAATTGACATAGACAATGTGTAAACATTTTAATTTTGAAAGGAATTTAAATTGTCCCCATTATACAGTGAGGGAAACTATTTTTCCCATTCTTTTCCAACATTGAACATTCTGAAATTATTATTTCCTATACCTGTGAACATAAGCAAATATATTTCATGAACTTTTTTTTTAATGTTCAGTTGCCTGAATCTAAGTTTGAAGTTGACCTAGTTTTCATATGCGTTAGTTTTTAATACTATTTTATCAGGGACTTATATATATCTGTGATTTTTGACTTCCCTAATATTAACTTTTGATCACATACATTTTCTCACTATTTTTTTCTTTGCATTTAACCTTAGTTATTGCTGTTTCTCATTAGGAAAGAGTATTAACTTTTTCTGTAATTAAAAGTGTCAATATATTTCTTGTGAATTGGTCAAAACAAAGAGCAGCAGAAACATTTGTGAATCGATGCTGTGGAAAGCTCAGAGCTGAGCACTGTTATAATGAGGACAGTGACTGGCTGAAACTGGGGAGAGAGGACACAATTTTAATGGAATGACAATATCTAGGGTCAGAACAGGGCAGTTACAATAGAAACTCCTAATTGCGCACAAGCCATTCTGTGAGAGAATAGGAGCTCCGGTTTGTGAGAACACTGTAAAGCCTTTAAAATGTTATGAGATTAAAGAAAGAATGGTGCAAGAGGACAAGAGTCTTCAGTTCTACATTGTAGATATGGAGGTGGCTGCTACTGCTAAGTCACTGCAGCCGTGTCCGACTCTGTGTGACTGCATAGACGGCAGCCCACCAGGCTCCCCCGTCCCTGGGATTCTCCAGGCAAGAACAGTGGAGTGGGTTGCCATTTCGATAATGAAAATATTGTGTCATCATCTACTTAAGAAGACATCTATAATATAATACCTTTTAAAATACTTTTCCAATGCACTGATACAACATTGAATACAAATGAATATCTGTGTATTCAAAATAAATTTGAAGATGGTATATATGTAACATTTTGTAACCTGCTTATTTTAAATTATCGATACATTATAAAGCTTTTCTCATGTTATTAGCATATTAGATTTTAAGATTAGAGTGTAATTTTGATATTTATAAAATATCACTATATTATTAAGATTGTTTATTATTTCTTAGATATTTAACTATAACAAGCTTAGTTGTTTTCTATTCATTGATTACAAGGACTATTATAAATAAAATTAACAATTTTAAATTAATGTGAAGATAAACCTATACATAAAATTTTTGTGGGCTGTTGCATAGATAATAGATAATCTTTAAAAATAACATATTCATACTTAAAACTGAAGCAGGCTGAGAATAATGTTCTCTGGCATAATATTCTACTTGAGAGCTTTTAGAGATAGAGAACTTTTCTCACTATCCATTATGTATTATCATTATAGTTAATTCAAACAAAATTTAGTTAGCAAAGACAATCCATCTGGTAGAAAAGTCAAATATACAGTAAATGCTTCAATTATAATTGAAATGTTTACCTCACCATGCTTTGAAATAATTCAGAATTTAAACACTTTCTGTAACTTTAGTGAGCATCTTATTATTTTAGGGGAAAAAAAAGTATGATCTATTTCTGGACTGCATTTTGGCTATGTTTGCCTTCTTGTTAGAATTTTATAAAATGTGCAGTCTTCCTACTTAAAGTGTGAATCCACATTTTTTTTTTGAGAGATGGTATCAAGGGAGAAGATCCTCTTTCAATACTCCAACACTGTTCAACCACTTAGTTTCCTGATATTTTTCTCTTCCTGGGTAGCATCAAAAGTCAGTATTGTGGGTGTTCTGAGATATTTTTTTTTCCAAGAAAAACATTTATTATTCTTATTTTTAACTTGTTCTGTAGAATCTTTTGAAAGTTTTCCTTTTTTTCCCCTCTGTTGTAGTTGCTCATTTTATTGGCACTATGAAATCCAATTAAGTTTTGAGATTTTTTTTTTTTTCCCTCCTCAGTCACATTTTTTATTGTTATAAAGCTCTGCCTCTACATTGGGGTTTTGCAGGTCTATGGAGTTTTCCATTTTGATTCTATTCTGTTTTTAAAATTTTAATTTAACTCTGTAACTTTTCCAGTTTCTGATCAGTCATGCTGTTGGCTATATTGTGGATATTAAGAAACATTTTTTCCACTGTGGCATTTCTTAGATTTCCCTTGAGAGGCAGTTAACAAAACATTGACCAGAATTATTCAGGCCAAGATTTGCTTTGTTGATTAAGAAAACTGTGGGGCTCCCAATGTGTTCCAAGATGTTGTGTATTATTGGAAGCAAATACAGCCATTCTTTTACCACTGGCTTCGGAGACCTTGGCATCTCTGCCTTGCGTACTGGTTAAAAAAATATTCCTTGAATTTTATGTTGAAAATCATTCTTGAGATCTTGCCAGCTCTCAAGAAAACATGGATGATGGCATTTGGACTTCATACAATAAATTCAAATACTGAATGAACATGTGTATTGCCATTTAACCCAGAAATATTCTTTCTCACAATTGATATTCATAATATTTAGGGTACCATCAACAAAGATAGTTACAATGGAGAAATACCCGATGGTAACACCCTACAGTATAACACTTTTGAGCCAAAATTTTGTAGAGATGTTTTAAATGATTTTAAGAAAATGCTTGCAAAGCAATCAAGTTGCTTGAAAAGAGGTTCAAATGTCAACATAAATTATATTAAGAAATAAATTTGGGGTAGATTATAAAAGGTTACTTTATTATTTTATCCGCAATGATCTGCTGCATGTTTATTGACAATTCCACTATGTCTCATATTTCCTCTCTTTAAAGTTAAGGAGTTTTATTTTTCAAAGTTCCAGTGAAAGTGCTAAGAAAATATGTCTTATCTAAACATTATATGAAAAGAATTTGTGTTGTATTTAAATTAGAAAACTTCACTTGGAGTTATTCAAGTTGAAATTATATCTATGGATAAAAATAAACAGTTAATATTGGAGTTTTAAAGGAAAAATAATCTTGAGAAAAATTTTAACCATCAAGTTTTAATTTGTGTACCTATGGTTGTATCTTCTTTTTGACTAAACTTTATATTTTTCTCTTCAAATGCTGTATTTTTTTACCATATATCATCATTTCTGAAATATATACATGCAATTACATAAATTGAATTATCAAAAAACCAGATTTAAAGCTTTAACAACATAATGATATTATTAAAGATACTTTGCTTTCAGCAGTTTGTATTTCCTGAAATAGACACTAAAATATATGTGTCTATATTGAAGACACACAAAGAGCAGTGAAAAAGCAGCATGTAGTACAGCCAAATTTTCCTGGTGGGATAGAGAATTGTATACACAATGTTAATTTTTCAACTTGAAACATGTAAAGTTTTATATGAAGAAAAGGGTGCATTTTTTTTTTCAAGTAATAGCACACTTTCTAAAGCTTTGGAGCTGTAAAATTCCTACTACTTCAGATCATGACACAGTAGTTCAGATCATGACACAGTAGTCTGTGATGAGCGGAAAATATAGCTGGAACGATAATATGGAGCTGTGAGCTTTGAATGCTTCAATAAAGAAATTTAAAATTAAAACTCCTGACATTTATAATAAGAATGAGCAACAGTGAAATCATTAGGTAAAGACTGATCTTTAGATGAATAACTACTGGACAATGTAAGCAACAATAGTTTTCCATTATTTGTGTTACACCAGCCTAATGGATAAGTTGAATATAATCTGAGTAAGATATTATCTTAAAACTAACATAAGTGTGAGATTTCTAAAAGTCTTTGCATCAAGTCATCCTGTCTCAGGGCTATGAGCTATTCTACACTATTCTGCACAGTCTGTATGTCATGCATTAACACACACACATCACAATCATCATTGTCATCCACTTAACCATCATCAAATAAAATTATCAGAAATTAAAACATAGATACTTCCAGAAAGTATCTGGAAGTAACATATTTTATTCACCCCATAAGAAATAATATAGCTTTCTTATTCTTAATATTTACAGTGGCATACAATTTGGAAAAATAGATGAAAACAGGACATTTTTCAGTGAAATAATATAACTGGAAAAGCAAGGAAGATAAGATGAGAAATGCAGGCGCTCACATTACAGAATAGTCTCCTAGGTTGTAATGAGATAGCAACAGGGTCAAAAATCAATAACCATCATTCTGTATTTACATGTCACTTTAGAACTAAAGTTGTTATATATTTGCTGAAGCCAGGCTTCAGCAATATGTGAATCGTGAACTTCTTGATACTCAAGCTGGTTTTAGAAAAGGCAGAGGAACCAGAGATCAAATTGCCAACATCCGCTGGATCATAGAAAAAGCAAGAGAGTTCCAGAAAAAACATCTATTTCTGCTTTATTGACTATGCCAAAACCCTTGACTGTGTCGATCACAATAAACTGTGGAAAATTCTGAAAGAGATGGGAATGCCAGACCACCTGACCTGCCTCTAGAAAAATCTGTATGCAGGCCAGGAAGCAACAGTAAACTGGACATGGAACAACAGACTGGTTCCAAATAGGAAAAGGAGTACGTCAACACTGTATATTTTCATCCTGCTCATTTAACTTAATATGCAGAGTACATCATGAGAAACGCTGGGCTGGAAGAAACACAAGCTGGAATCAAGATTGCTTGGAGAAATATCAATAACCTCAGTTATGCAGATGACACCGCCCTTATGGCAGAAAGTGAAGAGAAACTAAAAAGCCTCTTAATGAAAGTAAGAGGAGAGTGAAAAAGTTGGCTTAAAACTCAACATTCAGAAAATGAAGATCACGGTATCCGGTTCCATCACTCCATGGGAAATAGATGGAGAAACAAACAGTGTCAGACTTTAATTTTTGGGGCTAGAAAATCACTGCAGATTGTGACTGCAGCCATGAAATTAGAAGACACTTACTCCTTGGAAGAAAAGTTATGACCAACCTAGGTAGCATACTCAAAAGCAGAGACATTACTTTGCTGACTAAGATCCGTCTAGTCAAGGCTATGGTTTTTCCTGTGGTCATGTATGGCTGTGAGAGTTGGACTGTGAAGAAGGCTGAGTGCTAAAGAATTGATGCTTTTGAATTGTGGTGTTGGAGAACACTCGAGAGTCCCTTGGTCTGCAAGGAGATCCAACCAGTCCATTCTGAAGGAGATCAGCCCTGGGATTTCTTTGGAAGGAATTATGCTAAAGCTGAAACTCCAGTATTTTGGCCACCTCATGCGAGGAGTTGATTCATTGGAAAAGACTCTGATGCTGAGAGGGATTGGGGGAAGCAGAAGAAGGGGACGACCGAGGATGAGATGGCTGGATGGCATCACTGACTTGATGAACGCAAGTCTGAGTGAACTCCGGGGAGTTGGTGATGGACAGGGAGGCCTGGCGTGCTGTGATTCATGGGGTCGCAAAGAGTTGGACATGACTGAGCGACTGAACTGAACTGATAAATTTGCTAGGTAATTCGATTCCCCAATTGTTCTGAGGTAGATAGAGAAAAACAAACTTGAAACTGCAATTCCTGTAATAGGATGCATTATGCTAAACTATAAAATTGCATGCCTTCATATTCTTTCAGTTCAGTTCAGTTCCATCACTCAGTCATGTCCAACTCTTTGTGACCCCATGGACTGTGGCACACCAGGCTTCCCTGTACATCAGGCACTCTCAGAGCTTGCTCAGACTCACATCCATTGAGTCGATGATGCCATCCAACCTCATCCTCTGTCATTTCCCTCTCCTCCTGCCTTCAATCCTTCCCAGCGTCAGGGTCTTTTGCAATGAGTCAGCTCTTCACATCAGGTGACCAAAGTATTGGAGTTTTAGCTTCAACATCAGTCCTTCCAGTGAATATTCAGGACTGATCTACTTTAGGGTTGACTGGTTTGATTGCCTTTCAAGCCAATGGAATCTCGAGTCTTCTCCAGCACCACAGTTCAAAAGCATCAATTCTTTGGCACTCAGCTTTCTTTATAATCCAATTCTCATATCCATACAGAACTACTGGAAAAATCACAACCTTGACTAGATGGACCTTTGTTGGCAATGTCTCTGCCTTTTAATATGCTGTCCAGGTTAGTCATAGCTTTTCTTCCAAGGAGCAAGTGTCTTTTAATTACATGGCTGTAGTCACCATCTGCAGTGATTTTGGAGGCCCCCAAAATAAAATTGCTCACTGTTTTCATCATTTCCTATCTATTTGCCATGAAGTGATGGGACTGGATGTTGAGCTTTAAGCCAACTTTTTCACTCTCCACTTTCACTTTCATCAAGAGGCTCTTTAGTTCTTCTTCACTTTCTGCCATAAGGGTGGTAGCATCTGCATATCTGAGGTTATTGATAGTTCTCCCGGCAATCTTGATTCCAGCTTGTGTTTCTTCCAGTCCCGCGTTAAAATATACAGGCTTGACGTACTCCTTTTCCTATTTGGAACCAGTCTGTTGTTCCATGTCCAATTCTAACTGTTGCTTCTTGACCTGCATACATATTTCTCAAGTGGCAGGTAAAGTGGTCTGGTAATCCCATCTCTTTCAGAATTTTCCACAGTTTATTGTGACTTACACAGTCAAGGGCTTTGGCATAGTCAATAAAGCAGAAATAGATATTTTTCTGGAGCTCTCATGGTTTTTGGTGATCATATTCTTTAGTTACTCACTTTTTCTTTTTTAAAACATCTTTAAAATTTTATAATAAAGCCCATCTTTTAATATGAAGCATTTTATTTACATATGCATTTGATTTTATTCATGATATATGTACATGCAATTATACAAGTTTCACAACATTAAAATAAGTCTGAATAATTTATATAATATCTTACTTATGTTAATATAATTCAAATAGGAGATAGCATCTTACATATTGTATGAGTTTCCTTTAAATTGTTGAAAAATTAGTATAAACATGGTGGCTTAAATAATAAGTATTTATTCTTTCACTGTTCAGGAAGCCAAAATTCTGACATCACTGTCACTGGGCCAAAGTTAGGTTGTGGTGGCAGGCCCACAATTCCTCTGAAGACTCAAGGTCTCATCTGCCCTTGCCTTTCCAGCTGATATCCCAGCATTTTTGGCCTGTACTATATCATTCTAATCTTTGTATCCATAGTCAGATTGTCTTCTGTGCTCTGTGTCTAATCTCCATGTCACCTTTTCCGTATGGATCTTTTGTTGTTTAATCACTGTGTCTGACTCTTTTGTGACTCCATCAACTATAGTCTGCCAGGTTCCTCTGTCCATTAGATTTTCCAGGCAATAATACTAGAGTGGGTTACCATTTCCTTCTCCAAGGCATCTTTTTGACACAGGGGTCAAACCCAGGTGTCCTGAATTGGCAAGCTGTTTCTTTACCCTGAGCCACCAAGAAAGTCCATTTCCATATGAATACATATGATTAAATTTAGGGATCACCCATATAATCTGTATACCTCCTCATCTCAGTATGTTCATTTTAATCAGGTCTGCAAAAGCCTTTTATTTTTCCCAAATAAAGTCATAAATGCCTTGTGGGTATTTGCTCAAGGGATTAGGTCTTAATATATTTAGAGGACACAATTCAGCCTTCTGTAATCTCTCTAGCCTCCAATGATTCATGTCTATAACAAATGCAAAATATATTCACTGAGGCCAAGATCCCCAAAAGTCTCAACACTATAAAGCATCACCAGCCTTAAATGTCATCTAAATACCTGTTACAAAATTCCAAATCTCATTATCTAAATCATTTAAATTAAGATTGTATGAGATATTGGGTACAACCTATTCTGAGATCAATTTTTGTTCACTCTCCAAACCTGTGACTTGGATAACATGGAAAGTTATCTGTTACCAAAATACAATTGTAGGATAGACAAACTATAATATTCATAGATGTTCCCATTGCAAAAGAAGAAAATGGCTTCAGAAGAGAATATTCACAAATTCCAAGTAATTTTGGAATCAACCATGTAGATTCCATTAAGTTTTAAGGCTGAGGAATGATTCTCTGTAGCTCAAAACTCTGATAGCTGCAACTCAGGTCTATCTTCAGCTGTTATGCATTGACTTACAATTCTTCTGAGCCCACTGTTATGGCCTCTAAGCTCAAGTCTCTGCCCTCATCATCTTCTTTCCTTTTACTTGAGAGTGAACATATGTGTTTATCAGTAGTTTTATCACCCTACTTTCTGCCTGTAGAGTTTTTGTAGTCCAAAAGCCTTTTTCATTTTATATTGTGTCATTCATTCCACTCCAAGCTGGTCGTGTTTATGGTGTATGACATTCTCAGAAACCTTTTTGGGTTGCCCATGTGCATCACAGAGATTCACACCTTTAAACACAGCATCCTCCACAGCTCTTTGTTTAGTAACCCGTCTCTATTCCAGACTTCTGTGGTTGAGTGAATTCATGAACCACTTATATAATCTCTTCAGCAATAAAGACAGTTTTCCAGCCATACCATTGGCCTTCTCTCCAAAGTATGCTTTCCTAACAGTTTTGTTGTTGTTCGGTCACTAAGTTGTGTTCAACTATTTGTGAACCCACAGGCTCTAGGATGCCAGGCTCCTTTGTCCTCCACTGTCTCCCCGCAGTTTGCTCAGATTCATGCCCATTGAGTCAGTCATGCTATTCCCACCATATCATTCTCAGCTGACTACTTCCCTGCCCTCAGTTTTTCCAATATCAAGATCTTTTCCAGTGAGTCAGCTTTTCACATCAGATGACCGCATTTTGGGAGCTTCAGCTTCACTATCAGTATGTCCAATGAATATTCAGGATTTGTTTCCTTTATGATTGAGTAGCTTGGTTTCCTTACAGTCTTAGGGATTCTCAAGAGTCTTCTAACAATTATTCTCTTAATTTTATAGTATTTTGCCATCTGAATGGCTGTTTCCCAAATCATTAAGTGCTGATTTCCTTATTTTATATATGTCTTCCTGTGTTTTGCTATTATCAGCTAACACTTTCAATGTTTTGCTTAGAAGTATCCTAAGCTAAATATCGAAATTCCTTGTTTATGAGGTTTTTTTTTTTCTTCAAACAGCTGGAGAGCATACTTTAGGTAAGCTCTCTATCTCTATATACCAAGGTCTGCCTTTTTTTTTGATTTCCAATGATGTACTCCTTCTGAGCCTTTGCCTTTAAACTACTTTTAACCAAGAGTTCATCTATGTTCATAGTCATTTTCTATGTCATATAATTCTTCCAGACTCTATACATTATTTGATTCCAAAGCCCCTTCCATATGTTTGGCGTTTATTATACAATACCATACCCATGTACTTAAATCTATATTAGTTTCCTATGGGTTGTTAAACCACTATAAACTTGGTACTCAAAAATAACATAACATTTTGTTGTCTCATTTGTCTGGAGGTCATAAGTTCAAAATCAGTGTTAGTGGACCAAAATCAAAGTGTCGGTAGGGCTTCTTTTCCTCCAAAGGCTCTAGGGGAAATTTGGTAGACTGCCTCCTCCAGCTTCTGGTGGCTGCCAGCATTCCTTGGCTTGTGTTATATTACTCCACTCTGACTTTATTTTCACAATACCTTGTGTATTTCTTTTTAAGGGCTGAGTAGTATTCCATTGTGTATATGTACCACAGCTTTCTTATCCAATCATCTGCTGATGGACATCTAGGTTGCTTCCATGTCCTGGCTATTATAAACAGCGCTGCAGTGAACATTGGGGTACAAGTGTCTCTTTCAATTCTGGTTTCCTCGGTGTGTATGCCCAGCAGTGGGATTGCTGGGTCATAAGGCAGTTCTATTTGCAATTTTTAAGGAATCTCCACACTGTTTTCCATAATAGCTGTACTAGTTTGCATTCCCACCAGTATTGATACACAACATGTAGGCTTTCTCTAGAATAATGATGCTATCTTAGTGGGCTGTTAGACTTATTTACATACTATTTTCAGGCACTCAGTAAATGGTGTATCATGTGATTATCATTACAGACTTACATTGTTATGTTCTAAAATGGACAATTCTATTTATATTTCAAAACACATGACAGTTCATTACCTTATGAGGAAAACCAAGCTATAACATTAATGCATATATTTAATATTCTTTGTTAAGTAGCAAGTTATTTCAATACAGCCTGCTGATTTGAAGCAATAGGCCAATATAAAAATAAAGCAATTATAGGTGTACTATGCTTCAGAAATTGCCAGTCCCTATATTTCAGCTCATTATGTACGCACTTCTTCAAAGGACCAAATGAGTCTCCATCATTTGCTCCTGGGGAGTGAAACTGTTGCAATTTGATTTTTGCAATGATATTTTCAGAAGTACAAAATACTTGTACTTTGAAATGCAGATACTTATTCTTTCACAGATCTGCCTGGTGATACTCTGCTTACCATAAGTGTATGTTCAGTATGAATCACTTAGGGAATTTGAACCAGCAAAGAGCGAGATCCTTTCTGCTCACTTGTTAAATGCAAATGCAGAGTGTAATTAGGGTCTTGTTTCTGGGGTCTAAGATTAAATATATGTGAATAAAGAAGTGTCATAACACAAAATAGTGTCAGACATAATAAAGTAGACTTTGAAATCACATTGCTTGGGGGTGAACTCTACTTATGGCTCCAGCTAGCCGCATGACACTGATCGAGTTATTTATCTTCTAAAATAGGAAAAGCACCTTTGGTCAATTGTACTATTGTTTCAGATTATTTTCTTCTTTCATAAGAAGCTCATACAAAACTCCTAGGGTCATAGTGCTTGGAAGTTCCCTTCCGCATGGGAAGAATACACATTACTACACCACTGACATTAGAATTAATCACGTGATTTGCCTTTGGCCAATCAAATACGAACAGAGTGGTAATTATCACAAAAGCTTTATGAAACATCAGAAAGTTTTGTCTTCACCTCCCCCACTCTTCCCAAGTGACTATAGTGGTAAAGAACCTGTCTGCTAATGCAGAAGATATAAGAGATACTGGTTCAATCCCTAGACTGGGCAGATCCCCTGTGGAAGGAAATGACAACTCACTCCAGTACTCTTACCTGAAAAATCCCATGGACAGGGAGCCTAGCAGATTACAGTTCATGGGGTCGCAAAGTGTCAGACACGACTGAAGTGTTTTAGGACATGCCCTGAAAGTAATCCCCCACTCTTGCACAAGGACAGTATGCCTCAGATGGAAGTTGTTGTTTAAACCTGAATTTTAGGGTTAAGAAGCTGTGATAAACAGAGCCACAGCCAACCCACAGACAGCATATCATGAGCAAAATATACACTGCTTTTTTGTAAGCTAATAACCAACTGAGGGGTTTCCCTGGTAGCTCAGCTGGTAAAGAATCTGCCTGCAATGCAGGAGACCCTTTCAGGAAGAACCCCTAGAGAATGGGTAGGCTACCCACTCCAGTATTCTTGGATTTCCTTGGTGGCTCAAATTGTAAAGAATCCACCTGCAATGCGGGAGACCTGGTTTTGATCCCTGGTTTGGGAAGATGCCCTAGAGGAGAGCATATCAACCCACTCCAATATTTTTGCCTGGAGAATACCCACGGGCAGGGGTGCCTGGTGGGGTTAGGAGTTGGACATGACTGAGCTACTAGGCACAGCTTAGCACAAGATACTGTGGGTAGTGGAGAATTGCCCATAATCCAGCAAGCCTGAATATATTAGTAATATCTACTTCATGTTCTTATTTTGAGTAAGGCTCAGAGAAAGCAGCTAGTAATAAGGTGGATTCTTATAAGCATAGAAAGAGGTTTTGTTATTATTGTTACTGTTATATTTAGAAATCCAAGCAGTGACAGTGTAAAGGTGGTCATGTTACAGTGTAAAGGTATAAGAAAAAAAAATTCTGTTTCACTAGTAGTAATATATTATACTGAGTCTGTGGCTTCCCTGG
The DNA here is from genome assembly GCA_917880005.1 of Nanger dama. Taxonomy (NCBI): domain Eukaryota; kingdom Metazoa; phylum Chordata; class Mammalia; order Artiodactyla; family Bovidae; genus Nanger; species Nanger dama. The sequence goes on along the minus strand of CAKJTW010000027.1, from coordinate 12,986,414 downwards.
TGGCTCAGAGGTTAAAGTGTCTGCCTGCAATGCAGGAGACCCAGGTTTGATCCCTAGGTCGGGAAGATCCCCTGGAGAAGGAAATGGCAACCCACTCCAGTATTCTTGCCTGGGAAACCCCATGGAAACAGGAGCCTGGTGGCGTACAGTCCACGGGGTCACAAAGAGTCAGACACGACTGAGCGACTTCACTTCATATTGAGTCTAGGAGTGATGGGCATAATTTTCCAAATTATATTGAGAAATAACAATAGACACTGACTTTGAATATGTGGGGTTTCAAATACTCATAAGATTTATTCATTCAAAAAAATAAATAGACTGCCAAAATTTTCATATTTCAGACAACTCTGCCACTTCCCTTTACCCACTCTTCCCACAACAACAAAACTGGCAAAAACATTATTTCCCAGGCTGTATTCATTCTTTGTACTCTCAAATATATTTAACAAGATTTCATTTGGAATAGTATAAAAGAAGCTTCGCTGGTAGCTCGGTTGCTAAAGAATCTGCCTACAATGCAGGATACCCTAGTTCAATTCCTGGGTCAAGAAGTTCCCCTGGAGAAGGGATAGGCTAACCACTCCAATATTCTTTGGCTTCCCTGGTGGCTCAGACAGCATTATCTGTAGATTGATTAGATGCTCAATCATAAAACACAGGCACACAAGGGATTAAAAATTGTTTGAGAAAGTCACAGTAATGCCCTGTTTTGCCACTATATTAAAATCCTATCTCATGAACTGTCACCTATTTGAAATTGAAGTGGCCACACTTGCCTTCTGAACTTTAAGTATTCATTGTTCTATAACTTAGTACATACAATTAAGTAGATCATTAGATTCTTACAAGCATGAATTAATCATTCTATTTTTCTATATCTATCTCTATCATTGGCCTTAGATGACAGTTAATTTAACAAGTTACAGGAAATCCTCCATATATGCAAGTTCTGGATTGCAGATTTGACAAACTGCAGATCAAAAGCACTAAAAAAATAAATTCAGAAAGTGACAAGAAAACAAAATGTGAATTTTATCTTTGATAGGCAATTTTTTACATAGCATTTACAATGCAATGTTGTAACAAATATAGATTTGATTTAAAACATAAAGGAAGATGTGCATAGGTTATACGAAAACATTATACCATTTTATTGGCTCTGTACCCTGGGCCAAATTCAGATTTAAATTGAAGAAAGTATGGAAAACCACTAGGCCATTCAAGTATGATGTAAATCAAATCCCTCATGATTATACAGTGGAAGTGAAAAATAGATTCAAGGGATTAGATCTCATAGAGTGCCTAAGAACTATGGATGGGGATTCATGACATTGTACAGAGGCAGTAATCAAGACCATCCTCAAGAAAAATAAATGCATAAAAGGAAAACAGATGTCTGACAAGGCCTTCAAATAGGTGAGAAGAGAAGAGAATTTAAAGGCAAAGGAGAAAAGGAAAGATACCCATTTGAATGCAGAGTTCCAAAGAATAGCAAGGAGATATAAGAAAGCCTTCCTCAGTGATCAATGCAAAGAAATAGAGAAAAATGATAGAATGAAAAAAAAAAAAAACACTAGAGATCTCTTCAAGAAAATTAGAGATACCAGGGAAACATTTCATTCAAAGATGGGCACAATAAAGGATAGAAATAGTATGGATCTAATAGAAGCAGAAGATACTAAGAAGAGGTGGCAAGAATGCACAGAAGAACTAAACAACAAAATATCTTCAAGATCCAGATAACCAGGATGGTGAGATCACACACCTAGAGCCAGACAACCTGGAAGGTGAAGTCAAGTGGGCCTTAGGAAGCATCATTACCAAAAAAGGTTAGTGGAGGTGATAGAATTCGAGTTGAGCTATTTCAAATCCTAAAAATGATGCTGTGAAAGTGCTGCACTCAATATGCCAGCAAATTGGGAAAATTCAGCAGTGACCACAGGACTGGAAAAGGTTAGTTTTCATTCCAATCCCAAGGAAAGGCAATGCCAAAGAATGTACAAACTACCACACAATTGAACTCATCTCACACACTGTCAAAGTAATGCTCAAAATTCTCCCAGCCAGCCTTCAACAGTATGTGAACCATGAACTTTCAGATGTTTAAGCTGGATTTAGAAAAAGCTGATGAATCAGAAATCAAGTTGCCAACATCCACTGGATAATCAAAAAGCAAGAGAGTTCCAGAAATACATCTATTTCTGTTTTATTGACTATGCCAAAGCCTTTGACTGTATAGATCACAACAGACTCTGAAAAATTCTTAAGGTGATGGGAATATCAGACCACCTGACCTGCCTCTTGAGAAATCTGTATGGAGGTCAAGAAGCAACAGTTGGAACTGGACATGGAAATACAGACAGACTGGTTCCAAATCGTGAAAGGAGTCTATCAAGTCTGTATATTGTCACCCTGCTTACATGCAGAGCACATCACATGAATTGCTGGGCTGGATGAAGCAGAAGCTGGAATCAAGTTTGCTGGGAGAAATCTCAGTAACCTCAGATATGGACATGACACCACCCTATGGCAGAAAACAAAAAAAAAACTAAAGAGTCTCTTGATGAAAGTGAAAGAGGAGAGTGAAAAAAAAAAAAGGCTTAAAACTCAATATTCAGATAACTAAGATCACTGCATCTGGCCCCATCACTTTATGGCAAACAGATGGGGGAAAATGGAAACAGTAAGAGACTTTATTTTCTTGGTCTCCAAAATCACTGCCGATGGTGACTGCAGCCATGAAATTAAAAGATGCTTTCTCCTTGAAATAAAAGTTATGACCAACCTGACAACATATTAAAAAGCAGAGACATTACTTTGCTAACAAAGGTCTGTCTAATCAAAACTATGTTTTTTCCAGTAGTCATGTATGGATTTGAGATTTGGACTATAAAGAAAGCTGAGCACTGATGAATGGATGCTTTTGAACTGTGGTCTTAGGGAAGCCTCTTGAGAGTCCTTTGGACAGCAAGGAGATCAAACCAGTCCATCTTGAAGGAAATCAGTCCTGAATATTCATTTGAAGGATTGATGCTGAAATTTCAAAACTTTGGCCACATGATATGAAGAACTGACTCTTTGGGAAAAACAAAAACAAACAATCCTGATGTTGGGAAAGACTGAAGGTGGGAGTAGAAGGGGATGGCAAAGGATGAGATGGTTGGATAGCATCACCAACTTGATGGACATGATTTATAGTTAGCTCCTGGAGTTGTTGAAGGCCAGGCAAGTGTGGAATGCTGCAGTCCATGGAGCTGAAAAGAACTGGACACGACTGAGTGAGCTGAACTGAACTGAAAACATTTTATAGAAGGACCTTGGTATCCGAGGATTTGGGGGCATTTTGGAGGAACCTTGAACAAATCCCTTATGAGAAATTAATGTCCTGTATATGGAATATTGGGCTTCCCATGTGACACTAGTGTTAGAGAACCCTCCTGCCAATGCAGGAGATGAAAGCATACAGGTTTGATCCCTGGGTCAGGAAGATCCCCTGAAGGGCATGGCAACCCACTCCAGTATCCTTGCCAGGAGAATTTCATGGACAAAGGAGCCTGGGGGCTATAGTCCATGGGATCACAAATACTCAGACGCCACTGAGGCAACTTAGCAAAGCACAGCACAGTACATATGGAATGTTAATATGATGCAACTAAGAAGAAAATTTTTATTTTCTTATTCTTATGGCATGCTTTGTTCCACCAGTTTCCAAAATTTATCAGCCAGATTCTTTTTAATGGTCTCCCTGGAGACGGAAATGGCAACACACTCCAGTACTCTTGCCTGGAAAATTCTATGGACAGAGGAGCCTTGTAGGTTACAGTTCATGGGGTCGCAAAGAGTCAGAGAGGACTGAGTGACTTCACTTCACTTCACTTATAAAGGAAAAATTTCTAGATATCAAATGTAGATATTTGCTTTTGGTAGCACTGTCCTTCTAGAATGTTTACTAAATCTAAAACTCAATAATAAATTAAATAAATATTTGATTTGCAAAAGTGCACTTCTTTAAATGTTTATAATCAATGTAAAAGTAACTAGAGATAAAATTGATCTGGTAATGTCAAACAAATTTAAAGTTCTGACTTGTCTAATTGCCATTTAAAAGTTATAAGTATAAATCAATTGAACTTTTCCAGGGCCAATTGTGCTTTCAAAATATTTTATTTATTATTAATATGTGTTGAGTACCAGTGACACACAAAATATTTGTACACAATGACAAGTTGATTATGAAACTACAAAAGAAAGACTGACTTTAATGCTGCTATTTCCCATATCTATAAAATTATTATTTTGTTCCAAGTAGTATGTTGTTGTTGCTACTGCTGCTGCTGCTGCTGCTGCTAAGTCACTTCAGTCGTGTCCGACTTTGTCTGACTCCATGGACAGCAGCCCACCAGGCTCCTCCACACATGGGATTTCCCAGGCAAGAGTACTGGAGTGGGGTGCCTTGCCTTCTCCGAAGTAGTATGTTAGGTACATGCATTTTCTCATTTAAACAATGCAATGATTTAATATAGTAAATGTAATTATAAATCCAGAATTATGAAAGTGTTAAAGAGTTTTAAATATCTTTATCCAGGTCATAGACCTAGGACTTTACAGTCAAAAGAAGATAGGTTTATATCATTAAAAACAAGTTTATATCACTGCATATTCTAATATAATATTTGGCTCTTCTACTTCATTTATGTAAGATTTGAAAATAAGCTTTGGCCTTTGTTTTAGTTTTAAGATTAAAGTAGCACATTTATTAAAGAAATATTTGAAAAGTGTGGAATAACATAAATGAACTGAAGAAAGAAAACATACAATGCCAGCAACTTATTTCTCTTAGTCTTCTTTCAGAGCCTTACATTACAGTTCAGATTCACACACACACATACACACACACACACACACACACACACACACACACACACACAAACACACATAATCTGTAACACTGTATATCAAAATTTTTACTTAATATTATTGCATAAGTGGGCTTCCCTGGTGGCTCAGATAGTAAAGAATCTGCCTGCAATGCAGGAGACCTGGGTTCGATCCCTGGGTTGGGAGGATCCCTTAAAGGTGGGCATAGGAACCCACTCCAGTATTCTTGCAATAGAATCACCATGGACAGAACAGCGTGGCAGGCTTATAGTCCACAGGGTCGCAAAGAGTTGGACAGGACTGGGTGACTAAGCACAGAACATGGCATAAGCAGTTTTTAAGTCACTGACTATACTGATAAAAGGCTTCTTCCTCTGTGGCACAGATGGAAAACAATCTGCCTGTAATATGGGAGACCCAGGTTTGATCCCTGGGTCAGGAAAATCCCTTGGAGGAGGGATTGGCAACCTGCTCCAGTATTTTTGCCTCGAGAATTCCATGAACAGAGAAGCCTGGCTGGGCTACAGTCCATGGAGTCACAAAGAGTCAAACAGGACTAACCGACTGTCACTTCACTTCATCGTCATAAAATACTGCTAATTTGATGCATAAGAACTCTATCATGTTGTAATATACAATAAATATATTTGTATTGTTACACTTATAGTGTTTTCTATTTTGAAAAAAAAAAGAAATATTCACTGGCATTACAAGTGTGTGGTATTTAGACATCTGCTCATTTTATCAGAATGCTGTGAATACTATGTCAAAAGGAATCAACGCTTTTAAGTTTCTACACAGCTCTTGAACAATTTGCATTTTGAAAGATACATAAAATACCACATATAATGCAAGTAAAAGATACAAACAAATGCAAAGGAATTTAGGGTAAGTTTTACCTTGAGACACGTTAGAGCTAGTACAAAGGAGGAAATTTTCAATGGAATGTTTGAGAATAAGAATTTCTATAGTAATAACTCTATAAATGCTAGCTAAATACCTCTCATAAGCAATCCATTACATTGTGCAGTCATTGATACTACTATTCAGTCAGCTGCCTTTTCTCAGTCTTGTTATCATTCTGTGAGAAGATTTTCATTTTTATGTGGTTTGGTTTTTGACATTTTTAACTGTATATTTCTTTGGTCATTAGATCAGCTTATGTTCTATTGTGAATTCTTTGGCAGGTATTGTTCTAGGTGGTAGAATACAGTAAACAAAACTAGCAAACAATGAAATCTGGCTTTCACGTTGCTCTTAATCCACTGCTAATGGCACCCTTGACTACTCAAGAAGGGACAACCGTTTGTATCAGTGGAGCTATAAATTCCTGGGTTCACATATATTTTCCTAATATTCTCTTCAACTGATTTAAATAGTGAAATGAAGTATTCACTGTGCATAGTAATTTTATCAGGTAAAAGGATGAGAAAGATTCAAGAAAGTGTGTCAGGGGACAGAGTTATAATTGGAACGTTGTCTTCAGGTAACAATAAACTATACATACGTACACATACACTTAGTTGATGAGTCGTGTCTGACTCTGCAGACCCATGGACTGTAGCCTGCCAGGCTTCTCTGTCCATGGAATTTTTCAAGCAAGAATACCAGAGCGGGGTGCCATTTCTTCCTCCAGGGGATCTTCCTGACCCAGGGATGAAACCTGCATGTCTTATGTCTCCTGAATTGGCAGAGGATTCTTACCACTAGTGACACCCAGGAAGCCCCAGTAGCATGGTACAGACTCTAAAATTTTATAGCGGAAGATAATTATCATATTTTTTTGTTGTTCTAGAGAGTTAATTTGGTGACACTGGGTAGCTAGGATATGAGTGAGCATGGAGTAAAAGCTATATATGAGGCTGGAAGACTATTCAACTACCACTAAAGTCAAAGTCAAAGTGTGGTATTGCAGAAGACTCTTGAGAATCCCTTGGACTGCAAGGAGATCAACACAGTCAATTCTAAAAGGAAATTAGTTCTGAATATTCACTGGAAGGACTGATGCTGAAGCTGAAGCTCTAATACTTTGGCCACCTGATGCAAAGAACTGACTCCTTGGAAAAGATCTTGATGCTGGGAAAGATTGAAGGCAGGAGGAGAAGGGGATGAAAGAGGATGAGATGGTTGGGTGGCATCACTGACTCAACGGACATGAGACTGAGCGAGCTTCAGGAGCTGGTGATGGACAGGGAAGCCTGGCATGCTGCAGCTCATGGGGTCAGAGAGAGTCCGACACCAATGTGACTGAACTGAACTGAAAGTCAAAGTGTAACTTAATGGTTGTGAATTAATGCCATGACAGTGAAAATGGATAAAAAACTATATAATCAGAAAAAAAAATCAATATTTGGTCAAAGATTCATTTAAAAAACATGTTTTAAGATATTTTGAGATATTATTATCCTTCTATGTCAGAGGTTTTTCTTAGTTTCTTGTCTATCTCTCACCTTCATGTGTCTAGTGCATCCTGCTGTGCCAAGGGCACGGTATGGTATTGGAGCTGGAGGTACTTTGTTTGAAATATTGTCCTGGTTGTTCATTCATTTTGTGACCCTTTGACTCTATTGCATAGTTTACGAAGCCTTTGTTTCAGGACCTAGAAGTAGAGAAATAATTATGCCATACTCGCAGCATTTTAGGTATATTAAAACAGATTATATGCCTGAAGTATTTTGTAATGTATATATTGCTTTATATAAACTGTTAAGAACAGGAGAAAATTATGAGTTTATACATAGACCAACTTTTTTATTCATTCATATTAATAAATAATCTTGATACTTATCCTCTATTTATAAATATATTGAGAATTATTTAAAATACTTTTTGTGTTCATATTTTGGGTTTTATATGGTAGTTGTCTCAACTCCAATACAGCAAATGTGAGAAAGCAAATATTTCATTTTTAAGGACTAATGCATTTTTCTGCCTCCTTGCTGACTTATAGCACAATCATAGTCTATATTGGAAAAAACAATGACTATATTTTGGTCTGCCTCTCTGTTTCTAATTAAATACCTAATCACCTAAGTGTCACTGTGGAAGGAAGTAAATTAAACCCTTCAGATATATTGCCAATTGATATTGATTAATCCCTCCAGTTTATTTGCTTCTTAATTTTGTCACTTTCATATTGAGAACATGAAATGATAATAGGGTGTCGGGGAAGGTATTTTTGGACAATAGGTTTCTTCCTTCTAATACATATAAGTGTAAAGAAGAAAATGCCACATAATTACAGGATTTTAATTATTGGTAAAAATTTCTGCATGATTTACTTGCCTAAATGAATATTTTCCTAGCTTTTCCAAGAAAACAATAATAAATACTGTGTACATTTATTGCTTTAAAAAACAGTTTAAAAAGAGTCATTGAATCTGAAAATGCAAGCCAAAGAGGATATGCTAATGTCTAAAACATATGAGAATGTATTCAACAAAGATTTACATGAATAAAATAGATATAATTTCTGTCAGCTAAATTATCAAATTAATCAATTTTCTGAAGAATATTGTGAAAAGGCACTGCATACAGCTGCTGATTAAATCAATTAGAAGCTGTGAATAGTAGCTTCCTAGTATATCTCTAGAGATTTAAATATGTTTATATCCTTTGTCCTATTATTTAGTTTTTAATATTATATTTTATGCATAAATATCATCTAATTGTAAGGTCAGAAAATCTGTTTTTATTCAATTCTGAAGCAACCCAAGTTTAATAATAAGCTTATATTTATTTTAATGTGTCTGAATTAGTCATTTTGAAGGTTTTGAATAGACTGGAAAGTGAAACAGGGCAAAAAGACAAAAGAAATACTAATACATTATGTAACATATTTCAAGTAAATATTTCAAGTAATTCACTGTTTTAAAAATAAAATTCTATTACCTTTAATTTACATATTCAGGATGAAATAAAATATTTTATTATTTTATTAATAAACATTTTATATAATGCCAAAACACACACATGCCAAAAAAGCAAACAACAACAACAAAATACATATCAGTTTAACAGAAATGAACTTTTAAATGATAGTTTACTACTGTTTTCTTTACATATTTTTACTGTTTTCTTTACATATATTTATGTAAAGAAATATATGTAAATTTACTGTTTTCTTTACGTATATTTTTCCCATGATTGCAATCTAAGATAAAGCAAAAGGTAAGCATGCCATCTTCTTAAGCCAAGGTATAAAAATAAAGTTTGCTAAAAGAGTAACATAAATATCACTGCTATTGATAGTTATCTGCAATGTTCTATAAATCTAGGCTGCTTTAAACGTGCCCAGAAGCCACATGTGGCAATTAAGATTTGAAATCTGAGTAACTATTTCCTTTAAACTTCAGTGTAAAGGTTTATGGCTATCATGTTGGATAGAGCAGGTCTAAACTTTGAATGAAGCAAAGCTATATGAAACAATGTGGGGAAGGTAAAGTAAAATTATAAGGACAGTACCAAAGAAAAAGTCAGTACAAGTTATTGAGTAGAAATAAGAAAATGCTCAGGAGGAATGTGGAATCCAAGACCATTCAGTTATGGAAAGCTGAGGAAAATGATTAAAAATCAATCATCACAAAAGAACAGATCCTTTACTATTCTGATTTGCCACTGATCAAGTTTGCATATTTGATTTTTCCTAATAAAATATGTAAATATGTTAATTCTAATTTCCTAATGCATTTTGGGAAGAGATTTCATCAAAATGTTATGCAAGTTGAAATTCTACCACATTTTACAATTCTCTACCAGCTCTAAAACATTTACTATCATTTAAAAGTTCATTTCTGTTAAACTGATATGTATTTTGTTGTTGTTTGCTTTTTTGGCATGTGTGTGTTTTGGCATTATATAAAATGTTCTATATCAACTTTATAAAAGGTGATTCATATGCATATAAATTTTATTATATCACTATTTCTACCTCTCAATCATAATTATACCAATATTATTATGGCTTTCTAAAGCAATCTTGGACTTCCTGGTGGCTCAGACGGTAAAGCGTCTGTCTACAATGTGGAGACCTCAGTTCGATCCCTGGGTCAGGAAGATCACCTGGAGAAGGAAATGGCAACCCACTCCAGTACTAATGCCTGGAAAATCCCATGGACAGAGGAGCCAGGTAGGCTACAGTTCATGGGGTCACAAAGAGTCGGACATGACTGAGCAACTTCACTTCACTAAAGCAATTGTGGGGCTTTCCTGCTTGCACAGTGTAAAGAATCTGCCTGCCAACGTAGTGGACACAAGAGACATGGGTTTGATCCCTGGGTCAAGAAGGTCCCTGGAGAAAGAAATGGCAGCCCACTCTCCAATATTCTTACCTGGAAAACCCTATGGACAGAGGATCCTGGCAGGCTACAGTCCATGGGGTTGCAAAAGTCTGACTCAACTTGGTGACTAAACAATAATAGTAATTTTTAACTTGTTTTATTGTTATATTATTATAGATATATAATAAAACCAAGAATTGTATTTTCCACATATAGTAAATATATATATATATATATATATATATACATATATAGTAAATACAACTCTACTAATCAGTTTTTGGGTCATTTTCAGTTCATTGATAGATATGAATTTGGCCATGTTTTATCAATTTCTATTGCAAGATAATTCCCAGTGAGTAATCAGAATAAAAAGTACTCAAAGGTAACTTTGTTTCTCTAAATTATAATCATATTTGTACATTTAATGGGATACGAGTATCATTTAAACTGCATGACTTCATAGAAGATGCTTTGTGGCTTTGCTTGTTGAAAAAAATATATATATGAATATATGTTGCATATACTTATAAATAAATACTATATATATTTTATAGCATTAGTATCTGCCTGCAATGCAGGAGACCTGAGTTCGATCCCTGGGTTGGGAAGATCCCCTGGAGAAGGAAATGGCAACCCACTCTAGTATTTTTGCCTGGAGAATCCCATGGGCAGAGGAGCCTGGTGGGCTACAGTCCACGGGGTTGCAAAGAGTCAGACATGACTGAGCGACTTCACTTTCACTTTCTTTCACTTTACACATTTTAAAGTTTGAAATAATAAATAATAATCACAAAGAAAAAAACAGTTTTAAAGTGAAAAATTATACCTGCATTTGATCTCTCTATATAGGTAATAGCTTTAATACGTCTGGAGGTATTCTTCCAAATCTTGCTCAACATTCCTATAGATACATAAATCTTATAGCAACAATATTCTTTATCTTTTATTCAACTTTCCATTTTAACTATATTTTTCATTGACTACTCCCCTTGCTTGTTAAAATATGGAGTTTAATGACTATGTAATATTCCAGAGCATAGACATGACGTGTTCTATTTAACCAATGCCCATATGATACACGGGCTTCCCTGGTTACTTGGACAGTAAAGAATCCGCCTTCAATGTGAGAGATCTGGTTTCGATCCCTGGGTTGGGAAGATCCCCTGGAGGGATGCATGGCAATCCACCCCTGTATTCTTGCCCGGAGCATCTCCATGGACATAAGAGCCTGGTGGGCTACAGTCCATGGGGTCACAAAGAGTTGGACACAACTGAGCTACTAAACCGGAGAAGGCAATGGCACCCCACTCCAGTACTCTTGCCTGGAAAATCCCATGGATGGTGGAGCCTGGTGGGCTGCAGTCCATGGGGTCGCTAAGAGTCAGACACGACTGAGCAACTTCACTTTCACTTTTCATTTTCATGCATTGGAGAAGGAAATGGCAACCTACCCCCGTATTCTTGCCTGAAGAATCCCAGGGACGGTGGAGCCTGGTGGGCTGCCATCTATGGAGTCGCACAGAGTCGGAGCAGCAGCAGCAGAGCTACTAAACATACCACACACATGTGATACATATTTAGGTTATCTTTATAGTTAGATATTAAAAAGCAAGAAAGACCTATGGAAACTTTTGTGCCTATATCCTGTACACATGTGTGATTCATCCTTGGAATATACTATCAAAAATTTAATGGGTGATTCAAATAATAGTCATGCTTTAAATCCTGTTCTTAAATGCTGTACCATTCTAAATAGTTTTATGTTCAACCAGATTTTTTCCAGTGAGCTCACAATAAAGTTTATAATAAGACAATTTTAAATGACAACCATAATTCATAATTAATATTTTTGTTTCTCATTATATTTATGATTATTAAAGTGATTGAACATCTGTCCATATATTTACTAATTTACAAAACATAACTCCAAGTTTCTAGTTTTGAAATAATTTAAATCTTAAAAAAACTCTTAGAAAAATATGGAAATATTAAGGCAGATTCTATAGACATTTTTTTTCCCTTAACCAGCTGGCTTGATGTTTGCCTTTGCTGATAGAGGGTGCTAGAAGGAGGAAGAATGCATTTTCTTTTTTTCTTTCTTTGTCTCTTGAAATGGGCTGTTTTTCTGCACAGTAGTCATAGACTCTGTTGGAATAGGTATTGTCCCTGGTAACCTTCTCTGCAGTGATCCTGTTGCAAGAAGAGAAACCTCTTCCAGGGCCCACGAGTAAGCTTTTGTCTAACATTCTAAAATGAATTGTTCAAGGAGACACAAGTGCTGACAAAGCAAAAGACTGGGAAGTGATGCCTGGGCAGAGACCAGTACGTAAGGGAACCCCCAGGGAACTGCTCCACCATGTGGCTCACAGTCTCAGGTTTCATGATAATGGAGTTAGTTTCCAGGTTGTCTCTGGCCAAGCATCTTACTTGGTTCCATATTTGGCCTGATTCAGGGTCCTCTCTGGTGGTGCATGCAACTATCAGCCAAGATAGATTCCAGGATGAGGATTTCTAGGAGGTTGGTAGAACATATCATCTCCTCTTTCCTCCTTCTTGCCACTCTTGAATTCTCCCCAATAGCTTTCAGTGGCAGCACCGCAGTCTTTATCCTGACCTCCTGTTTGAGACAACTCAATTCAATGGCTCAGTCGTGTCCAACACTCTGTGACTTTGGACTGCAGCAAACCAGGCTTCCCTGTCCATAACCAACTCCTGGAGCTTGCTCAAACTCATGTCCATTAAGTCAGTGATGCCATCCAACCATCTCATCCTCTGTCATCTCCTTCTCCTCCTGCTTTCAATCTTGCCCAGCATCAGGGTCTTTTCTAAGGAGTCAGTTCTTCTCATCAGGTGGCCGAAGTATCGGAGTTTCAGTATCAGTCCTTCCAATGGGTATTCAGGACTGATTTCCTTTAGGATGGACTGGTTGGATGTCCTTGGTGTCCAAGGAACTCTCAAGAGTCTTCCCCAACACTACAGTTCAAAAGCATCAGAAGCATCAGTTCCTCAGCCCTCAGCTTTCTTTATAGTCCAGCTTTCACATCTGTACATGACTACTGGAAAAACCATAGTTTTGACTACATGGACCTTTGTCTGCAAAATAATGTCTCTGTTTTTTCTATCAATGGTTCTTTATCTGTCCAACAGTCCAGATAGATAAATCAAGCTGACACTTACTGGCAAGGTTTGCCATCAGCCAGCTCCTCAGACCTGCTGTGGTTCACAGACTACAGCCCCCACATCCATCGTCAGTCAACGGACATCTCTTACAGACCAGAGGTGACCTGAACACTCTAGCATTTCTCATTCTCACCAGATGGTTGCTGCTTATTTGGCGGCCATTCTTCTCTTTAGTTGTCTGAAACTCAGTGTTGAGTTCCCTGGCTTGAATTTCTAAGTCTATACTTATTCATTCTTTGTTAGCCTTAGAAAAGTAACTGTCTTGTGAAATTTCAACTTATGTACTCCTTGAAGTTCTCTGTCAACCTATTACTAAATAAATTTATATTTAAACAAATAAAAAACTTAAATAAAAAAATAAAATTTAAGTAAAATATTTTTAGATAAAAAAATGTTTCCTTTACTGATGTAGTTTTCACCTCCCAGCAGGAATCTGACTGATAAATTGTTTGTTTTGCTTTGTGTTCTGTTGTTTTCCTTTTTCTACATATTTTCCTGTTTTCAAGCTTTTACTCAAGTCATGAACAAATTTATCCAACAGTGATTACTGAATGGCCAAATGTCTTCCCAC